>CM077180.1:26618663-31418663 GCA_039654105.1 Coreius guichenoti | reverse complement strand
AGTTTTACAAATGTATTTGTCTTGCCTGTGTCTTGCCTCCTGTGCTTTCTTGTATAAGACTGCGAGACATAGAAGAACAAACTGAAAAACACTGGAAAAAACCTCCAACTGTATTACTGAAACCCAAAGCCACCAGCTCCTACAATACAGTCAGAAAAAGACAGAGATCAGCTGTGTGATGTAGTTATCTGATTGTCTATTTCTATACTGTTTGTATTTGTTATGGTGATTTACCCACCTGGTTGCTTTCTACTTTGTAACCATGTTTCAGAGCGAAGGTTTTGCCCAAAGAGATAGAAATTGCATAACCTACAATGGCTATTGCAAAAGCATCCAACACCACCTCAGAAAAGACACTGACGTTTGGAACCTTGGGAGGTTGAAGTCTGAGAAAACACATCAGAATGACCACAGTAATGCATGTACTTGAAATATCATAGTCATATGAATATTTTTCCAATATTTTATCATTTATGACTTGATTTTTACATTTTCATTGTTCAAAACAATGCTAGTGGTGGTTATCATGGCATTGCAATGCAATGTGTTCTGAATAGTTTTAACGTGTTGCTAGGTGGTTGCTAGAGTGTTCTGGGCAGTTGCTAGGGCATTGCTAGGTGGTTGTTAGAATGTTGTTGATGGTTGCCCCAAAGTCCCCCAAATAAATGGTAGCAATAATAATATTGTAATGCTTGCCTTCCCAAGCACCACTAACAGAAAAAAAAAAAAAAACTTATTTCAAAATACAAATATTTTTGATGTGAAAACTCACCCACTTGGGATCTCGCCAACGACTGATATCTCATAGCTTTCATTCAGCCGAGTGTAGAATGATATAACCGTCGCCACTACAATCTAGCATAAAAGCATATACAAACTTTCATGAATTTCATGAGCTAAGGGGTAAAATTATGTTAATGATTCCTTAGTAGTAAATAAGAAGCTAGACTAGGTGCAATTAGTTATTACTAGGAGATATGATGCAAACACTATAATGCAGAGTTGAAATGCTGACTACACAGATTAATAGCACAGAGAGGGCATCAAGGACAGGCACTGCTGACAGATACAACAGAGATACTGATACAGAGATTTAATAAATCCAATTAAATAAAAATGTTACTAAATACTACTTATGGGTAGGATTAAATCAAACAATGATTGTCACTGATTACGTACAATGCAGAGTTCCACCGGAACAGGCACCAGCAGTTTTTGTCTGAGCGCATTGCTAAGCTCTTTGGCAGTGATGAGAACCACAATGGACACAACACTGGCCAGCAGAGTTGGGAGATGAGTCTCTGGCAACAGCCTAACCAAGTCTGCTAGAGTCTGCACAGAGAAATGACAGAGTAATGCCTAATAGTGACATCCAATGCATGTTTCTGTGTGTTAGATTGTACTCACGTAGACAATAGACAGAGGTCCATTGAAGCGCTTGGGTGAGACTCCAAGGATGTACTTTAACTGGGCTACTACAGCATGAGCAGAGGCAGCTGTGGTATAACCTCTGACCAACGGCTCTGAAAGATACGTACCAACAAACCCAAACTGCACCAAGCCTAATACAACCTAAGAGTGAGAATGCAAGATTGTATTTAATTCCAATGTGAAACTGATACATTATAATTCATGTGCAATAGTGGATATGTAGAGTATAGTTACACTTTATTTTAAGGTGTCTTTGTTACATTGTAATTATACATTTAAGTACTGAGTAATATTAAGTAACTACATGTACTTACTATAGGGTTAAGATTAGGGATTGGTTTGGATTAGGGTTAGTTGCATGCAATTATGCATAATTTAGTTATTACTATGGTAACTAAATGTAAAATGTGTAACAATGACACAGTAAAATAAAGTGTTACCAAGAGTATATACACTACCACTCAAAAGTTTAAGGTCGATTAAGATTTAAGTTTAAGTTAAGATTTTTTATTATTTTCAAAAAACTTCAAATAAAGTAATATTTTGAGATATCAGGTAATACTTTATTTTAGTGTCCTTGTTACATGTTACATTTAGTTACTGTAGTAATTACTATAAACTGTGCATAATTACATGCAACTAAAAAACCCTATTCCTAACCCTATAGTAAGTACATGTAGTTAATTAATATTACTTAGCACTAACACGGACATCTTAATACAAAGTGAAACTAAATATTATTATAATTTAAAATAACCGTTTTCTATTTTAATAGATTAGCTACATATTCAGCAGCCATTACTCCAGTCTATAGAGTCACAAGATCCTTTAGAAATCATTTCTGATTTGGTGCTCAAAAACCTATCATTAAACTGTTGTGCTGCTTAATATTTTTAGATACTAATATCTTTGATGAATAGAAAGTTCAAAAGAAATAGAATTCTTTTTTTAACATTGTAGATGTCTTTACTTTCAATTTAATGAATTTAATGCATCGTTGCTGAAAAAACAACAATAAACTTACTGACTTTTGAACAGTAGTATACAGTATATATTAACTCTATGTATATTTATAAATGACATGGCTTTAGGTATATACATTTTTGTGTGCTTGCACCAGTCTGTGTTTGTATGTGTTTTTATTTATCACCTGAATAATTCCTCCCAGTACAGTGGTGGCAGCAGCAACCTGTACTCTGTAGAAATCCCTAGATACGATATCCACGTTTTCAGTCACATTAGTGCCATTGTAAATAAGGAAATCTGCATCTGGGGCCAGTCTCTCTGTCACACTACCAATCATGATACTGAGGATAGTAAATGTGCCTACGCATTCACACACACAAAGTCAGAACATTGTGAATTTCAGTTTTTATATTGCAAGATCAAAAACAAACAATGTACACAAGATTCAAGCAGAAAACAATCCATTTAGACAAAATACAATCAACTAAATCATTTTCATTAGTGTTCAAATACAAATTAGGCTTTCACCTATGGATATGTGTCTGGAGGTCCCAAAAATAAAATAAATTAATGGAGGATAGAGGGATGTGTAGAGTCCAAATACCGGAGGCAACGAGGCCAGCAAAGCATATGCCATTCCTAAAACACACAAATACAAGGTCTCAAACAAAGATTTATACTGTACGTTTCAGTCATTAAAAATTCAAGAAACAGGCTTTTACCCTGTGGAAGGTGCATAATGCCCACACTGATGCCAGAGATGAGATCTGGCATGCCATAGTCCCAGATGGAGTAACGGGGCAACCAGGACAGAATAGGCAAGAAACCAACTATGCTATGTTTCAGTTTGGGTACCGAACAGCTGAAAAAAACAACAAAGCAAACACTTAAAACAATGCTGATTCCATTGACACAAACAGTTGCTTTCATGGCTGTATCTTACCTGAGTGATTTCTTCAGCCGATGGGAGATGGGAAGGTTTGTCTGGGAACGGTCCATTCTCTGCGATCGCTCTTTCAGCCTCTGTTCATCTATAACCTCTCTCTGTATATTATACTCTGCATTTCCTGAGTCCATTTTCTCTATTTTGTGTTGTATAGCTACTATAAATGGTCTGTTTCAAGACTTAAAAATAAATTACAAAGCACTAAATTAGACTGACCTCACTATCAATAAAGCTTTCTGCGTGACAGTAATCTCTGATATCCCTCTAAAGCTGTGTGGGATATTTAAAAGGGGAGATAATGAGGTTGGTTAAAGCTGTGCTTTCTACCAATGATTAACTTAAGAACAAGTAATAGCATGTAATAATTTTAATGGATATATACAATTTCAGAAGCGTTAAATGAGCAAAACAAGGTAAAAAGAATATTGCCAATGTGCATGTCATTATAGAAAAATGTAATTATAAATAAAAACCCTGATAGTTCTATCTCTCAACTATTGTCTTATTTTAGTGCAAATGCTGACTCAGACTTTCCTCCTGTGTTCATTAGTAGCTACTTTGTGCACTCTAAGGTGAACTGCAATGGAAACTTTTTCTGTTC
Organism: Coreius guichenoti; assembly: GCA_039654105.1. Classification (NCBI taxonomy): domain Eukaryota; kingdom Metazoa; phylum Chordata; class Actinopteri; order Cypriniformes; family Gobionidae; genus Coreius; species Coreius guichenoti. The sequence continues at coordinate 31,414,719 of CM077180.1, read as the reverse complement.
CAGTAGAAAATTCCATTGTGATGTGCAGCATATTATGAATTAATGACTTCCCCCAAAAAAAGAGGACAGGAAGAGATGTTTTGACATCATTCATCCTGTAAATTTATAACACATGAAGGGGTCCTTAAAAAGGCTTAAAATAAATGGAATGGGGAGTTGGTGCGGGGGAGGGGGGTTGAAGGATTAACATCTCTTCTCTGTGGTTAATATATTAATAATTGAGTAGTGTAGGCCTCTGACTTGTACCATTACATTTATGGTCCTATATTTATATTTTAAAAACATAGGGGGGCATATGGGGGCTATTTTAAGATATCTGTTTGTACAGTTGGTACAGTATGAGTTCAGGGGAAAATTCTAATCTTTGAAAGTCTTTACATCCCCACAACAACAACAACAAAAGGTACATTTGCATGTCAAAAAGCATGGCACATTGCAGAATTTTAAAAGCAAACCTAAAATTATATTATTAAAAATTAATTTTCTTTTATTTAAAGTATATACGTTTAACATTGTTTAATATTAAGAAGTATTTAATTGAATCAAATACTAGTTCTGGATTTGCTTAATCAACAACTTGATAACATGAATAAATACCCGGGGTATTTATTCATGTTACCAAGTTTTTGATGAAGCAAATCCATACCCGTGTTTAACGTATAAATACCTATAATTGCACCAGAAGTAACTTGTTAAGAAGCTGCATTAAAGAACAAATGCTTACACATAGATTGTGTGGTCTCTTTAAAAGCATGATGGAGTGAAATTTGACCTCAACTTTTATGTACTGAGGGCCTTTCCCCAGATTCCATGAGAGAAATACTAACACATAAGCATTGGAAAGTCACTGAGTAAAGTGACAATAAAAAAAAAAAACCTTCTACACAACCTGTAATATTAAGTAATGTTTAGTGATCAAGAAAACTTGCTGAATATTTTTTCCTTCAGTAGTTTGACAAATCATGGGCTATATTTAGCGCTGTTGCTTAGTGGGAATGGCCATGGAAGGTTGAGTACACAGAGCATGCTCACTCTCCCAGTGTTTACTGTCAGACGCAAGGCAGCAAGCGTGTTTGTGTCGAGTGTGGGTAATGGACGAATTGTTGCCTGAAGGCAGACACCACAGGAAGCCAGAGATCTGGTACGATTCATTGATGCATGTGCTAATATAATGCAATAGACTTAGCTTGTTGCCAATACTGTGACTGTTACAACAATAACTGTCTTTCTGTTTACATGTCGGAGCATTGACCTGTTTAGCACTGACCCTTAGAGCAAAATAAAATTATTGGTACATCAAAATGAACTTTCTTTAAATTTCTGTGCATTACTGAGGGTGCACAAGTATGTCGCACCAAGTTGTCATTAAGCTGCATTTGCTAAAATGTATTTTTTATCTCTTCAGATGCATGTTCTTTGATATCCTTTTAAGGACCTCCAGGATGTATTTAGGCTAAGGCTTACGCTTCTCCAAGTTTAAAGCTATCAAGACAAAAAAAAAAAAAACCTAAATGGATCTGAGAGCCAAGCACGGTTTGACGCTGTTGGAACAGCTAAACCGAATGCGGGATGCTGAGCAGCTAACAGATGTGGTTCTAATCGCTGAGGGTGTTAGCTTCCCATGTCACCGTGCGGTGCTTTCTGCCTTCAGTCCCTACTTCCGCGTAATGTTCACCTGTGGTCTGCGCGAGTGTACCAACCGTCAAGTGGTGTTAAGAGACATGCCAGCCCAAAGCCTGGCCCTTCTGCTAGAATACATGTACAGCTCCACTCTTCCACTCACTGCAGCCAATGTGCAGGGCATCTCTGTTGCTGCTTTTCTTCTACAAATGGATGATGTGTTCAGTCGTTGTCAGATCTACATGACTGACCACATGGATGCTTCCAATTGCCTGGGAATCTATTATTATGCCCGGGATCTAGGGGCAGAGGAGTTGGCAGACCAGGCTCAGCGCTACCTGCGGCAGCACTTCACTGAAGTGTGTCTTGGGGAAGAAGTGCTGGAGTTGGAAGCTCACCAGTTAGGGGTGTTATTGGGCTCAGATGACCTTAATATTTCACGGGAAGAGAGCATTTTGGATGTGGTGATGCGCTGGGTGAAGTACAGTCCGGGGGGTGTAGGGTCAGCCGAAGAGAACCGGGCCAGGCACCTCCCAGAGCTCCTAAAGAAGGTACGTCTTCCACTGGTGGGTGTGGATTATTTGAAGGGGACGATGAAAAGGAACACGGCACTGCTAGCTGATGCCGAATGTCTTCAGATAATGGAAGAGGCCATTGAAACGGCAAGCTTGGATTCAGATGCTCCACCCCGCCGACTGAAGCTGCGCTATGGTATGGAGACCACGGACCTCCTGCTCTGCATTGGTAATGATGGAGGAGGGATACGCTCACATTATGGAAGCTACACAGAGCGCAGCTTTTGTTATGCTCCCAACACCGGCCGGACTCTTTTTATCACCTCCCCACGATATGGTGATGCGCTTGGATATGTCTATGCTGGGGTGGTAACTGAGAGGAATGAAATTGTTGTGGCAGGAGAGCTAGGAGCCAGAAGGATGGCGCGACAGAAAGACAGAAACGTCGAGATTTTCATGTGAGGCTTCTGCAGGAGAAAATGACAGTAATACTCCATGTTTTCAACATTAAATATATAAAGCAAAACCTTAAACTAATCTGTTCATTAGAGCACCTAAAATTAAAATGAGAGAAAATATATAACATTATTACAGACCGTAAAACATACAGTTCAAGAATCTAATATTTTCCTATTCCTTGTTGTACCTGTTTTTCCAGGTACAACAAGGAAGCCCAAGGATCCTGGAAACACTTGAGCTCAGCAGAGTATCGTGACTCTTATGCATTGAGCTCTTTGGGAGACAACCTGTATTTGATTGGAGGTCAGATGAAGCTGAAGAACCAGTTCCTCATCACTAACAGTGTTGAGCGCTGGTCTCTACAGGGTGGGCCATGGCGAAGCGCTGCCCCTCTGCCCATGCCCCTTGCCTATCACAGTGTAGTTCGGATGAAGGGCCGCCTGTATGTGTTTGGGGGACGGACTCCACAGGTAATATACCAAAATAGTGGAAATTTGTCATCTTTATATTGCACGAGAAGAGTCATGAGAATGGAGACTGGATGGTGCAAACACAATAAATCACTATAATTTGGAAAATAAAACCAAGTGGGGGAACACAGCAACTGTGTATTTATTGCCTTCTCTCTTTCCCTCTAACGCACCTGTTCTGCCATGTCTCACGAATGGCAGTCATACCGCACAGATGACGAGCCTGACCGTATGAGTAATCGCCTGCTTGAATATGACCCCGAGAACAACAAGTGGAGTGAACTCGGCCCTATGAAATATTCAAAATACCGTTGCAGCGCAGTCGCACTCAATGGAGAAATATATGTACTGGGTGAGAATGTCAACAGGATGTGCAATATAACTTATTTTATTTAAAAGTAAACCTGGGCATCACCCATGCAATTACAAAGATTATACTGTACTGTAAAATGAGCTTCAATGTCTCCTCCTGCAGGTGGTATTGGTTGTGAAGGTGTGGATCGCGGCCAGTCACGTCACTGCCTTAATGTAGTAGAGATCTACAACCCTGATGGCGATTTCTGGAGGGATGGTCCTCCTTTACCATGGTCTCTCCTATCACTTCGCAGCAATGCATCAAATGCTGGTGTTGTTGATGGAAAACTTTATGTCTGTGGATACTACAAAGGAGCAGGTAAATATTTAAATATACTGTAATATCAGTATCAGTTCACTTAGGCATCTTTACACAGCTGAGTTAAGGCTGCTCCGTGCCTGCTCAAAATTCTGTGTAAAGACGCAATACAGCATAATAGACTAAATTATGCTAGCTCTGACCCACCTCAGCCCCCTAGAATAACAATATGCAGTTAAATTGTTGTGTAAATGCATTTATGCCACCTCTGAGCAGCATTAAACAGTCTGTGTAAAGACACCTAATCGCCACGTCAGAAGCACTTCTGTGCCACCTTTGCTGTAAATTTGGTATTTAGTTTAGCCTTAAACTTGCAGTTAAATTCATGTATACCTATTTGACCATTCAAAATAGACAACATTGTAAGTACTCCACTTTTTTCCAAGATCGTCACGATACCATCACTAAAGACATCCTGCAGTTGGATCCCTGGGAAAATGTATGGACTGTGGTGGCAAAGCAGGCTCTAATGCACGACAGCTACGATGTATGTTTGGTGGCAAATCTGAACCCTCGTGGACTCATGCCCCCTCCTGCTGACTTGGTAGAGGAATGACAACATCTCTCCAAAAATGATTTCTCATGAAAAATTATGCAATTTATATTATTCACATGACAGAAGAGGAACTGCCAGAAAACTAGATATAGGGAGTAGGGCTTTCATAAATATATATATAAATTCTTATTTCAAAATATTTTGATTTATAATTCTGCAAGTGCTTTAGTGATTTTTTTGTTGTTGTTGACATTTTTGGATTTCAGATATTACCAATAGTTGAGGTATAGCATGTATTAAGATATGTCTCAAAGGATATGAGAAACTCTCACATAATTTACAGCTCAAATGAAGTAACACTCCGAGAAACTATGTTAAAGTATGACTTTACTTCAATATCACAGTAAAAAAATTATAGCATGGACTTGCACAATATGTACTGTAACTTTAGCAGTTGATGCAATTTATTAAACATATTAATTTGTCAAACTTAACAGCTAAATCTGTCATGTTCCAACTGCAAACAAAACTGAATATATTTTAAAACTATTTTATACCTGTTGATGTTACACTGAGGTTGTCTAAAATATTTGCAAGGCCAAAACAAATTATTCACAAACTTCTGGAATATGATTTGCGAAAAAGAATATGAAATGTCTTAATTACAGAATGTACTTGAATGTTATTGCTTTAGAGTCGTATGGCACAAGAAAAATAGAACAATACTTTAGAGGCAGTAAAGTCTGCCAAACTGTCTTTGAGTTTTTATAATATCCATATGTGCCAATGTTCAAAAAAGAATCAACAAGGAATAGCAACAGAAAAGGAACAGATAATGTCTATAGCAAGAAAAGTTTGCGTGTTCACAGGCAATTTCAAGTTCTTACTAAAAAAAACTGAACAGAAGATACTCTAAATCATTTCTCAAATCCAAGTGTAATCAGCATACGGTATGGAAGTATTCTGCATTTTATTCTGAGTCATTAGTAAAGTCAAAGAGCTGCCACAGGCCACCTTCTCCTACTATGACACTAGCTTTAGGTTCAGGCACCACATTTTCCCACTCAGCCATCTTGTATTCCACCATCATTTGGGAACTGTCTGTGTCCTCAGACCACAAACTGAAGGGGTTTAGTGGTTGTTCAGCTACACACCTACTGACTGGTGCTACAGTGGCTTGCTGCTGTAGTTTTAAGTGATTCTCTGAAACAGATTTGTTGTTCATTTGCCAGTTGTCACAAAGAGAAGACAAAGGTACTCTGTCTTTTTGTTCACACTGAAGGTCTTCATTCTGCGGGCTGTCCTTTGAAAACTTGGCTGCTCCTTTTTTTCTCACCGGTTGTCTTTGTGGGAGAACCAAGGCTCTCTTTTTCCCCCTATAATTCAGGGCTTTCTGGCGCCTCCTAGGTGCTTTCAGTGGTGGCATCGCATCAGTGCTCAATCTGTTCAATGGATTTTCAGGCACCAGGTGTCTGTCTACATACTGTTTTCCATACTCCTCTATGAATGCAGTGGATTGAGCATCCACAAGTGGGCTTGAAGGTCTGGTCTCAACTAACTGTGAGCACCATAATCTCTGTGAAGCATCAGGGGAAACCTCCTCTGTGACTGCTGTCTGCTGTCTTTGTACAGGCACAGCGTGTGCATCTCTGTTTTGTGTGGTAAGTGGCCACTGGTTCTGTTCTACTGCTTTTCCTGAATAAATGGCAGGTCTGTTGGACATTATCTTGCTCTCTTGGTGTTTCTCAGTTGACATGACACAGAACCTGTCTAACAGACCAGGTGATGTCTGGACCTCACTGTCAATCATTCTGGCAGAGCTAGGTCCTGCTATTGGCTTATGAATAGAAATCAAAGTGCTAAGCTGAGACAGAATTTTTCCCAGCATGCCCTGCTCCTTGTTCTGCTCTACTTTTAGATGTTCCAGATCCTGTTGGAGGTTAAGCATGTTTGAGCTCAACTCTTTTGCAGCCAGACTGCTCTGTTTTAATGGAAAATAAATGTGACTTTATTACCAATGCCAATATAGAGTATGTTAAGGAGCACGTTATCGATTGTCTAGGACAAGTTATATGTGCGGTCCTTACCTTGGCTTCCCTGTCTGCCATTTCTATTTGTGTTTGGCTCTGCAGAGTCTCAAATTGACATGTTATACCCTCTTTCACACTGTTTAAATAACCATCAACTGCAATGGACAACAAAACGTCATAGGCTATAAATAAATAACATCTACTACATTTAAAATATTTAAAAAAAATACGAATCTGCTATTTAAAGCTACACTATGTAACTTTTGGCCCTCTAGCGGTTGAAAAACAAAACATGCATTTTGCAGTTCTCGCCATCTCCGAAAAGCCAAGCCAATGTTTGATTTTTTCATTTTATTACGAGCTCTGTTGCGTTCTCTTTTTGCCAGTAAACTTTGCTCTTTTAGGCGTTTTTTTTAAACGGGTGATTTCGCTGAGGTTTGAGATTAAGCATGCTCCATATCAACCTGTCTGGCTCATTGTGAACTTGTGACAACTAACCTATGCCACTCCCACACCATAAAGTAGCTGGAGCAACTTTTCTCTACTTACGGATATGACGAGAAACGCACGGTCGAGTGACGTATGTACGCAATTTCCTGCGAAAACTCCGACAGGTCTAAAATATAAACACTTATATAATAGGCTTAACATAGTGAATCGGTAAGACAAAAACACGTTTTGGAAGAAGGATTGTTGATGTATTGACTCTTAAATTTTTGTTAATTTTGAACAAAAAAAAGTTACATAGTGTACCTTTAAACCTCATATGATAAATAATTATCTTTAATGGTAGTGTTAACTGTGGAATGCTTTGGTCGTCAGCATGGGGTAACTGAATAAACAAAACTTACAAACAAGAACGTACTTGTTTTTGAAAAATTATCCATTCTCTCCACTAAAACTTTTCTGGTAATGCCATTACTTCCATCAATGCAATTTAATAAAGTCTCTCTGGTCTAAAAGGGAAGAGGTAGGTGAAAGTCAAGTAATATTGAAACCGTGAATATGTGCAGTGAAAATATTTTAAATGTGTTAAACATCCCTTAAGTACAATACTTACATTTTCCAGAGATTCCTGCAATTGTAGAATTCCATTTGTGAGAATTTCCCTAAAAAGTGAAAAAAATTATATAACAACATGTAAGGACAGAACTAGGTGTATAAGACATTCTTCTTTCAGACAAATGCAATCAGAGTTATATTAAAAAATTCACTGCCATTATAATGCTTAGATTAGCCAGGACATTTTTAATATAAATCAGATTGTATTCGTATGAAAGAAGAATGTCATATACACCTAGGATGACTGTGGGTGAGTAAATTATGGGATAATTTTTATTTTGGGGTGAACTATCCCTTTAACAGACATCAGTACAATTAGAATAGTTTTTTTAATATTGAGCAGGAATCAAGCATAGACAAATTACCTTTCATATTTTTCTTTGGCTTTTTGCTTCTCCTCCTCAAATCTGTCCAACATTCCAACAGATTTGCCACCAGTGAAGTTTAGGATTTTGCCATCACCGCCAAACAAAAATGGCTTAGAACTATAACTGCTGGACACCATCATTTCCTTCATCTGTAGAGGATTTAGACAATTTGGAATTAATATGAAACTTTAAATATTTATAGACTTCTATTTCACAACAACATAGCACATTAATTGTCATTATAAAAGGTTTGTGGAACAAGAAAAAAACTCAATCAAGAATATGTTCATCATATTATACAAGATAAAACATGGCATGTTCTACAGTCCAAACAAATACATAGTTTATGCCTGAAATATTTACCTCCTGTGAGGTATGCTGAGAACCTCTGCTCTGTCCACTCATCTCCTGAGTAAACCCTTGTGAATTGTCAGGCCACATTTGAGAGCCCAACAGAAACTGAGAGTCAGTCAGGCTGGAGTAGTCACTGGTTCCCGGACCCTTACCGAGTTTTATCCCTCTATAACAAACAGAGTTCTGAATAAACATCAATATAAACACGAGATTTTAATGCCTTCTTTCAAGGTAAATGATTGGGTAAGTGTAAATGACAGTAAGTTAGCTGACAAATCCTAGTACAGAATTCAGACATGAGACATACCCTGAAGTTGCGGGGATGTTCAACATCTCCTTAATATTCCAGACATTGGGCTTCATATCCAGGCTTTCGATGTCTAAAAATGTGTTTAAAAATATTCTAGAATTTATCTGAGAGAACGTCAAGCGTCATAAATCGTCATCATCACGGCTGGGTGTCTTCATGATAAATTAGCGAGAAAACATCTGTTTAGTTTAGTTCATTTTAAAGAAATGAGACTTACCAGCAAATGACTTTGATAAGCAGTAATGATTCTGAGGCAACATACATAAATTCTGGCGGTCTTTGATGCTGACCGTTACGGTTTAATCAAGCTGTGCTGTGTACTGCGGCAGTTTTCCCGGGCTACAGAATTCAAACAGTTCATGCAGCCAGTAAACATGTAGGCCTACACTACACCCCCATTATTCATAGCCAGGCTGATTCGAAGACTTTATATAAAAGGGTATATAAAGGGACTTTGGCTGATTGCAATCGCTAGGTGGCACTATTTAAATACTTATAATGTGTTATATTATTATAATTACTTACAATAATTAATATTATTAAAATGTAAGTGAAAATAAATGTAGTACTACATTTATTTCCACTCACATTTTAATAATATTAATAGGGAATATATATATATATATATATATGAGAGAGAGAGAGAGAGAGAGATTGTCACAAAGCACTGATTCTGATTCTTAACTGATTCTTAACAGAAATAAGGGACAAAATTTGTTTTAGATGTTAAAAAATAAAAACTAACACTACATTATTAAAAATTGGTATTTTTGTAGACAAAGGTCTCAGATAATGAACCATGTAAGGGGACAGGCTTAAAAAATTAATATTTATTCACTTTATAACTTAATTTGTGTCAACTCCGTCAGACACACTAAAAAGCATGCTAATTTAATTTAACCTATCCAAAAACAGTGTAAGTCTTCAGTTATGTAATATTGGTGTTCAGTAAAGGAGCTAAGTCATAAAATACATTCTGTTTGTTTTTTGTTTTTTTTTGTTTGTTTGTTTGTTTGTTTTCACACTATTATGAACAACCCAGTTCCTAAATTCCTTAATTCTCCCCCCTCCGTTTAATATTAAACATTTATTACCAATGTTCTTAGGTAATTAAGACATAATATCATGTAGTTTCGTTGATGTTTTAATATTTTTACACAATACATTAAAAAAAAGAACAAGACATTTCTTTCAAAGTTAACAAAAACCTTCACCTGATGGTGTTATATACTGATGGAGTTGACAAATACTGACGGTGTTTACAAAGGTCCAGCTGGGGCCAAATATAGGACAGTATATGTAAATAGAATCATGAAACAGCATTAGAAGAATTCCCCATATGCAAAAAACATATTAAATCACATTATACACATTTTTTGAGAGCACTTGTCAACCATCAGACATAAAACCTGACAGAGTTGACAAAAAAAAAAAAATTCCACCATAACCACGTGTTGTACAGTGGAGCAATTTAGTTTTTTTTCCTCAGTTGTAGCTGCCTTAATAAATATAAATGGCAAGATTTATCCCACAACTATTTACAAACTATTACACTGCGATGATGGAGTTGACATGTTAAAGCTGTGATGCAGAGACTTCAATATTGTTTGTTTAAAATATTAAAAAATATATATAACTTCCAGGACTATGTGTCCTACTGTGAGATCCACAATGAGCAAGAAATAGTAAGTGCTCCTCAGAGTTAAAGCTGCCCATGACACTGCCTGATTTATTCAGATTTATAAAAAATCCTGACAGAGTTGACGTCAAGTGCATTTTTTAATGGAAAATATAATTCAAGATTTACTTTTTGTATTGTTTGATATCTTAAAGATCTCTGCCTTTTAATGTAACTGTATATTTTTTCATTTGTTGCATTTTTAAACACTGTTTGGCAGTTTTACATTGTGACCTCATGCTGAGGACAGGTTAAATTACATGTGTTTCCAAGTAGTATAGTGTGCTTTTAAAATAATACTAAAGAAATTATTCAAAAGCAATGAATGTCCTGAGTATACAAATTTCCTTTTGATGTAACTTTTAAAGTATTTTTATTTTGTTGATATTCTTATTTTTTAACATAAATAGGGCTTTTGTGTTTATGACATGTTTTGTCCCTTATCTCAAGAATCAGTGAAAGATAAATGGCTGATATTAGGTTTTTAAGGGTTTTTGTCATCATAGTATGTAGGCATTTTGCAAACATATATTCAGTTATTTAAGAATCACAATCACAATTCGCACTGTAGTTTAATTTGCACTCTTGTTTATTACATTACGTGCTTGTAATGATAGCATGATGACATACAATGTCTGTGTCGGGCTATGTAAAACTGCTGGTTATGCCTGCAATATTTAAAAACAGTGCGAAAATAGTGAAATAGTTTGGAAACTCTCACCCATTAAATCCCACTAGGGTTGCTGATCATGCTAAACATTCACACTGTGGTTCACCCTTAGGGTTCACCATGTTGTGAGCATGGTTGTGAGTTTTAAAAAAACTGTATCCTAGCAACCAAACCTATGAAGACCTGTGTCTTCATAATAAAAGCCATAAAGCTTAGAAAATGTAAAGCAACTCAAATTCTGATATTGCATTTCACATATGTTCTTATTAATTTCATCATTCAAATACACTGAGAGAACAGAAAATCGTAGTAATTCCCTAACGAGACATACGGCAAAACCTCTAATATTACAACGGCATTGACTTTTGATCTGTTTCATTCATTGGTATTTTTGTTTACTAAATGGTATTCAACATCACAACATGAAAATAAATTATTTATAAAAAAAATGTTCTAATAATGGTGATCTAATAAAAGCGAATCTAAAAATAGCAAAGCAGACAGTGAAAGACTTGTATTTTGGCAGTGCAGTTTATTAGTCAGGAAGTAAACTCCCGTTGTCAACAGATTTCTGACATATTAAAACTTGCGTTTCACAGGTAAGTTCACGTGCGTATTATCACAGAAATCGGTCTTATGTCGTCGGTAAACGAAACAGTCAATACTTCTGTTTTATTCGTGTGTTTTGTATAATGGCATCCCAGTTATCCACACAGCAAGCGATAGTAATTAGCCAGTTGTTCAGTAAATATACTGTTGAAGAACTTGTTTGGTGGGGTAGCTTGTGTGTCATACTGTAAACTGTCTTTAAAACTGGTGCTAAAATGTCTTTAGAGAATATACACCCACCGACCAAAAATGACATTTGAATCACCAGTGTAGAATTAGACGGCTCGTGAGATGATGAGTTGTGCCAATGTCTTCAGGAAAGACTTGATGGCTCAATCTATATAAATATACAAAATGACATGTTGAACAAAAAACGGATTACCTCCAATTGTGGCATTTTAGAACATAAACATAATGGGCTTTAGATCCATACTGACTCAATCTAACCCACAGGAGTAATCCCATCATGAGTAGAGTCTACTACATCATCAGTGCTGCTCTTTTTGTGTTAGAAATTCCAGAGACCAAGGTATCACTTGTCTTTTCTCTTCAGGAATCTTTGGAATAATTTCAATCAACTTTCAGTATGTGAGAGCCGTAACTACTGGAATGACAGTAACCAATGTATTCACATGTTCTAAAACGGAAACTAAGACCAATTCTTGATCTGTATTTTGGTTTTGCATGTGTTTCAGGCTCTGCTAGAAAACTCCAATGACTGTTGTGAAAGAATAAAGAGAATGAATGAAACCTGTGCAAATATTTCACTCTGTGATCCTGGTATGTTTAAGAAATGTCAGTTCTTCAATAACACTAAAACAGAGATGGAAAGGAATGTTCCCTGTAAATTCAGCCTGAGTCAATTTTCTATGCATACTTTGTGTGAAATTAGTTCTGTGGAACTTTTATATGTTACTGATATAGGGACATTTCAGTACAATTGATATTGATAGTGCATTTGGATCTTCTTCTAGGGCTCCTTCAAGTTCAGGAGAACAGTACAACCTTTTGTGTGTCCTGTGACTCAGCAGAGCAGGGGAATTCAACTTCATTTAACAATAGTAAGTGCCATGCCATAAACATTAAAGAACAGCTGTATAGTCTAGAAGATTGCTTAATGTAGATGTTTCTTCATGCATCATGCTTCATTGAAATGTTTAAGCTACATTTGGGAATCATTTGACTCTAGGAGTTATTTGTTTACCTACTTGTGCTCTTTATTTATTATATTATTGTTTATCTTTTTTATTTGCTTCATTATTGTTTTCTATTATTGTTCCCTCTAGCAAGGACTAGTCACTTTCCAGGAACATTTAGCAACATGATTGGTAAGTTACCATTGTTTAGTAATAGTTATGTGAACAGCTCACAAAAAACGTGCTTTAAAACCTAATTTATTTTTGTATGTTGATTTGAACGGAGTCCTACATATGACATGCAGACAAAAATATATATATATCATTGCCACGAATTAAGAATTCATTCTCTTGTTTTAGTAAATCGTGGCCACAATTTACTCATTCATTCCCTTGTTTTAAGTAAACTGTGCGCACAATTTAATAATTAGTTCCCTTGTTTTACTAAATCGTGGCCACGTTGTACTAATTTGTTCCATCGTTTTTATTTAACTAACAAGGGAACAAATTATTATATTGTGCACACGATTTACTTCAAACGAGTGAACGAATTAGTGAAACGTGCTGACGTATTAGTAAGTCGTGGGAACGATATGTTAATTCGTGGCCACGATATACATACTTTTTTCCTGCATGTCATATGCGGGGCTCTCTATAATTTCATCTTTTGTGCATTATATCTGTTATGGCAGGTGGTCCAGGTGTAGCGGCTTCTGTCCTTCTAGGAACTCTACTGATCAGCCTGGGCCTCATCCTCTCGGTTGCATCTTTCTTTTACCTTAAGCGTTCCAACCGCCTCCCTGGTGTCTTCTACAGGCGAAATAAGGGTATAAAAAATCTTAAAAGTCATAAATGTGTGAAACAGTTTTCTATGATTTTTTGACAAAGGAACTGATTTGTTAGTAACAGCTTCTTTTAAGTTTGGATTAAGTTTCATAGTTTGGTTGACCTTGTTTACCCAACTGTGTTGAATATTTTATTTATTTAATTATTATTATTATTATTATTATTATTATTAGGTTTGTAAATTGTGTAATTTTCCTTTATCAGCTTTTATATTCCAACCAAGTGAGACGGTAAGATAATCCACTTAAAACCCATTTGTTTTTGTCTAAAAAAACTTTGATCTTATCAAAGACAAACACTGCTTTGTCTTTTAAATATTACTGTAGCTTAAAAACGGATACCGAACTACTAACTTGTTCATTTTTCTTCCAAGGCTGTCATGATTCCTGAAGCCACATCTTCAGGTATGAGAAATTTTAACTACTTAATCTGTATTTTGAATTTAATTCTAAAGAGGTTGTGTATCCTAGTTCCAACTGTGCTAAATTTCATTGGCAAAACATCTATCGGGAATATCTGATTAATAACAACTTGTTGTAAAAGCAGTATGCTCTGTTTATTATATAGAATGAATGTGCGCCTTTTTTCTTACTCATTTTTTTTTTAATTGTCTGCAGTTCGCAAGCCAAGATATGTCAGGAGGGAGAGGCCTTCAGCAACATCAGCAGCATCATCATCATCAAACAGTGCTACTGTGGCAACAGGGGCAGTAACCAAGGTATACAATGTGTGACCAGCCTCTAAGGGCCATCTGTGAGCCCCCTTTTAAGACATGGATCTGTCCGATAGCACAGAATTGTTAACTTTTTTTGGTGAAACTTTCCTTAGTTATGTAGGCTACATGAGGAAGTGACATATCTTGATGTAGGCTTTTATCTTGGAAGTCCATTTAATTTTTTTTTTTTTTTTTTTTTTTTTTTTGATCTTTTCAATGAAGCCAGATATTTATTTCTATTTATATATTTTTCACACAATATGTTGTTTCTTTCTTTAAGAGACCAGGTGTTGCACTACTAAAATATTTTTGATTGTTAAGCTATAATTCAGTCGAGTAAGTTGTTTTCTCAATGAATTTTGTACTGTTTATATTTATTACCAGTATTTTTGTGTGATATTGTACTTTTGAATCTTGTGACATTGTAACTAGGCTCCAAAACAAGACTTCCGCAGAACTCCTCAAACTCCTCAAACCTCGTTTTATATATATATATATATATATATATATATATATATATATATATATATATATATATAAAATATAGACATTAGAATATTTACCATTTGGTTAAAACCATTTTAGTGTTTGGCTCCTATACATTCAAATATTATATTTTCTATTACATTTGCTGGAAAATACCCTGTGTGAGCATTAAATACTTTTGGCTTGGGTTTCCATGTTAACAGCATATTCATGTTATAATAACAAGTGTGCATGAAATGTCCAACTGTTAACAATAGCACATTCCTCACAATATTCAACATAAAGGATTCTGGCTTGCACCAAAGAAGTTTAGATAAATAATGATACATTCAAATCTGCTAGGCCTTAAAGTTGCTGTTAACACACAATATATCAAAATTAATGTGAAAAACTGTTGCCAAACATGGAGTTATCTTAAACATTGAGTTCCCATTTATTCCTTCCTCCACTGTAAAAGATGAAGTGCCATTAAGTGAATGTGCTAATCAATGAAGTCACCATTTTTGATGTTGTACATTTTATACAAAATTAGAATGTAAAAGTATGAACGGACTTCTATATTATCTGGTAAATTTATCTTGTTTTTTGGTTGGAAAAACAAAAAAAAATGCTTGATATTATAGTGTCATAAAGAGAGTGATGCACTGGTATTTGTATGAAAAGGCTGGAGAAGTCCAGTCATGACTTTTTTTTTTTTAAACTTTATTTTGTAAATGTTTATTGCAAATAGTGGCCTTTAATGAGCCATATCATCCCCTATATGCCTATATATATATATATATTTATGATTTTCTATGTTGTTTTTAGTTCTTTCATTTGTAATAATGGTTTTGTTTATTTAAAGGATTATGTCTAATTTTTCTACATCTTTTCTACTTTATTTTAGGAAGGGGTATTTGAACATTGTTTTGTAAAATTAAAAAAATTCAGTATGCTGGATTAAGCAAAAGTAAGGAATGTTTAATTAAGGTGAAGGTAAATGATGTGCTTTCATGGGGATACATCAGTGATACTGACTAGAATATAACCACTTAAATTAAACTTATTTCTCATGTCATTTTATTGGCTGTTGTGCAGCAACTGGAAAGCATGTCAGTAGATTTTGTATATGAATTATGTTTCGATTGATGCTGTTGATGAACTTTTTTTGTATGTTGATGTTCTAATGGAGTGAGTATTGATCACAAAATGAATCATATTTGATGAAGATTTCAGTGTTTACAGAAATAAAAGATATTTTGATTTAAGAGGGAAAAAATCATTTATTTATTTTTTAACTTTATATCAGCGTGACAGAATATGATTTAATAGTTCTTTCAAAGAGCAGCCGTGCACAAAATAAACAATCCAGGTGGCAGCTGGAGTTAATCATCAAAGAGTCATTTGCCATATAGAACTTCTGGGAAGATGTAGAGTAAGGTTGGGGCAAATACTATCATTGTGTTATCATCTGTAGAATAGTTATTAAAATGGTAGAATATTAGATTGGACTTGTTTCAAAAGCAATTCCTCATCATTAAACTTAACTACTGTGATCGGAAAACCACTCATCTGAATATGACCAGTTAGCAGTTTACATTTGCCTTGGGTAAACAGATGGGGGGACTTTGATCCCATTTATCTATAATATTATAAGAACTTCCTTATAAGATACAATACCAGATCAAAATAGAGCAAGTACCACGTAGCTTATTAGCTCAATCCACTGTGATGTTTGTCATGTCTCACTATTTGATACAATTGCATATATACACATTTCTAAGGGATTATTTAAAGCATTCAACATAACAATAGTTGGCACACTACACTGTAATATATACACAACAGGTACTGTACACACCCTCAGTGAGACTTGTGAAAACACGCGACTGTTGTTGCACGTTAACATATCCAGTTATTTTTCCTCATACCTGGCCGCTTATCTCCAAGTGAGACAGAAAGGTAATATATTCGATCATTTAACAGTCATGTGACTTTGAAAATGGTTTGAATTTACATCCAATTTTTTATTGTTATGGTTTTGTTATACACGTGATGTCTTATCAGTAACCATAAACATTGTTTTTGTGGAACCAGATGAATGATGACAGTAAACTTTAAGAATGTTGTAGTTTGTCAATGTATTAAGAAGATTCTATTTATGTTAAAAACAAGTTTGTGTAATACAACTTGTATGTGATACAAAACATAAAAGTTGCGGCACCTGTTTAATTTGTTAAAATCTTAATAATTCACAACGCTGTGAATTAAATAATGTGCTTTAAAATTTGTGTTAAACCTTAGTCACTTACTATGCCTTGTCATTCTTACGTTAACTAAGGTATTCAATGACGACGTGAAACCTAATCCTATCGGAAAACCTGTTCCTACTTCCCTCTCTTTGTTATCCCTCCTGCTTTTCCATAATGTGCACGCGTATACGTGTATCACTTGGGGTGGGGGGGGGGGATGTTTGGTGGTCAGAGAGAGAGAGAGAGAGAGAGAGAGAGAGAGAACAAGGTAATGATTTATGGTTTAACTCACTTGAGTCACAGCTCAGAAGTATAATTCAAACTTCTGAAGAGCAGGTGAGCAGTTATACTTTACAGGAAGACCAAGACAGACCGGACTGAAAGACTTGTTTTGGGACTTTTCAGCCATATTTGAATCTGTCTAGAAGAAGAAGAAAGCATCAACAAGAGAATAATACTGTCTTCCTCTTTTAAGGTAATACTTTTCAACAGTTGGGTTTTTGTTGGATCAGTGGGTTAACCATGTGTTTGCTCAGTCAGCATAAAAATAAGTTATGTTTCCCAACATTTTAAATCCAACAGCCAATTTAACATTAATGTTAGCATTTTGGGCACATTTGAGCAAGCTTTAGGTGATTTTAGTACATTCATTAAATCAATATGTAAAACAAGTGAGTCATGATGAACAGGTATACGTGATGCTGATTAAAGTGTAAAATTATATGCATAATGATAGTCCTTGTCTGAAACAGGATTCAAAACACATTTTTTTCATGGTTGGTTTTTAGACATCTTCTTTATCATATACAGGATATAGCACTGCAGTAATGATGCTCATAGCAACCACATTTACATGTTGTTATTTGCTATGTCAGATAGTTTACCATGTAACCGTTTGGGATTATAAAAAATTGAAAAAGGATTTTGCTCTTTTCCTATGCATTAAAACACATAGCATAAAAAGCAAAACTCTTACATTAAAGAATATATTTATGATTTGTGTATTTGAAATGCATATAAC
This sequence comes from Coreius guichenoti, assembly GCA_039654105.1. Taxonomy (NCBI): domain Eukaryota; kingdom Metazoa; phylum Chordata; class Actinopteri; order Cypriniformes; family Gobionidae; genus Coreius; species Coreius guichenoti. Next base: position 31,396,970 of record CM077180.1, on the reverse strand, counting down.
TTTCCATCTGTTTGGATTACACAATTTTAACAAACTAATAAACTTAATGTAATGCATATTTTTCTGTCACATAAAGGTAAGATTTCTGCACTCATAAACTCATGAGATAGATAGATAGATAGATAGATAGATAGATAGATAGATAGATAGATAGATAGATAGATAGATAGATAGATAGATAGAATTTTTTTTTTAATCATATTTTAAAATGTATTTTGGATTGACTGATGATACATATATAAACCTGGTTATTGTGTATTTAAATCTTTGGTTTATTATTACAGAAATCTTACCTGTTTCATTAATGTACGACTGATAATCATGCATCACGTTAAGTTTATTAGTTTGTTTATGTTAAAACTGTGTAATCCAAATGAATGGAATATTTATGGACATAGCTTAACTCATACATGTATTCACAGTTGCACCTGAGTGTTGTTCAACTCCTACATTGGTGTAATTTAGGACTGGATCTGTATCTTTTAAGCAGTCATTGTGCCAATGAATAACTTGAATGATTCATGTTGCATTTCAGATTTTCTTCTGAGCACACAACAGGATGGAGGAACCAGAAGTATCCACAGCAACACGCATCGGTTCAATACGGCACCAACACGAGACAGTGTCCTCCGCTGATGACCAGGACAATGCCTGGGATGCTGGTCCGGAATGTTCAATCTGCTTTTGCGCATACGACAACACCTTCAAGACACCGAAGCTTCTTGAATGTACCCATACTTTCTGTCTGGAATGTCTGGCTCGCTTTGTAGCTATTTCACCGGAGCAGGCAGGCACACAGATCACCTGCCCCCTTTGTCGGCAGCCAACGTCCGTGCCTGAGCATGGTACTCCGGATCTGGCCACCAGCCAGGAAGTTTTGGGTCAACTTCCAAGCGACCAGCAACAATTGGAGAATGTTTTCCTAGACGGAAAGAGGCTGTGCTACTCAAATCCAATGATACCCAACTGCATCTGCATTGACATTGGTGAGCATAAAGCAGAAGAGACGCCGAGGAGAGAGGAGAGAAGAGAGGGTTGTGGACACAGGCTGCTGCGATTCTTGGGTTTTCATGGGAACTGGAAGAGGCTTGTGATCTTCATCATAGTGCTCCTTGTGGTCTTCTTCGTTATACTGTGGCCTCTCCAGTGCTTTATCATCTCAGGCTCCATGTCAGAATGCTTCCAGGAACCGCCAGTGATTCCAGCTACTCTCGCCGCTCCCAGACCTACCGTGGGTTCCTAAGACACACAGGTGCACACAAGAATTTTTAATTCAAACCCGAAAACAATTGCAAAAGACATTCAGATGTTATTGGCTAATCTAAAAAAAATGACTGACTGGCGGATACAGTATCTCTAGAGGCCAAAACACAACATTTACAGCTTCGTATGTCACTATGACTGTATTGGTTAAAGTTCTATTTTCTGAATATTAAACTGAATATTTGTTGCTTGAAATGTCATTATCATATCACATAGCTTCCTAAATGCCACTGTAAATATTTAAAATGATTTTCTGTGTTTAAAACAGATTAACAAAATTGGTAAAACAAGGTAAAACAGGTTTTTATGATTTATACTTTTTTTAATACAATCCTGACTGCAGGTATGATTGCTTTGACTGCATGGAACCCTTTAAAAGCTCTTGCACATTCTGTAAAATAGATTTCTTTTTATGTTTTGTATGTTTACATTCTGTAAAATAGATTTCTTTTTATGTTTTGTATGTTTACTGTAAAACAAATGCACTGTGCTTAACATTATAAAATATTTTATACAAAATGTATATTTTACAAAATTATTTTTACTCTAAAATTCCTATAAAATGAAAACCATTATGTCTAACCAAGTTGTGTTTCACATTTGAAGCTGATATCACAAAAAATTAATTTGTTTAATGCGTTCTCAACAAATTAATACATTTCTGTCACAATATCATTTCTATCACAAAACAGCCACTAAAATTGGAACCTTGAGTTTCAAACCTTACCGACGATATGCATTTTGTCAAGGTTAGAAAAGTTGATTATAAAATAGTTAAAATAAATTTTGTAACATGAAACATGACACCGCCCACTAGGGGGAGGAGCCCGCTAAAAGGTTTTAAGTACCATTTCCATGATAACGCAATGTCCGATTTCAAAACGGTTTCACAGGATGAACGCAGAGTTTTTAAGCTTTCGAATGATACCTAATTTATGTATTTTTTAGTATGATTACTAAAATATGTGATAGGAAAAAAGGCAATAAAAAAAAAGAGCACCAAGCGTCCTGCTGCGGGACGGTCACAGTTAAGGTTTTAACAAATGACTTTTTTTTTAAATGGTTGTATTATTAAGAATCTTTTAATAATCTTTTGTAAAATATAAAACAGTTTTAATCATCGAATGTATCTTTTTATGAAATGTATTTTACTGTATGAACTAAATAAACATTTATTGCAAATTAAATATTGCCTATTTTTCCTTTGTCTTTTTATATGCTTCTCTCTTTAACTTGAAATATATTTACAGTAATACTTCATGACACTATATGACACTGTCAGACTTTTATTACCATAGATAAGTGGAGATTGATACTAGAAACTTGTTTTCACAGCGTTACTTCCTTTAAACCATAAAAGCGAAGGCTCTTCCGTCCAGCACATTGTTCAATGCTTTAACCCTTTATTGAATAGCAGCATAGGTGATCAAAGACAGATTCGTACCATCTCCCCAGAGAAACCCTATTTATACATGTAAAATGGAATGCCCCTCTGAGAATGCAGGACACACACACACACGTCCATGTGATCAGACACACAGCTCTATTTATAACAGACCTGGACACAGGGCCCCCCTCTCCCACATGCAAGGGCACTGGGGTTTTGAAGGTGTGCCATGCTAGTATCGGATCAACACTGAAGTGTTTTGAAAGCATGACTAACGACTAAAGGTAGGAAAAACATAAAAGGGATGAGATGTTGAAAAGATGTTTAATGGAAACTGACTAGATGCAGAGTTTGCAGAACTAGAACTTTTCCAAGAGGAGGTTTTGTGTTTGGAAATATTTTCCATGTGGGTGTACTACTGAACCACTTAACCATGCACACGATGGAAAAGAATCTCATGCATGGGGCTTTAACTATTAATACTCTAATAAAGAACAAAACACCCAGTTTATATATTAAGATTATAGCTGTATCTAATAATAATAATAATGATAATCTTTCTAGGATTTTGCACAACAGTTATGATGCTCCTGGGAAATTATATTTTCTTATGTAATTAGAAGAAAAAATGGAAAATAAGCATAGCTGAATGCATTTACTGTATGTAAATGCATCTCCATGTGTTTGTAAGAAAACGCCATGCAAGCTAGGTTAGATAAGGCTGTTTCTTATTAAAGGTTGTAAATTATGATCTTCATTCTCGGTATTAAAAGACACATCTAGGTCATTTCTGAGCAATTGGACCATGCAAATATTTGTAAAAGACAAGTGACCCAAACAGAACATCATGCTGGGATGTTTTATGGGACTCTTGTGGGGCTATTTCCTGTTACTGACATGTTTTAATCCACAAATCACCTTGCAGTGAGTTGTTGTGAACGCTCTGGGTACAGTCTGCTCTGGAGTCAGCTTACAGTCAGGCCAAGATCATCCTCACTGTGACATTAGAGACAGTTTGAGCATTTTACAGCGTATTTGTTTTCTTTTTCTTTTTTTTTGAATTTTTATTTGCTTACTTATTGTTTGGGAATTTGGGACCTCATTTCTTGCATTTGAATGGTTGAGACTGATTTCTATGCAATATTGCCTTAAAATATTAGCTAAGATCATCCTCACTGCGACATTAGAGACAGTTTAAGCGTATTACAGCGTATTTGTTTTTAAACTTTTGGAATTTGGGTTACTTATTGTTTGGGAGTTTGTCTCTTGCATTTGAATGGTTGAAACTTGTTTCTATGCAATATTGCCTAAAAACAATATATTTTGTTTTTAATGGCATTTAATTGGAGAATGTTTTTTATCTACTCCAATAACTGAAGACACATTATTTCAAAGGTTTGAGTTTCAAAGTTGTTTTTGTTTTTTTACAGAATTATAGGTTTATTCAGCTATTCAGCATAGACTGCATCTTTCAATTCTTACAATTTTTATTTCGTAACTAAAAAATTCCCTGTATATCATTCATGTTAACTTTTAACCAACAACCTATAGATATTGATTTTCTTTAAATTCAAAGGCATGAAAAATATATACCACATTCTCACTATAGTTTTCTCTGTTCCAGAAAAAAACCTGTATGTTTCTCTTTTTGAGAAACATAATACTTTAAGATTCTTCAATTATTTTTGGATATTCAAATGTTTTCTTCTGTTGTAAATGTTTGATGCCTACACATTTAACCTCTAGCATTTTAAACTCCAGGTTATTGGTCAAAAGAGTAATTAAAAGATGCAGTCTATACTGATCAGCTGGATAAAATACACTACCATTCAAAAGTTTGGGGTCAGTAAGATTTTTATTATTATTATTATTATTATTATTTTAAAGAAATTAATATTTTTAAAAGCAATGATGGATTAAATTGATCATTCAGCTTTGCCATCACAGGAATAAATTACATTTTTAAAAATGTTAAAATATTTTTTTTTTTTTTTTTTTTTTTGGATCAAAGTATTACAGCCTTGGTGAGCATAAGAGACTGCTTTTAAAAACATTAAAAATCTTACTCACCCCAAACTTTTGAATGGGAGTGTAAATGTTTTGGTAAAAAACAAAATTGTGTTTTTTTTGTTTGTTTCAGATGTCATAACAAGCCCTTTGAGCTCAAATGCAATGGATGACTTAGACTATAGTGTCCTGATAGCAGAGCAGGATTGGGACTGTTTCTGTATAGAGAGCGAGGAATGTTCTGTTCAGCAGGCCAAGCTCGCAGCCATAGAGGAGTCTGGCTTCAGTGACATTGACGATGATAAAACCTCTGTTTACGTGTCATCTCTTCCCACTCAGACTAGCCCTGACCAACACTGTGAAAAAGACCGTGTAGAAGGACAAAAACAGCATCAAATGGGAGAATGTAAAATAGAACATACATCTGAGAATTCAGAGTTTACTGAATATCCTAGTCCTAAAACAGAGCCACAGAATGCCAGGTCTGCTGAGCAGATGTCCGATGCTAGAGAAAATGAACCGGGGGCTACATGTGAATGTCAAAACAAAGCTAATGAAGACAGCAACCTGACTGAGAAGTTACATTTAAAAGGAAATTATGAGGATCAAGAAAATGGTGAGAACATAGCAAACCAAGCCACCACTGAGCCAGTCTCTGAAACGTCTTCAGCTGATATAAAGCATGAAAAGAGTACGGATGGTACAGAAATGCTAACTGAGGAGACGGACACTTCACCAGTGGCCAAAAAAGAGAAGGAGCGTTGGTTTGTCACTGTAAATGACAGCCCAATCCGTCTGAGAGTAAAAAGTCCCACTTCAGTCCAAAAAAAAAGAAGAAAAAAAAAACCTTCTAAAAACTTAAGCCAGAATTACAGAGTGATGGAGAAGTGCTCTTCCTTAAATACCAATACAGAGCCAAATAAAGATATTATTGACAGACAAACAATGCAGGACAAATTTGAACAAGAAAATGTTGTTTCTGACTCGCCAAATTTTCACAATGTACTTCAAATCCAAGATGTAATATGTATTTCACCCATTAGATCATGTGAGAGTGAAGGGGAAAAAACAAGCTGTGCCATTAGTTTAAAAAAGGAAAGCATGACAGAAATTCCAAAAGCAAAATTAGAAAGAAATCCCGCAGACTCTCTAAATTCACTTCAACAGATGCCACAGAAAACATTTAAAGATCTCAGTGGCTCTTTGCCACAATACTGGGATCATGAAAGCACAGTATGTGATAAATATGACAAATCCACAGTAGATCTGAAATGTGAATGTCGACATACAACTAATAATTTAAGCCACTTTAATAATGACACAGGGGTGGAAAGTCACAGATTTATTTTGGGTGCCTTTAAACCCCCTGCTCCTTCAGATACTGAAGGAGAAAGAACAGAACAGCAAGAGCCCTTGGGACAATCATATAATAGAGAAGAATCATCCCAATCGTCCCAAGAGACACAGCCCTCCAGTGACAGTGCCAAGACTTTAGGTCCGACTCCACCTATATTTGCTATTTCCTCCTTTTGGGATGAAATGGAAAAACTGACAATAAATGATATTTTGCAACTTAGAATAGACAATAACAAGTCTCTACTAACAGAAAGCATTGTTTCAGAGGAAATAAGTCATGTGGACACTGTCAACACTCATCATCTTGTTAGGGGTGAGGTGGAATCTAAAGATGATAGTTTAGAAGATGGCCTGGTAGACGATGCAGCAGATTCGGACTATTTCACACATTTGGATGACTCTAAACCAGACCGATCGAGCTGCGAATTTTCAACTTACTCTGATTTCGATGAAGAGTTTCTACAACTTCTTCATGCAAGTGCAAACCCTAGTCCTGAACCCCTTGAAGGCAAAGAGCAAACCCAAATGTTCCTTGATTCTACGTGTCCCATGGATTTAGAAGAAACTTGGCAAAGTGAATCCAACGAGATCGTAAAGCTGTGTACTGAGAGTGATTCCCCACTGTATTCAGAGACAGAAGCAGAGATGCAGGACATATTTCGAACAACAAAAGAAGACAGCAACATGAGTACCTTTCTACTGGACCACTGTAGCATGAGGAGACCAACGCCTTCTCCAGTTTTATCGATTTCTGATTTTCTAGACGATCAGTGTCTGCCGTCTTTCTTTGAAATCTTGAAGAGTGACACCGAAACAGAACAATACCAGGCTTGGATTCCAGATAGAAACACTTTGCTTCATTTTTCACAGATCGTATCTGTGGCTGAGATTTATGATGACTTCTTCTCAGACTTTGAGGTTGGGAATCTTTTGTTTCCTTCAGTGCAAGGTTCAACAAAAAGTGAGAAAACGTTGGTTCCTATCTATTCCTCTTCTCATTCAGTGGTAAAAGACCTAGAATTTCCAGAGGTAGAAAAAGTGATGCAGTTGGACGAGATCGCCCCAATCCGAGTTATGAGGTGTGCAAGTCCCTCTGAAACATCAAACATGTGCTTTATCACTAGCCAGAGAAGTACCTGGAGAAACCTTTCTCTGAGACACACCAAACTTTTAATGGGAAGGACATGGTGTGGGATGGCCACTTCTTGGGGTTTTCCCAAAACAGCAGACACAGTCTACAGTTATGGAACGAGAACAACATCAAGTTCCTCTATAGCTCAGCCAAAGCTTCCAGTGGTTCTCCTAGAAAACCAGGCCCTCGGACAAATGACAGAACATCAGATACATGTTGGGGCAACAGTCGCAGGCGCAGGTACATTTTTAGAGATCAAATGGATGAAAAAGATACGAAAATATCAAGTCTAACATTGCAAAATTCTGCTTACAGATACAGATCGCTTCCTTTTTTCATTAAAGCAAGCAGACATGTGCCTTGTCTGCATTGCTTTTGCGTCTTGGGTACTGAAGTCAAGCGACCCACAATCTACAGACATGTGGAAAGCAGGTAAGACCGTCATGTGGATTGTGTATTTCTGAAATGAGACACAATGATCAGTCTGTTACATATTAAATTAGGCAATTTATTCAGATAATATGAGCACACAAAATTAACATGATCCTTTTTCCCTCTATTATTTCTCAGCTCTTCTGGCAAATGTGAGCGCGATATCTGCCATCCAGTACTTGCGGCGATACATAAAAGAAGAATGAACCATAAAAATCTAGTATTAGAGCTTTCTGAGGATTTCTCACAAGGGGCCAGTGTACAGGAAAGGGTTAATTTTGCACAAATTCACACCAAACACTTTAGTAAATACACATATTAGGTTGTATTCCATATTTCCTAACAGTCTAATATTTTGATGTTTAATATATTCATGTTACAAAATAGGTGTTCAATCAATAAATAACTTATCAAAGGACAATTTTGTTAAAGAAAAGCATACAAAGCAAAGGAGGAAACATTAGTTTTTCCCATACAAACACTTGTTCAGTTAGAAGACATATATTGCTTTAGATATTATGTTGATATGGACCAGAAGTGACAACTGGTAAGTTTTGCGTCAGTTATATTCAGGACTCAAGCTGTGCTATACATATTTATGTAACTCACAATTAAACTATTTTGCAGTGTACATATAAAAAAAAAAAAAAAAAACATTTTCAATGATAATCACTCTAGATGTATCTATTAAATGCAAAAACATCATGCGGCCAAAGATTTAAAAAAAAAGTTCATATAGTTTTTCGGTGAAGAGACAGATCTGAGCACATTTCATAAAGAATATAAATTTGCACATAAAATATAGTTGGGAGTTAAAGAGGTATCAGAAAGTGCCAGAAGAATGACTGCTGCTGAGTGTCAAATATTTCTATCACACAAAAGCGGAGACTGATGTCAATGTGATAAGAGCAAGTGTATATGAAACAGTCTCAAAAAATATGCTTACAAAAACATAAATGAATTTAGCACTGAAAGAAAATGTACTGATAAAAAAATCTGAGTTGACTATATGTGTTCATATGACATGTTAAGGGATGTATTGAAGTGTTTGAAAAAGTAAAAATGATCCAAACTGTTTGTAATAATCATGCATTTGTCATCGAAATGACAGTTTTGAAGTTTTGAAAAATGTCCAACTATAAGGTAATTGCAACTAGACAGCACTGTGCATGTAAAGACAAATATACATCAAGACATGGATACTAAAAATGAGAATGTATTTCTCATTAATAACATCCATATACTTTGTAAAATGCTAGTACAAATGTTTAGTGTTAATTCGAAGAAAATAATGACTTTTTGGCAGTTTTAGAAAAAGTAACCCATCAGAGTTTCACAATAACAGCGTCAACAGATAACACCCATGTCCGCTTGAACACATACAAAACAATGGCACTCCATTTCATGTTTTCTATTGTTATTTTAACAATTAATAGTAGTGCACAACAATACACTTGTATTGCATTAAACGGTCACAATATTACCTTTCTTTTCTTTATTGTGTTTATAATGAATTTCATCTTATTCTGAGAATGCTGTGCTCCTTCCCAACTAGCCTGACTATGAAAATGTAACTTACTAAACAGTAGCCCATTTGTTTAATTGGCCAATTTCACATGCTAGGGCTGAAGCTGGTAGTTAGGATACGCCTTATGCATTTTATTGCTAACTGCAGGTACCCATTAAGTTCCTAAACTTCTGTCCCAAGTAGGGATGACCAAGGAACTGACCTGCTCTATCACACTGTGTCCTTAAGCATGGTGGTAATCACTGCAAACAGGTGTCTGTCGGCCTGATCGGTCTTCTGCAGCATCGTAGCATGGCAGTGAAGCAACTGTTCTGTAGAGCCAGACGAGCTCTGTTTCCAGACAGGGCAAGATCAACACTACAGTCAACATGCTAATACTCAGGCTGCATTTGGTTTACATTATTAAATCAAATGGTAAAAGGCTAAATTACTGAAAGAATAAGGTATTGCAGAGTTTACTACAGGTGGGTTTTATATTGATGAGCACTCTGAGGTAAAGATGAAGAGGCTGTCAGAGAAAAGGAAGGATAGAGTAAAGCATGCACTTTTTGCACACAAGTCATCTGAAGTTTTTGTATCCAAATCTATCATTGCAACTTTTAAATTCCACCAGTTAATATATTATTTTAAACATATAATATTTACAATCTTAAAACGAATGTTTCAATAAACTTTGAAACTAAATTGTGATAAACTCTGGATATTGGACAGCACTTCTCAAATACTTAGTAAATCTACAGTACTGTGCTTTTAGCACAATAACGACGTTACATGGGAATTGCATTTCTGACAGAAACAGTTTCTAAATAGTGTTCATGCAAGGAAAGCAAAGTCACTGTGCTCCAAAAGGCTAGTTATTTCATACAGCACAAAGGAGTCGGTCAAATGTTTATAAGTGCCAAAACAGGGATAAACCCATGTTGGGTTTTCTGAAACAAAAGGCCTGATACCCTGAACACAGAATCACTTTGTAATCCACAGTGGAGGATTTGTTCATTTCAGGACTGCTTGTCTCCCTCTTTCTTTAGACGGCTGTCAAAGAGACAACAGTACAATATATAGTCACTTAAAAAATCCAAGCAAAAAGGTAATAAAAATAAAAATCTTCTGTGTACTGTAGGCTGACATAAATGTCACAAACACAACTTATCTGCTTTATGAGCACTAAAAGTAGAGAACAGTAGTGATGAAAAATTGAAAATGTTCCTTGACTCATCAGCGCATGCATTTTTAAAGAAAAATAAATGCCATCAAAACAACTTATTTACACATGCATTCTAGAACAGCACATTAAAGGCTTAGCTCACCCAAAAATTTAAATTCTGTCATTAAAAGTGATAAATTATGTTTTTTTGCACAACCAAAGCACACACGCCACTTCATAAAATTGAGGTTAAACCACTGGAGTGACATGGATTACTTTTATGATGTCTGTATGATGATGAGTAATTAAAGACAGAATTTTCATTTTTGTGTGAACTAACCCTTTAAGGCCTCTGTGCTTCACCTGTAGTAGTCTTCTTGGCTGGGGAGAGGAGCACTATGTAAGTGTGCATGTCCATGTAGCCACTGCTGCTCCAGTGCCAGCCTCTGCAGCTCTGCTGACTGTGCCTGCATCGCCTGCAACTGATGCGCAGCAGACATCGGAGCCAGGGGTCCTGGTAACTCTCTGGGGAATGGAGCTCCTTTGAAAGAAAGACACAAAACACCTTACTTCCCTCTTCCCTCAAATAGCTGAGAACTATTTCCTAGCATGGGACTGTAATGTATACCGTATATAGATGCTGAATGGTATTGTGAAGCAACAATAAAACAACAATAGGTTGACAAACATTATTACATTACATGTGCATAGACATTTTTATGTTAATTTTAGCCATTTTGGCTTGAGTAATAAACAAGGCATTGTTATTGGATTTTAATTATGGCTTAATTATTTGAAAGAATAAAAAAATAGCAAGTCATAGCAACCAAAAGTAAGCTTTATGTGACATAATAACTCAAAATAATGCTCGAGTTCTTCCTCCTACCCTTACGAAAAAGTAGTTTACTCAAGTGTTCTATTAGTATTCTTCTTTTAAACTAATAATAAGAAAGTATACTTTCAGTATATTTGGCCTATACTTGTACTCAATATTTTGATCAAGATATACTTAAAAGTATAATTAAGTATTCAAAGTGTACTTGGCTTGTGTTTAATCTTTTGATTGAGTAGCCTATTAAATACAAAAAAAAAAAAATGTACATAGTTTTACATACAGTCTTATTAAACTTACATTGTTTAAAAATATTGATTAGAATATTGATATAAAACAGATATGTTCCTAATTCTGCGTATCTGAATTTTTATGTACGCTAGTCCACTGGTAGTGTATATAGGAATTTACTTAAAATCTACTTTACTCTTTAAGCTATAATAAAATGTTAAAGGTATATTTCAAGTATAAAAAAATTATACCTACATTTGAACATAGTACAAACCCGATTCCAAAAAAGTTGGGACACTGTACAAATTGTGAATAAAAAAGGAATGCAATAATTTACAAATCTCATAAACTTATATTTTACTCACAATAGAATATAGATAACATATCAAATGTTGAAAGTGAGACATTTTGAAATGTCATGCCAAATATTGGCTCATTTTGGATTTCATGAGAGCTACACATTCCAAAAAAGTTGGGACAGGTAGCAATAAGAGGCCGGAAAAGTTAAATGTACATATAAGGAACAGCTGGAGGACCAATTTGCAACTTATTAGGTCAATTGGCAACATGATTGGGTATAAAAAGAGCCTCTCAGAGTGGCAGTGTCTCTCAGAAGTCAAGATGGGCAGAGAATCACCAAGTCCCCCAATGCTGCGGCGAAAAATAGTGGAGCAATATCAGAAAGGAGTTTCTCAGAGAAAAATTGCAAAGAGTTTGAAGTTATCATCTACAGTGCATAATATCATCCAAAGATTCAGAGAATCTGGAACAATCTCTGTGCGTAAGGGTCAAGGCCGGAAAACCATACTGGATGCCCGTGATCTTCGGGCCCTTAGACGGCACTGCATCACATACAGGAATGCTACTGTAATGGAAATCACAACATGGGCTCAGGAATACTTCCAGAAAACATTGTCGGTGAACACAATCCACCGTGCCATTCGCCGTTGCCAGCTAAAACTCTATAGGTCAAAAAAGAAGCCATATCTAAACATGATCCAGAAGTGCAGGCGTTTTCTCTTGGCCAAGGCTCATTTAAAATGGACTGTGGCAAAGTGGAAAACTGTTCTGTGGTCAGACGAATCAAAATTTGAAGTTCTTTTTGGAAAACTGGGACACCATGTCATCCGGACTAAAGAGGACAAGGACAACCCAAGTTGTTATCAGCGCTCAGTTCAGAAGCCTGCATCTCTGATGGTATGGGGTTGCATGAGTGCGTGTGGCATGGGCAGCTTACACATCAGGAAAGGCACCATCAATGCTGAAAGGTATATCCAAGTTCTAGAGCAACATATGCTCCCATCCAGACGTCGTCTCTTTCAGGGAAGACCTTGCATTTTCCAACATGACAATGCCAGACCACATACTGCATCAATTACAACATCATGGCTGCATAGAAGAAGGATCCGGGTACTGAAATGGCCAGCCTGCAGTCCAGATCTTTCACCCATAGAAAACATTTGGCGCATCATAAAGAGGAAGATGCGACAAAGAAGACCTAAGACAGTTGAGCAACTAGAAGCCTGTATTAGACAAGAACGGGACAACATTCCTATACCTAAACTTGAGCAACTTGTCTCCTCAGTCCCCAGACGTTTGCAGACTGTTATAAAAAGAAGAGGGGATGCCACACGGCCTAAACATGGCCTTGTCCCAACTTTTTTGAGATGTGTTGATGCCATGAAATTTAAAATCAACTTATTTTTAAAATGATACATTTTCTCAGTTTAAACATTTGATAATGTCATCTATGTTGTTTTCTGAATAAAATATTGAAATTTGAAACTTCCACATCATTGCATTCTGTTTTTATTCACAATTTGTACAGTGTCCCAACTTTTTTGGAATCGGGTTTGTATATATTCAGCAAGGATGCATTAAAGTGACAGTAAAGACATGTATAATGCTGATCTTATTACCTTATATTTATCAAAGAATCCTGTTTATTATTTTTTTTTACACTGTTTCCACATAAATATTCAGCACAACTGTTTTCAACATTGATAATAGTAAGAAATGTTTTCTGAGCACCAAATCAGCACATTAGAAAGCTTTCTGAAGGATCATGTGACACTGAAGACTGGAGTAATGATGCTGAAAATTCAGCTTTCCCATAACATTTTAAAATATATTCAAATAGAAAAGTTATTTTCAATTGCAAAAATATTTCACAATATTACCATTTTTACTCTATTTTTAATCAAATACATGCAGCCTTGGTGAGTAAAAAGACTACATTCAAAAATCTTACAGACTAAAATATAAATAAATATATATATATATCAAATATTAAATATTAATTCCACAGAATGGATTTAAACAGTTAAAGTGTTAAAAAGAGCTGAGAGTACTACACTCACTTGGCAGCTGAAAATTTAAGAAGCATGCAAGCAATGGAGTGTTTGGTGTTCCAATTCGGCTCAGCGGTGGGCCTGGGATTATGTGTGTGCCTGGCTATATGGGTTATATGGGTTAGAAATGTTAATGTTAGCTTTCTTTTATATGAAACGGGAGTCTATTTGGTGACTCACCAAACAGAGGGTGGCGGAGCATTTCATGCTCATGGGGTAACTCACTGAGTAGAGGGTTGGAGATAGCACCAGGTGGGTAAGGGAATCGTGCCAGAGGAGGGCCAGCAGCCAATGGGTCCACCAGAGGATGAGGCCCTTGTCCTGAAAAACAAACATGTCAACATTTCCATTTACTTTCTTAAAGAAAATGTCATTTAGATCAGTGTTTATCAACTCCAGTCCTCACCTAACCAGAATATTTTAAATGTCTCACTAATTTAAACATCTGATTCAACTCATCAGATTCTTAGTCTGTTGAACAGGGAGACATCTAAAACATTCTCGGAGGAGGGACCCCAGGACTGGAGTTGAGAAATACTGCTCTAGATAACTGTGTTTGCCTGTATCTTTGAAATTCTCACCTTGGTTGAGAGGGTCCTGTTGGTGCAGATGAAGATGGGAGTGTATATGTGAGTGTTGGTGGTGGTGTGGAGTAACATTGAGCATCTGTAGCCGTGCAACAGGGTCACCAGCTGCAACGGAGGCCATCCTTTCAGCATGGAGCCGTTCAGCAGTCAAACGCTCAGCGTAGCTGATTTCTGGCCGAGGAGGTGCTGCTACGTTGCGCTCCATGGCTGGGTGGAATTGGGCAAAGGGGTGAGGCCCAGCCACATGAGGCAGAGGCAGGGCACCGTGGCGCGCAAAATGCTCCATAGGATTTGCCGATGGATGAAGTGGGTTCTCCAGCTCCGGCGGCTTCACCTCAAATCCAGGCTTCATTCTTTCTCGGATCTCTCTCTCTCGAAGCTCACGAAGCTCTCGCTCTCGAAGAGCTGGGTCTGCTGCGTAGAGCCCCGGCATGTGATAAGCTAACAGGTGCTCACCTGGCCCAAGATGCATGAAGAAAGGATGGTTGCGGTTGGAGGGCGACATGACGTGGGGGCGGGCATACTCGCTGAGCGTGCGGAGGGCTGGAGTGTCAGGGCCAAGATATGGTGGAACAGCAGCTACGGTGGTGGGTGGAGGGGGTTCGAATGAGGGACGGCCGGGTTGCACGTGGGCAGCAAGCAGGTGCTCATTTATGCGGCCATCATGGGATGAGCTTGAAGCACGCTATGTAAAAAAAAGGTTTATTATATTAACTTCTTCAAAGCAAAATCTTAGAAAATTAAGCCTATTTTTTGGAACATTTAGGAACAAGATTTTTTTTTATTTTCAATTAATATTACATTCACACATTTATTTATTATATAAATTCTAAATAAATTGATAATCTAATAAAAAGCAGAAACAGTACAAGAAATACTATCATGATGCATAAATACTTGATCAGTTTACATTTTGCTCGCACTGCAGTACTTGGCATGAGATTTTTTTGCAGTAAGGAGAATTTGAGGGAAAATTGCCATAGCCTAATGACAATGTCACAATGTAAAATAAATTCAATTAGCTAAACATAGGTTTTATTTTAATCGAACTATTTTCTTTTTTTCTCTAAAAATTCAAAAGTAATTGCTACATATACTTACAGAGGTTTTATCAGAGTCTCTCTCCCTTTCTCGCTCCCGCTCCCGCTCTCTTTCCCTTTCCCTTTCCCTCTCCCTCTCCCGCTCTCTTTCTTTCTCCCGTCCCTGTCGAGCGCTTAGCTCTGCTTCTCTTCTGGATCTTTCAGCAGCTTCCTCCCGTTTTTTAGCCAGTTTTGAGGAGGCCAAGGGGGTGAAGTACAGGTCTGTGCGAGAGCAGGAGTTGTAGCCTCGGTTGAGGTGTTTGATAAATCTGCAATTGACAAACAAAATAGAATTCACTATGTGTGCTAATTTGCACGGTAAAGTCTTAGTGAATGGCATTTTGAATTGTTTTCAAAAGGAAATACAGGGTAATTATTTAAAAATTATTTAACAAATTTAATTTAAAATAAATATTTTAGACTACTACATTGGGAAAACATTTTATTAATATTTTTCATTTTATAAATATTTTAACAAAAATTCAAATATTGACAAATGTCATCTACATACCTTGCTGACTGACTTGCATGGCTGGGTATGTCAACAACTGTCGGTACAGGAGAGGGACTTCTGCGAGGGGGAGGCGGGCTATCACACTCCTCTTCCTCATCAATTGGCTCCTCTTTTATATGAGCCTGTCCAACAGGAGTGCTTGCTGAAGAGGACGTGGAGGGCTGTTGGGCAGGGACAGGGATGGGAGAAGCGTAAAGAGGGAATGAAGCAGTGGACTCAGGAGCAGGACGATTTTGGGCGAGCGATGGGTTAGAACTAGCTGCAGCTGGAGGGGCACCACTGGTGTGACCTTTGACCTGCTGGCTCTGTGACTGAGTCAGAACGGAAGGCTGAGCAGGGTGATTTTGTGGAATTATATGAAGTGGAGGAGGCTGGGAACAAGGCAAGTGCTGTGAGGGCAAGGAAGCAAGAGGTTTTAGAGCAGGAGGTGGAGGCAAATTGGGGTGGATCTGCAGGAAATGGGGTGGAGGTGCAGAAAGGTGAGGGGGCTGCTTGTGAGAAGGTGGGATTGGAGTGGTAGGAGGGGGCTTGATTTGGGTTGCTGCTGTAGGAGGAAGAAGAGGAAGAGGACTTTCTTTTTGAAGATGCAGCAGTCTGGAAGCAAACCCTGGTGGCTGATTCGCCCCAGATGAAGGATTCTGCAGCTGACCTGGATTGTGCTGATAATGGGGCGGCACAGGGAATGACTGCCCCTGCCCTGGACACTGAACCTGCTGAGATGAGGCGTTTGAATAAGAGTTGGGTGCTTCGGGTCCCCTGGGACCACTTCTGAAAGTGGTTGGAGATGGAACCTCCTGGGAAACCTCTATGGATGTTGCCTTCGAGGTAGCGGTAGAAGCTCCAGGTGAAGGTGCGGATGAGGATGCAAGCAGAGAGGGCTGAGGAGATGATGGTGTTTCAGATGGGCCATGTGTTGTGGGGATTGCAGCAGGCTGCTGGGGCTGGGTTTGTGGGGTTGGGCCAGGTGCAGGGGGTGGTGCTGGGGAGTCAGAGTCACTTTCGTTGGCCTGCAGGGGACTGGCCAGGCTGGGGGAAGAACTGCGGTTGTCCTGGTCAATGTCTTTAGTATCGCTGCTGCCATCGTCATTGGCACTGCGGCTATCGGAGCTCTCGCCTTCACCCTCACCTTCTGATGGAGAATCGGGGCCATCCTGGGTTAAAGAAACACTGCTTATAAACACTGCTTATATATATATATATATATAAATTAGGGGTGTGAACAGTTCTCGATAATAAATTCAAACCGTACCGACCTCCACCCACGGTTCGGCACACACTTGTACCAATCTCAAATTAAATTAAATTATTAGACTAAATTAATTTATACAGTGAAGTTTATATGCAGTGTTATTTTACATTTGATTACTTTATTAATTTTCTGTACCCAAAAACTACTGTTGAAAACCCTGGAAAGCACTGTTTTTAATTTTTCATAATAATCTTTGCTCTATTGTATTTATTTGTGCTGTTGCTTATAGTTTGATTATTTGCTATTATTGTCTTTATTTTTATTTGACAATAGTCCTTTTTTTCCTGAACATAGCACATACCGTACCAAAACTGTGACCCTAAAACCTTGATACAAACCGAACCGTGAGGAGTAATTTGAACCGTTACACCCATAATATATATATATATATTAGTGTCTTTTCTGAAAAGGCCAATTCACACTGCACAGACAGACACCGACCAGCGCAGACAAGCGCCGATTCAGCATGTTTAATCGGTGAATACAGCTCCGACAGACGCCAACAGACACCGACAGGGGAAACACACTGATCTGACAAAACCCGACGAAGTGTCTGTTGCCATCTGTTAGCCTTAAGTGAGCATTAGGTGATGGCAATCTAAATGTAAAAATTGTTGGAAATGAACAAGCACAGTTAATATCATATACACTCACCTAAAGGATTATTAGGAACACCATACTAATACTGTGTTTGACCCCCTTTCGCCTTCAGAACTGCCTTAATTCTACGTGGCATTGATTCAACAAGGTGCTGAAAGCATTCTTTAGAAATGTTGGCCCATATTGATAGGATAGCATCTTGCAGTTGATGGAGATTTGTGGGATGCACATCCAGGGCACGAAGCTCCCGTTCCACCACATCCCAAAGATGCTCTATTGGGTTGAGATCTGGTGACTGTGGGGGCCATTTTAGTACAGTGAACTCATTGTCATGTTCAAGAAACCAATTTGAAATGATTCGAGCTTTGTGACATGGTGCATTATCCTGCTGGAAGTAGCCATCAGAGGATGGGTACATGGTGGTCATAAAGGGATGGACATGGTCAGAAACAATGCTCAGGTAGGCCGTGGCATTTAAACGATGCCCAATTGGCACTAAGGGGCCTAAAGTGTGCCAAGAAAACATCCCCCACACCATTACACCACCACCACCAGCCTGCACAGTGGTAACAAGGCATGATGGATCCACGTTCTCATTCTGTTTACGCCAAATTCTGACTCTACCATCTGAATGTCTCAACAGAAATCGAGACTCATCAGACCAGGCAACATTTTTCCAGTCTTCAACTGTCCAATTTTGGTGAGCTCGTACAAATTGTAGCCTCTTTTTCCTATTTGTAGTGGAGATGAGTGGTACCCGGTGGGGTCTTCTGCTGTTGTAGCCCATCCGCCTCAAGGCTGTGCGTGTTGTGGCTTCACAAATGCTTTGCTGCATACCTCGGTTGTAACGAGTGGTTATTTCAGTCAAAGTTGCTCTTCTATCAGCTTGAATCAGTCGGCCCATTCTCCTCTTACCTCTAGCATCAACAAGGCATTTTCGCCCACAGGACTGCCGCATACTGGATGTTTTTCCCTTTTCACACCATTCTTTGTAAACTCCAGAAATGGTTGTGCGTGAAAATCCCAGTAACTGAGCAGACTGTGAAATACTCAGACCGGCCCGTCTGGCACCAACAACCATGCCACGCTCAAAATTGCTTAAATCACCTTTCTTTCCCATTCTGACATTCAGTTTGGAGTTCAGGAGATTGTCTTGACCAGGACCACACCCCTAAATGCATTGAAGCAACTGCCATGTGATTGGTTGATTAGATAATTGCATTAATGAGAAATTGAACAGGTGTTCCTAATAATCCTTTAGGTGAGTGTATATATATATATATATATATATATATATATATATAAAAATAGCTGATAACCAATATAGTAATAATATAGTACTGATAACTAAAAATCATAAAAGCATAAAACATAAAAGTATGATCGCTTGGCAAAGTTTTTAAAACTTAGGACTTAATGCTCAGATTTTTTTTTATTATTTCCTTTAAGAAGAAACACTAATGAGAAACTGTGTTCCCCTTACCTGATTCTTAGGTCGTTTCATGTTTTTCCTTTCTGGTTCATCAACATCTGGAGCTGCTGACTCTCTCTGTCTTTTAACACCCTTTACTATAGATGCCTCTACTTTCATCT
This sequence comes from Coreius guichenoti, assembly GCA_039654105.1. Taxonomy (NCBI): domain Eukaryota; kingdom Metazoa; phylum Chordata; class Actinopteri; order Cypriniformes; family Gobionidae; genus Coreius; species Coreius guichenoti. Next base: position 31,377,685 of record CM077180.1, on the reverse strand, counting down.
TCTAAAGTTTAATAATAAAGAAATTTGTAAATGAACAGGTTAAACAATACAAAAAGGATAAGTACACAGCTGTGCATACTTTTCAAACTCTAAACCAAGCAGGCTCTTTTTATCACTACCTTGTTGGTCTTCCCAGCCACTCCATTCTTGATATCAGAACTGGAAGCCCTGGTTGCCATAGCAGTGGAACTGGCTCTGGGAGACTGTCCATTAGATCGCACATCCTCGATGGTGGGAGAAATGCCCCTGTCGGGACTTCCGGTTGGTCTGTTGCGCCCACTTCGAAGAGATGACATCTACATGTAGAGACATAAGACTAAATGAAGCAGACTACTCTTTACACATTGCCCTGAGCACTTATGTGCAAGTTAGACCTACATGTGGTGGCATCCGGCTCCGACGGGTCTTCATCCCATGTCTGACACCCTCTTCCTCTTCTTTGACAGGTTTGAAGAGGTAGGGCGGATCTGCTGGTTTGGGAACAGGTGGCAGGCGCCGATGCTTGCTGAAGTGAGAGTGGCAACTAGAACACAGCAAGACATTGTCTCTCCCTCCATGATGCCAGTCTTTGGAGTCTAAAAGAAACATGTTCATTTTGTGTTGTGTGAGTCATTTCGAAAGAGAAAATAATAAGTATTTACAGAAGTCACAAGAGTTGCAAACCGTTTTACTTCCGTAATGTGAAGTTTACTACTTTATACCGACCCCAAAAGTTTGGGGTCGGTATAAATCTTTATAATAATATATTTTTTTAAGAAATCTCTTATGCTCTACAAGGATGCATTTATTTGATCAAAAATACAATAAAAAAGTAATATTGTGAAATATTACAATTTAAAATAACAGTTTTCTATTTTAGTATACACTGCCCGTCCAGATTTAAATAGGCAAATGCTTAAGAGTCTATGATTGGATCATTATTGCAGTGATTATTGTTTCTAGCATGTTATATGTTTGGTAACAGTTCTTCTTACCATAATTGATGGAGTGTGTAGCTTTTCATTTCTTAAACAATGAACCATGTACCATGTAGGAAGAGACATAATGGCCATATTCCAGGATGACAATGTCAAGATTCATCAGGATCAAATTGTGAAAGAATGGTTGGGAGGGAGCATGAAAAATCAATTTCACACATGAATTGGCACCTCTGAGATCATTGAAAGTCTTTGGTGTGCTGGAGTAGACTTTACAGAGTGCTTGACTCTTGCATTGTCAATACAAGATCTTGACCAAAAAATGATGCACCTCTTGATGGAAATAAATGTTGTGATGTTATTTCCATCAAGAGGTGCATCAATTTTTGTCAAATCTTGACATTGTCATCCTGGAATATGGCCATAATGTGTCTTCCTACATGGTTGTTTAAGAAATGAAAAGCAACACACTCCATCAATTAGGGTTAGAAGAACTGTTGCCAAACATATAACATGCTAGAAACAATAATCACTGCAATAATGATCCAATCATAGACTCTTAAGGATTTGCCTATTTAAATCCAAAGAGCGACATGCTGAATTTTCAGCAGCCATTACTCCAATCGTCAGTGTCACATGATCCTTCAGAAATCATTCTAATATACTGATTTGCTCCTCAAGAAACATTTCTTACTATTATCAATGTTGAAAACAGTAGCGCTGCTCAATATTTTTTTTGGAAACCGTGATTTTTCAGAATTCTTTTATGAATAGAAAGTTCAAAAGAACAGTATTTATTTGAAACAGAAATCTTTCTTAAGATTATAAAAGTCTTTACTGTCACTTTTGATCAATTTAATGCATCCTTTTTGAATAAAAGTATTAATTTCTTTAAAAAAAAAAAAATCTTACTGACCCCAAACTTTTGAGTGCTAGTATATTTCTGAGTACAAAAAAATCTTCAACAAAAATACAAATGTAGGACTTATATCCATTGGGAATTGATTGGATTGTGAAAAGTGGAACAAACTACAAACATTTTCACAACAGGACCAGGCAGGAACATACATTATGCAAATAGGGTCCATTTTTATCTCATGTTAAGAAGAATTGCAAACCTAAGCAGTTTGAATCCAATGTAGGGTGACTAACCAAGTACTGCAGAAAGTCACTTTCAGAACAGCGTGATGGTTGATAGATACATGCATATGAAATGCAGCATTCTCAATATAGAGGCTATATACACCTGAAGAAGGATGGAATAAACTTACTAGTGGATAGACAGTGACTGCAGGCTTGACCTTTGCCGCCCTGCTCGCTATCCTCACTGTCCAGATCATCTTCACTGGCTGAACTGAGCTCCACTACAGACAGACAGAAAATACAAACATTATTAACAGTTCTTCTTGTGGAGTTACTTCCTTTAAATTATATCTGTATTAAACTTGCTATCATGTTTGGACAGCCTGCAAAAAAATGAACAGACATATGGAGCATAGTGCTGCACTTACTGGAAGAAGTGCGAGATGTTGCATTGGCTGCAGCGGTCGCATTGCGAGTTTTCACTTTGCGAGACACCGGCTGCCTTCTCTGCTGCCGATGAGGTCGTGAAGCCACAGCTTCAGGAGTTTTCTTCCAGTAGTAGTAGAATGTGATTAGCTCACCCTGAGGACAAATGTGTTGTAAAAAAAATAAACTTCAATTTGACAAACACACATTTATAGTCAGATTTGAAATGGCAGGTTTCCATACCGTTTTCTTACTAGGCAGTAGCTCCTTACGGATCTTAAAGAAGTTTTTGCCATACTGTCTAAGACCTTTGATAAACCGTTTCTGTAATTGAACATATTAACAGATGGAGAATTCTTAAGTAATACATTCGAAAAGTTCTAGTCTTACATTTCTACATTCCACTATAAATGACCAGGTTTTATCAGTGAAAAATGTGATGATAGAAGTGAAAAAAAACCAAACACTTTCTCACCACTTCATCTTCTGACCAGCATTTCTCAATGAGTTTTGGAACTGGTTTCTTCACCAGACACTGCAGGGCTTTGGCTGCATTGTATTGGCTTTCATGGAGCTGTGCGCAAAACAAATTAAAGTCACATACCCAAGTTGCACAGCAAATTAATTATAGTTGAGGTAAAAAGTAAGATTATATTATTGTCACTGGCTTCAATCCAATTCCATCAAAAGACATAAATTACAATCTTTTTTTTAAAGGCAGGGCACTTGATTTGTTCCAGAAACATTTTTTGTTATGCTGGTTGAAAGTCTCTTCACATCCTAATAGCAATCACTAAGTTAAGTGGTCTAAATGTATTTATATGTATATATATCGTCTGTGGAAGGCGTAGGACCATAAAATGTTTGTCCAATCATTGCATTCGGTATGAATGCAATAATATGATGTCCTATCTGCCTGTCAACATATGTATTTCCATACCTCCGAACACCCTGCTAACGCAGACATCACACATCATCAGCGTGTTTCATACTACGCAGAGTTAAACAGACATCAGTCACCGAGCACGCAACCAAAACAGCAGCCACCTTTTACAGTTCCTCCTGCACATCGAGCTTATGCCGTGTTCACGCCATAACTACTGTAATTTGTAAGAGATGGAAACCCATCACGTTATACTCGGAGCAGTTTAAGACTCAAATATATGCGTTTCAATAGCAACACTATTAACGCCGAAATGAATCTGCAGCAGTCAGGTGGTACAGGTCAGTGCTCTTTAAGTTGTTTATGTTCATTATTATTGTAATGTTATGTGCTTTGTGGGATCTTATGCTTTCAAAGCTAGCTCACTATTGCTAGCCTCTCCAAAAATTGCCTACCCTACCTTTAATTATACTTGCATCGTATATTTGCTTAAAAACACATCAACAAATTTAATTAATTTGAATTCAATGGAATTGATCTTTAGTTTCTTTTTTGACAAAACATAGCACAAACACATCAAAATTGCAAGCACTGACCGTATTTAAAGCATTCAACGTGGTATCATCCCGTGAAGCTGCAAGACAACCATCCTCCGTTGAACCTCCATCACACATCCCTGCAAAAGCTGCCATGCTCCTGTTTATTTAGAGAACACAAAACAAAAACGCAGAAGGATATGTTGAATCATACACCATCCACAGACACCTCAGTTCCCATTTTTAGATATAACCTCAAGCGATTATGAAGATAAATGTAAAACGGTGAATAGTAACTGGCATCGAGCCAAGCAGCCATTACCTGGCAGCCCGTAGGTACATGAGAAGGTCACAGTCATTGACCCCAGGTGCCCACACCAGCTCCTCATTTTCTGTGACACACTCTGTTCCATGAGCAGGTGGCGGCTGTAATTCAGGTAGCTTGGCCTGCATACATTTGAGCATGCGGTCAAAAAGAAAAGGTCAACATACTTTATCTAAGGACTTTTAAAGGTGCACTCAGTAAATTGGTTTTGTTAACATTTAGCCCCATGATTTGTCCCGAAAGTACCAGTGGTTTTGGACTTGCGTGGATACATTTGTTTACTAACTACTTCAGGACTGGAGACATGCTGATAACACCCGTAAAACACTGAATGCCATAGATCTGCACACACTTTTGGAATCTCTTTGTACTCATTTTACCTGATGACTTGGTCCCACTCGAATCTCTCCTTGTGTGCTGTTCAGCTGCCTGAAAGACAAAATATTATTTATTAGTTGAAATATGGCTGTGTGTAAGTAGGCTACATCAATTTATCAATACATTGACATCCCAAGGCTGAAGCAAAAACTCACAGCCAATATCCCACATGTAAATAATAAAAACTATGCCTGTAATAAACAATACATGAATACAAACACCATATTTCGCAGAAACATAGTGTTGGAAAAACTTCGGTCCCTGTCATGTGAGCTTCATGTCACTGTTTTCCACCCTTTTAAATCGCCTCCTTTCAGTGTTAATCATAAAATGTGATTTGCCTATCAGCAGTCGCGATGATCAATCCAAATCCCGCCTACAGAGCATAACCAGCCAATCAGCATCCGACTGCTCCGTTCCCTCCAAAGGTTATATAAACGGGGGCTTGGACGTCGAGTTCATATATTTACACATAAATTATTACATTGCTGCGTGCAGAATCTATTACAGTACAAATCAAAATCAGTATGTTGAACTCAGAGTATGATATGCACAAACACTCTTCGTTCGCTGTCCGCGAAAGAAAACAGTATGCTAAAATCACAATTTGCTGAACAAATATTAGCAGAACAGACAAACAAAACTAATTTGTAAGAGCAGAACCGCATTAAACATGCATTACATACTTAAAAGTCAGCAACAGTACCTACACAACATCTGCCCCATTTTATCTCGTCAGGCTCCTAGCTGGCCTTTGCGTGTGTGTGGCCGAGCGAGACGAGCTGTCAAGTTCAAAATCATCTCGATTTGCACTAGAATGCAAAAGTATTCAGGGTGTCGTAAAAAGCGCTGGCTCGCGCAAAAGCTTATATCTGTAATAAAAAGAAGCAACAAACCTTCGCGGACTGAACAAGTCGTCCATGGCAGAGGCCGTTTCGCTAGTGTTTACAGTTTGTTTGCAGCGTCGGCGGCGGCTCAAAACTATGCTTTCCTCTATTTCATACTACTCAAAATGGAGGCTGCGCTGAGTATTTTTTCCTCAGCGCAGGCGATGACCTCAGTGTTCACGCACAGCCTACTGAGATCCCCTTCAACAAGCATAACTGAGCATGTGCCGCTGCAGCCAGCGCTAATGGGATCATCTCCGTGTCCGCTGTCTATGGAGATCAGCTTCAGGGAGATGTCTTTGGCCATCCTCCCGTGTCAATATTCACACACGAATATAGATGTCCCAATAAATTTAACCACCCTAGTCTTGTTGGCATTCCTTTGCATATTTGATAAAAGGCACCATGCATGAAGAGTGCAGAATAACAATCTTGTGTCAGTAACTGACAGTGTGTGGGTTGTAGGATATAAATACAGTGCGTTAGATTTAAAGAACTGCCACTGTAAAGGCGGTGGATTTATTTCGGCTCAGTGGAATTAGGCTAGACGCTTTAAATGCAGCTCTGTCTGCTTAGTTAGATGGCTTCATACATCTCAACTGTTAACAAGAAGCCGGTGAATCTGATTAAAACAAAATTTCAGTAGCGTATTTCTATTCAATAAAAATAATAAAACCATACACAATACTAACATTATTATTATTAATAATAAAACAAATGTTAATATTGTTGTTATTATTGTATTATTACTACTACTACTATTATTAAAGGAATCATTATTACCTCGATGGGGTTTTTCCCCAAAAGTGTTATTTTACCACTAATATTGTAAAATACATTGCTACAAATTTGGATAAATGATATGGAATTGTAGTGCTATCATGTTCTGGAAGTAGCCTACTATAGTAAGTTTTCTAAAACTTGCAGTGCAGTTATCAGAATCAATGTGTTGTGGAATAAAAAATTAACAGTTTATCAGAATCAAAAGGTATTTCCGTCTGCACAAGACATGCTCAAACTTGTCAAAAAAGGGTCCACGGGAGACTATTTGAATTATCCTCCTGAGAACCAGAAAAAAAATGTTTTGTGAATTTAGTATTTTTTGTGTCATTACATTGTTTAGTAGAGCACAGGAAAAAAATTGCAAAATGATATTTTATTCATATGTTATGCTATGTCCTCTGTAGAGGACACCAGTATTCACATTTTTTTTTTTTTAAATAAAAAAGACATGAATAGGCAAAAACAATGGGATTTTTTTTTAAATCACCAATCAATTTTTAGGTTAAAGGTTCCAAACTTTGTATAAAGATGATTCTCAACTATGTTATGAAAGATATAACAGAATTTGATATATATAATTTTGCTTTATGCAATATGTTTGTAAAATGGCCATAAGCAGGTTTTTCCATTATATACAATGTATTTATACATTGTATTTAATTTGCATATTATCATGTAATGAAAAAAGAAGTGTAATAATGGGAGTAGTAATTGGCAAGATTTTCCTAATAATATCTAATATTTCATAGAAATATTTAAACATAATTTCTTTCCCTATTTACTTGTGTCGCCCAAAATGCCTGATAAACGTGATTCAAGTCCTGGTGTTCAGTGGACATGTATGAAATCAATGACCTGTATCGTAACAGAAAGTCATATTGTGATTTGAAACCCCATAACATTTTCCTGAGATGTTGATTTATGACAAACAATTCAAAAATGAGTCAGATTTAAATGATAATTACTAAATAAGTGTTCAATTTGATCATTAAATTAACATCAGTCATCAGTCAGTCAAGGAGAGGCAGTTGTCATTGTGAAACTTCCAAATATTTGGTATCTCTGAAAATCCCTGAATGTGCTCTTTACAGGACATCCAGACTTAAAACTAACATGTGTCAGAGAAATTCATAAAAAAATATAATGTCCACTACAGAGGACAAAAGTCTATTCCTGGGTCCCAGGAGGATTTTATAATACTACACAAAAGCCTCTCATTAGTTGAGGTAATGTTTTTATTTGAACTGTATCCACTGTTACAAGCACAGACCTCAAGCACCAATCTGCTATGCAGCATTTACAGGAAAATACTGTTTGCTCTTTCTTTGCAATACAATCATCATCATCACATCAAGTACACGTAACACTCATCCAAATAGACACTATCACAAAGTTTATGATGCTTTGTTTCTGTATCCTTGATTATATGGTCCCAGTAACAACCCATAACACATACTGCTTTCTGTTGGTATTGCCACATCTAGAACTGAACTATTAGTAGGAGGTTAAGTAGTTCTAACTGTACTGTGCTGGTCTCAGTTCAGTGGATTTCTGAAGTTCTTCCCAGCAAAGTGAGCTTTATCCCCCAGTTCCTCTTCAATTCTGTGAATGAAGAAAGCAAGCAGGTATGCATAAGACTTGAAATACATATGCTTATTTATGCCCATACGTTTAGAACAAAAAATATTTCTATTCTCATAGACACAACTGCAAGCTTACCTGAGGATCTGGTTGTATTTGGCCAGACGCTCTGAGCGGCACGGGGCTCCTGTTTTAATCTGAATAAGAAGAGGAAAATCAAACTGTCAAGTATCTGAACTGGAGTATGTAACTCTAAAGTGAATTTCATAATTTTTATGATAAATCTAAAATAAGATTAGAGCACACTGTACCTGTCCAGTGCAAAGTCCCACAACCAGGTCAGCAATGAATGTGTCCTCTGTTTCCCCTGAGCGATGGCTCACCATCACACCCCAGCCACTGGACTGAGCCATCTTACATCTGTGGGGTGGGATGTTACAAATAGAAAAGATCACAAAATATCTCTTTTAAAGTTTTTTTTTTTTTTTTTTAACCCTTTAAGCCCAGAAGGCATTTTAAGAGATGCTTTTTCTAAGTGACATACACAAAAGTAAAGACTCATAACTCCAAAGCTACATCAAGGAGAGTAGGTAGGTAGGTTTTGTTTGATAGAATACTTTTAAAAGAAATTAGGGAAAAAAAATAATTACATTTGGACATTCTCATGCTAAGAAACTGCTAAAAAAAGACAAAAAAAAATGTGCTCAAGGGAAATTGTACATATCTTTCTTATCTGACATGCAATAACACAAGAAGGAAATCATGTAGAAGGACTATTCTTTTTTTGGTGAAGTTCCCCTACATGTGAGCTGCATCTGGATCAAATTTTGTAATGATAGCATAAAGTAATCAGCATTTGGAACCAAGGTAGCCTTTTTGTTTAACCCTTGACACCCAGAAGGCATTTTTAAAATTGTTGTTGCTCCATGAGGAATATCTTGTGATCGACGTAATGGATTATGTTGATTTTGGACAATCGGGAGAATCCACTATAAGTAATTATGTTCCATTTTTTACAAAACAATTCCATTTTTGTGCATGTTTTATGTTTCATGAACGCCACATAGAAACTACATTTGATTTTACTTCGCTACATGTGCACCTGTGGGGTTTTATGTGCTATAACTCTATGAAAGAATATCTTGTAGCACTTTATTTTACAGTCCTGTTCCCCATGTACATACTATGTACTTATTATAGTAACTGCAATAACTGGGTAATAACTAGGCACTAACCCTGAACCTACCCCCAAACCTAACCTTAACCCATGTAGTTTTATATGTATATGTACTGATATTACCCAGTACTTTCTTAGGTACGTGCACTGTAAGTACACGTACTGTAAAATAAAGCGCAACCGAATATCTTTAGATCTAAGTGATGGTTTGGGTTTGGGCTCTTTTTAATCGTGAGTAATCTGCTGTAAATAATGATGTGACATTTTATGAGTTACGAGCGAAAACGTGACATAAATGCCGCATTCTGTATATTATTTACATATAGGTCTTGGGGGGTCCAAAACAATTATGCTTGTTGCATTCTACTCCGTGAGACCTTTCAAATTACATATGACACATGACTATCAGAATTGTATGATGTTTTTGACATATTACAGTACATTTCATAAATTATGAAAAATTGTATTATCAAATAACTCAGCACTACTTAGGAGTTAATCAATTTGGCTACATACATTGTAAAGTTCAGACTATAAGCTTTCAAATGACACCTATGTGTGGATCAAGGCAGTAGTTTTAAAAAATATGATTATTAATTTTTTTGTGTTAGGTGGCACCTGTCGGCGGTACACTCTGTTTTAGAGGGACTACTCAGCACTCATTAAGAGTTTATCAAAATGGTTCAAAAAGCTGAGTTTCTAAGCTTTAAAATGATACCTATTTTGTGCTATTCCATTCAGTTTGCTTAGTAATTTGGTTATGAAATTTTACACAGGGTGGCGGGTGTACCGCCAGCAGTTTATAGAGTTACATTGAACTCTATAGAATTCTTCAGTAGAATTCTTCTACACTGTCATTCTGGAAAATATTTGGACAAAAGTGTTAAGATTTTGACAATTTTATGAAAAACATTTAATGTCTATTATACTTTATATATATGTATATTCTTGATTCTTATTGTTGATTCCCATAACCCATGTGGTATCAAACTTATGGGCATCATTGTAGGATCAGGGTTATGAACTCACGCCTGCAGGGATTCGGTAACACTCCCGATCTGATTGACTTTGAGCAACAGGCAGTTGCAAGCCTTGTTCTCCACTGCATTAGCAATGCGTTTGGGGTTAGTGACAGTGAGATCGTCTCCCACCACTTGGATGTCCGTGGTGTTGGTGAAATTGGTCCAGGCATCCCAGTCATCTTGATCAAAGGGGTCTTCAATAGAGACCACTGAAGTAGTAATAAAAATGAATTCACATCTCAGTGTCTGTGCTCAAAGAAAAAACAATTGTAATGTAAATAGTGCAAGAGAGCAAATAACAGATGGATACCTGGATAATCCTGAACGAAACTTTTGTAAAGGTCAGCAAGCTCATCAGGGCTGATGTATCGATTGGGGTCATCGGGAGACTTGAAGTCCAAGTCGTATTTTCCGTCACGATAGAATTCAGATGCTGCCACATCCATGCCAATCACAATCTCATCTGTGTATCCAGCTTTACTGATGGCATTCTTCAGCAGCTCTAGGGCTATTATAAACAGTATATAAGTTATAAGTTGTCTCAGCTGTACAGTCTCAACCAGTTTGAGTGTTTTTTCAAATACCTTCTTGGTTCTCCAGGATGTTTGGTGCGAATCCTCCCTCATCCCCAACATTGGTGGCATCCTGGCCATATTTCTGCTTAATAACATTCTTCAGATTGTGGTACACTTCTGCACCAATGCGCATGGCTTCCTTAAAGCTACTGGCCCCGACCGGCAGAATCATGAATTCCTGCATGGCCAACTTATTGCCAGCATGTGAGCCACCATTGATCACATTAAAGGCCTTTAGGAAAACAATGAAAATCGTAAAACTCAATGGGAGAATAACAACATTTGCTTTAATACGTTTACTAAGATTTAAACAGGAAAAATGACCGAATGGCTTGGGCCGCTTCTAATATCGAAAATAAAATATTGCATTACACTTTTTGCTTATTGTACAGCTTCAAATACAAGAGTGTACTGTTTCTCACCGGCACAGGCAGGATGACCTCGGGGTTTCCAGCAAGGTCAGCGATGTGACGATACAGAGGAACACCTTTCTCCGCAGCTCCAGCCTTACACACAGCCAGGGACACACCCAAGATGGCATTGGCACCAAATTTAGCTGATGTTCGAAACAGACACAGAAATTTAAAGAGTATGACTAGACACATTACATAATATTTGCCTTTGTTCGCAAGTTTATACACACAAAAAACTGGGAAACTATCACTTTTATGTTTGTATTTGCCTTTTTGTGACCATTCAAAAGTTTGTGGTAATATTTTTAAATGTTTTTGAAAGAAGTCTTTTATAGTCAACAGGGCTGCATTTATTTGATTCAAAATACAGTAAAAACAGAAACATTATGAAATATAAAAAACTGAATGTTTAGAAGAACAACATTTATTTGAAATAAATGTAACATTATAAATGTCTTTACTTTTGATCAGTTTAATTTATCCTTGCTGAATACAAGTTTTATTTTATTTTTTAAATATATATTACTGGCCATACATTTTTGAATGGCAGAGTAATCACATTACAGGGGTGTAAGAAACTGGGAAAAAAAAAACGTCTGAATGCCTTGGGCCACTTATAATATCGAAAATTATTCATGAGGATGAAGCTGGTCTATATTTAAATACCCTCTTAAAAAGAAATTACATAATACATAAAAGTTCAAACACAATCTAAATAAAGATCTATATACCTATGCCACATAGGTTAAGAACAACCGTTAAGAGGAAACGTTTTTAATGTAAAGCACAAGTGTTAATGTGTAAACATGTAAATATTATGATTTACACTTGTTATCGGTTCCGTCCAGTTCCAGCATGAACTGGTCAATCTGTTCTTGCTCAACTACAGGAATTCCCTATGTGGCAGAGAGGAAGAAAAAAAATCATTACCAACCCAACAGATTAACAGTTACTACACTGGTTTTATTTTGTTTCAGTATAAAATTCTAAAATACTCACCTGGCTGATCAGGGCAGGTGCAATAGTTTGGTTCACATGCTCAACAGCCTTTGATACACCTACATTGCACAGAAAAAGATAGAAGATATGAGTTATATAGGTATAAGCACGTTATTGTGGACTGAATGGTGCTGCAATTAGACACATGCACATCTCAACATTCCCTTGCTTAGTGTAGCTGCTACCACAAAGCTATAGATCAGATATTTGTCACATTTTTATGATTTGTAATGTCAGCCAAGCGAGTGCCATAAACAATCTCTTCATAGGAAATTTATTTCATGCAAATATTGCACACTAAATAATTTTGAAGTAAAGATCCTTGCATTATTCACTGATGTGAATCACATGCACAAGCATTTCAAAATGTACATAATTTTTTTTTTCATAGTACATAATTCAAGTCGCACAATTTGACACTGGGTTGAATGTGTCATGCAAATTCAGACCCATCAAAAAAAAGTTTTCTCACTTGTTAACTTGGTATATGTTAAGACAAGGCTGAACCAATTAATCAGTACATTTAATAAGTCCTCCTTCCCAATCTAATAGAGAAAAAAACATAGCTGGTAAAAGAGAAACAGTCCTTTGTGTTCAGTAAATAAATCTAGCTCACAAGTCTTGGTTATTTCCAAAACAATATACAATAAATTATGTGAGACCAGATTCAATCATTTTAAGTTCATTAGAGACATGAAAAAGCAGTTACCTTTGCCCAGGTAACGTGACTTATCGTTGTCTCTTAGTTCCAGTGCTTCATAGATTCCAGTAGATGCTCCACTAGGGACAGCAGCTCGAAACAAACCTGTTTCAAAACCAGCAGATTAGTATTCATTCTGCTTTTAATGCTTGTATACCGAACCCACTTCGTTTTGAGTAATCTAGTGTTCGAAATAAATGTCAAGGGGAATCACCTCTTTCTGTGTAGAGGTCCACCTCTACAGTGGGGTTGCCCCTAGAATCAAAAATCTCACGAGCATGTATCTTCAGGATAGACATGTTCCTAAAAAAGAATAAAGAAGGAGCAAACAGCTTCGGCTGAAATAGGTACAGTATCTCTGCAAATCTAACCACACATCTAAAGGAGATTTCAAGGAAACCTGAGAACACCATCTGCTTTACAGTAATACTATTGACCCACACGGTCACTTTGTCAAATCCTCTTGTCTGCTATTAGGCCTAATCATTATCGCAGGGAAACATCTGCATAAATGAATCCACATCCCTTTCAAGCAAATTAATTAATAGCACGATTAATAGCTTTCAAAATGCACATTGTGTATTGAAGGTTGTGCTATCTCTTGGGGCATCATGAGAAGCTCAGGTCTAATTGGATTAGCAGCTGTCACTCTCTGGCCATTTTGCTGTCAACAGAGAACAAAAAGCTTACTTACGTTTTTGCATACACTACACACATAATAAAAAACATCAACAATTTTATTTGTTCAACTGTACAGTATTATGAGCGACAATGGCCAGTCAAACAGTCATTTCCTTCCTGGAATCGGATTTTTCCTCGTATAGTTTGTTCTGCAAATATTTAATCTCAGTGTGTGAATATGAGTGGGCGTGATGGAAAGCACGACTCATCACGGTCCTCAATGTCACGTGCTTATTCATGTCGACTCTCCTCCAGCACTTCATTAGGGTCACACTTCAGACTGAGAATTTAATGATTTCTGTCTAAATATCTAACTATTACCATACTAAGATTGCCTAAGACTAACGAAAAAGCCTGGTTACAACATAAAACAAATGTAATGTTAGCTAGCTAGATGGTCAAAATTAAGAGGATAGTTTAAAGTTTATAATACAATTCTTCTTACCTCAGCGAAATGGTACAATTAAAGTGCAAGATGAAAAAATCAAGCTCTCATTCAAGTTCACACTCAAAGCTGGCGGCTCTGGTTAGGAGAGGTCAGTGTGTGCTCACTCTCAGAGAAAACTCACCCATAGGGGGAGATTATAGAAAAGACTACTTGACTAGAATGGCTGTTGTCTTGAAACAAGGGTTATGGAAATGGGCGGGGCTTTGCGGTCAGGATGTTGCTCCTGTTTGGTCGGATTTAAAAAAAAATAAAAAAAATTTTAACTCCTATATTTTAACACTTTACTGTGTATTTTCAGTTTAATGATTATTAAGGTTTGCATCGGCATTAATCAGGTGTAAATCATTGTCCAGACTGCTACCAAAGAGGGACGGTGTTATCACGTGTTAGTTGTTACTTTTCTCAACGCTGCCTAGGCTTGACCAATCACAATCGTTTGATGATTTAATTTAATAGCAATTGCTTTGAATTATTTTCATCTGTATGGCATATAAACATCTCTGGAATTCTAATAGATGTACTATTGTTTAAACGATTATGCTTTTTAAGTGTAAAAAGTGTCTACAATAAGATTAAAAAACTAGTGAGATTTGAATGCAGCTCAATGGAGAATTCGGCTGTGTGAGCAGTCATGCGCTCCCTTGAGGAAGACACTTTTTTCTTAGAGGAAACGGTGGTGATTACCTAGAAACATTTTCCACCCAATGGGAGGAGATGATAGGATGGAGAAAGTTGTAGTCCGTTCTCCAGCAATTCAATACAGTGTATTTTTCTGCTTATAGTATGCCATTGGTTTGATAAAGTTCCATTAGGCTGTTTAAATTATTTAAATTTTAAGAATGTAAAATCAATGTTCAATGTTTTCCAAATCTTCTTAAACTTGAAGCCCTGGTCTTAAAATCGTGTAGAAACAATATTGAAGCGATACATTTGGTCACTGTCCTTATGACATACAGATCACAACAAGAAAATGATGCACAGTCCTATGGTGCCACTCTGTTAAATGATATCTCAGATTCAAAATCTCAGATTGTTCAATCATTAACCTTCTACCATATTCTTGTCTGGAGGGAAAATGTGATGCAACGACAAGAGGCACAATAGAGTGTTTGTGTGCTGGAGAATCCTGGCTCATTCCCTTGGGCCAGTAATCCCTCAGGTCATTGCCTCCACCCTCCCTCCTCCATTCCCTCTTTTTATCCCTCTCTCTTGCACCTTCCCTGTCACACACGTGCACTTCCTCCGTCTCACTGTTCTTTCACTTACTCTTCCTAGAATCCTCAAACCAGCCATATTAGTTTAGATCAGTCTCACATAGGTGTGTATTTCCCCTCATGTACAGTTTGTTTCGTGGAAATGGTTGATGTTTTGTTGCTTCTTTCTCAGGAGGCCTTTCTGACAGCCAGCTGATCCCCATGTTCCTCCATCCTCTCGCCTCACAAATCAGACCTCAGGGATCTCATTAGCAATCCACACAGGCTTTTGGATATAGCAAGGCATTGACCTGTTGCCTGGGTTACAATGCAGTCCCCGTGTCCCAGCATAAACTCCTGCTAGGGTTGGAACTCTCATATCCTTTGTTCATTGCACAAAATTCAAAATAGTGATTTAAAAAAGTCTACAATAATTCAATTTTTTTTTTAATTGACTGCACAAGTAGGTAAAATAATTATTATTTTATATGTGCATCAAATAGGCATCAAAAACCACAGAGCCCCATCTATTTTTTATTGACTGCACAAGCAGTTTAAATAATTATTTTATATGTGCATCATATTTGTGCAGGATCTATTATACTGACCTTAATTGTACCTGCCCTTTTTGAAGCGGTCCATGCAAGTGATGCTATATCCCTGACACTTGTTTAGTAGGCCTATCCTGAACAAACCTTGAGCACAAGCACTTCATCGTCTCAATGAAACCTTATATAGCTCTAAATGCCAAAAGCAGGATTTAATATCGCTTTTAGAGTGTGGAACTTTATTTTTATAGTCAACATGCAATCTACAGACAAAGTGCGTTTTCTATCTGCAAAAACAAATCCCAGATTTAAGCTCAAAGTTGAAATGTTACAGGTGAACAGACTTCTCACTTTCTCTTTACATTTTTAAGTTATAAAATCTCACATTGCAAGTTTGACTGATTAGCCAGTCTGAATTTAATAGTCAATTAGTCTGAATCTATATATTAAAAAAAAGACAATTTAATTCATACTTAAGTCTTTTTAATAATGTTAAACATTGATAATTATGCATAATTTGACACTTGCATTTATCTATCATGTTTTTTGATTATATGTTTGAATTAGAGATGATTTCGGTTTAATATTTTTAATTAGATTTTTTTACACTCAAATGAATAAATAATGTTGAGTAAAAATGGAGTAAAAAGTATAGGCCTTAAGTCTATTCAACACCTGAATGGAGTTTATTATCAGTGTAAACAATGTAAATGATCAGAGGAGCACACAGAGGACACATTTACTAATTACCGGTCGTCTTTTTTTTAAACTCTAATTTAATGGCGAACATTAGAAAGGAGAGTAACACTGTATAAAGAGGAGAGGAGGCTCATTCTTGTCTGTTGCCCTAAAGTCTGACCCAGAACAAGAGACACCGAGGATGGGGCGTGGTCTTTTTGAAGGTTAAAAGCTTGTCTCATTTGTGTACTCAGAAACCCAGAGGCACTTCCACACTAAACTAACCAATCACAGAGCACAAGACACACCTGCTCATAGAAGAAGGGCAGGGATTGGTCACAGTGTAAAAATGACACCTGGGCAGGGCTCCAAGGTGTACCTGAAAACCTAGATGTTTTGTAGGAACGGTTTCTTCGCTTCAGGAGCTTTAGGAGATTGTGTTTCTTCTGGTGCTTGAGACTCCATTAGTAATGTCCTTGTGTCTTCTTCAGCTATCTTAAGACCGGTTCAAGAGGTTTGGCCTAATGTGGAAGGAGCATTCATACCTTTATCAAGAGGAAGGAGCAGGAAGTGATCTTCCTCAGCTAAAGCGACGCTGCGACACAATGGCATCTCTTGTGCATGACTCCATACTGAATGACCACAACAGGAATTGATAGGGTAACTAATAATTATTTTTTATTTTTTGAATACATTCAATAAGTTGACCAAGTAATTCATTAATTGCAAATAAATGTCTGTTTGTCAGTTAATATATACAATAGAAATGCTAATTGTAAACTATAAAAAAGACAATAAGATGGAAACAAACATACATAATATTTTAGATTTGTACTTAAAAAAATAATTTCTTTAATATAAAAATGAAGTATGCATTTTAGTATGAAATGTGAATCATTGAAATTTGTGAAACATAATAGACTATGAGTGCCCAGCATGTTAACTTTCACTTCCGTAATGTGTCAAACCTGTTTGATCAGTTTAAAACAAAGGGGTATGAAGTACAATATGCAAAGCATTTAAAGAAATTATGTGAAATAATACAACAGAAGTTTTTGATGTTATAATATAACTGTGTTAAACATAAAATAGACTTGTTGCATCTGAGAAACTGTTTTAAGACTTTAAAAATTGATTGACAGATGGACACATGCTCTCATACGCACTATTTTTTCTCTCTTAACCTGAGAGTTTTCTAATAAAAAGGTACAGGGAACAAGAGAAATTAAACAACAATAGAGCCAAAACATAAAGACTCACTTAGCTTGGTTTCAGTAGTAAGCGAGTTATCTAATCGAATCTTATCTAATCTAACATACAGGTGAGGGGTCGGTCAGGTGCACATCAGGTATAGGTGACAAAGATCAGCCATTTTGATTAGCATGACTAAGCGCTTTCCTTACCACCTACGTTGTGTGGTTGTAATGGGATTTGGAGGCTGTGGACACAATTTTGTTTTGATGAAGGTGCAACCAATTAGTCAAACTCTCTCAGGTCAAGGAGACGTCTCAAAGGTCATAGTTGCCAAGCAGACAGGCCAGGGAGTACACTAAAGAAATAAACTTCTGGGGTTACAATGTTTTTTGTTCTTTCTAATAATGGTTGTCAAGAAAATGAATAAGGAGTTACAGCAAAGTGGAAGTGGTCCAGTCAAAATGAACATGGACAGCTTACATCAAAAGGACTGGGGTCTGATGCAAGATAAGCAGTTTAAAGGAAGTATATGAAGCTATTAAAACAAATGACGGGCCAGTCAGGAAAATAGATAATCATTAACAAACACCCTACAACGTCTTGCTAAAGTACACTAACTATCATTTTATAGTGACACACAGTATGAAAAGCATAGAGTCTCCCTTCTTGTTTCAGATGGGGTGAAAAATGATTTTGAGATCTAAATTGGATGCCCATCTCCATCTTACAAGGCAGTTTTGGATGTTATATCTTCTCTAATACTGCCTGGTAATGATGCAGATGGTCCTCTACGGGCATCGTTAAAAATGCTTTGCATCTGGGTGTGGACACGCAGACTATGCAAATATGCGCACATACAAATATACACAAAGGAAAATATGCCACAGTGAAATGTGTGTTCTTTGGCTATAGATGCTTTGAATGCTATGATGCTGAAGAAGTTCATTCATTGTCTCTAGGGTACATCTTACCCGGCAGTGCTTGGCTGTTCACTGATGTTCTAACACTGTCTGGTAACGATGCACTCTGGGGGCTCAGTGACCATGAAGTTAATAGAATATGAACATATGAATATGAAAATATGTTTATGGAATGAAGCATATTTTGTCATGTGACTTTAGAATATGTTATTTATTCAATCAAATCGATGATTTAAAACAGAAATACCAGCTGAGACGGCTTGATTAAAATAAAGAAAGTGTAATTCAATAATAAAGAAGGAAAATAACATAGATCCTCTCACTTAGCCATCAGTAAAGTTCTGAACCGCACCCTGTTACGTCCAAATGCCTGCATGAATGTCATGAAAGTAATTCCTCCATACTCACACACCCTCTAATGTGTAATGTGCCAGTCAACGATCAGTTCATCCTCCTTTTCTGGTGTCTTATTGTGTGCATGACACCTGAGATCTGTGTGACAAACACTAATTGAACTGCACCTACACAGTTCACCTTTCCTGTTCGCTGTGCAGAAGAGGAAGTAAGCCAATCAGTAAAATATTTTTAAAAAATTTGGTTGGTTGAAATAGGACTTCTTGTGTTACTGAATTGAAACCCATTTTACTTATTTTCCAGGTCATTATATGTTGGAATATTCACCTTCATGCCATTACAAACATGCATGACACAAATAAACACAGAAGAGGATATTTTGAAGAACCTGTCTTTGTCCGTATAAAACATAACCTAACCAAGTTTACCTCATAATCCATATGGATGCTGACGCTTGGTTCTGACATTGACCCTTTAGGTTTTCTGCTTTTGAACTGTTTATAAACCTGCCATGATGAATCTCTGCTTGCACTTTATCCTTTACTAATAAACCCTTTAAACAGTTTCCTTTCTCCAGATAAAAAATAACCACTTTAATTCTGTCATTTTCTTTTTGTCTTCTTTCATCTCTTCTACAGTCACATGACATCAGACCCTTTCTTCTGCCTCTCCGCTGCAGTAAAATCCTTTGATTTGTGTCTTACCAGGCAAGTTTAGATGTTGATACTCTGTCTAATACTGCCTGGTAATGCCATCAATCACAAGGAATTTGATCAACATTTATCCTTTTCCTAATGTAGTGGCACTGTGACAATGATACAGTTATTGATTGATTGATTTACTTTTTACTCGTGTTTAGAATTGCTATCTACAACAGTCTTGAGTATGTATTTTCTTCTGACATGTATTAAAGAATATGGATCTGACTGTTCCTTGTCATATTGTTTAATTGTATGCTTATTTTGCTTAAATACACACTCCAAGTAAATTTATCCTGTACTTAAGTCAATGAATAAAACAGAATTATATCAAATATGCCTTTGTGTGTCACTTCCAGATGAAACTGGGTTCAAATATTTTTTTGACTAATGAAGTCGCATAAACTTACCTTTATTTGTGATTACAGTATAAGGATTGAAATTACATATTTTAATTTGGCTATACGAGGTACAATTTATAAAATGATAAAATGTAAACAATTATACTTTGTAGTGTACAAATATATCCAGTAAACATTCAGACTAGTTTACTTTGCACAAAAAATCACAAAGTGCAATCAAATATTTTAGAGCAGAGCAAAGCTAGACAAAAAAATATGTGACTCTGGACCACAAAACCAGTCATAAGTCACACGGGTATATTTGTGGCAATAGCCAACAATACATTGTATGGGTCAAAATTATCAATTTTTTTTTTCTTTTATGCCAAAAATCATTAGGATATTGAGTAAAGATCATGTTCCATGAAGATATTTTATAAATTTCCTACAGTAAATATGTCCATTATAGTAATATGCGTTGCTAAGGACTTCATTTGGACAACTTTAAAGGCGATTTTCTCAATATTTCGATTTTTTTGCACCCTCAGATTCCAGATTTTCAAATAGTTGTATCTCGGCCAAATATTAGTCCTATCCTAACAAACCATACATCAATGGAAAGCTATTTATTCAGCTTTCATGTGATGTAAAAATCTCAATTTAAAAAAACGGACCCTTATGACTGGTTTTGTGGTCCAGGGTCACATATTATAATACTATATATAAAAAAAAAAATTATATATATATATTAATTGAGAATGCAATGATATGAGGATGTATAAAATCAGGCAGCGTGGCTTTTTCATCCAGTCCACTAGATGACAGCACTTACATCGTGTGGTCTTGACGGTTTACAATAACGAATAAACCAAACTGTGCTACTACTTCCTTATCACGCTTTGCGACATAATTTAAAGTAAAGAAAATAATACATTCTGTCTAAACCATATTAGTTGATCAACAGACATGACTGGAATACCGCCGGATTCTTGGCAACCCCCCACAGTATCGTTGGATACAACGTAAGTCGCAAAAAAGACATTAGTAATAGATTTGTGAATGAATGAGACACGTCTTGATAACACATTGCACTATAAGTAAAGCTGTGATCAGTGTTTTAACTGTTTTATTATGTATATAGATAAACATATAGCTTTACTGCTTGATGCAGAAGGGGTAAAGATCTAATTATGTACTGATTAGATTGTTTTAGATCAGAGTGGGTTGCGTGATGTCCGACTAATTCGGTTCTTCCGAATTACTCATACTGAATTCGGAACCGCATACTACGCCTACTATTTCTGCCATAGAAAGATGTGGAAAAAGTAGTACACTAGTATGCGGTTCCAAATTCAGCATCATTCACTGATTTTACGTTGTATTTTTAAGTGTGCGTTAAACAACGCTACATTTTAAGTTGTTTCTGAAAGATGTTATGCTCTTCAGTGTTGGGTGTAATTAATTACTAAGTAAATCTAATTACTGTAATTTAATTACTTTTCCCTTGAAAAAGTAAAGTGAGGGATTACTCTTAATTTTTCTGTAATTTAATTAGTTACCTCTGATGTAATTGCATTAAATACTGTACAGTATAGATTACAGAACAATTCTATATAAAACAATAGTGGATTTAACATCAAAATTTAATGTTAGAATGTATGTTTTTAATGTAACCTTCTCCCTTTACACACTTCGGTCAGTTTAAGAATAATTTATGCCGTTTCGTGTCTATCCTTGGATTGTTCAACTGGTTGAAGTTAATATGGGATTTAGAAAGTAATTAGTAATAAGCAATCCAATATATTTTAGAGAGAGTAATTAGTACAGTAATCTAATTACAATGTTGAAGATGTAGTTATTAGCTGGTAATTAAGGTAACACTATTTTAGTGTCCTTGTTACACGTTACATGTAGTAATAACTATAAATTATAATTAGGTGCAACTAACCCAAACCAACCCCTATTCCTAACCCTAACCCTATAGTAAGTACATGTAGTTAATTATTATTACTCAGTACTTAAATGTATAATTACACTGTAACATAGACACCTTAAAATAGTGTAACTGTAATTAAGTACTTTTTAGAGTACTTACCCAACACTGATGCTCTTACATACAGAAGCAAGATGGAGTATGTTTGTGAATTTCTATATTCTGCATGGCAAATACTATATTCACAAATAAAAAACTGAAAAGTGTAGTTATACCAAAATGAGTCGCTGAAAGAGCTCTTGATGCTTATTAGCAAAACAAAGAAACACTATTAAACTTTATGGAGATAAAGTTTACATTACAGTGTAATGTCCTTACTCTACATTCCCAAATAATATTATAGATTTTGAATTTGCTTTTGGGACATTTATTTTGCTCTTTCCTTTTCAAGATGTTATTTATTAAAATTTTGAGAAATCTTTACTTGTCTGTTATCATCCATCTGTTTCAATCTGTAATGTTCAACTGATTGCTTGATTAAAAAACATAATTAACAGCCATTTTTGTATGCTTGATGATAAAACTGGCAATCCACCATACAATTAAATCAGCTATTATTCGGCTATAAAAGTAACTTACTTTTGGCCTGTAGGACATGTCCAAATTGGAGACGGCTCTCAGTTCAAAATGAGTCACTAAATTGTTAACCTGCTTGTGAAAAAACAGTTTGACCGGTTCAATTAAAATGGGTTCAAAAGAACAATTAGTACATGAATCGGACATTGCTAGACATTAACCTTTAATAGCATATTACCACAAACGCACACTTCACATTATCTTTTCAGGATGGGAACTATTGTGCTAGAACTGTACTGGAATCATGCGCCAAAAACATGCAAGAATTTCGCAGAGTTGGGCAGAAGAGGATATTACAACAACATCAAGTTCCACCGCATCATCAAAGATTTTATGGTTCAAGGGGGCGATCCAACGGGCACAGGTCAGACAGCCATGGAAACAATACTTATCATTCAACACTCCTTTTAGATATTTAATTTGACAGTTCAGTAAGATGAATCACAGTAAGGCTGTTGAGAAGTCAAATTCTACATAGTTGCTAAAGAAAAAATAGTGGCGAATTAATGTCAATAATTTGCTTTACCAAGTAAAACCATAACCACTTTTGTCTTCAGTACCATAATAGATTAACGGAATTTCATTTTAATTTACTGGTCATGGTATGTTTGGGTTGTTTACCATTAAGAGCATTTTAATTAATTGTTTTATGACATATTTCTGCAGGTCGTGGTGGTGCATCTATATATGGCAAGCAGTTTGAGGATGAATTGCATCCAGAGTTGAAATTTACAGGTGAGTAGTAATACAAGAGTAGATTTAATAGTATTGTAAATAGCAGTAACCAGCACTCAAGTGCTATGGAAATATTTTGTCAGCTCACAAAACTATGGCATAATTTTATAAAAAAAAAAAAATCCAGCATAAGAACTATAGGTTGCAGCTTAAATTTTTATATTGCAAATGCTTGATTTCTCAGGTTTAAGTGAATCTAAAGATTTGTGGACTTGCTTGGCTGTATTGTAATTGTACTTGCTCGCAGCACTTGACCATAATAAATGTCAGCAATAAATTAAAGGCACAATATGTAAGATTTTTGGATTTAAACATCCAAAAATCACTAGAACATTGTTATATATTTCGTTGACTTGTGTACTTACATTATCCCAAATGTTTCCAAGAATGTTTAAATCCAGAGAAATAAGCAATTTTAACTAGGACACAGACCGTGTCCATGCGTTGTCTATCAATGACATCATACCCGCGTTACTCTCGATTTCCGGTTTTATTTTGTAGAATTCATGGAAACACCGCTTTAATATATTATGTGTTTGATTAGACAGGTGAGTAACTGTTTGGATACATTCATCGACAGAAAACTAATCATTGTTAAATAGCTCAACACAGTTAGTCTTATTGTTTAAATCTCGTTTTCTTGATTTACAGCGAGTACCATGTTTTACCATGCCTAATATCGATCAAGTGTCTCATAGTAGCCGCAGAGCAAACGCACAGAGAAGAATT
The DNA here is from genome assembly GCA_039654105.1 of Coreius guichenoti. NCBI lineage: Eukaryota > Metazoa > Chordata > Actinopteri > Cypriniformes > Gobionidae > Coreius > Coreius guichenoti. Next base: position 31,353,912 of record CM077180.1, on the reverse strand, counting down.
ATAACATAACTTTCAACACACTCAAATAATGTATCTAATATGATAAAACAGCGCTGCATACGCATGACCGGAAGCGGTCGTCTGCGGCATAATAAAGGCTCCGCGAAATCCAGGCGTCATCAAGCTACGCTTTTGTTTTAAATAAGCGACCTTTAGTGGAGAAAAATTACATATTGTGGCTTTAAAAGTGGGTTGAATCGTATTTAATAGCTTTGCTTATTTTAATAATAGATTGCAAGTCTATTATAACTCAATCTGACTTTGAAACCAAAGTCTTCACATAATTTTCATGAGAATATTTTTTTTTTAAATTATGCTTGTATTTTGTAGGTGCTGGAATTCTCGCAATGGCCAATGCAGGGACAGATACAAACGGAAGCCAGTTCTTCCTCTCATTGGCTCCCACGCAATGGCTGGATGGGAAACACACTATATTTGGACGGGTCTGCCAGGGCATTGGAGTTCTTAATCGTATTGGCATGGTTGAAACCAACAGTCAGGACCGTCCTATGGATGACATTAAAATTCTCAGAGTGAATGTAGCCAACTAGGATGTCTAACATTTTATGCCTTATTTTTGTACAGCCCTTTTATTACATTAAACTTTCAGAGTTTTCAATAAATATGTTCTCTGTGCTCTCGATTTCCCGAGTACAAATCCATGGACAGATGGTGGCGTCTTAACTATATATGAGTTTGGGTTTATTATAGAGAAACTGTCTTTTTAATGTGTACATTCCTTTACATTATGCTAAATGACACACAGAAAGGTTAAGAATTATTTGGCAACCAGCATGAATGTAATTGGAGATGACGGTTATGGTTTCAACACACTCACACTGCATTAGTTGCTCATAGATCAGTAAAGCTGTCTGGGTGTTTAAAATGCTTTCTTTGGAACAAAATAACTATCATACAATTTCTCACATCAAATATGGAAATAAAGTGCACTCATGCCACAGCACAAGGTCACCAACAGAATATGCAACCATAAATCATTGTGTGTTTTTTGAACTGCTTGCAGTCATGCTAACTAGAGCTTTAAAAGGGGTTAAACATAAATAGCATACAACATTGCAAAATCTGCTGTGGTACATATGGCATCTTGGCCTAGCAGTGACTTTTTTTTTGGCAGAACATCAGTTTTAACCAATATCACTAATCCTGAGATTCTGGATAGATGTTTCATGATCCTAGACTTAAACAGATTTTTATTGAAAACTCATTTCAGAGTTCAACTATCCTGGATTAAACTTAATCTGTGTCTATGGAAAAAAGTAAACAAAGCCCAGGGAGGTTGTGACCCACAGAATCCTATTATTGTTGGAGACTTAAACCTTTAAAATGGGCACTTGTTGAGTTTGTAAGATGCTCAGCAGATCCCATGGGGAACAAGTAGAATAAATCATTTGAAAGCATTGCTTTTCATCATCCGGGAGATAGGGAAAACGAAAGAAAAATAACATATCTCTTCAGTCTGTACATTGTCCCTCTAAAATGCATGAAACACATAATGAGGGCCACCTTCTACCCCATATAAATGAAGATGATTTGTAGTATGATCTAAAGGTGTTAAAAAGATTCTGCTACACATGTGCCGGTTTCACAAACCCAGTCCCAGGCTAAAATGGATGTTTGAACTGTCGTGTCTTAACTAAAAAAGCAACTTGCAGTGCCAATGTAAGATGCATACCAGTATTTTTTTTTCTACGGCACATTTATAAAAGCTACTTAAATGTCCAATATAAAAGTAATACCTACACACATAAATTACAAGACAATAATGTACACTTATAAATGTGTTCATTCTTGTGAGCAGTTTTTGAAATATTATGATTAGTTTAATGATTATGAACACAAATTAAGATAAAACATGACAAACCAAATATGTATTGTATTAATGAAACTTTTATGAAACAACAAAGCTGGCACGGAGGTATGTATAATTACAATGTTAAGTTAATATGGCTGTGTGTGTGTTTTTAAGAAAGCTACATGTCGGATAAAAGTAATGCTTCTGCGACACCTGCATATTGCTGTAATGTTTTTCATTTTTTCATTTTATTTGGATTTACTGTTTGATAGTAATATCATAACTGCAAGGCAAAGTGTCACAATGATGTAGCAAGAGAGCATATAATCCTTAAATCAATGTTTTCACCTTTGTTTTGAATGCGAATGTTTTGGTGATAAAAAAATAAACCACTTTTATTACCCTAAACATTTTTCTTTAAAAAAACTGTACCTGATGTTTTCTATATTCTAACCCAATGAGTAATAATAATAACTCAGCAAACACCATTGTTAAAAAAGTGCAGGTAATTGATAATAAATGTTTAAGTAATATGTTTATTATTAATACAATTTGTAGGCCTATGTTCTGTTTTAGAACATACTTTAGTATGATTTTTCCCTTGCTAATTTTTGATGTGCAAAGTGTAAACCAGATTTGAGCCTATTAATACTATACTTGTTTCTTCTTTTACGAGCTCTTATCACGCAGCCTTTGCTGCCATCTAGTGGACTAAGCAGTTGACAAAGGAAAAGTACAGTACACAATGTTCACAATTTCTGTTTCTTTCAAGAGCTATCCATCTTGTTCTCAGACATTCAAACATGTAACACTTGATGACATTTCCAGTTTTAATGTTGACATTACATTTAATCACATTCATTTTTATTATACAAGCCTTTCTCTTCAAAAGTTATATGACTGAAAATAACATTCAACATGGGGCATGCCTGCTTTGCATTGTAAGAATGGGGAAGTTGCGACTGCAACATCAACAGACTATAGGAGATCTCCGATCTGTTTATAGAGACTGCAATGTCCATCTAATGGAATGACTGTCAAGGCGTTGCTCTTTCTACAAATGGCTGTGGCAAAAGTATAGTGTCTGTTGCGCCAACACAAACGAACACAGGAGAAGCTGACTGCAACTGCATACCCATATATGTTATGTACATACACAGAATTACATACTTACAAGAAAATGTAAATACTGTATATAAAGAAACAATCAAAAAATCGAATTGAAATCGGAATTCTTGAGACGGAACATTAACATTAACACATCTTTTCATCAGGGAGGATAGAAACATTGAGTGTAAATCACCTCATCTGAGCATTTACAAGTCCATCTCTGTGTGGTACATTCATACAGAGAGTAAGACCGTTTGAGAGCAAAACAGTTTGAGGAGCTTCAGAAATGCAGTCTCCGGTACAGAGTCCATGCATGGGCAGCTCTCTTTCTCTCTCTTCAACTCTGACACATTTGAGACACATTCACATTAATGTACAGTACATCACAGTCATTGAGCTTCGCCTAAGCTTTATTATGACAATGTAAGTCTACCGCCAATAGGACAGGTCATTCGATAAGGTCACTGCAAAACCCTCTTCAAGTGGAATACCATCCCAGGTTTAGATGAAAAAACTGAAATATGATCATGGTGGTATTCCATAACTAAGAGGTTCAATGTTGTTTTCATGGAAACAAAGGTTTAAACTACTTCCCATTTAGGTCAATAAGCACATTCAGTCAATATACTTCTTGGTAAATTTTGAAAAATCATGATTTCACACAGGGATTTACAGTACTTTCAGATGATTGCTCACCCCATTACAATTTCAGTGCAGTTAACCTGGGTCTAACATGTAACTCAAGTGCTGATTTCCCCTGATAATGAATAAAAAATTAATGATGTGTATGGAAGGTATAAAAAACATAAAAACAAATCAACAAACCAACCAAGCAACCAACAAAACAAGCATTTACACTCCAAAGCGGCCCCACGCAATCAAAGTCAACACAGGATTCTAGTTAGTAGTGCTACTGTACCTTTAAAATTCCACTATAGCTACACGTTATTTTAAAAGAGTGGACGAAAATCACTTATGGCACAATCAAGTTCTCTATGATCCCACGCCTACAGACAAGATGACTAGATTTTTTTTCCTCAAGCCTGGTTTAAATACACATATAGCGCATGTTTATCAAGATGAGGCCTGAGAAAGACAGTAAACCCACTGCTGATCCAGTCCTTTCTGAATGCACACAGACACAGCTGTGACTTGTATCACAGAACATGTTCTTGAACAACTCAAACAAATTCTGATATGACTCCATTAGCTGTTATTGCAAAATGTTTATCATACCACAATACCAAAATATAGATGTTAAAAACTAGATTGATCCTCTGAAAAGTGTCTAAAAGTGTCCAAATAGTTCATCATCGCATTCTTAAAGTACATAATAAGTCTATGTAATTGTGATTGTGAGTGTAATATGTTGATTTTATTTGGATTTCCTATTTGGCAGCAATATTGTATTGAACTGCAAGGCTCTCGAAATAAAAACAAATCATCTTTAACTTTTATTAAATAGTTTTTAATTTGAAAAATTTTGGTGATAGAAAAATAAATCACATTTATTACTCTAGACATTCCCCTTAAAAAATAAGATACCTGTACCTGTCCCTTAAAATATTTTCTTTCAATTATGGCTTCTCGCAGAACATTTAAATCTACTGTGGTGTTGTTCAGCACATGGTTTCCGTAAGTAACGCTCATCTCACATTATATATTTTTTGAATTTATCAGTTATGATCAACTAACAAAGTAAGGCCCACAAAGCCCTGCGCTCAGAACAATATGGCTGCCAGTGAGATTTTGAAAAAACCGGGTCTACGTCCATGCCCAGCAAGCAAGATAAAAACCTCAGCTCTTGGAGGTCCCTAGCAAAATTTTCATAACTTCAGAAATGTATAGCTACATCAGTATTGTTGGTGAGAAATAAATCCATTTTTTAGGGCTGTGTTAACAACCATAAGACAGCAAATGCTAAAACTGAAAAAAAGATGTATATTCATTTTAGAACACCAACTGTGTTATAAAAATAGTTGATTTATGAAATTCTAATGAAAAACAGCAGTAATGTTAGAGACTTAGAAAATATCGCTTAACTAATTTGAATAGATACAATGGGATTTCATTGGGAATACACTGACATGTCAGGGTTTTTAGTGTACTTGTAGACAAAACATTATAAAGTCCTGAACTGATCATGATGTAATTGTAAGGAACAGCTGCATTTATGTCTTACATGTTGCTGATTGTTAGCCCTAAAATTCAACATTTACCAATGGCACATAGTTCAGTGATATCATTATATTTTTGGCACAACATGTTCAAATACAGTTATTATTCAACATGAAACTGCAGTTTAAAAAAGACATTAAATAATACCAAGGTAGATTCTGTGGTCTCCCATACCACCTTTGGTATCTCTAAAATGACTAATCTAACAACATGTTATCTACTTGTACGAATAATTCAAATACGAAACAATAAATAAATTAATAAATAAATTGACAGACAGCGAGCTAGATAAATAATTCTAAATTAAATAAATATGTTTTGCCTCATGATTCCTGGCATGATATTTTTTAAGATATAAAAAATAATTAACATTCTTACCTCTGAATATGCATATGGTGCTTTACGTAGCTTTACAAAACATAGATGTACATAAATACACTCTTGGATTCACAGAGAATTGTCACTCTCAGGTTCTGTATATTATCACTTTGGGGGCGTGAGAATAGCCGTTTTTATTGTATTTTACTTCCTACTTGAACTATCTACAAATACCCTATTTTTTATATAATTGAAAATATTTATTTACTTTATTTTTCAACACAAATGACTGCTTTATGTTTCTCTCTTCTCAATTTTGGGGAGAGTGAAAAACAAAAATAACTGACCGTGTTCTGATAGAAATATCAAAATAAATAAGGACTATGGTGCTAAAGCTTGAGCAGATACTGAACAAAATAAGCTAATTTTTGGATCAGAATTAGCCTCCCTTTCTATGTGTTTTGTTGGGCCTAAGTCTGGATCTTAGCACTTTAAAACATAGAATTCTCCATCTCAAAACCACCAAAAACCCATAAAGATCCTATGGATCACATTCTGAATAATTACTTTTAATTGGGTAAACTTTATTTTACCACGCCTTAGTGGGGAATTATGAAATTAGGGGAGGCTCAGTTACAATTTAAGAAAGATAAGTGCAAACTGAATTGATCAAATCAATTCCTGAGGATAGGAGATTCAAGAGGCATTCAAATTCTGAACAATTCGCTCTCTTCATCCTTGCCGCAGTCACCACATAGCTATATGGGAACTAAAACAGACAACATGAGAGAGACTGCTGGAGTATCTTTATCATGATGAAGAGCATTCATTTTGATAATTATAGTATTATCTTGTGATAATGAAACACTTGTGGTGGTTTCAAGTCTCAAGTTCTGCTCAAGTGTCAAAATACTATGCTTCCTATACTGAAAAGTAAAAGAATAGTTCACCCAAAAATGATCACTCAAAATATATATGATTTTTTTTTTGTTATCTAGCAGGTTGCTGTCTTTTATTTTTGGGTGAAGTATCCCTTTAACAAACCATAAAATGACAAACTAAAATAAAGGATTAAGACACTTAAAAACACTGCAGATAGTTTCCTGAATCAAGTCATTTTTCTGAACCCAATTCTTTGGCCCAAAGGCCAGGCAGCAACCAAAAACCATATAATAACCATATGATAAGTAGTTCACTATCATCTCCCAACCTTCTCACGCAAAATGTGAGAAAAAAATAAATAAACAAAATGCTCAGTGCTTGGCTCAACGGAGTTACTATTTCATCAAGCAGCAGTTGGTATGAATGTAGAAAATGAGAAAATAGAGGCTTCACAATAATGGTGGGAGGAAAATACCACCAAAACTCTCTTTCCTGAACATTTTTCACTCATTTTTATTCCTGGCATACCTGTAACTCTCTCTATCCCTTTTTTCCCCTCTCACAGAGGCAAGTCGGTGCTGTTGTGGCGTGTCTTCCGTGAGGTGCCGTCATCCCGAGGGAGAGCCTTCTGTAGGTTGGACATGGCTGCTGTCTTCTTTAGGTCAATCACGGCGTAGCATTCTCCACGACGGGAAGATGGAGCCGCTGCGGCGGCAGCCATGCCACGTTTGAGGGGAGGAGGTCTCTGTGGTACCGGAGCCCCTCCTCCGTGTCCCGAGAAACCAGAGGGCTCACCCTCCAGGTCCACCTGGATGTAGTTGAGCTGGCGAGAGGGAGGAGGCGGCGGGTGACGGCTATGCTGCTCGCAGGTGGCGCTGCCCCGTCCCGCTCGCTGACGTCTGAAGTCGAAGTTGAAAACCCGGTTGGCCCTCTCAGGTGGGTGAGGGTGGGGAGGGCAAGCGTGACGAAGACGTGTTGGAGGCTGTATCTGTTAGAGTTTGCATGCAAGTACATTTCAGTGTTACTAGTCACAGGGTTCCCACACTTTTTGACTAATGACTTTCCACGATTTTTAAAAACTCATTTTATACAGATTCAACTCTCAAAGAACAAAACCTAGCCAATTAAATTATTTTACAGATGAGCATAACTATAAAAGTATATAATCACTACATAAACGCTCCTGACTCTGTGGCTTTCATATGATGTTTTTTAAATTTATATTGTATCATAATTTTTATAATAAAAAAATATTTGTATATTTAATTTTCAGTTTTATTATATATGATTGAAATTTGACTTTTTAATTTATATGACTTTTCCAGGTTTTCCCTGGAATTAGATTTGGCATATTCTATACACGTACTTGCTTGTGCTTTTGTTGACGTACCTGTTTAGTGTTAGTAGTCACAGTTTTTTCCACGCTTTTTGACCAATGATTTTCCATGACTTAATTCACGATTACTGGATTTTTAAAAAATAATTTTATATAGATTGAAGTCTCCAAGAGCAAAACTTAGCCAATTAAATTATTTTAGAGCTAAGCATATATACACATACACTATAGAAATTTCCCTGACTTTTATATAATTTATTTTTTATTGTAATTTTCGTAATAAAAATACATTTATTTTAATTGTATTATATTTATGAAATTTGACTAATTTGCATGACATTCCATGCCTGGAAATCACTATTTTACAATTCCCTGATATGTAATTAGATTTGGCATATTCTCACAAGCAATATGTATGTGCTTTTGCTTTTGTTTACACACCTGTTCAGTGTTGACATAGTTCTGCAGAGCGTCGCGATGAATCCCAACGCTGCCGCCACTCTCCTGATGATATCCGTTTGGGGTTGCGGGCCCTTCGGAATACTCGTACTCATCATATTCTTCTTCCTCTTCCTCCTCATACTCGTCCTCATCCTCATCTTCATCCTGATCCTCTTCTTCATCACGCTGAAGTGCACGGTATTCCCAAACCGGGGGGAGCGATGGAAGGTTCTCATAGTTGAGCAACGCGGTGCGCCGATGACCACCAACCCCCATTCCCCGGTCACAGCCATATCCCTGCGGAGGCAGTGAGGAAGCGTGTGTGTGCGTCAGCGGGAGGGAGTGCGGATGTGTGTGTGTGCGGGAATCCCCAGTGGTGCTGCTACTGCTACTGGAGCCCAAAGACTGAGATTGGGACACAGTGCTCGGACTTAGCCTTTGCCTACGTGCCCCTCGGAGTCCGTTGATATTCTCATATGTCAGCTGGCTTTCTGAGCAAGGCTCCATGCTCGGATGTCGGTGCATTAGATGATGGCAATGGTGATAGGAGTGTGTGTTGCACATGTGTACGGACGGAGTTTCCTCTCCTTCTGTTTCGGAGCTGCCATCTGGCGCTCGAAGCGGGTGAGTGATGTGGCGGTCTCTGTCTCTCTCCATCAGGTGGCGCTGTGCTGGGGTTGGACCCAACATGAACTTCACCTCCTGGGCTCCAGGCTGGAGGAAGACCTGAGGGTCTTTGTGAGGGTCGTCCATGGGGCAGCAGTGCAAGCTGGGCTGGCCTGGGACTGGGCCCCCACGTATGGTGGTGGTAGTTGAGGTTTCCGGGTAGGTGGTGGGCCGCACTTCGGGCAGGGAGTGGACACAGTGGCGGCTCGAGAGGTCCGTTTCCATTCCCACTGTATTCACATATGTATGGGTCTGAAAACAAGCGAGAAAGGTTCGTTAGTTGCTATTTAAGTGACTTACTGCATACTAATTGCCTGGGCTAAGTGTGACAGTATGGATATTTTAACACCTGGAATAAGATGTGTATGATGCACAGGATCTGTACTGTCTATTTGTAAAATTGTGATTACCTAATTAATTTCAAGCAGAGTAATTTTTTTTATTATACAAATGCCTCAGTATTGTTTTAGAAATTTAAGCCAAACTATGCATCAATGTCATTGCATTAAATAACGCAAAAGGCATTTACTTAAAATAAAATAGCACAAACACACTTTTCAAGCAAAACAATTCACTTGTTAGAAGATATGAGGTTTTAAATGTTAGTGGAACACAGTTAATGTGATGAACTTGAATCTGTGGTTACTCTGCTAGAACCCCTGTGTGAACTTGAGGGTAACTGACCTCATACATCCACTAAAATCACTTAGTTAGTTCATCCAAAAATTACAGTTCTGTCATCATTTGCTCTCATGTTGGTCCAGATGACAAAAACATTAGAAACATCATTCAAAAAATGTTCCTTTTTGTTCTGCAGTCATACAGGTATGAAACGACTTGAGGGTGAGTAGATAATAACAAAATTCTAATTTTTGGGTGCACTTCCCCAATGCAAAAACAGCTTATTTTTTGAGGTCTAGCATTATTTGTTTGGTTTTATATTTTGTGTCTAATGCAATGCTGCTTGACCGTCCCAATGCTTTTTGTGGATACTGTCTATGTGCACAGGCAGGTGTTTGTTCTCACTTGGTCATCCAGTCCCATGAGGCTGTGTCTGTGGTCGTTGGTGAGAGAGGGCTGCGATGAGTCTGCACTGATTGGGTATCCTGGGTATCCATTAGGAAAACCCTGCATCGGGAATGCAGGGGCTACACAAACAGAACAAAACACAGTACACATAAGCAGGTGACATTTAGGTCTCCCTACTATAAAAGTCCTGATTATATGAGCAAGATATAAGAATAAAGTTGTGAGAGACATTTAATGAATGGAGTGTGAAAATATGTAAATACAAGTGGCTAGGTGTTTAAATGCGCATTCACTTTTTCTACAGATAAAAAAAGCAATACCATTGATGTGACATTAAAATTAATTTACATATATGTACATATGAAACCCTATTTGTTCAAGTGTGTAGATATTCCAGCTCACTATTGGGTGTCTGTGGAGTTCGAGGCATGTCCATCTCTGGCGCATGCCCGGGCCGGGTCATGATCATGGGCTCTTCCACCACATTGATGCTGTTACATTGCATCAACTCCTGCAGCAGGTTGAAGATCTCCTCTGCACGAGAGCACTTGAATGCAAATATCCCTGTCAAAACATACAAGAATAAATAGCAAGAAAAATAGTAAATGCACAGGTGGAGTGCCACTTTTAAGCATGAGGGAAGGCGCAAAAATATATTGGCACATAAAACCTCTAAATTAGGATGACAGCATTAAATTGAACTTAATTTAACAATAATTACAATTAATATCACTAGCATGCATATTAAATTAAGTAGCCAAATCAACCAACCCCCAAATAGAGTGCAACAGTCAGGTTCCGGAAGTGAAAACTGTAAAAACTTGATTTTTAACAATAACTTACAAACCATTATAGATCATGATAGACCTACTGTGAGCTCAGAGGTTGTTAATCAATGGTATATGCTTCAGCACACATTATTTCAACTTATTTTTTTAAATAATTGTGTTTAACAGCTGAATTTATGGTGAAAAACTACATTACCCATGATGCTGTATAAAAATTCCACCAATCAGAGAGTCCCAACAAGCAAATCGCGCCAAAAGAGCTTCAATGAAGCACTTCGAATGACGTCCAAATACTTAAATATTAGTATATATACACATATTTTGCAATAAACGTAAAATTTATTGTTTCTATTGATTTAAATCAACAACTTTAAATTAAAGCCAGTGAGTACAGTCTTGTACATTTGTCCGACTTTTTTGCTTCAAATAAAACTTTGTAACACTGTGATTCACCGCGTAGCTGGTTGTCTTAGTGGAAAAAAATGAATGGAAAAAAAAAAATTCTTCCGTAAACCAATGCCACTGAAAAAGTGGGCGGGCGCTCTATATACCTATGAGCAAATGTAAAGGGTTCACAGACGGTTTCTGATGGTTTCTCTACACACAATTCAGTCTTACATCTGCATAATTTAGAAGCAAGAATCATCTCACCTTGTCCTGTCTGACAACGACGGCCACTCTCGAAAGAGAAGAGGTTGGAATCGTAACCGTATCGCCGCAGGCAAAGGTATGGCCACCGGATGGCGTCACGTTTGCGTGTGTGCAGAATGAGCTCTGTCTGTGTGAGCTCCATGGTTCCTGAGCCCAACTCATTTCCCTCATCGTCCACATTAGTCACCTGTCAAACATAACCAGTTATCTCAGATCCAAATAATGCTCTACTAAGGTGAACCTAGCAGCTGTTCTCAAATGTTGCACTTAAAATATTTACCACCACAGTACTTTTTAAAGGTTTGTGAAAAGCACCTTGAATTTGTTGAGATGGTTGTCTTGGATAGCGTCTCTGTATAGACAGCTCCAGCAGCTCCCCATAGCTTCAGCAGGCCAGCTGAAACCTTAAACGGGGACAAACGGGTCAGTTAATGCTAGAACTATATGGAGACAGCTGAAAGTTAATAAGCAAGACATTTATAATGGTTTTATTTATGTAAAATAAATGGGCAATGCATAAAGAGATGACTGAAGACAAAAAGTACACCTATGCATGCTCACCTGGTCCAGGCCATCAGTGGGAGTGATGCTTGCGTCAATCCCAGAATCCTCTGCTGGGTGTCATGGCGGAAGTGGGGTGTGCTGGTAAGAGCATCCAGGCCCAGTGCACAAAGGTTTCATTTCTCCTATGAAACAGAGGAAAATTAAAGACTTGATGTACAATCCTCTGAGTATACTGTCCTCTTTTTCAAGAACTACTGTGATTAAGGCACAGGGAATGAAGTTTCTCTGTCTCCTCTGACTCCCACTGGATAAATAAAACGTAATTACTTTGTACTGGGAATCTTATTCTCAAGTGAAAAGCAGTTTCACATTCAGCCTATAAGATGTGCACTGGTCCTTAAAAAAGATGGTCTAATAACCGATAACCACAACTTGTATTTCAGGTGGCTTCAAACACAGTCAAAATGCAACTTTTGATTGTGTGATCCCACCACGAAAAGTAAGAGATCTTGTGTTCACGAGTCTATCTAAACCCAAACTGCCCAAATACAGAGTACCATATTTATGCATTTCTGTGTTACTCCACTAAAACACTTACTGTAAGAATGCATTGTTATATTAAAAACCATGGGCAAAATTCCAACAGGTGTCATTACTTTCATTACTTTCTAAATCAGTCATATAAACATGATTTTAGACCCATTCATTCATGAATCTCAAAATTAATATTAGTAAAATATGCAAGAATAACGTGGACTTGTTTAAAGTTTAAAACACAGACCTTGACTACTTGTGTTTATCACTTGTAAATATGTGAATGTAAATGTTTGTGTCCATCAATTAAAGACCAAAGATCAAGTAAGTAGCGCAAGTTCAACAAGCAGTTCATCAGAAAATCACGTTAATTCAAATATTTGTGGATCCACTGTTCAAGAACATGCTGTATCACATCAGAAATTCTCACAATGTATGAATGAAAACAATAAATAAAATAATACCGTTTGCTCTGAAATGATACTACACATTCTTAAATCAATGTAAATCATTTAGCAATGAATACCTGAATCATGCAAAAAAAATAACATGTAAACATTTTATTCTTCAAACGTTTTGCTCTGATTCTCTGCATGCTTTTTATAAACCAGGAAATACTATGAAAGAAGAATGAAAAATGTAATTAATGGCAAGTGTTTCATGTACCATTTAAACAGCAGTTTTGTAACAATGACTTCCACAAAAAATGTACACTCAAATCCAATTCCATATAACAACAATTTTAGATTAACTACAATATAATGCTACAATATAATGTCTAATATTAATATCAACATGACTCAAAATTAATAATCCAGTGCTCACGCTGATCAATATAGCATCATGAGCATTTCAAACGACATAAGCATGCATGATTAAATGTAAAAAGGTTAATGGTGGAAGATGTCAGTATTTTAAATGTGTGCCAGGCCCTTTAGTTGAATTCATGTGCAATTCATTAATAAAGTTTGTCATGAACATGAAGGCCCTGTCATAAAGTTGCTTTCCACATAACCCCAAACTAACATACACAGTATTAGTGCCATGTACAGTACACAGAAAAAGGAAACTGTGCAATGCAATAAAGGTAGGCTTGGAGATAATGCATTTAATATTTTATCCCTTTTTGGATATTGATAAGTCAGTATCAATATGAGCATGTCAGTTCATAACATCAGGCCACACAATGTCTCGTGCCTCACACAGCAATTTGCACAGTCGAACCTGAAATCCACGTTTCTCTGAAGGTCTGTCATGCAGGACCAGATGCGTTTGACACCTGGAAAATTGTGTTTTTATGTCTGTAGTTTATGCAGTAAACCAGAATCTTACATCCAGATCTCGTGCAGCAGGTCTTCCGAATAGACACTTAGTGACAAACAGATGCAACTTGAACGTCTTGTAGCACATCACCGCCAAGAATCAGTCGTAAAAACCGTAGAACTGCTGCACAAATCTGCAGGACTAGCTTTTTTAATGCTAAGACGGAAAAGCAAAGTAGAAGTCGAACCAGTAAAAGCAACACTTGCGGCGTTCATGGAGATGGCTCGCTATGTTCCAGCCTTTGTATCAACGTTAGTGTTACACTACCACTAACCGTTTGCAGCTGGATGCTAGTAACTATTGTGTATCAAACACAGCACATTCACGCAAACGAATGAGATGAATGAGAGCAGGATGCGATAGAGCTCGCTCTGTACCAGCAGCATCAAAACACGTTTAGGCTACTGCAGAACAATTCAGCTGCGGTTGCTACTCACATGTTTGGCAATGATTGCAATACGAGACGAGACAGATGAAGGATGCGAACAGCAGTCCACGGCGGATGCTACACCATCAGACTTGGCGGTCGGCGTGGTGGTCGTATTTGATGCTTATTCTAGTGGTAAGACTAAGAAAAAGCGAATTGCGTGAAAATATAACAATAAAGGCAATTGTTTTTTTCCCCGTAACGCCCCCTTGCTGCGGCACGGGCCTCTCTTTGACATTTCCCGACCACCAGGGTGAGAGTTCAGGCAGACAACGAGGGCTGCTGGAGCGACAAGAAGGTAGAATATGCTGGAGGACCAGAAGATGAGGTGTAAATGTGTTTGAGCATCACACGATGACGTGTTGGCAGCAGCTCTATTTAAATCCACCTGGCTGTCATTTAAGACAGACAAATCAAATTCTTATTGGTTTTATACATTCAGCATTCTGTCAAACAGGTGTTTTTCGATTAGAGAAATTGTTAAAACTTTAATTTCGAAATCGTTTGCAACTGTCCAATATTCATTACTTAGTTTATGATCAACTGTCCGATAGTTTATTGAAGAAAAATAAAGATGTAGCTACATAAATGTGTACAAAAAAAAAATCTCAGGGCCATTTGTATGTGAGGCGGTGTGAAATAAGTCTACTCTAGGTGAAGTCTACTCTACAAAGAGAAATATTTTAATATTTAGATTAAAGCACATTACCAAGTTTTTTACTAAATATTCGTGTTTATCTTAGTTTTATACATTTTTTTAAAACACTGGTACCATTTTCTACACAAATCACCGCACCTTGAATACACAGGAAACAGTTTTCCAAAATATTTAAATATATATATTTTTACAAATATTATGGATTTTTGAATAACATTTTTGTGGGGTTTCTCTATATAATCTACACAAAAGATGCCTTTTCATAAAAAGTTTGAGTATCTGACATTTTAAAAAAAAAATCAGATAACAATCATTATTTTCAGAAATGTCTTCTAAAATATTAAAACATTTAATATATATATATATATATATATATATATATATATATATATAACCAAACAAATGACTATAGCCATTGATTTCCATAGTTTTTTTTTCCTACTATGAAAGTCAATGGATATCGTCAATTGTTTGGTTACCGACATTCTTCAAAATATCCTTGTTTGTGTTCAACAGAAGAAAGAAACTCATACAGGTTTGATGAGGGTGAGTAAATGATAACATTTTCATTTTTGGGTGAACTATCCCTTTAAGAAATGTGGGTAACACTTTACCATAAGGATTCATTTGTTGTAATTAACTACATTAGTTAACAGGTAATAACAATGAACAATACGTCTAAAGCATTTGTTTATTATATTAATGTTAATTTCGATATTTACTAATACATTTTTTAAATAAATGTCATATCTGTTAACATTAGTTTTTGCACTGAATTAACATGAACAGACCATGAATAATTTTATTTTTATTAATAAACATTAACAAAGATTAATAAATGCTGTAAAAAGCATCCTCAGATGATTGCCACAGACATTGCTTTAATCATAAAAAGCAGTGCTTTGGTTGGAGTAGATAGCAAGATAAGGAGTAGAGAGAAGGTCTAGTCGAGGCTTTGCATGTGGAGGCTCAAAGAGCTCAAAATCATCAATCATCTTAAAACTTTCAGCAGCAGCAGGAGAGAACTCATTCCCAGAGTAAATAGCCCTCTTTCTCTTTCTTGAGCCTGTGAAATAAGACAGAAGTTCCTCAGAATCAGTGGCTGCTGCTTCCATGACACCAGGACTGAGCGGCAACTGGTTCTTGTCCTCTTCCTGCTCTGTGATGGCAGCAGTCAGGCCTAGTATTTCGAATATATCCTCATTTGCATGAAGAGAAGGTGTTGAGCAATTCAAATTCTCAAGAAGGTCCCCTATTGTATCATGTGACACAGAGGAGGATGGATTCTTGATGTTGCTGCTGTCATCAGCTCTGTTTGTCCCATCCACATTAATGCCAAGATTCTTCACCCTATCCTTTATGCTGGCAGCCCAAAAGGCTGGTGGAAGGTTGTAAACGCCTTCTAATTTCATTGGACCAAGCTCCTTAAGATTTGGAGGATCCCAGATCAAATCTAAACATAAAAAACATAAGCAAATATCTATATCACCTTTATACTGATTAACTACAACACTGATGTGAAATTAATGTTAAGAAATTACTTTCAGGTGTGATAACACCACAATGGGTCTCAATCGCATTATTGTTGCTGGTAGATTCCACCTCATCTCTGTAATCCTGTAGTGAGGGAGGAGGTGGAGATGGAGGTGGTGTCATAGGGGGTCCTTAAAAATGACAATGTCATTTAATGAAACAAGCTAAAATCTTTAAATCAGATTTAACTTAGATACAACTTAGAAACATTTAATTACACAAATGTCATTATAATCATAATTCATATAAAATTTATTGCACAGCATTTTGGATAAATAAAAAAAATATTTTTTTGTCGAAAATAGTTAGTTGGTTAGATAGTTGGTTTAAGGGTTATGCTCAGTAATTTGTTTGGTTTAAATCGACCACTTCAAGCGGGAAATCATATTCTCTTACCATAATTCAGGCCTATTTGAGGTGGTAAGAATACTGCTCATCCTCTGGCCCAGACTAGGAACAGTCATATTGAAGGGTGGATTCTGAAATCCACTGCCGCTTCAATATACTTATATCTTAATTTAATTTACAATCAAAGAATGAATCAATATCCTTCCTTCTATCTTATTATGATGATTTCTAATGATTATTTCCAGTTATGATAACCAATGATTGTTTGTTTCTTCCTCTATGTTTTCTAAAGTTTGCATTTGGTCTCTGAGTGGTGACTGAGGGTCTGTCCTAGGGATGTGTGATGTGTCGCTAAACACTTGATTTCAGAACATGTTGTCGCGTGCTTGGATTTTGGAGGTATCACACACCCCTAACCTGACAAGAGTGCAGTAACAGTGTTTTCTCACTTAGCCCGGCTTCCAGAGATGAAATATGTATTTGCCTTTCATTTCATATTAGACTTTATTCCTATTCTGTTATTTCCTTTTACTGAAACACTAAAGAGTATGGAAAAAAAATAGGGTTCATTAGAAGTCTTTCAACAGGTGTCACCCATATGTGTTAGCTGACCCCAGGGGTTCCGGAAGGGGGGTCAAACCATTTGTGACTGCACCCAATTCACAGAATAATTGTTCCTCTTTTCATTTATATTTCTTTAGAGAATAAAGTGAATACTGTCTATACCTCTCACTGAGAGAAAGCACATGCTATCTGTATGTTTTGGGGAACTTTCTGGTTAGAACTGGAGCTCAACCAACTCCAACCTTGGAGAAACTGTGTATCTGTGTTTGTGCGTAATATTCTGTGTTACAGATCAGTATTGAAGGTGTACAACGGGCATCCTAGTGAGAGTGACAGTATGTTGTTCTGGACAAGCTGGCGCCTGGTCCAGACCTGGAAGGTCACTACGTGCCTAATTCCGGGGTGAAAGCGTCAACAAGTGATCTATGGACACGTGAATCTGATTAACTTACAATGTGTGGAAATTTACCATGACTGTCCATTTTCTCTTAGGCAATCAGAATCATTCAACCTGCAGTAATGACGTGGCTAGAGCTTGAAAAGAGTATAACTGTTGGGACAATTGTATGTACGAAAGACTGGTAGAGAAGGAGCGCGGCCTACAAACTCCTTGTGAGACTTGAACCTGGCTTCTGCTGATGAAACTGCAAACTATTCTTCAGTAAATTTTTCTTTAATTAATTGCACTCCTGACTCTTGGTCTTCATTCTTCACAACTGGTATTGGGTCCTAAACTGTTATTCCCCCAACAGTTTATGGTGGGTCCTAAACTGTTATTCCCCCAACAATATGAATTCATTGAAAAGTATATAGTCGTGCAAAAATTGCACTCTTAACTCAAATGTGAGATTGTTAGCAGCAAAATAAGCACTCAGTACTCTGATCTGCTGTTAGTATGTTTAAAAGAAACATTCCTAAGAATTCCTTTTATGATGTCATAAATGTTAGCAAAGTCAAAGTGGCTTTATTGTAATTTCTGCATTGTGTGGCAGGAAATTAAATGATTTACAGTTAAAATGCAAACAAAAAATGCAGTTGCACTATATATATATATATATATATATATATATATAGACAATATAAAAGCATTTTCATTACAGAATTTAATCTTAAACATTTTCATTTTTAATGTAGTGCATAAACCATTTATACCAGAATAACAAAGAATAACTGCTAAAAATACATCTTGATGTCACTATACATAACGCATACATAACAGTTTCATTTTATTTACAAAAATTAAAAATAAAATATCATCATCAACCATGAGGTTAAACCTCATGTTTTCTGAGATTGGTCTTGATTTCAAACATCCATGGTCCGTGTACTTTTGCGTCCATTCCTTTTTCCTTTTTTAACCACGGCGAGAAAAACAAAAAACGAACGGTTGTTGTATTTTTAAATGCTATGTTGAATACCAAAATTTAAATTAAAACGGTATACACAAATTTCATGCGCATGAAATAAAATATTGATTTCTTTTCAGATTTTGTTTATTACGTTTTGCATCTTTAAACCAAAATTAAAAATGGACAGATTAAAGTCGAAAAAATGTCAATTTAAAAGAGTTTCCTTTTGTAAATTAGGCCTACTGTTTCTCCCACACTTTGGATAGCCTGAAATCATGATAATACATGACTTGATTTTAAAACTGAAACGGGCATTGCAGATGCAGAACACCTGTCCCAACATGGTGACGGGCGAGATTGCTCCCCTTTTGTTCCTGTTAAAGAAAAGTCAACCCATTCTCACTCACGAGGGGTCCGATACTGCCGCATGTCCAATAGAATGCTGGCGGCAAACTCGCCTAGCGAAGTGGGACATTCTAAGCGCTTAACGTGAAAAACGTAAACGCTTAATGTGGTTTAATGTACTACAGTGATATTGGAGGAGCAAATTTAGTAGACACATTATAAATAAAACATATGTATAGACAAGCAGATGAGCCCATGAACACAATTAACAGCGTTTTCCTAGAAAATAAAACACAGTTATGAAGAAAACGCTAATGCATTAAGACAGTGATATTAAAAGGGTTAGGGTTAGGCAAAAAAGTCACAGAAATGTATATGTCGTTTGGGCCTTTTTTCATATAAAACAGAGTAAAAAGCAAAAGGACGGGATCGAGACCACAAGCGGGAACTCGATAATGTGTTGGAGCACTAAACAAGAGGCTATAAGGTTTAGAAATTGTCATGTTTAGGTTAAAATATAAATGTAATAATAATAATAATAATAATTTAATGAATAAAAATTAATCAGTGTCATCTTTTTAGGCTCTTGATGCGAGTCATTCTATTGACGCCAGAGGGAAAAGACACTAGAGGGCGCTTCAGCGTGACGCAAAACACTAGAAATTAAATTGAGCAATTTTACATATTAAAAAACAAGTTGTATATAATTTATATTATTTTCAATTAAATAATTATCTTGCATAAGGAAAATTATCTTGAATCTGCTAATTCTATTCATCAGTGTTAAAATAAAAAAGGAAGAAACCGCATTTTCCATATTTAATTTCTGGTTTAAAAAAGGAAAAACGAATGGACGCAAAAGTACACGGACCATCCATCTAACTGAATTTTAATGAATTGAAATTGCTTAGCCTACACAAAAAACAAAAAAAAAATGACATAACATACTTGTTAATAAAGCCATTTGACCACAAGGAAATTAATAAACCAGTTTCAGCTGCTGGGGAGTTCATATAGATAACTGTGCTAAAATAATGAACTGTTGGAGCAAATGTCATTTTTGATTTACTACAGAATTGTGATACACAGTACAGTGGGTAGGCTATATCAAAATAATGTTTTGAATATACTGCAAGAGGCACTGCAAATATAAACATAAAATATCACAGTCGCAGTGTGCATGGTAAATCTCTTAAGGTAAAACATTTACTTGTAGGTTTTAAGTAAGCAATAAGTCGTGCCTGCAACCCCTTCAGTCGTGAGTTATTCCCGATACAGCACTAGCCTCGAGCACCTTATGGATTGTAAAAAATACAAATACACAATACAAATATTAAAGCCAAAAAATATGTATTAATACAACTTTCATGAAGTAAAATTACTAAAAGCCTTCCTTCCGCTGGAAAAAAAAAAGTCACTGATCGTGAACAGCAACAGAAGTTACAGTATTACGCCATTATATGGCGGCAAAGACTGTCTTTATGAGTAGCGTCAGTAGCAAAGACTTTTATATTGAAAGGTCTGAAACTTGTTTTAAACACGGGAGCAAGGCGCAACTGACAAGGGCACGGAAAACCCCTTAACTCTAAAAGGACAAGATATGGCAGCGGACATTCAAACGGATTTTTTATTATGAACATAGGTCTGACCTGAAGAAAAATGCTAAATCTGAATGAGAACAAACATATGTTTATGTTGCTAAGAGTGGTTGCTAAGGATGTTGTGTAGTGATAGACACAGAATAAAATCGTGACTAAAACACAGCTACTGGCCAATCAGAATCAAGGACTGGAACTAACCAATTAACGGTTAGTTCCAGTCCTTGATTCTGATTGGTCAATATAGTTGTTGTTAATACTTATTCAGGATACAGCACAGCCTCTCTTACCTTATTGCTTACATAACTATTTCTTCAAGAAACAGTCTGTTCAACACATGTAAGTAGCCTACAGGGAGTCATCTTCATAGTCTGTACATTCTGCATGTTGCACGTTTCCTTGGTGCTCTTACCCAACTGGAACAAGGGAATGCAAATGTTCCGATCTTCGTGTTAATTTGCATAATATTCTCGCGTGCACATGATTCATTCAATCCATACATACATAAACAATTACACAACAGATATTTAGCATATATAGGCCTATTTAAGTCTAACTATATTTTAAACAATTGAAACTATCTAATTATATTTCACGAGGTTCTTGTGGTCTTCTTGGCAGTCGTCATAGATCTGACAACTTGATATTGACACATCAAAGCTAATTGTTCAGCGGCATCTACAGTGGTGAAAACTGACATCTGATCCTGCGCAGCGTCGCGTTGATCATCTTGAACACACCATTTTCGCATTACTATGCTGAGTGATCGTTTCACAACACGAGGAAGCGGCAGATGTTTACACGCCTCTCTCTAGTGGCCAGCGTTTAAGTAGCATTGTTTCTACACCAGAGCAGCCTAGCCCTTCTTGCACGCCCACTGTCTGTTACACAAAGTTATATCATGATTTCAAGATCATTTAGGTCATAGAAGGCCATCGAGACTTCTCTCGTCTTCACATAACATCGAGCAGCTCTTCAACCTGTCAGGTAAAAACAACAGCGTTGTTATTTAGTACAACACGCAACTGCCTTTCTCTGATAAGTGCGTCGTTTAAACTTGTAAACAAAATTCTACCATCTGTAGCGCGCGTTAAATAATGTTCTGCTGAGCGCGTGACTAACATTTTGCGATCTTACATGCTGTTTGCACGAAAGTAATACTGTCTATATGTGTAATATGCGACACTCATCACCATCTTCACCTTTAAAAAACATTTTTTAGGAGTCATAGGCTACGTGGAGTCGCTCCCATAGGACATACTGAACTGGCAATGAACAAAATCTCTCTTATGTTTGAATCTATGATTCCATTGTTGGAAGTTCATTCGAATTATTTTTAAACATAAAAAATAGCCTATTTATTAATAACAAATGTGACAACTTTCGGCAAACAGTTCATCTTTACGGTTAAAATCTGTTTATTTTTATTAAATTATGTTTTGTGTTTATAGCCCAATAACTATAGCAAAATAGTATTATATTTGAATGTTTTACTGTTTTTTTTTGTTTGTTTGTTTGTTTTTTTACATTAAAAATACGACATATTACATTTTTTGCATCAAGCTAATGTTGTATGATTGCATTTTTTGCAAGATAAGGCTGTTGTCCTTTACTACAAATGAGCCCTAAGCTACTGTTGTCCTCCTTGACTCACATGCTGTGGAGATATGCTGTTAGACTTGGAAGTTATAGGGTGCAGAGCAATTACACTAAAACAATGTGTATGTACATAGGCAATTGCTAAGAAACCTTTATTTGCCAGTTTGCAGAAAGGATGTGGATTCCCATGCTGGGTTTGACTGCCCTGCCACATGTTGGTGGGACATTTGGAGGTCTCATCACACGGAAGGAGGTGAAGACCTGGTACACCACGCTCAATAAACCCTCATGGAGGCCACCTAATGCTGCCTTTCCAGTGGTGTGGACCACTCTCTACACTGGCATGGGGTTAGTTTAAACAGTGGTTTAAAAATAACTATACTTGCCAGTTATCTATTGAAAAGCTTTGAAGGAAGTTGTAGTTAAGTTTAAATGTTAATTAGTAACTAAAGAAACCTTCTGATGGTGTGAATAAGTTTTTCTTTTTCTTTTTTAAAGCTACGGTTCATACCTTGTGTGGAAAGAGCTTGGAGGCTTCACCCAGGATGCAATGGTGCCACTGGGGCTCTATGGGTTGCAGCTGGCACTTAATTGGGCCTGGACCCCCATCTTCTTTGGAGCACACAAGATTAAACTGGTGCGACATTACTCTGAGGTTCAAAAATCATATTGTTCTGTTAAAATACAGAGAAACTACAGTACTTTAAAGGGAAACCAGGACCAGTTTGTCTGCATATAGCAATGAGATAGTATCAAAGATTTTTGTGAAGACATGCTTGACTGAATCTCTATAGTGCTATCGGAGGGGTTCGACAGATTTTTCAAACTCCCGTTTATCCAGAATTTAACAGTATTTAGTAATAACGTTGCTAATTAGTGGTGTTCTTCTTTCATATCTAGGCAATGATAGAGATCGTGATGCTGAGTTGCACAGTGGCCGCCACAATGGTGTCTTGGTATCCCATCAGCCGCACTGCAACACTGCTCATGGCCCCATACATGGCCTGGCTCTGCCTTGCTACCAGCCTCAACTACTGCATTTGGAGAGACAATCCAGATCCCAAAAAAGACGACTAAAGAGGCCAATAAAAACGAACTCTATTCTAACTAACTAGGAAAAAAAATGCAGTCATGCTTTATTTGAAGTTACTGTTTACTAATAAAGAATTTTGTTTATTTTTCTTTACTTACAAGTTTATAATATCTGAAAATTCACCATGTCTTAATTATAAGAGCAGGAAAGGCACTAAAATGAGAATGTTCTAATGCTTCAGTCATCTCTTCACTTAAGTTCAGCATTTTACACAGATCAGTTTATAGATTTTTTTCAACTCAAAATGTTCAATAACAGAAAAATGTTTTGTTTGCTTGCTTCCATGACTATTTTTATAAATAAAAATGTTTCAATGACTCTTAAAAGGAAATTCAGTTACAACATAGATTTTATTTCAAACACCAAGATCTGGTCATAAACCTTTGTGGCTATGCAAGGGTGGTGGTCAGGCAGGGTAGGTTTTTATCGTCTATCTTTTGTGAACATATTTTGCCATGGCGTAGGCCATATTATCAATATCTGCCAGAATATTCCCCAGTGTACACTCAGCTTTATGTTATTTCACTTGTCTATGCAACCTATTACTGAAATGCACTTTAGCTGTTATTTCATCCTAATCCTAAATTACAAATTTCACAAACCTTAAATTATGTTGGATTGTTAAAATGGAAAAAAAGACACTACTATTTTATTTTAGACTTTAAGGACTAAATATAGGCTTTAACCCCCAATGATGTTATGAAAACGACTGATTTTTACATTTAAAAAAAATGTATTTATTATGAGAGTGAATCTACCTTAACCCCCCCCCCACGACTACATATGCAAAACAGAGGATTTAACCATCTAGAAAAAAATTCATAGTCTTAAGGATAAAAAAAAAAAAAAAAAGAAGGGTGTGAAAACAGTAGAGCAAAAATTCAAGAATGTACATAATTCAGCATGGCTGGGTTGTTTCACAGTAAATACAAAAATTATTTATTTGCATTATGGATTCAATAGAAATAATATGCAAGTAATAATCTATAAAACTGAATATTGTTTTTACTGAATAAAGACATTTCTCCAACTTTAACACAGCTCTCCGAATGAAACCATCCGTTGTACTTCTTGGAAGTTTCTGTTCAACCATCAACATGAAGAGAGCTACAGTTGTTAGGCGTGAAGATTTAAATACACACCTTAATTGTTTTATTTGAAAAAGTGCAGAGGAATAAGATCTGTACAGTATGATGATTATTTTTCAGTTTTTTCAGGGGGTCCATCTTCAGGTTTGGAGGAGAAGCGCTGCATTAGTGTCTTCCACAATCCCTTCTTCACCTCATCTGCTTGCTGCATGTTTCCTGCAATAAATAAATAAAATAAACTAGTAATACAAATGACCATTTAAATCCTAGTACACATAAAAATGACAGGTAATGAACCATTACTTTGACATGAAATGTAAAGGTGATCTAAACAAACTGTATTGTGAATTTTCACAATAAGAGCAATCAAACTGTTTATCTAATTCAAAATTAATATACTCCACTGTTTACTCTTATTAGATTATAAGCTGCTACATGACACTAAATGTCAATACACAGACTAGTACTTTACATTTAAGATTTAAAGTCTTTATACACTACTCAAGTTTGGGGTCAGTTTTTTTTTTTTTTAAATAAACTTTTATTCAACAAGGACAGCTTAAATTGATCAAAAGTGACAGTAACTTTTACATTGCAACGAGAAAAGGCTAATTCAAATAAATGCAGTTTTTACTTTCTGAATCCTGAAAAATTAAGCAGCAGTCTTTTGAAGATGATAAAATGTTTCTTGAGCACCAAATCAGCATATTAGAATGATTTTTGAAGGATCATGTGACTGAAGTAATGATGCTGAAAATTCAGCTTTGCCATCACATGAATAAATTACATTTTAAAATGCATTAACATAGAAAACAGCCATTTTAAATTGTAATTAAATTTCACAATAGTAATGTCAATATTAAAATGTTACCATTTCAGACAATTGAGCTTAGGAAATCCTCACCTGTTGCCAATAGTATTCGGCACTCTTCCACTGTCACACCTGTAAAACTTGTATCTTTCGCTCGTGGAAACTGAAAACACAGACAGACAAAAACATGATGCTGTCAAACTGAGGTTTGCGTCAATCAAAACAACTAAATGAAAGACATTCTACAAAAACAAAAATGTGAGGAAAGATGTTTTGACAATAAATATTCCAGTCTCTACAGAATATGCACGCTATGAATCTGATGATATAGATAAACTTGGATCTAG
Organism: Coreius guichenoti; assembly: GCA_039654105.1. NCBI lineage: Eukaryota > Metazoa > Chordata > Actinopteri > Cypriniformes > Gobionidae > Coreius > Coreius guichenoti. Next base: position 31,328,579 of record CM077180.1, on the reverse strand, counting down.
AAGTTATTTTAGGAAATTTCACTCACCTTTTCTTTGTATACATTACTGTTGATGCGAGCCAGACTTTCATACATCTGATCACATTTCTCTGGGTCTGAAATCTAAATTGATACATACAAGACAACATAGGCAATGTTGCATAAGTGTGTGTGTTATATATATATATAAAGATTGTATTGCGGCTTAAAAGAGTATCGTTTAGAAAGAGTCTTAGCAAGAAAAAAACATTATACACTGAGCTAGAGAAAATAAACCTTCAAGTACATGTTACAGTAAGAACTTCTCTAACATATCCTGATAAATAACATGTTAGTGGCTGTCTAATGAAAGCGTGAACACCTCTGCGCATAATATTATGACATTTGACTTGTCTTGCAACTTGCAAGGTCTGCAACAAGAGTAAATAGTGCAGTAATTCACTTAGTAAATCTCCTACCTGTGTATTTTCGCCTTCTCGGAAAGCACTAGCGACTCTTTGGCGTAAAAATGTTCCTAAATCTCGCCCTTTCTTTGATTCGTCCTTTGGCCATTCCTCGCATAGCTTTAGAAATCGACGGTATCTGGTGGCAGACATGTTTGACGTACAGGAATTGTAGGTGGTGTTTCACAACTGCACTCACTGTGCTGATAATCTGTAAACCGTGGAGGGTCAAATGGTACGGCGTTTCAAAATTGATACTACTTACGTTGAAATAGCCCGTCTCTTCACAAGTTTTGTCCCAGTTGAGGATCCGTAGTGCCATACTGTTAACCTCGTGGTTTGCCGTAGAAATCTCAAGGTAACATCCAAGACCCTCTGCTTGCTCGGATAATACGAGTACGAATACGAATAGTAACATAAAATGAGCGGAAAGAAAGCCGAGGGGCAATCGGGTGGTGTCATGGGCTGGATAAGCTCAGCTTGCCGTTTTGCATCGGACAGAAATGATTTTAGAAGGTTTGTTACTATTGTAAATTATCTACCAAATCTTAAAACGACCCGAACAGTACTGCTGCGTACACCTCATATACCCGAAGTGACGTTCAAATGTATCGTTTTATATATCTTGACAGCATCTGTGATGATCCCCTTCGTTTCGTTGTTACAGGAACCTCCTTGTAAACCTGGGTTTATTTGCTGCGGGTGTTTGGGTCGCAAGAAACCTCTCAGATTTCGACTTAATGTCTCCTCAGCCAATCACGTAGCTCTCGAGGACTTGCAGGTGAAACAGCATTGAAAGCATTGTTCACCCCCACACTTCATGACCAGAGAATTAATTCTTAACTCTTGTTTTCTCTTCTCAAAATAGGTGGTGCTGAAATGGAAGAGAGACATTTTCTACAGTGGGTCTTGTTGAACAAGCCCATTCGACACTCAAGGGAATAAATCCCAGCAATTGGATGATTACAATTGTAGAGATCTTGTGTACTTTGTGTTTTGTTGAAATAAAGCTCATGTTGAAACATTTGCCTAAAGCCATTTATTTACGAATAAATATACATAATATTGGAACAATATTCAAGAAAATTAAAAAGTCTATTAGAATTTATATTTTAAAGCACTTCATGCATATTTTGATTTCTTCAAGAACATCCTTTTGCGTAGCATTTCCACACTTGCAGTCCCTTATTTTGAAGACAAAACTTTGATCCAGGTCTCTTTTTCTAACCTGAGGACACAAGTATTACCATTTTAGATATTACCTTACACAAGAACTGAGGTATTTTTCAAATCAAAATGTTCACTCAAAATAAACAATGCTCAAGATAATAAATACAGGGGTTGGACAATGAAACAAACACTGACCAATATAGTGTGTTGGAGGTTTCACACCTATATATCTTCACTGATTTTACATTCATCAATAAGAGCAAACTGTGAAGGTTGAATTAGCAGAGCAATAGCACAGCTGTACATAAAATATTGCAATCCACACAACATAATGGGAGACATAGAGTTCAAAAGAGGACAAATTGTTGTTGCGCGTCGCACTGGCTCATCTGTGAGCAAGTCTTTGTGGTGTATAGAGAGCTATGGTATCCAGGGTAATGTCAGAGTACCACCACGTAGGATGAACCACATTCAACAGGAGTAACTGTCAATGCAAGACGAAGCTTTCTGAAAGGGCTGTCCAGGTACTAACCCAGATTGTATCAAAAAAAAAAACAAAAAAAAAACCCACATCTGCCCAACTCACTGCAGAATTAAATGCGCACCTCGACTCCAGTTTCCACCAAAACTGTTCCATCAGGAGCTCCACAGAGTCAGTATTAATGGTTATTCATGCCAAATGTCGGTTTCATTGGTGCCAACAGCAAATCTTGGGCTGTGGACAATATGAAACATGTATTGTTCTGTTGAGTCCACCTTCACGGTCTTTCCCACATCTGTGGGAGTTACGGTATGGAAAAGCCCCAAAGAGGCTTAACACCCGGACTGTTGTGTGCCCAGAGTGAAGCACAGGGGTGGATCAGTGATGATTTGGGCTGCAATATGGCATTCCCTACTGTGCTTGATAGGCACGTCACTTCCAAGGACTACCGAACCAATCAGGACCATGTGCACCTAATGTTTCAAACATTGGACCCTGAAGGGGGTGCCGTGTATCAGCATTATGCACCAGTACACACAGCAAGACTTGTGACAGAATGGTTTGATGAACTTGAAAGTGAAGTTGAAGTTGAACATCTCCCATGGCCTGCACAGTCACCAGATCTAAATATTTTTGAGCCGCTTTGTGGTGTTTTTTTGAAGAGCATGTCAGAAAATGTTTTCCTCCACCAGCACCACAGTGATCTGGCCACTGTTCTGGAAGAGGAATGGCTCAATCCATCTGGCCACTGTGCAGGACTTCTGGTATGTCTGTCAGACGAATTGATGCTGTTTTGGCCGCAAAAGGCCCTACACCACACTAATAAATTGTGGTCTAAAAAAAACAGGCGTTTCAGTTTCATTGTCCAACACCTGTACTTGCACTACACAATATAATCCATTGCCAAGACAAGCAAGTTACCGTGTACGTGCAGCCAATATGAGGGCGGTGGAAGACCTATTGTGGTTCTTCGTCAGATGGAGCAGGAGGGATTCAGGGGGTAGTTCCAAAATTGTTGTTTTGATTTCCTCTACACACACATTATCAGGAAATTGTGCATGGTCCTGTACAACAAACCTGTGTCCACTGAGTGGAGTGTGAAATACATAACATTGGATACCAAAATTAGGGGATTGTAATTTAACAAAAACTTGAGGGTCAGTGAAATTATAAAAAATAATCCAGCAGATCATACCTTCTAACAGAGAGGAGCAAAAGATCATTGAAGAGATGTATGTACACATCTTTGCGAGAGACTACAGAGACTTTGTGATTGCCACCAACAATTAGTTGCTTCAAAGTTCCCTCTTGAATCAAATGACGGCCTCTGGTGATTAATGGAATGGACTGATGGAGAACATAAAGAAAACTGGTTTAAAAATATGACAGCAGAAAAATAAGAATTACATTAAAATTTTATACCTTGACATTTCCGAAGTCCACTAACTTGTCCAAACAAACAAGCAGCTCTGTCCTCTTCATTTGCTGGACACTTCTGTCACACTCCTCCACTATCTAAACAATCAGATTTATGAAATTACAAAATTTATTCATTTGTAAAGCTACAGATGAATTACATCTAATTATGGAAGCTGGTTTCTGCCACAGAATAAAGAAAAGGCAATTGACACCCCCCCCCCCTCCCCCCTCCCCGCAATTGCAAGAAAGAGCTGTTTTCACAGAACTGTGAAATAAAAAGTAAAAACTACATTCTAATTTGTTTTATTCTGTGGAGAAAACAAGCTTCCATACAGTATCTAATACTGATCAATATGTAATTAATATCCAAGACTTGTAATTTATATATAAAGATATTATGAAAGCAAAGCATGACAGCCTACCTTACGTACAGCTTCAATGGCTTCCATCAAATTAGAGACATTAAAACAAACACCTTTAGTTCGCTTGAGGATGTTCTAAACAAAACACAAACCATTCATGTTCACAAAAAGATGTTAACAGAATTTTCTCTGAAGTGTCTACACATCTCCCTGGCTTGTATAAAGGAATGCCAACCTCAAGTAAGAGTGTCATCCGTGTGATCCTCTGAAAAGGAAGAATCAAGAAAGACTTGAGCGTCTGTCTCTGGCATTGTGGATCTTTCTCTAGTTTCTTCAGGATCAGCGCAAATTTCCTGTTGCCTTGCCTGGTGGAGAGTGTAAAATGGTAATTAGAATGCTACTATGCCAATGCTATAATATTAAATTGAATGAAGTGTTCAATATGGAAGAAACATCAAAATGGAACAAACAGCAGCTGAGTGATGATGGCCTCTTGGTACATCATGTTGGTGATATACGGGACATAGACTTGTTGGAAGTATTGCTGGTGATTCAAAACAATATCACCAACCAGTGACATCACTACATTCTGCCTGAGATGGGACTCCAGGTCCTGCAGAATCCTAAATAAAAGTAATATTTAATTATGATTTTATATATGCACACACACACCAAAGCTGCATTTGATCAAAAACATGATTTAAAAAAAAAAAAAAAAAAAAAAAAAAAAAAAGAAAGTGTGAAATGTTTCCTATTTTAAAATGTAATTTACCCTGCACCCTGTGAGGGCAAAGCTGAATTTTATTAGGTATTATATTAGAAATTTATTACAATGGTTTTAATATATTTTAAAATGTAATATATTCCTGTGATTGCAAAGTTAAATTTTCAGCAGCCATTACTCCAGTCTTCAGTGACACATGATCCTTCAGAAACTCAAAGTAATTTTTTTATTATTATTATTAATCAAGGTTGAAAACAGTTGTGCTCCCTAATAATTTTGTGAAAACAGTGAAAGCTGATTTTTCTTCTTTATATTCTGATTTTAAGATTCTTCAATGAATAGAAAGTTCAAAAGAACAAATTATTTGAAATAGAAATCTTTTGTAACATTATAAAATGTCTTTACTGACACTTTAAACCAATTTAATATAGCCTTGCTGAATTAAAATAATAATAATAATAATAATAATAATAATAATAATAATAATAATAATAATAATAAAAATAAAAATAAAAATAATAATAGTGCATGTAAATCATTAGATTAATAAAATTAAATAATATTGTTCACATAATATTTGTAATTATTTTTTATATCATTTAGACATAGAATTTTATATTTGATTTCAGCAATCAGTGAGATCAAGTGAAAGCAGCATAATGCATCTTTCATACATGAAATTGTGTTGTGTTGTATTGCATTGCATTTATTCTTACCGTTCACTGACTCTGCAGACGTCCTTTAGGTTGGAGAACAGAACATGATGCTGCACACGGGAGAGGATCTGTTTGATTTCTGCGGAGTACTGAAACACATTCAGTGCTACTACCAGACTCTTCTGATACGAGGCCTCTGACACAATCAGCTCAAACATGGCCTAGCCCGAAATCACAAAAAACAGAGGGATGAGTAGCGTTACTTTACAAGAGACAGCAGACCATGGTCACATTTTGCAAGCATTCATCAGTCTTGTAGGGATCCTGCAATATAGACCTCCTGAAGCTGGATCTCCTGCGCACTGAGGGACTTCAGCAGACACTTTACTTGCGGTAACTCCTGCCATAGAGCGTATGGTTTAGCCTGTAGTCCTGGTGGGCTCAACACAGAGCTTGGGCTTAAAGGAGGAGGAGTTCTCAAACCAGGAAGACACATGGATGTCACCAATTCTGAAAGTCCCGTCTTCTGTGCTCGGTGTAAATCCTTCTTCACAGAGTTCATCCAATACTCCTGATATAAAGGGACCGCTAGGAAAACAATATTCGAGCAGATAAAAGCAATATTTGGTGCTACTATATATTTGGTAAATTAATATTATATTGTGTAATGAAAATAAATATTTTTTAACGCCATTAGTATTTATTTATTTATTTATTTATTTATTTTTTAAACACATGACCCCAACCATCTATTCCTACCCACTCCAGAAAAATCTTAAAACAAACTTAAGCAAATTATTATTTCTTTTGATGTTTGAATGAAATGTGACCCAGCTACGGCATCTGGTTGACAGTTTTTGTAAGATTCATCTGTAAACTTACAACTGTTGATGTACTCTGATTCAAACGTGGCAACGTACGTTTCCTCTTGTTGTGCATTGACTTCAGTTGCATCTGCCCTGAAACAAGAAAAATGCTTAAACTGCTTTGTTTCTATGCAAAGGCTGATGTACAGACAGAAATAAGTTAACACTGGGTGTCTGAATTATCGTTTTGTGTATCATAAATGTTACCTTTTCACCTCATTTTCCTCAGATGATTTCAGACTGGAGCTCTCAGAAGAGAAGAGAGATGAAATGGGCAGAGAAAACCCCATAAAGTTCCATAACTGTGAGTTTACAACAGATCTAAGAGCTTCAGCCAACCCTTCAGATGCACTAAGAAAAAGAGGTCAAAATGAAACACCATCCTGGCACCATCTAAAGCTTTCTAAAAAAAAAAAAAGATTATTGTGAGGTAGGATAAATAGAAAATAAAATAACAGGTTAGGATAGGAATAGTTATAATATTAGGCCACGTTAGAATAATAAACGAATTTAATATTATTTATTTATTTTCATTATACATACTAATAAAGTCCTTCACAGTCCTCCACATTTGTTTTAGGGCTGTGTTCATCCAGCCCGGGACAAGCATCTAGTGCTTCTGTTACACCATCTCTGCCGACACAGATTCTCTCATCCTCCATGACATGAGCCATATACGGTTAATCTTTCGGGTTTATGCGTAGTATTAAATTTGAATTTAAAATTGTAATGATCGCAGGTAAAAAAACAAAAAACAAACAAAAAAAAACCTCTTTTAAACGCAGTTACTCATACGACGCTGGAGTACTTTCTAAACCACTGGATTAAGATCTGAGTCTAATTGACTCGGAAGAGCGTCCTCACCTGTCCAATTTCTCACAACCAATTTTGCTGCTTTTGATTGGGCGATGGGCGTTGCTTTGGCGAATAAGATTACTTTATTATTGGCTAAACCTAAAGAAACAATAAAGAAAATATAATGCCATGTCTCAGTGTCATATCTTTTTTATGAAATAGTGGGAACAAGATTTTCATTATCATCAATAAAAACTTAATGTTCCTAAAAATATGCTTTATTTTCTTAATAAAATAGTTAATATTAATATAAAATTTAATTAAAATGAATATTTCTTCAATAATCTATATTATGGTTTAGGGTCAAATTTATGTGAGAAATCACCCTATTATAATAAAAGATGAATCTGAATGAGTGACACTGTGTTAAATGTAAGCAGTTTAACCCTCCCTTGAGTGTTCGTCGGAGAGAAAATGCACAAAAAAATTTACTGGATTCGACGAGTCTTGTGGTTGAAATTTAAAAAAGTATCAAATCCTTCCCTCATGGGTCAATTTGACCCCCTTAGGAATGAATGGAATGCGAGGAATGCTTCAATATAGAAAAACCTAAAAATGCAAAACATTTACCAAAAAATGATTTTATAATGTCTACATGCGTATCTGAATGCATGAAATGACTTTAGGACCCAGTGGAACAGCTCATTTGCTCCATATAGAGCTATAAGGCCATCAAGAGTCAAGAAATATTTTTTTTTTTTCCACAAGAGGTCGGCAAAGGCACCCAATGTAAGATATTTTGAGCTGAATTAAAAGGGTTAAGCATGAAATTGTTTTGAATTTAAGTTGCTTAAATTACTATTTATTTATTCAATATAGTAATTTAAAGGTAAATTAAAAAAAATAAAAAATAAAAATTGCATTAAAAAAATAGAACGGTCAAATTATCAAAATGAAATGAAATAAGCTTTCTGGACAAATGTTTTTTTAAAGATTGAAATTAAATTAAAATTTAAACATTTTGATCTACAAGGGAATGATTTGTTACAAAGTGCAAGGGAATGATGAGGGTTAAGATGACTCAAGAAGGCATTTTAGCATCAACTAATACAAATCCGTCAAGATTAATCTAATTGATATGAAGTATTATGCTTAGGCCCTATTTTTTATACTTTTGACAATGCATAATAATAATAATAATTATTACACTTAAATCATACTAAAAAGCACAACTTCACGCTTGAAATATAAGAATCACTTTTTCCTTTTATTTGGTTTTTAAACTGTATACAAGATGAAACTCAAATAAAATGAACACAACTGATATATGACCCAGAGATTAAAAAAAAATGACAAGAGGGTAGACATGGCAAAAGATCACAGACAGCTGGAAAGGGCACATCAGGACTTTACACCAAAACCAAGTGTTTAGACAAGGGACAACAAATAAGAGAATAAAACAGACATCCCGACAAAATGTAGTGGTAGCTGCCCTGAGGGCATATGGGGGGTGGACTCTTCCTGTGGACTACTTTGTCAGCACCAACTTTTTCCTGTCAATTTCACTCTAATGAAAACACAATATAAAACACACACAACATCATGAATGTGATAAAAAGAAATACTACTGATAATAGACTGACAACATTGTTCAAGGATGGACTATGAACATAAAGGTTATGGTATTTAAGTCTACTTTTTAATTTCCAAAGGCAATCTATTGAAAACATGTCAAGTTATACAGGATTGGCAACCATCAAATAAAATAGTAATTAAAGAGAAAATCACCTCAGCGTGAACATTACTGCCAATTTAAATTGGGAAAAGGACTCTGAAATTGGTGCTTTACCGGTTTACTATCTGCTCCGATCACATTTAAACAAAATAAATTTAGTAAGATGCTTCAGAAGATTCTGTGTAAGGTCAGTAAACAGGCACATAAATCAATTTTGAGATCTAAAACCATGCAGTTGTTGGAAGATAGGAAACAGGTCTATTTCTGCCACATTCATTTCATTACAGAGTCCTAACACCAGAAGTAAACTATTCATATTCCTGTAAATTGTCTGACAGTTTATCAAATGTATTCAAACCAAACCAATAAAATCAACAATCCATTATGAACTATTGAGGGAACATGCAAAACTTTAAAAAAGACTGCACAGACATTACCATTCTGTTGAAAGAGAAATATGGCCAGCTTCTCACATATCTATTTTTAAACATGTATGTTGGCAAATTAGAGAGCCAGAATAAGACCATCAAGTACAAAACAATGAGGACTGCTAAAGGAAAACCACAGGATGAAAAAGGCTCATATGTTAACTGACGCCACCCCTACAAATTTGATTTGGAGTCTAAGAGGGCACAGTGATCTTTCTTGCAAGCAGCACCAATAAGGCAAGCTCCACACTGCCTTGAGCCTGCTCCAGTGCCTCAGCAGCCTCACGGGCAGAGAACCCTGACGACTGGATCCTCTGAATGTGCTCTAATGGAAACTGTCCCATCGAGGGCTGTGGTGCAAGTTGGTTGGAGTCTCCGAAGAAAAGAGGATCTGCCACAGTGGCTTGAGTTTGAGGAGATGGCCCTTGGCTGGAATTGGTTGATAAGCCAGCTGCAACAGAAAGGGGGTGCTGCTGAGACAGGTCAGCTGAGATGTCAATGCCTGAGGTGTTTTCGTCTGCGATGTCCTGCACTTGCTGACCCTCAGGGAGCTCAAGATCTCCCTGGGAAGTAGCAGTAACTGGCCCAGAACCTTCCTCAACAACAAGGGCATCATTTCTTTCAGCTGCATAAGGGTGCTGAATTGTTTGTTCCACTATGGGATCTACCAGAGTAGAAGGTTGGTTCTCTGTGTGCCTTGGATTGCTCAGTACATCTGGAGTATCCTTCACTGATTGAGAATTAAATTCAGCTTTGGCAACACTTCCCTCCTCGTCAATTGTTGTGGCAGTATTAGAGGACGTGTCAATAGTTGGGTTCAGAGTGGATCGGTTTCTTGCAGCATGATCCTGGTCCACCTCATCAACATCTTGTCTTGATGTTGTAGCATTAGGGTCCGAAGGAGGAATCATTCCAGAACCTGTTGGCCAACTGCTGGACATCAGAAGTTTATGGAGCTCCTTAAGGGCTTGAGCCAAAGAAGGGATGTTATCTACCTCCGGCTGGTCTCTTTCACAGGTTATAACACTCTTTTCAGAGTCTGAATGGACAGAAGAAGTGACTGGCTCAGCAGGACAGGGTTCAAGGCTCAAATCTGGAACAGGCATGCATTGTGGTTGAGCCCCTGAAACATCTTCCATCACACTACCTTGGTCTCTCTGGAACTGATCAGGAAAGTCACAGCCAGTTTCTGGTTTTACATTGGAAGAAACATCCATATCCACTTCCTGATCCAGTGTTTGAGTCTGAGAGCCTGGGTTAAAAAGAATAAAGGGAGATTCTGCTGCTACAGTCCCAGAGGAAATGATATTCTTCCCCAAAACCATGTCCATCGGACTGCCGGAATCTCCTGAAACTATGTCACCTGTCACTTCATTGTCCTCGGGCACAGTACTAGAGAATGGTTCCTGAGAGGGAAGAGTGCTTGGGATGGGAGCGTCTGCATCTGTCTGTAAGCAAGATGATGTTGAAAGGGCCAGTCCTTGGGACTGAGATCTGAAGGTGTCATCAGAGGGATCTGGAGAGGGTTCACCAACTTTCAATGGCTGAAGTGGAGAGGATTCAATCGATGTGGGAATTTCAATTGGGGACACTCCCTGGTTAACAGAGGCTGGGGCAGACTTAGAACGATCTAGGGTAAGACTGTGGGGATGACTTGAGGCTGATGATGTTGTAGGTTGGTTGAGAGGTTTAAATGGCAGGGATTGTGGTGAGGTAGTTTTTCCATCTTCAGTATCTGAGAGAGAGAGAAACACTAACTGATGAACTTGAAAGTCTACATTAAAATAGGCGATATAAAACCATGCAAAATCAGAAAAAAACTGCAAACCATGCAAAATAGTTAGCATCATAGACAGGCAAAGTTGAACTCATTTCAAGATATTACTCACAAAATGGAGGCCATTCCTGTGCACACCAATGTACATCTTGTGTTTAATATTTACTGGGTCAAACATTGTATTAGGCTAATGAAATGTTCCCTTTGTGAATGTAGTACCTGGTAGGTAGAGCCCTCTCCAGCTGTCTGTCCATATGACATCAGTTTTGTCCTGCTCATAGTTAGGGCACACAAACGCCACACATTTCATGCAATAAGAGGCAAAAATTAGCAAAAACACATCCAGAGAAAAAGAGAGAAAAAAAGGCATGCTCCTATCAATCACATTAGCTACACAAGGTGGTGTTCTCAATCTGTATGAATATGTACAGTATTTGCAGGTATAAACATAGCACATTTTAACACTATCTAGAAAACCTCAAAGATTTAGTGACAATGTTAAAACTAAAGAATACGTTCTGAAGAGCCAATGTCCTAACATATTTTAACTCATGTTCCCTCAGTTTTTATAAGTGTTAACTGACAGGCGTGTGCAAGCATACACTACCGTTCAAAATACTGTAGTCAATATGATTTATTTTATGTTTTTGAAAGCAGTCGCTTATGCACACCAAGGCTGCATTTATTTGATGAAAAATACAATAAAAATAGCAATGTTGTGAAATATTATTACAATTTTAAAAAAACTAAAAACTTCTAGTCTCACTTCCTTAAGAGATCGTTCTAAAATGCTGATTTCATGATCAAGAAACATTTTTATTATCAATGTTAAAAACAGTTTAGTGGTGCTTAATATTTTTGTTGAAACTGGTACTTTTTTCAGAATTCTTAGATGCATAGAAAGTTCAGCAGAACTGCTGAAAAAATCTTTTGTAACGATTCAAATGTCACTTTCGATTAATTGTCCTTGCTCAATCAAGTACTGATTTATTTAAAAACTTGTACACCACCTTGTGAACTGGGTGAGTGGTTATGTACTGCAAACAAACTATACAAAAATTGTTTTGTTATATTCTTCTGATCCCTAAACAAGGAAATCCCTTATAATTCTACAATAAACTACTGATGAGTTTTCATTCCTTGTGCTAAAACCTAATGCTGCCTTCGTGTGCTATTGGATTTAACGCAAATACGGGTTTCCTAGTCAAAAATTGGACACGAACGCCCTCTCAGGTCATATTTACCACTGGGAAGCTTGGGGATAATTTTGATACCCAAGTTCCCGAGTTGGGCAGGCCATAAACTTTAAACATGGCGGAGGGGAGAACGATTGCTGCTGTGACTGGTATTCTTTATTAGTTTTTTTCCACAACAGCTACATTGCCTTGTCTTGTCGTTAAAGTAGTGCATATTTACATGTATGAATAATCATTTGAAACGTATTGTATGTTTTATACACAGCGAAAACAGCCTGTATTTGACCGAAATTCCAGAACCTAGATAGCACGGTGAATGCTTATATGATTATCAATGAATGGGATGCTAAATATCATTTTGGCTATAATAAGATTTTCACAATAAATAGGCAAGAATAAACCATGATTCGTGTTCTTTCCGACAACAATGCACTTGAATGCGACAAGCTCGTAATCATGACTTGAGAAGTGGGAAGTAGGAAGTTTCTGATAGCACATGAAGGCAGCATAAGTCTAGCTTTTATTCCAACCCATTAGCCATGCAATCTCTTGGTCTACATATCATGCATCTCACCGCTGTCCTGCACAGATCTTTGTATTGCCTCTGCCAGTTCTCGATCTGCAATCTCCTCAGGCCGGGTATCCTCTCGTCCCTCTGGTCCATATGCCAGCCGGGCACACTCGGGCAGCTCTGCCTCAGGTAGAAAACGTGTCTCTGTACCCGTCGTGCCAATCAGGAGAACATTTTTCTTCAGGTCTATGGAACACTGAATGAGAGCAAATTAAGTTATGATAAGAGAACTGCAGTGAGTAGAAGAGAACAGTCTGCAAGCTCAAGTAATGAAAACAGAAACTTCTACGGGTAATCTACTCTAGAACAAAAACATTTTGTTACATAAAATTAAATATAATATTAATATCATTGTTTACATAATATTATAGAAAGAAAAAATAAGACAACAAGCTATTCAAGTGAGATATAAAATATTTTCCTGAGTACACAGACTGCCAATAGCATACAGTCAAAGTAACCTCACTTGCTAAACTCTATGTGTCTAGGGAATATGTGAAAAAGTCTGCATCCTCAAGTTAGTTTCATTCCATTAAAGCAGCATTAATGGCAAGTTATACAGATTCCATTACGGGAAATAGATGACTTTATTGGCTATGAACCAAAGTTCCCAAGCAGACCTGGTGTCTCTTCAGCATGTCAAGGCCTAGTAGCATATCCATGGGCTGATCTTCCAAAAGGGAGAAAGAGCAAGGCAGGAAATCTCCTTCTATCTGCACCTGGGCTAGGTGTAAAATATATATTTAGTATATTATGAACAGATTTAAGAAAAAGTGTTGGAGGATATGCATATTAAATATTAAAGGAGCAGGTCTAAATAAATGCCATACCCAAATGAACTCGCCCAATAATTTTCTGGGTGCCAACCCCTTTGGCAATGCCTGCCCAGCGTCTGTCCACTAGACGCATGATATTACATCGCTCTGCACACGCTTGGCTCATAATCGTCATCTGAGCTCCTAAAGAAGAATTATAAAACATTGGTACATAATATGAAAAAACCTCAAATATTAAAAGGATTCTCAAGTATATTAAGGAAGCTCATGACTGAAAATATGATGCTAAATTGAGTGAAAACTATTAGGTTGATGATGTTTAGTAAGACATTACTTTAAACAATATATAACAATGCACTTCGACAATATACTATTGAGAAGACATCTTAAAATATGATTGACTACCTGAGTCAACAAAGGCCTTTACTGGGTGTCCATTGACTTTGCAGTTGATGTATAGCATGACCACCTGGCCAAAACTCTCAGGTGCTTCTTCCATAGCAATGGTCATATTCTCCTCAATGTTGTGCTGTCTGGAAATTAAAAATAATGTCATGCATTCTGTCGTTTTCTTTTTTTTATGATCCATGTGCCATAGACCATGTTTTTGCTGTACATATAATCTCACCCCTTATTTGTTACCTGATTTCTTCCTCAATCTTGGCCTGAGCTTCCAAGTCAAAAGGATCTGCAGTCAGCAGTTTGATTCTCTCCTGCTCTCTCCGCGCTCGGTCCTGCTGCTGCTCCAAAAGCACCTTGGTGAAGCGCTCTGAAAATGTAAATCAAAATGATTGTCACTCTGGGAAAAAACATTCAGTCATCCACACAGATAGATTTAGGCCCCATCATCTGTATTTACCAAGGTCTCCACTAAGTAGAGCCTCAGCGAGCGGAGGATTTCGCTCTTTCAGCAACGAAAGCTCATGTGGATTTGCCAGCAACATGTCACGTAGCAAGGCGGGGTTGTCCAATCCCTGAGGAGAAAGGGCTGGGGCTGGGGCTGGGCCTGGGCCTGAGCCTGAGCCTGAGCCTGAGCCAGAGCCAGGAGTGGTGGCTTGGGGCGGCCGTGATTGGGTGGCACTGGGGCGCTGGGCTTGGCGCTGTCTGTTTTGGCCTGAGGATGTCCCAGGAACAGCAATGGAACTGAAATCGATGCGAGGCAGACCTAAGACATTAAGATTCATTATGATTAATGCCATTATAAGCTCACATTAAGCCATTTTAAAACAGATCTAGTTATACTGGTTTACCTGGAACTGTGGGTTGTTGCCCTAGTAACCTCTCTGCTTGTCTTAATACTACCACATCTCCATCCTTCAGCCCATAGTTCCCCAGGGCTCGGGTGGGATCTTGTAAAGGCTGCTCTGCGTATGAGATCTGCAAAGGTTTCATTATTTTACTCAATATGTGAAAACACAGCACTTCCTCATTTTGTCAAAAAAACTATAAAATCACTAATTACTTAATTACCAACTTTCTTATTTTCTACCAAGAAATAAATGCCTTAGTTACTAAAGTTGTTTGTTTAATAAACTGCTTACAGTTTCAGTTCATGCACCAGTTAATGGGGTAACAGGCAAAGTTTCTCTTTCGATTTTCAAATCGAAAGATTCATCTGATGCCTCAACGTACATGTCAAATACAAACTCATTCGTGTTATGTGTTTTAACAGCGCACAATTCCGTGTATTATGGTTTCCTGGCAGTATTCATCTTTATCAACCAAATTACGTTTCCTTGAAATAGTTTAGCGTTGGTAAATGCTCGTCATTAGGGTATCTATGCCCTGTTAATCTTTCCAGATTTGGGGTTTTCTGGAAGTGTTGACATAGGCTCAGTATGCTATTAATAGCATGAACCTAGGGCACTAATTTGTTTAGTCAGGTCGCTTAGCATACTGGCTAACTAACTGTTGCAACACTTTTGGAAGATATTTACCTGAATCTCCCCGGCTGGTATTCCTGATTCTAGTTCGCAAAGAGCCAAAAAATCCCTGAGTTCAAGCTCCGGGGACACTTCCAGGGCGAAAGTGGTTTCCGAGCGGTCTCTCGGTGCACAAAACACGGTGAGCAGCATTGCGCTCGGGGTCGAACCCGGTTCCTGCTTCTCTCTCGCTGTCAGAAACTGCCGTTATTTCGGAGTTTTGTTACAGGAAATGTGACCACGTATGTGCTGTTAAAACGTTGTGTAAAATCTGGTTATGAAAAAGTTAAGCATATGGAGAAACATCTGTACAAGCAAACACAATTCGCTAATAAAGAATTCGTTCACTTCCTTTCCACAGCTCTCTAGCCCACTGCCGTAAACCGATTACGTGTGTCGTAGCTTACTGAGACAGGAAGTCAGAAACAACATACATAAAAAAAAAAACCCAATGCATTTTAATATGATAAATTAATTAAATATTTAAATGAAGGAATAAATATATAAATAATTTTATCAATTTAAATAAATTAATAACATTAATTAAAGTGAATAACTGAATATAAGTAACTGAAGTAAAAATAAACTAAATGCATTTTAATTAGTGCTGGGCAATCGATTAATCGCATCCAAAATAAAAGTTTGTGTTTGCATAATATATGTGTGTGTACTGTGTATAATTATTAGGTATATATACTTAAATATATACTCCTTCATGTATATATTTAAGAAATATTCGCATGTATATACTGTATATATTTATATAATTGATCTTATATATAAATATTTTATATATAACATATTTTTCTTAAATATATATATATATATGCATGTGTGTATTTATATATACATAATAATTATACACAGTACATACACATATATTTTGTAAACACAAACTTTTATTTTTGGATGCTATTAATTGTGCACTAATTTTAATTAATTAAATGGTTGTTAGTTAACGTGGTCAATGTCACAAATGTGCTTATTTGATTGAATCTGATAAATTTATCCCTTATTTAGTTTTTTATAACTTTTAAAATTTTTAGAAATCCTAACATTTTCTGTTTATTTATTTTTTTATCACAGAGATACTAGTTTTCCCAATGTGTCCGCACATTTAAGAATTTTAAGAATCAGATTATTGATTGTGAATGTCATAATGTGCAGAAAGAAGCATCTGTAGGGCAGTAAATACAGCTGTTGTCTCATGATGAGCTGCTGAGGCTCTGATACAGGTTTATGGCAACAAAGATGGTGAAGAAACCCTGATTAATTTGATCTGTTGTAATCATGTGTCTTCAGATGCACACTTCTGATCTGAACAACACTCATGCTTTCAAGACTTAAATGATTCAATTGTCGTTGGCTCATGTGTTTCCAGACTTCACACGACATATGATATAGCATCAGTGAAATATTACTGTATTTCAGTAAATCTGTAAGCTGATCTCTCTTCTAGTTGCATTGAGTTTCTGAGTGGCTGAAACGGTTCATTTTCTCCAGTCAGTTTAACTGCTAACATTAACTCCATATCAATATTTAGGAAGATTTCAGCACATGCAGAGCCGCTTTACTGTAGCTGTGTCTGTCCATGCAGAAGAGCAGCTCGATAACCAGAAGCCCTATATCAATTTTTTTTTAAAATATTGATCATCGTATCGTTACTGAAACTGAAACAACAGATCATTTGTTTTTCGGCTGTTCAAACAGCAGTGGCTTTTAGTCTGACATGTATGATCGGATTAACATTATAGGCTAATGAATTTGAGTCTCAGTTTACTAGAAATGGAGTTACTAGTTTCCAAAATGGAACATTCCCTTAAAGTCATATAAGGAACGTTATTATTTAACCAACAGAGGACCATGTGGGAACATTCTGTTAATGTCCCAAATGTCCTCTTTGTAATGTTGCTATGTGACCATAAAATAACCAAAATGAAACATCCACCTAAAGTCATATAAGGAACGTTATTATATGACCAACAGAGGACCATGTGCGAACGTTCTTTAACATCCCAAATGTCCTCTTTGTAACGTTGCTATGTGACCGTAGAATATCCAAAATGGAACATCACCCTAAAGTCATATAAGGAACGTTATTATATGACCAACAGAGGACCATGTGGGAACGTTCTGTTAACAATGTCCTCTTTGTAATGTTGCTATGTGACCATAAAATAACCAAAATGAAACATCCACCTAGAGTCATATAAGGAACGTTATTATATGACCAACAGAGGACCATGTGCGAACGTTCTTTAACATCCCAAATGTCCTCTTTGTAACGTTGCTATGTGACCGTAGAATATCCAAAATGGAACATCAGCCTAAAGTCGTATAAGGAACGTTATTATATGACCAACAGAGGACCATGTGCAAACGTTCTTTAACATCCCAAATGTCCTCTTTGTAACGTTGCTATGTGACCGTAGAATATCCAAAATGGAACATCCCCCTAAAGTCATATAAGGAATGTTATTAAATGACCA
Organism: Coreius guichenoti; assembly: GCA_039654105.1. Taxonomy (NCBI): domain Eukaryota; kingdom Metazoa; phylum Chordata; class Actinopteri; order Cypriniformes; family Gobionidae; genus Coreius; species Coreius guichenoti. The sequence continues at coordinate 31,310,791 of CM077180.1, read as the reverse complement.
ACAGAGGACCATGTGGGAACGTTCTGTTAACAATGTCCTCTTTGTAATGTTGCTATTTGACCATAAAATAACCAAAATGGAACGTCTCCCTAAAGTCATATAAGGAACCTTGAATTGCAGCACTTTCATAACCAAAAGAGGACGTTTTAGGAACTTTCCCAATGTTCTATAAAGGTTCGGGATTTTCGTCACCATTAAGGTCGTGAGAATGTCCTCTCCTACATGGGATTTAGCCACTTGTTAGCAACCGCCTTTTTCAAGATACATAACAGTTTCAAAAAATCACGAGTGGGGTAATACTGATGTATTTTATGTCGTAGAATAAAACATGAAAGTGTCTTAAACTTTTGTTCACCACAGACTTATTTCAACCATTTAACCAAAACCCCTTTCAAAAAACCCATTGACTTTGGGAACCGGAAGCGCTAAAATGCTAACTCGGTTCCGCGTTTTGGCCTACAAAGTGATGTCATACCTGCACCACTCTGTTGTCTAAAGAAAGTAGAAAATACCGATGATTTCTTTCTTTGGCTTTCAGGTTTTATAGTTATGATAAGACTTGAATGGTAATGACTATTATAACTGCATGTATGCACAAAACGCTGATATTATGCATTTTAATGAACAAAGAGAAAATTAATAATTTAATTATTGTGTTATATTGTATGTTGTTTAATGAAAATAAAGTATTCTTTCTATTGCTGCCAGGTTAGTCTTGTGTTGTAATGATTTATGACTGCTGTACGTGTGCAATGTTCAATGAATGAAGGTAAAACAATACATATAATTAATGAATTAAATATGTATTAAATTACAATTAAGTTTTTACTGTAGCTTAAATGTAGTTTTATGTGCCCTGCAGTGAACTTTGCAGCTAATAGAGATATTTGCTTTTTTCCGCTCAGTAAAGCACATTCCACAAACAATGCAGTCCTACTGTGTCTTTACTAGCGATATAACACCAAATATAGAACATTTATTCACAAGATTAGCGGGCTAATCCACAAGAAACTGATTAATGTAAACTGTAACTGACTGTCATAAAACTTTGAATGGCGGGAACTGACGTCACTGCCATTACAGGATAGGCTGAGAGGTGCTGCACGTGATCCAAGTTAGCCGTTATACATTCTAAAAAGAATTCAGTGGCTTAGTAAATATCACAGTAATAATTAACTTATTAACTTAATAAAATCTCTGAATATCATTTACTTGATGGTTTGAGTTAAACATACCAAAATAATTGACTAAAACCCAACAGTTAATTTTGTCTAAAATGTACAGTTATATTTAAGTTTTTTTCACTAAAAGAATTTAGTATTTGACTAACCAATTCGTTTTTTAAAAAAGATATATACTTAATATATTTGTGAAATTTCTATCAAAATATTTGAGAATGGAAAATTAAAACTGATCTGTTTCGAGAACCACAAATATTAATTAATTCAAGTCAATATTATTAATCTTTAAAAACATCTTTAACTATCCCTTTAAGAATGTACCCCTTCCCCAGACGACAACTCAACGGTTGAGTGAGCGCGGGCTGTTTGAATTCTCCAATTCAGCATCGCAGAATTGGTGCATTTCCTCTGTGAAATTCAGGTTTGTGTATGTTTTATTTTATATATAAAATCATTACTGTGCTTGAAATAATTTTATTTAATGCAAAACAACATAATGGGACACAATGTGAGTCATTTAAACGAGTGTCGCGTCTGTCTTTTTCGCGTGTGAAACGCCTCATGCCTTGCATAAAACGCACAACTTTATTCTTAAAGATAATGAATATAATTAATGTGGATGATAAAATGTTCCCAAAACTGTGCACTGTTTGTTCATTGCCAGGTTATGGAGTCAGTCGCGTCTCAGCATTTTTCGGCTATGAGTGAAGGACGGCGGTCTAAATTTAGAAGTTCACCCGCAGAGCGCGAGTCCATCTCAGGCTCGAGAACCAGCGCTGATACGGTGGAAATGGGAATAACACATGGGCGTAATTTCCACTGGGGACGGGGGGGCATGTCCCCCCCACTTTTCAAAATCCCGTTTGTTTCTGAATTTTCTGTCAGCAATGTATGGCAAGCAGACTCTGGCTGCTAGTTTAATGTTGGACTCAACAATATGATCATAGCAAGTCGTTTTCATATCAGAGGACAGATGAGGTGGAGCTGATTCTGAACAGAAAGGGTGAGAAGCAGTAGCAGCACAACGTTACAGGTAAGTTAGGTTATGTGCTGTATGAAGGGCCAGGTGATTTTGATTTGTTGGTGATACAAGGGACGAAGTGTATATGATAAGTAGTGAATACAGTTTGAATATTATCACATTTAATGTTCTTCTTGTAGGAGCCAAAGTGTGTGTTTTAGATGTTTATAATATTATGTTAACATGGTCACATCATCACATGGGTGTGGTTTCATATTATTTACCTGCCCACTTGCGTGGTGGGAGAGAAACAAAGAGTCGGGCCCTGATATTTTTTTGTTGACCGTTTCCATATAGTTTCAATTGTGATGAACTTTTGTTTATTTTTATTTGTCATGCTTTCATATCAGAGGACAGATGAGGTACAGCGTTAGTTTGAAATAAAAGTTTATTTAACAGTGGAAATTGAGTCTCACATTATTTATTTACATTTTATTCAGACACAAAACATTAATGGTGAACATTTTTGACTTTATAAAATGATTCTCTCAAGTCTTGGCGATTAGCCCCTATTAAACAATAAAGTAAGTAAGACATATTTTTCTTATACATAGTTTAGTAGCCTACTATTCTTTTTTGGCAGAATTTATCATTATAATCTGAAAAAAATATATAATTTTGTATCACCATAGTTCCTAAATGTATGTAAATGCAGGAAATGGGATTCAAATCAAAAACATTTTCCCCCGTTTTGTGCACAGCAGAGAGTAGCTAGCGCTCTGTAGAGCAGTTTTTCCGTTTAGGGCTACTGTAGAAAAAAACGGTGACTTCACTGTAAGGGGACCCGCGATGTATGTAGATAGAAATGACTCATGCTAAGGTAATAAAAACATTATGTAAGGTCTTTATCCCCTACGGGTCTGCACAGTTTTGGGGCCCTTTAGAAGTTTTGACATGCTCTGACATTTGTGCTTTTTTCAGTTGCTTATAAACATATTAATGGCAAAAGTGTCATTACACTGTATTCAGCACAAACTGGGCTACCATAATATGTGAGCAACATGTATGTACATGCTTGTATTTTTGAGAGAATAACGTTTATGCGTGGTTTTTGAAAAAAAAAAAAACACAAAAAAATTTAAGTCACTGAATTAAGGCCACAGAAGGCACAGTAGATATGTGTCCACAAGACTTTTGACTAATGGATGTTGTTGCCAAGAGTTTTTGCTTCAAACTGATGTGAAAATCATTGTGCCTAGTCATTCACATAAAACAATATATTGATTTAAATTTTGTAAGACAGTTTTTGTTTACAAAGCTCATGCGAAGAGGCGTGAAAGATTCATGAATAATGCTGTGATTCACACCTGAAGACAAAAGAACCACACAATGAGCCGCATAATGAATGAGCCTTTGAGTCAGGTATGTGAGAGGGAGCTAAGAAAGAATATGAGGACAAAACAGGACAAAATAAATATATTTTTTGTAGTTTATTTAGAATATATTCAACAATATAAAGTGAGAGCCAAAGGCACAATGTCCTATGTGGGCCAGTATCACGTCACTATGATTCTCAAATCTAAGATAAAAGAGAAAAAAAAGACATCTGTGAGGATACTGATAACAGGATCAACTATTGTATAGACCTATTTTGTGTTTGCAAACAGCGATTACGTTTTTGTGGGCGGAGCCTACCTGGTGGCAGAAAATGACAGTTCTGCAGTAGCAATCTGTGGAAGCCAGATTATTTTACAGTATATTAAAATAGAAAACCATTATTTTAAATGGATTTTTTTCTGTATTTTTGGTCAAATAAATGCATGAGCATAAGAGACTTTTCAAAAACATTAATTTGAATAGTAATGTGTTTTTATAGCATCTGAGCAGAAATTTGTGAACAAAAGCTTTATTGATGTGACACAGGGCTATTTTACAGTAAACACTTCATAATCTGTCCAAAACAGGCCAAAGAAATCTTGTCTAAACAGTCTTATGTCTATGACATTTTATGTTGCAGCAGGATTCATATTTAAACGGTCTTTTTGCGGTAATATTCACAGACACTAACAGAATAAATTTACCTCACAATCCTCGGCTGGATCCGTTGCTCCTTGAGATTAAACAGTTTTTCTTCTGAGGTAAATTATTCCAGGATTATTCCTCACTGCGTCTCAAAACGATGTAAAGTACATGCACATCATAAACTTGATGTGTTTTTTCAAGTTGCTGTGGGCGGGGATACTCACATAGATCGCATCAGTATTTGCCTTTCAAAAGAATGTGCGCTCCGTAGGCCTGGCCGCATTAGCACTTAATTTAGCAATGAGGCAGCTCACGACGGAGTATTTTGAGTTTCTTTCGCACCGATAAGAAAAAAAGCGAGTTGGTCGCGCCGGCGTGATCGTCGACCTCTAGGGGTTAAACACCACTGAAAACATAGTTATGTATATTATATTAAATTTCTGTCAATAGATCCTCATAAATATTGCAATGCACCTTTAATGTACCAAATGCATTTACTCAGATCTACTTAATTTTTTTACTCAGTTCATACGGTATATGTAATTGATTTCATTGCTTTAAAATGTACTCAATATTTTTAAGTGTAAAAATGTCTCACCCAAAAAAAAAAAAAAGAGTAAATCATAGTAAAAGTTTTTAGAATGTATGGCTTTTGTGCCAGCGCAGGAGCGACTACATACATCCAGACAAGAGCCAACAGACCGTGAGTCTCCAGTTATTACCACTCTGATTTATGCAGTGGTGTAGTCTAGTTTTTTGTAGTGAGTTTTTTTCCCTCCCAGCCTCAGTGTCTCACTTGACTTCCATAGTATTTTCTTTTATCTACTATGGAAGTCAGTGGGGACCAGCAATTGTTTCATTACCAACATTCTTCAAAATATCTTTATGCAAGTAGACAAGACTATTCTTCATGAAGTTCTCTATTAATAATTGGTTTGTTAAATTCTGTATGTAGATAGTATGAGATATAACTGAATTAGACAATCAAAGCCTAGAAGCATCAGTTATAAAGTACATGTAAAGTTTATTGCTTTCACTCTTTAGTTAGGAGATTTGAAATTAGCTAACCTTTTGTCAATCTCTTTTCTTTAGCCTGAGTTTTTGTGTGACGGGGCAACTACAGTGTTGATATTGCAAAGGCCTCCAACTTGCAACTATGTCATACGATTATATAACTGGTTTATCATGGAAGATCAAGAAGTCTCAACTAAAGATAAAGGACTTTAGTAGCACACGGCACATCATAAAGAGATGTGAGTTGGCTTTTTAAGCACAAATCACCGACTTATGATGTTTTACTAAACACTGGAAATGTATTGCTTACAGGAAGTGACGAAACTAAATTAGAGACGTGGCTAAGAGAGCGTGCTAAATTGCAACACTCTGTAAACTTATACTTCGTGATGGAGGCACTCGTCAAAGAATAAGAATAAAGAATTTGGAAAACAGCACGCCTATCCAGAGGTGAGATCAATAACAAGAATTAAGTGGAAATAACTGCTTAAAAAACATAAAGCTCTGACACAAGTGACAGTAAAATGGTTTGTGTCAAACCTTGATGACGAATGAGCAAAGTGTAAAACACGGGATTGATACTGAATGTTAGCAGTGATTAAATGTTCATGTCATAGTAACAGCAACAAATACATTGTATTTCATGGTAACATTATTTTACGTGAACTACAGATCTCAAGTAAGGACAAACATGACTAATCAGCTCTCTTCTGACAACTTTCACAGAATGCACCGATCTTCTTCAGCAACTTGAAACAAATCGAGGGATATGGCTACTTAAAACCTTAAAGGGATAGTTCACCCAAAAATGAAAATTAGCCCATGATTTACTCACCCTCAAGCTTTAAAATAGCATGGTGTATGACATTCTTCTTTCAGACAAACACAATCGGAGTTATATTAAAAAATGTCCTGGCTAATCCAAGCTTTATAATGGCAGTGAATGGCAGACCAAAATTTGAGGACCAAAAAAGTGCATCCATCCATTATAAAAGTAATTCACACAGCTCCGGGGGGTTAATAAAGGCCTTCTGAAGTGAATCGATGGTTTAAAAATATCCATATTTAACACGTTATAAAGTAAAATATCTAGCTTCTGGCAGAACGCCTTCCGTATTCAAATTAAAGTGTAACATCTCTCGCAGTTCAAAATGCTTGCGCTATGTCCGACATCGTCACGCCAGTTACGTTTTTTTTCTTAAGTTGAATACGGACGGCCGTCCGCCGGAAGCTAGATATTTTACTTTATAACGTGTTAAATATGGATATTTTCTTACAAAAACCCATTAATTAACTTCAGAAGGCCTTTATTAACCCTCTGGAACCATTTGGATTACTTTAATAAAGATATTTTTTGGTCTTCAAATTTTGGGCTGCCATTCACTGCCATTATAATGCTTGGAAGAGCCAGGACATTTTTTTAATATAACTCCGATTGTGTTCGTCTGAAAGAAGAATGTCATATACAACTAGGATGGCTTGAGGGTAAGTTAATCATAAGGGAAATTTAAATTTTTGGGTGAACTATCCCTTTAAAGAACATTTTAGATGATCCCCGGTTTGCAGGTATACTCATAGAGAATGAAGAAGAAAGAAGCCGAAAAGAGTAAGAAAAAGAGATGTTTTTTGTTTAATCAATTCAGGCCTTTTAAATAAAAAAAAACTCTTTTAGATGTAAAACAGAACCTTACTTTCATGCTCTCATTATTTGACAGGATAATGACCCTTGCTCGGCAGCAGCTCCATCATTGGCTATAGCTCGGCTGCAGGATCATCAGCTCTCACCGACGGTTCACTCCATCTGCCTTCCACCCCTGCAGCCAAGCCTTAGGTTAGAGGTTAGTACTACCCCAACGCCACCCACAGCCAAAAGCTGCTCTTTTCAGCCTCTTCAGCTACGGGGTTAGAATTGTTCCTTTATTCCAGTGATCCACAAATGAATGCAAAGAGATTCACCAACTGGCATTCATTTGTGGATTTCAAAACATTTCTAGCATTAAGACGTGCACACAAGACTCCACCCACCGTCTACTGCTGACCAATCGTAGCACGTTCTCACTACAACCAGTCAGGGTGGTCTTGTCCTTAAATAACCTTGCTCATTCATCTCTGCTGAAACAGTAAGAGTTATCCAGCCACGCCACAATATTATGTTTTAATCGCCTTTGAAAATGCTAGAGAAAGAGAAATAGCACTTTACATCTCTATGGGAACACCGTTATGAAAGCGTCACATTGTCCGCCATGATGGGAAGGAGCAGGGAACAGGAGACCGGATGGCAATGTCACGGCGTCCGCAGCACCTGGGGGTAAGGACAGACAGGGCGAGAGAAAAGGAGGCGGAAGCATGAGGAACAACAGAGGGGAGAGAGGAAAATAAAATAAAAACATTCTTGGTCCGGTTCCTAAAATGCACTGCCATCCGGCCATTTTAAATAAAATATTTATTATCCATGTATTTCTATTTAAAATAACCATTACACAATAAATCAAACAATCTTAAACAGAAAAACTGATTCACAATCATTTATTTTTATTAAATACAGCATTTTAAACAACACAAGTGTGTGCTGATGTTATAGTAATGCTACGACACATTTTTTTTACTGTTTTTCTCAGACCCTATAGAGTCTGGGAAACTACGTCATTGCGCATTGCATTATAGGTAGTCGCCCCCATGTTTTAGGACGCGCTCAGGAGCGTACAATGATAACAAATACAAATCACCAGAGAAAAAAACGACTGTATTTACGTTAATACTTTTTAAGAACTTGCACTCATTTAGAATAAATCGACTAATATTTGAATCTCTTACGTACATGAGCGCTCAGTCGTGCGGCCAAGACACTGCAGATATTCATCACATTTCATACAATCAGAAATCATATGTCCGCCTTCTTTCGCACCACACACAAGACCAAATTAATTTCTCTTTTGCAGTTTATTTTTTAATAGCCTAACTAAAAAGTCTGAATCTGATAGATAAAATAATAAATACATATAGCTTGATCTTAGCCAGTGGATCATTTATTTAATCATCATATCGCCCTAATTTCTTAACGTTAAAGCATTAAGGGATAACATAGTGTGGCCATATGTAATGCAGCTCTGAAATGATTTGTATTGTGAAAGCGCTAAAGCCTACAGTACTTAAAAGTTTGACTGGACATAAAGTGCCCCTATTATGCTATTTTAAAGTTTCCTAATTTAGTTTTGGAGGTCTCCTACAACAGGTTTATATGCATCAAAGGTAAAAAAAAAATTCTCATAATATACATTGCACATCACCACAATGTTCAATGATTCTCAAATGACTCGATGGATGAATCAGTCTCTCTAAATCCCTCCTTTCCACGAGCCTACTCTGCTCTGATTGGTCAGATGGCCCAGTCTGTTGTGATTGGTCTACCGCGTACAGCGCGTATTTCGGAAACAAACGCCCATTACCATAACTGAACTCCAGCTCAGTCCGGCGTCCGAGGCGATAGTACACACTGTAAAGACAGTAACGAGGACGTCGATTTTACACCAATCCCAGCGCGAGTCTGACTCTGAATCAATGAAACATTGAATGAACTAGTTATTCAACCCGAACCTTGAGCAGAACGTTTCTCAGTGATGCTAACGTTACTCAGTTTGAGGTACATTATGAGATGTAATTCCTCACCATCAGCAAGTGTGTGTGTGTGTGTGTGTGTGTTTCTAATTTATTGCGGTGCACATGCGGGAACTGTATCAATAACAGCACATACAGTACGTTAGCCGAGCACTAATGTGAATGACTGATGTAACATTAAAGTTTCCAAAACAAATCTTGCTCCATCCTTTATCTTTACTCAAAGTAGTAAGAATGACAGACAGTCTGCATTAATAGACACAGTTTTAGGTAATACTGCAGCCCACAGCTGATTTACAGTAGTATTTCAGTAAGACAGTAATAACGTGAGTTAGCCGGTTAGCCAGATACTTACACAATATGAAACACAATAAACACATTGTAGAGCACAGCGACATGATGCTGTCCAATATCAGCTGCAGTGTTTGCTAAATTGCGCTACATTTGAGATGTTTTCCACGTAGGTCGTGAGAGCAGCTATGGCAGTTCATAACACAGCAAGCGTTCACCATTCTAATGTGTTTTTAACTGTATAATGTATGTTTTAACGTCTACCTCCACTACTACTCATTCTCTAATGTACAAACCCGATTCCAAAAAAGTTGGGACACTGTACAAATTGTGATTAAAAAAGGAATGCAATAATTTACAAATCTCATAAACGTATATTTTATTCACAATAGAATATAGATAACATATCAAATGTTGAAAGTGAGACATTTTGAAATGTCATGCCAAATATTGGCTCATTTTGGATTTCATGAGAGCTACACATTCCAAAAAAGTTGGGACAGGTAGCAATAAGAGGCCGGAAAAGTTAAATGTACATATAAGGAACAGCTGGAGGACCAATTTGCAACTTATTAGGTCAATTGGCAACATGATTGGGTATAAAAAGAGCCTCTCGGCGTGGCAGTGTCTCTCAGAAGTCAAGATGGGCAGAGGATCACCAATTCCCCCAATGCTGCGGCGAAAAATAGTGGAGCAATATCAGAAAGGAGTTTCTCAGAGAAAAATTGCACAGAGTTTGAAGTTATCATCATCTACAGTGCATAATATCATCCAAAGATTCAGAGAATCTGGAACAATCTCTGTGCGTAAGGGTCAAGGCCGGAAAACCATACTGGATGCCCGTGATCTTCGGGCCCTTAGACGGCACTGCATCACATACAGGAATGCTACTGTAATGGAAATCACAACATGGGCTCAGGAATACTTCCAGAAAACTTTGTCAGTGAACACAATCCACCGTGCCATTCACCGTTGCCGGCTAAAACTCTATAGGTCAAAAAAGAAGCCATATCTAAACATGATCCAGAAGCGCAGGCGTTTTCTCTGGGCCAAGGCTCATTTAAAATGGACTGTGGCAAAGTGGAAAACTGTTCTGTGGTCAGACGAATCAAAATTTGAAGTTCTTTTTTGGAAAACTGGGACGCCATGTCATCCGAACTAAAGAGGACAAGGACAACCCAAGTTGTTATCAGCGCTCAGTTCAGAAGCCTGCATCTCTGATGGTATGGGGTTGCATGAGTACGTGTGGCATGGGCAGCTTACACATCTGGAAAGGCACCATCAATGCTGAAAGGTATATCCAAGTTCTAGAACAACATATGCTCCCATCCAGACGTCGTCTCTTTCAGGGAAGACCTTGCATTTTCCAACATGACAATGCCAGACCACATACTGCATCAATTACAACATCATGGCTGCGTAGAAGGATCCGGGTACTGAAATGGCCAGCCTGCAGTCCAGATCTTTCACCCATAGAAAACATTTGGCGCATCATAAAGAGGAAGATGCGACAAAGAAGACCTAAGACAGTTAAGCAAATAGAAGCCTGTATTAGACAAGAATGGGACAACATTCCTATTCCTAAACTTGAGCAACTTGTCTCCTCAGTCCCCAGACGTTTGCAGACTGTTATAAAAAGAAGAGGGGATGGCACACAGTGGTAAACATGGCCTTGTCCCAACTTTTTTGAGATGTGTTGATGCCATGAAATTTAAAATCAACTTATTTTTCCCTTAAAATGATACATTTTCTCAGTTTAAACATTTGATATGTCATCTATGTTGTATTCTGAATAAAATATTGAAATTTGAAACTTCCACATCATTGCATTCTGTTTTTATTCACAATTTGTACAGTGTCCCAACTTTTTTGGAATCGGGTTTGTAGTGTCTGTCCTGAAGTCCAAGAATCCATTGCGTTGCTGACGTCACGTTCCCATTCTCTATAGATACTGTAATCAATATCATCAAGCTTTTCTATGAGCTCTTTCATTCAGCAGACTCTTGTATGCTAAAGCAGCTCAGAAACAGTGTCTTTCTGCTCATTCCTGTGAAGCGCTACCCTTGGGTAAGTCATCACACACTGAGTTTTGTCTCTACAATCCAAGGATTTGTTGAACATAAGTTAACTAATTTCTCATTTCTCCTGTCAGGTTAATTTTGTGGGGAAAATTCTGGGGCGATGAAATGGGGCGACGATCTCCATACGTGGACAGGGATGCGTGAAGGACAAAACGATGGTAATGAGCCGGTCTTTGCACTGTGAATGAGTTTACTGTTAGACGACCCGGTTACTAAATATTAAATTGTGAACCCGTCAGGAAGAGGAGCTGAGGAAGGGTGGACACCCAAAATATGCTCACTTGTCCATGGCTCTACATGTGCACATTGAGGTTCTACATGCGCTCCCATTGAACGCTTGCGGGACAAGACCAGGGCAAAGATCTCCATACGTGGACAGGGATCCATGAAAGATAAGATTATGGTAATGAACTGTTCTTCTTGTTTTTGTTTTTTTTGTTGCTCACATTCTTAAATAGAGCAGTACTGCCATCTACTGTGGGGTACGGGTCAGAGACTATTTTCCCTCTCTTCCCTGACCAGAAGAGGGGAAAAAAAATTTTTTTATGGCCCAACTATATTCTTTCAATTAACTAAATGCAAAAATATTTTTGCCCTTCGAAACGTCATTCTAATGTTTAATACTTGCATGTCACAGCCAGTTCTGTAAATTTGTATATGTTCATATTATGTTTGTTTCTTTTACTGATTTGCAGTGGGATGAAATGGACCATGTGTACACGCATGCATATTCATTTAGATTTTTTATTACGAGATCCGAATAAGCAACTGTATTAATAACACATAAAGTACATAAAATATATTATCACTACAAAATATTCAATATGCGTATTAATTTTAATGAATGAGGCATGTTTGACTTGGTGTTGTTCTAGTCAGCAAGTGACAACACCAAACACCGTACTGTAGAGGGTGCTACGGCACAACTTAATCATCTCTGGATATAGATCATAGTTTTCACAGCAGTTTTATTAATATTAGATAATTATATGAACACTGTTGTTATAAATATGAGTAATGACTAAGTATAAAGTTTAGGGTACTTTAATAGTAAAACTGTAAACTGTCAAAATTGAATTTAAACCTGTAAATAATCGAGGTTTAGGATTTTGAAGTTCTTAAAAACTAATCAAAAAGGAAAAGCGTGACATTGACCATGTGAGCCTCTTTGTGAAAAAGATGAAATGTCAATTTTCAACTAATCTTTTTACTAAAATATTATACAGAGAATATAGATTTTTTTTGTTCTTATGTTTATACATATTACTATTAAAGTTGAGGTACAAAAAATAAATATGATTGTAAATATAAATCACAATCCAAGTCAGTTTATTCACCATCAAAGTGTTTATTGGACCCTGTTAAGTTTCTCATCCTAAAACAGAGTCATGAACAGAATTTGATCTTGTGGTCTCTTAATAAGTGCATCTTATAAAAACACCTTAAATGCAGCAATATACACACTAAAATACACAAACAGATGACACTATCAGAGCTAAGATAGCCATGTTTCTGTACCAGATATACACATTTTCTAATTAAAACAATATATTCATTTAACACTTACAAAGCACACATTCAACAAGTTCTGGTCAATCTATTGTGCAAACAATTAATATACACACACAAACACACACGGAACAGACACAGATCATTGCAGAAACGTTCAATGTAATCTATGACTGTAGCATGCACATATTGATTTAAACAATACTTGTATATAATCTCTGACCTATTTTGCTTTTATACACTTTTAATTACTCTTCTCCCAAACTGAACTAACAGCACACTCCCTGCATTCAACTGTCAGGTTCATACTAACAGTACTAACCCAAGATATTTTTAGACATCCTAACTTTGTAAGGACAAGTTAAAAATTGCATTGAGTTTGGGGCACCCTAAAGTGCAACAAGACTACAATCTCACTGATGCACCATGAGGAGGCTTAATGTGAATTAGGTTATAAAGGGCTCCATTAGAAGCTCACTGACAGCCTGTCTTGTCTTTATAAGGTATGAGTTCAGATCTTTTAAAGGAAGATTTGGGAGAGTGCTCATGGTTGGTTTGGTTAGAGCAATAAACTGGCTCAATACTATGATCACATGAACATAACAGATTTTTTTCTTTTTGACCACATTATAAATCTGTCACTTTTGTAAAAGATGCTCCATGCTTGGATTAATGAATGAGAAGCCAGCAAAAGCACTCTGGTCCATGGAATCGATCAGGCCTTTCTCGCAGTGTGAGAGACGGGGTTTCTCACTCAAAAACTCCCGGTCAAAGTTACTGCAGTCATTTGCAGATTTCTGCAATTAGACAAGACCAGAAAAAAATGAGCAAACACAAAGACACAAAAAAAGAAGAGAAACAGATGTGAGAAGAAAAACATACCACTTTTGGTTTGAAGGGGGGCTCAACTTCTTTCCTTTCTAGAGCAGGCCAGTTGACAGTCTTGAAAAATTGGTGGCCTTGTATATTTCCCACAATCCCTAAACGGCGTGATGGGTCGCGCTCAAACAGCTGTGTACAGGCGTAACAAAAAAGATAAGGTGTAATTGCAAAAATGTGATGTGTTGTTTTTAATTGAATATATGTGCATGTGTACCCTTTCTAGCATGTCTCTAGTATCCACTGTGATCCAGCGGGGATAATGAGGGGTGTCCATTCGGATCGATTCAAACAGCTCGTCCTCATCGTCACCGTGGAATGGAGATTGACCAATCAGCATCTCATATACAAGCACGCCAAACGACCACCAGTCTACTGAGAATGAGTACTGCTGACCCAGCAGAATCTGATTTCCCACACACAAACACATCAAGTCAGGACCAGGCCGTTGTCAGTCTGAGAGTGAACCAACGTCAAAGTGCATTCTTTACCTCAGGAGCGATATAATCTGGAGTTCCACAGAAGGTTGTGGCCCGATTTTCCCCAAACACGTTCTCCTTACACATTCCAAAATCAGCTATTTTTATGTGACCCTCTCCATCTAACATCACATTATCCAGCTTGAGATCCCTGACAAAAGCAAGGGCAATAGTAAAAAATGATCACCAAAAATAGTGTGAAATGGGGAAGTAATGTGTAATTAATACATCAACACAGTGGTGTGATTGTTTTCTGTACCTGTAAATAATGCCTTTGGAATGGAGAAACTGCAGGCCACATACTATTTCAGCTCCATAGAACCTGGCAAGAGACGTCAGTTCAATACAATTTTTCTGGTGCTCTCTCTCTATATATATTATATATATATATATATATTATATTTTTATATTATAGAAACTATTGTTACTTTGTATGCATATATGCATGACATACGTGGCTCTGTACAGATCAAAACGCCCCTTTTCCTGTATATGAAACATCAGATCTCCTCCATTCAGATACTCCATCACAAAAAACAAGTGCTCCTGTTAGAGATAAACAAATGAAACTATTTATAGGTAATTATAATTAATAAATGTGCTTGACATTATACATTTACTTGTTACATCTCTTCCTTAATTAAATAAACACTCGGACACACGGTTTCAGGTTCAACTCTGTGAACTCCCACTTTACTGAAGTTTTTTTACACGGCCCTATCTTTTTAGGCAACAGCGCCCTCTAGTGACAGGTGGTTGAAACAACCCCAGTAAACCTGATACATGACATCCCCCCTTTCTTGAATATAAAATCACATCACTTAACTGAACATGTTATTTCTATAGTAACTCAATGAACATATCTTGAACTTCTTCAGCCCATCAATATTAACATGTTTTCGTTTCTTTTCCTTTTTTTTTTTTTTTATAAACATTAACAAACAGTTAAATCTGTTCCATCATACTTTATGAAAATATACAATCATATGGCCTCAACAGTTATTTAACTTGTCTTTTCAGCCGTTGCTCTGATTAAATCAAATGCTTTACATCTATAGCGTTTATTCCTTTCAGTTTATGACATAATCAGCCAACTTCTCAGGCAATCGTCTAGCCCGTTGGGGTCTTTTCTGTTTTGGTGTGTTTGGCAAGTCCGCTTTGGGGTCTAGATCATGAGAGTTGGAGTCAGGACAAAAGCTCTTTGTGCTGTGATCCAACTGTTCACGTTCAGTTTCCACATCAGCATTTTTGTTGGTGTTGAATCTTTTAACATGAGTGGTGTTTCGTGTATATCTTGCCCCAGTGCGTGATTCCACAGTCACTTGATTTCCAGTTTTGTTCACAACCTGCTGCGGGATTGGGTTGAACGGATTCGTGAATTTATCCTTCTTTTCTTGCTGCACAAGCACTGTGTCACCCACATTTACTTTTGAGTACTGTGCGATCATCTGCATATCTCTTTGCTTTTTGTTCTGCATCTCTACCGCATACTTGTTGATCTTTGCATGCTTCTGAAAGGTTTGGCAACTTTCCTTGAATCTTCCTGTTAAAGAGCAATTCAGCTGGGCTTTTTCCTGTCGTGGAATGTTCAACACTTCTATACACAGTGACATATTTCCTCAGCTCTTCCCTCAGCCTGTGCAATTCGGATTCTTTTCATTAACGATGAGTTTTGGCGTTCCACCTCCCCGTTAGCCTGAGCCCATTTGGGAGTAGTTTTCACGTGTTTAATGCCAATGCTCTCGCAGAACACACCGAACTGTTCAGATTTGAACTGAGGTCCTTGATCTGTCCAAAAAAACATTCAAAGTTCTGGATCCCGCTTTTCTCTGTCATTGTTCCCGTTCACAATGTTAAACTTACAGATTTTTTTTGTTTTGTTGATAATTTGGTATCCTCGTCGCCAGTGTTACATCTCTACCTTAGTTAAACAAACACTCGGACACACGGTTTCAGGTTCAACTCTGTGAACTCCCACTTATTTACTGAAGTTTTTTTACACGGCCCTATCTTTTTAGGCAACAGCGCTCTAGTGACATAAGGTTGAAACAACCCCAGTAAACCTGATACATGACAATTGTTTTAACATATTCCATGGCATGTCTAGTAAAAATTCCCTTATGTTAATGAGAAAACTGAATTTAAAATGAATTGGAATTTTTATGAAATTTTGGAATGTGGAAAACTTCAATGTATTAAATGTGACAACCATAATTGCATACATTTCAAGTGTCACTTTGTGATTGTTCTTTTTGGGTAAATGAATGTTTGGTGTACCTTGGTCTGAAAAGTGGAGTAGAGGTGTGTAAGAAACGGATTATCCCAGGCGAGAGCCAGCACTCGTTTTTCTACCATGGTGCACTCCACATCATCATCCATCAACACCACGTCCTTCTTCAGTGCCTTCACTGCAAACCATTCACCACTGCCCTTTAGCTCAGCCAAAAGCACCTGACAACAGAAAGATGATGAACGTGTTTGTGTGAACTTAAGCATGACTGTATGTAGCAGCTACTTAAAACTTGCAAAAGGCTAAGTCAGGGAGCTTCCCACATAATCCTGTGACACTCCACCATGATCACGTGACATAAGCAAAACGCATTACCTCCTTCAGGTCTTCTACACTATATGAATGTGTGGGGGAAAGAGAGGTTGTATGTTACCTTGCCAAAGCTTCCCTTGCCCAGGACTTTATGGAAAATGAAATGCTCAGCAGTGATACGTGTTTGGTTGGTGATTCGAGAAGGGGCGCGAGGACTCAAACCCTCCCATAGACGACCATAAGGAGCCCCATCTGCAACATAGCTTTTCTGATAAACTGAAATAATCATTTTTATTGTTATAACTACCACCATATAAATCAAGCACACTCACCATTAACATCAGATCCTGGACTTTTGTTAAAATCCTGGTAAACAGCAACATCCTGTGAGTTGCTCTGCGAGTTGCTTTCAGGTCGCTTGGTGGATTTCTGTGACAACACAAATATTCACAAACTTCATTTCAATACTTTAATACTGTTATGTTTATTTTAAGTGCCTCATAACTTGGGCTTGTGCAAACAATATATACAATTGAGACTTGAGTAAGAGCCTCTGCCAGTAGTTTCTGGTTGATGCCACACAAATTAGCCACTTTAGTCTGGCACTTATGATGGACATTCATGGAACAGTCTGAAAAAGAAGACACAATTGCAAACATATAATCAGAGTCCAACATTAAGACTAGCCAAGCACCAAATAACAAAAATTAAGTGGCTTTTTTCATCATAAAAATTGCCAGTAAATTAGCAGGTTTGGCGAACAGTTAATTGTGGGTCTTTATAATACATATACTGTTCGCATAGTATACTCACCCTCGCATTTGAGGCCCTGTTTGACAAGACCCCACAGCAGACTGCCGCAATGGTCACAAAAGGTGGGACTCATGTAGTTGTAGGTCTTAAAGCGATGTGGCATGTCAATCTTAAAACGCTCCTTCTGAAACTTTAGGCACACGCAAACTTTAAATAACCCGGTCACAGTAAAATAAAAAAAATAAAATAAAATAATGCAATACAGCACATACCATAGTGTCTCGACTGTTGGTTGCAGTGCCCGTGCACCTTCCGATAATTTTATCAATACACTTCTTGTGGATGGCTGCATTGCATTCTGGTGGAGAAAAAAAACATTATTTTAGGTGGGCTCAGGAGGCTCTGTGTTCACAATGTTGCTTTATTCTGGATGAAACAATTAAATGTTGAACAAAGGGAAGCAATCCAGTCATGTCTTTCCCCTTTTAGGGTACATTACTAAAAACATGTACGTTTTGTGGGCAAGTATTCAGGATAATAGAAGAAAAAAAACAAAAAAAAAAAAAACAGCAAAATATACTCACGTCTGCACTTGTAGCCTTGCTTGTTGAGACCCCTGGGCAGTAAAAGACAAAATTATATGAGTATGTCTGAATTATAAACTTCTAACATCTTATAACTAAACATTTGGGACTGACCAAACAAAATCTCTGCAGACAGAGCAGAAGGTGGGCTGTCTGAAGAAGGTGGCGATGAACTCATGGTTTTTGATGAAGTGAATCTTAGCCTGTTTAATAGCTCCACGACGACGAGTGAGAGTCGGTGCCTCGTCTTCTGTCACTACTGACTGACGACTCTCTGAGAGTGAAAGAGAAAAAACAAACCTGGATGGAAGCAGAATCAAGCTGATGGCATGAAGCTTTTTGACAGTAATTTTGCACATTATTACAAAAATCTGCAGTGGAACATTTTGTATTCTAAAAACAACAAAACAAAAAGAGGAGCAATGGGGAATGTTTGAAGAAGACTGTATAACGCAGGGAAGAGCTGTTGTGACATGTTCAGCAGAGACATTCCTGTGCACAGAACTTTAAGGGGAGTCCAAATGGATTCACACAAGCCCATACACACGTGATCAGATAAGCATTACCCCTCCCAAAGCTAACGGCAATAGGTTAGATTCAAGCAGGGCTTTAAATGAAAAAAGTACATTGAGCAGGAGCTCAAGGGTGACACTGAGGTGAAATGCCCGTGTCCCATTACTGACACACTAACTCAGGGTGGATGTACTAAACTGTTTGAGCAGATTATGAATAACTCCCTTTAAATCTAGCAATTTTCATGAAAACGGCATTTCTATGAAAGCAACAATCCAGTCTCAAGTTAATGATTCTTTTAATTCTTATTTGGAAATGCAATTCATATTGTATTTTGTTGCCAAATTATATGATGCAGTCAGAATACAATGATCGAAGACCATGATTTCCACCACTCATTGTGGACATTTAATCACTGGAAGAGAGAAGAGAGATTGAGCGCTTATTTGAGTGAGAGTATGTCTTACCTTCATCTAAATCCTCCAAAAAGAACTGTACAGACATCATAACTTTCCCTGATGGCTGCAAATCAACCTGAAAATGAAGCGAGACTTTATAACGTCACCTGTGAAAATGCAAACATTGACACTACATGACAATGCATAGACATAACCACATACCCAAAATTCTGCACGTCCGTTTGCCTTCTTGCATCTTTCTGCCAACACAGACACACCCACAGTAACTTCTGCTAAAGGTTCCTCTGCGGTTCTCATGAGTAGTATTTGTATGACACGTCCCTCATAAATATGTGCGTCAAAACTGGATCGCCAAGCAGGATACATGGTGGGCTTCTTCTGGATCAATGTTTTTCCTCGGTCTTAAAAGAAAAAGGGGATATTTTTGTGATCAGGCATAATCCATTGGAAAATGTTTGGAATGAAATACTAGTATACTTCACAGTATATACAGTATGGTAAACTGCAAACGATTTAAAAAAAAAAAAAACGTTTTAAAAAGGCAGCAATAAACATTTCATTTCATACTGTAGTACGACCATTACGTTGCACGTTAAATTCAAAGAGTAGCATTTGGGATTTTAACTAGTTTTGATTAACAACAATCAGCCAGAAAATATTAAAAATTGCAAGTGATATTGGCTTTCAGTCACATGGAAATGATGGTCAAGTCAGGGTTCATTGTGGGAAACAATATTCTGTGTGTTGTGCTCCGTTCTAAACTACTCATTTGGCAAAATGAAATGGGTAATTCAGTTCTATGCAGATGGAAGAAGCTCGGTGGCAGTATGCCATTCCAAACATAGCAATGCACTTGAAACCCCCATTACACACACACTCATGCACACATTTACTCACCAGTGCTGAGAGCTTCCTTCATTTTGACGGCACAGAATGGTGCCTCAGCCATTGGCGAGAATGTGCCAAGATCATAGGCATTAAACGCAATTCTCAGGAAAGGGGCCATGGCAACCCCTTAGGCACAGCCTAAAAAAGAACAACACAGACAACCAAAATTCTTATGATTTTCCTAATGCAATATATCAGCATTACTGTATATAGGAAGAAGAAAAATATTATTTCATTATCAATTTAGAACTACTAATATCATGTTGTAATTATATTTAGTCGTAAACAGAGGAAGAGGAAATTGTTTAGTCTAATTATTAGGGATCTCTTGGTGTTAATTTCTGTCTGTTCGATCATTAAATCTAATAGTTGCTCTGTTGTTCTCTTAGTAGTTTCATAATACTTTGTTACTTAAGTTTTGTAATCAATTAGCATCAAAAATAAATAGTCATCCACCCTCTTTCTGACCTTTAGCATTAAGCGGGCCATTTTTTCTGTTGCGCCTTTAAGGCTTCTATGTAAACGCCCTATTTAGATGTAAATGAGATTTGGTACTTTGCTGTATTTTCTCAAGAGCAGTGGATTTGCTATCTCTCTGTTGGTCTGTTTTTGGTTCAAAAAACAATCCATGCTGAAATGATCAGCTTGACATGATGACAGTGACCATGAAAAAAAAAAAAAGAAGAAAACTTGAACTGCAGTTTCAAACACTGGGATTTTTTAGAAGGATATGCAGTGACAGGTTCTACACACGACCAAAACCATTACAATTTAACTCTTCTCATTAGTATTTCCAGAGTTTAGGAGTAAAAGTACCTTTTTATTACCTCAATGTGAATGGGTGGACCACTGGACCAAGTTTCTATGTACCAAACAGACATTGACGGGGAAATGCAGGCGTTCAGTTTTAGGAATAGAGATGAAGTTGAGTATATAAAAATGTATTCTCTGAGAGTCTGATATGCTGTCTGTATCAAAGACCATTTCAAAAGATTCCATATGATTTGACACATTCAATGTATTTGTCTGTGTGTAGTGGTTAACCTAAAATGTCATTGGTCAAACAAATAGCTACTAACAAATTTGTGAGATCTGTATTTGCTTTTATGTGATTTTTCAAAGCGCTTTAAATCCAACCCCAATGAATATGATTAAATATAAATACTTAACTGCAAATAAACCTTTTTGCTAAGGTTTATTGGTTTAATTCTCATGCAACAGGACAATGTAAACATTGCGAAAGGGCTCCAGGTAATCTGTAATAGTCATCACTTCAATCCTCAATAGTCTATTTCTATTACATTATCTTGCTTTACTGTGCATTAAAACATTTGGAACATGACCCAGATGAGGTTTATAGGTTTATGGTAATAACAGAGCCTAAAATTGATTGGTCTTGTTCTTGTATAACGTCAGGACTCCACCCACTTCTATCGAAAGCCAATGACTTGAGTCAGGCTCTGACTGCAACATAGAAGCTTCATAACAAACTTGCTGGTTGTTTTCAGTGGACTTCAGACCATAATACTACAAAGTGTGTAAGAATAAGAAAGACAGGGAGAGAGAAATTTGAACAGTTAACACCCATACGCACACACATTTAATGCACTTGTTGAAACATGTCAGAAACGTTCAAACCTAACCGTTCTAAAAACCTAAATCTGTGCTTGTGTGTGCGCGCTAGCGAATCAGCCCATGTCAATAACATAAGCTTGCAGCACAGTACAAAATCTATTCTGAAACAATCCATGACACGTCAGAGTCTCTCTTACAAAGATTCACACACACATAATGAATCCTGTCTATGCCTGATTCTTCAGCTAAAAAAAGACTAGAAGCGCCTGAGCAGCAAGTCTGTGCTCCTGTGTAAGTATAAGTGTGAAAATTACAGCGATATAGAGAAGGAGAGAGATAGTGAGGGTGATATGATGGGTAGGCAGATGTGGTTAACATGCTTTTCTGAACATAAATTACACATAATAGAGTTAAAATAAGTATTAAAAGAAGGTCTGTACTCTTAAACCTTATGACAAGCCATAACAGGAGCTAAAACAATTATAAGGGTGTTAGACGTGTGTGTTTGTGTGTGCATGGCTTTGTTAGGTATGCATCACTAGTACTATTGCAACAAACCCCTTATCCTATAAGTATTAAACTTAAAGGGATAGTCCACCCAAAAAATAAAATCCTTTCATCATTTACTCACCCTCATGTCATTCCAAACATGTATGACTGTACAACGTATTTTCCGCAGAACACAAAAGATATTTGCTTCAGTTCCATTGACAGTGACTGTTTTGCTACCAACATTCTTCAAAAAAATATCATTTTTTTAATATGTTCCACAGAAAAAAAGAAAGTCATACAGGTTTGGAATGACATCAGGGTGACTAAATGATGTCAGAATTTTAATTTTTAGGTGGACTATCCCTTTAAGAATGTAACTGGTCTTGCACTGTTTGTGCGGCTTGTTGAAGAGGTTGAGGTGTGCAACATATTTTAATTAGAAAATTAGGATTTAGGATTTTAGATACTTAAGAGTGGCCTCGCTGACCTGGGCCAGTAAGCAACTGCCTAGAAACCACCCAGAACACCCTAGTACCCATACTGCAATCAGAAGACCTTAGCAACCGAACCGCATAGCAGAAATCGTGTTGCACATAAAGTAAAGCATAACGAAATCTCCTCACAGTGTGTCTATCTTTCACAGCCCATCTGATGAAATTATCAAAATATCACCAAACTCACTGTAACTAGTTGCTTTAAAGTACATGAAATACATAATCTAAGAATGTACTTCACATAATCTTGCTGATTTCTTGCAAGGCATTTATGGGGTCTTTCTGTTCATTTAGTTAACACTGATGTCAACAGGAGCAGCAGGTTTCATCACTTATGTCCACAGTCATACACACACACACCATATAATGTGCGGGACAGGAAGGAACTATCGACACCCATGAAAGAGTGGTATGGTGTAAACTGTTCAACCACAGCAGGATGTGTCTCCACTGCAAACAGTTATCACGTCTGCCACATGCTAGTGTAGTGATGGATAGTTAATATTAAAGGAAATATAACAGAGGTGAAATCTCGCTACAAACCATCGACAACAACTAAAAACATTAGATAATTACTTTAAAATGTAACAACCATTTCCACCATGCCCCAACACACACACAGTCATCTCAACCAGAACCACGCTCCATCTGTTTTGTATATTAGATCAATAATTATTGATATTTCGTAAAGGAGCGTGTCAGTGGCATTTTAGACCCCTCAATGTCATCAATTGGGGCTACGTATGGACTATGAATAAGAGAAATGTGATAAAAAAATATGAAAAAATTATTTTACGAACAGTTTTGTGTAACAAACTATCTAATGCCTGCTGTAGACTAACGTTACATCACAGGCGTTTTTGGATACCAACAGCTCGCAACTCGCCTGTAACGAATAGCTAAAATGCTCTCTAGGTAGGTCACTAGGTTGAAACACAACCTCTATTTGACTTTTCAACTACGTCGAGTTGTTGTATAGCAAGACAAAGTGCGGAAAACCTACTCTGTCAAGGTCCAGTAGACAGCAGCGTACAGTACAGTGTTTTGTGAAGCTGCGGTTTGCACTGCGCCTTTTTCATACCATTCTAATAGTCTAAATATAGGTTTAAGGTTTTTAGAGAATGCCATATAAAACATTGAAGAGGAGAGGGACTGAGGTAGGTATCTGTAAAACACACAAACTGCCTCTGCGGGCGGCGCTCGAATCAGTTCAGCGCATCAATCGGAAAAAACAGCGAAGAAAATGAGTGAAACGCTCTAAAATGCAAAATTACTAAAGTTCTGACACGACCAAGCAATATTCGATCAAAAAAACCCAAGAAGTGGTGTGTAACTTCTTACCTTTCCTCCGGAAGAAACTGACTTCTCTCTGCGGCGCCTGCTTTCTTCGATGATTAAGTCGTTTGAGGAAGTACAAATCGCTCGTAGAGTTCTGAGTAAAGTAGGGCGGAGTGACGTCGCACAGGTGCTCTCTTTCTTTGCGCGATCCCTCTTCTGTCTCACGCGCTCTCTCTCAGATACCTGTATAATAAGCCATTGCACTGAACAGAGTGCACAGGTGCGTTTTTAGAGTCTGTATCAGTACAGTCAGTGTGTATGTAAGTGACCTCTTTGCGAAGGGCTCATGCGACGGCATTGGCGGTGTACCTCTAGATGCCCCACTATTGATGGTATGCTTATGGCAAGCCATTTAAACATTTATTCTTTTAATTTATTTAGTTTTTAGCAGGGACTCCAAAACCATCATAGACATTGAGGGGGACAATATTTTTAATATTCTTGATGCTGCTCTTCTGCTCTTAAATTACGCACCACTCTCAGTGTTGTTAGGATGACAAAAAGTTTTAAAAGTAGTACATTTTTAGAATGGTCTGCTTCCAACAGTCCTCGTCAAAGTAAAAATGATTAAGATGGCCAATCAAATAAAAAAAGTCTGCCTTTCCTGTTTACAGAAGCAGAACATGATTTCCAGCACAGCACTTTTAACAATTAAAGAGTGCGAGATATAAGTAGCTATACATGTAATTTGTTTTTGTTTTTGTGACAGTAATATCCAGTGATGCAAGCTAGTGTAGTATATAATGAGTGTAGTATATAATGAAGAAGTACCAGTGACTGAATAGATACAAGTCACTATTGGAATAAGTACACTCACACTATCTAGTGAGATTGAAAAAGATATTAGCACTACTACTTTCTAGTATCCTAATTTAAACTAAGTAGGCCCAGTAACATAAAAATAAATGCTAGTTCTTTTTAAAGTCCCCATGAAATGAAAATGGAAGTTTTTTTTGGCTTTTAGTATCAATATGTTAGCTTTACTGTTATCTATAAGCTAGTGTGCTACAAAACAATGACAAAATTCACATTTAGAAGATATTAGCCTTTAAAACTTACAGTCTCTCACTTCCACCAATATGGATCAATGATTTTGATGACATCACTCTGCACTTCAGCTTCTCATCACATTTTCTGTCCAATCAAATGCTCTCTAGAATCTGAAGCGTCCCACCCCCTACATTATAAATAGATGCAGCTGAAATCGGTCAATTGTTCACACATTTACTATTTTTACATTACATGGTGAATGGCACTTAGTGCCATAGGGGGTACAAAACAATCAGACCGTGCACTATATAGGTGATAGGGAATGATTCAGACAGTGTAAATATCCTTTCCATTGGGGTGAATGAAGTCTGGTTTCACGTAAGTGTCACGCAAATCGCTGCAGCACATAGTCTGCTCCGGTCCAGAGACATGATATCACAGAGCAGATGATCGAGTCGGCGCAAACCAGAAAACATATCGGACCCAATTTGAATTCTGCACAGAATGATATTTTAAAGCGATATGGAGGAGATTAGGAGGAGAAACGGTTAGAGATAAGGAGGAAACTGCGGCTTTACTGAGCTCAACGGCTCTGGCTGAGCTGTGATATAAACTAAACTAAACGCTATTGGCTATTTAAAAAAAAAAGGGAGGAGCTGTATGTCCTGCCCTGTCTTCCTGTTTCAGTGGAAATTACGTCAACACATTGAATAATTCTGCGTGTTTCAAGGCACTTCAGTGGGACTTTAATGAATACATTTTAAAACAGCTTGCCACAAAGAGGAACAATGATGCGTTGGCTGCTGATTTATAGATAGTTTACTCAGAGGCATTGAGATGAGGAACAGACCATGAGTCTGGTTTCTATAGTGTGTCCATGGAATATTATCTATAAAACATATGCTGAAAGGTCACATAACTGTGGGTGTGAAGGACGCAATATGTGAAAATCTCTACTCTTATGTGTGTATGTGTGTGCTTGTAGTCTTGTCCTGCTTTCCTTCTCTTGGTCCGCAGTGCTGTGGAGTGTATGTCCTAGATTTAAGTGTGTGGGTGAGATTTAAAAAAAGCAAAGAAACAACAGTATGTTGCAAAGCCTATGTGTGTGTAGATATCTGGTGCAGAACTGGAGGTGGTGAAGGGGCTGTTTTGCTACCCCTTGGCTGATCGAGTAGATCTACACAGATAAATGGTGTATTGTTATGTGTAAAATAACCACATTACACTGTAAAAAATGTTATGTGCTATTTACTTAAAAAAAATTATACACAATATTTTGAGTAGTTTTTAAGGGTTGATTTCTTTAAAGCAATCTACCTGAATAAATCATGTAAACTCTCCTAAATTATTTAGTCTATGAAACAATTAATTTAACTATTTTTAGTGAAATGTGCTTTTTTATTTTAAGTTGACTTTAAAAAAAGGGTATAAATTAGAGTGAATGGAAATGACCTGTTTGTATTTGACTTTGAGTTATGTTATACAACAGCCTATGCTGCTAGCACAGCACAAGTAGAAACAAACTTATTACTGCACTGGCATTAGCAAAGTTAATGCTCATTGAACAAAGCAACATGCTTCATAATATATGCAGATATTCACATCACAACCTAACCATAAGCTCTGCTCTTCTCCACAATGATAACAGTCAAAACTTCAACATAACAGAAACTCTTTCAAATGTCAAACATAACTGAACATTAAACATTAACAGATGTTTCCCTTCACTCAAAAATACATAAAATAACACTTAATTTCAATATTAACTCTCCATTTCCAGCCATATGCAAAGCATGCTGGGAACTAACAATGGTGTCTCTAAATAAAACTGCATAATTGAGCTAATTCTCTTAAAATAAATAGGTAGCCTTTTCCCCTTAATTTTATCATCCTAATCGTTTCCTCAATTCAAGCCTCAAAATATTTTCTAATTTTCTTAAAACAATTAGGAAAATGCATCTCTTGTTTTTATTAGTGAAATGTTCTCAATATTTTCTATACAACACCGAACCACAGTTTTTTAAAGAAAATATACACACTATTTTTAATTGTCACCTTAATTTATTTTGTGAAAATTACAAGACCCATGATTAATTTTTTACAGTGTACCAATTAACTGATATTTAATCATTTGTTTTCTTTGTTTGTGAAAAGAACATTAGATAAACAGCCCAACAAAATACATGGATGAATTAGTTTTAGTGTACTGGTGTGCTTAGAGAGAAGTTTACAGTTGTACATAAACTTTGCATCTGACACACTCTCTCTCACACACAAACATACACACATACTCTATAAACAGATAAGTGATGCCTTATATGTCAGTTTCCAGCAGTAAAACAGAAGCCACATTTCTTCTCTTCTCACCACAAACCAATGAAGAGAGTATACTTTGTAACATTTTACACATGTAAGGTAAGATAAACGGCCCCAAATAAAAGGGAAGTTGGAAATATGAAGTATTTATTTCCAGTAATAGTAGATCAGGCCAGCTGACATGATTTAGAAAATGAGAGACTCCTTATATATACAAATGTCCATGTGCATTGACTGGGTAATTTACCTAGGATAGATCAAGAAAAGAACAGATACCGCTTTTATCTACTGTAGGAAATAGAGGGATCTTTTCCTCCCCCCTTTCTTTATCTCTCTGCTGCAATGCAGAGGAACATAAGACACTTAAAAGACCCAAAAGTGTCACGACAATGTCACAGTGACACTGCCACAGAATCATATACACTCACACACACACATTTTCTGTGCCTCTCAATCACTCTAGATCTTCAGTCAAATTTTCTTGGTCTAGAAAAAAACTGGTATTCTGTAATATGTCTCACCTTTGACCTTTACATACACCTTACATACATAACAGTGATCTATCTTTAATCGATTTTATGACCTAAAAGGATGAAACTGTATAATTTACAGTACACTGTTTACAATTAATTTATCTACAATCCTGGGCAGAAAAAAATGGGCCAAGCCAAAAATGGCAAATTATATTTAGCAGTCTTTTAATGGTCTGAACCATTTAATCACAAATCACTGGTCAGGAAATTAGCAAGAATTGCACAAATATTGTAGATAAAGTAACAGAATAGCCTTACCTTTTGTTGGGTAAACTCGCAGACAGCTTTTTACGGGAAGAAGATGTCAGTGTTATTCCACTCAATGTTAATGGCTTCAGACAGTTCATGAGCAGTTGAAAAATGCCTCCCAGTTCATTTGAGTATAATGTGAGACCAAATATTCACTATAGGGTTCAAATCTTTACTCTGACCAGGCTAAAACATGAACCTGATGAACCACTTCATGGTTGTCTTTGCAATTTAGGCAGGAGCATTGTCTTAAAATATAACATTACTCTTTAGATAACAACTTTTCATTTGTGGGAAGGAAACCATTCTGCCATATTCTCCTGTACTCCAAAAGCATTAAATGACTTTTCACAGTAAGTAGCTCACCAATACCAGCAGCTAAAAAGACTCAATGACCCCTCTTCCTTCTTGCTTCACTGTGGTAGGGATGCATTTATTATATTTCTCAAAGACACCACTCATGTGTTTCACTTTCATCACTCCACACACAAACTTCCTATATTTTGCCAAAAACATATTTGTGTCTTTGATGTTTGTTTTTTTTTTGTTTTTTTTTTACAGAAACGTGCTGCAATACGTTTTAAACCATGAAGGCAAGTCAATGGATTTCACACAAGCAATGTGCAAACTTTGCGCTAGTTATGCTGGTGAAGTCTGAAATCCCAGTCAATTATTCACTGCAGAAAGTGAAACTAAAAACTGAGCGATGAGAGCTGAATATGTCCTGATAACGGTATAGGTTTTAATTTATTTTCTTAATATTTCTCTTGTGGCCCATACGTAGCCTATTACAATACTATAGCCTAGTGAGAGAGAGAAAATAGAAGAGATGTGGGCTATTTCGTGTTAAGTTGGGTTTTTTTTAAATGAGGAGTTAGCTCGCGTCGGTTATGCGGTGATGCGCTATGAAATTATTGCGGGGCAAATGAATTGTAATAGTATTAATTTAATTATAAAAGTAGCCTAATCATCATCATCATCATCATCGTTCAGATCATCGCAGAGGGGGGCTTAGATCGCCGGTCCTGGTTTTGCAGCACGTTTCTGTATTTGGTTGTGTTGTGAACTTTTGCAGCACGTTTCTGTATTTGGTTGTGTTGTGAACTTTTGCAGCACGTTTCTGTATTTGGTTGTGTTGTGAGTATTTGCAGTGCGTTTCTGTATTTGGTTGTGTTGTGAACTTTTGCAGCACGTTTCTGTATTTGGTTGTGTTGTGAACGTTTGCAGCGCGTTTCTGTATTTGGTTGTGTTGTGAGTATTTGCAGTGCGTTTCTGTATTTGGTTGTGTTGTGAACTTTTGCAGCACGTTTCTGTATTTGGTTGTGTTGTGAGTATTTGCAGTGCGTTTCTGTATTTGGTTGTGTTGTGAACGTTTGCAGCACGTTTCTGTATTTGGTTGTGTTGTGAACTTTTGCAGCACGTTTCTGTATTTGGTTGTGTTGTGAGTATTTGCAGTGCGTTTCTGTATTTGGTTGTGTTGTGAGTACAAATCCGATTCCAAAAAAGTTGGGACACTGTACAAATTGTGAATAAAAAAGGAATGCAATAATTTACAAATCTCATAAACTTATATTTTATTCACAATAGAATATAGATAACATATTAAATGTTGAAAGTGAGACATTTTGAAATGTCATGCCAAATATTGGCTCATTTTGGATTTCATGAGAGCTACACATTCCAAAAAAGTTGGGACAGGTAGCAATAAGAGGCCGGAAAAGTTAAATGTACATATAAGGAACAGCTGGAGGACCAATTTGCAACATATTAGGTCAATTGGCAACATGATTGGGTATAAAAAGAGCCTCTCAGAGTGGCAGTGTCTCTCAGAAGTCAAGATGGGCAGAGGATCACCAATTCCCCCAATGCTGTGGCGAAAAATAGTGGAGCAATATCAGAAAGGCGTTTCTCAGAGAAAAACTGCAAAGAGTTTGAAGTTATCATCATCTACAGTGCATAATATCATCCAAAGATTCAGAGAATCTGGAACAATCTCTGTGCCTAAGGGTCAAGGCCGGAAAACCATACTGGATGCCCGTGATCTTCGGGCCCTTAGACGGCACTGGATCACATACAGGAATGCTACTGTAATGGAAATCACAACATGGGCTCAGGAATACTTCCAGAAAACATTGTCGGTGAACACAATCCACCGTGCCATTCGCCGTTGCCGGCTAAAACTCTATAAGTCCAAAAAGAAGCCATATCTAAACATGATCCAGAAGCGCAGGCGTTTTCTCTGGGCTAAGGCTCATTTAAAATGGACTGTGGCAAAGTGGAAAACTGTTCTGTGGTCAGACGAATCAAAATTTGAAGTTCTTTTTGGAAAACTGGGACGCCATGTCATCCGGACTAAAGAGGACAAGGACAACCCAAGCGCTCAGTTCAGAAGCCTGCATCTCTGATGGTATGGGGTTGCATGAGTGCGTGTGGCATGGGCAGCTTACACACCTGGAAAGGCACCATCAATGCTGAAAGGTATATCCAAGTTCTAGAACAACATATGCTCCCATCCAGACGTCGTCTCTTTCAGGGAAGACCTTGCATTTTCCAACATGACAATGCCAGACCACATACTGCATCAATTACAACATCAGGGCTGCGTAGAAGAAGGATCCGGATACTGAAATGGCCAGCCTGCAGTCCACATCTTTCACCCATAGAAAACATTTGGCGCATCATAAAGAGGAAGATGCGACAAAGAAGACCTAAGACAGTTGAGCAACTAGAAGCCTGTATTAGACAAGAATGGGACAACATTCCTATTCCTAAACTTGATCAACTTGTCTCCTCAGTCCCCAGACGTTTGCAGACTGTTATAAAAAGAAGAGGGGATGGCACACAGTGGTAAACATGGCCTTGTCCCAACTTTTTTGAGATGTGTTGATGCCATGAAATTTAAAATCAACTTATTTTTCCCTTAAAATGATACATTTTCTCAGTTTAAACATTTGATGTCATCTATGTTGTATTCTGAATAAAATATTGAAATTTGAAACTTCCACATCATTGCATTCTGTTTTTATTCACAACTTGTACAGTGTCCCAACTTTTTTGGAATCAGGTTTGTATTTGCAGCAGGTTTCTGTATTTGGTTGTGTTGTGAACTTTTGCAGCACGTTTCTGTATTTGGTTGTGATGTAAATATTTGCAGCGGTTTTTTTTTTAAATTTTTTAAAAAAAAATTTAATTTGTGTTGTGAACTTTTGCAGCACGTGTGTTGTAAAACTGATGAAGATATTTTCTTAATTTGCTGGTGTTTTTTTATTTTTTTATTTTCATGTTTTCTTCCGTTGCAGCGCGTTGAGCTCTCTCGGCCACCGTACAAAACAGCTAGATCATCTTGTCGTTAATGTAGTGCATTTACATACACGAGTAATCATTTGAAGCGTAGGGTATTGTATGTTTTATACACAGCAAAATTTGCCTGCATTTGACCGAAATTACAGAATCTGGCATCGTAAATGTTTATGATTGTCAGTGCATGTGAAACTACATTTTGGTTTTAATAAGATTTTACCAATAAATAGGCAAGAACAAACATGGTGTCCTCCATGATTCCTGTTCATTCCGACAACAAAGCACTTGAATGCAACAAGCTCGTAATCACGACTTCTGAAGTGGGAAGTAGGACATTTCCGATAGCACATGAAGGCAGCATTAGACAATTAAAAGCTTAGTGTTTAGCCATTTTGGGTGTGGAATTTTTTGCCCAGGAGTGTACAAGAGCCATGCACTCACTATGCCAATGTAGGCAAAATAAGTTGACTTTGTTTAATATAGGTCTCTCAGTGAGAAAGGTGAAGTGGGTTGGGCTACAATCAGTCTAGATGTTTTGATTAACAGTAATTGTCTCAAAGTACAGCTAATTACCATGAATTCAGTGCAGTCAAGTAGGCTGCTTTGAAGAAGCCTACTTATAGGGCTGTGTGGAAGCACCATCCACTCAAATTGGAGTGAGTATAGATAGTCCATTACTAGAAAGGTAGGTTCCAAGTTTTAACCATCCAGCACCACCCTTAATAATTTATCTTTAACAAAGCATTTAATATCTTTCAGTTTCTTTCTCTTAAATATGTTTTAATGAAAGTTTTGAAATGCAGAGCTGGTTCAATGAGACCTTTAAATTATGAAATCAAAATTGACTTTTTTACTTAATACCCTGGTATTAAAATAAATGCTGTCTTTGTAATCTTTCATTAAAATGTAACTTCCCCTCTGAAACGACTCCTTTTCGGCTTACGTCATCAAGCCCCTCCCCTCAACCCGCTGTCTTATCTCATACTCTCTTGAGTAGGTACTTATTTTGAATTCACGACAGCTAAAAGGTATGTTCTATCTAGTATGAATGTAATCCGGACGTACTACATTCGCCATGTTGTCATTATCATGACCTACCAGCGTCAGTTGCATCGCTTCACTGCCATTCACAAATCCTCTCCTGTGGCCTCATGGGATAGTAAAGTGTCCATCATATGCACACTTCAGAATCCCGCCGGAAGTAGTAGGCCATCTGTGTCATTTTTGCCTACTCTTTTGAGTACTGTGAATTCGGACATACTCTTTTTGTCACATACTGTTTTACTATATAGTAAAGAAGTGATATGTGATTTCGGATGCAGCCTACACCCAACTGCAGATTCATTCCATTATGGAAAGCCTACTTTTCACAATCCAATAAGTTGTCGATGTATACAATTTTTCAAAAGTCCTGTTTTCTTGTTTAATCCTGTTTCACTCATAAATATGTCTCATTAAGGAAGTAAAAAAAAAAGATTTTATGTTGACTTAACACCTGTTTTAGAACCTGTGGTAAAAATACAAACCTTGGTCAGTCTTCCACACCCCTGCAAGAGAATAGTTCGTCCTCTTTAATAAAGAAACTGCAAAATAGGAAAAGAATGATGCAAATGGCTTTTTCTGGCATAACCCACTGCTGATGCTCTAGAGCAGGTGTCTCCAGCAGAGTTTAGCTCCAAATAAACACAGCTGAACCAGCTAATCAGTGTCTTACTATGGCCTTACTAGGTGGAGGTGGAGCTGGACTAGGTAAAGCACAACCCATGATGTCCAGAGAGGGGGAGCTTGACATCATTTGGCTCTGCAGTGAGCACCAAGTTATGCTCTTTCTTTCATCTAAACCTTGGATCCAACCTTGGTCCATCCATCTCAGGTGCAATTGTAACCCCTCCTGTTCGAACTGCCCACTCTAAGCGGGACTCGAACCCGGGTCCGCCATCATGGGAGTTGGACGCTCTAACAAGGAGGATAAAGGCTGCAACACTTAGTGTCAGTCGCTAGAGCGTCTCTTGAGATCAGAGGAGTGAGGTTTACTCACATAGCAACTACTAGCTGGCCTCCGTTACACAATGCAATTAAAAAAATATATGTTAATATATATTATATATAAAATTGCTGGACACATTTTATTGAGATACAAGAACAGGAACAATGTTCAATTGATGGAAGATTTTGCATGTGTAGGCCTATATCATATATTGTTAGCTCAAGTAATGCACTTGGTTACAACCATTAGAATCATTTTTGCAGTGGGGGTTTGGTGCCTTGCTCAAAGGCACCTTCCTGCCAGTATTGAGAATCGAACCATATATATATATATATATATATATATATATATATATATATACACACAGTCTTATGTATATGCTTTCATGCTTTCAGAAAGGAAAAAAGGGGAGCATGTGAGGCAGAATGGACACTGAATAGCTTGAGATCAGTGTGACTTGGGAGAAAAAGAAAATAGAAAAGAAAGGATACAGGAAGGTAAAATGATGAATGTGTCTCTTATTTGGGACAAGGTGTCCGTAACTTTCAGGTACTCCAGAAAACAAACTCCTCTCATCCTTGCTCTCTCACTCTGTTCTGGGTCACATTGTCTCCTGGGGACGTGGAAGCAGGGCAACGTCACCCCTCCCTTTTTCTTCATATCCCTCACGCACACACACACACACACAGTCTCAATCTGTAATACACTCTTTAATTACTGAGTTGAAAATACTTAATCACAGAATCACATCTCTAAAATTCACTCTCTGTAGACTTAACCTGGCTGTCGTTGAAAATAAAACTTAAAAACACTGAGGAGTCCTGATAAAAGTTATAGAGCTAAACAAATTCTTGGTTCCTCCTAAAGTTCCTCTACCTAAATCTGAACTGGAATGATTTGCATTGTGAAGGCACTACACAAATACATTTGAATAAAACAGAACTGAATTAAAATTAACTATTTAGGAAATCATATATGCAGCAATGTCTACCATATTGTTAACGGTTTGATTTCAGCATTGGTCAACCCTAGAAGTTATAGGTATATGCATAACTGCATCAAGGAAGCAAATTTTCAAACACAAAAGGAGGAAAAAAAAGGGAAGTTGAGGCACTGGTGGGGTTCGAGAACTTGATGTGAACACAATGCACTACACTCAAATAATGTTTATTCAAATGATAATATAACAGGTAATCCATCTGACAAAGTACTTATACGTTCCTCATGAATATACATTAAGCCCTCATTTGAAGATGACATTGCAAGTGAACAGAATGGCAGATTGGACAAAAGGCAAGTAAATTAAACATTGCATCATCATCAAGTGCAACGAGAATACCAGCTCTGCTGCTAGATACTAACTATCAGTCCAAAGTTACTCCCTCTGGTTCTCTGTAGATGCCATTGTCCAAATGACTGACAGCAGTAGATAATAATAAGTAAATATAATCTAGACATGAAATGACAGCATGCAAATGGCACTGTTTAAACACCAGTTCCCATCTATAGAAATTGTCCTAATATATTTTTAGTGATCTGGGATATTGCATAATATATTACATTGTATAATGAAACTGTTGGTTAAATTAAGCAACATCTCAGTGGTTTTAAAATGTTCTCATCTAGATGACAGATGGAAGTGCTACAGTGTGGCTTTTAAAGTGTGTCCACAGCTCAATGAGGTCTTTGGAAGAAGCATTTGGCACAAAATAAATGCCTGAGTCTGAGCATTTCGTTCCCTTGGCATTCCAAAAATATATCTGTTGCGTCACGTTAGCATAGGGATGGCTGATTTCGCTCCCAGTCACACTGGGTAGTGATTTTTGAGTATGACATGTAAATGCATTGCTCTCGAATTATCAATAGCAGATTTAATTGCCGAGAAGACGACACAACGAGGATGGCTGCTACAGGACTGTAGCTTCTTCCATAGCGTTGACCCACCTAGAACAGAACAGAATTTAATTTAGAACATAACATATGTTATATTATTTGTATGTTTTAGAAAGAAGTCTCTTATGCTCATTTGATTACAAATACAGTAAAAACATTAATACTGTGAAATATTATTACAGTTTAAAACAACGTTTCTATGATGGCAAAGCTGAATTTTCAGCATCATTACTCCAGTCTTTAGTGTCACATGATCCTTCTGAAATCTTTCTAATATGCTGATTTGCTGCTCAAGAAACATTTTTTATTATTTCTTACTATAACAGTTGTGCTGCTTAATATTTTTGTAGACACTGTGATATATACAGTGGGGAGAACAAGTATTTGATACACTGCCGTTTTTCCAGGTTTGCCCACTTACAAAGCATGTAGAGGTCTGTAATTTTTATCATAAGTACACTTCAACTGTGAGAGACGGAATCTAAAAAAAAATCCAGAAAATCACATTGTATGATTTTTAAATAATTAATTTGCATTTTATTGC
This sequence comes from Coreius guichenoti, assembly GCA_039654105.1. Taxonomy (NCBI): domain Eukaryota; kingdom Metazoa; phylum Chordata; class Actinopteri; order Cypriniformes; family Gobionidae; genus Coreius; species Coreius guichenoti. The sequence goes on along the minus strand of CM077180.1, from coordinate 31,275,349 downwards.
ATGACATAAGTATTTGATCACCTACCAACCAGTAAGAATTCCGGCTCTCACAGACCTGTTAGTTTTTCTTTAAGAAGCCCTCCTGTTCTCCACTCATTACCTGTATTAACTGCACCTGTTTGAACTCGTTACCTGTGTAAAAGACACCTGTCCACACACTCAATCAAACAGACTCCAACCTCTCCACAATGGCCAAGACCAAAGAGCTGTGTAAGGACATCAGGGATAAAATTGTAGACCTGCACAAGGCTGGGATGGGCTACAGGACAATAGGCAAGCAGCTTGGTGAGAAGGCAACAACTGTTGGTGCAATTATTAGAAAATGGAAGAAGTTCAAGATGACGGTCAATCTCCCTCAGTCTGGGGCACCATGCAAGATCTCACCTCGTGGGGCATCAATGATCATGAGGAAGGTGAGGGATCAGCCCAGAACTACACGGCAGGACCTGGTCAATGACCTGAAGAGAGCTGGGACCACAGTCTCAAAGAAAACCATTAGTAACACTACGCTGTCATGGATTAAAATCCTGCAGCGCCCGCAAGGTCCCCCTGCTCAAGACAGCGCATGTCCAGTTTGGCAATGACCATCTGGATGATCCAGAGGAGGAATGGGAGAAGGTCATGTGGTCTGATGAGACAAAAATAGAGCTTTTTGGTCTAAACTCCACTCGCCATGTTTGGAGGAAGAAGAAGGATGAGTACAACCCCAAGAACACCATCCCAACCGTGAAGCATGGAGGTGGAAACATCATTCTTTGGGGATGCTTTTCTGCAAAGGGGACAGGACGACTGCACCGTATTGAGGGGAGGATGGATGGGGCCATGTATCGCGAGATCTTGGCCATCAACCTCCTTCATTCAGTAAGAGCATTGAAGATTGGTCGTGGCTGGGTCTTCCAGCATGACAACGACCCGAAACACACAGCCAGGGCAACTAAGGAGTGGCTCCGTAAGAAGCATCTCAAGGTCCTGGAGTGGCTTAGCCAGTCTCCAGACCTGAACCCAATAGAAAATCTTTGGAGGGAGCTGAAAGTCCACATTGCCCAGCAACAGCCCCGAAACCTAAAGGATCTGGAAAAGGTCTGTATGGAGAAGTGGGCCAAAATCCCTGCTGCAGTGTGTGCAAACCTGGTCAAGAACTACAGGAAACGTATGATCTCTGTAATTGCAAACAAAGGTTTCTGTACCAAATATTAAGTTCTGCTTTTCTGATGTATCAAATACTTATGTCATGCAATAAAATGCAAATTAATTATTTAAAAACCATACAATGTGATTTTCTGGATTTTTGTTTTAGATTCCGTCACTCACAGTTGAAGAGTACCTATGATAGAAATTACAGACTTCTACATGCTTTGTAAGTGGGCAAACCTGCAAAATCGGCAGTGTATCAAATACTTGTTCTCCCCGCTGTATATATATATATATATATATATATATATTTATTTATTTTATTTTTTTTAAAGGAAAAAAAAAAAAGCATTTATTTAAAATATAATTCTTCTGTAACAATATAAATATCTTTACTGTCACTTTTGATCAATTTAAAGTATTAATTTCTTTCAAAAAATCTTACTGACCCCAAACATTTTGATAGTACATATATAAACATAATACATTTTTATATATTCTATACATTTTTAATATATTTTAATATATTTATTAGGTCAAAAGTAACACGTTAATTGTTAATGTGTTTATTTTTTTTATTTTAATGCGTTAATTTTTAACACAATTAACGCAGCATCCGTTTTTTTCCATCATCCTTTGGCTAGCGTTACATTATATGATCACACTCTTATTCATGCAAATGTTTTTAAACCATTCAAGCACGATAAGACACAAAAGAGAACACAGTGACAGCACTTGAACAGCACTTGAGACAAGATGAAAACACAAAATTATGCCAAAATGCCCTTTTTTGTCGAGTATGAGTTAAATTAAGTCTTAAATGAATGTAAAGACTTTTGAGAAAATGGGATGCGTGTCATGTGCTGCAGGTCTTAAAGTGACAGCAGCCTAATAAACCTGCTGCTGTCTGTCATTAAGGATAATCAAAGAACAAAAGAAAAACAGAAAATCACTTACACACTGCTCTTGACTGAATAACCTTTGTAGCTTTAATAAGGATTAATCTATATTTAATTTATCATTTATGCAGTGAAGACTGTGAAGTGTTTGATAACTTTATTTATTTATATAATTTCTGTATATATCCTACCTGTTAGACCTACCTAAAAATCTTAAAGCACTGTTTATAAGATTACATGGGTCAAAAACAATGAAAAAATCTGATATATTGAAGAGCATAGGTAAATGTGACATTTATTATAACAGGTTTATGCAAAGATTGTTTTTAACTTGTTTCACTTAAATTAGAAGTTGTTATATTTTTTAAAGCCTAATAAATGTTAATATTTATAACTTTCAAGTATAACTTCCTGTAATGCTGCATGGCTATAATTAATGCCTAAAATTGAGAAAAAAATCAATTTCATAGAGATATCAGCAGCAGTATTGGTATAGGTGATACTGGCCTTCTTTCATAAAAAGATGCCATTAAACAAATATTTAAAATATAGGCTACTATCTTTATGTTGTTTCTACATTAATTTGGAGATTAAATGTGAAATTATTACAATATAAAAATATATTAAAAACTTTAATGTTAGGTGTGATTAATTACAGAAAAATGTGTGATTAATTAGTTAATTTTTTAATTGATTGACAGCACTAACATTTATATATTTTTAATCTTATAAATTGGTATATAAATGTACTGTGAAAGTAATGTTTATGTGTTTTAACCTCTGCGCAGTGTGACTGTCCTGGGCTCTGAAAGTATAGAAGAGAGTGCTTTTGTGGTACAGCTGAAACATGCTGCTTTCCCCTTCAACCTCTGGCCTCACAGAGAAACCCAGCAGAGGAAGCGTCTCACATGCGACCCTCTCCTTATGTAAGAGAGAAAGACACAGGGAGAGATTAGAAACTGCATGTTGTAAGTTTATGTGTGCAAATCGTGACTGTGTGCATTACCTCAGGCTGTGGATATGTGTAGAGAACTCTATCTTTTAGGAGGAACCACAGGCTTCTCCAACTTCTCTTGCTGTTCTTGCACCTCTGCAGTGTTCCACTCATCATGCCCTCAGACCCTGTCACCTTGGTAACAACACATGACAATATATTAATGTTTCGTAGTTCACCCCAAATTCAAAGGAAAATAAACCAAAAATAAAGAAAACATTAATGTAACAATATAAAAAATATAATTACTAGTGCTGTCAAAATTAGCACGTTAACGCATGCGATTGATATTTTCAGTTTAACATTAAAAATATGTAACGCAATTAACGCAGCATCCGTTTTTCTGTCATCCTTTGGCTCTTATTCATGCAAATGCTTTTAACCTATTCAAGTGTGAAAAGATAAAGAGAATGCACTGTCTGTGAATGTGTTTGATAACTTTATTCATTTTCTGTATATGTCTAACAGGTAGGAAGGCCACAGGTAAATATAACATTTACTATAATGGGTTTATGTGAGGATTGTTTTAAGCTCACTTAAATTAAAAGTAATTTTTTTAAAGCCTAATAATTGTTGAAATTGATAGCTTTCAATTATACTGTAATGTTGAACGTCTATAATTGTTTAAAAAAAATTCATAGTGACATCAGTAGCAGTATTAGTATCACTGATACTGGCCTTTCATAAAAAGATGCCATTACAAAAAATATTTAAAATAACACTTCTTAGTGTGTGTATATATATAGTGGGGAGAACAAGTATTTGATACACTGCCGTTTTTCCAGGTTTGCTCACTTACAAAGCATGTAGAGGTCTGTAATTTTTATCATAGGTACACTTCAACTGTGAGTGACGGGATCTAAAACAAAAATCCAGAAAATCACATTGTATGATTTTTAAATAATTAATTTGCATTTTATTGCATGACATAAGTATTTGATCACCTACCAACCAGTAAGAATTCCGGCTCTCACAGACCTGTTAGTTTTTCTTTAAGAAGCCCTCCTGTTCTCCACTCATTACCTGTATTAACTGCACCTGTTTGAACTCGTTACCTGTGTAAAAGACACCTGTCCACACACTCAATCAAACAGACTCCAACCTCTCCACAATGGCCAAGACCAAAGAGCTGTGTAAGGACATCAGGGATAAAATTGTAGACCTGCACAAGGCTGGGATGGGCTACAGGACAATAGGCAAGCAGCTTGGTGAGAAGGCAACAACTGTTGGCGCCATTATTTAAAAATGGAAGAAGTTCAAGATGACGGTCAATCTCCCTCGGTCTGGGGCACCATGCAAGATCTCACCTCGTGGGGCATAAATGATCATGAGGAAGGTGAGGGATCAGCCCAGAACTACACGGCAGGACCTGGTCAATGACCTGAAGAGAGCTGGGACCACAGTCTCAAAGAAAACCATTAGTAACACACCACGCCGTCATGGATTAAAATCCTGCAGTGCACGCAAGGTCCCCCTGCTCAAGCAAGTTGCATGTCCAGGCACGTCTGAAGTTTGCCAATGACCATCTGGATGATCCAGAGGAGGAATGGGAGAAGGTCATGTGGTCTGATGAGACAAAAATAGAGCTTTTTGGTCTAAACTCTACTCGCCATGTTTGGAGGAAGAAGAAGGATGAGTACAACCCCAAGAACACCATCCCAACCGTGAAGCATGGAGGTGGAAACATCATTCTTTGGGGATGCTTTTCTGCAAAGGGGACAGGATGACTGCACCGTATTGAGGGGAGGATGGATGGGGCCATGTATAGCGAGATCTTGGCCAACAACCTCCTTCCCTCAGTAAGAGCATTGAAGATGGGTCGTGGCTGCGTCTTCCAGCATGACAACGACCCGAAACACACAGCCAGGGAAACTAAGGAGTGGCTCCGTAAGAAGCATCTCAAGGTCCTGGAGTGGCCTAGCCAGTCTCCAGACCTGAACCCAATAGAAAATCTTTGGAGGGAGCTGAAAGTCCATATTGCCCAGTGACAGCCCTGAAACCTGAAGGATCTGGAGAAGGTCTGTATGGAGGAGTGGGCCAAAATCCCTGCTGCAGTGTGTGCAAACCTGGTCAAGAACTACAGGAAACGTATGATCTCTGTAATTGCAAACAAAGGTTTCTGTACCAAATATTAAGTTCTGCTTTTCTGATGTATCAAATACTTATGTCATGCAATAAAATGCAAATGAATTACTTAAAAATCATACAATGTGATTTTCTGGATTTTTGCTTTAGATTCCGTCACTCACAGTTGAAGAGTACCTATGATAAAAATTACAGACTTCTACATGCTTTGTAAGTGGGCAAACCTGCAAAATCGGCAGTGTATCAAATACTTGTTCTCCCCACTGTATATATATATATACAAAGAAATGTTTTGTTTGTTTACCTGCAGTCACGTAGCCATTAATCTATATCACAAAACCATAAACATGCAAATGTAATCTTTATATATATATATATATATACACACACCGATCAGGAATAACATTATGACCACTGACAGGTGAAGTGAATAACACTGATTATCTCTTCATCATGGCACCTGTTAGTGAGTGGGATATATTAGGCAGCAAGTGAACATTTTGTCCTCAAAGTTGATGTGTTTGAAGCAGGAAAAATGGGCAAGTGAAAGGATTTGAGCGAGTTTGACAAGGTGATGGCTAGACGACTGGGTCAGAGCATCTCGAAATCTGCAGCTCTTGTGGGGTGTTCCCGGTCTACAGTGGTCAGTATCTATCAAAAGTGGTCCAAGGAAGGAACAGTGGTGAACCGGAGACAGGGTTATAGGCGGCCAAGGCTCATTGATGCACGTGGGGAGCGAAGGCTGGCCCGTGTGGTCCGATCAAACAGACGAGCTACTGTAGCTCAAATTGTTCAAGAAGTTAATGCTGGTTCTGATAGAAAGGTGTCAGAATACACAGTACATCACAGTTTGTTGCTTATGGGGCTGCATAGCCACAGAACAGTCAGGGTGTCCATGCTGACCCCTGTCCACCGCCGAAAGTGCCAACATTGGGCATGTGAGCATCAGAACTGGACCACGGAGCAATGGAAGAAGGTGGCCTGGTCTGATGAATCACGTTTTCTTTACATCACGTGGATGGCCGGGTGCCTGTGTGTCGCTTACCTGGGGAACACATGGCACCAGGATGCACTATGGGAAGAAGGCTAGCCGGTGGAGGCAGTGTGATGCTTTGGGCAATGTTCTGCTGGGAAACCTTGGGTCCTGCCATCCATGTGGATGTTACTTTGACACGTACCACCTACCTAAGCATTGTTGCAGACCATGTACACCCTTTCATGGAAACGGTATTCCCTGGTGGCTGTGGCCTCTTTCAGCAGGATAATGCACCCTGCCACAAAGCAAAAATGGTTTGAGGAGCACAACAACGAGTTTGAGGTATTGACTTGACCTCTAAATTCCGCAGATCTCAATCCAATCGAGCATCTGTGGGATGTGCTGAACGAACAAGTCCAATCCATGGAGGCCTCACCTCGCAACTTACAGGACTTAAAGGATCTGCTGCTAACATCTTGGTGCCAGATACCACAGCACACCTTCAGGGGTCTAGTGGAGTCCATGCCTCGACGTGTCAGGGCTGTTTTGGCAGCAAAAGGTGGACCAACACAATATTAGGTCATAATGTTATGCCTGATTGGTGTATATATACACACACACATTTTTTTTGTCTTTGATTTTGGGGTGAAATAGGTATATTTAACTATGAGATTCACCTTCAAGACCTGCAAGGAAAAGGGTCACAAGTGCAAATCCCTTTTAATAGCACTTAATGATGCACTGTATTAAATATGTTCTTAGCAGACACTTTCTTACTAAAGTGACTTACTACATGACAAATGACTACTGAGAACAACATAACCATGCCATTTATACAGTAGATGTGGACAAATATGTGTTGTAATCAAACAATTTAGATTTATTACGTTAGATCAGAGTAAAAAATGTTATCTATTGAGGGCGCAAAAACAAATATTTAGTTATTATTTAAAGGTTAGGAGATACCTGGTTGAAAGACAACTGGCCTTTGCGGCTCTTCCACAGACTTGATGGATGAATGTTTTGGAAGACAGCAGAGAGCGGTCGACTGGAGCTGTCCGTTATTGTGGCAACATCTCTCAAACAGATGCAGACACACATATGAGAGTCAAGCATAACTAGGTTTAATTAATATTTGAAATGAATCAATGATATTGTGGTTGTACCATTCTTACGCAGTTCATTGTAACAATGATCACACACTTTGGCACGTCTGTTCTTCATGTATTTGAGGGGGAATTTGTTCCTGCAACAATCTCTGCAAACAACCTACAAGTAAGATAAGATAGGAAAACCAGAAATAACAGAGCTTGTAAGTGGTACTCTGTGTAAGTGTAGGTAACACTTTATTTCAATGGTCCACTTTAGACATTCTACTAACTATAAGTAACCTTGCAACAACATGTCAACTAACTCTCATTAGAGTATTAGTAGACTATCTGCTTAATATCTGCTAACACTTTATTTTGATGCTCCCCCAATAGACATTCTACTGACTATAAGTAACTTTGAATCTAAGCGTCAACTTATTCTACTTACAAGTACCCTAACCTAACAGTCTACTACAATCTAATACTCTAATTAGAGTTAGTTGACATGTAGTTGCAAAGTTACTTACAGTTATTAGAATGTCTAAAGTGGACAATCGAAATAAACGGTAACCTATACGTAGGGTGTATTAAGGGTGATTGTGACACTTTTTGCCATTGAGATCACCCTGAATTCACCCCTATGTCTCTCTGTATGCATTTGTACCTTGCCACAGGCATGGCAGTGATGTCGTCTGTTTGTGAGGCTGAAATGTGAGGGACAGTTCATGCAAACGGTCACCTGGGAAACAGACAACAGGGGAGGAGCGTTCTCACCGAGACACATCTCTGGACCCTCCACTAACTAAAACACAAGACACATTCAAAACAAAAAACAAAATGTCAACTTTTTCAGGTGTCATGTTGGCATTTTATCACACTGTCTATAAACCTTCCTCACCTCAAAACAGTCCACTGGGTCTCCTGATGCTGGGCCAAGATCCACCAATGTCCGATTCAGTGTAATAAACCAGCTGTCCCGTTCGATACAGGAGCTGCACACGACAACACATGCATCAGTCATGCTGAACACATACATATGAATGCTTGGGAGAGTGAGTGTGTGTATGTCACTTGCCTGGCAGACAAAGTGATGCTTATATCTTTCACTTCTATCTTCAGTGCACTCTGAGAGTTCTCAATGGGTGGCTTGCTGACCTGAAAGACAAGAAGAGTGAGGAAGGTTTAATAATTATAATTCACTGTGGTTCAGATCATTTATGGATCATTTAAAAGGACTGGTAATTAAGATTCCATAAGAAGAAAAGGCCAAAATGAGAGAAGATATAAACACAATAAATAAACAAATAAATATATATGAACATTTTTTAACATTTCAAACATTTTTAATATGTATAATAATTGCAAACTAGAATGATCTGCCATGTATTAGGTATTTTATTTTCTTATAAGTTTATTTTCTTTTATTTTATGCATTTTTCCTAATTCTTTTAGACCTTTAGATTCTTTTATATCATATTCTTCTACTATTCATACTATTATATAATAAAAAATTATACACTACCGGTCAAAAGTTTGGAAACATTACTATTTTCAATGTTTTTGAAAGAAGACTCTTCTGCTCATCAAGCCTGCATTTATTTGATCCAAAATACAGCAAAAACAGTATTATTGTGAAATATTTGTACAATTTAAAATAACTTTTTTCTATTTGAATATATTTTAAAATGCAATTTATTTCTGTGATTCAAAGCTGAACTTTCAGCATCATTACTCCAGTCTTTAGAGTCACATGATCCAGAAATCATTCTAATATGCCGATTTGCTGCTCAAGAAACATTTATTATTATTATTATCAATGTTGAAAACAGTTGTGTACAATTTTTTTTTCAGGATTATTTAATGAATTGAAAGTTCAAAAGAACAGCATTTATCTGAAATATAAATCTTTTGCAACATTATAAATGTCTATAGTCACTTGATCAATTTAATGCATCCTTGCTGAATAAATGTATTAATTTCTTTAAGTTCTCTCCTCCCCCCCCCCCCCCCCCAAAAAAAATATATAAATAGTGCTAAGGTGCTATTTAAATATTGCTTTACATACGTACTTATAACCAGTGTTATTTTAGTATGCTATTGTAGTATTTATTAATATCTTGAATAAGCTTTTATTCTTCACTTTTTTAGCTTTTATTCAATTTTATGTTACGTTTTAGTAATTTTGCTATATGTGTTTGTAATTTAGCTTTAGCCTTTATTTAGCTTTAATTTATTTACATTTCAGTTTTAGTACTTTTTTTGTTTCAGTTAGTGGCCAAGGCGACATTTCCAATTTTCATCAATTTAGAAGTTTTTCATATAATATTTATATGTAAGTTAATTTTAGCTTTATTTCAATTTAGGTCTCCAAGAACCATTGTGCATGAATAAACAGCAGAAGTTTCAATGAATGCAGTCAGTCCTACCTCCATCCCTGCCAATGGTAATCTGTTGATGAGTCTGTATTTGCCATCTTGCTGAGGATATGTGTAAAGCATTATGTCATTCATCTGAAAACGTAAAACGTTAAGGCTTAGAAATACATAACGTTCACAGCATACATGTAACATACAAGCACAAATAATTACTTGATCATTTTCTTATTTGCATTCCATAACATTTGAGTTGGTCGCAGCAACAAAAGTTCACCACAAGGGAGCACTATGAGGACGGTTTTGACTCATCACTGAGTTGCTTTGCTGCATCACTGCTCTGTCAGTGACTACAAGCACTGTGTTTGTATTAAAGGGATAGTTAACCTAAAAATGAAAATGTTGTCATCACTTACTCACCCTCATGTTGTTCCAAACCTGTATGAGTTTCTTTCTTCTGTTGAACACAAAACAAGATATTTTAAAGAATGTGGTAATCAAACAGTTGATTGTAGCCATTGACTTCCACAGTAGAAAAAACAATTACCAACATTCTTCGAAATATCTTCTTTTGTGCTCAACAGAAGAAAGAAACTAACCCTTTTGGGTGAACTAACCCTTTAAAGGGATAGTTCACCCAAAAATGAAAATTATTCCATAATTTACTCACCATCAAGCCATCCTAGGTGTATATGACATTCTTTTTTCAGACGAACACAATCGGTGATATATAAAAAAAAATGTCCTGGCTAATCTAAGCCTTCTGAAGTGAATCGATGGGTTTTTGTAAGAAAAATATCCATATTTAAAACTTTATAAAGTAAAATATCTAGCTTCTGGCGGAACGCCTTCCGTATTCAACTTACGAAGAAAGTGTAACATCTCTCGCAGTTCAAAACACTTACGCTACGTCCGACATCATCGTCGCGCCAGTTGCGCATTTTTTGTAAGTTGAATACGGAAGGTGGTCCGCCGGAAGCTAGATATTTTACTTTATAAAGTTTTAAATATGGATATTTTTCTTACAAAAACCCATCGATTCGCTTCAGAAGGCCTTTATTAACCCCCCGGAGCCGTGTGGATTACTTTTATAATGGATGGAGACACTTTTTTTGGGATTAAAATTTTGGGCTGCCATTCACTGTTATTATAATGCTTGGAAGAGCCAGGACATTTTTCAATATAACTCTGATTGTATTCGTCTGAAAGAAGAATGTCATATACACCTAGAATGGCTTGAGGGTGAGTAAACCATGGGGTAATTTTCATTTTTGGTTGAACAATCCCTTTAAGGCAGCTGGTTTCAGACCAGCTTCCAAGGTATGATAACATAATGATCTAGAACAAATCCAAACGTGCATTCAAGTTGTGATATAACAAAGTAAATATTCACTGACTACAATATTGAATGTATTTCTCTGTGAAATAGAACCATTGGTCATCAACTACTCAGTCTGAAGTCTTTTTTATTCTTTCCAACAAATGCCAATCATAGGCAGTGAAGAAAACAACTATACTGCTAAACATAACCAAAATTCATCTTTGTAGACATGATGTTGTCCAAACATTGACTCAGACGTGCCTTCTTACCATCATCCTGTCTGATAAGGCAGCATATTTTGTCTTCTGAAATGTTAATCAATGGTGCATAAGAAACTATGAAATGCCACAGAGAGTCTCCTGCATCAAGCAATAAAACATGAGGGATATTCGAGTTCAGCACTCTGGGGGCCACATGCCCGTCTCACCGCACAACTGTCCGTCTGGCTTAAAAGTCTACAGTATTTCTGACAGCCCATCTCACGTCCATCCTGTCAGCCTCTGTTCTGTTATCTTAACAGATCGCTCTGTCCCCGTTCCCACAGACTTATTCTGGGGTGAGAGCAGCACGGCAAAAACAATAGCACATGTAGACATAAACACACACAGAACAACATCCTGCCAGGAAACTCTAAAAACAAGTAAAATAGCTCACAAACACAAAGGAGAGACACTAGAGACTATGCAGAAAGAAAGCAACCATGTGTCTTGTGTGCTCAACACTCACAATCTCATTTCAGCAAATAAAAGTGATATATAAAACCAAATGACAGACCAGATTTTCAGTTGTAGTTGCAAAATTATTGTGGGAAAAATCAAATCAAATCACATACCAAGAAAAGGTGACGTGGCTGCTTGCACTTTCTGCTGACCTTCATCAGGGTGCCCTCTTTCACAAACACCTAAAGATACAGATAGACAACCTTACTCACCATTACTGAATTCAATAAAAAAAGAAATAAAAAATCTGAAACAACCAACTAAATTTGATAGGATAAGCGGTATAAGGTGTTATGTGATCAGCAAGCCATTCAATTTCTCACCCTCCCAGGCTGTAGGAGATCTGTCAGACCCAGAACACTGTGTTCAATGTGGACCAAACGCAGGAGATCCGCCTGACAGAAAGAAAAAAAAAAAAGGTAAATTCCCTTGCATGTCACAGTGACGTCATATACACATACGGCCTTGGTTCCACACACATATAACCTTATCTAGACTCTCTGCAAGCACATTAGGCCAACACACACACACATACACATACTCACTCCATTTTTAAGGCTGTCACTGGCATGATAAGCAACATCTGAGACTACAACCAAAGCATCTGAGGGGCAAGAGAGTAATAGTTAGAGAGGGACAGATTTAATATTTTAATACATGGACATTTTCAACGTATAAAAATACTGTATATTATTTTATTATATTAACAAATAATACACACACACACGCACACACATATATATAAATCTATTTAAATAAATAGATATATTAGATATATATATTCAAATAAATAAATTAGTGCTGGGCAATTGATTAATCGTGATTAATCGCATCCAAAATAAACGTTTGTGTTTACATAATACATGTGTGGTTACTGTGTATAATTATTATGTATATATAAATACACACTCCTTCATTTATATATTTAAGTAATATTTGCATGTATGTACTGTATATATATTTATTATATATACATTTTGGATGTGATTAATCTCGATTAATCGATTGCCCAGCATTAAAATAAATATTATAAATAAATATAATATACTGTATGTCATACCATACATATATAATTTGCAGATGACATATGATATTTATTGAAAACATATTTGGATATACATTGAATATATTTTAGTTACCTTTATTCAATAATTATTCAATATATAAAAATATTTCTTAAAACTGCATATACATTTATTGTAAATACATATATTTACAATAAACATCATATACTGTATGTCATACCCATACATATATAATTTGGGGATGAAATATATTATATTTATTGACATTAGATTTGGATATATATTGAATCTATTTTAGTTACCTTTATTCAATATCTATTGAATATATAATAATATTTCTTAAAACTGCATATACAATAATTACACAATCATTATTAAAAATTTTAAAATAAATTTATATTAAGCATAGTACGTCACACTGCTGAACCAACAGATACTCTCTTATAGCAGCACCTCATAAAATGATCCTCATACATAAATAATGCAGAAAGGCTTGTTTAAGTAGATGAATGAAAATGCACGATGGGGTCAAAGGTCATTTGTCTTTTGAAGATCTTGAAGATCTGAGATTTGCCGTTACTTAAGTAAATGAATTATACACACTGAGAGATAAGACCAAAGGTTTCCATTGTGACTGCAAACATGCTAAGATAAGAATCAAACATCAATTTCTTAAAATTGATGAAAACTAAATTAGGAAACAAAATGTTTTCCTGAGTAATGATGCATTTTACCTTGTGTATTTTCAAACTCTCTGGAGTCTGGTGAGAGGTTATTCAGGTAGTCTGTTATAAAGCAAATATAAAGCAATAAGCAAAAAAAAAAAAAATACACAAAATCACAAATTATAAGTTAAAAACATGTTTATCAAAGAAACAAACATATTTAGACGTCACCTGTCAGCAGCATACGGTACTGTAGGATGCGCACAATGACCTGCAGCAACTGCTTTTTCAGGGTCACTGCATCTAGTAGCTGATATAAAACACATATGCTGTACATATGCAAATACATGCCATCTGAGTAATTGAACACAACAAAAATAGACATCACAGAGTACAAATTACACAATACTGTTTCAAAATATTTTAACTATTGACTGTTTGATGGATATGCCTAATAACAAGCAATGATTTGATTCAAGTTGTCAATCATTGAAAAACAAACTTAATAGATATCTTACTGTGTTTTGTATGTGCTCCAGATAATTCAATTTTTCATCATAATGACTGATGAAGGAAGAGAAAATGGAAAACTCTGTCTTCTTTGCCAGGATGATTTCAGCAATACTTTCATTCTGATCCCTAATGAGTGGTGTGAAATGTAGAAAACAGATGAAATGATGACAGATGGACACAATTTGGGGATGACAAACAGTCGAAGGTTGCACATGCATGTGCGTGGGTGAGAGTGTCTTACCATTCTTTTAAGCGGGTCTCCAGTAATGTGTGGATATTTTGGTGGAGAGTACAAATATCAGGTACCTCTGTCCACACTTTCATCAGCCTCTCATCGGCTTCAACTGACTATTGTGTGAAAGTGAGAGAAAATAAAAGGAAATGCATTTCATTATTTTGAAGATGCACTCTATCACTATTTTTAATAATCACATCAGTATATTTCCTTAAAACCACAGGCAAACATTCAGCGTCACTAATGAATATATGAATGACTCACCTCACAGAGAAGCTGTAAAGTCTTAACATGCCTTCAAATTAAGAAAAAAGGAGGTATGTTGATAATATTCAGACAAATTCAGATTCAATTCAAACACAAATTTCTAAATGTTTTTTCAATGATAAAAATAATTTGTGCCACTGTATTCATACACTTGTTGTTTTCATGACTTACTGGGCCTCACTATCCAGAAGCTCTTTGGCACAATAGAAAGCCCTGGAGCAGTTGACAGTCTGAAATCAAATGACAGCTGAGTTACAATAAATTTAAACAAATGAATGCAAGACACGTAGAAACACTCATAATAAGCTCACCATTTTGTCAGATGCCTTTGTCATTTTCTCTTGTGTACACGCCACACCCACAGACACACCCACTGTTCCATCTGGCCTCACATTAGGAGAACAGAAAGTGTAGAGGCTAAATAACAGAAAAAGTAAAATCATGACACACAATCACAAAGTTACATTTTTTTTTTTTTTTAATTACTTAGTTATGCAATCATGCAAGATTTGGATTTGTTGTTTTTTATTGGACAATAAACTTTACGGACAAAAATATATCATAATCATAGATGAGATGCTTGTCACACAAATTATCTCTTTTACTTATCTGGAACTGCTTAAAGTGCTTAAAAACTAAAATGCTAAATGTCTTAAATGAACAAATGATTGTCACGTGATGTCATGATTCTTAAATAACGTAAATAATGCTGAAAAAATAAACAAAGATTTGCTTAATTATTGTTTTTTTGTTGTTGTTTACAACGGTGTAAAAGGCTCCTTTAATTTTATTTTCCTCTAAACCACTAGATGGCACAAAAACTTGCCACAGCACTTTCCAAAACATCCGCTTTTCAAGGTGCACGTGGAAATTTGGCTGATCCTTGACGCGATTGCAGGCAGCAGCGCAAAGTTGATTTTGCGCTAATTTGATATAATATTTTGGTTTTTTTTTTTTTTTTTTTTAAATGTTGTACATTTAAGTAGCAAAAGACAATCGCTAAAATTATTGATTATATTTTGAAGACAAAGGTCTTAATGATTTTCAGTTTTGTTCAAGGTAATTAAAGCCACAATATATAATTTTTCGCCGCTAGAGGTCGCTTATTCAAGTCAAAAGCGTAGATTGATGATGCCTTGATTTCGCGGAGTTTTTATTATGTCGCAGGCGACGGCTTCCGCTTCTTCCGGTCATGCGTATGTGGGGTAACGCAGCGCTGTTTTATCATATTAGATACATTTGAGTGTGTTGAAAGTTATGTTATAATGCCAGGGATGGGCAAATGAAGCCTCATGAAGCACTGAGGCTTTCCCCTGATTTTTTCGGGACAAGATTCGAAGCATCAGGAGTGTCGAAAACAGTGCCATCTTGTGGCAGGTCAAATTTATAGCAGACATAAACCTGAGTGCACAGCGCTGTTGTTTTATCTATAAAGCACAAATAAAAGCCTGACAATGCTAAATGTTCAGTTTTCTGATGATATAATTCACGTATTAAAGTGTGGCAATAAATTAAATGTAACAATTATAAGCATACCAACAGAGTTGTTTGATGCAAGTAAATGGTGCTCTTAGTTATTTTATGGTTTTTATACTGTTTATATGGCAGAATATATGATCATGTAATACAGGTTATAGGCTTATATATTTAAAAAAAAAAATGTTAATAAATGGACTTCAACTTCCAAAAACCCGTAAAGTTGGTCTGGGTTCAAACGTTCCGACACGCAAAGTGAAGCATTCACGTGACCGGAAAGAAAGTGAGGCTTCGTTTTTCATTGATCACGTGTTTCTCTGAAAACAATACGCGCTCCGACACGGAGCTTCATGTGACATTGTGCTGCGTACTCGATACGCGCTTTGAAGCGTCGGTGTCACATGTAACATCACTATATAATGCTACTCTGTGCGTTCGCTCGGCGGCTACTATGAGACACTTGTTCACACTGCAGTGAGCTAGATCGATATTAGGGATGGTAAAACATGGTACTCGCGGTAAATCAAGAAAACGAGATTTAAACAATAAGACTAACTGTGTTGAGCTATTTAACAATGATTCGTTTTCTGTCGATGAATGTATCCAAACAGTTACTCACCTGTCTAATCAAACACATAATATATAAAATAAAATAAAACGGAAATCGAGGATCATTGATAGGCGACGCACGGACATGGTCCGTGTCCTGGTTAAAATGGCTTATTTATCTGGATTTAAACATTCTTTGAAACATTTGGGATAATGTAAGTACACAAGTCCACAAAATATATAACATTGTTCTAGTGGTTTTTGGATCTGATATTGTGTGCCTTTAAAGCAATAGTTTTTCAATAACGGAAGAATATGTAAAAGTATGGTATTTGGGGTAAAAGGCGCCCCTGCTGTTGGGGCGAAAGGAACAATAATTAACATGATAATAAATATCTGACTGACTTTTCCATTTGTTGACATCGACATGGTTAGATTCAGATGGTAAATATCATATATTAAGTTGGGTGTCCACCTTAGAGATAATCACCATATTTATAATGAAACCATCATATGTAAAAATATGATATTAATCATTTCATATAATAAAATATGATTTGTTACTTCTGTAAATTTATATTAAATTATCTCATTCAGTGCTTTCAGAATCTTTTTACTTTTTAAAATAATTTTGATTATGTATTTTTAGAATATATTTTTATATTAACATATTTTAATGACAGTATATTTATTGAAGGCAAGGCAAAAAAAAAACAAACATAATAATGGTGCAAACTTTGCTAAAGTGATTATTTTGAACAAGTATTAACTTAGACATTATTAAAAACATACTGTATTATTTTAGCTAAAGTATTTGCATCAATACTGTGTGCCTTTTGCCCCATGCTGGGGAGCCTTTTACCCCATGTGTGAGGTAAAAGGCCCACCTTGCCACCTCATACATTCATAACATTTTTAAACAAAATAAACAACTTTTATGATTTATTTTCACAAAAAATCTGTTGCTCCATAAATGTTCAATACAAACAGTTTTTCTGCAGTCATACACTATGTGAGTAGTGAAAAGCACATTTTTTCTTAAGGTGTGCCTTTAGCCCCGTTGTACCCAAAATCTGATTCAGATTTTGTATTATTTTTTGTAATATAATCTGGTCAGTTAAATACATACAGATTAAGAGGGTTGCAAAATTGTCTAGTAAATTTAGAAAATAAATAGGATCGCATTGTATTATTAGATTACGTGTTAATTTGCCTTAGCTTTGAATATGTTAAATAACACATTGCTTATGATCCCAACAAGATTACATTTTTTTATGCTGTTTATGGTGTGTAGTTCCTCAAAACTGAAAAAAAAAAAAATTTGTTTTCACAACTGAAATTAATCATATTAGAGCTTCATATTAATAATACAAAATATAATTAAACGCTATATTAATATATAAACAGTTGTACCTATCTGTCTCTTGCTCAGATGACTGACTTTTGCTCTGGAAGCCTGGCAGACTGCTCATATCCACATAGCCATCAGTATCATGGGTTAAACTCTGATTTCGTTGACTCTGAATGACGGGATTCAGGAGGCGAATCGGCACATTCTCATAGTGAGAAACAGCATTTTGAACGTTCTCGTATTCCGATGAGTCAGTATTGGGAGATGAAAAAGATCGAGGTTTGGAAAGGGGAAGGGGCTCAAAGAGGGAGCCTGGCTCAATAGAAATGGTGCTAGAAGTCAAATTATTATTAAGAGTGAAGTTTAGTCCCTGTTTTTGTCTATTCTTTTGGAAGAGAAAGGAAGGGGACACAGGTGGTGTGCAATCTGGAGTGCTCTGCAGCTCCAGACTGCCCATGTTATGCCTGATAAAATCCAAGCGTTTGCATGACGCTTGTGGACTTGACTCGGACGAGGACCTGGAGGAGATTGAGCTATTATCTATCACACTTTTCCGATCTGATTTCCTAAGGAATCGTAACGGCAGAAGGTATCGTTTAAACCCGAAATCAGGCTTCTTGCATGAAGCGGAGATTTCATTTGGGAGGGATGGAGAACTTTTTCTGATTGGTCGCTTTGTGATGGATGCCAGTTCAAAAGGGGGTGGAATATCCACTCTTGTAACTTTAGCAAAGTTTGAGGTGTGGGTGCCTTGTGAAAGACATCCTAATGAACCAGTTAATGCAGGCCTACTATCTCCAAGGAAACACTGATCTGTATAGAAAGAGCGTGGGTGTAGCAAAAGTCGCCCATTTCCTGGTGCAGGGCTAGTCATTAGGTCAGCTCTCTTACTGGGGGTTTCCACAGATATAGAGCGAGTCATAAAGTACTTCCTGTTCTGAAGGAAGTCTTTGGCTTGGACTTTTGGCTCTGTCTCTTCATACACATGATCTACTGTGAGTTCTTTTCCTTCAAATATACTCAAGTGGTCACTTGCAACTCCTTCTTTTTCTTCTCCAATGCTCTCTTCATCTTGATTATGTTGTAAACTTTGGCCTTGGGTTTCAGGTTGCTGTTGAACAAGCGAGAGGGCGCTGATGACATCAGAATTTAATGAGGCAGACATGGCTTCATCATGATCAGCCACATATTTGCTACAGTAGTTGTGATTTGCATCTGCTACATCTTCATCTGAGATAGTCTCAGAGCCTGAAACAATAAATGGCTGAGAAGAAGACGAATTTGAAAAAGAAGTCTGATCGGACTCAAGGAGAGTTTCACCTCCATTGTTTGATGAGGGACAGTCTGGAGAGTCCAGAGAAGCACTTTTGTCTGACAAATAATTGTTTCCTTCTTCCTCCATTTTCTCTTTTTCCACCTGCATTTCATCATCCTCCTCCTCAATGGAAGTTGAAGACAAATCAGAGCTGTACATTCCATCTTCAATGGTGAGCATCATAATATTTCCATTGTCATCCTCTGTCTCTGTTATTTGAAGAGGTTCTGTTTGTTCAAAGAGATCACACTCAGAAAGTCCATCTTTGTCTGCTAACGCCTCGCCTGCATCACAAATATCAGGGAACATCCCATCTATGTCTTCTTCACTTGAAAACATTCTGCCTGGGATTATATCATCTGGGTAAAATTCTTCAATGAAAGTTTTACTGGTGCAAATTTTGTCACACAGTATTCTGTCTCTGTGTGTTATACATCCATAAGCTGTATTAGAAGCCATTTGAACATCACTAGAACTTTCATGTAATGTTGACATACCATTTTTAGTCAGTCCCCATGCTATCTTCCCTATGTCCTCTACTTGTATCTGCCCTGCTACTACATTATCGCCCACCTCTCTTTTACTGCATGAATCAGAAAGAAGGTCCATTGACTCATCCTCATCCTCTGACTTAAATGTCTCACTTTCTTCTAAACCCTCCACCAAATCTAAATCTATTCCCTGTGCCAACTCATCGCCGCATCCTAACTCATCCCCATGTTCCAGAATAACATCCGGTTTTGTCTCATCTGTTTGTACTGTCTTTTCCATACGTATTGACTTCCTTTCTTGTGACCCCTCCTGTTCCAGTACTACTTTCCTATGCATTTCCATCATATGCCCTCTTGAATTTGGAGGACTTAGGCGTTTGTTTGTGTGGAGTGGCAAGTACATATTGAAGTTTGAACTGAGATGATACTGGAGATATTTTCTAGGTTTGGATGCAGTTTTTGGTTTGGGTTCTTGATTATCACAGTACTCTTCAGGAATAGGTGGTTGACATTGCATCTTGAAGAGAGGCTCAGCCTGGAAGTGTCCTCTGGGGTCCAGGGGGTGCTCTTGAAACTCTAAAACACAATATGTAATAAGCAAATATTAATATTTACTGAAACATTGCTGGAAAGTACCATTGTAAACATTGTAACAGTTCAGGGCAGTTCCTTCTGCTTTATGCATTAAGATTTTCTACACTGTAAAAAAAGTCTGTAAAAATAGGGCACAATGTACTGTATAAATATGAAGGAATTTTCCATATTGGTTTTTTACAGGTGTTTTCCTTTTGAATTACGCATTGCATTAGGTTGTGTTTTAAGGGTTACCGGAAATTTCCGTAAAATTACTGGATAATGTCCTGGCAGGAAATCACCAGTACGTTTTCCGTTTTTATTTTTTACAGTGTAGTAGAATGATACAAATGCAGCTATGGACACAAAATATAGAATAATAAGATGTAGAGTAAAAAAAATAGGGATCCAGAAATTCACATTTTTATATCAAATTGTATGATACACACACAAATGTTTTAACATATTAAAATGTGTTAGAAATGAGTTAATTTTTATAAAAACGTTTTTTTTGTATTTTATATTTTGCATACACTTTTTATCATGCATTCAATGTTTATTTCTGCTTTTTGAAATGTTTTAAGTATATATATTTTTTATTATTTTTAACCTTTGTCACAGACCCAAACTTTTAATGTTAAACTATGAAAATCCATTTTAAAAATGAATTATGGTCTACACAAAGAGTGAAATAAACCATTTAAATTTGCATTGAATGTTTAAAATATAATTTTCACTACAAGATTTAAAACACAGTGTGCTATAATGGAAATGTTATTGCGTGTAATTACTTCCACGTGGCCAAAATTGCCCACAGCTTAAGAAACATTCTAAGAAAAATATGAATATGTCATGCTCAAAACAGTGCTGGCTTTTTTAATTAGAACACCATAGTGTATTTCGTACATGTCCTACTTGAGGAGCAAACTGAACATTTACAAACAATTAAATATCTAACCAGTCAGATCAGCTGTAAATTACTCAGCATAATGCAATGAGAAAATGCGCACTAATAAATTTGATACTATTTCACATACTTTCAGAAATTTAAATTTCCCACAGACACATATTGCTCGTTTCCTAAATCACCATACTACTTGGTTTTCGTTACACATTATCGTGTTAAAAACTCACCTGCGCTCATTGTCGAACATCATCTAGTATGAGACACGGCAATAACCGGTCAAATCCATTTGAACACAATGAAATCGTAATCCTAGGAGAATTTACACGAGATTATACATCAACTAGTGCATTCTCTTAATGCATTTTGCGCTATAACAGCAGTACAGGACAGCACAGGAGCTCAGCACGAGCGCGCGTGCACACACACTCACAGACGAGACTTCGCCTTGACTTCCTGAGGAAAGGGCGTCAAGACAAAAAAAAAAAAAACAGTTTTTAAATTAAGAAAATATATATATATAAATTTTTTTATGCATACATATAGAGTTTGCAGAAATTTTACCACCTAGTTTGTTCAGGAGCACACAGATCTGAGGAAGGAAAAAATATTTTCTCTATATCTCACAACAAATAATGAATATAAAAATCAAATACCTAAAATAAATATTAAACAAGAGAAAATGTGCTTTAGTCAAAGTTATCTGAGGGCAATATATGGCCTTCAGAGGTTTGCACAGTAGGAAATACCTTTCTTATCCTGCATGACCTTCCTTAACATATGGAAGCCCGTTTTATAGACACCCAAAGAGCAGGCAATATGTGGAGAATATAATGAGCATATTACCACCACTTTTGGACTTTCTATGAATTTTTCCCTTTTAGCAATGAAACAAAACAGTCATACATAAGCATTCATGATGCACCCCCACCCCCAAAAACACACACACACACACACACACACACACACACACACACACACACACACACACACACACACACACAGAGAGAGGATTATAGATTATAATCTCTCCTCATGTAAATCTCTTATACTAATATCAATATCAGTCATATGTTAAATCCAAATAGGTCAGATGTCAGTTTGTTCATGGCTGTTAGTAATTGCAAAAATGGCTAAGTAAAGTAAAGCTAGCATTGAAAAAAGGTCTAGAATAATCAGTTTGTAGCTGTTAACTTCGACTGCAACATGTGAAGTGGCCAATGAGTTAATCCAGGAGTAAAACTGGCAGCTGTTATTTTTACATGTATGATTAATAGTAGGAAGTCATTTCTATAGGCTTAAATAAGGCCATGACCTTTTTCCATCATCTCTACAGAAATATGCTTCCTTCCTCAAACCTGAGTTCAGTCTGGTTAGTATGAGCATTCAATTCTCCAGGTCAGGTCAGGAGAAGAGTACAATGAAAGAGGTAAAAAAAAAAACCCTACTTTAAACCTAAGACTTGTACCTATCTTTAACGTAATACTTATTTTATTTACTGTAATGTTATTTGTGTACAAAATGTATTCAGGTGTCCATTCTATTAAAAATTACAGAATTTTGGCTGAAATGTTTGTTTATTTAGATGGGAATATTATGAGTTTGTGGATTAGATACCTGTTTTCATATTTTTTTTCCCTGTTCAGTAGATTTTTGTGACACCACAACAACAAAAGTGTCACCACTTGGGATAAACTAGAAAAAACGAAAGTGTATTACTTTGTGTTAATAGTTGCATGCACTACATAATACACTGGATCACATCATGCATGTCATCCTAATGTTTATGCCTTTTATTCCCTCTACAATATGATATTCAGATCTCCAGGATGCTACTTTTGGAATCGCTATGGCAACTGAACACAGGTGGACAAGATTAATGATATCCTCTTCTCCTCTACACTCATTGCCCACATAAATATACATGGTTAAGGCACATTTCTTATCCTTGATTCATACTAGTGCACTCACAAAGGCTCATTACCTTCACAGTTGTAGTTAGTCATAACCTGAATGTATGATTCTGGTGTTTTCATTCACATTGCAGTCAAAGAAAAATGAGGGAGATCTCACTGGAAGTTCGCTAACAGCATGTAAGTAAAATGCTGTAGTAAAATGTTAAGCACAGGCACATACAATCACATAGACATGCACACAAAGACAATAGCTCTTTGGCTGAACATGATTCAATCATATACAGTGGTTCCACATGATTGAAACAAGTAAAACCCAATAGAATCAACAATGTACAACTAACTAGAATCAATGGTGTTCATTCAGCTTGAATGAATGGTTTTAGTTTAACTTAAAGTCATTTTTATTTAAATTGAATTATTCAAATAATCCTACAATTAATGCTTGTAGTTTAGTCCAGTGATTTAAATAACAACAAACTAAATATAACCTTTCTTTAAACATTTGATGTTCAATGTAGGCAGTCTAGAAGTAATATCCAGAGCACTATCGTGATTGCTTTAGTATTAAAGCAATTTGAATTCTTGTTAGTAGGTCCTCAAACCAAGCAAGCTCCACACTTCACCACAATGGTAACCCCCACAAACACTAACATAACAGAAACTTTTAAATACCAACATAATAGCTAAAAAAATGCTTAAGATAACACTTTATTTCAACATTTACTCTCCCAATTCAGCCCCTTTGCAAAGCATGATGGGAAGTGAAAGTCCTGTTTGATTGGGTTATTTGATACAAACGTTTCATAATGAAAACATCGAGTTAAGTCAAAGAACCATTTCAAGTCAATTTAACAAAGCAATCACATTTGAACCAGAAACCTGATACAATGGTGTTAAATCATAATAAATTGTTTAAAGTGAACAGCATCAAAAAAAAATTATTTTGAGTGCACACTAATGGTGGAGACAAACACACTGACACAAAAATCACTGTTCATCGTTTGAACAAAGAAGGGAAAAAACACCCTGAACACTCCACCCTTTCCAGTTCAAGCAGGAAATGCTGAGCATGATAAAGTAGGTTGAGTGTTTATCAAGGATTCTGTTTTATCTGAGCATCAGTCCTTTTGATCATACATTAGCATGTTTACCAGTCACTGTTGATACGTGTTGATGCAGGAAATCACTAGGTATTATGTTTAGTTAATGCATCAGCTCTGACTAGAGCATTATATTTCATGACAGCAATGATGCGACATATTTGTCAACAACTTACTTTTGCTCCATATTGCAAGGTGTTTCTTAACATTCCAGTCAGTAAGAAGAAAAAAGTTGAGGAAAGGACATGAGGAAATATCATCTGTTAAGTAAGAAGGAAGGGTGAATTTGCCATTTTATGAAAATGAAATAGTGTCTTAACATATAGTTATTTGCAGCAAATAATGTGGAGCTCAGCTAAAGCTTTATTGTATTAAAAAGCCATATGAACTGTAGTGTTAAAAAGAGTTAAATCTTTATTAACTAACGCTTCATGCTGGTAAAATCCCTGATTTTTGGAAAGTAATGTTTAACAATTATTTCAAGAAAAAAAAACATAAGGTTAAAAATCGTTTTATTGGTCAGCTCTCAAAGATCTCTATAACACAAGTATATAACAATTTAGGTTATCTTTATTTAATAAGCAAGATAATTGTGCAGAAGCACTTTAAAATCAATTTTAATTTATGTAATTAATAAATATAAATAAACATATAAATACACAAACCCTGGAAATCAAAGCATGTTGAAAAGATCACTGAGGAGGACTGTTTCATCATCATTGTCCTCAGGCCCAAAAATAAAACTCCATCCTTCATAACCAGGTTGTTCACCCATAAAAAAGTCATCATCCATCCGCAGCTTATGAAGTAGCTCCTCCAGACTAAAATGCTGGAAACCCCTTTTACTATGAAACGCTTCTTTATTGACGAAGGGATTGGTGCCCTTGTCCTCATTCTGATCTTTCTTGAACTTTCTTTCTCTGCCCTGATCAGGGTTAGTTAGATGGTTCATTTGATCATAGACTCGCCTCTTCTCTTTGTCAGACAACACCTCATAGGCTTAGGGGAAAAAAACAAAAACAAAATTAAATCATAAAATACTTCAGTTTGGTAGTGAATACATGTATTTTAGGATGTACATTTGTGCATCCACACACACCCTGAGCAATGTGTGTGAAGGTCTGCTGTGCATTTGGGCTTTGGTTCTTATCAGGATGGTGTTTAAGGGCCAGCTTGTGAAACGCTTTCTTGATCTCTCTTGAAGACGCAGAGCGAGGAATTCCAAGAACTGAGTAATAGTCACTCACACAATTACAGGCACACACACATAACAGAAGCACCACGCATAAATGCTCTGCTGTCGCCATCATCCACCTGAAGATCAAATGAGAATAATAAACAAACCTATACACATATGCTGTTCAGACATTGGCCACAAAACATATTTGATGTACTAGCATAAAACAAACATCTATAATATCGATCTAACAAAGTGGCATCTGTAAACAAATTATGCTGAAAAAAAATTCCTCATGAATAATGTCACATTTATTTGCAATTACTTTTAACTGTTTTTTAAATCAATCCACTCAAGGTGTCCTAGCACAGTAGTCACAGGTGTAGTTCATCACATTAACCAACTATGGACATGCTCCACTAAGTTTGAAAAACGAAAGTCTCAAAAAGTGCTCATTTTAAACAGCACTGTTGTTTATGAGGTATACTTCAAAATTTAACACACATCTTTTTATAATTTTGCTAGTATTAATGCTGTGGTCTGTTAGTATCATCTGTCTAAGAAAAATGATAATGATGCTTGGTCACACACACACACACAATTACAATGCATTTCTATGGTCCAAACACTTTGGGGCCCACTTTAGGGCTTACCAAGGTTTAAAAAAGAAAAAAAAATCATACATTTCAGCAGACTTACCAAAGTATGTTACTAATACAATCAACACCTTCCCTTGAGAAATAAGGTTTTTACTTATCGCGTAATAAACGCAGAATTTCAATCAATGCTGGCCCCACGTTTCGAAACGCTGCACCTTTTA
Source organism: Coreius guichenoti (assembly GCA_039654105.1). Classification (NCBI taxonomy): domain Eukaryota; kingdom Metazoa; phylum Chordata; class Actinopteri; order Cypriniformes; family Gobionidae; genus Coreius; species Coreius guichenoti. Next base: position 31,249,384 of record CM077180.1, on the reverse strand, counting down.
CCGAATACAACTGTTGTTTTATGGATCTTTTAGTGAACTATTTCAAAAGATTCGATTCATTGGGATGAATCAAATGATTCACTGTGCCACTAACATCCAGTCACGTGAGGGCGCTGTGTATTTGCTCGCATGTCTCTTCTCAGTAGTGCTGCGTTTGTTGAGAGCGGATTGTAAACACACGGCTATGGCTGCTGAGAGGGGCGGAGGCGACAACAACGTTAACGACGAAATGGGGAACCAACTACAGCTCCTGCCAGGTACGTATTGCTGTTTGTTTCCTATTAAACACGGAGTTATAGCAGAGTCGAAAGCATGCCATCTTAATGTCCTCCTCAAAACTTGCAGGGAGATCTTTACAGACATTTCCATATCCGCAGCAGTCGCCGTGCATGACAGCTGACAGGTCTTCTTTACAAACTGAAAGTGTCTGCGTACACCTGTTTGCAAATATATTTTTGTAACACGTTTAGGAGCTGTAGCAAAAATGGATGCGACAACATTTTTAATTCAAATGTTGTATGCGTTTTGTTGTTTTATTGTGTTGTCAGCAGACAGTTGATATTATATTCATTGCATTATGTACCTAGATGAGATATTTGCTTTATGTTTGCTTAATAGTGGCTTCATGCATGCCTGTTGTCCTCAATTCTGTATTGATTCTGTATAGTTGGCAAAATGAAAGTATAAGTGAAAATAGAGTAAATAATAAGAGATTATATTCTACTTCTAATCTTTTTCTTTCTGTTTTTATAGAAAATGAAGAGGAAGAGGAGGATGTCATGGAGACTGAGGATCGAGATGGTGAGGATGCAGAAAAGCCAAGTATTATAAACTTTGACACGAGTCTGCCAACTTCACACGCTGTGAGTGTCATCAGTACTTTTAAACACTGGTCATGTGACCTGAGGCTTATAAGGTTAAAATCATGTTTAGGATATAGCTCTTTTACTCATTTCAATTCATTAGCATGCACATTAATATTCAAGTAGTTTATGGTCGAATTTTTGCTGTAAAAGAAATCTCAATCTATAGAAATCATGTAAATAAGTCATCAAGAGTCTTTTTCTTGTTCTTTTTTTGTTGCATGTTTGTCTTCATTTGTGTGTGCATGTGCATTGTGAAGTATCTGGGCTCAGACATGGAGGAGTTTCACGGCCGTACCCTGCATGATGAGGACAGTGTGCAGAGTCTGCCGGTTCTTCCCCACGTCGCTCTTATTCTGATCCCAGGTCAGACGCTGCCCTTGCAGCTTTTTCGACCACAGGAGGTCAGCATGTTCCGCAACCTCATAAGCCAAGATCGCACGTTTGCCGTGCTTGCACAAAGGTATTAACAGACACAAGGTGTAGAATAATAACTACTCCACAATAATGATCACGTATCTTTGATTCCTTTTCAAGGATATTATTTAAACAGGTTGCATTAGAAGGTTTAAAGGTGTATTGATATTTCTTACATTTGTACATGTATGTCATAGTTTGACCAAGTTTCTATTTCTCTCAGTCCTGATGCGAGTGGAGCGGAGACAAAGGCAGAGTTTGGGACGACGGCAGAGATCTATGCATTTCGTGAGGAACAGGAGTATGGCATAGAGACAGTGAAGATCAAAGCTATTGGACGGCAACGCTTCAGAGTGCATGACATACGCACACAAGCAGATGGGTAGGGTTGCTTTCAGTGGGTACAATGCTATTTTTCATTGAATGCAGTAATGTAATGATAATTAAAAAAAACTAATATTTTTGTCTTTTGTAGGATTCGTCAAGCAAAAGTACAGATTTTACCGGAAAGGATTCTGCCAGACCCTTTATGTGCACTGCAATTCCTGCCCCGCTTGCATACACACACTCCACAGACCAAAAGCTCACAAATAACAACACAGCAGGACCGGTGCAGCCAGACCTATAGACAGGTAACTGACATACAGGTAAACGCACATCACTTTAGACCAGTGTTTCTCATCCATTAGGAGGCCTCAGTAAACATCCAAGGAATACATTTATAATTATTATATTATTATAAATAAAATTATTATTATATTAAAAAATTTAACTATTATTATTAATGTACTAAAAATCTAACTTAATTAAAATGCTAAACATGCACTCAAGATCAGAAATCCCCCCCCCCCCCCCCCCCCCCCCAATAACTAGTTTTTATTAAAGAACATACAGTTTTGTATATACAAGGAGTCACCATCATCGAGCCCATGTGGGATTACATGTAGAAACAGAAACAACTAAGAGAGACTAAATCCAGAAGAACTGCGGCAACGTCGCCAAGACACTTGAAGAAACCTGCCTGCAAAGCTACAGTACTTTGAAAGGTTTAAGGCACTTGTGTAAAAATGCTGTAAAGTGAGGAAGCTTTCAAATATAATGTCATAAATAGATTTTATTTATGAATTAACTTCTATTAACTAAAGGGCACCTTTTAAGCCCTTTTTTACAAGATGTAAAATAAGTCTTTGATGTCCTCAGAGTGTGTATATGAAGTTTTAGCTCAAAATACCCCACAGATAATTTTTTACACCATGTTAAAATTGACACTTTTTGGGGGGTGAGCAAAAACGCACCGTTTTTGTCTGTATCCCTTTAAATGCAAATGAGCTGGTGCCTCTGGCCCCCTTTCAAGAAGAAGGCGGAGCTTCAAGAACTCGTGGCTAGTGTCAGGACAATCTCTCATCTCACGGAATGAAAATGTCAGAACAGAAACTCTCAGTAGCTATGTTCATTTCGAACCGGAGTCAGACAATACTGCCTACAGAGCCAGAGAATAAATGCTGCATGGAGATAGAACAGGCATAGTTTTGTTTAATTATGGTTATAACTTATTTGTCATCTTGCTTTTATCCATTATTAGTACAAGCCTGTTCTAGAGGACCTTGTCCGAATGATGGCCAAAACTTTACAGATGAGTTTTATTGTACTTCACACAAAAGATGAAGCATCCGTTTTACTCCATAAAATCAATGTAAGAGCTTAATAAAACACAGTACAAGAAGTGCGTATTAAAGTCTTGTCCATAAACACTCTCTCTCCCTTGCAACTCTGATGAACTGTAATAAAGTGCGCGCTCTCCCTTTCATTACTGCTGTGACCAGTATTGCTCCGGAGACTATGAGCTGGATCACGAACAGTTGGTACTGATCCATCCTTGAGTAACAACTTTTTATAAAAGCCTGCCTTGTATTGCCCCTCGTTCACAAAAGCAGTCTGGAGTGAAATGATTTGCACAGACATAAACGAACCTAAACCTGCTCCGGCGTCGAAACAATGGCGGACTGTGTACAGCTCATTCAGGGCGGGGTCTATGCTGAAACGGCAGTGTCCATCAACAGTCATGGGAGGGGCCTGTGCAAAAAGTGACGTCACTTTACCCAGAATCTGCGAACGGCTTGTTCTGAGACAACGAGTATGATTTATGGAGATAGCATTTTGGATTTTTATCATTATAGGTTGGTTGTGTACACACACTGCCAACACACATTTATGTTCAAACTCCATGTAAAAGTGGATTTTGGATAATAGGTGCCCTTTAACTAAATCAGATCAATATTTGATGTGACCACCCTTTGTGTTTTGTCCTAGGTACACTTGCACATAGTTTTTCAGCTAGCTTTGCAGGCAGTTTTCTCCAAGCATCTTGGAGACATTGCCACAGTTCTTCTGGATTTAGTCTCAGTTTTTTTCTGTTTCTTCATGTAATTACAGGCAGACTTGATGATGGTGAGATCAGATCTCCGTGTGGATCATACCGGCTGTTGTCAGACTCTTTGTTCATACAAAAATCTTACTGGATTATTAATATTAATGGCAAAAGGAATGTTTAGAAATGTAAACTGATATTTCCTACTGACACACTACAGCAAAAGATATAAATAACTGGCTTAAAACCATTTTTTATTTGTGAAAATACTAACGTGCCTAAGACTTTTGCACAGTACTGTGTATATATTAGATTGAATTGGACTAGTTATTCTACTTTATCATTATTTTGCCATTATTTCTGTATGTAACATACATTTTGCTTAATTGCTTAATACATAATCTCCCTCACACTTTCTTTCATAGAAGAAGCTCCGTTGTGCTGGTATGACCTCATGGCCTCCCTGGGTGTATGCCCTCTATGACTCTGTGAGTTTGATCTCTTATTATTAATTTGATTATATTATAAACAAAAGACTTTACACTATGCATTATAAAGCCTTAAAGGTGGAGTTTTTCCCATTTCAACCATTTCAACCATCATTATTTAATTATAGTAAATATTATTTCACTTTGTAAATACTGTTTTTTTTTACTGATTGTGTTTTTAAAATGTACAATCTCAGCAAACCATCATCAGCATTTCCATAATACTGACAACATTTTAGCACTGATGGTTATGTATGTGTTTCTCTCCAGAAAACTCTCATGAGCAGAGTAAAGAAACAACTCCATGAATGGGATGAAAACCTCAACGACGAGTCCCTGCCTACAAATCCCACAGGTACACACTGAGTACGAGCACGGTCAGCACACAGACACTTTCAGGCTCACACACACAGTCAGTAGTTAGAAAGTGTCTCTCTCTCTGCAGATTTCTCATACAGGGTGGCAGCATGTCTACCAATAGATGATGCTCTACGACTGCAGTTACTGAAGATTGGCAGTGCCATCCAGAGACTGCGCTGTGAGTTGGACATCATGGACAGGGTGTGTATGTGTATAGTTGCCTTTGTCTATAAATCTTCATATATGTCTTTCTATTTGCCTAGGAGTTTGTTTTAATAATATTTATATTCTTCTTGTCTCTTTACAGTGCACCTCTCTCTGCTGTAAACAGTGTCAGGATACAGAAATAACCAGCAAGAATGAGATATTCAGGTCAGACAATGACTTTAAAAAAATACTGAGAACGGAATTTCACAATTTAGTCATATATGATATATTGTTTAGCAATTGAGGAGAATTAAAGGGATAGATTACTAAAAAATATATTTGATCATCATTCAAGGCACCAAATCCCAACAAGCACCAATGAGGAAAATAAAGCACCATAAAAGTTCCATGAAAGTGGTCGTATGAATGATTCATCCATGCATATATTTTTTTTAAACTTCACCAGAACTTGATATTCTGGTGAAAACAACTTCTCTCTGGTGACGTATGTAAACTCTGCACCTTACTTACAATCAACTGCAAGCTCACAGTCAGATCTGCCTCCATCAAATCAACAACTGATGGATAGAACCAAGTCCTCTCCCTACATTTTTTATTTTTTAATAATCCGTTTCACTCAGATGTACATCACAACATGGAATAAACAATGTGTCGCTACTTCTGTTTCATTGCAACTTTAATATTTTAAGTCCTCTGAAGCCATATGATAGCTTTAGTTGAGGAAAAGTCATAAAGTCATTATTTCCCTGTTGAACTTATTTTTTATAAACTGTAACTTGAGGCTTATCGAATGATGACAGACTTTACATTTTTGAGTGATCTTCTCCGTTAAGATGGAAATGAAAACAGTTACTCATTCAACACTCCTCTGTCTTCAGTCTGTCTCTGTATGGGCCAATGGCAGCATATGTGAATCCACATGGTTATGTTCATGAGACACTTACGGTCTACAAGGCCAACAACCTCAACTTGATTGGACGGCCTTCCACACTGCATAGTTGGTTTCCAGGGTGAGATTTAATGTTTTTTTTTTATGTTCAAAAAGGTTTCTTTTAAATCTTAGTATCCATTCAAATAATTAGCCATTTTCATGTCATATTTTATGTATTTCTTTACTTAGGTATGCGTGGACAATTGCTCAGTGCAGAACCTGCAGCTCTCATATGGGCTGGAAGTTCTCAGCAGTAAAAAAGGATCTGAGTCCACCTCGGTTCTGGGGTTTGACTCGTTCTGCCCTGTTACCGACAATCCCACAAGGCGAGGAGGGTGTCGAGGGGTCACGCTTGCTGTGCCTGTGATGTGATCTGACGATTACTTGTGACCTTTAACCCTACAGCCCACAAGCATATGCTCCCCAAGGGGTCTCCTCTATCACCCCCAAAACATGAGACTCCAAACCTCACCCAGAGAGAGAGAGAGCAAGTGTGTTTGTGAGTTTATATATGTAGATGTGTGCATGAACAGGGAGAGGAAAGAAAAAGGGGACAGATACAGAAGTAGAAAGAACAACAGAATGCAAGTTGTTGCCTTCACACACCTTGTGCTGTATAAATTACAGCCTGATACGTGCAATATCATACCAGATGAGCTCTTTAAGATTACAGTCTGCTGTAATGCACTTAATTTACAGTCTAAGCTGTCTTCATTATTACTGATTAGATGACAGTTATTGTTGCTCTTTAAGCAAGATCTTGTTTGGATGTTTATGAAATAAGTGTGATGATCTCATTTAGTCTGACAAAAAGTATTTCATGCCCACATTTAGTGATGTAATCAATCATCATGTAGAATACCTCAAACAATTAAATGTTCTTGGACATCTAAGCTTCTTAAAAACAAGAACTAAACTGCTTAAAATTAAATCATTCTCCACATGCTATGTCTCATGTGCTTGCTTTGGGTACTTGGCACACAACTCCTGGCTAAAATTGGCAGATGGTGAATGATAAAGGAAATATCAGGGAGTTACCCTTTATGTTATTTAGACTTAGTATCAAGAGCAATTCTCAAAAACTATTTTGTATTTCACAGTTTCTTTGTTTTGCTTTTTCTTTGCCATTGTTTATTTGGATACGATTTAATTAAATGATGATATGATGTATGTGTTGAGTTGAAAGCCAAAAACAGATGTATGTATCCAGAATGGAAGTAGTGTGCGAGAAACTACAGTCTGCACTGAGAAATTTCCTAAAAATGTAAAGATTCTATTCACATGTTCTTTAAATGGAGTGCAAAATACACACTTTATACAGATAATCGTCACACATGTACATTCTCCACTAGTTACATACAAAAACACACTGACTTGCATATCTGTAATGTTCAAGAGATAAAATACTGTTCAGTAATAAGAAATTCTCGCTAATAAACCGCTTCTGAAAAGTCACTGTGTTTCATCCTTAAGGAAATTTTGGTAACTACAATTTGTAGAAACATTAATAGTATGGTTTTCTAAACAGAGCCATAGTTTGATCACAGTTTTGAAGAGATAACACATTTGTACTTGGATTTGTGTACAAAATGGATTAAAAATAGAAAATAACTGCATTATTTTGAAGGTATTATTTTCAGCATTCTGCTTAAATAGCATACTTGAGGTCATGTGACAACAGTGAAGCATACTACTGTTGCATAATGCCTAATATTTCATATGCTACTTTTTAAAAGAGAAAGGACTATACACTGTAATAATTTAGTATTTCTTCTTTTACTAACCAGAGAGTATACTTAGTAGTATACAGTATAGTATATATAAATGTACATATTAATACACACAAAAAACAAAAACAAAAAAAGTGTACAAACCATTGATCCATTAATCAAAAAACTGTATATTCATTAAAAATGACAAGTCTTCCTTGCTTTTTTATTGACAATGTTCTCCAGACATTTCTTGTGTATATGAAATTTTCCCAAAATAATAAAAAGTTGTACAATAAAAGTAAAATTATTATTATTAATTTCATTGGAATAATACATACACATATCAAAATTATTTAATTTAAATATAACATTTTTCCTTCTAATGAAATTTTCCACAACCACCCAGAAAATCGTGTGTATATACAATTACAAAACAGATGGATAATAGATGATTTTTCTATTGAACAAAAGTCACATGAATAATCAGTATCTAAATTAAACCTCTCTAACACACTTTTAGCTGGATATATACCGTGTAAAATTTTAAATGTAACCTCTTTTACTTTATTATTTAAACAGTATGCTTCACAAATACACCAAGCTTTACAGTTTATATTTCTAAATACACTGGTCCACAATAAGCTTTTATGAGTAGCTGTTTCACCTGTTATAATATTCCTAATATGTTTATTAGTACAACTGTGTTTCAGAATAGCAATGTCTCCGAGAAACATGTATTGCCTCCGAAGAATAACTTCACAAGCTCTTACAATGTAAATTGTTAAGGTATGTCGTCAAATACAACAGCATACTCTTTTGGTGTAACTGGAAACCCAATTTTTTTTCAAGAATTCACTATAAAATAATAAATTACCGTTTAAATTTAAAAATAATTTAGTATTTCATTTCGAGCACAGCTATACTTCATGCGTCATGTTTTTCCTTGGTCATGTGACAACAGTAACGCATGCTATTGTTCGAAACATCTGTTGCATAATGCCTACTATTTCATATTCTACTTCTTAAAAGAGAATGAAGTATACAGTATACTGTAATAATAATTTAATATTTCATTTCAAGCATTATACTTCATGCGTCATGTTTTCACTTCCGAACAAACCACAAGAGGGAGGCGTTGTTATGCTCTCGCGCGCTGTCTTCTTCACTGGCTCTCACGTGATTACGCAATAACAACAAACGTGACGTTCAGCTGTACAGAAGTATGTCTGACAGTCACGTACACGTTTTCTCTTCAAATCAGATCCCCAATGGTCTGAGCCGACAAGGTGAACTTTATCGTTTCTAGTTAGTGTATTTATTTGTTTGCTTAGCCTTTAAGAGAGAACTAGCGCTTCAGTTGTACTCTGAAGTAGCGAAACTGCTATTTGTATATTTGTGTTGGTCCTGTCCTGTCTTTGACGATGCCTCAGGAATCTCAGGAGGGGCAGGAACCTCTGCCGCTGGTCCGATCTCTGGTTAGCCGGATACCGGCCTACGTGTTGTTCTGTAACAACAGCCCGCGCGTCGTGAAGCCCGTCTGGATCAACTTCCGCGGGGAGCCGCAGCCATACGTAGATATACAGCCGTACACTGGTCGAAGAATGACAACTTATGTGGGTACGTCAAATTATCGTTGAATTATGTTCTAAATAAATTGGTCAGTTTACAGTATGAGGCGTCCAGCTCGTTCAGGGCTATTTGTAAGTGATTCGAAACCATTGACATAATTAGACATTTTGCAAGTGGTGCTCACTGCAGGAGAGGAGGCTGCTCACTGCAGAGCCAGTGGGTGGAGCTTGACGTCCAGCTTTCTGGACGTATTGGGAGGCCCTACCCCGGGGCCAGTTCTAGGCATGGGCAGGGGTGGGCTGAGCCCACCCAGAGCCCACCCAAACGTCTGCCTTGCCCACCCAATCAGAATTTAGGAACTGATAGTGTTAATTTGTTTTTACGATTTGTGCATTGATTAAAACAATCAGAGGTGGGATCTGTGTTGAAAGTTTTGATGAAGGGCTGTAGAATGCCCCAAACAATCACAAAAATAACACCAGAAATTTGCAGTATTTTTTCCTTTATTAACTGAAAGTAACGGCGCGGCGCGTTATAGGCTACTCACACGCTTCAGTCTGTAGCAGAAAAGCAGAGGCTGCACTCACAAGAAAGAAACGGGCAGAAATATTTGCGTGCTATTAAGGTAATTACGAGGAGTTGTATTCGTGAATATGTATCTTGTAAATATTAATATACAGCTCTGATTTGATTTTTGATTCATGCCAATTCGAAATTAGCTATAAAAAAAACTCGCTCATTTAAGAGTGTGCATTTATTGCATGGACAGAGCTAGAACATTAATGTAGCTAAGTGTTTAAAATGCAAATGCATAGTTCAGTTGAAACCTTGCCCTCTTTGGCTTGCTGTTGATGCTGTAAACTGAATGTACGAGGCAAACTGACTGTTTAAATAACAGCACTGAAATAAGAATGCGCTGTTTATCTTTTAATCAGTGCAGGGCCATTCACACAGGACGCGTTTTTGCGGTTAAAAACGCGAGATGCAGGTCTAGAGACGCGTTTCTTAAAAGTTAATTTAACTTGAGTGCCGCGTTTAAAAATATAAAGTATGGAAGAGATGCGAGCGCAACAGTCTAACGGTCTAGACGGGTGATGTTTACATTAAAATACGATAGAAAAGTAGTGCAATGGAATTAAAAAACACACATCATGTGTGGCATTTAATTGCCCCTTTCCACGCAATTAAAGTTGCATTCATTGCTGTAGTAACATGTATGCTTCCATTCTGTTTTCTTTCCAAATTATCACTGAACAGTAGAAAAGTGAAAATGTTAGCATTTTATTTAAAGTGAAAATAAGATTTAAAAAAAAGTCATTTAATACTATATATCTATCTATCTTGTGTATATCCCACCCCCCACCCCAGGATATATGCCAGCCCCCACCCCAGGATATATGCCAGCCCACCCTTCTATAGGTGCCTAGAACCGGGCCTGCCCTACCCTACCCTATCCCTAAACCCAGAGGTGGAGCTGGACTAGGTCAAGCTCCATCCATTATGTCCAGATCCCCTCTCTGGATGTAATTTTGCGCAAAGTGGGTGGAGCTAGAAGGTCCAATCACACCTTAACCCTACCCATAACTCTATCCCTTCACCCGTTAGATCCACAGAGGTGGAGCTGGATGTCATTTGGCTCTGTAGTGAGCGCCATTTGCACTGCAGAGCCAAATGGGTGGAGCTTGAGTCCACCTCTAGTCCAGCTCCTCCTCTGTGGGTCTAAGGGGTGGAGCTTAACCTAATTAGGCTTGGGCATAGGCTAAGCCGCGTTTCCACCGCAGGAACTTTCCCCAGGAACTAGGGACTTTGGGGTGTTACTCGGTGTGTTCGACCACAGGAACCAGGGTATAAAATGAAATTCCGGGTAAATATTTCCCCCTCAAAACGGCCCTGCTCACGAGGTAGTACTTTTTCAAAGTTCAGAAACTTTCAGGGGTGGACGCTGAACATGCTAATTGGTTGAGTTCACGCAGCATTTTATTTCAACCACCATTTTTAAAAGTCTGTTGCGGTGCATGCAGTAAGAGTTGTTTGCTATTCGAATCAACAATGAAGTTTAAAAAATACGACCAATGGACCAAAGGGAGACAAAAGGGGGAAATTTTTACCCGAAACTTCATTTAGACCCTGGTCCCTGTGGTCGAAACACACCAAAGACCACCCCAAAGTCCCTAGTTCCTGGGGAAAATGCCTGCGGTGGAAACGCCTTTTGTTTTTTGACTTATTCATGGCAATAAAATGAATAATCTCAAAGTTATTGTCTATGTGTCTTAAAGGGTTAAGTAGTGCAATGATCTATTTGAATGGAAATGTCTTATACTGTATTTCTGTTTCCGGCAGGACATCCATGGATGTTTCGGGATGCAGAGACTGACGATCCAATGGTAGTCAATAACAAAGAGATGTACTTGCCTGCCGCCGTTGAAAATGGACATGTCTCAATTGCCAACATCACATTGCCTGGTATACATATTTCACTGGCTTTTGCTTTGATAACCAGTTCACTCTATTTATAAAATTAGAAATATAACTATATAAATATAATATAACTGTGATAACTGTATTTTTAGGCACAGCATAAATAACAACACTTCACATTATTTTCATTGTAAAAGAATAAAATAAATGAAATGTGCACACACAATTATAGGATCATTAATCAGACTGTGAATCTGAAATTTTGCACTTAATATTTGTTTACCAGTGTTGACCTTGCGAGATCGCTGTTTGCAAGTTGTGAGGCGGTTGGTGCGCAGAGAAGATATCTGTCGACTGGAGATCGCCCACTGCCTACAAGATGACCTTGCTCAGAGACCCAGCATTCACGACGATCTACGACGCATTAGCCAGCGAGTGGAACAGAAGTTACTGGAGAACAGAGAACAGCAAAACAGATGAAAACATGAACATTATCTTAAGCGTGAATGTGGACATATTTACTGAGCAGACCTGTGCACCAGCATCATATAAAATGGACAATGTAGTCTGGCACTGTAAAATACAAACCAGAGATCAGGAGGAATATTTTCTTAAGCAACTGGATGCTTTAAACATGTATCAAGTAATGTATTCAGGTCCTTTAGGCTTTAGTGAGAGGCACTGACTTGTTAGTCCACAGAAAGAACTTTAGACAATGCAGATATTGTCTGTGTAGTAGACCTCGGAATAGCCGAGAGGCGCATTATTTCACTTTTGGTTACAGTTCTCTGTATACTTTTACCTATAACTTTATATTTGTAAATAAAAAAATACTAAATATTTGTAATTATATCTGTCTAATTAAATCTAACAAATCTTGCAGCATTCATCTATCTATCTATATCTATCTATCTATCTATCTATCTTTAACATTACTTAAAACTTAGAATACATTTTCTGATACATCTTTCAAACTAAAATTATAAAATTGTCATATTTTTACTATAGTTGTTGAGTAAACAAGTGAACACAATAGAAGCATACTAAGGTAAACTGATTTATTTTTTTAATACATATAATTGAAAATCACTTTAACAACTTACCCCATAGTGTGACAATGTACCCCAGTAGTTCTGGGGCATGTTGTCACAAAAATCAACGTGTGTTTAGCGAACGGCATCTTTTTTTTTTCTGAGCAATAACGGCAGAAATGTATGTACAACAGTTTTTTTTTTGTAGTCCTGTATGCGCCTATACAGAAATGTCTGCCTTTCAGAAATAAACCCACCCTGGGATATAAACTACCTCTAAAATTTCCATTTCAATTATGAGTGCTAGTGCATTTAATCTTAATTCTGTAAATCTAATTTAATGTTCACTTTCATATTCCTTCAGAGTCTACATACATGCTCTATGCACACTCTATACTTAGTACGTCCCAGCGTTCACCACCATGAGATCCAGGCCGGGGTCCAGTACGGTGAGGAGCGTTGGCAGCAGTGAACGCATCGCTAATTACTTACGCACGTGATCCACCTGAACTTTCATCTGCACAGGCCTTAAGGTTTGTAATATTATTAACTTTGCTGTTGCTTGGACAGAATCGGGTTTAATCAAGTCTATTGTACACTTTCACACTATTTTCCGTTTTTGTGATCGCCGTTATGGGCGCTGACGCTTGGGGTCACAGTTTTAGGTCAGGCATGAGGTTTCTGCTAATTACTAGCATCTGTAACGTTAGTTAACTGATGGCTTTTTAAATAAATATGTTAACGCGTTTTACATTGTATACAGGTTTGTGCTTTTTATTTAATAATGTATAAAATTAAACATTATATATAAGTATAAAAGATGCGTCGATGTGTTTCTAACCTTTTAGCTAACCTGCAGAAAATGCCCATCTGCTCACCATTGAGTTTTTAAAGATACGTGTAAACATTCAATAAAAATGAAATATTAATTAATTAACTAAGGGAGTAAATATTACTCCTTTTTACTGCATTTGGTTGCTGGACTCCATCTCCACTTTGAATTTACAGTGTTTTGGTTTGTTTACTGTTTTTCAAAGAATCTGCAAGTGAATCCATCTCAAAATTGGCTTAGAAACAGCTGCATCTGTTTGTGATTATCATTTTTGACCCATGTATACATTTTCTTTCTTTCTCAAGATCCTAGTACGATGAACTGCAAAAGGGAAAAGGTGCAATTGACATGGATGAATAAGGCAGTGAACTCCCCCAGAAAGCTCATGAAGAACAGTGTGGGTGTGGCACAGCCCACATGCTGGGATGGAGATGATCAGGATGGTGGTATGAGCGAGGCTGGCTCTCCTGGTCTAAACACATCTACTGGGTCAGCAGGACTGGGCGATGTGGAAAACATGCATCTCAGCACTCCGCAGCACTCTTCACGAAGTACACCCAAAACACGCTTAAAATTTACTGGGCCCCACCGAGCACTACGGAAAAAAAACAGTCCTGTGAGCAACAATAATGATTTTTTTTCAGTTTCCCCAGTCAATATATGTAATATTTTATAGTGGAAATTAAATATATTTTTGTGTAACTTAGTAGTAGAAATGTCAGTATTTAAAAATCGGATATATTTGAGAGAATTTCCATTGATTTGTGGTTTTGTGTGTGGCATGTAGGACAGTGTTTCAGGGCAACAATCCTCTGTTGAGCCTTTACCTCCCTCTGCTGGGAAAAAACGCAGGAGTCCTGAGGATGGACGGAAAGTCATTTACCTCAAAGCTCTGAATGATGCAATGGGGAATGCAGACAAAAAGTCATCGTTCGGTGGGCCGAAAAGTCTATTTGCGAAGAAAACCCCAGACAAACCTGTGAAGGCAGAGGAGGAAGGGGAGGAGGAAAACTGCTCTGACCTTGATTGCTGCTCATTCAGTGAGAAGAATGAACCACTTTCTCAGTTCACAACTAAGGATGATAGGCCTCCCCCGCTGGAGTTCATAGACACAGAAGATGATGTGACAAAAATAAAGCTGGACACCAGGGTAATGGATTTTTTTGGGGAAAGAAATTAATACTTATGTTCCACAATAATGCATCAAATTGATCAAAAGTGCCAGTAAATTACATTGTTCTTAAAAAAAAAAAAAAAAATATATATATATATATATATATATATATATATATATATATATATATATATATTAAATAAATGCTCTTCTTTGAGTTAATTAAAATTAATATTAACACATATATAACACATATATATTCTGCACTATTATAAATGTCTTTTAGAAGATTTGATACTGACTTTGTCTCTATGCACAGAGTGTGATCCTAAAGCGGCCAGAATCGCCGGATTGGTCGGATGTTGATGACTCTGAGCAGGTTGAAGTTTTCTCGCAGGATGAGTCCTTTGAACCAAAGGGGCGACAAACGAAGCTTAAAAGGGACTGTAAGCTTGCGGACTTCAGTGACACTCCTCCACCATTGGAATGCAACCCTTACTCCTCATCACCAGCTTTAAAGACTTCAGCATTCCCACAAGCCTTTTGGGAATTAGAAACTCAAGGGGCTGACACTACCCCAACCCTCCCAGCAAGGGATGTGGAGCTGCCGTCAGAGTGTCTGCCTCAAACTACAGCCTCTGACCTTGCAACCCCCAAGACCTATTCGTGCTTTATGTCAGTTAGGCGCTCCCACAAATTACAGCAGTCCATTATCTGCACCTCTACACTGGCCGATCCTTTTCCCGGGCTCAGAAGCATCACCTATGGCCCCTCCACACCTGAAAGCTGGGATTGCGCTCCTCGTATTACACGCAGGACTTCAGAATCAAATTATTACGCATACTCACGGATGCTTCTCGCTGCTGACAGTGCCACCCGCAGGATGTCGGATGGCTCGGAGCCTCTTTGGCTGTCAGATTTGACCTACTCATATGAAGATTCTGAGGGATTTATTGACACGCACTGTCACCTTGACATGCTCTATGGGAAGTTAGGTTTCCAGGGAAGCTTCCAAAGGTTTCAGAGAAAGTATGCAAGTAGTTTCCCTTTGGAGTTTAGGGGCTGCATCGCAGACTTCTGCAACCCACGGATCACAGAGAAAGAGGCCATCTGGGAGGGGCTACTGTCAGAGGAGAAAGTGTGGGGGGCCTTTGGTTGCCACCCACATTTTGCCAAAGAGTATAACCACACTCATGAGCAAAGCATCATGGATGCTATGCGTCACCCTAAGGCCATAGCATTCGGAGAGATCGGTTTGGATTACTCGTACAAGAATTCCACAGACTCAAGTAAACAGAAAGAGGTATGGCAGACTGGATGATTACCTCCAAATGTTTTAAGAATGTATTTGAGAGAGTCAAAAGAACATAATTTCTGTGTCTTGTTCATGTCAAGGTGTTTGAACGGCAGTTGCAGTTGGCCGTCTCTCTCGGGAAGCCTCTAGTCATACATTGCCGTGATGCTGATGATGATCTGCTGAAAATTATGAAGAAGTTTGTCCCCAGAGATTACAAAATACACAGGTCAGTTCTCATAAAACAAACACCCGTTTTTGGCCAGTTTTTTTTTATGTTAGTTCTAGAAATAATAAGTAATCTCATTAAAAGAACTCATGGCTCATATTTCACTCTAAAATGAAAGTTATATTTGGAATTAAAAATATGAAGCATGTTTTAAGGCGCATTAATTTATTTTATGTATTTGTTTTATTAAAATATTTACAATATTACAATATTTATTAGTTTGTTTGTTCTTTTAAATCGTGTCCGTACAGGATAATTTTCTTGCATATATAATGTTATATACAGTGGGGAGAACAAGTATTTGATACACTGCCGATTTTGCAGGTTTGCCCACTTACAAAGCATGTAGAGGTCTGTAATTTTTATCATAGGTACACTTCAACTGTGAGTGACGGAATCTAAAACAAAAATCCAGAAAATCACGTTGTATGATTTTTAAGTTTTTAAGTAATTAATTAATTGCTTTTTATTGCATGACATAAGTATTTGATACATCAGATTCAGAAAAGCAGAACTTAATATTTGGTACAGAAACCTTTGTTTGCAATTACAGAGATCATACGTTTCCTGTAGTTCTTGACCAGGTTTGCACACACTGCAGCAGGGATTTTGGCCCACTCCTCCATACAGACCTTCTCCAGATCCTTCAGGTTTCGGGGCTGTCGCTGGGCAATACGGACTTTCAGCTCCCTCCAAAGATTTTCTATTGGGTTCAGGTCTGGAGACTGGCTAGGCCACTCCAGGACCTTGAGATCCTTTTTTAACGGAGCCACTCCTTAGTTGCCCTGGCTGTGTGTTTCGGGTCGTTGTCATGGAAGACCCAGCCATTACCCATCTTCAATGCTCTTACTGAGGGAAGGAGGTTGGTGGCCAAGATCTCGCAATACATGGCCCCATCCATCCTCCCCTCAATACGGTGCAGTCATCCTGTCCCCTTTGCAGCATCCCCAAAGAATGATGTTTCCACCTCCATACTTAACGGTTGGGATGGTGTTCTTGTGGTTGTACTCATCCTTCTTCTTCCTCCAAACACGGCGAGTGGAGTTTAGACCAAAAAGCTCTATTTTTCTCTCATCAGACCACATGACCTTCTCCCATTCCTCCTCTGGATCATCGAGATGGTCATTGGCAAACTTCAGACGGGCCTGGACATGCAACTGGCTTAAGCAGGGGGACCTTGCGTGCGCTGCAGGATTTTAATCCATGACGGCGTAGTGTGTTACTAATGGTTTTCTTTGAGACTGTGGTCCCAGCTCTCTTCAGGTCATTGACCAGGTCCTGCCGTGTAGTTCTGGGCTGATCCCTCACCTTCCTCATGATCATTGATGCCCCACGAGGTGAGATCTTGCATGGTGCCCCAGACCGAGGGAGATTGACCGTCATCTTGAACTTCTTCCATTTTCTAATAATTGCGCCAACAGTTGTTGCCTTCTCACCAAGCTGCTTGCCTATTGTCCTGTAGCCCATCCCAGCCTTGTGCAGGTCTACAATTTTATCCCTGATGTCCTTACACAGCTCTCTGGTCTTGGCCATTGTGGAGAGGTTGGAGTCTGTTTGATTGAGTGTGTGGACAGGTGTCTTTTATACAGGTAACAAATTCAAACAGGTGCAGTTAATACAGGTAATGAGTGGAGAACAGGAGGGCTTCTTAAAGAAAAACTAACAGGTCTGTGAGAGCCGGAATTCTTACTGGTTGGTAGGTGATCAAATACTTATGTCATGCAATAAAATGCAAATTAATTATTTAAAAATCATACAATGTGATTTTCTGGATTTTTGTTTTAGGTTCCGTCTCTCACAGTTGAAGTGTACCTATGATAAAAATTACAGACCTCCACATGCTTTGTAAGTAGTAAAACCTGCAAAATCGGCAGTGTATCAAATACTTGTTCTCCCCACTGTATATTTTTTTAAATATTATTTAGATAAGAAATAAACTTATCTATTTTTTGAAGTGAAATTACATTTTATTGTCAGATCTGTAATATTGAGTTAATACATATAAAACCACAAACCAATACATTCTCACCTGTGAAAAGTTATCCCATTGCTTCAGGAATTTAAATCTCTCTGGTTTCACAACCAGACCCTACACAATTTTGTGGCGTCTGTGACAACACGCTGACCGTTCCAAGATGGCAGGCACACCGACGTGTCAGAAGCGGTTGAATGTGGAATGTACATACATACACTCACCTAAAGGATTATTAGGAACACCATACTAATACTGTGTTTGACCCCCTTTCGCCTTCAGAACTGCCTTAATTCTACGTGGCATTGATTCAACAAGGTGCTGAAAGCATTCTTTAGAAATGTTGGCCCATATTGATAGGATAGCATCTTGCAGTTGATGGAGATTTGTGGGATGCACATCCAGGGCACGAAGCTCCCGTTCCACCACATCCCAAAGATGCTCTATTGGGTTGAGATCTGGTGACTGTGGGGGCCATTTTAGTACAGTGAACTCATTGTCATGTTCAAGAAACCAATTTGAAATGATTCGAGCTTTGTGACATGGTGCATTATCCTGCTGGAAGTAGCCATCAGAGGATGGGTACATGGTGGTCATAAAGGGATGGACATGGTCAGAAACAATGCTCAGGTAGGCCGTGGCATTTAAACGATGCCCAATTGGCACTAAGGGGCCTAAAGTGTGCCAAGAAAACATCCCCCACACCATTACACCACCACCACCAGCCTGCACAGTGGTAACAAGGCATGATGGATCCATGTTCTCATTCTGTTTACGCCAAATTCTGACTCTACCATCTGAATGTCTCAACAGAAATCGAGACTCATCAGACCAGGCAACATTTTTCCAGTCTTCAACTGTCCAATTTTGGTGAGCTTGTGCAAATTGTAGCCTCTTTTTCCTATTTGTAGTGGAGATGAGTGGTACCCGGTGGGGTCTTCTGCTGTTGTAGCCCATCCGCCTCAAGGTTGTGCGTGTTGTGGCTTCACAAATGCTTTGCTGCATACCTCGGTTGTAACGAGTGGTTATTTCAGTCAAAGTTGCTCTTCTATCAGCTTGAATCAGTCGGCCCATTCTCCTCTGACCTCTAGCATCAACAAGGCATTTTCGCCCACAGGACTGCCGCATACTGGATGTTTTTCCCTTTTCACACCATTCTTTGTAAACTCTAGAAATGGTTGTGCGTGAAAATCCCAGTAACTGAGCAGATTGTGAAATACTCAGACCGGCCCGTCTGGCACCAACAACCATGCCACGCTCAAAATTGCTTAAATCACCTTTCTTTCCCATTCTGACATTCAGTTTGGAGTTCAGGAGATTGTCTTGACCAGGACCACACCCCTAAATGCATTGAAGCAACTGCCATGTGATTGGTTGATTAGATAATTGCATTAATGAGAAATTGAACAGGTGTTCCTAATAATCCTTTAGGTGAGTGTATATAATATATAGCCGAATGCATAGATATAATACATTATGTGAGCACGGAGTAGGAGAGAAAACAAATGGGAAGTGCAGACAGTTGGCGCATTACGTCATTTAACGACTTTTTGAGCACTTTCCTTTGAAAATAGTTGGCAACACTGGTTAGTCTACTAACCTGTGTCCATATGTTTGTTAGACACTGTTTCACCAACAGCTACTCGGTAATTGAGCCGTTCCTAAGTGAATTCTCTAACCTGTGTGTGGGTTTCACTGGACTGGTGACGTACCATCGTGCTAAGGAGGCTCGAGACGCTGTGCGAAAAATCCCCCTCGACAAAATCCTTCTGGAGACTGATGCACCTTATTTCCTACCCAGACAGGTATCAGTGCTTGTTATTAAGCACATATTGTTGGATTCCCCTTATGTGCACACCTTATCTAATTTGTCATTCTTTAAAATACACATACATTCACCTCTCTTCCTCTTTCTCTAGGTGCCCAAGTCTGCATGTAGGTTTGCTCACCCTGGTATGGGCATACACACGCTGCATGAGATTAGTGTGCTGAAGGGAGAGGAGCTAACCACAGTTCTGCAAACAGTCCGGCAGAACACTAGACACATATACGGACTGTGATTGGGAACGCCGTGTTAAACTACTTGTTTTATCAACTGAAGTCCTTCAAAATCTTGGTCCTGCTAGCAATTTAGTCTTGCATCTTTGGCATTTTCTCAACTAAACAGTCTTCAAAAAGGTTTTTTTTTTTTTTTTTTTTTTTAATAACCTTTTCCTTGTTTACATAACAATGTCTTCAAGAATTGATATTTCAATGTACTATAGTGTGTGTTAGTAAGTGTACGAGCATTGCTACTTAAGTTTCTTACTGTTATAGGGAATTTCACATCTGTTAAAACGGTTAGTAATTATACATTTTTATATCTCTTCAGTTTTGTTTTAAAATGGTTCTGTTCTCAGGTTTCTTTGGTTGTGTGTCTGCATACATGCTTACAAGTTATGTGTGCTTTTGAGACACAAGTGACATAAAATGCCATCTTGTGTCTTCCTTTATATTAGAACCAGTCATTTTCACATGAAAGTTTGTAAAAAGAAAATGTGAAACAGATTGTGAAAAACCACAACAAATCGCTTTTACCAAGTTGTTGGTTTTATATAAATGTAACTTTTGTTTGAATAAATGTATATGCAACATGAATGGGTTTATGAAATGTAATTCTTTAATTTTTGTGACCTCTAAACCTTTAATGTTTCACAAACATGACCCTAAGACCCATGAGACTGAGCAAAGAAAATAGAAAATGATTTATTTGTTGTCCTTTATTTTGTCAAATGATTTGAATTGTGAATAATTTTTTATTTTGAGTTGATTCTTGTAGGACTGGTAGCTCTTGTCAGAATTCTGAAACAAATGAGAAAGCATGTTAGTTACTAAAAGTATTCAAATACAACATCAAACGGTGTCTTGAAGAATTTTCTCCCAGAAAGCACTTTAGTTTTTAGGGTTTTTTAAAAATATGGAACTTTTTCTGGGAAATTAAACTCCATTTACATAATGAATTTTCAGTTACTTGTTTGGATCTTTTCTTAAAACAAAAGTTTAGCTCACCAAATGGAGAATCACTAAGAAGATTCACAAGAACCTTCTGCAGCACAGGGCCGTATTTCTCACACTCTGCTTCACTCAGAGACACAGACATTTCGAACGGAGCGCTTATCTAAACAGGTAGTGAAAACAAAGTATGATTGCAGTAGTAACTCATTGAAATCCCATTTAAATGTGTTTTTACCATGAACTGATCATCTTCTTTAAGCACTGGGATCTCTGGCTCAGCAGCATCCCTTCTGCCCACCCGTGGTGGCCTTCGACCCTTAAAATGGGACACAATATATCTGATGCCAGCATCTTGACAAACTTTATTTTTTTAAATTGAGTTCTTAAAATTGGTTTACTTAAAACAAACTCAGACATATGCTCACCTGTGGTTTCTGAGCAGGACTGAGGAAGCTGGTGCCTCCTCTTACAGACTCGACACATAAGGAAAGAGCACATAAGAGCAGGAACATGTGGCTGGCACGACAGCACAGAGGCATCTTGGGAAGTCACCCGGTTTAGTTCTGTTTTATGACAACAATCTTGATGGCTGCACTTTAAAAGTACATGATTTTATATTAACTGAGTGCACAGAAATAGTTAAAAAAACAACATCAATCAATCAATCCCACCTTCTGTAATGATCCAAACTGCTTCAGTAGGTCTGCACACAAAGATCTGCTTCTCACCTTTATAATAACCGTTGGTTAACAATTAGCATTAAAATCAACAAATGAAACTGTGAAAACAAACAGAACTAAAAATCCCTGATTGTTACTGTATGCATATGTGTGTGACAAAGATTTTCCTTGTGATATGAATATGATAACAGATGATGACAAATAAAGTCATATGGTGATGTGGCTGCTGTGTCAATAGCTATATGTGTTACTAGACCACTGAACTATTGCCATGGCAGATTCATTTCAATTCCTCTGTAACAGGAGCAAATAATTGGTACGAACACACACTTTTAAGTGAACTCACCCTTGTACATCGTTGGCAGCGTATTCTTCCTACAACATGATATTCTTCCATCCCTATATAACAATTAAAATATATTTTTATGGTTCTAAATTGCATATGATTCATTTTCTTTTGATTAATAATAATAATGTATCATAAAGTACCATTTTTATGGAGAATATTAGTTTATAGGCCATTACTTTATTGTGTGTGTGTGTGTGTGTGTGTGTGTGGGAGGACGGGGGTTGTCTTGTAGATGAACAACACTAATAAATAGAACAAGAAAAAGGGGAAAACAACTTGCTGTTAGACTTTTGGTTTTCATATTTTTCACTAACAAAAAATACAAGAGTATTACCATGTTTTTTGTTTTGTTTTTATTTTTTGTTGATATGATACCAGCGCACTACCATATTGGACGTTTAACATGGTAGTAACATGTTTTGTTAGTTTAAATCAACTTTCATACTTTCATAAAAAAGTACCATAGCTGCTGAAATAAACAGCTAAAACCAGCCTAAGCTTGGCTGATATTAGCTGGTCTTCAGTTTGGTCATAGCTGGCTTAGCAGGCTGGTTTTAGAGGGGTTTTGGCCACTTCTTTGGATGGTCAGGATGAACTTAGCTGGTCAGGCTGGGAGACCAACTAACCAGCTAAACCCTGCTGAACACCAGCTTGACCAGTCTGGAATACCAGCTTGACAAAACCAGCTACATCCAGCTTACCCCAGCTTTGGCTATTTCGTAGCGTAATGCCATATTTTGGACATTTAACATGGTAGAAACAAGTTTTACTGAAAAAAAAATATTGTTGTAGTTTGACCTCCGAGACGGCAGATGGCAGGCTACATTTATTCTTTTCAGCTCTATGAATGTCAGTGCTAGCCTGAAGCCTGTATCACCTAATCAGCTACAGTTATCATGGATAAAAAGAAGAAACCATACAATGTTACAGCGTCATCGGTGAATAATTATATATTATCTCTCTTTTGAACAAGACTTTTTTTTCATAATTTTAGTTTTGTTTGTGTGTTATGGTTAGCTTAGCATGACAGCTGACAGTAAACTTGCATTGTGTGCCTGTTTTTAAACTGGGAATGAAGGCCCGATCCTTTAAATCTCTTGGCCAACGTGTACTTTTCAATTTACATTTCAGCTGGTTGATTTGAAAGCAGAATTATATCGGAAGCAGGAACAATTTAAGCACGACAGACTTGGCCAAGATGCAGGAGCTGCACAGAAGTCCAAGACAAAAATAAAAGTAAGACACGGGCATTTCATGACTCCTAGATGTGATCATTCAGCTATTATATATACGACTGTTATAATTGTGTGTGTGTGTGTGTGTGTGTGTGTGTGTGTGTGTGTGTGTGTGTGTGTGTGTGTTTGTTTTGTTCAAAGAAGCCCAATATCTGGACTAAACAAAACGAAGGAGTCGATGTACGAGCGCAGAGGGACGTTCAGGAAACTGCTGAGGAAGAAAACACACTAGATAAATCCAGGTGAATAAACTGTCAATAGGATTTTTTTTTTTTTTTTTTGGTTATTTATAGTCCAGTACCCAGTACTACATTATTCTCATTCTTTATATCCTCTTCCTCAATTCAATTTCTTTTGCCGGCTTCAGTGGCTCAAAAAGTATATAGACACTAAGATGTATGAATGTCAGTACCCTATATAACCCTATATATATATAAAAAATCAAACCAAGTAACTCCAAAAATTAAAGTTCCGTGAAAGGATCTAGCATGTTTGCAGTCGACACTTTGTTTGATAGTTATGTAATACAATGAATTTCATATATAAATGTGGCTTAAGTGTCCAAATATTTTTTAAGGCCAGTGAATGATATGAAAAAATGTTTTAAAAATGTTAAAAAAATTTGTTTTTGTAACAACCTGTTTGTCATAAATGATATTTTAGTTTTTTTTTTTAATTTGCTGCAGACTGTTTCACATTCACATATTAGAAAATCATAAACTCAAAAAAAATACTGATGAGAATACATTATTATTAAAAGGTATTATTTAAAAACAACATTTAAATGTCACTTTTTTTAACTGTATCCAAATACTAAGTTTGTTTTTATAAATATGATATAATAATCCATACACCCTGATTCGAATGCTGATATATTGTAATGACCATATAATAATATGGTTAAACAATGACACATATTAATAAAATATTTTTTTTAAACAATTTAACAACATTATTAGTTTTTTTTTGTTTTTTTTACAATATAATGATGTAGAAAAAATGTTTCAGATCCATCTATTGGTACTCTAAATCACCTTCATTGTTCAGATTGTGGAATACAATAATATTAATGGTCTCCTGATGCATTTTTGTCTTATGCAGGCAAAAATTGGAGGAGAAGGCACGTCTTTATGAACAGATGACAAAAGGAGATTTCCCGGGTATATGCTTGCTTGCATTCCCAGATTCAAACATTTCACTTCTTGAATCAATTTTTACACTGCTTTGGGTGTTACGTAAATTAGATGATATTGAAGTAGACAATTTCTTTTTATATTTAGATGAGGAGACTGAAAGTCTTTTCCTGGTGGACTTCACCCAGAAGATCATCAACCAGAGGAATGAACCACAGACACACACTGCAAATGTAGCAGGGGACCGAGATGGAGAGGACTCTGATGTGAATGTCCCTGTTCCAGTCCCACAGAATGCAAATGAAGAATGGTACGGTGTGTTTATAAATGTATTTTCAACCTGATTAAGAGGCAATATGATTTGAATTTAACTATGGGTTTTCTTGCTTTCTCTCTCTCTCTTTCAGGGTGGACTATGTTGATGCATTAGGACGTTCTCGAAGATGTCTGAGGAAAGACCTACCAGATTTTCAGAAAATGGACCAAGATCTCCAGAACAAGAGGTACATTTATTGTTCTTACCTTTGCTTTGTGTGTGTGTGTGTGTGTGTGTGTGTGTGTGTGTGTGTTTTGGGATGTAACTAATTTGTGCTCAATTTATTTCTATTATTATGCACAGGGTGACTGGCGCTGACAGGACGCTGCTATCTGATGACATGAGGAGAGAAATGCAGAGAGAGCAGTGGGAGAGAGAGGAAGAGGAGCAGATGAAGAGACCTGTTGGACCCATTCACTATGAAAATATAAGAGAGCAAGGTGATGAGAGGAGTGATCTCTAGACACACCAAAACCTGTCTAATGTGTAGAAAATGGCTTCTTTGAGAGTGTTGAATTAAATCTGCACAGTGTCTCACATGAGCGTTTTGTGTCCGTTTCAGAGGCCAGAGAGCTGGGTGTTGGGTATTTTGCTTTTGCCCAGGATGAGGACCGACGTAGAAAACAGAGAGAAACTCTAGACATGCTGAGAGACCAGGTCAGAACAACCAGTCACAAACTCTTTTCCAAGGCAGAATGAGCTGCCTAGTGCCTAACTAGACAGCATTGTAAGGCATTGCAAGTGTGCATACGAAGCAAAGACTGTTCCAAAAGATAGGCAGCATTATGTTGCCTTCTAAGACACTTGGTTTTGGCCCAGAATTAGGCAGTTATCACATGTATATTCTGCTGAGGGAAAAAACACTTCCAGAATGCATTGTGACTTGAGGTGCATTGATATGAAAATTCTGGTGATAAGACCGTTAAATATTGTGATCCATGTTATTATTATTATTGACCCATAATTGAAAAATGGACAATATTACATTTCTGTACTATTTTGTCTATATACATTTAGGGTAAATCATTAAAAACTAATTTAATTTAAATGTAAATTTAAATACAAGTGAATATAGGCATTACAATAATATATAATTGATAATATGAAATCAATATGAGTTGATTGAGAGATATTAAAAATTGTGATATTGAATTATTATTATTAAAGATGAACTGTTTTATCAACTGATATACACCTAATCTGACCAATAAATAAACATATATATATATATATATATATATATATATATATATATATATATATATATATATATATATATGTATATGTGTATATGAGAGTTGGTTAATTTGCCAATAACCAACATGGTACAAAGAGAAATATTGTCAGATATATTTTTTGAATGCCAACATTTTTAAATACATATATAAATATAATAATAATAATATTAAATATATAAATATATATAAAATAATTGTAATACATTTTTAATACCTTTTTTTTAATACATTTTTTAAATATTGTAACCATTATTTTTTTTTTGTGCATTTCAGTTAGGTTACTGACTATGTTGGAAGTACAGTTAGTGAACTCACTAGATTTTTAAACGGTGTCCTTAGCTTGTATACTATTGGCTGCAATTGAAACAGTCTCCCTCAGCTTCTCTACTATTGGCTGCAATATAACTTAAGGTTTACAAGTTTTTTTCTCTCTCTGCAGACCACAGAACAGCGCAGCAAACGTGAGCAACTGAAGGATAAGCGGAAAGCCCTGCTTGAAGCTCGACTCGCTAAAGTGAGGATGAGAAGGACAAAGAAAAGCAAGCTGGAGCCAGGGGATGAAGAAGGTGGTGTGTAGTCTTTAAAGCATATTAAATGTGTATCTCTATGTTGGTGGTGATTTCTAAAGGTTGTGTGGATGTTTTTGGATCATGTCTGATGTTCCCTTGTAGCTCCTGCTGCTGATGGTGCTGAGAATGATGAAGATAATGAAGTTGGACCTCCAGCCCCTGCAACAGTGTCGAAAGTGGAGGTGGAGATTCAGGAAAGAAAAGACACCAAACCTGGTGTTCCATACGTAAGAGATTGGGACAGAGGCAAAGGTACATGACCGTACATATTCATTCCTTCCTTTTCGTTTGCTCCAGTGTTTGCATTTGCTGTTTTGAAGAAAACACAACTTAAACATTTATTTCCTTTTTTAGAGTTCTCCTGGGGTCAGTGGACCAGTCGTCGTCGAGAGGAGCGAGACTCAGATTTTGCTCCTCCCTCTGCTTATTTCGCAGATGACAGATGGGCCAGTCACAACAGAGCAACAGACAAAGGGCAGGCCAAAGGAAAACTTGCCTTCAATTGGTCTGAATCCCAAAGGGCCACAGAAAGAGACACAGAGAACATATCTACCCCTGGTCATCCTTCTGACATGCCCACATATGCACAACCTTCTCAACCACAGACTGCTCAAACACAGAGTTTGGATGACCTGTTGTCGTACTACAAACACGCTACGTGAACAAGTCAGAAAATCACTTTAGGAATTGGCAGGCTGCATCAAACCTAGATGCATTATGCCATCCTTAAGCAGGAGGGACAGTTAGACTTTGTATGTAAAATGTAACTGATTTGCAAAATTAGAATAAAAATGACCAGATTTTTGTTTGATCTTTGTGCATCTTTTATTCCATCACTATCTATCTATAGTCCCAGTGTCAACCGCTTATTTAACCATAATTAATTTTGCCATTAAGTCTTTCACCAGGTGATTGTAAAGTGTTTCATTCTGATATGTGTTTGTCACCATATTTTTCTTAAATGATTTGAAATCCAGGCAGCTTAAATGGTTTTATGCATGCTATGAACACTGCAGTCAGGTGCATCTCATAAACTTTGCCCAGTGTAACTGTGCTTAGTTACTCAGTAGCCTGTAATGAGTGTGCTTTACAAGTTACTTAGTTTGAGTGTATTCCACATGTCACTCGAAAGAGGACACTAAAAAAATATATATTGGATAAAATTTTACATACAACCAAATCGCAGGACCATAGTGACCTTTGATCTGAAGGATATCCTGTCTCCGCAAGAATGTGCGTGTGAGCATTTTGCATCAACTGGAGAGAGAGAGCGAGGAAGGGAAATAGATTAGAAAGAAGAGAGGACAAAAAAAGGGGTTTATATGGAAGATTAAGAGAAGGGTTTACTTTTGGTTTTCTCATATGTCTCTGTTTTTTCCCTTTTGAAGATTAAACCAAAGTAGGAGACCTGTTGAATTCCAGTGAGATGGTAAGTAACCATTTCTGGATGTGATTATCACATGACCATGTAGTAACATGGTGTTCAACCATTTGCTCTTTGTAGACAATGTTCAATTTGTTAATAATAATTTAATTCTTTAAATATCATGAAATGTAGTTTTTGTAGAATTGATTAATCTTGGTTCATTTATAAATGTTATATATACAGTTGCAATCAAAATTATTCAACCCCCCAGAGACGGTAATAATTTACAAATGTAGGTTTTTCTAAAGATACAGTTTTTTTTTTTTTTTTTTTTTTAAATGTATCTATAACAGTTTAGTGGCAAATTAAAAGTGATAATGTCAATATATAATGTAATGCGTTTGACTTATAAGATTTTTTGTAATACAGCTATGTCATAGTTATTCAACCCCTATTCATGTTGCTATTTTTAAGTCACAAACTTTCAGAACAAATTCATCTTGATAATGTCAGATAACTTTGATAGAAAGGTATGTAATGGATTACAATCAACCAATCAGCTGTCAGCTGTTAAATTTAAGTACACAATTAGATAATACCAATTTAGGTCAACCAATTACCAAGCAATGCTTAATTTTGTTCGGTCTGTTGTGTAAAAGGTCGCATTAGCAAATAAAGAAAAAACCCTTAAGCAAAACATGGTCAGGTCAAAGTGTCTGAATAATTTTGGTCCCAAATTTTTATCAATTTTATTGGTAGTCCACTGTATGAAAAATGTTTGGGTATAATATGTCACAGTTTACTTTATTTTGCTATCCTCACTTACATGTCCTGTGTCCTGCACTCACTAGTAAAAAATTATATCTGGTGTCTGAATAATTTTTGGTTTGACTGTATACACATTGTTATTCAATATTGTTAAACATGCATTACTGTAAGTTAATAAGTAAAAAACTGTAAGGCTGTAAACATATTGTTTATTAGTTCATGATGCCTGATACACTAACTAATGTTACTAAATTGAACCTTATGATAGTATAAAAAATGTATATAGGCTACTGGAATATTATTACCTCAAGAGATTTTAGCTCTAAGTTTCACAACATGGATATTTGCTAATAAAAACCCTGTGAGTGTTTAAGGTTGTCACGTTGATTGCAAGTATTGATTTCAATTCTTGTACTGTGAAAATAAATGTCTCTGTGAGTGTTTTAGGAAGGTTCAAGTGCAGAAGCAGAACTAAGTGTAAGTGCGAGCAGCATCAGAATCACTGATTTGACTCAGGATGGAGACGTTCTGACGTTTGCCATCACTTCCCAGAAAGTAAGAGGCCTAGTAAATGCATAAAACATGCTATAAATATGTTTTGTCGAATGCTAAAATATCATTACATAATTTTTTCCCCTCAGTTAAACAGCAGTGTTGGGGTGTGTGTTTTTCGAGTATATGAAGACTTTGACTGGCTTCAACAGAGTCTTTTCTCACAAGAAAACGTTCCTGGAATTCAGGGAATTATAGTGAGTGAATTGTCTAAACACTCCCATATTGAAAACTTCCCTAGCTAAAATTATTGATTTTGAAACACTAACATAAATGGTGATGAAAGCCAAAATATTAAATGCCATGGATAAATATTTCCTGAGTAATCAACTATTTTGTAGTGGAGGGTCAAATGAGATTTGGAGCCAAATTACAGGAGGGAGAAAATGATCAGATGCTGCCATCTTTCAAGTCATTTTTGTCATTTTAAACCCCCTCTACAAAACTGTGGATTACTCAGTCAATATTTATCCATGGCATTTCATATTTTGGCTTTTATCACTATTTCTGTTAGTCTTTCTTAAGAAAAAATATGAACAAAATTAAAAATTTGAGCCAGGGACCTGTGATTGAGTTGACATGGAATGACACTATAGGAATTGCTTATTAATTTTCACTAAAACCATAAGATCTATGAACTCATATGAGATGATTTTATCCCTACAGTTTCCGCCTTTGCCTCCTAAAGCACTTCCATCACAGTCAAACATGCAGGCCAAAGCCCTCAAACAACTTGGTATGTATTCTTTGAATATGTACAGGCAATTCAGACAAAATATATGAATGCTAGTGTTAGTTCTGAGAAATGTGATATGGATGTGATTATATGTGGTTTATACACAAATGTGTATAATGACATGGGTATTACAACGTAAACATGGTTTATGAAGACATACTAAACTGTGTTTTTTGAAATTCAAAAAATGCCAAAAGTTTTGTGTGATGGGTAGGTTTGGGGGTAAGGTATACAGTTTGTACAATATAAAAACCATTACTTCTATGGAGAGTCCCTGTAAACCACATATTCAAGAATGTGTGTGTGTGTGTGTGTGTGTGTGTGTGTGTGTATGTGTGTAGATGCCGCTTGGTCTGATACTTTATTTCTTATCTAACACATTTTATGTTTTTTTTTGTATGTGTGTTCAGGGTTCCTGGCTCTAGGCAAGGATTGGCAGGGTTATTGTAAGGCTTTGGAGTTTTATCTCCTGCAGGTGGCAACACACCCAATTCTCTGCAAGTGCAAAGCACTGGACAGCTTTCTTATTAACTCTGAGGTTTAATACACACACATGCATACATACAGAAAAATGACTGTGGTTTTTCATGAATTCTAAATCTGCATCACAGCTTGATCTTGATAATACAATGCTAACCTGCTGAGGTCTTCAGCTAAATCTGAAAGTAGTAGTTGTGTTTTGGAACATGGTAGCTGGTCATTACCTGATCAAGTGTCATTTAGGTGGTTGACCAGCTGTGCTATCAGCTTGTGCCTTGTGGAGACCTGACTGAGCTGGTCGCCAATATTGGACCAGGAACAAGTCAGCTACTATACTCCAAAAAGCAGTCTGACCACCTTAAGCTGGTACGATCTGATTTGTTGACCAATATGTTCTACCAGCTCAACCAGCTCCCTCAGCAACCTAAACTGGCTTAGACCGGCATGTACCTGCTGGAAACTAGCTATCATGGTTCAAAAACACAGCTACCACCATGATGGTTTTAACTGGATTCTCCAGCATGGAGAAGATCTAGATCTTTTATTGTTTGACCATTTTGCTGTTTTTCTGTCATCAACTTAATCAGTTTTGAGGGAAAGGTGACAAAATATTTGTTGATGATCTCACTTTTGTCATTGTATGTGTATTTTGACTAGTCTCCTGGAAAACAGAGAGGCAGGAAAGGAATCTTGAATCGCCTTAGTCAGGCTGTGGAGGAGATGAGGAAGGAAAGTCATAAGGTATCTGTGTGAAATTTTGTTGTTCATGTGAGTGATTTATGCAGGTGTTCATCCCATCCACCGCTGGGAAAGTCTTTTGTACCAAACACAGCACTGTGTCGTGATATGATATAGAACTATATATATATTAATGTGATTTATATCATATATAAAATGTAATATCCCCAGGATGTGGACAACTTCTTTCAGAACGAGAGAAATAAAAACACAAATATTGCTGCTTTGTCAAGGGTCGCCACAGAGGTACACTATTTAAGCTGTTTTTTCAGTTTTTATCTGGCCAGTGGACTATTAGTCATTTTATAATTCAGTGTGAAATATTGTGTTCTTCTCTCAATAGAAATTACTCGATGTTGTGATGACAGAGCAAAGTAAGTCACTGCAAGAAGTTTACACACATCATTTAGGAATACAGCAGGCTCATATATCACTGTGTGTGTATGTTTTACAGAGCTTGCTTTGGCCTGTGGACATTTCTCCACATCTCTTCATCTTTGTGTGAATCAGGACGATGCAGCTGCTGTAGCTTTCTCCAAGTTAGAATTTACTAAATAAAATTACCTTTTGTTTCTGCGTTAATGTGGATGCTGAATAAAGAGATAATGTGTCAGAGAAATGAGAGGACAATCAGTTTATTCAGATGTTGTGTTTCTTTAGGGTCTGCTTGAAGCTGTCTGATATTATTGAGGCAGTAAAGGTTAGTGCACTTTACATGCAAAATCTTTGAACACAATTGAAGGGTTCTCATTCCAGTATTTATATAAAAATATTGAATACAAAAATTTGAATTTTTTTTTTTTCTTTTTAGCAAAACTTTGAGAAAGTTGCCACTAACAACCTAACTACTCTTGGTTTGGGTCTGGACCTGGAGTCTCGCAACCAAGAGGCAGAGAAAGTATGTTTTATGAAATGCCTAAGCATGACTGTGATTATTTGTGATATCACTTTTATACAATGTTTAATACAGAGTAACTAACCTTTTAGATACAGTATTACCAGTTATAATGGCTCTGCAGTGAGTAGCCTCTCGGCCTAGCGTTGCTGTCCTTACAGTGCTGTGACATATGGCTCTGCGGTTCTGCAGTTGGTTATTATTGGAGAGAATAGTTCTAAACAAAGACACCGCAGAATTACCGTTGCACGTTTCGTTCCTGGATGATGCATCATAAAAACAGTCACTTGTCAGCACATACTTGCATGATGATGCAACTTGCAGACAGAGTCAGTAAAAAATCCCCACCATAATGTGTTGTAACAGGAGATGCTCTTCAGAAGAACCTGTAAACTGATAGAGCTGGAAACTGTTAAGAAGAGTGCAGAAAAAGCCAAGGCCAATAAGAAAGAAGTGGTATGTTTTTAATCTGTGTATCTTTCATATATTCTTTGTCCACATACACACGTCCACACTGAAATGTTCACGTTTAACTGGTAAATTCAGATGAAGTCTTTCTGTCTAATGCTGTAGATGGAGGCGTTTCAAAAAGCTGTTGAGAAAGAGTTCAACCTGGTCTCATCTGTGGCTAAACAAGAGGTAAATGCTGTGAATGATGTTAAACCCAAAGATTATCTGCCAAATGTGTTACCAGAGTTGTTACACTGGAAACATGACTGACCTTGTGACATGACTTCTGCTTCCTCATTTTAAAGTAATGTTGATTACACATTGTACATTTATAGCGGCTATTGTTTATTTATTGGAGTAATGTGTGGCAGATTGAGCGTTTCAATAACTCCCGAGTGAATGTGCTGAAGGACTTCCTGATTGGCTGGTGTGAACAGCAGCTCAACACAGCGAAGGAGTACGCTGAACTCTACTCACAGCATCTCGAAGCTTGCAGAAACATGTACTCAGAGTGAATGAAACATAAACAGGGGGTAGATCATAACAATATTGCTGGGTAATGTAATCAAACTGTTCTGAGACTGCAAAAAAATTAGAACTTTATCATATGATAAAAGTGCTCCGTAAATTCGGTTTATTCTCATATCTTTTTAATCACTTGTCCTTTTTAATCTGATTGTACGTGATGTTTTCCAGCTTTTAACACTGAAAAGTCATCTAATTTTAACTTCCAGTTCCACAGTTCAAAGTTAGACTATAGATTCAGAAGTGAACGTTGTTCTGTAAGCTTGAAGTAAAGCAATAAAACCCATGACTGTTTCTACTTTGCAAACATTGTCAATGCTGAGGTGATGGTTGAATTACTGCTGCACAAAAAGAAGCATATTTATATATAATGGTATATAAAGTTTATTCCATCAGGGAGACCAGTGTCTGTTGCATAACCTGCTTAGACTAGTCTTACAAGTTGGTCATCTAAATGTTTTTTCTTAAAGGGATAGTTCACCCAGAAATGAAAATTATCCCATGATTTACTTACCCTCAAGTCATCCTAGGTGTTTATGACATTCTTCTTTTAGACGAATAAAATCAGAGTTATATTAAAAATGTCCTGGCTCTTCCAAGCTTTATAATGGCAGTCACTGTTTTTGAAGTCCATAAAAGTGCATAAAACTGGTCATAACTGGTTCAAAAGTCAGTTACTTAAAAATGTAGCCTGGCCTAATATGAATTCGAAAAGTATAGATTGATTATAGATCCCTTTGCTAACCTCTATTTGATTAGATTAAGACACAGCCATAACACTATATTTATGCATTTTATGTATCGCTCTCTACAACGTCGGATACATAATAGTATTAATGCAACTAGTCCCATATGGATAAAGCAGATCAGGAGTCGGAGTTGCAGTCAAATGCAATAGAGTTTAATGATCATAGTGTTTTACATATTCTAAAGTCTGAAGTCGGACAAACAGTTTTAACTAGAAAAGTGTAACATGCAACGTCCATATCTAGGGGAAAGTTCAAGAAACCTTTACAAAAATGAAAATTACTGCCATATGCATATAGTAAGGTAATATAGGTAAAAGACAGTTAAATAGGCAACAGGTAAAGTGAACGAGAAGAAAAATAAAATATCAAGAAAATTAAATATTAAAAATAATTTTGAAAAAAATTGAGTTTATTCACAATACCACTTCAAACATTACAATAATACAGTTGGGGGTACAGAATCAATTGGGTAGAGTGAATGGGTCCCCCAAGGAAGCTAGGAAAGCTTATAGGTGGGGGCCCATGGTTTATGAACAGATAGTGGTACAGACAAAGGTATACACAGTTACCGGCTGTAACCAGATGATGATGAGTAAAAGCACGCAAAGAGCGCACCAGGACATACATAACATTACATACACATACAATCATACACATACATCCCAGAAGTCCATGAGAAAACAGTTTTATATTAGATATAGGTTAATATGAAATGATTTTTTAGTTGTCTTTTGAAATTGGAGATAGAGGGCAACACCTTGAGGCCATCATTCTTGATAACTCTTGATTAAAATTGATCACAACAATTTAGAAAGTAAATTTAACAAATGATTTATGCAAGATTACAAAAAACTAATCAAGTCAAAATATAGTGAGGAACCAGTAAATGTTAAACTAAATTATATAAATGTGCATTTAAAACCATTTGACCTCTTCTACAAGATGAATGCTGATGTGGAGGTCTATTTCCTGCACACCCATAGAAATCAGATGTGCTTGCTTTAACTGTCCTCTAATGACTTCTTTAATTGATTAATTTTTTTTTTAGCTTTTTTACTTGTGTAGTTTTTTTCCTTTGCAATGTTTTTATCAGCCAGTTTACATCCTTGGCAGTGATTTATAAGGATTTCTTTAGGAAACTGTAAGATATCATCTAAATGAAATGCCAGGCAAACATGATCCCATACATAAAATCTCTCCTCCACAGGTTCAACCTGTGCTATTTTGTCCTCTTTATTCAGTATCAGTTTAGAACTAATGGCATTACCAACAGCTTGTGCTTTCCAGACAATTTGATTTTCTTCATAATCTACAAATGAGCTGTTTTCAATCCTTGTGTATTTCTCAAACCTCTCATTGTCCTCAGGACTGTG
The DNA here is from genome assembly GCA_039654105.1 of Coreius guichenoti. NCBI lineage: Eukaryota > Metazoa > Chordata > Actinopteri > Cypriniformes > Gobionidae > Coreius > Coreius guichenoti. Next base: position 31,214,472 of record CM077180.1, on the reverse strand, counting down.
AACAAGAACAACATACATGATCTCCTGCTTGTAAAACATTGTCTTATATTCCCTGAGAACTGGGTCTTGGTCTCCACACATCTGCTCCCTGTATGTTTTCATCAGATCATTCAGAGGAAAAGAGAATCGAAAGTTGCCATAGCGTGATTTTTTGTCGAATGCAGGTGATGTGGTGAACATATGGAGGAAAGGATCCTGTCTTTCTGTTTGTTCTTGGGATCTGTCTGGGAACACATTGTCCAGATAACGCTTCTCAGCTGCTTGTATACTCTCTTTATCAATCTTCAGGCTCCACCACGAGAACTTCTCATCATCATCACCATGAGCCTTGAATCCCCCTGACTCCCAGATTTGGTCAAAACTTTTTGAGTCAGTGACATGAGTCACCTCTGGGATGTGAAATTCAATGGGAGTTGGATAATTTGGGATGTCATTAGTAAGATAATCAACTATTTTTAGTTCATAGTTTCCTCTTCCCAATCTGTGGAAGTCACGCCGTATTTGTGCTACATTAGTATCATCCTGAAGTGCATTTCCCAGATCTTCTATGCTAATGTGTCCATCATGACTGACCTCAGAACAGTTGCGATTATTTATTCTCCCGTGGAAGGCGTACTGGAAAGATAAAGGTTTAATATCTCAATTTGATCAGCTTCAAATACATAACAAATGACTATTTCACAGCAATTTACTTATTTTGTTCTGTATAAAGAAGACCCAACACCCAACCTGTTGTACATTATCTTCTACATGCCTTCTGCCCTTTGATTTTTTTTATTTTTTATTAAAAGGCGTTTTAGTATAATTCTAAAAATGTAGTTTAATTATTTTGTTAATGAAGTAAACAAAAACCAAAAAATAACTTACCCATACATCTTTTTTTATCATGTTTTTTTTCTTCATAATGAGTTTAACTCATTGTATTGTATTGCATTGCATTATGTATTATTACTGGTATATAAATCATGGCCTAGGACCTCAATACATTGCAGATATGTTCATAGAATATAAACCTAACATATAACTCAGATCATTAGGATCATATCAGCTAGAAATACCAAGGGTTCACTCAAAGCAAGCAGAGTCTGCTTTTAGCTATTATGCCAGCCGCAGCTGGAAGCAGCTTCCTGAAGAGATCGGATGTGCTCCAGATGTGGGGGTGGGGGGTTGCCCAACCACTATGACAAACCATAGTGGTTGGGCTGGTTCTGTGGAAATGTAGCGTGGTTAAGAAGTTTCTGGAAGAGAAATTGAAAACTGCGTGGGTGATTAATCGGAGCGTGGACTGAAATAGTCCAGCTCTGCCTGGCCGTTTTTAGGTGAAAGATCGAATCTGCTGGAGACGTCCGACAAATTATTTAGGCGCGCCGAAAGAAATCCACAGAGAAAGAGACAACCAGTATGGGGAAGTCCCAGAGCAAGTGGGGAAATTAAGCTGAAATGTTTTACCAGATGAGAAGTCTAACTATGTATCACCTTTTTACTCTTTTAATTCCTTTTATAAATGTATCATCTTTGTATCTCTTTTAATTCCTTTTATAACTGTTTTAATTTTCATTACTTTTATTTTGTAATTATTATAATTCCCTTTTCTATGTAAAGCACTTTGAATTACCATAGTGTATGATATGTGCTATATAAATAAACTTGCCTTGCCTTTGTGTTTTGACCCTTACAATTAAAACTACAGAGCTTTGATCATAAAACTAAGCATGTAAATATCATTTGACTGACATATTATTGGGAGATATAAAGTGACAACTAACATTTATGAGCCTTTTATGTAAGTACTTTTATTAAAAAAAAAATATCATTGATTTTCTATTTCTATGATTGAGCTATCAGAATTTCATCTTACCTTTTGGGCTATATAAATACCAACACCTTCACCAAATAGCATATTTTTTCCTCCTCGAGTGTAAGCTCCATACTCTCACCAAATCATATAGGCAATAAAAGCCCGAAATATCAAATATTATACAAAACACATATGCAAACTTTTTAAATTGACTTTAATTTATATTTTGTCTAATGGTTCTATAAACTGTTCCTTTCAAACTAATAGATTTTTCTTACCATTATTTCATATATCAGGCTTTACAGGGTTAAAAACACAACACCCCCCCCCCCCCTTTCAAGACTATCTTGGTTACTCTTGTTTCTTATGCCGCAACATAGCAATACATGTTTGTTACAGATCTCCTTCGTGATACAGAGACCAGCTCTGTGACAGTGAATGAACACAATATGCTTGCATAGACTCTTGTGCCATTTCTGCTTTGCTTTGATTAAGTATCATGCTGCGTTCACACCGAACGCGAATAGAGCGTCAAATTCGCGTCTTTCGCGCGAATGAGGCGAAATCGCGTCCATCGCGCCCCGCTAAACATGTCTATCGCGCCGCAGGACCTCCAAGTTTACATTGACAACGTGGAAATCACTCGCTCCAGACGCTCTATTCGCGTTCAGTGTGAACCCAGCATTAGGTTAGCTAACTAGAACACATTTTAATAAATTATAAATGTGTTTAAAAAGGAAGTTCTCATTTATTTGATTTTGAAATGCTTTAGTATTTGTTTAGCTCTGTATTACCTTTTTTGTGTGACTGATACTGTTACTCGTGACTGATATGTTAGACATGAATTGTCAAGAATTGACTACTTACTTGTCTAGCTGCCTCTGCCATTTTGTGAGGTTTAAGCAAATTGCGATGCTGTTGGTCACTGTTTGTGAAAAAGGGAAGCCAATGCAATGCTCTGCGGGTTTATAAAATCTTTCATTCTGCCACGCCTGAGGGCAGGGCTTGTTTTTAGAGAAAAGCCTATTGTATGAAATCATGTTGTTTTGTTCATTTGTAGTAAAAATTAAAAAAGATGACTATTTCAGTGAACTATAGTACTTCAAGTGTGTGTTTTTCTTTTTACTTGTTGGCCGTAAAAAAAAATTGTAATAAAACAAACAAAGCCAAGAGAGGCTTTTAATATATGATTTAACATAAACAATTAATTATCCAGAAATGGACAAACATCCTTTTAAATGCTTTTATTTGATTTCTTTTTCTTTCAACAGAAATAATCCTTGTACATTCATACACACAGATCGTGTACATTCTCCACAATTGAAACAGAGGTGAAAACACAATTTGAAACAAGATTGTCATGTATGTCATGTAGCCTGTAGATGGAACATTTTGTCAAAAGGAAGGGAAATATGGGCAATGGAACAGTACACAAACCCACAACATTCTACAGCACCATCTAGTGGCAAAACTCTTTTATATGCATGAATGTACTGTAAATATGTATTTAAAAAAAGACAATACCTGAAAAAAACAACACTAAGAATGACATTTAAATTTTGAGTTGCAAACAGGATTTAGAAAAGGGAATTTCACAACACACTTGACATTCTATTGGTCCTTTGGTCTGTTGTCAATAGTTCCATACATTTCCTCAGCATCATATTTTCTCTGCAGAATACCATATGTTGAATTGTGGTCACCCTAAAGAGAATTTGTTAATTGTTTATTGTAAAATGTGGATTTTAGGTAATTGGGTTTAAATTATTTTAGCACTCATTCTGGCTTTTCTAGTAATCAAAAGAATGTGAACAAAGAATCAAGATTTTGATTAACTTACTAAATTATTTTCCACATTTATCTCTTCAGTCTCCATTCTTGCTTTTCTGAGAGCTTTAGAAACAGTAATTACCTGAATTAAAACATGCTCATTGAAATGTATTTGTGTTGTGTGTGCATGTTAATGTGTGTGTGTTCATGTTTTTCTATCCCGGTAGGAACTTCAACCTGAATGCACAGACCTAAATTGAGGTCCCCATGAGGAAACATTATAAATCACACAGAATGAGTTTTTTTGAAAATGTAAAAATGCAAAAAGTTTTGTGTGATGGGTAGGTTTAGGGGTAGGGTTAGTGTAAGGGGATAGAATATACAGTTTGTACCGTATAAAAACCATTACGTCTATGGAGAGTCCCCACAAAGATAGTGAACCAGACATGTGTGTGTGTGTGTGCTGACCTCTGTGTATGCAGTAAATGACAGCTGCTCCTCCTGGTGCTAGAAACAGCACAGAGATCAACACAATGAGACTCGTCTTAGAGAATGCTGGTCTTTCACTTCTCTCTAATGAATGAACAGAGAGAAAGAAGAAACCGTGTTTAAACACATATTAGGCTACACAACATTGCATAATCTTTTTATGGAAGGTTTACTTGTGAACAATAAATAAATAGTGTTTATCTTTACATTTATAACACCATACATGCAGTTGAAATTGGTAGCAGAGACTGAATGCTAACTTTCAATGGAGACGTCAATGAATCTGGAGTTTTTTTCTAACAAACAGACGTACGATCCCTGGTCATCCTCAGTCAGTCCTGACAGAAGCAGAGAGACGTTTCCAGGTAAAGATTGATTAAACAGTGTAATTCTGTCACTGTACAGCTCAAACACACTGGATATATCAGTGTAAACGCCATTTTTAGAAGCCCTTCTGCTGTTGGTTTCCCAGGAGATGCTCTTGGGCTTGTCCTGTGGGTCGGTACAGGTGCAGGGCAGCAGCACAGACTCTCCTGAGAAGGCTGTCATCTCTGTCACACCGCTGTATGATGGAGTACAGGCTGAGGGAAACACATCCGTATATATCAGGGGTCCCCAAATGTTTTGTCAGACGGACCTTTTAAACTTAAATGTTTTTCATTTAATGTACCCCGAGGTTTTAAGTTCCTATTTGGTAACACTTCACATTAAGGTTCCCTTTGTAAAGTGTTTATAAAGGTGTTTGTTAATGACTAATAACTCATTTACAAATGCGTTATAGATCGTTGATAAGCAGTTATAACTGCATGAATAAAAAGGGTGACTTTAACGCAATACCTGCCAAATAGTGAGCCCTTTTTAACTCACATGTTATAAATGCTTAATAAATGTATTTATTCACACTTATTTACCTCAAAACCAGATTCCTGATTTATTTCATGATGCAGCAAAAACCGACGATCTTAGTGAGACTGAAGGGTGTTGTATTTGTGGTTTTCTCATTAATATCTCATGACTGCCACTTTTCTTAAGATGTTCCTTACCAGAAGTTACTGTCTTACCCATGATATTCCACAAAAGGCTCATGCCTATCCACAGCAGTGTATGAAACTGATTTCTTGCTTATCAAGATGAAATTATCAAACTTTATTTTGAAATGTAAAGTGAACACATGTGAACCATTTATTAATGCGTTACAAACATTAGTAACCTGTGAAAGTGAACCTTAATGTAAAGTGAACACCTGTGAATCATGTATTTATTAATTATTAATGCACACACAGAAGATAATATTTTTTTCTGATTAAATATTTTATTGTTGATGCATTGTATCCATAAACACAACTTTAAACTTGAACATTAACATATTAATACGCAATCAATAATTATTTTTGATATCATGATAAAGGCCACTGTAACCTGAGCATCTGGCCATCCACACTTACAGTAACGTTACATGCGTGTGACAGAACCTCACTAGCGCAGAACACGCGTGCTTTAGTGATGTGATCCTGTAGGAGTAGAATCAAGAGTAGCACACTACTACTACTTCTACTTATAAAAAGTATACATTGCATATTATACATATTTGTCACAGTTGGTTGCGAAGAGCAGTGAGGAAGCAGGATTTAGATGCAGCAGTACTATTTTTATTAAGAAGATAACTGAACTCAAAAACGTATGAGAACAAACTATCCACATAAAGACGAAATCAGCCAACAAAAGACTAAAACTCAGGGCTATAAATACACAAGACTAAATGAGCAGCTAAACAGTTTGTTTCAAATCTACAGAAACAAACAATAACTTAGAAACCAAAGAAAACAGGAACAATTAACTGAAAATACAACAGAATGAAGTAATATCAAAATAATAAGCAGGCGAACAGAAAACTAGACAACTTTATTCTACTCTTACAGGATCACATCACTAAAGCACGCGTGTTCTGGCGTGTGACAGGAGTTGGCGCTAGTGAGCATCCGATAAAGATAAACTCACTTTTCAGGTGAAGAAGTCACGCTGTTCCATCGTTCTCTGAAGCGAAATTGTAAGTGTTGCTGATTTGATGGGTAAGCTAACTGAGGTGACATCGCTGCAGACTATGTTTTTCAAGTGTTTATATTAATTGTGTAATCGCTGTGTTAGTTTGTAGTTACCATACACAAATAACCGCTCCGGCGCTCCCTCGGACGGTTCTGTCACGCACTTGTAACGTTACTGTAAGTGTGGATGGCCAGATGCTCAGATCAGGTTACGTGGCCTTTATCATGATATCAAAAATAATTATTGATTGCGTATTAATATGTTAATGTTCAAGTTTAAAGTTGTGTTTATGGATACAATGCATCAACAATAAAATATTTTATCAGAAAAAATACTATCTTCTGTGTGTGCATTAATAATTAATAAATACATGATTCACAGGTGTTCACTTTACATTAAGGTTCACTTTCACAGGTTACTAATGTTTGTAACGCATTAATAAATGGTTCACATATGTTCACTTTACATTAAGGTGCACTTTCACAGGTTACTAATGTTTGTAACTCAATAAATGGTGCACGTGTTCACTTTACATTAAGGTTCACTTAGGTTACTAATATTTGCAAGTCATTAATGAATGGTTCACAGGTTTACACTTAAGATTCACAAGTAACTAATATTGGAATTAAAATATTCATTATTAAGATCTCATCAAGTTATGGTTGTGCTCTTGTGTTTTTTTTTTTTTCAAGATAAAATTTGATAATTTCATCTTGATAAGCAAGAAATCAGTTGTATACACTGCTGTGGATAGGCATGAGCCTTTTGTGGAATATCATGGGTAAGACAGTAACTTCTGGTAAGGAACATCTTAAGAAAAGTGGCAGTCATGAGATATTAATGAGAAAACCACAAATACAACACCCTTCAGTCTCACTAAGATCGTCGGTTTGTGCTGCATCATGAAATAAATCAGGAATCTGGTTTTGAGGTAAATAAGTGTGAATAAATACATTTATTAAGCATTTATAACATGTGAGTTAAAAAGGGCTCACTATTTGGCAGGTATTGCGTTAAAGTCACCCTTTTTATTCATGCAGTTATAACTGCTTATCAACGATCTATAACGCATTTGTAAATGAGTTATTAGTCATGAACAAACACCTTTATAAACACTTTACAAAGGGAACCTTAATGTGAAGTGTTACCAAATAGGTTAATAATAATGTATCGACATACGAATGTTCACAGTTCTATGAAGTCGGTTAATGGTCACATGACATGCAAGTAAACAGTAGTAATCTTTACAAAACTAATATTTTTATTATTGTTTTAAAATGATATACATCTGTTAAATAGCCTATGTATTTTAAGTTAGATTCCTTATAAATATCACTTATAATATCACAATTTATCTGAACTCCAGCATTTGTATTTGGAAATGCATTCAGATCACTGATTCAGACTCAAATTCATGGATGAACAATGAATTAAATTTACATTCATTAAGTAGTCTTACCTGTTATGAGGTGGTGCAGAGATGACAGGATGTTCAAAAATATCCATATATTTATATATGTCATGTTTGTACTGTAATGGTCATGTATCTATTCAGATGCAGCTTTCACAAGTCACATCCTGTCAGCTTTTGTTTTTTATCAGTACAGTTGAGGAACTCTTACACAATTAACAGTTACTGTAACAAGCATATGAGTCACTGAAACATAAAGACACAAATGAAGGTCTTGAATATATTTTAATTATGATAGGCCTACTATTATAAGTGTTGCAGTGTTCGTCTCATTGCTGTTTTGTACTTAACACTGCTAGGCTGTTTTTTCTTAGCAGACGTTAAGATAATATATCATTAAAATTATAAAATAGTTTTAAAAATTAATGTAAATGATGAAAATATGCATATTAATTTATTTGGTGAATGGCCGTCAGTCGATTAATGGAGAACTAATCGAAATAACATCTGAAATATTTCTGAAATGTATTGGGTAAATAATTATTGTGAAGATGGATATACATGAATATTAATGCAGTGAAAGTGAAGTGAATACTGACATTATACTGGGGTGGATCAGCATGAGCAGAAAATCAATATGATGATGGATTTTCAATTGCACATTCATTACTTATCTAAACATGCCTGTATTTTGACCTATTTTCAGTTGCAAAATTCAAAACATCACTTAATTTAGTAACTGAATAAAATGTAATGCTGTTCAAGAAAATATTTACACACAAAAGAACACAAGAACACACATGCACAACTGTTAACAGGCTCATCTCATTCATAAAATCTAAAATTTATTGAAGTGAAAGACATTCTCTTTGAGCACATCCCAGCATCAAGATAACATGTACAATCAAGTCAACAACAACATTTCCGTAAACAAGAAAGCCATGGAGGGGACAAAAAGATAATTTAGTAGCTTAAAGTCAAGCTGGGAAATTTCTTCATTCCTCAACATTCCAAAGATGAGTCGACATTCTGAATTAAATATTGATATTCTCCTATCATCTGAAGGCAGTTTAAAAAGATTACAACTTACAGACAACTAGTCCTGTAAGAAAAGTACAGCTGTAACCCATTCATTTTAACAACCAGTGTCTTACTGTATCTGCTCAACTAATTATATTAAAATACCTTTGTATAAAAGAAAATTCTTTGCTTAAAATAACTGTATCACACTGTTATACTCTATATAATAATTCCATTCAAAATATAAAATCATATCAGTATATATCTACACAAAGTGCAACTGTAAATAAAGTGTTATTTCACTGAGGTTAAAAACACAAACATATTTTTTTTACCTCTTTCAGTGCAGAAACTACTGTGGGAGTTTTAAAAGTGTTGGGAGGTAGTCTAAAGGAAATGGCTTATTACTGGGACTTGTGACCAGAAAGGGTCTTCAAATGAAAGCCTGAACAGTCCAGTTTACCCTCAGCCCTGGTGCCTCAAAAGACTGGTGATCTAAAAAGCCATTTGGATGGTGCATCTAATGGAATTTTCAACCAGTCTGTTCTCAGTAGGGGAGGGGTGACTTTGAAATGGTGGTAAAAACACTTCCAACAGAGTTCATGCTTATCCATCAGTGTCCGTGGTGACCTTACCACATAGAAGCCTTTTATTGCTCAATATTAACACGTTTCAATACAAGACAATCAATAAAAATAGACAGGTCCATCAACTGGATAAGGACTAATTTGGTTCATGGCCATGTTGGTCTAATGTAACTGATGGCTATTTATACTGGCACAAAAATAGATCAAACTGAGGTTATTATTCTGATCAGCCATTTGGCTTAAACACATACTTATTGTGGATGTTTTGACGATGAACAGAGCACACATATACAGTAATATCTACAGCAAGTATATACTTAAAATCAGAACATTTAAACAACTCTCTTATTCAAAAATGAGAACCAGACAATTACCAAAAAAATGAAATAAAAATAAAAATACATGTACGCTACAGCACAGCACAGAGAACTTTGTCTTCTAAAACTTAGTTAAAATTTAAAAAGAACCTGGATTTGGTAGGAGAATATGTTGCACATATGCACATACACACACTGACACACCAATATATCTCACACAGCTATACATAAACAGTGTGAGAAACGGTGGGGAAGAGTGAACTAATATCTGTGTGTTTTTAGCACATGGCTGCTTCTCTAAGTCAGCTGTATTTCAAACAACCGACGCCAAGAATGTAATTTCTTCTTTCTGTGGGGTTACTTCACAGAACCTCCTGTGTGGAGAGAAAAACACATAGATAAAGAAAGATAAAATCACAAAACAAAACTTTTTAGCAGTTTAAAACCCAGCTTGTCATCTAATAATCATCTAGCTACCAGCATTAAAAAGGTCATATTATGCAATTATACAAAGTCTTGATTTAGTTTTTTGGGTCTATTAGAATAGGTTTTGGTCTGTCAGTAAAGCTCTGTTTAGTTCTTGTCTCTCTGAAGCCCCGCCTTCTGAAAAGCACAATGTGCTCTGATTGGTCGGTTGGACCAGTGTGTTGTGATTGGTCAACCTCTTCGAGCATGTATTGGAAATGTCACGCCCCTTACCATAACCACATTAGATCCAGGATGGAAAAAAACAACATCTCTTGGATATGGCGACAACACACTACTACTACTCAACCAGGCCTCTGCCCTTTTTTTGCATATGCATTGGGCAGAAATTATTTAAATGAGGAATATTGTGACGTGTACGTTCCCGGATGAAAACTCAAGACTACAATCTAAGTGTTTCTGGAAGATCAGAAACAGTGCTCAGTGATACAGAGAATAACTCCCTTTTGAGTGGGCTGTACAGATACAGACCTTTTTCATGCTCAAAAAACAACATTACACACTAAAGAAAGTTGAAAATGTAAAACATCCTCTTTAACAAAGAAAAGTCTTAGACACAAGGGTAAGAATGGAAATTCAGAGAGATGGATCAAAAACCAACACTTTAAAGGATGGAAAGAGAGTCTTCTTGCCTTTTTATGTGTACTTGAGCGCTGTGTGTCCTTGTGATTGGAATTGAGGGATTTCCATACAGTGGTTTTAGACATTTCATCAGATATGTTAATATCAGAGGGATCGTTCCTGGACAACAGGTGGACACAGTCGAGGAGAGGAGGGGTGAAGGCAGGAGAAGGGGACAAACGGAAAGGTGAGTGTTAGTAAACATTAACAGATACACAGTGGACAGCTTATTTTGAAGGCGTCTGCCTGTTGGACGGGGCCCCAGGGTTTGCGGTACGCCACAGTGTTTGCATAGAGCTTCTGATAGCAGTGTGGTACCTGGGGTCTGGGGTTCTAGGTGAGTGTAGAGGTTTGCTCTCCATTGGGATCTGCAGTGTGTCTTTGTCTTCTAATTTCTCAGAGTCATCCACCAGCATCTCCTGTGATTCCTGCTACTCATAAACACATACATACAGCCTCCTTCATTGTATTACATGTGACAAACCACAATGCAAGGTTAGGTCGATGTATTATTTTTCAGTTTACATGCATAAATAGCATGATTTGTTTGAAAGATCGTGTTAAGGTTAATCAGGGTGGAGCCCTAACATACTACTAAAATGTGTACTGCTAATTAAAAAAAAGTATTTGGAACTGTAAAAATAAGTGAAAAATAAACATTTCAAATAGTAGTGCACTACATTGTTGTTGCATTTGTATTAGTTTGTGGCCATCCAATTATTATATAGGAAATAAAATAAATAATCATAAAGAAAATTATATATATATATAAATGAAAATAGTCAATAAGGAAAAAATGATGGCCAAAACCACTGGTTACCACTGGTTTATTTGTTATGCATGAAATAGAATGTTTAGTTGAGCACATTGCATTCTGGGATTCAATATTATGTTGTATACTGCATCATTTTGGCAAATGTTATGCCCATAAAGAACATTTACAACAATGCACATTATACATACTGCATATAGAAAGTAGTGTTTCTATTATTTTCTATTACTACTTGGTATGTCCTTTTACCTTGATGGATTTAACAACATTGATTGTTTGGATACCCTTTGCTTTATTAAACTCTGCATATGATTCACAAACCTCCTCTGCCTTTTTGGAATCATCATCCAGCTTCTTCTTCTTACTCTCAGGCATCAGATCATCAAGGTAACTAAGCTCCCGGTTAGAAAAACAGAAGTCCAGCAGCTTACGGATGAACACTAATGCCAGTACCTGCAGGAAATAAACACACTTATGCCACTGTTATACTATATTATTCCCATGGTTCTTAAATCAACCTTTATCACTGTTCCTGTAGCTCAAACAGTTGAGCAATGCACTAGTAACACCAAGGTCATGGGTTTAGTTCTCAGGGAATGCATGAACTGATAAAATGTACTGTATACCTTGAATGCTTTGAATAAAAGTGTCTGTCAAATGTATAAATGTAAAATACACATGATTATTTCACACCCAGTGTTCATTAGAAATGTACAAAAAAGCTACATGTTTTACTCTAGTATTAAATTGTTAATGAAGTTTTAACACCCCTAACATAAAGTATGTACTTTGTTTTGGCTCGTACCATCATAGGAAAGACGATTGCGGCAGGGGAAGTTTTGATGACCCAGAGCAGCACAAGGCAGGTAAGTTGGGTTAGAGTGAACAGGTGGACTTTTCTCAGAGGAACGTGACGTAGATAAATAAAGTCTGGCTGGTGCTTCGGTGGCATGCCAAACAACATCAGACGGTCAAAGAACTGAGCAAGACAGGACAGAGAAAGATGATAAGTGACTGACGTGTCACTATATATGTTTAGTGTCAGATGAATATCTTTACCTGAATGCCTTTCAGAGATGAGGCACCCATATAAAGAAAAACACCATAGAGAACTGGCATGGGAATGAACTGTAAAACAAAAAGCAGTCTTTTAATATATTTTGTTTTCTAATCCAATGACATTAAGTCACATTAAGTCTCATTTAAGTAGGCCACCATACATATTATATGAAACCACAGATTGAGTGGTTACCTGTAATGCCCCAGTCATGAACACAGAGCAGCCCATCAGTAGAAAAATGACCAGACCAGTCAGCCTTTGCTCTCTAATACCCAGAAATCGAGGCTGTTCTCCAGGGGCGGAGCTTTCAGACTCCAGCTTCAGACTGTTGACGTGGGAAATTGACAGGACGGTTGCTGCGACAAACCAGGGCAACCCCATTATAGAACATATGGCCAGCATCAGTCCAACCATCAGAAGATCCAAATGGTACCCGCAGCCTTTCTGTGTAGAAAAAATAGAGCACATACTTACATATGATCAGCACACACACACGCACGCACGCACATCCTCTGTAATCCTACTTTAAAATACAAACCCGATTCCAAAAAAGTTGGGACACTGTACAAATTGTGAATAAAAAAGGAATGCAATAATTTACAAATCTCATAAACTTATATTTTATTCACAATAGAATATAGATAACATATCAAATGTTGAAAGTGAGACATTTTGAAATGTCATGCCAAATATTGGCTCATTTTGGATTTCATGAGAGCTACACATTACAAAAAAGTTGGGACAGGTAGCAATAAGAGGACGGAAAAGTTAAATGTACATATAAGGAACAGCTGGAGGACCAATTTGCAACTTATTAGGTTAACAATTGGCAACATGATTGGGTATAAAAAGAGCCTCTCAGAGTGGCAGTGTCTCTCAGAAGTCAAGATGGGCAGAGGATCACTGATTCCCCCAATACTGCGGCGAAAAATAGTGGAGCAATATCAGAAAGGAGTTTCTCAGAGAAAAATTGCAAAGAGTTTGAAGTTATCATCATCTTCAGTGCATAATATCATCCAAAGATTCAGAGAATCTGGAACAATCTCTGTGCGTAAGGGTCAAGGCCGGAAAACCATACTGGATGCCCGTGATCTTCGGGCCCTTAGACGGCACTGCATCACATACAGGAATGCTACTGTAATGGAAATCACAACATGGGCTCAGGAATACTTCCAGAAAACATTGTCGGTGAACACAGTCCACCGTGCCATTCGCCGTTGCCGGCTAAAACTCTATAGGTCAAAAAAGAAGCCATATCTAAACATGATCCAGAAGCGCAGGCGTTTTCTCTGGGCCAAGGCTCATTTAAAATGGACTGTGGCAAAGTGGAAAACTGTTCTGTGGTCAGACGAATCAAAATTTGAAGTTCTTTTTGGAAAACTGGGATGCCATGTCATCCGGACTAAAGAGCACAAGGACAACCCAAGTTGTTATCAGCGCTCAGTTCAGAAGCCTGCATCTCTGATGGTATGGGGTTGCATGAGTGCGTGTGGCATGGGCAGCTTACACATCTGGAAAGGCACCATCAATGCTGAAAGGTATATCCAAGTTCTAGAACAACATATGCTCCCATCCAGACGTCGTCTCTTTCAGGGAAGACCTTGCATTTTCCAACATGACAATGCCAGACCACATACTGCATCAATTACAACATCATGGCTGCGTAGAAGAAGGATCCGGGTACTGAAATGGCCAGCCTGCAGTCCAGATCTTTCACCCATAGAAAACATTTGGCGCATCATAAAGAGGAAGATGCGACAAAGAAGACCTAAGACAGTTGAGCAACTAGAAGCCTGTATTAGACAAGAATGGGACAACATTCCTATTCCTAAACTTGAGCAACTTGTCTCCTCAGTCCCCAGACGTTTGCAGACTGTTATAAAAAGAAGAGGGGATGCCACACAGTGGTAAAAATTGCCTTTTTGAGATGTGTTGATGCCATGAAATTTAAAATCAACTTATTTTTCCCTTAAAATGATACATTTTCTCAGTTTAAACATTTGATATGTCATCTATGTTGTAATCTGAATAAAATATTGAAATTTGAAACTTCCACATCATTGCATTCTGTTTTTATTCACAATTTGTACAGTGTCCCAACTTTTTTGGAATCGGGTTTGTATATACATACTAGAAGTTTGTGCTCTTTGCGGTTTATTATGACGGCAGTGATCTGTTGGTCCATGAAGATGAGGATGGTGCAGAGAAGAGCTGGTATTGGGGCAGCCAGCACAGTCCACCATGGGTTTCGCCCAATGGGGTTAATCAACCAACCCCGGTCATCACGCGTGGGCTGTAAAACACAAAGAGAAATTTAAACAACCGAGCAAACCCCTGAAAATAGCAAGGTAATCATACTTACTCCATAGTATTACTGATCCTTTTTCGTGTGGCAAACATAAAAAAGCTTCACTGCGAAATCATATATTTTTCATCTTTGCTAGTATTACCTTAAAAAACAAACAAATTTTTAGTAGCCATTTATTTAGTCTTTATTGTCCAGTGTCACATGATCCTTACAAAATCATTCTATAATGCCGATTTGGTGCTCAAGAAACTTTTCTTTTTATTATCAACAGTTGTGCTGCTTAATATTTTTTTGGAAACTGTTAAACATTTTTTTTCTATAACAACGTAGATGTAACGATTCCTGTTTACTGTCAATTTTCATCAGTTCATTGTGTCATCGCATAATAAAAGTATTCATTTCTTTTAAAAAAATCTTACTGACCCCAAACAGTAGTGTAGATTTTTGATAAATTGACCAAATATTTTTATAGTGTAGTGTACAATTTATTGTAATTCATTATGCTTACATATATCAGATGAGTTTCAGCATTTGCCAGGCTGACAAATATGTGTGTATTTCCTTAAAGATACTGTATATAACCAAGAATAATGCAACATTTATGACAGTTCTGTCTAAATTGAGGAATATTTGTTAACTATGAATTAAATATCAGTCCAGCTCAATTGTTCATAGATCACTGTCCGTGCAGAGCGCATGTATCTGGATTAGCCTGGGGTATAAACTCAATTCCAAGACTCAGCATTGTCTAATCATCTAATCTGTCACTACAGGGGTGCCACTCTAATCTAATCATATGAACAAATGTGCCTAGAAACAAGACACGAACAAATTGCTCAAAAACAGGACTGTTGTGGATTATGAATGGGCAGAACAGAACTGAATAAAGACTGAAGCAGTGCATTTATCACTGTAAGGTAAGCTTTGAATGAAAAAGCTTCCTAAACAGAGCTGTTAGGAAGAACTAAAGAGCTCAAAGCATTCAGGAGAGCTTTTTCCTCTTTACTGACCCCCATAGATGTTTCCTTTTTGGTACCAATTAAATCAGATTTGATTGGCAGCTATTTTGGTTTATTTGTCCAATTTATATTTTACCATATGTTAGAGTTTGCAATAATATAAGAATATTGCATTGAAAAGCAATGAGATTTTAATAGTGATAGAGCAGACTTCATATATAAATATATAAACAAACAAGTAAAAGTATAGTAAAAATTATATAGTAAAATTATGTTTCAGTTTTTCAGTTTAATTTAATGATTACATTTTTTAATGACCAAATTTTAATGTGGTTGGCGTTGGCATTTATGTATTTTTTATTATGATTAAAATAAATATACCTTAAACATGTATGGATATATTGTACAGAATATTATGAACACATTACTTCAATCCAGTATATATAATAATTCTGAAATGATTTTCCAGTAAAAGTGATGTTGATCATGACACAGAGGCGGGCATTTTGGAAATTATATTAAAAGTCCTTCATAAAAGACATGGATATTCCACCAGGGGGCAGAAGACATGTACTGTACTACATGGTATACCTGTGTTTTTCATCAAAGTATTTAAAGCCTTAGAAAGCCATTTACCAAATTTGATACATGCAGCGTTATAGGGCTAAATATGCAAACACTAGTGTGTGTGTTTGTGTGCACATTTGATTATTGATTCCTACCTTGAATTTGCTTGGCACTTGTAATTTTTGGGATGGAACTCCAATGATATAATCAATCAGGACCATGAAAACAATGGTGAGGAACACAGCAAAATCACTGATCATTGACCGTACCTACATCACAAAAACAAATTAATACACATTTTGCATTTATTGTCTGAAAAAAATCACACAGTGTATGCAAACATATGTATGTGTTTGAGAATAAGCCTCACCCTTGTTGGGAAGTATCTGCTAGTCTTGAACTGTTTCAGGAAGCTAGACATGAAAAAGGTACCGAAAAACAAGATGGCTGACCAGAAGAGCACATCAGGGGTGTAGGGACCATGGTGTCCACACGCCGATCCAATAAACTCCCCCTGGAGATCTAAACACTCCTACTCACAAACACACACAAAGTTTGGCTCATATTTAACCGCACTGGCAGCCCAGACGCTGACTCAGTTGTGAAAATAGGATTAGCTCTAAATGCGATCTGTGTGAGACTACACTGTGAAATAACATCGCACTGCAGTAATGGGACAAGAATTGAATAACAGGACTCCTCCGACTGTACAAAGGTGTTCTTTTCACTGCCTGATGTTGTAAGATGTACATGACAATGTGAGGCTGTTGAGAAGTTAAAAGTGAGATAAATCACATTTAAAGGTTAATATTTACACTTAAAAACATATACAGGATATGTTCAAAATCACCAACACTCAGATGAGATAAAGACTCCAGTCATATGGTCTAACCAAAAAGGGTTGCTTTTGCATGATGATGCATCCACACCAGTAGGTGTCAGTATAAGTAAAGGCCCGTTCACACCAAGAACGATAACTTTAAAGATAACTATAAAGATAACTATATTAGCATCATTCTGTTCATTCTAAGCGCGTGCTTGTCTGCCGCTTTAAATGCTCGAGTTTGTTTGTTACAGCAGGATGGATTCTGATTGGCTGTCAATGTTTTTATCGTTCATCACTTGGAAAAAAATCTTTCTGAAAGTGATTCCAACAATGTCATTTCTCTGTGCCATTATCGTTATAGCTGTGGTGTGAACTCTGCTATTCATTAATATTGAGAATGATTATTAGAACTATATGTTTATCGTTATCTTTATAGTTATCGTCCTTGGTGTGAATGGGCCTTAAAGGGATAGTTCACCCAAAAATGAAAATTCTGAAAAAAGAATTTGATCTGCTTGGTTACAAACATTCTTCCAAATTATCTTCCTTTGTGTTCAGCAGAAGAAAGAAATTCATACAGGTTTGGAACAACTTGATCATGAGTAAATGATGACAGAATTTTCATTTTTGGGTGAACTATCCCTTCAAGTCTTAGACCGTTGTATCAGCCAGCTAAACAAAAAGTTGCTTGGTGCACTTTTAAGGTAAGACCATGCAAGAATGTTTTAGTTTCTAGCAGTTTGATTAGACTGTGTGAGGATTGTAGGAGGTTGAAGTACCGTTACTGTGAGGTTGCTCCATGGCACTGCAGAGGCTGTGATGTTCCTCTGATTCCACAGTTCTAATGTTTTATTACTGGGATTATCAGGCTCTGCACACCTACAGCTGATGAAACATAATACAATGTGTTAAAATGTGTTCACAGTTATTGCAGTCTTAATTTATCTCCATTAAAGGAGAATAACTTACTTACTTATTTACTTAGTTAATAATTTATTTATTTGAACCATTATTATTATTATTATTAAGAACAAAAGATTAGCAACACAGGATATTTCCAGAGATTCAACTTGCGTAGGCGTCTGTGTATATGAGTTTATATACTTACTAGGCCAGTGTTAGTTTGTCCAGATCGCTATGTCTGTTGATCGGGTACAGTTCTCCAAGATGGAAAAGTTTCTCCAGTGCTTCGTAAATGAAGATAAGGCAGATGAGCGCAGCAAAAGCTTCCTCTGTAAAACGTGTGATGTAACAGACCAGGGAGCTGGCATCCGTTGCAACAAGAATCAGACACAAGAAAGCCGTCCACAGACCAATACAAGTACGCAGGGACAGATACGAGAGATCGTAGTCTCTACAGGGACAGAAACAGGCAGGACAGAGACAATAAAGAGGGTTAAGATCTGATTTTCTATTAAATATTTATGGCACAATACTAGGAGTGAGGCTACATGAGTAAATTAATACTAAATTGATACAGAAGATATATTGTAAATATTCTATATCCCCTAAAATGAACTGTATGTTTCTGAAAAATAATTATTATTAGACTATAATATTAAATAAAATGTTTTAATATATTATAATAATCATAATGATAATCATTATTATTATATAATTTACAAATTATGAATAAATAATATATAATAAACAATATATAAATTATTTTAACAAATGTGTAAAAATCACAATAACCAATGACTAATTTTTCTTTGTGAGAAAATGAATGATTAGTTAATGATTAAATATGTATATTATTAATACTTGGTCTGGTATGTACTGACTTGCAGAACTTGAAGAGAATCTTTTCAAACACAAGGACGGGTCCAGTGCTGCCCAGTATAGTTAGCGGCTGTCCAGCAAACAGAGAGTATGCTACTCCAGTCATAGATGCTCCTAACAGAGACTCAATCGCACTCTGACACACACACACACACACACACACACATGACTGCTGTGTTTTACATTATAAACATATTTTTACTTGACTATGCCTAATAGACCACACAGAAACAAAACTGTGTGTTTGCGTACTTACAATGCGTCCCTCAGTAGCCTCTCCCAGAAGCCCTCCAAACGTGATAACAGGTGACATGCAGGCACAGTACAGAAACAGAAAAGAAGCTACACACTGCAAACTCAGACCATCTTTAAAATCACTCAGATAAAATGGAGCTTTTCTCTTCACATCCAGAATCAGTCCTCCAAACAGCCTACAGAGAGAGTGAAGAGAAGGAAAGAAATATATATTTCCACAAATTTCTATTGTTTTCATACTGAACTAGTAACATTTCTATCCGCTGAATCTCTAAACACAAACCTGCTTTTGTTAATTGCTCATTCAATATGTTTATTAAGCTGTTTCTCCTCATGATTTCTGGTGTTCCCAAAATGTAGTTAAAACCTGACCCAAACACACACCTTCCAGTTCTCTGTAGTTCTGGTCCATGATGTTCCCCATGCTGCTCTTCCTCAACAGGGACAATTGTTCCGTTCGGCACTCCTGGCATCTTTCTTTTCTCCTATACCAAAATAGAAAATAGATCCATTACAACAAATAATCAATCACTTAAGCCTCACTTTAAAAAGTGTTTTTCCATACCTGTGATGGGACACTTTTAGGAGGTTCTATGCGTATAGAAGGGTCCCATTCTCCTGGAGGCAAAACTGTCACTTGATCCAGAAACTCATCTATACCAGCCAACAAATCATTCCTGTCCTTGGCCTTATATGCAACATCATGGAAAATCTAAATGATGGAAGAATGAAGATATATTAAAATGAAAAACTTAATTCATTAATATCCAATGAGATAATGCTATGACTACTGATACACTATATGACGAGTTCTGCATTGACCTCATCAGTCATGATGGTGGCCATTGAGCGACCAATCTCATGGTACTGCTGGGCTTTTCCGTCTGGACCAAGCAAAATGAACAAGAATCTGCAGAGTAAAGAATGATTTTGATCATTCTGTTACAGTGATTTATCAGCTCCATACATGCATTTGCAAACAAACAGTTTATACCTAGTGGGAATGGGAACTTCAGTGAGCCCTGTGAGCAGTACAGCAGGAGACAGGCGAACAAATGCAATGATGGATCTCTCCAAAAAGTCCAGCTCTCCAACCAGCACATTAGAAGCCTCTGCTCCAGTTGGGATCTTTTTCATGAAATGTGTGTCAACCTATGGAGAGAGGTCATAGCAGTGTTATTTTTGTATTCTATTATAGTATTTATTAATATTTTGAATGAGCTTTTATTTTCATTTATTTATTTTCAGTATTCATTTTAATTATTTTTAGCTTTAATTTATTTTTATTTCCATTTTTGTAATTTAGCACTTCAAATTAAAACATATTTTATTTCAGTTAGTTGCCAAGGCAACAGTTATAAAGTGTTTTTACCTTTATTTAGATAGGATAGTATAATGAAGACAGGAAGCGAAGCGGGAGAGAGGGGGACGGGATCAGGAAAGGTCCGCAAGCCAGGACTCTAACTCGGGTCACCCGAAGTGCAAACGCACTACATGTCAGAGCACAGCCCATGAGGCTATCACCTTTTTTTTTTAAAGTTTTTTTTTTTTTTTTAAGTTTTTCATTTAATATTTTTATCTTATTTTATTTAAACTTTATTTCATTTATTATATACAAATAAATAATTTAGAACTCTATTAGTGGTTATTCCAGTCACAAACAGCTGTTCATTTCAGTCAGGGTGACAGTTTAGATAAGAAGAACAGCAGGTATGTAATCTGATTGGGACCATCCTCACTGTCACTAAATGTCTGACATCTGGCTCATTACAGTTAATTTCCTGTTTTCCTGAGGTAGCATAACCTTACACAAACAAGATGCAGCACCTCTAAGGATCACCAGATGGCAGTGTTTGCGTGTACGTGTGAGTGCATTTGTCCCAGATGTTCTTGGTAATCGATACATTGCCTGCCTGCAATGAGCAATCAGAATAGAAACAGAAATAAACTGATTGAAGCAGTTTGGTTTAATGGGTTGTCTTGCTCTCGCATCATCTTTCCTATCTTTTCTTATACTATTTCTTCGTTTACTGTTCCATTTCACATATGATCAATTTTTCTAAATGTTTTCTCTGAAAACAGGATGTAGGACAGGTTTTTGCATTATTGTTTCTTCTGATTGTGTATATTGTGTATATAATTTGTGCCTTAATTTCTGGAGGTAAATGGAATGCCATAGAATGCTTGGTCTGAATATGCTATACACAGTATGCATCGCAAACATTAGTGATATTGGGTCAATTTTTATTGGTATGGTTTATTTGGTATTATGTAATGGTATTTGGATAAAAATTAATCTTCCAAATTAGTCTTGATGTTGTGGTTCTAGCACCTTGCTGAGATCCATCTGGCCATTATCTGGTGCTGTACCGTTCTTTACATCTGGGTTTGTAGGTGGAGGCTGAGGAGAGGTAGCAGGACCTGAGAGATACAGTGATACATGATAAATATCTTATATCCACAGCACCCTAAAATATCCACAGCTTCAGCATTACCACATGAAACAAGTATGCATTATTCCCCAGTTGAAACAAAAAAAATGGACATTTAAAGGTGCTGAAATAAAGGTCATAAAAGTATCAAATAAAATATTTGAAAGTATAACAATAAACCTTAAATATTAGGTGTTAGTATGAGACTGATATGGTAGAATCACTTATCAACCAAGTTATAGCCACTCTTTCATCTCCAGTCATGAGCATGCAACTAGTTTTTATAATTCTCCGCATAATTTTCATATTATACCCACAAGGATACCACACAGGATGTCATTAATTCACCAGAAGTAGTTCCAACCTCCAAAGAATGATTTGAATGAGGAAATTCTATTTACAGAATAATTCATGAAAGAAAAAAATTAGCTTTCCATTTCTCCTTTGGTATCTTTCAGAACAATAGCCCAATAGACTTACATTATAAATGATTTACTGTACACACACCTTTTACAAAATCAGAATGATTTAATTCTATCCACAGAGCTTAGGTTGTGTTTAACCAAAAATATTCCTTTAAAATGTGCAGTTTAGCTCACCCGTCTTATCCATAGAGTGAGGTTCACTATGTTTCCTGCCAGAGTCAGTGAGGGATTTGACCATAGGCAGCAGGTTGTTCCTCTTCTTATCACTCTGGTGATGATGCCTCTTCAGAAGTGCCTCTCGAACCTTCATTCTCACACTGTCATCCAGTTCATGAGCTGCCTCCTGATGGTCAAGCACCAAATCTACACACAACAAATTATACATACACGAGAACAATACAGAACAATATTGCATCATTTAAAGCAACAATGTATTGTTTTGCATGATTAAACTATGATGATAACGATCAACCTATTTAGGACTGAGTATGTTGTATTCCAGCATGCTAAATATTGCAGTACTTTCTCTGTCTCTCACATTTTCTTATTCTTTAAAACCTCCCACAATTCCAGTTGGAGCTGATGCAGCACTGTTAATCTGCATCACTCACTTCTTTCCTCCCCTCCAACCTTTACAGTATAATTAATCTCTCAGGCGCTCCCTGTCCTTCTCTTTCTCCGGCATTAATCTTGTTCCTACCACTGCTGCAACATTGATCATAACAGTCATGCCTCAATGAGACACAGGTTACTTTGTCAGTATGTTAGATTTTAATAGCTGATGTATGAATTAGGTATTAGAACTTTGTTGCATGGCTGCAACCAACTTTGATCGGAACTTCTGATTCAAATATTCACAATTATTGCTGACGTCTATGTGTTATTTCATATTTAATTATTACATTAAATAGAGTTGTCTTTATTGTATTGTTATGTGAAAGGTGATGTGTGTAATGAGTGCCACTAGTGGCACTAAACGGAATTCCAAATATTACTATTGTTTTTAAACAGGCTGTCCCGCCCCAACTTATGCAGTGGACATTTCGAGCCATTCAAACATGCACACTTTTAAAAGAACTGCCACAATTTTTACACTCTTTGTAAAATTAACCTATGAATGCCATTCTTATAGTTGTCTCTGCACATTACATGAGATTTGAAATGACACATTTCACCTTTAATAGAAACGTTTCCCTCCTTCTTTTAAGGGCTGCTAACAGCCATGCCTCATTTCCCAAACTAAGTACCCATGGGTGTTATGAGTATTTGCGTGTGTCTATCACCAACATGAGTGGGAGTGTGTGGTTACAATATATGTGAAGTTACAGGTGGGCCTAATATACTGCAGGACACACACACTTGTCACACTGCTGTAATATTCCTCACAATGTGCACTGAATAAATATAAACTTGTCAGATCGTGACCAGATTGTTAAAGAGGACCTTTTTAACATTTTCAACTTTCTTTGGTGTGTAATGTTGCTGCTTGAGCATGAAAAAAGTCTGCAAAGTTACAAAGCACAAAGTCACTCCAAAGAGTGTTTTTCTTTATATCAGTGAGCACTGTTTCTGAACTCCCTGAAACTCTAAGCGCTTCATAGAGATAGGAACTAAACAGAGTGTTACTGACAGACTGGGAAGAGAGGTGCTGCAACAATGTAAAATATGTGAAAAATAATGTTTTTTGAACATTCAAGCCTGAAAACCTATTCTAGTAGACCCCAGAAACAAAATCAAAACTTTGTAAAAGGGCATAATATGGCCTCTTTAAGCCAAATTCATGTTGAGCAAGCATTTAATATACTGTCATTTTCAGAATCTGATACAACAAAACCATTTAAAAAACCTTAAAGGTGTAGTGTGTCATATTTTCAATGTTACAATTCGTCCTTTAAAGCTGCAGTCCGTAAATTTTGCCTCTCGCCATCTCTGTTTGAAACCTGCAATTGCAGTTATTTGCGGAGTTATCATCTGTACATGAGTTGTGCGTCGGTGCGGCTCCTCAGCGCGGATGAATCTAATGTTTTGAGGAGTTTGTGTGGCTGTCATTCATTTACCGCACCGGTGTGGATACTGTACTTCAGAATCACAGATTCTACATCTTGGAGTAAAACCTAAAAAAGAATTTTCACCAGAAAATATCATCTGAACAGGTAACATGTCTGCCACTTTTCGGAACAAAACATTACAATAAATCATGCTACCAACGGTGATTAAATCTAACGATCGCTCGTATAACATCAAACCGTGCAAATTATTATTATTGTTATACTTTGTTCTCAAATTGTTAATGTTAACAGCATTAGCATTGCGTGACTAAGTGTATTTAGTGTTTATTAGCGTTACCTGTAGATTTAAATTTCTGTCTAATCTTTTGCTTTTGACTACGGGTGAATCTCCAGTTGTCACTGATGATTGTCATTTGGGCCTTTCTGGATTACAATCTGCCATCAAAATGATAAATTTAATTACTCCAGCTGCTGTGAAAAAAGGCTATAAATGATCTGCTGAAGAACATGCTCCTCACGTGCGTTACTACTACCAGCCGGACTCTTTCTTTATGTATACAAAGGTGACGTAATGACTCAAAGACATGCTTGATTTCCCGCGGAAATCCACCATTCCACTCAAATTATAACACATTATTATAAGCTTACCATTGTGAATGGGGCTAAGGTAAGGGATAGTTTCGAATACTGGCTTGTTGTGTACTTGCTCAAAAATGTATTTTAGATAATGTTTAACCAAAAAAAGTTACGGACTGCAGCTTTAAATCGACAATTACCATCGCACACCTGTTGGTGATAGATAGGGGCATAGGAACGAGGATAACAAAATCCAAAAATCTCAAAAGTTAAAGGAAATCCCGCACACAGAAGATATCAAAAACTTTTTATTAGCAACGTTTCGGTCTCATGACCTTCATCAGGCATATACACGAGGTCCTTTCCCAGGTAAACCTGCAAAGCGCCATACCCACTGATTTCTGACTGACCTGCAATTTCCTCGATGCAGCTGGCCTTCATGTCCAATAGGACAGTTCCATTTATGATGCAGCTTCGTAGCTCAAACAGGCTATGGAGAGAGAGTGTAGCTACGTATGGCTTACTCCATCTCTCCCCGCCATCTTCCACATCCTCCTCAAATTTTAGCCATCTGAGAAGTATTAAAGAAAAAAGAGACTCATATAAACACTCTTAGTTTGAGTACAATAGTATAGTGAGTACCAAAAAACATAATAATGTAACGTTATACATAAATACTAAATATTTTCCAGGTAATATTTTGCACATATTTATAATATAATTTTTTACAGAATAAATGGGGTCTTTGTGCATGAAAATATATAGCCGCCTTTTAAATATTAGGGTGGGGGTCCCTAGCATGTGGATGTTCATATTTTGGGGTCGTGCCATCTAAAAGATTCAAAACCCCTGAGTTAACCTACATTTTGGCACTGTATATCCAGTTGCAGGATAGGAAATGTGTTGACATTAAGAAACATATTCTTACCTAGCAGTTTCCTTCCACTCCGCATCTTTGCCGCCTTTAACACAGATTTCGTCAAGTTCTGTAAAGAGCTCATGTGCCACATGCTCCTCATCCTCTTCAGTGCCCAGAATAAACTGAACCCTTTGGGATGGAGTATCTGAGAAAGAGAGATAGGAAGAATGAGAGACACAGACAAGAGTATATTTGTAAACCTCATTTTCACTGTGAGAGAGGAAATAGAGGAAGGAAGCACAGTAAATAAAAGTCTCCCCAGAGCAATTTTCAATGTTTGTTATCATAAATATGAGTTTATGCTTTTAGGTTTTGTGGGTTCAAGGGCACAATGCTGAGAGGTAAGTAGGGTAATGAACCTTTTTATAATGCAGATGAGCCCCTGTGCAAAGATTCATTTAACCTTAACTATTTGTCAGTCTGTTTGTTAGCTTTGTGGATTTTCAGTGACTCTCTCTGCAGGTTACATCGTTACGCCAGTAGGTGGCGACAAGTGAATGTGAGTGAGTCATCTGAATCATTCACTCAACCGATTCGTTCTAAACATTGATTCATTTAGGAACTGCATTTTATGGGTGCTTTTCAAATTGAAGGCTGCATCCTAGTAAGGCTAAAGTCCTCCTCAGCATTAAATGCTAGAATGAGACCGTCTAGTAAGTGCGCATGGCTACGTCACACATGTTCCTGCCCCCACAATCACAGCATGAAAATACTATTAAAACTTAATTTTGGAAAAATACTTTAAACGTCATTAAACATCTTTATATTAACTGGCTTTCTATTAATTCAGTGCAGTAAATGATCACCGTCTTTGGTCTCCCACTGGCTTACATTGTTGTCAGTTTAGTGTTAAGTGATTATTTACACCACAACAAAAGATGTTTACTTACAGTAATAATACACAGCCTTCAGTTTGAGAAGCACCCTATGAATGAGTCATTGAATCATTCACTCAACCAATTAAACACTGATTTAATTAGTAGCACCACTACTGTGTGTTGCTTGGAGACGCCCAGCAGTACATTTTCATCGGGGGAGCAAAAATAGATAAAGTAACTGGGAATATTGTGTCTAAAATGTAAGTTACTCAGCATTAACTCACTTGTTTTCCACTTGATTGCTTTATAAAAGCAATATCACATACAGTCAAACCAAAAATTATTCAGACACCAGATATAATTTTTTACTAGTGGGTGCAGGACACTATAGTTAATTTATGTAAGTGAGGATAGCAAAATAAAGTAAACTGTGACATATTATACAAAAATTCTTCATATAGTGCACTACCAGTAAAACTGATAAAAATTTGGAACCAAAATTATTCAGACACTTTCACCTGACCATGTTTTACGTAAGTTTTTTTCTTTAATTGCTTTAAAAACCTTTTACACCACAGACTGAACAAAATTAAGCATTGCTTGGTAATTGGTTGACCTAAATTGGTATTATCTAATTGTGTACTTAAATTTAACAGCTGACAGCTGATTGGTTGATTGTAATCCACTACATACCTTTCTATCAAAGTTATCTGACATTATCAAGATGAATTTGTTCTGACAGTTTAACTCTGAGTTCTTGTCATATTTTATTACCATTTTCTAAACTATAGTGAATAAACTGTGATAATGTGAGAAAATGTTGAAGGTGTCTGAATAAATTTTGGTTTGACTGTATAATTCATTTTGGATCCTGGATATAATTCTCCAAATTTACCTTCCTGTGAATAATCCTACAAGCGATTGCTTGACTTGTTACTTAGGCTGTTGTTCTTCTCACCGTGTGATGCTGAGGTACTTTCTGTGTTCTCGTCTTCCTGAGCTACACTTTCAGCCCTCATCCTCTCAGATCTTCTGCGATGTTTGGAGCTGTGTGGCCGGTGATGACGGTGAGACTGTCTGCCCATGGGCATCCGCACACCCACAAACAGAGTCCTGTGACCTGAGAGAAGTGATAGAGGGGTGAGATTCAACATGATTTCTTCAGTTAATATGACAGTTAGTATTGAGCTGTTAGCTGTATCACATGAATAACTAAATGTGTGTGTGGTTGTATACTAACCCTCTAGCTCTTCTTTCTCATAATGGATATTCAGAACTGAGCTGGTGCCACCATGGTCCACCACTGCTTCCTCATCAGGCCTCTGAAAGACACATGCTTACATAGTTTAATGAGTGTGTAATTAAGTACATACAGTACCATAAAATTCCTAACACTAAATATATTTTTTTCATTAAAAACAGTATTGTTTATATACATTTTAATCCCCTTAACCTTATGCTCACAGAAACATTTCATTTTCACATATTAATTTCCATATTATTCATTGTATTCGCCTGTATTCTTGATCTCGGGTTTCACTATCTTTGGAGAAACATTTGGTCCCCACAAAAACCTGAACATACACATGTAGCAGGAATAGATAGTTTTTTCCGGAGGGCTATGCCTGTGAGATTTATTGAACCAACTGGGGCCGACCACAAGGGCATATACAATGTGCTTCAGGTGATTTCCGGGAATACATCCATTCGAATGTTTGATGGTATATGCGCCGCTTGTCTGTCTTTCCAAGTGCTAGAGCGAATCTGCCTTCAGTTCTTCTGGAGCATGCATTGCTTCGCTGCTGCATGCAGCATATACTCAATGTTGGGCTTTTCTGTGTGATATCCGCTGCGGAAAGAGCAAGCATGCCAATGCTTACAGGGTTGAGTGGCATGGCTTGTTTGTTTGAGTTGTTAGGAGTCGTGGCCTGACCGGGCAGGAGGGGAGCACTAACTGCTTTGCCCTGACAAATATTGTAATTTGGTTTCTTTGGTTGTGTAGTTGTCTTAATATTTAATGTATTGTGTTGTTTACTTGGTCTGTAATCTGTGTTGTGTCAGGAATTTTTTAAGGAATTTAATGTTTTTTTGTTTTGTTTTTTGCTTTCATGAATAATTGAAAATTATTAATTAAAAATTGGCTCGGCATTTCCTTGGGTGTATTCCTAAGGTGGTGTAGCCGGGTGTTCAGAGGAGTTGGGCTGTAGTGAGGAATGACTGGCAATTATTATCGCAGTTAGTTTCAAAGGTAAACTTGGTCCACTCTCTCCGTAGTATTATTCCATTCCCTTTGTCATTTGTACATTACGTTTAGGCCACACACAATGAATTCAACAGACAACACAATTTTAAATGAGGGTCATTTCTTTGTGCGGTGCTCAGATGATGAATGTGTGTGAGGGAAAAACAGACTTAAGAGTTATTATACAGGGCTGGGCATAAATAAGATGACATTTACTGTTGTTCTAAGCAGCAGATGCTTTCTTAAAGGGTTCAAATTACAATCTTTAGCACTTTATTTATTCCCGTGAGGTCGTCTTGTCATGTTATTTATTTATTTTTGCATAGTCATAATTTGTTGAAACAAATTTTACATGCCAATTTTCCACTTTTTTCTCTGACCCTTATTAGAAGTAAAGTGATCTTTAAAACACATAATTTTTTCTATTTAATTTAATTTCTGGAAGTTATAGATTTTTACATTACAGTACATCACATGACTCCGATTAAAAAGATGTTAATCAAAAGATAATTAGATTTTTTTCACCATTTGACCCTTATACGTAATCTCTAATTGAGATCAAAAGTCAAAAGAGGCACCTTAAAAATATTATTTTGGATTAATTGACTCTGGGCCGTTGAATTATTAGAAAAATAATGCACTCCCGAGGGGTAATGCGGTCATGACGTGAAGCATAGTGACCGTTACATCTGTGCAATATTTTTTAATAATTCAACGGCCCAGAGTCAATTATTCCGCTTTTACTACAGTTACCACACCTCAAAACGTTGTTCAAATTATTTATTTCAATACATTTGTCAGGTTTTGTCCTTAACACGCTCGTGTGCTTTCTTACGCATTTTAGAGCTTATTAATGCAGTGAGAGAGAAACAGAGAGAGAGAGAGAGAGAGAGATCCCTTACGAAAATTAACCATGGTTTTGCTACACTAACTATAGTTTTTTACTATGGTATTTGTAGTAAACCTGTGGTTATACAAATGGTAATCAAAAAACATGGTTACTACACTTTTACTATAATAAAACCATGGTTCATTTTCATAAGGGGAGAGCGTTTGTGAATTACCTCAGTCTGTGCGTCTCTTTCAACAGTGTTCGGCAGCAGCGTCTACTAATAAGAAACTGTAAGAACAGTGCCGTTATTACCTCGCTAGTGAGAAATGTCATGTAGCTTTTAAGTTGCTAAACTATTTTCCTGATAAAATCAGCAGAGCAGCGCTGACAACACGTTTTTTGTGCAAATGTGTGTCCGTACTGTATGTGTGTGCATTTGAGTGGGAGAGCAGAGACATAATACATGTACATAATAAAATGTAATTTTGTGCCAAAAAACATGGAAATAATTTGTCGTTTTTATACTATGGTTTACTGTATTTATTTGCTTGGTCAGTGTCGTTGTGGGTTTTGGTTCTTTTGCTGTTGTAGGCTGTAAAGACATTTGAAATAAATGAAATCATTTGGCGAAGTGATATGGAACTGTAATGCGGTCAAGACCTGCCTGGAACTACTTTTGCCATTTGTATTCCTGAAAATAATTGCACACCTTAGAACATTCGTCAACCAATCATATTCAAACATTCAACAACACCGTAGTATAATTACAGTATATATATATATATATACATATAAATATACACTTTGAATATATTTCATCATAGTTAGTATTGACAATTTTCACTCTAGACCAGGGATGGGCAACATCGGTTCTGGAGGGCCACTGTCCTGCAGAGTTCAGCTCTAACCCTAATTAAACACACCTGAACCAGCTAATCAAGGTCTTCAGGATTCCCCAGGACAGGTTTGAGAACCACTGACTTAGGCCGTTTCTCAATATGCGTTCTTGTCTGTACTTGTGTTCTCGTGGACTTGTGAAACGTCATCAGTCGCTGTCCAAGTACTGTTCCAATTATAAGTTCACATCTAGCCAAGTACAGTTTAAATCCCCGGATGTGTCCTTGATCCGCCCCTTTTATCGAGGATGCATCGAGAGGTGACTTGAGCAGACTTGAGAAAGACAGGTATCCCAGAATGCATCTGGCACCAACCAGCAAGTGTCAATAGCGGACGAGAAACCCAGCGTAATTTAAAAATACTACTGTTAATGTGTCACGAATTGTAGTTTTAAGAATTTTTCAGGCGAGAATGTACTTGTTTAAAGCTCAAATCTGTGGTTTATTTATAAAGAGAGCGCCTATTTGGAAATTTTATCTGGCGTTTTCAGAGTTGTGAGATCCAGGCGATCACCGGGTGCTCAGCACTCGTTAACTCCGCTGAGAGCAGCCTTTCCTCGTCTAGACCTTCTGGCGTTTGCCATTGGCTCTGACATCTCTGTAGTGGTTAAACATGAGAAATGATTCGTCTTGTGTAGATCTAACGGCCGATCTTTGGTCTCATCAATCTATAATTTGTTCCCTGGCAAATTGTTTTGGCTGAGGGCAAAGTGATGTCTCATAACTTTATATTTTTAGGATATTTAACTTTACAGAGTTGTAGCCTACTAGAGCGCTGACTTTGTATGTTTGACTGAATTGTTTGCTTTATTTATTGTATAGCTTCTTATACCTTTTACTTATACTTTTATAATGGCTATTATTGATCACACATAAACTGACATTTAACAAAAAGAGACTGGGTTCTGTTTTATGTCATATTTAATTTTATTACAGTGATAATCATATGCACACGTATTGCCTGAACCACATAATAATATGTTTAAACCCTCTGGTCCTCTTCAGTGAAAAATGACCGAAACATTTTACGTTTTGAAATTTTAAATTTTTTTGCTTCATCGCAATGGGATGACACTTGGTGACTTTTGTCGCATTAGCTATGTGAACACACAAAAAAATCATGAAGATGATTCGGTTATGTTAAAGGGTCACAAATTGTCACACTTTGCTCCTTCGCGGTCAAAAATGACCGACATAGGAAATTAATTGGAAATACGCAAAAATACAAAAACTCAGGGAATCTTTTGGAGATACAAACCACAAATCAGCCATGATGCAGAAAAAAAGTGCACAGCAATGTAGGGGTGACACTAAAATATCAAGAGTGCAAAATAGACACAACCACCCCCCCCCCCCCCCCCCCCCCCACCCCATATATATATATATATATATATGAACTAGTGCTACTATAACACAGAGCACATTATTGCAAATGTGTGAAACAAAATCAATAATTCAGCCACAATGCAGTAAAAAAAACAAACAGCAAGGAAGAGGTTACACTTTAAAACATCAAGAGTTCAAAACAGACACACACACTCAAACACACACTCACGTAAACACACTCACAGACACACACACAAACCACAATATTATATGCACACAAATGAACTGGTGTGGCTGTATCAGTATGGTAAAATTGAGCCAAAAGACTCAAATAAGAGGTTAAAATCAGATCAGACCCAGATTTATTATGCTGTGATAAAACATACCTGTTAATTTTTGTTACATTTTTATTGAATTTTGATGTTATATGTCCAAAATGTTCCCCTCTCTGCTCAGGTTTGAATGTAGTAAAATTAATGCAAAAACTGACACTTCAAATCAACATTAAAAAAAAAAAAAAAATCCAAACCTTGACAAAAAGTAGTCTTTGAGAATGTCTAAGTATAAATCCACAACTTGATAAAAATAAGTATTTATGTCTAAAAACACTAGAGAATTTATAAGCCACTTTATATAGAGTTATATAGGAATCTAGTGGTCACAACATGGGGTTACATGGGGGGGGGGGGTTAAGGCTTCGGTCACTTTTGACCGCGAAGGAGACAAGTGTGACCCCTAAACTAAGAGGACCAGAGGGTTAATATTTTTTTTAATGTAAACGAAAAGAGGCAGGGTTGTGTTTTATATTTCGTTTTGTTATAAAAATACATGCATTGAAGATAATCAAGGTATGCGTTGCCTGAACCACATTTGTGTGGCTATTAATATGTTTAAGATTTTTTTAAATGAAAAGCAGAGTGGTGTTTTATTAATATATTATTAATATATACATATTTCGTGTTATTGTAGGCTAAAATACATATAGAGATAACCGGAGTGAGAGCGAGCTGAAAGACGCTATCAAGAGCGCTGATGTTCCTGTTCCATTAGCAGAATCACCGGACTTGTGTCCTCCCGTCCTCGGGAGTTCGTTCTCCTGAGTCGAACTTGACAAGTTTGAACTACCAAGGACGCAAGTCACAAGTTCGCGGGCCTTAGAGTCTCTAGACCAGTGATTCTCAAACAGGTGGGTCGCGGATTGTGTATTAAAAGAAAGAAGAAGAAGAACAACAACAACAAAAGGTTTTCTGGTGCGAGGCTTTTATTTTAAAAGGCGAAATCCGATTTCGAATAACACATAACGTTACATGTCTTTTCTCTGTTTGAACTTGTTGTGGTGTTCTCCTCTTCACAAATTGCCCGTTGCCTAACTTACACTAGGCTATATCTTAATCCGGTTATAGGATTTCTTGAATGTTACTTCCCCTTAATAGCCTAGACGAATTTAATACATTTTGGGTCGTAACAGTGCTTGCGAAAAACGCGATGTCGTAATTCACTATCTGTTGTCAGTTGAGATGTCAGTGTCATTATTGTAACGTAACATATTTTCTTATCTTGCTATGAAGTCAAAAGTCTCTCACCTTAGAAAAAAACGAACTGTCATGTCCAGTCAGACTGCTCGCGGCGCGCAAATGCGGAGGCGCGCGCAATGAAATTACGAGCAAGCAACATCGTAGTTAACGTTGTAAATTAGTAATTCATGGTATTACCAAAAGTACCAATAAATTACTTAAGTGTTAGCTGGGAAGGCTGCAGGTATGATGTTAATTCTATTCATCAGGATTGGTGTCCAAATTCAATGAACAGTTCATGTTAGTATTGTTTATTTACCGTATTTATAGTTTTCAAAATACGACTTTATTTTCACTTTTGTTGTTTTCTATGTTTTTAATGACTGTGGTGGCTCATACCAACTTACTAAATTTATTTTATTAACTAAAACTAGTTTGGGACTGCCATTTATTAGCCTTACCTTATACTTGTTCATCAGTGTTAGTGATATTCTTACACTTTATGTGTATGTTGTGTGTGTCAACATTTTTGTGAAATAAATTTGCTCGGTTTTAGTGAATATTGCATGATCCTATGACAGTTTTGTTATGAAGACATCAAAAATAGATGTTCAATGGCACAATTAATGAAATAAAATAATAATAATAATAAAGTTGCCTATAAGCATAAGATCTTCTTGCCTGACTTTGTGATTGCCTGTAAATAAAGTTACTGTGTCCAGTACCTCCAAATAGTAGAGGCCACTGATATTTATTGGGCTTCCTATTCTTCACTTCCTTATTTATATTTGTTTGTGTGTGTGTGCATGTGTGTGTGAGGTATCCCACTGGGATGCTGCTATCTTTCCATGACAGAGATGATTCATCAGTGTGTTTTCACATCTGTCTTCTGCAGGAACACAAGCCTATAATTCATATAAATCCAGTTGAACATTTTGTGCTAACAAAATACACAGCAAATCAGAAGGTGCAGATATTCTCACGGACTTAACAGTGCAGTACAATAATAATATATTCAAGTGAAAGGATTTGTCAAGTGAACCTATTTGCTTTATAATGAGAGCATCACTATTGTGGAGCGCCATACTTGCAAATGTTGCTCTGTTATGTTTTAGCTTGAGGCTTATGTATATGTTTAATTGGTGAGGTATTGATTGGCAGTCATGTGTGGATCAGCATTGAGGTCATCCATTACATTGTGTGTTACAACAAAAGCACCAGTAGCTTTCCATTATAGAGCATCCGTCTCATTTCCAACATCCCAACTAATATATAATTATCCTACAGTCATCTTATCAAGTTCAACCAGAACTATAATTATTACAGGCTTAAGAACAAATGCTAAAATAGTTTCTAAGCTTCCCTAATCCAACAGTGATTTTAATGTTTTTAACATGCATTTCCAGGTAATAGATGTTACATGGCCGCAATGCAACATCAATTTCATACCTCACTTTTAAATGGGACCTATTATGCAAATTTCAGTTTTACATGGTGTTTGAACATAAATGTGTGTCGACAGTGTGTGTACACAACCACCCTATAATGGTAAAAATCCAATCACTCCTCTTTTTTAATCTCCATAAATTATAAGCAGTGTCTCAGAATAAAGGCCATGATATACTTCAAGCGAAATCGAAATCGAAGAACAAACTGCTGTGACGTCATTTCGGCGGTAGGTGTGCATGAAGGCTCCGCCTTCTTTCACATGGAAATCTTTTCCAGTTAATTTCTCCTGTTCAGTCCGTCAAGGTCAGGTGTCCGTGAGTGAAAAAAAACATGAAGACACTGGAGAGCTGCTTTATAGTAGAAAATTAAGTTGTACTTCTGATGAAATGAGAAACTGACACTGTTTTTCATGTTCAATTCGGTAAAGCTGCGTGCTTTTAAGCAATCTATTGTATAAAGTGATAAAAAAATAAATGTGACGTGTCTTTACTAGAGTGCCGAATTGCAGAGCTTATGCAGACATATCCACGTTGCGATGATCAGATGCTTTTCTTTTGCTTTATTAAAAAAAATGCTTGCTGTTTTCTCAATTTTGTTGTGTTTATTTTGTTAATGAAAGGAAAGCATGCAGTACATATTTACATATTCATCTAAACACCGCTCAGCAGTGTGGACGGTGTCAGATGTTCGTTAAAGGGGGGGTTTAATGCTATTTCATGCATTCTGACTTATTTATACTGTTAAAGAGTTGGATTCTCATGCTAAACATGGCCAAAATTTCAAGTATTTCTGTGCCAAATACACTCCTTCAGGATTCAAAGTTTCGTTTTTTTTCATACTAAAAGTTTTTTTTAGTATGGCCCTGTATGATGTCATAAAGGGCAGAATTCCTTGTATGGGCACTTCTCCCGGATGAGCGCGTGAGCACACACACATTAACCAGAGCGAGAGCAAGAGCACGCCCATCAACGAGCTTCGTTCGGTTACAGTAGCCGTCGACAGCACTGTCATTTTGTTTTTAGACCACAAAATCAACAATGTCACTAAAGAAGTGTGATTTTGGTTGTGAGGGAAAGATAACCTTGTTCAGCTTCCCAAATAACCCAGCATTAAGGAAACAGTGGATGCAGTTTGTTTTTCCGGAGCAGCAACGGAGTTGTGCAAGTGTGTTTGTTTGTTCATGAGGTCATGAGTCGAAACCGCAGGCGGTGAGTGAAACTGCATCAAATGTCTGTGTTTTGTTGGCAGTCGGCATGTAAGTGCGTGTAATGTAAACAACACGAACGTATAGTGAATCGAAAGTTATCCAGGGATAATGCCATGATGTATTGTGTGTGTGTCATAGGTGTGTGTGTGCTTGTGACTCTTTAGCTCCGCCCCCCACTGCACGCTTCCACGAGTTCGGCTGTTTTCGGAAAGAATCGGTACAGCGTATCTGTCTTTTATAAATATTATAAAACTAAAGACTCTTCTGAGATATGAAGGATGCAATACTACTCTATAGGTACTCAAGATTAACATGAGATTGGCAGAAACTGTGTGTTATGTACCCTTTAACAGTATATCACTGGTCACATATTTTGAACTTTGTTTTACCCCTAAGCAAAGAACGAAAAAGAACTTCGCCGTGAGTATATCGGGGCCTTAAGCCGTTTGCAGTTTTTATGCAATGTGATGTCACATTGCACAGGCCCCGCCCACAACTGCTGATGGACTCTGCCCTATTAGCATAGACCCCACCCTGAGTGAGCTGTACACAGTCCTGTTTATCTCCTCACCAGAGCATTTAACAGCAGCATTCAAATAAGAAATGTATTCTTATTAAAGGGATAGTTCACCCAAAAATAAAAAATTCTGTCATCATTTCGTCACGCTCAAGTTGTTCCAAACCTGTATGAATTTCTTTCTTCTGCTGAACACAAAGGAAGATATTAGGAAGAATGTTTGTAACCAAGCAGATTGACTACCATAGTATTTTTTCCCCCCACTATGGTAGTCAATGGCTGCCGAGATCTGCTTGGTTACAAATATTATTCCAAATATCTTCCTTTGTGTTCAGCAGAACAAAGAAATTCATACAGGTTTGGAACAACTTGAGCGTGACTAAATGATGACAGAATTTTCATTTTTGGGTGAACTATCCCTTAAAAGCTACTAAAGTTATTTAATCAAGAGCAGTGAGTGATTTTCTGTTTTTCTTTTGTTGTTTGATTCATATTAACAGCATATTTAGCAGTAGGTACTGTATATTACGCTGCTTTCACTTAGTTTAATACACAGATCTAATATACACATGCGATTTCTTTACTTGCTGTTTACGTTCACAGACATAACCAACTGTGTTTATGTGAACTTTGTGTGTTTTTGACATAACCTTGTGTGTATTTGATGGTTTAGGGGGAATAAGAGTGAAAGAGAACTTAGTTTAATACTCACGGGGCGCGCTGTCTGACGAAAACAGCATGTTTTTCCTTCCACTCAAAAATGGGCATTTACAGCATGGTATAATAAATGATCTGTGGGGTATTTTGAGCCGAAACTTCACATTCTGGGGACACCTGAGACTTATATTACATCTTGTAAAAAGGGGCATAATAGGTCCCCTTTAAATGATTACTGTTCTGTTTTGGGGTTTTCAATGAAATGGATCCATTTCATACAGTATACCAAGCCCTTTGCTTTCCCTTTGAAGAATGAGTGCATGTGTGAATACAAGTAAAACTACACATTTTCGGAATCGCCAATCAGTGGATTGGTTGATCAATTAGTCCACAAGTCAAGCTTAAGGAACCCTGTATAATCACCTGACCTCAATAAGACATGTTTCTTTAAGGGTTGGACTATTTTAAACATTACATGCTGTCTTAACAACAAG
Source organism: Coreius guichenoti (assembly GCA_039654105.1). Lineage (NCBI taxonomy): Eukaryota > Metazoa > Chordata > Actinopteri > Cypriniformes > Gobionidae > Coreius > Coreius guichenoti. Next base: position 31,177,088 of record CM077180.1, on the reverse strand, counting down.
TTTTGGCAGGACACTCAAAAAACAGCACAAGATGTGACGTACAGTAACTGCCAAAGACACTTGTCTGAATGTTTAATGGTAGTGCTTTAAAGTGGATTACTTCAAATGCATATAAAATAGTAGATATATATTTGAAATTGACTAGATAAATATACAGTAAACCTCACTAATCTCCTTTTTGGTATTCGAATAATTACTCAGTTTGACAAAGTGTATTTGGTTCTGTTTCTCTTTGTTTTATTCTATTGTTATGTAATCGTAAATTACAGTTTTAAACAGAGGGAAGTCATAAAACTTATCATTCAGACTGCCCTGTTGTCCTTGTCATGGATCATTTGAGTAGTTATTGTCATTAAAACACTTACCCAGGGGGAAGGAGAAAATAGAGCTAATCATGTGAACATGTTAATTAATTTTTCATCATCTCCTCTGTGCTACAGTTTTCCTACTCCTCCTCTCTCAATCTCTCCTTGTCTTTCTCCCTTTATTGGTCTGACATGAGCATATACCCTAATTGAAATAATGACAGAACACTTGAGCTGACTAGACTGCTCCTGTGTCACCTAGTTACCTGTCTGTGTGTGTGTCACTCACAAAGAGATTTTCCACTGGCAAAAAAAATGACCTCTTCTTATCTCTCCTTATCACCAGGCAACACTTATCAAAGACACATACACTAAAAACACGTCTGTACTGTATGGAAACCTTGATTGCGACTTTATTTCTTTTAATTATGACTTTTCTTTTTGACTTTCTATTCATGAAACAATCCTGAAAACAAAAATGTATCACAGTTTCCACAAAATTAAGCATCGCAACAGTTTTCAACATTAATAATAATAAAAACAATGTTTCTTGAGCAGCAAATCAGCATATTAGAATTTCTGAAGGATCATGTGACACTGAAGCTTTGCAAGGAATAAATTACATTTTTAAAATCTGTAATGTCTAGTGTTTTGGTTTTGTTTCATGTTCATGTTCTTATTTTGTTATGATCAATGTCATGTTTCCGTGCCCTCATGTGATCATGTCATGTGCTTCCCTAGTCTCTTATGTCATGTTGTCATTGGTTGATTTAGTTGATTGTTCTCAGGTGTGTCTTTTTCAGTCTTCAGTCCTTGTGTATTTAAGCCCTTATGTTTGCCTTGTTCCTGGTCGAGTATTGTTTGTGTATGGTGAGTGTCTGTTCATGTGTTCAAGTCAAGTCAAGTCAAGTCAAGTCAAGTCAAGTCCTTGTTTATTTTGTATCATTTCTTGTTTTGGAATAAATTGCACTTGGGTTCATCTACACTCCAGTGGACTCACATCATTACAAAAACATTTTAAGGTGTAATATTTCACAATATTACTGTTTTTACTGTATTTTTTTTTATTTAAAGAAATGAAGAGACTTTTTAAAAATACATTAACTCTTTCTGAAACCAAACTTTTGAACAGTAGTGTATATATTTATTTCTCACAGTGTGACTGTGACAGTATATCCCACTTTATTTCTTATTTTAAACTCTATCTCACAGTTACCAATGTTTTGATTTTTACTCTGAGGCAGAAAAAGGATAATTAATAAATAATTAATAGTTTAGAGAGGACACTACCAGTGTGTGCTGGTGCACATGTGTCGCTTAGGCTGCGGCTACATGAATATTGCCCTTTTGCCTTCAAAGGTTACATGGGCAATTTCCTGCTCCTCCTCCTCCTCCTCCTCTCTCGCTCTCCAGCACATTGCTTTGACAGTTGTGTTAGTAATCTTGACACAGACCACTACCTCTGCCACTACCAGATGCTCTCGTCTGCCTGAACAGACACACTGACACATGCACACACACGCGCAAACCATAACATCATTTCAACTCTGAAGTGAATGCTTTTATGTTGTTTGAAAGTGAGGGGCATGTATGCTATTGATTACTTAAAATGTTTCAATAAACCAATAAAAGTATACTTTTGGGAGAGATGGTCAACCCACTGCATTATGAGTAACTCTCCATGTACTAACATTATTCAAACTAGGAATAAAGAATTGTGGTTAGAGAAAGAGAAAGTTGCAGTGGTACTTGTTACTCTGTGAAGAATGACTCATTCACTATTCAGTGCCATCTCATCCTTCCTATCACAATAATCTTTTTTTTAATGGCATCAAGTTTGTAAGGGGCTTATTTTAAAAACAAAGGGCGGTTTATGTGTGGTTGCATGTAACAATATGTGCATTTGTATTATCGTGATTCATGTGTGACAAGCTTTTGAGTTTTTCTTTCAAAATACAAAACATTTTCCTCAAATAGCACATAACAAAGACATTTTTTGGATTCTGTTCACAGAATTTGTTGTCTTTGTGTCTGTGTGAGTACTTGTTCATGCAGCAGTAATAAAAAGTACCATAGTATTACTATGCTCTTGGACATATGTTTTGGCATGTCAATCAAAGGTAATACCATGGTACTCTTTGAAGTACAGTGTAAAAATGCCATTGAGATTGAGTCACTGAGTACCATTCAAGTGCAATGGTATTACCATCTGATATACCATCACTGTACCATAGAACTTCAACAATATGTTTTTTTAATGGTGTCTGTATTTTTTATTTTTTTTATGGCCACATTATATTTGTATTCATCAGTTTAAGGAAATATTCTATTTTGCTGCTGGATGTTTGAATTCTATACAGAATTGAACAACCATATTAAAGATTATTCTTTTTTTCTTATTTTATATTATTGTATTATATCATTATAATTACTATTTTGAATGGAGGCAAAGTACCTTATGTGCTCTGAAATCTCTTTCAAAATGACAGTCAGAAACAAGAGTGACCAAATGAGAGAAAGAGAAACATTGAAAGGTGTGAAGAGAGCACTGCATCAGATAGGTAGATAACAAAATTGGGAAATTTAAAGGCAATGTATCTCTAAGCCAGAACATTGTTAATGATTTTCTTACAAATAATTAATATAAAGGGGTTGAATAGAAAGAGATATCATCATGGACAAAAGTATTGGGACACCTGACCATTACACCAACACAAACTGTAATGACATCACATTCTACAAACCCGATTCCAAAAAAGTTGGGACACTGTACAAATTGTGAATAAAAAAGGAATGCAATAATTTACAAATCTCATAAATGTATATTTTATTCACAATAGAATATAGATAACATATCAAATGTTGAAAGTGAGACATTTTGAAATGTCATGCCAAATATTGGCTCATTTTGGATTTCATGAGAGCTACACATTCCAAAAAAGTTGGGACAGGTAGCAATAAGAGGCCGGAAAAGTTAAATGTACATATAAGGAACAGCTGGAGGACCAATTTGCAACTTATTAGGTCAACATGACTGAATATAAAAAGAGCCTCTCAGAGTGGCAGTGTCTCTCAGAGCCTCTCAGAGTGGCAGTGTCTCTCAGAAGTCAAGATGGGCAGAGGATCACCAATTCCCCCAATGCTGCGGCAAAAAATAGTGGAGCAATATCAGAAAGGAGTTTCTCAGAGAAAAACTGCAAAGAGTTTGAAGTTATCATCATCTACAGTGCATAATATCATCCAAAGATTCAGAGAATCTGGAACAATCTCTGTGCGTAAGGGTCAAGGCCGGAAAACCATACTGGATGCCCGTGATCTTCGGGCCCTTAGACGGCACTGCATCACATACAGGAATGCTACTGTAATGGAAATCACAACATGGGCTCAGGAATACTTCCAGAAAACATTGTCGGTGAACACAATCCACCGTGCCATTCGCCGTTGCCGGCTAAAACTCTATAGGTCAAAAAAGAAGCCATATCTAAACATGATCCAGAAGCGCAGGCGTTTTCTCTGGGCTAAGGCTCATTTAAAATGGACTGTGGCAAAGTGGAAAACTGTTCTGTGGTCAGACGAATCAAAATTTGAAGTTCTTTTTGGAAAACTGGGACACCATGTCATCCGGACTAAAGAGGACAAGGACAACCCAAGTTGTTATCAGTGCTCAGTTCAGAAGCTTGCATCTCTGATGGTATGGGGTTGCATGAGTGCGTGTGGCATGGGCAGCTTACACATCTGGAAAGGCACCATCAATGCTGAAAGGTATATCCAAGTTCTAGAACAACATATGCTCCCATCCAGATGTCGTCTCTTTCAGGGAAGACCTTGCATTTTCCAACATGACAATGCCAGACCACATACTGCATCAATTACAACATCATGGCTGCGTAGAAGAAGGATCTGAAATGGCCAGCCTGCAGTCCAGCTCTTTCACCCATAGAAAACATTTGGCGCATCATAAAGAGGAAGATGCAACAAAGAAGACCTAAGACAGTTGAGCAACTAGAAGCCTGTATTAGACAAGAATGGGACAACATTCCTATTCCTAAACTTGAGCAACTTGTCTCCTCAGTCCCCAGACGTTTGCAGACTGTTATAAAAAGAAGAGGGGATGCCACACAGTGGTAAACATGGCCTTGTCCCAACTTTTTTGAGATGTGTTGATGCCATGAAATTTAAAATCAACTTATTTTTCCCTTAAAATGATACATTTTCTCAGTTTAAACATTTGATATGTCATCTATGTTGTATTCTGAATAAAATATTGAAATTTGAAACTTCCACATCATTGCATTCTGTTTTTAGTCACAATTTGTACAGTGTCCCAACTTTTTTGGAATTGGGTTTGTAAATATATAGATATATGATGTTGGTCCCTCTTTGCAGCTATAACAGCTTCCAGTCTTCTGGAAAGGATTTTCACAAGTTTTTGGAGTGTTTCTGTGAAAATGTTTGCCCATTTATCCATTAGAGCATTTGTGAGGTCAGGCACTGATGTTGGACGAGAAGGCCTGGCTCGCAATCTTCCAGTTCATCCCAAAGGTGTTCGATGGGGTTGAGGTCAGGGCTCTGTGCGGGCCAGTCAAGTTCTTCCACACCAAACTCATCCAACCATGTTTTTATGGACCTTGCTTTGTGCACTAGCGCAGTCATGCTGGAACAGAAAAGGACCTCCCCCAATCTGTTCCCACAAAGTTGGAAACAGCATTGTCCAAAAGTTCTTGGTGGTATGCTGAATCAGTAACTGGGTTTCCATCCAAATGTGAAGTGAATCTTTTCAAATTTCGCAAAAAAAGAAAAAAATGCTAATTAGGTGCGTTTCCATCAAGTTGTTCGCGTGGATGACGGTGGTATTGGTAACCTTGTATCCAACAGTTAAGCAAGGGCATTACGATGACGTCGAGCCCCATACATATGGGAAAGACAACGTCAGCAGGATTTTTGGGAGGTCGTAGTGACCAGACATTTTACTCACAACCTTTGGCTACGACATTTCAGAATGTCAGAGGCCACATTTGAAATTTTATGCAACATTATTGAAACCATCAGCGGAAACAGCCGATTAGTCACGTGGGTATAATGTTCACTACGTCAGAATTTATTCGGCAAATGCATTTCCATCTCCAATTGTTCGCGTTAACTCTTTTTCGCACAAGTCAAAAACCACCTCAAGAGAGCGTAAAAACTTTTTTTGCGAATTAAGGGATTGTTTTTTCCAAAATTTGCCGTTTCCATCACTCGTTTCTGATGCGATACTTCAAAATGCGCATAAAAACAGGGTAATAGAAACATAGCTATTAAGATTTCCCTTCACTAGAAGGGGCCTAACCCAACCCCTGAAAAACAGCCCCATACCATTATCCCTCCTCACCAAACTTTACAGTTGTCACAGTGCAGTCAGGCAGGTACCATTCTCCTGGCATCTGCCAAACCCAAACTCGCCCATCAGACTGCCAAACAGAGAAGTGTGATTGGTTACTCCACAGAACACGTTTCCTCTGCTTCAGAGTCCAGTGGTGGCGTGCTTTACAACCACTCCATCCGATGCTTGGCATTGTACTTGGTGATGTGAGGCTTGCATCAGCTATGGAACTCATCGTCTATGGAATCAGCAGAGCGTTGGTGACTTTTACATACCATGCGCTTCAGCACTTGGTGACCCCGCTCTGTGACTTTACGTGGTCTTCTAAACACGTCCTCTTTGCAATAATACCACTTACAGCTGACCAGGGATGAAATTTCATGAACTGACTTATTGCAAAGGTGGCATCCTATCGCAGTACCACGCTTGACTTCACTGAGCTCTTCAGAACAACCCATTATTTTCACAAATGTTTGTAAATGCAGACTACATGGTTAGGTGCTTGATTTTATACACCTGTGGCAATGGGTCTGATTGAAACACTTGAATTTAATAATTAAGAGGTGCACCCAATACTTTTGTCCATATAGTGTGTGTGTGTATGTATATTTATTCATTTATTTACACACACACCAGAGGTGGGTAGAGTATACAAAAACTGTACTCAAGTAAAAGTACAAGTACCTATAGAAATATTTACTCAAAGTAAAAGTGAAAGTAACAATCTTAATAGTTACTTGAGTATGAGTAAAAAGTATCCAATGAAAAAACTACTCAAGTAGTTAGTTACTAGTTATTTTGTAACTATATAGAACAACAATACAGTATCATGCTATTATTTATATAGATATTTAATTTAAATTATTATTGTATTATTATCATAATTAGATATCTTTGCAACAAACACAGAAGAGACAAGCATTATTTCTGGCATCTGTAACCCGAATATCATTGCATGTACTTTGCTTTGTATAATAATAACGTTTACAGCTACATTTGAAAGAAGAGAGAAAACTCTTCACATGCGTTCGTGCTCGTAACTGCTACTGAACATCTGAACACAAACAATGATCAAATGCACATTGACAGACCTTCTTTCATCTGTTCTCCAAAATGTAATCAAATGTGTATTTCTGCAGGCGCGTGTAAACTGGCTAACTGTGTCTAAGCAAAGGTGTTTGCTTCCAAGACGAACAGGTTGCCGGCGCCGCCACTGCGCAATACCCACAAATTACCGCGGGACGGCAGGTGTCATTTCATACTCTGAGAACAATGGTAGCTTATTTAATGTATAAATTAAGATATATGTCCAAAAAACTGTTAAAGAAATGCTACATACTTTGTAGTGGTGTTATCGTGGCGTAATACTCTGTTTGGTTGTAAAAATGAATTGGAATCGAATGAAGCTATACGCCTACCTGTGGAATCGTTCACAGACAGCTCACGCAATTCAACTAATAAATATCTTCATCGCTGGCAAACAATAGGATGCATTTGCAGATTTGCTTTTAACTGACTGTAGGTTCACTGCCATTTCGTCCAACGCTCAGAGTGAGAAACCGCTTCAGAAGATTGAACTGAACTGAACAAATCATTCAAACTGATTCACGAACCAATTCAGACAGAAGCTGCGTCTCATTTCGAAGGCTGCGTCCTCCGGAGGTCGCATTTGAAGGCTGCATACGTCAAGGATGTCTTATTTAAGAAAAGTAACCGTAATAAAACTGACTGTTATTCCTTGTGAGGTGTAAAATACTGTAATTTATTTCTTATTTTGCAATCTAATGGTTACTTTTCTTAAATGAGACCACCTCGATGACGTATGCAGCCTTCAAATGCGACCTCCGGAGGACGCAGCCTTCGAAATGAGACGCGGCTAGTTTTGCCAACTTGTTTGATCAAGTCTTTTCAGAATCAACTCAAAAGAGTGATTCATTTGTGAATAGGACATCGCTCATGTCCCAGAAAAAAAGAGACAGCGCGCTTGGAATAAACTACGCATTTCTTAACGTTTTGCATTAAGCTAAAGTAACGAGAGGAACGTCGCCCAACGTAATGAAGTAAAAGTACAGTTTTTTCATTAGAAACTTACTCGAGTTAAAGTACCCACATTTAAATCTACTCTTAAAAGTAAAATTTTCCCAAAATAATACTCAAGTAAATGTAACGAAGTAAATGTACTTCGTTACTACCCACTTCTGACACACACACACACACACACACACACACACATATACAGTGTATATATATATATGGAATCTGTGAGCATGCTGTAGTTTTACTATAACTGAAGATGACCTTTTGTAAGATAGCTTATTAGTGCTCATCCTTAAAGGAGTGCTTGATTATGATTTCACTTTTTGAGCGTAAACAGCATCTGCAAAGTTACAACGCTTAAAGTTCAAAGCAAAGGGTGATATTTTCTTTTAAAGAAATCGCTTTTTAAGAACTACAACAAACGGCTGGTAGGGACTACAACGAGTTTATTCATGGATTTGTGACATCACTAACCCTAACATTTATATAAACCCTGCCCCCGGGAACATGCAACAAAAGGGGTGAGGCCATGTTGAGAACAGGAAGAGTTGTTATAGTAGAGCACATTTGGGAGTCTGCTCAAATTGTTGCATCCGTCTTTTCACATTTATTGCAATACAGTACGTAACATAAATGCAATAGCATGTCATAAAAGCAAGATGACAACATAAGTTATAACCATATTTAAACTATACTATACCTGTTCTATCTTCATGCAGCATATATTTTCTGGCTCTGTAGACATCTTACAACAGTTCCCACACGAGCGATTTATACATTATCATGACAGAATATGATAATCGATGACTTGAAGATAGTTAACTCCACATTAGCTACATAAATTCATCAACTAACCACTCAGAAATGTCCTGCTGCATTATACATGTTGTCACTTCTTTATGAGTCTCTCCATCATTGTCGTTAAACATAAAAGGCTGAACAGTTTATGACATTTTTAGTGCGTGTCTGCAATCAGAGCTGCTAACATTAGCTCTTGAAGCTCCGCCCTCTTCTTAAAAGGGGACCATGAGCAGCAGCTCATTTGCATTTAAAGAGACACACAAAAACAGCGCGTTTTTGCTCACCCTCAAAAAGTGACAATTTTAACATGCTATAAATTATCTGTGGGGTATTTTGAGCTAAAACTTCACATACACACTCTGGGAACATCAGAGACTTATTTCACATCTTGTAAAAAGGGGCATTATAGGACCCCTTTAACAAACTTAAAACTTTTCATGATAAATCAGAATGATCTTTAAAAATGCCTTATATAAAATCTCTCAGGATAGTACTAGATAGAGAAACAGCATTTCACTAGAAAAACAACTGATGTATGAAAAGAAATCTGGATTAAAATGAAAAGTTTCAGGCTGTAATGGACATTACAATTGAGCTTAGACAGATATGTGGAAAAAAACAGTTCTGAACAGTTTGCTCATTCACTCTGTCTACTGAGAGTGTCTGAATAAACACATTTTTCAACAAATGGAAAAACTATTGATCGTTTCTCTGACAAAGGGCGGCTTTACACATGCTCTTTCTCTCTAAAGCCACTATCCACTGGATGATAAAGTTTTCTCATAATTGTTCAGAAGTACCTTTGGGTAAACTCTATTCTCATAATTTTACATAATATTTTTTTCTTTTTTGTTGCATAGTGAATCCCTCAAGCAGTTGTTATGAAACTTATGAACAGAATAGTTCACCCAAAAATTAAAATGTTATCAAACTAATTCATATGACTTGTGTGCTACTGTATATTTTAAGTCTTTTAAGTTATTATTCGCTCAAAATCATGACAATTGCATATCTTTCCTTGGCGCGCTCATGAGAGAAGCAGCAATGCCAGATTTATCAACAAATGTTCTTTTGAGTCAGATTTGATCAATGAATAGTTGATCCATTCAATGATTTTCTGATGAAGTGGATTGATCCAGTTCTCCAGTTGACTCAATGTTCCAGCTGTAGTTGTTAATAACCCACTTAAAAGGGAAAACAATCAGTGAATAATAACTGTTCGGTTTGTTTATTGCACACACAAAGCCATTGTATGGATTCAGAAGAATTCGAATGTAGCACACAAGTCATATGGACAACTTTTATGATACCTTTACATCTTTTTTTGAAGCTCAAGTGCACATTAAGTTTGTTGTAATTTATGTACAAGAGTGCATTTTGTGCCTTTTGTGCTCCACATATGAAAGAAAGTCAGACGGGTTTGGAACGACATGATGGTGAGTAAATGATTATTTTTTTCATTTATGGGTAAATTAATACTTTCATCTTTAATGACAGGAAGCAGTACTCAAAAGAGCCAGGTGTCAGGTTTCCTCCTAACATGTCAAATCATAAGCTACAAGCATCTCGTTCCGGAATTCAGCGTTTACTTTGGCACTGAATAACTGCATAACGCTGTTGCCGACGACAGAGAACACACACACACAGAGAGAGAGAGAGAGAGAGAGAGAGAGAGAGAGAGAGAGAGAGAGAGAGAGAGAGAGAGAGAGAGAGAGAGGATGGCGTCAAGGTCATTTGAGGGTAACGGGGTACACTGACAATAAGAGCGCTCCAAAGGAAGTCATATTTTGCACAATAATATTAGATGCAACACTGTCAAATGCTGAGAGCTTTAATTTCTCAATCAATTCATGATGTTAAGCGCACCCTCATGCAGCATTAGTATAATGGATGGTAAATTATACATTATGTGCTATTTCTATCCTGCGCTCTCAACCCATTACAAAATGACTCCCTCTGCAAGAACGCCCATCATCCTTCCCCAAGACACCGCTATACCGGCAAACACACAGTCAGTGACGCGGATAATAAACGAATGATGCGAGCTGTTGTCCCTGGCAATGGAAATACTGCTGCTGCACGTGCCTCTAACACTGCAATAATACACATCCACGCGCGGAGCACAAATTAAGGTAATATCGCATCATAATCTGTTAGAGTCACAGATATGCAAGCAATAAGAACGGTCAGCTTTTAAAGGAATGCAATTGTACACCGAAAGTGCAGCGTCAATAAGATATGTGTGGCAATGGGGGCGAGAGGGAACACACAGTACTATTGATCCCTGCACTAATGGGGCGCCCGGATGTTTTTTGTATTCCATTTACGAATTTTTAAAATTAAAAGGCAATCTTATATCGATGTGATTTATGACATGATATGGTACGTGAGATACACAACAGTAGGCTACACTGCAGACTGTTTGCTACAGCACATGCTCTATTCTAAGTTACTGGAGAAATAAAACAAATGTACAATAAACAATAAGCACGTTCAATAAACACATAAGCACGCATCGTTTTAACTACCTGATAGCTCAGCATGCTCTCCTGGTCGCTGTTTTCGGCAGGCATGGTTAACTCCGTTTTTAAAGCAGAGTCGATTGCAGCATCCACAGAAAGAATATACAGCGATGCGGCTCAGTTCCTATTGAGAAACTCCAGATCAAATGATGCATATAGGATTAAAGCCGGAGACATGAAGTAGCCTAATCTCGATCCTGTCTTTAACGTTGAGATATACACGCGCACTCGCCTTGTCTATACTTTAACGCTGTTGTTAGGCGCGCGCTCTCCGGGACTTGGAAAAAGGTACGGACTGTGGCAGCATCATATGTCGCCCAGCCAATCAGAGAGCTGGAACTGGTACTGTTGCTGAAGCTGTAGTTCGATTGATGCGGGTTTGCACCTACAGGAAAGTATGAATAGTAGTTTATGAATGTACTAATAAATGTACAATTCATGAGATCGAAAAATGTATAATAATATCTCAAGCGAAGTCTACATCCTATATCGAGAGACAATGTACTACAGTTAGCCTATTGGAGAAAAATCATTATTTAGTGACTACATTTCAAAGATGCACAGCATGCTGTAATTGAACACGGGTTTTTTTTTTTTGTGATAAGTGAATAAATGTCATCAAGGCTACTTGATGGAATTCCATTTAATTCAGTCATTTTTGCGCTACAAATATATTTTCTACATATGTAGGCCTACATTTATCTAGCCTATTTAAATGTTAATTAAGTGAATAAAATATATTAATTTATTTAATAATTCTTTTCTCTCTTCTTACCATAAGAAATATAGCAAAATATGTTGTTTTATATTACTGTTTCACAAAGTGTAAGACCATCCAACTCATCCTGAGTCTTAAGCTAGATAGCATACATTGCCATCTAGTGGCTACTACTATGGACAGGCAGTTACGCAGTCAACGCCAGAATTATTGGCACCCTTGTTAAATACGATCAAAGTGTCACAGTCATGTTTAGTTTGCCTTTAGTTAATTATCTTGTTTCGGTCTACTATATAGTGGTAGACCTCCATTTTCACTCGGTCTTTGTCCGGTAACCGTTATGCTATGTTGTGTTGACCCTGCTTGCCTTGTATGTTTGTAATTGAACTTGGAGTATTTAGATTGAGTCTTCTGTCTTCATCTTCCTACCTGCACACAGCCGTGACACAAAGGGGGCTTTGAAAATAAACCTACATTGTTTATCCTTTTGATCTTTCATTATTATTCACATAGTTCTAACATATCATTGAAGTAAAACAATGGAAAGTGGGGGAAAATCTCACTATGAAATAAATGTTTTTTTTCTCTAGTTCACGTTGGCCACAATTATTGGCATCCAATTATTGCAACGTCCTTTTCCCAAGATAACAGTCTATCTAAGAGTCTAAGATAAGATAAGAGTCTTCTTCTATAATGCCTGATGAGTTTGAAGAACACCTGATAAGAGATCAGAGGCCATTCCTTCCTCCAGATTCCCAGCTCCATGTTGGTGCTTCTTCTCTTGAGTTCACCCTACTCATTTTCTATAGGGTTCAGGTCAGGGAACTGGGACGGCCATGGTAGAAGCTTCATTTTGTGCCCAGTGGCACATTTTTGTGTTGATTTTGATGTTTGTTTTGGATTATTGTCCTGATGGAAGATCCAACCACGGTCCATTATAATATTTCTAGCAGAAGCAGTCAGGTTTTGATTTTTTTTTTAATCTGTTGGTATTTGCTAGAATCCACGATACCATGTATCTGAACAAGATGTCCAGGAACTCCAGCAAAAAAATAGGCCCACAACATTAAAGATCCAGCAGTATATTTAACCGTGGACATGGGGTAATTTTTATCCCTGTTTGCACCAAACTCATCTGGAGGGTTTTCTTTTTTCTTTTTTTTTATTGAGCAAAATTGCAAATTAACAAAACAGTAGCTTATACAAGGTAAGAGATCAATGACACACATACACATACAGAAGAGAGAAAAACAAAACAAAAACAAAGAGAAAGAAAACAGCTAAATATATAGATATCGATAAAGTGGTGTATGCAGGTACATTGGTAAGTTTAAGCAATGGGATATTTTAGTGATATAGCTATAGATAGAGGCAATTTAAGACAATCATAGTAATAGTAATAGAGTTGTAGTAGAAGTAGTAATCATACTAATAATAATAACAATAATAATAGTAGTGGTAGTGGTAGTGGTAGTAGTAGTAATAACAGTAATATTCATGATAATAATAGTAGGAGTAGTGGTAGCATTAGTAATTTATAATAATAGTAATAATAATAATAATAAGAAGAAGAATAATCTATTTAGACCAGTCAATAAAATTACTGTAGACACTATTCTCTAGGTCTGGGTCCACAACTGCCAGTGAGCACAACCAACAGACCCTCCCGACATAGACACCTCCCTCTGCTGGAGGGTTTTCTGCCAAAAAACTTTTAGTTTCATCTGACCATAGAACCAGATCCCTTTTGAAGTTCCAGTCGTGTCTGACAACTGAATATGCTGGAGTTTTTGGATGAGCGAGGAGGTTTTTCTTGAAACCCTCCCAGACAACTTGTGGTGATGTAGGTGCTGTTTGATACATTTGTTAGGCTTTCTGACCCCAAGACTCAACTAATCTGCAATTCTCCATCTGTGATCCTTGGAGAGTCTTTGACCACACAAACTTCTTCCTCGCTGTGCATTAAGACAATATAGACACATGTCCTCTTCCAGGCAGATTTGTAACATCTTTAGTAGCTATTTTTTTTTACAGCCACTTTCTATTTTGTGAAGCTCAACAATCTTTTGCTGCACATCAGAACTATATTCTTTGGTTTTAGTCATTGTGATGAATGATTAAGGGACTTTGGCCTTGGCTTTGTGTTTCCTCATATTTATACACCTGTGGAACACTAAGTCATGGCTGGACAATTTCATGTTCCTAGTCACCCTGGTGTGCTAAAAAACGTAAATATGAATGGGAATACTTCAGAGATATTTTGCTCATAATAATTTCTATAGGGGTGCCAATAATTATGGCCAACATGCATTGGAGGAAAACATTTATTTTATAATGTGAGTTTTCCCCCACTTTCAATTGTTTTACTTCAATGAAAGGTTAGAATTTTGTGATTTTTTTTTTTTAAATTAAAGATCAAAAGGATAAACTGCAGATTTATTTTCACAGCCGCCTTTGCTCATATTTACCATGGGTGCCTATAATACTGGAGTTGACTGTACATAGACTGCCTTTATTGCAAATGGACACGTTATTATTAGTAATCGCAAACAAACATAATATAATTATTTTAGAGACACCTATGAACAGTTTGGTCATACAATAAGCATGCGCGGTGTGCATATTAGTGTGTTCTCTTTGGCCAAGCTAAAAGATCACGTAGACATGACAAATAATATGACGCGTTAACAATCAATCTGTTATGGAACATTTCATGAATAATTCAAGTGCCTTTCAAAGCGACTGATCATGGCCGTTTTAACAGACAAAATATCATTTACCCAATTATATTAGCTAATTGTTACTATTGTGCAGCATGGGGATATCATCACTATATAATGAGACTGTTCTTCTCAACTCCCCTGACACGTCTGAAATATTCTATATTTAGTGCTAATGTCTGTAATATCCATAAGCCTATAGGTCTTTAAAGTAATGCAGCCAAAAGTGTATAAAGGGGTGCTATTTGAATATTTCATTAAAAGCCCCTTTCGTCAACCATTATGTGAATATGGTATATTAAATTCCTCAGTGTCCAACTGTAGCGTTGCGTGTTCAGACTGGATTGCCGCACGGCGTCATCCGTTTCCAGGAAACAGTTGTTAGGGGTGATGTAAACAGCACGCTGGAGCTGGAATGTGTGCAGTGCGCATGTGCTGATTGAGCGTTTCTCTGCGGCTCTGCTGAGCTGGCTGGGCGCACCGGTGACCTTATCGATTTTCACAGACGGCTTCTGGCCGGTGTCAAATCCAGAGGTGAATGTAGCAATCCAGGTGAGTTTGCTCAGCGGATCTCAAGAACAACTTTTCTGTCGTGAACGGGCCTGTGGAGATTCACGTGTTTTTGTTATGTTTTAATGTCAAGTTGATCTATCTACTTATTAATGATGTAATAAGTTTTAAATTAAATATTGTTATGTGATTCTTTATTTAGGAAGGAATGCACATACAATTGTTTTGTGTTGAATCCGAGCATGAGCTATGTGTGTAAAGCCGTTTCCAGGCAGTGACAAATTACAGTGTTCAACTATTGATACATTGTGCGCGCGTCTTTCACAACCCAGAGCTCTCGCGTTTAATATGTATTTGTGTGTGAAAGAGCGTGAACAATGGCATTAATTTCATCTTACTTTTACCTCTAGGTTAAAAGGGGAAAGATTGATCCATTTTGTGAGTGATGTGAGAATGAACTCAAACATGCACCAACATATGCAAGGTACATACACACTTTTACCATATTTCACCACTTATTATTTTTTTTCTTTGATGTCCCTATGATGTTACCAAACATAGACACACAGGAATCTTAAAAGCTACAGTACAGTTTAAACATTTGGTGTCAGTAAGATTTTTTGAAAGAAATTAATAATTGCATTCAGCAAGGACACATTAAATTAATAGTACAGACATTTTGAACTTTCTATTCATCTAAGAATCCTGAAAAATATGTATATCGGGTTCCATAAAATATAATGCAGCACAACTTTTTCAACATTTGATAACAATAAGAAATATCTCTCTAGAACCATTCCTGAAGTATTATGTGGCAGCTTTGCTATCACAGGAGTAAATTATACATTTAAAATATAGGCCCTATTATAGTAGAAAACAGTTATTTTAAATTGTAATAATATTTCACAATATTACAGTTTTTACTGTATTTTTGATCAAATAAATGCAGCCTTGGTGAGCATAAGAGACTTCTTTCAAAAACATACCTTTTTTTTACAGACCTTAAACCTTTGAACGGTGCATATTAGTGAGGCATTCTCATAGGCACAGTGGTTTATATGCTAATTATTACTACCCTACACCTCAAACAAACCTGATGACTAGATTGAATTCAACTTGATTTGGCCAAATTAAGAGTCTTTCATATAATGAGGACCACTTCGAATATTGTCACAAGTTGGATTTCAGTCTTTTTGTGAAGGTATTTTGAAAAATTGCCCCCACACAACTATAGCCAAACCTAGCCATACCCACACACTAGATCGACCATGTTATATTTTTGTGCAGCATTTTTGTAAAGCATTTCTGTGTATGTCACAGTGCCATCCTTGGAGGGCAAAGTTCGCTGTAATTATCTAAATCTGCCTCTGATTAACGGGGACAGACTGAGGACAGCTAAGACTCTAGTGGACAAAGCAATAAAGGTTAGACTTCTAAAATCTCAAAGAATCTTTGCAGAAGTACTACATTGAATAACTGCAAAGGATCTTTAATCATTAATAATAATGATGACAATGAGATTTCAACATACACTGACGATTTTGATGATTCTGCTGTAGGAAAAAAAAGTGTTCTCAGTGCTGGGCCCATATCCTGTAATCCGCGCAGGCCTACGTGCAAGAGGATGGGTGGAGCGGCGACTGCCACGGCCCTCTTTCCCACAGCCCCGTCGACATGATCTTGAAACCGAAGCCACGGATGAGGGTGACAGCAGTGATGATGATGGTGAGAGTATCTGACAGAACAAAGATGAGATCCTATCCATCACTCTGCCTAGACACATGACAAGGCTTGTTGGTTTCTGTGTGCGCAGGTTTACTTAGCTATATATTTAAGGGACAAAATAGTCTCCAGAAGTTAGGTAAATCTGACTAAGCTTCTGTTGGGTTTAACATTTAACATTTAAAAGTTAAAAATGATTAATAAAGACAGTATTTTTTTTTTTAATTAATAAAATAGAACACAGATATATCCTACTACTCTACCTACTACTTCACCAATCAGCAAATCATTTAGGACCTTTGTTTCTACCCCACTGGAAATACTTATAATTAAATTAATATAAAACAACAGAAGGTCATGGTATCTCCTCCTCAAATAGATAATTTGGTTGACTATCGTTCAAAAGTTTGGGGTCTGTACGATTTTTAACTTTTATTAGCAAGGACACTATTGGGTATTTTTTGGACAGGGTTTAAAATAAGACAGGAGTAGGCCTTAATCTAGAATAGTTAATCATAGCTAAAAGATGGCTTTCTGACACAGATTCAGTACAGATGACTAACACCAATTATCTGAACTAAAATAAACTAGATTAATTTAAAACAAACTGTGCTAATCTGAATTAGCCGAGGTTGCCTATAAAATTTGGAATGAACCAAGAAAATCTTAAAATTGTATGGAAATGAGAAGCAAATCCAAGGTAAACAATGGCCGCAGACAAAAGACTGCACGTTTAAATACTTTACTTAACAAGAGAAAACTCAAAGCAAATATCAAAGAAAAACTGCACACATCAGATGTGGAATCAAAGAAGAGGAAAGCCTGGAAATCTATTTGTAATTACGTCAGTGCAATTGAACACACATCTACAAGAACAATACAGGTAATCGTCAGCTTTATTACCTTACGGTTTTGTGAAATCTGTGGGCTGACATTTCAGTAGTTATTCAGTACAGGTGCTGTCGAAGAATATAAAAATAAAACTCAAAAAAAAAAAAAAACTGCCGCTGACGCCCGAAGAGAATGGTTTAAAACTGGCAGAGAACCTGCAAATAAAGATACTGACCAGTTGGATGAATTACTGACAGGAATAATTGAGAGCCAGCAACCTTTGGAGAACATAGCAGATGATGACCATGATTTCCTGGATTAAGACTACTAGAGCTACTTCAGGACTAAATTGAGGCTTAAATTAAACCTACCAGTGGCCAGGTTTAACTTCAGATTAATGTTTCAAAGACACACACATACACACACACACACACACACACGCACACACACACACACACATATATATATATATATATATACAGTGGGGAGAACAAGTATTTGATACACTGCCGATTTTGCAGGTTTTCCTACTTACAAAGCATGTAGAGGTCTGTAATTTTTATCATAGGTACACTTCAACTATGAGAGACGGAATCTAAAACAAAAATCCAGAAAATCACATTGTATGATTTTTAAATAATTAATTTGCATTTTATTGCATGACATAAGTATTTGATCACCTACCAACCAGTAAGAATTCCAGCTCTCACAGACCTGTTAGTTTTTCTTTAAGAAGCCCTCCTGTTCTCCACTCATTACCTGTATTAACTGCACCTGTTTGAACTCGTTACCTGTATAAAAGACACCTGTCCACACACTCAATCAAACAGACTCCAACCTCTCCACAATGGCCAAGACCAGAGAGCTGTGTAAGGACATCAGGGATAAAATTGTAGACCTGCACAAGGCTGGGATGGGCTACAGGACAATAGGCAAGCAGCTTGGTGAGAAGGCAACAACTGTTGGCGCAATTATTAGAAAATGGAAGAAGTTTAAGATGACGGTCAATCTTCCTCAGTCTGGGGCACCATGCAAGATCTCACCTCGTGGGGCATCAATGATCATGAGGAAGGTGAGGGATCAGCCCAGAACTACACGGCAGGACCTGGTCAATGACCTGAAGAGAGCTGGGACCACAGTCTCAAAGAAAACCATTAGTAACACACTACGCCGTCATGGATTAAAATCCTGCAGCGCACGCAAGGTCCCCCTGCTCAAGCCAGCGCATGTCCAGGCCCGTCTGAAGTTTGCCAATGACCATCTGGATGATCCAGAGGAGGAATGGGAGAAGGTCATGTGGTCTGATGAGACTAAAAGAACTACTGGAAACGTATGATCTCTGTAATTACAAACAAAGGTTTCTGTACCAAATATTAAGTTCTGCTTTTCTGATGTATCAAATACTTATGTCATGAAATAAAATGCAAATTAATTACTTAAAAATCATACAATGTGATTTTCTGGATTTTTGTTTTAGTTTCCGTCACTCACAGTTGAAGAGTACCTTTGATAAAAATTACAGACTTCTACATGCTTTGTAAGTGGGCAAACCTGCAAAATCGGCAGTGTATCAAATACTTGTTCTCCCCACTGTATATATACACTCACCTAAAGGATTATTAGGAACACCATACTAATACTGTGTTTGACCCCCTTTCGCCTTCAGAACTGCCTTAATTCTACGTGGCATTGATTCAACAAGGTGCTGAAAGCATTCTTTAGAAATGTTGGCCCATATTGATAGGATAGCATCTTGCAGTTGATGGAGATTTGTGGGATGCACATCCAGGGCACGAAGCTCCCGTTCCACCACATCCCAAAGATGCTCTATTGGGTTGAGATCTGGTGACTGTGGGGGCCATTTTAGTACAGTGAACTCATTGTCATGTTCAAGAAACCAATTTGAAATGATTCGAGCTTTGTGACATGGTGCATTATCCTGCTGGAAGTAGCCATCAGAGGATGGGTACATGGTGGTCATAAAGGGATGGACATGGTCAGAAACAATGCTCAGGTAGGCCGTGGCATTTAAACGATGCCCAGTTGGCACTAAGGGGCCTAAAGTGTGCCAAGAAAACATCCCCCACACCATTACACCACCACCACCAGCCTGCACAGTGGTAACAAGGCATGATGGATCCATGTTCTCATTCTGTTTACGCCAAATTCTGACTCTACCATCTGAATGTCTCAACAGAAATCGAGACTCATCAGACCAGGCAACATTTTTCCAGTCTTCAACTGTCCAATTTTGGTGAGCTTGTGCAAATTGTAGCCTCTTTTTCCTATTTGTAGTGGAGATGAGTGGTACCCGGTGGGGTCTTCTGCTGTTGTAGCCCATCCGCCTCAAGGTTGTGCGTGTTGTGGCTTCACAAATGCTTTGCTGCATACCTCGGTTGTAACGAGTGGTTATTGCAGTCAAAGTTGCTCTTCTATCAGCTTGAATCAGTCGGCCCATTCTCCTCTGACCTCTAGCATCAACAAGGCATTTTCGCCCACAGGACTGCCGCATACTGGATGTTTTTCCCTTTTCACACCATTCTTTGTAAACTCTAGAAATGGTTGTGCGTGAAAATCCCAGTAACTGAGCAGATTGTGAAATACTCAGACCGGCCCGTCTGGCACCAACAACCATGCCACGCTCAAAATTGCTTAAATCACCTTTCTTTCCCATTCTGACATTCAGTTTGGAGTTCAGGAGATTGTCTTGACCAGGACCACACCCCTAAATGCATTGAAGCAACTGCCATGTGATTGGTTGATTAGATAATTGCATTAATGAGAAATTGAACAGGTGTTCCTAATAATCCTTTAGGTGAGTGTATATGTATATACTGTGTGTGTGTGTGTGTTTATATACATATACAATGACATAGTCCAAGCAATCCATGTGTCTTCTTTGCACAACACAACATTAATCTGAAGTTAAACCTGCCTGCTGGTAGGTTTAATTTAAGCCTCAATTTAGTCCTGGAGTAGTGCCAATGTTTCATCTTCCAAGGAAATCACCTTATTAAACTCTGGATTAGACTAAGTCTAGGACTATTTAAAAAACATGACAAAGCAGATTTCTCTTAATCTGGTTTAAAAGGCCATTTTAGTCTAGAACTAGGCTTAATCTTTGTCTAGGAAACCACCCCTTAAATTGATTAAAAGTGACAGTATAGACATTTATAATATTAAAAAAATATATTTCTCTTTCAAATAACTTTCTGTTCATCATACAAACCCGATTCCAAAAAAGTTAGGACACTGTACAAATTGTGAATAAAAACAGAATGCAATGATGTGGAAGTTTCAAATTTCAATATTTTATTCAGAATACAACATAGATGACATATCAAATGTTTTAACTGAGAAAATGTATTATTTTAAGGGAAAAATAAGTTGATTTTAAATTTCATGGCATCAACACATCTCAAAAAAGTTGGGACAAGGCCATGTTTACCACTGTGTGGCATCCCCTTTCTTTTTATAACAGTCTGCGAACGTCTGGGGACTGAGGAGACAAGTTGCTCAAGTTTAGGAATAGGAATGTTGTCCCATTCTTGTCTAATACAGGCTTCTAGTTGCTCAACTGTCTTAGGTCTTCTTTGTCGCATCTTCCTCTTTATGATGCACCAAATGTTTTCTATGGGTGAAAGATGTGGACTGCAGGCTGGCCATTTCAGTACCCGGATCCTTCTTCTACGCAGCCATGATGTTGTAATTGATGCAGTATGTGGTCTGGCATTG
This sequence comes from Coreius guichenoti, assembly GCA_039654105.1. Taxonomy (NCBI): domain Eukaryota; kingdom Metazoa; phylum Chordata; class Actinopteri; order Cypriniformes; family Gobionidae; genus Coreius; species Coreius guichenoti. The sequence continues at coordinate 31,155,825 of CM077180.1, read as the reverse complement.
TCATGTTGGAAAATGCAAGGTCTTCCCTGAAAGAGACGACGTCTGGATGGGAGCATATGTTGTTCTAGAACTTGGATATACCTTTCAGCATTGATGGTGCCTTTCCAGATGTGTAAGCTGCCCATGCCACACGCACTCATGCAACCCCATACCATCAGAGATGGAGGCTTCTGAACTGAGCGCTGATAACAACTTGGGTTGTCCTTGTCCTCTTTAGTCCGGATGACATGGCATCCCAGTTTTCCAAAAAGAACTTCAAATTTTGATTCGTCTGACCACAGAACAGTTTTCCACTTTGCCACAGTCCATTTTAAATGAGCCTTGGCCCAGAGAAAACGCCTGCGCTTCTGGATCATGTTTAGATATGGCTTCTTTTTTGACCTATAGAGTTTTAGCCGGCAACGGCGAATGGCACGGTGGATTGTGTTCACCGATAATGTTTTCTGGAAGTATTCCTGAGCCCATGTTGTGATTTCCATTACAGTAGCATTCCTGTATGTGATGCAGTGCCGTCTAAGGGCCCGAAGATCACGGGCATCCAGTATGGTTTTCCGGCCTTGACCCTTACGCACAGAGATTGTTCCAGATTCTCTGAATCTTTGGATGATATTATGCACTGTAGATGATGATAACTTCAAACTCTTTGCAATTTTTCTCTGAGAAACTCCTTTCTGATATTGCTCCACTATTTTTCACCGCAGCATTGGGGGAACTGGTGATCCTCTGCCCATCTTGACTTCCGAGAGACACTGCCACTCTGAGAGGCTCTTTTTATACCCAATCATGTTGCCAATTGACCTAATATGTTGCAAATTGGTCCTCCAGCTGTTCCTTATGTGTGCGTTTAACTTTTCCGGCCTCTTATTGCTACCTGTCCCAACTTTTTTGGAATGTGTAGCTCTCATGAAATCCAAAACGAGCCAATATTTGGCATGACATTTCAAAATGTCTCACTTTCAACATTTGATATGTTACCTATATTCTATTGTGAATAAAATATATGTTTATGAGATTTGTAAAATATTGCATTCCTTTTTTATTCACAATTTGTACAGTGTCCCAACTTTTTTGGAATCGGGTTTGTAGAATCCTCGACAAAATTAAGCAGCACAACAGTTTTCAACATTGATAATAATAAGAAATGTTTTTTGAGCACCAAATCAGCATATTAGACTGATTTCTGAAGGATCATGTGACACCATTCCGCTTTGCTATCACATGAATAAATTAAAGTAGAAAACAGTTCATTTAAATTGTGATAATATTTGACATTATTATAATTTGTACTGTATTTTTGATCAGATAAATGCAGCCTTGATTAGCATAAGAGACTTCTTTCAAAACAATAAAAAATCAGTAACACTTTATTTTAGTGTCCTTGTTACGTTACATGTAGTTACTATAGGATTTTTTATAAATTGTGCATAATTATATGCAACTAACCCCAAACAACACCCTAATCCTAGGCCTAACCCTGTAGTAAGTACATGTAGTTAATTATTATTACTCAGTCAGTACTTAAATATATAATTACACTGTAACAAAGTCACCTTAAAATAAAGTGTAACTCTTACCGACCCTAAACTTTTTAAATGTTAATGTAAACGTGTGTGTGAAGTATACTGTAAATTTTATGCTTGGAGCAACCTATGTAACTGTGTTTAGTTAATGACCCACTGTAATTTAAAGCTTGATATGATAGTTTGAGTAGCTACTTGACACCACTCATTCCAACAAACAGATGTCTGTGACAGATCATTCTTTCAGTCCCTTGACTGCTGTCACATCACCTTCTCTGTTTCTTTATACATACTTAGGAGAGGATGGAGAGAGGGGCGATGAAGCAGATGATCTGTACGACCTAATGGTGTGTTTAGAAACCGTAGAATTCCATTTCAATGACCGTTGCCATAGCAGCTGGGTTTTTGAATGTGATTTGAGGACAGTGGACAGTCTCTGATCCTTATTTTATATTCCCTAGTCACGGCTGGTTCGTAATGAGACCCCATATTTCTACTGGACAACAAAGAGGGATTCAATCGACTGCCGGTCTTTACGTAAAGATCAGATGACCAATCATTATGCAAAGGCGGGATCTTTTACCACTAAGGTTTATTGTAAACTGAACAAATGAAGTTGTTCCGAACTAAAATTCCTCTACACAAAAAAACAATTTTTCTTACTCATTACCTGTTGTTTCAGGTTGGTTTGTGTGTGCATTTGAGAAATCTGCAGTGGTTTGACGAAGCAGATCCCGATACATTCTTCCCACGCTGCTACAGACTGGGGGCGGAGGATGAGAAACATGCTTTTATTGGTCAGTACACTTAATCTAGAATATACTGTGTCCTTGCTGAATTTTTCCCTATTTGCATTCTTTTCATTTAACAGATAATTATTTCCCCCCAAAGTGATTTACACCACTTGAACTGCACAGTCTGGAGTAATCTGGGGTTAAGTGTTGCTCTCAGGCAAAATTGTGATATATGATCTCTGTAACAGTTCATGGGTCACACCAACTTTAGACTGAACCTGCAATATTTGCGTTGCCAGACCTAAACCAATGAAAGAGTTTCTTTACAGATGACTTCAGACGCACTGCATGCACAAGTCTACTGTTGTATGTTTTGGAGAAGTATGATGGGGATTCAGAGTGGGAGAGAATAGGAGAGGTGCATGATGCTAAATCTCATGGTATGACACACACTAATACACACATGCACACATTAGAACTCACACATATTCACACATCTTCCCTCGTTTGTAGGTCTGAGCAAGCGGCGTAAACAGCACACCAATCAGAGGGTTGGAACCTTGTTAATTGACAATGCATTGGATGTATGTCAGGAATATCTGAACAGTTTAGAACACTGTGACATAGACATCACTTTGGAAACAACCCCTACCCTCTCAGAGCAACAGTGGAAGGTGTTTCTTCAGAATTATTATTTAGTTATTCAGTGAGTATAATTTTTTATTATTATTTATGCTATCTAAAATTGCTTAAAAAAATATCAAAAATAAAAAAAGGGTTAGTTCACCCACAAATGAAAAATCTGTCATTAACTACTTACCCTCATGTCGTTCCAAACCCGTAAGACCTATTAAGATATTTTTATGAAATCCGAGACCTTTCGGACCTCCGATAGACTGCAACGTTATTACCACTTTTAAGGCCCAGAAAGGTAGTGAAGAGATCTTTAAAATAGTCCATGTCACTGCAATGGTTCAACCTTAATGTTATGAAGCGACAGTGCAGCACTTCTGGGTTCATCAAAAATATCTTAATTTGTGTTCCGAAGATGAACAAAGGTCTTACGGGTTTGAAACGACATGAGGGTGAGTAATTAATGTCAGAATTTAGTGTACTAACCCTTTAAATGTACAAACCCGATTCCAAAAAAGTTGGGACACTGTACAAATTGTAAATAAAAAAGGAATGCAATAATTTACAAATCTCATAAACTTATATTTTATTCACAATAGAATATAGATAATATATCAAATGTTGAAAGTGAGACATTTTGAAATGTCATGCCAAATATTGGCTCATTTTGGATTTCATGAGAGCTACACATTCCAAAAAAGTTGGGACAGGTAGCAATAAGAGGCCGGAAAAGTTAAATGTATATATAAGGAACAGCTGGAGGACCAATTTGCAACTTATTAGGTCAATTGGCAACATGATTGGGTATAAAAAGAGCCTCTCAGAGTGGCAATGTCTCTCAGAAGTCAAGATGGGCAGAGGATCACCAATTCCCCCAATGCTGCGGCGAAAAATAGTGGAGCAATATCAGAAAGGAGTTTCTCCGAGAAAAATTGCAAAGAGTTTAAAGTTATCATCATCTACAGTGCATAATATCATCCAAAGATTCAGAGAATCTGGAACAATCTCTGTGCCTAAGGGGCCAAGGCCGGAAAACCATACTGGATGCCCGTGATCTTCAGGCCCTTAGACGGCACTGCATCACATACAGGAATGCTACTGTAATGGAAATCACAACATGGGCTCAGGAATACTTCCAGAAAACATTGTCGGTGAACACAATCCACCGTGCCATTCGCCGTTGCCGGCTAAAACTCTATAGGTCAAAAAAGAAGCCATATCTAAACATGATCCAGAAGCGCAGGCGTTTTCTCTGGGCCAAGGCTCATTTAAAATGGACTGTGGCAAAGTGGAAAACTGTTCTGTGGTCAGACGAATCAAAATTTGAAGTTCTTTTTGGAAAACTGGGACGCCATGTCATCCGGACTAAAGAGGACAAGGACAACCCAAGTTGTTATCAGCGCTCAGTTCAGAAGCCTGCATCTCTGATGGTATGGGGTTGCATGAGTGTGTGTGGCATGGGCAGCTTACACATCTGGAAAGGCACCATCAATGATGAAAGGTATATCCAAGTTCTAGAACAACATATGCTCCCATCCAGACGTCGTCTCTTTCAGGGAAGACCTTGCATTTTCCGACATGACAATACCAGACCACATACTGCATCAATTACAACATCATGGCTGCGTAGAAGGATCCGGGTACTGAAATGGCCAGCCTGCAGTCCAGATCTTTCACCCATAGAAAACATTTGGCGCATCATAAAGAGGAAGATGCGACAAAGAAGACCTAAGACAGTTGAGCAACTAGAAGCCTGTATTAGACAAGAATGGGACAACATTCCTATTCCTAAACTTGAGCAACTTGTCTCCTCAGTCCCCAGACGTTTGCAGACTGTTATAAAAAGAAGAGGGGATGCCACACAGTGTTAAACATGGCCTTGTCCCAACTTTTTTGAGATGTGTTGATGCCATGAAATTTAAAATCAACTTATTTTTCCCCTAAAATGATACATTTTCTCAGTTTAAACATTTGATATGTCATCTATGTTGTATTCTGAATAAAATATTGAAATTTGAAACTTCCACATCATTGCATTCTGTTTTTATTCACAATTTGTACAGTGTCCTAACTTTTTTGGAATCGGGTTTGTACCTAGTATACATACTGTAAGTTTCGGACCGAAAATTATATAATGTAAATTACCATATGAAACTAAACTGCAAAAATGCTTCATTACAAACTAATGCAACTTTTTAACATTAGGCAAATTAAAGAATATTTACACACATTTACATATCAACAACGGTGTTCAGCAACTTAGACTGCCCAATCACGGTAAAGTAATAAAGATTAAGTAGAATATTATTATTCCTAAACACCAGGGGCCTCATTTATAAACGTTGCGTACGCACAAAAGAAGGCGTACGCCGCTCTCTACGCAATAATTGGTATTTATAAAAAGCAAATTTGACGGGAAAATGTGCGGTCCTTCACGCAAGCTCTGACCCAGGCGTACGCACAAAAACGGGTGAAATGAGAAATGGCGACACCGTCGGCAGATGGAAGAAACACGTGAAAGTGTGTGAAACTGTAGACCGTTGTGTAAAAGAAATGGCAATACTGCCTCTCATAAATAAGATGAAGACTTCACAAAGCAAGTCTTACAATTAACAGCCTACACGAACACCCGTTTGATCGATCTGCAGTGTAAAACAAACAAAATCAAACGAAAATTACAACAGAAATGCAAATTAACACATATTTGCAAAAAGAAAAGTGAAATATGTTCTGCAATAATATTGGCATGTTATGCAATTCATCCTCATAAATAATATGGTAAACAGAACGAAATAATGTACAAAACTGATATTCTCGTCAATGTGTCCGTCTGGCGGAGCAGATATAGATGCAATTAGATAGACAGATAGATAGATAATTAGTGCGATATATAGATAGATAGATAAATAGATAGATAGATGTATTAATTGTCCACTGGGGAAAGTTGTTTTCATAGTAAAAATTTGTTCATCAGATACGGAATCATGGTATTCATGCATATGCCTTTAGTTTGTTTTATTTTGATACAATAACGTATGACGTGGCAGACACACTTTGGCGATGGAGCGCTAGACGCTTTTTTGCCTCGACTTTGATGTCCGACCATTTCTTTTTTATTTCGGCCACGGTCCGAGGTTGTGAGGCTACAGCATTTACGGCGTCTGCAACCTTTTGCCACTCAAGTGCCTTTTTGGCATTAGTAATGCCCACACTGTGCCCTCCAAACAACATTTTTCTCCTCTTTTCCACCTCGCCAACGATAACTTCTACTTCACATTGAGTGAAGTTACGTTTTTTTGATTTCCTCTCTGTGTTTGCCATGATTTCGCAATCGATGAATATTAACTTGTGGGCGTTTCACGGACTATTTATGGGCAACTATGGGCGTGACATGAAGCCGCAAAAGCTGCACTACATTTAGAATTGATTGTGATTTATTAAGGGAAAACTGCGTAGGATGTGCGTGCGCACGGTTTTATAAATCCGAATATTTCTGTGCGTACGCACGTCCTATGTTTCAGCCGTACGCCACTTCTGACGCAAATACTACGCAAAGTTTTATAAATGAGGCCCCAGGGGCCTCATTTATAACCGTTGTGTACGCACAAAACAGGCCCTGAAAGAGGCGTACGCCACTTCTGATGCATAAGTTGTGATTTATAAAAACAAATTTGACGGGAAAATTTGCGCACATGCACGCAAACTCTGACCCATTTCTTACTAGAGTGAGAAAAGTAATGAAGTAGCCTTAGAACCATTTTAAACTCTGTTTTCATTTTGATAAACACATTTACATTAATGTTCCAGTTTCATTAATGGCGATATGCACTGAAATTACATAAAGTCATTACTCAGAATTTAAACAAAAATGATATGAATTTAGATAGACGTGGATGTGCTACTGTTGATCACTTTTCTTGTGACACGCTGTTTTAATGACAGCAAGGATTAAATATCTTCCAATAATTCCTCTTTAAACTAAACTGCAGATTTTATGTTATGACAAAATATGTTTTAGCGAGAACGATGATCAGTGATGCACACTTACTTCGATATTACAGACACTGCAGGATTCGGTGGTTGAACGGTCCATTGTCCGGTTTGAATAAGTGCAATGATAATAGCTTGCTGTACAACCGCAGCTGCACGGACACGGAGTGTAAAGACATCTTAACAAAATTATGAAAAATACCACTGTATTTGAACGATACAACTTGAAGAAAAAGTTAAGATTTGCACGTTTTCTTTTTAAAATACTTTGTCAGTGACGCGCCGAGACAATTGTATTTACACTGCAATAAATAAGTAGGCCTATCTGTTTCCATTAAAAATAGCCTATACATCCTTATATGTTCACATTACCAACAAAACTGCATGAATTTGATTTGAATTGTTTAAAATGAACTAAATATTTTGAATTAAAATACCATTTGGCCCGTGGAAATGAATGAATCAACTTTATTCTAAAAAATGTATCTGAGAAGTATTTTTAAAAATTTTGTTTTTATGGATATTTTGATATATTTATTCTAAAACATAAAAAGGATATTGGATGATTTTCAGCAATGCAGTGTGTAAGGCACAAATGGCAATGTCTTGTACCTTTGACAGTGTTAAATATGGTGTCACGTGGATGGGATTATGCATGGAAATGATATGCAGATGAGGTTATGCATAGTAAAACTAGGCGTTGAAAGCTCCCTATATAGTAATTTCTGGGAGGAGACAGGGTGGAGATGCAGGTATGCACAATCTTCTGCTGACTGGGATTTATAAAGGGATTTTTGCGCAGGTTCTGACGTACACATGGTTTTATAAATCTGAATTTTTTTGTGCGTACGCAAAATCTACCTTTTGTGCGTACATACACTTTTAGGATGAAATCTACGGAAAGTTTTATAAATGAGGCCCCAGAACTCTTTGACATTTATATCAAACCTGCAACCAGTGATTAATAATAAATTAAAAAGTAATAAATAATAAAACTAAATTGCAAGAAACCTTTACTAAGATTATTAGGGGTTTCAGGGAAATAAATAAAATAGTAACAATTTTGAAAATATTTTTTCATCTCTAATTATATTAAGTCTTCTGTTCCCTTGTTTTCTCTGAAAATAAACTCTTTATGTACGGGAGGAGTATGGTCCCCTAAGAGGACATGGTGATATGAAATTATGAGATGGGGAGGAAAAATTATATTTCATGACTTTTGCGTTCTCAAAATTATTGTGTTCCCCTGAGAATCTTTGCATTCGCTCACAAAACATGGCGTTCTCTCACAAAAGTATTGCGTTTCCCTGAGAAACTTTGCATTCACTCGAAAAGGCATTGATATTTTTTTTCCTTTCACCATATTATTTCCATCACAGGTTTTGCAAGCAAACACTAAGTTTCTCTGTAGAATAGTGAAGATGCATAGTAGTAAGTTTAGAGAGAGCTTTTTCGCTGTTTCTTTTCCTTTGCAGTGAAGGACTGATTATAGAGGGGTGTGAAGAATATGTTGAGCGTTGTAAATGTATGCTCGAGCAGATGCGTCAAGTTTGCCCTCAGATGGAGACTGATGGACTCTGCAACATCTGGATCATTAAACCTGGGGCCAAGTCAAGAGGCAGAGGTGTGTTTGTGAAGACTGAAGGGTGTAAAAGATATTGCAAAAATATTTAATTTACTTACTGACTTTACTGTTCTAGGTATAATTTGCATGAACAAGCTTGATGAGATGTTGAGTTTAGTAGATGGAGACCACAGCATCATGAAGGACAGTAAATGGGTGGTGCAGAAGTACTTGGAGCGGCCCCTTCTTGTGTATGACACCAAGTTTGATGTAAGGCAGTGGTTCCTGGTCACAGACTGGAACCCTCTCACTGTGTGGTTCTACCGTGAGTGCTACCTCCGTTTTTCTACCCAACCTTACTCCACTCATACATTGGACAGGTGAGAAAAAAAAAGAAGAAAATTCTGTCATTATTTACACACCCCCATATCGTTACAAACTTGTATGACTTTCTTACACACACAAAAAAAGATATATATATCAACTCTGAGCACTAATAAGGCAAGAATGGATCGCCATCAGTCAGGATTTGGCCAAGAATCGGATATACACAAAATTGATGTCACTGCCAATACTTTTGGCCATGGCTGTAGTGAACTAACGTTAACAAATAGAACTTTATTGTAAAGTGCTACCAATGTGTTTGTCCATGCAGTTTGTCCATAAAGTCAAGGAGTCCCATGTGAGTTGAGGATGATTAAATGATGACAGAATTTTAAATTTTCACTATTCCTTTGAGATGGATTATTTACTAGCCCCTCAACTATCTTTCTAGGCTTCAACTAATCTTTTTTTCCCCTGTACTTTCCACCCTTAGCTCTGTACATCTTTGCAACAACTCCATCCAGAAGCATTTTCAGCCAAGCCCAGATCGCAATCCTTCTCTACCCGCTGAGTGCATGTGGTCGTGTTCGCAGTTCCGCTCCTGGTTGGCTGCTTCAGGCCGTGGTGGTCTGTGGGAAGGGGTGGTGGTTCCAGGTATGCAGAAGGCTGTTATCCAAACTCTCTTGACTGCACAGGACAGTGTGGAACCTCGCAAAGCCAGTTTTGAGCTTTACGGAGCTGACTTTATGCTGGGCTGTAATTTGCGACCTTGGCTGTTGGAGATCAATGCCAGCCCCACCATGGCACCCTCCACAAGAGTCACAGCTCGACTCTGCACCGCTGTACAGGAAGACACTTTGAGGGTGGTGCTTGATCGACGCTGTGACCGCAACACTCACACTGGTGGCTTCCAGCTCATATACAAACAGGTACACACAAAGAACTATGTGGGTGAATCTGTCAAAATATTTCCGGATCACCAAACCAACTGAAGAAAATAAAACGTATATATAGTACTACTGATCAAAAGTGTGGGGTGGTAAGATTTTTGAATGTTTTTGAAATAAGTACCAGGGCTCACCAAGGGTGCATTTATTTTGTTAAAAATACAGTACAGTAATATTGTACTGTTTTTTTTACAATTAAAAATTTTCAGCATCATTACTCCAGTCTTTGGTGTCACATGATCCTTCAGAAATCATTCTAATATGCTGATTTGCTGTTCAAGAAACATTTCTTATTATTATCAGTGTTGAAAACAGTTGTGCTGCTTAATATTTTTGTGGACTACACTCACCTAAAGGATTATTAGGAACACCATACTAATACTGTGTTTGACCCCCTTTCGCCTTCAGAACTGCCTTAATTCTACGTGGCATTGATTCAACAAGGTGCTGAAAGCATTCTTTAGAAATGTTGGCCCATATTGATAGGATAACATCTTGCAGTTGATGGAGATTTGTGGGATGCACATCCAGGGCACGAAGCTCCCGTTCCACCACATCCCAAAGATGCTCTATTGGGTTGAGATCTGGGGCCTCATTTATAAAACTTTGCGTAGTATTTGCGTCAGAAGTGGCGTACGGATGAAAAATAGGACGTGCGTACGCACAGAAATATTCGGATTTATAAAACCGTGCGCACGCACATCCTACGCAGTTTTCCCTTAATAAATCACAATCAATTCTAAATGTAGTGCAGCTTTTGCGGCTTCATGTCACGCCCATAGTTGCCCATAAATAGTCCGTGAAACGCCCACAAGTTAATATTCATCGATTGCGAAATCATGGCAAACACAGAGAGGAAATCAAAAAAACGTAACTTCACTCAATGTGAAGTAGAAGTTATCGTTGGCGAGGTGGAAAAGAGGAGAAAAATGTTGTTTGGAGGGCACAGTGTGGGCATTACTAATGCCAAAAAGGCACTTGAGTGGCAAAAGGTTGCAGACGCCGTAAATGCTGTAGCCTCACAACCTCGGACCGTGGCCGAAATAAAAAAGAAATGGTCGGACATCAAAGTCGAGGCAAAAAAGCGTCTAGCGCTCCATCGCCAAAGTGTGTCTGCCACGTCATACGTTATTGTATCAAAATAAAACAAACTAAAGGCATATGCATGAATACCATGATTCCGTATCTGATGAACAAATTTTTACTATGAAAACAACTTTCCCCAGTGGACAATTAATACATCTATCTATCTATTTATCTATCTATCTATATATCGCACTAATTATCTATCTATCTGTCTATCTAATTGCATCTATATCTGCTCCGCCAGACGGACACATTGACGAGAATATCAGTTTTGTACATTATTTCGTTCTGTTTACCATATTATTTATGAGGATGAATTGCATAACATGCCAATATTATTGCAGAACATATTTCACTTTTCTTTTTGCAAATATGTGTTAATTTGCATTTCTGTTGTAATTTTCGTTTGATTTTGTTTGTTTTACACTGCAGATCGATCAAACGGGTGTTCGTGTAGGCTGTTAATTGTAAGACTTGCTTTGTGAAGTCTTCATCTTATTTATGAGAGGCAGTATTGCCATTTCTTTTACACAACGGTCTACAGTTTCACACACTTTCACGTGTTTCTTCCATCTGCCGACGGTGTCGCCATTTCTCATTTCACCCGTTTTTGTGCGTACGCCTGGGTCAGAGCTTGCGTGAAGGACCGCACATTTTCCCGTCAAATTTGCTTTTTATAAATACCAATTATTGCGTAGAGAGCGGCGTACGCCTTCTTTTGTGCGTACGCAACGTTTATAAATGAGGCCCCTGGTGACTGTGGGGGCCATTTTAGTACAGTGAACTCATTGTCATGTTCAAGAAACCAATTTGAAATGATTCGAGCTTTGTGACATGGTGCATTATCCTGCTGGAAGTAGCCATCAGAGGATGGGTACATGGTGGTCATAAAGGGATGGACATGGTCAGAAACAATGCTCAGGTAGGCCGTGGCATTTAAACGATGCCCAATTGGCACTAAGGGGCCTAAAGTGTGCCAAGAAAACATCCCCCACACCATTACACCACCACCACCAGCCTGCACAGTGGTAACAAGGCATGATGGATCCATGTTCTCATTCTGTTTACGCCAAATTCTGACTCTACCATCTGAATGTCTCAACAGAAATCGAGACTCATCAGACCAGGCAACATTTTTCCAGTCTTCAACTGTCTAATTTTGGTGAGCTCGTGCAAATTGTAGCCTCTTTTTCCTATTTGTAGTGGAGATGAGTGGTACCCGGTGGGGTCTTCTGCTGTTGTAGCCCATCCGCCTCAAGGTTGTGCGTGTTGTGGCTTCACAAATGCTTTGCTGCATACCTCGGTTGTAACGAGTGGTTATTTCAGTCAAAGTTGCTCTTCTATCAGCTTGAATCAGTCGGCCCATTCTCCTCTGACCTCTAGCATCAACAAGGCATTTTCGCCCACAGGACTGCCGCATACTGGATGTTTTTCCCTTTTCACACCATTCTTTGTAAACTCTAGAAATGGTTGTGCGTGAAAATCCCAGTAACTGAGCAGATTGTGAAATACTCAGACCGGCCCGTCTGGCACCAACAACCATGCCACGCTCAAAATTGCTTAAATCACCTTTCTTTCCCGTTCTGACATTCAGTTTGGAGTTCAGGAGATTGTCTTGACCAGGACCACACCCCTAAATGCATTGAAGCAACTGCCATGCGATTGGTTGATTAGATAATTGCATTAATGAGAAATTGAACAGGTGTTCCTAATAATCCTTTAGGTGAGTGTATATGTGGACTATTTTTTTTTTCAAATGAACAGTATTTATTTAAAATATATAATAATAGTAATTGTAACAATGTATTTACTCTCACTTTATCAATTATATATAGGCATAAATAAAGACAATGAATTAAAAATGTATTTTAATATTTAATTTTTATATATGTATATATATATACGTATACTGTATTTATATATTTTTGGGTCTGAATAGAGTCCTAACTTTATTTTTTTTGTTATGTTTTCAGGCAGCAGTAGATGTTCCTCAGTATGTGGGAGTGAATCTTCTTGTAGAGGGGACTTCAATCAGACGTCCCCGTGTCCCTATTTACAAGCCTCTCATTCAGTCTCACCCTGAGCCGCTATCAAAATCCACCTGTCACAAGCCTTCACTCATAAGCAGCCATTGCACGTCTAGCAAAGAGAATCATTCAGAAGAGGTAAAAAAGGCCTGGCCTACACTCTCCTCCCGTAAAGTCACATCGGAGCAATCTTTAATCTTTCACCCTAAACTGAGGAAACGTCCCCACAGACTAGTCTTACCTTCAAACTGTTGTGTTCTTCCCAGCCCAGCTGAACTTCATCCACAAAAGCTCACACTCACTCTAGTCCAGCCCAATCGCCCTCACACACACAGGACACGCAGCAACCTTCCATCTCTTTACCGTCCAACCCCCTCACTGGACGTGATAAGCATACGACCTAGACAAACTCTCACCTCCTTTCGCTACAAGCACGACATACACAAAGTCAATATATCTTATCCAGTCTTACCCATGCAGCAGCACCTTTTGCTAAACCATAGACGGGCCACGGACACTTTTACAAAGAGAGAAGGGCCAAAGTCCTCCTGAGGAACCTTTTGGAGAACAGGATTTCATTCAGTTAATATGACTTAAATGGAATGAATACGTTTTAGACCGCATTAGTTGCATTGTGAGTTTATTTTTAAATACACTGGATTCAAAACATTCAACCTTATCAATCTACTGTCAGAAATAAGAAAGAGAACAGCATATTAGTTGAGGAAGAGCTCTCCATTACCTTTTTACTGATTAAGAGCACATTCTTTTAAAAAATAAATAAATCTGTCATCATTTACTCTCATACCCTCATGTGTTTCCAAACCTGAATATTCTTCCTGTGGAACACAAAAGGAGATCTTATGCAGAAAATTGACTGGTCTGATCTCTTCCATATAATGGAGGCATACATTGACCAGGTCCTGTCAAGGTTCAAAAAGGGCCAAAAAGCACCACGTAGCACATTTGACGTGCTCTCTACTTCAAATATTCTGATCCAATACAAAAGTTTTATGGCTAAAGACAAATTTTTTAACATAATGAATTAAATTCAATGTGACATGTACAGTAGTACTTATGGAGTGCCTAATTCTGTATTGTATTGATATGATATTTTCAATGGTGCTATGTTTGATGATTATTAACATGGCCATTTAATGGTGTACTGACTGTAGTATTAAACTATGGTGCTGAATTTTGTATTCTAGATGTCAGGATGTTTCCATGTGAGCTGATCATTGACAATGTTACTTATTGGAAACACTAGTTACATTCTCAAAATTGTAACTTTTTTCAAATTCATGCAATTTGAAGTAAGCTATAGATATTTTATATAACTCATGCCTTTAACCAAACTCACCACTAGATGGAGGTAGCATTCATTCTTTATCCTATCCTTCATTTTTTGACAGTGCTCATCATAAATAATATCATATAAATTGCATGCTTACTCTACATATGAATTATATTATTTTTTATTTTATTATTTTTACCCATTAATAAATACATTATTAGAATGTCTACACTGAACACAGACATTGCATTTTTTTATTTTTACCCATTAACATACATTCATATCAAAACATTTTCAGAATGTTTGCATTTGACTAATTCAGAGACGATGCATTTTATTTATTATACTTTATTGTTTTTACCCAATGACATATTCATATCAAGACATTTTCTGGATGTTTGCCTTTGACTGTAATTCAGAGACATTGCACTCAGTCACATATACAAACAAGCAAATTGAGACATGCTGATCAGTTTACTGCAAACACTCAACAAACACTCATTTTAACATTTTAAAATCTAAAATACTTACATATAAGGGAATTTTAGTAATTGTGAACAAATTTCCCACCAAGCTTTCGCACAGCAAAATTAAAACAAGCTTGTTTTCTTTTTATCACTTTATCATATCTATACTATAATATACCACAGTGATGGTTTACAATACATAGGTCTACCATATTAAGCATGGAATATTACTTAAATACAGTATATAGATGTCTGACAGATTGGCACATGTGGTCAAGGACATTCATCAAACCTCAAAAGAAAAAATGACAGAATGTTGTAGCAAATCAAGCAAACGCATCTCTCACCCCCTCTCTCTCATACACACCACACACTGTCACACACATGTTGGGCATCTGTGAACTCTGTAACCTACAGAGGCACAACTAATATGCACCACCAACCATGTCCATAATAAACCGTAGTGATACTTACGTCATACATATGTTCTGCATTCAGGGCCAGATGTGCTAAACATGCTAAATCTTTTATTTACCTGAAGTATTTCAGTTATATTGTTATAAAAATATATTTTAATTGTATATATATATATATATATATTTATAGAGAATTTATATGATTAATGTTTTAGTAAGCTTTGTACGTACATTTAAGTATCTCATACATGCCAATCTTGACAAGTAATTACAGAGCCAAAAAAAGGAGGCATGTATGTAGGCCTACACATTTTTTAACACTTCAAGAATGCGGTCTTTCTTTTCTTAATGGAGCTAAGACCATCAGCCCTGTGGTGATTGATTGATAATCCAAGCAATCAGCAAATGTCATCTCTCTGCATTGGCTTTTCCTCAAAGATTCTTGACTGTCTTCCATGTTGATTTAACAGAAGTAACTGTCGAAAATAGTCGAAATAAGTAAGTAGTGCATGGCAAGTATAAAAATGCTGGAATGCCAGATCGGTGACCCATTGAGCTGTAACTAAATGTGAGGATGAAACCAGGAGAGAGACAGATAGATATGGGAGCAGTGGGTGTAAGTGTAAAATTAAGAAGCACAAGACTCTAAAATAACATCTTAAGCATCTTACACACTCTGCATACCACATGCCCAGAGGGAAAACGACAACTTGACAAGTATAAATGAACAGGATATTAGCAGAGCAGAAGTGTTCATTTTTAACATTACTGGTATAGTTCATTAGCATGGTCATTTTATTTTATATGCCTATTTATTAGTATGAAAAATGTGATAAAGGTTTTAGAGGGAGTTTAGGAAAGTTTGGGTCAAGGTTGGTTCTTTTTTCTGTATTTCAGAGTGAATGTATTTAGTATTCAAGATTGTATGGCAATTCACGAGCAAGGACCACGCCACAACCATGAATGTTGGAGAATTATTTATTGAAGTAGTTAGGGATGAATAGGGAGAGGGTGAAGAGGAAGGGAGAAAGGGATGGTAGTCAGGCTGATCTGGGCCTGGTGTTGGCAGCCAGGAGACTCAGAGTGGGGGCATCATCTCAGTTAAATGTAGGCCGAGTGATTAGGACCCCACTGATACAACCTGGAAGGGGAGAGAACAGGATGGTAAAGATGGTTGAATGGGTTCAAGAGAACGAGACAAACAGTACTGTAAGGGGCGGCCCGATATAAGAAGGTTTTGAGAAGTCAGGTGATAGGTTGAGGCGTGGCCCCGCTCCCGAACCTCAGTTAACTAGTTAACTCCATTAAAACATAAAAACATTTACAGTAACCTTGTCAGTGTAAAGTAATTTAAAGGCAGCAGTTCTGGGGCATCATCTCTTCTGAATGACATAGGAATGCTCCATGATTTATCAGCACTCCGTCATTTCACCATCTGCCCTGTAACCACATCACAAAATATGAAGGCACATGTCTGTATGTACAATATGTGTTGCATGTGTGAGTTGCGTGTGTACCTGCATGCTAAGTGTGTGTGTGTGTGTGTGTGTGACTGTTTTTTCAGTCAAAGAATTGGACATCATCATCATCACATATATAAACATTTTATATTTCTCTACTATATCATTCGGTCAATCAGTTATTTAAAGATGTAGTTCGCCTGAAATGATTCTGTCTTTGACTCATTCCTGAGTTTAATTAGAACACTAATGTATAGCAGACAAGATCTACGCCCATCCTTGAGGATCTTTGTTGTGATTGTGTTGTGAGGTCCTATGAGGCGAGAAAGGAGTTTTTACACCACATTTATACATCAGAGGCATAAATATGGTCTGTCTGTACATATGATGAACAGAGGACAAGACCTTAAGCTTACTTGGATTTTAGTGGACAACTGAGCAGGAGTATTCAAAACTGTGCAAGCTCAAAAACTCATGTTAAACTTGGTGGATCCTTGTGCATCTTGTGCAATCCTGCTCTCCTACAATGTTTGATCTCATTACAGCTATCGATGTAACAGACAGTAAACCTCAAATGCTCAGCCCCATGGGAAATGACCAAGCATGCCCTGAGAAAACATTGACCTTAATGCACTACCAGGTGTATGGAGGCTCAAATGTACCTGTAAGTGTGCTGTTTAAGCAGGTAAAACATGTTGAAGGCATGCTGCGCTCACATAATCACCTTCACCTGCTAAACTGCTGTACAGAGGGATGCTGCAGACGCTTAAAGTGACTCACTTTCTCATCTTTCAACATCTCAGCTGACACTGAATGAGCCTGTTCCCCATTCCTGTCTTTAGTAAGGATTGTGTGTGTACACACAATAGAGCGGCATCCTGCATCCACTTTTCATTTCTGCATAGATGTACATGACTGTTTTTTAATGACGTTTTATAAACAAAGTTTGGGAGGAACACAAACTGCCTATCCAATCAGTACGAGATGAGGCCTATATATATTCATAGCTGACTCATCTATGTTCCTCGACAGTTTCCTGCATCCCACCACCACCCGTCTCCTCACACTTACTTGGTTGACTATCCTAATCAGAGATACAGGACGGGGAGTGCTCTGGGTTTCGGGCCAAAAATGAGAATACATTCAACTCTAATGTGCATGAATCTGCCAGGCTTGCCACACATTTATAATAAAAAATAAATAATAATAATGAAAAAATACAATTATTGTTGTTATTAATTATACATTTTCTTGATAATAATAATAATAATAAACATCATATTTATTATTATTATTATTATTAATAAACTATGGTTATACAAAGTTAATGCATTGCTGTAATTTCTGTATTTCTGTATCGTAGCCTAATTTGCTGTATTTCAATTTACATCACTTATTTAAGCAATCATAAATCAGTTTTGCATATTGTTCACTTAAGATCGAACAACATTGTGCTACCACCCCCTTTTAAGCTAAAAGAAATGTCTAACATAAGCAGCTGCATAATTTAAAGTACATAATTGTTCTGAATACCACCACATTGTCACCCATTGTCCAGGCTTTTGTTTCCAGTGCAAGTCTAAGCCTGCCCTTAGAGAAAATCTGTCATGACAACTTTGCTTTTGTTTAGCACAAAGATTCCCAAAATAAACCCAAACAGTATGGACACCTCCAAACTTTTTTTATTAATGTCGATAAAGAGAGGGAAACCCTGTGCAACTCAAGATTATGTCTTAAAAAGGATGGATGCCCCCTAGGCTTGGATTCCAGATGAGTGTGGACAGATGCTTGGGTGTGCCACAAATGTGCATGTATGTGTGTGTGTGAGAGAGAGAGACAGGAAAAGAGAAAGAGGGAGAGAGAGTATAAGCAATGTGGTTACATGACATTGATTTTTGCCTAAATGTAACAGATTTTTTTCCGCCTAAATTTGACAATCTCTTTGCTATTGCCTCAACCTGATCCTGTAAACTTTTGACCCTGGACCTGCCATCTTAATTTAAAACTTTGCTCAGTTCACCAATCTCTGCTTCATGAAGACAACATTAGAATGATTCATGCAAACACTGTCGAATTATATTTGCCCAATTTCTCCTTTAAAGAGTGGAAAATAACAGGAATGATTTTTAATATGGTAAAAAAAATCTGTCTCCTGTCTATTCTATTGTTATCAGACGCTGTGATGTTTCGGCCCTGGAAAAAATAACATTTAATTATGAACGTACAATTTACCTGTGCAGGTACAGGCACGAGCATAGAGCGCACGAGCACTGCTGCCTTATGATTTGATTGGCTGTAATGTGAGAAGGCGTGAAGCTCGCAGAGTTCTGAAAGACGATCCTGAGAAAGAGTCAATGTCTAGGGATGGACTTAGTTAGCTGCAGGCGTCTGAACAAGTCTGGACTACAGTGCTTTCACCGCAGCAAACAGCACAAGCAAGGAAATACGACTTTATTTCTCTGCTCGTAGTCAATGAGAGGATTTTTGCAGGCTGCACCGTTTTGAGGAGGGAAAGTCCGCTGGGAGGTTGGCAGATGCTCACGCAGCGCGCAGGAGCAGTTTGATAAAACAAAATTATTTTCGAGTCATTCACCGGACAAATACAGGCTCATTGAAGGGAATTTGTAAGATCATGTGTTAGGACAACGTCGTTGACCGCTTCGCCTCGGTGACCCGTTTTGAGCGGTAAGTTGACGTCTGTTTCCTTTGAATTATGGAGCGCTCCATGAGAAGATCAGGATCAGTCAGAAGCTGAATGCTTCTGGATAAATTATTTCGCGCTGTCAGTTGTACAGCGCACAGATCAGTTATAGACGCCCTAGGGCAGCAATTCTCAACCTTTTGACCTCCATTGGATGCTTCAGGATAAGTTATTTCGCCCTGTCATAAATACAGCACACTATAAGGTCAGTGATAGACGCTCCAGGGAAGTAATTCTCAACCTTCTGACCTCCATGGTCCCCTATTGTCCAAGACCATATTGAAAGAGATTTAGAAAAGAGATTTTCTCTGGTGTTATGCCGAAGCTGTTGTCCTTTTTATTAACAGAAAAGGGCGTCAGGAAAAAAAATGTTTTCTAAAAAATCTTTTAAGATCTAAAAATAAGACAAAACAAGCATTAAAATAAGCTTGTTTAATAAGTAAATAATAAAATCTTAAATCTCTAAGAGCATTTTTATAATTAATATTTTTCTATTTATACCAAGCTCTAAAATATTTTATCAGCTACAAATTTTGTGTAAAAAATCCCATTCCTGAATCTTTATTTAGCACATCTGGAAAGTCATGGGGCCTGTGATTATTGTTGATGAGGACAATGGGGGGCCTTGGAGTTTGAAAACTATGGGTCAGTGATTCTATGGTCAAATCAGCAATAGAACTCTGTAGGGTCAGCAAACACTTTGAGATCAGTTATAGTGTGCTGTAACGCCCTGAGGTCAGTGACAGAGTTCTCTAGGGTCAGTGATAAAGAGCTTTAGGCTTGGGAAGAGAGAAGTGTCAGGATAGAGTTGTGACTCTTGAGTTTGAAGCAATAATGATTTATGGAAGCAATTCTGAGAGCTGTGGAATGTCATCCTACCTTGTTTTACAATTTAGAGCGAAAACAGCTTAAAGGTGCAAAATTGTAAGAACTATCATGCACAATGATGCAGGTCTAATGAGCATGACTGATTACTGGCATGATACAAGCTTGTCATACAGCTCAATTCTTATTTTTGACAGAACAGTTGTGCTTCAAATACCTCAAATGCATTCATAGTTCTCATAAGATGTGTTAAAACACATCATCACTGCATAATTAGATATTTTATTTGTAGATACTGCTTGAGGTGTCCTTGGCTCATGTTACAACTTCATTATCATTTAGGCTAATTCACATTTTTATGTTAGTTAAATCACACAGGACACAAGGAACTAAAAAGGGCAGAAGAGAGCACAGATCAGAAACAAGATGAAATAAATCACAGCACAAATATGGTTTATGATTAGACCACATGTGCAAATGTTGCAGTTTATATAGAGAACTGCTGTGGGGGAAATTAGAAAATGATGAGCTGATGAAATTGAGAAAGAGAGATTTCCACATCAGCATCACAACATTTCCAAATCCCCTCTTCAGGCCGAGGAGGCAGGACATGACCTCAGTTGAACTTGTGTGATTCATCACTTTGGATATCTCACAGTCAGTAGGCAGGACTGGAGTGTCTAGGTTACCATGAACACCTGCTGAGCATGCATGCATGGCCAAGGTGCCGCTTTAGTGTTGCCAACTATTTTCAATGGAAAGTAGCAAAAGCCTGCTCAAAAAGTCACTGAAAGTCACTAGATGCGCCAGTCGGCAGTTTACATCAGTTTTCTCTCCTAATCTATGCTCACATACTGTAATTTTAATATTATATATAGCTGAATGTCTAATAAAGCTGTTGCCATTTACATATTTTCTGTCAGACAATGGAACGAGTATGATATAGTGACTGACTGCATGTTAACCAGCAATCCAAAAAGTCACTAGTCGCTTTTTTCAAGTCATGGAGTCTGAAAAGTCACAAATCTAGTGACAAAGTCGCTAAATTGGCAACACTGGGCTGCTTGTGTTGAGTGACTATAGTGACAGAATGTTAGTGTGTGGGCTTTTTTTCCTGTATAAAAGAGAATGCATGTCATTATTGAGAACAGCTGGAATGCTCAGTAGTCTTTCGCTCAAGATTTTCTTAAGGCTGAGCCAAGATTTGAATAATTATTTCAAGAACAATTATAAATCAGCACCATAAAGTGTTTCAGGGTCCTATAAATCGGCACCATAAAGTGTTTCAGGGTCCCTGTGTTTGCTGTTTACTTTCTCAGTTCTTTTGATGTCAATAGTACACTACTTCAGCATACAGTAAGTTGCACAGCACTTTGTCACATGTGTGTGAACAACATTTGGGGCACATAACCAATAACATCTGTGCGTCAGTCTCCATAGCTTCTTTGTTTCCTGATTAGACTGTAACACATACATAATGAGGCATGTGACTAGAAATGCCTTGTGTATGTCTGGATATACTCATATTTACAGAGGGTTTGTCCTGTGTTTCTCCTGGGATGTTGATTATGTGTTCTCATCTCTTAGATTGCACACACAGAATCCGTGAACTGTTTTCACATTTTCTGCACTTATCATACACTGTAAACCCGAATAAGCTGGCAAAACTCAAAAAATGTGAGGTAATCAGTTACTTTTTATTTTTTATTTTTATTTGGTACTCATACATTTTAATTGCTCTTAACTTGAAATATTTGAGTAAGCTCATTCATACATTTAACTTAAAATTATCATGTAATCTCAATTTTAATTCAATAAATGCTACCTTGCTAATTGGTTACACAATGCTTTGATAGCATTAGCATTTGCTGAATAAGTACAGCAATATAAAACATTTGATATATATCTGTTCTCTAACTAAGCTCATGAAGATGGTACTCCCCCCAACATATTAGAAAATCTTCTAAACTCGCGTAACAAAACATTAAACACTATTAAATCTGCCAGTTAACATTAATCTTGCACAAAAAAAACATTATATAACACTTAATTTTAGCATTTACTCTCCTGTTTGAGTGTTATGGCAAAGCATGCTGAGAAATAGAAATCCTAGCCCAGTTTTAGTTAAATTTAAGTTTGTCTAAATTAAAGAAAGAAGTTAATAAAACTTAAAACAATATAACAATTCAGATTACTTAAAATGTTTCAGTTTTGTGAACTGAAAAGAAAAAGACAGTTCTAAATGCTTATAAAATTTAATTTGATTGAACTAATTTGTTTAATTTGAGTTGGCCCTATTCAAACCAATTAATTATTTTGAGCTTTAGGGTTTACAGTATAGGGGAAAATTGAATACATTTAAATATGGTGAAATGTGTTGAATGAAGTTTGTACGTTTATTGGCGGCTGAAAAAACATTTCTAAACATTATTTAATATTAATAAATGAATAAATGACAATGCATGCTCCTCCCTATACATGATACATTTTTATTATTTTGGCTAATTTGTGAATATTTTTTTTAATTACTCATTTACGACTCAATTACTCACTCTCCAAATTAATCCAATACATATTTTGTCTGTATTCTGGTCGATCAGTCTGCTTGTTTTCTTTCTTGATTTCTTTTGGAATTCACCCAACTAGAAGATGTGTTTTTATTTTGTGTTTATTTCCCTATGACATGTATCCTTTTCCAAGTACTTTGCCCTCTCTGTTTCTGTTTTTGGTACTGCTGTGTGGGAGACAGACTGTAATGAAATAGTTGGCACTGTGAACAGCAGACATCTTTGACACCAACTTTTCTTTTTTGTTCTGAAAGAGTGACCTCTCATACTTTAATATTTTGAGGATAAACTCTAGTGACATTGTCAGGGCAAGGAATGTTTCTAAATTAATTCCTGTCCCTTTTAGGACATCTCCTGGCCATGAGTTTTTCATTGTTCTAAAACTCTGTTTAAAACATGAACACTTTGGCTCAAACTCATGACACATTTTTGCGAGGGAGAAATTAGAATCACACACACAATAAATCACTCATTAAAAAAATAACAAATTGTGTGCAAAATTCGCCCAACATGACAATGTCAAAATTGATACCATGTACAAAATTTTTTATGTGACATTTTGTTCAGAATTTTCTGAGAATACAATGAAATCTGTATTAAACTTTCCATTAAACTTGTGATGTGTGTCAAAATAGCATATGCTGTTCAGATATATAAAAATCAGCTCTATACCATTAGTTGTTGGTCACAATGCTATTGTGAAAAAGGGGTATAGTTCATCGAAAAATTAACATTCTGTCATACTTTTTAGTAGTCATTTGGTATCTGTGTTCAAGCTGATTACACCGGTAATGCCACTGGTTGGATGCTAGGTGGTGCTATGCGGTAATGTTCCACAGAAGGAAGAAATGAATATGTTTAATGAGGGTGAGTAAACCTTTTTGGGTTAACTATCCCAATAAGGATATGTCTGCTACTATACGTACTATACCACAAGTTTACCATTTTCAATAAGGAGGCTTTTGAAGGCTTAATGTAAATTATCATTTGTCTGCAATCTCTGCAAAAGGATGGGAAAGAAATGACTACTATTATAAATTGTTGGATAGAGTAAGAAACATCAGTCAGAAACATATTCGTCTTGTTTGATTGCAAGTGAGACAGGATGAGTCGACACTCAAAATGGACATTTTAATTGGTGTATATGGTATTTGTAGTGTAGCGGATGCTGTTGTTTCTTCTCCCAGCATTCACTTTATAGAGCTCAGGACTGTCTCTGTAATTCCTCAGTCTTTTATGTTAAGCCACACATTAAACAGGCTTTTTTATTGTTTGAAAAAAACAGGATTTTAACTGGGTTCACACTTCACATAAAAAAAAATTAAACGTTGTTGCATGTCATATTCTGCAAGTATTGCGTTTAGTGATGGTATTGCTCCATAGCAATGCTCTCTCGACCCCAGGTTGCAATGATGCCACCTCAATTAATTCTGTGGAACTACAGGTGTAAGAGCGAGAGCAACGGAATGCACAATGTGTAGATGAAGGAAGGGAGAGGCTGCAGGAGACAATCTGGCAGTGTGGATCAAATGTGGTTCAGTCAGGATACTTATAAATGCTATAATTACCATTTCATGAACCACATAATGATGACGGTAGCCTTTTAATTAATGCAAACAACACTGAGAGAAACAGAGACAGATTGATTGAAAGGGAAGTTGAATTGCAGACAGAGAGAACAGTTACAACTGTATTTCCACATAAAATCAGAAATCAAAAAACATTTTCATTTGGACTCATGTGCAGAGACAACTGAATTGTTCCACAGTTTATATTAATATTTACAATAATCAGCAATGTGACCATATTGTGTTGTTTACCATATTCTGTATGCTGCTGCTTATGTTTTTATTGCCTTAAGGAATTAAGCAACTGTTGTAAAAGCCTCTTTAAAGGGACCACATCATAGAATTTAGTTAATGGCACAATAAAAAAAAAGATCATGTCATTGGACAAGTTCACACAGCTGAAAATAAAGGACACAAAATGTCTTGCATATGTGTATGTGGGCGGTTTAATTGTTTAGATGAGTGTTTAGTCTGTTCGTCTGTGTATTTGTGTATTTTGTGTTCCGGATGGGCATGCGTTTTGTGACGCATTAAGGTTTTTGTGATACAGATCTGAGTATTTTGAAAGTGGTTTAAAATATTCATGTAGTGGCTTTTTTGATTTCAAAATGAGACTTTAATAGCCAACTAAAAGTCACCATCACGATGAAGAAAATACAGGTAAAAGAATTTCTGTTTCCCCCAGACAGTAAGCGACACCGGAAAAACAAACCAATACATACTCAGTTATGCTTTTCTGACTTAGATCTTTGAAACTTTAATAATGTCCATGTGTGTGTTTTATGTGCGTCTCTGTTTGTCTGCCTTTTAAAAGTTAAAGTTTTTAACCTTGTTTTTAGGCAGGCCATTTTCCAGAGCAGTCACTATTGAGTGCAAACCAGCGTGACTCCAAATTTGGACCACGATTTCCTCTCTTTATAAATCAAAAACAGACCCGTCTGCTGAAAAGTATTTGAAAAAATGGCATCTTTGAAGGCACAAAGTGTCTTAGACCACTTCCGTTGAAAAGGAGCAGAATGATCCCACATATTTCCTTCATGAAAAGTAATAAAGAAAAAAAGTTGATAAAAGTGTTTGTGTCAGACAATACAGTATCTGTAAGTGTGTGAGCAGTTGAATGAGAGTGTGCTCTAGTATCAGCACCAGTGCAAGCAGGAGCATGTGTGTATATGTGGGCACATGCTCTGTTATGGTTCTGAATCATACAATAGCATATTAGTTTGAGCAATAGCAGTCTGTAACCTCTTTAATAATAATAGCATTAGGAATGATCTAATAAACAAATGTTCTCTCTTGAAAAAAATCATTCTTCATTGCTCATTATAGAGCTGCTTTAAAAACATGCACAAGTTCATCTTCCTGAGCGTCTGCTCTTTATTTGCATGGTGGTGATGGTGCAAGCTCCACCTTGCTTCTCTCAGTTTCTTGTCTTTGAGCTTCTGCCAGATGTTCATGGTATCAGGGCATTCATTTCAACCTGAAGGAGGAACATTATGTTACTGCTACTGAAGCTGAAAACAGTGCATATTGCTAACTGAATAATCAATTGTGGGTATAGATGATCTTTTTTCCCAGCCACATTTTTCTCTTTTTGTGTGTGTCATTATGTGTAGGATTTGAAAATGGGGTGTTTGCTGCAATGGACTGTGCTGTTTGCTGTGTTGCTGTGTCTCCCATCGTGCTCTACAGCTCAAGGTAAAGATTTATGTACTCTTTTAGCATATTTAATATAGTAATATACATTTTTCTTCTGCAATGAAAATAAAGACATTTGAAAACAAATTTGAGGCATGTAAGAAAGTCATAAGGCTAAAGTTAATCCGAAGTTAATATCATAAATAATATTTTTAGTGCTGTGCAATCGATTAATCGCTTCCAAAATAAAAGTTTGTTTACATAATATATGTGTGTGTACTGTGTATAATGATTATGTATATATAAATACACACACACATGCATGTATTTATTTAAGAAAAATATGTTATATTTATATATAAAATATTTATATTTATATATAAGATAAATTATATATATATATATATATATATACAGTATATACATGCAAATATTTCTTAAATATATACATGAAGGAGTGTGTATTTATATATACATAATAATTATACACAGCACACACACATATTTATGTAAACACAAACTTTTATTTTGGATGCAATTAATCACGATTAATCGATTGCCCAGCACTAATTATTTTATTATCATTATATTAGTAAATATTAGATATTAAATACTGATATACAGTAAAAGTATGTTTGTATGTAGCATTCAAAGTAACAATACAATACAATATATTATTATTTTTATGCATTAACATACATATATCGACATACAAGGTTACCTGCACACAGCAAGACCCCAAAATATTAACTGATATATATCTAATATTAATCAACACAGATAAATAAAAAAAATCACTAATATCTGTCAATAACCAATATGGTCTCAGTATTGTGCATCCCTAATTTTAAATGCTGCACGTACATAGTACATTTCTCATCATGCCATATCAAGAGTGCAGTGACTCAAATCAAACACAGCAGGTTAATTAGTTTTTGCTACCTTAAGGGGCATTCATTCAAGCAGCCGTTGAGTCACACACAGCCATGTAACTGATGACTGATAGTATACTGAACTGTGTAAAGGACTAGTGCACCAGTCGCTGAATAAATGGTCCCAGATGCTTTGTTTTCTTGAAATGGCTTTGCAGACTGGGTGCTGATGGTCATGTCCTGTGTGTCTTCTCACCCTGATCCTTCCCTAATCCTTCACTGAATACATGAATTGAATAGGCACAGATGTGAATGTTTATGGAAATACTGAAGCTCAGGTTCACAGTTGTATTTGTCACATACACAATGGTACACAGTCAAATGTTTTGTCTACCCCTCCATGACTGTGCATTTTAGATATAAAGAAAATATACATTAGCCTATAGGTATGTATGTTATATATAGGCCTATATGTACAAAATAAATAAAAGTTAAAGTGTAGGCAAAGAAGCAAATGTAGAACAGTATTAGCACTGTGTATTTTCTTCTAAATGCATATTTATAACTGTTAGTGACTGTGCTTTAGCATTTTTGGTCACAACAGTCTCATTTTGGCTGCACTAATGAAAACATTCTGTATTTGTATGAATGAAAGCCCACATATCCTGAATTCTATTATAAATATTTGTGTATCTCTTTTACAGTGAAAAGAGAAACACAGTTGTGTATATTTATGTGGTTGTAGTAATATATTTTTTTTTCTCTGTTGACAGGCCAGTGCAATGATGTTGTTGCAGCAGACATTGTGTTCTTGGTGGATGGATCATCCAGTATCGGCAGGGCTAATTTTGTGTTGGTCAAGAATTTCATGGCAGGGATTGTCCAACCCTTTGCCAGAGCAGTAGGACCCAATGGCATCCGTTTTGGAGTCGTACAGTACAGCGATACTGCCAGGTCTGTGAAACATTGTTTGCTTGTGTACTTAAATGGATAGTTCACCCAAAAATGAAAAGTATCCCATGATTTACTCACCCTCAAGCCATCCTAGGTGTATATGACATTCTTCTTTCAGACGAATACAAACAGAGTTATATTAAAAATGTCCTGGCTCCTCCAAGCTTTGTAATGGCAGTGAATTTCAGCCCAAAAATTGAAAAAAGTGTATCCATCCATTATAAAAATAAGCCACACAACTCCGGGGGGTTAATAAAGGCCTTCTGAAGCGAATCAATGGGTTTGTGTAAAAAAAATATCCATATTTAACACGTTTACACCTAGGATGGCTTGAGGGTGAGTAAATTATGGGATAATTTTAATTTTTGGGTGAACTATTCCTTTAAGTCATGTTTACAAGAGACATTAAGTTTTTTTTAATTGTATTTTATTTTTACTGATTCATTTTATTGATTTATTTTAAATACATTAGTGTAATCTTGACAAACAGTTTAGAAGGTGGTCTTTCCCCAGTCAAGGAGATAGGAGAGGTACTAGATTTCAT
This sequence comes from Coreius guichenoti, assembly GCA_039654105.1. Lineage (NCBI taxonomy): Eukaryota > Metazoa > Chordata > Actinopteri > Cypriniformes > Gobionidae > Coreius > Coreius guichenoti. The sequence goes on along the minus strand of CM077180.1, from coordinate 31,127,697 downwards.
ATATAGAAAATGGCTGCTTGGGGGCGTTGCCAAGATGGCTGCCAAGTGAACTAACATGCCTTGAAGGGACATTTTACGTAACCATTGTGATGATTCCTTTTGGTGAATCTTGTGTACCCTGCTCATCATTTCTTTGCTGATACAACTACTTTGCAGAAAAACAGATATGATAAGTTTAAATCATGTAATATAATGGATCAGGATTTTCAGTAGAGTTAGCAGTAAAGTGCACCAAGTTCTTTGAGTAAATTAAGCATGTTATTGTAAACCGTTTTTGTTGAGGTGACTACATTTTACAAACCCGATTCCAAAAAAGTTGGGACACTGTACAAATTGTGAATAAAAACAGAATGCAATGATGTGGAAGTTTCAAATTTCATTATTTTATTCAGAATACAACATAGATGACATATCAAATGTTTAAACTGAGAAAATGTATCATTTTAAGGGAAAAATAAGTTGATTTTAAATTTCATGGCATCAACACATCTCAAAAAAGTTGGGACAAGGCCATGTTTACCACTGTGTGGCATCCCCTCTTCTTTTTATAACAGTCTGCAAACGTCTGGGGACTGAGGAGACAAGTTGCTCAAGTTTAGGAATAGGAATGTTGTCCCATTCTTGTCTAATACAGGCTTCTAGTTGCTCAACTGTCTTAGGTCTTCTTTGTCGCATCTTCCTCTTTATGATGCGCCAAATGTTTTCTATGGGTGAAAGATCTGGACTGCAGGCTGGCCATTTCAGTACCCGGATCCTTCTACGGAGCCATGATGTTGTAATTGATGCAGTATGTGGTCTGGCATTGTCATGTTGGAAAATGCAAGGTCTTCCCTGAAAGAGACGACATCTGGATGGGAGCATATGTTGTTCTAGAACTTGGATATACCTTTCAGCATTGATGGTACCTTTCAGTATTGATGGTGCCTTTCCAGATGTGTAAGCTGCCCATGCCACACGCACTCATGCAACCCCATACCATCAGAGATGCAAGCTTCTGAACTGAGCGCTGATAACAACTTGGGTTGTCCTTGTTCTCTTTAGTCCGGATGACATGGCGTCCCAGTTTTCCAAAAAGAACTTCAAATTTTGATTCGTCTGACCACAGAACAGTTTTCCACTTTGCCACAGTCAATTTTAAATGAGCCTTAGCCCAGAGAAAACGCCTGCGCTTCTGGATCATGTTTAGATATGGCTCCTTTTTTGACCTATAGAGTTTTAGCCGGCAACGGCGAATGGCACGGTGGATTGTGTTCACCGACAATGTTTTCTGGAAGTATTCCTGAGCCCATGTTGTGATTTCCATTACAGTAGCGTTCCTGTATGTGATGCAGTGCCGTCTAAGGGCCCGAAGATCACGGGCATCCAGTATGGTTTTCCGGCCTTGACCCTTACGCACAGAGATGTTCCAGATTCTCTGAATCTTTGGATGATATTATGCACTGTAGATGATGATGATTACTTCAAACTCTTTGCAATTTTTCTCTGAGAAACTCCATTCTGATATTGCTCCACTATTTTTCGCCGCAGCATTGGGGGAATTGGTGATCCTCTGCCCATCTTGACTTCTGAGAGATACTGCCACTCTGAGAGGCTCTTTTTATACCCAGTCATGTTGCCAATTGACCTAATATGTTGCAAATTGGTCCTCCAGCTGTTCCTTATATGTACATTTAACTTTTCTGGCCTCTTATTGCTACCTGTCCCAACTTTTTTGGAATGTGTAGCTCTCATGAAATCCAAAATGAGCCAATATTTGGCATGACATTTCAAAATGTCTCACTTTCAACATTTGATATGTTATCTATATTCTATTGTGAATAAAATATAAGTTTATGAGATTTGTAAATTATTGCATTCCTTTTTTATTCACAATTTGTACAGTGTCCCAACTTTTTTGGAATCGGGTTTGTATATTTGTTATATACAGTAAAGGTTTATGTATGTGTTTGTAAGATTGTTGGGACTTTTGTTGGTTATACTTTTATACTTTTATATTTTATGACAATCAGGGTGGAGTTTACATTTACTACATACCTGAATGGAACTGAGCTCCTAACTGCCATAGAGAATATTAACTATAAAGGTGGAAATACACGCACTGGGGCTGGTCTCAAATACATCGCAGACAACTTCTTTAACCCTGCCTCTATCAGAGATGTACCCAAGGTGAGCTGGATATTATGATACATTGTTTGACTTGCCATATCTGTAGTTTTTTGAATCGTAAATTACTTTGTTTGGCTTTGAATTATGCAACACAAGGTCTTATTTAACATTTGTACACTATGTGTATGTTCCATAATTTGGGGCCACTAAATTATTAAAAAAAAAAAAAAGAAGAAATACTTTTATTAAGCAAGACTGCATTAAATTGATCAAATGTGAGGGTAAAGACATTTTTATAATGTTACAAATATTTCTGTTTCAAATAAATGCTGTTTTTTTGTTTTTTTTTATCAAAGAATCCTGAAAAAATATACATTAGTTTTCACAGAAATGTTAAGCAACAGAAAATTGAAAATCTGTTATCGATAATATATAAGAAAAGTTTCTTGATCAGCTAATCAGAATGATTTCTGGAGTAATGGCTGCTGAAAATTCTGCTTTTCCATTACATGAATAAATTACATTTTAAAATGTATTACAATAGAAAAGGGTTATTTTAAATTGTAATAATATTTCATAATATCACTGTTTTATTTTATTGACTTTATTGTGTCTTTCATTTTTTTCAGATCACTATTCTCATTACTGATGGTAAATCTCAGGATAATGTGCAGGAACCTTCACAAAAACTACGTAGCCTAGGAGTCAAAATATTTGCAGTGGGTAAGAACTGTGCGGATATAGAGTATTTAGCTACCACTGTATATTTTAAGGAAAGGTTTTTTTCTGTAAACCTAAGTGCATCTGTGGGTTGTGGATTGATATTATGGTTGTATCTCTCTCTCTCTGTCTGCATTTCTCAGGTATAAAGAGTGCAGATCCAACTGAGCTGAGTCTCATTGCCTCTCCCCCTCAAAGTGACTTCACCTCTCAGATTGGGAACTTCAAAGCTTTGAGCTCTTTGCTTCCCCTAGTGTCTCGACGTGTGTGTACAACAAGTGGAGGCTCTTACTCAAGTGATGGTAAGCCTGATGTGAAGTAGACACACAATGCAATTAAATCCAAGAATATGATTATATTTGGAGTTTTGTTATTCATTTAGAACATTGACACTTGTAAAATGCTTTAATTGATCCTACTAATTGAAAATCATTGATCTGTATTATTGTTTCTCCATCAGAGGCCTACAGCGGTCCATCAGACTTGCAGTTTTCAGGTGAGACCACCAATTCACTGAGATTTCGATGGACACCTGCAGGAGGGCCTGTAAATGGCTACGTGGTTCAGTACAGGCCCTTATCTGGCCTGGGTCAGCCAATCACAGCAGAGCTCCGACAGGTGAGAAGAATGTTCATCCTAAATGACTGTTGCTTTTTTTGCAAACTAAACCAATATAATTTATATGTAATAAAAAATATTTCTTTTTTTCTGCATTTCAATCTCGTTTTCTAATATAGCCTTCTAATAAAATTGGCATTGCATGTATATTGTTTTTGTTATTGCTTATTATGTTTCTGATTAGTAAGTCGCTTTGGATAAGATTGTCTGCTAAATGAATGAATGAATGTGAATGTAAAATTCTGCTCGAGTTAATTGCAAATATTGGCAGAAGTTGAGACAGATGAGCGTTATATTTTAGATATCTTAAATTATATTTTCAGTTTTTTATTTGTATGTTTTTTTTTAATAATTTTGTTATGTGCTTTTGTCTTTTTAAGTATTTTTTGGTTAAATATTTCTATGTAGCTTTAATTTATTCTTATTTCAGTTTTAGTAATTTTAGTACTTTAATTATTTAGTACTTTTTTTTTTTTCAGTTTCAGTTGTTTCAGTTTTTTTAAAAATGTTTTCATTTAATATTTATATTTTATTTCAGCTTTTCAATTACTGAAAACTATTTTAATAGTTTTATTTTTTGTTTTAGTTACCATTAGCAGCACTGGTTTACACAAAGTATAGCATAGTGGTCTCCAGTGAACTTCAGCCTTTGTCTTTTGATCTGCAGGAAACAATACCAAGCAACCAGCAGAGCTACATTGCACGAGAGCTGCGTTCGGGCACAGACTACCTGATCACCGTTATTGCTCAGTACCCAAACAGCTTGGGAGAGTCAGTGTCTGCCAAGGCCCGAACAAGTGAGAACTGCACATAACAGAAATATGGATATTTAATTCAGCACAACTCTCATTCTCATTTAATTCACAACTCTCATTCTCTCTTACCCCGAACTGCCCTTTAGAGCCTCTCCTGGGTGTGACTACACTGCGACTGGTCCAGGCTGGGTTTTTTACTCTGGCTTTGGGCTGGGACGCTCCAGCTGACCAAGTACAGGGCTACAGAATCACTTATGGACCTATAGGTGAGAGAGACACACATCTACATGCATACTAATCCACAATTCTATTACATTTCTCAGTAATTCTTTTACTCTTTGAATAGTGAATACTGTAATTGTAGTGTGAGTCAGTGGAAGAGATTGCGGAAGAGATTGTGGCGGATAAATATAGAAAGAGATAGAGATGAAAAGGATAACTGGGACAAGCAGCACTGTAATATAAACTACTTTTATTGCTGTGATTGTTATTGTCTAAAGAAAATGCAAGTCGTGCTTGCATGTGCAAAACTCCTCGCCACAATGTTTTTCTGTGGTTTTCTAGAGTGTTGCTATGTAATTGCTAAGGTGAAAGGCATACATCTGATCATTCACAGAAGTAATAGCACATACATGTATTTCCTCAAAAAGCCTGACAATTAGACATTCTTGTTTGTTGCACAAAGAGTGCAGGTTACATACCAAATGTAATACTTCGGGTGAGTAGTTTAAACAAACCCCTGTTTTTAAGTGTGAGCAATAGTGATTATCTCCTTAGCTAGTGCCACTAACTAATGATTTTAGCAGTTTGATAAAAAGAAGATGGGGAGGTGGAAGAAGGTGTTTATGTTTCCCAAAGGCATTTTTGTCAATTGCAGGAGTGTCAGTTTGCTTTACCTGGTTGGTATCCAGGTGTGAGCTGGCAGAGAACAGATCTTGTCAGATTAGGTGTGGCCCTATGTTTAATCAGGTTAGTTTTTGAAGCTAGAGGAAGATGTTTCAACCTGCCTGCCTTGGCCCAATGTTGCTTGCAAATGAATAGATGCTGAAACTGTGATTTTAAAATTATACTGTCATTAACTGACTCATATATTGATGATATGCTGTGTTTGGTTGGCCGGCTGGTATGAGTTGCTTTGAGCTGCTACCACTGGGAACATCAGACGGATTTAAATCGAGAACTCCTGATTTTAATTTTGACAAACTTATATTTTTCATATTTCTGATATAACACGAATGCACCAACATTCTCACACTTTGCATGGCCAATTTATTTCCATGCTGTGACCCACATTTGAAATTGTTGTTTGTAGTTTTGTTGTGCATGGTGTAATTCATGATTTGTTCATGATTGATTGGTTAACAGGTCAGACTGCTGCACAGCTGAAGGAACAATCTCTGGGGGCGGAGTCTACTTCTCTGACTTTGCTTGGTCTTAAGCCAGACACAGAATACGTGATCAACTTGTATCCTCTATTTCCCCGCAACAGTGCCTCACCAGCTACCCTGACTGCCCATACATGTGAGTCCTCATACGCTACTGTTCAAAAGTTTGGAGTACGATTCTTTCAGCAAAGATGCATTAAATTGATCAATATAATGAAAATAATGTGATAGTAAAGACATTTATAATTTTATAAAATATTTCTATTTCTAATAAATGCAGTTCTTTCTATTTATCAAAGAATCCTGAAAAAAATTCTTGAGCACAAAATCAGCATATGCATTAACTGTTTTTACTGTGTTATTGATCAAATAAATGTAACCTTGGTGAGCATAAGAGACTTCTTTCAAAAACCCCAGACATTCGACTAAAGTGTAAATGTTAATATATAAAATATATAAAACTCTTTCTGTGTATATCCCTCTGTTTGCAGTGCGTTTAGAGAGAGTGCAGCAGCTCTCCGTTGAGACCATCTCAAGCAACAGTGTTCGAGTCCGCTGGGCAGGAGTGACAGGGGCCAGAGGATATAGAGTCGTTTGGGGTCCTTTAACAGGTCAGCATCCAAATCTCAGCTGATTTTTAAAGGGGCTATTTTTAAAGAAATGTTTTCTGTGAGGTGATAAAGTAATGCATCACCCAGTGAGGATGTCTATGAGTGTTATAGATGTGATTTCATATCCCCTTAGAAGCTCATTTACTTTTTTTCAGATTCCTGTTGTCTGCTAAGAGTCTTTTTGCCTGTCTCTTTCAGGAAGTGATGTGGAGACTGTGGAGCTGAGAGGTGATAGTGAATCTCACACTCTGGGAAATCTGAGACCAGAGTCAGAGTACATTGTTACGGTCATCGCCCTGTACAACGGAGAAGCTGAAGGACCTCCAGCCACTGCAAGTTTTAAAATAGGTACACAAATATACATGCGGACAAATCAACAACACATTTAGTTGTACATCAGAGCGGAGGAAAATCAGGGTCGGTTAACATTTTTGAAAGGGATTCACTGGTTTGGAAATGATTACTGTAAAAGGTAGTTCCCTTTCGTTCAGTCACTCCGAGTAACGTCAGTAACTAACGAATGGGGGTTTCGCCTAGAAGCCTATCATCTTCGAGATCTAGAAAACGCCCAATGACAGTGCCAATGCCATGGGCATGTGGAATTTGCATAGCGTAACTCCGCCCCACAGTGTGGGTATATAAGGAAGTACGCTGGCAACATCGCATTATGTTTCTGCTTCGGAGCCAAGAGCATCTATCTCTTCACTCCTTAAGCCTTCTGAGTATATCGTCAAGCTTCTTCGAGACGAGCAGCTCTCCAGTCGGTGTTGGTGTGACGGCGCGTTCCAGCGATCGCATACTGCCTGTCTGCTGATCTGTGCAGTGATCTGCAACAGCTGTGTGTGTGTTCCCTGGGCGCTTCAGCACTCTGCAGAGCTTTCTCTCACAAAAAGGCATTTAAAGACGGTTCGCCCGTGCACTTCTGGGTGCGGTCAATCTCTGTTGCCATCTGATGGGCACAATCACTGCTTGACGTGTTTGGGCTTCAGCACGCTCAAGCAGCGTTTGTGGATGAGTCATGTTCTCACTGCGGGAACATGACCATCGCAATGTTGCGGTCGAGACTCAATGACCTCCGTAAAGGAAAGAGAGTCCCCTCTGCCACACCCCAATCTACCGTCTCCGAGAGAGATGGTACTTTGGCTGGTGGCCAGGGTGACCTGAGGGTTACGGTGTGGAATAAACCCCGACGATCATTCCTCGGGCCACACCCCCCTCTCGCACACCGCTACCCGCGAGTCTGACAGCTGTCAGGCCCCGCCCCCAATTACTTTCTCTCCTGAGATACATGAGGAGGTCACGCGGTCCTGGAAGTCCCCGCTGGCCTCCTCCGCCTTCTCTGCCCTCGATGGGGCCGCGGCCAAGGGCACACGCTCTTGGTGTTGACGCTCAGTTGCAATCACGGTCGAGACTCAGTGACCCCCGTATGGAGGTAGAGTCCCCTCTGTCACACCCCAATTATCCCCTCCACGTGATGGGATGTTTGGCTGGTGGCCAGGGTGACCTGAGGGCTGTGGTGTGGCATAAACTCCGACGATTATTCCTCGGGCCACACCCCCCTCTTGCACAGAGTGCTTCAATGTGGTGCGGTGATCCTAAGCACCCCTCCAAGGCCTGTAGGTTCTCGTCTACTTTGGTGGCGAGGGACTGCAGAGCTGCGGGGCAGGCTGCCGCCTCTCAGCACGCCATGGCCATCCTTCAGGTCTACCAGGCCAGGATGCTCGCGGCATGCACGAGGGTAGAGCTGTCCCAGGGCTTTGAATGAGCCTCGTGCTGCCACCGACCTCGCCCTCCGGGCGACGAAGGTGACCGTGCGCTCCCTGGGTCAGGTGATGTCCACAGCTGTGGTCCAGAAGAGATGTGGCTCAGCCTGGTCGATATGAGAGAGGATGAGCGAACCCGGTTCCCCAGGCTGGCCTCTTCGGCGGCACGGCCGAGAACTTCGCCCAACAGTTCTCGGCCGCCCAGAAGCAGACTGAGGCCGTTAAACATGTACTGCCCCGGCGGCCAGCTGCTGCCTTACTCAGCCGCCGGCTCAGTCGCTCAGTCTGCTTGCCACCGAGGGCGCCCTCCTGCGGCTTCCACCCCTCCCGCCCGGCCCCAGCAGCAGCCGCCTTCTCCGGGCCGCGCCATGGAGGTGGTCGCAGGAAGACGCCCCCGTCCGCTCCCCAGCCCCGCAGCCCGCCAAACGCCAGGCTAAGCGGCGCTCCTGACGTGGACAGCTCAGGGATGGGCAGTTCTTTGAAGGAGATGGTAGCAGGGCCAGGGAAGAACTAACTCACCCAGGTCGCGATCGACCTGAAGGACGCCTACTTCCATATCAGTACGAGGTCCTCCCATTCGGGCTAGATCTGTCCCCTCGCGTCTTTACGAAGAATCGGCATATGGCATCTGCAGCTGCAGTAACGCCGCTCGGATTGCTTCATATGAGACCGCTTCAGCACTGGCTTCGCGATTGAGTCCCGAGATGGGCATGGCAGTTGGGCACACTCCGGGTCCCAGTGACTCACCCCGTGGTCAATCCTCAGCTTTCTACGGGTCGGTGTTCCCTTAGAACGAGTTTCCAGGCATATTGTTGTATCAACAGATGCCTCTACCACGGGCTGGGGTGCCATGTGCAATGGACATGCTGCCGCGAGCTCCTGGACAGGACCCCAGCGCCTCCTGCATGTCAATTGCCTCGAGTTGCTGGCAGTACGATTCGCCCTGCACCGCTTCCAGGCATTGCTCAAGGGTCAACACGTGCTAGTCCGGTCAGACAACACGGCCACAGTAGTGTACATCAACCACCAGGGTGGTCTACGTTCCCGCCGTATGTCTCAACTCCCCCGCCATCTCGTTTTATGGAGTCAGAAGCATCTGAGGTCGCTTCATGCCATCCATGTCCCGGGAGTCCTGAACCGTGCAGCCGACGAGCTCTCACGTCTTCAGCCACTTCCTGGAGAATGGAGACTCCATCCCCAGACGGTTCAGCTGATTTGGGAACAGTTCGGCGATGCACAGGTAGATCTGTTGCCTCCCCTGACTCTTCCCACTGCCGCCTGTTTTATTCCCTGACCGAGGGCTCCCTCGGCACGGATGCTCTGGCGCTCAGCTGGCTGTGGGGCCTCCGCAAGTATGTGTTTCCCCCAGTGAGCCTTCTTGCACAGGTTCTGTGCAAGATCAGGGAGGACAAGGAGCAGGTCCTTTTGGTCGCCCCGTATTGGCCCGGCCGGACCTGGTTCTCCGAATTCGTACTCCTTGCAACAGCCCCTCCCTGGTCGATTCCTCTGAGGAAGGACCTCCTTTCTCAGAGACGGGGCACCCTTTGGCACCTGCGTCCCGATCTTTGGAACCTCCACGTGTGACTCCTGGTTGGGACGCGGCAGGTTTGAGTACCCTACCACCTCAGGTTGGGTCTACCATCACTTCCGCTAGGGCTGAGACACGCCTATGCGTTAAAGTGGAACCTCTTTGTCACCTGGTGTTCTTCTCGCCAAGAAGACCCCTGGAAATGCCCGATCGGGTCCATGCTCTCGTTTCTCCAGGAAGGGTTGGAACGAAGGCTGTCTCCTTCCACGCTGAAGGTTTATGTGGCCGCTATATCAGCCTACCACAACCTCGTGGAGAACAAAAAGGTAAGTCGGCACGACCTGGTCATCAGTTTCCTGAGGGGAGCGAGAAGACTGAATCCTCCTTGCGCTCCCCTCGTACCCTCTTGGGACCTCTCAGTAGTTTTAGATGCTCTGCAGAGGGCTCCCTTTGAGCCATTGTGGTCAGTCGAGCTTAAGTTCCTGTCGATGAAGACAGCGCTCCTGATCGCTTTGGCCTCTATCAAGAGGGTAGGGGACCTGCAGGCATTTTCGGTTGACGAAGCATGCCTGGAATTCGGGCCGGCCAACTCTCACGTGATCCTGAGACCCCGGCCTGGATATGTGCCCAAGGTTCCACCACTCCGTTCAGGAACCAGGTGGTGAACCTGCAAGCGCTGCCTTTGGAGGAGGCAGACCCAGCCTGGGCACTGCTCTGTCCAGTACGCGCCCTCCGTGCTTACGTAGACAGAACGCAGTGTTTCAGGACCTCAGACCAGCTCTTTGTCTGTTATGGTGGGAAGCTGAAGGGAAAGGCTCTCTCCAAGCAAAGGTTGTCTCACTGGATAGTGGACGCCATTGTTTTGGCTTACCAGATGCAGGGGCGTCCATGCCCCCTAGGGGTCAGGGCACACTCCACCCGGAGTGTGGCCTCCTCTTGGGCTTTAGCGCATGGCGCCTCGCTAACAGACATCTGCAGAGCTGCAGGCTGGGCGACACCCAACACATTCGCCAGATTCTATAATCTCCGAGTGGAGCCAGTGTCCTCTCTTGTACTTGCCTCTACTAGTGGCCGGTAATGGACTAGGCTCAGGTGTCTTCGCTTGCTCGTCATTCCACTCCACGGACTGGATACGTGCAATATTTTCCTCAGGTGAGTTTCCTTGAAGCCCTGAGTTCCTCCAGCACTGTCGATGCCGACACCAGTGAGTCTGCCCACTCGGTCAGGCCCTCGTGTTAGGCTAGGTGCCACTGTGTGCATGGTTCCCCCCGTGGGCGACCCCCAGATGTGTATTTCCACTGTAAGCCTCTCCGAGCATGTGTATTTCCCTCGGCAAGCCCTTGCCTCCCCTGGGGGTAAAATTCTTCCACCTTCATATGTGTATCCTTAAGTCCTCCCTACGGGCAGGCTCTTGGCGCATACTTCCATCTGGAATATGCTTCCCAGTGTACCGTGGTTTTCCTGTGTTAAGAGGGAGTCCTTCGTCCGTACTAGCTTCGACAGGGAGCTCACGCTTACGCAGGGCACTGGATGACAGCCGAGTGGCGTGATTACATTGGGACCCCCATTCGTCAGTCACTGATGTTACTCGGAGTGACTGAACGAAAGGGAACGTCTCGGTTACGTATGTAACCCTCGTTCCCTGAGGAGGGAACGGAGACGTAACGTCCCTCTGCCACTTCCGCTGTACCGCTGGAACGGCCGGGAGTTCAGTCTTGGCTCCTCAGCAGGTAAACATAATGCGATATTGCCAGCGTACTTCCTTATATACCCACACTGTGGGGCAGAGGGAACGCTATGCAAATTCCGCATGCCCATGGCATTGGCACTGCCATTGGGCATTTTCTAGATCTCTAAGATGATAGGCTTCTAAGCGAAACCTCCATTCGTCAGTCACTGACGTTACGTCTCCGTTCCCTCCTCAGGGAACGAGGGTTACATACATAACCGAGACGTTTCTCAGGCAATAATTCTAAAATGAACATTATATACATTTATTACATTTAGTTGTTTTTCTCTTTTAGATGTCCAGTGTGTAGTAGAGTTGTGTACTTAGTAGACAATGTACAAATGGTCTTGAGTTAAGAATAGCACAGTTGGAAAATTGAAGACAGCAGGAAACAAGATGTGTGGCTCTTTTTCCATCTCACGCACATGTATCAGACACAGACAGTTTGCTTTTAATCTTGCCATTGACTCACTGTCTGCTAGATCAGAACATAAGAATTGTTTTTTTCTTATGACTCACAGACTACAGCAATTGAATGCGTAAGGGTGTTTGTATATGCATGTGCATGTTATAGTGAGAGACAAAGAGGAAAGAGTGAGTAACTGTCTATAAATATAACAGGACATAAACTTCAGAAAGATGGAAGCCATTGTTTTAATATTTTATGAGACAGGAGGGGAGATAAAGCTAAAAGATGTTTAATGCATTTGGCTTTCAGAGCGCTCAGAGCAACAGGTCCTGAGAGCCACAACTACTGGACCCACCAGCATCAGATTAAGCTGGAACCTCATACAGACCGCCAGAGGCTACCGACTGGAATGGAAAGCTGGAGAGAGTAAGAAACTCCTTAGTAAAACACACAAACACACTGTAAAAATTGCCAGGATTTTACTAAATTTAACAGTTTTTTTCTCTCAATACAACAGTGTATTCAGATCATTTTCTGTCGTAAAAAATTACTGTAAAAATAACCATATGCATTGTGAGATGTGGGGATTTATTGTAATATTTACTTTAATTGTATTTTCTCTCAGCCAGTGTAATTGTGTTACATAGAAAAATCAGCCTGATCAGTCTGGCCAGGTTTGAAATCTATACTATATATGGCAGTGTTATAGTGAAATAATATTTTATATACAGTTAATGGGGTGTTTGCAATGCACTTGTATCTGATATGAACAATCTGCAGTCTGCATATAAAACATAATTTTACACAAATAAAAAACTGAAAAATAAAATTTGAACATTACAAAACAAGTAAGTAACTACAGAAACAACAAAATAAACAAGCAAACTATGACTGTAGAAAAATTGTGTAATAATTTTTTATGTTTTTGTAAACCTGCTGACCACAGGAGGCAGAGTTCAGAAGCAAGATTTCCCACAAAGCGCCACCAACTATGAGCTCAGAAGTCTGCAGCCGAGCACCGAGTACATCATAACTCTATTCACACTCTACGATGGGCGAGAGGAAGCTACTTTCTTTTCAACCAAATCAACAGGTCAGAAAAATAATTTGATGGAAACCAATATGATATTGTTTAAAGTTCACTATTGCAGTTAAACATAGACACAGTGGTGAGTCTGAGACCACTAATGAAAAACATTTTTTCTAATTTAAAACAGAATTTAATATTAGCACAATATTTCATAAAATTGACAATTGACAATTTTTTATTGTCTCAAAGCTGCATTCAAGCTGCATGAAACAAGTTTGTGTAAACCTTATGATCATGTTATCCATGACTTTCATGTAATATGTTGACTCGTGGGTTGTGTTTAGTAGAGCAGTCAGTCGGTCGTGTCACGAACCTGAGGGTGGTGGATTCACTTGGAAACATTATACGAATAGGATGGACAGGAGTCTCTGGGGCAACGCAATACAACATCATCATACTTAATACAGAATGTGAGAATGTTATTCCCTTTTGATACAAATACAGTATATCAGTATAGCATTAAAATCTTACTTTGTAATATATCATTCATGAGGTTTCCATTCATTAGATCTGCCACTACAATGCCTGTTTCAATCGGTTTACCTATATTTTGCAGCAAATATAGAGGTGAACAGAAGAACTCCTGGGAATCAGACCACCTTTGACCTACAGGACCTTGAAGACGGTGTGCGCTACGCTGTCAGTGTGACGGCACTAGTTGGATCCAATGAAGGGGAACCAGCAACAGTGTACATTAAAACAGGTTTGAGCGTGCATACTTTTTTTCCGGTGTGCCAGTGAGGTTGATTTTACTCTGATGATTCCTCAAAAGAGTTTGACAATTTTCAGTGTGTGTATATACACACTATATTGCCAAAAGTTTTGGGACACCCCTCCAAATCATTGAATTCAGGTGTTCCAATCACTTCCATGGCCAAAGGTGTATAAAATCAAGCACCTAGGCATGCAAACTGCTTCTACAAACATTTGTGGAAGAATGGGTCGCTCTCAGGAGCTCAGTGAATTCAAGCGTGGTACTGTGATAGGTTGCCACCTGTGCAATAAGTCCTTTCATGAAAAATATATAAATATTCCACGGTCAACTGTTAGTGGTATTATAACAAAGTGGAAGCAATTGGGAACAACAGCAACTCAGCCACGAAGTGGTAGCCCATGTAAAATCACAGAGCAGGGTCAGCGCATGCTGAGGCGCACAGTGCGCAGAAGTCACCAACTTTCTGCAGAGTCAATAGCTACAGACCTCCAAACTTTGTGTGGCCTTCAGATTAACTCAAGAACAGTGCGTAGAGAGCGTCATGGAATGGGTTTCCATGGCCGTGCAGCTGCATCTAAGCCTTACATCTTACGTCGGATGCAGTGGTGTAAAGCACGCCCCCACTGGACTCTAGAGAAGTGGAGACGTGTTCTCTGGAGTGACGAATCACGCTTCTCTGTCTGGCAATCCGATGGACGAGTCTGGGTTTGGCGGTTGCCAGGAGAATGGTACTTGCCTGACTGCATTGTGCCAAGTGTAAAGTTTGGTGGAGGGGGGATTATGGTGTGGTTGTTTTTCAGAGGTTGGGCTTGGCCCCTTAGTTCCAGTGAAAGGAACTCTTAATGCTTCAGCTTACCAAGACATTTTGGACAATTTCATGTTCCAAACTTTGTGGGAACAGTTTGGGGATGGCCCCTTCCTGTTCCAACATGACTGCGCACCAGTGCACAAAGCAAGGTCCATAAAGACATGGATGAGCGGGTTTGGTGTGAAGGAACTTGACTGGCCTGCACAGAGTCCTGAACTCAACCCGATAGAACATCTTTGGGATGAATTAGAGCGGAGACTGTGAGCCAGGCCTTCTCATCCAACATCAGTGCCTGACCTCACAAAAATTCCCATAAACACACTCCTAAACCTTATGGAAAGCCTTCCCAGAAGAGTTGAAGCTGTTATAGCTGCAAAGGGTGAGCCAACTCCATATTAAACCCTACAGATTAAGAATGGGATGTCATTAAAGTTCATGTGCATGTAAAGGCAGGCGTCCCAAAACTTCTGGCAATATAGTGCATATATCAGGTTCGTAAATCTGGGCTATGAAAAATGTACAGTAGATACTACTGAAGATACAGTGGATGCATTATTTATGTGCAATCATTTGGTATGAGAATAACTGGTGGTAACTATACTTTTCAAGAACCACCACTGAGGGTGACCAATTTGCGGGTAGTTGGCAGCAACAGTCGACGAGTCAGAATTGCATGGACTGGTGTTTCTGGGGCAACAGGCTACCGGCTTACCTGGAGACAAAGCAATAGTAGGTGGACCTGTTTTTGCAAATACTAAGGTTTCCTTTTTTTAATTGATATATCATTTATGTTGATTTTAATCAGCCAACTGCTCTCTCTCTCTATCTCAGCTGCAGAGCAATTCCGTGTCCTGGGTGGCGATATCACTACCTACACTATAGACGGGCTGCAGCCAGATGATTCTGTTGTTGTGGGTGTTGCCCCAGTGATTGATGGTCGGACTGGAGAAGTGGTCTCTGTGTCTACTAGAACCAGTGGTTCTACTGGAATAGTCACAGGGCTACAAGTCGTAGAAGCAACATCCACAAGGATACTAATAACCTGGACTCCTGTGAATAGAGCAACAGGCTATAAAATCACCTGGCGGCGTAGTGATGGTACAGACAGCATTAAATGTAGCACCCTAAATTTATGCTAAAATGGAAGTGGAATTATTTTCTTTTTCTTTTTGCATTGTAGGAGTGGAGGACTCTGAGAATGTGCCCGCTGATGTGGCTTCTTATGCCATCGATAGACTCCAGGAAGGTGCAGCCTACCAAGTATTAGTCTCAGCCCTTTTTAACTCACGGGAAGGACCTGCTGCCACTGTGACTGTAAGGACAGGTAAAACTACACAGATGTTCTTTCGTTAAGACACAGCCATAAGCAAGCATTCTAGACATGTTCACATGATTATACATGTCTTTTTGTTTTCAGAAATACTCAATTAATCATACACGTGAACTTTTAAAATGCTTTTAGTCACCATGAAGTTAGAACGGACAATTCTTATTTATTGTGGAGTATTGCAGAGTGTGTTATAAATGATTTATCCATGCATATCATAAAAAAATCATGTGCCCTTGTAATCTTTAATCAAAAACATTACCTTCCCCTCACAACGACATCTCTTCTGATGATGTGTGCATTGGCATAACGGCTGGAAAATAATCTCTCTCCTTCAGCATCCTGTCACTCACATGAAATAGCAGCAGTTAGCAAATGACAACAATCCTGCAATCTAATCAATTTCCAATGGACAAAATCAAGTCCCGCCCTACATTTTTTTTTTTCATTTGAGAAGCCGTTTCACTCAGATATACGTCACAATAGGAAAGAAAGGGCAATCGCAATTTGCGTTTCATGCTGACTTTAAAGATGAGTCATTTCTGAGCTTTCAGCACTAAGAAAGGTTTTATATTAGTCATTTTTTTGTCTGAATGCCTAACTATGCACATTCTGTTCTTCAGATCAGGCCATAGTTGGTCGTGTCACCAATTTACAGGTGCTTGAAGCCCAAAGGGAGGTTGTTCGAGTCAGCTGGGTTGGAGTTCAAAATGCGACATCATACAGAATACTCTGGAAGAGGACAGATGGTGAGCTCTTACAGTGATTTTTGGAAGTAAATGCTCACATAGTCATTTCCTATAGGGAAAAATCACCCATGACATCTTTGACATCTCAACTTTTTCTTAGACTGCAGTGATATTAAATGAGAGACGGTTTGTGACCTCCAGGGGTCACAGCTCACTATAGAAATCAAAAGAAAGCCCCAACCATGATAGAAAAATTTAATTGTGAGTGTGATTTGTAGGTGGTGTGGAGCGGAGTCAGCTGGTTGGTGGTAACGTGACATCAGTGGATCTGAGGCAGTTAGATGAAGGGGCACAGTATGAGGTGAAGGTTTTGGCTCTAGTCCGGAACAGAGAGGGCCCCCCCGTCTCTGTCAGAGTCACCACGGGTGAGTGCTGTTTGTCTGCCATGTTTGTTTGTTTGTTTGTATCCCTGCATTTCAAGTCATATTTACTTGTGTATGGTTTTGAAGAAGTTATAAAACCGTATTCACATGCTTTTCTATTCTGCAGAATTAATATTCACACAGTGTACAAAATAAAGACATTGTTTTAGTGTTATTTGATTGTCTTTTATTATCTTTTTTTATTTTATTTATCAGATTAGGTTTAAGAGAGATATTTCCTGATGAAAGTGCATTGAATTTACTGTTTGTTGTCTAGGGGGACAGAGAGTAACAAGAGTTGAGGGTTTGCGTGTTTTGGGTTCGACCCCAGGGGGGCTCCGTATAACCTGGAGAGCAGTGAGTGGAGCCAGCTCATATCGAATCTATTGGAGGTCTTCACAAGGTAGTTATAAAGGCACACATGTACCCACACACATATCAGACACAACCAAGTTTATTTTACGTTGTTTTATGACTAGGTGAGCCTGAATCAAGTCGTCTGATTAGCGGTGATGCAACTTCGTATACCCTCGATGGACTGCGCCCTGGTCTGAGCTACACTGTAAGATTGTCTGCTGTGCTGGACGGTGAAGAGACTGAAGCTACCACTATCAGAGGAACCACTGGTACACACAACACATTGTATCTCACATTTTATCTCTCTGTCTTTTTCCAGCCTCTTTCATTCATTATTTCTGTTTCTTTTTTTAGATGCCCTGCCACCTGTGACTGGTTTGAGTGTGACAGACAGTACTGAGAATTCAGTCCTTTTAGGCTGGTCACCAGTAACTGGAGCCACAGGCTATATTTTACGCTGGACAGAGGAACAAAGTTCTGATAGTGTGTGATTTATTAAGGATCAAAAGCACAATTACAGTTGCATTCACTTTTTAGTGTATTATATACTCTCTCTCTTTAGACACAGGAACAGGTCAGTCTGAAACACTACCCGGAACAGCCACCTCGTACCGTGTGATCGGTCTACGACTGGGCCGTCGGTACCGTTTCACTGTGCAACCCACCTTCCAAAACCAGGTTGGACCTGAGACCAGCGTGGTGGAACGAACAGGTTATACGGGTTTCTGTCTCTTTCACTCCTGACTATAGACAAATTGAAATATTTTTTAAAAGGTTTATTCTTTTTTAACTAGCTAATTAAAATGAACAATTAATTAACTGGTTGTTATAGTTAAAAGCATAAAACACATGTGAGGACTCCAGATGTATTGTGCACATATAAAAAAAAAAAAAATTAAATATGCTATATTATTGGTATTTTAACAAAAGAAAGTATTTATTTTAGTATGTGTATGCATTTGTGTTCAGTATGGACAATTTATTTAATTTACCATTATTTTTTTACTCTTAAATAAATAAAAAGGATGTTTATAGAAAATACATATCTGACTCTTTCAGTAAAACCTTTACTCATACAGTGAATTATTTTATACAGTACTCTTGACTTTGAAGTTGAGGCAAATTATAGCTTTCAGTGTGAGTACAGTGAACAACATGCTATTATACTAGTCAGTCATAGGGAGATTTTTCGCTCACTACATGCTCTCCCTTCTAGCAATTTTTTAAAAGTTACAAGGACCGACAGATGATCATAGTGCTTGATGTCGTGGTACATTAACACACTATCAATGTGCGATGAACGTAATCGTCATTTATTGAGAAATCCTTCCATAGCGGTGTGCTTATAATAGCTTTATTTTTAGCATAGCTTTATTTTTACAAGGCAAGAGTTATTGTCTGTGTAGCTGATATGAACAAATGTTGTAGTAGTTATTCAGATGATTTTATGGACTACATGAATTGCAACATTGTTCTGCTGACTGTATTGTTCTTCAGCTGTATTCAAAGCCTAATATGTTTAATACATCCATGTTTTAGTGTGTGTTGGAGGCCGTTTGGATGTGGTCTTCCTTGTCCCTGCGTCTCGTGATCGCTCTAACCTGGAAGCAACTGTGTTGCCTCTGTTGGCCAGTTCTGCTGTATCCTTCACCTCCATCGGTCCCAGAGATTCTCAGGTGCATTTCTTTCTTTTTATACTAGGTACTATGTACTATATTAGGTACTGTAGTCATGGTGTTCAGATTTTTTTTTTTAAATTGAGATTGCCCTCTTCTAGTGAATGAGGAATTAAGCAGGCCAGTGTGAATGAAGTGCTTGTAATACCTGTTTGCTCCAGATGGGGGTGGTGATGTACAATGAAGATCCAAAAGTGCGCTTCCTCCTAAATCGTCATAGCAACAGTGAGACCCTTCTGGAGGATATTTCCTCCATCCCATTCAGTGACAGACCAGGAAATAATATAGGTTTGTTTGTGTGTTTTAATTTTTAATGTTTTGATATTGGTGTGCCATGAGTAAGTATGTGAATGTCCAGGTCATGTTATACAGTATGTATATAATTTTTCCCCCACATTGTTTCCACAGTAGTGAGAGCATTGGAGGGGGCTTTAACTGTGACAAAACATATCACCAAAGTTTAAACTATTTAATTTTCTCAAAATATTTTTTTTCTTCTGACTTTTTATGTGTAGGCCGTGCAATGACATACGCACGTCAGTTTTTGCTGAGCACGCCAGCAGGTCGGAGGTCTGGTGTTCCTGGGGTGGTTGTTATTATCGCTGACGAGAAGTCAACCGATAATCTTAGCCAACCTGCTGCCGCTGTTAGAGCCGATGGTGAGCCACACAAAATCAGACCCAACATATTACATTTACACACACACAGCAAACCGTCCTGGCTGCTCTGTCCCATGTTCACATGAGTGAGTTAGCGCTGTAATAACTCTGTCCCTCAGGTGTGACAGTGTTGGCGTTAGGAATTGGACGTGCAGACCCTAGAGAGCTGCGTTTGGCAGTGACTGATGGCAGCACTCAGAATCTGCTCTATGCTCAAGATGCAAATCAGCTCTATGGTCTCCAACCCGACCTGGCAGACCTCCTCTGTGGCCTTGCAAGAGGGACCGGTGTCACGGTCAGATACAATCCATCTGTCATAAATGTCGTATCATCATTTTTTTTATTATGACTCTTGCTTGGCCTGTCAGGCTTGGTAGAGTCATGATACAGCAGAAGGTTTCAAACCTCTTTGATGGTCTCTATTGATGAGAAAAGAAGACCTGGTTCAATAAAGACTCACTTTGATTTGTTGTCTTCTTTTAGACGGGGCCTTGTACTGTAGAATGCCCCAGGGTAAGTGTGTATTGAAAATACACACACATACACAAACACCCAAAAAACTACATATACTCATAAGCGTTTGTTTTTGTTTACATTTGCACATCTACATGCAACTTCTACCACAAAAGAAGTTTGACTTATGTCTTTGTTGCAGGGTGCAAAAGGGGAACAGGGTCAGAAGGTAATCATTTTTGTGGTGTCTTTCTTTTTGTTGTTGACTTGTTGGCATGTATATTTACTGTAGTTTTCTTGTGAAATCTGTATACATTGTGTCTTTCTGTGTGCATTCAGGGTGAGAGAGGCAGAGATGGAGTGGATGGAAGGAAAGGCGAGCCTGTAAGTTCATCTACATGCACATTTAGCTGTATTTAATCATCTACTCAATGGAATTCATTAATTATTGCTTAGAAACAATTTGTTTCTGCATGCTTGAGTAAATGTCTGTCTGATTCTGTGTGTATGTTTTTTTAAATAGGGTCGTGATGGTTTACCGGGTCGTGAGGGCCCCAGAGGACCAGAGGGGCCGCCAGGCCAACCAGGCAGTGGTCTGGGGGTGAGAGGAGAGAAAGGCGAGAGAGTAAGTGGCACTTAATTATGCATACACACAGATCACACATGTTGATATACTCTCACCTTCTCTATTTTTTTCGTCCATCTTTTTCAGGGTTTTCCAGGATTGGACGGCAGTCCAGGTGTTCCAGGTCGTTCTGGTGCAGTTGGACTACCAGTAAGAATGAAACATGAATAATGTAATTAAGTGGTGCTGTTAAAACAGGTATTTGTGGATATATGCTCATCTAAATGCATAGCACGAATGGTAATAATCAGGCCTGGATGCATAATAAAACCTCTTAATTATTTAAATCCCCTTTAAACAGTGCCACTTAAAATATTAAAGCCGAACAAATTCTCACTTACTGATTTCTAACATAGGTTCATTGTGTGATATCATTCTGTTGTTTTAGGGCAGTCAGGGAATACCAGGTGTTAGAGGAGACCCTGTGAGTACTCAATAATAAACTGTACATATGTAGACAAAAAAAAAAAAAAAACCTCTTACAAAATGTTTTATCTGTTTTGTTTTACAGGGAGAACCAGGTCTTGCAGGGCCTCAGGGATTGAAGGGAGAGAAAGGTGAAAGGGTAAGAGTGATATTAAAATGAATCTCTCACTGCTCTACTCTACCCCTTGATTTAGCAGGTTTTTACTATTTACTACAGGGGGAATCTGGATCTGCTGTTGGAGGAGGTTTACCAGGCCGTAAAGGAGAGCCAGGAATCCCAGGGATCCCTGTAAGAAACAAAAGAAAATCCCTGCACAGTGACAAAAAAGCAGCATGTATGAGTACATCATGGCATCAAGTAAACAACAGGGTTCTTACATTATCCGTTCTATGTCTCTCTGTCATTTTAGGGCACTCCTGGGCGTACAGGTGTGGATGGGGCAAAAGGAGAGGCAGGTCCACGAGGTCTGCCTGGACAGGATGGTCGCCCTGGGTTGCCAGGCTCTACAGGACTTTCTATTAAGGTCAGAATCCATGTATGGCCCTGTCCCAGTTTGGTGATATAATCATGCACAGACTGATAGGTAGTTCACTATGAAGTTGGCGCCAATGTGGACTTTGCAAAAGGGCATCTTGAGGGTCTTAATGGACATGCTGAAGGCCACAACACTTATTGCCATGTCCACACAGCAGCAGAATACAGTTGTCAGTCGTGCATTTGAGTCCTTAATAAGGTTACTTTCACACACAGTTTAATTATTAACGGGAGTGACAACCGCATCGCATTTTATAACCAAACTCGCACCCTTAAAATTTCAGGACTCACAACTGCCTTATTGTCTGTAATGTCATACAGTGTGAGAGAGCCGGTCTGCGCTGCACAAACACGTGTCTACTGTGTGTTGCGGGGTTTTCGTGTGTGGTTTCGGTAACTTACAGCAACAGAGATATGTGCTATGTGTCAAGGTTTTAGATCCAGTCACTTTTATCCACTGGAGCTGCTCCCGTCAGTTTTGTGTCCCACGTGTGACTCAAATTCTTCGCTCTCTACCCACCCAGATATAAAAGCTGCTGTTGGTTAATGAAGGTTTGACTGATGAACTTGCGGCTCGATTGGACTGACTTTGTCGTGTCAAATGTGATCAAACTTTTCAGTTTTATGGGCATCACCATTTTTGATATTTCTTTGGACACTGTCGCTATAATTGCTCGTAAGAGAATACGGGCTTGACTCCGTTCATACAGACAGTGTTCAAGACGCTACTGTAAATACCAGAGCTCACCACAAGGGGCTCTCTCACCTTTCTTTATGCATTTATGCACAGGTTAGAGTTCAAAATAAAAATCATATAAAACATCCGTATAGCAGTTAAATGAACAAATCCAGGCATTACACAGTGATTATCACACCGCCTGTGTACAGTACAGGTCGTGTTTGTTTGCTTATTTTAACTCTACAATGAAAATATATGAAAGTACCACTGGCATTTTTATCTAGATCAATATTAATAAATTCATTGTTTTCATTGTTTGAAGTTTCAGATATGCCTTCGGCCAATCATATACCTGTATGTTTTTGTGTTTCATTTCATTTTCCTGCAGGGTGACAAAGGCAGCCCTGGAGAGAGGGTGAGTCGATATAAATTCTTTTTCAAAAGATTGCCAGGGAAGCCTTCTCAAAAAAGATGAGAAAACAATTGACAGCATAACAATAATACAGAACAAATATTATAAAATAAGACATCAAATGGTGTGTAAACCGCTATATTTGTAGAGTAACGCTGTCCAGAAGTGACTAAACATATTTAGGCTGATTCAATAATGTTAATGTTAAATAATATTTTTGACAATCAATTATTTTAGATGTTACCACATGAAGCATGTTTTTACTCTATTTTTCAGTGTATGTTAATATAAACATGGAGAAATATTATTGTATTTATTGCATGTTGATAGTCCCAAATATTAGGAACATGGTCTTTCATATATCTTTAACCCAGAATCCATGTAAACATCAGATTGAACATTTTAATACATTTCTAGGGAATTTGAAAGCAATAATTGTTATTTATTTTTCAATGTGGAGAAGGCCCCCTTGTAGAAGAGTGTCCTATGTTGTTTAAGGATTCAACAAGGGCAAAGTAATCTAATCACTGTGAGAACTCTCTGATGGCATACTACTGTCTGTTATGACAATCAGGCACATCTCTTGAACATAAATGTTGTGTTCTGTTTTATTCTGATTAATAGGGTCCTCCCGGAGTGGGCAGTGGGGTAGCTGCTAAAGGAGATGCTGGTGATCCCGTGAGTGTTTTTTTTATTATTCATGACAAAGTGGCAGTGTAAATGGATGTTATCGTGTGTATGTGTGACTGCTGCTGTAAAATTGGCTGTGTGTACTACAATGTGTTTTTAGGTTTTTATTGCATGTACTGAATGGTGTTTGTGTGTGTTTTTAGGGAAGTCCTGGACCGTCTGGTCCGCAGGGCCCACGAGGACTGACTGGACAAAAAGGAACTAAAGGAGAAACTGTAAGTACATTTTTTTTTACATTGCTTGTAAGCTATTTTATTTGTGTGGGTTTTTGTAAAATTAGCTTTTCTTGTCTATGAATGCGTTTCCTTAACCTGGCCTGTGTGTGTGATGGTATGGCAGGGTGAGAGTGCTGAGGGTAAACCAGGCCCCCAAGGAAACACCGGAGACCCTGGTGATCGGGTATGAAAATCTTTCACTAATATGTTTCATGCTCACTCTAACATTCATTCTCATTCTTCTTTTATTCTTGCGTTTTTGTTTCAGGGTCCCCGGGGACCTCCAGGTGAAATCGGAAATAAGGTAAAGAACAGAAGTCAGTCTATGACTTTATTGTGGCTTGTGTCATCAAACTTTCTAAATGTATAATCTATGAATCAGTTGATGAAGTTTTGTTTTTTATTGTTCCTTCAGGGTGACCGAGGACAGACTGGAGCACCTGGTTCAGATGGAGCCAAGGTGAGTATGTGTCTACGCATAACCTAAAGCATCTATCTGTCAATGTGTCCAGATTTGTACCATATCCCTTGTGCTCTTTAGTGTTCTTCAGGCTTATTTTGAATGTGTTATGTGTGCTAAATCATTTAAGTCACCTTTAACAAAGATTGTACAACAATTTTGCTATTTAAATTAGTTTGATTTAATTTTGGATATCATTCTTTGTATATTTTTTTAGGGTGACAGAGGCCTTCCAGGTCCAGCAGGAGAAAAGGTGTGCCCTTAAGCTACATAAGATAGATATGTAGATATAGCATTTTTTTTTTTTAGAGAGAGCTGTGGGTTATACTGTACTTGTTTATGTCTGTTTTTGTTTGTATGCTAGGGAGATAAAGGTTCAGCAGGCCCCCCTGGACCTCAAGGACTGAGGGTGAGTGGCTGCACAAGCCATGATAAGTCACAAGCCATGTGAAAATGCATGAGTGTACATGCATGTTGTAAATTATTTATACTTGCCCTCAGGGTTTGCCAGGGAGCAATGGCCTTCCTGGGGAGAAGGTACGTAAAGATGTCGGCTCAACAAACAGCATTATATATATATATATATATATATATATATATATATATAAACAAAACATTTCTTTGTGTCTCTGTTTGTTATAAGGGCACTGAGGGTGCAAAAGGGGAACCAGGAAGCAGTGTAAGATCACACTTTTCATGTTTTAAAATGTATATGAATGTTTCATGCATTTGTAATTGTCCTCTTGATGGTGACGTTGTTCACTGTGGCTTTTTTAGCAGGGTCCAGGTTCATTTGGGAGAAAAGGAGAGCGGGTATGACTTTTGAGAACAATACAGAGACTCTGTCTGTGTCAGATAACAGTATTTCCATTTTATTCTTAAGTCTAAGTCTTTTTTTATACTGACATTCAGATGATACAAACCCACCAAAATCTAATTTTTAATGCCAAAGTTCCATTCAAAACTTCAACCATTTTAACTCTCTTTTTCTTCTTTTAGGGTGAAAGGGGCTTTCCAGGTCCTGATGGTGCTAAAGGTGATAAAGGAGATGGAGGACAAAAAGGGGAAAGGGTGAGTTTTGTGAATGAATGAAGGTGTTCATCTGGGAAACCGCCTGCTCTTATGAGATAGTGAGGACATTTTAAAATTGAAATTACACTTATGTTGACATTGAGTTTATGTTGATCACACAGCTCTTATTATTATATTATTATTATTATTATTATTCAGAAATGGATTCAGAAGATAAATTTCAAGGTACAACTGAAACTGTGAAACTGCATGATTGAAACTTTCTAATCTGTCCCACAGGGTGCCCCTGGAGCAGGAGAGGCTGGCCAACCCGGACCTAAAGGGGACCAGGGCGATCGGGTAAATTTGTCTTCATGATTCACTAGATTAGGGATGTCACGGTGAGGAGATGTTCACATCGGTATACACTCACCTAAAGGATTATTAGGAACACCTGTTCAATTTCTCATTAATGCAATTATCTAATCAACCAATCACATGGCAGTTGCTTCAATGCATTTAGGGGTGTGGTCCTGGTCAAGACAATCTCCTGAACTCCAAACTGAATGCCAGAATGGGAAAGAAAGGTGATTTAAGCAATTTTGAGCGTGGCATGGTTGTTGGTGCCAGACGGGCCGGTCTATTTCACAATCTGCTCAGTTACTGGGATTTTCACGCACAACCATTTCTAGAGTTTACAAAGAATGGTGTGAAAAGGGAAAAACATCCAGTATGCGGCAGTCCTGTGGGCGAAAATGCCTTGTTGATGCTAGAGGTCAGAGGAGAATGGGCCGACTGATTCAAGCTGATAGAAGAGCAACTTTGACTGAAATAACCACTCGTTACAACCGAGGTATGCAGCAAAGCATTTGTGAAGCCACAACACGCACAACCTTGAGGCGGATGGGCTACAACAGCAGAAGACCCCACCGGGTACCACTCATCTCCACTACAAATAGGAAAAAGAGGCTACAATTTGCACAAGCTCACCAAAATTGGACAGTTGAAGACTGGAAAAATGTTGCCTGGTCTGATGAGTCTCGATTTCTGTTGAGACATTCAGATGGTAGAGTCAGAATTTGGCGTAAACAGAATGAGAACATGGATCCATCATGCCTTGTTACCACTGTGCAGGCTGGTGGTGGTGGTGTAATGGTGTGGGGGATGTTTTCTTGGCACACTTTAGGCCCCTTAGTGCCAATTGGGCATCGTTTAAATGCCACGGCCTACCTGAGCATTGTTTCTGACCATGTCCATCCCTTTATGACCACCATGTACCCATGCTCTGATGGCTACTTCCAGCAGGATAATGCACCATGTCACAAAGCTCGAATCATTTCAAATTGGTTTCTTGAACATGACAATGAGTTCACTGTACTAAAATGGCCCCCACAGTCACCAGATCTCAACCCAATAGAGCATCTTTGGGATGTGGTGGAACGGGAGCTTCGTGCCCTGGATGTGCATCCCACAAATCTCCATCAACTGCAAGATGCTATCCTATCAATATGGGCCAACATTTCTAAAGAATGCTTTCAGCACCTTGTTGAATCAATGCCACGTAGAATTAAGGCAGTTCTGAAGGCGAAAGGGGGTCAAACACAGTATTAGTATGGTGTTCCTAATAATCCTTTAGGTGAGTGTATATACTTGTGACAATACCGGTATTACCTATAACACCTGGGGTGGTGAGGGGGGAGGGGATTGCTTTTGAATGCGCACTCGCTTTTCACATTCGCTTATAAATTCACAATCACGCGTACTCTGTGTATATTGGCCTATAATTTTCGTCCATCAAGGACCCGCTATCAGTATGCGGGGTATTGAAATCTCTTTTGAATGCACGCTCACTTTTTACTTCCGATCACTGTGTATAGGTAGCGGCAGTACTGACCGCACATTTTACAAGATAAGATATTTGTCAATGATGCTCAAGATCTGTTGCGCACCAAATCCTCCACCATCATCTTGTCAGTCGTCTCTCCTTACTCTCTTCACGTGATGAGTGAAATCTGACTCCTGCTGCACTGTGCTGCGACTCTGCAGCTTGTGCTGTATGGAGCAGAACAGATGCTTTCAGTTTGTAATTGTAGTGTCCGTTGTCCAGCTGAACTAAATGGTTTTTATTGTTGGGTATTTGACGAATTGCTTTTGTCCCTCTTTTGTGCTTTTGCTAAATGCATAAATGTAAAAATCTAAATGTAACTTGTTTTTTTTGTCTCTTGTGAATGAGAATCAACACAAAGTGACACTATATTTGCAGTGGAAGAAGACTAATCACATTTCATTAATGAAATAAATGCATGAAAGAAAATCAATTGCAATTGCATAATAACATTATGAATGTCGAACTAACAGTGATTTTCAAACTTTCATAATTTTTTTTGAAAAGGACAGTATAAAATTTACAGAAACCAGAAATAGATAGCAGATCTACATTTCCCTCATCCTAACAATAAGAAAGAAACACACTGAATTCATCAATAGCTGTTTATTTATTTATACAGGGTCTCCCTGGATTGTCTGGAAAACCTGGTGTGAAGGTAAAGTGGGCCCTTAAACTCCAATGACTCCAGAGCATATGTTCATGCAAATGACTCCGCATTAGCCTGAATAAGTTGTCATACATTGCTCACTCTTTTCTCTGTGTGACTCTAGGGCAGTCAAGGTGAACCAGGGGAGAGAGGGGAGGCAGGCAATCCTGGTTCACAGGGGCCAATGGGCCCCAGAGGGAAAGATGTGAGAGTATACACACATTTATACATGAACACAGGCCTAAATGCTGCTTCTAATAACTTCATCTGCAAATAATACTCATCAACTAACATTTTTGGGGGTTTAAGTGTGTCTGTCATACTTAATTCTTTACCCTAAACATATTAGGTGTTCTGAAAATTACTACTTTTACTACCTCTCTCTACTTTATTAGCCCTGTGACTATTCTGTTTTTTTGTTTTATTCAATGTGCTTTTAACATTTAACTTATTCTTGTTTTTCTTCTAACATCTTTCTTTCTCAGAGAAGTAACAAGTAGTCAAGGTAATAGGTGTCTTCAGATGCTACTCCACACTTAAAGCTACTGTATTTGCATTTGTGGCCTCAGAAATATAGAATTGTATTGTTATTCATGAAAGTGTAATTATTTTTAAGATATGGTAAACTTTTTTTGTAACAGTGCATACATAAGATTTTATCATTTCATGAAGTCTAATCTCTTGTTTTTTTGTTGTTGTTTTTTTAGGGACTAAAAGGAGACAAAGGAGAGGATGGTATTTCAGTATGTTTGATTTATTTTTTTTGTCAGTAATTTCTCTATTTGTGAGTGTGTTTGTGTTTTTATATGTAATGTTACTCTGTTTCTCTTGTATTTCAGGGAGAATCAGGGTTGCCAGGTAAACCAGGGGAGAGAGGTCTAAGAGTGAGTATGCAGATTTGTTATGCAAATCATAGTACGTTGTATTCCAGCCATATCTTAACAGTGTTCCTTTAATATTTAAGGGAATACCAGGTCAGTCAGGTCAACCTGGGCCAAAAGGAGACACGGGTGATCCGGGGGAAGATGGACGAAATGTAAGACATATGGCTCCCTAGATGTATTACATCAGAATTAAGGCTTGGTCACTCTTAACTAAATGTTTTCAAACTTTCTTTTTGCTCCAAAACTATTTATACTCAGTCTGAATTTTATTCCTGAATGAAAGACAATTACACTCATTCAGTTGTTCCAAAACTGTATGAATTTCTTTCTTCTGCTGAACACAAAAGAAGATATTTTGAAGAATGTCGTAACCAAACAGTTGATGGACCCCATTGACTTCCATAGTATGGACAAAAATACTATGGAAGTCAATAGAGACCCATCAAATGTTTGATTACCGACATTCTTCAAAATATCTTCTTTTGTGTTCAGCAGAAGAAAGAAATTCATACAGTTTTGGAACAACTTGAGGGTGAGTAAATGATGACAGAATTTTCATTATTGGGTGAACTATCCTTTTAATACACAGTGCAAAATTAAAGCATGAGGAATAGGAATACTAATAGAATAGATAATAGATTAATAGTGAAATAGGAATATTAATATAATTTATATAATTCATCAGTTCATCATCGTATAGTTCCTTGTATATAGCGACCAGTGATACTAAGAGCTCAATGTATTCAGACCCATGACCCCAAACTAATCTTTAATTGGTTAATGAGATTTCTCTAAAACCATACAGTTAAAAACATCAACCTAGCCTCCAAATAAAACAACAACAGATCACTGTTGCAAGATATTTAGCACTATTGGGTTAGATTATTGGTTTCTTTGTCTGGTCATGTGATCAGAGCTATGTTTTCCACAGGGTACCCCAGGCCCCACTGGACTAAGAGGCACAAAGGGCGAGCAGGTGAAAGATTAAAAACTTTTATCACAAATGCAGTCGTGTTTGGACCACCACACAAACAATGAAATTGTCATCTACCTATCTTCATTATGGGTAATTATAGGGAATACAAGGTCCCCCTGGGCCGCCTGGAGATGTGGTATGTTTTTAAATCATTATCATCTTTTCTTTTTTTTTCTACAACCCCCTTTTATAAGTAGCTTGTTGTTTTTGAAATCTTTTGAATTTGTTTATTCTGTTAGACGACTGGAGAGAAACAGCTGAAAGGTGACAGAGGAGAAAAGGTACAGTAAAGTGTTCATAGTCTTTCAATTCTGTCTTTCACACATATTCTGATTTTGTCATTGTGATACTGGTTCTAACACCAGGGAGAGGCAGGTGACCCAGGGGAGCACGGGGCTAAAGGTCAAAAGGGTGAAGCAGGAGCTCCAGGCCCTGCAGGACCAAGCGTAAGTCAGCAAGGAGATCAAACAGTACATGTTATTCAGAGTAATAGGATTTGTATCTAAAACTATTTGTTTTTTAGGGTCCTGATGGGCAGCGTGGGCTACCAGGAGCCAGAGTAAGTACCTCTCTTTTGTGCTTTTGCGCCTTTTAGCAATTTACGCACTGTTTGTGTACCTGTACCTGTGTCTCTATGGCCGCGTGCACACAGACTTTAAATATAGTGATATGCACACTGTACAGTTATTTAGGGCAGTGACAACCGTATTATAAAACGGAATTCTTTCTAAACATTCAGGTAACTGAAATTTCATTAAATCTGTAGAACCACACTGAATAACTAGTCATTTCTTTTGATAGCAGTCTATAATATCTCATTCTACTTTCTGTTTCTTCTAGGGTGACCCAGGTGATAGGGGCAGTCCAGGAGACAAGGTAAGAGAGCCGGGTTTCTCTGTTTACTGTGTAGGGTTGCCAGCTGTCCCATATTAGCTGGGACGTCCTGTATATTGTGCCTAATTGATTTGTCCCGTACGTGACCGTACGCTGATCTAACCACTGACTGTTCACATATGAACGTTCACATATGTTGTGTCTTTTGCGCTGCAGCGAGATGAAAAAACTCTCAACTTTTCAGAATGCCACAAGCGCACCGCAGGTCATGTGACATCGAACCAACCGATCAGCTTTGGCCTTTCCGTAACAACATTGAAAGCTCAGTCAAGATGGACGAACAGCTTATCATAACTGTACAGGGCGGGTTTTTTATTGCTCATCTCATCAAATATATCTAGCAGTAGAGCTAATGCAAGGGCTTGATCCTTTGCTCAGACTTCTTCGTCTTCATGGAGAACACGGCTCTTGATTGCTTAGCAACGGCAGACACCACGGGAGTGTTTAGTTTGTCAGTTTAGTTTGTTCTGCAAACTAGGTGTATGCGAGTAAAATGCCTTTAAACGTGGCAGGAACATCTGTTGGTGTATCCATTTGTAGATTATATTGCAAACAAATGATTATGATATTCACGGTGATACTGTTATGAGAAATCCTTGTTGAAAACAGTGTATATTTTTTTCAGGATTCTTTGATGAATAGAAAGTTCAAAAGAACAGCATTAATCTGAAATAGAAAGCTTTTGTAACATTAAAATGTCTTTACTGTCGCTTTTGACAAATTTAATGCATTCTTGCAGAATAAAACTATTAATTTCTTTAAAACAAATTCTTACTGAACGGTAGTGTATAATGTTACAAAAGCTTTTGATAGTTTGTCTGTTGACGATTGACGTTTATTTCTATGACGTTAAAATTCTTTTTAGGATTAAACTGTGCATTAATAGTTGTCTGGCTATCACCAGACCAAGCTCAATCTTCTAAGATTGAACATTGGTCTTGGGATTCTGCTATGTATTTTCTACTGCACAAGAGGCGTGATCAACGAGCATAATTCAAATGACTCTGTACGCAATTGGATAGTCCTTCAACCAATCAGACCACAAGAGGCGTGATCAACGGGCATCGATCCATCGCTTCTCTATCTGTCATTGTGTTATACCCGCCAATAGCGCGCCAGGTGGATAAGCCAGTCTGTGATTGGTTCCCGCAAATGTGTAACAGAAGCAGGATAAATTAATGTACAGGTTTCCAGCCTGAGCTGCAGGGCGAAATCAAATCGCTGGCAGATCAGGCTGGGTTTACCCAGTCTACATTAATAGGTTAAGCAAAACAAATGTGTTTATATCTGAGAACCTTTTATACACCTTTTATACATTATTTTCCTATAAAGAACCACGATTGTCCCTTATTTTCCTTTTCTGAAGCTGGCAACCCTATTACTGTGGGACGTCATGCCGTCTTACATTTCTCTGGCTACTGTGTCCAGGCTGTAGATTTCCAGAGGAATTAAGTGTTCGACCCTCCCGTCTCAAAACAACACCAAACACTCTTTTTTGAGATCATTCACATGACCACAAGACAATAAATAAAAAACATATTTAGCACAAAACATTTTTTTAAAACTCATGTGTGTATGAGTGACCGGTCCTGACATCCCTGACAGGAAGTAGTAATAGCCTTGTGGTTTAAGATCTCTGAATCTTAATGCAAAGGCTGCAGGTTCAGTTTTATACATGATGGTAATCTTTAGGCACCTCACGGGTCCAGTTAAATTTTGATTCAGGGAATCATGATGCGATTTACAAAACAATACTCGATGCATCAATTTTTCAGCAATGCCTTTCGCCCGCAAATCATTTTAAATAAATCATGCAGTAGACCTAGTGATTCGCTTTGCTCTTTTCAACATATGTGGAAGTTATGGGTTGCTTAAGGGTTCTCTGTTTGGATTTGACAGACGTGAACAGGCTGTTGTTTCTTTAGCTCCAGCTGGACACATAAAATATGATTTTTATTTTACAACCCTTGCCTGTAATGTTTTACAGTTTACCTATTTCAATGAAAAATTAAAATTAAATAAATTAAAATTATAATTATTGTTCATTATTATAATTTGTTCAGTAAAAGTATTGTAATGCATCTGGGAATGATTTTTTCCCCCAGCCCTAATTACTAAGATCATTATCTAGCTTAATCACTGTTGAGCAAAGCATTTATCCAAAAGTTGATAAATAATGGAACTGGGCTGTATATTATATACACTACCGTACTGTAAGTTTGAGATCGGTAAGATTTTTAAAATGTTTTTGAAAAAAGTATTTTATGCTCACCAAGGGTGCATTTATTTCATGCAATAACATTTTTTTTACAATTTAAAATAACTTTTTTCAATTGTAATATATTATGTAATTTATTCTTTTAATATATAATTTTATAGTTTTAATATATTAAATGCAATTTATTTCTGTGATGGCAAAGCTGAATTTTTAGCATTATTACTCGAGTCTTCAGTGTCACATGATCCTTCAGAAATCATTCTAATATGCTGATTTGCTGCTCAAGAAACATTTTTTATTATCAATTTTGAAAACACTTGTGCTGCTTAATATTGATATATAATATAATATAACCGTGATACATTTTTTTAGGATTCATTAATTTAATAGAAGGTTCCAGCATTTTATTTGAAATAGAAAACTTGTGTAACAATAACCATTTTTCCACCTTCAGGACAAACCGTTCTTATTGCTTAACTGTTCCATTCCATGCTGATCCGGCCCAGCCGGTACGGATACGGTTTAATTTTCCACTGTGGGGCTGATAACGGAGCTCTTTGGAATGTAATACAAATGCATCAGTTGTTACTTCGGTAACGCAAGTTTACAGACTGTATGAGATGTAAATGGTGACTGGTACACAAGTATACGTCTCTCTGACAGGAAGCAGAAAGCTGCAACATGGTTTAAAATATTCCTCAAGACATCAGTAAGATCTTATTTTCTCATTTCCTCCCGCTACGAAACAAAGCCTTGTTTTAATTCTGTAGCGCAAATATTAAACAAAGATTAAACAGTCTTGCAGACAGCCAATAACTAATAATTGCAGCACTAGTGAGACCTGCTATTTAAAACCCCAAGAGGCAAAACCTGACATAATGAAGTGGAGGATGGAGGATGATCAGCTATTTCTTTTCTTTTTTTAATTAATGACTTGTGTTAACTTCGCTCAAATATCGCTCTTGGCCAGCTACAGAGAAACTGCCAGCCAAGCAACAGACAAGTGACCAATCCTGAGTGGGGACGTCACTACAGTTGGTTAGCCAACTGTGCTGAGAATTTTGGGCCAAGAACAGTTTGTAATTGTGCCAAGCTCAAGTGGAAATGAACTGGAACCGTTTTTTTAACGCACGCGGGCCTACGGTGGAAAAGCGGCTGATGTAAAAGTTTTTAATGTCACTTTTAATCAAATTGTATAATTTCTGAATAAAAGTATTAAAAAAGTCACTTTTAACAAAAAGCAAGTACCAAGTGGCACGTAACATACAATGGATTTCATTTATAGATGGATAAATTAAATGTAAATTAATTTGATTTGAAATTGATTGTGATGTCTGATCACTTTCCTCTATTGCCATTATGCTCCTAAGCATTGAACACATTGCTTCATTTTGTGATGCAATTTTTTTGCTGTCAATAACTTTTGGAATGAAGCGTCTACAAAATAAGCAGCTTCCTTAAATATTTCTTCAAAGGCAGGTGTAAGCTTCTTTGCAAAATCATTCTATTTTAGAGTGCAGCAATGACATTATTCTGAAAGCAAGTGCCATACAGTGGATGACAGCTGAAAAAATGTCTGAAATGGTAACGCCGGCTGCACTAATAATCAGCGTAAAGTATAAATATAACTGCTTAGTCATGGATCTCTCTATACTGCAGTGGCTGTGACACACTTCATTATGTCAGGTTTGCCTCTTGGGGTTTTAAATAGCGGGTCTCACAATTATTAGTTATTGGCTGTCTGCAAGACTGCTTAATCTTTGTTTAACATTTGCGCTACAGTATTAAAACAAGGCTTTGCTTCGTAGCGGGAGGAAATGAGAAAACAAGATCTTACTGATGTCTTGAGGAATATTTTAAACCATGTTGCAGCTTTCTGCTTCCTGTCAGAGAGACGTATACTTGTGTACCAGTCCTCATCTAATTTATCCTTTTGATCTCTGTTCTTAATCATTGTGTAGGTTTTTAGGTGGGGCATCATTGATTATTGCATTAGGCTGATGATTGCTGTATTTGGCATGCATATGTGTGTTGCTCTCAGACAGGTGTTGTTAATGACAAAGATTGGATCTATCAGTCAACCCATTCTCATTATTATTCATTCAAGTTGGTGATGACCCAATGCTGGTTTGAAAAATAGATTTTGACAGTATGCATGTATAATGTGTGTGTGTCACAGTTAATATTGATTGTTTCATGTACATGTGTGCATGCGTGTGCAGGGAGAAAGAGGAGCAGCTGGTTTGGATGGACGACCCGGTCAGGATGGGAAACCTGGTCCACCTGGAGTTCCTGGATTACGGGTCAGATCACTTCAATCTTTGCATCAGCCTCATATTCAAAAGATCCTCAATCAGTTTGAATCATTTCCTAAATGTTTTTGGTTGTGTAGGGTGACCCAGGAAAACAAGGGGATCCTGGACGAGATGTGAGTCTTCTGTTTCTCCCTATGTCAAATTTGTTTGGTATCATGATGTTGCCACTATTGGCGGCTACAAATCAGTACAGTTTTTAATCAAAAATGTATTGTTATGCTGGATAAATAAATTAAATTGTTGTGTCCTAGGGTTTGGCGGGGCTAAGAGGACCTCAGGGGCCTCCAGGACCAACTGGGCCCCCCGGAACTGATGGCACACCTGTGAGTAATATCACAGCTTAATTTGTGTTGTCATTTACCCATACAAATTCCCACACCGGCACATAAGCATGTTATCACATCAAAATAAAGTTTTGCTTTATTTTAGGGTAAAGCAGGGGAGGATGGGAAACCAGGACTTCCTGGAAAAGCTGTAAGTGAAGCTGTAATATGAATGAGAACCCAATATCTATTCAAAAACCTTTGAATCTACTGTATATGCAATATGTAGCATATTCTCACAAGCCCCTTAATGTTGATATATTCAACAACCCCATTGTAATATCAGTAGCATGTGTGAATTTCCAAGCTGGCGTTACTTTAAATCCTGATTTTTAATTTTTAAATCAAGTCAGCTCAATCTAGAATGCAGTACGCAAACACTCGTTCCAGTTTAGTAACCACACCACAGCCCTTGTCCTCCATAAATGAGACAATTAAACCAACCTGCTGATTATAAATCACCCTCTTAGCAGCCTAATGAGCTTTCAGTGGGAGGTAACTCAGCCTAATAAATGCTTTATAGATAAAATATGTGAGGAATTTCGGTCAGCTGTGTACTAATGTTCGGTTAACTTGACTCGGATAGATTACGCCGCTGGAGCTGGGCTTACTCAAATTCCACTCATCCTGCAGTTTCTTCTGATTTACTGATCACAGCCCTGAACCAGCTGTGGTAATTGCAGGAGCTATATTGGGCTGGATGGCACCCGTCATATATCTGTAATACATGGCTGCGCGTCACACGAAGCGTTTAGAAGAGAAATTACTGCTTGAATGAGCTGCACAAAATTACAAGAGTTCTCATACCAAAACAGGAAGAGCTGATTACAGGAAGTCTTGATTACAGAAATTATGAAAACGCGCCTCGCACTCATCCAGATGTCTGTGTTTAGCGCCTCGTTTTCTATCAAACTTTTTCAGGGCGAGGACGGCGAGCCAGGAGAGGATGGGCGAAAGGTAATAAAACACCTATTGAATGACTACATTGTAATTTTTGGTAATAAGCCTCTGATCAAATCTGGTTATGCCTCTTTTGCAGGGAGACAAAGGAGAGCAGGGGCCTGCTGGAAGAGACGTGAGTCTCTCATACTTATCTTCCTGATCATCCTGTTCTCAATCTCTTCCTGCCTTTCACAACACAAGACAAGTCCATCACAGCTTATCATACTCGACACTACATAACACTTTCAAAATGTACATTTTAAGACTTTTCCGACAGCTATGTTATGGAAAAGGTTATTATTACCATTTGTGGATCTCATTCTCTATGTGGCATCAAAGGTAAGCGTGTAACAGGTTTGTAAAGGCTGTTCTTTTACATAAGTGCCGCCTTTTTCATTTTGTACTCTGTTATCTCCAAGCCTGTATCTGCTGTTTTCTTCCTGTGACTTGTGGCCACATTTGTCTGTAAATGTACTCAGATTTTGTTGTTTTCTGTTATTCAGTCCGTGTCATTATGTCTCTCTGCCCTTTTTACTCGCTTTTTGCTATTTGTCTGTCTCGCACAGCTAATTTTCCCATCAGCACAAATCAGATTTGTTGTTAAATGGATGTTTTCAATCATAGAAACACACTCAAACATATACATACACTCTCACACACATTTTAAATGCGTGGATGCTCTTCTTCCTGTGCTTGATGCTGAGTGCAGTCAGTAATTATGAGTCAGCAGCCTTATGGGAGAAACTCTTCACTGATGAGTTTATTTGATGTGCAAATTTATGCCCATTAATTAAGGAATTAATTTGTATCATGGTTATTTCTCTCATCTCCTCTCTCTCTGTTTCTCACTCTTTCCTTAGGGTCGAGATGGGATAAAAGGTGATCAGGGCATTGCTGGACTTATTGGCCCACAAGGTCCCATTGGACCCCCTGGAGTTCCTGGAAACATCGGACCACCAGGACCTGTGTGTTTGTGTTGTGCATATGTTTGAATATAAATAGACTACTCTGCTACTCTATTAATCCCACAAGAATTCTGCTAAATTTATGCAAAGAGCTGTATATCTCTATCTGTCTCTATTTCTTCCAGGTGGTCTATGTTAAAGGGGAGCCAGCAACACCTATTCCAGGGCCCCAGGGCCCTCCAGGAACCTCTGTAAGTAATATCTAGCACTGCTGGCTCTTCGGTTGTTTTTAGAGTCTGAGACTTAGTATTTTTGAAGAAGCACCGCTTACATTTTCTTCTGAAATTATTTGTTTATTATACTATATTATTTTTATTAATTATTTATTATAGCCCAGATACATATACTTTATCACTGTTTGAATGATATACCAACTATATGAATGCAGATAAGTATTGTCTTACATATGCATTGTTTTATATCAATCAGGGAGTACCTGGAGTTCCAGGAGCTCCTGGAGCAAGAGTAAGTTTTGTGTGTGTGTGTGTGTGTGTGTGAAAGTGAGTGTATTGCTTTTTTTTTATATATATCATGACACAAATTGTCACAATGTGACCTTTGTAGGGGGAAAGAGGTCTACCAGGCTTGAAAGGAGATGTGGTGAGTGTATTTTTACGCATGTGTATTCTAGTGTTCACTGCTCTCAGAGCTGACATAAGGCAGTTCTCAGCATACCTGACTGTAATAATTCAACTCTTCTGATTGACAGGGTGATCCAGGAGAGGATGGCAAACCAGGATCTGTAGCGGTAAAGAAAACGCTC
The DNA here is from genome assembly GCA_039654105.1 of Coreius guichenoti. Classification (NCBI taxonomy): domain Eukaryota; kingdom Metazoa; phylum Chordata; class Actinopteri; order Cypriniformes; family Gobionidae; genus Coreius; species Coreius guichenoti. Next base: position 31,090,010 of record CM077180.1, on the reverse strand, counting down.
ACGCACGCACAGTCACACATGCACAGCTGGCAAGATGACTAATGTTGTGTCCCCCCTCTTTTGTCACAGGATGTGAAGAGAGCGTTTTCAGAATTTGGCATTGAGGTACTGGGAAATTTATCAACAAGATTGACATGTTTGTATGCAGATGTACATCTGTCACTCTCTTTCCTATCCTTTATATACAATTTACATTTTAGGTCAGAGAACTAAAACTATTAGTTGATGACCGAAGCAATCTGGTATCAAAGTTCAATGAACTGGCCGATGGAAAGAGGGGCGAAAAAGGAGATGTCGGACCCAGAGGCCCTTCAGGAGCAGATGTGAGTTAAAATTGTGCATACAGTGTGCGACAGAGTGGTGTCTGGTAGTTTAACAGTTGGAGTAGTGTGTTACAGGACCGTTTGCAATGAAGATCATGCTAAAACTCATTGGGTGCTGTCCATGGTGCTGAAACTAAGTTCTGGTTAGAAAACATCCAGGAACTCTCCGTCTCTCCACATTTTTAAACCTTGTTCTCTCTTCTTTGCATACTTGCTTTTAGGGTGCACGAGGTCTTCCAGGTGAGCGAGGTGTGAAAGGAGAGCAGGGTGAGAAAGGGCCTCCTGGCCTACAGGGCCCTCCAGGCAGGGCAATTGGAGAGAGAGGCCCAGAGGGTCCGCCAGGACAGGCAGGTGAACCCGGAAAGCCAGGAATACCAGGAGTACCAGGACGAGCTGGTGAACTTGGAGAAGCTGGCAGACCTGGGGACAAGGTAAAGAGAAGAGCATTGGTATTTTGTTACTATAGCAGTTTTACATCTTGTATTAGAGCATAAAGAGCTGATTAAATAAGATACTTTATATAAAGTTAATGTAGAAATATGATTAAAATTTGTCTTTGTTGCAGGGAGATAAAGGGGAGAAAGGGGACAAAGGGCAAGCTGTAAGTACCATTGCTATCATTTATGCATTCTCATGCAAGGTCCAAAATTAAATGAACTTTGTACATCTGCTAATGGATAAGAAAAAATAAATATATATATATATATATATAATATATTTATATATATATATACTATATTTATATTTTCTTGAATAATATATATATATATATACTGATTAGGCATAATATTATGACCACTGACAGGTGAAGTGAATAACACTGATTATCTCTTCATCACGGCACCTGTTAGTGGGTGGGATATATTAGGCAGCAAGTGAACATTTTGTCCTCAAAGTTGATGTGTTAGAAGCAGGAAAAATGGGCAAGCGTAAGGATTTGAGCGAGTTTGACAAGGGCCAAATTGTGATGGCTAGATGACTGGGTCAGAGCATCTCCAAAACTGCAGCTCTTGTGAAGTGTTCCTGGTCTGCAGTGGTCAGTATCTATCAAAAGTGGTCCAAGGAAGGAACGGTGGTAAACTGGCGACAGGGTCATGGCCAAGGCTCATTGATACACGTGGGGAGCAAAGGCTGGCCCGTGTGGTCCGATCAAATAGACGAGCTACTGCAGCTCAGATTGCTCAAGAAGTTAATGCTGGTTCTGATAGAAAGGTGTCAGAATACACAGTGCATCACAGTTTGTTGCGTATGGGGCTGCATAGCCGGAGACCAGTCAGGGTGCCCATGCTGACCCCTGTCCACCGGCAAAAGCACCAACAGTGGGCACGTGAGCATCAGAACTGGACCACGGAGCAATGGAAGAAGGTGGCCTGGTCAGATGAATCACGTTTTCTTTTACATCACGTGGATGGCCGGGTGCGTGTACATTGCTTACCTGGGGAACACATGGCACCAGGATGCACTATGGGAAGAATGCAAGCCAGCGGAAGCAGTGTGATGTGATGCTTTGGGCAATGTTCTGCTGGGAAACCTTGGGTCCTGCCATCCATATGGATGTTACTTTGACACGTACCACCTACCTAAACATTGTTGCAGACCATGCACAACCATGCAAACGGTATTCCCTGGTGGCTGTGGCCTCTTTCAGCAGAATAATGCACCCTGCCACAAAGCAAAAATGGTTCAGGAATGGTTTGAGGAGCACAACAATGAGTTTGAGGTGTTGACTTGGCCTCCAAATTCCCCAGATCTCAATCCAATCGAGCATCTGTGGGATGTGCCGAACAAACAAGTCCGATCCATGGAGGCCCCACCTTGCAACTTACAGGACTTAAAGGATCTGCTGTTAACATCTTGGTGCCAGATACCACAGCACACCTTCAGGGGTCTAGTGGAGTCCACGCCTCGATGGGTCAGGGCTGTTTTGGCAACAAAAGGGAGACCAACACAATATTAGGATATAGGTCATAATGTTATGCCTGATCGGTGTGTGTGTGTGTGTGTGTGTGTGTGTATATATATATATATATATATATATATATATATACAGTTGTAAGAAAAAGTATGTGAACCGCTTGCAGAATCTATGAAAATATGAATAATTTTAACAAAATAAAAGAGATCATACAAAATGCATTATTTTTTATTTAGTACTGTCCTGAATAAGATATTTTACATAAAAAAATGTTTACATATAGTCCACAAGACATAGCTGAAATAGCTGAATTTATTAAAATGACCCGTTCAAAAGTTTATGAACCATTGATTCTCAATACTGTGTCGTTACCTGGATGATCCACGGCTGTTTTTTTGTTTTGTGATGGTTGTTCATGAGTTCACTGTTTGTCCTGAGCAGTTAAACTGACCAACGTTCTTCAGAAAAATCCTCCAGGCCCTGCAAATTCTTCAGTTTTCCAGCATCTTTTGCATATTTGAACCCTCTCCAGCAGTGACTGTATGATTTTGAGATCCATCTTTTCACACTGAGGACGATTGAGGGACTCAAACACATCTATTAAAAAAGGTTCAAACATTCACTGATGCTCCAGAAGGAAACACGATGCATTAAGAGCCGGGGTGTGAAAACTTTTGAACAGGATGAAGATTTCATCCAATTTTTCTTATTTTGTTTAAATATCATTTTTTTTTTCATTTAGTACTGCCCTATGGAAGCAACAGAAGATACTTACATGTTTCCCGGAAGAAAGATGGATCTCAAAATCATACAGTCACTGCTGGAAAGGGTTCAAATATGCAAAAGATGCTGGAAAACTGAAGAATGTGCAGGACCTAGCGGATTTTTCTGATGAACATTGGACAGTTTAACTGCTCAGGACAAACAGTGGACTCAAGAACAACCATCACAAAGCAAAAAAACAGCCGTGGATCATCCAGGGAACCACACACTATTGAGAATCAATGGTTCATAAACTTTTGAACGGGTCATTTTAGTAAATTCAGCTATTTTTTTGTCTTGTGGACTATATGTAAACATCTTTTATGTAAAATATCTTATTCAGGACAGTACTAAATTAAAAATAACATGTATTTTGTATGATCTCTCTTATTTAGTTAAAATTATTCACATTTTCACAGATTCTGCAAGCGGTTCACATACTTTTTCTTGCAACTGTGTATAGCTCTGGAAAAAATTGAGACCACTTAACATTGAGAATATATATATATCTTTATAGCTATCTTTTTTTTTTTTCTTTGCTGGTGCATTTTCTTGAATAATATATATTTTATATATATTTTACCAGCTATGAAGTGCATAATTTACATCCAGCAATTTTGCTTGCATTTGATGCTTGGTGTATGTTCAAACCCTACTTTCCTGTTTTCATAATGAATAAATCTTCTCTTTTAGGGTCCAGCTGGATTACCCGGCCTAGGAGGGCCTCCAGGACCAAAGGTAGAACAAAATGAAGCTCACATTCTTAGCACACCTGTGGAAGTGTACTGTGAACTTAGACAAAGATTTGTAGTTATCAGTTTTGAGTGCAGTAACATATTGAGCATGTATGCCTGTGTTTTTCTAAGGGTGATTCTGCCACCGCTCAGAATGGTTTGCCCGGTCCAAGGGGTCTGCCAGGACCCCAAGGTAACAGAGGTGAGCCTGGTGCAGTAGGGCCTCCAGGATCTCCAGGAGAGCGGGTGAGGATGGAGTTTCTGAAATGTTTATATGTGTGGATGCTACCTTATAGGTTTGTGACTTTAGTTGACAATCTGATTTGTGATGTGTTTCTCTGTCAGGGCTATACAGGTGCTCGTGGGGAGAAAGGGGACAGAGGAGTCAGTGGAGAGAGTGGAAAAGATGGCTCCCCAGTGAGTATACTCTTTTACCGGCCTTAACTGACAATAGAACTTAGTCTCTACTTATTTAATTTTACAATAAAACTGTGGTTTTGTTATCTTAGGGAAGTCCAGGAGAGCCAGGAAAACAAGGGCAAGATGGGAAGCCGGTGAGAAACAAATTCCTATTAGCTGTGTTGCCAGTTTTTACTTATTGAAATGGATTTAATTTGCTTTGTCTAATTAATGTTGATGTTCATTATTCATTTTAAGGTTAATTAAGGTTAGTTATTTGAACATATTTTTAATCCTAAGTAATAATCTTCGTCATGTAACTTGTCCCACACCATTTGTAGATAGTGTGGCTTGTGGAGAATTGTGCTGTTACTTTTTTAAGTGATGAGACAAATTATGAGATTGTGCCTGGTGGATGATAAAACAGGCAAAAAAAACAACACAAACACAGACTGACAGTAAAGGAGGGACCCAAGGCTTATCTGTGAACCAGAATATCATAGAGACTTTGGATGGGCTTTTTTGGGACTAAATCCCACAAAGCTCCTGCTCTCATTTAAAGGTTTGGTAATGTTTATCGAATTCTGCAGCACTTTTACTCTAAATCAAGTATATCGGAGTATAGTAGTCATACAGTATAAAAACATGCTCTCACTTATGAAATGGAGATGAAAAGACAGTTTAGCTTTACTGGAGAGGAAGAGGAGAGTTTTAGCTCTCACTCACACCTTTATTTATTCTCCTCTGGAGCAGGGTTTGAAGGGACTGTCCGGTCCACCAGGCATACCTGTGAGTAACAGCTTCCCAACATGGCAGCCTCTCTTGGGCTTGCCATGTAGGAAAGCCTGGGGATTTGCGAGTACTAGGCCTTGCTGTGATCACTAGCTTACTTCCTTTGCTTGAGGCTCCATAGATAAACCACACAGAAGTAACAAATGCAGCACTGCTTCTATCCGCTAACCAATCTGTCTCCTCTTTTCCTCCACTCCTTTTTGTAATCCCACTCCCTTCATTTTCTAATTCCATTCCACTTGAAATTTGGACCATCACACCTATGCTCTCTCTACACTTCCTGTCCCTCCATTCCATCCTCCCTCTCTCTTTAGGGCTTGCCTGGGTTCCCAGGAGTGCTGGGCAGACCGGTAGGTTTTCTGTGGCTGAGATTGTAGGCTGCTTTACTAATAATGGGAATGTCTTTGTCTTTGTAGTTTGTTTGTGTGTGTTTGTGTGTTTAAGTCTGTTAGATGGTCATACATGTGTGAGCTGAAATATACATTGTCTTATGTCTCTGAGTGTAATTTAAATGTTTGTAATTTTATACACTACCGTTCAAAAGTTTTATTCAGCAAGAAAATGTATCAAAAGTGACAGTAAAGACATTTATATTGTCACAATAATGTAAGATTTCTATTTCAAATAAAGTTTGTTCTTTTGTAACTTTGTATTCATCAAAGAATGCTGAAATTCCGGTTTCCACAAAAAAATATTACGCAGCATAACCTTTTTCAGCTGTAGTAATAATAATAATAAAAGCACCAAATCAGCGCATTAGAATGATTTCTGAAGGATCATGTGAAACTGAAGACTGGAGTAATGATGCTGAAAATTCAGCTTCACAATCACAGGAATAAATTACATTTTAAAATATATTAAAATAGAAAGGAGTTATTTTAAATTGTAATAATATTTCACAGTATTACTGTTTTTACTGTATTTTTGATCAAATTACCTGCCTTTGTAAGCATAAGAGACTAAAACATTAAGAAAATAGTGCCGGCTCTCAGTAGTGTATGTGTATTCGATGTTTGTGCAGTCTTTGTCAAAAGTATACAGTATGTCTTTCCATTTATGTGTGCATGTATGTGTGTGTCTGTGTGCTCTATATTTGTATCAGCCTGCTGTTCATACCAAATGTGTATTTTGCACAGGGGAATCCAGGAGAACCAGGAATAAGAGGACCAACTGTATGTATATTCAGTTTAACACACATTTATGTACATACTCAAATTATAAATATTATTTCTAACCTTTAGTTTGGAATTTCAGGGTCCGATGGGCGGAAACGGACCCCCAGGGGCTCCTGGTGTGAAGGTTACTGCTGCATTATTTGACATAAACCCTAGAATTTTATTCATTAGCAGTAATTTCAGATCAACCATAATAGTATGAACCATGTTAGTTAGTATTTTGTCCCTATTTGTGTCCTGACTATTTGTGTATGCACGTTTGTGTGTCATATTAGGGTGACCAAGGAGAACCAGGCATTGGAGTTCAAGTAAGTTTTCCAGCTGAGTAGAGATGAATGCTTTCCTTCAGGCGATTTGATACACAGCAATGTGTTTTTGGAGTTACATAAATAACCCACCAGAGTTTACTCGCTCTTCATTATTTTCTCTTCATTCTTCAAGGGCCCTCCTGGACCTCAGGGCAACAGAGGGCTACCTGGACCTGCAGGCACTCCAGGAGCCATAGTAAGATTAAAAACACAATTTTGGAGTCTTTCCAACAACTCAGAGGAGTTTGACCTCTGTCTTTCCACAGAGGTCATTAGACAATCTCTGCAGCTTCAGCTTAGAGCCTCTTCACATGCACTGTTTATCCCCTCTGTGACTTCAGTTTGCCCTTGGATTTCAGAAAGCAAAATTAAAGTATTTTTCCTCCTCGCATAGGCCTATTTCAGGAGATACCGCTTAAATATCAGTGCACTGTGACGTTTAGTAGATCCTGTGGGTTTTACATAGACATCTTGCTCTTATAGAATGTGGTGATATATATTTATCTGTATAGGCATAAATGCAGCATTTTCTAATGTTTGCAGGGACCACAAGGGCCCCCAGGGCTTCCAGGACAAGTGGTGAGTAAATAAACATACCAGATAAACATATATTACAGAGAATTTTATATTACGATAAATGCTCTATTTCAAGTTTCCCTCTTCAACTAGTCGGCAAAATTGTGAATGTGAGGCAATGCATGGTTGAAGGTCTGAGCAACAAATGATAAAAGCACTTGACTTTGGATTTGAAAAATAATATAGCTGTTTCACAGTGCCATCAGAACTGCTTCTATGAGGTGCGAGAAAGATTGAAACTGAACCTGCAATTCACTCTCTCAGACGGACACGCCTGGTCTCAGTCGGGCGTTTGGTGCAGTTGCAGACACAATCCAATTATGATATCGTGATGCATGTATTGCATGAATGAGTATGGTATTTTGAGGTAGTTAGCAGTACCCAGACCTAGTTTATATGAAGTGACTATACATGAACACATATACACATACAAACACTTGTTTACTAAGCTATCTAAATACGGGACATTCTATATAGACTTCCATTGTTTTTATAGACGCTAGTTGTAAATGCTAAAACCTTCCAAAAAGAGGTTTTGTAAGGTTGAACTCACTTTTGGGTGTACATTTTTATCCAAACTTTTGTAGGTACACAGACACACACGCGCACACACACACACACACACACACACACACACACACACACACACACACACACACACACACACACACACACACACACACACACACAGAGACACAGACACAGACAGACACAGACAGTCTATTCATACAATACATCACACATACACACAAATGCTGTTTATACACTCCCTCTGAGACTTAGGGCACGCATAAGCCTACTTAGGTGTATTTTTATTGTAAATTTCAATTATTACAATTGTAAGCAGCCATGTCTATTACTTAAAGCAGCTGAGGGATGCTGGACGGTGCTTGTTAATGGATGCGCATGCCCGGCTTGTTATTCACTGCAATGTCCACACACACACGTTAAAGGGATAGTTCCCCCAAAAATGAAAATTAGCCCATGATTTACTCACCCTCAAGTCATCCTAGGTGTATATGACATTCTTCTTTCAGACGAATACAATCGGAGTTATATTAAAACATGTCCTGGCTCTTCCAAGCTTTATAATGGCAGCGAATGGCTGTTTCTGTTTTGAAGAATTGATCTAATTAAAAATGCCAGCCCTTTTGAAGATTAACCAGCAAATATCATTGCATCACAAGTTAGTATTGTAGTGCCAATAAAAGTATTTTGTTTGTGTGATGCATTCAGGTGCTCTCAACTTTACTCTGTAAAATTGTATTTTTTTTAGCATTTAGAATGTGTTCACATAAACATTGTTTTGTTTTATTCGATTTTCTGTTCTTAAAATGCAGTGTGTTCTATTTAAAAATGTTTTAATTAATTTTTTTTTATAAACAGAGCATAACTTACATATGATAAATAAATACCAAACTCCGGCAACTCTGACTAGACATCTTATTCAAACATTAAGGGAAAAAGTAGGAGGAAAAAAGTAAATAATTAAAAAATAAAATAAAATATAAGGTGCATTTACTCTTCAAAGAATTCACTGTTCCATTACTTTATTTGCAGGATTCATACATTAACATACACAAAAATGTATTTTATTTGTTTTGTGTTTGTGATAAGTGATAATGAAAACCGTTATTTGCTCTCTTGTTTGAGTAACAAGGTTATCTTTAACGTGCTGTTAACATAATGTCATAAACAGGGTGAGGGGGGCAAGCCTGGGGTCCCAGGGAGAGATGGTGTTCCAGGGAAAGATGGCCTGCCAGGGTTACCTGGGAAACAGGTGAGTGATCAGATGCCCATAATATTTACAAAGACATATGTGCATTAATTTTATGATCTTCTGCCTCTTTATTTCATGTTTTCTTCACTTCATTCTGTTTATCCCTACTTAACTGCTTTCTCGCTGTCTAATTATCTCTCTCTGTCACTTTCTTTCAGGGTATTTCTGGACCCATCGGCCCCCAAGGACTTAAAGGAGAGCAAGGAGACAGCGGTCCACCAGGAAAGGTACATCCATATGTGCATCTGCATGTGTGGATTTGCACGTAATGTGTAGTTTGACTGACACTATGCTTTTAATTCCCAACCTGTTCAATTTATCTCTTTCGCTTTTTTCCACTGTGTTCTGCAGTCTGTCACCGGACCCCCTGGAATGAAGGGTGAGACGGTGAGTTGTTGCCATGGTTACATCATAGCGAACACTGTGTGAAGATCAACCTGTCTCACCTGCTTGAAAGATAATCTAATTTGAAGCAAACATAATGTTAGAGTGCCATGTACGTGAGCTCTTCAATAGATCTTCTCTTGGTGTTGTCAAACCCAAATGCCAACTGAGGAGTCGGACAAAGTATTAAAGTAAACCTCGGACAAGTGAAGACTTTTATTTGTTCAAGCCAAGCAGAGAAACTCTATTTTATTTTACTTTAATCTAATATTTTATGACTGCTATGGATAAAAAGCGTTCCTTGATCCTTGATTCGATGTTTTTTCATACCAAGTTTGGGCATTTTTTGACAGTTCCTATATAATTTCCATCCAGTTTCATTAACTTCTTTATTATGCTTGCTGGTTTCTTTAAAACAAATCCAACACAAGAAGGTTTACTGTGTTTAACACAAATTTACTAACAACTAGTTAACTATTAGTCTTGAACAGAATTTGAACAGAACAGAAATTGACAAATGGGCAATACATTGCAACAAGATGAATGTTAAATATAGCCAAGCTTAATCTTAAACATTATACATACTAACAAGAGACAAATGTGCTAAAATTGCTTACTAATTGTCTGCAAAGTTATATTCAACCAGTCATGACCATGTAAAGCCAGTAATTATAGTAACAAATAACGAGTATGTAGTTTATCTGCCTATAATAACGCACATTGTTGTACAGAAGAATTAATACAAAATAGACTTCCATTTTAAGTGCCTTATTTTATTTGTTTTTACCATTTAAGCAACAAGTCAGAATTATGTGTGTCTGATTAATATCTTTATCTGTATGTAGCTGTACTTTCAATCTCTAAATAAGTCTGATAGAATGAGTAAACTTTATGTGCAAACTTTGACCCTCTTTTTCAGCATTCTGCCATCTCTCTGACACAAATACTCTGTAATTGTGCCTTTTTGTGTACACCTGCCTTCACTGTACAGCCAAACACTTCCAGGAGTAACTAATCTGTCAATAGATCCCATCCACAGTTTCAACTATCATGAAATCTTAATAATATCTGAAAAATATGTACAGCATGTTCTCAGAAATGTGCAGAAAGTCCTGAAAAAAACATGAATGGAATAAACAGAACTCAAGCATTTGGTACAGTACCAATTCTCCTGAGTGAAGTGGATGGCTTATCTGCACTGCGCCATGACATAGATTGTAGATAATGTGCCATAGATTTATTTCTGACATGAATATACCACATTATTAACTCATATTTTTTTGCTGATTGTTTAAGGGTTCTCCTGGTCAGACATTGCCAGGTACTGTTGGAGAAAGAGGCTTTCCTGGAATACCAGTGAGTTTCAGCCGTCTATTCGTTCTGATGTTTTTATCAACATTTCAATGTTTCTGAAGTTTATATGTGTCGATCAGCATATTTATCTTTTTTATGACCCATTATTTGTTCCCACAGTCTGCCGCCATATAAACTAATAAGAACTATAATTCATATTTGTGTGCCTGTTTTGTATTTTAGGGCCCAAAAGGAGACAAGGGGCCAGCAGGGATAAAAGGAGAAAGAGTGAGTACTGTCTGATATTACTATAGAGCGCCAATGTACGTTGTGTAGAAATGGAACTTTATAGAAATGTGTACTCTCAGGGTGCTGCGGGTGATCCTGGAGATCCTGGGGAAAGTGTGAGTACCTGCATTCACTTCAAAGGCAGAACCACCAGCACCACCCCACCATCCATTTCATCTCCACTATAATACATGCATCCTTAAAAGACTCTTTCACATTCATTCTTCAGGGAATGAGAGGCCCACAAGGGCCCAAAGGAGTCAAAGGAGAGGCAGGTGTGGGGATGGCTGGACCTCCAGGACAACTTGGACCCATCGGCTTAAAGGTCATTGATTAATTTTATTTTGGAGTTGTTACAGAATTGTTGCTAACAAACCTAAAACCCTGAGTGTTAACTTTGGCACATAGCTCATCCCACATTTTTTCAGAGACAAACATGAATGACACCTCAAATCAACCACATAGCAATGCCCTAGCAGCCACATAGTCAACCACATAAAATGTAAAAATCTAGTGTGTAATCTGTTGTAGGGTGACCCTGGCTTACCAGGTCCTCCAGGCCCTCCTGGACCACGTGGATTGGATGGGATACCAGGGCTGGCAGGGCAGAGAGGTGAAGCAGGTCAGCCAGGACCCCCTGGACCACAAGGAGAGAGGGTTAGTAGAGTAACTGCACATACAGAAACAAATGTAGACTAAAAATGGCACATATGTTTAGAATGGCTATTACTACATAAAGAAATGTGTTAAATACTGTCTCTGTCCATTTGACTGCATCCAGTGATCGCAATTCCTCTGGTGCTTCTTATTGTTTAAGGGTCTACAAGGATATATAGGCAAAGCAGGAAACCCAGGAACACCGGGAGCTGCTGGACCACCAGGACCCACTGTAAGAAAAATTATGTGCATACAGGTGTTTAACTGTGTTTGTCCCTAAGTGGTATTTAGTGATGTCTTTATCTTCATATTAGGGTACTGCGGGCCTTCCAGGACTCAAGGGTGATAAGGTATTTGATGTGTTGCTTGCAGTGTGCTCCTAATTTAAAAACTTTAGAAGCACAGTCAAAAATTTAGGATTGGTGGAAGTCATGCACAAGTAGAGATGAGAAAGGGGAGCTTATCAATTATGATAGAAATGAGAATTCATGACAAAGGAGTTTACTTGCTGATAAATCAAATGATATATTTTCAGTTAATTTGAAGGGGGGAGCTGCAAAAAATCTTAAAATAAAATAAAATAAATACTTTAACAGTAAAATTACAATGCTAATATTTATGGCTGTCTTAATTTCTATGCTTTTAATCGTTAAGCTTTTATTTTTGTGGAAAAGGAAGTCCTTAAGCTTTTCATTTGCTGACAACAGATTTATAAATGATTCTCATTACAAGATGGTTGGCACATGTCATGTTGTGTTTTCAAATGCATGTCATAGGTGACCTTAACTCGAGTTTGCATGGAGCAGCATTTTCTGTAAACAGCCTCTCTGAGCTGCTGAAAATACCAGATTATGAGCTCATGCGCAGTGTGTCAGACTATAAATGTACATAATTAAATCACAGTCTTTACGATTTTTACTCGCATTTGGCGCTTGGCTGGTGTTAATTTATTCGTGAGTTCAATCGGTTCAGTTGCACCGGTGTGTGTGCCTAAACAAGCCCTGGATTGTATCTGTTTAGGGTTGTTCAATCATATATCAGTATATTTTACAGTATATAGTACATAATTAAAAAATCTGAAAAATTGTATTTTCCCCCATTTAAATCTGGAAACAACTTATGGAGTTGTGCAAGTGCATATTGTCACTAAAGTAAAATACAGTCACTAAAGTAAAAGACAGATATACCAAATACTAAGACATTCTGAAATGTCTTTTCACTCAAATTTATGTTGATTATATAATTTGTAATTAAATATTTAGTGTTAAAGTAGAAAAATACAAGCATTTTCAAAAAAAAAAATTTGAAAAGACTTTTAGGCCCCATTAATGTGTGCTGTTTATTTTGGAAATAAGGAAGCGGGTCATCTAAAAAAATAAAACTGAAACGATTGTGTCTCTGCGGTCAGAGGTGCAATTGGACAAGTATTGAATGTACATTACCCCTTTTTTCCGCTTTTTTCCCTTCACATTCAGGGTGAAATTGGAGTAGGAGTGCCAGGTCTAAGAGGAGAGCGAGGAGACCCCGGGCCTCGGGTAATGTCCATGACTAATCTAACTTATGTTCATTTGCTTGCATGCTTATCAGATTGTGATGGTGGGTGTATCTGTCTAATTCTTTTAGGGAGAAGAAGGTCGGGCTGGAACAGACGGAGAGAGAGGCCCTATTGTAAATATACTCCTTTCTGTTCACAACATTCAGCGTTCGCTCATTATTTTTTACCCCACATCCTGTTTTCTGTACATATTGATGGCAGTCAGACAGACACAGTCAGTTTCTCTTTATGGGTGTCATTGATCTGAGCCCTCGTCTAGATGTGGAAAGGCTGATGCAGGGATAGAGGTAGCTGTACGAACACAATGTATTCGTCATACTTTATATTCAGGGCTATGATGTGTTAGTCTCCCACTCGCTGCAATTTCAAAGTCATTATGAGTCAAGCCCTCTTGCAGCGCTGCACGTCTACTATCTACAAATGCATACAAATGTTCAGGCAAATAAGATTTCTCCTCCACTCATCTGTCTGTTCCACTGACAGGGTCCTCTTGGCAGCAAAGGGAACAGAGGAGATAAGGTGTGTATAAATTGTCGTCTGCTGCTACAATCTGTCTCGAGCTGTCCTTTACTTTTTTTTTTGGTAAAAAAGAAAAAAATAATAACTGTCTTAAAATACTTTAATTTTCATGCATATGTTTTAGTTCATATAAACTAAGAAATAATGTTAAATACACCAATTCTTCACAGGGTGAGCAAGGTCCTTCGGGAATTAAAGGCGAAAAGGTGATTTGTTTTTTTTAATATGCATTGATCATCCTGCTTTATTACACAGCTCCCTGGAATACTTGATTCTGATTGGTCCATTGCAATATTTTTGAATAATAACTGTTAAACTTAGCCGTTAAACTTGATTCTTCTTATATAATAAAATGATTTAAACTCAAATCAAAATTTCATGTACATTTATTTATATGTGGCCATATAATAAGCAGGACCATGTACAGTCAGCTGGTCATTATCGCAAAATAAACCCCTACAAGGGTGATCATGACACTTGATGCGAAGAGGGCGAGTCTTGTACCACCCTGATGGGGTTTATTTTGCATATTACATATACTATAATCTTATTTTTAAATATTTCATGAATTATATATTGCTTTATTTGATTTTGAATCTTCAAGGGAGATACTCTGCTGGTGGGGGGGCCTCCAGGAGAGAAAGGAGTGAAAGGAGAAACCGTGAGTCAAAATTATTTGATGAAGCTGTGTCAGGTGTTAAACCGCTTTTGGGTCACTTTATAAAAAATTAAAGGCCGATAATGAAGGTTAGGTCGCTAAAGGTCTCTTATCTTTGGAGAACATGTGCCTGTGAGAACTGGTCATAAAGCATTTATGTGTGCCTGCCTCAGGATCGATTGTAGAGATTGTTAACGAGTCAGTAAGCAACAGGATAAAGGCAGATCTATTGGGTCGATGTAAACCAATCAGTTATATTGATCACTGCTCTCCTCAGGGGGATCGAGGACCAAAAGGTGCACAGGGTGAAAAAGGTGCAAAAGGACAGGAAGGACCACCAGGAGAACAGGTAAGAATGTTTTTCTTGTTTTTATGTACAACTACAATATAATGTTGTGATGCCTAAAATCAATTGTAGCATTTAAAACAATTGATTTTAGATTAAATATAATATCATTTTAATATGGGCTATTTAACGGTTATCAGCCTTAACATGAAAAAAAAATCAGCTTATTGGTATCAGCCACAATTTTGATATTGGTGCATCTTGAATTAAAATGGTTCTTCTCTTTTGATTCCTTTTAAAGGTTATGGTTTCAGAACTATTTTATTAAATTATTTATTTGTTTAAATGTTTCTCCTAAAATTCCTTGAAAGAAATACAGAATATTGAAATCTCTTACTTCTGATTACAGATTACTTTTGATATTTCTTCTGAAACTCTAGAGAAGATATGTGTGAGATTGCTAGGGTCTCTTCTCAGGGGAAAAAACTGTTTGTTTAATCTCAGTGGTGTTTGGGAGAAATTACTAAGATATGAAAGCGATCTTTTTTTTTTTCCTTTCGTATTTGTAGGGTCTGAGAGGTGAGCCAGGAGAGAGAGGTTCCAGTGGTTTCCAAGGAGCCCGTGGTCCTGGTGGTCAGAAGGTGAAAAATATCTTCTTTTCTCTCACAAATGAACATGAATAAACATGCATACACATGAATACATTTGCAAATGTACATAAATGTGTGTGAACGTCATATTGATCATGTTTTTGCTTATCATTTGCAGGGAGAAGCAGGGCAGCCAGGTGTCCCAGGTGAAGCGGTGCGTATTCTTATTCAGATGCCTATAACATCAGTGCATGAATAGCACACACAGTCCCCAGACTCAGCTGTTTCCCTATGACTACCTCTCATGTTTTTTATCTGTCCTCTACAGGGAACACCTGGTAAAGATGGCCTGCCTGGCATGAGAGGAGAGAAGGGAGAGGTTGGGCACGTAGGTCTGCGAGGCCTTAAGGTGTGTGTGTGCATTTTAATGGTTGTCTCTTTGATTAAAACTCAAACTGACTCTTGCAAGCTTTATCGGTAACCTTGAGGAGCCCTTCAGACCAGATGATCACACTGCTTATAATTCCGCCACGGTCTGGATTCCAGGCCTTTGTGTCTGACATTCATCTGCATATGTACCTTAGAGCCATCATATTAAAGTTTTTTTGTGTGTGTATGTGTGTGCATGTGTAGAGAAATTGATTTGTCGAGTGCAGTGAGGCACATGAAAGACTCCTGCGTATGAATCATTCCTCTCAGGGATACATGGGCTGCTGCAGACAGTACTAGCTGCCCTTCAGCCAGCGGCCACATAGACGCACACACTCACATAGCAGATAAGAACTTTTATCTGGATTCAGAAACCCTGATAGACCTCTATCTGTTGTCACTAATGAGGCAGACAGTAATTGAAGGGTGTGTGAGAGTTTGTGTGCTTGTGTGTATGACTGACACATGAATAGTATTTTATTCTTTTCAAATACTCCCTCCCTGGGAGCTTTTCTCTAGTGTCATTACTCCCTGTCACATTGAGTGATTGACAGTTTGACTGAGCTTTAATGGCTTACAGGGAGAACGAGGCTCCAAGGGGGTATGTGGACCAAGCGGACAAAAGGGAGACAAGGTGAGTAATAAAGAGAGCTTGAGGAAAGTTTGTGTTGTGTTGTCATGTTTTGCTGGGAGTCATGAATTGTGTCTGTTCATAGGGAGATGGTGGGATTAATGGCAGACCAGGATTGCCGGGGAGGAAAGGAGAGCAGGTACGTACACATTTATTTGTATGTGAGGGGTGCATGCGATTCCTGCTGTTATCTTTGTTTGATTGCAAGTTTTATTTCAGGGTGAAGTCGGCTCTCAAGGTCCCACAGGAAGTCCAGGGAAGGAGGGGCTCATTGGAGCCAAGGTAAGAGATCTGAGGTTTGAGATTATACTGAATAATAATGTAGGGTTGTCATAATACAAACTTTCACAATTCTTGATATCAATTATGAAACCATGGTAAAATTACCATTCAAGTTTGGTGAAAAATATTTATTCAGCAAGGATCACAGTAAAGGGAACCATTTATAATGTTACAAAAGATTTCTATTTCAAATAAATGCCGTTCTTTTCAACAAAGAATCCTATATCCAGCATAACCGTTTTTTCAATGTAGCCGGCAGCTATCAGTATCTAAATGGGAGACCTCCTGGGAAAACTAGGTTGCTAATAGAAGAGGTGTAGGTCTGTGTGGGTCCTAACACCCCAGTATGGTGATGGGGACACTATACTGTCAAAAAGCACCGTCCTTCGGATGAGATGTTAAACCGAGGTCCTGACTCTCTGTGGTAATAAAAAAAAAAAAAATTCACAGGATGTTCTTCAAAAAAAGAGTAGGGGTTGTAACCCTGGCATCCTGGCCAAATTTGCCCATTGGCCTCTGTCCATCATGGCCTCCTAATCATCCCCATATACTGATTGGCTTCATCACTCTCCTCTCCTATCCACCAATAAGCTGGTGTGTGGTGCGCGTTCTGGCGCAATATGGCTGCCGTCGCATCATCCAGGTGGATGCTGTATAAATGTAGCACATTATTATTATTATTTATTATTAATATTTGATAATAATAAGAAATGTTACTTAAGCATCAAATCATATTAGAATGATTTCTGGAGGATCATATGACACTGAAGACTGGAGTAATGGCAGCTGAAAATTCAGCTTTGCTATCAGAGGTATAAATTCCAATTTAAAATATCTTAAAATAGAAAAAAAATGTTTTACTGTATTTTTCATTAAAAAAAAAATACATTCTTGGTGGACATGAGATTTATTTAAAACAAAGAAAAATCTTAGTATATCTTACTGTAGTGTACATTATATTACATACAGTAAGTAAATAATTGTGTTATATTAGTGTACAAAAATTATGTATGAATGTCAAACTATTATGTATGAATGTCGGAGGCAGTATGAATGTAATGGGTGCATGCCTGTGTTTTTATGGCTTGAATTGAGTCTGTACTACTGATACTGTATTTTATTATTATTGTATTTTTATTATCTTAATATTGATTGGTACCAACCAGAGCATGTGAGCGGAGCGGTGTGACGCTCTGCTCAATAATCCACTCTATGCCAGTATGCTCCGCTCAGTCGCTCACCGCCCAATCGAACACTCCACTCATGTACTGCTCACGCTCACCGGTTAAACGCCTTTCGCTCAAATACCACTCAGAAATGAAATTTCTATGTACTTCTATGAGCAGTGGAACTATAATAAAACCTTGTAACATTCATCTGTTGATGCCCAGGGTGACAGAGGCATTGATGGAGTTATTGGGCCAAAGGGAGCACAGGGAGAGAAAGGTGAACGGGTGAGTATGCGAACCCCTTTAGCTCCCTGCTGTTTAAACCTAACACTGCTGATCTAAATAAAGAAGAGGCTTATCAGTTGCTCCTTAAAATATCTTCCTCTTGCTTTCTTTAGGGCCCACCTGGTATCCCTGGCCCTCCTGGTCCGAGAGGTGTGGATGGACCCCCTGGTCTAACAGGCCTTCAAGGACCTGCTGGAGGTAAAGGTCCAGAGGGTCTACAAGGACAAAAGGTATCAAACTTACTGTATACCACTGTGTATGTGCAAAGGTACATTTACATAATCATGGAGGTCATGTCATTGTTTTAATGGATTAGTTTTTCATTAGTCATCAACACCCAACCTCCAAGACGTTGGACCACACATGCTTTTTTTAATTAAAATAGGCCTTTAAATGAGAATATGTGACCCTGGACCACAAAACCAGTCATAAGCTTATTTAAATTATAAAAAGAAAAATTAACGTTCCCTCCACTGCAGCTTTGTGTTTTATTATCATTGACATTAAAATACTATTATAGTTTTTATTTTTGTATTTTCTGTTTTAATTTTAGTTAAAGTTTAATCATTTTTAGTCATTTTTATTAGTTATTGTTTTTATATATGTGACCCTGGACCACAAAACCAGGTCATAAGTCGCACGGGTATATCCATTTTTCTTTTATGCCAAAAATCATTAGGATATTAAGTAAAGATCATGTTCCATGAAGATATTTTGTAAATTTCCTACCGTAAATATATAAAAAATGTATTATTAGTAGTAACATGCCTTGCTAAGGACTTCATTTGGACAACTTTAAAGGCGATTTTCTCAATATTTAGATTTTCTTGCACCCTCAGATTCCAGATTTTCAAATAGTTGTATCTCGGCCAAATATTGTCCTATCCTAACAAATTCAGCTAATTAACTAATTATTAATAAATAATAAAATATTAATATTAAAAATTAATAATAAAAAATAACTAATTATTCAGCTTTCAGTCGATGTATAAATCTCAATTTAAAAAAATTGACCCTTATGACTGGTTTTGTGGTCCAGGGTCACATATATCACAACAAAACTCTGTTGCAGATATGTATCTTTAACTATATCTTTTAACTAATGCTGTCATACGGATGACCAGTGAGTAATAAAATTTGTACCTACCTTACGAATGTGCATTTTCTCTTCTCAAAAAATACACATATCACTGTAACGTTCTGGGCTCATTTTGTGTCTGACATAAATAACCTGTGGTTCAGCGAACAAGTGAGTAATCAGAGCAGATTCAGTAAGGATGCGAGTTGTCTACCAATTTAGACCATGATTCAGACCATTTACACTGTTTTTTTTTTTAGACTGATTTGCCAATTGGTTCGACAGATTCATTAGAGAGTGTTTCTCTCTCGACACATACAGTAAAATTCTCAAGCTTTTTATTTTATTTTGCTGTGGTGTGTGTGTGTATGTAGTGCAGCGCAGAGCAGTGCTGCTCCTGAATAGCGCTGCAGGAAACCCTGATTCATATGCACAAGGAGTGGGGTTAGTTCATCATATGTGAGGTATTGAATATTTATTGTAGGGAGAAAGAGGTCCTTCAGGCCCTGCTATGGTTGGTCCACGTGGCATACCAGGGATCCCAGGAGAGAGAGGAGAACAGGTGACTATACACATAATCTACCTCTGCATTGATTCTCTATACATCTTTCATCCCTCTTCATCATCTCTGTGTTTTTGTATCAGGGTGAGATAGGCTCTGATGGACCTAAAGGAGACAGAGGAGAACCAGGCATGACGGTCAGAACAAATAAACTTTTACGATTACATGATTTATTGTAATGTTATGCATATTTTATTCTGCTACCTGAGCTTCAAATTGAACCTTCAAGATAAGTAAGAATGACACAAGGGCTGGTTGCATCTCTCTTTACTCTTTAAAGGAGGATGAGATTCGGGCTTATGTTCGAACAGAGATGAACCTGCATTGTGGTGAGTGGATCTTTGATAATTGTCATTTATCTCCATCTATAACAATTTTCCATCACCATCAATGACCGTTTCACTTTCTAAAGTCATGAAATCTAAATGAATCTTCTACAACAACTTCTACAAAAAAATCCTGTTTAGGCATTTGTTTTAAAGTACTGTCCTCCTCATCAGTGGCAAACTCAATTTGTTGTCTCGCTTCATTGTGATATGGAACAGCTGGATAAATGTGACCTGTGCTGGCAAAATGAGTCGCAATGAGCGCATTTTTAAAAATGAGTTATTGTTATTTTCACATTCCCTATTAAAACAACTTCAAAATGATGTATGATTTGTTTGAATCGGACAAAAAAAATGACTGAGCTACACCTGTTTGAAGTCGATAGAGTCAGCAAAGTCAATTTTGAGAAAAATCGAGAAGGTTCCAAAACAAAATCACCTAGCAATCATACCTTAAAATCCTTGGTAATAACACCAAATTTGACACACACCAAGTCAAAACCAAATATCAATAGGGAAAAATATATATTTTATAATATATTATTATTTATAATAAATTATTTTTCCATGATACCACAATTGTTTGATTTACATTAATGAAACAGATAGCCGCACGGATCTAAAATAATGTCACACATCAGATGTTTTTCCCCAACAGTTAACCAAACGTTCACATAAGACATAACAGATAATGTTTGCGTGAATACTCGCCATGACAGATATTTTGAAATACTATAATTCTGTGTATACACCAATCAGGCATAACATTATGACCTGTGAATAACACTGATTATCTCTTCATCACGGCACCTGTTAGTGGGTGGGATATATTAGGCAGCAAGTGAACATTTTGTCCTCATAGTTGATGTGTTAGAAGCAGGAAAAATGGGCAAGCGTAAGGATTTGAGAGAGTTTGACAAGGGCTAAATTGTGATGGCTAGACGACTGGGTCAGAGCATCTCCAAAACTGCAGCTCTTGTGGGGTGTTCCCGGTCTGCAGTGGTCAGTATCTATCAAAAGTGGTCCAAGGAAGGAACAGTGGTGAACCGGCGACAGGGTCATGGGCGGCCAAGGCTCATTGATACACGTGGGGAGCGAAGGCTGGCCCGTGTGGTCCGATCAAACAGACGAGCTACTGTAGCTCAGATTGCTCAAGAAGTTAATGCTGGTTCTGATAGAAAGGTGTCAGAATACACAGTGCATCGCACTTTGTTGCGTATGGGGCTGCATAGCCGGAGACCAGTCAGGGTGCCCATGCTGACCCCTGTCCACCACCGAAAGCGCCAACAGTGGGCACGTAAGCATCAGAACTGGACCACAGAGCAATGGAAGAAGGTGGCCTGGTCTGATGAATCACGTTTTCTTTTACATCACGTGGATGGCTGGGTGCGTGTGCGACACTTACCTGGGGAACACATGGCACCAGGATGCATTATGGGAAGAAGGCGAACCGTCGGAGGCAGTGTGATGCTTTGGGCAATGTCCTGCTGGGAAACCTTGGGTCCTGCCATCCATGTGGACGTTACTTTGACACGTACCACCTACCTAAGCATTGTTGCAGACCATGTACACCCTTTTATGGAAACGGTATTCCCTGGTGGCCTCTTTCACCAGGATAATGCGCCCTGCCACAAAGCAAAAAGTGTTCAGGAATGGTTTGAGGAGCACAACAACGAGTTTGAAGTGTTGACTTGGCCTGCAAATTCCCCAGATCTCAATCCAATCGAGCATCTGTGGGATGTGCTGAACAAACAAGTCCGATCCATGGAGGCCCCACCCCGCACATCTGGATCGCACGCTGTCTTTGTGCGTCTTTGTGCGCATGCTTCGGATCCGTCAGTCAGCGTGAGTAAGATCGTTTTCATGGACAAAGGAAAGGTACTCCTCTCAGAAAACGTACAAATAAAGATACTTTTAGATGTTTAATTGCTATTTGGAGCATTGGGGTCGCTAGATAAGGGCTTAATGAACTCATTTTTGTGAAAACCTCAAAATCGACATTTTTTTTCACTTGTTTTGCCTGTAGCTCGAAATTATCCCATGCGCATTCCGACTCCTTTTGCCTGCACGGGTCACAAATGATAAATGTGAAAACATCAATCCCTGCCTTTTTTGTACATTAAATATTCTTTTTTTTACTCAGAAACACACTTTACTGAAGTAAAATGGGATGCAAATGCTGATTAATGTTGATTTCCTCTCTTATGTATCTTTAAACTCTTTCTCTTTCTCTCTTTTTTCCTAAGCTTGTGGAGGTAAGTTGTGACTTATATAGCCTCAATATAGCCACATTTTCCCATCATTACATAAGCAACTCATGTCCACACAGTACACTAACAGTAGGCTTGTGTGTTTTGTGTGATGTGATCTCAGTCTGTATAATCCATGTTGCTGAGTATGTTCGTGAGAATTTCTGGTTTGTGTCCACATGGCTGAACTTTGGGTTTTGTGCATGCTAAATTGTTGATGTAGTGCATGAACTTTGAGTACACACATGAATGCCTGTGTAAGTGTGTTCACTGATGGGTTTTGCTCTCTTGCGTTTGTGTAATTCGTTGTGGGCTTGTTCTCAGGTGTTCAGGAAGTTCAGATACCTGTACCAGTCCAGACTTACCGAAGTCGCTCCTCCACGTCCCCTGAGCGCTCACTAACCCGAGGGGACGAGGAGGGTGAGTCCTATCCTCAATTCGTCCTTTTATCTCTGTTTATCCACTTCTATTCTAAGCTAAAACTCCTGTCACTCTGTCCTGTATTTATTACTTTCTTGAAAATACTAGTTTAAAGAAATAGTTCTCTCAAAAATGAAAATTCTGTCATCATTTACTCAACCATCTCTCATTCCAGGACTTTTTCTCATCCGTGAAACACAAAATTTGATATTTTGAAGAATGTTCACATTGCTAATAGCACAAAAGTCCTGTGCCAAGTGCAACTGATCTTGATGTTTTTCACAAAAAGTTATCTGGTTTTAGAAGAATTTGCATTAGCCATTTGGACTATTTTTACTGTGCTTTTTGGAGTTTGACGTTGTGAAAACGAAAAGTGCTTAATTCTATTGAATGTGCACTTGTAGTGTACGTCAACTCTTAAAAGTATATTTAAAAAAAACTGTACAAGCAGATAATATAATATTAATTAATGAAACTTAAAGAGATTACAATTTCATGACTGTTCCTTAGTGCACTTTGTAATGTCAAATTAAAGGTTTTACTTTAAAGAACATTGTGAATCATTATTTTAACCCTCAGCTTTGTAACAAATCCTTTCCTCATGGGTCAAAATGACTCGAAGCCCTAAAATTATACTTAATTTATTTTTTCGTCCAGAAAGCTTATTTCATTTCATTTTGATAATATTTTTTGGAGAATTTTTTTTTTTTTTTTTACCTTTGGGGTCAAATTGACCCGTGAGGGAAGGATTTGTTACTTTTTTAAATTTCAACCACAAAATTTTTTGTGTATTCGTGGTTTAAGTATGACAAAAGTCCTTCTTTTAATGTGTTTGCTAACATACTAAAGCACATGTAAAGTGATTTATAATTTTAACTATAGTGTTATTCCATATTACATTCAAAGTAAATATATTTTACATTTACTAAATCGCACCTTCATTACAAATGTGTTATTACAAATATATTTAAATACATGACATACAAGGTTTAATAGAAATGACATTATATACTAAAGTATAATTTAGTTTACCATGCTTGTCAGTTCATTCGGCAGTACACTAACCACATTTCAACAAACAATAGAAGTCATTATGAAATTACATATAAAGATGTATTTAAGTCCTTCTGAAGTGGGTCAAAAAAGCACTCTAAATTTAAGATAACTGCATTTAATATAAATTTAAACTATAATACTTTTTCATGTAATGTCAATTAACAACCAAAACATTACATTCAGTTCACACTTAAGTATATATTTTTAAGTATATTTCCATAATAATTAAAAAAAAAAAAAATTAAGTATGCTAAAGTGTACTACTTTTCTCCAGTGGTGGTCACGATGCATTATTTTAAAAAGAGCAGTTTTTTCATTATCATATTCCATGGAAGAAAGTATAAGTCATAGAGGTTTGGAACAACATGAGGGTGAGTAAATGATGACAATAATGAATTTTTTTCTCTAAACTACTTCTTTAAACAGAAACTAAGTTTCTGCCTTAAAAATAAGTAGGATCTGTTAAATACATGCTTGTATTTAACATCATCCAGTTGCACATGTACATTGATTGCTTTCAAACTATGATATTCCAGCATTCTAAACTCTGATTTCCAAAAGCCTTCTTTATTTGTGTACCCATGCACGTTTTTTGCAGGTCCAAAGCTGCGTGTTGTGATGAACACAAATGATCCAGACTACGAGCACATTTACTCTATAGAGACCTATGATGATGACGCTTCAGTGATGGAGATTGCTGACTATGACACCACTGTCAATAAAACCCAGGGTATGCCTTTTTTCTTCATCAGAAAAACAGTTTGTAATTGTCTGTGCAGACACAGCATAATATGTTGATATTTTGGCAGGTCAAACAGTCTCTGTTGATTCATTAAAATCTGAAAGGACAAAAAGAGAGGTGAAAGGTGAAGGTAAGCCATCACTCGTGATTCATCATGGAGATTAAAGGCTTGATTCAGTCATGTTTGCACATGAGCATGTTGGAGCCTGGCTTTAGCTTTACTGTGGAAATAACAATGTTGATGGTGCATATTTTATTAATGCATTCTTCACATTTTTACTGCTTTTCCATGTTTTTGTTGGCAACAGAATACTTAGAAATGCTATCTGTGGGAATGTATTCAACTTTTGTTGAAAACTGATGATGGATTATTATAATTTCACGCTCTGTAATTGCTGCACACTATTGTTCTTTGCTGTGCTCACTTCCTGTTGTTTCTCTGTGTATCTGCTGCATGCTGTAAACCCGCTGACTCATCTGTATGACAGCTCTTAGTATGAGATTGCAAGCAGCTGTCCCACCACAGAAAAGAATTGGATATTTCTACAGATCTCTGTGGCACTCTCAACTATAGAGAGATGCCATAATGACAAGTTTAAAAGTTGAATCTGCCTTGAATGCATTTGTGCATTTTAATGACAGTCTTTCGCCATATTGTTCAATTTACATTAATTCAGGATAGATAAATGTTGATTACGAGATATATCTGCATACAGAACTATTAGATGTAGCTGAAAAAGCCAAACCTGTAAATTAGTGGTAGGTGTTCACATACTTTTGGCCATATAGTTGAAAAGTTTGAGGTCGGTACGATTTTGTAATGTTTTTGAAAGGCCTCTTATGCTCACCAATACTGCATTTATTTGATCAAAATACAGCGAAAACAGTAATATTTTAAATATCATTACAACTTAAAGGCACAATATGTATTTTTCGCCGCTAGAGGTCGCTTATTTAAAACAAAGGCGTAGCTTGATGATGCCTGGATTTCGCGGAATCATGGGAGATATTGTCTTCACCTCTACAGACTGTGTAAAAGAATCTGATTGGAGAAATCATATTCATGGATGAGCTAATGTATTAAAGATTTATTAACGTTACTGTAGTATGAAGCAGGGTGCGGCTGAAAGCCGTTGGAGCGGAATGAGGCCGCTGGAGCGATTGCTAATGAGAGACAATCGCAACACACGGCTCGAGAGCAGTGGAGCTTTTATTATGACCGCTTCCGCTTCTTCTGCTCATGCGTATGTGAGGTAACGCAGAGCTGTTTTATCATATTAGATACATTTGAGTGTGTTGAAAGTTATAGCGCTACTCTGCGCTTTCGCTCGGCGGCTACTATGAGACACTTGTTGCACACTGCAGTAAGCTAGATCAATATTAGGCATGGTAAAACATGGTACTTGCGGTAAATCAAGAAAACGAGATTTAAACAATCAGACTAACTGTGTTGAGCTACACCGCTTAGGCATAACATTATGACCACCTTCCTACTATTGTGTTGGTCCCCCTTTTGCTGCCAAAACAGCCCTGACCCGTCGAGGCATGGACTCCACTAGACCCCTGAAGGTGTGCTGTGGTATCTGGCACCAAGATGTTAGCAGCAGATCCTTTAAGTCCTGTAAGTTGCGAGGTGGGGCCTCCATGGATCGAACTTGTTTGTTCGGCACATCCCACAGATGCGTGATTGGATTGAGATCTGGGGAATTTGGAGGCCATGTCAACACCTCAAACTCGTTGTTGTGCTCCTCAAACCATTCCTGAACCATTTTTGCTTTGTGGCAGGGTGCATTATCCAGCTGAAAGAGGCCACAGCCACCAGGGAATACCGTTTCCATGAAAGGGTGTACATGGTCTGCAACAATGCTTAGGTAGGTGGTACGTGTCAAAGTAACATCCACATGGATGGCAGGTTTCCCAGATGCTGGTTTCCCAGCAGAACATTGCCCAAAGCATCACACTGCCTCCGCCAGCTTGCCTTCTTCCCATAGTGCATCCTAGTGCCATGTGTTCCCCAGGTAAGCGACACACAGGCACCCGGCCATCCACGTGAAAAGAAAATGTGATTCATCAGACCAGGCCACCTTCTTCCATTGCTCCGTGGTCCAATTCTGATGTTCACATGCCCACTGTTGACGCTTTCGGCGGTGGACAGGGGTCAGCATGGGCACCCTGACTGGTCTGCGGCTATGCAGCCCCATACGCAACAAACTGTGTATTCTAACACCTTTCTATCAGAACCAGCATTAACTCCTTGAGCAATTTGAGCTACAGTAGCTCGTCTGTTTGATCAGACCACACGGGCCAGCCTTTGCTCCCCGCGTAAATCAATGAGCCTTGGTCGCCCATGACCCTGTCTCCGGTTCACCACTGTTCCTTCCATGGTCCACTTTTGATAGATACTGACCACTGCAGACCGAGAACATCCCACAAGAGCTGCAATTTTGGAGATGCTCTGACCCAGTCGTCTAGCCATCACAGTTTGGCCCTTGTGTTTCCACGGAAATTGAGGGTAACGTGGCTATGATGTGCTGATAGGCGATGCACGGACACGGTTTGTGTCCTGGTTAAAATTGCTTGTTTCTCTGGATTTAAACATTCTTGGAAACATTTGGGATAATGCAAGTACACAAGTCAACAAAATATATAACATTGTTCTAGTGGTTTTTGGATATTGTAATCCAAAAATCTTACATATTGTGTCTTTAAAATAACTGTTTGTTTACACTTTATTTCAATGGTCCACTTTAGACATCCTAACTTTCTAACAAGTAACTTTACAACTGCATGCCAACTTACTCTCATTAGAGTATTAGTAGACTTTTGAACGGTAGTGTATTCTATGGAAAAAAAGAAGAACCATTCAACCATTTAATTATTCCTTCATGTGTGTTTTTAGACTCTTGCATCTTGCCCATGGAAGAGGGTGATTGTTCCCAGTATACTTTGCGCTGGTACTTTAACTCTCAGGTGGGCGACTGTAGACCTTTTATCTACAGCGGCTGTGGAGGGAACGCTAATCGCTATTTACAGAAGGAAGAGTGTGAAAAACTCTGTCTACAACAGTAAGAAGGTACATTAACACGCATTGGGCTGAAGGTGACAAATGGTGCATTAATGCATATTTGTTCATGAATTATTAATTGGATGGGATAGAGATTGCAGAGATTTTGCACTGTATATATCCATAAGAGGTTTTCCTTACAATCCTGTCTATTCTGTTACAGAATTGTGTTTTAGCTTGTAGACAAGAGCTGACTGTAAATGGATCTCGAACTCATCAACAATATAAAAACCTAAACCTCAGTGTTGAATACTACCATCATGCACAAGAGATCAAGGTAAAGACTGATGTCAACACCTTTTCCTCAACGGGACAAGCAAATTTTAAATAATGATCAGATCTTAAAGATTTTTCTTGTTTATTTATTTTGTGTCTGTTGAGCTGCCAAACATCTGTTAATCTTGCTGCCAATCTGGATTCATCTACATATATTGTATTGCAGGCAAAGGTAACATTGTTTATAACATAACATACTGGACATGTACAGATCCACAAAAACATTTAGGTAAATACGAGTTTATATGCAAATGTACATGCACGTTAGTCCAGTTAGTCACAGCATACCACATTATCTTTCATTTCTCACTTAATCCTTGATGCCGCTTATTTACACCCACTGACATTTTCTCAGGTGCTAAAAACAGAAACGAGAACACGCATTGTAATGTTCCAGTTCTTAAAGAATTTATCTTAGACTCGTTCTTAGAATAAGTCTATGCTGTACAAAATTGTACTGTAAATGTAGATCTGTATTTTTATCTGCTTGAAAATGAGAATGAATGTTCTTGTATTATCAGATGTTGCATGTTTACTTGGAAAGATGGTGCTATTTTTAAAGATATTTTTATATTGTTGATTTGATTTTAATGTTTTCATGTATTTCATTGGTTATATTCAGTATTTGTGTTCTATTACAATATATGGATTACACTCCTACAGACTGGTTCATTTAAAGTGATGAAGCAGTTTACATTTTTCTTTGCACAAGACAAACCCTGTCTGCCAGTTTTCATAGCACATAATTTTCCAGATATACAGTCATACATTGTAAAGTGATCAGTCTTTTCTTCATGTGTTCAACATTTGCTTGGCATAAACACTGAAATTTAAAGGGAAAAATAAACATCAGACAAGACAAAATGTCTATTGGATTGTAATGAACAAGTCTGAATTTAATGGTGTTCGAGCTCTCATTTTAACTATGAATAATAACAAGTGCAGGTCTACATTGTATGGCGACTAGAGCCTCATTAAAAGGTCAGTAACCACCTGTAGTTTATGTAGACCAGAACTACATAGTCTCTCTTCGTTCTCTCTTTCTGTTAATGTGCTGTCTTTTTTTTTTTTTTTTTTTTACTGATGATTCAGTAATGATTCTGGACCATCTTGTTAAGATGCCAATGAATACTCATTACTACTCTTCCAGGGCTGTCACTCAAACACTGTTTTCATATTCACTTCTACTCATATTTATTCATTGACTGCATTGTAGCCAGTCCATCTGTTAGGGTATTTTGTTTTATATTCTCAAGCCTGCTTAATAACAAATCGTTTGAGTGCCAGTCTATATTTTTATTCTGTTCATACTTCAGATATATATCCGTCATTACGCTTTTTAATGAGTTTATGTCAGTCACTGACAACTGTGCATCAAATTTGACGCTCCAGATGTCAACAATGTCTTTATATCATGTTTTAATCGAGCCTTGGTGCATTGAATATTTGAAAAAAATATCTTTCCTTTCATGTGGATGCATTCTTCATCCTTTCAAGTCATTTCATATGCCTCCTAAATTGCCCTTTCCACATACTACCTACTAAATAGCCTTGGGAAGTAAGGAGTATGTTAATTGCATTGAGTTTGACATTGAAAAGCAATTTCTTTGCCCTTTCATACTGTGCTGAGCATTAAAGTTCTTAGATGTATACTTACGCTCATATTTGCACAATGTTTACAGCTAATAACTGCCATTGAGATTTCATGTTTTAATGAATGCGGATAAAAAATAAAATAAGGTAATAATAAATGTTATCCACACAGAACCCGTATCTTATACATTTGTTTTTAAGAATTGCATGGGCTGCAGACAGTAGCTCGTGCGTTTCCACGATGAAGCCTGCAGTTTGTGTGTGTGGATGCGTGTATGTGTATGCGCGCTCGCGCTGAGAGAGCGGGTTCAGTACGTCTAGTACACAAGATAGCGGCACTCATGGCTACTCACAGAAGCACCGTGGCGATTTCTGTCACCGTTTAGCACCACTGAAGGTGATACATTTATTCCGGGCACGTACCTGACAGCGGACTGTTCTGAAGCCCCTAGGAATCTCGCGCTCTAGTAGAGTGAGAGAGAGTAGCGCGCGCGCTGCACGGACCGCAGTGGAATGTAGCGGGGAATCCCGGCGCGCGGGGCAAGGTGAGTAAAAACCTCCTTGATGCATCTTCACACTACTCAAGAGGCTATCTTTCCACTTAATTGCCATTCCATTCGATTTTACCATGTCTCTTCATTCGTTTTTGTCTGTTGGTACATTTTGGCAGCGCGCGCCTGGGAATAGAAATGATAAGAGGCATTCAGCGGTGTCGTTTGATCTGGACGCGACTCCTCTAATATTTCTTACACTGCAAAGAAATTGGCAGCAATGCCATATGCGGGGTATGTCGCCACTACGGACGATTTGTTTACCGAGCAAATCCATGTGTTGCCTGTAATCTGCAGTGAGCATAAAATTCAAGATGTCATTTGAATAGCAATATTCCAAATTAATGTTTTTTCATTAGTTTGAATAGCCATTGTTATCAGTCACTATGGACTTCTCAGCTTATGGGATGCCTTATGACATTCCAGTTTGAATCAGGGCATCATCCCCTCACATTGATGATCTCAAACACAACTGGACACATGCACATGCTCACACGTGACTCCAGCAAATTATTGAGGGGAAAAAAAGTTGAATACGCCTGCGTCAATCATTTGACTTTCATCACACCCATCAACATCATCATCATCATCATCATCTTTTGCTCTTGCTTCCACACGCACACACATTCTCACTGATTACAGCCAAATGGATTTTCAGATGCAGACTGCAAGATGCCAGTTGAAAGAAGGCAAAGGAGACTTTATGAGATGGAGTGTGTAAATTTATAATAAGATTAAAGACTACAGTTTGCTTTTAGGACAAAAAAGCAACAGTGAGGAACAATGGAGTGTAGAGCAGGTATATAAGTGGCCCTGATCTGTTGAGAATGTGAAAGGAAAGAGGAATCTAGATCATCAGCTATTTTAGCTCCTTCTAGATGTGTGAGTTATTTTTGTTCCTCCCTGCCTAGTGAATGTAGTTGCACGTGTTGTCACGCTCTTTCATTTCCACAGAGTCTGTAAACAAATGTAATGCCTTTGCATATTAATTCCACCATTAATATGCTCATTAGAAATCAATTTTGCACCGTAGGGCCCTTTTTCCACGGAGACACACAAATTATAACATGCAGTGATTTAAATGCCTCTGCTATTGCTATACAAGGAACAATTTGTGATTGTTTACTCAACCTCATGTCATTTCAAACCTGCGTGCTGGTTTTTTTTTCTTCTTTTTTTTTTCTGTGGAGCGCAAAGGAGAAATTCTGAAGAATTATTATTATAGTCAACTAAAACCATAAAAAAAAAACATTTTGTATTAGTTCGAATAAAATAAACATGAACTGAAATGAAATATTAAAAAATTAAACTTATTTTATTTCAGCTAGTTGAAAAAGCAACATTTTCATTTAGTTTACCATAATGCAAATACTATATGTGACCCTGGACCAGTCATAAGGGTCAATTTTTTGAAATTGAGATCTATACATCATATGAAAGTTGAATAAATAATCTTTTCATTGAGGTATGGTTTGTTAGGATAGGACAATATTTGGCCGAGATACAACTATTTGAAAATCTGGAATCTGAGGGTGCAAAAAAATCTAAATATTGAGAAAATCACCTTTAAAGTTGTCCAAATGAAGTCCTTAGCAAGGCATGTTACTACTAATAATACATTTTTGATATATTTACGGTAGGAAATTTACAAAATATCTTCATGGAACATGATCTTTACTTAATATCCTAATGATTTTTGGCATAAAAGAAAAATGGATAATTTTGACCCATACAATGTATTGTTGGCTATTGCCACAAATATACCCGTGCGACTTATGACTGGTTTTGTGGTCCAGGGTCACATATATAAAAACAATAACTAATAAAAATGACTAAAAATTATTAAACTTTAACTAAAATTAAAACAGAAAATACAAAAATAAAAACTATAATAGTATTTTAATGTCAATGATAATAAAACACAAAGCTGCAGTGGAGGGAACGTTAATTTTTCTTTTTATAATTTAAATAAGCTTTCGTTTAGATTCCTCACACAAATCTGACTTGGAATATACTAGTGCACAAGTCACATTTTACGTTTTTTTCTTTTTGTTGTTTTTTGTTTTTTTTGACAGACGAGGTCACTATCTGTCATTGGAAGGAAAAAAGCTGTTTGAAGAACATATGTGTTCCACAGAAAAATTACAACATGCTGATTTGGAACAACATGAGGATGAATAAATGAATAAGGAGTTTTCATCTTTGGGTGAACTATTCCTTTAACAGGCAGGCTACAAACCAGCATGGACAGACCAAATTGTCTTGGAAAACAACGATAATGAAATAGAGTCTGATAAATGGCAGAAAGAGCTGAGACAGCATGGTTAGTCTTAAGAAAGATGGATGGATCTCAAGCTTAGCACAGTGATGGATAGATGGAGGAGGTAAAAACAAACTCCTCCAGCGATTTCAAAACACAGTGTGCACCTGCACCTCCCACTCATCTCTCATTCTCTCCCTCTCTCTCTCTTTCCCTATTCCTTAGTTTTTTACATGTCACACTGTGATTTTCCCAAGACTGGCAAAAGTCAGTCTTACTTATTTTTGCCTCTGTCTCACTTCTGTGCGCATAAGATGTCAGGCTTCAGTTATTCATACAACAGAATTTGAGCCCTAAATCTAAGTACTGTCATTCAAAAGTTCCACTGCAGTGACCTCTTTTCATTGCCAGCATGGCATGGGGCGCTCCGTATTGCCCTCCCTCCCTCCGCAGTCTCATTGTGTTAAACATCAAAACTTTCCTCCTGCGGTCATTATCACAGATGTGCTCAAGAGGAAAAGTCTGAGCCCCACTTGAACAGCCACATTTTATTTTGACCACTCTTAAACTGTAGACCAGTTGCCATAGTAACAACCATCCTAGAAATGGGATCAGTCTCAAGTCGAACTCATTTATTTATTTATCTTTTATGATCTTTTTGGAATGACAGGCTGCAATTTGAGCGCTGCTTGTTTTGAAGGCACATATTTTAGAGCACTTTAGATTGACTTTGAGTTTATTAGAATTATGTCCGTTTCTTCAACATGTTAAATTGCACAATCAGACATTGAGTAGTCTTTGTACACTTCTGTGTCCATAGCCAAATTCATCAAGGTTTCAGCAGTGTCCTTGGTCATGTGTGAGAGATTGTTCTGTGATGTAATTCATCTGTCTGTTAAAACTTGACTGTGAGTGGGACTGAATCATACTCATCTTTATCATTCTGTCTTACTAGATCAATACCTTATTACACTTCAGAAGGACAAGCCAAACCTTTTTCACCAAAATGACGCCAGTGCTCGGTTGGTTGCATCTGTGAATCTCTTTTAGTCCCTGCCTGCGTTTGCACTGACTTAAATGAGTGCTGATGGCGTAACTGACAATGATACTATGCACTGATATTATATATATATATATATATATACAGTTGCAAGAAAAAGTATGTGAACCGTTTGCAGAATCTGTGAAAATGTGAATAATTTTAACAAAATAAGAGAGATCATACAAAATGCGTTATTTTTTATTTAGTACTGTTCTGAATAAGATATTTTACATAAAAAATGTTTACATATAGTCCACAAGACAAAAAAAAGCAGAATTTATTAAAATGACCTGTTCAAAAGTTTATGAACCATTGAATCTTAATACTGTGTGTTGTTACCTGGATGATCCACGGCCCTTGTTTGTCCTGAGCAGTTAAACTACCCAACGTTTTTCAGAAAAATCTTCCAGGTCCTGCAAATTCTTCTGTTTTCCAGCATTTTTTGCATATTTGAACCCTTTCCAGCAGTGACTGTATGATTTTTGAGAATCAATGGTTCATAAACTTTTGAACGGGGTCATTTTAATAAATTCAGCTATTTTTTTGTCTTGTGGACTATATGTAAACATCTTTTATGTAAAATATCTTATTCAGGACAATAAAAAAATAGTATGCATTTTGTATGATTTCTCTTATTTTGTTTTCACAGATTTTGCAAGGGGTTCACAAACTTTCAAGCACCACTGTATACTATATATATATATATAACTTCGCCTTTATATATATATATATATATATATATATACACTCACCTAAAGGATTATTAGGAACACCATACTAATACTGTGTTTGACCCTCTTTCGCCTTCAGAACTGCCTTAATTCTACGTGGCATTGATTCAACAAGGTGCTGAAAGCATTCTTTAGAAATGTTGGCCCATATTGATAGGATAGCATCTTGCAGTTGATGGAGATTTGTGGGATGCACATCCAGGGCACGAAGCTCCCGTTCCACCACATCCCAAAGATGCTCTATTGGGTTGAGATCTGGTGACTGTGGGGGCCATTTTAGTACAGTGAACTCATTGTCATGTTCAAGAAACCAATTTGAAATGATTCGAGCTTTGTGACATGGTGCATTATCCTGCTGGAAGTAGCCATCAGAGGATGGGTACATGGTGGTCATAAAGGGATGGACATGGTCAGAAACAATGCTCAGGTAGGCTGTGGCATTTAAACGATGCCCAATTGGCACTAAGGGGCCTAAAGTGTGCCAAGAAAACATCCCCCACACCATTACACCACCACCACCAGCCTGCACAGTGGTAACAAGGCATGATGGATCCATGTTCTCATTCTGTTTACGCCAAATTCTGACTCTACCATCTGAATGTCTCAACAGAAATCGAGACTCATCAGACCAGGCAACATTTTTCCAGTCTTCAACTGTCCAATTTTGGTGAGCTTGTGCAAATTGTAGCCTCTTTTTCCTATTTGTAGTGGAGATGAGTGGTACCCGGTGGGGTCTTCTGCTGTTGTAGCCCATCCGCCTCAAGGTTGTGCGTGTTGTGGCTTCACAAATGCTTTGCTGCATACCTCGGTTGTAACGAGTGGTTATTTCAGTCAAAGTTGCTCTTCTATCAGCTTGAATCAGTCGGCCCATTCTCCTCTGACCTCTAGCATCAACAAGGCATTTTCGCCCACAGGACTGCCGCATACTGGATGTTTTTCCCTTTTCACACCATTCTTTGTAAACTCTAGAAATGGTTGTGGGTGAAAATCCCAGTAACTGAGCAGATTGTGAAATACTCAGACCGGCCCGTCTGGTACCAACAACCATGCCACGCTCAAAATTGCTTAAATCACCTTTCTTTCCCATTCTGACATTCAGTTTGGAGTTCAGCAGATTGTCTTGACCAGGACCACACCCCTAAATGCATTGAAGCAACTGCCATGTGATTGGTTGATTAGATAATTGCATTAATAAGAAATTGAACAGGTGTTCCTAATAATCCTTTAGGTGAGTGTATATACATAAAAACAGAAATATATAATATATATTGGTAATATACTTTTAAATGTTATATACAGTAAATATATAAAATAAACACAAAATAATAAAATAAATTCAGTGGAAAAGGGATCAGTGGATCTCACTGTGTCCTGCTTCAGTAAATTCTGTACATTTTGGCCTGTTCATTAATGTTTCATTCTGTTTTTGTCTTCTCACCATAGAGCTGTCAATCATTCATCAACGCCCCAAGAAAACACCTGAGTAGGTGGAGCATGGCCAGTGGGAGTGGCTGGCGTTACTATGCCTAAAGGCACGTGGCGATGGTGTCCATGGAGACAGATGGCAGCTTCACTGAGGGCCACGGTCTGTCCCTCTTACAGGCAGAAGATAGCGTGGGGGCCGGACTCGCACAGCAGGAGGGGACGTGGCTGGGCTTCCGGGCTACACTGAGTGCTGTGCTATTGCTGGAGCTGCTCCTGGGGGTGGGCGGCAATCTGACTGTGCTGGTGTTATACTGTGGTCACTGCAGCCTGCTGGAGTCCGTCAGCCATGCCGTGACGCTCAGCCTGCACACCCTTGACCTGCTGCTCTGTCTCCTCTGCCTGCCGATCACTGCCATGCTCCTCATACTGGGCGGAGCCTCGGTTCCTCACCACGCCCTCCTCTGCTGTCTTCACGAATCGGCAGCCAGCTTCGCCAGCGTAGGCACCGCACTTAACCTGCTTCTCATCAGCTTAGATCGCTATGACATCAGCGTCCGGCCAGCCAATCGCCTGCTAACGCCTCGAAGGGCAACTGTTTTGCTTGTTGCAGTGTGGGCGATTTCTTTAGCTGTGCCACTCCTACCATTTGTGGAGGCGGGGTTTGTGTCGGAGCAAGGCGAGGGGGTGTTTGTGCACTCCAATAGCACTGTGCTTTGTTCAGAGTGGGGAGGAACTCTACAGGCTCATCTGTTATTACAGGTTCCCGTGTTCCTGTGCTCTCTCGCTGTGATGCTGTTTACATACTCCCGAATTCTTCAGGCACTGCGCAACCGCATCGGACGCACGGCCAGGCCCCATCGAGACAGCAAACGGCCTGGTCCTGGACATCGCCTCTGGTTACGCTGTAAAAGGTCAATGAGGTCGCCGGATCACATTACGAGAAACACACCCACTTCACCCCCGCCACTTTCGACCGCACCGCTTATCACCTCGGATGCAGTTACCACGGTAACCATCAACACCGAGACGAATACTCCCTCGCTTACCACACCCCTTAGCCCCACCCCCACCGTGTCTGTGATAACTACGCCTTTAAGCCCCACTCCCACTGCATCCATGGTAACCACGCCTTTGAGTCCCACCACATCTGTGTCTGTCATAACTAGCACCCACATTCCCACCCCTGCTACATCATCAGTGACCACGCCTTTGAGTCCCATGCCCACTGTGTCTACAGTAACCACTCAGCTAAGTCCCGCCCCTGTCCAGGGTCCACCAAGCATGGGTGTGGGCGCATCAGTGTCAGCCATTTTGGCTCTGCGACGAGCAGTTCGACGGCACCGTGATCGGCGGGAACGCCAAAGGCGAGTCTTTCGCATGTCCGTCATCATCATCCTCTCGTTTCTGCTATGCTGGGCACCTCTCTCCATCATGCCCCTTCTCATGCTGGCCATCGGGCCATCCGATTGGCTAGAACGCCTGAGACTCTGCTTTCTGGTGCTCGCTTATTGGACGGTAGTGCTACATCCGCTGCTGTATGCGTTCACGCGCCAAAAACTGCGCAAAGTTCTGCATACCCGCCTGCGCAGGCTGCGGCCGCAAAACACACAGACTCGTATTCACACTAATACCAGGATCCGCCGCAAGCACGGGGCAGATTGCAGCGATGCTACTGACCGCTGCCTGGCGGAGGCTGTTAGAGAGTGAGTGTTTGTGTGTATGTGGTTTATAACTAGGCTCACACGAAATCTGAATCCGCATTCCCTTGTGTACACCGTCCATCCGTCCATTTATTAAATATTTTGGATAATTTAATTATGCTTTTAGCTGCTAATATGATTATTATCAGCTCCATTTAACATATTTCACCATGTTTAAATCCAAGGCTGTAACCATGTTTTGAACATTGGGGGGACCAAACCATTTTTTGTGTGGGTTGGGGGTCTTTTTATTTAAAGGAATTAAATAATTAAAGGATTTAAAGGGATTTAAGGGGAACAAAGAAAAAAAAAAAAAAGAACAGTAAAAGAACTACAATTTATTGTAAAGTAATCAATTTGAACTATTTGCAAATAATATTTTTATTTTAAAACATGCACACATTCACTCTTAAAGGGTTAGTTCACCCAAAAATGAAATTTCTGTCATTAATTACTCACCCTCATGTCGTTCCAAACCCGTAAGACTTTCGTTCATCTTCGGAACACAAATTAAGATATTTTTGATGAAATCTGAGAGCTCTCTGACCCCTACATAGACAGCAATTTAATTAACATTTTCAAGGCCCAGAAAGGTGGTAAAAACATTGTTAAAATAGTCAATGTGACTCCAGTGGTTCAACCTTAATTTTATGAAGCGACGAGAATACTTTTTGTGCGCAAAAAACAAACAAAAATAACGACTTTATTCAACAATTTCTTCTAGCCTGTGTCAGACTCTTATGCTGTTTACGTAGTAAATACAGTACAGTGCTTCCGAGTTACGTCACAGTTACGCCGGCACGCTGGCTTACCATTGGCCGAAGCTGTTCATGTGAGCACCAGGAGCTGACCAACGTAAGCTGTGTAGAAGACTGACACAGACGTGAAGAAATTGTTGAATAAAGTCGTTATTTTTATTTGTTTTTTGCACACAAAAAGTATTCTCATAAAATTAAGGTTGCACCACTGGAGTCACTCGCACTGAGTCGCACATGCGCTGTTGTCCATGTACAAGTCCGCACAGACACAAAAATCGGGCTGCATACAGTCGGTGTGACATCAGGGGATTGATAATGACTGAAATTGTCACACACACTGTCCATGAGCTGGAGCGGAACGTGGACAAGTGAAGTATACTTTCAGCTGTCTGCCTAATCGTATGCCAGATATGGTTAAAGTTTCTTGTCTTGTCACATTCAGTTATGAATTACATGAATCAAGTAAATGATAGCCTATAAAACAGTGACATTCTATCCTAAAACAGTTGTCAAATATTAAATGTTTAGCTACTTACGTCTTACCTCGCACTTTCACCCTTAAAACTGAAGCATCAAACTAGAATTCGCACTCGTCTTCTTTGATTTGATTGTCCATCTCAATCATTTTGATGTTGACGAGCCTCTAAGGCAGATTTCTAAGGCAAACCAGACTAAAAAAAATATTTTTAAAATATTTGGCGCCATGTCTGATTTTTGTGTCAATGGTGGTTATGGGCCTGTTTAAATCCATTCCTCATTTTCCCCACAAATGTTAAAGAAAAAAAGAAAGTCAGAAGATTCCGTCTGAGCCTATTTATGACTGTACTGTAGGTAAAAGTTATGTGCAGGAAACCATTAATGTGTTAGATGTGTTAGATGATATGTGTGACTCGCTCACCTCTATAAAGGAAATGAAAAAAACCTTGGTAGGTCTCTATTGTCCACGAGTGTGTATTATCATTGGCAACTAATCAGCACAGGGTTTCTAAAGCACACTGAACTCTGAGGTCAACAGGGCACTGTCTAATTAACCAGTAGAGCACAAATATTCTCATGGTGCTAGGGGAAAAGAGCGAGACTGAGAGAGAGTAACCTACAGGTGTGAGTCTGCAAGAGGCCATGTGCAATAAATTCTAAATCCAGGTTATGCATCGCATGATTTCCATATAAATTAATACCAATTCATTGGCATTCATTGTGTGGTGTAAAAAGTAACCGTCTATCCACCAGTACACGTGCACATACTTTACAGTGTGCTTCTCACTGATAGTCTAGAGGAGAATAGATTTATCATTGTGTTTATTAATGTATATGATCAGGGATGTAAATAGTCACTAATATTTCTGTGGTTTGAAACTGCAGCCAATTTGAATTCTGCTCTACCAAGGGCGTCAGTCTCTGAAAATATTGACAAAACAACTTTTGCAAAGTCGAAATGTATTTATTTTATTTGTGTCCCGTATATGTATATCTTGTCAGTTCTGTACATTATTTCAGTTTGAGATGGTTATTGTATTACTTTATAATAGAGGAGCAATAAGTCTGAATTACAGTAATAAAAAAATTCAGCCTCTTTGCTTGTTTGCTTTGTTCCCTATCTCAGCTTAATTCATATTAAATAAGTATTACTTTCATACAACATTTAAATCATATACTGCTGTTAATATTAAAGGATTAGTTCACTTTAAAATGAAAATTAGCCCATGATTTACTCACCCTCAAGCCATCCTAGGTGTATATGACTTTCTTCTTTCTGATGAACACAATCAGAGTTATATTAATAAATATCCTGACGTTTCCAAGCTTTATAATGGGAGTGAATGGGGCCCACGAGTTTGAAGCTCAAAAAAGTGTATCCATCCATCATAAATGTACTCCACACGGCTCCAGGGGGTTAATAAAGGCCTTCTGAAGCGAATCGATGGGTTTTTGTAAAAAAAAAAAATCCATATTATACGTTATACATATAACATGTTATAAAGTAAAATATCTAGCTTCTGCCAGACCGCCTTCTGTATTTTTCTTACAAAAACCCATTAATTTGCTTCAGAAGGCTTTTATTAACCCCCTGGAGCCGTGTGGAGTACATTTATGATGGATGGATGCACTTTTTTGAGCTTCAAACTCGTGTCAATGGTGGTTATGGGCCTGTTTAAATCCATTCCTCATTTTCCCCACGAATGTTAAAGAAAAAAAGAAAGTCAGAAGATTCCGTCTGGGCCTATTTATGACTGTACTGTAGGTAAAAGTTATGTGCAGGAAACCATTAATGTGTTAGATGTGTTAGATGATATGTGTGACTCGCTCACCTCTATAAAGGAAATGAAAAAAACCTTGGTAGGTCTCTATTGTCCACGAGTGTGTATTATCATTGGCAACTAAAGGCCTAATAAATAATTAATAAAGGCCTTTTGTAAAAAAAAATATCCATATTATACGTTATACATATAACACGTTATAAAGTAAAATATCTAGCTTCTGCCAGACCGCCTTCCGTATTTTTCTTACAAAAACCCATCAATTTGCTTCAGAAGGCTTTTATTAACCCCCCGGAGCCGTGTGGAGTACATTTATGATGGATGGATGCACTTTTTTGAGCTTCAAACTCGTGGGCCCCATTCACTGCCATTATAAAGCTTGGAAGAGCCAGGATATTTATTAATATAACTATTAATATAACTAAATTGTGTTCATCAGAAAGAAGAAAGTCATATACACCTAGGATAGCTTGAAGGTGAGTAAATCATAGGGGAAATTTTCATTTTAAAGTGAACTAATCCTTTAAGTAACTTGCAATTTATGTTTGAATTTTGTTCTTTTTTTCCCTATCTACCAATAAAAATTTCAAGCAGACAGTCTGGAAATGAAAGCATCAAGCTAAAGTGTGTCGCCAAGCAAAAGCTGATCGGGAATACAGTATAGGAGTTGTGCGGTTCTGTAATCACTCAGTTCTTACTCCACTCCGGGATTTCCTGCTTAAAAAACTAATCTGTATATTTAGATTCTTTCTGATTAAAAAAAAATTACTGTTTTGAATGATTAATAACAGTCTGCGTCGCTTTATCTGTTAGTTAATTGGTGTATAGTAGCATCTTCTCATTACCTGACTTTATTAAGAATAAGTGCAGGCTGCTTTAATATATACAATTAGTCCAAGCCGAGGAAGGTTGACTGACTTCATCCCAGTTGATAAAAGTCAAACAGGCAATTAAGAACCTCCTGTGTCTCTGTCAGCGTTTGCAGCTTCACACAGAAGATCAAATGCCATATGATACTCAATAAAGTACCTGTTTAATCAGTGAAATGCTATCCTTTCAAAACTCTCTCTCTCTACCTGATAAGAGACCTTAAATGTTATTAATCTTTAAAGACTTGGTTGTGGTTCAGCCAACATGTGTGTGCAGTGAATGGGAGACATTTGTTCCTTATTATCGGAGATAGAAGCTGCACTCCACTTGTGAAGTCTGATCGTATTAACACTTATTAATGTTTGATGACACATAGACTACTGACATTTGCAGGAGTCTAATAATTGGAAGGCCGATACTGGCGACGGGGTCTTGCACACAGACATGGATGCCTCTCTTAATGGATTTGAAAAGAACTCTGACCGCACTGGTTAATGAGGGTCAATAAGCATCTGGCTTCTACTTTTCCCCTAATTTCACAATTTAATTATAATTTATTTTGCATCACCCCACCACCACAAATATGAAATTGTAATGTGTTTTTATAATATTTATTTACTTGACATATTGTGTGATTTGCTATTATCTAAAAATTACAATGTGGTTTACACAAAATATTGTGGTTGTATGGTGCTGTGGTACAGTGAGGTTCTGAACGATTATAATATTCATGCATGTAATTTACACAACCATTCAAAATTTAGGGTTAGTAAGATTTTTTTAAATGTTTTTGAAAGAAGTCTCATACTCACCAAGGCTGCATTTATTTGATCAAAACTACAGTGAAATCATAATATTGTGAAATATTATTACAATTTAAAATAACTGTTTTGGATTTTAATATATTTTAAAATGTAATGTATTCATGTGATGGTAAAGCCAATACTCCAGTCTTCAGTGTCACACGATCCATCAGAAATCATTCTAATATGCTGATTTGGTGCTCAGGAAATATTTAATCTTATCAAAGTTGACATTTTTTTAATTAAAGGGTTAGTTCACCCAAAAATGAAAATTCTGTCATTAATTACTCACCCTCATGTCATTCCATCGTTCACCTTCAGAACACAAATTAAGATATTTTTGATGAAATCCGAGAGCTCTCTGACCCCTCCATAGAGCAATTTAATTACCACTTTCAAGGTCCAGAAAGGTAGTAAAGACATTGTTAAAATAGTTTAAATACTTTTTTGCGCAAAAAACAAAAAACAAAAAAAAACGACTTTATTCAACAATCTCTTCTCACGTGACGTAGCGCTTCGAAAGTGCTGCACTGGTTACACTACGTCAACAGTGTAGGAGACTGGCACAGACGAGAAGAGATTGTTGAATAAAGTCGTTATTTTGGGGGGGTTTTGCGCACAAAAAGTATTCTCGTCGCTTCATAAAATTAAGGTTGAACCACTGTAGTCACATGGACTATTTTAACGATGTCTTTC
The DNA here is from genome assembly GCA_039654105.1 of Coreius guichenoti. Lineage (NCBI taxonomy): Eukaryota > Metazoa > Chordata > Actinopteri > Cypriniformes > Gobionidae > Coreius > Coreius guichenoti. The sequence continues at coordinate 31,047,760 of CM077180.1, read as the reverse complement.
CTACCTTTCTGGGCCTTGAAATTGGTAATTCAATTGCTGTTTATGGAGGGGTCAGAGAGCAAAAATAAAAATAAAAATAAAAAATATCTTAATTTGTCTTCCGAAGATGAACGAAGGTCTTACGGGTTTGGAACGACATGAGGGTGAGTAATTAATGACAGAATTTTCATTTTTGGATGAACTAACCCTTTAATATTTTTGTAGAAACCGTAATATATTTTTTCCAGGATTATTTGATTATTAAAGTTTAAAAGAACAGCATTCATTCGAAATATGGTTTTTCTTTTGGTACCAATGTAAAAGTCTTGCTGTGATTTTCGATCAGTTTAATGCATCCTTGCAGAATAAAGGTATTAATTTCTTTAAAAAAAATAAAAATACAAAAAAATTACTAACCCCAACTTTTGAATGGTAGTGAACATTGTACCCCAAGGTACTTTAAAAATACCATAGTATTTATTTTTATTTATTTATTTATTTTGGTTAATGCCATACATAGTCACTAATGTAAATTGTTAGCCACAGCCATTTTATTTTATTAAGCAAATGTAGGGCCTATTATTATTCATTCAAATATGAGTATGCACATGCATGTAAACACACTGAATGGAGGCTATTATTATCGGTGCATTCAAATTACCTATTTAGAATTGCTCATTTATTTGTTGATGAGGTATAGTAATGTAGGCCTACATAATCAAATTCACAAATTACACGTTAAATAGTTTAATCAGCATCTCCCTCCTTCCTTCTGTCTGACAAGCTCCCTCTTTTTATTTTGAAAACTCAAGTAGGCCTATGCTGATTAGTATGGACGCCTTCTGTTTGTGTGCCTTCACGAGCAAGGAGAGAAGGACAGAAAAGGAGAAAGAGAGAGGGTGGGTGGGTGGGTAATATTTTTTACTGCCATGTATTCATTAAAATCTCTCTCGCTCCCTCTCTCACTCACACATGCATGTTTTTAATCTCATATGTTCCACTCACTGTCATCATCTTTATTCTTTTTATTACTGACTGTGCCTTGCTTTCTCACCCTTCTCTCCCTGTCCTTACTCCTCTCTTCTCCAGACTTGCATAAGAACAAAAAAGATCTGCCTGTGCAAGGGGAAAGTCACCTTGAAGGAGAGAGAGAGAGAGAGAGAGAGAGAGAGAGAGAGAGAGAGAGAGAGAGAGAGAGAGAGAGAGAGAGAGAGAGAGAGAGAGAGAGAGAGAGAGAGAGAGAGAGATTCGTGTGGGTGGAATAACTAGCAGAGGGATGAATCCCATGTTGATTGAATCAGGCAATAACATTCCCATGTGTTTGTTGCTCATAGATTCAGTACGTAAACGTTATGCCCTCTGTTTTCGTGTCATTTATTCATTTATTTACCTTTTCTTCTAGATTTTCCTCATAATGGCTTAATTTTATTATATTAATATTTTCAAAAATGTTTTAGTATTCTTATGCGAATACTGTACGTTATCAACAAAAGAAGCAAAATGACATTCAACAGTATTTCAATCAATCATATTTCCTTCGGTCATTATGTATACACGAGTCGAATATTTCTATCAAACAAATCATGTAAAATGCTTATGAACATTGTGCAGAATAATCAGAATAAAACAATCTACGTTATTTGAATTAGAATATAGCTATATAATATATAGAATATAGCCGAAATAGCTCAGTTGGGAGAGCGTTAGACTGAAGATCTAAAGGTCCCTGGTTCGATCCCGGGTTTCGGCAATTTTTTTTCTAACGAGCAATAACTTTACGTGTGTTCCTGGAGGGACACACACGCAGTTTTCAAATAAGACTGTAGGATTTGACTGGCTGGGATCTGGTGCATTTAATTAGTGTTGAAGCTAAAGTCGTGTGTCTCTGGTTATGTAGCGTACATATTATGGCCCGATGATGTCGCTGTAGTATTAGTTCATTCTTAAACGCCGCTGCGATTTTTCTCTAATAGCGCCAGAGGGCGATGTTTCTCTACAATTCAGTAGTCTTACGTCTAGGAAACCTCTAGAGAGACCAGGCAACTTGTGCTAACTGCTGACCAGAAAAACGTGGAAGTCACTGGACTGGACTGCAGAATGACTTTACGGTACAGTACCTTTAACTGCTTGAACCCAGTGTACCTGTTTGATATACAGCTCAATTGACTTAAGTCCTCTTTGTGCTTCACATATGCTCCTAAATGTTTGGCCTTACGTAGGCTATCATAACATCCTATAATAGTATAAGTATACAGTATATTTCTTGACACCTCCGTTTTTTAATACAAATTGGTAATTATCTGTGTATCTGTTTTATTTATTTATCCTTTACAAGAAAGAGTTCAGATCCAGGATTTGTAGTGTGTCAGTAGAATTGACTCACCTGTGCAACATGTGCGAGCATGTCAGTCTAATGATTCACATAGTACACACACAGACACAAACATGTGTAAATAGTACATACACAGACACAAATATGTGTACATAGTACACACACAGACACAAACATGTGTACATAGTACACACACAGACACAGACATGTGTACATAGTACAGACACAGACACAAATACACACAGAAACACATTTGGGAACAGGTATTACGTAACTAAAGACTGGCGTGCAACCAAATCCCAAAACTACTGCTTCATCTCCACAGATTCTCTCACACACATTCCAAATACCCAAAAACGTTTTCTGTTGTTCATGCTCAATCAATCATCACATCAGTCAGTCAGGCTCTCATATTTGACATTCTGTACTATATGTCTTTGTGGCTGCTTATTGAAGCTGCTCCCTAATTTATTTTTACTCATAATCTCTGGAGGACACTGAACCCCATAACCGTAAATTTGACACGTGAGTCTGATATATCTACTTCCAAGTTTCTACTCTTTAATGTCCCGTCTTGTAGATGTAGCATTTGGTGTGATGTGTATAAAACACATAGATGACATTGAGGACATTGACATCTATTAGATGTCATATTTTTGGTTTCTAGAAGAGTGCAGGTCACAATTAAATTAAATATATTGTTGGTTATCACTCAGTTAGCTTTGGACAGTATGTTCCAGGAGAACTGCCTTCATCATAAAATGTCTCCAGTTTTATTGTCCAGTCCCTCACTGGCTTCTTATTAAAAGCTTTATGGTTCTTTATGACCCTTGGATATCTTGCAGTGGCATAAATGTAGTTATATTAATCAGTACCAAGCAAAGAGTTCTGAGTCTGACATACATGGAGCTTCTTCGTTTTTATGGTGTAAGGCAGGCGTTTCTAACCACAATCCTGGAGCAATCCCTGGTGTAATGCATTGTGGGATTTTCTGATGCAGGAAGAGTATAGCTGCGTCCCCCAATTCAGAGGCTGCATCCTTCGAAGGTTGGAAACGAGCGTTTTTAAATGGGACATTAAAAAAGTGTGTTGGATTTACATGATTTAATCTTGTACATCAGTTCCACATAAATCACTTAAGTTAAACAAACGTAATTTGTTCACGTAATTTCAAAATCATGGAATGAAGTAATTTTTAGTATCCCAGTTAAGTAGTCTATATTAAAAGTTATTTTAATATGGTTCATTAATATTAATTAATTCATTCAATTTCTTATATTTTTGTCACATGACTAAATTATAAGACTGTACTAGCTAGCTTCCAAACTATTAGCATGTTAAATGCTAAGCATGAAATGTTCTATGGGCAAAGCAGTAATAACATGTGCTCTATTAGTCCATACCCTAAGCAAATGCTCCATTCTTCTCCACAATGGTAACCCAGTGTTATTTAAAATTGTTCTAATAATTCCAACGTAATTGAACATTAAACACTATCAAATGTTTGCTCATCTTGCTCAAAAACACATAAAATAACACTTAATTTCAACATTTTTACTCTCCTTGTTAAGTCCCAAGCAAAGCATGCTGGGAATTACAGTTTCAGCAAAAACTTGATTGGTTTACATTCCCCCTAAATAATGTAACCTAGTAGATTAGACATTTTAGATAATTACATTAATCGAAAGCAAAGAAATCAAGTTTAGAAGAGAAACACAATTTTGTTGCGTAAATCGCAAATAATATGTATAATATGTGTTTTCCTGGTTTTTCAGTGTACGGAGGATTGTTCTTGTCACCTAGCAACTGTGACAGCGGCCGTTGATGAGACAAACTGTCTAAGGGTGTACTCACACTAGGTGCTCTGAACCGTGCCCGGGCGCGTTTGACCCCCAAAGTCTGGTTTGGTTGTCTAGTGTGAGTGCTCCGTTCCGTGCCCGGGCGCGGTTCGTTTAGCCGGCCCTGGCCCGCTTGGAAGAGGTGGCACGGAACAGCTGTGCGCTACTTTCAACGCTACGACAGCAAACACCAAACTATTACTACTTGGATACACTTTTCAATTAATTCAAGTATATTTAGGTTTATAACGGTCCTGGTTCTCACCTTATTGACGAACATGAATTGTAGTTTGCGAGTAAAGCTGCAAATTCCTCCATCAAAGTCAGCTGCCTTCTGATACGTGCAGTGCAATCAGGTGAAAATCACTGCGCGGCATAAATGATCAATCTTTTAGGCAGTCTATTAACGAAAGAAGCGCTTTTCTTCCTGTTGTCTTCAAAACAAAAAGTTGCATCGTGAATGACGTAAGCGTGCTCCGGCCCGGTACGTTAAGTGCAATGTGAGTGCAGGCCAGCGGGGGAGTGGGGAGGGGGGACAATCGCGCTCGTGCACGGTACAAGGCAACCGTGCCTAGTGTGAGTACACCCTAATGTTCACTATGGTCCATTTCTGTATATAATAAAGAGTATAAACTATATATAATCGCATATTAGTTAGCAATAAGTCAACATTTGAACAGCTTTAAAGTTTTTTATTTTATTTTTACATTTGTATCATTAGATGTTTGAGTCCAATCATGTCGTCACTGGCATGCCATGAATTCTGGGGTAGGCAAGGCCGCAAATTATCTGTTGTACCCTTTATTTCACAAGAATTGGAGGATGCATTTGAAGGAGCCGCGCAGCGGTGACACAATTGGCCTTCAAAGGATGCAGCCTCTGAATTGGGACGCATCTTATGTCTGGTCCAATTATGTTGATACTGTTAACTGTGGTGGTAAAGCTTTGAAACATACACCAAATCAGTTGGACAAACTTTCATCAGAAATCAGAATGAGCTTTATTGTCAAGTATGTTCACACACACAAGAAATTTGTCTTGGTGACATGAACCTGCTCGACTCAGAAGTGTGGAATACTATTTGTTATATATAGCCAAAGACTCACCCCCGGTTTCACAAACAAGGCTTAAACCTAGACTAAAATGCATGTTTGAGCTGTTTTAACTGAAAGCAACTTGCACTGACATATCTTAAAATATGTCAGTTCCATTGTTTTGTCTCTAGATGCACAGCAGTAATGTTTTTTTCTAAGGCACATTGATAAAAGATACTTAAATGTCCTAATTGAACTAAGGCCTAATCCTGGCTTAATCTAAGCCCTGTCTGTGAAACCGGGCCTAAATGATTCAAATTGTGCTCAGCTCACTGCAGAGCCAAATGACGTCCCAACACAATGTAAAAGGTGGGGCTTGACCTAGTCCAGCTCCACCTCTTTGGAACTAATGGGTGGAGCTTGACCTAATTAAGTTTAAGTTTAGGGATAGGGTAAGGTTAGGATGTTAGCTCTGACCATTACATCCAGAGAGGGGGAGCTGGATGTCAAGATCCACCCATTGGCTCTGCAGTAAGCAGCCGCTCAAATAATGTGCTAATTAAAGCTACAGCTCCACCTGGGCAAATTCATTATTTTCTAGTGTCAGTTTTATTTTAGTATAATTTATGTACCATTATGGTATTCATATTTTGAATTAGCTTATATTTTCTGTTTTCATTTTAAATTTTAGTTCTAGTAATTTTATGTTTTTATCATGTTTATTATTTTTTCCCAAATATTGATATTAATTTATTTTTATTTCAGTTTTACTTTAATTTTGGTAATTTTAGAACCAAGGCAACATTTCTAATTTTCGTTTACATTAAGTTTTTCTAATATTTATGTTTTATTTTATTTCAGCTTTATTTAAAAAAAAAAAAATCTATTTTTAAAAGTTTTAGTTTTAGGGGCCGTTTACACTACACCGTTTTCAACAAAAAAACATTTTGGCTGTTCATTTACACAACAACAGCGTTTTGGCGGCCTAAAAATGCAAGCTTTTGAAATTGGGTTTCAAAGTGCAAGTTTCTGAAACGTTATCGTCTCCATGTAAACAACAAAAATGCGCATTTATGAAAATGGTGACATCACAGGTAACATATTACCTGTTCAGTCTATAGACGCATTACATCGCCAAATACTGGCCTGGCATACATAACAGTGTTTTTAGTTGTTTTCGCAGATCCGTGTGAACGGGGATCGTTTTGACAACGCTGTATGTGAAAAAAACAAGGGAAAAACTTTTCCATTTTTACTACATTGTTGTCATGTAAACATACCCTTAGTTTACATTAACAAAACAACACTGGCTAGTGGAGCTCTCCCGTTACTTAGTTCCTTGTCAGTTCACGTTTTTATGTTCTAAATTAGATCTTGAACTTTTAAGCTGTCATTACAGCATGAGTATAGAGTGAGTGTTTTGTGGCCTTATATTTCGTCTGACTCTCCTTTTCCCGTAGTATCTGCTTTGTTTTTGTTATTAACAGTGCAGTTATTGTTACAAAGCAAACAAACACCTTATGGTTCATCTATGCTACTTTATATATGAGGATATGCCACTGTTTTCTTATCGTTCTTGTCTTATCTGGTAATATTATATGCTATTAGACTAATTTAAGCACAGTATCAAACTCAATAAGGAAAACATTTCTCTTCCTTTAACAGAAATGCTGGCCATTTCCATCTACTTTATTGTGCTCAAGCAATATATTCTGTGAGTGTTTACTTGTTCATACATAGAATAAAAATGACACATTGTCAATAAATTGTTATTTGTAACTGACACCGCACCCTACCTGCTTATAGTACTCCGGCCTTCCTTGATGTTATTGTTTTCCTTATTTACAAATTCCAGGAAGTTTCTGTTTATTGTTTTTCCTCCATCTCAAAATTAACAACAATATTCAGGCCTCAAAGAGTCAGCAGGGAGCTGGAAATTGGTTAAAGGTCGAGATTATTCCCCCTTTCCCTTTATAGCCGCAGTAAGTTTTGTATTGGTTGTCAGTAGTGTTGAGAGTTATGATTGTGTTGTCACATAAATGTGGCCTTGGTCTGGTTGTGGTTTAATTTTTTGCTTTCAGACAAGGTTACAGTCTGTTTCTAATTAATTGCGATTATTGAACCGTGTTCTTCATTACAGAAAATGCGAAGAAACACATGGCTCTTAAACGGCTTCTTAGCTGCTAGCAGCCTTTTTTCTATTTACTACTAGCTTACATCTACATCTAGCTTACATCTAAACTTTTTTTCAGTAGCCAGCACTGTCATTTAAGAAGCAGAGAGTCCTTACAAACCAAAAATTTTGTGCAGGATGGAAAGCAAGACAGAGATGCTCTCTGACAGGACACAAATAATAACACGTGAGAAAGATGCTGACATGACTACGAGACAGAGATAAAGACCATCCTTTAGTCATGCAGAAGCATCTTCTATAATGACAGTCATGTCCTGCGGCAAAATCATCCATTAGACTTTGTGTTTGGAAACTTCTATGTGAATCACATGAAGAATCAATCCCAAAATCAAAAGAAACAAATAAGAAATATTATTTTGCATAAATTAATTAAAAAAAAATTTTAATTAAATTGTGACATTATTTTTTATGACGATCACATTTTTACCACAAAAAAAATCAGTTTAAAAAAAAAACTTTACTAATGTAATACAGTAATGAAAATCATCCTGATCATCTACAATAATGGTTGTAAAAATATATTTCATTGTCTTCCAAAATCCATTGGTTACTTTACAGTTTTTTCACTTACAGTGTCCTCTCAAAAAAAAAAACAATAAGTAAAATGTACTTAATTTTTCATTTGCAAGTTTTTGCACGCATATTTTTAAGTCAATTTCACATATGGAATTATGTAAGCTCTACTTAACTAAGTTAAGTAAAATTAACAAAGAAAATAAGTAATTTTAACTGGGCCAGTAAAAGGTTGAGTCATTTCTTGAGTAACTTTCCTTTGCAATACTTTTTACTCAAGCAATATAACACTGAATTAAGTAAACATCTAAGTAAATAATACAATATATAGTGTGTAGACACCATATCTGCATAATAGAAGCAACGCGGCACCTGAACACAGAGACCTCAATACTTGGTACAATAACAATGGTCAATAACATTCGATGGATTGTTTTTGAGTATGAATGGGTCATTTTGAGAAGAAAATTAACTCCAAATGTTACTAAACCTAACATCAAAAGCAACGATAAAACAGTGTAAAAATAGCTGGAAAACAGGGAAAAATCAACCTCATTAATTATTCAAGCACCAGTGCATGATGGGAACACCAGTATCAGAAAAGTTTTACTTAATTTTATAACGGTGAAATTTACGCTTTAATTTCTACAAACTTGAATTGATTACTAATATAGAATTTACTTTGTTTTTTTTTGTTCTTGCATGAACTATAACATTTTCATGTAGAAATTACATTTTTTTTCTGTAGTATTTACTTCACCACAGAATCATTTTTATCTGTGTATGTGTGTTGTATGTATATACACACACACACACACACACACACACACACGCAAATACAGATGTTCCACCTTCAAAAATATAAATAAAAAGTTAGTGTTCTGTCCTTGTGTGTATCAGTGTGATTTAATACACATCAAGGTCATCTGTCACCCTGCTGTTTTTATGTTTCGTGTTTGTGTCGTGAGCGCGTGCAGGTCCTCTTTTATTTGGTGTTCTGTCTGAAGTGTAATGGCTTCACTGGCAGTGATCCAGATTGACTGTAGGGGCCATCTGTCTTAACATGCTCTACATACAACTAAACAAATGTTTTCAGCACTGATAGCTGACCTAAGAATAGCAGGATTTGGCAAATTACCATAGCAACTGCCATAGCTGAGGCCCTGTTTCAAATTAATAAAGGCTATACCCTTGTGTGCAGACTTTAGCTGTTGTCTTTGCATAGACACTGCCTCAGGAAATGCAGGTTACAGAAGGAATAGTGTTTGTTTTCGTCACTCATCCTGTTATTTTCTTCTAGCTCTTTCTCTGTCTGGTTGCCTTTCAAGGGATCCTGAAATGCAGCTCACACGTGTTTGGCACTGAGAGGGAGAGATGTGCTCTTGAGATTTGGACTCTCAGTTTTGTACACATGAGATCACTTAAAGTAAATCTCTGTGGGCTGCTGCTCTCACACAAATATATAGAAGAATAAACATTGTTTTGTTCATACAAAGATAGACTGTCAGTGTAAAAAGCTGGCAATGAAAAACACTTCAGGAATAGTTATCCAACAATTAAAATTTTGCCGTTATTTACTCAGCCTCATGCCTTTCAAAACCCATCAGAAAACTTGAAATACAGCACACAAGCGGCATGCATTACTTTTATGGTGCTATTTTGTCCTTCCAATATGGTAAAAATGTCAAACATTTAGATATCAAACATATTTATTCTGTGACTTTTTGCAAAACATTGTTGGAGCTGAATACCATGAACAAAAATCAACAGCCTAAAGAACAACTAACTAATAAACTAGACTTAACTAATATAAATTTCAGTAAGTAATACAAAAAGAACAATTAGCAATCGGATAAATACATACACTGAACAGACTTAAGAAATTGAAAACAAATGTAAAATAGCAGTGAGTGATTTTTTTTGTTTGTTTGTTGTTTGATTAACATTAAAAACTCTGACAGCAGCAAGAATATTAGGTTGGTGTCACTTTAAAGGGTTAGTTCACCCAAAAATGAAAATTCTGCCATTAATTCGTCACCCTCATGTCGCTCCAAACCCGTAAGACCTTCGTTCATCTTTGGAACACAAATTAAGATATTTTTGATGAAATCAAAGAACTCTCTGAACCACCCATAGGCAGCAACGTCATTGCAACTGTCAAGGCCCATAAAGGCAGTAAAGAGATGCGGAATTGAGTTCTCTTTCACATCTTCTTGTGTTTGAATGGTTTAAAACCACATTAAAATGCGCACACAGGAATCGTTCTTGAATTGCGGAATTGAAATTTTAATTTTATAACAAGTATACGATTCCAGAATTGGAATCGATTTTCGATTCCCAACCCTAATTATTCCCCATTAAACGGAAGAGAGCGGACGTTTTTCAAACCTTTTTGCATTTCATGGAAGAAAGAAAACATGAGGGTAAGACTGATTTATCACTTTCAATGAACTATCCTTTTAAAGGTGAAGTGTGCAAATCCTGTCACTATAGCGACACCAAACAAATTGATGGTTTCCAAACAGGTTTCCTGAACGCTGCCTCCATTTTCCATTGGATGGCCAAACAGATAGTCCCACTCTACCTGTGAATGGCTTACATATAGTTTTGTCTGCATATTAAACTGGCATTAGGGAAAGATTTAAACATCAAAAAAATATAGCCTACATTTTACCTTTAGGAATGTTTTAAAGGAATCTTGTTTTTTTTTTTAATGCTCCTAAATAATAGCCGAAATACATTTTAAACACTTTACAGGAATTGAGAGAAATCCTGTTTCCCTATATTTAGCTTTCCTTGAAGGCAGCCAAACTGAATTTATTGTAATGCTGTTCACTGAGCTGTGCATAAAACCACAGCGTGGTGGCATAAGCTCAACATCACTCTTTTTAATGCTGCTCTCGGGCAATAATGAGAACACCACTGGATGCCAGGCAGGATTGTTGACTCAATAAGAGCTGGCATAAATATTTTAACTGCAAAAAAGAGGGTAGTTTCCGGTAGTTCTCACATTGAAGACTTTTTAATCCCTTTTCCTGACAGTGTTGAATGAGTCAGCTATTACGGCAAAACATTCAACTAAATGACAGCCTTTTTATCCAATTAGATCCACCTTTTCAATTCAAACAAACAAAAGCCTTTGGATAGATGTCACAGCCCTCACACAAGCACAGACATTACGGAAAATGAACTTTTTGAAGGTTTGTTTTACGCATGCTTGATGGATCATCAAGCCCTTTTCCAGTAATAAAGTAAGCCAAGTATGTTTCGACAACGTGGTCTTACTTTCTGCTTATCTTATAGTAGTGCTGGAGAAGTTACTTTGAATCTGTAGCTTCTCAAGTTACAAGCTCTAAATTTAAATTAGTAAAGCTTGTTTAGCTACATGACAAGCTATTAACAAAAATTAGCAAACTATATTTTTATTATTTAAGGGAGTATTATTGCTATAATGCTGTTCTTTAGAACTGCCTATTCATCAAAAAATCCTGGAAAAAAAAAAATATGGTTTCCACAAAGTTATTAAGCAACACAACCATGTTTAACATTGATAATAATAAGAAATGTTTTCTGAGCACCAAATCAGCATATTAGAATGATTTCTGAAGGATCATGTGACACTGAAGACTGGAGTAATGAAATGCCAGCCTTTCCATCACATGAATAAATGACATGATAACATAAAAGGCTTCTTTCAAAAACATTAAACACAAAAAAATGTATCAACCCCAAACTTTTATACTGTAACATAACTAACTTGATAATTTATTTAGCAGTCATATCAACAATCAATTGACATCAAAGATACAACAAAAAAATATATATATATATTTTTAATTTATTTTTTAAAAAATGACTTATTTTACGTAAAATGCCATGCGGGGACTCAAATGAAACGTTGATGTTCATTGAAATGAACCATCTGCATGCATCAATGTGCTATAACGAATCATCCGATAGATATGAGAGAGGGCATAGAGATTGTTTAATTATTATTAACTGTACATCTGTGGGAACAATGCTGCATAACATTAAATTCAGTATTTGCTACTTTTAGTTACACTGGACTGAAGTCTTATTCATTCATTATTCAATGTTCATTCATTATTATTTTATTTCGGTCCTTACAGACAATTTTTAATAATAAATAAAAACAAAAATATACATAATAACCAAAAAAGGTGTAGGCTGAAGCCATTGCTTATATTGCCACCCCTTATACATATTTATCTAATGAGCGTCAATTTTTTTTCTTATAGTTTCCAATTTAACAAGTGAGGAGATGATTAGTGTCCATATGATCTTATACTTCTACTATTTAAAATATAGGCAATAGCAAAAATAATACAGCTAATAATAACAGGTCTCTCTCTCTCTCTCTCTCTCTCTCTCTCTCTCTCTCTCTCTCTCTCACTATCTTTCACTCTGTGTATGTGTTTGCACCCATCACTTTGGTGTCCTTGTTCGGTTCTGTCTGGTCTTGTTGGTTATACTTCAGTAAAGTGATGCTCTGGGCTAGATTAATTGTGCTAGAGCTACGGTAGATGATACAGATTGACTGTCAGCGGTCTGACCTGACCATTGTGTGAGTTTGCCAGAAGTATTTGAACGTCTGACTCTGCACGTGTCACCAAAACAAAGTCAAGTTTGTTTGCGCAACTCTGGTCTTTGCCGGAGTCTGAATATAGAGAGATGTCCTACTGTATACGTTGTGTTCTCCATGAGCTGACACTATCCTGTGTCTGTTAGAGGTTGTTCACATGACTTTTAAAATGTGTCCATATTAGGCACTGTTCTAAACAGGTGACACTCCTAAACTGACCTATTTAGACCGGTATTTCCTGGTATTTAATGCTATTTTAGCTTGATATAATATCAAATTTTGCCATAAAATCAGAAGATCATCTGTTAGCATTTGGCAAAACATGCAATCATAGCCAAAGTTGAATTGCAAGTTATTGGATATGTACCAGTATTATTTTACATATAAAAGTTGTTGAGATTGTAAATTAAAATTCATATTTAGAGTGATTTTTAAAAAAAAAAAAAATTTCACACTGTCTAAAAAACAGATCCGTGTCACATGAGGGGAAAAAACTGCCTTCAACTGCGTCATGAACACAGCCTAAGTGTCTTTGGTAAAGTCAATATTAGGTCTTGTGTTTCAGAAAAAAAAATGACTACCTAGACAACCACCATCTGAAAGTTTTTGATGTCTTCTTTTTCATAGATTATGTTACTGGAATGCAACTGTTGTCATGGAGACGGCTGGTTCACTACAGCAAATGGAGTATCAGGTGTTTTCCCTTTTAGCTTAGCGTAATGTGTGAAGAATGTTTGTGAGTCTGTGGACTTTCCACGGGACGTCTGCATGATTGGCTCTTTGCCTGGTTAATTTTAGATTATCTAGTGCTCTCCGTTATTTCAGCATCCTAAATCACAGTAAATACTGCTTCTCTCAAACACTCTGAGTTTAACATGCATTTTTCACTTGGTTCACTTTATTTATACATTTGCATGATTTCCAACATTTCATTTGAAATGATAAAAGCTCAAGGGTTTGAACATTTGAAAGTAAAAAAATTAATACATAAATATTGGTGTAAAAACTTGTGTAAAATAAAATAATTTTTATAATTATCAAATATTAATTTATTTCACAGTACAACTGTAATTTACAACAGTGATATACACTCACCTAAAGGATTATTAGGAACACCTGTTCAATTTCTCATTAATGCAATTATCTAATCAACCAATCACATGGCAGTTGCTTCAATGCATTTAGGGGTGTGGTCCTGGTCAAGACAATCTCCTGAACTCCAAACTGAATGTCAGAATGGGAAAGAAAGGTGATTTAAGCAATTTTGAGCGTGGCATGGTTGTTGGTGCCAGACGGGCCGGTCTGAGTATTTCACAATCTGCTCAGTTACTGGGATTTTCACGCACAACCATTTCTAGAGTTTACAAAGAATGGTGTGAAAAGGAAAAAACATCCAGTATGCGGCAGTCCTGTGGGCGAAAATGCCTTGTTGATGCTAGAGGTCAGAGGAGAATGGGCCGACTGATTCAAGCTGATAGAAGAGCAACTTTGACTGAAATAACCACTCGTTACAACCGAGGTATGCAGCAAAGCATTTGTGAAGCCACAACACGCACAACCTTAAGGCGGATGGGCTACAACAGCAGAAGACCCCACCGGGTACCACTCATCTCCACTACAAATAGGAAAAAGAGGCTACAATTTGCACGAGCTCACCAAAATTGGACAGTTGAAGACTGGAAAAATGTTGCCTGGTCTGATGAGTCTCGATTTCTGTTGAGACATTCAGATGGTAGAGTCAGAATTTGGCGTAAACAGAATGAGAACATGGATCCATCATGCCTTGTTACCACTGTGCAGGCTGGTGGTGGTGGTGCAATGGTGTGGGGGATGTTTTCTTGGCACACTTTAGGCCCCTTAGTGCCAATTGGGCATCGTTTAAATGCCACGGCCTACCTGAGCATTGTTTCTGACCATGTCCATCCCTTTATGACCACCATGTACCCATCCTCTGATGGCTACTTCCAGCAGGATAATGCACCATGTCACAAAGCTCGAATCATTTCAAATTGGTTTCTTGAACATGACAATGAGTTCACTGTACTAAAATGGCCCCCACAGTCACCAGATCTCAACCCAATAGAGCATCTTTGGGATGTGGTGGAACGGGAGCTTCGTGCCCTGGATGTGCATCCCACAAATCTCCATCAACTGCAAGATGCTATCCTATCAATATGGGCCAACATTTCTAAAGAATGCTTTCAGCACCTTGTTGAATCAATGCCACGTAGAATTAAGGCAGTTCTGAAGGCGAAAGGGGGTCAAACACAGTATTAGTATAGTGTTCCTAATAATCCTTTAGGTGAGTGTATTTGTCTTTTTTTTTATAATTAGAGTTAAAACTACTACTCCTAATATAATAATAATGACCTTGAAGAGGTTTTTGGTTTCAGCAGCAGATGAAATGTCATATCGCTGTTAAAATCGCCATGTATGACAAAATAATTGCAATATTTTTTGGGGAAAGTTGTGTAGCCCTATATATAAATTATTTTAAACTTCAGGTAAATATTTAACGTCTAAAGCCCTATTCGGACGGTAATTGTTTCTCGTGGACGTCTGTAAAAATAAATTTGCATGCCACCTCAGTGATAAAACTCGTGCATTCGGATGGCGATTTATTCACGGTGGAGGAGCTAGTTTTGTGATCCTACGAACCCGGGAACGCGCTGCTCACGTGGTCAATAACATGATTGCCTGCTGTAAATAAAATGTCATATGCTTGGAATAATAAGAATAAATTCATATTTAATTTAATAATAGGAAAATACTATTCTGATTATCATTTAAATCTTCTGTTTAAAAAAATAGGAAGATATAGACGCATTATAGTTAAAATGCTTTTCTGTCTTGTATTTTAAAAATGTGGAAATGAGTAAGTTAATACAGCCTCTTATTTACATGAGGATGAGGTAAATATAATGCTGCTTGGTTATTTTAAAGTATTGCTGCCGTAATAACGGCCCATTTCAAATGTTTACGTGCTTTTCTTCTCTTTCCCTTTTGAGTGGTAATAAAAGATTATTTTTGTAAATACTTTCCAGCATTTCAGTAATAAAAGTGTAGGCTAGATCTTTAAAATGCATCCAAATTACAGCGAAGCGCAACGATATGGTGCTCCGCAGTGGTCAAAAAGGATATAAACAGTGAATTTTGAAGCAATCTCTTTTTGAAAACTCAGAGATGTGGATTCGGATGGCAATTAAATTACCACACGTCCATGGTGTTTGTCTAAAAACAGTAGCTAATTCGGCCGGGGATTTTTACGTGGGTGGTGGAGAAAAACACTGACACTCTGGATTCAGACGGCAATAAAATCACTGACTAGCCCCTGTAAATGATGAAAACACCTTACGACCCCATGAGAAACAATTACCGTCCGAATAGGGCTTAAGGGGTTCAGCTGACAGAAAATGTTTGGTAACCCCCGATCTACTATAAGTGTCTTTCAACAACAACAAAATCCTCATTTGTAATATATTTTGTTCATCAGGGCATATCACCTTGATCCTTTCAAAAGGAGGCTCATAAATGTCCTTAACCTAAATTAAAAGGTTAGTTCACCCAAAAATGAAAATTCTGTCATTAATTACACACCCTCATGTCGTTCCAAATCAGTAAGACCTTCGTTCTTCTTCAGAACACAAATTAAGATAAATCCGAGAGCTCTCTGACCCCTCCATAGACAGCAATTTGATTACCACTTTCAAGGCCCATAAAGGTAGTAAAAACATCGTTAAAATAGTCCATGTGACTCCAGTGGTTCATCATTAATTTTATGAAGCGACAAGAATACTTTTTGTGCGATAAAACCCCCAAAAATAACGACTTTATTCAACAATCTCTTCCCGTCTGTGCTGTGCCAGTCTCCTACGCTGTTGACGTAGTAAATACAGTGCAGAGCTTTGGAACCGCTACGTCAGAACGCCGGCTTGCCATTGGCCGACGCTGTTCACGTGAGCACCACGACGCATGCGTGTGATGCTGACGCAGGAGCTAGCCAATGGTGAGCCGCCGTTCTGCCGTAGAACTCGGAAGTGCTGCACTGGTTATACTACGTCAAAAGCGTAGGAGACTGGCACAGACAAGAAGAAATTGTTGAATAAAGTCGTTATTTTTGTTTGTTTTTTGCGCAGAAAAAGTATTCTCGTCACTTCATAAAATTAAGGTTGAACCACTGTAGTCACATGGACGATTTTAACAATGTCTTTACTACTTTTCTGGACCTTGAAAGTGGTAATTAAATTGCTGTCTATGGAGGGGTCAGAGAGCTCTCGGATTTCATCCAAAATATCTTAATTTGTGTTCAGAAGATGAACGTAGGTCTTAAGGGTTTGGAACGACATGAGGGTGAGTAATTAATGACAGAATTTTCATTTTGGGGTGAACTACCCCTTTAAATAGTTTTTCCATATTTGATCAATAGGAAATTGCATTTAAACATGTACATAGTCAATAAGGGCCCTAGTGTGTGTGAGTGTATACAAAGGGCACATCCTTTTTTATGGAAAAATAGCAAATAGTCTTTTTAAACCATTTATTAGGGACTTTTTCCTTCTAGAGATCTGATTGGACAAAAATATGTTTTCATCAATATTTTCGGTCTGGAAGATTTAAAATGTTTAAATGTGCAAACATTACTTTTATGTATAGCAAAATGTAAAATATGCTGCTTATTTCTTTAAGTATATTATTAACGATGATCGATCTAGACCCAGAAGACACTGATGGAGTGTGTCATCTGATCTCTGCACTGTGAACCTATTATGTAGGGAGAGGAGACCCATTAGCTAGAGTTTCCCTGACCCAAGTGTGTGCTTTCGAGTTATATAAGCAAGTTGCTCTGTCTCTCGGCAGCAGGAATGGAGGCAGCTCAACTCCACTGTCATGACAAATATGCTGATGGAGATCAGCAGCTTCATTACACATATGGCACACCACATCTCCATACATCTTACTTAATTGCTGATGTGTGTGTTTTTCTGCATGCATTGGAAAGTGTTGGCTGAGGGTGTTCTCACGTCTCATTTGATTCTGATTCACATGCAGGAATTAGATCCATTAACCTTTGATGAACGTCATCCTGTTTCAGCTACCATTTCCAGTTCCTCCTCACACACATACACTCATTTATACACACTTAGTACACACAGGCGGTCTATGGGGAGACTTGAATGATGCCAGACAGAATAGTGACGACTATTAAACCCTTGGTCTGACACAACAACATGCACTCACTCCGCTAGTTACACAATCTGCTAGGGCTGGACGATTAATCGAGAAGTAATCGAAACAGAAATTCAGAACCTCTAACCGACGTAATTTTCCCATGTCGGTTATTTCGGTTTTAGTCACGTGACTCCGCCCCGTCAGTCACATCAAGTGCAGTTTGCAGGCACACGGAAAGATTCAGGAGCAGTTATCTTTGTTTATACAATCTGGATGCTCAGAATTACTATGGTAATTACATGTTTTACACAGTTTATACAGGTAAATTAATCGCCGTTCTTATATGCGCTGCTACACGCACACACAGACGGCGCTCGTAAGCCCCGAAGCCAGATTAAATGCGTTTAAAGGCTTGCCAGTTTGAACATTCAAGCGATTTTACACTATTCAAAAACAACAATATGGCAAACATCTCCGTTCAGTGCTCGTGAGCTTTTTTCTGTGACACAGAGAGCCGAGTTGTGTCGTGTCTCTGACAACGCGCGTGCCCTGAAGTCAGATCACTTTCACTTGCGTCCTCACAAAACTTTGTCAATTGTCAGTTTTAAGGCCTGCCCGTTTGAACATTGAAGCGATTTTAGACCATCGGATGTGTATTATGTTGAACTAATGCCTGATATATTGTGACACACGAACACTCATACAGACAATAGCTCGCACATCACGTGAAGATCGCGCGTAGAGAGGAGCGCAGAAACTCATTGTCAACGCTGTCCTGTGATTTATCACTAAAGTAGCTTAGAAACTCAACTGTTATAGCATAAATTTGCCTACCTTTGAAGTAACTACAAACCACACAGCTTCATAATTAATAGAGACGGTATGACTAATTCACACACACAATCACTCTCTCATTAATGCATTCAAATAAATGCAATGTAGGCCTACTGTGCTAATTTATGTGTATCTGATGTACAACAAACAGAAATCTGTAAGAAATGTTACGACTTGATATTGTTACGACAATAACTGCTGAAAATGAAAGTTTCCTTCAAGTATTTTAAAATCACAAAGAGATGCACTTTTTCATTAGAAAAAAATATCCCACCTTTAATAGTTGAACATATTTACAGTACAAACCTTATCAGTGAACTATGAGGGCAAAAAAAGAGCAAAATAATCGTAATCGAGGTAAAATGTTCAATTAATCAAGATTTTGATTTTAGGTCAAATCGTTCCAGCCCTACAATCTGCCTTCAGAGCTGTAATAGCAAATCTAATAGTTTTTTTTTTTCTGGCTGATATTTTTAGAAGCGATTTGAATGGTTTCCCTTGAATTGATCTACTTTATTAAAGAAATTGCAGGTTTAACTGCGATTGTGTTTGTGATGACTGGGGGAATCTGTCTGTTGAGCTCCAATAAAAAACGTACTCGGTTACTTACGTAACCTCGGTTCCCTGAGATAAGGGAACGAGTACTGCGTCTTCTAGACACAATGGGAAATAATCTATTTCTCGAATTACTGAAGCACTTTTGTAAAATCACGCAGTGCTACTGCCCAGTCAAAACAGTGTCGAGACATCTCGCACACTATTGGCTGTCCAGTGGGAACTGCATGAACCAATGGCAGAACAGTGTAACTGAGCGAACCAATGGGCACAATGCCCGCGAAGCAGGGCACAAAGCCCGCGAAGCTGAGCACAAAGCCCGCCAAAATGGGTGTGGCATCTGCCGTAAAGGTACGCTGTAATGCCCTAAAACGTCAGGTTATATCGACTGAAGCGACAATCACCCGTTGTTTAGTGCCATAGCCGTCTACGCAGTACTCGTTCCCTTATCTCAGGGAACCGAGGTTACGTAAGTAACCGAGTACGTTCCCTTTCGAACGGTCAGTCGTACTACGTCTTCTAGACGCAATGGGAACCTTTTCAATCCCGCCGTGCTATTATAGGCGCAATGACATGTACTCCCTCAAGTTGAACACTTATTAAAGGGCCCAAGACTAGAGTTATTGACACGTCATAACATGTGTGTGTGTGTGTATATATATATATATACACACACACACATACACACACACGTGTATATATATATATACACACACACGTGTGTATACACTCACCTAAAGGATTATTAGGAACACCTGTTCAATTTCTCATTAATGCAATTATCTAATCAACCAATCACATGGCAGTTGCTTCAATGCATTTAGGGGTGTGGTCCTGGTCAAGACAATCTCCTGAACTCCAAACTGAATGTCAGAATGGGAAAGAAAGGTGATTTAAGCAATTTTGAGCGTGGCATGGTTGTTGGTGCCAGACGGGCCGGTCTGAGTATTTCACAATCTGCTCAGTTACTGGGATTTTCACGCACAACCATTTCTAGAGTTTACAAAGAATGGTGTGAAAAGGGAAAAACATCCAGTATGCGGCAGTCCTGTGGGCGAAAATGCCTTGTTGATGCTAGAGGTCAGAGGAGAATGGGCCGACTGATTCAAGCTGATAGAAGAGCAACTTTGACTGAAATAACCACTCGTTACAACCGAGGTATGCAGCAAAGCATTTGTGAAGCCACAACACGCACAACCTTGAGGCGGATGGGCTACAACAGCAGAAGACCCCACCGGGTATCACTCATCTCCACTACAAATAGGAAAAAGAGGCTACAATTTGCACGAGCTCACCAAAATTGGACAGTTGAAGACTGGAAAAATGTTGCCTGGTCTGATGAGTCTCGATTTCTGTTGAGACATTCAGATGGTAGAGTCAGAATTTGGCGTAAACAAAATGAGAACATGGATCCATCATGCCTTGTTACCACTGTGCAGGCTGGTGGTGGTGGTGTAATGGTGTGGGGGATGTTTTCTTGGCACACTTTAGGCCCCTTAGTGCCAATTGGGCATCGTTTAAATGCCACGGCCTACCTGAGCATTGTTTCTGACCATGTCCATCCCTTTATGACCACCATGTACCCATCCTCTGATGGCTACTTCCAGCAGGATAATGCACCATGTCACAAAGCTCGAATCATTTCAAATTGGTTTCTTGAACATGACAATGAGTTCACTGTACTAAAATGGCCCCCACAGTCACCAGATCTCAACCCAATAGAGCATCTTTGGGATGTGGTGGAACGGGAGCTTCGTGCCCTGGATGTGCATCCCACAAATCTCCATCAACTGCAAGATGCTATCCTATCAATATGGGCCAACATTTCTAAAGAATGCTTTCAGCACCTTGTTGAATCAATGCCACGCAGAATTAAGGCAGTTCTGAAGGCGAAAGGGGGTCAAACACAGTATTAGTATGGTGTTCCTAATAATCCTTTAGGTGAGTGTATATATATATATATATATATATATGTGTATGTGTATGTGTATATATATATATTTTCTATGCGTATGGGCTCAAAAAAGGCCAGTAACTACAAGGAAAAAAACTTTTGTAAGCATTGAAGCATATGAAGGCCCCAGATGCCAACTTATTAATAGGACGGGCTTGCAGAGGCCGTCTTAGTATTTGTATACAGCGAGGACTTGTGCCTGCAGCGCAGGGACTTCCAGGCTGTAGAATCTGGTAAAAGTAGACAGTGAGGACCAGCCTGCCGATCTACAGATGGCACCAATAGAAACTCCACTAGACCACGCCCAGGAAGAGGCCATGCCTCTGGTGGAGTGAGCTTTGACACCTATGGTGCATTGGAGGCCCATAGTGTCGTAAGCTAACGCTATTGTGTCCACTAGCCATCTGGCTAGGCTTTGTTTGGTGACCGGAAGTCCTTTAGTGCGGCCACCAAAACTTACAAAGAGCTGCTCCGACTGTCTAAAGTGGGAGGACCGCTCAATATATGCTCTAAGCACCCAAACTGGGCAGAGCAGGTGTGACTGTCTCTCATCCTCAGAGGGGGGGAGAGCAGAGAGAGTGATTACCTGTGCTTTGAACGGTGTTGAAAGCACTTTGGGTACATAGCCATGTCTCGGTTTGAGGATGACTTTAGAATCGCCTGGGCCAAATTCTAGACAGTCATGTTCACAGCGTTCACAGAGAGCGCTTGAATGTCACCAACACGCTAAACTGATGCCAGTGCTAATAGCAGGGCAGTTTTCAGCGAAAGCGGTTTTAATTCGGCCGTCTGCAACGGTTCGAAGGGAGGTTCTTTTAGTGCTCGTAGTACCAGTGAAAGGTCCCAGGCAGGCAGGCGAGGAGGGTTAAGCCTCCTGGCTCCTTTTAAGAATTTTACGACCATGTTGTGTTTACCTACTGATTGGCCAGCTATCGGTGCATGAGAAGCGGCGATAGCTGCCGTGTAGACTTTGAGTGTGGATGGAGTGCGTCCTGCATCCAACATCTCTTGTAGAAAAACGAGTATCTGTGATATCTCGCATAACACTGGGTTATGGTTCCTGGCTGAACACCAGTCAGAGAACACTGACCATTTAAGGGCATAGAGACGCCTAGTAGACGGAGCTCTAGCTTCACTGATAGTGCTCAGGACACTCACTGGGAGGTACTCGAGCTCCCTTTGAGTGGCCAGACATGTAGTGCCCACAGTTTGGGACGGGGGTGCCAGACTGTCCCGTTCGCCTGAGAGAGGAGATTTTTTCTCAGGGGAACTGGCCATGGGGCTGCTGATAGTAGCTGAATTAACTCGGGAAACCAGTGGTGGGTTCGCCAAAGTGGAGCCACTAGCAGGACTGTGTGCCCGCATTCCCTGATTCTTTTTAAGACCTGAGGGAGGAGCGGGACTGGAGGAAAAGCATAAAGCACACTGCTGGGCCATTTGTGGGCCAGCGCATCCTTGCTTTTTGAAAAATAAATCGGGCAGTGACAGTTGTCTTCGGAGGCGAAGAGGTCGACCTCTGCCCTCCCGAAAACATTCCATATCATCTGAACCGTTTGGGGATGGAGAGTCCATTCCCCTGGGGACACGAGGCCCCTGGAGAGCATGTCTGCTCCCTGGTTCAGTCTGCCTGGCACATGCACTGCTTTTAGTGAATGTAATTTGCCTTTTGCCCATAGGAGGAGATGTCTGACCTGTTGGTTGAGCCATCTCGACCTGAGCCCGCCTTGGCGGTTTATGTAGGAGACAACTGTCGTGTTGTCCGTGCGGACTAGAACATGGTGACCTGAGAGTCTCAAGGGCTAGCACTACTGCCAGCATTTTTAGGCAGTTTATGTGCAACCGTGACTCCGTGCTCGACCATTAGCCAAAGGCCGGTTCACCCTCGCACAGAGTGCCCCAACCCATGTTGGAGGCATCCGTGGTGACCACCATCCATCTGGAAACTGTCCCCAAGCTCATTCGACCATGGGGCCAGGGCTTTGACGCAGCCGCGGCCCACTTTGATCTAAAGCTGGCCTGAATGCCACGCTTGGGGAGGAACCCGTGATTTCAGCCAGTACTGCAGGGGGCGCATGCGCATCATGCCCAGCGGAAGTACTGGAGAAGCTGATGCCATTAGGCCTAGCATTCTCTGAAAAATTTTTAGGGGTCTGTTCGTTCCCGTTTTGAATGAACATGCAAGCTGCTGTGTAGTCAGAGCGCGCTCATTCAACAGCCACGCCCTCATTTGGGCTGAGTCTAAAATCGTTCCCAGGAAGGAGATTCTCTCTGCCTGGGAAGCAATGAGCTCTTGGCTGTATTTATTCTGAGACCCAGGCATTCTAGATGGCTGAGTAGCACAGATTTGTGAGATTTTATTTCTTCCTCTGACTGGGCCAGTATAAGCCAGTCATCGAGGTAGTTCAGAATGCGCATTCCCGCTTGTCTTAAGGGAGAGAGAGCTGCATCCATGCACTCTGTGAAAGTGCGGGGGGCAAGAGACGGGCCAAATGGCAGGACTGTGTACTGATAGGCCTTCCTGTCGAACGCGAATCTCAAAAACGGTCTGTGACGTGGGATAATTTGGATATGAAAGTAAGCATCTTTCAGATCCACTGAGAAAAACCAGTCCATCAGGCTGATTTGCACGATGATCTGTTTTAATGTCAGCATTCTGAAAGGCTGTTTGATAAGAGCCTTGTTCAGATGTCTGAGGTCTAAGATGGGCCTGAGGCCGCCATCTTTTTTGGGGACGAGGAAATAGCGGCTGTAAAACCCTGACTCGCTCTGTGCTGGAGGCACCGCCTCTATAGCTTTTTTCATCAATAGGCTCTCCACTTCGGTTTTGAGGACGTGAGTCACATTGCTCTCCACCAAAGTGTGTGTTATGCCCGTGAAACGGGGTGGTTTGCGAGCGAATTGGAGCGAGTAACCTCGTTGAATTGTTTTTATAACCCACTGTGACACACCGGGGATGGCTTTCCAAGCCTCTGCCCGGTTGTACAGGGGTTTTATAGTGTCGGAAGGACTTCCGTGTGGTGTGGAAGAGACAGAAAACTCATTTTTTGAACATTCATGTTTTTTATCGACAGAGCCCGACCATTCCTCAGCATCTGAAGCGACGAGAGACATGGAGTCATCGTGTGGATGCTCGTTGTCCTCATTGCCGCTGGATGAGACCAGGCCCTCGGCTTCGGGCGGAAGGAGCAGGTCCGATCAAGAGAACGTCAAGGGAGAAACGTCTCTCTGAGGCGAAGACGAGGCACGCGGGCACTGGGCCGACGTGAGCTCGTCAGCCTCGGTGTACTCAGCCCTCTGGCTCCGCCGCTTTTTCCGCCGAGGTTCAGACTGGAAAGGGAACGGGGGAGCGCGAGGGGCGGGGTCGCACTCTGAAAAGAGCGCTATCCGCGAGCGAAGAGAGATCAGAGAGAGCAGCGTCTGCGTGGGCTTTGCCCAGATAGATCACACACACGTCGTGGCCGTCCTCTTCATGCAGGTGAGTGCTGCATGTAACACATGTTTGGCGCGACATTACGTAAGTCGCTTATAGTAATATAGAAGGATACACCATAGTGTTTCACCGGAGAGCGCAGGGGAAAGGCGCGACAGCTCGCGGGACCGCTGGCAATTGAGCGCGCTGAAAACAGGCCGCTGACTCGTTGCAGGATGTCCGGGCTGGCTAGCTCGCGAGCTCGTCTTTTCTCGGCGAAGGTGGTGTAGCTTCGAGAGTTTATCAGCAAGGACCGAGATCGTTGCTGAAGGAGATTAATCTGACGTTTTAGGGCATTACAGCGTACCTTTAAGGCAGGTGCCACGCCCATTTTGGCCGGCTTTGTGCTCAGCTTCGCGGGCTTTGTGCCCTGCTTCGCGGGCATTGTGCCCATTGGTTCGCTCAGTTACACTGTTCTGCCATTGGTTCATGCAGTTCCCACTGGCCAGCCAATAGTGTGCGAGATGTCTCAACACTGTTTTGACTGGGCAGTAGCACCGCGTGATTTTACAAAAATGCTTCAGTAATTCGAGAAATAGATTATTTCCCATTGCGTCTAGAAGACGCAGTACGACTGACCGTTCGAAAGGGAACTACTGTCATTTGCAAATAAAACTAAAATAAATAATTTTAAATACTACAAATTAATATTGTAGCATCACATTATAATGTATAGTATGAAAAAATAGATAGGCCTATTCATTTTGAGATTTGGAAAAGATTACTTTTAACAATGTCATTCAATTATTAGTATTTTAAAGGGATAGTTCACCCAACAATGAAAATTGTCATTTTCTCACCCTCAAGTTGTTCCAAACCTGTAAGAATTTCTTTCTTCTGCTGAACACAAATCAAACAGTTGATGGTTGATATTTGTTTGAATTTTTTTTTTTTCTCTCTCCATACTATGGAAGTCAATGGGGTCCATCAACTGTTTGGTTACCCATATTCTTTAAAATATCTTCCTTTGTGTTCAGCAGAAGAAAGAAATTCGTACAGGTTTGGAACAACTTGAGGGTGACATTTTCATTTTTGGGTGAACTATCCCTTTAAAGATTATCTTTGAGTGATCATTAGATGATGGCACAAGGGAAATGAGCCTGCACAAATCGTTAATTTCTTTTTTTTTTTTTTTTTTTAATCTGATCTGGATAAAACAGATAAATTTAGAAAATCTAATATCAGCGGATATCGAATATGATACCCATATATTGTGCATCCCAACCACCAAGAACCCTGCCAGTTAGCAACCACCTTGCAACTCCAAAGAAATGCCCTAGAAACCACCTAGATGTGCTAAAAACCACTAAGAACACTTGACAAACTGCATAGCAACACCCAGGAAACAACCCACAACACCCTGGCGTTGTGAGGGCAAGTAGTGTTGACTGTTATTAGTATAGTGACACTCTTTTGTCTTTTTCTACAGAAAATATAAACATTTTGTGTCAGTAATTATTTAGCAATTTAATGGCAACTCTTGACTTCTTGACTTCTAGTATTCTATTTCTCGCTGTCTGTCATTCTCAACCTTGCCATCTGTGACTTCTGCCCTTCTTTTGTTGTTGTTCTTTCTCTTTAATCTCTGGTCTTAGTGGGTCAATGCTAAACGTTATGACTGTGATCCATACAAAAAGGTCA
The DNA here is from genome assembly GCA_039654105.1 of Coreius guichenoti. Taxonomy (NCBI): domain Eukaryota; kingdom Metazoa; phylum Chordata; class Actinopteri; order Cypriniformes; family Gobionidae; genus Coreius; species Coreius guichenoti. Next base: position 31,021,645 of record CM077180.1, on the reverse strand, counting down.
CTCAATAGCATGCACTCTCTTAAGCATAAAGCCTGGACACACTGCCGGAGGGTTATATAGGGTGGAATTGAATGTTTTGTGTGTGTAAAGTGTGGCGCCTCGGGTTAGGAGGCATGTTATTGTGCCTTATAAAAATAATTTTCTTGTTTCATAGGGCTGGCCAAACATAAGACGGAAAGAATAGCAAAGTGGAGGAGTAGAATGATGAAAGGATTTTGGAAAGAATGAAAAAGCTGCAGCAACAAAGCTGCGGAGCCATGTGGAGCACTTTTATGACGGATAGATGCACTTTTATGGACCTTGAAACAGAAACAGCCATTCACTGCCATTATAAAGCTTGGAAGAGCCAGGACATTTTTTAATATAACTCCGATTGTGTTCGCCTGAAAGAAGAATGTTATATACGTCTAGGATGACTTGAGGGTGAGTAAATCATGGGCTAATTTTCATTTTTGGGTGAACTATCCCTTTAATATCATCACTCTGCTCACTCAGCTGTTGTCTTTATAACAACACACAAGCACATTGTCCAGTTAAGAAATTTATTATTTGTCTGTGTGACAGCTCAGTTTTTCTGTTGGACTGCAGCTCTGTGTTATCGCATTGCTGTCTAAGATTCCTATTCTCCTCATTGCTGTTCCTGAAAGCCTGCAGTCTGAATCATGCTTTACACTCTCTCAGCTGAAACTGCGTCACTTCTCGCATTTGCACGGACGTCACAAACACCAGTCGCCCTTCAGGTGCAATGACAGTCCAATCACAGGCACGCCCGCACAATTACACTGTGTTCACTGAGCAATAAACTGTGACAACGGCAGCGTCAGCACTGCGTGACTACACTGGCACATATACTTTATGATAATGTTGGCAGGAGACTGCTGAATGGTTTTCAGAATATGACTCGTCCATTTGAGGCCATTTAGAAGATGCTGACTCGAGATCTTGATAAGCAATTATTTTAAGCGTTTTTAAGTCCAGTGTATTAGCTACTTTGTTACCACCATTTTCTCACCCTCACTCACAAACGTGCACTACTTACTCTCTTCTGAAACAAAAGAAGATATTTTGAAGAATGTTGGTAACCAAAAAAGTTGTAATTTTGTATAAACACTGAGACATTTCTCAGAACAGTTTCTTTTATGTTCCAGAAGAAAATCAGTCCATCCATCCATCCATCCATCCATCAGGTGTGTGTATATTTTTATGTATGTCAGCATAAGTGAATCATTCACTCATTCATAACCTAGTTTGACCTCTAAACATTCTCACACTCTGACTGACTGCTGTCAGAGACATAGCTCTTAGGCTCTGTTTACACCTGGTATTAAGATGCGTTTTGGTCAATCGAATCTCAAGTGGATGCCGCTAAATACAGGTGTAAACAGGGTCTAAAGCGTTTTGAGCTTGTCTACTTTCAACCACTTCCAGAGGTATTCAAAAACGCATTAGACCAGATTGATTTTATATAGTGTAAAAGCTCATGTGGCTACTCTCCGCCTACTGACTTAATGCATAAACATTATGGGAAGTACACTAGCCAGACAGGATTTAAACTTTGTTTGCTGAAGACCCAAGTTTGGTTTGAAGAAGAAAAACACATCAAGCATAATGTTCACCATTCCTGATTTCTAACAAGCATTCACAGCATTCGGCGTGGTCTTGCGGTTATCAGAGCAGAAACGAAAGCTGATACTCTCCGTATGTTTTTCCGTCGACTCATATGCATTCATATGTAAATTGTGCAAGCTTATTTTGTCCATTAGATCGAAAGATCTGAAAAAAAACCATACATTTACCTGCCCATAGACCCCAGCAACCCCCACCCCCTTGAAGAAATCAAGACAGAAGTGGTTGGAAGTGGACAAAAGAGACGCATTAAAACACCAGGTGTAAACGGGCCTCATCCACTTGGGATCCGGTCAACCAAAACGCATCTTAATACCAGGTGTAAACAGGGCCTTGTTGCTACACCAAATATAGCCAACAGAGACCACGATGGTCCGCTGATAACATTTTGAATAGAATGATCAGTAAAGATCGCAAGTAAGTGAATTTAAAGGTTAAGCGTCTAATTTATATAACAAATGAACAGCTTAGTTGTCTCTGCGTATTAAACTGGCATAGGAGACTTTACTTTCATCTCAACAAAACACCAAGCATCTGATTTCACGTTAGGGGCAGATGGGGTCAGATTTGATATGCTCTACGTTATTATTGTGTCATGTTTGTGTGAGTCTGCTTTGGATAAACATGTTGTGATATAAAGGAGGACTGTGTATGAAATGAAACGGCATGACAGTAAATACGGGCAAACGGTTACGTGTTGTCTGTGTGAAATATGCCTCTTGTTCTATTGACAATGTAGGTGTTGACGTTTGTGTATGTGTGTGTGTCTCTGTGTCAGCCGGTATTTTTCCACTCCTGTGTCCTCTTTGTGTCTTGAGCTCTTTTATCAGGTAACCGGTCACATATATTGCTGCTTTCTGCTTGGAAAATTCCATGCTGCATCCTTGAAGAGGAGAGAGAGCAGTAGGGAGGGAGAGAGTGAGTGAAGATGAGAGATGTGATGGAGAGAGTGTTCGAGAAAAAGTGTGAGAAGGACAAGGAGGAGTGTAATGAGATGAGATTAGATCATGCTTTAGTGTGAAGAGGACCATATCGACCCTAGTATCTAATCCAATGCACATAATGTGAATGGAAAGCTCTGGAAAAAAGAGCAACCACACAGAGAATGAATGTCACAGGGAAAGTGTCTCTTCAAACCATTTGATAGCAGAGCTTTAAATTGCCTCAAAAGCATTCTTTTTTCCTTTGCTGTAGGCCTATAGAATAATATATCCATGATAATATACACTCACCTAAAGGATTATTAGGAACACCATACTAATACTGTGTTTGACCCCCTTTCGCCTTCAGAACTGCCTTAATTCTACGTGGCATTGATTCAACAAGGTGCTGAAAGCATTCTTTAGAAATGTTGGCCCATATTGATAGGATAGCATCTTGCAGTTGATGGAGATTTGTGGGATGCACATCCAGGGCACGAAGCTCCCGTTCCACCACATCCCAAAGATGCTCTATTGGGTTGAGATCTGGTGACTGTGGGGGCCATTTTAGTACAGTGAACTCATTGTCATGTTCAAGAAACCAATTTGAAATGATTCGAGCTTTGTGACATGGTGCGTTATCCTGCTGGAAGTAGCCATCAGAGGATGGGTACATGGTGGTCATAAAGGGATGGACATGGTCAGAAACAATGCTCAGGTAGGCCGTGGCATTTAAACGATGCCCAATTGGCACTAAGGGGCCTAAAGTGTGCCAAGAAAACATCCCCCACACCATTACACCACCACCACCAGCCTGCACAGTGGTAACAAGGCATGATGGATCCATGTTCTCATTCTGTTTACGCCAAATTCTGACTCTACCATCTGAATGTCTCAACAGAAATCGAGACTCATCAGACCAGGCAACATTTTTCCAGTCTTCAACTGTCCAATTTTGGTGAGCTCGTGCAAATTGTACCCTCTTTTTCCTATTTGTAGTGGAGATGAGTGGTACCCGGTGGGGTCTTCTGCTGTTGTAGCCCATCCGCCTCAAGGTTGTGCGTGTTGTGGCTTCACAAATGCTTTGCTGCATACCTCGGTTGTAACGAGTGGTTATTTCAGTCAAAGTTGCTCCTCTATCAGCTTGAATCAGTCGGCCCATTCTCCTCTGACCTCTAGCATCAACAAGGCATTTTCGCCCACAGGACTGCCGCATACTGGATGTTTTTCCCTTTTCACACCATTCTTTGTAAACTCTAGAAATGGTTGTGCATGAAAATCCCAGTAACTGAGCAGATTGTGAAATACTCAGACCGGCCCGTCTGGCACCAACAACCATGCCACGCTCAAAATTGCTTAAATCACCTTTCTTTCCCATTCTGACATTCAGTTTGGAGTTCAGGAGATTGTCTTGACCAGGACCACACCCCTAAATGCATTGAAGCAACTGCCATGTGATTGGTTGATTAGATAATTGCATTAATGAGAAATTGAACAGGTGTTCCTAATAATCCTTTAGGTGAGTGTATATCAGGGAATGGATTTAGAATTGATTTATTTCATAGAAAAGTCAAAATTCTTGTGGGATTATATATTCAATCTCTATAAAATGATTTCTGGAAAAGTTGCTTGTCAACAAGAGGAGGAACCTTGTATGAAAATGTTACTCACGGTTGCTTATTTTTACCTATGATAATTTTTGCAAATGATGACTAACAGCTTCACTTCGCTGGTAAAACATAAATTGCATAACTTTTTTTTTATCAGCCTTCCTCATGTATGTTGTTACAAATGGTCCAATTATAGGTCGAATGTAAATAGGTAACCTAAAAGAGTTAAATTAATTTTCAAGTTTCCCTTCATCTTCATAACTTGGCCTTTGTCAAATTCCGCAGAATCTCTTCACATTCAGTTTTTTTAGGTCATTTGCCTTCTGCTTTGCCAGAGCAGTCAAAGAAAATTTGTTAAACCTCCAGGCAGTAACAGCCATGCTATTTTAAGGTTTATTAACATTGTAGTTATGAAGTTCTGGTCCTCCATATATATGTTCATCTGTTTCTACAGCATTCTCATTAAAAATCTGTTGAAACGTTTTAGCCAATTGTTGGCTTTTGTTAATTTCATTGGTAGTCTGAGTAATCTATATCTGTGCCAGGTTGAACACCATGTTTGCTCTTTGATTTACTGTCCAAAGATTAGATCCAGGCTTTTTTTCTTACCCCATAAAATCAACTAGGTGAATCCGTTTAACTAACTATTAAATAGCAAAGATAGGTTTGAAATTTAATTCATGATTATTGCACTCAATATGCTTTAGTGTATTTTTGTTCTTATTAGGAAAATTGTTGTTGATGTTTTCGAGAGTATGTGACGTTACAATCAATTAATGGACATTATTTAAAATATTTTTGGTTGATTAGTGCCAATTTGTCAATTTTGAGCCTATATCTGTCTGCTTGGCTGATTAAATTGTACCTCCCCACGTGTCAGTTCATGTACCAATACAATATCACTCTATTTTGTGAATTGAGTAAATATTGTTTAAAATAAGTGCATTTAATTTTAGCACTTTAGCAAAGGTCTCATAATGGAAGTGCGTTATGTATAGGCCTATTGCAAATATACTGACACTAATATTAAAAAACCCATATCACTGACCATTTGACAGTTTGGTCATTGGAGATGTTATGTTGTATAGCAGTGGATGTTTTTGCAGAGAGGAACAGGAGATTGAACATGTTAAGGAGATGGATGTGTTCAGCCCTGAAGAGAGGCAGATGTGAGAGAAGCAGATAGAGTGAGTACGTAATAATAGAATAGAGGGGAACTGCTTCTTTCTGTAGAAGTAAATGTGTGTGTGTGTGGTCTCTGCAGAAACATGTGCTGCTCTGCTCACATGCAGCAGTGATTTACAAAAATTCTGCAGTACCCCTCCAATACAAATACTGACTCACTCATCCCTCTGGTACCAACCCATTTCAAACTGTATTCTTGAAGACACATACAGAGCCCCTGCAGGATTGTCATTTTCTGCGCAGTTTTATCAGCGTTTCTCCAGAGAATTTTGCTAATGAGAACGCTGTTGTCAGTCACGTTTGGAGCGTTCGGTTTGGTTTGCTCATACAAAGATCAGTTTTGGAAGAGATTGACATTCTATAAGCGAAGAGGTTTTCTTAGTTTTTTTTAGGACTCAAAACCGAATTTTGAGAGTGACTTCAGTTGATGTGTGCTTTATGAATGGAACCACAGTCAATAACTAGTTATGTCATATCATCAACATGCATAACGGATGAGGTGCATGCTTCATGGGTATTTTTTGCTGCCAGTCACTAATGTCTGATTGTTAAGTGTTTGGGTGGAGGACAAAAATATAGATTTTTGGTTAGAAGCAGCTGTAACTGCCCCAAAATAGAATGAATAAAAGTTATATCCTATAGGGTTTAGTATATCAGAACTGGGTTGTTAACCAATGTGCAACAGCACCGTCACTCGCTGCACTCGCTACCTAATTTAGGGCCTCCCTATCGCCATCTGTGGTTGAAACACAAAAATGTAGAGTTAGTATGGAAACTTGAAATTTCCTGTCAAATCTGACTCAACCACTCAAAATATATAAATCATTTTTGCAGGCTTACTGTAATGAATTGGAGTAAGAAAGAACGCTGACATTTTAAAATTTATAAATTTAAACAACGTAGCTCAATAATGGAATTGTTAATTTTACCCAAAAACGTTCATATTGCAGCTTTAAGTAAACTGTTTACCAGGTATTTTTTTGTTAATTGTTTTTTTTTTTGTTGTTAATTTTTGCATTAAATTGAACTCATACGTTATGACAAAAACAAATTACCCATTTGGGCATCTATAAAGTGACAGTGATGTAACGTGAAGGCGAAGTATGGTAACCTATACTTGGAATTTGTCCTCTGCATTTAACCTATTTAAGTTAGTGCACACACACATTAGAAGCAGTGAGTAGTGAACACACACACACAAACCTTGGACACACACTCCGGGAGCAGTAGGCAGCCATTTACTGCGGTGCCCGGGGAGTGATTTGGGGGTTAGGTGCCTTGCTCAAGGGCATCTCAGTCGTGGGTAATGAGGGTGGAAGAGTGCGCTGTTCATTCACTCCCCCAACTACATTTTTCTGCCGGTATTGAGAAATCAGACCCGCAACTTTTGGGTTACAAGTCTGACACTCTAATCATTAGGCCACGACTGCCTAATGGTATTGTCACTGGCCTCACTGTTTTAATTGTTCCAGCTATCCAGCCGCTAAACACTTCCACAATAAACTCCACGAAGGTGCAATTTATGAAGTTTAATCATGAAAAGTGTGAAACTACAAAGAAGAGAAAATACACAAGTATAAATTTCACAAAATAGATAAATCATCACACAAGGCAAAGAACCAACAACAATACAGTTGTATATCAAAGCATAGATTCATACTTTACAAACTTGAGTAGAAAAGGTAACAAACATGCTGAATTAAATGCTATATTACAAAAGTTACCAACACACTGAATTATAACACAACACAGCAATAAAGTAATCGTAATGCTCACTAGACAAAATCAAACAAAGTCACTTACAGATATTGCATTTCAAAGGGCTTTGATAGGCATGATGAAGCTGGATGTCTGCAACCACATGGAGCACCTTGCACAATTAAAGCACTCAAGAAATATGGCCTACTTCCTCTTTTAAACGGGAAACCATTGGAAAACTCAGAAATAAGTATCAAAATAAAAGTCCTTGTATAAACCGAAGTTTAAAGTCCAGCATACTCCCTGCCTGGGGTATGTAAAGACCCCACCTTAACGTTATTACTCCAATATTTTAGGGGGAGTAAAGTAGAACCACTTCTGATATAGGGCGAATAAAGATTTTCTGCATGCCTTCTCTGATAAATTTCAGCTCCACTTTCCTCACAAGACTATCTTTGCTAGGTAGTGTTTTTGCAATGATAGCCATAGGCCACTGATTTCTCTTGGCTTGGCCATCTTTCATTAACACAATGTCACCTTCCTTGAGACAAGGCTTCTTGTCTTGCCACTTCTGCCTACTCTGTAGAGTGGTAAGATACTCACGGCGCCATCTTGTCCAAAATGTTTCTGCAAGATTTTGCACTCTTTTCCACTCAGCCTTGAAAAGATCTTCATCTGTAAACTCGCCAAGTGGCGGAGGGATTGAACAGGTTTTCTGGGTCAGCAGAATAGCAGGGGTGAGTATCAAAGGAACTTCAGGATCTGAAGATACTGGCACAAGAGGGCGTGCATTAATGATAGCAGACACTTCAGCCATGAGGGTTACAAGAACGTCGTGTGTGAGATGCAGGTACTTTCTTTCAAGCAACATACAGTCAAGAATACGTCGGGCTATACCCACCATCCTTTCCCAAGCACCTCCCATATGTGACGCATGGGGAGGGTTGAATATCCATGTACAAGCATGTTGTTGTAGATAATTCTGAAGATCAGAGCCTGAAGTTTCTTTATTCATCTTAAAGCTCCTGCACTGCTCCAAGAAAATTTGTGCCACAATCAGAGCGTATCTGCTTAGCAGGTCCCCTTATTGCAAAAAAACATCTCAGAGCATTAATGAATCCGCTTGAGCTCAATGTCTCTACAACTTCAATGCGCACTGCTTTTGTGCACATACATGAGAAAATGACTGCCCATCTTTTGGAATTAGAGCAGCCTCCTCTGGTGCGGCGAGAAACAACCTGGCATGGTCCAAATACATCGACTCCTACATATGTGAAGGGTGGAGCCACTTGAAGTCTTTCTGCGGGTAAGTCTGCCGTCTTTTGAAACTCTGTAGGACGACGAAGCTTTCTACATGTCACACACTTGTTAAGTAGACTTCCAATGCATCTTTTGGCACTCATCAGCCAATACCCTGCTGCTCGTATTGCTCCCTCAGTAAAATGCCTTCCTTGATGCTTGACTGCTTGATGGTAGTGTCGAACAAGCAAGGTTGCTACATGATGTTTCCCAGGAACGATCACAGGATTGCATTCTTCCTTCTCAAGACCTGCCTGAGCAATACGGCCTCCAACACGCAGAAGACCTTTGTCATCCAGAACAGGATGAAGTTTCCGTATACAACTTTTAGGTGAGAGATTGCTTCCTGCTTTTATATCCCTTAGCTCTTCGGGATAGGCTACATTTTGAACTCTTTAGGATAACAATCCTGGCTTTTTCCAACTCCTCATTTGTGGGACTGTTACTACAGAGATGCCATCCACTACATCTTGGCTCTTTTGATAAATGGGAGAATGACTGGGAAATGTGGCCTAAATGAGCGATCGCCCTGATTAACTTACTCAAGCTGGAGAAGCGTTCAAAACGCTCAGGAGTCAGGAACTGATTGGGCACTGCAGTTAAACATGAAATTGATTTCTCGATCTAATTCAAGATCAACAAGGTCATAGTTCTCTTGAACCAAGGCATTTAAGGGTGGAGAGTTCAAAAGGAAGTCTGGCCCTGTAAGCCAAGTTGTGCTACTGAGATAATCAGCTGATACAGATCTTGACCCATGATCTGCAGGATTGACATCTGATGGAACATAGTTCCATTGACTAGGAGTAGATGACTGAAGAATTTGTTGGATTCTGTTGTTCACATACACATAAAAGCGTTTCGAATATCCAAGAACAACTTTACTGTCTGTGTAGAACTGAATACTGTTGAACTACAAGCCTATTTCTTCTACAACCATGTCTGCGATCTCAACTGCTAGAACTGCTGCACAGAGTTCTAATCTTGGAACAGTCAGATCTGGCCGTGGTGCCAACTTTGTCTTTCCAAACACAAAGCCAGTATCTATTTGGCCATTTTGAGATGTGGATCGCAGATAAGCTACAGCTGCAACAGCTTTCACAGATGCATCTGCAAATAAACAATTCTCTTGTCTGAACCTCTGAAGTAGGAAAAGATGAGTAAGTAAGTGGTATCTTTAGATCTTGCATGTTTTGTAAGGAGTTCCTCCATCTGATCCATTCTGGCTTTATGTCATCTGGTAATGGAGAATCCCAGTCTTCAGCCTGCATTGAGAGTTCCCGAAGCAACAGCCTGCCTTTGATGGTAACAGGAGCAATGAAACCACATGGATCATATAAGCGGTTTACGGTTGACAGTACACCTCGCCGGGTGAATGACTACTTATCAATAGCTTGGAAAGTGAATGTGTCGGATGCCAAATTCCATGACACTCCTAGGCTACGCTGGACTGGAGTATCTTCAAAGAAGAGGTCAACAGCTTTGATATCCACGGTCGAATCTTCATGGTGAAATGCCTCAATCACTGCAGGTCGATTAGAGATTATTTTATGTAGCCTAAGGTTTGCTACTGCAAGCAGGTCTTGAGTTTGCTTCAGAACACTAATTGCTGCTGTTTCAGTGGGGAAGGATTTCAGAGCATCATCAACATAGAAATCATGTTCAACAAACTCTTTCACTTCACTGTCGAAGTTCTTTTCTTCCTCTTTGGCTGCTCTATGCAAACCATATATGGCAACAGCAGGAGAAGGACGATTGCCAAACACATGAACACACATTCTGTATTCTACTATTTCTTTACCTGGGTCATTGTCTTGATACCAGAGAAAGCGCAGAAAATCTCTGTGATCCTTTCTGACTAAAAAAACAGTGGAACATATGCTGAATGTCAGCGGTAATCGCCACTGGCTCCCTACGAAATCTTAGCAACACTCCCAGGAGGTTATTGTTGAGGTCTGGCCCCTTAAGTAGGACATCATTCAATGAGACTCCATCATAAGGTGCACTGGAGTCGAAGACCACACAGATCTTGTTTGGCTTCTTTGGATGATAAACACCAAACAAAGGCAGATACCAGCACTCTTGGTATTTCTTGAGTGGGGGAGCAATTTCTGCATGTCCATTAGCGAACATGTTCTTCATAAACTCAAGAAAATGAGCTTTCATCTGAGGACATTTGTCCAAAGTATGACGAAGTGAGGAAAAAAGGTTGTAAACATACTCTGTTATTTGGAAGCCTTCTTCTGGGAACTTGAAACGGCAAAGGAGCCACCCAGCCAATGGATTCGTCTTGGTAGAACTTTGTCCATTATGCGTAGAAACCTATCTTCATCCACTGACAGTGCAAGCTTGTGATCTCTGGATTTACGAACAAAGATTGATTGGCCTAGCTTCTCGCTTGCACATGTTGCTAAAGCACTTACACCTTTTGATGCGAGATGATCTTGAAACTGAAGTTTGGCGCCATACTGCTCTTTTACATGGAACTGACTTCCACAGGGCCAGAAACAGCTGGGGCGACCACTTTCAAGTATGGAGGTCTTAAAAACATCTACACAAGCAGGTCGATGAGCACCTCCAAGACACACATCTCCAATAACTACCCATCCAAGATCTAACTTTTGAGCAATTGGAGCGTTGTGTGGACCATTAATCTGTTGACGGACCTTGTGGACCCTAATGAGGTCCCTACCAAGAAGAAGAAGAAGAATGTTAGCATCTGGGTCTAGGGCTGGTATTTCATCGGCAATATTCCTGAGGTGACTGAAATGACACGCTGCATCTGGGGTAGGAATTTCAGAACGAATGTTAGGAATCTGATTGCACTCTAACAGTGTAGGAAGATGAGGGCTTACACTCTTATCCAATGACTCCACAATGTAGCCACTTGCTCTCCTTCCTGTTGTCTCTTTTAATCCAGCACGTCTTGAGTGAATACGGAAAAGAAGATCCTTTAATTTGAAACTCTTCAAAGAATTCTGTTCTTGCCAATGAGCAGTTGCTCTGTTCATTCAGAATTGCATACATTCTTCTGGATTCTACTTTGTTACCCACAGGATAGACATTAACCAAACAAATCTTGGAACATGCTCTGGCACTCATTCCAGCTCCACACACTTCGATGTTACCTCTGGGTTGGTTAATTGACCTTCCTCCCCGCCATCTTCTAAGACAGGAGAGATGGTTTTCTTCCAAGGTGCTGGACCAGGATGTAGAGCTGACACATGACGATCACTATCACATTCAGTGCAATGGATTTCAGCTTTGCAGTTTTTTGCCATATGATCTATAGAGGAGCAGCACCTAAAGCATACTGAATGTTCCTTAAGAAACTGTTTGCGATCTTCAAGACTTTTTGCTCTGAAGCCTCTGCATCTTTTTAGTGGATGAGGCTTGTCATGGATGAAACAGTATCGATGAGGATCAACAGTCCGTATCCTGTCCATAGCATCTCTTGTCTTAGACATGTTAACTTGGGTTTTGTGAACAGCTATAGAAGCTTGCCTGAATTGATCTGATCTTTCGCTTTTTTTCTTGTGGTGCTGAAGGGAAAATGGTAAAGCTGGGATCTGTTCTTGTTTTTGCTTCTGAACGAATAAAGTCAGCAAACACAGAAAATGGTGGGAAGGCCACAAGATGCTCTCTCTTTTACTTAGACCCATACGATATCCATTTTTCTTGGATGTTATAAGAAAGTTTTCCTACAATTGGGCTCACTCCATGAGCAGTGTCAAGGTAAGACAACCCAGGAAGATAGCCATCCAGCTTGGCTGCCTCTAGCTCTGCAAGCAGGTCTGTAAGATCACGCAGCCTATACAGGATCTTTACCTGATATTTTAGGGAAGCTTTCCAATTTGGAGAGGAGAGCTCTTTCAATTGCCTCTGATGAGCCATACATTTCCTCTAGCCTCTCCCAAGCCATTTGTAGACCTTTAAAAGGGTGCCTAACATTAACTGATTTTATTCTTCATACCTGTTCAGATGATTCTCTTCCGAGATATTTGATGAGCAAATCCATCTCTTCCTCTGGCTTAAGGTCAAGGTCTGCAACGGTACTTTTGAAAGATGATCGCCAAGCCCAATAATTTATAGGTTTATCATCAAAAGAATTCAGTCCAGAAGTTACCAACTGACTGCGTGCAAGGTATTTGGCCAGGCTGTAAGTGTATGACATGTGCTCAGGACTGCTTTGTGAATTACGGCTAGAAGCTTGCTGTCTTACATAGTCTGCAGTGCGTTGGAGGCTGATCTCTTTGGTAAACGCTGATGCTGATACATGGTCTACTTCTGTAAAGGCTGCTGCTAGAATTTCTGCTTCTGCTATGGCCGCATCTTTCTCTTTCTCTTCCTGCAGTACAGCTTGTTCCACTCTAATCTCAATTTCTTTCTTTGCATGAGCCGCTCTTGCCTTGGCTGCCACTGCCCTTGCACGAGCTTTCGTGATGGCTAAACTGGCCATAGAACTTCTAGATAAGGTAGAAGATTGAGAACTTGAGCAAGCATCATCACTTTCTTTGTGCATGCGATGAAGCAGTGATGATTTAGATTCTCTTTGAAGACATGATCTCTGTGCAGGCTTACAAGCAGAGATATTCCTTTATCTCTCTGATAGATGCAGTTGTTAGACAGGCATCCCATCCATCTTTCCAATTCACTGCTTATCTTTTCACTGTCACTGGCCTCACTGTTTTAATTGTTCCAGCTATCCAGGCACTAAACACTTACACAATAAACTCCATGAAGGTGCAATTTATGAAGTTTAATCATGAAAAGTGTGAAACTACAAAGAAGAGAAAATACACAAGTATAAATTTCACAAAATAGATAAAATCACACAAGGCAAAGAACCAACAACGATACAGTTGTATATCAAAGCATAGATTCATACTTTACAAACTTGAGTAGAAAAGGTAACAAACATGCTGAATTAAATGCTATATTACAAAAGTTACCAACACACTGAATTATAACACAACACAGCAATAAAGTAATCATAATGCTCACTAGACAAAATCAAACAAAGTCACTTACAGATATTGCATTTCAAAGGGCTTTGATAGGCATGATGAAGCTGGATGTCTGCAACCACATGGAGCACCTTGCACAACTAAAGCACTCAAGAAATATGGCCTACTTCCTCTTTTAAACAGGAAACCATTGGAAAACTAAGGAAAACTCAGAAATAAGTATCAAAATAAAAGTCCTTGTATAAACCAAAGTTTAAAGTCCAGCACAGCTATATAGAGTGTATTATAAAGAGTGTATCTACTTTCAACAAATTTTAGGAGATTTTTCATTTTGTTAATGTGATCTGGCATGTTGCGGCTTTAACCCGGTCAGAGTATCTGAGAGAAACTTCATATTAGGGATGCACCGATAGGATTTTTTGGGGCTGATACCGATTTTAACAAACAATTATTGGCCGATACCGATATTTGTCACTTGCCCTCTTATTTGAAATTTTGTCATTAAAATAGATAGTGTTTTGATCATGTTTTAAATCAGCAAAGTAAAAAAAAAAAAACATACATTAACTTATACCCTACTAGCTAGTTTATTGCTGCACTATCAAATAATTTCTAATGAACATAGACTGGATCCATTTAACATTCAGCATAACATAAATACAACAGAACAAAGATACATTTGAAATACACAGTGCTTTTTAGGTAGGTTTAACAGTTTCCAGGTACAGAAATAAAGTAAACAAATGTTAAATAACACTGCATATTCTTCACTGTATAAATTAAATACATATTTTATTATTACATTGAGATGTAGCTAAATTCTACTGTACAACATTAATATATTAAAATACATTAATATATTTTACTTTGTTATTTTGACGGGTTGCCGCAAAGACCTTTGAGTTTCTGTGTGTGTGTTTATGATATGACGATAGATTTTGTCAAATGAAATGGTAAAATACTCATGAAGTGACTGGAGATGAGGTTCATGCATTCATGTCCTCATAAATTGAGGTGGCAGAGGCTGAAAAACACTGCAAGTTTCAGTGTGTGTGAGGTAAATGAAACCGTGCGTCTGCGCCATTTATTCACACAGAGACACACAGAAACATGCAGGATTCATATTTAAACAGTCTTTTTGTGGCTTAATATTCACAGACACTAGTATACACTCACCTAAAGGATTATTAGGAACACCATACTAATACTGTGTTTGACCCCCTTTCGCCTTCAGAACTGCCTTAATTCTACGTGGCATTGATTCAACAAGGTGCTGAAAGCATTCTTTAGAAATGTTGGCCCATATTGATAGGATAGCATCTTGCAGTTGATGGAGATTTGTGGGATGCACATCCAGGGCACGAAGCTCCCGTTCCACCACATCCCAAAGATGCTCTATTGGGTTGAGATCTGGTGACTGTGGGGGCCATTTTAGTACAGTGAACTCATTGTCATGTTCAAGAAACCAATTTGAAATGATTCGAGCTTTGTGACATGGTGCATTATCCTGCTGGAAGTAGCCATCAGAGGATGGGTACATGGTGGTCATAAAGGGATGGACATGGTCAGAAACAATGCTCAGGTAGGCCGTGGCTTTTAAACGATGCCCAATTGGCACTAAGGGGCCTAAAGTGTGCCAAGAAAACATCCCCCACACCATTATACCACCACCACCAGCCTGCACAGTGGTAACAAGGCATGATGGATCCATGTTCTCATTCTGTTTACGCCAAATTCTGACTCTACCATCTGAATGTCTCAACAGAAATCGAGACTCATCAGACCAGGCAACATTTTTCCAGTCTTCAACTGTCCAATTTTGGTGAGCTCGTGCAAATTGTAGCCTCTTTTTCCTATTTGTAGTGGAGATGAGTGGTACCCGGTGGGGTCTTCTGCTGTTGTAGCCCATCCGCCTCAAGGTTGTGCGTGTTGTGGCTTCACAAATGCTTTGCTGCATACCTCGGTTGTAACGATTGGTTATTTCAGTCAAAGTTGCTCTTCTATCAGCTTGAATCAGTCGGCCCATTCTCCTCTGACCTCTAGCATCAACAAGGCATTTTCGCCCACAGGACTGCCGCATACTAGATGTTTTTCCCTTTTCACACCATTCTTTGTAAACTCTAGAAATGGTTGTGCGTGAAAATCCCAGTAACTGAGCAGATTGTGAAATACTCAGACGGGCCCGTCTGGCACCAACAACCATGCCACGCTCAAAATTGCTTAAATCACCTTTCTTTCCCATTCTGACATTCAGTTTGGAGTTCAGGAGATTGTCTTGAACAGGACCACACCCCTAAATGCATTGAAGCAACTGCCATGTGATTGGTTGATTAGATAATTGCATTAATGAGAAATTGAACAGGTGTTCCTAATAATCCTTTAGGTGAGTGTATGTCGCGATGTGATTTAAGTGTACTGACCTACGTTTTATTTATTCATCAAAACTTTGACAAATTCCATGACATTCCGTATTATGCAGTAAATTCTGTTTTTATGACTGGATTCCGTCTGCGTTTTCTGCATCGCGGAAATTAATCCTTATGAAAGTTACAAAAGTTATTTAGTCAAGAGTAGTGAGCAATTTTTTTTTGTTGGTCTTTTGTTGTTTGATTAACATTAAAATGCAGACAGCAGCGCAGCAGGAATATTACATTATAATCTTGGATTATGCAGCAGACATTATAAAGCTCAGTGCCTTCACGCAGTTAATTAATAAACTATCGGTTTGTTATATCGGCCTTTTTCATGCTATAAATGCCGATGGTTGTAAATTGATCAAAAATCGCCGATAAATATCGGCGGCCGATACATCGGTGCATCTCTACTTCATATCCATCCAGTGACCCGCATAAAAGCCCTGCAGACCTACATTACATTAACAAAGTGGCCAATTTGTGCAGCAGAGAGACTGGCTTTGGAGGTATATATTAGAACACTGTGAAACACACACATAAAAACACACAACCTGGAAATCACTTTAAAACAGCTGCACACACAAAACTGTACTGTAGTGCTCCGCTCATACACACCCAGTACTCCCCCGTCACACTGCCATGGATGCGGTTAATTAGAAAATGAAATTGATTAACCCATCACATCACTACAAACGCAGCACAGCATATTTCCACACTGTCCCAGTACATCACAGTTGGTTGGGTGGGTGTGGGTGTCCATGTGCTTGAGAAACACATGCCAAAGGCAGCAACTGTACTGAAAAATAGTTAAATATTGCTGTCTTCTCTTTTTCTGTACACAACAAGATAGGCTTTAAGGAATTATAAAGGTATAGAGAGAGAGAGACACAGAAATTGGTAACACTTTACAATAAGGTTCCCTTTGTTTACTTTTAGTTAACTACATTAGTTAACATGATCTAACAATAAAAAAATATTTTAAAGCATTTGTCAATCTTAGGTAATGTTAATTTCAACATTTACTAATACATTATTAAAATCAAAAATTGTATCTGTTAATATTATTTAATGGACCTGAACTAACATGAACTAACAATGAACAGTTGTGTTTTTATTAACTTACAAATTAATAAGTAGGCCTTCTATAACAAATGTATTGCTAATTGTTAGTTAATGCATTAACTACCCTTAACTAATGGGAACTTTTTCTAAAGTGTTACTCAAATTAAATGAGAGGGAGAGAGAGAATGTAAGTGAGGGCAGACTAGACATCCAACTGTGAGACTGGACGCTTCTAGAAACGTCTGCAGATAATGTTACTCACAGTCTTGCTCAATTGTTTTTGAGTCTTTCACTTATTACCAATCACTACAGGGACTCTACAGTGTCTCACACAATGTTTGGGATTGCCCTCTATATTTACTTACAGGTGTGTGGAAATCATAAAGTCCCACCTTTCAATTAAAACAACCAATTATGTGTTTGCTTACTGTAGAATGTGCATGTGGGCTTGAGTTAACATGAACTAACAATGAAAAGTTGCATTTTTATTAACTAACATTAATCAAGATTAATAAATACTGTAACAAATGTAGCTGTTGCTCATTTGTTAATGTTAAGTCTACTTAATGAATGAACTAACGTTAACTAATGGGATCTTATTGTAAAGTGTTACCTATTGTTCTTTATAGTTATTTTGCACTTTAATCTGTTTGAAACATTTGTTTGCTTTATACATTTTTGTGTATTGTTTTATTGTATTTAAATGTTTAGAGTTCTTTTTGTTGTAAGAAAAGTTATTAAACCTGTTAGGAGGACAACACTTTTTTTTCTAACCTAATTCAATATGTGATAATAGGCCTACCATATACCATGATAAAAGCTTTAGCAATTATCAAGATATGAAAATTTGATACGTCACGTCTAATACACCGATCAGGCATAACATTATGAATATTGTGTTGGTCCCCATTTTGCTGCCAAAACAGCCCTGACCCGTCGAGGCATGGACTCCACTAGACCCCTGAAGGTGCCTGTGCAAATTGTAGCCTGTTTCCTGTTCTCAGCTGACATGAGTGGCACCCGGTGTGGTCTTCTGCTGATGTAGCCCATCTGCTTCAAGATTCGACGTGTTGTGTGTTCAGAGATGATCTTCTGCAGACCTCAGTTGTAACGAGTGGTTATTTGAGTTACTGTTGCCTTTCTATCATCTCAAACCAGACTGGCCATTCTCCTCTGACCTCTGGCATCAACAAGGCAGTTTCTCTCACAGAACTGCCGCTCACTGCATATTTCCTCTTTTTTTGGACCATTCTCTGTAAACCCTAGAGATAGTTGTGCATGAAAATCCCAGTGGATCATTCTTTTGTATTCTTTGATGGGCTTCTTATGTACTCACTGATTATTTACTTGTTTTTTGGCATTAGTCCCTTTGTAAACTAGTTTCTTTATTTTTCCAGGTGTCTGATAGTTTGATTGTGAGAGACAGTGGAGATGGAGAGACCAAAAAACCAAGAAGGGGTGAGAGATATATTTACTGAGTGAGCGGTAAAGCTGTGGGGTGACTGAAGTTTACTGAAGTTATTTTTGGCTTCCCATTTACCCTCTGTGCACCCGTTTGAAGGGTGTGTGTGCGCTCGTCTGAACATGTGTTTGCTTAGTCATCATCCCTGCTTTCTCCTTGACATTACTGTTGTGATTGGGTGGTTCGGAGTAGTGGAATCAGGAGAATGTGATGGAAATGGTGTGTGCTAAGAACTTCTGGCTCAGATGGTCTGAAAACTTCTGTTGGGTGTCAGAGGCTCTCAGCTTTCCTAATAGTCTCACTTTAAAATACTGTTATACTTAAAACTTAAAAGCAGAGTACGTAGAAGTATTGCTATGTGGTTTAAACAACACCTTAATTTCAACGGATCTTTGATAATGGTCAACTATAATATGTTAATGGTAAACTCTGATGAAACTCTGCCCAGTCTTTAATGTCCTGTTCAGTTAGGATTGCCAGCCCTTTGTTCTTAAATTTGGTAACACTTAAAAATAAGGTTCCATTTGTTAACACTGGTACACTAATACATACTTATACTTAAAATGCACATATTAACTTCAGTTCATGTTAATTTCTACATTTACTAATACATTATTAAAATCAAAAGCTGTATCTGTTAATATTATGTAATAAGCTAACATGAACTAACAATGAACAGTTGAATTTGTATTAACTAATGTAACATCAATAAATACTGTAACAAATGTATTGCTCATAATGTTACTTAATGCGTTAACTAATGTGACCTTATTGTAGTGTTACCAGCAATTTTACTTTTATTTTTTATCACATTGTTTGTTTGTTTTTTCAAAAACATTACAGTTTTTCCAACCCCAAACTTTTGAATGGTAGTGTATGCTGTTTCAGACAGCTTTTATCCTGTGTGTTTGTTTGTTGGGGGATGTTCACCACATTTAAATAAGAAACATTATCGACTCTATAAAACACATCAAAACTCGAAGCATGGCAAGCGTATCGTGAGAACACTCGTTTAAACAGCATACAAACAATCACATTTTTGACATTATTGATGCTGCTTGCAATCGTAATGCAACGGACCGGTCTACAGGATATAAATAAATATATAGGACATAAATAAACATAAATAAAAGGGTTATTGAGCTGTTTACACTGTCATATACAATAAAAGAGCCTGCACAGAAACAGGAAATAAAAATGAACACAAAACACCTGCCTACACGACACCGAAGGTGGACTTGTGCTTAGGAGTAGAGCGGACAAATTCTCTACTTCCCGCACCTCTACTTCCCGCGCCCCAGTTGTGCTTCGACTCTATGTGACTGTGCAAATGAACATTACCCTTTATGACACATAATGCTTTACAATGAACTCTGTTAGAGAGCTACATATGGCAATTTATCTGTTCAATAAATACCTTACTCACTTACTCATTGAGTAATAAAAACACCATCTCCACGTCACTTTTACAACATTTCAAATCCCTCAGTTCTCGACCTCTCCGAAAAGCCAAGCCAATGTTTATATTTTTGTTTTGTTTGTTTTTTAACGGGTGATTTCCTGGAGATTTGAGATTTAGTGTGCTCCATGTCAACCTTTCTGGCTCATTGTGAACTTGTGACACACCATACACGCATCTAAGTAGTAGGAAATGACGAGACAGGCATGGGTGAGTGACGCATGTACGCAGTTTCCCAAAAAATTAAAAAAAAAAAACAAACAAACATTTCCAATAGGTCTAAAATATAAACACTTATAATAGGCTTACCATAGTGAATCAGGGTAAGACACGTTTTGGAAGAAGGATTGATGATATAATGACTCCTTATTTAAATTTGATTGATTTTGGAGAAAAAAGATCTGCATTTTAGTGTCCATACCTGCTGAAAGATTAATTTCCTGGTTATGCAAAAAATATGTAGTGCTCCTTTCAATCAAATACAATCAAGAAAGCCCACAATCACCAGATATGTTTAAAGAGTGTCCTGTTTTCTTAAGCTGACTCCTTATTGGTACAGTAGATGTGCATTGTCACAGAGCTTTGTTGTACTTGCTGCTCATTCATAAGGTACTATGTGTAGCAACTGTTTATTTGGCTCATGAGATCCTATCGCACACTGCTTCCTCTTACATTGAGGTTGCTGCAATTTGTAAACCTCTTTTGAGATTTGGGACTGTCGTGTTTTTGTCTGCTTTGGTTACTTATAGAGCAGCTCTCGGTAGTTGGAGACTTTCCTGATTTGAACTCTCTCTACTCTCTTGCTTTGTACTGTAATCCAAAGCCCCAGTCAGTCAGGCTATCTTTGCTCCGGTGGGCTCAAACTGGACTCTCCAAATATGGTTATGACTGCTTCTCATATAAATGGCTTCTGGTTCAAAATGTGCTCTATATAGTTTACAACTCATATATGTCACTAATGAGTAATAATAAAGGCCTATAACTGCAGGTCATTAAATGTATTAATTTAGCAAGACTGTCAGTGCTGCTAAATGATTCAGCAGAAGTTTGGCTCGTGGTTATTATGACCATGTTTAGGTTTTCAAAATGTACTCTATGCATTCGGCATTTGTTACTTTTATTGGTTCTCTCAAATATGCTGCAAACAAAAATACTAAAGCTATGTCTGCATCTAAATAATTAAAATAATAATCATGATTAAAATGTTGAAGATAATGAGCCCTATCATACACCCGGCGCAATGCGGCGCCAGGCACGACGCAAGTGTTTTTTGCTAGTTTCAGCCCGAAGCAGTTATCGTTTTCACGTCCAGCGCCATGTTGTTTAAATAGCAAATGCATTTGCGCCCATGTGTGTGCTGGTCTGAAAACGAGGTGTGTTCAGGCGCATTGTTGGCAGGTTGCTCTTTTGAGGCAACTGAAAACGACTGCGCCATTGACCAACTGAAACCTGGTCTAAAGTCAATAGTGCAGTATTTTGTTATTTAAAGAGCGTGTTAGCAATATGCGCCTATAGGTGGGTCCACAATGCATGTACACTTTGCTTATTGCACACACAGGGACGCACAGCAGCACACAAACATTTTTAAATATTAAAAATTAAAGGATTCCTCTCTGGAGAAGCGTTCAGTCTTTCCGCTCGCAAATTCCGCCATGTAAATAGCGAATCGGCCATGGTGCAAACGCAACTGGCTTTTAAAGGGAAAGGGAGATGTGACTCTGATTGGTTTATTGCATGTTACGCTCAAAACACACCCATTACTCATCAAGAAAATAGGGACAACCCTTTTAGACCATGCGCCAGGCACCCCTACCATTTTTCCCATCGTAAAACCTAGCAGAAGTGGATTCCTAAATGGACCCTAAGTGCACCTGCGCAATGCGCTTCAGACCATGCACTTAGATCGTTAAAATAGGGCCCATTGTCTGTTTATCAGCATAAATGTGCTGTTGAGTTTTTTTTTTTTTCTTGTAAATATCTGTTAAGATGAACTGTATTTGTCCTGCATTTGTGTTCTTTGCTGTTTTGAATGTGGCCACTGACCTTTGCCCCAAATGTTTTGTACTCCCTGAACCCTTGTGGTTGAATGTGAACAACATCTTTTTTTTTTTTTTTTAAGAAAACTTGCAGAGCATGGGAACACTCACATAAATAATGTCTTGCTTTTGGCATTTACAGCTGCAAGATAGCGCAAACATATGTACACACAAAGCCACAAGTGTAGACATGCCTTTATCTTGGGAACTCCTAGAAGTCCAGGAACATTGAGAACTTTAAACATCTGCTGAAAATGTACTCGCTGAACTTGCAGCCAATCAGAGGGTGTCTGTGTGAGTGTGTGTTTGTAAACTTTGGCTCACTTCTTTATGTTCTCTAGAATTGATATATTGTATTTGACAGTGTTTATTTTTCTTTTTTCAATTTGTTTATAAGAAAATCTTGCTTGGTTTCTATATGTATTTGAATTCATCATTGTGTGCTGCTTCGTTTGTTGTTTGATTTTGCCTGTTTCATAAATGTATCTCTTTGTTTGTTATCTAAACATACTTGCATATGTTCATGTAAGTGTATGTCTTTATGCATGGCATTTTTAGATTTGGAGCATTTAAACATTTTTATTTTTCTAAATAAAGTTTATAATTCATGTAACTGTTTTCCATGTGGCACCTTATGATAAATCAGTATGTAAGCGCATGTGCACTAAGCAAACTTATTAGAGTTCTCAAATACAGGGGGAAAGATGAAAAAAATTTACTTTTTAAGTGATAAAAAATTGCGATATTTTCTGTTTCTTTTGTGATGTCTAGGATAAATTCCTGCATCATAGGTAATTTACTAAAGGTAAAATTCAGGAAAAACATATTCGGTAACACTTAAAGCCTTATAAAAAAAATTATTTTTTATTTTTCTAAATAAAAGTATTTTTAATGCATTAATTATGCCTTGTAATGCACTTTATAATGCATTGTATAGATGGTCTCATTAATAATTGTAACCACAGTTATACTATAGTATTTCAGAATTCAGATGTAACAAGGAGTCTGCAAATATTGTAATGCAATTTAATTTTGGTTACAATTATTTATGAAAAGATATAATGCATTATAACGTACATTTACATTATGAATACCTTTATAATGCATTGTACATAAAGGCTTTAAGTAAAGTGTTACCTTGCCTCATATTCTTTTCGGTGTTACGTTTATAATAACAGTCTCCATCTGTTATTATTGGGAGTGTGCGTAAATGTATATAGTGTGTGTGTTAGTGTCTGTGAATGTGATCTAGTTTTTGGCAGGCTGGATCCTCTGTAGAGGGTCCACGTGAGCCCTTCTGACCCACGTGCTTGTTTTGCTTTAGTACCTTCAGGCCGTATGGATTCAATCAAAGTACAGTTCAACAGAGAAAGTGGGAGAGTGGGATGGCCACAGGGAGAGTTTTTGAGTCCGAGAGGAATGAAATGGATACAGTTAGAGTAAGCTTGAAAATGTTACAGAGTAAATGCCAGAAAACAGTTTGAGAACTTGAACTTTAAGACATGAACAATGAACTTTTAAGAGTGCATGAACAAAGAGTCTCCTCATTGTAGAGATGCAAATAGAAAGAAGGCAAAGTGATGTGTCCTTCATAACCCCTAATTTGAAATGGATTTTAGTGCATTTAGTGTTTTTATTTAATGATGCATATGGTGCAGCTTAATGTAATTAGCTTTTAATCCGCAGTTTCTTTTACTGTAGTCATGTTTTGCAATTACCTTTTATTTTCTGTAAAAATCAAGCTTTTGCATTTTGTTGTTTTATGTTAATAGAAAAAAACCTTTACTTGTTGCAATACGTCTATAAAACTTTAACATTGTGTGGCACAGTACACTTCAACTAACATCCGGAACAGCCTTTTACCATGTGATAATTATTTTCACATCTTTTATGGCTGATTTATTCAATATATCATATACTGTAGAGGTCATATTTTGTTGACATTAGCAAAAGTAGATTACTCAATTTTAAAACTGAAGTCCAACAGTTGTGGCAAAATTTTCAGTTTTAATGGTACTATTAAATTGAGAACTCAAATTCCTATATAATCGTAAATTATAAGCTGACATACTTTTTAATTTTATTTTTGTTTTACAGTAAAAGTCACATTAAATTTAACATCAAACTATTAGTTGGCTTTACTTTGCTAAATTATAAAGGTTTACAGTGATTTTTTTTTTTCATGTATACACCGATCAGGCATAACATTATGACCACTGACAGGTGAAGTGAATAACACTGATTATCTCTTCATCACGGCACCTGTTAGTGGTTGGAATATATTAGGCAGCAAGTGAACATTTTGTCCTCAAAGTTGATGTGTTAGAAGCAGGAAAAATGGGCAAGCGTAAGGATTTGAGCGAGCTTGACAAGGGCCAAATTGTGATGGCTAGACGACTGGGTCAGAGCATCTCCAAAACTGCAGCTCTTGTGGGGTGTTCTCGGTCTGCAGTGGTCAGTATCTATCAAAAGTGGTCCAAGGAAGGAACAGTGGTGAACCGGTGACAGGGTAATGGGCGGCCAAGGCTCATTGATGCACGTGGGGAGCGAAGGCTGGCCCATGTGGTCTGATTAAACAGATGAGCTACTGAAGCTCAAATTGCTCAAGAAGTTAATGCTGGTTCTGATAGAAAGGTGTCAGAATACACAGCGCATTGCAGTTTGTTGCATATGGGGCTGCAGACCAGTCAGGGTGCCCATGCTGACCCCTGTCCACCTCCGAAAGCGCCAATAGTGGGCACGTGAGCATCAGAACTGGACCATGGAGCAATGGAAGAAGGTGGCCTGGTCTGATGAATCACGTTTTATTTTACATCACGTGGATGGCCGGGTGCGTGGCTTACCTGGGGAACACATGGCACCAGGAAGCACTATGGGAAGAAGGCAAGCCGGCGGAGGCAGTGTGATGCTTTGGGCAATGTTCTGATGGGAAACCTTGGGTCCTGCCATCCGTGGGAATGTTACTTTGACACGTACCACCTACCTAAGCATTGTTGCAGACCATGTACACCCTTTCATGGAAATGGTATTCCCTGGTGGCTGTGGCCTCTTTCAGCAGGATAATGCGCCCTGCCACAAAGCAAAAATTGTTCAGGAATGGTTTGAGGAGCACAACGAGTTTGAAGTGTTGACTTGGCCTCCAAATTCCCAAGATCTCAATCCAATCGAGCATCTGTGGGATGTACTGAACAAACAAGTCCGATCCATGGAGGCCCCACCTCGCAATTTACAGGACTTAAAGAATCTGCTGCTAACATCTTGATGCCAGATACCACAGCACAGCTTCAGGGGTCTAGTGGAGTCCATGCCTCGATGGGTCAGGGCTGTTTTGGCAGCAAAAGGGGGACCAACACAATATTAGGTCATAATGTTATGCCTAATCAGTGTATGGTACGGTAACTTACAGTTAAATTACTGTCAATTTTTTTTTTTTTACTCTTTTTCTTTCCATGTTTAATCATTGAATTATACTACTGATAGAGTGATCAAACTGTGGGTTTATTATCTTAAGTATTTAACCAGTTGAATTACAATAGTTACCACAAAACCTAAGCTCATTAGTCAAGATCCAGTCTCGCACCGGTAGCTTATACTTAATGGAATAAAGGTCATCACTTCAATCATTCACCATTTACCATCGAGGTCTCTAAAACAGCTCTTGTTAACTAAAATCTGAATACACACTATATGCACTGTAGAGCTACTACTGTGGCTACTATGGCAAACACACGTCACTGTGAAACGTCAAAGTCTCCAGGGAGACAGAGTGAAAAGATTTCTACAAGTTTCTAGTGAATTGAGAGGCCAGTGTCATTCACATACACATACACGTCAGTACTACGTCAGAGCACATTACACACAAACACACAGAGGCAGGGGGTCACGGGGGGTCTGTGTGGAATCCCTGCTGTAACTGAAACTATGGTCGTAAGTAACCTGCAACTTTAACTAAAAGTGGGGCAGGAATGCAGGGGTGTGTGTTTAAGGGTGTTGATGGATGAAGTCCAAGATTAAAAGTATCAGGGATCTCATATTGGACAGTACTGAACCTTTTCCAGACCTTAAAAAGGTCTGAACTTCAAAGCAGAATTTAAGTTTATCTAACAATTCCTTGGGTACCAGCTATTGTTGGGCCCTAGAAATAGAAACTATGGTGCCACTCCCTGTTTTTTTATCTTTAAGTCATAACGTTAGGAACAAAGTTCAATGATTAAACTATGCACTATGATTCTTACATAATGTTGTTTAAAAGTAGGCTACACACAGTGCTCAGGCTTTTGGGTTAAAATATTTAGTGCCATGAATGCATGAGAATTTTGTGCTTAAAAAGTACTTAAGTTCACTGAAGGATTACATGTTTGGCAGAGGTGTGTGTCTGTCCCAGCCTGACTTGACTTTTTATTGTAATGTCCATTATAAACTGTCCACCTCTGTGTCCGGGTCTTAAATCCCATACTGCCTCCAATCCTAGTAATGCAAAATATTTCTGTGTCTGTCTGTTTTTTCACCCTTACACTCTTGATCACTCTTCCCTCCCTTTTATGTTGAAATAGGATACTTTGTTTTTGTCCAAAAGATGCTTGCACGCTGTGTTGTATGTAAATACTGGACATGATGAGTGTAAATAAGGTGTTTTACAGTTCATTGCTAAAGCAACAAACAGCATCCAAACGTTTTTTGTTCTCATATGCCTTTCATGAACAGAAGCAAGAAATATTACATCACAAAGAAAGATGACTTTCTATGGAAATGTTGATGTTTTTGTCAGAACCTCACTGTAAATTGTCTTTGTGTGTATGTAATTCAATGTGTGTTGTGTGAGTGTGTACGCTATCTTTTGACGCATTTCTTTATCATTGAAATCTGTCCCATCTGTTTTTATGATGTAAAATGTCTGTATTTTGACAACTTTTTTCTTGCTTATGTTTGTAAAACTCTTCAAATGTCCAAATATCAGTTTGTGTGTGCAGTTGAGTTTTGCTTGTCTTGCATTTTCTGTTAGGTTTGGACTTGTTCTTAATCTTAATGGCAGATTTTGTACATGTACATAATCTGGTCTATCTGGTCTATCTTGTCTGGATTAAAAGTGCACCAGTGAGTAATTAGAGCCCAAGCCCCAAGGGGGTGCAGGGCCCTATTGTTTTCCTAAGGATTATTATTTTATTTTATTTTTTTCAAACGTTCTAGGCTTTTTGGGGCCCTTAACATGCTCAAAAGCTTTTGAAATTTTGCACGTCAGAATCGTAAGCCATCAGGGCCGGGCCAAAGCTGGTACATAGCAGGGGGGCTCTACAGCACCCCCTTGAATGCAATCCGAAAACTTGGTTCATATATCATTCATACTTGCACGTATATGTATGAATCTCAGTACACATAGACCTCATCGAGCCAAACAACTTTCATGCTCATAGTCATACGCCAGCCCAACAGGAAGTCAGCTATTATGGGTTGTTTGAAAAAACGCATGCTCTGGGTTTTTTTCACCACCAAACTCAGTCAGCATGAAGCCAAGACATTAAGGATGCTAAGTTGCAAGCAGATTTTTGATATCTCAAACGGTTTGGCAGTGAATTTATGGCGAGAAAAGGTAAATAGTAAGTGTGTCATAACTTCTGCATACATTGTCTGATTTTAATAACATCAGTTGTATGTTTGTCGCAGGAGGCCGATCACATGGATGTGACTATTGTGAATCAAAATCATAGTCCCACCAACTGGCAGCAGGAAGTGTGTCACTTTCAAAATGCTTTTGAACCTTTTTTTTTGTACCTGATTCGCTTCAAACTTCACCAGTATAATGTCAAAGAATGGCAGATGTAAAATTGTGAAAGGATTCTTGATATCTTAAATACTGTTGTCATGGCAATGCATGAAACTTTTAATAATATTCTTGGGTGTTTTTGAGGCTCTTAGCATGCTTAAAATTGCATGAAACTCGACACACACATCAGAGTTGTCGGCCGTTAGACATTGGAAAGAGCTTAGAAACTGGCATGGAGGAGGTGCTCTGTAGCGCCAACTTTTTGACAAAAGTGGGGGGGTTAGTTTTACTTAGTCACCCACCTCAGTACATATCAATCGTAGCGTTAGTTCTGGCAGGTCACGTTAGTCGAGCTCGCATCAGCTGACTGTTAGCTGATCCACATCTACCTATAGGAATATGACGCCTATCACCGCATTCCTATGGTTCATTCAGTATTATCAGTAGCTTTATCGCATTACTCAGGAGCTAATTACCCTCCTCCTTTCCCAGCTCCTCCTCCATCCCCAGCTCCTCCTCTCATCCAGTCAGGACTGGGCTTTCTGATATTCTTCTTGAATCAGACTCATTTCTTCAATTATGTTGTACGTTTAATTATTGTCATTAAGAAATTAATGATATCGCAATACTTTGGTTCTGTTCACCCTAAGGGGGGTTATCGCTGCTCTGAGTTCTTGCCCAGAACAGAACCATACCGCCAATCCAAACTTTATGCTAACTCCCAGTCATCTTTGACGATGGTCCTGACAGAAATATTGTTCTATGAAGTTCTCACCATGAAGGAGGACCACCCTTAATGAAAAGAATTTAGAATAAGTTTGCATTATTTTAAACGTCAAAAGTACTATTCATTACTTTTGGTGTAAAACATTTTAAGATGTAAGTCTTAAGTTTTTGATGTAAACGTTTATCTACATTAAAGTTACTTGTAGGATGAATGAGGCTCTTGCCATAACTAAAAAGAGATCTTTGGCTCTCAGAGGTGTCTGAGTGTAAAGAAAGAGGAAGTAAACACTGGTAGCAGTGGCTTGGGAAAGAGGTCTGACTTGTTTGTGTCAATGTGAGAACATGTGGGTAATTTCAGAGCATCAGTACCCTCCTCTCACCTTTTAGCACAAAAGAGGTGTGAATCTGTGTGTCAATGTGTCTCTGTCACATCCCTCTTTCTCTCATATAGACACTAACATTTATTGCGAATACCTTTGGCAGGAAATGTAGACCATCATCCATATTAATAATTTTAGCACCGTCTGGGTCATACACTTTGGAACATACACACACACACACACAATGATAGGTGTCAGTGTCGCTTGCTGTCACACTTGACCAATCTCAGTATTACATGCTTGTATTTTGTGTGTGTATACCACTCAAATTTTCTTCATAAAATGTCTAGTTCCCTGTCATGCTTGTACTGTATTTCTGAATGTGTAGGTAGGCCTCACATTTTTAGGTGCCCACAAGTAGCCTGTGTATCTGCAAATTATGAGAATGACTGTTTATAATGAGCTGCTTTTTTGGATGTCTTCTAACAATGATCTCAAGTGTTTCTGTAACTGACTGTTGATGATACATAAGGTGTCTCTTTATCGTTCAAATGCACAAACCCAGTCACCAAGACTGAGTGACTTATTTATCATCTTACTTTAATGTTTCAGACAGATTCATGGATGAATGGAGTGCAGGAATAGGTGGCGTAAGAAGATCTGGCTTTGTCCATGTTGACCTTTCCTGGTTGCATAAGCTGGTTTCCATAAGCGCCAGCTTGTATTGTCTGGATCCACAATAGTGTGTGAACCCCCCTGTGGGTGCCAGGCTAATAACCAGTAACATAACACACAAATACACACACACACACACACACACACACACACACACCCACCCACCCACCATGACCCCTACCACAAAGCCCCATGCCCCCTGGCTCATGCTCAGTGGCCTAGTTTATCATTGTCTGTGGATTATGGTTTGGCCGAACCGAAGAACACCAAAGACCTTGTGTCAATGTATTTCATAATCACATTTAGATACAGCAGCTTGCTCTCATAATCATAATTGTTCTAATGCATCATTATCAGATGCGTCACATTCTTATATTTGGATCCAAGATTATAATCGGAACATTTAACATCAACCGCAGTCAAACAGTCACCATCTCCCTCCATCAGCTGGTTGAATGGTTACCATTCCTGTAGCTACTATTAGGTCAAAGCCCAAACCCATCTCATCCAATTTGAATACTGAAGGGTTAGTTCCCCCAAAAATGCTACTTATCCCATAATTTACTGACCCGCAAGCCATCCTAGGTGTATACTCCAAAAAGCTCCAAAATGAAGCTCCAAAAAGCACATCCATCCATCATAAAAGTAATCCTTACGGCTCCAGGGTGTTAATAAAGGCCTTCTGAAGTGAAGTGATGTGTTCTTGTGAGAAAAATATCCATATTTATAACTTTATAAACTATAATCTCTGGCTTCCGGTAACAGCCGTACACAAGTCTAGTTCCGGCGGAAGAGTATACTCTGACTCGACACATGACGTTGGATGTAGGAGTAGCGTAAGCTTAGGTGAGAGTAGATGCCTCTCGCGGTTCAAACAAATAGGGCTGGGCAACAAACTCAAGCTCCTCCGACATTTCTCTTTAAAAAAATCTTGTTTTAGACTTCTAGTTCGTGACCGGTGTTTTGTTTTGCTCTATCCACTGTGCTTCAGTGTTCGTCAATACGTCATGCGTCGGGTCAGAGTTCACTCTTCCGCTGGAAGTAGACTCGCGTACGTCGGTTACCGGAAGCCAGTGATTTTATAGTTTTTAAAGTTATAAATATGGATTCCCTCTATTCACTCCCATTTATAAAGAGCCAGGATAGAGCCAGGATATTTTTTAATACAACTCCAATTGTGTTTGGCTGAAAGAAGAAAGTCATATACACCTAGGATGGCTTGAGGATGAGTAAATTATGGGATCATTTTCTTTTTTGGGTGAACTATCCCTTTGACCTGAAATTTAAATATTTTTATAAGACAATTAGTTGTAGTACTCTAATCTCAAGCCGCATTCCAAAAGTGCTGCTATTTTCTGGGACGTTTCACAGTTTGTATCACTCTAGTCGCCAGTGCTCACAGATTTCCAGACCAGACGTCCAGAAGTATGTGAGCGGGGAGCTGTGTGAATTTTGCCTGGAGATAGGAGAGCATCTGTGTTTTCTCTCGCTTCAGGATCGCTCCGAAAGGGGTTTCTCTCAACGGCTAGTGGGGAGTGGAAAACGGAAAACCCGGAGTGTAGCTGGAAATCCCATGGTGATTTACAAAGCGTTTTTAGTGGAGTGGGGAAATGGTGGTCTCCAAATGCAAAGCTTGATGCTAGTCAAAGTTAAACAAAATATTTGTCATTTTTAATTTTTTTTTTCTTTTTTCATTCATTATAAAGAGAAAATCCAATGCAAACCCAAAACCAACTCAATCCTTGACCAAAACCCAGTAGTTTGTCCAATCCTGTCGGGTTCAGGTCTGGCGACAGACCTCAAGTAGCTCATTGCGATGAAAGAAATTGAACAAACTTTGTGAATCAAAGAAGATTATTTGATTTATTGGCAGTTATGTATTTTTAATGCAGATTAGTGACATTGGGGTTATATATAGAAAAGAAACAATAGATAATCTCTGTTTTAATATATGCCCCAGATTATGTGACGTTTTTTTTTGAGTCCGGGTTTAAAGTATGTGATTTGAAATGATTTTCCCTAAAAGTCTAGATCTGCTAAATTTATGATTGTGTATTCACCCAATGATTGCTTATTTGCTTCTAGATGAACAGAATATAATCTGTGTCTATGGCTCTGGATTAGGATTGAGTCCTCACCCAGTGCTCATTGATCACACACACTAATCCCAGTCTGGGGAAGTAGCACAGGGAAGATTACTTTGTATTTGTGTACAAAGAGGTTTTTGTGCAAAGGCATGGTTGTCTCGTTGTCCGGTGGTCCCATTGTTGTCCCAGGGCCTCAGGGATGATTTAATGTGTTTGTATGTGCGTGTTTATGTAACCATGTGCATCAGACTTGTCTGCGGTCTCATTTTTAAACTGAATTACAGTATTGCTCACTGCTAGGCTTAGATTTATTATCGAGTGACTATATCGAGAATTGTATTGAG
Organism: Coreius guichenoti; assembly: GCA_039654105.1. Taxonomy (NCBI): domain Eukaryota; kingdom Metazoa; phylum Chordata; class Actinopteri; order Cypriniformes; family Gobionidae; genus Coreius; species Coreius guichenoti. The sequence goes on along the minus strand of CM077180.1, from coordinate 30,989,997 downwards.
TGTGTGTGTGCACCCAGTAGTTTTTCAAAGTTAAGATACTTTTCCAGTTTAAAATGCATTGAGGCAAGGAGATGTAAACACTGTGGCACAATCAAAACATTACATAAAAACGACAGCAACAGTAAGTGTTGTTCACATGCACTTTGAAAATTCAATTTCACTCAGACTAAAACAATTATTTGTATTTTTAATGTCTTACTGAAATTGATTTTTGCAAAGTCAGACTAACAGACCTAGATAGTGTCTGAATAACGCAACTTTGTCCAGCATGTATACGTTAATCACACTACAGTTGGCCTCAGTTTGTGCGCTTGACCCGAGAGATAAAAGACATGCGCAACCAGTGTAGTGAAATTTGACTATTCTGTAGCTCAATTTTTTACAGCGCATAAACATATTTGTTGAATCAACCAATGGTATAACTTTGGGGCGGGACAAGAGTTGCGTCTATCTCTCAATTCCTCTCACATACAACATAGGTGTTGTAGTTTGCTGTTCCATGTCCTTTGTTTATTTTTTAACTGTGAATGGTTTGGGCTAGAGTTGTCACCTTGTGGGCAAACTATTTAGTGTAAAAAAATTCAGAGCGCATGTGTGAGCTGAGCATACAGATTAGCGCGGTTAGAAAAATCGTGCTGTGCTTGTACTATTCTGACAATATTTATATATATGGCAATATTTATGTCACACACAATGTAAGCACACCTTAGCGTACACTGGTCATGAACTGAGAAATCAAAATTCCCTTGATCTTTTGACACATAAGACTATAAAAATATCCTGTAAATTCCAGTTTATATTGAATCCAATCTGCCAAAATGACAGGATGTGGAATGTGCCACTTTATTACGTAATAGTGTGGCTAAACACCACCGCAGAAAAAGATCAACACCTGCTTCTACATCACTGCCTGTTTAGCCCCGCCCACAAATTTGCACATGTAGTAGGTAAATAACGAGAGGGGCAAACGCAGGTCTACGCAAAAAACAAGCAATAAAGATGTCTTTGCATTGCCTTCCTTCTGATCAGAACATTAGGAAAGAGTGGATGAACTTCATTTTTAATGAAGTTCCAGATCACGTCAGTAAGAACTTTGTCCTTTGTTCACTTCATTTTACTGCGGATTCGTTTACAAACAAGGCACAATTTGATGCAGGATTTTCAGAAAGATTTAAACTAAAAGACGATGCTGTGCCGACTATATTGGATCCGACAGTAATGTCGCACCACACAAGTGTGAGTAACTGTTTTTATTACGTGGTCACTATTGCTTTGTCTGAGTATTTATGCGTTTTTAACCTAAATCATAGCAGCGTTAGGGTTAGAAAGGATGTGCCTAAATGATCAACTTCACATTGTTTCTCTTAGTAACATGAAAATAATCTGTGATTTAAATTGTACACAGAAAGCGATCAAAGAACGAACGCTCATGACGCTGTTACACTGCACAACGAAGCTTTTATTTACATCGTGTTTGCATTACTTACGGTAAAAGCATTCATGAGTTTGCAGAAATCACGTTGCAATGATGAGATCACTGCATTCGTGCAATCATATGCTCAATGCTCATCACTGCAACCTTTAATGTGATGGGAATAGATCTCAATATAATGCTATAAACAACACTTTTCACTATTTGTTAATCTCAACAGCTGTAATAGTAAAAACGTAGTAAAAGTATTCAAGAGGGTTCCACATGTAATACTTATTTCATATGCAAAGATGTTAGCCAATCACAGCAGTGGGTGTTTACACTGATGTCTCACAGCAGACACACCCCTTCCAACAGAGCATTCAAATCAGAGGGCTAAAATCGGGATAGAAAATGGACATTTATTTATAAATTGTGACAATTTTTTGATGTAAAAATCATATTAACATAAGTGCACCTCAGGAAACATAAAATAATAAATAAATCCAATTCATGACCCCTTTAAAAACCAAGTATGCTTTGGGCTTTAAGCTTTAAAACATTGTCCACCGGTTTCACAGACAAGGCTTAAGCCAGACTAAAATGCATGTTTGAGCTGTTTTAACTGAAAGCAACTTAAGTGCCATTGTTTTGTCTCAATATTCACACCAGTAATGTTTTTTTCTAAGGCACGTTTATAAAAGCTACTTAAATGTCCTAATTGAACTAAGGCCTAATCCTGTCTTAATCTAAGCCCTGTTTGTGAAACCAGACCTTTGAATTCCAAGGGTGTAAGTAAAATACTAAAGATTAAAGGAACTAAATGTCAAATTTTATGAATCACTCTTTGAGAAACCTGATTAACCACTATTCTGAAGACTAGTGGAATGCCTCCCCATCAATGTCCATTATAAGTACAGACCAGAAATTTCTGGTAATATTTTCATTTTCCATGGTTCTACGGTTTTCAGCTTCCTAGTCAAGCAGGAGAAAATTACTGAGAACGACAGTGCACTTTCTCTTTCCTTTCCTTGTTCCTCGTATCTCTTTGTTTTGGTATTTAACACCAACAACAACCCCCCACCTATATCTCTCTCTCTCTCACACTCTCTTTCCTTTCCCTTTGTTTGTTCAGTTTCCCCTTTCTCACTTCCCACCCGACAACAGTTGCTGTGCTCTGATTGGCCGAGTTTCAGGAGGGGGGTGGAACCATGTGACCTGTTGTGATATTTTCCTGCCTGCTTAGAACAGATCTCTCAGTTACAGAAGAGACAGGGACAGACACACTCTCACATTCTGTCCTTAGTGTCAAACAACACTGCTACGCGTATAGAAAAATATTATTGTAACGTGCCTCCTTCTGGATTACCATTTCCGTACTTCTTTAACAGGAAAAAACAGGAATATTTTTATTTTTCTGTCTTCTTTTGGTTTTCTCAACCTTTTGTGCCTGAACTGCCACCAGGGAAACGGGAACAACAGAGGAGGAGAAGAAAGAAAGCAAAACAGATAGACAGCGATAGATCACCCTGAGAGAGACGGATGTGTACGGAAGATGAGTCCGGCTTTAGAAGCGCTGATGGAGGGGTGTAGATACCCAGGGAAAGGAGAAATGAAGGGAGGAGTGATGTTGGAACCGTTTGTCCATCAAGTCGGCGGTCACTCTTGTGTACTGCGGTTTGGGGAACAGACCATCTGTAAACCACTAATACCTAGAGAACATCAGTTTTACAAGAGCCTGCCACCAGAGATCCGCAAATTCACCCCACAGTACAAAGGTAAGTGGACACTTAACAGAATATGATCATTACAACCAATCAGGCACATCTTGTTTATGTGCTATTGTGTGCCATAGTCTTCCTTTCTCTTTCTTGCTTTCTATTTTGCTCTATCTGTGCATACATTTGAATAACCAGTGCTTTAATCATCATTTTGAAGAATTTTAATAAATAAGTTACACTGACTTAATTCCAACAGTGCCGTGTGACTCCTGTAACAAGGCCATACAGACTTTTATATGCGGTAATTGATTGGATGGCCCTTGAGTTTTTTTTTTTTATGACATTTAAATTGCCATAGACAGACAGATTGGTAGATTAAAAACTTTAATAGATGGTAAAATATAGATTGAGTTGTGAAACAAGAACCCTCTCACAACACTTTTTGACACTCAGATTTATGCTCATGGCATCAGATGGAATATCATGTTCAGTTCTTTTAGTCTGATATATTTAAACACACTCACGCACAGACACACTGGCATCTCTCGCAGTGTATTTGGCGGTGTCTTTGACTGGGCAGCAGTGTGGGACTAAAAAAAGCTGTCAGGCAGAGAGAAGATATGACATGAAGGAAAGTATGTGAACACTCTCACCTGCTTGAGCATACTTGCAATACTTACATTCTCTTAGACACAAATATAGGGTTCAAATATGATCAAACATTTTTTACTTACCGTAACACCTAACACAGAAACAGAGACTAACCACACATGTTCTCTGACTCAGCAAGTATAGGCCGAAGTGTGCATGAGCGTTGGTGCAGAGACGTGACATCACTGCTGTTGATGTCATCGTTCTACCGTGACTGCAGAGGTTGAGAGGCTGCAGGGTCCTAGTGCCTGCCGCTCTCTATCACATATACTTGCACACAAACACCACAGAGAGGTTTCAGCAGTTAAAGCTTGTGTTTTGTGATCAAAATTATTTGTTTTAATTCTGCTTATGCCATTCAATGTTGAAACAGTTTTGCTGTTCTCTTTCTTTCTCTGTCTGTACCCACTACCTCTTTCAATTACCCATAATCCCCCTGTGATGCTTAGTTCCATCTATGGTTATCATGAGATACCAGAATAAATCATGTCTTGGGCCACATGCTACTTGTGTATATGTATATTTTTGCTTTGTATTTTATGTATTGACCTGTATTCCTAATGTATCAAAGCAGTTTTCCAATTTGTTGCTGTTTGTATTTCAATTTCAATGATACATTTTCTGTAAAACTCAGAATCTGAAGTTGTCATATGCTTCTTATCTGTATTTGATATCTAATGTGGGAATCTTGCAGATGGTTTGTCCAATGAGTCGTAATAAAAGAGCTCATTGAATTGTACCTTCTTGCCTCCTGTGTTTTTTGTGTGTCTTTTTCTGCTTAGCACTAGAAGGCATGCAAAACACTCTCCCACACTCTTACATTTACACGACAGTGTTGAATATTCACTATGTACACAATTACATTCCCTTCTCAAACCGCTGCTTTTATTTTGTTTTATGCATATTAAAGTACAGTTTAAGCCGGATTGGGTAAGAGCTAAATTTTTTTTAATCATCATATGATTCATAATATTTGAATCATATGTTGTTTATGCGTCAACACGACATCCACATGTACTCATTGTCTCTCTTTATCTCTTTCTTTGCCTCGTGCTCTCCTCAGGTGTGGTGTCGGTGAGTTTTGAGGAAGATGAGGAGGGGAATCTGTGTTTGATAGCTTACCCGCTGCTCAGTGATCCAGCTGATTTGGAAAACAATGAGCCCTCTGCTGACGGCGAGCCCAAGAATAAGCTTGTTAAGTGGGGGAAGAAGAAACCATCAAGCCTGCTCCCGGAAAATGAAAGAGCCAGACAGAGCCGCAAAGAGGAGAAGGGCAAAAGGTGAGGGAGGGCACGTGATTCATGGACTGTCATTTAAAAATTTATTTTTATTTAAAAAATACATCACTGATTCAACAAAAATATTAAGCAGCACAAATGTTTTAAACATTGATGATAACAAATCAGCGTATTAGGATCATGTGACACTAAAGACTGGAGTAATGGCTGCAGAAAATTCAGCTTTGCCATCACAGGAATAAATTATATTTTAACATATATTGAAATAGAAAACAGTTATTTTAAATTGTAATAATATTTCACAATATTACTGTTTTTAAAGTATTTTTGATTAAATAAATACAGCCTGGGTGAGCATAAGAGACTTCTTTCAAAAACAACTTTTAAACAATTGTGTTTGTGATATGTACATCCTTATCATGTAATTCAGTGTTTATCACACACAAAAACACACATGGTGATTGTAATTTGTTAACCCTTTCTCCTCTTATCTCTGCAGTAATCGGGATGATAAGGCCGAGGTTTTGTACTACAGCCTGGAAAAAGGAAATGTGGCTCCTCAGATCAAACACAACCCTTGGAGTCTGCAGTGTCACCAGCAACACCTACAGAGGATGAAGGAGAACTCCAAACACAGAAACCAGCACAGTATCCTTTTTAACGATTTAATTACCACTGTATAATGATTCGATGAGAAAACCAGCACGAAATCATGCACATTTATACAATCAGATATTCAACCATGTAGGAGTATTTTTTCCTTGACTCATGACCCCTCTTAGAATTTATTTTGCTGGAGAATCTAACGTGGCGGTACCGGGTTCCATGCGTTCTCGATCTGAAAATGGGAACACGTCAGCATGGGGACGATGCCTCTGAAGAGAAGAAAGCAAATCAGATTCGTAAATGCCAACAAAGCACTTCCTCTTCTATTGGAGTACGCCTCTGTGGCATGCAGGTAATTACACATCTTCTGAATATACATGTGCACACCAAAAATATTTTGAGGTATACACAAAATATGTATAGTAATTTTTAAATGGTATAATTCACTGTTGTTTAGGCATCTGATTTTGTATATAGCCATGCTGGTTTAATGGTTGTAGTAGGGATGAAAAATATTGAAGTGCCATATTGATTTTTGCCCTACATTGGATATACAGTATCTTGTCAGATTTTGAATTGTTAATTTAATTGTAAATAATCATTTCCTATGTTTACATTTTATATTACCTTTGTCGTCATCAGATAAAACACTAATAATTTATATACACTGGTAAATAAAATTTTTATTAAATCTCAAAATTAATATTGTTTTTTTTAATAATGTACATTATAATGTGCCTAAATTCACTTTTGGCATTTAAAACGACTGTTTGTATTTATTTTTTTAATTAATAATTATACAAAATAGTTTTGTATAATTATATACAAAAATGTACAGTCAGCTCGTCATTATCGCTAAGTAAACATTTTCAGGGTGATACAAAACCTAATAGCCCTAATCACCCTGCCAGAGTTTATTTTGCTATAATGACCGGCTTATTATACATTATATCTTATTTATTCAGTGTGTTCTTTTTAATAATTTAGTTATTAGTACAACCCTAAGTCTGATTCCGATCTTTATTTTTCCTAATAGGTGTATCACAACGTTACAGGACAGCTGATATTCATGAATAAGTATCACGGGCGTAAGTTGAGTCTGGCCGGGTTCAAAGAGGCTCTGTGCCAGTTCTTTAGTGACGGCCGAGTTCTGCGCAGAGAACTTCTGACCCCAGTGTTGCAAAGACTGAGAGAAATGAGAGCGGTGCTGGAGGCCTGCGAGAGCTATCGTTTCTTCTCTTCCTCTCTTCTCGTCATCTACGACGGGGCTCCACCCCCTGCCCCATCTAGATCGCGGCCCTCTCGTGGAGGAGAGGAGGAAGATGAGGAGGACGATGATGAAGATGAGGACGATGATGAAGAGGGAGCCTACGGAGGCCGTCACGATCACTCCAGCGGCAGTTCCCCAACGGTGGATGTTCGAATGATCGATTTCGCCCACACAACGTGCCGTGATTACGGAGAGGATGGCATCGTTCATGAGGGTGGAGATAGCGGCTACATCTTCGGCCTGCAGAATCTCATCAGCATTCTGTCACAGCTTGAGGAGCACAGCAACGATTAAACGCTTGTGCGACATCTTACCGTGCATCTGCCATGCCAGGCTTAGCGTGGGCACCCTGAACATGCCATCAGGGATTAAAGTTCACGCTTAGCTCGCCCCGCTCTGCTTTTTCAAAGCCCTAGCGGGGAGCAGTTACGTAGGCAAGGGTCAAAGGAAATCCTGAATTCCTAGAATCCTTCAGGAGCTGAATGGACTGAACTGTTTTGTAATTTCTCGCTGAGGTGCAGTCCCTCTCCACGCCGTTTTTTTCTGCTTGCCCTGAATCACAGATGGGCGGCAGTAGATGAGTCTTATCTGCTCTGTATCTTTATTTTTTCCTTCATCTATCAAAGATAAGAGAAATAAGCTGCTGCTTGCATTAAAAGAGACGTTTATACAAAGACATTTGCAAAAACTGATGTTCTACCCACCTTTGAAGAGAGGTGGATTTGTAGCAACCGTAGCACAATCATAAATTGATATGACAAGCAACTTAGCAACATACATGAAGGTGCTTTAGAAACACTAAGCAGGAACCTGCAGGACTCAAGGGAAGAGTACTTACTCTGTAAGTTTGTGGAAAAGGGAATTTGCATAGTCCTTTCCACATTCCTTATCATAAAAGACTTTTTCTCTTGGACATTTTAATATATTTCCGTGTCTTGGATCTTCTTCATTCCATAGCCATGTGTTGAAGATTAGCATCCTCACTCCAGAGACTTTAAAGAGAACCCTATTTATTTATAAGAATATTTCTATCAAACGTGAATGGAAATGTGACATTCCATCCTTTAGTTCTATCGTATATTATAAGTGATATAGGTAGAGAAATGATTTTTATGTCATGGTTTTCTCTGTTTTGACATGATGAAACAAAATAAAGAGAAATCTGTTTTGTTGTGGTACATTTTGAAGCCTATTATTCCTCTGTGTTTGTTTTGTATAAAATAAGATTACAGCCTATTTGACATTGCCATTAAACAACTACAAAGTACCAGTAGCGAAGTAGCGAGTCCTCCAAAGGCAGATTACATTTGGTCGAAGACTGTGGCTACTAATGTGTAAACAGCAGTGTACAGTACAGTAGGTTCAGACCCTAGGCCGTATGGTCTTGATATGAGATACAACACAGTGAAAGGCTTTCTAAACTATAAAAAAGCAACATCACTTTCATTTGACAGAGAGCACTGGATTCAGACACCAGATGTACAACTCACTGCTGCTTTATAGGCATATTACCCGGTTTGCTAAACCTTTCACTAAAAGCTTTTCCGCAAGCACTCTCTAAGCCTGTTGTTTGTGCATGTATTTGCGCAGGAGTGTGGGGGGATTTGGGCTGGATTGTATGTTAGAACTGTAACCTCTCTTGATGAGGATTTTGTGTGTGCATGCTGTGTATGTTTGTGAAATATGTAAGTAAATATCGTGTTTTGCGGGTCATTCGCCATATATGTCTGTCCTCTTGTGGCCTTGGCGCCATCTGTGGCTGCCTCAGCTGTTCTAGCTCTCACATTCCTGAGTAAAGCTCTGGATTACATTCTAAATGCCGGGAAACTACTCGCAAATGGGAAACACCATCGCCACGTTTCGAGTCAGGTCAGCATGTGAATGCTTTCTGTAAGAGAGCAATTAGTTTGAAAACTGAAAATATTGCCAGGTAACAAACACTAAGTGGAAAATATACATGGAATGCTGTACAAGAGTCACAAAAAGACAGCGTGTGGACAGAAAATACCAAATAGCTGAAACGTCATGCGATTGCTACATTTTTCCCTCAAGACAGGAAACATCTGATTACTCAGACTGCTTTGAATGCCTTAAATAGTATGATTCGCTTTTCTCCATGTTTATTCTTCACAGAAATGTAACTGAAAACCTCTAGAAGTCTTTTAAGTCTTGAGTTATGGCAATTATGCAATTTCAGTATAATTTAGTCTAGTTGCAATTGCTGACATTTGTTATGTTATGTTGGCTGTGACTAAAGTGGTTGGATTTTTTTGAACATTTGTGTGCTGTCTGCATGAATATTATCTTTTTACAGCTCCCAATGACATCCTTTCTCCTCTTCTGTTGCTGGGAGCATGGGTTTTTGTAAAAATGGTGGATTACTATGGCAACCATCTCTGTATTTTTAGCTAGATGCATAATGTGATCTGGGGAAAAAAGGGTATTTGGCCCAAAAACCCAGAAAATGTTACCGGGCATACACTGAAAAAAACACAGACTAGACAATAGAGGCCATAGCTATCTGTGTTATGTAATACTAATGAGCACACACACATATATCACCATAAAAGTCCATGACTTGTATGCCATAGAAAAAAATCTCATCCCACAGGTTTGGAATGATTAAATAATGGCATTAATTTTGGGTGTACTATTCATTTAACTGACATAATGAAACCTCATTAGGCTTAAATATTAGATGTACGTGGAGTCAGACATGCAGTTGTTTCCTCTCATTCTTTTGGGACCTTTTTACGTGCTATCGCAATGCTTACACAATATGTTCGTTATCTGATAATCTAATTAATTGCCTTGTCCATCCTTGTAACAAGGCCACAAGAATAGTGAAGCACTTTAACTTTAAGCTAGACTTCTGTCCTACAAACTCTCATTGTCTGTGTCCCAGATAAGGATGTATTTTTAACTTGTTCTTTATATGTACTTTGGTACTAAGACTTTAAGAATGTATGCAAGCACTTTATTCACAGTACATTTAGCTGGACACTCTGAGGTAATGATTAAACAGAACACAGAACAGCAAACAGGTGTTTATTGCCTCTATCCATTCCACTAATCTGAATAAAATAATAAAGATGCATAAAGACAGAATAATAGCATGATAGTAAATAAATTGGGAGGGAGACAAAGAGGTATACGCTTTGGGGTAAGAAGGAAAGGAGAATAGAGCAGAAGAGAGAGTTATTTAATCTGACTGTGATGATGAACATTCAGTTCTGTGCAAAGTTCATTAAACTGCTGACAAACACTATGGGCAAAGTATACAACATCACTAACAGATCAGAGAACACACATTCATTTATATTAGTATGTTTTGTTATTGATGTTAGGCTGATTTTCAATCCCTGATGTTTCAAATGACCATGGCAAATATTCTCCTTTTTTTTCTAATGACCCCAATTAGTCTGAGACTGAGGTTATTTAGGGCTGTGTATGATAACTTTCATAATGTGTAGAACTGATTCTCTACCCTTTTGCCATAAATGAAGTTCTACACTATTTAAATGAAACCATGACTTATAGTTTTGATTTATGACTAACACGATTTACAATCTCAAAATGACATCCAAATGTTCCGCTAATGAATCATCACACACAGCAAGTCCCACAGAGAGCTGAACGCTATGTTTGTGTCATGTAAAACAGCAGAGGCTATGGCGGCCCATAATCTGGTATAATCCAAATCTGTTTACTACTGATGTTCCCAGTACCGGTGGCGAAAGACAATTAGGGTCTCCTTCTGAATTGTTATCTGATGTTTTTCACTTTAAAACAGAGGCTCCTAAAGAAACTGACACGTGTTTTCCAGAATCTTCTTGGTTTGTGTTTATACATGAATTTATGTATAGGTTGTAATGGTCTGGGTGTATGTTACTTTAAGACCCATGTTTGGTGTTTCCCCAAATGGAGGCGAATATATGCTGCGCCATTCTGTTCTGTATGTGCTTTTCTTTAAACAAAATACAATCATTAACGGTAGCCTGTGTCATGTGGATCATTTACAACGCACTATAGGTTACAAGGTGTGTAGGTGTTTACAGGATCTATACCCAACTGCCTCTCACATGACACTGATGTCATCACTGTTAATTACATGACATCAAAAGTCCCATGACATCACAGCCTTCCCACTTATTTGAGGAGACATGGAGTATGATTAAACCCAAACTGGAAATCCTTCTGAGAATAACATGGTTGTGTTGGCATGTGGTGTGTGGTGGTTACACCCTTTCCCTCTTTTTAAAACACACACACCCTGGAAAAGGAAAGGGTGTGGCCACACACACCACACTTTTCTTTAAAGAGAAAGTGAGACTTATATATGGAAATTTGTGTAAATTATATGTAAAATCATTCATAAATCCATTCATTTGGAAATTGTCCCATTCAAGTGAAGTGACTTGTGAATGACTTACACCGACACAAAAAATACCAAATATCAAAACTGGCTTATGATTGGAATAACGTGATAAGAATAAACTGTTGTCCTGTCTGTATTCAAATCAATGTCTTACATAATTTTTCACAGTTTATTGTGTCTCACACAGGCCATGCTCTTATTGCAATGAGTTATGGATAAGAGAGTCAGTTGAGGTTGAGAGATAACCGTTTATTATAAGCATTTTTGTTGACGCAGTGTTCTCATTATTGCCGCATAGGCTGAAAGTGAGTACTGGTACTCAGACTGTCTCTCCCAGTTTGTTTCTTTTAACATTTTTATCATCTGTGATCTCTCCTATTGAAAATGACACTCATATTCACAAATGCATGTAACACATAAACAGGTTATAGAAGCCACAAGAGAAGCCATGGAGAAGTTAAGACTGAGACTATACTGTCTGATATTGTCTGGAAGTTTAATTAAATTGTGATTTAATGTGTTAATATCTGGAATGTGATAGGCTGAGTCTGACTGTGTGAAAGAAGAAATAGAAGGAAGAGGGATGTAGAAATGACAGCGATACCTTGTGATGTTGTCCTCTATGGGCAAATTTAGTTGCATAACCGCAATGGATATAACTGTCCACTGTTCAGCAGTCACTGTGTGTGTAGTGGCAGCCAAAATGCAGCCAAAGCAGTGCAGAATTGCAGTGGATCAAATCCTTATGGCTGTTTCCAAAAAATAGACAAAAACCTTGTGCATCTGTTTGAGAGAGTAAAATGTCCTTGCTAAATATGTCGCGTGTATTTGTATTGTATTAGGATCAATTCCACATCAAAACACCATCACCATTCACACAAGCACAGTAAAAGCAATAATATCCACAACAGGTCCATAGTGAATTTCTGTTTTCAAGTTGTAATATTTCATAGAAATATGTTTTTAATATTTAATTTGAGGCCTATCTAACTGCACATTTAGCACATTGAGTTTAGCTCCTCTGTAGACATCAGTAGCTGTGTAATCAGTGACATGCTAAATTTATGTTTTTGATTTAATAGGTAACATCTTGCTTTTTTGTTTGATTCAATTGATATATTTGAATTAAATTATTAATATGCAAATAAAACATCCTTCATAAAATACATACCTAACTCTTGCAATGTGCCTAAACAATTATAGAAATACTAGCCGCCCATAGATAAAGCATCTATTTTTATGAATAAATGGAGCCCTCTGTTGGTTAGAAAAATAAACTGTGGAACGGAGAAACAATTTTTAAACTAACGGTTCCATGACACCCACTGATCGAAAGTGAAACTTCTCGTTTAATTTAATTGTGTTTGACTGGATTGGATTTCATTGCACATCATTAAATGCTGACTTTGAATTCTTCCACTTTGGCCTATGAAAATAAGGAAGGCTTTACCTGCTGTGATTCTCTGAAAGTTATTTGTTTTTATTTTTATTTTATTTTGGATAAAGATAATTAGTAAATTCTGCTAAGTGAGTGCTTTAGCTTCCACTATATAATAAATTACACACAGTCTAACAGCTGAAAACAAGACCTGGAGACAGTAAATAATGTTAAGAATAGCCTCTCAATTTGGCCTCGCAGCTTCACTATAATCAATACCATAAGAGCATAATTTTATTGTACAATTACTAAAGTGGAAACTAATGTATCTATAACTATACAAATAATTAAACTGTCACAAGTGGCCGTCCATTTACTCTGGATACATTAAAGGGTCAAGCCTTTTTAACCGGAAGTACATGGTAATTTAATTTATTGTTTAGCGTTCCCCTTTTCAACTTTCTTCATAAAACGGACAGTCCCTTTTTGTCATAACCATATATATTCTTAATTAGATACTAATTATTTAAATAATGTAGTCTATTTAAACTTAGCTCAATTCAAATAATTTACGTTAAATGAAAACATACACTAATACACAGATACTAATTTAAACCACTTTAACAGTTAGCTAAGTTCACTTTTAAGATTATTATATTTTCTTTAACTTTGTTAACCCTACATAACAGTCAAAAATCGAAGTGAAATTCTTCTACAAAGAGACACAAAGCGGCCACTTTATCAAATCACAGGACGTGAAACAGAAGATCAACGCGCGGTTCATCTGACGTGTAGTAGAGTCTGTGTAGTGTTGACGTGTCTCTAAAGCGCTCTCCTCCCTTCTGCTCTCTCGCTTCTGCCTTTCTCTCTCACCCGGGCGGCGAAGCGCACCGGCAGCGCTGGACTATCCGTTTACAGCTCACTGGGACTTCAGATAGTGACCGTGATTTCAGAGGACCGTCACCATGGCGAGTGAGTAGAGGGTTTTGAAGCGTTTCTCGTATGTTTAACAGAGTTAATTAATGTAATTCTGCTGTTATATCACACCCGAGTTCTGTTAGCATCATTAGCATGCTAGCCAGACCGCTTTCTTTGATTGGGACCTGAGAGATTGGTATCAGATTTGTTTACTTTTTTATATTTATTTATACGTATATTTTACTGCAAGTAAAATGCTTCTCAATTCCTCTTTGTTTGGTTGTGATTCGTATGTGAATTAACATTTATATTGCCTTTTTAGTGATTGAATGGTTGCGGACAGCTAGTGTTAGCCTGTTAGCTATTTTCTTTACACATCTGCATGGCTTTGTATTACTACAAAATTGTAAAGAACACCTTCAGATATTTATTAAAAGATATTTAACGACTAATATTGGGATACTAACTTATTTAGATATTTGTTGGATTGCCAGTCCAGACAGAGGGAAGCGGTCAGATATTACCTAGGCTAGTAAACACGGCATGATGGTTGAATCTGATTGTGTTTAACTTGATAATTAATTGGCACTTCACGAATACACATTCAGAGAAGTTGTGTTATTAGGTTTGGTCTCCCATGAGAGATGTACTTTAAGTATTACATTGTATAAAATGTTTAGCCTGTCCGTTTAAATGATGACGACGCTTTAGATTGGACGGCATCTCCCTACTGTTGTCTTAAGTAGCTCAACACGGGCTTTGGGAAGTCTTTTCATCAGTTGAATGCTTCTAAACATTTTAACAATTTTTGCCTCATATTGAGGTGTTAAGATGTAATGTAGGAATATTGTTCAGTAGAATGTTATATTGCATCTAGTGAAATTGTAATTTGTTTCATTTTGTGGCACCAAATAAATGTTTTGTGTAACATTTCTCATGTTCTTCCATTTCTAGTTAAGTTCTTGGAGGTAATAAAACCATTTTGTGCGGTTTTGCCGGAAATCCAGAAACCAGAAAGAAAGGTATATCATTGTACACAACATTCATGTGGAATTTTTGTTAGATTACACATGTAAAGACCTGCATTTTAAACCCATACTTATGCTTGTCTATCAGATCCAGTTCAGAGAAAAGGTGCTATGGACCGCCATCACATTGTTCATCTTTCTTGTTTGCTGCCAGGTAAGTTTGATTTCTCAATGTAGGAAAAATGCACTTAAGCACTGGCTCATGCTTTAGTGCTCCAGATATGTTCAGTGTAAAAAAAGTTAACAGCTCATGTAATGTACTGTTTTTCTCCATCTCTCAGATCCCGCTGTTTGGGATCATGTCTTCAGACTCAGCAGATCCATTCTACTGGATGAGAGTCATCTTGGCCTCCAACAGAGGTAAGTCTGTTTCTGTACATGCAAGATTATGATTTTATGGTAGTTTGCAGTGTTCAATTCACAGCTGATATTATTGCTCTACACTACCACATAATAATCATGTTCATAGCTAGTTTAAATGTTTGGAGTCAAGATTTTTTTTTTCTTTGGACAAAGTAATACTTTTATTTAGCAAGGATGCATTAATTGATCAAAAGTGTCAGTGAAGACTTTTGCAATGTTACAAAAGATTTATATTTAAAATACATGCTATTCTTTTAATTCATCACACAATCCTGAAAAAAGCATGTTTTCCACAAAAATATTAATCAGCACAACTGTTTTCACCATTGATAATAAGAAATGTTTCTTGAGCAGCAAAACAGCATATTAGAATGATTTCTGAAAGATAATGTGACACTGAAGACTGGAGTAATGATTCTGAAAATGTAGCTTTGCCATCACAGAAATAGAAGCATAGGAGAATTTTCAAAATCATTTAAAATTTAAAATGTTATCAAGCCCAAACTAACTGTAGTGTAACTTTTTAAGCTTGAGTAAAAGCAGTAACTATAATTGACCTATAATTTGTGAATAGAATGGATGTTTTGTTGGTTCTGTGGTGTTCTCATGGTGTCAGGTATTGGGGGTTGTCTATTTTATTAATGATCATATATTCCAGGTACTCTGATGGAGTTGGGTATCTCTCCCATTGTGACCTCTGGTCTGATCATGCAGCTGCTAGCTGGAGCTAAAATCATTGAGGTCGGAGACACGCCTAAAGACAGAGCGCTCTTCAATGGAGCTCAGAAATGTATGTTTTTTTTTTTTAGTGTTTTGCGTTTAAATGTAGTTAAATATTGAGTTATGCACTACAGTTGTTGTCATTATTATGATTATAATGATGGTAATGACAATTATTTTAATGTTTTTCAGTGTTCGGTATGATCATCACCATTGGCCAGGCTATTGTGTACGTCATGACTGGAATGTATGGAGACCCTTCAGAGATGGGTGCTGGCATCTGTCTGCTGATCATCATTCAGGTAAAAAAGCATGCTCAAATACACACAAAATGATGTGTATTTCATGTCTCATGGAGAGGCTTATCTTGGGCCATTGATCTATGTGATTTGTGATTGGAGTAAGAGACTTGATTACATCTGTGTACTCTTCCTGTAGTTGTTTGTGGCCGGTCTGATCGTGTTGCTGCTGGATGAGTTGCTGCAGAAAGGTTACGGTTTGGGCTCTGGTATCTCGCTCTTCATCGCCACAAACATCTGTGAGACAATCGTATGGAAGGCATTCAGCCCAACCACAGTCAACACTGGCAGAGGTATGAGTTCAGGACACAGCATCTTGTTTTAGAGCATTCTTATTTCTTTGGTGATGGAGACTGAATTTCATTTGTTCATATTCAGGTACTGAGTTTGAAGGAGCCATTATTGCTCTGTTCCACCTGTTGGCCACTCGTACTGATAAAGTACGGGCTCTGAGAGAGGCCTTCTACAGACAAAACCTGCCTAACCTCATGAACCTCATTGCAACCGTCTTCGTCTTTGCTGTTGTCATATACTTCCAGGTTAGTTTTTTGTTTGTTTTTCAAATATGCATAATATGTAAAGACTTTTATTTAATAATGAAGTGAGTTTGCGTTTAATTGCAGCAGTTCCATTTCAGTTCCACACCCTCAGAATCAACTACTTGATAAATATAATAAAAGAATATACATGTACAAATAATTGTTTTTTTTTTTTTGTTCATAATTTCTTGATAAATGTGTGTATGTATGTGTTTATATATATTTTTATTTTATTACTTGGCACCTTATTTTAACAATTGTTTTCTGTTATTTTAATATTGTATATTTCTTTTTTTGTCATTACTTGTTTTGTATAAAGCTTTGGCAATATTGTACATAAACACAATCGTACCAATGATGTACTTAAGAATTGAAAATGAAAATTGATTGAAATTGTTTTGTACAGGGCTTCAGAGTCGACCTGCCCATCAAGTCTGCACGTTACCGTGGCCAGTACAACACATATCCCATCAAGCTGTTCTACACCTCCAATATTCCCATCATCCTGCAGTCTGCTCTGGTTTCTAACCTTTACGTCATCTCTCAGATGCTCTCCACCCGCTTCAGCGGGAACTTCCTGGTCAACCTCCTGGGAACTTGGTCTGTAAGTGTCACCAATGTTTTTTGTTTGTTTTTTGGTAGTGTACCATATATTGCACTTGACACTATATTTATATTGTAGATCCAGAGTATGTTTATAGGATACAGTCCAAAAACAAATTAGATATAGAAGAGAAAACCTTTCTAATAGCATATCCATTTTTTTTTTGATGTAGGATACGTCATCAGGTGGTCCAGCTCGTGCCTACCCTGTAGGCGGTCTGTGTTACTATCTGTCTCCTCCGGAGTCGTTTGGTTCTGTGCTTGATGACCCAGTCCATGCAGTGATCTACATTGTATTCATGCTGGGATCCTGTGCCTTCTTTTCTAAGACCTGGATTGAAGTTTCTGGATCATCTGCCAAAGATGTGAGGCTCTAGCTCTAGTTCATTTATCAACACTGTATATGATTATTTGATATGGAGTTGTAATGGGGTTGTGTGTTTTAGGTGGCCAAGCAGTTGAAAGAACAGCAGATGGTAATGAGGGGACACAGAGAGACCTCCATGGTTCATGAACTCAACAGGTGAGCCACAAACACACTTGCTCTGTAAGCTTAGCATATAAATACTTGATTCTCAGGACCTTCATTAACCTCATGCTTTCTCTTTCTGTTATTCAGGTACATCCCCACAGCAGCTGCATTTGGTGGACTGTGTATCGGAGGCCTTTCAGTAATGGCTGACTTCCTGGGTGCCATTGGTTCTGGAACAGGAATCCTATTGGCTGTTACCATCATCTATCAGTACTTTGAGATATTTGTTAAGGAACAGAGTGAAGTCGGCAGCATGGGAGCGCTACTCTTCTAAACAAGGACACTTACAAATCACACACACATACTTGCTGACACCTTCTAAAACACTTATTATTTTTATGATTGTTGTCATTTTTTTTTTTTTTTTTTTTTGCTGTGATTTGAGCATTCAAAATGGTCTGTCACGAGTGCTGTCTTGGGAGAATGTGTTCTTAGCCTCTAGTTGAGGCTGAGTTTGTTCTCCTATTTGTCAGAAGTGGCAAAGCGTTTCTAAAATTCAGTGATGAAGCTGAACTTCAGTGATGGGACAGTAAAGATGGACTCTGTGAGCTCTGACTAGGAATATTCAAAAATTTTCCCTTCTCCTCAGTCTGGCCTTCCTCCGTCTCCATGTATCACTAAATCCCTTCATTCACCCTTTTCTTCATTTCCTGTCTGAACCTAGTTATGCCTGGTAAAAGGATTTTCCAGAAAGTATTGCTAATGTTGGGTGAGTGATTTACTCAACGCTGCCAATTTTGTCTCCACACACACAAACTTCCGTTGCGTCTCAGTTTGTCAGTCTTCTCAATCTTATATGTGAAGCTAACAGGCATTTTAATAGCTATCGTTTAGTGTAAGGCTCATTATAACTCCTCATACCATATTTAATCATACAAATTGTGATGTTTAGTTTTAGCTAGAGACCTGAGAACCAAACAGGTGCTTGGTTTCCAGTCAGCAGAATAGCTTGTCAATTCTAAATAAGGCAGCATTACAACTGAGGAAATGCAATACACAGTGTGGCACCAATAGTGTGGTTTTTTTTTTTTTTTTTTTTTATTTTGTTTTTTTTTTTGTGTGTGTGTGTGTATGCATTTTACGCTGGAATCCTTTTGTACAGAATACATCAGTGAGAGCTTCATTGTCAGACAGGACTGGTTACACTTTAAGTCTGTTTACTTTAAAAGTTAAGCCCTTTTTTACTGTATCATTGGGTGTCTGTATATATGACATTTAATGCAGTGCGCAACAATGTAAAATAGACACTTTTTCTTTTCTGACTGTAAAAAGATATGTTCCGAACAAATATATTCAGCAGAGGCTGATCATTCTCAATAAAAACTCATTTTTGGGAGGTAAGATTGTGTTTCATTTGTGACCATGAGAATGGCTAGACCTTTAATGATTATTAAACATGGCTCAGATTCTTTCTTCTGGCATTTGACATTAAAATTTTAATTATGCAGTTTTTTGTAAAATGTTTAAAGTACCTCACAAGCCCCCCGTATTGTGTTAGCTATATTTAACTGAAAGAGAAATGCCATATTTTAGGAAACTCAAGAATAATATTTTTTATATATAGTTATCTATCATCTATATATATATATATACATATATAATAGTTTGTGTTAATGGCTTCTGTTGTTTATTCATATTTAAGAGTACTGGTCGTTTCCTAGGCTCCTTTTAAGTTTCACAACAATTATAGTAAAATACTTTTTAAAAACGCACACTCAAAAGAGTGGGTTTATTCTTTTTTTGCAGGCATTCTGAGAGGCAAACATTTGGGGCCCTCGTCTACTCTTTATGACGTCATGACATTTGATTTGCGTTGAAAGCGACATGTGGGAAAGATTGACAGGAGGACGGATAGCTCAAAGTCCCTTTCAAGTCTTTGGGATAGATAGCGGTTCATCGTTTCTGGTGAACCGGGCGATTTGATACCGCAATATATTGATAACAAAGCGCCGTAAAATCAGCACAAGCACCGCATTACCGGTATTTCTGTTAAATTTTCTTTACAATTTATATGTAAAAAGAAATGACTGCAATCAACGGAGAAGGTAATACAGAGTAAATTCCTGATATGTTTTTTTCTGTTGTCTGTTTAGTCATTGAGTCTTTATTGATTGTCTTTATTAACTCTTTACAGGGAAGGACCAAGTCATATTTGTTACCAAGGAAGAGCATGAAATTCCTACCACTGTGAAACTGGTTGAGGAGGATGCAAATGAGGACAATGAAGAAAAAGGTGAGCGAAAAAACAGCAAGAAAGTTAGTTAATATGCAAATTATATTAGATGGAAAGAAATACTTCCTTCTTGAGATTCAGTTTAAAACTGTACAACTTTGTAACTTTATATCTACCTCACTATCTCTGTGAATTCAGGTCTCATCTTGCCGAGTGGTGAGATAAATTGGGATTGTCCGTGTTTAGGGGGGATGGCAAGTGGAGTATGTGGAGAGCAGTTTAAGACGGCATTCACCTGCTTCCACTTAAGTCAAGAAGAGATGAAGGGCTCGGACTGTCTGGAGCCGTTCAGAAGCATGCAGGAGTGTTTTCGTCAACATCCTGAACTGTTCCCTCAGGAAGATGATCTTCAAACTGCAAATCCTGAACCAGACTCAGAGCAAAAAGATTCCCCTTATATCTCTGACTTCAGCACAAGTGAAGAGTCTGACCCTCTGCCTTCACAGTTGCCCATAGCTACTTAAAACTGTAGAGCAACCAAACTCCATCTCATATTCCA
The DNA here is from genome assembly GCA_039654105.1 of Coreius guichenoti. Classification (NCBI taxonomy): domain Eukaryota; kingdom Metazoa; phylum Chordata; class Actinopteri; order Cypriniformes; family Gobionidae; genus Coreius; species Coreius guichenoti. The sequence continues at coordinate 30,969,610 of CM077180.1, read as the reverse complement.
CATATTATTTTTTACTAAAAAATATTTATATCTATTTTTAAGATGAGACATTAAAAGGGAGACAAGGGCAATGTTTACATAAATGTAGAAAGTAACATTACATGGACAATATATTTTTTCAAAACGTTTTATGATCAGGTTGAATGATATCCTGCTATTTAAAAAAAAAAAAGAAAAATAGAGGGAGGTTCAGAAAAATAAAGCATATAAAGGATGTTTTGAAAAACTTTTTTTGTGTGTTCTGGGAAATATCATCCTCGTATTTATAAACCAATCATGGTTTGAATTCTGTGTTCTTTTTCTTTTAATTTTGTGTTTTAATTTCTGTTCCAATAAACATCTTAATCCAAGTGTAACTTTGTTACATATTGACACATATTACGTGTGATAGTGTGAGATTTTAAATCTACTGAGACAGTGTGTCAAACGTGGTTTGTGTGTAGAATGTGAAATCATATTTTGATTAAAGATTATAGACGCATCAATTATATTTTGCCCATTTAAGAATATGTAACTTTGCTTCTTCAGTCAAATGGTATCAAAGTAATATAAAGTTCATGAATCAACATTCATAGTGGGTCCAAAAGTTTGAGATTACATAACAAAACATAATGCCTAACATCTTTTGTGTTCCACATGAGTAAGGAGAGCCATACAGGTTTGGAATGACATGATGGTAAGTAAGTTATGACAGAATCGTCTTTTTTGGGTGAACTAACCCTTAAAGGGTTCTAGCAAATTCTGTCAGGCAAATCTCTGCTGACATATTTGAATATGTAAACAATAATGAGGCTTCTGAAATTATATATTTTGACAGCCTGCATTGAACATGGTGGAAGAAATGGCTTAAATCAATCATCCAAGGTCAGTAAAATGAAATTCGTTTCATCGAAAGTTTCTGAGCTTAGGTTTGTTTTTATGTTTTTTGGGAGTGCCACATCATGTCTGGCTTGTTCAATGATTACCTGAAAGAGATCCAAAGTTTCTTATTGGATAAGACTAGATAGAAAACCAAGTAAACTGACCAATGAAGTGATGGGGAGGAGGTTAGAGGGTCATCAGGGCAGTGTTCATATGAACCTCTGTAATTCTCCCTAAAAATTTCAGACTAATCCAGTGAGAACGTGTAAGTATAAGCCTCAGCTCACAGAGATATCTTTTAAATGTATTTCTGCTGTTTTCATTTCTTTTCATCTCCTCTGAATGCAGGAGCGATGTCCAGTCTAAAGGAGATCTGTATGGGACTGCCTCTCAGTCCTCTTCCCCCAAACCATGGGAGAGACCCCAATGTACCTCATGCACCTGTCCGAACTCCAAACCTCAACCCAGCAGAAGAACGGGTGGGTCAACATATCTCTCACACCTATGCTCGGTTATATGGTCATTCGTTTTAAATAAAAATTTATAATAAATAAATAAACGTTAGCAGAATGTCTGTGCTGCTTTCTTACATTCAATGAAAGTAGATGGGGACCAACAAGGACAATAATCATATAGCATCATAAATGTATAGTGCATATGACTTGCATTTTGTATTCCAAGTCTTCAGAAGCCATACGATAACTTGGTTTTGGGAACAGACTGAGATTTAAGTTGTTATTCAGTGAAAATCTTGGCTTAACAGCTGTGTTCTTGATACGATTATATTTTTAACTAATTATTTATAAATTATACCTGTTCTGTGATTTACTGACAAAAAAAAAAAAAAAAAAACATTATTACATTTACATTCAAAAGCAAGGCTGTTTAAAACCCTAAGAAAATGAATAAAAATGTTATGTTGTAATGTACAGTACAAGTTTGGGGTCAGTAAGATTAAGAAAAGAAGAAATGAATACTTTTATTCAGTAAGCACATATTAAATTGATCAAAAGTGACAGTAAAGACTCTTACATTGTTACAAAAATATATAATTCATGAAAGAATTCAGAAAACATTTTACAGTTAACAAAAAATGTTAAACAGCACAACTGTTTTCAACATAATAATAAGAAATGTTTTTGAGCACCAAATTAGCATATTAAAATGATTTCTGAAGGATCATGTGACCCTAAAGATTGGAGTAATGATGGCGAAAATTCAGCTTTTCCATTACAGGAATAAATTATATTTTACAATATATTAAAGTTATATATTAAAAATTAAAAGTTATTTTAATTTGTAACAATATTGTTGATTTCACAATATTACAGTTTTAAATGCAGCCTTGGTGAGCAAAAGAGACTTGCCGACCCAGAACTTTTGAAACGTTGATGAATTTAAACAAATTAGGATGTTTTAAATGCTTTAGGTCCACTCAGTGTTCAGCAACGGTAAAAAATCTTTCCACACTGCGAGTCCTGTCAATCATTAAAAATAAGAGTCTGAATTTTGAACAGAGAAAGGGAAGAATGCTCAGTACAAGAGGGGGTGAGGGACAGAGACCAAAACATTTAGTAAATTGATTGCATCATGATCACTCATTCTCTCTCTCTTCAGTTAATCTTTACTGGACCTTTTCTGGGTCTCTGTCATAGTGTCTCTCTGTCTCTGTCTCTCTAGCTGGCTTTGAGGAATGCTTTGAGATACTTTCCTCCTAATCTGCATGCGACTCTGGCTGCAGAGTTTGCGCAGGAGCTCAGGCAGTACGGACACATATACATGTACCGCTTCTGTCCTGCACTGCGGATGAGGTACAACATAAGAAATTGCACAGCATATTTAGACAACTGTATTAATACCGTATGTCTTGACTATGGCAGTTCACACCATATCCATGACTACATGTGTGTTACAGAGCCTATCCTATTGATCAGTACCCATGCAGAACAAGACAAGCTGCTTCCATCATGCTTATGATTATGAACAATCTGGATCCCGCTGTAGCACAGGTACATTTTCACATTTTGTATGATGTTTTGATGTAATATATAATAGTCAAGAAATTGCTGCAGGTTCAATGCAGTATCAGCAAGGGGGTCTGTTCGTTTAGGCTGACTTCAAGATAATATTTGATGGTGCAATGATCTCCAGAATTGCATTAAGCTCTCATTTTAATACTCTCAGTTCCCTCAAGAGCTTGTAACATATGGAGGAAACGGGCAGGTGTTCAGCAACTGGGCGCAGGTAAAGTGTGAACTTTTATATTACAGTTATATCCTTTTGTGTTATATTAAAATATATCAAATTGAGGTAATTGTTATTATTTAAGTGAATGTAACGTTTGTTTTTAAGTCTTGTACTTATCCATCCACAAGGATGTGACAAGTGATGTCACGTCTCCGTTTCTCCTGTTTATTCAGGACTTTTAATCTGTCCTCAAGTCCCATGTAGCACATTATACATTATACACTTGTAGCACATTATAGTTGATACGTAGTAAATACTTTTAGTTTCTTTTTAACCCCTTAACTGTCACCCCGCTTTTTGAGAATAGACTTGAAAATGCACTATCCAAACTTAAATGGCTGTAATTAAAGAATGCTTGAATGTTTGGTCTTGTTTTAACCCTCTGGGCCTCTTTGGCTGAAACATTTTACGTTTTGAATTCTTGAATTTTTTTGCTTCATTGGAATGGGATGACACTTGGTGACTTTTGTCTCATTAGCTATGTGAACACACAAAAAAATCATGGAGATGATTCAGTTATGTTAAAGGGTCGGAAAAAAAATTGTCACACTTTGCTCCTTCGCGGTCAAAAATGACCGACATAGGAAATTAATGGGAAATACGCAAAAATACAAAAACTCAGGGAATCTTTTGGTGATACAAACCACAAATCAGCCATGATGCACAAAAAAAGTGCACAGCAATGTAGGGGTGACACTAAAATATCAAGAGTGCAAAATAGACACAACCACCCCCTCCCCCTCCCCCCACACACACACATATATATATATATATATATATATATATATATATATGAACTAGTGCGATTATAACACAGGGCACATTTTTGCAAATGTGTGAAACAAAATCAAAAATTCAGCCACAATGCAGTAAAAAAAACAAACAACAAGGAAAAGGTTACACTCTAAAACATCAAGAGTTCAAAACAGACACACACACTCAAACACACACTCACATAAACACACTCACAGACACACACACAACCCACAATATCATACGCACACAAATGAACTGGTGTGGCTGTATCAATATGGTAAAATTGAGCCAAAAGACTCAAATAAGAGGTTAAAATCAGATCTATTATGCTGTGATAAAACACACCTGTTAATTTTTGTTGCATTTTTATTGAATTTTGATGTTATATGTTCAAAATGTTCTCCTCTCTGCTCAGGTTTGAATGTAGTAAAATTAATGCAAAAACTGACACTTCAAATCAACATAAAAAAAAAATCTAAAAAATCTAAACCTTGACAAAAAGCAGTCTTTGAGAATGTCTAAGTATAAATCCAAATCCACAACTTAATAAAAAGAAGTATTTATGTCTACAAACACTAGAGAATTTATAAGCCACTTTATATAGAGTTATATAGGAATCTAGTGGTCACAACATGGAATTACATCAGTTTTTCTTTTTTTACTCCCACCAGATGGCACTAATCTACCTTCAAAAAATTGGATTTTGAATGCCTGGTCTCTATTTTAACATGGAATACTGTTTTAATTGAAAAATAATTGAAAAATATATTAGAAAAAAATTTGTATTATTTTCAATGGGGAAAAATAGCTAATAAAATTTTTTATAAATATTGCATAGTATCATAAAATACCCTCAAAATTCTAAATAATAATCAAAAAATATTATTGAATTAAAATATATTACATTGGTTTTCCTGAGGGGGAAAAAAGTTACATTTTAAGTGTGACCCCTAAACGAAAAGGACCAGAGGGTTTTAAAGAAGACACTGGGCAGATTATTGCTGAAGTGAAAGCACTTCAAATGAAAGTATGAAAAAGTTATGGAAGTTTAAATTTACTGTAAATGAAGTGTACTGTACTTAATATTTTTTATTTTATATAAAATATATATTTTACAAAATATTTTTTACTATAAAATCAAAGCCATATGTCTAACCAAGTTGTGTTCCAAATTTGAAGTTGATACCACAAAAATTTAAGTTCCCATGCAAATTTGTTTAGGCGCTGTACCAAAAATAGCCACCGGTTGTCATCCACATTCCATTGATTTTTTTTATGCATTCTCCTGTAACAAATTAATAAATTTTTGTCCAAATATCACTTCTATCACAAAACAGTCACCAAATATGGAACCTAGAGACTCAGACCTTTCCGACGATATTTGTTTTGTCAAGATTAGAAAAGGTTTTGGTTAAGTAGTTAAAATGATTTTTGTAATATGAAACACTGCATATCATGCATATCACTATCATAACACTGCCCACTACTGGAGGAGCCCCTATTTAGAGTACTGTTTCCTTGGTAACACAATGTCCAATTTCAAAACGGTTTTTACAGGATGAATTTTGAGTTCGTAAGCTTTTGAATTATACCTAATTCATTATGATTACTAAAATATGTGATATGAGAAAAAGGCTTAAAAAAAGAGCGCCAAGCGTCCTGTTAGCAGGACAGTGACAGTTAAGGGGTTAAACAGAGAAAACCAAGTGAAAGTGTTGGGCTCAGCAATTCAATTGGCCATTTATGTCCACTGTGTTTGTGTGTGTTTGTATACGTAGTTCTGGCTGGCGTTTCACTATCTGAGCACCATGACTGAAGAGCAGACCCTTGTGATGTACAGTGGTCATCCATTAGGTCTCTTTCCCAGCCTCCCCTTTTCTCCACGATGTGTTATCACGAATGGCATGGTAAGATACACACAGGCCATTCTGCACTGAGTATGGGATGTAGGTAAGGGAAGGAAAATAACTGTTTCCTCTCTTTTTCTTTTTGTGTGGTTTCAGGTTATTCCAAACTATTCTTCCAGAGAGGAATATGAGAAGATGTTTGCTATGGGCATTACCATGTGAGATTTCACCAATACCTAATAACAGTCTAACTAGGCTCTTTTAGAAAATGTGCATATGTACATTACCATTCAAAAGTCTTTTATGCTCACCAAGGCTGCATTTATTTGATCAAAAATACAGTAAAACAGTAATAAATATTTGTTTTCTATTTAATGCATATTTTAAATTGTAATTTATTCTTGTGATGGTAAAACTGAATTTTCAGCATCATTACTCCAGTCTTCAGTGTCACATGATCCTTTAGAAATCATTCTAATATGATGATTTGCTGCTCAAGGAACATTTCTAATTATTATCACAGTTGAAAACAGTTGTGCTGCTTAATATTTTTTGTGGAACCCATGATAATTTTTTTTAAGGGATCCTTTGTTGAATAAAAAAATAAAAATAAATATTACCAATACTTTTGAGTGGTAGTGTAAATTTTATGAAATTAAATGTGGTTGTGATTTTATTTAAATAATACTGTGCATAGTCTAGTAGTGTGTATGTTTCTCTGTGTGTATGGTCAGGTATGGACAGATGACCGCTGGAAGTTACTGTTACATTGGCCCTCAGGGCATCGTTCATGGCACCATGGTAAGAAGAACATACAGAACTAATAAAAATGTGCTGTCCTAAAAGAATGATCTAAAAGAATATCCCCTCTGCCAATTTAGTTGACAGTGCTCAATGCAGGTCGGAGATACTTGGGCTCAGGTGACCTGAGCGGTCGTGTGTATGTGACATCTGGTCTGGGTGGCATGAGCGGAGCACAAGCAAAGGCAGCGGTCATTGCTGGCTGTATTGGGGTCATTGCCGAGGTTAGATGATGGTTGAAATTTATGCTTACTATTACCTAACCATCTCATTGAATACTTCTGGCCAATCATTACATTCAGTTTATAATTAAAAGCAAATTTCATCACCAATCAATGTGTTACAGCTCACATTCAATCAAAGAGAAAATACTCTAATTTGAAGGGATAGTCATATGGGATAGCCTATAGTATGGACAAAAAATACAATTCAAAGTCGAAGGAACCAAAACAGTTTGGTTGGATTCTTCAAAATATCTTCTATTGTGTTCCACAGAAGAAAGTCAGACATACAGGTTTGGAATGATATGAGGGTAAATGATGACAGAATTTTCCCTTTTGGATGAACTATCCATTTAAGGGTGTTTTTGAAGAACTCAATGGACCAAAATGTGAACCTTTTTGCATCCACACTTTTCCTAGCCATACAAGTGGGCACAGGTCTCCTTTAGGTCCACGTTAGTTGTAATAAATTACTAAATAAAAAATCTTAACATTTAAGTCGAAATTGCAAACCACCCTCAGATCCCTGAAACGATCCATGTGTGCAGAGCCCTAAGTACACTATCATAATTGACCTCTGCAGGTTGATGAAGCTCCCTTAAAGAAAAGGCATGAGCAAGGCTGGCTGATGGAGGTCACTAGTGATTTGAGCCACTGCATACAACGCATCAGGTACAGTATGCAAGAAAACATATACAGAAACACATCGAGACATACAGACAGATCTTAAACTTCTAATACTTAATCTTATAGGGAGGCCAGAAAAGCAAAAGCGGCCTTGAGTTTAGGCTACCATGGCAACATTGTGGATCTCTGGCAAGTTGTGTACTTCATATTCTATTTGCTATTGTTCTATTTGCTAAAAATTCTATTTTTTTAGTAAATTATAAGTGCAATATGTTTCAGGGAGTACCTCTACCAGGAGTATAAGAAGACAGGAGAGTTGTTGGTTGATTTGGGTTCTGATCAGACATCACTTCACAATCCATTCAGTGGAGGATATTACCCAGTGCAACTCACCATCAAACAAGCCAATCAGCTCATGAACACTGACCCCCAGCGCTTCAAAACCCTAGTACATGAGAGGTACACACAAAATACAGCTATCTTAATGCCACAAATAACTAAAAGTCATTTAAAACTACATAAGCTTAAAACTCCCTTGTGTAGTCTTTGCAGGCAGGTGGAGGCCATCAATAAATTATCAGATGCAGGGATGTTCTTCTGGGACTATGGCAACGCTTTTCTCTTAGAGGCCCAGAGAGCAGGCAAGTAAAGAGTCATTATCACAAAATACAGCATGACATGGTGATCAGGTATTACTCTGACGGGGTTTATTTTGCGATAAAACCATCAGACTGTACATTATCCAAATACTTACCAAATAAATAAATGAATGAGCAATAAATAATGAATTATTTTATTCAGTGAGAAGAAAGAGACCACACCAAGTGATTAGAGAGATGTGAAGCTACAGTACCGGTTAAAAGTTTGGAAACGTTGCTATTTTTAAAGTTTTTAAAAGAAGTCTCTTATGCTCATCAAGCCTGCATTTATTTGATCAAAATACAGAAAAAAACCCCCAGTAATATTGTGAAATATTATTACAATTTATGGCTGAAATTTCATTAGCCATTACTCCAGTCTTCAGTGTCACATGATCCTTCAGAAATCATTCTAATATGCTGATTTGATACTCGGTTATTATCAATGTCGGAAACAGTTGTGCTGCTTAATATTTTTTTGGAACCTGTGATACTTTTTTCAGGATTCGTTGATGATTAAAAAGTTAAAAAGAAATCTTTTCTAACAATATAAATCTTTTTACTATCAATTGTTTTTTATCAATTTAACATATCTTTTATAGTTATTACTATAGTAACTACATGTAACGTAACAAGGACACTGTAAAATAAAGTGTTACCAAGTATTCTTCTGTCTCTTCAAGGTGCGGAGGTAGAGAAGAAAGGGGGAGGGGCTACTGAGTTTAAATATCCCTCATATGTCCAACACATAATGGGGTAAGTGACCATCTGCAGGGCAACACACATATACTGTAAGTACACTCACTCACAGACTAGTTTTAATCTTTGCCCCCTTTCTGTAGGGATATTTTTTCACTGGGTTTTGGGCCATTTCGTTGGGTCTGTACCTCTGGTGACCCTGCTGACCTGGCTGAGACTGATGCAATCGCCACTACTGTACTAGAACAAATAAGTTCCACAGTAACTGAACGTGTCCGACAGCAATACAGTGACAACATCCGCTGGATCCGTGAAGCTGGGAAACATAAGATGGTATGGCTCACACTCTCACAGACACCCATTTATGTAAAGTGTACAACTCTAAATAAAAAAAGTCACATCACATAGTCACATTAATTTATTTACCCATCTATTTTGAACTTATACTGACAGCTAGTGGTGTGGATGCAGCATAACACAAAAGCAAAAATTTACTAATGCCATTGTAGAAATATGCTATTCAGCCAAAATTCATTCATAATAGGCGAGTTATACAGCAAGTATTATTCAACTGGCCATGTGATCTCAACATGTCGGCCACCATAAAGCAGGGTTATTATAGTAAACTAAAACCTTAACATACCACTGCCATGAGGTGACCTGCTTCATGTAAAATAAAACAGTGTTTATTAGGATACTATTATGATTTTAAACATATGTTTTAAAAGTACTAAGTGCTAAATGTGTGTTCAGTTTGCAATTTGTGCTTTATCTGGTCTTTTGTGTTTAGGTTGTGGGTTCACAGGCCCGTATTCTCTATTCAGACCAGAGAGGAAGAGTATCCATCGCCTTGGCAATAAACCAAGCCATTGCTAAGGGCAAAGTCTTGGTAAAGCTATTTGTGTATAATAAGTGTGCAATGCATACTACCGAACTAATTTAATTATGGTTCATTAATACACACTTTGCAACATACCAGTGCAACTGTCTCTTTTCCCCCCCTCAGGCTCCAGTAGTCATCAGTAGAGACCACCATGATGTCAGTGGGACAGACAGCCCCTTCAGGGAGACCTCTAATGTTTATGATGGCTCTGCCTTCTGCGCAGGTACACAAAGACACATCTAATTATACAAGTGAACTCATACTCCCTATACCAACTATACTAAGTAAGGGATACATGTACATACACTATATTGCCAAAAGTTTTGGGACACCTGCCTTTACATGCACAGGAACTTTAATGAAATCCCATTCTTAATCCATAGGGTTTATGTGGAGTTATCCCACCCTTTGCAGCTATAACAGCTTCAAGTCTTCTGGGAAGGTTTTCCACAAGGTTTAGGAGTGTGTTTATGGGAATTTTTGACCATTCTTCTAGAAGCGCATTTGTGAGGTCAGGCACTGATATTGGACGAGAAGGCCTGTCTCGCAGTCTCCGCTCTAATTCATTCCAAAGGTGTTCTATTGGGTTGAGGTCAGGACTCTGTGCAGGCCAGTCAAGTTTCTCCACATCAAACTTGCTCATCCATGTCTTTATGGACCTTGCTTTGTGCACTGGTGCGCAGTCATGTTGGAACAGGAAGGGGCCATCCCCAAACTGTTCCCACAAAGTTGGGAGCATGAAATTGTCCAAAATGTCTTGGTATGCTGAAGCATTAAGAGTTCCTTTCACTGGAACTAAGGGGCCAAGCCCAACCTCTGAAAAACAATCCCGCACCATAATCCCCCCTCCACCAAACTTTACACTTGGCACAATGCAGTTAGGCAAGTACCGTTCTCCTGGCAACCGCCAAACCCATACTTGTCCATCAGATTGCCAGACAGAGAAGCGTGATTCGTCACTCCAGAGAACACGTCTCCACTTCTCTAGAGTCCAGTGGCGGCGTGCTTTACACCACTGCATCCGACGCTTTGCATTGTACTTGGTGATGTAAGGCTTGGATGCAGCTACCTGGCCATGGAAACCCATTCCATGAAGCTCTCTAGGCACTATTCTTGAGCTAATCTGAAGGCCACACGAAGTTTGGAGGTCTGTAGATATTGACTCTGCAGAAAGTTGGCGACTTCTGCGCACTGTGCGCCTCAGCATGCGCTGACCCCGCTCTGTGATTTTACGTGGCCTGAGTTACTGAGTTACTTCGTGGCTGAGTTACTGTTGTTCCCAATTGCTTCCAGTATGTTAAAATACCACTAACAGTTGACTGTGGAATATTTAGCAATGAGGAAATTTCACAAATGGACTTATTGCACAGGTGGCAACCTATCACAGTACCACGCTTGAATTCACTGAGCTCCTGAGAGCGACCCATTCTTTCACAAATGTTTGTAGAAGCAGTCTGCATGCCTAGGTGCTTGATTTTATACATCTGTGGCCATGGAAGTGATTGGAACACCTGAATTCAATGATTTGGAGGGGTGGTAATATAGTGTATGTACAGTCATATTGACAGTGTAAAATAAACCTGACAAGGTGATCAGGAGGGGTGTTGTGTATCCTGAGAGAGGTTTATTGTGCAATAATGAATGGTTGAATATACATTATCTTGCTTATTACATGGGTACTTAGAGAACAAAAAATAAGTGACCATGATTTATGTTAAAATAATTATTTATGCTGTCATTATACAAAATATCTGACTACAGAATGCTGTGATTGACTTGAGCCTATTTAATAGATTTATGTCTATTATAGACATGGCAGTGCAGAATTTTGTTGGTGATGCATTCCGTGGTGCCACATGGGTTGCTTTGCACAATGGAGGCGGAGTTGGATGGTAAGGAGATATTTGATTATTTATGAAAATGTATTTATTAATTATTTTCTAGATTAAAAGTATTACTGGTTGCCTGCTATTTTGTATTATTGATTGGGCGAAAAAAAAAAGGTTTTTGGAATAAAAATATATTAGTTATCATTAGTGCTTTAATTATTGACTCAGTATTTATTTATTTTTTAGGGGAGAAGTGATAAATGGTGGTTTTGGATTGGTTCTGGATGGTTCTGAAGAGGCAGGGCAGAGAGCTAGACTAATGTTGAACTGGGATGTCTCTAATGGGGTGAGTATCTTTATGTGTGTGTGTGTGTCCGTCTGTGTTCATATATATACATACTTACATACTGATTATACTGTTATATATAATACTGATGTGTATGTCACTAGGTGGCACGGAGATGCTGGTCAGGCAACACTAATGCTTATGAGACGATTCAACGTACCATGGAGGATCAGCGCCAGCTGAGAGTCACAATGCCCAACTCAGTACAGGAAGAACACATTCTGGACCATGCACTGCAGGGATAGACTAAACTCTACATTTAAATATGAAATTATGGATTAATGTGCAACAGCATGTTTTTGCGCTTTCATCTTGTCTTAGCAGAAAAAAAAAAAATCAGTTCACAAGTACTGTTCTATTCACTCAGGAAAAACGGACAATGGAATGGTTATATAGACTGTAATATTAAAATTCTACAGTCAAATACAGCAAAGTTCAAGATTACCCTGAACTATTCCATTATTTACAAATACTTTTGTATTTGAAGTCATAAATGAAAACAATTGAAAGCCACAATTGTTTGGTTTTGAAAATGTATTTTAGTTAATTGATTTAAATTAAGTATTTGAGGTGCCTGACATGTATTTTATATGGTTATAAAATAATAAGCTCCCATAAAGGTACAAATGGTCCTGAAAATAAATCACAAGGGGCCAAATTTTATAAGTACATTTTTGGTACTATTGCAATAGCGAGTACATGTCAAATGGTATTGTGGTAGTATCATGCTACAAACAGATAAATTATTAAATTCAGATGCAAAACTGACCAATTTTCTCTTGTGTATTAGTATCTAATATAATTTAATTAAACTAAAAGATGCTTTAGTAAAGTATTTTTTGACTGCCTTGAGTCAAAGAGAAGGTTTAACCTTTGAGTAAGAAGAATGGTTGTCATGGATACAAATGCAAACATGCCACCTATAGACTTTAGTTACTTCTCAGCTACATGTACCTACAGAAATGAGTGGCGTTGAATAAAAATCATGGCATGTTACAATTTAGCTTCCTCTTTATTTTAATAGCTTTGGGATTTTTTTACACAGTGCCAAAACTCCAATAATGGCCCTGGGGACGGAGTGCTTACTCGGTGATCCGACGCTGGAAGAGGAATTCAGCCGGTTAAAAAAACGTGATTTGACAGAGAATTACCTATTTCAAATAGCATGCGGTTCGTTTAGGCCTCAAAAATGTAGTGATGGTGCCTTTAGGAAGCATATTATGGATAAGATAAAAACATCTCCCGCAACTCGTCCACAGCCGAAACACCTTGACGCTCGACCTGCTGCTATACCTACATCAGACCTCAGAGGCGCTGCTGAGTTCTACACGCGTTTCCCTGGAGACAAGCCCGCGGAACACCCGGACTGGATCAGCGACAGGAAAGCGTTCAGAGAAGCGCTTGACGGTATGGGAGATCTGCGCAGATGGCTCCATAATAAACCGATTCTCACCGACCTGGAGGTTCTCATCACGGAACGAGAGAGACAAGATAAGCGAATGTCATCACCCCCTTCAAAAACAAGCCTTTTTCCACCACCACCAGATACAACTGTAGGAACATAATTTTACATTAGAGACACTCTAGAATAGTGGCTATTGAAAGGCCACACTTTAAAATTTTATTTTTTAAAAAATCGAATTTTATTGCATTAGAAATATTTTGTCTATTTTTTATTTATTTTATTTTATTTTTGTTTTTTTGTCAAATTTGTCTTTATATCACAGTCTCCGCGCGCGCTCAGGCGTGAAGTTGAAGAAGTGAAGAGCTTTCTGCGCTCTCGCAAAGCCTGCAATCTCTCCAAATTCTTGGACTGGTATGGAACTGGTCAATTAAAGCGTGTAGACCTCTGTACTCTGTTTAAGAAGGTGTGCAATGCATAGCGTTATAATGTCAAATGCTATATAGCGTTGGCAGTACATTTATTCTTCATTTTGCACAAATTTAAAACATTGTAGAAAAAAAGTGTGTTTTGGTTTGCAGGAAGGCTTCTTCATACAGCCTAAGCGGATGAACGTGCTGATGTCGTCTTTAAATAGTAAGGATGGAAACTCAGTAACTGTGGAAGACCTGGCTGCTGGAATCCAGGCCTGGAGTGGAAAGCATCAGGAAAGGGAAGAACAGAAATCAAACGCTGGTATATCTTGGTCTAGGGATAAAAAGTATTTATGTTTAGGTTATTGGAACGCAGACCGTGAGAAAGGGATTGGGACAAGACACCATCTTCCAACACATGGAATCACACTAGAGGAGAAAGATGACGAGGTACAGCAACACATAAACATATAAAACAATCACAGTCTGTTTTTGTTAAGATTATGATTGCAAAAAAACAACAACTTTTTCATCATACAACACCAACAAAAAGATGATAATTCCATGGTATATATTGACATACTTTGGAGTAGGCAGGGTACAAGGCAAATGTATATGGTAATCATGTAATACATTTGCATGTAATACCATATACATTTGATTAAATATCAAAGTACCATTGTATTACTGTCAGAGACTATTACAGTACCGTGTTCCCACCACAGGAATTAAAACTATAATTGGGATCACAAATTTATAATTATTACTAATAGTTTTTGTATTCAATGAATATTAATTACAGCATTCAATTATGTCCGCTGAGTTATGTTACGTATGCAATAGAGCTCTTTGAATGTTCATGTTTATAGATGGGCATGCAGGACATGGAGGTGCTAGCGATCATGAGGAGAGTTTTGGCGGCCACCATGACCTCTTGCCCTTCTTCTCTGAGTGTCACTACGGGTAAAGAAGTGGATCGTTTCAGGAGTCTTTGTTTTAGAGAATACCTAAAATCTATAGAGCAATGCCAACGACAGGGGCTTAATGTGAGCCAGGCCACTCTGCAGAAAGGTATGTTTTTTATAATATATAAAATTGCACATATAGACATAGGCATATTAAACCATTGTAAAAAAGCCTGCAGAGTACAAATGCAACCTGACAATGTCTCTTTCTCCAGTCCTGCTGCACCCTGGTGACATGAGCATGTCTAGCAGCTCCAAATTGGGAGGGAAAGGTCACTTATCAGGCTGTGGTGGACGAGAACAAGGCCTGACATCCCTCAGGACACCCAAAACACTCTGTGTTGAAGGTGGAGCAAATAAGGGCCACAAAGCGATGTAAGTCACTCTATGACAAAAAAAAGTTTCCACAAAAATATTAAGCAGCACAACTGTTTTCAACATTGATAATAATAAGAAATGTTACTTAAGCACCAAATCAGCATATTTTAATGATTTCTGAAGGATCATGTGACTCTGGAGTAATGACTGCTGAATATTCAGCTTTGCCAACAAGATATTAAAATAGAAAACAGGTATTTTAAATTGTAATAATATTTCACATTTATTACTGTTTTACTGTGTTTTTTTTATCAAATAAATGCAGCCTTGGTGGTCATAAGAAACTTCTTTTTAAAACATTAAAAAATCTTACCGACCCCAAACTTTTGAACAGTAGTTTAGGCTATGTCTTAAATAAGAGTGTTTGTATTTAGTTACGTCTGTATATGTGTTGTAGGAAGAAGCCGTCAATTTGCTGGGCGGACCCTAATGCTTTCTGGCCTGGAAGGGAAGATCATGTGCGCTTGTTTCTGCCTGTAATGACAAGCTCTCCTGCAATGGTTTTATTTCAGCGTATTGAACGTACTGTTGCGCCAAGTCCCGGACACTGGCCTGTAAATCACTTAGGATATTCAACCTCTGGAGATATAGAAGCTTGCAAGATGTACACACTCTAGAACATTTTTGACTGTCTATATTAAAGTCAGCATGAAAAGGAAGTTGCGACGGGATAAATCATTTATAATAAAGAATTGTCGATTTTGATTTCATGGTTGACTTTAAAAAAAGACGTTGTTTTGACTTTCTAAAATGCTAATTTCCACCATTAGATGGTGACACGCAAAAACTCAAATTCTACTGTAGATGTCCTGCTCTTTTTAGCTTTGTTTTGTCACTCAGTGGCTGAATCCGAAATCGCCCCCTAAACCCTCATATAGGGCATTATTTGTGGGGACAGCCATTTGTAGTGGTGTCCGAAACCACAGTGGACGTAATCGAGTGCACTCATTCTATCCCACATTGCACCGCAATAACGAGTGTACAGCCGAGTGTACACTCAACAGCTGTCCGAATTCACTCACTCGTTTTCATTTACTCCTTCAACTGTATAAGTGGACTAAAGTAGTGAATAGTGATTGAGGGTTTAGGGGGTGATTTCGGATTCAGCCAACATATTCTTATATGTGATGCAAATTGGACTAAGTAGCCATATTTGATCTAATAAATACTAAAATGTAAAATCTTCTCTCCATACTGTTTTTTTTTTCATGTACATTATGGATTATGAACGTACAAATAACTTGTGCGTGTGTTGTGTGAATAGAGCACTGTTTTTCCTTGTGTCAGGATATTTGCATTAGGAAGTATAAAGCAGAGTGATTTGTTTGATATAGATCAGGACACCTGTGAATTTAGAAAACAGACACAGCACACTGTAGAAGACAGCCGTCAAAGACAGAGGACGAAGAGATGTCACGAATTTTGAGTCAGCTCCTGTCGACTCGTGAGAATGGCCTTCTCTACAGTTTACTAAGTCATGAATGCAGTGTGAGTTCAATTTTTTGTTTCCTCTTTCATTTTTTGCATAGTTATTTTGTTATACATCAACTGATCAAAATACCATAGTATATTTCTAAAAGAAACCATACAGTGTTCAGTAATTACTGTTATTGCATTCCCATAATTCCCATAATGACTTTTTACAGGTTGGGATGTCTGTGCTCTTTTTATGCATTTGTTTCACTTTATCTGGAACTTTCACATAATGCTCATAACGTTTTACTGCTATCCTTACACAGCCTGATCCTAACCACTGACCACTGGTTTTTCTGGTTCGTAGACAGAACACATTGTGGTTATTTTAATTATTTACAAGTAGACAGCTGAGTACAATTGTTTTATGCAATGCATAAACTATGCAAACTTATGCAAACAGCATTTTCGACAAAACTGCGTATTTGTACTGACAAAAAGACATGGTACAACTACACTGCGGATCTGGATCTTTCTGGATATTTATGGTTGAATGTATTTTTAAAAACATGATACTGTGTGTCTGTAAATATGCACTGTATATAGCCTACACTCAACATGCACATTCAGAGACACACTCTATATGTATTTATGTATATGTGTTTCTTTGTGTACATTACAGGTTTTAGCATGTGGTATTGTCCAGCTGGTAATTGCAGAGAAAAAGGAGTGGAAAAGTCACAGTTTTGGAGTTTTATGTCTGGTGCAAGATAAGTCCATGCATTCAACATTCATGAGACTCTACTGTCTTAAGGTGAGGCTTACAGATATTACAGAGAGAGCATTCACCCACTCAGTGTGTTTATCTTAAATGGTAAAATAATTACTTCTAAAAATGTTATGGGAATCAACAGTTGAAATATTTTCAGAAAATTAAAATATTAAAGGATCCGTGGTGAAAATCAAGTTTTTTTTATGTTGTTTATATGTCTATGCAGTGTTTTTAATATGCTTTAAGACAAATAATGGGCAAATTCATGATTCAGCACCATTGCTATTTTCTCTTTAAAACTGCAGTGAACCAAAGACTTTCTCGGTTTGAAATCGCTGTTGTTTTTGACGTCACAAATTACCTTGTAACCAATCACGTCAACATGCCGGCACGCTTATCATTATCATTAGCATATCATTAACTATTCTCTGAAGCAGTGGAGTCTCAAGAGAAGCCAGGTTATCCCGGTATATTTTTTCTGTTGATATGAAAAATTGGGTAGATTTAGCAATATTGCGGGTGTATGATGCATATTACGATGTTATGATGAACTATATGCCTTTCCATTGAAGTTGTTCAAAGCTGATTGTTAGAAGACAGCTGTCTGACTCAATTGGCGAATGGGAATATGGTTTATGTAACATTAGCAACACATTATTAGCTGGTCAAGCAAAAGGATAACCATATTAATTACCGTTATGTCCGACGTTGTAAAGAGCAATACCATTGTGCAGCGTTAACCTCAGTAAGTTGACGGAGTGGATCTCGGAGCTGGTGTGAGTGAGTGGAGGCAGGGCTACTTAGCATATTCATAGATCCGCGTATACTAAATGAAGCAAGGGTGTAGAGTTACATTTAAGCTATTTTAAGGCATGAAGACATTTTTTAATAAAAATTATTGACTACAGGGGGACTTTAAATTAATAGGTGATTTTGTGTACATTTCTCTATAAATGTTCTACAGATGCCATGGAATGTGTTTATATATATTTCACACTGATGCATTCAATGCATCACATCATTCTCACAAATGTCATAACCCTAACATTATTATATATAATACACTTTTATAAGTAAAGGTTCCAAAAGGGTGTTTTCACAGCGATGCAATAGAAGAACTTTTTTTGGTTCCTCAAAGAACCTTTCAATGAACAGTTCTTAAAGAACCATTTTTCCTTAGTGTGAAGAACATTTTAAAAGTCTAAATCTTTTTCCACTATAACGAACCTTTTATGGAATATGCTTGTACTGATTCTGCTTCACAGGCTTGCTTGCTTGCATTATTTATTTATTCATTCATTCATTCATTCTGCACTTTTTCAGAAATCACTTTATTGGTTGTTTGCCCCATTTCCACCACTCATTCATTGTGCAATGCTTTGACATTAGATTTTTAGCCCATTTCTTCTTTCTTGGGATGCTACTACTTTTTTGGTACCTTGTCTTTCAGGTTCCGTGTGACCGTGATTTTTCTCTTTCTCTCTGCAGAAGGCCAAGCTGCAATGGGAACAGGAGCTGTATACACCATTTGAGTACTCAGAAACTTGTCCTTATTTCCACACCTTTCCTGGTGATGTGAGTGACAAATTCGTTGCTTTTAAACTCCAAATCCAATTCTAAAGGTGATGATACACGGGGTAACTTTTTTGAGCAGTGTTGCTGGGCAATGTTGCTTGGGCATGTTCCCATTGAGAATGGGCAACAATTTTCTATCTGGATACTTTAGATCGGTCGTGGGCCCTGTGTCTCACCTGGTTGCCCGTTGACGGCGACATTGCTCAAAAAGTTGCCCCGTGTATCATCACCTTAAGACTGTTCAGAATATCTCTCTATACACAGTAGCGTGTTTATATGCATCTGTGCATCTATTTGTGTGCGTTTGTGTGTGTGTGTGGATGGTTTTGACTATGGAGACCAAACAAGCAAACTAAATGTCTTAATCATGATAAAAAATGCTAAAAGATTTGTGTAACATTCAGGTTTAGGGCTTAGGGTATTTGAAATATTGTTAGCTCAACAATAGAAGTCAATGGAAAGTCTTCATCATGATGGAAACCAAACGTGTGTGTTCATGCAGAAGTGTCAGACAGGAATAAACTTTGCGGATGAAGATGAAGCCAAGCAGTTCTACATTGCTGTGCAGAAGCAGATCAGTGACAACAAAGGTCTGACACTCTGAACACTCCACGTAAATCACATAAAATAAAGAACAATGTGTATCCGAGCCCCATCACACCTGCTGTTTCTCTCTTCTCCAGCATCTCACTTTGGACTTACACGCAGATACAGTGTTGGGGCTGTTTCTGATTGGAAAGACAAGCTTGACAATTGTCTAAAAGGACATGAAGTGCAAAAGAGGTGAGAAACAAAACAGACACAGCATGGGACACTCTGTGCTAAAATCTACATCATATACACTGTAAAAATGTATTGATGTTATAAAAAAGATCATTGGGGTATGTTTTGCAAGAAAGTACTATTTCAGTCTTTCTACTTCAAACATTTCATGTTTAATTCAATACGTTAGTGTACTTAGTGTTTCTTTGTAATTGTGAAATTTACTAGCAATTTCTGAGAATTTTTTCAAAGTAGATCCTACAATAATTGTTTTTCAGTGTAAAATATTTGGGTTCTGATTTTTTGTGTTTTTCCAATTTGGGTTGAATCCTGGTCGTAGGCTTTCTCTTAGAAGTGCATCCAGAGTTCAACACCATCTTGATTCAGATGCAACATTTCCAGAGCGCAAGTCCAGCCAAATAAATTACTTATCACAGACTCTCTCCAGCGTTGATGAAGAGTCTATCTCGCTCGCCAAGAGGAAAGGGCCACTCCCGCCTCTTCCCTTTCATGCCAGGGCAGCCATGCTGAAATTGAATCTCAGAGCTAGTATGCAAAACTTTGACTCCACTGTTCCTGTTCCATCATGGGTTCCACCCCCTCCGCCTTACCGCGCCCCCACGACCCCTCTAAGTTCAGCTGTAAGTATGTGATCATATTGCTCATATACTATATGAAATACCCGAAATGTTTGTAAATATCTGTTTCATATAATCTTTATATCAAAATGTGTTTGTTGTAGGTTGAAGATCACTCCTCAGCTGGAAGGAAGCAACCTTTACATTATAATGGTAACTCCTCTGTCTAAATCTAATTTGTTTGACTCTGTTTTCTCCTTAAGGACTACTAAATATGGAAGACATGTTTCTATATTTGCAGCTGGCATCGAGGATGAATCTGGCTATGATGATTACCTTTAAAACCACCATCCTCTCCATTATATGGGACTTTATGACAGCAAAAAGTAGGATCTGGTCATGTTATCCCACTATTCCCTCCAAGCACACATTGAATATATATCTTCATATAAGAATCTCTGCAGCACAACTGTGGTTCTGTTTTTATGAAAATTATGCAATGAAGTAATCAAATCGAACAGTTTCTGAACTAAAGACCACTATAAAGTGTCAAAATACTTTATCTTAATTTTGTCCATTGTTTTAGAATTTAAAACCTAAATAAATTAATTTTCATGAAACATTTGGCTTGAAATGTTTACTTGTGTGTTATATGTTGTAAAGAGATACTCCACCCCCCAAAAAAGAAAATTCTGTCACCATTTACAGCGCCGTTCCAAAACCATATGACTTTCCATATGACAGAATTTAAATTTTTGGATGGAGTGTATAACATTCATACATTTTAGGTGTAGCTTAACTATCCAAATACTTATTTAAGTGACTTTACTTCATTTACGTGAGTACAATCAATAAAGTGTTTTGTTAGAGCTATGATGACAGCATTAGTCAATGACAGCACACAATGTATAATGTTCTGTGTGATAGTGACTGATAAATTAACAGCTTTGAGATTTTTTCCCATTATCATCACATTCTGCCCTTGGGTTCTTGATTTTAAGTTGATCCACCCACTGCATGTGTTTATTACTGCTAATGAATGTGTATTTAAAAGATGAACAGTATGTACAGTACAGTTTCTGTAAGTGGATTAGAATAGGTAGGGGTAGAGTGTGTGTGTGTGTGTGTGTGTGTGTGTGTGTGTGTGTGAGAGAGAGAGAGAGAGAGAGAGAGAGAGAGAGAGAGAGAGAGAGAGAGAGAGAGAGAGAGAGAGAGAGAGAGAGAGAGAGAGAGAGATATGTTGTCACTGTATTTCTCTATTATCTACTACAGCTCATTTTAATTAATCCATTGAAAAGCAAATCATCTGGTATTACATAATGAGTGTGAGTGTTATAGGCGTTACTCTGCCCTCAATCTGTTTCTCTTAAGTCTGGGAAGTCTGTTTTTAGACGCGCGTCTGTTATCTAAACGCGCACACAAATCCTGTATTTAAAGGCACCGTGTACCGGTGCGCTTCTAAACAATGTTTCCGCGAACCAACGGGGACAAGCACAAGCTCTTCCACAAAAGCCCGTGCCTGAACACGTTAGCCGCTCGCTGCTCTTTATTATAACCTGGAGGATGAGGAATTCTAGCCGCATCCGAGACGGACAAAACCGCGACGGGACAGGTAAGACACGGTATCTTGCCTGCAGCAACCGTGTTTGCCATCAGGACCACGTGAAACTCTTGGAACTGTGAACGTTTAACAGTGCAATTCTAACAATGGTAATAGTATGGGATTTTGTCGGTGGTTTGTTGGCAACTGACAAAAATAAGACAAATAATTTTGTGAACACACACTATGCACGTACTAAATTCAGTAGCTGAAAGCAGGATTGTCGCTGTTCACTTTATTGATTTGTTGTAATGCATGGGGCAAGACTTCTAATGGCCAGTAAACAAACCTTATATTAACTTGCTGAGAAGACGAAAGGGAAACAGAATGATTGCACAAGCCAATGTATTTTGTCTACACATTTATTACTGAAACTAGTCATTTTATATTGTGTTATGTTTGCATTTTTATATAAGATTTTGTATAGCAGCATGGGTTAAAGAAGAATTTGTAATGATGGAAGGCAGACACTCCTTGTGTTACTAGGATAAGACAGCTAGACAAATCGGTCAGAGTGATGGATGTTAGAGTGAGGAGACATTTTTGGGATTTTTTGTGTCACTTTCTTAGATCAAATTGCATGGGACACCCCCTTATCTTAGTCAGAATTGCAACTGCTCCATCACCCAAGATAAAACCAAACCATGATACAGATGTTTCTTTGTACTGTGCAATTGTACTGTCCAATATAATGTGTTATAGTGTGCTGGTTTGGGATAAAGGCTGGTTTTCAGAGCAGATCTGATTAGGGTGTGTCAGCAGTGAGCCCTATTGATGGGTGGATTAACACATCCTAGCAAAATATTTCAGGCCTTTGTGTAAGAGCTAATAAATCTTTCTGTGGTCCTTGACCCATGTTATAATTTATCTCTTTCTTTGTTTATATTTTCTTTCCTGAGCTCCTCCTATCTGTTCCTGTTTTCCTTCTATACCTTTCTTTTTTTGTGCTCTATATCCACAGCGAGTTGTTCCTTCTGTGCTTTTTCCGTTTTCTTTCTCCTTATGTTGTTTATTTCTTGTGCATGTGTGGCACACTCTCCGTCTCTGTCTTGCTCCCTCTCCCTTTCTGGTTATCTGTGTGAAAGTTCAACTCAATTCCTCCAATCCCATTTAAGGATTCAGGGCTAACTTGGTTTTGTGTCTGCGTTTGTGTATGTCTTTTTTCCATGTCTATTGAATTTGTATGTTATATGTGCAAAGTCTACTGAATCACTGGCTGCATACATACCCAATGCAGTTTCAGCCCACTCACATACACAGAATGCTCTCATCTGTTTCTGAGTTTAAAAGCCTCTGATGTCACAGGCTGCTATGTGGGCGGTTGACATCTAGACTAGAGGAAAGGGAAAGGGAAAGACATCTATTTTTGAAAAGAAAAAAAAAGCACAATGCTCATTTAATAAACTCAGAATTAACAGGCAGGGATTATGATAGAATACGTTGTCTTTTAACCCTCGTCCTTCCCTTGGGTCATTTTGACCCGGAACTCATTTTAAAAAATTGAGTGTTCATCAGAGTGGTCCAAGACCTTAGGACGTTTGTCATACTTGATCCACGAATACACACACACAAAAAATTTACTGGATTCGAGGAGTTTTGTGGTTGAAACCTAAAAAAGTAACAAATCCTTCCCTTGCGGGTCAATTTGACCCCCTTAGGAAGGAATGGAATTCGAGAAATGCCTCGGTACACATAGAAAAGTCTAAAAATGCTCAAAATTCAAACTAAAAATGCTAAAACTTGACCAAAAAAATATTTTATAATGTCTACATGTGTATCTGAATGTATACTGAAGAGAAAGTGGCTTTAGGACCCAGGGGAACAGCTCGTTTGCTCCATGTTATATTACTTTTTTCCCCACAAGAGGTCGGCAAAGACACCCAATGTAAGATATTTTGAGCTGAATTAAAAGGGTTGTGTATGAAATGAGTTATTTTGAATTTAAATTGAAAGAATGTGAAGAATGTGCTTAAATTATTATTTATTATTTATTGATAAAATCTAGTAATATAAAGGTAAATAAAATTAAAAAATAGAAAAAATATTCTAAGCTTTCTGGACAAAAAAAAAGTATAATTTTAGGGCTTCGGGTCATTTTGGCCCACGAGGGAAGGATTTGTTACAGGGGGAATGAGGGTCAAGGAAACTTTTTCTCAAACTAGAGAATTTGATAGTGATGTCTTTTTTCAAAACCATCAGATCATAATATTCAGGTAATAGCACTGCTTATTTTCCCGTAGATTATGAATGATTCTGTTCTATTTATGTTCTTGTTATTTCCCATTAGGATGTTATTAACAGATGTACTTATTTATTCTGAACTTGATAATATCTGCTGATATCATACTAAAAATGAAGTACAAGGGGGAAAAAAAATAAAAATACAAGGACGAGAAATTGTGCAGCATGCTCAGTCCTTGCAATGTGTTCTTTAAAGGTCAGCTGGTCATTTAAGATTACCGCAAGATTTCTGACCGAACTATTGTTGATGAACCTAGCTGGATGGTGAAATTGTCCTGTACACTGTGTCTATAATCGCGGAAACCCTTTCATACACATCATTTTCCTACAAACCCGATTCCAAAAAAGTTGGGACACAGTACAAATTGTGAATAAAAACAGAATGCAATGATGTGGAAGTTTCAAATTTCAATATTTTATTCAGAATACAACATAGATGACATATCAAATGTTTAAACTGAGAAAATGTATCATTTTAAGGGAAAAATAAGTTGATTTTAAATTTCATGGCATCAACACATCTCAAAAAAGTTGGGACAAGGCCATGTTTACCACTGTGTGGCATCCCCTCTTCTTTTTATAACAGTCTGCAAACGTCTGGGGACTGAGGAGACAAGTTGCTCAAGTTTAGGAATAGGAATGTTGTCCCGTTCTTGTCTAATACAGGCTTCTAGTTGCTCAACTGTCTTAGGTCTTCTTTGTTGCATCTTCCTCTTTATGATGCAGCAAATGTTTTCTATGGGTGAAAGATCTGGACTGCAGGCTGGCCATTTCAGTACCCGGATCCTTCTACGCAGCCATGATGTTGTAATTGATGCAGTATGTGGTCTGGCATTGTCATGTTGGAAAATGCAAGGTCTTCCCTGAAAGAGACGACATCTGGATGGGAGCATATGTTGTTCTAGAACTTGGATATACCTTTCAGCATTGATGGTGCATTTCCAGATGTGTAAGCTGCCCATGCCACACGCACTCATGCAACCCCAAACCATCAGAGATGCAGGCTTCTGAACTGAGCGCGGATGACAACTTGGGTTGTCCTTGTCCTCTTTAGTCCGGATGACATGGCGTCCCAGTTTTCCAAAAAGAACTTTAAATTTTGGATTCGTCTGACCACAGAACAGTTTTCCACTTTGCCAAAGTCCATTTTAAATGAGCCTTGGCCCAGAGAAAACGCCTGCGCTTCTGGATCATGTTTAGATATGGCTTTTTTGACCTATAGAGTTTTAGCCGGCAACGGCGAATGGCACGTTGGATTGTGTTCACCGACAATGTTTTCTGGAAGTATTCCTGAGCCCATGTTGTGATTTCCATTACAGTAGCATTCCTGTATGTGATGCAGTGCCGTCTAAGGGCCCGAAGATCACGGGCATCCAGTATGGTTTTCAGGCCTTGACCCTTACGCACAGAGATTGTTCCAGATTCTCTGAATCTTTGGATGATATTATGCACTGTAGATGATGATAACTTCAAACTCTTTGCAATTTTTCTCTGTGAAACTCCTTTCTGATATTGCTCCACTATTTTTCGCCGCAGCATTGGGGGAATTGGTGATCCTCTGCCCATCTTGACTTCTGAGAGACACTGCCACTCTGAGAGGCTCTTTTTATACCCAATCATGTTGCCAATTGACCTAATATGTTGCAAATTGGTCTTCCAGCTGTTCCTTATATGTACATTTAACTTTTCCGGCCTCTTATTGCTACCTGTCCCAACTTTTTTGGAATGTGTAGCTCTCATGAAATCCAAAATGAGCCAATATTTGGCATGACATTTCAAAATGTCTCACTTTCAACATTTGATATGTTATCTATATTCTATTGTGAATAAAATATAAGTTTATGAGATTTGTAAATTATTGCATTCCTTTTTTATTCACAATTTGTACAGTGTCCCAACTTTTTTGGAATCGGGTTTGTATATTTCTTTATCTTTTTCATCTATTATTTGTCTGTGGACCTGATGCCTACTTAATTCTAAAAAACAAGTGTGATTACACAAGTGTGATTCATCATTCAACCACAAGGTGACCCTATTATCCTGCTGTTTTATTGAACCATTTTCTGTTGCAGTATATCATCCGCGGGATATCCCTTTGCAACATCTGCAAAACCCACTTAAAAGAAATAGGCTACACTACTACTAGTCTAAGTTTGGACACATCTGACCTTTTGATGTACAGGCTTATACTTAAATGGTTGAAAAAAAAAAATGTAATGGATGAGTTGGACTGGATAATAAAGGAAATTATTTGGTTGATTTGCTGGCTATTAAAATGAGATAGTTTTGATTTGTTTAACTTTTTTGTCACTAAATACTTTCATTTGTGTTGTTGCATTATTTTGATGATTTACTAGGCTATTATTTGACTTTGACTGGTAGTGTACATTAGCTAATTTCATTGTATTATAAATGTGTATGCATATTAGCTAATATTTCAGTATGTATAGGCCTATATTATTATTTCTAGTAAACCTATATAAACTGATACAGCTAATGTGCAGCCAGAAGTATTGCTTATGATGGTCTAAGATTAGTTTCCGTACTTGGAACTACAATATTTCTCAAAACTATGCAAAAATATAAGCTTTTAAATAGAGGAAGGAGCTCTTATTCTTATTCCCCTCTAAAAGCAGCTGCTAAACCAGCTATGACCAGGCTGAAACACCAGCTAAGACCAGCCAACCAGCTTAGGCTGGCATTAGCTGTTGTTGTTGTTGTTGTTGTAGTTTTTTACAGCAGAGATTCAGGGAAGACCATAAAAAACATTATTGTCCACAATATTTCTGCTTCCAATGATGAACCTGTACTTTCTGTGTATATATTTATAGGGCAAAGTTCTTAGTAATTTTATTTACGGGTTTGGTGGCGAAAAAGAACAGAATGTTCAAGTCTTGTAAGATATTTACCATACTGAGCCCCTCACAGCGCACGCCTCCTCGTGCAGTGTTTTTGGTATTCTATTGGTTAATTCCTTTCTGTCGAGGGGCTTTGATTGGACAAAGAACATCATCATTCACGACCCATGTGCAATTCATGTGAACAGCAGCAGAGCTGTTTTCCGTCAAACTTCTGCGATAACTTCTTGTTTGCCTTCATGATCAGTTTTTTCTTTGTTTGGTGACATCGTTGAGTAGTTTTACGGTAGATTTTAACACACGAGATACATTGTGTTATTTGTGGTGTAAGTTGTGCAATTTTCAGCGCATGTTACCTACTAATATAATTACCAGCAACTTGTGTAAACGAGTTTAAAATATATTTAGTGAGGTATTACCCTTTTTTGCATGCAGTGGAAAAAAAGTTAGTACAAAAGTCATAAGTTAAAGCTGTCAGGCGACGTTTTCGTTCTCACAACAAAACATTGAGTATGCAGCCTAAAATAATCAGCTTTTTTATTCACAAGTGGCCAGTTGGATAAACTGTGTAGACTAGTTTTACAAGTTAGTCATTTAATTATTTATTTTTTAAAAGTCAGATATATAAAACGTAGATTGATCTCATTTTAAACCGAGAATTAAGTGGCTATGTTTATGCAACTAGTCCTGATTATGAAACTTTTTTGTATCAAGTGCGCATTTTCTGTTGGTATTACGGTAAAGTCGGTCATTGATAACGCTCAGGCGATGTGACATACAGCCCACCGTGGCGTGCACAGCTCAGTTCATTCAGTAACAGAGACCAGGCGTAGAGCTCTGAAGACCTGGGTCATGATAACACAGCCAGGATGAGTTCAACCGAAGATATTATCATGGCGATTCCCAGAGAGCTCACACAAAACCCACTGCGGAAAATATGGATGCCATGCAAGAACGGACTGCCGGAAAAACACATTTCTCAAAAGAGAGGTATGTTAGCTTTCGGCAAATACCAGCGTTTCACGACTAAATGATCAGAGACAATGTGTTTATGTGTATGTGTTCGCTTTATATGTAAGTGTCCCAAACGCCCTTATCTTTAAAAAATTTTTTTTTTACAAATTCCCGCGTAATCTACGATACTTGAATGCTTACACGCGCATCTGTTATATTTTACCTTTTGGTTTAAGCACACATTTTTCAGGGTTCATGTGTGATGTATCTTTTAGGTTTGGTGGGAATATGTTAAAGTTAGCATCTGGAGTTGAGTAATAAAATGCCCGGGTGCGGAAGTAATGGTGCATGTTCTGTATTTAGGAAAATTCTCACCAAATGTGCTTGTTTGTTATCTCGTTGATTTAATTATCAGGTATTTTTTTCGGATAATATTATGACTGCACATTGTAGGTTTGCATTTAAAGATGAAGCACTATGCTGTAAGTGAACCCTGGCTAAGTAGGCGCAGCATAATAAGACGGGAGTGATGCAACCAGGATGCACCAAAACCTGCCGGTTAGATAAAGTACAGTAAGCTACCTTGAAGCCCCAATCTAAGCTCTATAGCATTTAGCAACAGTATTTTCCTTCCAATGTCCGGCAAGAGTAAACAGTGTTTGGGAATAACATGTGTCCAAAGCGTCACAACATGTCTAAAGTGCTGTATCACTATCAGCTCCGCAGCCTCCCCCTATTTACATATTTAATTCATATATCAGTATCAACTCAGCATCATGAGCATATCAGCTGAATTTCCTGTACTGTGAGATACAAGCACAACGCGAGCATGTTCTTAGCACCAGTACAGTAGTTGCATGCATTGTTTTGCGTCGCTGGTGTTCTATTGGCTGAGCCCTGACTGTAGACGGTCTCTGATTGGTCAATGGCACATCAACATTCGCTGCCCATGTGTGCAGCATGTGAACACTGAACAGCTGCTGATCTCTGATGCTCTAAAGCTCATTCTGATCAACTCATTGTCCCACTGAGAACATCAACAGATAATGTGATGTAGTGTTTGTCATTTAGTTCATGTTTTGATAAACAGAATTTTCATGATAGTTTTCTTGGCAACAGAAAAGTTCACAATAAATCTAGGATATAATTGTATATTTTGTAACATTTAAGATTCGACTATATACCACCTGGCAAAAAACTTGACAAAAAACCCCCCGAATTTCTGGACCTTTTATAAGGAAACAGCCAAACGACCAAACCAACATAAAAGTTATAATATATAAATGAAATGTGCACTGTTTTTTTTTTTTTTAAACATGATTCCCAATTATTTATATTCACGATCTTATAGTATTTGTACACCCTTTACATTTTTATTTCAATGTTGTAATTAGCAATTCATTGAATTTTTTTTTTTTATTCGATTTGAAGCAGATTTGTTACGTGACAGTATTAAAGTTTCTTAAGGGTCAAGATAAAGTTATCTGCATCTCTTGCGCTGCATCAATGCCACTCCCATAATATCCTAATCACTCAAATTAGTGCAGGGCTAAGAATAACTGTACAACGTGTGTAAATCTCCAATAAAATAATTATTCCATCACAAATAAATCTCTCAATCAAGTGCCTGTGTCTATAGTATTATACACAGCATTATAATATTATTTTCAAATACATTTTTATATTATTATTATTATTATTATTTAAAATTATTATTGCCCCTGGTTCAGTAAGGAACTCTTGTAATAAAGTAGCAGTGGTTGGGACAAATTTTAAGTATCAACGCTGCTTAAAAAGATGCAATCTAATCCTGTTTACATGAAATAAGCCTGCTCCCGAGCAGGTTTGAGTTTACGGACCCATTGCTATGACAGCAAGTCCAGGATGAGCTTCGAAGAACCAAACAATCCAAGATCATGCCAAATCGTCAACAATCAAATCCAGCTAACTGAGTTAGCGACGTACGAAGAACGGACCCCTGGTTCCACAGACAGTGCTTAGATTAAGCCAGGATTAGGCTTTTAAGTAGCTTTTATGAACATGTCTTAGAAAAAAAAAATTATATCTTGACAAAACAATAGCACTGACATATTTTAAGATATGCCAGTGCAAGTTGCTTTCAGTTAAAATAGCTCAAACATGCATTTTAGTCTGGGACTAGCTTAAGCCTTGTCTGTGAAACTGGGGGTAGGTCTCTAATCAAATAAGCAATTTGTGACTGATAATTATCCTTTTGGAAGTTTTTTTTGGAATTATTCTAATTGTGCATTCTGATTTTCTGCTATTTTAATGTTTTAAATACCATCCTGTGCTATCCTTTTCTATTTTGGTGAAAGTGGCGTTGTGGTTGCATTCACTCTGTAAAGAAAAATGTGGCTGTGGGTGGGATATCAGGATTGTGGTCTGACTTTAGATCGTAGTCCTTTAAATTCCTTGGGGCCTGTTGCGTTTAAATGGGCGAAAAGTAAGCATGCAACAGTTGAGGTTTTTTTCCAGTTCACTGTGGCTCCAAAGCTGCTGCCATACAGGATTTTAAGAGGAAGTTTATAACCTTTTAAAGAGCAGGTTTGCTGAGCAAGGCTGTTCATCAAAGACGGTTTACACTTGTATGGATTTACTTAATTATATGCTGATTTTCATCTAATTGTCAGATTTGTTTTGAACTCCATGAACCTGAAGTTGAATGAGCTGATGCTGAACAATTTCAGTAAGATTCCTATTTAACTAGTCAGCAGAGAATAAATTACACCGCGCACATGATGTCTCAGTATCTGAGGATTCAGGAGGAATCAGCAGACACTGAGAAGAGCTTGATAATGAATTTTATTTAGTGAAGTACAGAAAATAAAATATCTTATAAATCAAATAAGTAAATGTATTAAAAAGAGGTAGAATTTGAGTTTGTTAAATTGTATATAAATCAAAAGATTTATATCCATAAATGGATATAATTCTGCAGAAATAATTTGTCTTATGTCAGTATTTTTGTTGAATTTGGTTAAGGTAAAAAGACAATGAAACCAATGTTTCAAATGATTATTTCATAATATTTCACAATAACCAGAATACATTTATTAACATCAAACCATGAACAAATAAAAATGTTTGCACGTCTATTACTTTGACCAACAATAGTTTCTGTCCCCATGATTAGCTCTTTCAGATTTTTTTATACTAACTGAAAATGAAACAAAGACGGAATTCACTCTCCTTTCTGCTGTACACAGAACAGTTGATGTTTACAGACACATTTTTATTCTCAGTCTCTGTCTCTTGGCAGTTTGCATGACCAACTGTCCCACTCTCATTGTGACGGTGGGCTTGCCAGCGAGAGGAAAAACCTACATTTCTAAAAAACTCACACGCTACCTCAACTGGATTGGTGTACCAACAAAAGGTATGGTAATGATGCACAATCCTCACATACTTATGAACAATTAAACATTCAGTCTACAGCTAATAAATCTGTGTATTTTTTTTTAAATTATTATTGTTTTTCCAGAATTCAATGTGGGACAGTATAGGAGGGAATGTGTGAAAATCTACAAGAGCTTTGAATTCTTCCGTCCTGATAATGAGGAAGGGCTGAAGATAAGAAAGTAAGATTCAGCATGTTTTAGTATGTTTTGTTCGTGGATGCTTGTTTTTATATTTATGCTGTTGTTGTGCATTTTGTGTTGTCATATGATTTTTTTTGTTTTGTTTTGTTTTCAGGCAGTGTGCTTTGGCAGCACTCAATGACGTCAGACAGTACCTCAGTGTTGAGGGTGGCCAGGTTGCTGTGAGTAGATTTTCATTTATTTATTTTTATTTTTAAAGAAATTAATACATTTATTCAGCAAGGACACATTCAATTTGATCAAACGTGACCATAAAACATTTATAATGTTAAGTGCAATTACTTCTAATTCAAATAAATGCTGTTATTTTGAGCTTTTTATTCATTAAATAATCTGTATCACAACATTGATAATTAGAAATGTTACTTGAGCAGCAAATCAGCATATTAGAATGATTTTTTTTTTTGAAGGATTGTGTGACACTGAAGACTGGAGTAATGCCTGCTGAAAATTCAGCTTTTCCATCACATGAATAAATTACCTTCTAAACTATATTGAAATAGAAAACAGTTATTTTTGAATTGTAATACTACTTCAAAGTATTATGGTTTTTGATCAAATAAATGCAGCCTTGGTGAGCATAAGAGTTTTTTTTTTTTTTTTTTTTTTAAGAACATTACAAAAATATCTTATTTATAAGTGTGCTGATTTTTCAGGTGTTTGATGCCACAAACACAACCAGAGAACGGAGGGTCACCATCATGAGATTTGCAGAACAAAATGGCTATAAGGTAAAATGCCATGTTATGCAGTCATGTAAAATACTTAAACCTTTGGCATTATTTTGTCAAAGGATAAATCAGAACAGTGTAGTTTCTTCACTGTTTTACTCTTTTTATCTTCAAGTGTTCACTGTTTTTATCTTCATTTTTTCCTTAGGTATTTTTTGTGGAGTCTTTGTGTGAAGACCCCAAAGTTATTGCAGAGAACATTGTGGTAAGGCAGTGATTAAATACTGACAAAAGTTGTAATATTCCAGTGATTTCTAATATTTTAATCAGTAATTCTAATCAGTATTGGATGATTTTATCTAAAAAAAAAATAAAAAAAAAAAAACTCCAGTATTTATCCACAATACATTAGTGGTAGTTTTTTAATTAAAATATCCCAGCATTCATTTTTCTTTTTTGTGGGTGTTGGAGAACAGCAGGTAAAGTTAGGAAGTCCCGACTACACTGACTGTAACACTGAAGAAGCCATCCAGGACTTCATGAAGAGGATCAAATGCTATGAAAACAGTTACCAGCCACTGGATGAAAACCTAGACAGGTCAGAAATTCAATTTCATTTGTTCCCTCTTTCTGAGAATGTGAACGTGTACTGCGTCATATTTCTGTTTCTTTAATGTTGTGTATTTTCTTACAGAGAGTTGTCATACATTAAGATAATGGACGTGGGTCAGCGGTATTTGGTGAACCGCGTACTCGACCACATTCAGAGCAGAATCGTTTATTATCTGATGAACATCCACATCACACCACGCTCTATCTACCTCTGTCGCCATGGAGAGAGCGACCTTAACGTCAGAGGTCGCATCGGAGGGGATTCAGGACTGTCGCCCCGTGGTAAAGAGGTGCGTTATGCTGTATATGTCTGTGAAAGATTGTCTACA
Source organism: Coreius guichenoti (assembly GCA_039654105.1). Taxonomy (NCBI): domain Eukaryota; kingdom Metazoa; phylum Chordata; class Actinopteri; order Cypriniformes; family Gobionidae; genus Coreius; species Coreius guichenoti. Next base: position 30,936,712 of record CM077180.1, on the reverse strand, counting down.
GGATTGGTCATTTGGATTCACCATCTCTCTCTTTCTGTTTCTCGTATGTCTTAGTTTGCTCAGGGTCTAGGGAGGTTTATTCAGGATCAGAATATAAAGGATCTCAAGGTGTGGACGAGTCAGATGAAGCGGACCATTCAGACCGGTGAAGCATTAGGTGTACCATATGAACAATGGAAAGCGCTCAATGAGATTGATGCTGTAAGTGTTATACAATGAGATTCTCTTTGTAATTGCATATAAAAGTACCAAGTCAGTGATTTTCAGCTTGTGTGCAGGGCGTGTGTGAGGAGATGAGCTATGAGGAGATCCAGGAACATTATCCTCTGGAATTCGCCCTCAGAGACCAAGATAAATATCGATACCGCTACCCTAAAGGAGAGGTGTGTTGAAAAGCTAGATTTACAATCAATTAGAAAAAAATCCTCATTAAATCTGAGAAAATGTAATATTCTCTCTCTTTACAGTCTTATGAGGATCTGGTCCAGAGGTTGGAGCCCGTCATTATGGAGCTTGAACGTCAGGAGAATGTTTTGGTTATTTGTCACCAGGCTGTTATGCGCTGTCTGCTTGCTTACTTCCTGGACAAGAGTGCAGGTGTGTAGATGGGAACATGTTGTGGTCAATTAAATATTTCCATATTATGATCCTTAACCTTTTTATTTGCCTTCCAGAAGAGCTTCCGTATTTGAAATGTCCTCTACACACAGTCCTGAAGCTTACTCCTGTGGCTTACGGTGAAAAACTCATCTCTGTCACACACATAGACATTTACTGTGCATTTGCACAGCATATTCTTGCATCTTCACCCAAAAATGAAATTTGAGATCAGTTATTATCTCAATATCCCATATGCTCGGAGCCCTACACATGTCAGGAAATGTTATGCATCCACTGAGAGACAAAAAAAAGTTCTTTACACTACTCTACACTTGAAAAAACTTATGGATTTGCATATGTTTACTTCAAACTTCTTGAGCAAAAAAACAACAGCAGTTTTTTCCATTTTTACCTAAAATAAGGTATTGTGAGCATTAGTGAGTACATGCATATAATGTAATGTCTGTTTCATTCATACTCGTAGCCGGAGGGCGCCCACGCTCAGTAAGTCCACAAGTGAGACTCATAGAAGTCATAAAACTTATGACATTCCTGGAAATCCCTTATATGGACAAAGGCATCCAGAGATTGCTGCAGAATAATATGCAGATAGAGATATTTTGACTTATGAAACATAAAGATGATAAACATACGATTGCGACAATATATGGTTTATCTGTGTTCTTCTAGACATTTCATAAGAATAAAGTATATTTATAATGCAATGTTAATCGACATAGACTTTATCACTGTATAGAATACTATAAAACAATCATTTCTGCCTCATTCTATTTTTTTTCATAGCATGTGCGACATGTATGTCGCACTGTACAGCCCTGTATATAGTATATTATTACTATATTATATTATTACATTAATAAAAATAAATAATTATTTGGAAAAAATAAATCATTCAATAATTTGTCCCCTCGTTTCATTTAAAATCGTGGCCATGATTTAACCAAATTAAAATGAGGGAATGAATTGTGGGCCAAATCATGTACAATGTGGGCCATGATATACTTAAAATGAAGGAATTAATTAATCAAATATGGCCATGTTTTAACTAAAACGAGGGAGTGAGTGAATAAAACACTGCACGAATTTGTGTCCATGATCTTTTTTCCTGGAAGTTATATGCGAGGCTCCATATATAGTAGGTACTACATTTGAATTTGAATTTACTTCGCAACCATTAAAAAAGTATGTTCTGTACAGTATGGTTGTGGGTAGTATGAATGAAATTCGGAAGTACTACATCCGCCGTGTTACTGTCACGTGACCTACCAGCGTCAGTTGCGTTGCTTCACTTCCATTCATAAATCCTCTCCCTTGACCTCATGGGCTAGTAAATTGTCCATCGAATGTGCACTTCAGAATCTCGCAGGAAGTAGTAGGCCATCTAGGTACTTTTCACCTACTGTTTTTAGAATACAATATATTTGGACATGCTGCTCTTTTGGCGTACTGTTTTTCACATACTGTTAAGTAGGGACGTATTAGATCTCGGACGCAACGTTGCTTGTTTTTCATACAATGGAAGTGAATGAGTACTAGTCTGTCAAGGACAAAAAAAAGTACTATTAACTTGTGCACTATATATTCCAAGTCTTCTGAATCAGTATAGTAGCTCTACGTGAGGAACAGTCCAAACTTAAGTAATTCACTGAATTATTTTTAAATTTTGTGTTACTGTACGTTTAAGACCACCTTGCCTCTCCATGAGAGGTGACTCATCTGTGTCTTGTTCTGTGACAGCAATAACTATTGAGCAGTTTAACACTAAGAACAGAATGAGAAGAGCCAACCTTAAGTAGTTTTATGTAGCCAAAAATGTATTATAGAGGATTTTACTGTTACTGCAGTGATTTATGAAACAAGTTCAAAGACGCACTGAGAAGTGAGCCGAATCCTTCAAGGAGCATTTCTCCCTGGTGTTTTATTTGTTGAAGAGCTCTTTTAATTACCTGGATACATGACCTCTTTAAATGTACTTGAATGTAACCTAGATTCTCTCCTGCTCTAGGCTGTAAAGTGGAGTCAATCTATCTTAATGTAGAAGCAGTGAACACTCACAGAGACAGACCTGAGGTAAGAAAACCAGACAGTCATTTTACCTATATAAATATTAAATGTTGGTTTTTGAACATAAATTAAAAATCCATTCTTCGACGGTGACAGAATGTGGACATCTCCCGTCTGGCAGAAGAGGCTCTTCTCACTGTTCCGGCCCACTACTGACCCATGACATCACATCCTGTTCATCAGCGACACTCCATCAGGCTGTTCCATCTTTTTTATGTGACTAGACAATAAGAGTATTGGTTTCTGTGTGTTCAAAATCATTGGGCAGAAAGTCAGTTTTGAGTCCTGAAGATGAGCAACTTTAGGCCTTAGATTTGTATTTTCTCTCTTCTCAATTGCCACAGGTGACTGGAATCCAGTTATTGATTTTAATAACCCTAGTGTTGGGGTGTGAGTGTGCATTCACACGTGTAGGTCTGTGCTTGCATTTGAGACTGGCTCAGAACAGATTTGAATGAGATGCAAGTATTCTTTCTAAACTTCTGCTTAAGATTTTTGCTGGAATCATTAACGTTTTGTGTGTGTGTGTGTGTGTGTGTACATAATGTTTAATGTTTTTGTTTTTTGATTTGCTTTCTGGCTTTACATTTCTTTAAGCAATACTTTACATCTCAGTCATTCACACACTGGAGTTTAAATTTAAGTGTTTTGGCTGTTATTTAACACTAAATGCTATTCATAAAAACAGAATACATGACTTGGTTTTAAAAAATGATTGCATATTTATCAGTGCACATGACCTTTACTATGTACAGTGTTGAAACCACCGGGATGTTGCAGCTCCTCTCAGACTTGTGACACGAGCGTTTTAAAAATGCTCAAAATGTAGCAAGAAATTTTCGAATATATTACCTCTGTTGCGTTTCTGCAAAATATGTTTACATTATTAAAGCCTTGTTACAATAGTAGGCTGATTTTTTTTTTTTGCACATTAAGCATACTTATAATTTTCTTTACTCTACTTTTTGGACAAAAAGTGATTTCTTAAATCGCAACTATATATTTGAAATTGATTTGTGCTTAATTTTTTTTTTACTGTAGCGTCTATAGTGTTTATGGAGATAAAGTGATTAAAAAGTTTTCATCTCAATTATTGTCATGCTTATTATCAGAACTGTTTTTTTTTCTTTTCTTCCTGTTATTTGAAGAGCACTTCTGAGAACCGAGTGTGAAGAGCTCTGTGAATCTGTGATTTAATCTGTCCTGCGGGTCGCTGTGATCGGTAGGGCTGAATATGCTGTGTTTGAAGCTCATGGTCACATTTTCTCATTAAATCATTCTGTCATGTAATATTGTCTCCAAGTTCTGCTGACTTATTTACACATTATTGTTCCTATAAAGTGAACCCAACTTTTAAAGCCAATTTAGTCTCGTTCACTGTTAGCTGTTACTAAACTTGTCCATGAAGTCAGTGTAGATGTTTATTAAACTTTCCATATGGATGTCAATCACAGTAATAGAAATTCTCAAAGAGAAATATCAAAATAAATATACACAGGGAAAATATACAAAAATTTCACACATATTACTTTAAACAGAATCCATTTTGATAAAAAGGTGCTAAGAAACCAGAGGGACATAATTCTGAGAACCACTCTGTGACAGTATCCTATAATACTATACTTATACACAGTGCAAAGATTCTTGTGATCATGTCAGTGCTTAAAAAAAAATTATAGAGCACCTCAAACAGCAATGAGGGCCAAAATATCATGATTCAAGCCCTTGAGTGAGTGTACAGATCCAAGTATGACCAGACATGACCATGTTAGAGTCCATACTAAGACAATATAACGCTTTCAAGGCTGTGACACTATGAGCACATATTGTGCTGCTTGACTGGTGCTCCCATCATGTCGGTCTGACCTCAGGCCCTGCTTTTCATGCTGGCTGCTGTGGGTTGATATTGAGGTGGGCGGGGTTTCCCAGCAGACCAATCCGCTGCTTGTGTTTCCTCTGCTCAGTCATCTGAAGATTGACATAAGGATGAGTTCAAACAAAACTATGTTAGATATACACACCTCACACCACACATTGACAGCTTATGTAATTTGTGTAGTACAGGCTTTTTGTTTAAAAAAAAAAAAACTTTGGAAGAATTTATAGTGTGTACTCACACACCTTTATTAAACAAGTCACACACGCACCTGCTCTTTGAGCTCTGTGAGCTGATTGGTCAGGTTCGAGACCAACCTCATTGTGCACTCCAGTTTCTCCTGCAGACTGCGTAGTTCATTCTGTTCACCCTCTCCATCACTGCTGACCAGTGACATGGCCCTCATACGAGGAAACCAGTCCAAATTGTGTTCCTGAATGGGGGTTAAAGAGGTCACGCTAACCGATAAACAATAAACAATTTATGGTTTTATTAAGCTATGTGTGTGTTTTTTTTAAGTTAATATAATACATAATTATTACAATTACAATTATACACACATTCAAATGTAAAAATTATATTTACTTAAAGTTTAATATACTTAAATAATAGAGTTTAAGTTAATATAATTTTTATAACAAAAATTTTTGATGGTCCAATAAACTTGCTTCATCTTCCAGCCCCCATTTCTGTAATGTGAAAATGTATATAATCCTCATTATATTAATGCAGTATTTTTGCAGTAATTTTTAATCATCATTCATGATAATCATAAAAATCATACTGCCCAGATATAATGATTTTGTAATTCAAATCAGCGTGAAACTAAATTCATACAACAAACACCAGCACTACCATGATATATAAATTCTACTACTAATAATAATAATATATTTTTTTCACATTACAGTAGTTTAATGAGAGCTATAAGGGTATGTGTTTTCATTGTCATGGTTCTATATATACACTATATTGCCAAAAGTATTGAGACACCCCTCCAAATCATTGAATTCAGGTGTTCCAATCACGTCCACTGCCACAGGTGTATAAAAAAAAAAAAACACCTAGGCATGCAGACTGCTTCTACAAACATTTGTGAAAGAATGGGTCGATCTCAGGAGCTCAGTGAATTCAAGTGTGGTACCGTGATAGGTTGCCACCTGTGCCATAAGTACATTCGTGAAATTTCCTCACTACTAAATATTCCACGGTCAACTGTTAGTGGTATTATAACAAAGTGGAAGCAATTGGGAACAACAGCAACTCAGCCATGAAGTGGTAGGCCACGTAAAATCACAGGGTGGGGTCAGCACATGCTGAGGCGCACAGTGCGCAGAAGTCGCCAACTTTCTGCAGAGTCAATAGTTACAGACCTCTAAACTTCGTGTGGCCTTCAGATTAGCTCAAGAACAGTGCGTAGAGAGCTTCATGGAATGGGTTTCCATGGCCAAGCAGCTCCATCCAAGCCTTACATCACCAAGTGTAATGCAAAGCGTCGGATGCAGTGGTGTAAAGCACGCTGCTAGAGCAGAGGAGACGTGTTCTCTGGAGTGACCAATCCCGCTTCTCTGTCTGGCAATCTGATGAACGAGTCTGGGTTTGGCGGTTTCCAGGAGAACGGTACTTGCCTGACTGCATTGTGCCAAGTGTAAAGTTTGGTGGAGGGGGGATTATGGTGTGGGGCTGTTTTTCAGGGGTTGGGCTTGGCCCCTTAGTTCCAGTGACAGGAACTCTTAATGCTTCAGCATACCAAGACATTTTGGACAATTTCATACTCCCAAGTTTTTGGGAACAGTTTGGGGATGGCCCCTTCCTGTTCCAACATGACTGCGCACCAGTGCACAAAGCAAGATCCATAAAGACATGGATGAGCGGGTTTGGTGTGGAGTCCTGACCTCAACCTGATAGAACACCTTTGGGATGAATTAGAGCGGAGACTGCGAGCCAGGCCTTCTCGTCCAACATCAGTGCCTGACTTCACAAATGCGCTTCTAGAAGAATGGTCAAAAATTCCCATAAACACACTCCTAAACCTTGTGGAAAGCCTTCCCGGAAGAGTTGAAGCTGTTATAGCTGCAAAGGGCATACTCCATATTAAACCCTACGGATGGTAGGTCAATGGGATGTCATTAAAGTTCATGTGCATGTAAAGGCAGGTGTCCCAAAACTTTTAGCAATATAGTGTGTGTGTGTATATATATATTTCAATCATGACAACTCTGAATAAATTTAAACAACATTTATTGATAAGAATGGAATATACATAGGCTTAGTCTTGACGGACTAGATCTGCTACACTGCTGCTGTATGCGTGAAGGCTACTGCTGAAACATGCAAATAAACATGGTGAATAGAATGCGAGCTGCTGCAAGGAAAGTAGGGAGAACCCCCTAGCAGATCTAGGCAGATGGTGCTGGGGAAGGTGGAGGTCTAGGAAAGTTGGTTCAGGACGGAAATAAATAGGTTATGCAGACAGAACAAACAGATTGATTAGCCAAAGCAGTCAGCTTTAAGTTTCATGACCGAATTATGTATATATATATATATATATATATAAAATTTTTCTTTGGGTCTTGATTTTGATGTGAAATATGACCTGTATGTGTTCTTGACATTCACATGCTATTTTCTTTTATACCATCTGCAAACTGGAGAAAAAAACACTACTTTGATACTAATCAAGCTGAAGCTCAATGAAGCTCAGATTACACACAAAAATATCTAAATGTTTTCTCGTAAAAAAGCCTCATGATAATTTCAAAGTAGACAGTCGTCACCATGGATGCTCTCACCTTGATCATCTGAGCAACGTAGCTCTCAGGGCCTGTGTATTCAGTGGAGTCCTTGACCCGCACCAGCACAATAAAGAACAGGTAATGCCACAGGTTGTGCTCTTCCTTTATGTGCTCCTCAAACGTCACTGTTTTATTATCAAACTTATCTCTCTCCAGACCTGTGGGTGAACAAGAAAATGACCCCCAAAAAAATTCCCAATCACATGTAAAGGCACATATATGTTTAAGTATAACTGATTGTTGAGAGGATGTGCATTTTATCTCACCACAGATGAAACATGTGGTCTTGAGGATCTCCTCTTTTCTCTGCTTCTCACTTCTCAGGTCGGCAAACGTGTCAATGATGACACCAAAGATGAGATTCAACACGATGATGATCACCAGGAAGAAGAACAGAAGATCATACACAACACGTGCAGCAAACAGACGTTCCTGGAAGCACACACACAGGTTTCGATTGAGGATGTTATCAGGAGAAACTAACTATTATTGTAAATACAGTGGGGAGAGCAATTATTTGATACACTGCCGATTTTGCAGGTTTTCCTACTTACAAAGCATGTAGAGGTCTGTAATTTTTATCATAGGTACACTTCAACTGTGAGAGACGAAATCTAAAACAAAAATCCAGAAAATCACATTGTATGATTTTTAAATAATTAATTTGCATTTTATTGCATGACATAAGTATTTGATCACCTACCAACCAGTAAGAATTCCGGCTCTCACAGACCTGTTAGTTTTTCTTTAAGAAGCCCTCCTGTTCTCCACTTATTACCTGTATTAACTGCACCTGTTTGAACTCGTTACCTGTATAAAAGACACCTGTCCACACACTCAATCAAACAGACTCCAACCTCTCCACAATGGCCAAGACCAGAGAGCTGTGTAAGGACATCAGGGATAAAATTGTAGACCTGCACAAGGCTGGGATGGGCTACAGGACAATAGGCAAGCAGCTTGGTGAGAAGGCAACAACTGTTGGCGCAATTATTAGAAAATGGAAGAAGTTCAAGATGACGGTCAATCTCCCTCGGTCTGGGGCACCATGCAAGATCTCACCTCGTGGGGCATCAATGATCATGAGGAAGGTGAGGGATCAGCCCAGAACTACACGGCAGGACCTGGTCAATGACCTGAAGAGAGCTGGGACCACAGTCTCAAAGAAAACCATTAGTAACACACTACGCCGTCATGGATTAAAATCCTGCAGCACACGCAAGGTCCCCCTGCTCAAGCCAGCGCATGTCCAGGCCCGTCTGAAGTTTGCCAATGACCACCTGGATGATCCAGAGGAGGAATGGGAGAAGGTCATGTGGTCTGATGAGACAAAAATAGAGCTTTTTGGTCACTCGCTGTGTTTGGAGGAAGAAGAAGGATGAGTACAACCCCAAGAACACCATCCCAACCGTGAAGCATGGAGGTGGAAACATCATTCTTTGGGGATGCTTTTCTGCAAAGGGGACAGGACGACTGCACCGTATTGAGGGGAGGATGGATGGGGCCATGTATCGCGAGATCTTGGCCAACAACCTCCTTCCCTCAGTAAGAGCATTGAAGATGGGTCGTGGCTGGGTCTTCCAGCATGACAACGACCCGAAACACACCTCCGTAAGAAGCATCTCAAGGTCCTGGAGTGGCCTAGCCAGTCTCCAGACCTGAACCCAATAGAAAATCTTTGGAGGGAGCTTAAAGTCAGTATTGCCCAGCAACAGCCCCGAAACCTGAAGGATCTGGAGAAGGTCTGTATGGAGGAGTGGGCCAAAATCCCTGCTGCAGTGTGTGAAAACCTGGTCAAGAACTACAGGAAACGTATGATCTCTGTAATTGCAAACAAAGGTTTCTGTACCAAATATTAAGTTCTGCTTTTCTGATGTATCAAATACTTATGTCATGCAATAAAATGCAAATTAATTATTTAAAATTATTTTTTTGTTTTAGATTCCATCACTCACAGTTGAAGAGTACCTATGATCAAAATTACAGACTTCTACATGCTTTGTAAGTGGGCAAACCTGCAAAATCGGCAGTGTATCAAATACTTGCTCCCCACTGTATATATTTGTGCGTACCTCTTTGGATGGCTTGCGCAGAACATCTCCAACTCCACCACCACTCCTGAGACCGTGACTCAGTACAGTGATCATACACATCCACAGAGAGTCACACGCTCGCTCTACATCATCTATAAACACACAAAATACACACTGTAAAGGCACTGTTTCCACTGATGTTTCACTGTTGACACTGTTTCCAGTATATGACTGATGCACAAAATATTGCCTAAAAGGGATTCTTTAATATTGAAATGATTGGATAATGTGATTTAAGTAACTGGATTAGAGCTGTCAATTTTAATATTTGTAATTTTAATATTAAAATTAATAATAATTACTGTTATTTTAGTTAATAAATATTATAATTAATAATAATATAAAATATTTTATACATTTAATTAAAATAACAGATTTAATCATACCTCTGATCTGTATGCTACTACAAACATTTGTTTTTATTTATTTTTTACTAAAAACATATTTAATGTTTTACATGTCTAACATAATAATTTCTTCAAATTATGCTCATAATATTTTAATTTGGTGGGAAGTATTGATATATGCGATTCATTTGAGCATACCATGCAATTAACAGAATTAAACATTTTAACCAATTGACAGCCCTAGTTTGGACGAATTTCACTGCTCACCCTCGTCCACATCCGCAGGCAGACAGGAGCCATTTTTTACATTGCAGACCCCCTCAGACTGGAAACCAGCAGCCAAATTTACTACCTCCTCTGGCACACACACATTCAAAAAACAACAGAAAAGATTTTCAAAACCACCCGTATGAACATTACTTTGTGATTTGCTTGGGTTTGTGTGTGTGTGTGTGTGTGTGTGTGTGTGTGTGTTACCCAGAGTGCCATTGTGGATGCGGTTCACCTCCAGGATGAAGTCATCCTTAAAGAACATATATCCAACAATGGAGAAGAGGTAGACCAGGATCAGACCCAGAACAGCTGTCAGGACAATAGAGCGGCCGTTTCGTGTCACACTCTTGATTACGTTCAAAAGAGTCTCTTCCCTGTTCACTAGGTCAAACAACTACACACACACAGAAGTACAATTAATTAACATTAGTGAAGTGCATATTTCCTCTGACAATGATTTGATTCTGTACTAAATTATTAAATGCATCATGAAAATAGGTAACTTTTCGGTTTTATATATATATATACATATATACAGTGGGGAGAACAAGTATTTGATACACTGCCGATTTTGCAGGTTTTCCTACTTACACAGCATGTAGAGGTCTGTAATTTTTATCATAGGTACACTTTAACTGTGAGAGACAGAATCTAAAACAAAAATCCAGAAAATCACATTGTATGATTTTTAAATAATTAATTTGCATTTTATTGCATGACATAAGTATTTGATCACCTACCAACCAGTAAGAATTCCGGCTCGCACAGACCAGTTAGTTTTTCTTTAAGAAGCCCTCCTGTTCTCCACTCATTATCTGTATTAACTGCACCTGTTTGAACTCGTTACCTGTATAAAAGACACCTGTCCACACACTCAATCAAACAGACTCCAACCTCTCCACAATGGCCAAGACCAGAGAGCTGTGTAAGGACATCAGGGATAAAATTGTAGACCTGCACAAGGCTGGGATGGGCTACAGGACAATAGGCAAGCAGCTTGGTGAGAAGGCAACAACTGTTGGCGCAATTATTAGAAAATGGAAGAAGTTCAAGATGACGGTCAATCTCCCTCGGTCTGGGGCACCATGCAAGATCTCACCTCGTGGGGCATCAATGATCATGAGGAAGGTGAGGGATCAGCCCAGAACTACACGGCAGGACCTGGTCAATGACCTGAAGAGAGCTGGGACCACAGTCTCAAAGAAAACCATTAGTAACAGACTACGCCGTCATGGATTAAAATCCTGCAGCGCACGCAAGGTCCCCCTGCTCAAGCCAGCGCATGTCCAGGCCCATCTGAAGTTTGCCAATGACCATCTGGATGATCCAGAGGAGGAATGGGAGAAGGTCATGTGGTCTGATGAGACAAAAATAGAGCTTTTTGGTCTAAACTTCACTTGCCGTGTTTGGAGGAAGAAGAAGGATGAGTACAACCCCAAGAACACCATCCCAACCGTGAAGCGGTGGAAACATCATTCTTTGGGGATGCTTTTCTGCAAAGGGGACAGGACGACTGCACCATATTGAGGGGAGGATGGATGGGGCCATGTATCGCGAGATCTTGGCCAACAACCTCCTTCCCTCAGTACGAGCACTGAAGATGGGTCGTGGCTGGGTCTTCCAGCATGACAACGACCCGAAACACACAGCCAGTGCAACTAAGGAGTGGCTCCGTAAGAAGCATCTCAAGGTCCTGGAGTGGCCTAGCCAGTCTCCAGACCTGAACCCAATAGAAAATCTTTGGAGGGAGCTGAAAGTCCGTATTGCCCAGCAACAGCCCCGAAACCTGAAGGATCTGGAGAAGGTCTGTATGGAGGAGTGGGCCAAAATCCCTGCTGCAGTGTGTGCAAACCTGGTCAAGAACTACAGGAAACGTATGATCTCTGTAATTGCAAACAAAGGTTTCTGTACCAAATATTAAGTTCTGCTTTTCTGATGTATCAAATACTTATGTCATGTAATAAAATGCAAATTAATTACCTAAAAATCATACAATGTGATTTTCTGGATTTTTGTTTTAGATTCCGTCACTCACAGTTGAAGAGTACTTATGATAAAAATTACAGACTTCTACATGCTTTGTAAGTGGGCAAACCTGCAAAATCGGCAGTGTATCAAATACTTGTTCTCCCCACTGTATATATATAAACACCGATCAGGCATAACATTATGACCATATGACCACATGACTTCCTAATATTGTGTTGGTCCCCCTTTTGCTGCCAAAACAGCCCTGACTCATCGAGGCATGGACTCCACTAGACCCCTGAAGGTGTGCTGTGGTAACTGGCACCAAGATGTTAGCAACAGATCCTTTAAGTCCTGTAAGTTGCGAGGTGGGGCCACCATGGATTGGACTTGTTTGTTCAGCACATCCCACAGACGCTCGATTGGATCTGGGGAATTTGGAGGCCAAGTCAACACCTCAAACTCGTTGTTGTGCTCCTCAAACCATTCCTGAACAATTTTTGTTTTGTGGCAGGGCGCATTATCCTGCTGAAAGAGGCCACAGCCACCAGGGAATACCATTTCCATGAAAGGGTGTACATGCTCTGCAACAATGCTTAGGTAGGTGGTATGTGTCAAAGTAACATCCACATGGATGGCAGGACCCAAGGTTTCCCAGCAGAACATTGCCCAAAGCATCACACTGCCTCCACCGGCTTGCCTTCTTCCCATAGTGCATCCTGGTGCCATGTGTTCCCCAGGTAAGTGACGCACATGCACCCGGCCATCCACGTGATGTAAAAGAAAACGTGATTCATCAGACCAGGCCACCTTCTTCCATTCCTCCGTGGTCCAGTTCTGATGCTCACGTGCCCACTTGTTGGCGCATTCGGCAGTGAACAGGGGTCCATTAACTTCAACTTTTTGAGCAATTTGAGCTATAGTAGCTCGTCTTTGATCGGACCACACGGGCCAATCGTCGTTCCACAGGTGCATCAATGAGCCTTGGCCGCCCATGACCCTGTCGTCAGTTCTCCACTGTTCCTTCCTTGGACCACTTTTGATAGATACAGACCCCACAAGACCTGCAGTTTTGGAGATGCTCTGACCCAGTCGTCTAGCCATCACAATTTGGCCCTTGTCAAACTCGCTCAAATCCTTACGCTTGCTCATTTTTCACAAAATATTCATTTGCTGCCTAATATATCCCACCCACTAACAGGTGCTGTGATGAAGACATAATCAGTGTTATTCACTTCACCTGTCAGTGCTCATAATGTTATGCCTGATCGATGTATATATGTATATATATATATATAATTAAATTGCTTAAAAAAACAACAACATAATATTATTTATTTATACAGTATATATAAGATATCACACTTTATATTAGGCGTCTTTAACTACTATGTACTTGCATCAAAAAATAGTAATTGCTAGGTACAATGTTCTTTTTGTGTTTTTGCTATTTTCGAGGTTAGGGATAATAATTTTATGCATGTATTTTTTAAATATAAGTACAATGTAATACTTAAGTATATGATAAGAACATTGTATCAAATGATTAAGTTAAATGTTAATACATAGTAGTTAAAGACATTTAATATAAAGTGGGACAAAAAAATGTTGTTAATATTAAACAATGTAAAAAGGTTTTCAGACAGACCAGTAGACTGTAAAAGAAGACGTGTCCAAAAAGACCCAGAGTGCAGATGAGAAGGTACAACAGATGAAACAGGAACTCTCTATCCATCACCATCACACGGTAACCACGGGTAAATGTCCCGCGGTTTCCCACAAAGCTTAGCATGAACACTATCTTATTACAAACCTGTGCAGACACCAAATGAGGTCAGAGTGTCAATAAAGACTGACTGTGTGTACAGTGTATGGATGTATATATGAACTTGTATATGCACTCAAAATAAAACCCTCCTATGTGTGTTTGTGATCTTACATTAAAAGCTCCCAGGAGTGTCAGCATATGCTGCAGCCCCACTGAGAACCCCAGCTGCAAAACAGTGGAGATAACCAGGACTCGCACTGCGTTCGGCCTCGGGGACATCAACACAAAACTCAATGAGCCCAACAAACACACCCACAGCAACAGGGAAAGAGAAGGATCCAGTGAACCTGAAACACGCACACGCCGCATGTAAGGTATAAATGTTCAAACACAGGTCAGGGATATTGTGTAAAGAAAAGGTTGAATCATGAGGACACTATAAAGGGAGCTCACTTTCGCTCATTCCGTCCAGAGGGTAGAAGAACGCCACCAACAGATTAATGAGAACAGCCAGGTTAAAAGACACATTACTCCAGAACGACATGTTCCGGCTACACCAGTACAAAACTGGCTGTGCTAAAAACAAAATGAAAGGGATATATTTCAGAAATGATGATATAGAAAGCTCCTCATGTACAATTAAACAACAATTTGTTCAGAATGGCTCAGCATAATTTAAAGTTTCTTCATAATTTTGACAATAAAAAACATAAGACAATACAAAAATAAAACATTAATATTAAAACTTTTTCCACATTGCTGATGTTAGTTCATGTTAACTAACAATGGAACCTTATTGTAAAGTGCTACCAATTTTGCAACTAATAAGAATGGTTTAAGTGAATGTATATCTAACAGTCATATAAATGGAGAAGGGGCTGAATTAGACCATTTTCAAACACCAAAATCAAACACCAGAGAATGACAAGGCAAACAAAACCATACAAACACGCATTTACCTCTTAGTTTTTTCTGCCACCTCATTTCATTGAAGAGGTCGTCTGCGTGCAGGAAGAAGTCATTTATTTTACTGCCCTGTTCGTCTCTCTCTGTACCATAGTACACACGCAGCTTGGATTCATTTGTCAGAAAAGAGCAGATATTCGGTACGGGAAACACAATCTGTTCCATAGTGCGATCCTGGCGGACTATCTGTGTATATAGACACATAAAAGAGCACATGCAAAGACAAAACTTTAAAAACTATAAACAACATGCATATCAAGATTTTATGTTAAAAGCAAGAGTGTTTTACCTCTATCTGTGAGGTGTGTTTCGTGTAATACTCCAGGGCCTGGTCCTCCCCACCTGGTTTCAGTAGTATTTGCAACTCCTTATTGTGACGCGACAGCTGAAATTGCAGGTTAATCTGATCACACTACTGATCTAATAAAGTGCTCTTAGAAAAAGAGATATGTCATTTGGAATTATGGGCAGGGCCGTACCCACCATTGAGGTCCTGAGGTCCGGACCGCTGTATTTTTTCTAGGTGTATATAATAAAGGTTTTGAAATAATTACCTAATATTAACTCTACTTTGAGGCTGCAATGCACTTCTCATCTGGGCTGCCTCAGCAGTCTAACAGCACTCGTCAATGTCAAAATGTTTGAGAAAATTGAAAAGTGTGAGATAAGATTTAAGTAGCTAAACTAAACATTTTATATTTGACAGCTGTTTTACAATAGAACTGACCGACAGAAATATTCAGAGATGCAAACAAAATTTTTTGTTTATGTATAAAAAAATTATAATTTATGTGATTCATGTAATTTAATTCGCAACTGTCAGTGTGATGAGACAAGAAACATTAACAAATCCATTTGCATTATAGGCATAAAATTAATAATGAACGAATATGCACATATTGTGAATTAATTTCATAAACTTAGTTACCTAGTTATCCTGGTATCTTTCAGTATTCACTTGTCTAAGAAAATGATTTATAAAACATAAATATCAGTTGACACAATGTTTGCTTTCTTCACTGACAAAGGCGAAAATGAAAAGACTGTATATCAATCAAAGCTCAGCTTTGGGAGGGGAAGAGATAAAGGGCAAGATAAGGACACCGAAAGAAAAAGAAAAAGAGAAGGAGATAGAGATGATAGAGGAAGAGCAGGTATTGAAACATTTCATATTTAAGGCCATTCCTGTTTGGAATATGTGTATTGTCAAAAATAACCATAAACGAGCATCTTCTTTTTTTCTAGTTTGTAGTATGGATTATTCATTCCAACATTTAACCTGATTCTCATGTTTAAGAATCTGATAGCTTGACAAATAATTCATGCTTCTGCCCACTGACATGGTTTTAAAGATATAGTTATCCATTTTTTGGCCTTCAAATGCACATATGTAATTTTCTAATTAATCAAAATTGAACTGTTCTTATGCAAGACCCCACACTGACACTTCCCAACTGGCAAAAGTAAAAATTGGCTTTGGTATAGTAAATACTGCACCAAATAAAAAAATGCTTGTCAGTTAGTAACTTTATTGTGGATTAAACAGATCAAAGGAATGATAATCTAACTCTCGCTGATGGAAGTGACATGTGTAATTCAAACTATACATCTGTCTTAAACTGCGTCTTTTGCCAGTTGAAAATTTACCATATATAGCAAAATAGTTTCACAGCTGGAAATATTTATGGCCGGCAAATGTTCTCCTTATAACCTACACTTGCAGATGTAGCAAAAGTTAATTTTGTTCATATGTACAGTAGTGTGTGCGTGTGTGTGTACCTGATGTGCAAGGATATAGATGTTGTGTCCAACATTGCGTGGCGAAGCAGCATGGTCCTCTCCATTCTCCTGTTCCTCATCCTCAAACTCTGTCTCCCCCTGCTGGTAGGCCATTTTCATCACCTCCACCTTGAACATGAACACGCACAGCTGGGGTTGTGCAAACGTTGTATCCAAAGAATGTTAATGTTTATGGTTTACTATTGAAAGATTATGTGTATTTTCAGTCATCTTTAGTCAGATGCATTTACATTGTCATTGTGCCTCAGATGCAATCAACTGAAAAGTCTGTAAAGGTGTGAACCAAAGCCCATAGAGACGTATAGCCCATAGGTGAATCAATTGGCCCATGCAGCCAGATGGCCCATACGGCCAAATGGCCCATAGAATTGGAATATCTAAAGGGTGTATTGCAGGATCTCCAGTGGGAGGTCCTAACAGCATTGTATCCAGAGCTTGACATTAACATTGAATTTTATATAATACATTTTTCAATTGTAGTCTTTAAAAAAGGCATCTGAAATAATAAACCAAGTGCAATGTAGTATTGTCAAAAATATAGATTTTTCGATACATATCGATACAAAATTGTGGCCAGTGAATATGCTGAGTGGCTAGTAACTTTGGAAAACCACTAGCCACAGTGTCTGGTGAGCAAAAAAGTTAATGTCAAGCCCTGATTGTATCTATTGTTTGTAGCAGGTATAAAATTCTGTTCGACAGACATAACTTTGGGTTAAGATTCTTTGAAGGTCGACACGCTAACATCGCTTCTGAAGAACTGTGCTACACTACTACCTAGAAATCTAATACATTGGCGAGCCACCCAAACAACTGCTCAGCCAAATACAGCAAATCTAACACTATCTGTCTACATAGAATGACTTCAAGATATAGTTAAAGCAGGATATTCTGGCATGATAACTAACATACTCACTAGTTCTTTTGGTCTCATGTTGTACAGGATTCTTTCTGCATTCTCACTGTCGTGACGGCTCTCCATGATGGCCAGCAGTAGCTTAGATGCATTATTCTAAGAAAAAGGACAATCATGTAAATTTATTGGTAATTAAAAGATTAAACCCTAAAACATTCCGTTGTTTAATTTAATTATTTATAATTATTTTATTTTGTTATTCAATTATCAATTATGATTAATTACATCAGAAGTACCAAAAATAGTTTGGGGGGCCTTCAAATATTGTCTTTTGTAGTCAAAAGGGTTGAAAAGAACTGCTTTATAGGACCTGAGGCCAATTTGAATAGTTAAATTTGATGTTACCAAGAGATGAGAAGGTTGTTATTTTGTCAATCAAGTTTATTCTGATGTACCTTTAATTCTAGAACCAGATCCATTCTTTTCCTGCCTAGTGGATTAATATCATTCAGAATCAATGCAATGATGATGTCGATGCCATTAGACTCATGGGTGGCAATGCAATTCTGCAAAAAAATGCATTTAACAGAACACATTCAATATGTAAGTAAGTTTGTTTATGAGTGATGGAAAGGCAATATTTTATGATTGTGTTAATGTTTGTGTACATGCCTGGTTATCATGGCAGGGCCCTTGACAGTATTCAGTGAGGCTCTCTACAGTCTGATTAATGAGAGCCACATTATGCTGGTTGATATAGAGTCCTAACAGCCCCAGGCCTCCTGTTGTGCTGCCACAGATACAGTCCAGGAACTGCAGGGTCTCACACACCAGGTTATAATTGTTCTTGTTGTTCTGACAGCGCAGAAAATTCTGCAGGAAAAAAAAGAAAGCTCTAAACATATATGATGAAGATAGAACTGGACCAAACCAACATATCAAAAAACCGCACACAGTCCATAACCAAGACCCTATGACCCAACACAATACTGATACTGTCAAAGTTCAGGCTCAGGTCAGGTAGTGGACCTCTAATCAGGCCAGAACAATAAAAAGAGATGTAAATGTGACAGGAGAAGCAGACAATCACACACACAGACCTGCAAGTCTCGATTGTGATTCTCACACAGCAGCTGTAGGAAGCGTAGGATTGGTTGCATGATTAGAATGACAGGGCTCATCTCGCCCTGCTCTGTTCCTTTATCTCCACTCCCTTTGTCTCCATCAGCAGCGCCATAAGCCTCCTCAGGATCAGCATCTCGTCTATACGAACCGAAGGCCTTCTTAGTCACAGCAGATGCCTCCAACAACTGCTCACGAGCATCATCAGTCACCACAATGCCTGAATCTTTCCCTGGAGAGAAAAAAGAGGCTTTGACTCTCATCATAAATGACAGATCTTCTCATAAAGTGCTGTAACAGATTTAAAAGCAACATACTTCAGCAAGTATTTGGACACTAAACGATGAATGTCACTGCTTTAGAAAACAAAATATCAAACCAAGTGGCAATTATTTTAAAGAAAAATAGCAGTATTGACAGCCCAGACCTCTCCGGCGTTGTGGGGTATCTTTGTCTGGAGTGTTGTCATCACGCCGCTTGTTGCCCAGGTCACTGGTGTTGACGGTAACCGTGGCTTTTATCTCAAGCTGAGCCGCTTTCATTCGGTCATAGAACACCCTGAAAAACTTTTCGGAATTTTTGTCTTCTGTTAAACGTTTGAAGAAGGAATGCTGCAACGAGATAAAAGTCCAAACATAAATACATCATTATGGAAAACTTTAAATGTAACTCAGAAGTTTAGTGTCTGCAATATTTTTTTATGTTTTTGAAAGAAGTCTCTTATGCTCACCAAGGCTGCATTTATTTGATCAGAAATACAGTAAAAACAGTAATATTGTGAAATTTATTACAATTTAAAGTAACTGTTTTCTATTTTTATATATTTTAAAATATATTTTATTCAGGTGATAGCAGAGCTGTCACATTATCCTTCAGAAAGCATTCTAATATGCTGATTTGGTGCTCAAGAAACATTTCTTATTATCAATGTTGATAATTTGATGTTATTTTTTAAAGGATTTTTTGATTAATAGAAAGTTCAAAAGAACCTTTTATTTTAAATAGAAATCTTCTGTAACATTATACAGTCAGTTATCATTAATTTAATGCATCCTTGCTGAATAAAAGCATTAAAAAAGAAAGTCCTACTAACCTTTTAAACTAATAGATATATTAAATAACATAATACCATAATAACATTCGATTATATCACTTTATCGTTTCACTGACAGGCCTATCTGACCTGTATGATGGTGTTCCCTCCCTCCAACAGTGCGATGGCCAATAGGATGCTTTCATGGAAGACACGGTCACTTGTAGTATTCATGATGAGATCAATGACAAGGTCAGACGCCCCTTCACGGTCCAGATGGCACTGCACCTCCATCAGTGACATCTCAGCCCTGCTCAAACCCCCTGAAGTCATACAACATATGTTAAAGTATATCACAAACGTTCCCAGAAGGTACAATGAAAAATGAACTCACCTGACTGGCTCTTGATTGGTCCTACTGGTGTCAGGGCAGAGTTACTGAAGGAGGTCAGACTCTCTCTCCGCCCACCACTCCTGAAGCCATAGTAACGATTGACGAGCAGCTGCCGAAGGGCCTCCCCCTGTGATGAGTGTGAGAGTGTATGTTTAAGTGTGCATATTATTTTTGGGAATTTTTTCTTTGTCATTGTTGCTTTAGCTTGCTCACCGCAAGGCTGTAAAACACTATTTTTTGGAACAATATGTATTATAACAATATGTAATAAATTACATATTGTTTAGGGCAGTGTTGGCCTAATTGTTAGAGAGTCGGACTGGTAACCTGAATGTTGTGGGTTTGATTCTCAGGAAATCAGGAAATGACTGAGGTGCCCTGGAGCAAGGCACCTAACCCCCAATCGCTCTCCCACTGCTGCAGGTGTGTGTGTCCACTACTCAATACTCCTAATGTGTGTGCACTAACTTGGATGGGTTAAATGCAGAGGACAAATTCCGAGTATGGGTTACCATACTGGCCTTCACATAAGCGCTATACAAATAAATAGGATTAATATTAAAGGAATAATTGTTAAACCGGAGCAGCTGAGAGGTAAAGGGGTGTGGTTAAAGAGCAGGGTTAGGTGATGTTAGTGACCTACCCTCCTCCGATCCTCCAGCTGTTTGGGTGGCAGACTGACATCCACCACCTGAGTGAGTGAGCAGAGTGGACAACAGAACACTAACACTGAGTTAGTAGAGTATCATCATGCAGCAATCTCCAGATCTATTCTAGCAGCATGCTTGTGTGTTATAATAATGACCAAAAGTATATAGTCAGCTCATAGTAACCTAGTTTGTTATGATATGCAAGCGATTTAAGAGTTACATTAGGATAATATAGAACAGAATATAAAAGAGTAGAGTAGAAAAGTCAGTGGAGAGATTAATAAAATGTCTGTTACATAACACATAATATCCAAACTGTCCAAATATTCAGTTATTACCCAAATATTAAGGCAAGCTCAGAAAGATTTCTTTTAAATATTTAAGAGCAATTACTAATTTTACTATTACATCATACTGTGTTTGAAGAACATTTTTTCGTATTTCTTATTGAAAAAGGAATTTAGAGTGGGGCTTGTGCATTAAAATGCTTGTCCTTCTTATAAATACTCTTTTCTTTCACAAGGCAGCTTGCCAAAAAATAAATGTTTTGCTACTTTTTATTTGGTAATAAACGGTTTTAGGGGACACACCGAACCACAACAGACCAACATCCATACCACATCTAAAAAATTATGTGCATACTCTCAAGAATGGAAAAAGAAAGAAGTTAAACAGATGATAAATGAACAAGGGGAAGATGGGATGAATGACAAAAAGGGGACAACCTCAGTGACATCCATCTCATCATCAAATCCCAGTAGCTGAAAAAGAGGAGTGAAGGACAGGGTTAATGAAAGAGTGGACATTCTTCAAATTAAGCCAGTAACTATTAGTGACATGAGTGGTAACAGAAGGACATAACAGGAGATGTGATCATCAACTCTAACTTAAGTAAACATGCTCTAACAGGACTTGCATTTGTCATTAAGATCACACATGCAGACACTACAAATGAAGACAGTACGTGTAGAGGACAATACCATCAACCTCTCACAACACTTAAGATGTTTTGCTATCACATCTGTATTATCTTAAGATAACATTGTTTTTTTAAAAACACTTCTCTTAGTCCTTTTATTAATCTTTGTTGTGTTAAATACCTTCTCTCCATATCCTCGGTCTTTGGTCATCATCTCTCGGAGTGTCTGCAAGACTTTGATGCAAAGCCTCTCCTCATTTTCCTCTAGAAGTTGCTTGGTATGTTTTATCAATCTGTACAAAAAGCAGATAAAAGAGTGCCTATGTAATTAAAACATACAAGCAATGACAACATAATAAAATAGTAACATCATTTACAATTTACAAATGTATATTAACCTATAATAAATAATATAGTATTTTATTATTATGTTACATATATAAAGTATTGCATTGAAGATATTGCAACAAGAGCTTATCATACTTGCAAATGAAGCCTCCACTCTCACACTTGCGGTGGGCTTCAGTGTGCTCTGGAAACAGCAGTTCTGGACGATGGAGAACATCCACCAGTACAGACAACTCAGCCTGAACCAGAGGCCTCAACCTCTCCTCCAAGGCAGACACAATATCCTAGAGACACACATTCACACACACAAATACACACAAAAGCACACATTCACCACACACACTAACACAGTAAGGCACTGAGGCAAAACAATTGAATGCAGGTTTAATAGAAATTAAACTAGAGACATGGGTGATCATTGACAAGACAAACAGACAGACATCATAGCTCTGTTCTGAAACCTAATGAGCTGAGTTACTGTCAACCTAGGCATCATCCTTCTGAGGGAACATTCTAACCATCATTGAAATTCACAAGTAAATAATTTGGAATGTCCTACAAAGACAGTAACTCCACACAAATAGCAATTCCCCATGAGAGACTAAATTCACAATTGATTTCAATAGAGAGGAAGCATGTTTTTAAGTTAACTGCACAATATTCTAATAAGCATAAAATACATAGCACACATGTATTTAAAAATACTCTATTTTGAATGGATTATCAATACATTTTAGTATTGAATAAAATTTATGTTTATTAATAATTTATTAACGTATTATCTCTGCACCTCATTGCGATGCATTCTGGGACTGAAAGAATATACATAGAATATGGCTAAAATGATGCTGTCTTCACAGGCAGCTTACTAGGTGTTGAAAACAGATGCAATATCACTCATTCACCTGGAGTCTTTCAATGATGTTGCGGTAGTCTCGGGAGGTGGTCAGAACGGAATCTCTTCGCGTAGCATTACGGACGGACAGTCTCCAGCTGAGGGCTGTTTTCTGCACTATGTTGTTGGACTTCATGAACAGATTATTCACCTGACAGTCCAGATCCACAGGAATGGCTATGGCTCTGCCTTTGGCTGCACAATACAAAACGGTAAAAGACACGCACATGCAAGGTCATACATTTACGCAAAATGCATGAAAAAACAAGGAGTTCTAACACAAACACATTTTTATTGATTTTTTCCCCCTTTTTTGGAGCTATTCTGCTTGGTGGCACTAGTTTGGCACCATACAACTTTCTAGAACAGTGGCTCTTAACCAGGGGGCCGGGGCCCAGTAAGAGCTTCAGCAAACTTCCAAGACGACTAAAAAGGTATTCAAATTAATTAATTATTATTAATATGTTAAAATAATCAAACTGTAATCTAAATTAAAATACTAAAAAACACAAAATCAAGATGTGAACTGAAATTTATTTCTAATATAATAAAAAAAAAATATGAATGTAAAAATGTAAAATATTTTAATTGAAAAACAGTTCTTGAAACTTCTGAACTCACAAAACAAATTGTGGTTAATTAATTTAATATATCAATACTCCCAGTTTTTGTTTGAAGTTTGAAACCAAGCAGCTCTGTCATAATTACAATAGAAATAGGAAACAGCCTATATAGGGAAGCCTTTGAATATTGTGTTGGACAACAGGGGACATTTGAGTCAAAAAGGTTGAGGTCCACTGTTCTAGAAATGTTTTTGGCACTAATTACACTCACCTAAAGGATTATTAGGAACACCATACTAATACTGTGTTTGACCCCCTTTCGCCTTCAGAACTGCCTTAATTCTACGTGGCATTGATTCAACAAGGTGCTGAAAGCATTCTTTAGAAATGTTGGCCCATATTGATAGGATAGCATCTTGCAGTTGATGGAGATTTGTGGGATGCACATCCAGGGCACGAAGCTCCCGTTCCACCACATCCCAAAGATGCTCTATTGGGTTGAGATCTGGTGACTGTGGGGGCCATTTTAGTACAGTGAACTCATTGTCATGTTCAAGAAACCAATTTGAAATGATTCGAGCTTTGTGACATGGTGCATTATCCTGCTGGAAGTAGCCATCAGAGGATGGGTACATGGTCGTCATAAAAGAACGGACATGGTCAGAAACAATGCTCAGGTAGGCCGTGGCATTTAAACAATGTCCAATTGGCACTAAGGGGCCTAAAGTGTGCCAAGAAAACATCCCCCACACCATTACACCACCACCACCAGCCTGCACAGTGGTAACAAGGCATGATGGATCCATGTTCTCATTGTGTTTACGCCAAATTCTGACTCTACCATCTGAATGTCTCAACAGAAATCGAGACTCATCAGACCAGGCAACATTTTTCCAGTCTTCAACTGTCCAATTTTGGTGAGCTCGTGCAAATTGTAGCCTCTTTTTCCTATTTGTAGTGGAGATGAGTGGTACCCGGTGGGGTCTTCTGCTGTTGTAGCCCATCCGCCTCAAGGTTGTGCGTGTTGTGGCTTCACAAATGCTTTGCTGCATACCTCGGTTGTAACGAGTGGTTATTTCAGTCAAAGTTGCTCTTCTATCAGCTTGAATCAGTCGGCCCATTCTCCTCTGACCTCTAGCATCAACAAGGCATTTTCGCCCACAGGACTGCCGCATACTGGATGTTTTTCCCTTTTCACACCATTCTTTGTAAACTCTAGAAATGGTTGTGCGTGAAAATCCCAGTAACTGAGCAGATTGTGAAATACTCAGACCGGCCCGTCTGGCACCAACAACCATGCCACGCTCAAAATTGCTTAAATCACCTTTCTTTCCCATTCTGACATTCAGTTTGGAGTTCAGGAGATTGTCTTGACCAGGACCACACCCCTAAATGCATTGAAGCAACTGCCATGTGATTGGTTGATTAGATAATTGCATTAATGAGAAATTGAACAGGTGTTCCTAATAATCCTTTAGGTGAGTGTATAATCTTATGATACAACACAATAATACAATTTAAGGTAATATTAAGAGAGTTACAGACAGCTGGTGGAATTGATGCTCTTACCCACGTCACTCAGCACTTTGATGCAGGCTTCCACATTCCCTTTCTGACCTGGGAGCAGCCAGTTGCAGTGATACACTCGGAAAACTCCTTGCAGCAGCTGCACAAACACTGGCTGCCGGGTCTGAGACACAAACAGAGATGGATGTCACTCTTACAGATGGTCTAAATAATGCTGAGATGTACTGGGCTGCTGGAAGACACTGTGTGTTACCTGCAAACTTGTGCTCTGGTCTGAGAATGGTGAGCTGAAAAAGGTGGTGACGATGCTCATGATGGTCTCAGTAACGTAGCGCTCTAGAACTGTGTCAGCGTGCTTGCGGTCACTTGTGTTATTGCACACCTACAAGAAGTCATGTTGAATGTGTGAGTATCAAGACCACATTATGAGTATATCTGTGATTGTTTAGTCTTACTCTGCAGATGTCCACAAGGAAATCATCAAAAAGTTTCCACATGTGATTGCTGGTGTAGATCTCCTTCATCTCAACCTCCGTATCCACATAGCAGTGATTCAGGAAGTTCACATAGGCCATCTTTACCTACATATAAAGTAATATATTCACATCTTATAAAGTCACACAGACTTCTGTTATAATGCAATAAAAGAAAAAGACTTTTTAACAACCTAAATCTAAAATTATTCAACACATTCAACAAAGACAAACACTTCTAGCCTAGCCCTTCTATTTCCCTGCCACACACACCTCAGGGATGCAGTCCTCATGTGTGACCACACGTACAATATCATCGAGTGGGAGCAGGGAGTTGCATTTGATCTCAGTGTAGACGTTCTTCCCTTCAGTGCACACAGCCAGTAACTCCACTAAGTGAATATGATACCTGAAAGAGTCAGTGAAAACAAATCTAATAGCTATGATGGCAAAGAAGGAAAAAAGCTTACAAACTTTGTATGATTATGTAAAACATAAATGACAGATGCTTTCTGCACCCCAGTGTATATATATATATATATATATATATATATATATATATATATATATATATATACGCTATATTGCCAAAATGAACTTTAATGATATCCCATTCTTAATCCTTAGGGTTTAATATGGAGTTGGCCCACCCTTTGCAGCTATAATAGCTTCAACTCTTTTGGGAAGACTTTCCACAAGGTTTAGGAGTGTGTTTATGGGAATTTTTGACCATTCTTCTAGAAGCACATTTGTGAGGTCAGGCACTGATGTTGGACGAGAAGGCCTGGCTTGCAGTCTCCGCTCTAATTCATCCCAAATGTGTTCTATCGCGTTGAGGTCAGGACTCTGTGCAGGCCAATCAAGTACCTCCACACCAAACCCGCTCATCCATGTCTTTATGGACCTTGCTTTGTGCACTGGTGCGCAGTCATGTTGGAACAGGAAGGGGCCATCCCCAAACTGTTCCCACAAAGTTGGGAGAATGAAATTGTCCAAAATGTCTTGGTATACTGAAGCATTAAGAGTTCCTTTTACTGGAAGTAAGGGGCTAATCCCAACCCCTGAAAAACAACCACACCATAATCCCCCCTCCACCAAACTTTACACTTGGCACAATGCAGTCAGGCAAGTACCGTTCTCCTGGCAACCGCCAAACCCAGACTCGTTCATCGGATTGCCAGACAGAGAAGCGTGATTGGTCACTCCAGAGAACACGTCTCCACTGCTCTAGAGTCCATTGGCGGCGTGCTTTACACCACTGCATCCGACGCTTTGCATTGCACTTGGTGATGTAAGACTTGGATGCAGCTGCACGGCCATGGAAACCTATTCCATGAAGCTCTCTACGCACTGTTCTTGAGCTAATCTGAAGGCCTCACAAAGTCTGGAGGTCTGTAGCTATTGACTCTGCAGAAAGTTGGCGACTTCTGTGCACTGTGTGCCTCAGCATGTGCTGACCCCATTCTGTGATTTTACGTGGCCTACCACTTCGTGGCTGAGTTGCTGTTGTTCCCAATTGCTTCCACTTTGTTATAATACCACTAACAGTTGACCGTAGAATATTTAGTAGTGAGGAAATTTAGTAGTGAGGAAATCACAGTACTATGCTTGAATTCACTGAGCTCCTGAAAGCGATCCATTCTTTCACAAATGTTTGTAGAAGCAGTCTGCATGCCTAGGTGCTTGATTTTATACACCTGTGGCCATGGAAGTGATTGGAACACCTGAATTCAATGACTTTTGGCAATATAGTGTATATACTGTATTATATATAATAAAAATACTACTAAACTGCAAATTATATTATATTATATTAGCATACTAACATTTCCATTTTTTGTATAGTGTTTACATTTAGAAGTATTAACAGAGTGGATATAAGGACATTAAACAAAAGCACCTCCATACCTGAGTGCACTGCTCTCATCAAGTCGTTCCCTCTCAAGACGCATCATTTGGACCAATGACTGAAAAGATGCCCGGTCATTATAAAACACCAGCACATCCTCACCTGCTGTCACCAACTACACAAATATACACAAATTTTAATTTAACTAAGAACAGTCTTCACTAGTTTGAGAAGAACAGGGCAGAAAAGTAGCAATGTGGGGCTTGTAGTTAAAAACACTAATCTCAACAATTGTTTGCCTGGCCCACAGACCTCAGCCATGACAATGTCTTGGCATTTCTTGATAAACTTGTTCTCAGCCTTGACGATGGTTTGCAGGAACTTGAGGTAGTGGACACTGCGGCCGTGCGTTTCGATGCAGTGCACAAAGTGCTGCACTACTCGCTCATTAATCTCACTACACAACTGGAAATTATTCATGAAGATATGCTGCATGGTCACTGCTTCCAGAATCTAGAAACAGAAAGAGAAAAAAAGACAAGGAGAGGGACAGAAAACTGAATGAAGAACAGCTGAAATGCACAGAAAAAAATGTGTTTATTGGTGATTGCTCTCACCCCAGGGTTGAGGAACAGATTAATGTGTTTGTGTAGAAGTGCCTGGTTCTGTTGATTTCCAGCACAGAAGTTCTGAAGGAACTGATGGGCTAAAGTCATAATCTCCTGCATCTGAATATCCTCCCCCTAAAATTTCAACAAACATACATGTAAACATTTAAATCTACTTCAATTGTTTAATGATGAATGCTAACCCCTTCAGTTACACAAAGGCTGGCATGCACCTTCTCGTAAGGGATCTGCAGCAGTTCCAGGACCACACTGTGAGCTCCCATGTTCCTGAGGAGCCGCTGCTGCTGTTTCTTATTCTTCTTTCCAGAGATGCCCTCCAAGACACACAATTTGCTCAGCCTCAGCAGGATCTACACACACAAACATACCAATACTTTCAAACATAAGACTTACTTCACAGAACATCCTGCTTTCTTGTCAAAACCTACAAACTCCATAAAAAAAATACACTGCACCTCTTTCACGACTCTGTAGTTTGAGCTGCTTGTACTCTCCACTTTGGGTTTGTTTGATCTGTTGATGACAACCTGTTGGAGGAGAAAAACTTTCATTCATCATATAATTCACTAGGATTTGAAAAAGATCAATTATGTTGCTTCTTCGTTTTTTATGGACAGATAATAACGGGGGCACGTCCTGACCTTGTGGTGAGCTTCAGTGTTGACCTCTCCAGGGTCCAGTCCAGAGTCTGACCCCTGTCTCTTATACACCCACAACTCCGATTTCTCTACTATAGACCTCAGCTGGTCCAGATCTGACTTGATCTGTTTGTAATTTTCCACATCCTGACTGGTCACCAGAAGCTGAACCTGGATAGATACAACAGAAAATGTTCATTTATTACAATGGTATAATTCATCTGAATTACTGCCTACTTTCTTTAACTTTGGACACTATATCCAAGGTTTTATTTTTCTATAAAAATAAAATAAAATAATTTTAATGTATTATTTTAACAAATCTGAACGATCAAATTGTGAAATAACCATTAACAATTTTAATATTTATTAAACTGAAATAGTATATTTGTCCAATAAATTAATGTCTATTGCTATTAATGGGAAGAAGACTTTACTTAAAAATGTATAAATACACATTTCTATAAGGATAAATGAATGAATGAATGAATGAATACCTGCTTAAAGGCCTGTAAAACCTCCTGGCGTTGGCTAAAGTGTCGGAAGAGGAGATGAAGGGCTCGTGACACCAGTGGAGGATAGTCATGCATGGTCAGGTGCAGTAGAACCCTCAGAAACGTCCGGCCACCGTGATCATCAAGATCCAGTGGGGTGTTCTCTTCACTACATATACAAACACACACAGATTCACACACATACATAACACAAATATAAGACAAACTATCAGTGAGCACAGCCTTCTTACCTTCCACCAAAAATACCCTCCGCCTGCTCTTCAATGTGCTCAAAGTCCAGTGCGCCTAACAAAGACAGAAGTTATTCACACACCATTTTATCCATACCAGCTGATACTGACACAAACATGCACTAGCTCATCTCACCTTGAACACTGGCAGTAGAGTCCTGGCTTACAGACGGCTCTGTTTGAGAGTTGCTCTCATCAAACTCTGTCTTAAAGATACAGAGCAGGCAGGAGATCCTGTAGTCCAGCCGCACATTCAGAATGAACTACACAGAAGATGAGAGAGTGAAAACAGGTATTTGTACTTGTACAAAACTAATTTTGCATTTCCAAGGCATTTAAGACATTAACTTCTCAAATATTAAATTGTATGGAACGTCACAATCCAATTGTTGGCTAGGGTGTGTTTTAACACCTGCAGGATCTCAATGATCTTGAGTTTGGTGTCCATCACAAGTATGTCCTGTTTCTGAGGTTCATTTTGGCCTTTAACTTCATCTCTGTTGGGAGGGTTGTGGGCAGTGGATGGCAGAAATCCCCCACCCCTCAACACCACCTGTGTCATCAGCTCTCCCACCCCATGGATGGACCGCATCACATTACTTCCTACAGACACAAACAGGACACTTTCACAATAGAGCTTCTGTTGCTGACATTTTTTGTTAATTTTAGTATGAGTTTAGTTTGTTTGCTTGGAGCACATAATCTACACTATAAAAACAAGTAACCTGCAACTGTTAGTTCAAGGAGCTATTTCTCACTGATATAACCTTTAATTTAGTTTTGTTGGTGTAACTGAATGTATTTATGTTGATTCAGTGATAAATACTTATTATTACATTATTATTATTATTATAAATACATATTTTAAATATTATTATTAATATTATTAAATTACTCAAATATTATAATATTTTAATGTGACAAATAATATGTTTGACTTTAGAAAACCAATTAAATAAGATGTTACCACATAAAGCACTTTTTTAAGCTAAACTTTTTCTTTAGAGCCCATAGTTTAGTGGTGTTTCTACGGAGACCCTAAGGGGACATGGTGATGGAAAAAAATACGAAATGGGAGGAAAAATAATAAGTCAATGTTTTTGCATGCTCTCGCAAATGTTTTGCGTTCCCGGACAAACTTTGCGTTCGCTCGCAAAACCTTTGCTTTCCCTCGCAAAACTTTTGTGTTCTTTGTGAGTGAACGCAAAGTTTCTCTAGGTAACGCAAACATTTTGTGAGGCAACGCAAAACATTTGCAATAGAACGCAAAAGCATTGCCAAATAATTTTTCCTCCCATCTCATATTTTTTTTTCTTCACCATGTCCCTTAGAGGCTCTGTATATATCTGACCTTTGCCGGGTTCTCTATCCAGTTTGATGGGGAAGGGGGTGCTGATATGGACACAATCAAGGATTGCCAACAGGATTTTGGTCAACCTCAGCAGGTCACTGAAGTTATAGAAACCAAAATAGATCAGGTTTCTCGCCAGGTTCACCACCTATAGAAAGTAGAAAAGCACATCAGAAAATAAGTGTCCTTGTTTTAAAAAGAATTAAAAAAAATAAGTGTCCTTTTTAAAAAAAAATGTATTATATAACTTTTTTAAATAAAATGCTGCTTTCTGGAAACAATGTTAATTGTGCCAGGAAAATGAGTTTTGTGGCGCAAGCTATAATAAGCTTAATACAATGGCTTAATTCAAATACTCACAGTACAGCATTATTTGGCATCTGTTCAAACTAGATTGCAAATGCATAGTGAAAAGGATACATTGGCATAATGAAATAATTAAAAAAAGACACCTCAAAAGTGAGCTTGTTTTTCTCCTTGTCTGAGAATGGGAAACTCTGGCAAACAACATCCCGCAGGTAATTCTCCACAAACTCCATTGTCTGAGAGAAGCGCTCCTTTACCTCATCACGAGATGTCCCATCATTATCATAGCTGGTCAGAAACAGGAAAACGACTGGCTAATTAACAAACCACTCACTAAAAGGGCTTCACTGTTTAGTGTTTCTAAAGTGAACCACTTACTCATCAATGGCAATTTGTGAAGGGATTTCAGACCACAGCCGAGCATATTTGACAGGGGTGACCTGCTCCTGAGGGTCACGGTCTACATGCATGTGCAGCATCATGCGGCAGAATGAGGCTCTGAGGTCAAAGGGCAAGTCTTCGTCTGACATGCAGCGCAAGATCAGATCCACGTCCAGTTGTGCCGATATCTTGTTGATGGCCAGGTACTGTCGATCCAGACACATCCGTGCAAACAAATTCAGCTGATACCTGACAGAGAGACGTTTTAATTTTTATTTCTGTGTATTTTTCCTTTCATCAAATGTTCATGAAAATGTAGGTGTGTGTGCATGCCTGTAATAATTGATAACTTCCTGGTCCTCTGTATGTCCCTCTTTTGCGTCCTGTGCAAGCTCTCTGATGCTCTTACTCTTCACCTCTCCTCTACTGTCCTTCCAGAACAACCATACCTCTTCTTCATCCTCCTCTTCCTCTTCTGCGCTCTCACCGAGCACTGTTCCTGCCACCTCAAACCGTGATAACACAAGCCTGACACACAAACACACACATTCATTCAATACCATACCCACAGACCTCTATACTTATTGACTACATGGGCTAACTATTTTTAATTCCTCATGAATTTCATCACACTTTCTGGTTTGATTCAGTGTAGATGAGATATTTTTATTTGGCCTCAATAATAGCACTGCCAGTTCGATATTGCGCTTGCTGAATTATACCAGTCTTTTAACTGTTCTGCTACAGTACTGTTCAAAGGTTTGGGGTCAGTAAGAATGTTTTAATGTTTTAATGTTTTTTAAAGAAGTCTCTTATGCTGACCAAGGCTGCATTTATTGGATACAGTAAAAACAGTAATATTGTGAAATATTATAACAAGTTTAAATAACTGTTTTCTATTATAATATATTTTAAAATGTATTTTTTTTTCTGTGATGGCACAGCTGAATTTTCAGTAGCCATTACTCCAGTCTTCAGTGTCACATGGTCCTTCAGAAATCAGTCTAACATGCTGAATTGGTGCTCAAAAAATATTTCTTATTATTATCACTGTTGTACTGCTTAATATTGTTGTGGAAACCGTGATCCATTTTTTCAGGATTCTTTGATTAATAGAAAATTCAAAAGAACAGTGTTTATTTTAAATAGAATGTTTTTGCAACAATCTATCAATTAAATGCATCTCACAGAATACAAGTGTTAAATTCTGATTACAAAAAAATCTTACGGACTCCAAACTTTTGAACAGTAGTGTATATTGTTCTAAACATGCACATAGGATAATAGTCAGTGTAGGTGTTGTACTTGGTTTCGATGAGGATGTCTGCATTGGCTGGGTCCAGCACAGCATTACAGATGAGTTCTTGAGTGACAGGGATGGATTTATTCATCGACACACATAGATCTGACAAGTAGTCCAGAAATCTAGAGAAACAGAGACACAACTCAATCATTCAGGATAAGACACAAAACTATTACAAATGTAGTTCAAATCATTCAGTCCTTAAGAAACATCCGAAGACACAATTTACTATACTTCTACTGTACTTCTAATCTCTTACTTTAAAACATCTATTTCACTTTCGCTAACATCTCTGTACTGGATTGTATTTAAGATGAATCACTTTTTTTGTTGCTTTAGATGAAAGGGTCTGTTAAATGAATACATGTAAATGACCAGGAACATTTATGCAGATCTATTTTCGCACACCTGGGCTCTCTGTTCTTGCGGACCAGGCTGACGAAGGTGTCTATCTCAGCTGCTGTGATGTGTTTCTCCAGAAGCTTCCTGTTGTTGTGCAGCAGGGCTGTGATAGTGTCTTCAGCAAGCACATCATATCCTATCTGCTTCTGCATGAAGCGGAACTGCTTTGCTATGTACTCCTAAAGACAAATAGTGAGAGAAAGAGAGATTTTTGCATATAGTACAATATACACTCACCTAAAGGATTATTAGGAACACCATACTAATACTGTGTTTGACCCCCTTTCGCCTTCAGAACTGCCTTAATTCTACGTGGCATTGATTCAACAAGGTGCTCAAAGCATTCTTTAGAAATGTTGGCCCATATTGATAGGATAGCATCTTGCAGTTGATGGAGATTTGTGGGATGCACATCCAGGGCACGAAGCTCCCGTTCCACCACATCCCAAAGATGCTCTATTGGGTTGAGATCTGGTGACTGTGGGGGCCATTTTAGTACAGTGAACTCATTGTCATGTTCAAGAAACCAATTTGAAATGATTCGAGCTTTGTGACATGGTGCATTATCCTGCTGGAAGTAGCCATCAGAGGATGGGTACATGGTGGTCATAAAGGGACGGACATGGTCAGAAACAATGCTCAGGTAGGCCGTGGCATTTAAACGATGCCCAATTGGCACTAAGGGGCCTAAAGTGTGCCAAGAAAACATCCCCCACACCATTACACCACCACCACCAGCCTGCACAGTGGTAACAAGGCATGATGGATCCATGTTCTCATTCTGTTTACGCCAAATTCTGACTCTACCATCTGAATGTCTCAACAGAAATCGAGACTCATCAGACCAGGCAACATTTTTCCAGTCTTCAACTGTCCAATTTTGGTGAGCTCGTGCAAATTGTAGCCTCTTTTTCCTATTTGTAGTGGAGATGAGTGGTACCCGGTGGGGTCTTCTGCTGTTGTAGCCCATCCGCCTCAAGGTTGTGCGTGTTGTGGCTTCACAAATGCTTTGCTGCATACCTCGGTTGTAATGAGTGGTTATTTCAGTCAAAGTTGCTCTTCTATCAGCTTGAATCAGTCGGCCCATTCTCCTCTGACCTCTAGCATCAACAAGGCATTTTCGCCCACAGGACTGCCGCATACTGGATGTTTTTCCCTTTTTACACCATTCTTTGTAAACTCTAGAAATGGTTGTGCGTGAAAATCCCAGTAACTGAGCAGATTGTGAAATACTCAGACCGGCCCGTCTGGCACCAACAACCATGCCACGCTCAAAATTGCTTAAATCACCTTTCTTTCCCATTCTGACATTCAGTTTGGAGTTCAGGAGACTGTCTTGACCAGGACCACACCCCTAAATGCATTGAAGCAACTGCCATGTGATTGGTTGATTAGATAATTGCATTAATGAGAAATTGAACAGGTGTTCCTAATAATCCTTTAGGTGAGTGTATAGTACAAGGGGTTGTAAGTGAATTTTGTAGTTGCATTAGTGTAATTTAGATTGCATTTATTTTGCTTCACAGCAATTTAACCTGATTTTTGCGATAGTCCTGTTGTGAGTGACGTAGGACCCTGTAGCAGAGCCGACAGATGTGACGAAAGGGTGCGTGCCGTTGGTCTGCAAGCTCTTCAAGTCGCAGCATAGGGCCATCCCCACTGTCAGTGAATGGGGCCTGCAGCAGCTTGAATATCTGGCCAAATCACAGCACAAGATGGATTGAAAGGTCATTGAAAAGAAACGTTAGTGAGATGATTTAAATCTAAACCCTACAAGTGAGACAATATGTACCTGTTTGAGTATGTTCTGCTCTCTCATGAGTTTCTGCCGCTCTCTATTGGGTTTGTTGACTGTGATCTCCAGCACATCCTGAGCACTGCTGGGAATGTCTACCACAAAATACACCAGATCCTCCAGTAGCTTTGTCACTGACCTGTGTGTGAGAGAGTGATGGGCAAACAATGTGTTTTTGTAAATGTGAGCAGTTTAACAAAAAAGGGCATAAAGATGGATTGTTTAAAAAACATAAGACGGTCAGAAAGATGGTCAGATGGACAGACGGAAGGATAAATTAATTAACAGACTAATGGATGCATGAAGAAAGAAAGAATAAAAGAACTAAGGAAAGATGGATGGATGGATAAATGAATGGATGAACTATTGGATGAAAGAAAGACAGACAGACAAATGGATGGACGGATGGATAGATGATGAGAAGATAAAATAGTTGAAGGGTGGAAGGACAGATGGACAGACAGATGGATGAATGGATAAATGAATGGACAAATAGACAGATGGACGGATGGATGAAGGAAGAAAGAACAAAAAGATGGGCAGGAGGATGGATGGATGGAAAAGTCAAAGGGTCAGATGGATGAAAGGATGAATGAAAAGATGAATAAATGGTTGAAGAAAGGATGGAAGGACAGAGACAGACAGATGATGAATGAATGGATGGATGACTGGATGGTTGAAGGAAAGAGAATGGATGGATGGATGGATGGATGAAATAGTTGAAGGAAGGATGGACAAACGAATGGATCAATAGATGGATGGATAAAGGTAGAAAAAAAAAGAGGGCAGATGGATGGGTGGATGGAAAAAGGTCAAATGGACAGATGGATGGAGGAAGAATGAAAAGATGAGTAAATGGTTGAAGATGGATAGATGGACGGATGGAAGGAAGGACAGAAAATGGAATGACTGATGGATGGACACATGGATGAATAGATGAATGTAACCTCTACCTCCTCTCATTTTGGGTGATGGTGCCCTTCTCCAGTTTGGCTGCGATGGAAGCTAACACTTTACTAGCATCATTAGCAAAATCCAGATCCCGAACCTCAGCCGGAGACACTGGCACTATAGCAAAAGCCTCTTTATCTTCCTTCAGAGGAGAAGTTCCTATCTGAGACACAAATATAGAGTGGAGGAGACACACTTCAGAGAATCCATAAACCAATGCTACAGTCATACATAGACAGAAGTTTACTCACTCTGAGCATGACTGGTTTCTCTTCCTCTTTATCTATTGGCTGGTTGGTGCTGTGGACCCACGTATTGGTGCAGAGATGCCTGAGCCTCACATATGAGTTTCTAACAGGCACAATCCAAAATTCAACACGTTTAACATAAGTGTAATCTTCTTAATCAGAAAATGTCACAAGAAGTCACAATCTCGCTGTACCTCGGCACAAGCGAGTCTCCGCCTCTCAGAGTGGTGGGGTCAAGCTCAAAGATTGACGAAATGTCATTGCCATCAGGAACAGACACCAGTGTATACATAACCTTATCCTGAGGGTTACGTGCACGTCCCCGCATCATTTCTTGCTCCGAATCCAGCTGCGAGAGAAACAATCGATCAACTGTGACCGTGCATTCAAGATGACAGTCTGCTTTGGCTCAACTAATGTGTGTTGAAATGAGTGCAATATGGTAAAGAGACCCTCAAATCGCTTATACTATGAATTCAGAAGAAGCTCAGAAGATGGATGGGGAAAAACACAGACACACACACAGTCACACACGCTCTCAAGCACACACTCACAGAGGAACGGGACTCCAGGCATTCTTCTTCATAGTTTACCTGATCACAATAAGATGAGAAAAATTAGATAAATGTCGCAAGTCCTGTTCTCTACTCTTTCGAACTTTAAGCTCTCTAACTAGACACTCTTTAATTTATTTGCATGTGTGTATGCATGTGAACTCTTATTCCGGGTAACATATCGGTCTAACCTCTGCAGCAAGGTAATGGCCGGTGGCCAAGTGTTTGAACCTAAAAAGGCTGTTCCAGTAGCCGGCTCCGCCTCTGCAGGGATCATGCTGAACCACCTGAAAAGTATGCAAACATCTGTTTAGGTTCCCAAACCAACAATCACACTCACAAAAACAACTGGTCAACTTCACCAAGTCCTAAACTTACCTCTACCTCCCAGAGTGCTTTGCTACTAGTGGCGGAAGTTGCAGACTGGCGCCCGGTGGTACGCAAAAAAACATACTGCTTTTTTCTGTGTTCATCGCACGTCAGAAACTTCTCCTGCTCCGCATGAAAAAGCCTCACCACGTCACCCTGATAACATGTATTTCATTAAAAGGCCATTAAACAAGAAAGTAAAATATAGGTCCTAAAAAAGTAAGTAAATGTGTCAAAGTCAATGTGTGAATCATGTATGTGTATGAAACATACTCCTTTCAAGACAACCTCCTGGTTGTCGCTCCATTTCATGAAGAGAACGATTTTCCAACTGGTGGTGCAGTTCACTGAATTCACCTGAGAGAAAAAGATAATGGAATAAAGTGGTGGTTCTTAACCTGGGAACCGGGGACCATTATTAGGCCTCAGCTTCCAAAGAGGCCTAAAGATGAATTAAAATGTTTTAAAATAAGACAATATTGCATTAAACTAAAACAACTCAAGATATTTTTTATTTTAATACACCCCCTGATCAACTGTTTTTTCTT
This sequence comes from Coreius guichenoti, assembly GCA_039654105.1. NCBI lineage: Eukaryota > Metazoa > Chordata > Actinopteri > Cypriniformes > Gobionidae > Coreius > Coreius guichenoti. The sequence continues at coordinate 30,899,292 of CM077180.1, read as the reverse complement.
TGAATAACCAGGGTTCCCAATGCCTTATATGAGGTAGCCTAATTTTAAAAGTGTTACTTCTAGATATTGTTGTGGACAATGAGTCAAAAAGGTTGAGAACCACTGGAATAGAGCAGTGTTATTTTAGTATCATTGAGATACTATTATGTTTTATATATATATATATATATTTTGAATTAGTTTTATTTTAATATTTTCCATTTTCATTTTATTTAAAGATTAATAATTTTGTTGTGTTTTTGTGATTTTTTTATTCGTTTTTTTTAACTATAATAACTGTGGAAGAGAGGCTATGTTTGGAATAGCATACTATGACACTACGTACAATTTCTGTAGTATGCAGTATGTATACTGTGCAGAATACCAGCCACAATTTAAAAAAATATCTTAACTCAAACTATCAAGAGTTAAGACACTTTTGTCCAAAAATAAATAAAAAACGTAAAATATTTTTTTTATTTTTTTTTAGATAACCTGATGTTACTGACATAATTAAACATGAAACTGACTGAGGTCATGTGGTGCTGTCAAAATACTGTACCATATGCATACTAATTTAAAAAAAACTCCAAAAAAACTGCTGTAGTACTGTACGCAGTACACTAGTATTCCATTCTTAATATAGCTAGAAAGAGATATCTGAACTCTCTCTCTCTCTGTGTGTGTGTGTGTGCGTGTGCGTGTGTTTTACTTCATTGCATCCTGGATTATCCACAAGCTGATGGCTACTGGCATGCAGCGGCTGTCCGGCGTTGACAGGGTTTAACACAACCTTATCTCCAATGACCACCTGAATCACACATTAAACATAACACGTGGAACTCTAATATGTGTTCATGCAAGTGCGAGAACTAGGAATACACAACAAATCAAATAATCAAGGTTACAATAGCAGTTATTGCAGAGGTTGATGACATACTCACATTGTCTCCTATAGAGCGGAGCTTGTAGAAGGGCTGGATATAGAACCATGAGCCTTCATTCCCTGCAGCGTCCAGCGTCACACGCATGGCGTTCTTCTCAAGAAGAGCCGGTAAGCGCTTATTTACCGTCAGATACTTGTTACTTTTCAGATGGAGAAGCTGCAAATATATGTGACCAGATACACAATTAATTTGACTGCTAAATATCCAGCATTTCTACATTAAAGCGCTTATAAATGTTCTATATTATATACTCACCTAAAGGATTATTAGGAACACCATACTAATACTGTGTTTGACCCCCTTTCGCCTTCAGAACTGCCTTAATTCTACGTGGCATTGATTCAACAAGGTGCTGAAAGCATTCTTTAGAAATGTTGGCCCATATTGATAGGATAGCATCTTGCAGTTGATGGAGATTTGTGGGATGCACATCCAGGGCACGAAAAAAGATGCTCTATTGGGTTGAGATCTGGTGACTGTGGGGGCCATTTTAGTACAGTGAACTCGTTGTCATGTTCAAGAAACCAATTTGAAATGATTCGAGCTTTGTGACATGGTGCATTATCCTGCTGGAAGTAGCCATCAGAGGATGGGTACATGGTGGTCATAAAGGGATGGACATGGTCAGAAACAATGCTCAGGTAGGCCGTGGCATTTAAACGATGCCCAATTGGCACTAAGGGGCCTAAAGTGTGCCAAGAAAACATCCCCCACACCATTACACCACCACCACCAGCCTGCACAGTGGTAACAAGGCATGATGGATCCATGTTCTCATTCTGTTTACGCCAAATTCTGACTCTACCATCTGAATGTCTCAACAGAAATCGAGACTCATCAGACCAGGCAACATTTTTCCAGTCTTCAACTGTCCAATTTTGGTGAGCTCGTGCAAATTGTAGCCTCTTTTTCCTATTTGTAGTGGAGATGAGTGGTACCCGGTGGGGTCTTCTGCTGTTGTAGCCCATCCGCCTCAAGGTTGTGCGTGTTGTGGCTTCACAAATGCTTTGCTGCATACCTCGGTTGTAACGAGTGGTTATTTCAGTCAAAGTTGCTCTTCTATTAGCTTGAATCAGTCGGCCCATTCTCCTCTGACCTCTAGCATCAACAAGGCATTTTCGCCCACAGGACTGCCGCATACTGGATGTTTTTCCCTTTTCACACCATTCTTTGTAAACTCTAGAAATGGTTGTGCGTGAAAATCCCAGTAACTGAGCAGATTGTGAAATACTCAGACCGGCCCGTCTGGCACCAACAACCATGCCACGCTCAAAATTGCTTAAATCACCTTTCTTTCCCATTCTGACATTCAGTTTGGAGTTCAGGAGATTGTCTTGACCAGGACCACACCCCTAAATGCATTGAAGCAACTGCCATGTGATTGGTTGATTAGATAATTGCATTAATGAGAAATTGAACAGGTGTTCCTAATAATCCTTTAGGTGAGTGTATATACAATATAAATATTACCTGAAGTAATATTTGTGCTCGTGTTTGTGAGAGATTTACCTGGATGACATTGCCATACTGAATGACTGTTCCTAGAAGCTTTTTGTTCTCTGAATCATTTTGTTTCTTCTCTAAATCAGCAGCATGCTAAATAAAATACAGTGAGAAAAAAATGAATGAGAGAAACATTTTTAAAAATTGCAATTCACATGAGCACCAAAGAACCATGTGACAAGAGCACATTCAGTTTCTACTGCTCTTCAGAACAGTAGAAACTGAGCTTCAGAGAAGTTGATAAATATACTGTACCCCAAAAAAGAAGCTGAAGGATAGCAAACAAACTGTTTTTTTTTAATGACATGTCTTATAACATTGTTCGGATGGCCCACAGAGCATTTTTCACAATTTGTTCCATTTACAAGCACAGCTTTTTTATTGTTAGCAACTTTTCTACATTCTGTGTATATATAAGGTCATAAGCAGAGCATGAACCAACTGTAGGGTGAAGTTATGAAGTCTAGGAGGTCGAGGTGTGTGTCTGTCCATGCCTTTTTTTTTCTTTGAATGAAAAACAGATTTTATGTGCTATTTATTTACACATGCAATCACATACCACTACTCACAGCATTTTGATAATTAAGCTACTCAAGTAAATATGCATGATTTGTATTTATCGGTATGATAGGCAACTAATATACCTAATACTACTGGAAGGTTGCAAATTTATTAAAGGTTATTTGTAAAGAAGTGTTTTACATTCTTGAATGAACTTGTTTCTAATGCTACCATAATCCATGAAATATGAATAAACAATGAGAGATGAAGTTGCCAATGATCTAGAACAAGTTTTTCATTTCTTAATAGTAAATAAGGGCTCAAGTTTTGGCTGGTTAGTTTATAATTTGATTATATTTTAGAAAATGTTTACCAGTTTACCATTTTTGAAATTGACTTTTTTTTCCCAGTCTTTTTTTCTCTCTGGTGACGTACGCCAGGCTTCTTCAAACATTTTGTCTGCTTAAACCCCGCCTTTTCTTACAATCGACTGCAAGCTTGCATTAAAGGTGCAGTATGTAATACTAGCCGCGTTACAGATTTGCACAAAACTTTTGCAATATTTTCTAAATGTCAATAAAAAACTATTGCAAAATTTTCCCGTTTCCATTAACTGATGTTATGCTACTAAAATGTAATTTTTTCCTCTCGCGATTAGGTTTAAGTATTTTGCAGCCACTGCACTAGCCATACTTTTTAATCGAAGGAGACGTAGGCGTGTTATCCAAGCATTAATGGCAAGCCCCTTATACTTAAGAGCGGCCACGTATGAGGTGTTTCTCCTTCATATCTGCTTCAAGGTCTTGATAAATTGTGGCATTTCTTTGTTGTTTAGAATCCAGTAGGCTATTCCCGTAATTCTTTTGCCCAACTGACAATGGAAGGTGACGAGCCTTACACTGTAAATTGATGAGTTGATTTATCCACATTTTAATATGCCTCTGGATACAGAGATTTTTAGATAGATGTGAACTTGGCATGTTTCCTAAATCTCTGCAAACATATTATGGTATTTTTGTGCTTTAATACAGTCAAAAAAATTACATACAGCACCTTTAAGATGATCTGCCTCCATCCAATCAAAAACCAATGGGAAGAACCAAGTCCCCGCCCTACTTTTTTTCTTTTCCAATAATCCATTTTGATAATAATGTCACAATACAGAAGAAAAGATCTTTGCTACTTGTGTTTCATCGCGACTTTAAAATCGCAGCTCAGGATGGTCATTATTGAATGGTTTGGGACTGTGTACGTTCTTGTGGTGCCTTCAGCCAATCATTTGAGGTGTGGATACTAATTCTAGACCAGCAATTATGAGCAGCGTTATTCCAAAGCAGCGATCGGAATTCCCTATATTAATATAAACAAACAGATCATGTCCGTGGCCAGGGAAAGACTAAGCTTCACACTCACATGGAGTTTGTTGAGCAGAACAGTATCTGTGGTGCTGTTTCCTCCAGGTTTGGCAGCTTTCCAGAACTGTTTCTGTGCAGAGTATCTGTTCATGGGACACAGTCTGAACAGACAGTCTGCAGAGAGAGAAAGAGAGAAAGAGGGAACACACATTTCATCTCAGTACAGACAAACAGAACACAACCATCACTCATTACTCCTGTAAGCACATACACAAACAATCACACTGTGTTTAGACACACACAGCTTTCAAAACCTGCTGATGAGGATGACAAAGAGATCATAAATGGTAAGGAAACATACAGGAAAATCAGTATGAAAATCAATATGTAAATTGTCTGTGCATAACTGTTAAAACAGGACTAGTTCCTCTTATAATCAGATGCATAAAAACCTTTTAATATTTTTAATATATAATATTCTTGATTAAATAATGAGGGTAAATTCAAAAGCACCTAATATGGCAGAAAACAAACACAGACTGTCTTTCAAAACTGATAAGAAAAGAGCTACAGACATAAAAGTGAAAATGCACTTCTTCTTTTCAGCAGAACTCCAGTCTTACCAAATAAGGAGAGAGGGGGAGTCAGAGATGGAGAGAGACAGACTGACAAAGAGAGAGAGAGAATCTGGTCTCTGTTTCTAGTTTCTGGAGACCGGGCTGATAAAACACCAAAAAGCTCTAGGGTCATTGGAGGAATGTATAACATACAGTTGTATAAAAACAAGAGTGTTTACGAGTGTCCCATTACAAAAAAGGAACTAGATTTCTAGATTTTTCCTGAGAGAAAAGTTGATGCCACAATGCTAAGGTGTTATGGGTGGTTGCCAGGGTGTTGCTTACTGGTCCTAAGCTTAAAGATTCCACACACCAATTCTCTATGATATAGCTCGGGTCCCACCTTCAGTGCCAGTCTATTATACTATTTTGGTTATTTATCATCAGCCAGATGAAAATCGTATGTTTAATCATTTTGAAATCAATGCATATCCAAACAAAACAAACATGAAATAATAGCAATAGAAAATGAACCCATCACATACTTCCATTTTGCTTTGGTGTGTGTTTACATTTGAAGGAAATAGTACGCATTCCTCTCTACTGGGGCCCACTGACCATCAGACAATTATCTCTTCTTCTCTTCCTCCCTTCATCACAGACTCAAGCACTCTGTGCGGGGATTATTTATCAGCAGGGTTGAGTTATTGAGACATATGTGTTTGATAGAGTAGATAAATGTTAAAGGGATAGTTCTTCATGTTATTAAAGACCCCCTGTGGTGAAAATCACAATTTTAATGTTGTTTATATGTCTATGTGGTGTTTTTAATATGCTTTCAGACAAACCATGTGCAAGTTCATTAGTCAACACCATTGCTGAGTATTTTCTCCTTAAAACTGCAGTCTCAAAAAACGTGGTTTGAAATCGCCGGTGTTTCTTATGTCACAAACTACCTTGTAACCAATCCTGTCACAAGGAAGGCGTGCTTTAGCATATCATTAACTATGCTCTGAAGCAGGGGAGTCTAAAGAGGAGTCAGGTTATCCCGGTATATTTTTCTGTTGATATGAAAAATCGGGTACATTTAACAATATAGCAGGTGAATTATGTATATGATGTATATTATAATGTTGTGATGAATATATGCCTTTCTCCTCTGACATTGTAAGTTGTTCAAAGCGTTTTTAAGGATACTGATTTTTAGAAGGCAGCTGTCTGACTCTGAGGTGGCGAACAGGACACATGGTTTGTGTAACATTAGCAACACATTATTAGCTGTTTGATCAAGCAAATCGCTGTCAACGCAGCCAAGCAAAAGGCTAATCATATTAATTACTGTTATGTGTCCGACGTTGTAAAGAGCAATACTATTGTGCAGCGTTTACTACAGTAAAGTTGGCCGAGTGGATCTCTGAGCTTGTGAGTGAGTGAGTGGAGGCGGGGCTAATTTGCATATTCATAGATACTAAATAAAGCAAGGGTGTAGAGTTACATTCAAGCTATTTTAAGGCATGAATACATTTTTTTCACAGGAAAAAACTTTTAAAATATGTAATTTTGGTGATCAAAGGTGAGTTTTAAGGAAAAAATTATTGACTACAGTGGGACTTTAATATAATACTGTTCAAAGGTTTGGGGTCAGTAAGATTTTTTGAAAGAAATTATTACTTATATTCAGCAAAGAAACATTAAATTGATCAAAAGTCACACTAAAAACATTAAAAAGATTTTTATTTCAAATAAATGTTGTTCTTTTGAACTTTCTATTTATCGAGGAATCCTGAAAAATGTGTTCCACAATGTGCACAAAAATATTAAGCAAGCAGCACTTCTCAACTTTAATAATAATAAGAGATGTTTCTTGAGCACCAAATCAGCATTTTAGAATGATTTCTGAAGGATCATTTGACACTGAAGACTGGAGTAATGATGCTGAAAATTCAGCTTTGCCATCACAGGAATAAATTACATTTTAATATTTATTAAAATAGAAAACAGTTATTTCAAATTGTAATAACATTTCACAATATTACTTTTTTCTGCATTTTTAATCAAATACATTTTGAGCATAACAGACTTCTTTTAAAATAATTTTTAAATCTTACCGACCCCAAACTTTTGAACATTAGTGTATCTCAGACGCACATTCTAGTACCTAAGCTTTTACAAGGTGGTTGGTGCCACTAACGTCAAAAATGGCTTGTTTCTTTTCACGTTTTTTGGTCGGCCAAGTTTGAATATACACAAGTGAGAATAAAATTTAAAAGCTGTGATGGAGGGAAAGATTAACAAAGAATAATATTAATTTCTATGTTCAATTTTCTATCCTATTGGAAGATTTTGTAAAATCTACTATGATACTTTTATGGTATTTTTAAAAAAAAATGTTATGGTCATTGTATGGTTTTGTTGTGTGGAAGAGCAGTGTGAACTTCCTTCAAAGCAAAGGTGGCACATAAGATATAAAATTATATGGGTTTTGAACAACATGAAGAGGGTAAATCATGACAGGAATTACTTTTTAGGACAAACTATTCCTTTAACATCCAGTGGCCAACTAGTGATGAAAACCAGTACACACTGATGTAAAAATGTACTTACATACACGCACCGCTACTCTTGACGTAGCTTCTCAGTGTCACCAGCAGATGTATTTTAAGTGATGTGAGTTTAGAGGGCAGTCAGCCTCAACCACACACAATCTTGTGTGCAGTCTTTGAAGTACAATCATTTATCAAGTCCTTTAACTAAGTAGATCTGTGCTTTCTGTGTTGGTAACAATTTCCACAGCAAAGTAAACGTTGACAGAAATTAGATCAGACTGTTCTACACTGATTTATGAGGTCAAAGATTTTAGACTACAAGTTTTGGAAGACAATCAATGTTATAATAATTCCTAAGAATGAAGGATGACAAGCTAAATTAAGTGGTTTTCATGGAAATGACAAACTTTTCTCTAGGGTACATCATGTGATCTTTGACTTCAACGTCCAGTTTAAGTAACTGAACTTCCTGTCTTAACTGAAAATAAACCAGCGTAACATCCACACAAACACACACGTCTGCTTTACTATCTTTGTGGGGACTCTCCATAGACGTAATGATTTTTATACTGTACAAACTGTATATTCTATCCCCTTACACTAACCCTACCCCTAAACCTACCCATCACACAAAACTTTCTGCATTTTAACATTTTCAAAAAAACTCAATCTGTATGATTTATTAGCTTGTTTCCTCATGGAGACCTCAATTTAGGCCCCCACGGTGACACGAGTCCCCATGAGTCAGTGTGCATTCAGGTTGAAGTCCCCACCGGGATAGAAAAACATGTACACACACACACACAAACTCACCCCTGAACTTCTTGGGTGGGTTGTTCAAGTCCCCTGCATCTGGTTGAACAACACATCGGTCATCAACCAACCTGAAACAAACAAGAGTGTTATTTTGTAGAAGTTTTAACTTTTGGTTAGTCTGAACATCTGTGTGTTTGAGTAAGTAAATAATGGTGTGCATTTGCAAGTGTGCGTCTGTATTTAGCCTTTTTTGGCCCAAAGCAGCAGCTTACTGGACATAATCCAAATTCCACGACCAGTCAGCCAAAAACACGGACACACACACACATAAACAGAGTTAAACTGCTGACAGCTGGATATTCTTATCTACACATCAAAGATTAGCATTCAACCACAGCAAACTTCATGCAGTCTTGACCTTCAAAAGGCTCGATCATCCAAATATGAAAAAATCTGTCACTATTAACTCATCCTCTTGTCATTCCAAACCTGTTATACTTTTGTTTCTTCTGAGGAACACAAAAGGAGGAATCTTTGTATTAGTTGCTTTTTTCCATGCAATTGCAATTTACAGTTGCTTTTAAAAAAATGTTTTAAAGTATCATAAAAGTGGTCCATATGACTATATTAGAAGTCTTCTGAAGTCATAGGATAGATTCATTGATGAAGAGGGTAAAAATTAAGTAGCTTTTCATTGAAAAATCTTGTACACTATGCTAAACATCTTTTTTGTGTTCCACGGAAGAACGGGGGGGGTGGGGGGGGTTGGCTGTGATGGCTAAGAGATTTTTGTCAGCAGAAAAGAAGGGAGTTTAATGTTGAAGAATGAATGGAAAAAAGGTCTATAACAAATGAGCTGGTTCTGCTTGTTAATCATTTATTTGCTGTAATAATTAATCTTGGAACAAATGCATTTAAAATATCCTGCTCATAATATCCGCTGATCTGCTTTCATTTAAATTTAATGAACATGTGATTTTAAAGCATTCCATAATATCATAACGGGCAGTGTCAATCAACTCACCCCAGAGTGCTTATGAAGCCACTGGTAGAGCCTTCAGCATAAAGGGAGCACACATCCCCAATGTGTAGGAAACTTGACATTTTATCCACCATGGCAACCACTCCACCACCTGCAGAGGTCAGAGGTCAAAGAGTCATGACTGTGTCTGTGCACAGGTTTATCATTAAGCAAACAAGCCTAACAGGAGCTCTAACCATAAAAAGACATATAGGTTTACACATTTAAAGCAACACATATATGATGTGTGGTTAGCAGTGTCATTCCCTATACAGTACATAATACAAAAACAAAACAGTTTCAAATAGAACATATAAAAATGTATAGCTCTGCAGTGCAGAGCTCTTTAAACAGAATGTATCCACTAAAACAAAAGAAGAATATTCATGTCTAAACCAATTTGATGTCTTCAAAGACAACATAATTTGCTTAAAACCACAAGCGGCCCACTGTATGATATGAACTAAATAACATGTGATTGAAAATATCAAATATTCAAGCTATATTTTCATTTGGTGAATCCATCCTAAATATGCATTATTACACAATGCATGGGCCTTTTCACATTCTCAGTTTAAATTCAGTTTATCCCAAAATCTCATTCCTCCACCGAGTTTCGATAACAAGAAGCTGAAAAATTACAAATTCGCAAGTTATTTATTAACTTTACTGACTGGACACCTATTCCAAGTCCAGTGCATTGGATACTAAAAATACACATTCAGTGTCAAATTTACAACTGACAAAACATGGCAAGTTAAATTTGAATGCATATATAAATACAAAATACAACAGGAAGACACAAATGCATTCAAATTTAAATAAAGAGACTCTTCTGAAGATAAGTGCTAAATTAAAATTGAAATAAGCCAAAATTATTGTCTAAAAGTACTTAACCTGTTATATATATATATATATATATATATAATACTTCGTAAATAGCTGCCAGAATAAAAAAAAGAAACTGATTCTTGGCCATTCTTTGATTTGCTTTAAGCAGGTCTCTTCACAGTACTCAGAGGTCGTTCCTGTTACACAGTGTCCCAAACAAGCATTTGTCTAAAGTATATTGCAGACTTTCAGACTTAAAGGCACAATATGTAAGATTTTTGGATCAATTTATCCAAAAACCACTAGAACAATGTTATATTTGTTGACTTGTGTACTACATTATCCCAAATGTTTCCAAGAATGTTTAAATCCAGAGAAATAAGCAATTTTAACCAGGACACGGACCGTGTCCGTGCGTCACCTATTAGTGACATCATACCCGCGTTACCCTTGCAGTATTTCCGTTTTTATTTTGTAGAAACCATGGAAAAACCAAAAATGCTTTAATATATTATGTTTGGATACATTAATCGACAGAAAACTAATCATTGTTTATAGCTCAACACAGTCTCATTGTTTAAATCTCATTTTCTTGATATACCGCAAGTACCATGTTTTGCCATGCCTAATATCGATCTAGCTCACTGCAGTGTGAACAAGTGTCTCATAGTAGCCGCCGAGCGAATGCACAGAGTAGCATTTTAACATAACTTTCAACACACTCAAATGTATCTAATATGATAAAACAGTGCTGCGTTACCCTACGCATGACCGGAAGAAGCGGAAGCGGTCGTCTGCGGCATAATAAAAGCTCTGCGAAATAAAACTGAACGTTTCTCTGGATATTTCTCTTTCATCAAGCTACAACTTTGTTTTGAATAAGCGACCTCTAGCGGCAAAAAATTACATATTGTGGCTTTAAAGTCAGCATGAAATGGAAGTTGTGATCGTCTTTTCTTCCCTATTGTGACGTATATGTGAGTGAAACGGCTTATTGAACAAGAAAAAATGTAGGCCAAGACTTGACTTGGATCGTTATGGTTTGCTATTGCTGCGATCTCATGTGAATCACAGGATGTTCCGCCCTCGTGCCACTAAACACATCATCAGAGAATGATCATCAGAGATATCGTTGCAAGGAGGGTACATTATTTTGATTAAAGATAACAAGGGTACATGAATTTGAAAAAAATAAACAATGATGTGCATGGATAAATAATTTATAATCCCTATCATCCCTATGGTCACTTTAAAAATTATGGTTTAATCAACATATTAAGATAGGGGATATGGAAATGTACTGCATAACCTACTGTATGACAATAAGACACTGGGTTTGTGGGCATACTGACTGTAACAGTTCCATGTAACTCATTTGACGCTTGTATCAACACCAGATTCTTCCTGTAACTACTAGATTTGATTAACAAATGATTAGCCAACCAAACCGTAAATGTGGAGAGAGAGAGAGAGAGAGAGAGAGAGAGAGAGAGAGAGAGAGAGAGAGAGAGAGCGGAGGAGGGATTTGCATTGTGAATAATTTTCGCTCTATCTAACTGCAAAGCAAAAAGCATCTTGTTTTGCATGAAAACTATGTAGGCTATTTTTACTTATTGCGTTAATTACAGCTTCGTTTGATACTGTTGTAAAACACAAAATGTAGATTCTGTTCCATCTGTTGAACATCGGCAGATCGTCCGTCTTGAAAACAGAAACAACTCAATGTTCTACCCATGTCAACGTCAAAATGAAAAAAGACAGAAATCAGAATAAGCATCGGTACATAAACTCTATCCAGCAAACGCATTTATGAAAAGCAAAGATTTCTTATAAATGCGTGCCCGATATGCGATTAAACTAACGGCACCAGACCTTTTCTCGACTTCTTCATAACATTGTTTTGAACTGTTGCGTTAAAAAGTATAAACAAAACATCAACACCGGCTCAACTGACACACTTGTGTCTTCCTCCCTAAGTTTGTATCTTTTTTTTTTTTATTATCTTTCTATAGGCTAAGTCAGTTTCTCATGGCAGTTTTTCTAACCTAGAGGCGGGTTCAATAGGGCGCGCGCGATGCTTTCCCGCAGATGAGATAAATATTTTATAAAGCATCATTCCTCAACAAAACTCTTAGTAGTCTATTCATTGTTGTGTAGTCTAGATCTCACCTCTCTCTGACGAAGTTGGAGCAAACGTGTCCGCTGTATTTTCTCAAACGTTGCGTCCTCTGTTTGAGAAAGTTATTATCCCGACTCTTCATAGAGTCCAGCAGCGGTCCATCGCCCCGATGTTCGTCTTTTTTCGGCTTGCCGAGTGACACTGTAAACAGTGGCGTACGATGGGTTTCTGGGAAATTGTGTTCCATGGGTGCCACGCCACGGTTATTTCAATAATCTGCGGCATTCAAGAACTACAAGACCCAGAAATTCCCTTTCATTTGACTAAAATAATTTAGTTCTTGTTGCAAAGAGTCTATAGAGACTATAAATAGAAACTGCATTTATAGCCAAATAATGCAAAAAAGTATTGTTGACCTGGGAGTGATGTAACAAATTTTGGTTACACTTTACTTGGTAACACTTTTACAGTGTCCTTGTAACACATGTTACATGTAGTTACTGTATAACTAAATTATGCATAATTACATGCAACTAACCCTAAACCAAATCCAAATCCTAACCATAACCCTATAGTAAGTACATGTAGTTAATTATTATTACACAGTACTTAAATGCATAATTACACTGTAACAGACACCTTAAAATAAAGTGTAACCCTTTATTTTAAGGTGTCATTGTTACAGTGAAATTATATATTTAAGTACTGTGTAATAATCGGTTTAGTCGAGGGTTAGTTGCGTGTAATTTTGCATAATTTACTGTTATTACTATGGTAAGTAAGTACATGTAATATATGTAACAAGGACACTGTAAAATAAAGTGTCACCCAAATTTTGAGTCTATTTGTCTGCTAATGCTGTTGTTACAACTTGCCCCACTGCCATTGTGCAAATTTTATGCATTCATTTATTTGTGGTAATCAAATTTAGGCTACCTAGTATAAAAATTTTAAGTAAATGTGATATTTATTAAATATAAGTAGGCTGCAATGTAATGTAGCCTATGTAAAGTGCATGGTATCAAATTACTAATTTAAATGTTCATAGTAGTCCAATGTACATATTAGATAAAGACATTTAATACAGGCTAAAGTGAGACACAAAATGGGATAACAGATTTTGGAAATATGTTGTGCTGCCATGTCAGATACTGTGACCGAGCTGTATCTGCAGACCAAAATGACTTCTAAAATAGGCTACAGAAGAGAGAAGTTTAGACATCGCCAGAATGAACTTTGATTATTAAACATTAACATTGAAGCCGTTTTGTGACCCTGCTGTATGTCTGTTGAGGTTTACATCCGCAATGCAGAAGAGAGAATTTTAGACATCACCAGAGTTAATTTGGATAACAATTAAGTCATTCTGTGCGAAATAGAAGAAGGTAATATAGATTTTGGCAACCTCGAATGCTATGTTGTCGGATGTGGCAACCCTTCATATCTGTTCATTTCAGACCAAAATGCTTTATATGATATAAACTAGACAAGATTAGGCATCACCAGAGTGAATTTAGATAACATTAAAGCAATACTGTGTGAAATAGAGGTGCAGTAACTGATTTTAGCAACTTCAAATGCTTTGTTGTCGGATTTGGTTACCCTGCTGTATATCTGCAGCTGTTCACATCAGACCAAAATGATTTCTAGGATATAAGATTAGACATCACAAGAGTGAATTTGGATAACGTTAAAGTCATTCTATGTGAACGAGAGGAGGGGAGAAACATTCATCAGCCTGTTATGCTGCCTTATCAGATTCTGTGACACTGCTGATGTCTGCAGCTGTTCACATCAGACCAAAATGATTTCTAGAGTATGAAACAGAGAGGTTTATATATCAGAGTTAGAAAAACATTAAAGTCATTCTGTGTGAAATAGAAGGGGACAGATTTTGGTAACCTGTAATGTTGCCTTGTTAGATTCTGTGACCTTGCTGCTTATCTGCAGCTGTTCACATCAGACCAAAATGATTTCTAAAATACAGAAGACAGAAGGTTAGACATTATCAGAGTGAATTTGGATAACACTGCATTCATTCTGTGTGAAATAGAGGAGGGTAACCATAATGGCAGCCATAATGCAGTTGTCGGATTCTGTGACCCTGCTGAACCTATATCTGCAGATGTTCATATCAAAGCAATCAAATGCTTTCAAAAATAGGCTACAGAAAATTTTAAGACATCAAAAGAGTGAATTTTAAGAGCATTACAGATAGTCTGTCCTAAATAATAATAATAATAATTCCAAATGTGATGAAAATTATCGTTACATATATGTATTTGATGCATAATTAACAGAATTACCATAAGTAAAACGCAAATTGAAAATAATAATGATACAATAATAATGATAGAGCAAGTATTGCACTCGGACAACTTGTCTTAAAAGATCATTTCTTGAAGTAATGAATCTGTTCCTCTGCAGCAAAAGACTCCCCGCCGGTGCACGAGCGCCTGGCGCGTTCTCGCATGAACATTTAATCAAGGAACAGCGACCTCTAGTCACAGATTTTTCTAGTCACCAATTTCAGCACAACACCCGAACTGGGTTACTAAAGCATATGTTACACAGTCACTGCAATTAAGATGAATGGGAACGTAAACGGATAGCTTTAGAAATGTTAGATGAACTCAGGCTGAACTCGATCGTTTCAGAAAGACACATGTCAGCTGACTGATCACATGACCATAGCCGGACGTGCAGTTCAACATGAGCAGAGTTTAAACTGGCTATGGCATCAATGTTGAACAGCTGTGTGGTTTTATTTGTATGGATTTTGGCAGCGCATTGTGATGTAAGCGACATCGTGCTCGAACAGAGCCCGCAGTCGGAGTCGCAGGGCGCGGATTGTGGTTGTCAGGGACTGAAAAGGGAGGTTGCTGTTGATGTGAGTAATGAAAACAAACTGGAACATCATGATGCAAATATATACTCCAAAACAGCAAACGAAAGTCCACACACGATAGAGCCTGATGTACACACTAAGGTAGGTTTGTTATCATTACTTATCAATAGACTAGACAAGTAAAGTATTGTTTAGTTCATTGACTGACTTTCTTTTGTAAAAAAAAAAAGGAGGGGGAAATATATATATATATATATATATATATATATATATATATATATATATATATATATATATATATATATATATATATATATATAAAATTGATATACAGTAGGTGGTGTGGGACCAATGGCTGTCAATATCCAAAAAGGACAGAAAAGCACAATAAAAGTATTATAAAAGTAGTCCTATAGATTTGAATGCAATACTCTAAGGCCTGGTTTTACAGACAGGGTTTAGATTAAACCAGGTGCCAGGATTAGGCTTTAGTTAAAAAAAACAAACAAACTGGTGTGCATCTTGAGACAAAACAATGGCACTGACATATTTTTTGAGATATGTCAGTGCAAGTTGCTTTCAGTTTAAAGGGATAGTTAACAAAAACCAAACAGTTGATGGGCACCATTGACTTCCATAGTATGGGGGAAAAAATCAACTGTTTGGTTACCAACATTATAACTTCTTTTGTGTTCAGCAGAAGAAAGAATTTTATACAGGTTTGAAACAACTTGAGGGTGAGTAAATGATGGCAGTATTTTCATTTTTGGGTGAACTATCCCTTTAAGACAGCGCAACCATGCATTTTACTCTGGGACTAGCCTTAAGCCTTGTCTGTGAAACCGGTAAAAATCTTCTAAAGCCATATAACATTTCTTTGTGTGGAACAGACTCAAATAACATCCTTGACCACCATTCACTTTCATTATATGGACAAGAACAACATGGACATTCTGCTATTAATAACTTCTCATGGAGCAAAGAAACTTATATGAGAAAAAGACATGATTATGAATATTTTCATAAACTATTGCATCAAATGTTAAACAAAACAGCCACAGAACAATCTGAATGTTGTTTGTATGTGTGTGTAGCTGGTGCTTCTGCAGGGAGGTTGGTTTATGATGGGAACGGATGACCCAGGAATACCACAGGATGGAGAGGGGCCGCAGAGGAGAGTGTGGCTGGACCCTTTTTACATTGAAGAACATGAGGTCACAAACCAGCAGTTTCAACACTTCGCCAACCAGACAGGGTACATCACAGAGGTACAACCCCATTTGCAGAAATGCTCCTTTTTTTTTTAACCCAATAACAATACCCTCACCCTACAGTATCACCAATTCACCTACTTATTTTGGACTGTTCCAAAACAGTTTAACTTGGATATTCTATAATATTTTCACTTTTATTTTGCCTCTGTCCCAACTTTTTTGGAGTGTGTTGCAGTCATCAAAATAAAAATGTGTTTATATTTACAAAATACAATTAAGTTGGTCAATCTTTTCTTTGTACTATTGTCAGTTAAATAATGGTTCAAGAGAATTAACGAATCACAGATTCTTGATTTTATAGCATTTTACAAAATGTACCAACATTACTGTAAATGAGGTTGTAAATAACCATTTACAGGGCCATAAGACAAATAATCAATACACATGCTCGCTCAATCTGCTATCCGTATCTACAGGCTGAGCGTTTTGGAGACTCTTTTGTTTTTGAGGGACTGCTGAGTAAGGAGGTGAAGAGCACTCTGTCACATGCGGTGAGAAACGTGTACACACACACTTCTTTCTTTCTTTCTGTACTTATGACCAACTGGCTGGTTTGTAATATAAAAAAAAAACATGCTGCAGGATTATTATGTTAATGACTATTAGTACATATATACAAATGATCGGAAAAAAGGTCAGTAGAGACTCAAAATGGTCAAAAAACAAACAGATATGACGACCAAGTAGAGCATCTAAAAATATACACTTTCGGTTACATGTATATATTTTAAACCTAAAATCTTAATGTTGAAAAAAGTTCATGTCCAAATGGCCAAATATAATACCCAAATATATTTCAGTGTAAAATTTGATTTGAAATGATTTCAAGGGGGGCCAGGGAAAAGAATGCCTTGAAAGGGCAAAGAAAAAGTTAAAAATTAACTACAAATATAGTCAACTTTTGTTGTAATCTCCAAATATAGCCAAGACTAAACAGTATGTACATTTATAGATAACTGGCTGCGCTACAGTTTGCCTATATATATTCATGGTCAGTAGGTGGCTGCTGCTCCTTGGTGGTCACCAGTAAAAGGTGCAGACTGGAGACACCCAGAAGGACCAGATTCAACCATAGAGCACAGGTACAAAAAAAAATATGTAAGCAATATCACATGAGCAAGCAGTGGATAACTGCAATACAACACCTGTATAAACAGATGACATGCTTATCTGTTTTTAAGTTGTATACCTGTGTAGAAGTCATATTAAATATAATCTCTGTGTTTGTATCTAGGATGAATCACCCTGTTCTGCATGTGTCATGGGCTGATGCACAGGCGTACTGTCACTGGGCCAAACGCAGACTTCCTACTGAAGCTGAGTGGGAGTTGGCCTGTAGAGGGGGTCTTCAGGAAAGGTGCATTTGTGTCTGTGTCTTCATACTTTTTGTCCATTTTAATGTATTTTTTAACATTCTCCCTCTATCGCTTTTGTTAGGCTGTACCCATGGGGAAATAAACTAATGCCTAAAGGGCAGCATTATGCTAACCTGTGGCAGGGAGATTTCCCTAATCACAACACAGCAGAGGACGGCTATGCTAACACATCACCGGTAACACAAAGCATGAATTAGCAGATGAAATACAAAAGATACTTTTACAAGTATATTGTCATAAATTAAGGCCATTTTGTTTATCATTTTATTTAAATTCATAGATATTTACAGTAGCCCGTTATCCTGATTTACAGGTCAACCCCTGTGTTTTTAAATTGAGAGAAGAGAAGTTAAAGCACTGACTGCAGATGTTTAGCATGTACATTGGATATAAAAAGTACTACACATCCCTGTTAAAGAAGTTTTTTTTTGTGATGTAAAAAATGAAACAAAGATAAATCATATCAGAACTTTTGCACCTTTAATGTAAAAATTATAACTTATGCGATGCCAATGAAAACCAAAGTGACACATTTCATAAAAATTGATTTTTGAATATGATTTTTATTTTTTTACCCCCACTTTTTTTACATCGCAAAAACCATCTGTTTTAACAGGGGTGTGTAGACTTGTGTATATCCACTCTAAATACATTTTAAGTGATGTCATGGGCAGGTGATGTCATTTCCTGCCAATGGCTTTGGTCTGTATGACATGGTGGGGAACGCATGGGAGTGGACGGCAGACTGGTGGAATGTACATCACAGTGCAGAAAACGGATATAATCCTGTAAGGCTCATTTGCAAGAATAAGGAAACATGCACACACACACACACATACACACATCCACACTTAAGTTCTTTCTTTATACTCAAAAGGGAATGTTAACCCCTTATACCAATGCCTTAATTTTTTCCACAGAAAGGACCAGAATCAGGGACAGACAGAGTCAAGAAAGGAGGATCGTACATGTGCCACAAGGTAAAACACACAAAGCCATCTAATGTATGACTGACATGTGTACATCAGGGTTATTGAGGCGCTGGGATATTTTTTGTCAGATAAAATACTACTGGAAGTACACTACCATTCAAACGTTTGGGGTCAGTAAGATTTTATTTTTTTTAAAGAAATTAATACTTTTGTTCACCAAAATTTGGTTGAAAGACGTTTATAATGTTACAAAAGATTTCAATTTAAAATAAATGCTGCTCTCTTCAACTTTGTTCATTAAAGAATTCTGAAAAAAATGGTTTTAATATTATCATCTACGATAATATTATGCAGTACGTTTTCAACATTGATAATAAGAAATGCTTCTTGATCACCAATCAGCATTTTAGAATGGGTTCTGAAGGTTTATGTGACACTGAAGACTGGAGTAATGGCTGCTGAAAATTCAGCTTTGACATCACAGGAATAAATTACATTTTAAAATACATTAAGAAATCATTTATTTTAAATATTACTGTTTTTACTGTATTTTTGATCAAAT
This sequence comes from Coreius guichenoti, assembly GCA_039654105.1. NCBI lineage: Eukaryota > Metazoa > Chordata > Actinopteri > Cypriniformes > Gobionidae > Coreius > Coreius guichenoti. Next base: position 30,880,185 of record CM077180.1, on the reverse strand, counting down.
AAAAGAAGCCTTGGTGTGCATAAGAGACTTCTTTTACCAACCCCAAAATTTTGAACAGTATTGTAAAGCTGGTCTCTACAAATTTAGTCTGCACATATGCACCTAAGTGAAAAACACAACCTTCATCTGTAAAAACAAGCTTTTATACAACTTATTTACATACATATAAACACATTTTTCTCTCTCTGTAGTCTTACTGCTACAGATACAGGTGTGCAGCCCGGAGTCAGAATACCCCGGACAGTTCTGCCTCTAACCTGGGCTTCCGCTGCGTCTCTGACACTGATCCATAACCTCATCATCAGTTCTCTCACTGTCATATGCTTGAAGTCTAGAGAGATATTGTATTTTATGAAAATAAAACCATTTGTAAGAGTTTGGTGTTATTTCAGTTCTTTTATTTCTTCTTTTTTTTGTATAATTACAGAAGGGATTGAAATGGAGAGAAAGATATGCTTAAAGGTCCAGTATGTAGTATTTATGAGGATCTATTGACAGAAATACAATATAATATATGTAACTATGTTTTCAACCTTACATAATGTATAGTTATGTTTTATTACCTTAGAATGAGCCATTTCTATCTACATAAACCGACATTTTTTGCTTAATAACAGACTAAAAGATGTGTACAGTTTTGACAGTTGTAGCTAGGGAGAATGTGTAAGAATCTATTAGATCCCAACAAGCAGAAATACAGACAGGAGGGGTGTTTTTCTGTTCCTGTTTTTTTGTTAGATCTAACATCAACCTCAAATAATCAAGTGAAGAATAAAGAGTGCAGATGAGTTGTGTTGGTTGTGAGTTTGTTGATACTGATATTCAGATGACAGAGAATCAAGGCGTGGCAGGGTAAGCGGAGGCAATGTACTTCTTTCCATCCCCATAGCTGCTCTTGTCCCATGTGTAGGTTTGAATGCCCAGAGTGTGTCCTCCCAAACTCACATAACACCTGAGAATGGAGTCAAGCATTTCAGATGGTTAAGATGGATAATTAAATAAAATTTTATATATATTTTATAATTTATCATTTTTATTTTATTTCTATATTTTTGTTTTATTATACATTTATTGTTATTAATAATAATAATAATATATTATAATTTTAGAGTAAAGGCCCATTCACACCAAGGATAATAACTATGAATGGATGAATGAAAGTGAATAGAGAGAACAACAACTCACTTCTTGCCAGGGCGGGTGATGTAGCAGAGACTGTAGATAGCCAGATCAAATTCAGGACTACACCCAATAAAGGCAGAACCAACCTCTTTGTAATAGCCATCCCAACTAAATTGCATTCCCAATATGTCAGGATATGTGGTCCACTGAGAGAAAGGAGAAACATGACTTTTTACTAGATTCTTATACAAGTAGACATTCACACTTGAAATAAAATGTTGTAATAACACTGGTTTGTTTTGATTCACATGCTCGGATGAAGTACTCACAGGGCCATCAAAACTATGGCTGTAGTAATTCAAGAGTCCCTGTTTCTCAGTCAGATAAAACTGCAGCCAGTTGTGGAAACCAGACACCTTACCACCCTTAATTTCCCCTGTTGACACACTACATGTCAGCCAAAGACATACAAAATGCAGTTTGGCAGCCAGTCACATGTGGTCACACGCAGACTGACCTACAAAGATGTGCTCAAACCCGCTTGAGTCCAGCTTGCCGTTAGATCGAGAGTAAAGGCCAAACCACATCATCTTCAGATCCTGGATAAACTCGCTCTGTGATGAGTATGCACCTGATCCATAACACAATAAAGTATGTATACAGTCATTTGACAATCAAAATCAACAGTATTAAAATATCTTGCATCATCTATTTACAGTTTGATCATATTATTTCACATTTTACACTGTAGTTTATTGCTATTTCTTCTAGTAAATGAGAAGTAAAAAATTTATTGTTCAAAAGTTTTTTTTTATTTTTATATATTTTTGAAAGAAGCATCTTACACGCACCAAAAATAAAGTAAAAAAAAATTAATATTGTGAAATATTATTACAATTTAAAACCATTTTCTATTTTAATATAGTTTAAATTGGAGTTTATTTCTATGATGGCAAAGCTGAATTTTCAGAATCATTACTCCAGTCTTCAGTGTCACATGATCCTTCAGAAATCATTCTAATATGCTGATTTGCTGCTCAAGAAACATTTCTTATTATTATGAATGTTGAAAACAGCTGTGCTGCTTAATATTTCTGTGAAAACTGTGATGAAAGATCAAAAGGATATTAAAAATGTCTGTACTGTCACTTTTGCTGAACAAAAGTATTCATTTCTTTTATTTATCTTACTGACCCCAAACTTTTGAACAATAATATAATTTAAATATTATATATATATATATATATATATATATATACAAAAATATTTATTTGGCATTATTGTGATTGCAGCATTTTATCACATTGAGATCACTACAATTCACAAGGTCCAAAACAAAAAGAGTTTTGGTGTCACATATACCTTTAGAGTAGAGGAAATTGTAGAGCTCCCTGCCCAGGTCAGTGTTCATGGTCTGTTGGAGGAAAGTGTCCTGCTCCTGCACTTCCTGTGAGGGCACATCCTCCACTTCTCCTGTCACCCTTTTATAATTGTCCAGTAGATTCAGGAGCGCTTTATACGTGGGCTTGGAGAGCAAAGTACTACTAACTTGCTTGAACAATCTAAAGAGAAAAAGAGCATTATAATACACAATAACATGCATGCATGTGTGTATATATGTGGTTATGTGTGTCTTACGGGCGTGATGAGAGGTCAGTCCTGGAGCCGGTCTCAGAAGAAGAGATCAGTGTCTGAGGTTCAATAACCAGCTCTGAGGCTGTGGCCCTGTTAGAGTCTAACTTATACAGAGTCTCAGACAAAGACTTGATCTCAGCGTCAGTGACACTGGCTAATGCTTGGGATGTGAAATGGATACATAAAGAAAGCGTTAGTGCCTGAGGAGCAAAAAAGGCCTGACAAAGCCTGAGCAAACTGAAAGAATGAAGGGAAGAATGAACAATTACTGCAATTAAATTAACCAAACAATCACTGCAATTGTAGTTTTATTGTCATGTGACATTATTTTTGTCATCACATTATTTATTATATGTATTGTTTTTTTGTTATTATATGTGTGTATTAGTGCTGTCAAATCAATTAATTGTGATTAATCGCATCCAAAATAAAAGTTTGTGTTTACATATGTGTGTGTACTGTGTATAATTATTATGTATATATAAATACACACATGCATGTAATATTTTAGAAAAATTGGATATATTTATATATATATATATATATATATATATATATATATATAAATTATATAAATATATATACAGTATATACATGCAAATATTTCTTAAATATACATGCATATGTGTATTTATATATACATAATAATTATACACAGTACACACACATATGTAAACACAAACTTTCATTTTGGATGCGATTAATTGAGAATAATTGATTTGACAGCACTAGTGTGTATCACACAAACGTGGGTAACACTTTACAATAAGGTTTCATTAGTTAACATTAGTTTACTTTAGTTAACATGAACTAGGAATTAACAATAGTTCTACATAATTTATTAATCTTAGTTTATGTTAATTTCAGCATTTTCTAATACATTATTAAAATCAAATGTTGTATTTGTTAGCATTAGTTAATGCACTGTGAACTAACACGAACAATCAATGAACTGCTGGATTTTTATTAACTAACATTAACAAAGATTAATAAATACTGTAACAAATGTATTGCTCATTGTTAGTTCACATTAGTTAATACATTAACTAATGTTAACAAATGAGACTTTGTAAAGTGTTACCAATGTGTGTAGTGCAGATTTGTGAATTAGACTTTATGAAAATAAATAAATTCATTTTGTCTAAATATAATTGTAATTGCTCTTTGTTACAAATAACCAAACTGAAACTATGTATCATTTTGGTTTTTACATCTGTGGTGTTTAGTACTTTGGAATGAATTCTGAGATGACCTAAGTGTGTGAAACTATAGCAGTAGACACAGCTGAGTTCCATGCCACTTTTGGGATCCAAAATAAACAGGACTCATGGTCACACTGAGTATCTTATCACCAGTGTTGGGCTTGTCACTCAAAAAATATTACTCATTACTAGTTACTCCTTTCAAAAGTAATATTATTACTTTACTTATTACTCCCTGCCAACAGTAATTAATTGCATTACTAATTACATTACTTTTCCATTACACCCCCAAAAATTGGTAACTGCCTCATTTTTGCAGCCTGTGAATCCACGAAAGTTACAGATAAATGAAGACTACAACTGGCTCAAACTGATGACCAGCCACAATTTTTTTAAACAACTTCTGTTATTTAATAAAGCAGCAACATAGTAAAATCTGCAACAGGGCTCAAGCAGGTAGAAAAGGAGGCCAACAAGCACCAGCACATTTAATCTGATAATGAAATACGTTTATACAGTAGTATGCTATGTATCTTGCAACAACAATTAATGGAACGTGGTCTTTGAATGTTTCACTTAAATAATGACCTAAAATTATTACAGTAGACAAATAAAACAGTAGGCAGGCACACAGCAACAATTAAGTTAAATTCAATTACAATAAGTGATATAGCTACTATTTGCATTCATGTTTAATTTTAAACGGCTTTTTTAGCCTATTGCTCACCACTAGTTTTTCACTGCTCACATCTGAATCGGCGATTCCTTTCATTCATTCATTCTTTTTCATCCTTTCTTCCTACAAAATTAAAATAATGGCTCTATTTCCAGCCGCTATATGACGTGGGCTTCTCCATATTCCGACGAAGCTAGCTTGCTGCGTTGACGTCACGTGCGTACGATTATGAAAATTGATAGGGATGATTGGATTTTTAAATTTCAAATCATTAGCGATTGTGACAAAAAAAGTAACTAGTAACTAGCCGGGTTTTTTTTTTTTTTTTGTGGATGGTAACTGTAATATTACTTAAATTGTATTAGTAGGGCCTAAAGTTACTATAGTTACCAGGGAAAGTAGCCTGTTACTGTAACGCATTACTGCCCAACACTGCTTATCACAGATAAACCCCTAATATTTAGAACTAAATCTTTCATATCTCCTATTTTTGTGCCTTTAAAAAAAAAATCTGATTTGCCCATCCACGTGACTCAACAGACCTTGATCACATGAGATGAATAAAAGCTGTGTGTTTGTTTAGAATTACTTTGAGTGATTCATCAGTGTCTGTGATACATCTGATTTGTGATTCATTTGTGCCTTTTGTCTAATTGAACAGACAAGGAGTATTTCGTTTTAACCACGGATGCACCGATATGAAGATTTTGGCCGATACGATAATTCTTTATATTTGAAAGCCGATAACCAATATATTGGCCGATAAATCTAAATCCAAATTTTTATATAATTTTTCAGAGCCTGATTACAAAAACAAAAGTTTCACTATTAAAAGCCATGTCCCAAGCACACAATTATAATGTTCTCATTATAATTTTATGTAGCCTATATGAAAGACTTGCGCTGCATATGTTGCACTTAACTGTACTTTACTTTTTGAAGTGATTCCAATCATATTTCAAGCAATTCAAAACCGTTATGGCAAACAGATGCACATCTGAAGTGTCTCAGCTGAAGGAAATAATCCATTATTTATCGGCTTTAATATATCGGCCAAATTTTCTTATCGGGCCGATAACTATAACATTAAAAGCGAGCATTTATTGGCCGATACCTATATGGTGGCCGATATATCATGCATCCCTAACACACAACGCCAGCTAATAACATTTTCTGTACTTTCAAATAGCTTTTTTCATCCTATATCAAACCTATTTGTTTTAATTTTGTTGACCATTTAGCACTACAAATATGTACTGTAAAATGTTTTACAGAATTACAGATGTTGAAGCTCATGTTGATGACCATACTGCTTTTTATAGTCATAGCAGCAGTCCCCATGCTGCTGGCATTTTGAGTTGCAGTGGCAGTCGTTCAAGCCATTGTAGGGCTCTCCACATCTTCCTTTACAGAAAGTGAGCCTCGAAGGAGGTGAGATACTGTATATTTCACATGCTGACTGCATCATTAAAATGTTTAATCTAACCATTTTGAGTTACATTTTATGTGAAGGAAAAGATCTACCACCCAAAAGTTTTTTTTTTTGTCATCTGTGTCTTTTTTGACTTTTTAACAACTCTTTAATTACAAAAATTTAAAAACATTCCTCAAAAACATCTGAGAGAGAAATTCTATTTTCATTGGGATAATTGCTATGCTATAAAAGAACAAAAGACACATGAACATGTTTAGTTTAATAACTTATGAATGTACAATCAGGATGGAAATTGCAGGAATCAACTTACCACTGTAGCCCTGAGAGATCAGGGTGATGGTGAGAAAGAGGATGAGGATGACCTTCATCGTAGACGTTAGACAATCCAGATGCACGAACTGCAGATTAAGACCCAATATGGTTTTTATACCATCTCAGATAAATCCTTAGGAACTCCTCCCATGCACCAAAATACTCTGTTGCGATAATAATCACTACTATACAATAGGACCAGATTAAAATGTGCTTTGAGCAAAAAGGTAATATTGGGAGTGTTGAGATGATAAAAAGAAGTTGATTTAAAAAGAAAATAACTAAATAAATGAATCTTTGCTCACCCTTTTTTTTAGTCAGTTGGTCGAAAATCTATGAGAACAGCAGAGTTGTTAGTTGTCAGGATCTAGTGAAAATGATTAATTTAGCATTTATATAATATAGCATTTGATACAATTTCGCTATACTTTCTTGGAATCATGGTCTGCCTCCATTTGAAAAGAAAGTGTTCTTGGCAAGAACGTGTTTCATAATATGTTTCCATAGACTGATGAGTGGGCAAAAAGTCAGCAAGACCAGGTGGTTCCATTCACACTGCAATCAAATACTTTAAAAAAAAAAAAAAAAAAAGGGTTTTATCTTGGCTTCTTGTGTTCTCGCTTTTAATTTTTCAGCTTTTATATATTTATATCCATAACAATCCTAATGTGATTTTATATACAACCCCAAATCCAGAAAAGTTGGGACATTTTGTAAAATGCAATGATATAAAATCAAGAATCTGTGATTTGTTGATTCTCTTTCAACGTTATTTGAAACTGACATAAGTACAAATAAAAGATCTCCAATGTTTTCACTAAACAACTTAATGGGATAGTTCACCCAAAAAGGAAAATGTTGTCATCACTTACTCACCCTCAAGTTGTTCCAGACCTTTATGAGTTTCTTTTTTTCTGTTGAACAGATAGGAACATATTTTGAAGAATGCTGGTAATTAAACAGTTGACGGTAGCCATTTACTTCCATAGTAGGGGGAAAAAATACTATGGAAGTCAATGGGGCCCAACTGTTTGGTTACTGACATTCTTCAAAATATCTTCTTTTGTGTTCAACAGAAGAAAGAAACGGGAATGGGCCTGACCTTTGAGCCCTCAGATGGCATTGCATGAGAAACCATCATGCTACTCTGTTAAATATAGCCACATGGGTTTAGGAGTACTTTGGAAAACTGTTGTTACTTAACACAATCTGCTGCTGCATCAAGGAATGCCACGAATCTCTGTTACGCAAGGAGAAAATCTATACACTCTAAAAACACTGGGTTAAAAACAACCCAATTTGGGTAATTTTTAACCCAAGGGCTGGGTAAATATAGGACAGAACACATGTTGGGTTAATTTTACCCAGCAAATTGGGTTGTTTATTTAACCCAGGATAATCGTTGATTCGTTTTTACTATAATACTATCGTTTTTTAAATAATACTAGCTTCTTACAAGATCTTACAAACAAATGTACAGTTATAACAAATCAACAACACATTTATTTAGTATTCCGGACCCACTTTATATTAGGTGTCCAGGCCTTAACTATGGACTAACGTTTAAATTAATCATTTGATACAATGCACTTATTGTGTACATGCATGTTTTTACATTGTACTTACAAATTTAAAAATTACCTGCATGTAATTACATCTGTAATTAATTTCTGTAGTTACATGTATAATTAAAGCTGCGAGCAGCATTTATCGGGGTTCAAGCAGTTAAGGCCTTTAAGGCACACATGCATAAAAAGATATTAAGTTTTATTTAGCAATCATGTAACCACTTAAATCATAGAAGGAAAAGACCATTTACAGCCAATTTACCATAGGAAATCTATTGTTATTAAAGCTCTTTGTGAAAATGTGATTGTAAATGTTATAATAGTGATTTTATAATGTCTAAATATCAATTATAGAACAATATTATTGAGTAGTATGACAAAATGACTATGAACCAGCAGGTGAGCCATAAGTCATTGGCTCACTTTCATTTTTTAAAGTGTCTGTTTTTGGTTTCAAAGTACATTTTCCATGTTAAGTCTATTAAACGTGCTTACACACACACACACATTTTTTGTAGATCCAGATATTTAAAAATAAATGAGAAAATACTTATTCCAAGTTTCCCCTTTAAAACACCATGTTCAGGTCTCATAAAAGTTTGCATGCTTCTTTAGAGTCATATGCTGCACGTGCTCACCTATTTTCGGGAAGTTTTGAGTTTTCCTTGAGGATTAATAGGCTTTTGGGTATATTTTGCCACACTCATTTTTTTTTAAATGACCCTGTTATAGCGACCCAAAGTGCAAAGTTCATCTTTTTTTTGATAAATATTGATCAGGAGAGTCCAGAGAATGGTACTGCATTGGTTTTATTCAGATTGAGCGAAAATCCTAGGACTAGTTTGCAAAAGTAGGTTTTTAACATAATTGCGAATATTTAATGAATGATTTGATTGACAGCAGTGGTTCTTAAGGTAAATTTGTTCAACATGAGGAGATCTATCAAATGATATGCATATTGTGTAGATTTGTCAAACACCACGTGATTACAGAGCCGTAAATTTAGTTAGCGCAAACTAGCGGCCGATTTCTTTCAAAATTCTCACAGACCTCTTGGACCATGAGTTGAACATCGTTCTGATCAGCCTTCGTTAACCTTGTCTAATAGGTGCTCAAACTTTATTGGCTGATGGCGGCCATGTTTTTTTAGATACGTCAATGTACTCACATACTTTTGTGGCACCTTGGACAAAGACAGGGTATACCAATTTCCAAGTTAATCAGACTAACGGTCGGCTGGTTATAGCCATTTTCATGCTTTTTTCATGTTATAGCGTTACCAAGTGTCCAATCGGCCTATACACGTGTACCGATTTCCATACCAGAAATGAAATCTGAGATATACGTTTTGTACGTCTTGAGCTCTGGATTCCAATGGTATAAGATACTTGACAAACGTTTTAGGAGTTATGAGCAATTTCACGCTTTTGATTGCTGTAGTGCCACCTATTGGCCAATCGGGGTCATTTGAAAGATTATTTTACCCTTTGGTGGACAAACATGCACCTATAAAAAAAATGTATAGTGAAGAATGTTAGGGCACCATGGATTAATAATGAGTTAAAAAATATTAGGGTGCAGCAAACAGAACTGGGAACAAGGAGGACTGGAAAGTGTATTGCAAATTAAGAAATCAAGTAACTAAAATTAATAGGAAAAAGAAAAGAATGTTTTACAAAGTTAAAACAAGTGAATGTAAATCTGATGGTAAAATCATCAAGTCAAATTCCTTTTATTGAAACATGTGACTCATTTTAAACTAAACCATATGTAATTGTAAATTATTTTAATGATTTTTTTCATAAATAAAGTTGATAAATTAAAAGAAGAAATGTTGTTTAGCAGAACCAGTTTGCCACATCTTTTATATCAGTATTGAAAAGGGGATTTTTTTGTTTAGCTTGGAAAGACGCAAAGGTTATTTATCTACAGAAAAATGCAGCACTGGGTTTTAATGGTCATTATAGTCGACAAATAAGTTTGCTCGCAGTTCTTCGCAAAGTTTTGAAAATTATGGTTTGTGAGCAAATTCAATTCTTCTTTAAGGAGAATAATTTGCCCTCTAATTTTCAGCATGTATGAGGGACACTCAACAGGAACAGCATTAACACAGATGACAGATGATAGCCTAGCACAGATTGATGACAATAATAATAAGTTATTCAGATTCAGAAAAATAATAAGTTATTCAGATGTGAAAGAGTTGCAATGTGCTGTGCCTCAAGGAAGTTGTTTAGGACCATTATTATTTTTTATTTTACCAATGATCTTCCTCTTGTTTTAAAGTGTGCACAGACAGTCATGCATGCAGATGATACAACATTATATTTAACTGCAACATCAATTAAGCAGTTGTCTAAAGCAGTTGTTAAATCTGTCTGTAAAGAGTGTGCCTATTGAACAGGTAGAGGAAATAAGACTTCTTGGAGTTATATTAGACAGTAGGCTGAAGTGGTCAAAACTGTGGTAACATATAGCATGTAGTGTGCAACGTAACTGATGAACTACACCCAGTAATGATGTTCAGTATCGGGCAATTAAATCAGAAGCAAGGAATGGCTACTGGAGGGAGGTAAAGATGCGACAGGTGAGTGAATAGTCTGATTCAGATCGAATATTATATCATTAAAAGAATTTGTTCTCTTTGTAATTTATTTCAATCAGATAAATCATAGGTTTGAACAATCAATTAATGAGTTCGCAAATCAAATGATTCAGTTCAAAGAGTTGTTGAACTCCCTTTCGATCAGTTCAAGTTCAAAAATTAGAGTCTCTCCTTTTCGAAAGTAAAAATCAAACGGATTCAACGAAATAAAGTCTTTTGTGTCCAAAAAACAATAAAAATTGTAATTCTCCTACCAGTTGATGATTTCTATAAATCACAGTTCAAAGGGAAAACAGGTCCGTGGGCAGCTCGCCATTTGTGCACATTTAATCGCGTCCAACACAAACGATTCCTCTCCAGAGGATTGTATTTGGCACAAAACAGGAAAGACAGAAGATATAAGGGGAAAAAAACCTAGCCTTGCAAAAGATAAGGCAAACACAATATCTTTCATTAAGACTTCCCATAATGAATTATATACACACACAGCTCAAATGACATATTAATCCAACTTTCCAACAGTTATTAGACACATTGACACTTATACATCACTTTTGGACTCATTTTCATGACAATTAGCATTTTTACATATGGTAGCTTTAGCCCGTGTGCTAATCAGTTCAGCTCGCGGTGTGTGTGCACGCGGCCTACTCAACTCTGCTCAGAACGAATCATTTCAGAAACTCTGACATTTCTTTTACATGATATCAGAGTAATATCTGACATTTCACTCACCAAAGGCAGATAGAATCACTATTTCAGATTATTCTGAAATACACTCTGGATCCGATCCATCTCTAAATCTCCGATTTTCACTAAACTCTTTCTCTCCGACGACAAAAGTTCAGCTGACGCATCCAAAGTCCAACTTTCCATGTGCACACAATAACAATTTTCATTAGATTAACGTTCAGCGCAGGGAGTTTGTGGAGAAACGCTCTCTTGTCTGATCTGACTCTCTGAGTGACAGCGGCGCCGGCGGTACGTGAATGCACCGCTACTATTGGCTCACAGGAGTGTCAGTCACTGCAGCACAATCATTGATTGGATGAATCTCTTTCCCTTCTAGAACACTTTTATTCTTTCGTTTTATGAACTTTTTACAACTTTTAACTCATTTACTGGTGGTCAGGGTTACCCGGGTTACAAACAGTTATGGGAAGAGGTTTGTCAGTTATTAGAGATGTGCAAACTTTTTGCTACAACACTGTATTTCTTAAATTGTGCAATGGTTCTTACTTAGATTATTGCCCAGTGGTGTGGTTGAGTGCATCAAGTAACAGAACAGTCCAGAACAGAGCCGCACGACTTACTTTAAAACTGTAATAGAAGGGCTAATATAATAAGAATGCACAAAACTTTAGGATGGCCACTGGTGAAATATTGTCTCTCTGCTTTGTTTTATGAGATATATTTCTGTCTAGAGTTCCTAATGTCCTGTAATGTCAACTTTTATATAGTAGTACTAGTCATAATTTCAACACCAGGCATGCATCAAAGGGATGTTTTTTACTTCCTGTTTCGAAAACTACTGTAAAACAACGTAGTGCAACGTATAGATGAATGGAAATATGGAATGATTTACCATCGGATATTACATATTTTAAGTAAAAAAATTTTTTTCAAGTTTTTCAAAATCTTTAAAGGAACATTTAATGGCACAATATATCGTAAATTGTTCCAAATTTTGATATTTGTAATGAATTTTGGGTTTGTATGTTTCATTGACTTTTTATTGTAGTGGATTTAATGTAGTTTTGTATTTTTTACTTGTTGGGACCTCAGGAAGAGTAGCCACTGCCTAGGTACTGGCTAATGGGGATCCAAATAAATAAATAAACTTAGATCATAGATGGAAAAAGACCTTTTACAGCCAATTTACTAAGGAAACATTTTTTAATTAAAAAAATTTAATTTTTTTAACGTTTTTTTTTAGCAGTTATAGCACCACGTCTTGCCCAATCTCCACCACTTTTTTAGGTGTACTCAGAGTGTGTCCATACATATGTGTGTCAAATTTGTTATAAATATCTCATTTCATTTTGAAGTTCTAGACCAGGGGTGTCCAAAGTTGGTCCTGGAGGGCCACTGTCCTGAAGAGTTTAGCTCCAGCTTGCCTTAACATACCTGTCTGGAAGTTTCTAGTATGCCTATTAAGACCTTGATTAGCTGGTAGAGGTGTGTTTAATTGGGGTTGGAGCTAAACTCTGCAGGACAGTGGCCCTCCAGGAGCAGGATTGGACACCCCATTATAGACAGTTACAGTATATTTATGAGAGTATATAAATGACCCATGGGCAACATTGATTGGATTTCACTTCCTATCATAATTTTGACATTTGGATGTTATTGTTTAGCTATCGACCTATGTTTTCAAATTTCCTGTGGTTGTTTTTTCTCGATCGGACTAGCTGTTTCGAAGATAATCGCAAAAGTTTTGTAAGCGTTCAGTGACACCGTTACACAAACCATAAGGCAAAACCTGCCATGTTTGGTATCGTTGGACTTGGCAAGTATTCAGGAGTCAAAGGAGGTGACTCCTGTGAAAAACACTGGCTTGAAACTTCTCAGGCTCCTTCAGGGCATTGTGCCGATTATGCATACTGAGTATTTTGAGATATGCCAATGTTCTCATAGACTATCATGGCACCCTGGACAAAGACAATGCATGCCAATTATTATCGGACTAATGGTTGGGTGCGGTTATAGCCATTTTCATGAATTTCCTGTTACAGCGCCACCAAGTGGCCAATCGTCGCGATTTTTTTCATGTGACCTAAATTTGAGCTCATAGACATGTGAACCAAGTTTAGTGAAAATATCTCATTCCGTTCAAAAGTTATAGTCATTTTAGTAAAAGTGGCCCTGGAGACATTATTGATATTGATAATTATTGATATACTCTCTCCAAAGAACATTTCTGCAGTGGTTTGGTTCCGATCAGGGAAAAAACCTGGGAGTAGTGTGCAAAAGTAGGTTTGAGCCAAGGATTTTAACGATATAAGACACTTGAGCCTACGCCTAACGGTTTAGGAGTTATGAGCCATTTCGTACGTTTGACCGCTGTAGCGCCCCCGTCAGGCCGATCGGGGCGCCCCTTGGTGACGTTCGTAGTCGGTGTGAGTACTACACTTCGTGCTTGAACCCCTAATTACACTGTTGACACCTCCCTTACACCTAACCCTACCCTTAAACTTACCCATACCTCCACACCTGTCCCTAACTTTACCTGTATCCCACCTCAATATCAGCAAAAGTGTTTTACAATACAATATGAACACAATAAGTACATTGTACATAATTTTTGATGTAAGTACATAGTAGTTAAGGCCACCTAATATAAAGTGGGACCAGTATTCCAATTTAGTCTTACTCAGTAGGTGCATTTTAAACTCCTGTGCATTAGATGGCGCTACATGTGAGCCCGAATTCTCTTCTACATGACCTTTCTCTCTCTCTGTAGAAAGCGTGCTTCAATGACATCCCAGTTACTGATGTAAGGAAGCTTGTGTTAGTTCTGAGGAAGATATAGAAATGGCTTTATATTCTTTGTTTCGATCTGTCAGGACTGAAGTATTCAAGGTGGGCTTTGACTCATTTCTCATATTAAGCATTCTAACTTTTTAATGCCTTTGACTTGATGCGGGTGATCTTTTCAATCATGACAGTCTAGTATAATAAGAACTGTTTGTCCTGTTTTTTATCTTGTATTTTATATAATAGATGACAGTATTTGTAAAACGGTTTCCATTCGGCTGTGTAATGTCCTGTAGCATAATTTAATCACGCGTCATATTAATAATATGTTATTCATAGGGATGCCTCACACAGCATGTCCACTCTCTCTACACCAGCTGCCCGAGTTTAGCAGCGGATAAAGCACTTCTCCTGAAATTACGCAAATCTACGGGCTACACCTTCATCAACTGCAAAAAGGCACTGGAGAGATTCAGCAATGACATTACACAGGTGCGGTCCAGAGCTGTGAATGGAAAGGATCACTCAAATCACCCCATGAAACCCAACAAATATAAGAGAATAAGCCCTTTTACATTATATTAACTTGTGTTGAACCCAGAATATTTTCTGAAGTAAACATGAGGGAGATTTTTAAATAATTCACTACTTTGATAAGTTAAACTCAAACTCAATGTATTGTTTTTAAACTTAAGGAATGCAACGGTCAGCTGATTTGCCAAGCACATAAACTCACATCCTGGTAGTTGTTGTCATCTTTGTTTATATACTGTAATTATATCATTTAAATATGTTTGACATAAGGGTGTGCATTATACTGTTTCATAGGGTGTGCATCCACAAGTTTTACATGGTAAGGGATGTGAACTAATTATGACTTGTAAAATTTGATGTTTGCAGGCAGAAAGCTGGCTGCATGAACAAGCACAAAAGGAGGGCTGGAGCAAAGCAAGCAAACTGGAAGGTCGGAAAGCCAAAGAGGGGCTGATTGGTCTCATTAAGGGTGACAATGCAGCTGTCATGGTTGAGGTAAACATTAACGTGCCAGTCTTAACACACAACGTGTAATTTGTGCTGCGTCCCAATTCGCCTACTTGTAACAGAAGAGTAGGCGAGCTTTGGGACATACTGCTTCGTCATCTTTAATGGACAGCTCTGTCACTTAGTTACATGCATCCTGTCACCGTGAACTGCCCTGTCAATCATCTTGTCAACGTTAAAATCCTCCACATTCAATCTAATTTTATTTCCTACCGTAACGGAGAGAAATGCAGTAGCACGTTGATCTGCCAGTTGTCTTTCATGCGGAGACTCTCCTTATGCATTTGCAATTTGAATATAATGATGCATTTAAAAGGTAATTGCCAAATGTATCATTACAAAAGTTCACAATGATGCTGCAGATGAAATATAATGTGGATCACATTGAATAAATATCTTTTCGTCAGGTTAGATACTGATAATTAATCACTCAAACACCTTTATCAAAACCTCTCTACGTTAACCGCCAGACTCGCACATCCTCCATGTCTGTAGTTTTTTTTTTAACACTTTTTACTGATGTTTGTAGTTCTAATCGAATCCTCGTCCATCGCGCAATGGGTTGTGGGCAATATTAGCCGTTAGAGTGTGCATCGATCTGCACTTCGTATTCTGACCGGAAAAAGACAATCCGGGTATCTTTGGAATACTAATTTCAACATTCTATGATTTGGGACGTACTAATTCTATTTTCGAATACTATTTAGGACGGATAGTATGCGAATTGGGACACACCATTGGTCTCCAATATGATGTGGTGTGTGAATGAAATAATGTTCATTTTATGTTCAGGTGAACTGTGAGACAGATTTTGTGGCAAGAAATGAGAAATTTCAGCAGTTGGTGAAGAATGTTGCTTTGTCAATAATGGCTCATCTCAGCAGCAAAAAGCAGACAGGGTATATTAAGGTACAAGCCCTTCATTTGCATTTTCAGAAATGTGCATTTCTTCCACACCTTCTGCGATCTCTGAATGCTGATCTGTTCTTTAATTCAGAGTGTGCTGTCTTCTGAGGACATTTCTAAGCTCCACATTCCTGAGGGACCCTCACTGGCAGATCAGGTAGCCTTGACTATAGGTGAGAATAAACTTTTAACATTATATTAACTTTTTGAAGCATAACCTTCGAAAACCAGGTTTATCTGTAATTTCTTGCTCCTTTGAGTGACCCTGAAGAGTATGAGAGACACTTAAAATACATTAAAAATGTATTTTGGACACTATTGTTTAAAGTTTGGGGTCAGTAAGATTTTTTTTTCCATTAAATTAATCAAAAGTTACTATAAAGACATTTACAGTATTACAAAACTGTTTCAAATATCTGCTGGTACTCATAACTCTGTTTCAAATAAATGCTGTTCTTTATGGAAGCTTGTTTCCGCCAAAGAATAAAACATTTTGAAAGATAATTGCAACTTTTTATCTCACAATTGAGAGTTTACATCTCGCAATTCTGACTTTTTTCAGAATTGCGAGATATAAACTCGCAATTGCGAATTATAAAGTCAGAATTGCGAGTTATAAAGTCCGATTCTGAGGGAAAAAAAGATTGTGAGAGTTGTGAGAAAAAAGTCAGAATTGCGAGATATAAACTTGCAGCTGTGAGAAAAAAAGTCAGAATTGCAAGATATAAACTCGCAATTGCAACTTTATATCACTCAATTGTGAGAAGTCGCAATTACCTTTTTTATTTTTTTATTGTGGTGGAAACAAGCTTCCATAGTTCTTTCTGTTCATCAAAGAATCCTGAAAAAGTTAAACTATTAAGCAGCACAACAGCTGTGATAATAAGAAATATTTCTTGAGCATCAAATCAGCATATTAGAATGATTTCTGAAGGATCATGTGACACTGAAGACTGGAGTAATGATGCTGAAAATTTAGCTTTGCTATCACAGGAATAAATTTCATTTTAAAATGTTAAAATAGAAAAGTTTTTTTTTTTTTTAAATGTAATATTTCACAATATAACCGTTTTAACTGTATTTTTGATCAAATAAATACAGCCTTGGTGAGCATAAGAGACTTCTTTCAAAACATTTTTAAAAATCTTACTGATTCCAAACATTTAAACTGTAGTGTATTTATATGTACAGTACAAGAAATTATATATTTACATAATGTTATTGTCTTCACAAAATGATTTACACGTGAACATTTCCAACACACCATGTCATTTGTCTACCTTTCTCTTCCTACTAATTAAATACAATAATTAAAATAATTATCTTTTTTCCCCCTTTAGGGCGATTAGGTGAGAATATTGGCATGCGGCGAGCCGTATCACTTGTTGTTCCCTCTGATTGGCATATTGGCTCATACATTCATGGAACGGTCCCTGGGCAGGTTGGCATTGATATGGGGCGCTATGGATCGCTTGTCGTGTTTCAAGGCGGACCTAAGGAAGGGACAGACACTCTGGGAAGGAAGCTGGGGCAACATATAGTGGGTGAAGCACCTGTTTCTCTTGGCAACATGGACGATATACCATGTGGTGAATCTGAGACAAGACTTTTGCCCCAGACCTTCCTCCCAGATCCCAAATACACAGTGGGACAGTACCTGATTTCACAGGATGCACGTGTGCTAGACTTCATACGTTTCAAGTGTGGAGAGAGCACCAGTCAGGAGGAGTGAGCAGAGCTGTTTGAATGAGAAAATAAAAGGCTTGTAAAAATATGAATTATATTTCCTTTAAGGATACACATCAATAAAATGTATGTCTCATCAGCTTAGTTCAAAATCATATTTTCAGCTAAATGTATCTAAAAAATACATTTTAAAATGTATATTTTTTCCAGGCCATATTAAAAATGTTAGTTTATTCATGAATGAAAGAAAATGAAATGCAAAGTGGTCTAATAGTCATTTGACACTGACATGTTACTGGTAAAACAAATTAACTAAAACAACTAAACTCTGACTCAGATGGGTGAATCAACTGTGCTGGTTCTGTGCAACCACAAAAAAATAAACATTTTACAATCTGAAATACTGATGTCATAGCTTTTGAATTTACTAAATAGAACATTTTTATAGTATGAGCACCTAGTTAATTAAGCAATTGATTTGTGCAGGTGTCTGTGTAGTTGAGTTCAATGATAATCAAGTGCTTTACTGCCACCTACTGACGAGGATAATTGTTCATTCTTTTACATCCATATGTGCTATTATCCATCCTGACTGGATCTTTAGTTTTGTTTTTTTTTGTTAACAACTGTTTATTGAGTTCTTTCTTTTTTTTTGCCATACAAATCTCGAAACCCACCCCACCCCATCCCAGCCCTGGTAGACTTCAAGAATAAAAAATAAAATACAAACACAGAATGTAGGAAGAAAGAATAATAATAATAAAATAAATTAAATAAAATAATAATAATTTTACAAAGATGTTAAAAAATTTGACACAATATCCAAAGCAGCATGCCATAAATTCACAGTCTTGACATTAGCTCCATGCATACGAGAAGTTGAGAGTTCCATTCCATCGATATAATGTCCAACAAAGACACTGTCCATGTTTGTCTGTCCATTGTGTGAGGAGGGTTCCAGCGGTTAACTAACATTGTTTTGCCGCTGTGAGCGCGGCTAACAGCAAATATCTTTGTTGAATGGATAAGGTAAGGTCCCAAAAGTAATTCAAAAAAAAAAGTGGCGTGGGGTCAGACATATATCAGTGCCCAACAGATATGATAAGTCCTGTGAGAGCTGGGTCCAAAAAGGTGAGAGAGAAGGACAGTCCCAAAAGAAATGCAAGTACGTGCCTAGAGATCCTTGAGAACAATTACACTTAGGAGAGGAGGATAGATTCATATAGAAACGTTTCATAGGAGTCAAGTAAACCCTATGTAGTAATTTCCAGTGTATCATTTGATGATTGGGGTTCTTTGAAGACAGCTTAAACATCCTCCATACCTAATCCGAAAATACAACACACACATCTTCATTAAGATCTTTGGCCCAAACAGTTGTAATAGATAAGGGTTTGTTTAAATGTTCAAGAAGATACAGATAAATAACCGAAACAGAAGAGGGAGATTTCTCAGAAGGAAGGATTAATTTACGCAAAGTCCCAAGGCACCCCATAAGCCCGAAGGGCTGATCTTATACGCAAATACATAAAAAAAGATGTACCTTGTAAATTATATTGGGCTTTAATGTTCTGAAATGATTTTAGACCCATATCATCATATACACTCACCTAAAGGATTATTAGGAACACCTGTTCAATTTCTCATTAATGCAATTATCTAATCAACCAATCACATGGCAGTTGCTTCAATGCATTTAGGGGTGTGGTCCTGGTCAAGACAATCTCCTGAACTCCAAACTGAATGTCAGAATGGGAAAGAAAGGTGATTTAAGCAATTTTGAGCGTGGCATGGTTGTTGGTGCCAGACGGGCCGGTCTGAGTATTTCACAATCTGCTCAGTTACTGGGATTTTCACGCACAACCATTTCTAGAGTTTACAAAGAATGGTGTGAAAAGGGAAAAACATCCAGTATGCAGCAGTCCTGTGGGCGAAAATGCCTTGTTGATGCTAGAGGTCAAAGGAGAATGGGCCGACTGATTCAAGCTGATAGAAGAGCAACTTTGACTGAAATAACCACTCGTTTACAACCGAGGTATGCAGCAAAGCATTTGTGAAGCCACAACACGCACAACCTTGAGGCGGATGGGCTACAACAGCAGAAGACCCCACCGGGTACCACTCATCTCCACTACAAATAGGAAAAAGAGGCTACAATTTGCACGAGCTCACCAAAATTGGACAGTTGAAGACTGGAAAAATGTTGCCTGGTCTGATGAGTCTCGATTTCTGTTGAGACATTCAGATGGTAGAGTCAGAATTTGGCGTAAACAGAATGAGAACATGGATCCATCATGCCTTGTTACCACTGTGCAGGCTGGTGGTGGTGGTGTAATGGTGTGGGGGATGTTTTCTTGGCACACTTTAGGCCGCTTAGTGCCAATTGGGCATCGTTTAAATGCCACGGCCTACCTGAGCATTGTTTCTGACCATGTCCATCCCTTTATGACCACCATGTACCCATCCTCTGATGGCTACTTCCAGCAGGATAATGCACCATGTCACAAAGCTCGAATCATTTCAAATTGGTTTCTTGAACATGACAATGAGTTCACTGTACTAAAATGGCCCCCACAGTCACCAGATCTCAACCCAATAGAGCATCTTTGGGATGTGGTGGAACGGGAGCTTCGTGCCCTGGATGTGCATCCCACAAATCTCCATCAACTGCAAGATGCTATCCTATCAATATGGGCCAACATTTCTAAAGAATGCTTTCAGCACCTTGTTGAATCAATGCCACGTAGAATTAAGGCAGTTCTGAAGGCGAAAGGGGGTCAAACACAGTATTAGTATGGTGTTCCTAATAATCCTTTAGGTGAGTGTATATCTCCCAAAGTGTTTACTTTGTTCTGAGTCCATTGCAGACAGTGAAATGGGGCCTTGCCTGTTAGGCGAAAATAGGCGAATGTCTATGCCAGATTGTAACTTGATGTGTTTGCTTTTCCACTTCCCTCCAAGAGGAGATGAGTTACAATAGGACCAAACTGAGATTTACACTGCCTCGGTGGAATCCCCGAAAAAACAAGATTCTTCAGTTCATAGGGATAGACTATAGATTCCTCAATTGCTTTCCATGACACAGAAGCATCAGGCAAACCAGACTGATAAAGGGTGAAGGGTAAAGGCTTGAGCATACAGTCTAAAATTAGGGAAAGACAGACCTCCGTGTAATCTGCAACGCTGTAAAGTAGTCAGCTTGATTCGAGGACGTTTCTATCCCATATATAACGAGAAACACATCCCAGATAGCAACAAAGTCTGGGCCGAGTCTGGCTTACATTAGGCACTTCTGGCTTAGTTCTGGCACTGTTTTTTTCACACTCTTGTGTCAAACAGCATTAGGCTGAGCTCTGGCTGGAGTCTGGCTAACCAAAAGAAACAAAAAGCTAATTTTATCTGTTTGGCTGAGCCCTGGCTTGAGTTCGGTCTGCCAGAATAAGAAAATATTTGGCTGAGATCTGGTTGGGTTTTGGTTAGCCGAAGAGTAAATAAAAGATCTCTGGCATGTATGTGCTGTACTGTAAAACAGCCGTGAAGATGTGGTGTTAATTGGTTCATATTTTATACATCATTATAAGGTTAATTTTGTCAAAAAAAATAATAAAATGAAATATGTTTGATATAGGCCTAGTTAAAAATACTTCTAGATATTTATTCAAATAGTACACTTTTATCAAAAGTGATTTAAAAATGAAGTATACAAAAGTAATCATAAGGAGGCAGGTTTTAAAGGAAAGAAGACTTGATTATTCTGTTGGCAAGATTATTTTAATGGGCAGTTAAGGATGTGCTTTTAACGATTGAATGGGACTGAATGAGTACTTTGTGGTTATCCAAATGGTAATCAATATGCCACAAGTTTTTTATTACCGAATTTATTACCATTTGTATAAACAGTTTTACTACAAAAACCCATGGTTAAACTATGGTTTTTGTAGCAAAAACCATATGCTTGACAAGAGTTTTCACAATTCCTTAACAATGAATAATCTTTATAATCTCCATAGAATAGCCTATACAGATTATAGGTATTTGGAGAAGAAACGTTTATGTTCTCCACATTGAAATCGGTTGAGAAATAAAATATGATTGTGTTTTTTTAAAATCCGCGGCTCTCCAGGAAACTTGCGTGTGTTTTTAGAGCAGTCTTGCTCGTTCTAATATGGCAGACGGGTCAATGCGGCGTCTGTGGTTGCTTGCTGATACGATGACGCAGTTTGCAATGCATCTTGGAAATAGTAGTTGATTTACATTTACGGTGTTAAATCCGCTTTACAAAAAGGACTACTTTTCCCAGAGCGCACTCTGGGATAGGCTTTTTTGTGTGCAGTTACTGTGGTTGGATTTTATTTGTTTTAATGTTAGAGGTACTAGAATTATTCTTAGCCACCATTTACAGTGCTTAATGGAAAATATGTGGGTTTACAGTGAGCGAAGTAACACGAGAAAAGGGCTGTTAAAAGAGTCAACAAGATGTTTGAATCTTTGGACAATGAAATTAATTCTCAGCCTGAAAAGTGGGCAACCCAAGAAGTTCTAGTGTTTACTGTTTTAGTGTTTTGACTTAATAGTGACGGCATGTTTTAAATATATTTCAGGTACTTGAACTGGGATTGCTGGGTGGAGTGGACGTAAAGGACGCAGTCTGGTGGATTATGAGGCAAGCAATCAAAGATGACTGCGCCAAAGTGGTGAACTGGAAAGGTGTACATGGGAAAGCACCTTTCCAAAGCTTGCAGCTTGTGATTTGTAAGTGCATTTTTATTGTGTCTAAATCTTTCTGGAACTTCATGACTATTCCCTCATGTCATGAATGAATGTTGAAAGTTTTAATTATTGGACTGGTAGTGTCTTGTAATACAAATGCTTTATGTCTCTATTGTTCATTTTTATTTAAATGTATTTTTTAGCTCTGTATTTGTATGCTCCTATTCTAGAGGCTGTAAGAAGAAATCCTGTGTGCACAGACAACTGGGCTGGAGGTCGAAAAGATGAATGTGGTTTCATCTAGCTGGTGACCGTGAGGGTGGCAGAAAAAGAACACCTTTGCAAAATGTTAATGCAAACCACACATTTTAAGTTATTTTAAAGGTAGGGAATCTGTTTTACATTGTTGCAACTTATATTTTTTAGCTTTTTTGCACATCTGTAAATATTAATTGTATTTTATTTGTCTTTTATAACCAGCTTTTTGTCTGTTTCTGTAATTTAATATTTATGCATGAGACATTTACAGTTTTGCTTTTACACTTTTGCTTTCTTGTTTGTATCAATTTAATTTATTGCTTGGTTTCGGTTGCCTTTTGGTATGTTTCATTATACATGACACTTTTTTTTTTTTTTTTTTAAATTTCATTATTGCTTTCTTTGTAACAATTTAATTTAGTGTCTTGTTTTTATTCTTGTATTGTGACTACTTGCTTTTATTTTGCCTTACTCTAGTGTTATTTTTAGTGTTATCTGTAAATTTTATATCATTTTGTCTTTTTATAACCAGTGTTTGTTTCTGTCTTTCAGTATTTATGCATGACACATTTATGCTTTTTAAAAAAATGTTATTATTGCTTTATTGTTTGTAACAATTTAATTTATTGCTTGGTTTCTGTTGCTTTTTGGTACGGTGGCTGAGAGGGCTCAACACGCTGCAACAGAAGAAAACGCATGCAAATAGAAAAAACACCAGCAAATTAAGAAACCAGCTTCATCAGTTTGACAGCACATGTGCTGAAAATATGCAAAACACAACCAAATACAGAAATGCGCTGCAAATGGCAGACCAACAATGCAAATATTTACTCGACAGTGGTGTTTTTATTGTTATTATTATTTATTGGTTGCATTGTATTTGCATCATGTGTGTTGTCAAACTGATGATGATGTTTTCTTAATTTGCTGGTGTTTTTTTTTTTTTCTGTTTGCATGTGTTTTCTTCTGTTTCAGTGCGTTGAGATCTCTCAGCCACTGTATTTTGGTCTGTTTCTGTATTTCATTATTTAAGCATGACGCATATACTTTTTTTTTAAATTGCATAATTGCATTTTTTTTGTAACATATTAATTTATTGCTCTGTCTTTTTATTCTTGTATTGTGACTATTTGTTGCTTTTGTTTTGCCTTACTCTAGTATTGGTTTATCTTTTTCCTGTTGTTTTTATTTTTCCTTGTATCTGGCTGAGATTTTCTTCCCCTCTCAATAAAATGCTGTACTTTGCATTTGTGTAGTGTCATTCTTTTATTATTCCTTGCTCAATATAAACAGGGATAATTTCTGGTTCGGTTTTGGGGACTCTGGCATAATATTGGCTCAGTTATGGCTGTTTTCTGGAGCTTCTGGATAAGTTGTGGTTGAGTTCTGGGGTAAAGGTGATGGCAGTTTGGCTCCTGTGTGGCTGACATCTGGGGATTACGGTGGTGTTGTGGGCCAGTTCTGGATAATTTCTGGGTACATTGTAAAGCTCTGGGCAAGTTTTGGTCTGCTTCCGGCATTGCTCTGGCTGACTTTTGGCAAACAGCACTTGGGCCAACCTTGGACCGTAATTCCATGCAGTATGTGGGCCAAAATGTCAGCCGAAATTTAGCCAGATCCGGCCCAAAGCCAATTTGCTATCTGGGATGCATCAAGTGTATTCCAGAAACCAGCAGGTGGAGAAAGAGGAATCATAGATGAAAAGAAATTAATATGTGGGGAGACATTCATTTTAATCACCGACATACGAGCATGAAAAGAAGTAGGGAGACGAGACCAATTTTCCAAGTCTGAGGATACTTTTGCTAAAATACTATTCAGGTTTTTTTGAGAGAATTTTCTGCAGGTATGGAAAGATCTCTATCCCCAGGTACTTAAAGGATGTAACCACTGGAATAGATATGGATATGAGTGTGGGGTCAACTTCAAAATTTAGTGGGAGTAAACATGACTTTCTCCAATGAATTTTAAACCCAGAGGGATCCAAAATGATCGGATAGGATGTGACGGATTCTCCAAAAACAATAAGATGTCATCAGCAAACAATGAAATATGATGGTATGTGTTACTAATAATTATTGGGGACATAATTTCAACCGCTTGAGCTAAGGGTTCCAAGGATAAGCCAAATAACAAAGGAGAAAGCGGGCAACCCTGACGCTCGATGTATAACGAATAGATTTGAACAAACTGACCCTGTAAGGACAGCAGCTGCAGGATTGGTATACAGAACTTTAATCATCTACTATCTTTTTGTGTCGTTTTCTCTGAAGAAAGAAGCATATTTCTTTAATACCTGAACTCTCCTGAAATAAGAGAGTTATTTCTTATAAAGCCTTTAACCGCATTCCAAAGTGTTCGTGGATCATCCACTGAGCCCCGGTTAATTTCAATAAACTCAGCAAACCTATTTCTGAACTGACTGCAAAAACTTTCGTTCTGTAACAATCTAGGGTTAAATCGCCATCTAGAGGCCCGAAATGGCCGAGGGACCAAAAATAATCTGCACAAATTACCATCATGATCAGACAGAGATAGGGATCATATATCCGCGTCTTGAGCACCTGAAGATAAAGTAGAAATAAAAATATAGTTGATTCGTGAATAGATTCTATGAGTGGCGGAGAAAAAAGTGAATGACCTAGCAGAAGGGTTTAATAATCGCCAAATATCCACTAGTGAGGATGAAGTTGCACATTGCCGAAGTTTACCAGAACAAAGAGCTTGAGAGTGTGATCCTTTGGTCTAGATCTATCTAAAGTGTGGGATATTACAGAATTCATATCTGCACCCATTACAATTTCAGAGTCAGAGAATTTCAAGAGATAAACTGAGAGTAAAGAGAATAAATTAGGGTCGGGGATACATGGAGTGTAAACTGAAAAAAAAATACGATATTCCTATTCTCCACTGCTGTTTTCATGCGTGTTACTCTACCATCAGAGTCACAGCCTTTATCCAAAATAGTGATATTTAAAGTCCTCCGCACCAATATTAAGACACCTTTAGTTTCAGTATCTGTAGATGAATGAGATACCACTTCATAAAACTTATTATTGCACCTGCGTACATCCTCCTCTTTCAAATGGGTCTCTTGAACTAAAGCTATATCAATCTTTCTTCTTCGCAAAAAATCCAAAAAGCTTGTGCGTTTGTGAGGGCCATTTAGGCCATTAATATTGCAACTCAGAATATTAAGCTCAGTCATAAGTATCAGATAGAAATGCTGCTGGATATGACAATGTACAACTTAGAAAATGAAACCATTTGAGTCTACCATCAAACCACCCCTCATCCTTCCTATCCTCGTTTGTAGAAACATAACCATATTCCAATGAACTATGGCGGATCACACCAAGAACGAACCTTGATCCACCGACTGGATCTTTAGTGCCATCTAATGGAGGGCAAGAAGAATGTGAATATTTCATATTTTTTGGTTCATATATTGAAGATCAGGGGCCCGTTTCAGAAAGGAGGTTAAGTGAAAACTCTAAGTATGTTAACCCTGAAATGAGGGGAACTCTGGGTTTTCTGTTTCAGAATGGGAGGTATGTTAAACCCGAGAAAGCAGGGTAAGTCCTCCCCCTTTTTAAAGCGCCAGCGGTGTTTAAATACTTAATTCATTAATTCATGCTGCACAAATGCTTTTCATACTGAGTATTTTTTCTTACCCTATTGGCAGATAATTTGCAAAATAAGAAAAATGCACTTAAATTAGCTTATTTTTTCTTTTCCCCAGGAAACAAGACAAAAGAAAAGCATTTTTTGCAGTGCAGGTACATTCATTCACTGCGAATATTTTCATCATGAGGACACTGTCAAAATGACAAAAATAGCATCCTGTAGATGAGGAGGCTGCAATAATTTGTAGGGAGTTACATTCATGTCAGGAGAGGATTTTTTTGCTTGCTATAGCCACATGCTATATTATTTGAGCAGTACTATATTTGAATGATAGTTTTCTATATAATATCAGGGATGCAGAGCATATTAGTAAGGCCGCTGTATGCAGAGAGGTAAGGAAAGTTTGCCTCACTCTCACGTGAGCTCTTTCTGAATATGTTAGTGTTGTTTCCTCGGCACAAACCCATGAGAGCATCAAAGAGGAGTTTCACAGGATTGCAGGTCAGTGGTGTAGAAATCAGGTTAAATGACGTTCACACATATCTTGTTGCAACCTCTGGAAGTAACCTAATAATTAGAATTTCCTTTAGGATTTCCAATGTGGTTGGATGCATTGATACACATATTCCCATCATTGCACTTTCCGAAAATGAAACAGATTACTGTATGGAATGAAAGAATACCAGATGAAAGGGTAGTCTGACATATATGCCATACACCACAGGTGTTAAATAAACACAAATTATTCACAATTTATTTGGTCATCTTTATTTGCTAAATACAAAAGCAACAGTTCTTTTTTTTCCTGTTGGATTTTAATATTCTTCCTCCATCTCCTCTTCTTCTGTCAGTGGTGGTGGTGCAGGTCCTTCCATCATTTTGTGAGCCTCTGCCTTCTTGCAGTAGAAGTAGAAGTTAGAAGTTAAATGTTTTAAATGTTAATTTCATTACCCTAATTCAGAAATGTAACAGGTTGGATTAGAGAACATTATGTGAAAAGAGCATTAGACTATGTGGAAAAAGCTGCTACACATTGAAATAGATACTGAATGATATTTATTTAATATGTCAAATGTTTGTAAAGTCATGAAACCTACACCTATGAACCTACACCCAAGAATCTTTTATGCTTAATGCTTTACCTGATTGAATTATATTTTTATACTTCATTTTTAGCTGCTACCATATATTATTTTTTCTTCTTTTTTTGCCCGTGGGATACCATGAAAATGAATATTAGTTCAATAACTTACCGTTCTGCCAGTTTTCACCTCTGATATTATAATAATGATTAAGAAATAAACTTACGTTTGACCCGGAAGTATGCAGACGTCTGTTTGTTGGGTGCTGTTGCCATGGTGAATCGTAATTTCGGAGCTCCATTGATCATGGCTTTTCATAGTCGTGGTGCACGCGCTTAACTCAGAGTAAGTCTACTCAAGAGTTGATTGAACTAACTCAATTCAGCTGTTCTGAAACCCAAAACTCCGAGTTTCCCATCTCAGGGTAAGTCAACTCAGAGTTCAAGTTTGAACTTAGAGATGGTTGAACCTCCTTATTTAAACAGGCCCCTGTTAGAAGGCTGAAGATATTTTAGAGACAAGCACTGGAATCAATATGGTGAATCAATTGTGTTATGGTGAACAGAAACTATTGTTTTTCAAGTGTGTGTGTGTATTTCAGTGATTTAATGACACAAGCGCATTTTCACGGTTCTCTGATGTTGGTTTATGGTGACTGGTGTTTCAGGAGCCAAATCAAATTGAATATACTAATAATAGGCAGAATGATAATAATTGTTTTATTATTATTATTGTTAGTTTTAATTTAATGAAGACAAAATATATTACTGCTGTAAATCACAATTGTACTCTAAAATGAAAAATTAATATTTGATGATTTATTTTACATTAAAAGTTACAATGCTAATATTTATTATCTTAAAGTCAGCATGTAACTGAAGTTGCCATAGTTTTTTCTTCCCTATTATGACGTAAATCCGAATGATTTTGGATCTGGAATTGATTGGATTGTTGTGGTTTGCTATTGCTGTGATGTCATGTGAGTGACAGGTTGTCCCACCCTCACGTCAGTAAACGCATCATCAGAGAAGAGAAGAGCTGATTAGATTACGAGGACACATGAATTAAAAAATAATATTAATGATGTGCTCAAATAAATCATTTATAAAAAAACTGCAATATTCCATAAAAAAAAAAAAGAATGGTCAATTTTCATGGTGACTTTGAATTAATAATTTTCAAACTCTCAAGCTTTTTGCAAAACACTGTAAACTTCTGTTGGAAATAATGCAAACGTGTAAATAAAGCGAACATAGCGCATATTGTGTTCACAAATGCACATTTTAAACTCAGCACAGAGATGGAATTCGCTGCATTTACTGAGAACCAACACCAAGCCACTCTGAAACATAGAACGCAACACTATATTGCAGCTTTTGATTTGATAATCACACTGACTAACCTACATTGTGATTTCAGTTTTATTTCAATTAAATTTATTGTGCAGGCCCATTTATTTATTTGTTTTAACTTTACATTCGATTTAATGAAATTAAAGCTGCAGTCCGTAAGTTTTGCCTCTTTGTCGCCATCTCTGTTTGAAACCTGCAATTGCAGTTAGTTGTGGAATTATCATGTGGGTTGTGCATCGCCACGGCTCCTCAGCACGGATTAGTCTAATGTTTTGAGGAGTAATATGTGTACACTGTCACCGCACAGTTGTGGTACTGATACTGTACTTCGGAATTACAGATACTACGTCTTGGAAGTATGACCAAAATAATAAGTTTCACCGGAAAATGTCATCTGAACAAGTAAGTAACATGTCTGGCACTTTTGTTCTGACCGACTGCAAAAAAAAGCATTACAATAAATCGCGCAATCAATGGTGATTCAATCTAACGATAGCTTAGCTCATATCACATCAAACCGTGCAAATTATTATTATTGTTATACTTTGTTCTCAAATTGTAGATTTTGTAGACTGTAGATTTTAATTTCTGTACAGTCTAATCTTTTGCTTTTGACTACGGGTGAATCTCCAGTTGTCACTGATGATTGTCGTTTAGACTTTTCTGGATTACAATCTGCCATCAAAATGATATGTTTCATTATTCCAGCTGCTGTGAGAAAAGGCTATAAATGATCCGCCACCTGCAGCATTCTCACATGCCACACTACTACAGATGTGACGTAATGACGCAAAGACATGCTTGAAAATCCACCAGTACCACTCAAATTAGAATACATTATTAGTTTACCGTTGTGAATCGGGCTAAGGTAAGGAGATAGTTTAGAACACTGGCTGGTTATGTACTTGCTCAAACTTTGATTTTGGATCATTTTTAACCAAAAAAAGTGACGGACTGCAGCTTTAAATTAGCTTTTCATCAACTCCTGTAGTTCCCTCGCGAACCCCAGTTTTACGGTATTCAAGGTTTTTCCGCTGCGCATATAATACTGACATGCCGGTAATGACAGTAGAGGGGAAACCAGCGCCCGCACTATTTGATTGGCCAATTCAGCTTGAATCAAGTTGACATGACATCATCGTGAATATAGCGGTGTCACACAGTGCGTGCGTGCGCCCATACTTGTAATTCACACAGCGCTCATACTGACGCTTCCTCCGCTCCATCCTCAACCACTGCAGTCATGGTAAGTCCATTATCACGGCCAGCCATCTCTCATTTTCACTATAATGCAGGTAACGCCTTTTAGTCACACAGTCGGTAGGTGACCGTTAAACAGAATGTTGATCTCATTAGGTTTTTTTAAGCCACCAAGCTCTGCTTACCTCACGCATTTAATACGCACACGTGTCTTGGTTTGCTCTGAGGGTTTTGTTTTTGAGGGAGAATTTCAATATCCTTTATTGTAAGATCAAACCAGTGCATCTTCGGTTTTAATGCTGATCTTCTCTGTTGCCCTCCTCATCCTGGTATGGACAGTCTGACTTCACAGAGGACCAGATTTGTGGTGAGTAATAAATGTTGACTACTTAAATAAATTGTGATTATGAATTCGTCGAGGATATATAGTTGCGTTTGTGTTGCCGGTTAATGCAAGATAAGCGTAGGCCTGCACATCAGCTTACACTGGCTGACAGATGTGCAGTCAATGCTTAGCACAGACACATTATGTGATGTACAAACTGATGTGCAGTACCTAATGTCCAATGTAACAGAAAAAATCGACTGAAGGTTTCTTTATATATATATATATATATACACACACACACACATTTCTGGTGCTAAATTGCTGATGTTACAGTGCAGACAGCTTTCAGATGCGGCGCTTTTGAAGTACCGGAAGCTGTTGCTGCTGATGTGGAATGTGTAGCTAGAGACGCTACGTATAAACAACATCAAAATGCATTAGGTGTGAATTCAAGAAAATTATAATAATGTGATCTGCTGAATTTCAGCGAGCTAAGGTGGCGTGATATCGTGAGCTATGTTTTTTTAAAAAAAGTCGTAGTAGCTACAGCACAAAGCTCCAGGTTAAACGTTTAATGATCACGGGCGAGTGCTGCGGATTTGATTCACATCAGTGACTCGAATCTTTTGAATCAGGTCACTGAAAAGATTCATCCACTGACTCGTTCAGTGACCCGTTTGCAGGTTACATCGTTACGCCTGTACTGTAGATAATGTTAATAAATCATGTTATCTATGGTAGGTGGGGACAAGTGTCTTTTGTGTTATGATTATGAATGAGTCATTTAATCATTCACCCAACCGATTCGTAAATCGCGATGAAACTGAAATTGTGATGTACATCTAAATGTAACGGATTATTAAAAAATAAAAAATGTAGGGCGGGGACCTAGTTGGATGCATCGGTTGTTTATTAGATTTTGAGACAAGGTAGTTATCTTAATAAAAAAGTAAAGGTAGATGATTTTGTTTATTGACTCTCCAAAATATATTGATAACAATTCCATATATACAATTCAATTTGGTTATTAAAGCTAATTGAAAAGTAAAACTTTGAAACTGCTGTCTTTATTTATTTATTTATGTGTTTGTATGTTTTTTTTGTTAACCCCTTGTATTACTATATTGTATGTTTAGCATTGGATGAAAAAACAAGATAGAGTTATGATATTTTGATTAAAGATTACTAGGTCAAAAAGCATGCATGGATAAATCATTCACAATAAGATCAGTAACATGCATTTAGAAAATAGACAGGATAAAATGGCATTTTATGCTGATTTCGTTATAAACTGCTGAGCATGAATTTTATCAAGCTATAGAAAAAAGACAACAATAGCCCAACTAAATGAAGAGATTCAATAACGTTCTCATGTCACTAATTGAAATCTTCGGTCGCTTTAACACATTTCTAATTCTTGTGTTGGTCTATTATGTAGTATTCTACCTTGTTTATTACAAAAACACACACATTAGAGTACATAGTGCATAGGGTCAGTGCAAAGTGTATAGTGTGTCATTTGGGACACAACTAATATTCCTGTTGATGTAGTGCTGCGATCTCTCTTCTGCCCATATATGGTTAATCACAGAGAGTGTGTGTGAAGTTTGACTCAGGCTGGCCGGAAGTGTCGCATTCCTGTAAGCTGCTCTGCCAAGCGTTATGATAGTGATCTCAAAACCTCAAGCAAGAACAAGAAGCCTAATCATTTTAGATCAGAATTTGCTTGTTGCTTTAGATTAGAATAAATCACGTTGGCCTGGTTTCACAAACAGGGTTTAGATTAAGACAGGATTAGGCCTTAGTTCAATTATGACATTTAAGTAGCTTTTATAAACATGCCTTGAAAAACATTTTAAGATATGTCAGTGCAAGTTGCTTTCAGTTAAAATAGCTCAAACATGGGACTGTGTCTGTGAAAAAGAGTAAATTAAGTTTTACTCATTGTCATTTTCTGTTTTCAGTCCCTATAACTACACATAATTTTCTGCTTCACCTGCCTGATGCATTTTCTCGCTCTCTTTCTCTTGCTAACAGAGTTTAAGGAGGCCTTCCTCCTGTTTGACCGAACAGGAGATGGGAAGATCATGTACAATCAGTGTGGGGATGTGATGCGTGCTCTGGGGCAGAACCCTGTCAATGCTGAGGTCCTCAAGGTCCTGGGCAACCCCAGTAATGAAGGTCAGACCCTTCTTTTGCTGCATTGTCCTGTGTTATTTGTTAAAAAAATGCATTTCTTTTAGTACAGGAAATTGTTAAAGGTTGTTGATATAAGCAAGATTGAATCATGCCAATTTTATTGGCTAAAAATAACAATGTTTAAAAGCCCTGCCCTGTTCATTTAAAGGGATAGTTCACTCAAAAAGGAAAAGTCTGTCATCATTTACTCACCCTCATGCTGTTCACTTCCCCTGATCAATAAGCTATACTTTTCCTATTCTGTCAGACAAAGCAATCTGTCTCCTTTAATCAGTCTAAAATGCAATTAGGACGACTTCAACAGTCCCACTGAATTAATCTACTAATTAATTAATTATAATTCAATTATTAAGTGATGATTTTCTAGCTTAATCCTCAGTGTGTTAAGATGTTGGTGTGAATAAAAATAAGAGTGATTGTAATGTGCTTTTTCTCAGACATGAACATGAAAATGCTGGACTTTGAGCAGTTCCTGCCCATGCTGCAGGCCATCGCTAAGAACAAGGATCAGGGCTCCTTTGAGGACTTTGTGGAGGGGCTGCGGGTGTTTGACAAAGAGGGAAATGGAACGGTGATGGGCGCTGAGCTGCGACATGTCCTCACGACGCTGGGTAAAGAGTCAAGGCCTCTTTTAGAATGATATAACAATAGAGTATAATACAATCTTTCTTTGATTACTTCCAAGCATTTCTTGCTTTTAGAACGCGTCTTAGGGTGTTTTTCTCTGCTCCTTTGAACAGTTCACTGAGAATTCTATTGATATTTATTTTGGAAACCTGAACTAAAATAAAGTACTTATGAATGTTTGACGAGAGAGAGTGAAAGTAGGGATGCAACATAAGAGATATTGTTTGCAATCAGTAAGGTTGTTATAGGAATAGAAGTCTTTCATTGATGTTTTTTTTTGTGTGTGTTTTTACCTGAAAAATACAGCTTTTTCTTAAGCAAACAATTTTTATGGACAAACATTTTTTATGATGCCATTGTTGTCAGATTTTGCTAATTTAAAGTTATATTTGGCTTTTACCTACCCTGGTGAAAAAGAAGTACAGTTTAGCATACTTAAAGCTATTCATTGCGGAAATAATATACTTTAAAATAATTCACTAAAGTAAACTGAATGTAATGTTTTTGGACATTAATGTTAATTGCAATTAAATGAAAAATGTATTATAGTTTATATTTATATTCAGTGCAGCTGAACTTTAGAGTTCTTCATTTGACCCACTTAAGTACGTGTCATATATTGTCTTTGAAATATGATTAAAGTGTCCTGCTGAATGTTCTGACAAGCATTTATTGTAAACTAAAATATACTTTATCTTACTGATTCTTTTGAAACTTGTTTATCATGTATTTAAATATATTTGTAATTACACATTTGTAATGATTTTTAGTTTAGTGCTTTTGAAATATTAAAGGTAATATTGAACTCACTACAGTTAAAATTATATTCAAGTACTTTACATGTGCTTTTATATGTTAATCAACATTTAAAATAAATGTGCTTCTTTAAAGCACAACAAAAGATTATTAAAACATGATTTGAAATGTTCTTTAAAGTAAAACTTTTAATTTGACATTATTACAAAGTGCACTTAAAGTCACTATGAAATCAAAATGGATAATTCTTATTTTTATGGAATATTGCAGTATTTATTATAATGTATGTCACTCACATGAGATCACAGCAATAGCAAACCGAAACGATCCAATCAGTTCCCGATGGACAAATCAAGCCCCGCCCTACTTTTTTTTTTTTTTCAAGAAGCCGTTTTCACGTTTCTTTATATTATTTGCATAACAAGTAAAATATTTTGAAATAAAATACATAGATATTTTGAATCATAAAATCAGATTTGTATTGAATGATACTTTTTGTTGGATATAATACCGGTCCTTCCAATCAAAGAGATTGAACGCCAACAAAGCACTAGAAGCACCTTGCACACCTTCTAAAGAATTACATTCTGTAAAACATAGGTTGAAATATATTTTTGAGGAGTGTCTTCTTGCCCGTGTTTTAGGTGAAAAGATGACAGAGGAGGAAGTGGAGACGCTCTTGGCAGGACATGAGGATGCTAATGGCTGCATCAATTATGAAGGTACAACAATCACATATGGGTCTTTTTTGTTCTCTGAACATCAAGACTGTGGTGAAAGTGTCAATGTTTAATCCATTTGCTTTTCCTCCTGACAGCGATTGTGCGCCACATTATGGCTGGTTGAGGAGAGGGTACGGATGGTCCTCAGTTTGTTTTTACTCATTCTTCTCTCCTGCAGCTCCCTCTATCTATATCCTCTATCTACTCCTCTATCTATATCTACTCCGTCCCCTGGCTTTAGCCTAGCATGTAGCATTTCTGCATGTGCATAATGTAGGCGTCTCCTAACTCCCACTGTTGCCATGGTGACGCTGTACCGGCGCTAACAGAGTTTGCTGGTCACCCTTATGCCCATCTCCCCCAAACCAGTCAATCCTCTTTATTCTGAAATGATGTGTTCCAACTTTAATATTGTATTTTCAAATCCCTTTTGCTTGCACTACTTCTAATAGGCCACATACACAATGCAGCTAAATACAGTTGTCATTCCACTTTCTGAGTGCACTGCTGAGTTTGGTGCTTTTCAGTGCCAGTCAAAGTTTGGAATAATTAAGATTTTTTATGTATTTGAAAGAATACTCTCCAAGGCTGAATTTATTTGATCAAAACTACAGTAAAAACAGTAATATTGTAAAAAATATTACATTTAAAAAAAAAAACATTTCTATTTTAACATTTTAAAATGTAATTTATTAAACAGCGCTTCATATTTTTTGTGGATTCTTTGATCAACAGAAAGTTCAAAATAACAGCATTTATTTGAAATAGAAATCTTTTGTAACATTATAAATGTCTTTACTGCCATCTTGACCAAAGTTCTGAATAAAAGCATTGATTTATTTTCTTTTTCTTTTTTAATGTACATCCTTCCCCAAACATTTGAATAGTAGTGAATCACGGTTTCCACAAAAATATGAAGTAGCAAAACAGCATTTTTCAACATTGATGATATGAAATGTTTCTTGAGCACCAATTCAGCATATTAGAATGATTTCTGAAGGATCATGTGACACTGAAGACTGGAGTAACGATGCTGAACATTAAGCTTTGTCATCACAGGAATAAATTACATTTTAAAATATATTACAATAGATAGAACAGCTATTTTAAATTGTAATAATATTTCACAATATTACTTTATTACTTTATTTTTGATCAAATAATAATGCAGCCTTGGTGAGCATAAGAGACTTCTTTGAAAAACAATAAATCTTAATTATTATTAAACTTTTGACCACTAGTCTACATGAGTGATAACTGTTTTTAAATGTGATTGTCACTCCTAAATCTCTGCAGTGTGTACGCAGACATACAGTATACAGAAGCTGAAGGTATTGTGAAAGAAAAATGACTATCAGCATCATATTTAAAGGCTAAAACAGTGCCAGGGTAGGGGATTTGGATGGGTCCTTTATAGAATCTCCTACTTTCTGTTACAAACATCTGCTGTTACTGTAGGAGGCTTTGTAAGGAGATGTATTGTAGTTCTAGTATCCAGTCCTGTCATAGTGCTGTTTCTGCTTTCTCTCTCTTCTTTACTTGTGTATTTATCTGTTCTCTTCATGACTTTATAAGGTATGCTAACTCATTCTAATTTCTTTTAGGCCTGGACAATCTCTCTTCCTCCCCTTTCTGTCAAATCATCCTGGGGCTTCTGCATTTCACCCATAATTGTTGCAGGGAAATGTAGTTTGACTGCCAGCCACTGAACTACACATACTCTGTGATCTTTGTCTGTTTATGGGTCTAGAAGTATCTCGAACTTCATGTGTGGTGTCCATGGCAACATTTGCTGATCTAGTGGGTTGAATTTTGTTGGATCACTGCCTCATATTTCTTCTTCTTCTTTTTTTCTCTCTTCTACAGAACTCGTAAGGATGGTCATGAGCGGTTGAAGAATTCAAACACATTTTTTTTTTTTTGTCAGTCAGGCCCCACATTTATGTGATTTATTCATTTCCATATTAGCTTTTTTAATTATTTGTTCTTAATTTTTTCCTTAAGTGCCTTTTATCATGTTTCTGGAGAATTATAGCTCATTTCATTCCAAAAACTTCCATTGATGTTCATAGGTTTGCTTGAATACCTTCCATTCAGCCATTGCATTCTTTCCACTGCTCATTGTATTCAGCCTGTTTGTCTTAACCTGTGAGGGACATTTTGATAGGCTCTTATTGCAGTTTTTTTTTTAATTAACCTGTTATCTAAATGTCTGTAAGTCATTTGACATCCCTCTTTATTGTTCATCATAATAAATATTCAGAATCATCTTTGGTTTTGTTGATTTCTCATGTCAGAGTTGTGAGTGGGGGTGTATGTGTGGGTTGCCTTGTAGGGCATTGTTGCACCAACCACTCCATTTTAGTAGAGATATTAATTAAAGCAACACAGACTTCTCTCTCCCAATAAACATGATACAAGACAATACCAAATTAGGAGTATGTGAAGGCGTTTGAATGTGCTGGCTGAGAACATGTTTTAGTGGTCCTGTTTACCTTAAGAGATAAGATGAATTACTAAACAAAACCTAAAGGACTGTTTAGACTTTTATGACATGTGTAATAATAACACTTAAACACTGCGTACTTCAGCTGCGATGTGTTGCGAGTGTGAGGGAGCGCGCAAACGGAAAGAAACGTGTGATGCGTGGCTGTTGTGTGATCCATAGTGTCGCGTCACGTTCCGTTTTCGCATTCAATTAAAGTCAACATGAAATGAACATTTATATTCTTATTTTTATAGACTATTGCAGTGTTTATCATAAATAATTTATCTGTGCATATTATTATTTGTCATGTGCCCGTTCCCACCAAGAACATAACATTAGCCCCTTTCACACATACAGTCTTTACTGATAAATTACCAGTAAATTACCGGTAACAGATCATGTATGAACAGGACCTTTTCAGAAAATACCGGTAAATTGATTCCGGCAATTTACCAGTAAGGGAAGTTGTAACATTACCGGTAATATGCTCTGTGTGAACGCGGAATGAAGACTACCGGTTACCGGTATTTTCACATATGAAGTCATAACGCGATGACGTAAGAAGTCTGCTTTGGGCAATTGGGCCAATCATAAAGACTTGATGACGTGTTACTCCGCGCTGTTTACAGTAAGCTTTTTGTTTTTCTATTTAAATATGCGCTAAATAGGGCTAAATGATCATCTTTGACCGTGTCGCACTTGAGACCCAGGCCCAGCCTTCTTTTCCATTCATCAGCGTTGCGGCTCTGCAGTTGGATACTGTTATGTGCGTCTTGTGTTTTTAAGAGCAAAAACGCGTTCTGTTTGATCATCAGCCTGTCACTCAGACGTGCAAAATATTTTGTCAAATTGAACTAAAGCGCTTCTCCTCATATGGGCGAATTAAGACAACATTGCGTTCATTGTTAAAGTTTTAATAATTCTAATTAAAACTTAACTCGAGTGGATTCTGATTGGCTGTAAGTTTTTAAACGCTCCTCAGCTGAAAAAAAAGTTCTTTCAATGATATTGTTCCCCTGTGTTGTTATAGTTATAGTTGTGGTGTGGACTTTCCTATTCTCATAGAATTCAAACAATTATTAAAACTGAATAGTTATCGTTATAGCAGTGTGACACGTAAGGCGAGTTACGTAATCAGATCACTTTTTTTCAAGTAACTAGTAAAGGAATGCATTACTTTTACTTCTTCAAATAAGTAACGCAAGTTACTTTTTGCCCCCAATCTTGGTTTCTGCCATACATTTTTTTCAAGTTCAAATCTGGCACATTCAGGATAGACTTGAGAGCTTCTTTTTGTACAGCTGTAATTACTTAAATTTGTAGCATGATAAATGTTCAACTATCCTTCTAATCCATAATATAAGATGGTTTTAAGATGGAGTACGCTTCACACAGCTCTTATCACTGATGATGCCTTTTATTGTGCACAACCGTTCAGTATTTATGAAACCAAAATTAATCCATTCTTAGTCAAACAGGTGCTAGACAGCTCCAGCTACATCTCCTCAAAGGACAAACCGGACGTTGCCAAACATTCACACACATCTCAATGGTTACCAGCTTTCACCATTAAAAAAAGTATAAACAAAATGTAAAAAAAAAACTAAAAACCTGACAACTACTTATACCACTACAAATGTAAAAGACAAAGACCAAAGAGCTGAGCAAATTGATCAAATGAGATATTCAACACTAGTTGAGGCGTGCAAAACTGTGAGGTTGATGTGAATCTGTTCTGTCAGTAATACTGCATGTTGGACTACTGCATACGTGTGCATTCACATACATGTGTGAGGATGTAAACTGCAGGTACGATCACAGTGGGAGTGTGTATGTTTGTTGAATATGATATTGGCAGACTTGATGTCCATCACCACTAGCATTTGTAGTCTGGAAACAAGGCAAATGAATGTAGAATTAAAAACAAACAAACATACATACATACAAAAAGATGTGTGGCAAATCATAGAGTGCATGCACACCACACACGCGCACACCCACACAGAGTCCAGCTTCATCGTATAAAACAACTGACACTTTCACATGAACATGTCAATAATATGACAACATCCACAATCATAAAGAGAAGGAAACATTACAGACATGTATAATATGATAACGTCATTCGTAATAGTGTAAAGAAACATATAAAAATACAAAAATAGGACGGTTACAATATGAAGATATGAGATACACAGACCACAGCTGCAAACGTAACTTTAAAATCCCTTGTCTCTACTCATCAGGTAGTTGCCACTAATTTGTAACAAAACAAAACGGTTTTCCTTCATGTCGTAAATACTTTCTGTGGGTTTGGCCTGATACTAAAACACCCATACACACACACACATAACACAATCTGAACCGAAATATCGGTTCTGGCATGAACACTGGATACTAAAATGTGTGATTTGATCTCACTAAAATGATTAATTAAACTCCATTTGTATTTTTTAAAAATACAACACACAACCAATGTGATTCCCTGCTGCGTTTCCCATAATTTTTTCATTGTCGGTTAAACATACACTCCCATAATTAAGTATTCTCATAAGCATGGCAATGAGATGTAAATGAAACAGGACTACTTTCACCTGTTAGAAAGGTAGAGTAACTTATGATATTTTGTGGCAGATGACGTGCACACATACCCCAAAAAATAACATGCAAACATCAATTATTGATGACATGACTTCCAGGTTTACAGTACATGTTGTCAGAGATGCTTCATACAAAGTAAACAGATTTAATACTAATTTGTCGTCTCTTTTTTCTCATGCTAAAAACAAATTGTACATTAAAAAAAACAGGCCAAACCACTGAAGCTTTCACATTGTCCCAAAAGTAAAACCGACATTCACGCGCACACATACAAAGTAACGATTACAAAGTCAAGTTTCTCTTCGGACTTACTCCAAATCGAGTGCTTCTATTAAACAAATACAAAGTGATAAAAAGAACATTGATAAAAGAAAACATCAAGTCAGGACTAATTTTGACTTTATGCTTCATCCCTCCAAAAAGTACGATTCGGGAAACATTCTGAAAGTGCAATTTGTTCTTGGTTTTCTTTTGTTTTTTTGTTTCCATGTGAGTACCTAATGTACATTGAGATGCTTCTGGAGTGCAGAATCCTGTAGTTCGACTCACAGTTAAGTGATGTTACTCAAAATGGAGGACAGACAAGGAAATAATTAGCCTTGTGTCTGGTCCTTGGATGTAGGCTGTTAGGGTCAGGAGTGCTTTTGTTGGGTGTTAACAGGGGTTTGGGTTTAAGACCTTTCCAAAAGTCCAAACAAAGGTCTTTTTTCTGGGGGGGTTTTGTCAGTCTTTTTCAAGGTTATCTGTGTTTAGCTTTAGCTATTTATTTTGAATCATGTCATGTTCAAGATGCTGGCAAAAATTCATTTATATCATTTTTTCCCAAAAATGATGAAAGTGACAAAAAAGAAGATATCGCTCCCTTTATCTCTATATCTTTTGCTTTCTATCTCATCTCCTTCATATTCTTCTCTGGAATCACCCTCTCTTTTACTGTGGTGGAGGCACAGGGGCGTTTGGATAGAGAGAATCCCCTGGTAGTGGAGTGCTGGAATCTGGAGGAAAACAGAAAAACAAAATAATCTATTAGACAATTATACAACAATTATATTAGTAGAAATATAATTATAAATATAGGTGCAAGCAGCAATTATCGGGGCCAAGCACAAAAAAGTACAATGAGTTATGCAAGCATGGCTGGGACCTTCATTATTTTATGCAAAATGGCTGAAAAATCTTTAATACAATGACTAGTAATAAGATTGCATCGCTTATCAGTTTTGACCAATAGTGGCACTGTTATCAAATTATAATGGTCTGGTCAGTGTGAGGTGACAATGACACATACAAAGTTTGGAGTCAATATGCAAAAGCGTTGCAGAGTTACAGCCTCGGAATCAGCTTGGCACCATGCCATCAAATTTGTTGATGCGTTATGCAAGAAAAGTTTGGTCAATCAAAAAGCTTTTAATCATTTTTTGCCAGCATAGTTTGAAGGACCAACAGTCTAGGAGGAGTTTGAAAAAATAGGCTTTCAAAGAAATTCAAAATGGCAGACAAGTTGGACCGAATATGACATAATTGGTATGACTCAAGGAATCTATAAAGACTAGTTTCATTAGTCAAAACTCAAAACTTTCTGAGTACCTTCAGGGCATGGTGCTAATGACACATACCAAGTTTCGTAAAGATAGGCTAATGCGTTTGCAAAATATATCATTTTACGTGAAAATTCAAAATGAAAAAAACTTATCTCCTGACCAGTAGGTGGCCCTGTGCCGAAACGCAATGTGTAGCCTCAGGTCATGCTTGTGATGACAAGTTTGGTCAAAATACTCTAAACTGTTGTGGAGGTATAGCCTTACATCAATTTTGACATGTTCTTCGTCGAATTAGTTAACATGTTATTCAAGAACAGTTGGGTTTATCAAAAAGCTTTTGATCAATTTTTGGCAGCAGGGTTTGAAGATGATCTGAGCCAATTTTGGTGAAAATCGGACAAACAGTTTGAAAAAGTAGGTTGAAAAAAAAAATTCAAAATGGCAGAAAACCTTACATTACGGAAAAGCCTTGAGCCACGGAATCAGAGGGGAAAACAATTTTCTTTCTAGCTCTTACAGTTTTAAAAGTTATTAGCATAAACAAAAGTACAATTTTGGACAGTTGGTGGTGCTAGAGGGATTGAGTTAGAGACTCCAAATTTGCTGTGGTTAATGTTGGGACTGTCCTCTATCTGTGTGCCAAATTTCACAACTTTTTACCAAACGGTTCATTCTATGGGCTGCCATAGACGCCAGAGCAGAAGAAGACTAATGGATACAATAGGTGCCTACGCATATTATTTATATTGAATTATATTAAATAGATATATAATAAGCATTAATAATAAATAATAATATAAATATAAAATATATAAAAAATAAAATAATAATATAAATATAAAATATATAAAAATTAAATAATAATAATATAAATACAAAAATATAAAAGTACATTTACACCTGACAAAATGGAAAAGAAACAAACACAATGTGAAAAAAATTAATCTGATTTTAATAAACATTTCTAAACCAAAAAACAATTTTGACCTATTTTAATTGTAAAAGACCAAATTTCATATTTCATGATGATCATTCAGTCCATTTTTTAATCAAATCATTGTAAGAGCAATTACACTACAGTTCAAAAGTTTGATTTTTTTTTTTTTTTTTTTAAAGAAATACTTTAATTCAGCAAGGACACATTAAATTGATCAAAAGTGAAAGCAAAGAGTTTTACATTGTTACAAAAAAGTTCTAAAAATAAATGCTGTTCTTTTTATATTCACCAAAAATGCCTAAAAGTATCACGGTTTCCACAAAATATTAAGCAGCACAACTGTTTTCAACATCGATAAAAATAAGAAATGTTTTATGGAGAGCAAATCATA
The DNA here is from genome assembly GCA_039654105.1 of Coreius guichenoti. Taxonomy (NCBI): domain Eukaryota; kingdom Metazoa; phylum Chordata; class Actinopteri; order Cypriniformes; family Gobionidae; genus Coreius; species Coreius guichenoti. The sequence goes on along the minus strand of CM077180.1, from coordinate 30,837,701 downwards.
TTAGAATGATTTCTGAAGGATCATGTGACACTGAAGACTGCAGATGCTGAAAATTCAGCTTTGCCATCACAGGAATAATATGAAGTATAAAATATATTAAAATAGAAAACAGTTATTTTAAATTGTAATAATATTTCACAATATTACGGTTTTTATTGTATTTTTGTTCAAATAAATGCAACCTTGGAGAGCATTAGAGGCTTTTTTCAAAAACCTTTAAAAAATCTTATCGACCCCAGACTTTTGAACAATGGTGTATGTACACCCCTACTGGACAGGTACTGTATATATAAACAGTATATCAACTTCATAGCGTGTGTACATGTGTATGTTTCTATGTCATTACCGTGCGCTGCTCCAGCCTGTGCGTTGGTCGGGGGAGAACTGTGAGAGGCAGGTGGAGGAGCTTCATTGTGGGCATTAGAGGCGGTCACGGGGGCGGGGCTTGGTGTTGGGGGCGGGACAGAGACATTAGCGACAGGTTGGTGGGGTACAGATGGAGTACTGCCAGACTGATTGCCAGGCTGGTTGCTGTGCTGCTGGTGTTGGATCTGCTGGAAGTGTTGCTGTCGGGCTCTCATCTCTGCATACTTCAACTGCTCCATATGAAATGACTGACGATCAGCAAGAAGCTGCTGCCTCTGATACTCCAACTACAAACATAATATACATATTTGCATATTCATTTCTAATTAAAGGAGGAACAGTTTTCCTAAAAATATGAAGAATTTCAGTGAATAAAGACCAGTGTTCGGGAAAGTTACTTTTAAAAGTAATGCATTACAATATTGCGTTATTCCCTAAAAAAGTAACTAATTGTGTTAGTTACTTTTTATGGAAAGTTACTTTTTCTCATCTGGGCCTGCTTGCTTGCTTGTTTTTTAATAACAAAAAAACAAATAAGCCTCAGGCTGAAGGAAAAGCAAATTTACACCTGTACAGTAGAGGGCACAGCTCAAACAAACCTTTCAACTGTGCTGGCATTCTGGATTACAGAAGAATAAGATGCAGAAGAAGCAGGTTAGAAATTGCGCTCGGGGGCGGGAAGATCCCCCCTCCGCACGCCACTGCTTGTAATATAATGCAAAAATCATTTGAATTACTTTCGGAGCTAGACAGCCCCTGGTCACTGTACGACTTCTTTTGTATTGATTTTTTTTTGTAAAATCAGCCTGAACATTTCTGCATTTTGTGCTCCACAATGCATACAAATAATTTCCCTTATTTTTTTTTATTTTCGGGCAGCAAAATCATCATTAAACAAAGACATTTCATTTAAAAATTAAAATAACTTTTTTTCAGGTAATTTTTTCAGTTTATTTTATCCTAAATCTGTCTCATAAATTTTCAAGCCTTTAGAAAATATAATGCATTAAAACACATGACAAACAACCAATTTGAGATGTAACAATGAGTCTGCAAATATTATAATGAATTTTAACTTTGGTTACAATTATTTATGAAAATATATAATCAATATAATGTACATTATGAATACATGTATAATGCATTATACATAAAGACTTTAAGTAAAGTGACCGTGTTACCAAAAAACAGAAAATTAAAAATAAATGTAATTAACAATTATTAAATAATAATAGCTATTAAAATGTTCTAATACTTGTTTTAAGAATGTTTACTTTTTTGTATGAAAGAAATAAAATCATATAGGTTTTGTAAAAATGACTGTGAGTTGTTCTTTTAGGCAACAAATCTACAAAACTTTTGCTATAATTTAATGAACCTGACAAACCACTGAAAATAAATATACTTCATTGTTAAACAAAAACTACATTACCCATGTGGCCTTACCGCCTCTCTTTCTCTGTCCATGATGGTCTCCAACTCTTCAAAGTGTCTGAGTTTGATCTCCAGTTTCTTCATCTGGGTCTCCACCAGCAGAGCCACCAGAGACTTGATCTTCCTCTCCTCCACTGCAGCCAAGTGCTGAAAGGAAAGAGATCAAAGAATACAGCATTTAGTGTTTAATTTTCAGGAAATCAGTTTGTTTTCTCACTACGATGTCACCTTTTCACGCACCTTAGCTTTCACGGCAGCAGCAGCCAGCGCTGAAGCAGCAGCAGTGGCCAGGTTTCCCTCTCCAACTTCTCTCTCCACCTTTGCCTTCTTCTCTCCTTCACTCTCTCCATCCCTTTGACCCTCTTCTGGTCCCTCCTTCCGTTCTTTCTCCTTCTCGCCATCGGCTGTAGGGATCCAAAAGAGTTCAGGTAAGTAACTCAGGAAAGTAACTCTATCTCTTTAATGAAGGCAACACATACAGTGGCAGTTTTGTACATGCCTTCTGCAACTCATTAGTTTTTCATTCTAGTGCATTTATATCTAGCTAGATAGAAAACTCATTTGGTTTGTTGGGCAAATAATGCATAAGTGTATCTGCATCACACTACAAATCTGCATATTATAAGTCCTGTTTTTTTTTATTCTACTGGACTGTTTTTATTGCTGTAAACACACCCATTTCTAAGTCTGTTTTCTCTGTCTCTCTCTCAGTCTCCGCTTCTCTCACTCTCTCTTCCTCTTTCTTGCCATTCTCTCCTTGTTTTTCTTCCTCCTCACTGGGTCCATCTTTGCTCTCCTAAAATTGAACAGACACAGGAGATTCATTTGTTAATATTAAGAAAATATAATACATTTCATTTAAACTGAAAGCTGACATATCTGAGACCGCCATTTTATTTGTCTAATTAAATACAGATATCTGTATCATTACAAATTATATTCATTATTAATTTTTCAAATCACACAGTACTATTTAAAAGTTTGGGGTCAGAGAAATTAATACTTTATCAACATGGATGCAGTTGATCAAAAGTGACAGACATTCATAATTTTACAAAGGATTTCTATTTCAAATAGATGCTGTTCTTATAAACTTTCTATTGATCAAAGAATGCTGAAAGAAATATGTATCACTGTTTCCACAAAAATATTTAGCAGCACAACTGTTTTCAACATTGATGAGATATATATATATATATATATATATATACCAGTTTAAATCAGATTTTTAATCCAACATTTTCAATGCAGTCTCAGACTTTTGGACTCCACTGTACATATTTTGTCTGTACACACCTTATTGTCTCTCTTATCTTGGCTGGACTGACCATCATTGCTTTTATTCTCCTCATTTCCATCCTCAGCTGAAAAACAAACATACACAGTTAATTTCTCTCTCCATTTACCATTTAGTTAAAATGTGTTTGTTCACTTACCAGGTTTGTCAGAATCTTCAAGACCGGTTCCTGCGATGCCGCTGCCCTCCAGGCCGTAGAGAGGGTCTTGCCTTCCGCTTGCTCTGGCCGCTTCCTCCACTCGACGCACATGAGCCTCCACCAACGCAGCTGGTACCTCCTCCTTCATTCGAGAGAACTCCTCTGAGAAAGAGAAGAAGAATATGATGTTCATGTAGAAAAATACAAAATAGAAGATTACTTTTATGACACATTCTTGCCCTTTTTTGGAGCTTGAGCTCAGTTCCTATTCACTATTGTTGTATACAAAAAAATAAATAAATAAAATCATACAGTTACAGTCATTTCAAGGGTAAGTATATAATGGTTTTCATTTTTGTTTGAACGATCACTTTAAGAGTGTAACTCCTCACCAAGAGCAGATTTAGCTGCAGCTGAAGCCACTCGAGGGTCAACCACAGAGGCCAGGAATGCCACAGTGCTCATGACAGGGTTCCCCGCTTGACTGAACGGAATCGGCTGATAGGCTAGCGGGCCCAGGGAGGAGGAGCTATCCTCCAGGTAGGGGTCTTCAATCGGTAGACGCAGGAAGTGGAGAATACACTCATCCTGTGTGCGGCTGCCCACGTGCTCCGATACTTTATTCCAGTCATCTTTATACATCTCTAGACCCTGAGAACAAAGAGAACATCATGAGTGTGTAAAAGAGTGGAAGTCAACACTACACAAGTCAGTAAGATTTGCATTAAATTTGATCAAAAGTGGCAGTAAAGACTTTTACATTATTACAAAAAAATTTAATTTCAAATCATTTTAATTCAAAACAAAATCATAAAAACACATACAGTTGCAATCGAAATTATTCAACCCCCTTGACCTGTAAGACATTTTGCTGCCAAGAACAAAATTTGATGAAAACAATTCAACAAAGACATCAGTAAACTATTATAGAAAGTTTATTAATACATATTTGAGTGATTCTGAGAACGTAAAGTTGATGAGAAATGAAAAAAATCTAACTGGCTGTAAACATTCGTGTTCAAAATTATTCAACCCCCAAAAGTCAAATTTTGTGCAGAATCTTTTATTCTCTATAACCTCCAATAAACGCTGCCTGTAAGTGCTTAGAAGCTTCTGTCACCTCTCTACTGCAATATTGGCCCATTCATCGTTGGAAAAAGCTTCCAGATCACTGATAATCTTTGGTTGTCATGTTACTACTGCTTTTATCAAATTCCACCAAATATTTTCAATGAGATTTAGATCTGAAGACTGTACAGGCCACTCAAGAACATTCTACGACTGATCCCTGAACCAAGCTTAAGTAGATTTGGATGTATACTTTGGGATGGCTGTCCTTCAGGAAAGTCCATTGATCATCAAGCTTCAGTCTCTGCACCGAAGGCATCACCATCTTTGCCAAAATGGCTTGATACTTTAAAGAATTCATGATGTCCTTCATACAGTCAAGATTTTCACTTCCTGCAACAGCAAAGCACCCCCATAACAAGACTGGACTCCCTCTGTGTTTGACCATGGAGATGGTGTTCTTATGCTCATAAGCTTTGCTTTTTTTGCACCAGACATACCGCTGATCCATGGGTCCAAAAAGTTCCAGTGTGGTCATATCACTCCATAAAACATTCTCCCAGAACTCCACAGGTCTATCCAAATGAATTTTAGCATATTCAAGTCGGCCTTTTACGTATGTTCTTCTTGGTCAAGAGTGGCAAGATGTCCCAACATGAAGGCCATGCTTGTCTAGTGTTCTTCTTCAACTCTGCACTGAAATGTTTTTTCCTCCTTTCATCAGGTCATCTTGCAAGTCTTTGGCAGTAAACTGAGGGTTTTCCTCAGTTGCTCTGATCAAACATTTTATTCCCCTTAATGATATTGTGCTTTTTCCTCTCAAAACCATCAATGGTTTTCTGGTAAAACAAATTTTAAACTTATGAATAAGGCTGCCAGCTGTGTCTCTAGGAACTTTTAGTGTTTTGGAAATCTTCTTGTAGCCAACTTTGTGAGAACTCTTTTGACTTGGCCGCATTTGCTACTCAGCTTTAGCACATGCATGAGCTAAATGTATGTATGTGTAACAGCACAAGCTAATTCAGTTTTGTTATAGAGTTTCCAAATGCTTAACTGTGTTTTAACATAATTTTGTACCATACTATACAAATAAGTGACTTAAAAAAAGCAGCACTGAATAGGGGTTGAATAATTACAAAAAAACTGTTATAGATGCAATTTTTAAAAAACTCTGTATCTTTAGAAAAACCTACATTTGTAAATTATTACAGTCTCCGGGGGGGTTGAATAATTTTGATTGCAACTGTATATATATATATATATATATATATATTAGTACAGAAAACAGTTATTTTAAATTCTAATAACATTTTACAATATTTCTGTATTTACTGTATTTTTAAACAATAAAATGCAGCCTTGGTTAGCATAAGAGACTTTTGAATGGTAGTGTATTTTGTAATGAAAAAAAAAATCATATTAAATATATTAAAAAAAGCAAAACTCAAGCATTTTGACTAGTGGCCTCAGATTTTTTATATGTATATACAATACCTCCAGCAGTAGCAATGTCTCCTGGTCCGTCCATTCCCGAGTGGCACTGGCAGCATTTTTATTCTGTACAATGACAAAAGAAGGTCCTTAATCTTTCACACAGTGATCACAACCTCACACATTCTCACACTCTCTCTGCACCATGTGTGATATTTGATGGGCGGCTCTTACTTTAACTGGGCCGCTCTTCTTACTGTACACATCTGTCCTCAACCCAAAGTTCTGTAAGTCGGCAGGTTTGTCCTTCACTTTGTCAGGGAATGAGAGCATCTGTTGAGAAGATGAAGTCTAGAGGGAATGAAGAGAAGAAAAGAGCTTAGATAACCAATCAAGTGAATATAGACAACAATTTTACATGGAAAGTGTGTTTTTAAGGGCTATCACAGAAAAGAAAGAAAACAAAAATAAGTAATTAAGAAATACTCATAATTCAATTTCAATTTTGCGTGGATGACACCTCTAGCAAGAATACATGTATGTTTTATTTTACCTGGGATGCTTTAGGCTGTAGTGGTACCAGACTTGATGGAGTATCTGCCAGTACGTGAAAGTGTGAGGTGGGTGGAGGCCCCATGGGAGTGGGCCGACTCTCTGAATCCACCTGATAGTTAATCAAGCCCCACTGTTCCAGAAACGCATGGACTCTGTTTACACACACACACTTTCACAGTCAAAATTCAAAGTCAAAAAGAACCATGCATATGTAAAATAAACATATAGGTATTTTAGAGGTGTAATTCTTTTCCCAGACCTCATAATGGCACAAACATCTCCAGCCAAGTTTCTACGGCAAGCTGTGGAGGTCAGATACTCCTGTGGGTTCAGTCTGTACGTGTCGATCATGAAATTACGGTACGCCAGATAACTGTAACACAGCAAAGTGTGAAGATGAAACGGGGTGGATAAAGCTAATTAAAATGCCCCTATTATACTTTTTATATTACCTTTCATGCAGTATGTAATATAGCTATTTGTGAATGTAAAAGGTCTGCAAAGTTTTAAAGATCAAAGTGCACAACAAATAAAGTTATTGTCTCCTAAAAGAAGAATCGATTCTGAACTGCTGAAACGAGTCGTAGTAATTCCAGTCTCACTTCCGTAACATTTCTACGTAGGTTTGTAACATATTTGCGTAATGCCAGCCTATGGTCTTCATTGGCTGTCCGTGAAACAATGTCTACTTAGTACTTTGACCCGCCCTCAAACACTGTAGTTGTAGCTGCGACGCAACATGTTGTAGCAACATGTCGAGAAGATGCTGTTTTCTGCACTGCAAATCCACTTAGCATGCACTTCCAAAGGATGAGGACTCGCGCTGGAATTGATACGGTAAAACCGACATTATGGTTACTGTTTTTGTATACAAGTGCTGAGGAAGCCTCCGGAGCTGAAGATCAGATATGGTAATGGGCGTTTCCTTTTCAACACGCACTGTAAGCGGTAGACCAATCACAACAGACTGGGTTATCTGACCAATCAGAGCAAAGGGAGCTCTCTGAGCGGTTTAGAGAGACTGAATCCTTTATCGAGCCATTTCAGATACTGTGAGAAAAGAAGTGCAATGTATATTACAAGAAAATGAAAGTATTTTTTGACCTTGGATTCATGTAAACCTTTTGTAGGAGACCTCCAAAAACAAAATTAGGAACGTTTAAAATAGCATAATAGGGGCACTTTAATGAAGGTCAAAAGACACATTTAAGTTCAAATCAATCTTTGTGTATATGTTCACCAACAGATATTCTTACATTTCAGGAGTCTTCGACTTGTTCTTCCCATTGAAAAACTCAGGCAGTGCTCTGCGCTCTATAGCATGGACACTAAAAGAGACAGAAATAGACTGTTACATTATTACTTTGTTGTGACTTGTTTTTTCTATTGTGACAAAACAGAATTGCCAATTGATTCTTATCTAAACGGGCGATTCTTGATGAGAATACATTTCAAAGTTGTGTGTAGTCGCAGTACCTGTTATAGTCAAACCAAGCAGCATAGCTAGGAATAATGATATGATGGGTCTGTTCAGTGACATTATCCTCATGAAGATCCGATCCCTTCACCGGTTCTCCTTTCACACTCGGAGAACCTTCTTCTTCCTCCTAGAAATGCACAAACGTAAAGCTAACCATGAATGCTGCTCATGAAATACAATGGGATTTAAACATCTGACACCATATTGATAATCTAGTCTAAATTAAATCTGGAAATTAGCAAAATGTTAAGATTTTGATAAATTTAAATATTTCAAATGAAAGGTCACCAATCAAATCCTGGTTTATTAACTTATGGAGTTAGAAATTAAAAACTAAGAAATTCTTAATTTCATTTTTTTCTTCTCAAATTGTTATGATACTTTAATTTATATATATATATAAATAAATCTATAATAATAAATAAACACCTGTATTGTTTATTTATCTATTATTTAAGTATTACATGGTAAAAATAAATGAAAAAACTGCAAAATAGAAGCATGTTTATTATTTGGTCTCAGATCTAACAGTATATAAAAAATAACACAGGTATGTGAAACTGAACTTGTGAGCATAAAAACTGTGAAATGTGGTTCATATAATTGCTGCTATACCTTTCCTACAGTCTCCATTGATTCATCCTCTTGCTCATCTAGGTGTGATAGCAGAAGAAAAAAAAACTCAGAGTTGAATTCATTTTCCACATACACTTTTACTTTATGGTACAAAAAAATCAATTAGCACAGAAAGCTGAAGTGTGTTTTTCATGCATCATTAAAATGCTTCCTCCTATCCCAGCTCAATGACAGCTTTAAGCAGACGTTCATTGGTTGACGTCCCTGTTTGGTGACATACTTTATTTTTACAATTCTACTTGGTGCCATTAATGGCACAGAAAAGACACACTTCACCTTTCGGTTAGACTGAGTGGCATGTGTGTTAGAGACAGAAACTACTGTAGAGACATACCCAGGTCAGTCATAGTGCCTCCTTTCACTGGAGTAGAATCTGAGTCCTTCTTAGTCACTACACACACAAGTATCACGATTATACACAATATAGACTAAATTGTTAGGTAAAAAGATGTGTGTGAATTTACCTGTTTTAGGTAGTGTAGCTTCCTCCACTGCAGGCACAGGTGAGGGTTCATCTAACTCTTTAGTCAGGTCCTCCTGTTCTTCCTCTCTCTGTCCTCTTTTGGACTTAGTGTAGGGTGTAGTGGGCCTGAGAACACACACACACAGGTCCATACAAAGACACAGAGAGAGTGTCACCTTTACATTTCCAATGCATCCATTGATTTCAAGAAATAACAAGCCAGATCTTAAATACATTATTTTCATAGACTTAAATCTGTTTTGTGTGTATTCTGTGTACTGCCATTTCCCCCTCAAAATAAAACATATATAGCACAAAAACTTTATTTAAAATAAAAAAAATATTCTTCCTGTGTTTTACTTTTATTGAAATTAAAACATCATGCTTTTACTGTTTTTAAACGCTTTACGCATTTTGTGATTATTTTTCTTAATATTTATATAAAAAATATTTATGTTTATATATAATATAAATTATATAAATATATATACACAGTACATACATGCAAATATTTCTTAAATATATACATGCATGTGTGTGTATTCAAATATACATAATAATTATACACAGTACACACACATATATTATGTAAACACAAACTTTTAACTTTGGACTTTGGATGTGATTAATCGCGATTAATCGTTTGACAGCCCTAATATATATATATATATATATATACACCAATCAGGCATAACATTATGATGGTGAAGTGAATAACACTGATTATCTCTTCTTCACGGCACCTGTTAGTGGGTGGGATATATTAGGCAGCAAGTGAACATTTTGTCCTCAAAGTTGATGTGTTAGAAGCAGGACAAATGAGCAAGCTTAAGGATTTGAGCGAGTTTGACAAGGGCCAAATTGTGATGGCTAGACGACTGGGTCAGAGCATCTTCAAAACTGCAGCTCTTGTGGGGTGTTCTCGGTCTGCAGTAGTCAGTATCTATCAAAAGTGGTCCAAGGAAGGAACAGTGGTGAACCGGCGACTGGGTCATGGGCGGCCAAGGCTCATTGATGCACGTGGGGAGCGAAGGCTAGCCCATGTGGTCCGATCAAATAGACGAGCTACTGCAGCTCAAATTGCTCAAGAAGTTAATGCTGGTTCTGATAGAAAGGTGTCAGAATACACAGCGCATCGCAGTTTGTTGCGTATGGGGCTGCATAGCCACAGACCAGTCAGGATGCCCATGCTGACCCCTGTCCACCGCCGAAAGCGCCAACAGTGGGCACGTGAGCATCAGAACTGGACCACGGAGCAATGGAAGAAGGTGGCCTGGTCTGATGAATCACGTTTTCTTTTACATCACGTGGATGGCCGGGTGCGTGGCTTACCTGAGGAACACATGGCACCAGGATGCACTATGGGAAGAAGGCAAGCCGGCGGAGGCAGTGTGATGCTTTGGGCAATGTTCTGCTGGGAAACCTTCGGTCCTGGCATCCATGTGGATGTTACTTTGACACGTACCACCTACCTAAGCATTGTTGCAGACCATGTACACCCTTTCATAGAAACTGTATTCCCTGGTGGCTGTGGCCTCTTTCAGCAGGATAATGTGCCTTGCCACAAAGCAAAAATGGTTCAGGAATGGTTTGAGGAGCACGAGTTTGAGGTGTTGACTTGACCTCCGAATTCCCCAGATCTCAATCCAATCGAGCATCTGTGGGATGTGCTGAACAAACATGTCCGATCCATGGAGGTCCCACCTCGCAACTTATAGGACTTAAAGGATCTGCTGCTAACATCTTGGTGCCAGATACCACAGCACACCTTCAGGGGTCTAGTGGAGTCCATGCCTCGACGGGTCAGGGCTGTTTTGGCAGCAAAAGGGGGACCAATACAATATTAGGATAGAATGAATATTACGTCATAATGTTATGCCTGATCGGTGTATATATATATATATATATATACACACACTGAATCTGAATGATACTGGCAGAATTGTCAGTTTTCTATGTTACTTATCCAAATGGAAAGTATATCAAATTTTAATATCAATAATATATTAAATATTTTGCAAGGCGGTAAGCACATATTTAAGATTAGGAAATCCTCATTTGCTAGCCACTATTCTGAATATTGGGGGTGACACTTCCTCCTATGGCAGATACGGCCCTGGTACTTTGGGCCTGTGATGTGAAAATATCATTTAATATAATTCATACATTTAAATACATTTAAAAAAAATACATTTTAGAAATTCTCTGAAACAAATATCACCGTTTCATGAGAATCAATAGTTTAAGATTCAGTGATAAAAATACCCTTTCTTGGTGTTTTTCTTCTTGCTCTCCTGTGGTGGAGGGGTGGGAGATGGAGACGGGGAGCGTTTCCTCTTTTTGGCACTGCTGGGTTTTTTATCCCTCCTTTCATCTGGAGTGCTCACTTCATCTGTGAGAGTCTTCGCTGAAATCCTCTTCCTCCTCGGTCCTCCCTCTCCCACCTCATAGTCTTCCTCATTCATCCACTCGTTAAACTGATCCAGGTCCAGAATCCACTTGGCATGAACCTACAGACACAAACACATAAACTTGTAGTCAGGTGATAAATGGCTTGATTTCTCAGATAACCATCAGCTAATCAGTGGTTTTATAAAAACATGAAAGACAGAGAGAGCATGTGCAAGACAAAAGAGACAAAGAAAAAGAGAGGTAAAGGATCGGAGACAGATGGAGAGAGGTAAGGGGGGGTTTCTAACCTTCCTGGGTTTCTCAGCAGTGGGCGGATCCTCCACAGCAGCCTCCACCTCACTGGCTGAGATCCATGTGTCATAACTGCATCATGAACACAGCACATTAATCCTGCATTCACATACACACCTGAACTATGTGTGTGTGTGTGTATGTGTGTGTACCTATCAGGCCAGTAGCCCCAGTGTAGCAGCATCTGTTTGTCTCTCTTCATTACAGGACGGACCCACTCTTCTGAAAACCACACAGATACCAATCATAATATTACTACAGAAAACCATTCTTCTTTTTAAATTAACTAAAATTAAATGGGGGGGTACAAAGGGGCTAAAAGCCTTGAAAAACAAGCCTTTTTAATTAATTTTGGGAGAAAATAAGAAGAACATTTTACCCTAGAGGGGTATTTAGCCCTGTTGTACCCTACACATGTATGTGAATATATATTTTTACACTATGAACAACACATAGCAGAACATACCGTCCTCCAGACTGGCAGGAATAGGCACCACTACATGAGAGCTAGAAAGCTTATCTTCAGTCACAGACCCCTACAAACACACACATACATGTCACATGAGTCATTTCTTGATCCTGACTGACTTCAAAGAAATATGGACTGGCCGATATATAAAATATTTAATATAATATATAAAATAATAAATATTTTACAATTATTTCATTGAAAAAATCATAAAAATTACAATGATTTTTGAAATTATGCGAATATAAACTTAAGCGACATAAAGATAAATAAAGCTGTGTCAGTAGGTTAATTTAATACCTTAACTTTTAAGGTATTTCAGGGTATACAGTGCATCCGGAAAGTATTCACAGCTCTTCACTTTTTCCACATTTTGTTATGTTACAGCCTTATTCCAAAATGGATTAAATTCATATTTTTTTTCCTCAATTCTACAAACAATACCCCATAATGACAATGTGAAAGAGGTTTGTTTGAAATCTTAGCAAATTTATTAAAAATAAAAAACGAAAAAAAATCACATGTACATAAGTATTCACAGCCTTTGCCATGACACTTAAAATTGAGCTCAGGTGCATCCTGTTTCCACTGATCATCCTTGAGATGTTTCTACAACTTGATTGGAGTCCACCTGTTCAGTTGATTGGACATGATTTGGAAAGGCACACACCTGTCTATATAAGGTCCCACAGTTAACAGTGCATGTCAGAGCACAAACCAAGCCATGAAGTCCAAGGAATTGTCTGTAGACCTCCAAGACAGGATTGTATCGAGGCACAGATCTGGGGAAGGGTACAGAAAAATGTCTGCAGCATTGAAGGTCTCAATGAGCACAGTGGCCTCCATCATCCATAAATGGAAGAAGTTTGGAACCACCAGGACTCTTCCTAGAGCTGGCTGCCCGGCCAAACTGAGCGATCGTGGGAGAAGGGCCTTAGTCAGGGAGGTGACCAAGAACCTGATGGTCACTCTGAAAGAGCTCAAGCGTTTCTCTGTGGAGAGAGGAGAACCTTCCAGAAGAACAACTATCTCTGCAGCACTCCACCAATCAGGCCTGTATGATAGAGTGGCCAGACGGAAGCCACTCCTCAGTAAAAGGCCGCTTGGAGTTTGCCAAAAGGCACCTGAAGGACTCTTAGACCACGAGAAACAAAATTCTCTGGTCTGATGAAACAAAGATTGAACTCTTTGGCCTGAATGGCAGGGGGAAACCAGGCACCGCTCATCACCTGGCCAATACCATCCCTACAGTGAAGCATGGTGGTGGCAGCATCATGCTTTGGGGATGTTTTTAGCGGCAAGAACTGGGAGACTAGTCAGGATTGAGGGAAAGATGAATGCAGCAATGAACAGAGACATCCTTGATGAAAACCTGCTCCAGAGCACTCTGGACCTCAGACTGGGGCAAAGGTTCATCTTCGAACAGGACAACGACCCTAAGCACACAGCCAAGCTAACAAAGGAGTGGCTACGGGACAACTCTGTGAACTCTGCTGCAACTCCAGCCAGAGCCCAGACTTGAACCCGACTGAACATCTCTGGAGAGATCTGAAAATGGCTGTGCACCGACGCTCCACATCCAACCTGATGGAGCTTGAGAGGTCCTCAAAGAAGAATGGGAGAAACTGCCCAAAAATAGGTGTACCAAGCTTGTAGCCTCATACTCAAAAAGACTTGAAGCTGTAATTGGTGCCAAAGGTGCTTTAACAAAGTATTAAGCAAAGGCTGTGAATACTTATGTACATGTGTTTTTTATTTTTAATAAATTTGCAAAGATTTCAAACAAACTTCTTTCACTTTGTCATTATGGGGTATGGTTTGTAGAATTGAGAAAAAAAATAATGAATTGAATCCATTTTGGAATAAGGCTGTAACATAAAATGTGGAAAAAGTGAAGCACTGTGAATACTTTCCGGATGCACTGTATATATATTTATACCATGGCATGGTCTGTCAGAATACTCGATTCTGATTGGCTGGAAGGTGTGCAATAAAACTGTTTAATGCACAGGTAGTTCCAAGTCAATTTAATCACCGTTCTAGATTAATGCGCTGCTCTCATTGAAGTGCACACACACGTGTCACTCGCACAAAGAGATCGGAGATCGTGTTGCGCACACATAACTTTTTGTCAACGCTGCCCCGCAACTTCTATTAATAAATTAATTTCACTTCTGAATCGCTACATTTTATTACTCAACAAGGAGGTTGTAACATCACTGTTACTGAAGTAATTAAACTCACAGCTTCTATGCTAGTAGAGAGACGCTGCACAGACGCAGGTAATCGCATATCTCTCTCGCTCTCTCTGATGTAATATCAATATGTATCTTATTTATATACATATTGGATATTATAAAAAGCTAAAAAAAATACTGAAATGAATAAATAAATAAAATACTAAAATAAAATAAAAATACTTTTTAAAAATACATTATCTAGCCATACATTTTTTGGAAATACCTGGTGTCGTTTGATGATATCCTTCAGTTTTCCTAGTAGCTTGGGCTCTATCTCTGAACTCAGGTAAATCACAGGTCGGGACAAACAGTTATTCTACAAAGGGAAAACACATCATTATTCAATATTTCATCTCGCAAATGCACACACTAATAAATCCAACCATTTGATGACTGCAAGTAAATGTTCATCTGACATCTGTGTGTGAAATTGTGCGTTTGATACACACCTGTACCAAAGACTTTTCTATAGTCATGAACATTTCTACATTGCGGTCCATTCTCGAAGGGTTCTGGAAGTCAAATCTCCTCCTGATGGATACAAAAGTGAACAGCTAATGAGTATTAATTAGGTTTTTGATCCGTAATCATTGAAGTGGCACTTTATGCAACACTGGTAAGTACTTTAACACCACAGGATTATTACACTAATAGAAAGTTCAAATGCAGTAACATAAAAATGTCATGCAGAATCTATTCAGGAGCATAAGGACCAATTCACACCACGAGGGACTCGGGAGGCGAATCACAACTCTCTTGGTGAGTGTGTCATAAGGTTAAGTGTCAGAGAAATTATACAACAACTGATTAAGCCACTCAAATCAGTGGCAAAGATACATCCACATGATGAATATATTTTACATGACATCCTACCTATATCCTGAAGTGGCTGAGGATGGTGTGTCATGGAAGTACATTTTTACAATTTTAAAATAAAATTCTAAAATATTTTATTGGTTTTCTTTTTAATTTGGAATAACAGCCTACTATAATAATAGTACTGACATTTCTAAACTCGCTCTGTGGTAAAGCATTAAGACATTATAGGCATAATATATATATATATATATATATAAAAACCAAAAATATTATTTTTCATTTTCATTATTAATTTACATGATTATAGTATCAATTAAGAGAGGACCATTACCATCCTTGATCACTCTTGAACTTGTAGGCAGCAGCCAAAATATGACACAGAGCTCCTCCAGATTTGAAATCCAAAAAACACTTCATCTGCGGGCGAGAAGAGAGCCTCATCAGAACTCTACATGGTGCACTGATTACTTTAATGCATTCAATTCAATACTATTATGAAAGAAGGCTTGAGTGAGTACCGGTAGTTTAGTGAGGGGAGGGTTGCTGACATGTCGGCCAAACACTTCCTCCTGAAACTGAAGCAGCTGAACCACCAGACTCGACAAAGATTTATTGGTGGGGGGCTCTGCTTGAATATACTAGAAAGAACCACATAAAGTTTTAGGAGCTAGACACCATAATAAAAGGAACATATACATGCATTAGTCACAGAGCAATACATCAACCAGGCAGATTAATCAGTCAATATTTGGCCATTCCGATTTATCAGAATTATATTGTGTACATTTTGTGACCATTGCAATCATTATATTGTATGATGTATACAGTGGGGTTCAAATTCAAACTGTTAATTCCAATTTAATGCTGATAATATAATTCATGAAATGAAATAAATTAAAAAAATAAATAAAAATAAATACATTTTCTGTAAGATTTAAAGTCATTGATCGAAAACACATGGACATGCTTGGTCTGTCAGCTTTCCTCCACACATAACTGTAACATCTACATTCATCACAGTCTGCATCACTTGACTAATTTAAAGTTATCAGTACCTTTAAATTACATAAATGTGAAGGATGCTACACAGAACATCAATGCATCCTCAAACGCTGTCATGACAGTGCACATATTTTATAAATAAGTTTCATATTTGTATTTAGAAATTTAAAATTTTCATTCATTTATGTAATAAAATTGTTTCTATATTGTAACCTTAATTTCATAAAATTATTTATGCAATGTTAATTCCTGTGTAAATGCATTAAAATTAGGTTTACTTTAAACAAGATTATATGAGACGTTTTATATGTAAGGAATTTCTTTCTTTATCCCATATATGAATGCAACTGAGGTGTTTTATTAGCGGGAAATTAGATTTCATTGCACACAATAGTCGAATTCCACACATTGTTTTATCGTATCAAGTAATTTCCTAGTGTAAATTGTAGAGAGGAAAAAATATTCTTCACATCCGAGTGTGAATTTCTCATCGTCTGTATCACATTGCTGCTTTTTATATGCACAGCGCGCGAGGTTTGGCTGCACATCTGGATTCACGCAGTTGCGCTGCCAATACCGCAGCCCCGTTACACGAGCTGGCCTTTCCTTGAATAAAAGAGAAAGGCCATTCATAAAAACCTAATAGATAAGGTCTAATGTCTATCCAGAGATGTAGAAACGACATCAGATATTGGAGATGAAGCCGATTCTTGTGTACGTCTTAAGACCTTTCTCAAGACGCGCATGCAGCATCTTCTATTGTCTGAGACGCGTCAGACTGGATTTTAAACAGCTGGATTTCTCTCCATCTCCTTTCCTGCCCTCCCCTCTCCTTTCTGCCTACCCGCATCGACTCTGTCCTTTCCTGCACAAATAACTCAATGACCGTTCGTGCTGGTTACAAATAAACGAATGGTACCTTTTTATAATTCTTGCCCAGCCAAACCCGGACATTGTCGAACTGCGAGACGGTATCAGACGCTTCGAAATATTTTACATTCGGGCCGCCGTCTTTCTTCCGTACCGCCATCTTTGTCTGCTCGAAAGTTTTGCCACCCACCGCCCCCTGGCGTTCATTTGTTTTTTTGCTAGAAAAGTAGAAAGTAATAGTCGATGGCTATGAAACGACCCCCATTTTGGCTCAAATTCTAGGCTTGCGCTTCTCTTGGAGCTTTGAGAAAACTTGAGCCAAAATGGCGGACAAGGGCGGGCCAGTGACTTCCCGGCATCCCAACCCCCTCCCCAAATAATGAAATCGCATCTCCATATTGAGCTTTGCACACTGTTTTAGTCCTCATTGTTAGTAATCTTGATAGCCCTCTAGCACTTGCTTTAAAGTAGCCTCATATTTCCCTCAAGCTATAAAAATGTAAAGGCAAATCATTCGATTTTTGAACGCTCAATAGGCTACTTACCACGCACCAGCAAACGGTAAATAATTTTGAATGGTAATTGATAATGAGCAGGAACCAAATGTGTCTGTCAACATCCCGTAAATGCTATAACTCAGGATATAGTTGAACTAGATGCACCTGACCATTTCGAACTTTTCAAGTTCAAGTTGAAGTCCAGTCTTCACAGTAAACAGCCTAAAAGTAAACCTAAAAGTATCCAATAGGTGTTGCTGTTGTCTAAAAGTAAAGTTGTCAATGCTGCGTTTGCTTAGTGCTGGTTGTTCGGTAAGTAGATTTGTAGCCAAGTAATTTTTCAAAGTGTATGAAGGTTGTGAAATAATTGCCTAATTATTAACTCTACTTTGGTGCTGCAAAGATATTGCACATCGCCACGATAGCCTAATAACCGACCTTCTCATCTGAGCTGCTTCGGCGGACCAACACCGCTTGTCAATGTCAAAATGTCAAAGGCGGGCTTTATGTTCACAGAAGCTGCGACCCGAGCGCGAATTCCAGCGCGACGCTTCACGACGCGATTCTGTTAAAGGTCATAAAGTGTGAGATGAGATGCAAGTAGCTAAACTAGACAGCTGTTCTATGATAGAAGTTTTAAACGACCGACAGAAATAATCAGTATGCAAAGACTGTATCAATTAAAGCTCAGCTTTGGGAAGGGAAGATAAACAGGTCAATATAAGTAGACTGAGAGAAGAAGAAAGAGAGAAGGGGATGGAGATGAGAGATGAAGAGCAGGTATTGCATACTGTGCCCAGGATAAGATTAACATTATGGCAATGTACGTTATTACGAATTAACACAGAAATATGTTCTTTGCTAATTACAGTCCTCGAATGTGTGCTATTTCACCAGTATGAGCACTGGGACTTTTCACCGTTTGTATTACTCCGCTTGTCTGTGTTTATGCAAGTTGCATCATTAAGCCAGTAGGTGGCGACAAGTGACTGTCTTTATAAGTGAGCAATTGAACCATTAATTGAACTGATTAGTCCAAAAACATTAATTCAGGAAAGAAACAAGTTGCTGAAACTTATCTTTGATGCTCATACACATTGCTCATATGCCTCTGGACATAGAAGGATTGCATTGGCGTTTGATTGAACATCTATGCAAAATAATTCTTGAAACATTTCTCATTTAAGGCCATTCCTGTTTGGAATATGTGATTGTGTTTTGTCAACATTAAGCATAAACTTTCTGCATTTTGTAGTGTGGATCATTCATTGCAACATTTAAACTGATTCTCATGTTTAAGAATCTGTTATCTGCTTGACAAATAATTTATGCCACTGCAAACAGACATGCTTTTAAACACCTTAAAATGCACATATGTAGATGCAGGAAAATCAACATTTTTCATTTCCCGAACCCCCATAGCAAGATCACTTTTGGGACCTCAGTATTTATAAAATCCTGCGTACGGCCCTGCTTGTGGCAACATAGTTTACACTCATATTCTGCCCATTTAATGGCTCAGTAAACATGCTTAACATGCTTATCAAGATGATATCTTGTGACTTTTCCTAAGAACTGATTATAAACAGTTGTTGCTTCACTTTTATGAAGAGTTCTAGAATCTCTCTCTCTCTCTCTCTCTCTGTCTGTCTATGGATAAGTTTTCATGTTTATGTCTATGTGTAGAGGATACGTTTGTGAGAATCTTTCGCCCTTCGGTGCTTTTTCAAATGATATCTAAACTGTGATTGTGAGGCCTTGCTTACACAATACATTTGAGCTGTAGAGACTTGCAATGTCAGTGTAGATTGACAAACAGTGAAACTTTCTCCTTCCTAACCATGTTTCTGTCAGAGTCATCATAATTTCAGAGGGTGTTGGTGTTGCTGTCTGCCAAAATCTCTTTGACCTTTTTACTATTGTCCTTCAAAGGATGCCCAGCCATCTATCTCCCCTCATTACCAAGGAAAAGTGTCTGTGTCTGGGTGTGAATGCGAGCC
This sequence comes from Coreius guichenoti, assembly GCA_039654105.1. Taxonomy (NCBI): domain Eukaryota; kingdom Metazoa; phylum Chordata; class Actinopteri; order Cypriniformes; family Gobionidae; genus Coreius; species Coreius guichenoti. The sequence goes on along the minus strand of CM077180.1, from coordinate 30,818,232 downwards.
ACAGTGAATAGTAATCAACACTGTCAATGGCTTCCTCACTAATTAGTGGAGTGTTTGTGTGTGAGAGAAGGAAAGAGAGTGTTTTAGCAGTTAATTTTATTTGTGATTTAAATCTATTTTAACTGTATTTCTATCTTACATGTTCTTTTTATAGGAGTAGGAGCTCAATTTCAAATTAGGGGAGGCATTTATTGATTGTGTTGGTTAGTTAAGTGGCTTTCCTGGCATCCAGTACAAATAACACACTCAACTGAAAAAAACTACCTCGATTATTAAATGTCCAGCTTTAATTAAAAATTGAAGGCACTTAGTTGGCAATTTAATGTGTTATACTCAGAAAGAAAGATTGACACGAAAGTGTTTATTTTTTATTTACAGCATGTAGTCGTTAACATGCCAGAATAAAAGTCTGCAATAATGATTAATTACACAACAGCAAGGCTTTACAACAGCAATCAATCTACAAGTCAAATATTTAGAAGCAAATTTCAAACACGTTTTATTGATATGGACACACTTAAAAACTTAAATTGTTGATACATGCACGCACACACACACACACACACACACATACACACACACACAGTTGGATGATTACAGATGGATCAGGTCACTTTTAAATGTTTAGTCCACTAACTGATCCTACAGGATGTTTTGTGCCATTATACAGAGTGAGTAATTTATAATTATCATCTATAATTTCACAATAGTCTCAAAATTTCTCCAGTATAAACACTGTGTACATACTTAGTAGACATAGAGGTTAAAAACATACAGTTTTCATGCCATGGAATGCATACATCCTTTTGTTACGCACACACATACACATAATGTAAGAGGATGGAGATCAAGTAAAATGCAACAAAATAATTAGGTAATCCTTAAAGGTAGTTTTCTTTTTTTTTGGCCTAATGATATATAGATCTGGATGAGCTTTGCACACAAGATTTTAAAAGGCATATTGTAGTCTGACATTCTCTAAAATAAAAATATACACTTAATAAACATACTGTTCACCATTGGTGGGCTCAAAATCAAAAAATTAAGCCCCAGTCTATATTTCAAGTTAATGCCTTAAAAAGTAGTAAATACACCATGACCACATCAAGAGGACTGTTAGCAATGTTTCAAAACTGACCTCTATTTACTTTCGTAATACACATTCATGGTGTTTTTGTGATTGATTCATCTGTATGTTTGTCTACGTAATCTTTCATTAAAACATAACTTGCGAAATGAGAAAAGTAACCTTTTTTTTTATCAGAACCATTTTTTTTTTTGCTGTATATAGTTCATGAGTTGGTTACAATGAAAACGTTTTTTGAACTATTAAATTTGTTTGAGAATACATGTTGTCATAATTGTCATAGGCAGTTTTTTCCCACTTTAAATGAAATGTATTAAGCTTTTTTTCATCTTTAGATTGTACAGCTGTTACAGAGAGACCGCTTTTTACAATTCAATCAATTGCCAATGGATAAAATCAATTCCCGGCCTTCTTTTTTCTCATTGAAAATAATGTTTTCCTTAGAATAAAATCAAACTATAAGAGTAAAATAGGTTGTCAATGCTGATGACTTTATAGCTATAATCGGAAAGTATACTTTCAGTTTTAAAATTACTTTTACAATGTTTCCTCTTGATGTTATATCAAGTGTTGTATCACTTGAATCAAATGTTGTTTATCAATCAGTCTGATGTGATGGTGTTAAATATGTGATATTGTATTTGTGTTTTTGTATGTTTGTATATTTGTTAGTCAGGGTAGATGAGAAAGCCGCTGAATGTGCTGTATTTGTTGGTGTTTCCTCCATGCACTTTTCCGCCATCCAGCTGCACACAGACCTCATCTCCCACATCTAAATGCAGGATCACACTGTTAGAGGCGTAGTCATAATTCTGATCTGCGTCCTGAGCGATCGCACTGGCCCTCACCTAAGAGAGAGAGAGACAATGGTTTAATGTTGGATAAAAGGTACAATTATCAGGAGGATAAAGTGGAGAGAAGTGTTCGATGAATTTCGTCTTTTCATCACACAAACCTAATGTATTTGTATGGCTTTAAAATACTTGCAATATAGCACACGAGTCATATGGAGTGCATTTATGTCACTTTTATTTTTAAAAGGTTAGTTCACCCAAAAATGAAAATTATCCCATAATTTACTCACCCTCAAGCCATGTATATGACTTTCTTCTTTCAGCCAAACACAGAGTTATATTAAAAAATATCCTGGCTCTTCCAAGCATTATAATGGGAGTGAATAGTACCTGAGATTTTAAAGCTCCAAAAAGCACATCTATCCATCATAAAAGTAATCCATACGGCTTCATGGGGTTAATTAAGGCCTTCTGAAGCGAAGTGATGCGTTTTTGTAAGAAAATTTCCATATTTATAACATATAATCTATAATCACTGGCTTCCAGTAACGGCCGTATGCGAGTCTACTTCCAGCGAAAGAGTGAACTCTGACCCGAAGTGTGAGGTATTGATGAACGTGGAAGCGCAGAGGCTAGAGCAAAACAAAACACTTGTCCCGAATTAGAAGTCTAAATGTCGGAGGAGCTTGAGTTTGTTGCCCAGCCTTATTTGTTTGAACCGCAAGAGGCCTCTACTCTCACCTAAGCTTACGCTACTCCTACATCCTACATCCTACATCATGCGTCAGGTCAGAGGTCACTCTTCCGCCGGAACTAGACTCGTGTACGGCCGTTACCGGAAGCCAGTGATTATAGTTTATAAAGTTGAAAAAATATGGATATTTTTCTTACAAAAATGCATCACTTTACTTCAGAAGGCCTTTATTAACCCCATTGATTACTTTTATGATGGATGAATGCGTTGCAAAATGCAAAATCCCAGGTACTATTCACTCCAGGATATATTTTTAATTTAACTTCAATTGTGTTTGGCTGAAAGAAGAAAGCCATATACACCTAGGATGGCTTGGGGGTGAGTAAATTATGGGATAATTTTCATTTTTAGGTGAACAAACCATTTAAGTTCAAAAGCTTCAGCTTTATAATATCACAACAGTCTACAACTTCCTAGTATGCAGTTGCCTTTAAATCCTTTAATCTCTCTGGAAACATGGCACTCTTTCTCTGTAATAACAGTCTTTCCCTCTTGTCTTATGATTTCTCGTTTCCTCCCTAAGTAGGATATACAGGACAGACAGAGAGAACAAAAGACCTAGACAGACCAAGGTCCAAGGGAACAGGGTTTATTGATCTGCGTGTTGCATGTGTGTGGTGTGTAATTTACTGGAAAGGCTGTTAAACACTGGTCTTCAGTCCTTCACAAATGTATACATTTGTTAAATTGTTAAACTCATGTAATACTATTTGTTTTTTGCTTTGGCAATATTGAATTACAGTCAATTTAACACAGTAGTTGCATATGCAAAGAAAAAAACATACAAGTGGTGGAAGGCAAAGCAGGGAGGAGTAAAAAAAAGCCCTAACAGGTAATTATGTTTTGAACGTCAACAAGCAACATATTTGTCTTGAACCATTCAGGTCAAAACACTGATCAATGCATATAAAGCTTCAACCAAAGCCTAATTTTTGCACTGCTAATTAATGCATGATCTTAGTTTATGTAAGAAACCAAGCTTAATTAATGTTTCCAGTCATATGTATAATAAATGAGTAGTAATTCAGATTAATTTAGCCTACTTCTCACTGCTTACCATCCAGCTCTGCTACCATAAAAGAATCTATAAAATATTTTTCTTTTTATTTCTAGATTATCCATGATACACTTTGTACTTTTGAAGAATAATGTTTTTCAAATGTATTTCAGTCGCGTCTTCAAGTGATCGACAATTTCTTGAGTTGTGCTTAATTCCCTCATCTTTCTTTTCCCACCACCTCTTCCCCCGTATCTGTTCATTCCATGCACCATCTATCCATCTTTTTCTGCGGGAATCGTAATAAAATGCAGGTCACGCGCGTGTCTCCACTGCGCGTCTCGTGTTGGCGCGTGTCCCTGTCCAGTCTAAATCGGATTGATTAACGGCGCGAGGTGGCAGCTCCCGCGGGAGGCCTGGGGCTGCGTCGGGGCCTCGCTGGCTCGGTAATTGCCCGGCGCTGTGACTCGGTTGTTGCCCCTAATGGGGCCCACTCCTCAATAACTCCACTGTATCACAATAAACGGAGTTTCGCACCGACCACTGGTCAAATGGAGTCACCAAGTATTAGCTGGGTGTGTGCGTGCGCGCGTGTGTGTGAGAAATAGAGAGATACAGCTAGCTGGTAACAAATGTCTAAACGATATGGCTGTTGTGTTTTGTTAAAATGTGCACTGTGTTGTTTTCCCCCAGTGATTTCAACGTTGCCGTTATCAGATTAAATACAGGTCCTCGGTTTAAACTATACAGACAGCTTCTGACAGAAAAGCGTGATGATAATGTAAACATATTCGTTAAATTAATTCAAGAACCAAATAAAACACCCAACTGCAGGAAGTGGAAGTAATACACAGAAAAATACACACAACTTATTGGTTGTGAACTTAATTTATTTTATTTGACTTTCACAAAAGCCAATAAAATAAACCAAACATGACACATGGCTATATCAACTTGTAAATGTATTTCCATTTTTCAAGAGTTTATTTGTTTTAAAATAATGTTACTTTGGATTGTATTTGTTTGGCAATTCATAAAAGCACAAAAAAGTATTTAAGGCCGTTCATTTCTGTAAAAAGCCTGTGAACTAGCTGTGCTAGGCCTATTCATAAAGTTTCATGACTAAGTAAATTTCTTATCATCAAGTGTTAATGATAATGTTAATAACAATAATAAGTACTTTAGAATGTCAGTCCTCTCAAATAGAGGGCATGTAACTGTAACCTCAGAATATATCATGTTCTCTATTGCTAAAGGTTAACATTGTGATTTATGAATTCATGAATGAACCATTTATCTCCTGTAATTTTGTATTCATACAAATCCCCTGTTTCTGAGTAACATTTAATAGGCTAATTGGTTACATGACTGCAGGGCTCCCTATGACTGATTTAGCTTGAAGTTGCGTTTCACTTATCTGATGCAAGTGTTTTTCATTGTACAGATTCATCTTGGTCAGAAACAAGACTGGAAAGAATGGAAAGAAAGAAAATAGAACTGAGAAAGACCAGTTTTGTGACATAATCAAAAGTGGATATGAAGAATCCATTCAGTTTTAATGGTCTTTCTTCTTTTCTGTCTTTTTTATTCCTCTCTCTCTTTTATGTTGTCGGAATATATATACGTTTTTGTTGGAGATCAGTGTGAGCAAAGGTGGGCAATGAAGGTGACACTGCTATATCCATGAGATAAAACAAGAGATGAATGAAAAGAATGAATTTAATGTGCTAAATATAAGTACAAAATTGTTTCCTCCTAAACAGTCCAAACTAATTTACAATCATTTTCAAGCAGCATCCATTCATTCTTCCTTATGGCTGTTTTTTTTTTTCCCATCCTGCTTCAAGGTTAAAGTCTTCAGGTGTGTGTTTCTCAGTAGGTCCTTTCACTGGAAAAAGGGCTGTTCTTGAGAATAATGCCTTGCAGCAGCAGGTTCATGTATATGTGTTTTGTACAGTATGTCCTCTCCTGAATGGGCCTCTTATAAACACACACTGATGGTAATCTCAAGAGTTTGTTTGAGATCGACCTTTTGGCCATTCAAAGGGCAGTGAAAGCACAGGAAATGAAAAAAAAGAAAGATATGAAAGAAGAAAACAGGGGCAGATAAAGTGCAAATATACAGGGAAAACGAGTGTACAAGTGTCTATTGCAACAGCTGCAAACGCCTGTCAAGGTACTGTGGGATTACCTCATTAACTATATTAATTAATTAATTGGAGGATGTAAACTCATTAGCTGCTGTGTAATTTGACAGGATGTTCGAGGCTTTTCTAACAATTTCTCTGCATCACACCGTAATTAGTGCTGCGCTACTCTGACGAGACCACAGAGAGGGAGAGGTTTTCGAAAGATGCAGGGAGGTGAAGTGCTAAAGATGAACCTGAAGTAAAACGATAGTCATACAGTGGGATGAGAAGAGACATGTTTACATAGCCAAGAATCAATTACTGAATTAATTAATTGAATTTGTAATGAGAAGCAAATTGGCTGGGTATTCTGCTTGAGTGACATTAATTTGTGGATGTTGAGCTCCCTGCTGCACTCCTCATGATGCTGTTTTTGTTTCTTATTCAGCCCCATGCAATCTATTCCTGCCATGAGGAGCCAAACTTTAACTAATAAGTGGCATTTCATAAATACATTAATATTCAGAGTTCTCTAAAAATAAAACTAACTGCCATGATCTCGCTGCAGTTACAGGCATCAGATTTTTGCTTGTCTCAAAGTGTGTTGGAATCTACCTGTATTAGATAGAAGATCATAGACTATGTTTGTAGTAACAGCTTGTGCAAGTCTAGGACCTGCAATGAGGTCAGTAGTCCTTTCTCGTTCTCTCTCTCACATGCGCTCACTCTTTCTGTCGTTTTGCTCATCTATCTTACTTACACTGATCTGATGCTGTCTGTGTCTCTGGCCTCGCAGTAACACTTTCTCCCGACCTCTCTGTCGGCTCTCCTCTGATTAGCCATCCATCTTCCTCTCCTCTGTTCATCTCTCTATCATCCCACACAATCTTACCGCCTTCCATAGTGTGCCCTCTCATCTGGGTGGGCTCACACTTTTAGATTTCTCCTTTGTCTTTTTTCGTTTGCTATTTCAATTTAAAATAGTTGTAATAAATATAGTGTACATTTGTTTTTCACCTAAAAAAAGAACAGTGACATGGATTTTCCAACATTTTCCACTCATTCACTCACCCTCATGTCGTTCAAAGCCTATATAAAAAAGAAGGCGTTCTAATAAAAAGTTATTTTAAAGATCTGTTTTTGTCAATACAACACTGAACCCCACTGGTTGTTAATTGTGTGGACAAAAATACTTCTTTGGTGTTCAACAGAAGAAAGTAAGTTTGTAATTACAAAAGGGTGACTAAATGATGACAATTTTCATTTTGGAGTGGAAAGTGTTGAAAAACCTGTTCATGTCACTGTTGTTTTAGGTGAGAAACAATATTTAAACTATATTTATTTAGCTGTTTTACAACTATAACATTTATTTTTGGGTGTACTATCCCTTTAAGAGCAACCCAAACTCATGTTGGTTATGTGTATGTTTGTGAGAATGCTTTGAGAGGACCTTGAGATGGGTTAAATAATTTAGCTAAGGGGAGAGATAATTAATTTGAGGGCAGAGACTGGCTGAGTGGCAGAGTGTGGCTCTCTGTGTGTGTGTGTGTGTGTGTGTGTGTTTGTGTGTGGCCCTGGTGGAAAAGAGGGAATCTCATCTTAAAGACATGAATGATTTAACACAAGAGGAGATCACTGGAATGACAATATATGCAATACAACATGCATGCCATACACTGCCTAAGATTACTCTCCTCATCTTCTCACTTTCTGCATCTTGTCCTCCACTTAATGGAGGCTGTGTTGAATCCCCAAGCCTGGTTATGGGCCACAGCGCATCAGTTATTGTATATTCAGCGATAAAATGTTTTTAGTGTACGAGTAGCAGAGACAATCTGCTACTCTATGTCATGTAACAGATACACTGATTTACCAGTCCACAACAGAATGAACAAATTTGATATTGTATGAATGTTGTTATTGTACAGTAAAGTCAATTCAGGTAACTTGATCTGCTATAACATCAACTAAATTCAACAAGTTACATCAGTTTCTCTAATAAGATGTCTATCTCATCAGAACCTTAAAAAATTGGTTAACCAATGTAGTTTAGTAAATTGAGTCATATTATAATATTAATGTAATATTTTTGTGTAAATAAACCAGTTAATTAGATTTGACCTGAAATGCATTTTTAAGGTTACCTAACAAAACATTTTTACAGTATGACAAACACTAATTTGATGTTTAGTGCTGAGGTGTTTTTTTCTTTTTACTGTTGATTCTATGGGACCAATGTAAAAATTGATTTGTTTTTTTCATCAGTTTTTTAAAAGATCAATGTGAATCTGAGATTGGTTTTACATGCAGAGCTTGTGCATTTGAATCAATCATTTTAGCTGAGATGGTTCATATTGAAAATAACCAGTTCCACCTCTTTATTTCGCAGATACACTATTTGGACCACAAAGCTGTGGATTAATTTTCTTTTGTGCTGGATCATGTATAATGAACAGACATGGGGCATTAATGGCAGGTGTTATGTCATGTTAATGACAGTGTGATGAAGGGAAGCTGACAGGTTGCTACAGACTCATTAAAGGGTTTTCATCACTTCCTGTCAGATATATCTGTCACAAAACCGTGTGTGTGTGTGTGCGAGAAAGACAGAGACACAGTGTGTATGTAAACATATGTTGCCAGGGGAATTTTTATATCTCTTTGGATAATCCCCGCTTTCTGTTCCACTACTAAAAATCAAAACTGAGCGGTTGAGTTGAGAGCGCCTGAATCCCAGATCCGTGTCATGTTTCACCAGATGGAGAGGTTTTTTCTCTCCTTATTTTTTTCATTTATTCTAAATCCACGGGTCCTATGAGGGCTGTCTCCAGCTGTTGCGTTTCGTTCCACTCCAGAGAGAGACAAAGAGACAGCGTTTACTTGTTTGTGTGTTACGAATGTCCTTTTTTTATTGGAAACTGTAAACCTATTGCTGTTTCTGACTCTGCAAAGTTTATTCTGAAAACAACAAAGCTTATTCTGTTAAACAGACCCAAATGGACTGCTCAAAACAAGGCACATCTCATTTGATATGTTATGCTCTTTGTAAGTCTTCATTTTCTTCTAAATCTGCACATTTTAATTGTTTTATATGTTCCCATTGTCCTTTTTCCCACTGTAGGTATCTTCAGTAAGGCTTCAAGTGATAGGCAGACAAAATGACTGCTGAATAATTGAGCAGCTGCCTTACTGGATTCTATTTGAATGTTAAATGTATTCCTTAATCCTACCTCTGTGAATCTAATATTTGTTTGATATTTAAGTCAAATCAGACTCTTGTTTTTAATATAGTTCATTCACGTCTGACCTTTGTCAAGTTAAAGTACCTCTAAAAACTTAGTTAGCAAAGTCTACCTTTGTGTAGAGTGAATCCAAAGGCTGTTTTCACCAGGGATATGCAAAACTAAGATTGAAGAATTTGCTCTCTTTCAATACATAAGTTGGTATTTGAATCGAATTGGTCATGGCCCACAGAAACTTTATATTTGAATGACAGGAAGAGGAATTAACTGGATTGTAATTCAACACAGGGATTCTGGTAAAGGAAGACTTTACTTTACACTGGTCACATCTATCTATCTATCTATCTATCTATCTATCTATCTATCTATGTCTGATTATCTAATTCTGTTTATGTCAATACATCTGTCTGTCTATATATCATTCTGTCATTCTGTCTCTCTGTAGACATTTTGTTTTTAAACTTTGAAACAAGGATTTTTCTAGTTAAACATTTAGTTCAAACAGTTATATACATTTATTTATTTCAATTTATTTTAATTATATGTTCTTACATTCAAATTTGAATTGCATTCTGCATCCTGTTTGCTACCACACTTTAAGGAGTTGAATTGAAATATAAAAGGCCTCAATCCTCAATTCAGCTTTAAATGGCACACAATCCTTGACACACACACACACACACATAGAGAGAGAGAGTCATATGCACACATCTCCTACCTGTCCATTCTTCTTGAGGTCGGCCCACATGCTAGTTCCATCTCCGCCCCTCATGAGCACGTGATAGGTGAAGAAGTAGATTCCAGGAAGAGGGCAGGTGAACTTGCCTGTGGTAGGCTCATAGTAATTCCCTACATTTGTCACCACATCATCAAACTTGAGTACTTCGCTCCCCTCATGCTGCTTGCGCAGACCAGCATAGAAGGCTATTTTGGGGCTGTAGAACGATGGGATGTATCCCCCTGGGCCTGGACCTGGAGGTCCAGGCGGACCTGGTTTTCCTGGTTCTCCAGGTGGCCCACGTGGGCCTGTGGGACCTGGTGGCCCTTGGTTTCCACGAAAACCTGACTTGCCTCCCCCTCTGCGTCCAGGGATGTCGTGAGGAGGAGGCGAAACAGGTGTTAATTCATTGGTGGGCGTTAAAGAGTCACAGACCATCTTACAGCTTCCAAGCATCTCATAATGCGTACCTCCGCCTCCAGAACCACCCAGTTTGGTGCTGTGGACTAATAGCGGAATAGCGACCAGTAGCACCAGTACCATGGCCACGCCCACTGCCGCGCCAATAACGCGCTTCCTGCGGCTGAGGCGTGAGGCAGCAATAGAGAGGAAGTCCTCCTCCCCTTTAGAAGAAACAGGCCCGGCCAGAATGAACTCTGGGAGGGAAAAGGGACTAAGGTAAGACGGAAGTAAACGAGGGAGTCAGATGCGATGAAACGTGGCTTCTGTCTCAGAAATAAACTAAAAAAGAAATAGTTTTTCGATATGAAAAATCCACCTTCAGGAACAAACAAATCAAATGTCCTATATGGAACGATGTCTTAAAGGATGTTTGTGTTCATTCCCTTTTAAAAGTTTCAATCTCTGCTGTTTTACCTTTTTGCTTGTATTCACTATATTAAAACCATAACAGCCGGCCCTCTAACCAGTACCCGCTCATCTGAGTGACACACATTGGACCCAGTTATCACTATAAACAGCAATTCTGGATGATCCAGTAGGTTTATATTGTCATATATATTGCTTGTCTGATATAAGCAACATGAGGGATTTGGTGTCTCAGAATTTTTGTCCGTGGATGGAGATTCTATCAGGTGATGTGGATGTGTATTTCTCAGGGGTTGCTGTGTGGTGGTTTTGTCTCCTTATAGATTGGTGGAGTGACAGCAGTGTGGCTCATTTTTCCATGAGAAGTTCAAGAAGCGTTCTGGAGAATTCCCAGATAAGTCCATATCCACTGCAGCATTTAAACAAACTCTGCTCCTCCTCTCACAGAATATAGCTGTGATTGTGATTCAAATTTATCAAAAACAATCCATGTTATATATTATTTTGTCTTTTTGTGACAATCTTAAACCTTCAAATGCTTAGGTTTAAGTGCTTCGCTTGCAAACGTCTTACAAGCCTGATGGTAAATGGATTGTGAGATATAATTTTAAATCAAGCTCACAGCACTCGGGTTGATTTTCAGTTCCTGCTGGTCTTCATCAAACTTCAGCTGAGTAACATTCAGGTCCCAAGATCAACCACCTCTGGCATCTTGACATGTTTCTCACTGAGTTGAAACATAAAAAGAGCTAAATTAGATGAACTAGAAAACCTACGAGAGAATTTAAGAGCTCCCAAAAGATTCCCTGATGCTTATTACAATTGTCCAAAAAGGTTATTTATTTCTGTTCAAAGTAAAAACAGGCACAATTTATGCACAAGACATTTTGGTGACTTACATTAATAATTTTAATAGTCATTACTATTTAATTGAATGTAACTAAATCATGCCATCAGAGTTTGCAGATACATTACTACATCACAGACACATTACCTCGCCAAAACTACAAACAGTAGCCTAATAATCACATATTTCTTAATTTAAATAAATAGATAACAATCAATGTTGTGTCAGCTACTTCCAGCTCTTGCCCATTTACACTCAAATGTCACTTTAAACTTCTAAATGGTAAACTTCATTTTTTTTGATTTCTGATGCAAATTAAAAGGCAAATTAATGAGAAATTCTATAGAATTGTATATTAAAAGTTTATAAAACATTTCTGAAGAACAAATGCCAACTGTAAAACAATTCTGCCTACCTTGTAAGTTCCCAGAGAATATGAAAATTGACCAGTAACTCCGCACGACACAGCGCAGCTCCTCTCCTCTCCTCCAGCTCAGAATATGTCAGAGAGTCTCGCGCCTTCGGGTTTTTCTTTAACGGGACTGTGGTCAGCTTGAAATATTTCTTGTCTTCTCCTTTTGTGCGTCTTCAAGTCAGTTCACTTTAAACACGCCTACTTCTGGGAATCATCAAACTACTACTGGCACTTGTAAAATATTATTTAGTAACCAAATTACTATTTAAAAGTCGAATATGGCAATTTCTTTGTTAAGATATCACCAAGAAGCAACAGTTTCTCACTTGTTCGATTTCTGTGAGGAAAAGGCGCTTCCACCCGCGGGATGTCTGTCTCGCGCTCCCCCCGCCCTCCATACAATTACGCGCTCGCGCTCACTCTCACCAGTCTCCGCAGATCAAGAAATCGATTTCCCGAGGAGATGTGCATCCTAATAGGGTTGCTGTCTACCCAATTAGTACTTATAAAAATAAGTCAGGTTGTACTGGTATGCTGTCACTAATAGCAGGAGTGAGGGGTGATCGCAGCTAGAAATATAGGACCAACTGTAAATACCTGCCTATAGGGTTCGGGGATGGGGGAAATCAAATGCCCAATGAAAAATGTATATTTTTTAAATTTAGAGATTATAGTTTAGCATGTACAGGATGATGATGTATCATCCAAAGGTTTTGCAAGAGTGACCTTACTATACCCCAATCTTACCCAATGCAGACATCATTTGCAACAGAAAATGTAATCAATATGAACAAAAAGAACACTATGTACACATAAAAATGCCTCCATACTAGTTTAAAAGCACATAATAGTGTAGCTAATAAGAGATAAGCACATATATAGCATGTTGTGTCATAATCGTGTACCAGTGGTTAAATTCAACATAATGAATTGGATTAGCAGGAATTGAGGAGAAGAAGTGCATTAATTGAATGACTAAGAGAATGGACATGTCCTGTAGGCATTTTGCTAATGTATGCTCAGTGGAGTCATTTCAAGTCCCCCTGTAGTCAATAATTTCATCTTTGTTCACCAAAATGTGAAATAAAATGTAATCATGCCTCAAAATAGCTTGAATGTAACTCTACACCCTTGCTTCATTTAGTATACACAGAACCATGAATATGCTAATTAGCCCCGCCTCCACTCAATCACACAAGTTTAGAATACCTGATCCATTCATCAACTTTACTGTAGTAAAAGCTGCATGATGGCAAGTGGAAATACTGTTTTAATTCAGATATATATGTTTGAACCAGAAACTGATTCAGAAGAAGAAGAGGAAGAGTGAATTATACAGGCTCATCTACAAGTGGATGTATCAAATTGGTAGGCTAATGCGTTTTATGTATCGCTCTCTACGTCGGACTCATGACAGTAATTGATCTGATTAGCCTTTTGCTTGACTACGTTATCAAACAGCTAATAATGTGTTGCTAATGTTACACAAACCATATTCCATGTTCGCCACCTCAGAGTCAGACAGCTGCCTTCTAAAAATCAGTATCCTTAAGGGGGTCATATGATGCGATTTCTTGTTTTCCTTTCTCTTTAGTGATGATAGCTGTTTGTGCATGTATAAGATCTGCAGAGTTACAAAGCTCAACGTCTCAAACCCAAAAAGATATTCTTTGTCAAATTTAAGGCTCAGCCACACCTTCCTAAAATGCTTTGTTCAAACACACCCCCACATATCTACATCAGTCTGTGGGGGCAGAGTTTCATCACCCAAATGTATATGCAAAGAAAGAAGACGTAACTTTTATTCTCGCTGTAGTATTGTTGCCGCCCGCGCTGCCATGTCGTGGAGTCGCTGTGTTTTTCGTTGCGAAAGCCAAACTACTTTGTTTGGCCTCCCAAAAGAGGGGACAATTAGAAAACAGTGGTTAAGCTTTATTTACAACACTGTTCCAGAACAGTACAACCCAAATATTCGACTGTGTGCTGCGCATTTTTTGGAGGACTGTTTCTAGCACCTTGGAGAGCACAAAGGCTGATTCTAAAAAAAAGTGGGGCAATTCTGTCTTTGCAAGTACAATCTGGCACTTCTGACTCACAGACACAGCCTGTAAGTATGTTTTCACTTTTTAAGAATTTGCTACTGATTCAAACGCGAGTTTTGAGCAGTATAGAGTAGTGCTTGTTTGTCGTTTCTACGATAACAAATGCAAATTTACCAATCTGATACGTTCTGGTCCAGTCGCACTGGCAGCGTTAATTGATCAGCTCGGTCATCTGCATTTTCCGGATTAGATTTCAGGCTCGAATTGATAAGGTAGTTGACAGATTATTATCTGTCAATATTGCTTTAGGAGCTGATGTTCCAAATATGGTACATTTACGTCACACGCCTAAGATATTCGGGCCAATCACAATGCACTGGATCGCTGGCCAATCAGAGCACACTGCTCTTTTCAGAACGATGAGCTTTGTAAAAATCGACGTGTTTCAGAAAGGAGAGGCATAGAGGAGCAACAATAATGTACACTATGTGTAAAATAATGACTTTTTTTTAACCTAAAACTGCATAAACAACACTGCATTAAACCAAATATACAAAATAATGTTCTTTTTAGAACCGCCATATGACCCCTTTAAAAACGCTTTGAACAACTTCGAACGTCAGAGGAGAAAGGCATAGTTGATCATAACAATATACATCATATACATAATTCACCTGCTATATTGCTAAATTTACCCGATTTTTCATATCAACAGAAAAATATACCGGGATAACCTGACTTCTCTTGAGACTCCCCTGCTTCAGAGAATAGTTAATGATATGCTAAAGCCCGCCCGCACGTTGACAGGTTACAAGGTAGTTTGTGACGTAAGAAACACCAGCGATTTCAAACTGCGTTTTTGAGACTGCATTTTTTCAGTGGTGTTGTCGTATGAATTTGCACATGGTTTGTCTTAAAGCATAATAAAAACACCACATAGACATATAAACAACATTAAAAACTTGATTTTCACTACAGGGGGTCTTTAAAAAAAAGATTTTTAAAACATCTTGAATGTCTTAATTTCACCCCCTTTTTAAGCCCTCTCTCGCTTCACTGCATGTCCTTCAGGAGTCGACTGCCCTGAGTGCAGAACACACTTGCCATAGCGAACCTATCCTTCTACAATATATCAGCTTACCTAATAATGGCTGCTTAGGCATCTGTACACTTACATAAATGAACATAGCATGTGTTCATTAAACGGCTGTTAAAAAATTGGAAATCCTCTTTGCATTCATCTGGTGATGTTAAAAGGGGGAGAGGGAGGAGAAAAGGATGAGAAAGCTTGACAGAGGGAGAGAGAATGACAGTGTGTAGGGTGAAAGACAGTTTAGCTGTGTCTGTTGTCAGTGTCTCTGTTTCTTTAGCCTTCAGAGCTCATTAGCAATGATAGACACATTGCTACTGACAACCTCCCCCACACACTTTAGCTCCCCATACTCTTTTCCTATCATCCCACTTTCACCATCATTTATATCTCCATCACCATCTCTGTGTGCCAGTCGCTATTATGTATTTTACTAAAGCATTTCTCCTTCTCTCTTTCATCATACTTTTTAAGTTTCATCTCTCACACTGCTGGAGAACCAGTCATAGTTGTGTCTCCTCTACTGTAATGTACATCCTTGATAATGTGAGGTCTTTGTCCCCAGTGGTTTTATTCTATTTAAAGGGTCGGTTTCTCCACGTGTGATCATTGATTACCATTTAAGTTCTGTGTTTTTGTCATTGTTGGTTTACTGATTACTGATGATTGTACTGCCCTTGACAATAAATACTAATGTTGGAACTAATTGTTGGTGTTAAACTTGACATGATAGTTGTTGTTTTCTCAGAGTGTAGGGATATATACATGATATAGATAGATTGTTGGCAGTGTGATGTGTTTGAATAATTTTGCAATTGGATCAATTGATTCTGAGTTTCAAAAAGCTCAGTTTCTCCGATAACTTGTGACCAGTGGTGTTAATGGCAACAACCAATGGCTTTTGGCATCACTGACCCCAAATCTGCGTGAAATGTTTCAATGTACTTCAAAGTTTGAATAAGCGCAAATTAGATTTCAGTGGAAAAAAAATTCAATGAAAAACAACTTAAGAGTTAGTTCACCCAAAAATGAAAATGACTCATCCTTGTGTCATTCCAAATCCACAACTTTTGTTCATCTTCAAAACACAAATCAAGATATTTTTATTAAAAGTTGAGAGTTTTCTGTCCCTTCATTGAAAGTCCATTCCACCAAAATATAATGGGTTAAAAAGCAATAGTAAAAGAAATCCATATGAATCAAGCTGTTTAATTCAAGTTGATTTAAATGTAGGACAGATTTAATTTAGGTTTTTTCACATTGATCAACACGCATCAAGAGTACATCAAATATGGTCAACAAAAGTGCTGCTTGACATGCAAGAACCAATAAAGTTTGGACACGCATCAAGCATTTAACGGTTAAGCTTCTCTTTACCATATATGATGTGCGCACTGATCAGTGTTTATGTAATTATAGTAATTGATGACATAATTTTTTGGGGTGAACTATCCCTTTAAAGTCAGTTAATTCCACAAATCTATAATGGCTTCAAAACTATTTGAAAATAGCACACGAGTCATGTCAAAACTGAATATGTCACTATTCCAGATTAAATTTGAGGGACAGTAGACTATAGAGTTCTAGTTGCATCCTTGCAAATAAAAGACACTACCATTCAAATCTTGACAGACAAATGGCACTCATTTATACTTCTATTATGGTTATCTGGAGTACAGAGGAAGAAGGCCAACCTAAAGCCTTGGAAGAGAAAAGACAGCCATCCTCCCTCTGCCGAGTATGTCACGTGTGTGTGTGTGTGTGTGTTATTA
Organism: Coreius guichenoti; assembly: GCA_039654105.1. Taxonomy (NCBI): domain Eukaryota; kingdom Metazoa; phylum Chordata; class Actinopteri; order Cypriniformes; family Gobionidae; genus Coreius; species Coreius guichenoti. The sequence goes on along the minus strand of CM077180.1, from coordinate 30,801,517 downwards.
TAACATTATTTCTACACCATCTCTTTATAGGTTTTATAGGGCTGCTTCTGTGTTTTAGTCTCAAATAATTGATTTTAGTGAATCTATTGAGAGCTACTGTTGTAGGACCTATTTACAACTGTTTGTCTGCCTGTGTTTCTGTGAATGCCTGTCCATGTTTCCTCCTGCTTAAAGCTCATTGGGGCAGGTCCAAGGAGGACTTGTCACCATTTTGCCTCTTGATCAATAGAGCACCTCCCATGATGCACCTTGTCAACTTGTCACACTGGCAGCTTGATGTGTCTGAGGTCACATTAGCATAAGCAACTCAACTTGTAAGACATAAGTCATTAAATATATACAAGATATACTATCCGAAAAACAACAGCCAAAGACGATTGAATACACTATAAATATAATGGACAAACTGACAATTCGATTGCAAAACAGACCATGGATTAAATTTTAAATATGAACATAATCAAACAATTACTTCTAAAGCAACTTTTGTAACCTTTAATTTGTCACAATATTGTAATGTCTTTAAATTGTTGCTTTTCTCAGCAAATATTAAATAATTAATTCAATCACAATTTTTAATTGTTTGACAGTCCTAATTATGTCAATTTATGAACAATTCAAGTTTAAATTATGTTTATATTTATATTGTTGTGATGAATAAATATAAACTCACATTTCAATCTGTTATTGCAGAAACATAAAGATCACATTAGATCAGTGAAGCTGAACTGAATGTATTCTATAATGTATTCTATAATGTTAAGGTAATATGTATATGTATGTATACAAGCATGCATGTGTGCAGTGTATGGGTGTTTGGAAGAGAATAAGGAAGAGTAAGGGCAAAAGGGAGGCTGAGATTGTTGTGTGTGTGTGTGTGTGTGTGTGTGTGTGTGTGTGTGTTTGTGTGTCTCTGATTGCTTGCTGATACAGGGTGACATGGTGCAGATTGACTCAGCCTGCTTTTCTAATTCTCTCTATTAATAAGCCGCAGCTTCCCACTGTTGCACCGGACTACATCTATTCATCTCAATTTGTCATCTGCTCTCTCCCCCCTTCTCTCTCTCTCTTTCTCTTTCAGTATTTCTCCCCCTAAACACCTCTGCCCATCTCTCTCTCTCTCTTTTTCTCCCATCATCTCCTGCATCACGTCCGATTCAACGGCCTCCTCTCCTATTCTAAATCTGTCCATTCCACCTGCCTCTCGTGTCCTTCTCAGCATTAAGATTGAGAAGGCCAGCATTCCTACATCTTAATTCTATTGAAATATGAAGGTTAGGTAAACTGTTGCACTTGAGTAAACAGAACTGGCATTCATACTAGGAAATTATTAAATTATCCAATTCAAATAGGTAATTATTTAATTGCTCAGTCAGAAGCATGCGTCAAAAAATGCCTCATAAAATTTCACAAGTTCACATTTTCATATGATCCTGAGGGAGATAAAGGCCACACAAGACTTACTTTTCATTTAGAACTCCATTTATTCACATTCATCCTTGCTGTTTTCGTGAAAATGTTTTTTTTTTCTTAAAGCCACAATATGTAATTTTACGCCACTAGAGGTCGCTTATTCAAAACAAAGGCGTAGCTTCATGACGCCTTGATTTTGCAGAGCTTTTATTATGCCGCAGACGATTGCTTCCGCTTCTTCCGCTCATGCATATGTGGGGTAACACAGCGCTGTTTTATCATATTAGATACATTTGAGTCTGTTGAAAGTTATGTTATAATGCTACTCTGTGCGTTCGCTCGGCGGCTACTATGAGACACTTGTTCACACTGCAGTGAGCTAGATTGATATTAGGCATGGTAAAACATGGTACTTGCGGTAAATCATGAAAACGAGATTTAAACAATAAGACTAACTGTGTTGAGCTATATAACAGTGATTAGTTTTCTGTCAATGAATGTATCCAAACAGTTGCTCACCTGTCTAATAAAACACACAATATATTAAAGCGAATTTGGTGTTTCCATGGTTTCTACAAAATAAAACCGGAAATCGAGGTTAACGCGGGTATGATGTTATTGATAGGCAACGCCCTGGTTAAAATTGCTTATTTCTCTGGATTTAAACAATCTTGGAAACATTTGGGATAATGTAAGTACACAAGTCAACAAAATATATAACACTGTTCTAGTGGTTTTATTGTGGATATTATTTTAATCCAAAAATCTTACATATTGTGCCTTTAATGGGCAGGGATGGACTGCTATCTAATTTTAAAGCTGTATATCATTCTGCTGCCTTCCATTCATGCTATTATTTATTACTTACAGCACTAGCACTGCAAGTTAGAGTCTCACACCAAGGAGGCATCTTAAAGAAGATGACATCACAGTCAGAAATGCATCAGATTTCCATCTGTAAATGTTAGTGAATATGTGATGAAAGCAGCTGCGTCTCGGCCAAAAAGCTGCGCTTGAACACACCCAATGGTCTAAAGGCGACTGTCAACTAGCATGTGCGATTTTGCGCATGCGTGTAAGTAAATATCTGTCTATATCAGCAGGTCTCAATAGAGACTGTAAAGCTACGTCACACAGAGTTGCATGCTGAGAAGGCACCGCTATCTTAAGAGGATCGCCCTCTACTTTACTGATACTGAAATTAATACCGATACCTGCACCTTTTATTTTGTTTTTGCCTTTAAATTAAATATTCACATTCTCCATGGCATTGTTTGCATGGAAGATAAGCTATTTTATTTTAATTTCGAATGCTTAGGTAAGATGACATAAAATTATAATAGCCTTCTGTCTGTACCATCTTAACTTCTTTGCTCGCTTTCATCACTTTTCCTTTTATTCTAGTGCACTGACTCGTTCGCTAAGCTGAACAGCCAATCAGAGTTCTCTTTCTCCCCAACTGCCTGATGCCAATTCAACATGCTGAATCGGCTCAAAAAAACCTTCACAGCGTACGACTAGAGGTACACTGCAATTTTAAGGAGAAAATACACAGCATGTTGAGCATGACTGATTAATTTGACTAATCGGTTTGTATTAAAGTAGGCCTATATTAAAAACACCACAGACATATAAACATTAAAAGCTTGATTTTCACCACAGGGGGTCCACAAAAAAAATATGAAAATGATGAGCAAATTAAATTAGTTTGCAACTATAATGCATGGTTTTATATGTTGGTTTCAAACACCTAGTTCAAACCTCTTTTGAATTAAATTAAGTTTGGGGAAATTTGTCCTCCAAACTATACATTCCAAAACCATAATATGTTTGCTTTAGCTGTTTTTTGTGGTAAACAAGCAAACACAACAAAATCACATTATCATGTTTAGACAATTTAATTACAATACTTGTCAAAAACAGTGGTTTTATATTTTACATGTAGCCTTCAACATCTTTACATTTTATATGTATACAAAATATTTTACAACTAAAATATACTGTATAGTGTGACAATATCTCTGTGTTGTCACAAAAAGGTCAACATGTGTTCAATGAATTGTATCTTCAATAATGGTCAAAATGTTAAAAAGCTTTTTTGTAGCCAAGACTTTAATGTGTATGTGCAGAAACTGACTTTCATGCCACTCTCTGGACCTAGAATTGTAATTGCCCCATAGGACACACACACACACTATGGCAAGCTTGCCATACACACACACACACAAACACACACACCTCAGTTCAAGTATCAGATTTTAAAATACTGACAGAAGAGATATCTATCTATCATGTCTAATGACTGATTGTCTAATTCTGTTTATGATCATATATTTTGTGATTGTCAAAAAGGTAAAGACCTTGTACATTATCAGAAAAATACACAAATACTCTCAATGCTCATTGCAAAAAATGATGACACTGAACAAAAAGACAAAAAATATCACTGCAGAAGTAATAAACAAACAAAAAACTGAAAAGATAAAAGAGGAATCTCCAAAGCATGACAAGGGATGGAAAGACAGCAGGGGAGAAGAGAAAACGAGGAAACATCCAGCAGGACTGACAAGAAAAAGTGAGACTACAAAACAATGACTACAACACACACGTCTCTTATGTAAACAATTTATTTAAGATTAAAGGCATTAAAGGCAATACAGTTTTTTTGTTTTTTTTTTGAAAAAATTTCCTCATTCAGAAAGTCCTGAAAAAATAACAACCTGAACTCAAGTAATATTTCTTGGCATGCACAAACACTAAGCAGCTGCAAAAAAAAATCAGAATTTCAAGGTAAATGACAACAAGGGAAGCCAGGCAGAGAGCCAAATCTGAACTGTTTCATGATTGTGTCTATCAGTCAGTGATCTCACTGCTGTGTAATGGCCAGCATAATAGTCTGTGCATTTGCTGGGTTTTGTGTTTCATTTGATGCCTTATATTGATTTTGAAGGAATAGAATGTTTTTGAGTAAACCATAAAGCGTTTTATAATGGAAGTCGGAGGTTTGTAAAAATTGATGTGTAGTTTGAGATTGTTTATGGTGGCTAATCAAAATGCATGTCTGAAAGGGTCATGTCAAGCAGATACAATTACTGGTATGACCAACATAATCTGAACTGAATCAGATGCACTGTTAGGATGCATTTTATCTAAATATGATAATTTAGTTATCATAGCTTCTGAACTCTCTGGTCCAGGTTGCTGTATGTACGTGGGAGTCTAAGGTGTTTTAATTAACGCATCTAATTTAAGAGATCATATAAAGAACTCCCACCTTCCCTTTCTCTTCTTCCACTCTCTTTCTGTTCCTCTCTGTCACCCCCTGCCCAATTTATTATTAACGAGTGTTGTCTGTCTCGTTAGTGTTCAGAACACAGCACTGAGCAAAACCAGACGCACCAGGCTAACCTCAGATAATTGCCGTCTTTCTCTTTCTTTCTGCATTCCACCATTCTCTTTCTCTCCATCGTTCTGCTGACACCTGCACTTCAATTTTCATTGTTAACCAACAACCGTGAGCATAACTGGCCTGTTTCATACCCCAGTATGCTTATGAATCCATCCAATAATTAATGGGCTGCAACTCTGTGTGCCACAGAAATAGTACCCCACATGGCAGAGGCAAGTTTTGACTCTCGTTTAGACTCAGAATTTATTTCAATAGAGTCTGACACGAGCATGTTGCTAAGCTAAATACTTTAATAGCCTGTCAGTCTGTGTATTAGAAGTAAGGGATTTTCAGTCTTGCTTTCTAAAGGTTACATACATACCAGTAGGTGGCGACAAGTTACTGTATAAATTAATAATTGACTCATTCTTTGGATTTGTTCATACACAGATGATCTGATCATCGCAAGGTGGATATGTTTGCACGAGCTCTGCAATTCAGCACTCTAGTAAAGTCACGTCACGTTTATTTATATATCACTTCATACAACAGATTGCTTAAAGGGTACATAACACACACAGTTTCTGCCAGTCTCATGTTAATCTTGAGTACCTATAGAGTAGTATTGCATCCTTCATATCTCAGAAGAGTCTTTAGTTTTATCATATTTATAAAAGACAGATACGCTGTACCGATTCTTTCCGACAACAGCCAAACTCGTGCAGGCATGCAGTGGGCGCAGACACGAGCACGCGCGCACACACACACACACCATGGCATTATCCCTGGATAACTTTCGATTCACTGTACGTTCGTGTTGTTTGCATTATATGCACTTGCTGATTGCCAACAAAACACAGACATTTGATGCAATTTCACTCACCATCTGCGGTTTCAACTCATGACCGGGAACAAACAAACATACTTGCAGAACTTCGTTGCTGCTCCGGAAAAACAAAGTGCATCCGCTGTTTCCTTAACGCTGGGTTATTTGGGAAGCTGAACAAGGTTATCTTTCCCTCGCAACCAAAAACACACTTCTTTAGTGACATTGTTGATTTTGTGGTCTAAAAACAAAATGACAGCGCTGCCGACGGCTACTGTAACCGAACGAAGCTGGTTGATGGGCGTGCTCTTGCTCTCGCTCTGGTTGATGTGCGCATGCGCTCACCCGGGAGAAGTGCCCATACAAGCAATTCCACCCTTTATGAAGTCATACAGGGCCATACTCGAAAAAAACTTTCCGAAACTTATTCGAATCCTGAAGTGTATTTGGCACAGAAATTCTCTGCATACGTCCAAATCGATTTTTGAAATTTTGGCCAAAGAAGGCGGAGCCTCCGCGCATACCAACCTATTATGTGATTGCCACGGACCAATGGTAGTACAAAGATGTTTACCACCCTTAGCGAACTTTTCCGGAAAGTTTGCTTTGGTAAGCCGTTTCGAACTCCAAACAAAGTTTGTTTTGGCCTGATTTTGTTCGAAATGACATCACAGCAGTTCGTTCTTCAATTTCGCTTGAAGTATATCAGGTCATCCGGGTACATTTTGCATACTCTTTTATGAGTTCTGTGAATTCAGACATACTTCTTTTGTCACATACTGTTTTTCGCAGTATATAGTAGGGAAGTATGCAATTTCGGATACAGCCAATGACATGTTCATGAACAAAACAAGTGAGCCATCAAATCATTCACTTGATTCGTTCAACAACACTGAGTGGTTCAGAAACGCCACTACTGTGTAGCTACTAGCTCTGAGACGTGGAACGTTTCTGTTGTTGTGGCTTTGTTTGGAACTATTTTAATTGGCAGACCAAAATTTCTGTCAATATGCCTAAAATGTAAGTTACTCAATATTAACTTCTTGTTTATTGAACTGTTGTATAAAAGAAATTTCACACACACAAACACACTCATAGTCATGCTTTTGGTTTGAATATGCAAAGGTAACGTGTTTAGGCCTATATGCTGCATTGGAAGTTGACATGTCTTAGAATGCTGTAATAATAACAATAAACATTCATTAGTTTGTTACATTCTGCACTTAAAAACTAAAATAAGACTGGGCTTTTCAATCTTTTAAATGTCACGGACCGCCAAATATGATAATCCTCTTGCGTGGGACCATCCTAAAATTTAAAAGGCATCTATAGTTTGTGGTATAAAGACCCAATTTATACTGTGAAAAATTATTATTATTATCAATATTATAATACCATTTAAATAATATATGAGTATTATTTTAAAAATTGAAAATATTTTTTCTATTAAGTTACATTGTTATTAAAAAATGTTCTACTCATTATAGTACTGTACTGTTAAATGTTATTTATGTATTTATTTTAATGTAATTTTTATTAATTCACTTCATTAAAAAAAACTTTTCCACAGACCCCCCTATCACTTCCTTGTGGCCCCCAGTTTGAAAACCCTTGTCTAGGCTTTATACCGTTTTTGGCTTCTCCCTCAAATGTAGAGATCAAATAAAACTATTTCTTTTGACAGAGTAAAAAGCAACACTGCAAATAAATAATGAAACAGATAATTAGGTAAATCAAAAATAAAAAAATAACAGTAGAAATACAAGAAGGTATCTCCTGTGTAAGTGTGCAGCCTCTCAATAGCTAAGGGTGCTCTTTTTGTGAGCTAGTTAAACAAGTGTGGTTGCAGACTGTGGCTGCTGAGATAATTGCCCTCTTTTGCAATGATACTGCTTTGGTAAATAGAAAATAAATGTAAAAGGGCAAACAGCTCCTGGGTCCTACAGGAAACCGTTCTCTCACAAACACGCATTTCCCTCCCGCTGACTCATTGAAATTCTACACAGTCTTCTGTAGTGTTGTTAGGAACATCTTTCAGAGCCAATTAATCCTTACTCATGTCTCTCTCTTTCACTCTCTGGCTTCATGCATTTCCAGTCTTTCTAACCACAGAGATGTTCATAGTTATGGTGGCTTTCCAAAACCAACATACTACTATTGCAGTTAAAGTCATCATGTTGTTCTGAAAGATCCCTAACATGAGACTAAATGAAACTACTAGCTTTTAAGCTACAGCCACCAAATTCTGCACAGTTCTTAAGCTTGTTTTGTGCTTTAAGTTTTCTAACTGATTGGTTTGGATCTGATTGGCTGGAATACACTACAACATTTGTCCAGATTTTTGCCCTGATTCACTGTCTAGCAAGACCTAGACCACTGAACTAGCAAGAGTCAATACTAGTTGCCAAAAGTCAGTCAGTCTACAGATTTAAGTTGACAGATTTGAGTTGACAGATTTCACAGAAAATTGCATAGTGTACGTCTGCAACTAATGATTATTTTGATAATCGATTAATCTGTCGATTATTTTTTTAGTTAATCGATGAAGATGAAGAACAAAAAAATTTACACATTAAAAATTTAATTTAATACATTATTTTAAACAATATTATTCCACAGCCTACCCTGTCCTCCAAACAATGTGTAATATAAAGCCTATGAAAACAAATATAGTGAATGTATCTATGTAGGCTATGCTGTACATTATAAGCAAAAAAGGTTTAAAATACATTCTAAACCTAAAAACGACAGAAAAGCAGAAATTAAAACGACTAAACTAAAAATGATAGTAAACAAAATTAAAAGCACAAAATGTTAACTTGTATGAGGTGAAGAACACATTCACTCTTATGAACAGTAGCCTAATTACATTAATGTTATTCCAACAATAGTGCCTTTGCTGTCTGTTTTCATCAATATGATTACTCGTGTTACAAGTATATTTTTAAACCTACACTTAATTTCTAAATATATATATATATATATATATATATATATATATATATATATATATATATATATATATATATATATATATATATATTTTAAGCAAAATGTGTATTTTAGTCAGAATTATTGCGCTCCGTCTGTTTGATGCGCATGCGCCCACCGGCGCTCGTTCATCGAAATCAGTGAAGTTTAACAAGACTCGCCTGTTGTCAGAATATGCCAAATGGAAATACTTACGGGACTTTCAAACATTTACAGGTAAGGATATAACCATAAAATGTAAGTTATGCGCTGAGGAAAACACATGTCAAACTGTCAGAGGCATTAAACATGACTGCATCTGTCAAAGCACGACAGGGCAAGACGCTGTAAACGCTTATGATTTAGTTTGAAGCGCTTATAAATATAAAGCATGCTACTCATGTTTCGGACACCTTACATAATGTACCTTTCCCGCAGCAGCTCACTCTGTGTCCTCCGCTGTGTCCCAAGCACAGCGCACAGACGCGACTAATCGATAATCAAATTCGTTGTCGATTTTTTTTTCGTTATCGACAATATTCGATTTTTATCGATTAGTTGTTGCAGCCCTATGGACACAGGCAGTGTTTTTATGAGTGAGTTAATTGTGTTTGGAGTGATCTGAAAGTCTGGTAGTGTGTGGTCCTCAGACGTTTATGCTCAGTTTTTCCTCTGTAAAATCTGTAAACAAAGTTGGCAAGTGTGTGTTTTAAAATCTGTTCAGATTTTAAAAGTTGTGTATATGTATTCAAGCCTTTAGCTGACAATTAAATTTCCAATTAAACTCATTAGACTTACATTGAAAAGTTTGTCTGTAATTTCTTCCTAGATCTTGTAGATTAGATCCAATAAACGCAGTGCAAAAGTAGTCAGCATGTTCTGTCTGCTTTGGGCGTTTCTAACTGTTATATTACAGATATTTTTCCTAGAGTGTATAAGATTATCTTAGAGCATTCAGGTTATGTTAATAAAACTTGGCACAGTACTTTCGCCTATTTTTTTCTAACTGATTATCAAAAAAAAAAAAAAAATCCCATAAAAAATGAATGCTCAAAGTTACACATAGCTGATGGCATATCAACTGTCAAAATGAACACCCAAGCAACCATCTAGAATCCACTACCAGACTTTCAAATCACCTTTGCATCTGCCATAGTAACACACGTTGTGTTTTCATGTTTTATGGGCACTTTCCATGGACAAACTATATATTATATCCCCTAAACCTACACATCAAAGAAAACCTTCTGAACTTTTACATTTTGAAAAAACATTTGACATTTAGTCTGACATATTTAGTCTGAAAAAAAAATGTACAAGGATTTCCGATATTGCAATCTTTGTGGGGACATTTTGTCCTCATAACTTAGGGTTTATGGACCACACACACACGTACATAGATCTTAAACAGTTCAGTGAATATAAAGCATATTTAACCTTAAAACCTTAAATGATATTTAAAACTTTCAGGTAAGGCTTTGTTAAGCCAAAATCAAAGATTGTCTTTTGGATTTTCTCTTCCTTCGAGAGTAAAGTGTAGAAAGTACTGGTTGGGAATGGAAAGACTGAGTGTGCAAGAGAAAGAAAGAAGTGAAACGCTCTGTTGGATAGACAGTCTCTGCAGACTGGGAAGAGGGATCAGGATGAAAGGAGTAAAAAGAGAAAGATGGTGAAGGAAGAAAGGAGCAGATTGTGTCAGGAGCTTTACCCCTTGAATGTGAATGCATGCAGGAGCCTTCACTTAACAGGAGGATCTGTCATACCGCGTTTGTGGCGTGTTTGCATGCGTGTGAGAATCAGACGCTGTTGACAGGGGATCTTACAAAGCTTGATGGTATTGACAGAAATCACTGCCTGAAAATAATACAGCGGACATTTCAACACGTGGGCCTGCCCTTGTCCACAATGACAAGATGAAATATCACTGAGGATTGTACTATTGTGTGTGTGTGTGTGCGTGTGTGAGCATGACAGTTCTCTTAACTTGACAACATGTGGTGCTTTAATTATAAGTAGCAGGAACATCAGACATTCAGATTAATTAATAAGACAGTTAAAAAAAAACCTAGATTCACACTAATCACACTCAAGTGAACATAAGTCAAAAACATTTTTATGTTTTATGGCGATATTTACAGCATTTTAAAAAAATAAAATAAAAAATAAGCCAAGGTTTGATTCTATAGATGTACTGTAGCTTTGAAATGAACAAAATGGCATTTGTAATGGCTAGCATTTCATTATTTATATTGATTAAAAAAAAGAACCAAATCAGCATATTAAAATGATTTCTGAAGGATCATGTGACACTGAAGACTGGAGTAATGATGCTGAAAATTCAGCTTTGCATCACAGGAATAAATTATATTTAAAAATATATAAAAATAGAACATTTTAATTATTTTAGTTAGTTATTAGAGAATTTTTTTTTTTAAATTGTAATAATATTTCACAATATTACTGTATTTTTGATTAAATAAATGCAGCCTTGGTGACTTCTTTCAAAAACACAAGATAGAAAATTCGTACAAACCCCAAACTTGTTGCATGTGTATATATATAATATTTATTAATATTATAAATGTTTATAAATATCACATGGGCCCCCTGAGGAGTTTATTTCTATTATAAACCATTGATAGGCCTATAGTATATGAAAATATATGAATTGTTAAAATGGTTCAATGGAAGTAGATACTAGTGATACTATTTTGAAACTTTATTCTGTTCAAAAAATGCTAATACACTAACATGCTAGCATGCTATTTTCTAGGTTTTACTGAAGAAAATGTATGTGAAGAGGTCTTTATCCAGTCTCATGCAAAGCATGTTGGGAACTAGAGTTTCTCTGCACTGTTTCAGTTAATGCAACACAGACTATTCATGTAGTCCAGACACAAATGGTTAAGTAAACTTCTCTTACAAATGTAGGTGAGCTGAACACAATTAAATGCAATTGTGGCAAAAAGTTGTTTTGCACTAGCTACAAAAGCTACAAAAATAATGTTTGTTAGACATTGTTGTCAAAGAGGACTTGTAAAAAGGCAAATATTTACTTGAATTGCAGAGTCAGTGAGACTTGGTGTGCCCTTTATCTTCATCGGTTAATTTGGCAGCAGCTGCTTGAAGTCTTCAACTGATGCTGATTTCATGGAAGGAAGTGGCCTTTTCTGGCCACACAAGGGAAAATGTTTGTTTTAGGAAGAGCTATAGAGTCTCTCTCTCTTCTTCTCCGTCATGCTCCCTTGCTTCTGCACTTAAGGTCACGGTTTGTACCCGCCGTCACTGACTGTCACTCCATTTCTCTCTTTCTTTCTCACTGTTTCTCTTTCCACCTCTACCCTCCCCCATCTCTCTCTGGCCCTCTGTCAGCCATTTCAAAAATGCCTTTGAAAGAAAGAGAGAGAAAAAAGGGAAATAGAAGGTGAAAGAGAAGGAAAAGAATCAGACAGAAGAAAGGGAACAAAGACAGAAACGTCAAAATATTTACCATCATATCGTCAGAATTCCTGTAAGGAAACATCAATCCATACAACATCATGCTTTAGTAAATGTACGTTCGTCTGTGTGTGTCATATTTTGTTTAAGAGCGCCAACAGCTAAACTGTAGCGAATAATTCAGTATGAATTACAAAGGTCATTCTCGGTCTGTGGTCTCTCTGTGATCTATGTACAATGCTCCAGTTTCTCATGTCAAAGAGACTTTTACTTCAAACTCTTGACACACAAAACTTCCCTGATGTTCATTCAAACAATATCCAAAATACTTCAGCACAATCCAAATAACAGCCTATTAAATGTCAATGCACACTGCACTTATACAACACTTAGATTTTGCATTGAACATCAAATGACGAACCAAAACAGCACGAAAATTGTTAATTGTATTAAAAAATGTCCTTAAAACCGACCATTGAAATGTATGAATTGATTGTTTTTTATTAAAAAGTTATTCATATTTACAACTACTCAACAAAACTCAACAGGTTTGTTTTATAGTTTGAGTGCTTGTTTTTTAAATGTGTCTATGGTTTCATTTTCTAGGAAGCAAAACTCAATGTGGTTGACACAAACCATGGTTAAACTCATGTTAAATGTAGTCTGGGTCATATTTTATTTTACCTTGTGTAATTTTGTTCATGGTTTTTGAGGTTGAGTGCTTGTCAGGCAACCTGTCCGTGTTGCCATCTGCCTAATTTGGCAGTGTCAGATGAGCTGTGACATGATTTTACGCCAAAATACTGTCAGTCTGAAACAAAATATATGGAAAATGGTTTTCTCTTCCCTTTTAAAAGTTGATAAGTCTTTTTTTTTTAGCTTACTATACTAACTACGTATAATTAATATGGTTAGTTGCATTTTATTATTATTTTTCTGTCATCAAGGTGCAGATGTTCAAGACCATGCAAATTTATTATTAGTTTAGTCTTAGAAACATGCAAAGAAACATAAAGTATTATATTTTCAATGCACATCAGGCACCTCTCAGTTTTTGTTATTAGTTTTTTCTATTGTTTGATACTCTTACTTTTTTTATTCTTCTCTTTCCGTCTGTCTCTGTGTGATCCCTCTCCCTGGACCTGCTGTGGTGCGTTCAAGCGGTCCACCGCCACGCACTAACGAACTTAGAACATCTTGTCCCGTCACGGCAATTACACACACACACACAAACACTCACATGCACACAGTGTTTACATTGACATTAATACACGTATTCCCAGCGCCCTACATGTACACCCTGCCCAAATGAAGGCCTGCATGTAATGTAGTAAGGTGTGTGGATGCAATATCATTAACATTAGCTGTCACAGTAGATTTAAATCAAGCACTGAATAAGGGATATAGGATGTCGGGGAGACCGGGATTGGTCGGCTACTGGAGTTGGTAATTTCTGGTTCATAATTGATGCTGTCAGTGTCATAAAATGTAACATCTGAATGTTTGCTCTTTTGACCCACACTTATTGATTCGTTTAAGTCTTTAAAAGACTAAACCTGCTGAAGAAAGGACTTTCAGTTCTTTCATCAAAATAAAATTAGATAAAATGTTACAGAATTTTTTCATTTAATTTAAGATTTGGTTTTGGGGTTGGTTGGTTGGTTGAGGTCTATTATAAAAATAATTATTAGTTCTGGTCCTTGAATTTGTTTTACATTCCGCTGATAATGTTCAACAATTTGAATCTATCTGCAGATTACATAGTTTAACCAGTAGGTCGCAACAAGTGATGGTCTTTAAAGTCACCATGAAATCAAAATTGACAGTTTTTTTTATGTAATATTGCAGTATTTTTTGTAAATGATTTATTTGTGCACATCATTATTTCTTTAAAATTCATGTGCCCTCTTAATCAAAATGACTTCCTCTCCCTCTTGCAGCGACATCTCTTCTGTTCTTTGATGACGTGTTTACTGGCACGAGGGCAGGACAACCTGTCACTCACATGACATCACAGCAGTACCAAATGACAACGACCCAATCTATTCCCACTGGATAAAATCAAGTCCCGCCCTACATTTTTTTCTTGTTTCAGAAGACATTTCACTCATATAAATGCCACAATAGGGAAGAAAAGATGGCAAGACTATACAAAATCGTTTCATGTCGACTTTAAATCATTAAATGATTCACTTAACCGATTTGTTCAAAAACACTGATTCAGACTGTCTTTGAATCAGTTGCTGTGTCCCAATTCAGAGGCTGCGTCCTTCGAAGACCGCATTCGAAGGCCGATTGCGTCACCACGGCGGCCTCGAAATGCGCCCTTCATTTCCCGTGACACGAAGGATACAACAGATGGACCCATTGCGGCCTCGCATACCCCAGCGCACCGGTGACAACAGGATTTGTTTTTGAGAGAAATTGCCGGATTACACTATTAAATGTAAGTATTGGATTAAATAATAATGTAAGTGTTGGATTATTGGATAAAAAATATATATAAAGCAGTTCAAATGTTGACTTATATCTTACCAAGATGCAATTTTATATAGTTTATAGTCTTTATTATGCACATAAATGGACCAATGTGAACATATTTAGACAGGTTGTGAACCCTGTTTTGTTTTTAGGCAATTGAATATAACTTTTCCAGTCCAGTACAAACGTTACTGCTGCTCGCCAACAGCAGCTGTCACAGTTGCTAGGCCACAAGAAAAGTCCTCCATAGGCTAGACCGTCCCATTTAACAGCGCTCAGACCAACAAGTCCTTTGAAGGATGCAGCCTTTGAATTGGGACACAGCCAGTCACTCAGTCAGTCAGTCAATGAATCATTCACTCAATCGGTTCGAAAAACACAGATTCATTCAGGAATGCATGCAACTACTACGAGAGTTTGGAACTATTTTCATTGTCAGAGCAAAAATAGACAAAATATCTGATAATACTGTGTCTAGAATGAAACTTACTTATCTTTAACTTCTTAAAAAGTTAAAAACAATATCACACACGCAATCGTGCTGTTGTGAATTCTAATAAATAATGATATCAGACTTATGTGTGTTAAGTGGTGTTATTTGACTATAAATAGTGAACATCATTTAATCACAATAAATCAGTGTTAGTGAAGAAAACTGTTAATTCTATACTATTACTACTATAGACCTACAGTATAAGGAATAGGCGGATCTCAGACATGAGTGGTTATAGAGACTGTCATCCCAGTGATATGATAAAGACTCAGGGATAATTAAGACTCAAATTTTAATAACACGTACTTAATCATTTATAGCTTAGCTGACTAAAGCAGACCCAGGGCCAGACACACATATACACATAGCTGCATGTACCAATTGCTCCTGAGTAGACAAACAGACAAAAACACACTTCAGTGCTTCTGTTATTGGCTTAGGAGACACAAGCGGTTCTCCTGAACGTGTGTGGGTATACAGACTCACTCTTGGATGGATGGATTGATGACAATGAAACCTTTTAATAGCGTAGTATTAAAGTTGCTGTAAAAAAATTAAGAAAAGGATTTGGAATTATTATATATTTTAAAGGCACAGACAAGCAGTTGATCATAGCTTGATGCAGAGAATAAACCAAACAACTAATGTTTGAGTACAGAATGGAGAGAGGTAATGCACAGGTGAATCGACATATATTTATACATTTGAAAACACGTTATGAATATGTACATCACAGTCATACCAAATTGATCTGTCACAAACTTAAAGCAACTGCAAAAATGTCCTTCTCTCTTTAGTCTGAGACATAAATTAAGTGTAAGAAGAAAACAAACAGTCTACCAGGGAGAGAGAAATAAAATAAAGCGAGGGAGAAGAGGAGCGCCAAAGAGACTCAAGGGATGGTTAGGATTTATGGTTCAGTAGATGAACTCACGATCAGATAATTCAAAAGTTAATCGCTTTCCATAACTCTCTTGCACATAATCTTGCTCATCTTTTATCAATGACAACACCAAATACCAGAATAAACTGCACCTCACGCACTTGCCTCCACACGCACCGCTTGTTTATGAGAAGAAATGATGGCCATTAAAAAGTTTGCTTTCCATCATGAAATAGCAGCAGTTTGGTGAACAGCTACGCTTAGACAGTCCAGCACTGAGCCTTAGAAATGTAATGGGGATCAGGG
The DNA here is from genome assembly GCA_039654105.1 of Coreius guichenoti. Lineage (NCBI taxonomy): Eukaryota > Metazoa > Chordata > Actinopteri > Cypriniformes > Gobionidae > Coreius > Coreius guichenoti. Next base: position 30,785,319 of record CM077180.1, on the reverse strand, counting down.
ATGCAACAAGATCTTCAGATACAGTTAGATCTTCATGTTTTAAACCAGTACAGAAGATTTATATGCTGCTTTTTGTCTGAAGAGATATGTTATGAATATCTAATTTATATTATTAATATAGTTAATAACTCCTTTGCTGTTAACAGTCAATATCATCACTGAAAAAAATCTGTGTTTTATTAAAAAAATAGAGCTGTGCAACTGAATCTCTTTACACTCCGGAACCATGCAGGCTATGGTATTTGAAATATGCTCTTGAATGTTTGTCTGTCAAGTTGCAGTCAATACCCACTGGGGTGGATTGAGACATGGGGAGTTGAAAGCATAATGCTAGCAGTCAGTTCAAGCCAGGACAGATAACCCGATACTCTTTATTAGCCAAGGTAAATTACTCTTACCTAGTTTATGCTTCTTCAGATTACATTTTGAAACTTTTGATGCTGAGAACATGTTCATATGCATTGGCATCATCTTTTGCCTGGCCTGAACAAGTTAGGGGGCAAACATGCTGGTTATGATGTCACGACATGGTGAAGGTTTAACTCATGAATATTAATTAGGTAATACTACAATACTACTTTTAAAGGCACAATATGTAAGATGTTTGGATTAAAATATCCAAAAACCACTAGAACAATGTTATATATTTTGTTGACTTGTGTACTTATATTATCCCAGATGTTTCCAAGAATGTTTAAATCCAGAGAAATAAGTCATTTTTACCAGGACACGTGTCTGTGCGTTGCCTATCAATGATATCATACCCGCGTTACCCTCGATTTCCGGTTTTATTTTGTTGAAACCATGGAAACACCAAAGACGCTTTAATATATTGTGTGTTTTATTAGACAGGTGAGCAACTGTTTGGATACATTCATCGACAGAAAACTAATTATTGTTATATAGCTCAACACAGTTAGTCTTATTGTTTAAATCTCGTTTTCATGATTTACCGCGAGTACCATGTTTTACCATGCCTAATATCAATCTAGCTCACTGCAGTGTGAACAAGTGTCTCATAGTAGCCGCCGAGCGAACGCACAGAGTAGCATTATAACATAACTTTCAACAGACTCAAATGTATCTAATATTATAAAAACAGTGCTGCGTTACCCCACATACGCATGAGCGGAAGAAGCGGAAGCGGTCATCTGCGGCATAATAAAAGCTCAGTGAAAACCAGGCGTCATCAAGCTATGCCTTTGTTTTGTAAAAGCGACCTCTAGCGGCGTAAAATTACATATTGTGGCTTTAATATGAACTTTTGTTTTTTTTCATAAATAAATATGTATTGATCTTAGTATGTAAATATGTATTGATAGGTGTTGTATTTGTGTTCATTTCTGAAAGTCCAAACTGAAATGTAAATTTATTTATAACATTATGATTATATATATATATATATATATATACGGTGGGGAGAACAAGTATTTGATACACTGCTGATTTTGCAGGTTTGCCTACTTACAAAGCATGTAGAGGTCTGTAATTTTTATCATAGGTACACTTCAACTGTGAGAGACGGAATCTAAAACAAAAAATCACATCCAGAAAATCACATTGTATGATTTTTAAATAATTAATTTGCATTTTATTGCATGCCATAAGTATTTGATCACCTACCAACCAGTAAGAATTCCGGCTCTCACAGACCTGTTAGTTTTTCTTTAAGAAGCCCTCCTGTTCTCCACTCATTACCTGTATTAACTGCACCTGTTTGAACTCGTTACCTGTATAAAAGACACATGTCCACACACTCAATCAAACAGACTCCAACCTCTCCACAATGGCCAAGACCAGAGAGCTGTGTAAGGACATCAGGGATAAAATTGTAGACCTGCACAAGGCTGGGATGGGCTACAGGACAATAGGCAAGCAGCTTGAGAAGGTGAGAAGGCAACAACTGTTGGTGCAATTATTAGAAAATGGAAGAAGTTCAAGATGACAGTCAATCTCCCTCGGTCTGGGGCACCATGCAAGATCTCACCTCGTGGGGCATCAATGATCATGAGGAAGGTGAGGGATCAGCCCAGAACTACATGGCAGGACCTGGTCAATGACCTGAAGAGAGCTGGGACCACAGTCTCAAAGAAAACCATTAGTAACACACTACGCCGTCATGGATTAAAATCCTGCAGCGCACGCAAGGTCCCCCTGCTCAAGCCAGCGCATGTCCAGGCCCGTCTGAAGTTTGCCAATGACCATCTGGATGATCCAGAGGAAGAATGGGAGAAAATCAAGTAGTCTGATGAGACAAAAATAGAGCTTTTTGGTCTAAACTCCACTCGCTGTGTTTGGAGGAAGAAGAAGGATGAGTACAACCCCAAGAACACCATCCCAACCGTGAAGCATGGAGGTGGAAACATCATTCTTTGGGGATGCTTTTCTGCAAAGGGGACAGGACGGCTGCACCGTATTGAGGGAAGGATGAATGGGGCCATGTATTGCGAGATCTTGGCCAACAACCTCCTTCCCTCAGTAAGAGCATTGAAGATGGGTCGTGGCTGGGTCGTCCAGCATGACAACGACCCGAAACACACAGCCAGGGCAACTAAGGAGTGGCTCCGTAAGAAGCATCTCAAGGTCCTGGAGTGGCCTAGCCAGTCTCCAGACCTGAACCCAATAGAAAATCTTTGGAGGGAGCTGAAAGTCCACATTGCCCAGCAACAGCCCCGAAACCTAAAGGATCTGGAAAAGGTCTGTATGGAGGAGTGGGCCAAAATCCCTGCTGCAGTGTGTACAAACCTGGTCAAGAACTACAGGAAACGTATGATCTCTGTAATTGCAAACAAAGGTTTCTGTACCAAATATTAAGTTCTGCTTTTCTGATGTATCAAATACTTACGTCATGCAATAAAATGCAAATTAATTACTTAAAAATCATACAATGTGATTTTCTGGATTTTTGTCTTAGATTTCGTCTCTCACAGTTGAAGTGTACCTATGATCAAAATTACAGACATCTACATGCTTTGTAAGTGAGCAAACCTGCAAAATCGGCAGTGTATCAAATACTTGTTCTCCCCACTGTACGTTCAAAAATAATTTCAATAGCATTACTTGGCTATTTTTTATTTACATGAAAATTGTTTCTTATTACACAGTGATTTAAGGGAACAATAATTATTTTCTGACCAATTCACTTGATCAAATGATCTTGCACATTTACCTTGAATACATACTTTTCCTTTACTGTTGACAAACACGAGGGCCACTTTATGGCATAAAGGGGTGGAGATATTCAATAATGTTCTTTCTCTTTTCACAACAAAATAGTTGCTTTTTTAATAATTGCCTTTATCTTTCAAATCGATGTAGTACCACTTTCCATGACCCTAATTTTGTGGAATATTAGCAATATGAGCCTTCAGAAAAACATGCTTGTACATTGGGTCACCTGAGTTAGACATTCAGAAACAAAGGACATAAAACAAAAAGAACAAAAAAAAAATTAAAAAAGTTTACAAATTGTAACAGCTAGCACGCTGAAACCCCAGAAATGTTCTTGGGTGTAGGCAAAATGCATGCTTGTTAGTGGCAAGATAAAAAGAATGGAAAGATGGAAAAGGAAAAATGCAGGAGTGAGGGGATTTGTTGATGTAATTGAATAGATTTGGCTTGTTACCACACAGTTGTTAGGTGTCAAACTGGGAAACATTGTGTGTGTGTTCATGAAAGTTAGCACATATCCTTATGGGCAAAGTGGCGTGTGTGTGTTCATGTTTTTCTTTCCTGGTGGGGACTTCAACCTGAATGCACACTGACTCATGGGGACTCGTGTCACTGTGGGGACCTAAATTGAGGTCCCCATGAGGAAACAAGCTTATAAATAATGCACAATTTTGAAAATGTAAAAATGCAGAAAGTTTTGTGTGATGGGTAGGTTTAGGGATAGGGTTATTGTAGAATAGAATATACAGTTTGTACAGTATAAAAACCATTACGTCTATGGAGAGTCCCCACAAACATAGTGAACCAGATGTGTGTGTGTGTGTGTGTGTGTGTGTGTGGGTACAATGTCTCTAAGAAAGAGAACAAGAATCTGAAAAAGCAATCTGACCACACAGTGCTGTCCTTCTCAGCAAGCATCATTAATACGTTTTGTTTTTATAGCACCTTTCCAAAAAAGGTTGAATGTTGAAGGTGAACTACATTGATGTATTTATTGTGCACAATTCCACCAGACCTGATCAATGTGATGTCCTCAAGATGACTCATGAGCGTTAACATCGACTGTCTTTTTAGTAGGCTACCAATGATAAAGGGATAGTTCAGCCAAAAATGAAAATTCTATCATCATTTTCTCACCCTCGTGTCTTCCCAAACCCGTATGGCAGTATTTTCTTAATCTCTCTTCTACCCTTTTTTTCGTAGGCTTTTTCAGCCCCCATCCAATTCCTGTGTATAACATTCTTCTGACACTGTGTTTCATGGGTTGGTGATCAGTACAGCTTCTGAAGCTCATATAGTGAGTTGGAGACAGCATATGTTCAGTCCAAGACTGCCGCACTCGTGTTAAAAACTCAAGCCGACGCATCTCGATCGCCCCCGGGTGGTTGGTCCCAGTATAGGTCATAACCCCGCCCCTCCGTGTATTCTAATGGACACGAGACAAACTAAACAATCAAATTACACTTAATATAATTTTTTCCCAAAGTTGGTTTCTGTCATTTTAGGCAGTTTTTATCACGCTGATTTCATTTCAAGTGTTCGTTTTTTAAATAAGTTAGGTTTTAGTTAGTTATTTGATGCTATAAAAACAGGGGGTGTGACGCCATGATTGACAGCTGAGATTGACAGCTTCTCTGAGTGAAGTTGTCACTGAGGCACCAACAGACTTTTTTCGGGAGGAGATTGGAGCTTTAGCTTTAATTTCTACATTTCCATAACTGTTTATATCACACCGACATAATGAATTGTTCTGCATCTGCGAGAGTGTGGGTGGGCTTTTGATATCACGGCTCTACTTCCTGCTCTCTACTGCGCAGACTCCGGTCCCGAGGTCACTACTGCGCAGACTCGGTCCCAAATCTGCGCAAGATGTCAGCGCCATATTCGGACCTCCGGCAGCTTCACTTTTCTTCAGCGGAAGAGAATGAAGTCGCGTCGTCCATATTTTTTTACGGTCTATGGTTCAGACTAGCTCTCTGAGTGAACAATGATGTCATTAAGGTATACTTGACAGCAGACACGGTGAGGTCTCGGTATTACCCAACTTCTTCTAACATAGTTGCCCTATGCTGATTGTGGAAAGGGGCAGCTTTGAAGGGAACATGAGACCCAGTCCATCCCTGGAAAACACTGTGCTGCATTTTAGTGAAAGTACTAGGGCAGGGGTGTCGAACTTAGTTCCTGGGGGGCCACAGCCCCGCAGAGTTTAGCTTTAACCTTAGTTAAACACACCTGATCCAGCTAATCAAGTTCTTCAGGCTTTTTTTTTTTAAACTATAGGTAGGCCTATGTCTGCTGGAGGAGGGTTAGAACTAAACTCTAGGACTGTGGCCCTGAGTTTGACACCCCCACTAGGGTGTTGAATGTGGTTGCCAGGGCGTTGCTATGCAGTTTCAATGATGTTTTGTGTGGTTGAAAGGTGGTAACTTACTCAAAAAGAGCCCATCTGTAAGTCTCTGTGATTTACTAATGATAGTACTACTCTGTGATAGTCCCTAGATATGTTATGCTTATAGAGTTCACAGTGTATCAATGTATTTTGTTCATATAAATGCAGCCTTGGTGAGCATAAGAGAACTTTTGACTTGGTGGAGGATAATTTCTTCAAAGTCTGTTTTATCATCCACTAGGTAAAAAAAAAAAAAAAAAATTGGATAATTTAAAAAAAATAATAGCTAACCCCGAACCTTAAGTATGAACAATAATAGTTTGTTTCTTAATAAATTTGTATTGCCAACATGTTCACACATATGTAACGGAGGCCAGCTAGTAGTTGCTGTGCGAGTAAACCTCACTCCTCTGATCTCAAGAGACGCTCTAGCAACGCTTTAGCCTCCTTGTTAGAGTGTCCGACTCTCATGCCAGCGGACCCAGGTTTGAGTCCCGCTTAGAGCGGGCGGTTCAAACAGGAGGGATTACAATGTTGCTGTGACCCGTATGGGAGTGAGGTTTAGAGGTGAGTGTAACGGAGGCCAGCTAGTAGTTGCCGTGATGTTGTACCGCCAGCTAGTAGTTGCCAATGGTGCTGTGACCTGGATGGGAGTGAGGTTTAGGGGTGAGTGTAATGGAGGCCAGCTAGTAGTTGCTAGGGGTTGCAGCCTTCTTGTTAGAGTGTCCAACTCTCATGCCGACGGAGCCGGGTTCAAGTCCCGCTTAGAGCGGGCGGTTTGAACAGGAGAGGTTACACATAGGCTACACAAAGGCTATGTCTACATTAATCCGGATTCAAACTGCGTTTTTGTTTCAAAACGCTCTCGGTCCACACTAGCGTTTTCCTAAAGTTTCTCGTCCACCATGAAATGTCAGAAAACGCAAAATTAACCTTACTGCACATGCATAAACCCTCATAAAAGCTCACTGAGATCATGATACAGACGGAAGAAGATCAATAAAGGGTATTACTTTATTGATCTTCTTCCGTCTGTATCATGATGTCAGTGAGCATTTCGCAATTCTTCTGGCAGGATCACTTTATTTAGTAAAATATCTCACCATTCACTGATGCATCCAGGTCGCACTCAGTAACCATTATATGTTTAGTCTAAAACTCAACTGCTCTCATGCTTTCCCACAGGACAGCAAATGTGAGTAAATATGAGTGTACAAAGTAACATTTTAGGAACTGTGTGAAAGTGAATAGCACATAACAGGCACAATACCGGTATAAACATAAATATCTTTCGGTATAATATGCGTCATCGTTTTCAAATACCTCCATTTTCATAGTCCACACTACAACGCGAAAATGCGCGACAACGTTTTCAAATTATTTTATCCACTTTGGACAGAGTTTTCAAAAAGCTTTGTTTTCGTTAATAAAAATGCCGTCTCAGTGTGAACGCAAGGACAGAGAAAAATATGCGTTTTCAAACGAAAACGTATTAGTGTGGACAAGGCCAAAGTTTCAGTGTTTAAAAAATTGTGTACCCAGCCCCACTACATAAACACCATCCATTCCATTTCCTAGACGCGCCACACACACACACATTCATTTGATATGCAACACAAAGTGTGAGTGCGTGTTTATTCGTGTGCATTCTCAAGTGTGTGCTTTAAATGTCAAGGGTGTGTAGGTTTAGCATTTCATTTAGCATACAATTAAAAACAGGAAGAGCGGGTAAAGAGGGAAAGATCACGAAAGAAGGGAAGTTAGGAGAGGGCAAGTCACTAAAAATAAAGGTGGGTGGTGGAGGAGGAGGACAAACAGAAAAATGTATTGATAAGATAAATGGAAAAAAAGAGAGATGGTGAAAAGGCTAAAGAGAAATTAAAAGTGGGGGAATGAATCAAGTGAGAATAGCAGACATGATAAATAAATACGGTAGCTGGAAGAGGTAATAGAAATACAGTATGAGTTATACACCTCAGAGAGAAAAAGAGAGAGGGAAATATGGAGGAAAAAAAAAAAAAAAAGGATTTAAAGATTCTCAGATATTCCTATAAAATGTAGCCTACAGTCCATTATAACAGTGTGGCAGTTTTTTGGTGGGAAGTAGCAAGTGAATATCTGTTTCCACCCACTGGTAAGAAATGGTATTGCAGTTTATTGAATGAAAGAAGAGAAAGAAACTGAATAAAACAGGAATTTTTGTTTTTATTATATGGTTGGTATAATGTGGTTGTGACGTCACAAAATTGACATAGCTCATGAATATTCATTAGATTATTCACAAACAAAATAGCATAACCTGTTACTATTCTAGTCTATGTGATGGAGATCCTGCATGTTGTAAAGTTTCCAGGTCAAAACTGAAATTAATAATAAAAATAAGAGTATAAATGTCCAAAAATTGTATACAAAATTCAGTAAAGAGTTGCATTTTTAACATAAAGGTATGGCATAGGTATAGGGCTCAATAAAGGATTTTTTCTGATTTTTTTGTACTTTCCACAGGCCCCATTATCAGTGTGTGTCAGAAAGAGATATATTTTATGAGAGATTTATTATATGTTTTTCCCTCTAAAAATAAATGTATAAATCAATCATTAATTAAATATTAATATTTATCATATTTATTGTTATGTATTACATTTATTTATTTATTTATTAATTAATAAAAAAATTTTTTTTTATAAAATAAATATTTATTCCATATTAATTTATACATGTGTAAAAGGAAAATGATTTACATGTGTAAAAGTACAGCTTGTATCCACTCTTGGTACCTAACTTGTGTCGAATATTATGGATAGTAATGTACATCACAGAAAACCAACTGTTTATGTTTGCAAGGCATAAAAACATGCACATTATCAACTAATGTAAGACTTAGTGACAACATAGCACTGGCTTGTCAAGTGACAGTAAACTGGCATGAAACTGTCACACTGGCCCCGGGCCATCAAGCCACATAATGTTGAAAAAATACAGTTTGTCAAAAGTGCCATTTGTTCTTTCTTTCTTTCTTTCTTTCTTTCTTCTACTTTTTAAAAAAATTTATACTACACACTAACATTACCTGCATTAACTCCTGCTTTGATCCAATAAATTCTACACGTGAACTGTGCTGCGTGCAATCCTATTACAGTATTAGACTGAGTCTACCGCTGTTAGTCTAGCTGATTTCAAAGTATTGAACCAGAACCAAAATACTATTCATTCATTTGATTAAGAAAAATCCAGTGAAAACAGACCAACGAACAAATGCTGATTTAAAAACACCAGAGAGTTAGAGAGAGATTTGCTGGAAAATGCCAAAGAAAGGAGGATAGTGTATAAAAGGAGAGAAAGCAAGGGAAGGAGAGAGAAAAAACGTGAGTAGGAACGTGAGGTCAGTTCTAATAATACTGATAAGACCTTGCCATGGCCACCACACCATCTCATTCTACTGGGAAGAATGGAGGCAGTGTGGGACAACTGTGTGTGTGTCTGCCAGGTGTGTGTATGCGTTTGGGACGTGTTTGTATGCGTGTGTCAGATTAGTGTTTGTTTGTTAGAGTTGTTCGTGTGCCTTCTGCAACTGTCTTTTCTCCTGTTCCACTGGATCCCTCATATTGGGCTGGCTGTGCTGATCTGGCAGTCCACGCACAGGAAGATTCAGTTTGATGCTAATAATGTCTACGGTACGCATAGTGTGTGTGTGTGTGTGTGTGTGTTCATATGTGTGTAAAAATAAAAAAAGATGTGCATCTTTTGTCTCTATTATACATTGTTGTGGGTGTATGTCAAGTTTAGTAATATTACATACATCAGAAAATACTCATGTGTTTGTGCATGTGTGTGTTTGATTGCGTATCTGTGTGTTGAGTACGAGATGCCATGTTTCAGCGGTCAAGCAAGCAGATGACCAAATGACACAGCACTTTAATATTCTGATGTCACAGTGAGCAAGCATTGCTCATGGGAGGACTGATATTTATAAAACAGGAGTGGCTTATTAAACTTTTTTTAATGGCTTGATTCCAGAATTCCATAAATCAATTCCAGAATTAGTCTACTGTATTTACTTGATTCTTTAAAAAGTAGAGATGGAAAGTTAGATCTTACAATAGCTAGTACATTTTACACTAACATGATTGATAGTGTGAAATGGCACAATATCTTGACACAGTAGCTTAGCTTAACTAAATCTGAGAAGAATCCCTGAGCTGGAAGCCTTTGTATTAAACCATTTACAGTCAGTTTGAAAATAATAAACTTGTTGCTACATCTTTTATTGCCTTTAATGATGCTATCATTTGCCGTGATTTTGAAATCTGTTTTTAAAATTAGTGTTGTTATGGTATTTCCGTCACAAATGACATAAAACTGAATTGAGCGAATCTGTTAAGTAAAAATTATTTAAATATTCACTCATAATGCTAAAAAAGAATTGTTGCCACATACTGGTCTAATGATGTAACACAGACTGTTTTATTTTTTTGGAAACAGGATCAAAAGATTTGAGTTGCCGGGATGAATCAAACTCCGAATTATGTGCTGGTAAGACTCTTCTGGAAAAAGTATCAGTAATAGTAATAGTTTGGAAATCAAGTTAATGGACATACTGTAGTTAAAGGGGTCATGACATGGATTTTATTATTTTAATGTTCCTTGAGGTTCACTTATAAGGTAATAAAGTTTTTTGCTAAAAACAAACAAACAAACAAACAAATATATGTATAAAAACTATTATTTTAAACCCTCTTTTTGACCCTCTGTCTGAAATGATCAGTTTTTTTAAGGGCCGGCTCCTTTAAGGCTGGTCAATAAACGTTCCACTGTTATGATTGGCTAAAGTCATTGCATAGAAACAGTGTCAACTGCCACAATTTTGGCCTGTCCCAGACGAAAGATGACCAATCGTGGCAATTTCTGTGGTCGTGGCTCCTAAACGGTGGTCCTACACTCTAAAAAATGCTGGATTAAAAACAACCCAAGTTGGGTTGAAAATGGACAAACCCAGCAATTGGGCTGTTTTAACCCAGTGAATGGGTTGTTTTAACCCAGCGGTTGGGTTAAATGTTTGCTTAAAACAACCCAATTGCTGGGTTAAAACAACCCAATCGCTGGGTTAAAAGAACCCAGTTGCTGGATTTGTCCATTTTCAACCCAGCTTGGGTTGTTTTTAACCCAGCATTTTTTAGTGTATGTCGTACAGTGAGAGAGGTTCAAAGACGGCCGTTGTCACGGTCTTGCGACCAAAGATATCCTGCAATAATTTTCTGACAGTGTCAGAAATTTAGCATGATCATCTCACAGTGTGTTTGCTGCTACGACCTACGTCTACTGACTAGCCAATAAAAATGCAACATGAAATGGCATATTGATCAATGCGACATGGCGCTAAAACTTAAAACTACTTACCTAAAGCTCCATGTTGGCATGCCAAGTTGGCCTCTTTTTCCTAGCCATGACCACATCCATATTCTCTTCTCTTTTTTCGCTTTCATCTTGCTCTATTTGTTTACCACTAACGCATGGTGGTGACGTTTTATTCTTCTATACTAACTTGCGTCGTAGCCTACGAGTCAATAGGTGCCATCATTGTACAGTCTACATACATGTCGTTCCCAAGTTTATTAGATCCATGTGGTACAGTATGGTTTGTAATGATCTTATAGGATTGCCGAAATCGCACAGTCTGTAGCAGGCATAACAGGCAGCTTTTGCTTCCAATTGTAATGACCTTTCAGCACGCCCCTACCTTTCGTCATGCCCATTACTCCAACCTTGCAATTACCCACAAATTGTATAAAACTGCCATTTACGGACAAATCATTATAAATCATTTACTTACTGTGTGTGATGCAACTGCTGTCAGATCCAATACAGTTGGCTGCTTTCAACAAATCTTTCATTTTTCAACAAAACTTTCTTTGCAAACTCTCCATTACACTGTGCCTGGTTTACAAAACAATCTGCAGTCAAATGCTGTGAACAAACATATAATCCTCCGACGCGATCCGGCATGCCATTTAAAGTAAACCATCCACTTGTTCCTGATGCTGGTATTCTTCTGAAATCTGTACAGAGATGCAAATGAGCCGTTTAAACTTTAACGTCAAAGCCAAATTTCTTTCATTCTTCCATTTGTCCTGTTGTCGACAGACTCAAGTGCGTGGAATGTGTCAGAAACTGAACATGCATCTGTATATTGTATCCAGTGTAGACAGCGTTAGTGATTATACTGGGTTCTATTTGCTTTTGACACGATGCAACTTAAGTTAAGCTACTGAATGCCAGTGGGCGGGGCCTATGGTGCGATGATGTATAACTATTCGTTGATGACTTGCTCTGGAGGCCGTCACATGCAAATGTATTTGCCTGTGTGATATCATAGATCCCGTAATATTAAAACAAGCCATTTTTGGAGCTTGATTAAATAAATGCTTTGTTTATAATGAGGAGGACGTTTTAAGCTATGAAACTCGCAGGTCAAAAGATAAAGGCACATTTGATATCTAATGTCATAACCCCTTTAAGTCACACTCTTCTGTGTAGTCAATTCAGCTTTGTAGATTTTGGGTTCAACCAGCCTTGCATTCTTCTTTAACATTCTTCTTTACAAGATTTAGAACTAAAGAGACTAGATTTAGTACAGTTTTAGTATTAAAAAACTAACTTACATTAAATATTAGGTTATATATTGTTTTGGGATTACTTATTCATGTATTTCTGTAAAAATATGAAGCAAGTTATTATTCTAACTAAAGGTCAGTGCACACTGTTCGAATTTGACCACAATTTTTGCCATCTGAGACAAATTTCTGGGATTGTAAAGGATTTCTGTTGGCATGTAACACTGTACACATTGTCTGTCTTTGAGATCACATTGTACATCTATCATTACATTATCTTAAAGGACTAAAATTGTACAGCAGCAGGTTAAGTCTGATTATTTTCCCAGTAAATTGTTTCCAGAATGACTTTTCAGGACCATATAGAACTGTGGCTACCCTTACGAAAAAAGAAGTTTATTCAAGTGTGCTATCAGTATACTTCTTTTAAACTAAAAAATAAGAAAGTATACTTTCCGTCTATGTTTTATGTACTTCTCAGAAATATACTTAAAATTGCACTTAAGTATACTTATACTGACAGAAAAGTCTAAGTATATTTGGCCTATACTTGCACTCAATCTTTTGATCGAGATATACTTAAAAGTATATTAAGTATTCTAAGTATACTTGGCTTGTAGTTGTGTTTACTCTTTTGATTGAGATACACATAGGCTAGTTTTACATACTGTCTTATAAACTTACATTGTTTTGATTTATAAAGAAATTCCTAATTCTGAGTTTCTGAATTTTTGTGTAGGCTAGTCTACTGGAATTTACTTCAGATCTACTTTACTCTTTCTTTTCACTGGTATACGGTAGGGGGCGCTATTACGCATCTTCTGAAATAGTACAGAATCTCCGGATCAAAACACAGGCGAAGAAGCAGTAGAAGCAAGTGATAAAAAATGTAAAATAACGCGATCATCAAACATTAAACAGCATATAAATTCAAAACCGCCTAGCGTTACCGAATGAAATATTGAGCCCATGAAGAGGAAACGACTGAGAAGCTTTGGGGGTGTTGATGGACACGATCTACTCCATCATCGTTCTAAACGATGACGTAACGTTATGTCTTTGACAAAAATGCGACTTTCTCAGCTTTTTGTTTAAAATGTTGCTTTTTTAAATCTAACTTACCCACATTCAAGTGTTGATAAAAAGGAAGCATGAAGCTCGAATAAAATGTTTTTAAAATGAAAGGAGTTAAAGCACAGTTAAAGGTATATTAAAATATATATATATATATATATATATATATATATATATAAATGATACCTAAATAGGAACATAGTAGTATACTTAAAGTGCAAAAATAATATATAAATAGTAAACTTAAAGTTTGTTAGTAAAGTTAGTAAAGTTTGATGTTATGTTCACTTAAAGAAAACTTACAAGTACTTTCAGTATAAAACTACTAAACTAGTAATTTACTCAAGAGTATACTTCAAAGTGTACTTCCATAAACTAAAAAATTTATAAAAAAAAGTGTTTAACTAGTAAACTATTAGTATACCTATAAGTTCACTTGTAGTATAGTTGCAGTACAAACGAAAAACTTAGCTGTAAACTAGTTGTGTACTCAAAGTTTACTACTGTTACACTTAAAGTATACTTAAAAATATACTTTTATACACTAAAAAGTGGGCCAATTTAGCCCCCAGTAGTATTGACACAGTACACTTACAAGTATAATTGTAATACATTGATATTAGTATTCTTACTACATATACTTGAACTTAAGTATACTTAATAAAATAAACTTAAAGTATACTCTTTTTTTGTAAGGGTAGTCTAGACTAGACTAGTCTTAAAATTTAGTAACCTAATTTTATTATTCAAGATTGATCCTAATTTTTTGAAATCATTACATAAAAAGGTAGTTTGGTCTAATCTGAAAAGTAAGAGTGATTACCTCTTGTATAACTGCTAGTTAGTCAAACTAGTTATTAAGACACAGTCTTAACATAGAGGCTAATTTTATGCAACTGGCCCCAGATCACACTACATTTAATGTTATTGAAGAGAATTATCTGGTATTAAGGAGGTTTAACTCAGCACTGTAAATAACTTGTTTAAATCGCAAAACAGGATTGGATGGTTCATAGTGGTCAACTTTGCTAATCTGTAACAACTAATTGAGACATGACTGGCTGGGTGTAAGCAAAAACACCAGCAACTCTGATTAGTCTGCTGACCCCGATCCACAGCAGCATTCGATCAGTGGACAGCAACATACTGGAGTCTGGACGCTGCATCTAACGCCAGTGTTGTCCAACACTCAGCAGCTGTTGCATGTAGAGTTTAATCCTGACTCTACTATAATCCCATTAGGATTCTAATCTTGGTGACAAAAAGTCTTCCTCTTTCTAAATGGAGAAATAAAATATATATTTACCTCACCAGTACTGGATAATGAGTTAATTTACTCCTATTTACTTTAATTTACTTAATATTTAGAATTTTTTCTCCTGGTTTGGGGCTCAGATTTACACTTGCCTTGTCAACATCTTTACTGCCCCACCTCAAAATTCATATTTGTTAAAGTCACCATGATATCAAAATGGACAATTCCTAATATTTTAATGGAATATTGCCGTATTTATTATAAATGATTTATCTGTGCACATCTTTTTTTTATTTAAATTCATGTGCCCTCATAATCTATAATAAAAAAAAAACTTCTCCTCCCTCTTGCAGTGACTTCTGTTCTCTGATGATGTTTACTGATGCAAGGGCGGGACAAACTGTCACTCATATGAGATCACAGCAATAGCAAACCACAATGATCCAATCAATTTGCGATGGACAAAATCAAGTCCTACATTTTTTCAGAAGCTGTTTCACTTGGATATACGTCACAATAAGGAAAAAAATATTATCGCAATTTCCATTTAATGCCAACTTTAATGTATTATTTTATATATATATATAGATAGATAGATAGATAGATAGATATACACCGATCAAACATAATATTATGACCACTGACAGGTGAAGTGAATAACACTGATTATCTCTTCTTCACGGCACCTGTTAGTGGGTGGGATATATTAGGCAGCAAGTGAACATTTTGTCCTCAAAGTTGATGTGTTGGAAGCAGGACAAATGAGCAATCTTAAGGATTTGAGCGAGTTTGACAAGGGCCAAATTGTGATGGCTAGACGACTGGGTCAGAGCATCTCCAAAACTGCAGCTCTTGTGGGATGTTCTCGGTCTGCAGTGGTCAGTATCTATCAAAAGTGGTCCAAGGAAGGAACAGTGGTGAACCGGCGACAGGGTCATGGGCGGCCAAGGCTCACTGATGCACGTGGGGAGCGAAGGCTGGTCCGATCAAAGAGACGAGCTACTGCAGCTCAAATTGCTCAAGAAGTTAATGCTGGTTCTGATAGAAAGGTGTCAGAATACACAGCGCATCGCAGTTTGTTGCGTATGGGGTTGCATAGCCGCAGACCAGTCAGGGTGCCCAAGGGACCAACACAATATTAGTCATAATGTTATGCCTGATCGGTGTAATTTTTATATATCTATTTTTATGTCTTACATTTTTATGTCTTTAATTTAAACAATTTATTATGGTTTTTAATATAAACTGAAAAATTAAATATAATTGAACACCATAAAAGTTATGTTTTTTTGGGGGGGTGGGGGGGGTGAATAATGACATGCAAAACCTCTTTGTTAGCCAGCTAGCTAACATTATATTGGTGACCTATTTAAATTGGCACAATTTTTAAATCACATCTACATGATCAAAAAATATAGCACATTGTGATAATGCAAATATACAAAGACATGCACACACACACATACCCAAACACACACACACACCTCCTCACCATATAGTCATGGTATTGTGTTCATAACATTTTTTTGTACATTTTTTAATACGGAGTATTTTCTCAGAAAGATAAGATGGAAGTGTGCTATAATGTAGTCATGTCAGAGCTGTGTTCATGATTATAGGATGAAAAAAATAAAGGAACCTTTTTTTTTCAATACACTTGTGTTACAGATGGAAAGACCACTTCTTCAAAGTGTTTCGATGGAACCCTGGGAGATCTCAGCTGTTCTACCACCATACACAATGGCTGTAAGTATGTGTGTGTGTGTGTGTGTGTGTGAGAGAGAGAGAGAGAGAGAGAGAGAGAGTATTTTTGCACTGAATATTCACAGTATGACCTATGGGAAAAGATAGCATAAAGGTCATGTTGCTGTATGTGGGTGTATGCTTGTCCAACCATGTGTGTGCACTTTTGTTTGTCTGTGTAAGTGTTTTCTGTTTGTATCGGATTGTGTTTCTGCATAAAGATCACAAGGCATGGGATTAAAGTGACTGTAATTGCAGTGTGTATGTGTGTTTTAATCAGAACACTAGAAGCACGTGGTGCAACGGCAGATCATTTTAAATTTAGTTATGATGGGGGTGGATATTGTGTGTGACACTGCATGCCAGGGTAGAGGGTGTTTATACTGCTGTCACACTCCCACTCAGTCAGTCGGGAAGAGAGTGGTCTGATAGCGAGAGAAAGGTTGACAGTTTACTTCAAAATTTCTCTTGTCATCCTCAGGCCATCTTGTCACAATGCAGCGTTCAGCACCTGTGGACCCCACAAAGATGGGTGTTGGAAGGGCCATCGCTGTCCTCACCTCTGGAGGAGATGCACAGGGTGAGGAAGTGTGTATTTGTGTGTATGGGCATTTATGGAGACTAACTCTGTGGATGTAGATACAGAACAAGTTTGCTTATTCCTTTGGGGCTTTAAACAGTTGACACAACCAAGTTCTCACATACTGAATGTAACAAATCAGTGCTTTAAAACATAACTTCTCCATTTTTATGCTGTGACAACTTCATACAACAAAACACATAATCTACCATTGGTCTTGTAGATAATAAATGATTTGGGATCTGTGTTCAAAACTTTTGGGTCGGTATGTTTTTAAATGTTTAAAAAAAAATCTCTTATGCTCACCAAGGCTGCATTTATTTGATCGAAAAACAGTAAAAACAATAATATTGTGAAATGCTATTACAATTTAAAATAACTGTTGTCTATTTAAATATATATTTTAAAATGAATTGTATTACTGTGATGAAAGCTGAATTTTCAGCATCATTACTCCAGTCTTCAGTGTCGCATGATCCTTCAGAAATCATTCTAATGTGCTGATTTGGTGCTCAGGAAATATTTCTTATTATTATCACAGTTAAAAAAACAGTTGTGCTGCTTAATATTATTCTTTGATTAATATAAAGTTCAAATGCAGCATTTGTGTTTTTGTACCTTCGTAAATGTCTTTACTGTCAATCTTGATCAATTTAATGCGTTCCCTTCTGAATTAAAATATTAATTTCTTTAAGAAAAATCCTGCAGAACCCAAACCTTTGAACATTAGTGTAGATGTTTTTGGGTAGTTGAGCATAACATGTCCATTGTCTTTATTATCATTATATTGAACCTAAATCAAGATTTTAGGTCAAAATTTATATGAATGCATAAAGGAAAGTATTTTTTTTTTTTTACCTTCAGCTAGCATCAGTTATAAATGAAAAATCTTTTATTATTTTTCACCATCTTGTCATTCAACATTTGTTTTTGTTCAATGAAACACTAAAGGAGATACCGTCAAGCTTCTATAAAACACTATAAAATTACTTATGAAAATGTTCATGATACAAATCTTGTTCATGCTTGCATTCAAAATGTGTGCAATTTGTTCTCCTTTTTGTAGTTGCGTAAATGTCGACCATATACAGTAGATCACTATTCACTTTTGTTATATGGAAAAGAGCAGCAAGAACGTTCTGCTAAACATCTCTTGTGTTTAATGAAATACAGGAATAGGGGTTTGGCTTGACTTGAGAGTGAGCAAATGATTATATAATTTCCAGTTTTGGGGAAACTATACCTTCATGTAGGAAGGTTTTTCAACTGCAAAATCAAGAGTGATATTCAGTTTCCTCCTCTTTTGCATTAAAATTCAAGGTATAAAGTCAAATGTGTGTGGTATTGAATTTGGGCATAACTTGATAGATGATCATTTAAAGTGGTTGTGTTGGATCCTTGATTACCTGATTGAACTACCACCACCTCATTTACTATAGCAGCCATGTTGAATGAGCAACAGGAATCATATATCAGAGAGGTCATGAGAGGTGTTAAAGCTTTCACACTGACCTTTTATCCAACCTTTAGCAGTAGGAAAAAGCACAGACCTTTAACCTTATCTGGTACCAGCTGGAGAATAAGTCAAATAACTGTGTAATGTCAACTAGTCCTAGAAGAACCTTAACTATGGTCGTCCCATCGTTCCCTCTCCCTCTCACTCAATTCCTCTCCATGATCTCTCTATCTCTCTCTCTGTCTGGGGGGTGTTATATTTAGCTGGTGACCTTTGGGGAAATGTGGTTGCTTTAGAGAGCTGGGCAATGAAGCAATTGCTTGTTGTCCTCTCTGGTTCAATCTTAAATGAAACTTGAGCCACTTAGATTGCCCTTTTCAATGGGACTTAACCACCATGTGTGTTTGTGTGACCAGATGACAAGATAACAGGTTTAGAATTAAAAAAAGCAGTTTCCTCTAACACACTTTCCAGTTAATTAGTGGTTAGCTGGATATGTTTCACAAACAGTCACCAAAACTTAATTAAATGTAATGCTTGTGACAAATTAAAGAAAACCTTAGACCTTTACTTCTGTATATAGATGTATAGCAAATCATCCTACTTTAAAATATGTGCAATAATTATGATTCATTAATTCATTATTATATCTCAGGCATGAATGCTGCTGTCCGAGCCACAGTGAGAGTTGGGATCTACACCGGTGCAAAAGTCTATTTTGTGCATGAGGTTTGTACACACATAAGAAATAAAGAAATGAAAGATTGGCATTCGCTGCACACATAAATTGAGAATTTGTAATTCTAATTCACTGTTATTCGCTTATGCTGGAGAAATTCACTTTCTAATTCACTCAGCTCTTACTCAATTCTAAGTCCACTCAATCTTTTTAAAGTCTATGCATTATGTAACGTGTGTGTGCATTCAATTATGCATCCTTCAATCTCTGTGTGCGTCTAGGGTTATCAGGGCCTAGTCGATGGAGGCGATAACATCCGACAAGCAACTTGGGAGAGTGTGTCAATGATGCTGCAGCTGGTAATCTGATAATCTTTTCAACTGATAATATTTCGGCAATCATATCGTGTGTTTACTATCAGCTGTTTAGAATCCGATCAAGCGATTTGTGAATGAATCACTATTTATCTAATTGGTCAAATGGGTTAGCAAAAAGGTCTGAAATAGTTTGCGATTCAGTTTGATTCATTCAAACAGTGTTCTGTAGTTCAAACAGTAAAGCATGGCTAAGGTAATGGGTTCAATCCCCAGGGAATGCATCAGCTGATAAATTGTATCCACCTTATTTTGCAAGACGGAAGTAAGCTATTTTGTACAGCTAAAAAAAACTGGAAGTGGATGACAATGAAAGCCAGACACATTCAATTACAAATGGCCGCACCTAGTCTTATGTTAAAAATAAGGTGGATACCTTCAATCATTGTCCATTGTATGACACAAAACTTGCAAATCTCTTCTATCGATACGTGTGTCAGCAATGAAGCTGCTCTTTATTGCACATGCAGTTTGTGAACAAGCAGCACACTCTGTACTGCAGGTAAAGATTTATATCCATATATCCAAAACAGTATCAAAAAAAGAGTATTAAAATGTGGGACGCTTTTTGATGTACCCCAGTACTTATGAAAGGCTAGAAACGCATTTGCCTTCAACACACATTTATACTCATTCAATTTACTCTTGTGCACACATCAACACAATCAAACCATAACTGAAACTAAAGGGTGAGTGCATCAAGTTATTTTTGTATGCGTGATCATATTGCATGGTAGGCTATAACTACTATGTTCTAACACAAAAGGCCAGAGTTCACACAGAGATTTTTAGCTTTCAAGACTTAGGGTAATATTACACACACACACATACACACTACTGCCCACACCACAAATTACCATGTGAGTAATGGCATGAGCCATAGACAAATGGCATCATGGCAATGCTGATTGGCTAATGGCACCACAAGATCGCAGACGGTTTCAATCCCTGTTATCCAGCCAAACCTTAACTCCTTGGCACCCTGCACATTATGTAGTCAAAAACCATCAACCGCACTTTAGTATATTCCTTATCCAACATCTTGTCATGTTAATATTTGGCATTTTTGCTGAAGTGTCTGTATTTCTGATTATTTTTCTTATTTATCTGTCTATTTTGTCAGGGGGGCACAGTCATTGGTAGTGCCCGCTGTCAGGACTTCCGCACTAAGGAGGGTAGAGCTAAAGCAGCATGCAACCTGGTGAAGTTGGGCATCACTAATCTGTGTGTAATTGGTGGAGATGGCAGCCTGACAGGCGCCAACGAGTTCCGCAATGAGTGGAGTGAACTGCTCCAAATCTTACAGAAAGCAGGTAGGACTACACCATCCGGTAATCCTTGTCGGTCTGTTCCGCAGGGGTTTTCAAACTTGTGAATGTACCCCCTCATTCATTCATTCATTCATACATTCATTCAGTGATTTTATTCAGCAAGGACATAACATAAAACATAACATTTATACTTCAAATAAATGCTGTTCTTTTGAACTTTCTATTCATCCAAGAATCCTGAAAAAAATGTATCACAGTTTCCACAATAATATTAAGCAGCAGTTTTCAACATTGATAATAATCAGAAATGTTCCTTGAGCACCAAATCAGCATATTGCAATGATTTCTTAAGGATCATATGACACTAATATTTTAATATTTTTCAGAAAGTAAGACACTGTTACTTTATATACACCGATCAGGCCAAAACAGCCAAAACAGCCCTGACCTGTTGAGGCATGGACTCCACTAGACCCCTGAAGGTGTGCTGTGGTATCTGGCACCAAGATGTTAGCAGAAGTTCCTTTAAGTATCTTGCTAAAAGAGGCCACAGCCACCAGGGAATACCGTTTCCCTGAAAGGGTGTACATGGTCTGCAACAATGCTTAGGTAGGTGGTACGTGTCAAAGTAACATCCACATGGATGGCAGGACCCAAGGTTTCCCAGCAAAACATTGCCCAAAGCATCACACTGCCTCCGCCAGCTTGCCTTCTTCCCATAGTGCATCCTGGTGCCATGTGTTCCCCAGGTAAGTGACGCACACCCACCCAGCCATCCACGTGATGTAAAAGAAAACGTGATTCATCAGACCAGGCCACCTTCTTCCATTGCTCCGTGGTCCAGTTCTGATGCTCACGTGCTCACTGTTGGCGCTTTCGACGGTGGACAGGGGTCAGAATGGGCACCCTGACTGGTCTGCGGCTATGCAGCCCCATACGCAACAAACTGCGATGCACTGTGTATTCTGACACCTTTCTATCAAAACCAGCATTAACTTCTTGAGCAATTTGAGCTACAGTAGCTTGTCTCTTTGATCGGACCACATGTTGGCCGCCCATGACCCTGTTGCTGGTTCACCACTGTTCCTTCCTTGGACCACCTTTGATAAATACTGACCACTGCAGACGAGAACACCCCACAAGAGCTGCAGTCGTCTAGCCATCACAATTTGGCCCTTGTCAATTAAAATCCTTACGCTTGCCCATTTTTCCTGCTTCTAACACATCAACTCTGCCTAATACATCCCACCCACTAACAGGTGCCTTGATGAAGAGATAATCAGTGTTATTCACTTCACCTGTCAATGGTCATAATGTTATGCCTGATCGGTGTATACAAAGAGAGATTCAATATGTCAGTTATTAGAAAGATTTTAGAGAGAAATACATGCCTGTCTGTTTGTGCTCATAGGTAAGATCACAGCAGAGGAGGCTAAACGTTCATCTCATCTGAACATCGTTGGGATGGTTGGATCCATAGACAATGATTTCTGTGGCACAGACATGACCATTGGCACCGATTCAGCTCTGCACAGAATCATGGAAGTAGTTGATGCCATCACAACAACGGCTCAGAGGTATATGCAAAACACAGTTGCATTCTGAGCCTGACAACACATTGATTTGTCTGTTCTTATCTCCCCTTGCAGTCATCAAAGAGCCTTTATTCTGGAAGTGATGGGGAGGCATTGTGGGTATGTTGCAGTATGGATGCATGATATGTCATTCTGTTATTGCATGTTCCCATGTTATCTGTTCTAAAACAAAAAATCCATATCTTATGCCAATCAGTGTTTGACATGATTATTGATAATAAAGTTGCAGTAGTATCATTATGCACAAGTTTACCACCAGTTATTTTAGTGTAATTGAGATACTATTATAGTTTCTTAGACTAAGCCAGAACTAGGCCTTAGTTAAATTAAAACATTTAAGTAGCTCTTATGTTCTGCCTCTAAGAGTGTATGTATATGTTTATGTGTAAATATAGGTATTTGGCCTTAGTCACTGCCCTGTCGT
This sequence comes from Coreius guichenoti, assembly GCA_039654105.1. Lineage (NCBI taxonomy): Eukaryota > Metazoa > Chordata > Actinopteri > Cypriniformes > Gobionidae > Coreius > Coreius guichenoti. Next base: position 30,762,697 of record CM077180.1, on the reverse strand, counting down.
GTGGCGCTGACTGGGTTTTTATTCCTGAGATGCCTCCGGATGAAGGATGGGAAGACCATCTGTGCAGGAGACTTACCTATGTAACATCTTTACACATTATAACTGCCTTACTTATCATCATAGTCAACATCATCATCATCATTATATTCTGTCTAATATAATTACTCTGTCTTAATTGTGCAGCAAAGAAGCATTGGCCATCGTTTGAATGTCATCATTGTGGCAGAAGGTGCTTTGGATCGCCATGGCAAACCCATCACCTGTGACATTATCAAGAACGTAAGCCGCACACTGCCAATATGATCATAGGGATTGTTTTATCAGCAGGTACTTGACACGACTAATTATTTGTGTATGTTTGTGTTTGTTTAGCTGGTCACTAAGAAGCTCGGCTTTGACACACGTGCCACTATTCTGGGTCATGTGCAGAGAGGAGGAACACCTTCAGCCTTTGACAGAATCTTGGTATGATCATTCTGAATTCTCATTCTGTTCTGACAGCATTTTTTGTTTATTTGATGCATATGTAACAAGCTGCCAATAAGATCTAAGGCCCTCTGTCTTGTTCTCAGGGCAGTAGGATGGGGGTGGAGGCTGTGATGGCATTGCTAGAGGCCACTCCTGACACCCCTGCATGTGTGGTCAGTCTGTCTGGAAACATGGCTGTTCGACTGCCCCTCATGGAGTGTGTGCAAGTGGTGAGCAGGCATAGACACATCCTGACTTCCTGGCCGCATAATTATTTTATATTTGATGTGTTTTGATGCAGTAGTCTGAGTTTAAGTTTAAGTTTGGGGTCGGTCATTTTTAATGTTTTTGAACAAAGCCTCTGATGCTAACCAAGGCTGCATTTATTTGATCAAAAATACACTAAAAACAGTAATATTGTGAAATGTTATTACAATTTAAAATAACTGTTTTCTATTGTAATATATTTTAAAATTTCATTTATTCCTGTGATGTCAAGGAATACATTTTGAAATCATTCTAATATGCTGACTTGGTGCTCAAGAAATATTTATTATTATTATCAATGTTAAGTTGTGCTGTTTAATATTCTTGTGGAAACCATGATACATTTTTTTCAGGATTCTTTGATGAATAAAAAGTTGAAAAGAACAGCATTTATTTGAAATAGAATATTTTGACACAAAATAAGTCTTTACTGTGTCTTTTGATGAATTTAATGAATCTTTGCTGAATAAAAGTATTAATTTATTTTTAAAAAATCTTACTGACCCCAAGCCTTTGAATGGTATATACAAAATGTAATATATTATTATTTTATATATATATATATATATATATATTTTTTTTTTTTTTTTTTGTACCCTAATTAAACTATTTAATTTTTAAAACATCTTCTCTTTTTTTAGACAAAAGAAGTGACCAAAGCTATGGCAGAGGGCAGGTTTGAGGAAGCTGTTAAGCTCAGGGGAAAGTGAGTTTTTTTATTTTCTTTCTTTCTTTCTTTCTTTCTTTCTTTCTTTCTTTCTTTCTTTTTGCTATAACAAACTAAACTTGTGATTTAATTTGCTGTTTCTCTTCTGCAGGAGTTTTGAGAACAATTGGAACACATATAAACTCTTGGCCCATGTGACTGCCCCAGACGCGAAGGTGCGTAACAAGATATTAATCATTTAATCGTTCAAGTCATCCCTTTTGTTAGGCTTTACTCCAGATATGTATGAATTTATTTTGCTGTCATTATCTTCCTCTTTCCACCTTTCTCTCCTTCTTTAGAGTAATATAAGCATAGCTATACTGAACGTGGGAGCTCCGTGTGCAGGAATGAACGCAGCAGTCCGTTCAGCAGTCAGAATCGGTATCCTTCAAGGACACAACATGCTAGCTGTACATGACGGCTTCGAGGGACTTGCACACGGAACTGTAAAGTATTTAACATACATGAGGAATCCATGGGTCCATATTAAGAAATGTCTTCTCTTTAATTTAAACTGTGTCTCCTGCAGATTGAACCAATAGAATGGGGCTATGTGGGAGGCTGGACAGGCAAAGGCGGTTCTAATTTAGGAACCAAGAGGTATGTTTTTGATCAAATAAATGCAGTCTTGGTGAACAAAAGAAAAAAAAAAAGAACTCTTGCTTGCCCCAAACTTGTGTATATAGTGTTTGTTACAGCATTTAATTGTTATTTTTGTATATCTTTCCCTGGAGGTCACTGCCGGCTAGTATGATCGAAGATATCAGTCTGAATATAGCCAAGTTTAACATTCATGCCCTGGTTATCATTGGAGGGTTTGAGGTGAGAATCTCAAATACTACTGGCAATGTGAAATAAAATATTTGAAATCCTTTTATTTGTCCACCGGCTACTACCTCACCTTGTTGTTTCCCTGTTTAGGCCTTTGTTGGAGGTTTGGAATTAGTTACTGCCAGAGAAAAATATGAGGAGTTGTGTATTCCCCTGGTTGTTATTCCAGCTACTGTGTCTAATAACGTTCCTGGATCAGACTTCAGCATCGGTGCTGATACTGCTCTAAATACTATCACTACTGTGAGAAACCACACACTATAAAATTGTATTTTTATATATAAAAATGAATATACAATTCACAGACATGTCCCCAACTATATGTTTGACCGAATTAATCGTCTGTTTTGTGTCTTTTAAGACATGCGATAGAATCAAGCAATCCGCCGCTGGAACGAAGCGCAGGGTTTTCCTCATTGAAACAATGGGGGGATTCTGTGGATATCTGGCGACCATGGCAGGACTGGCTGCGGGGGCTGATGCTGCTTATATCTATGAAGATCCATTTGGCATTCACGACCTGGAGGTGAGGTTGATGCTTGATTGGATGAATATATGTCATTTTTTTTGTTTTTAACTTAAATTTCTGGTTGGGAAATAGACAAATGTGGAGCACTTACTGGAGAAGATGAAGACCACAGTGAAAAGAGGGCTCATCCTCAGGTTGGTCATTTTGTCACACAATCTGTTTCGGCATCTTTTCACTCTTTCTTCCTCATTCGGTCAACGTCTGCAGTAATCTAGACAAATGACTCCAGTCTTATGTAATTATTGTGCCAGCACTCTAATAACATCAAGCTGTTTTCCCTTAGGAATGAGAAATGTAATGCAAACTACACTACAGATTTTCTCTTCAATTTGTACTCAGAAGAGGGCAAAGGAGTTTTTGATTGCCGTAAGAATGTGCTTGGGCACATGCAGCAGGTCTGTGTGTGCAATATTGATAGTATTCTGTAGTTTTGGCCTGTGTTTTCCTAAGCTTCCTTGTCATCGTCTCTGGCCTCAATTGCTAACTTTTCTCATGGTATTTTCAGGGTGGAACGCCTACACCGTTTGACAGGAACTTTGGCACAAAGATGGGTGCTAAAGCAGTGTTGTGGTTGACTGATAAACTGAAGGAGTGTTACAGACATGGTGAGTGAACAATAATTTAAATGGCTGGATGACTGAGAAATAAGAGACTGAATGGGTTTACAGCACTTTCCATGAATGGGTTACAAACTAGTGACTGAAGTTTTACACAAACACACACACACACACACACTCACACATATGGTTACGTGCAAATTAATAAATAAAAAGAATAATTACACATAACATGTTTTACTGCAATAAATTGAATATCAGTTGGTATGTTTCCATCCACCTATTTTTATGCAAATTTTGGGATATCACAAAATAAAACCTCAATCAAAATGCGCATAAATTGTAAAAATGTGCATTAAAAAATGTATGCTTTGAATTGAGGTGGATCATTTTTATCAGCTAGGAAGACATGCACATAAACTAAAATGGAAACACATTTACTAAATAAATCCCTCGATACGCAACAAAAAAAGTCATGTGACTTTGGGATATGAGTTCCATCCAGAGATCCATATACTTGTGATACTTGAGGTGTAGCCTCCGAATGCAAGATGTGTTTTGTAAGCATGCACTGAGGCGCAAGTCATTTATTACGTGGGATGGAAACGCTGCTTTGTTCGTGAATGTTTTATTCTATATTCCAATTTTGCACACAAGTTAAATTCAGAAATTTGCATGGAAATATAGCTAGTGTCTTAGTCATGGCTGGACTGTGTTTAAATTGATGATTGCAGTGAAGGTGTGGGAAAGGCCAGAATCACCATTACAAACATTTAGGAATGGTTTCACAGACAGGGCTTAGACTAAGCCAGGATTAAGCCTTAGTTCAATTAGGACATTTAAGTAGCTTTTATAAACGTGAGCTAGAAAAAAATTACTGGTGTGCATCTTGATACAAAACAATGGAACTGACATATTTTAAGATACATCAGTGCAAGTTGCTTTCAATTAAAACAGCTCAAACATGCATTTTAGTCTGGGACTAGGCTTAAAGGGATAGTTCACCCAAAAATGAAAATTACCCCATGATTTACTCACCCTCAAGCCATCCTAGGTGTATATGAAATTCTTCTTTCAGACGAATAGAACCGGAGTTATATTAAAAAATGTCCTGGCTAATCCAAGCTTTATAATGGCAGTGAATGGGAGCCCAAAATTTGAAGCTCAAAAAAGTGCATCCATCCATTATAAAAGTAATCCACACGGCTCCTTATTTAACACGTTATAAAGTAAAATATCTAGCTTCTGCCAGACCGCCTTCCATATTCAATTTACGAAGAAAGTGTAACACCTCTCGCAGTTTAATATGCACATAAATTAAGATGGAAACACATTTACCAAATAAATCCCTCGATATGCAACAAAAAAGGTCATGTGACTTTGGGATATGAGTTCCATCCAGAGATCCATATACTTGTGACACTCGAGGTGTAGCCTCTGAATGCAAGATGCGTTTTGTAAGCATGCTCTGAGGTGCAAGTCATTTATTACGTGGGATGGAAACGCTGCTTTGTTCGTGAATGTTTTATTCTATTAGCTCAAAAAAGCAGTTCCGCTTCGTAAGTTGAATACGGAGGGCAGTCTGGCGGAAGCTAGATATTTGACTTTATAATGTGTTAAATATGGATATTTTTCTTACAAAAACGTATCGCTTCACTTCAGAAGGCCTTTATTAACCCCCCGGAGCCGTGTGGATTACTTTTATAATGGATGGATACACTTTTTTGGGCTTCAAATTTTGGGCTCCCATTCACTGCCATTATAAAGCTTGGATTAGCCAGGACATGAAAGAAGAATGTCATATACACCTAGGATGGCTTGAGGGTGAGTAAATCATGGGGTAATTTTCATTTTTGGGTGAACTATCCCTTTAAGCCTTGTCTAACCGGGGGTTAATGTTTAAAATTAGCTACTTTTAATTTTATCTTACATAATAGGGTGTATGTAACATACCTATTAATTCTCACAATCTTTAATGCATAAAAAAGCAATGGAACACCAAAGTGTACTGTATCCATTGAAAGTGCCTTACATAAATCCTTATGAACCTGACTGTAACTGTGCGAATAATGTTCTCTTTCTCTCTTTCCATAAACATTTTTCACTCTTGTATGAGCAGGCCGTATCTTTGCTAACACACCGGACTCTGCATGTGTTCTGGGAATGAGGAAGAGAGCCATGATCTTCCAGCCTCTCTCTGATCTCAAAGAGGACACTGACTTTGAGTGAGTGATCCCTGTTACATTTTACCGTTGTTTCTTTGCATCGCACACATTGTCATTCACTGAGTGAATCCCATCTGTTTCTGTTTCTGTTCCAGACATCGTATACCAAAGACTCAGTGGTGGCTGAAGCTTAGGCCCATTCTCAAGATTCTGGCCAAATACAAGATCACGTTGGACACCTCTGAGACAGCTACGATGGAGCATGTTATTAAGAAGAGAGGAGCGGTCTAACAACACACTGACTTACTGTGGGATGAAATCTTAGTATAAAAGAATAATCAGATGATCGCCCTAATGTTCTTCCAAAACCATGACTAAATAATGACATAATTTCCATTTTTGGGTGAACTATCCCTTATGAAACCCCACAAATGTTTACTCTCAGCTGTCATTTTTACCATTTCACCACTAGATTTCTCAATTTTTGTTTTCTTATATCTGGCCTAAATTGTACTATTGTTTCAAACTAAATAAAACTGCCAGACTAAATGAAACTTGCAGATTTAATTTTAGATGCTTTCACTGAACACAGAAAAGTAATATTTGAACAGTCACATTAATATCCAACATTGCCAAAGAGATCCAATGTAGACATTGTATATTTTCGTTTGTTTTTTTTTTTTTCCTGAAAGGCCAACATGATTCAACTTCATTTTATAAAATGTGAGAAATTTAGTTTACAAAATACCCAATTTTACTTGTGTATCTGGTACTCTTGAGTAGACTTAAGAGTGCTTGACTCTTGCATTATCAATACAAGATCTTGACCAAGAATTGATGCACCTCTTGATGGAACTAAATGTTGTGATGTAATTTCCATCAAGAGGTGCAATTCTTGGTCAAGTCTACTCCAGCACATCCCAAAGACTTTCAAGGAATTTAAGGTCTGGATTCAGAGGTGTCAATTCATGTGTGAAAATGATTCTCCTTCCCAACCATTCTTTCACAATTTGAGCCTGATGAATCTTGACATTGTCATCCTGGAATATGCCATGATGTCTCTTCCTACATGGTTGCTTAAGAAATGAAAAGCTACACACTCCATGAATTAGGGTTAGAAGAACTGAGGGCACTGCCCCAGCGAAAAGCTGTTGTACCCCCTAAAGGTACAATTTTGACACCCTTTTTCTCTGTGTGTATTTAAATCCAAACAGCGACTTGGCAGTGTATATAAACGGTTTTCTAAAGCAGAATTGTCAGACAGTGCTGAAGAGATTACAAAGAGCACCGCCATGTGGTGACAACTAAACAGGTGAAATGTTTATCATAACGTTATTAACATTTGCTTTGCAAATATCAATATTTCTTAGCAAATTGTATAGAGCGAATACTTGTCATCTTATTTAAATATTTTAAAGCGTGTTGGATTTGGCTTGTGGGGGGAATTATAAAAGTAAGATACGCTGAAACAACCAAAATATAGACAGGAAGAGGAAGAGGTGAACTAAAGTGACCACAATGTAGCTCTTGCATGGTACCTCTGTGATGTGATCGATATACTGTGTCTCAAATCCTATTGAACCGCCTAGCTAGACAGCATGTTTAAACATCATAGGCGCGCGCGCGACATCTTTGGGAATATGCACATACATGCACGCGCAGTATTTTTTGAGCATCATAGCCGCGTTCCCTGCTCAAACATGCTGCACGTGTCTGTAGCGACCAAAAATGCTGTCTAGGTAGGAAGCTCACTAGATTTTGAAACGCAACCATAGATGTGCTGATGAAAATGATGATGACGCCTCCAGTGACGCTTTGAATTCGAATTATCACGCTTCGCACGACATCTCACATTTACGGTAAGAGACTTGATTAAAATTATTTCAACTTTTAATAGATTTCGTTGTGTTGGATATTAACTCTGTATAATTTATTTGGATTTGTTAATGCTTGACAGTTTTAGTTTATAATAGTTCGTAAAGTACCATTTAAATTAGGAGAAAAGCAAGTTCTGTTGAATTGGTTTAGGAAACTGCTGGAGGGCTGAATGGTTAAAGACCAACATATAATTGCTGGTTGGGTGTCCCACTTTGTTTGAAAGAAATTAAATAAATAAATGAAGTAAAAAAAAGTTAAAAATAGTGGTAACACTTTATTTTAAGGTGTCATTGTTACAGTGTAATTATATATTTACTGAGTACTGAGTAATATTAATTAACAACAACATGTACTTACTATAGGGTTAGGGTAGGATTAGGGTTTGGTTGAGGGTTAGTTTGTATGTAATTATGCATAATTTACTGTTATTACTATAAGTACATGTAACATATGTAACAAGGACACTTTAAAATAAAGTGTTACCAAAATAGTTTATGTTTACATGACAAGTAATTACATATTAACTCTACCATGTAATATATGAACCCAATATTTACATATTAAATAAATGTGTAAATGTGCCATTACTTGGGTGTTCTTGTAACTACACATTGCTATTGTCTTAGCTTAATTAATTAGCCTATACAATACCGCGAAAATAAAATTGGATTAAATTTTTTTATATAAACAACTTTATATATATGTTTTAGCCCAGTTGTCTGTTAGAATGCACTACTGCTTGCTTTACTAAAGTAAAAAACAAAACAAAAAAAAAACAGGTGCAGTAATAATAAAAACACTGTTACTCTGAATGTTTCCGTTACTGAAACAGGGCCAACCCACACCAAAAAATGTGAGGATGTTCTTTTCACTCACTAAAAAAAGTACTTAAAAAATACAGTTGACGGTTGCACCTACATTAACTTGAGTTTGTAACTACTTAGGAAGAATGCTAAAATGCGCAGAGTTTCTGGTTGTAAGCCTAAACTTGACATAAACTGTAAACTTGTCCGTCAAATCTGACTGGTTGATTGGAATACTGTTCCAGAACCAACAAAGATATTGATCGAGAAACATGTTGCACTTGGTGAAATCAGGTTGTGCTGTATCTTCACGCTTGGATGAGTTGTCTCTCACCTGGTCTATGTCTCTGTGCTAGTTAATGCTGAGCGATAAAGAGGAAGAGTGACATACTGTGGTTTTGTATGTCTGTCTGCCTCCTTGGTTCTCGGATGCTTGTAACGCCTGACTCATTGTCAGATGTCTAGTGTTATGAATGTTCACATGAATGAGAAGTAGGCTATACAGCGTGGTGAAAGTGCAGTTGTGTTTTTTAATATATTTAGCATTTAGTTCTGTTTCTCTTTATTCATGTGCCTGTCATATGATATAGTATGTCACGCACGTGTAGAAATCCTGTTTTGTTTTTTTGACAAAAGCGCAATTGTGAAATGTAAAAAGAGAACATAAGATGTGATTTGTTTTTCTGGTCCCAAAACACAGATATTTCAATATTTATTTATAGATTTATTTGTGTAAAAAGAAAAAATGAAGTTTAAAAGGAAGTTTGTTTTGATTAAAAATAGGAAAACATCTTGAGTGTTTAGTAGGAAACTTTATTCTGACTTTACTGGACAGTATCTTGGAAATACAGTATTAGTAAGTTAGGTATATTTCATATTAGAATATATTCTAATATATTCGACAAGCTTGAAATTAACTCTTTTTCATTGTAACTATCTTTCTCTGCAGATGAAGGCTGTTGTGATAGCTGTGACAGTTCTCTTTCACTGTATACAAGGTAATGCACATGGACATCCATGCCTTTTTAGAAAAGTAAAACAAATCTTTGATGCTTTTGATATTTGATTTTATTAAAGTGTATGTGCATTTTAGGGCAGGAACCACTTTGTCAATCTCGGGCTTCATGTTCTGAATGCATAAGGAGTCCTGGATGTGCGTGGTGCACACAGACGGTAGGTTATCATGTGAATGAATCAGTAGTTTAATTGAAGCTGCCACAAGAATCAGTTTCCCATGATTAGGATGGAAAAGATGTCTTCCTTTGTCAGAGCTGGAGAGAACTGAGAGAAGAGATTGCTGAGAAACAAAGCATTCACATGTAACATTTTGTGCCCTTTTGAAGGCCCTTTTCCTGTTGTGGTACCTGTGGTTGAGCATGTTTCTCTGTGCAAACTAAACAGCTGCTTCACTGTAAAAACCGTTAAGTTCGGAATACACAAAACGTTCGTGGAAACCGATTATCTCAAAACATTTAAGTACATTAACTATTTTTTTTTAAGTTAACTAACTCAAAGATTAAGTTAGTAGATCTTAAAAAACTACACAGACATGTTAATTACAATTCAGTTGAAATATTGAATAAACTGAGTCATACAGTTTTTTTGCATAAACATCCTATTAACTTTAACCTTTATGATTAAGTGCTAGTTAGCAATAACATGCTAGCTTATATTAATAACTATCAAAGAGTCTATTACTATACACTTGCATGTACATAATCAACATTCAGTATATAGCCTTGAACTTTTTCAGCCCATCCTAAACCTAACCGCAGACTCTGCTCTTCACCATAATAGTAACCCTATAAAACTTCAACATAACAGAAACCTCTGTAAATCCCAACATAACAGAACATTATACACTAACACATCTCTCCCTATATTAATCTTGTGCAAAAACACACTTAATTTCAACATTTATTCTCCTTATACAGTCTGACGCAAAGCATGCTAGGAACTAAGTTTAAAGGTAGGGAAGGCAATTTTCCGAGAGGCTAGCAATAGTGAGCCAGCTTTGAAAGCATAAGATCCCACCATCCCTTTAGAGCGCTCTCCAAAGCCATGCCTCCTTCAAAAAACATGAACGCGTACAGCAGGGAGCAAACAAAAGCGCCACGAGAGACGGCGTTAAACTACCTTATGTCTCAAAGCACATAACATTTCGGCATTGATAGTGTTGCTATTGAAACGCATAAATTCGAGTCACGAACCGCTCCGAGTATAACATCACGTAATTTCCATCTCTTACAAATTACAGTAGACCTAGTTATGGAGTAAACGCAGCATAAGCTTTTGGTTCAGGAGGAACTGTAAAAGGTGGCTGCTGTTTTGGTTGCGTGCTCAGTGACTGACGACTAAATCTGCATAGCATGAAATGCGCTGATGTCTGTGTGAACAGGGTGCGAATAGGGTGCGCGAAGGTATGGAAATGCACACGTTGACAGGCTGGTATGACACTGTATCATTGCATTCGGACAAAAAATATTTCTGGAACAAATCGCCTACCCTGCCTTTAGTTCAACCTAATACAATCAGTTATTGAGTTCACGTAACTTTTTTCTATTAAGTACAATGAACGTTCTATAATATTGAGTGAAATAAACTCATTTTACTTTTTTTACACGGTTTTACAGTGTTCTTCAACAATTCATGCTCATACCATACATTTTACACTTACTTCACATGGTGACCTTCATGGTTGAGTCTATCACCTATTTCCAAACCTAAGCAGTTTAGGTTTGGAAATACAACACTATATATGCAATCTTTTGTAGCTTATCTGTTGTGAAGGTATGACCTATTATTTCCTACTAAACTCTTTAAATTATATTTAAAGTAGAGTATGCTCAAAGTTCGTTTAGTCCATTTCTGAAGCCTTCAGAAGAAAATGGATCGTTAAACAATTTTTGCAATAGTTTATATTTTAGTTTATATTGCATATATTTACCACAATCATTTGTGCATTTTAAAACCAATAAATCAATTAAATAAACACTTATACAATTTATAAATGTGTATAATGGGATAAAGAACCAACTATTTGATCATAATAATAAAAGAAAATATTTAAACTTTAACAAAACAGCATCTCCCTCCTATATTGTAAATGTGACTGTTAGCTTAAATTGTTATTTCTACCCTGATTTGACCCATAACATGATTTGGTGTAGGTTGACTCATGTATAATAAATACTATAATAATATTTAATAATATTTAAAAAATATTGTTTTTCACTTGAAGAAAACCAGTTAATTTAGATGTTCCCATATTTTTTTGTATATTATTATTATGATTTTTAAAAAATTGTATATTTCATAACTGATTGTACTTGTAATGCAAATTTCCTTGTGATGTAGGACTTTTTGAAATCAGGCGAGTCTAATGAACGGCGCTGTGATTCTCCAGAGTCTCTCAAGGCCAGGAGTTGTAAAATGGGTCATGTGATCAATCCTGGAAAACATGCCTTGATCCATGTGAAGAACAGTGACCTCAGCAACGATCCTGAATATGTGGTCCAACTCAAACCTCAGAATATCAACATTACACTCAGAGTTGGTGAGCTTACTCAGACATACACCAGCATGATGCAACATATTGGAACATAAACTTGAAGCCATATGCAGAGTATTTACACTTCAGTGTAATATTATGATGTAATATTATACAGCAAAGATACACAGGCTTGTGTATCTTACACAATACGTCATATACCATATTTTTGACTCCCCTTAACATTGTTAGTCAATAGTATATTGGGAGTGCACTCCCTAAATCACTTTATTTCAAATGTGCAGGAGTTCCATATGAATTCACAATTGAGTTTAAGAGGGCTCAGGGTTACCCTATAGATCTGTACTACCTGATGGATCTGAGCTATTCCATGAAAGATGATCTGGAGCAAATTAAAACCCTGGGGCAGAAAATCCTCAAGAAGCTGGAGGACAACACAGAGACCATCCGGATTGGTGAGAATCGCTAACTGAAATACTAACATCATTGGTGGCTGACCATTTGTGAAATTTTTAACACAATTTACAATTTTTGAAAGTGTAAAATAATCTGAACTGCTGGATCACAGACAACTAATTCTAGATAAAAGTGTTGCACATTGCATTTCCAGGCTTGAAAAAGACATTTCTATATAAATATATTTATTTCTAGTTATACTCTGTTTGAAAATATTTAATCAGTTATCAAACTTTCTTTAAAATAAAAATTTGTGTTAATATTTTATTTTGAAATGCACTACTATTCAAAAGTTTGGGGTTAGTAAGAGTTTATTAAAAGAAAATAATATTTTTATTTAGCAAGTATGCATTAAATTAATCAAAAGTGACAGTTAAGACATTTATAAAAGATTTCTATTTCAAATAAAAGTCAATTACATTTTTGTATTAAATTACAACTTTCTATTCATTAAAGAATCCTAAAAAAATGTATCATGGATTCCACAAAAATGTTAAACATTGTTTTCAGAATTGATAATAATAATAAATGTTTCTTGAGCACCAAATCAGCATATTAGAATGATTTCTGAAGGATCGTATGACACTGAAGACTGGAGTTATTCCCATCACAGGAATAAATTACATTTAAAAATATATTACAATAGAAAACAGGTATTTTAAATTGTAATAATATTTCACAATATTATTGTTTTTACTGTATTTTTTATCAAATAAATAAATTAATGCAGCCTTGCTGAGTATGCTTCTTTCAAACAAATTAAAATTGTACTGAACCCAAAAATGTTATCTTATTGCTTAATAAAAAAAGAAAAAAAAAGAAAAATGTAATTTGCAATTAAAATAGACCTATTTAAACTGCAATTAAATAATATGCAGTTGTTTAATTAGAGCTATGTTTATGTCATTTATCCTAAGCCCTTTCTCCATCTTTCAGGTTTCGGGTCCTTTGTTGATAAGGAGATGTTGCCATATGTCAGTCAGGTGAAGGCAAGACGTCAGAACCCCTGCCCCAATCGTATAGATACCTGCCAACCCGCTTTCAGTTTTCAGAATGTCCTGCCACTGACTAACGATGTCAAGGAGTTTGAACGAGAAGTTAGCAAACAGAAAATCTCTGGCAACCTGGACTCTCCTGAGGCTGGTCTGGATGCCATAATGCAGGCTGCAGTCTGTAAGGTGAGAGTTGAGTTGCCATGAATGAATGAATGAATGTACATGTAAAGATTTCAGCCACAACTTGCTGTTTTTGTGTAAAAGATGTACCAGTGTCTGTGAAAGGCTTAAAAATAATAGCTGCCGCACATAAAAAGGTTTATTTTCCCATTTCTCACCACAGGAGAAGATTAAATGGCATGATGTGACACGCATTCTGGTTTACACATCTGATGATACTTTCCACATGGCAGGAGATGGACGACTAGGTGGTGTCTTTCAGCCACATAATGGACAGTGTCATCTCAATGATAACGGTTCCTATAATGGAAAAGCCTATGTGAGTTTTGCACATTTAGGGCCCTGTTTTAATGATCTATGGTCTAAAGCGCACGGCGCAAGTGCACTTAGGACGTGTCCAAATCCACTTTTGCTACTTTAACGACGGGAAAAATGGTCAGTGTGCCTGGCGCATGGTCTAAAAGGGTTGTCCCTATTCTCTTAATGAGTAATTGGTGTGTTTTGGGCGTAACGTGCAATAAACCAATCAAAGTCTAATCGCCCATTCCCTTTAAAAGCCAGTGGTGCTTGCACCATGGCGGATTGCTATTTACATGGCGGAATATGTGAGCGGAAAGACTGAACGCTTCTCCAGAGAGGAATCCTTTTATTTTTAATATTTAAAAATGTTTGTGTGCTGCTGCGCGTCCCTCTGTGTGTAATGAGCAAAGTGTACGCGCGTTTTGGACCTGCCTATAGACGCATATTACTAACACGCTCTTTAAGTAACAAAAAAAATATTGCGCCATTGACTTTAGACCATGGTTTCAGTTGGTCAGTCAATTTCAGTTGCCTCAAAATAGCAATGCGCCTGAACACACTCGTTTTCAGAGCAGCACACCCATGGGCTCACAAATGGGCGCGAGTGCATTTGCTATTTAAACAACGTGGCGCTGCACATGAAAGTGATAACTGCGTTGGGCTGAAACTAGCAAAAAACACTTGTGTTGCGCCTGGCGGCGCATTGCGCTGGGTGTATGATAGGGCCATGTATGATGAACATTCTTTATGCCTTTGCTATTATAGATGGATGTCAAAGGAATAAAAATCAAACTTTAACAGGAATATAAGTGGGACAGCTTGCATATATGACGACAAAAAATATCATATTAATTTGTCCTACAGGATTACCCGTCAGTGGGCCATGTATCTAGAGTTCTGCAGGATAACAATATTCAGCTCATATTTGCTGTGACTGAGGACATCTATCCAGCATATAAGGTTTGAGGGAAATATAACACTACAATACTGTTCAAAAGTTTGGGGTGAGTAAGATTTTTTTAAAAAGAAATTAATACTTTTATTCAGAAAGGATGCATTAAATTGATCAAAAGTGGCAGTAAAGAATTCATCAAACAATACTGAAACACAAAAATCTTAAGCAGCACAACTGTTTTCAGCATTGATAATAAAAATACATTTATTGAGCACCAAATCAGCACATGATTTTGAAGGATCATGTGACACTGAAGACTGGAGTAATGATGCTGAAAATTCAGCTTCACTATTACAGTATTGCTGTTTTGACTGTATTTTTGATCAAACTCAGCCTCAGTGAGCATACGAGACTTCTTTCAAAAACATTAAGAAATCTTACCAACTTCAAACTTTTGAACAGCATTGCATTTACATTTAGATATTTAAATATATCAATTACTAATAATTTAATGAATCTCTCTTTTTCCATCTTTCACACACACACACACACACACACACACACACACACACACACACACACACACACACACACACACACACACATATATTCACAGGCATTGAGTGCATTGATTCCTCAGTCAGTGGTTGGTGTATTAAAGAATGACTCTAGTAATGTTGTTGATCTCATCTCTGAAGCCTATGGGGTGAGTTTTTTTTATCATTTGCTATCCTGTATTTTGACCCTATTTAGTGGCTTGTGCACTGGCCCTACTTCCCACTTGAACTAACAGTATTACAAGTGGCTATTAGAATAAAAAAGTCAGCGTTTCCCCACTGTTTTCCACTTCTGCTTAATGGTTAAATAATTTACTAAATAACTGAAACTGCGTGTGGGTGTGTTTGTTCCTGTTACATGACCTACTTTATAAATCAATAAATAAATTGCCATAAATGGAATTATTTAATTTTAAATTATCTTATTATGTGATCATTATTATGATCATGTGACTGCAAAGTCATATTAGAGACATTAAGAAACTGCTTGCCAAAGATAACAGTCAATTGTACAGTTTAGTGGTCATTATACGAAAATATTTGACCATAGTATGAAACAATTGACTGTTCAGCATCAATTCCAGAGAGCCACATTTATTTTTGCTATTTTAACACTTTAAACTCTTTAACTAATAATTAGACAACATATTGAAAAAACATAACTACATGACAGTATCTATGACAAAGGCATTTTGCTTTAATTAAGTCATATATCACTGTATATTTTTACATACTGAATATGCATGTTTATGTGGGCCAGAATTTGTCGTCCACGCTGGTATTAGAGCAGGAAGGAGCTCCAAAAGAACTGGACGTGTCCTATAGGTCTACATGTAGTGGGAATCAGGCAGATACTGAATGGAAGGAGAAAGGAGAGTGTCAAGGCATCAAGCATGAGAAGGTGAGCGCCACCATCTGTGGTTTCCTCGTAATTATCAGAAACAAGGAATGTTTGTTGTTGTGTCTGATAAGAATGAAGAAGTTTTGTTTTTCCTTGTGATTTATTGTTTTTATAGATTAAGTTCCAAGTACGTTTGAACGTGTCTGCATGTCTGAAGGAGCCTCAGACATTTCGGATCAAAATGCAAGGTATCAGTGAGGAAGTGAAGATCACAGTGGATACAGAGTGTCACTGTGACTGTGGTGTTCCAGAGAAGGCTTCCAAACACTGTAACAGTACAGGAACGCTCTCATGCGGCATGTGCAGGTAGAGCCCCCTACCGTCTCACTAGGGAACTACATCAGCTGACAGAATCTGTGAAGATGCCATGATTAAAGCCTATTTGAATTGAAAAAAATAATTGACTGAATTATATTATTATTATTATATTAGTACTCAATTCAAGCTTGTAGGAATTAAAGCTTGAACTTATAAGTATAACTACTTGGAATTGTTTATGTTTACAATGATTCTTTGAGTGAGTATCAAAGTTATAAAATTAAGTTATAAAATCAATCGTTGCTTTTGTTGTTAGGTTTAGTATCTTGGTATCTTTTCTACTCAAAAAGACCCATTCATAGTCAAAAACCATCCACTGACTGTTACCGTTATTGTGTATTGTGTACCAAGTATTGAGGTATTGTGTAGATATGTTATCTTAAGTGTAACAAGAAATCTACTGTGTTGTGTACTTATGTGTTTCTAAAGAACGCATACACTTGCTACATTGTTTGAGTACAATTTACAAAGAAAGAGTAAGTAATTGCAAAGTAAACTTCAAATGAGTGAGTAGAAATTAATCAACAAACTCAAACTGGCCAGTGGCCAAGATAAATTAACATATTATTTTTGTTAATTTTACATAACTTAGTTCAATAGATTTTACTTAAATCTGTACGTGTGAAATATACTTAAAATATGAGTGCAAAACTTAAGTAAAATTGAGTACATTTTACTTATTGTTTTTTCAGTAGGCTACTTTTTGATACTTTTGTGATGCTTTTTTGTGACTTTCCAGGGAAAATCAGCATCTCCTTTTGTTTTTCACAGTAGAAAGAAAATAATACAGGGCCAGAAAGACACATCGATATATTTAAATATTTTAAGTGAATACCTGATTTTTTTAACAAGTGTAAATGTACTATGTACAAATGTTTATTTGTCTCACTAGAAATTTTTCAATGTGTGTATTAGCTGTGATGAAGGGCATTTGGGTCAGCACTGCGAGTGTGTGCAACAGAGTGATGCGGACTCTACTGTCAACATGCTGGCATCCTGTCGGCCTGACAACAACTCGCTGGTTTGCAGTGGGCACGGCATCTGTGAGTGTGGCAAGTGTGTGTGTCAACACCTATACAGAGGGAAGTATTGCGAGTGTGATGCCAATAGTTGTGAACACGAAAATGGCAAGCCCTGTAATGGTAAGTATAGTGGAGTGGCACAAATATTTTGCCTTAATATGTTTGTTTCTGTAAGTTTTGGCTTCAAAACTCATTATCTATTCCTGGATGTGTTCGTCATAGATAAAGGAGATTGTATATGTGGACAATGTTTCTGTTGGGAAAACTACACGGGGTCTTCATGCGCGTGCTCGCCCAGTCAAGACAAGTGTATTAATGACAAAGGGCTTTGCAGCGGTCAAGGCAAATGCACTTGCAACCGTTGTCAGTGTAACCCAGGCTTCATGGGAGATGACTGCTCTAAATTCATCAATGCTTGCATGCTGTTTAAGTGAGTATCTACCTCTTCCTGTGATCTGATATCTATGTTTCAAGATAATTTTTTAGTGAGGTGTGCATTTGTGTGTAGGTTTGTTTCTTCTTTAAACCACAATTTAGGTTTCCTCTGAGTGTTTGTTCTATTAGTCATAAACTTAATAATGATAGTGTTGCATCGCAAGACATTTGAATTGTGACATAATGTCTGGTCCTCATTAAAGCTTATTCTGGCCACCCACTTAGACTGGAAGAGACTGTCTGATGGACATGTAAAGCACCCAACCACAGTTTGTGCTTTTTAGGGCCGCATTGATCTGAAATATATTACCACAATAATAGACCAGCGTGGGAAAAAATGAATTCAGATAGTGTTAGGGCAGTCTCTGTGAAAGGTGCTAGCAACACTAAGGTCAGAGAATGCATGAACTGATAAAATACCTTGAATCCACTGAAGTCACTTGGGATAAAAGTGTCTGACAATTGCCTTTCTCTGTTTTAATGTGTCTGTAGGGACTGTGTGGCATGTCATGTGGAAGCTGGTAAATCTGATGCCAGTGTCTGTGCTGTGAACTGTTTCAATGCTGAAATATCTCGTCTTGATGGCACTCATGAGCTGCGTTGCACATATCAAGATACCATTTCATACGAAGTGGAACTTGGTGCTAACGGCAAAATTATACTTCGATATGCGGACCTGCCCCGTATGTATTAAAATATAATATTGTTTGTAAAAAATCATTCGTTTGATTAGACCACACATATACCTGTATGACACACAATTGATGTACCTGTGAATGTTAAAAGTTAAAATGTTTTTTTTTTGTCTCTGTAGGTTCCATTGATAAGACTACAGTTATAATTGGCAGCTCTGTGTCAGGCATCATTTTTATTGGCATTATAATAATCATTATATACCGTGTCTTGCTGGAACTGTATGACATTAGAGAATATCAGAACTTCGTCAAAGCGCAGAAACAGACCGAATGGAACGAGGTGATGTGGATGCAAAGACACACTTCTTAAACGCATTTAGCAGTTTAGGCTATAAATGTGGAGCAAATTATAACCTGTGTATACAAAAATGATGCTTTAGTGTGAATTTAAAGAATTTACAGATTGACGATTTAACAATCCAATGTTTCTCTGTTCAATGCAGGTCCAGAATCCTCTTTTCAAAGGTGCCACAACAACGGTGGTTAACCCTTTGCATATGCACAACGACGAGAATGCAAAGCAACATTCTGAAATTATTTAACATTCTGAGAGAGGATCTCTCAAAGTTTGCTATTGTAATATCTTGTTCTTCCCCCCCATGTTTTCTATTGTACATCTTACACTGTGCAAATTTAAACTTCTTTAAAATGTATATTCTAAGTTAGCAATAAAAAAAAACACTGCAATACAGGAGAACAGGACTGTTATAAATATGGTGATGTATTTTATGCATGCTGAACACAAAGCCTTGAGTTTCTCTTATGAGAGCTGTTCAGCTTGTTGTGAAACTGAACAACTCTATCTAAGAAAACTTGCAAAAGAATGTCTTCTGGGAAATCCTTATAGTCCTTATAAGGTAACTAAAGCAACTTTACAGTTTACATTATAGTTTAATGTTTTATGTCTGAGTGGTATGACTTTGTGATATGTTGTTAAAGAAAACATGAACGTTGACCACAGTTTATTTTTACTCATTAATTCAAAATAACTTTTCTGTATATAGAATATTTATAGAGGAAATTCCCATAGGAAATTCCAGAGGGGACCTATAATGAATTAGCCATAGCCTACATGTTGGCCTACCTGATTAGCTTTACTGCAAAAAGTTTATTCTTGTTTATAGTTGTTATTCTTGTATTTTACTTGGTCTGGGTAAGAATAATAATAAAGGTATACCATTAAAAACTTATAAAACAAATTGTATGTTTTCTTTCATCATTTAGTTTCAGTTCATTTAAATACATTTAATTAATAGATCACCTTCTATTGTCCGTTTCCGAAAGATTAATATTTATATGTATTACTACCATAGACCATAGACCATACCATAGACCAAAAAAAGACTACTACTACTAACTAAGGAAATCAGTAGCGACCATAGGTAGCGACTTGGTTGATGTGTAAGAATTCTTAAAACTACATTACCCATGATTCCTTTGCTCAACTTCGTGTCTGCAGTTTCCCGATAAGCTTTGCGGTATTTTAAACAAGTGCGCGAGCAGCGCGACTTTATTTTGTTTTCCGCTGCTGTCATCCTGATAACGGCGACGCGCGACTGGACAAATTGTACATTTATTGTACGTTTATATTTATTGAAGATACGTATGAACGCCACATTTCCTAACACTCAAATAGAGCTGCTATTCCTCCATATTTGACCGTTTAACCGAGCATGGTAAGTGACAGGCTAACAGGTTTGATTTGTTTACACGGATTGGGGATTAACGCTGGGCTGAGTTAGCTAGCTAACATGCTAGTTTGCAGTTTTATAGCAAAGTGTGCAAGAAAGCATAGCAGGTGATCATAAAACACACTTTTAATGTAGTAACCTTAGCCCATTGTTGATACACGTACCTTGTCATTCAGCCCAAATCACGCTGCCATAGTGATAAACGTAACGTTATATTTGTTTTTATTATTTTATATATGTGTATATATTTATATATACAATACACACACATATATTAGTTTACCACACACGTATATTAGTTTACTGTTACAGTAAATCATCTCAGTATCTGAAATACATGAAATGCTTAAAAAGCAGTTTGTATTGCAGACACAACAGTGATAACAATGAAGTGCCTGAGAACAGAGGAGTATGTCCAACAGTTATCTTGTGTAAAGGACACTGTAGTTCTTCACAACGTGCTTAAGGTAAAAAAAAATTATTTTGTATGTACATAACATGTGTGAATGGGAACTGTTTATTTCATATATGATGCACACTTCTGGAGTTGTTCTTTTCTTCTTTTGCTGCAGAAACAGGTGGATGATGGGCTTGGTCCTTATGGTCGCACAATGTGCGATCGCATCATCCGGGCATGCAACCAGTGCCTGGGCAGTGGTAATCTGGACCCTGTCCATCAGGGACAGATAGTGGAGTTGGTGGAACTGGCCATCCGAGGGTTCGAATTGCTCGAAGAGTCCGGAATGCAGAGCAACCCATTTTATCTTGAGAAAATAGTCTTCCACATCCTACAGAAAGTCTGTAGCCTTGGAGCTCACGGCCCTGCATGTCGATTGGGCCAACTCATGTATAGAAGACTGAAGCGTTTGTCTGCAGAGGTACAGTATGCTTGAGTGTTGAAAAAAAATCATAAAAATAGCCATCTCAATAAAATAAGTATCCTTTTATTTTTAATCTGGAAAAACCGTGGGCATTCATTGGTCAAAAAATGTGGAAACCCTGGAGAATTGACTTTCAATTGTAATAAAAATATCCATATTTCAAGGTACTCTCTGTAGACCTCATATTTTTGTTTTTCGTCAACAGACGGATGACTTCCATGTTCTGGTGCGGAATTGCTTTGCGGTGCTGTGGAACAGTCTCCTGTCTAACAGAATGAGTGGTTCCACCCTCCCTCCACAGGACAGACTTCACTGTCAGCTACAAGCTTTAACCTTCAAACTCCTAGAACAGGGGTCCAGCTCGCCCTGTTTCCCATCCAAAGTTCCTCTGTTTGTAGAGGAAGCGGTAGTGGAGTATGAACGGTCGTGTGGGTGTTTTACTCTTGATGATGTGAGAGTTCTGACCTCTGAATTGCGAGAACTGTTCTTCGGCCCTTTAATCAATCCACAAGACTCTGCGCTGACCTGTCCATCGCTGGCTGTGAGCTGTGAGGTGGTGTTTAAAGTGTGTAAACTGCTCTGTAAGAGTCGGTTTTCAGCCGAGGCTGTTGGACTGTTGCGCGGCGCTCTGGAGGGCGTCGATGGTCATGTTGGTTTGCGTTCAGCTCTGAGCCTTGCAGATTGTGCAGTGCAGCTGCGGTGTGCGTTAACCTCAGGAGGTGAATGCAGTAAGGCTTTCACCGAATGTGCACGTGCACTCAGGGTGCTGCCCCGTGCCATGTCGGGCCCAGAGTCTCATGCCCTATTAGAGGCTTGTCAGCTAGTGGTTTGGGCGTTGGAAGCTGGTCAGTGTAAAGGGATGGATATAACCACATTGCTGGCTTGCTTTTCCTTTTTAGAAGAATATCAGGAACTTCTGCTTGCACAGCAAAAGGTAAGATTGTATAAAAATTCACTGGTACTCATTGATATATATTTTGAATGTGAATTTTTAAAAGCTTTTGTTTGTTCCAGGAATCGTTTTCGCAGCAGGTGCAGTACTCCCTTTGCTTCAGCTTTTACCAGGGTTTCATTAGTGCATACGATAGTCTTCATGCATCTCAGGTAATATCCTAAACCTTCTTTAGGCCATGATAAAGTGATTGGCTAGATGTTTTTACATTTATATCCTTCATTCAACATTTATGTATAAAGGTGTCAGCAGGCGATTCTGTGGACAGGGTGCTGTTGTACTGCCAGGCGACTGCAGGACGCATGCTTGCTGAACTGCGGACACTCGGCAATGACAACTTCTTACTTAAAGCAGGTACATCTTCCTGAAGTCTGCATGCTGAAATCTGATTGGATGTTTGAATCCATTATAGAATAGATATACACTACCAGTCAAAAGTTCAATTCAAAAGCAGAATTTTGACGAATGTTGCAATATAGTGACATAAAAGTCGCATGAATTGCGATATGACTGTTCAGACTGAGGTCGCATTGCAAAACATCTGACCTGTATCAGATTTAGGACCACATATGGAAGTGGCCCAAATCGGAATTAAAAAGATCAGTTTCCATGTGATTTGTGCTGTTTACACTGTCATGACAAAAATAGATCTGAGTCACATATGAGTAAAGAAAATCAGATTTGGGCCACATTTACCTGCAGTCTGAATGTAGCCTATTACCAAAAGTTAAAATGGTAATATTGTGAAATATTATTTTCTATTTTTCTTTCGTCCTTAGAAATCATTCTAATATGCTGATTTAGTTCTCAAGAAACACTTTTTTTAAATCAATGTTGAAAACAGTTGTTCAAAAATGCTGCTTAACGTTTTTACAGAATTCTTTGAATAGAAAGTTCAAAAGAACAGCATTTATTTGAGAATTTTCTTGGAGAGAAAAAAAAACAACTTACTGACCCCAAACTTTTGAACTGTAGTGTAAGTGTACCAGTGAGTGCACATAAATTTAATTATATATTCATTTGTCTTTGTTTTTCCTTCTAGTGTGTACGGTGAATAATGTGGTGTATGAGCTGTTTAACAGGAAGCTGTATGAGGGAGCCTTTGGCTTGGCTGTGATTGTGTGTCAGGAGCTGTGTAAGGACTGCCCACCTTCTCTTCCTCTGGATAGGGTAAGAACTGCAGCTTTCTCTAGTCATTTTTTTTTTTAGCTTTTGTTAAGATTAAAAGAGAATAAAAGGAACAACATATATAAAATTGTGACGTTTTGTGGTTTTAATGTGGCTCTTGAAGTCAAGTACCTTGTATTTGTATTGTCTGCTCTGTTATGAATAATATATGACTCTTTCAAGCTGTACATTCAGTTTAAAAGCATGCAAATGTATAATATAAGCTCTTGACTGTAGTTGTATTGTGTGGATGTTTCAGGTAAATCGCTGTTTCATGCTGACGGTGCAGTGTAGCCGGCGTGGAGGTCAGCTGGAGCGAGCTCTAGACTGGATTGTGCGCTGGATTCGGGTTTTGGGGGTGCATATTTTTGATCATCTTGCAGAACCTGTGTCGCTGTGGGTCAAAACCAAGTGTGATGCTAGCCGAGCAGGAGAGGACGACACACGCCTGAGGTAATCAAAAAGGGTTCCGGTGTACTGTTGTTTGCCACTTAAGAGTGAATGCTAAATCTCTTTCTCTCTCTCTCTTTTTTTTTTTTTTTTTTTTTTGGTTTTTTTTTGGGCAAGGACTCTGAGGGATGGGTTGGGAGAAGCATTAATGAATGAGGAAGTGCTGATGTGTTTGTTAGAGGAGGAGTTGCGTGTATATAAGGAGCAGACTGGAGATACAGCGCAGGAGCGGTACAACACACTCTGTGACCTCTTAGATATCTGCCATGAAGAAACACCACACACACTGAGACGGGCTACTTATCTGTGTGAGATGGCACAGGTTGTGTGCTACCAGGACTTCAGCCAACAGACTGACTGGTGGGTGAACATGAGCACAGGAGGACCATGTTCATTTTATATATTTTTTTTCTGCTTTTGTCTCATTTGAATCGGAGAAAAAGTATTGAAATTATGGAGGTCTTCATTTTTTTTTTTTGTTGTTCTTGGTAATCAGCTCAGCGGTTGACTTTACCCATGAGGCTTTGCGGTTGCTGGAGGCAGAGCCAGAGACAGCAGAGAATGCTGATAGGTTGAAGGATGAGAAGGCACACGCATCCCTCTGGCTCTACATCTGCACTCTTGAGTCCAACCTGCAGGAGGTCAGTGCCTTGTACACAACCAGACACTACCAGATGTGTTTCTCATCTTAGCATTCTGATCTGCATGAAATTATTCTTGTAGACAAATGTAATGAAATATATCCCTATCTATTTATTTATGTAGGTGGTTTGTTTGTTTGTTTATTTTATTTTAATGGATGAGTTATCTCAGACAGTGTTGGAAAAGTAACCCACTGGTGCCCAATATACTTTACTTTTGTTCTAAAATTTTAAAATAATACTAATAAAGAATGACTAGGTGTGTCCAAACTTTTGGTTGTTAGTGTACACTGTTGTTCAAAAGTTTGGGGTAACTAAGATATTTTTTTGGTTTGAAAGAAATAAACACTTTTATTCAGCAAAGATGCATTAAATTGACTAGAAAGAACATTGAAGACATTTGTAAGGTTACAAATAATTTCTATTTCAAATAAATACTGTTCTTTTGAACTTTCTATTCATCAAATATTTTTTGAAGAAATGTATCACACTTTCCACAAAATTAAGCAGCACAACTGTTTTCAACGTTGATATAAAATTTATCTTGAGCACCAAATCAGAATATTAGAATGATTTCTGAAGTATCATGTTTCATGTGACTGAAGATTGGAGTAATGGTTGCTGAAAATTCAGCTTTACCATCACAGGAATAAATTACATTTCAAAATAAAGTAGAAAATCAAATAAATGCAGCTTTGGTGAACATAAGAGACTTTCCAAAAACATTATCTTTTTTTATTTATTTTTTTATTTTTATTTTAACAAACCCTAAACTTTTGAACGCCAGTGTACATTCATTCCCAAAAAATATTACACATCTGTGCGTCACTTTATTTTCCGTTGTGTGTGTGTGTAACAGGCTGTGGACACAGAGAAGCGATTGCGTGCAGTGCAGGAGGAGAATAAAACAGAGCTGAATATGGATCCTGTTCCTACTAATGATCTAGAGTACGAGGACAAACAGAAATCACAAGAGAGCCAGTTAGTCTATGATGGACTTCGCTTCAATCTACTGGCTCACAGCAGTAAGCCACACACTCAAACACAAAATACATACTTGCATTAATTTATTATATGCAAAATGTGCAGTGATGGGGCTCCAGAACAGGTTTGAGAAGCACTGGTTTTTAGGATGATCTACTAATACTGTTGATTCATGTGTGTGTCAGAGCTAAGTGAGCCTTTGGATAGATGTTTGTCTCTATGGCGGAGTCTGCTCAGGGAGTCTGTGCCTGCAGTTAGAGACCCTAAACTCACTGCTTATTCCATGACACTGATGGCTGCTCTCTACACACTTATGGGCAAAGTAAGACTACACACCCACATCACTCACTGTGTTCTGTGTAACATAAGTCTCCTTAAACTCATTATTACTAAGAGAGGAGAAGTATTTGAGATTTGTACTTATGTTGAATAATAAATGTCTTTGTTAGCACCTGCAAGCTCTGGAGGCATATCAGCTCGCTGCGGCCCTTTTCCGTAGCCTTGGCGATGCCCAAAATAGTGCGAATGCCCTTTGCCACTCTACCAGGATCCTGCTGTATCTGGGCTCTCCTCAGCTTGCACAGGTGAATTCATTTTAACCAGGACAAACTTTTTATATTATACTGTACATTATATTAAACTCTAACAAGTTGTTTACACCAGAACATTGTCTGCATGTTTCAGGTGGAATTACAAAAAGCAGAACAGAGTTTGACTTCTGTCAAGAGCTCTGAGGGCACATCTGTTATATCCATGCTGGCTATGCTGCAAAAAGCACAGATACACTACGCTTTAGGACAGGTAATACTCGTTCATATAACTGTTTGTTGACTAGTGAGTCAATTTTATCCAGTACTAGACTCCTGGGAACCGTCCATTAAATTGTAATTGTATACTAACTGACAACCACTGATCTGTCCCTGCTCTCCTTCTCAGGTGGAGCGTGGTGTGTGCTGCCTGATGGAGGTGATAAAGGAGTCAGCTCAGCATCATTCTAAGAGCTGGTACCTGCTCAGGGCACGAGCACTGCAGACAGCCAGTGAATACTTGAGTCTGGACACACAGGTTTTAGACTTACAGCTGCGTCAGAGCATCACTCAGAATGGTTAGCTCTCATCCAATACACAAATTACACATTTAGGTACCACAAACAGAACTGTTATATCCCATGTATAAGCTCACATAAATGTACAGTTGAAGACATTCCTCTTGCGTGAACTTTCATTGGAGCTAGGGAAAAACAGAGTTGCTTTAATAATATAGAATTTTCAGCCTTTTAATGATGTAAAGCCTTAAATTGTTTCTAGAATTAATTACAAATCAGAAGTTAAAAATATGGTGCCCTGTTTGTTTGGGGGTCAATATTTTTTGATCGTTTATTTGTTCAAACATAAGTAAAAGCAGTAATATTATAAAGTACTATTATAATTTCAAATAACTTTTCTATTTTCATGTTTTAAAATGTAAATTATTGCTGTGATGATGGCAAAGCTGGATTTTCAGCAGCCATTACTCCGGTCTTTAGGGTCACATGATCCTTCAAAAATCATTATTATATGCTGATTTAGTGCTCAGATGACACTTCTGACCACTGTTAAAAAAAACAGTTGTGCTTAATCTTTTTGTGGAAAACATTTGTTGATGAATAAAAAGTTCAAAAGAACAGCATTTATTTGAAATGGGAATCTTTTATAATGCTGAATAAAAGTATTAACTTACTGACCCCAAACTTTTGAATGGTAGTGAATGTTTTTTGAATAACTTAATGCATCAGGGGCTGTATTCACAAAACATTTTATCTTGGCATTAAGAGTTCTCCTAAATAGCAGTAAAAGTTCTTAGTTACGAGTTTTCTCTTAACCTATTCCCAAAGCTGCTGAGACCAACTTTTACTAAAGAATAGAGAGAAGTCTTAAGCTAAGAGTAAGGGCGGGGTTGACCTCGTTGCTATGGATGTCATCACGCTTCCTAACTATGACCACAGTGATTGGCTGATAGGGGAGGGGTCTCTGTCAATTATTTAATCATAGAAATGTAGAATGAGGTATCATGTTACCATAATCAAATAAAGGTTTTAAAATAAAAATGTTGCCATATTCAAATAGAGATTTTAAAAAGTAGGCTAAGTGTCACTAATTAAACAAGTATATGTTCAGCTAATTGTCAGCCTCTTACATGTCTTCATCTCGAGAGATTGCAGAATGCAAGCGACAAATGATGTTTTATAAATAAAGTTTGGGAGGAGCACTATCTAATCAGCTCGAGTATATACATCATACACAGCCGACTCACCTAGTTACCTCGACAGCTTTCTGCATCCCTCCGCCACCGACTCCTCACTCTCAGCCCAGCCGGGGATTCGGGGGAGAACTCTGGGTTTGGGCTAAATTCTGAGCTCGGAGCCCTCGATCCCCTCGGACAGCACGCCAAATAGGCTTATTTTACTCTTTTACTCTATCCGATCATTTGTAAGTGTGAACTCGTGAAACAACTGCCACAGGTAATCAGGCATTATTTTATTTTTTTATTTATTAAATTATAATGTATTATTATGTATTTATTTTGCCATTTTTGCTTTTTATTATGATAGGACAGTGAGTAGACAAGAAGCGAAGCAGAAGAGAGAAAGGGGAGAAAGGTCCGCAACAGCCATTAGGATTGTTTGTGATTTGGTCTTAGTGACTTAGGAGTCCTCTTGACTACTCCTAACATTTCACAGATTTAGGAGCTAGTTTTAGCGCTAAAATGCTTTGTGAAGTACTCTTAGAGCAATAATTTAGGAGTCCTAAAATTAGGACTGACACGCCCATTATTTTTAAGAGTTTCTCCTGAATCGGCAAGTTAGGAGCTACTTTTAGCCTTAAGATGTTTTGTGAATACGGTCCCTGGACAGAAAATTAGTGACATCCCTTACCCATATACTATGTGTGATTTTAAAGTTGTGAATTATGTGTTGTAGGTCTGAAGACTTCAGACTCGGCTCAGTATGAAGGGTTGAAGCTATTGTGCAGCCTGGTGATGATGTTGCTGGGTAACGGGTTTTATGGTGCCCCTGGACCAAGCACAGACTCTCGCTTTGTAGACCAAGGTACAACAAGCGGTAAGAGTTTTGTCTACTTTAAGGAATCTTCTATTTGTTATTTTCAACTTGATGTGTTTTTTCACTGTAGGAGACAGTGTTGTTTTTAAATGGCTGTTGCTGAGTGAGGTGCTGGTGTGCTCCGAGAGAATGGTGATCGTGAGGAGCAGCAGTGGAGCCATTCATGAAGCTAAAGCTCAATGTCTAGAGGCTCTCAAACTGGCCACCAAACTGCAGACACTCAGCCAGTGAGTGGATGCTCCATTTTTTTTTTGAGTGTGAGAGTTCAGAATGTGTGTGACAATGTTTCTGACATTGAGGGGTGACATGAATGACAAACTAATGCTTTTTTTTTTTTTTTCTCTAGTCACAAGTAGGCTTGAATCTGCTCCTGGGATGTCATACAAAATTCTTGTGGATTTGTAATTGCATGTTTTGATTTATAGCTGTGCTGAGCTGTTGGTGTTGAAAGCAGAACTGGAGTTGATGAAGGGTGCAACTGAAGCTAGTAGTTTGGATCTGGAGCAAGTTAGAAACTTACTTGATCTCTGTACAGGTAAAATTGTAATTGGAGACATTCTGATTCTCCCAGAATTACCAAATCAAGACACCTTAAACCCTCTCTAGCCATTATTTGTAATTTTATGTATAGGTGAAGGTGCCCAAAAGGCTATTATTGATTATTTCACTGCTGCTAAACCCAAGCTAGATTTACAAAAACAAAGTATTTATTTTAACAATAAAGTTTATATTTTGGTCTCATTCCACTTGCATGTAGATTTTGGCCAGGGGCAACAGCAGAAGTCTGAGGTGAAAATAAAACCACGCAAAGGTCGGCCAGCTGCCCCTTCTTCCTCTGGTCACACCCTTGAGGAAGATGATGATCTGAGTGGAATCCTTAGCTCTCGTGCCCTTCTCAAGGAGCCCGTGGAAGCCATGTCTAGATTAGGGAGCCAAGGAGCATCTCCCCCTCTGAAGCCCAAACGCCAGCATGGGCTTTCCTGTCTGACCCACGCAGAGACCTGCTCCTGTCCCTGCTGCAGTGAGCTTAGCGTGGCTCGAGTCAGTATCCACTGGGCACTATTACAGGCAGAGCTCCAGACAGACCCTGAGCACTCCGGCCGACTGCGCCAATCTGCCAGGAAACGCTGCCGTAGTGTCACAGCTAAGCTCCAAAGCAGTTTGGCAGCCATTGTGTGCTCTAAAAAGTCATCTGCACTGTGTCTGCTCCAGGCAGAAAAGGGCAAAGTGCATTTGGGTGCTGTGCTTCAGCTTCTCCGAACAGGAGACAAAGGGAAAGCTACAGTCCTATGGGAGGAAATAGAGGCAGGATTGGAGGCAGTGACACACAAAGGGGCACTGAAACCAGAGCTTGGGCCCATCAGAGCTGCTCTACTGGGGGCTAAAGCTGTGGCCTGCTGCTTGGCATTGACCATGAAGAAACAATGTACACCTGAAGAACTTTTTTCTTCTGTATGGGGCTGGAATCCACCGAAAAGTAAACCACAATTAAGACTTAAAACTGAATCAAAGCATCGATCCAAGAGCCCCGTTTCTGAAATAACTCCTCCAGAGGCAGGTGTTAAACGCCACCCTGACAGTAAGAGTGGATCTGCAGACCATGAAAGCAGGAAAACCAAAGAGACTTCTGTAGTTTCAAAAAAAGCTAAGGACTTGGTGCCCAAAATTACCATCACAAAATCCTCCATGGTTTTCAAAACGCCCAAAGGAACAAGGACATCCCGGTCCAAATCTGTCTCCACAAGCACTGGTGTTGGTGACTTAAGAGCATTTGACTTCACTAATGAGGTGCCTGAAATTTCTGTCAACTTCACCCCCTCTGTACACACATCTGCCAGCCATCGTGGGATTACAAAGTCAAAAGTTGCTCCAAAGGGATTGTTCGAGGTTTACAAAGATTCTTCTCCTGCAGAAGGGAAACCTGTGGTTGTGCCAGCTGCGCCTAAACGAACCAAGCGTTCTCGCTTTAAGGTTTGGCCCATTGATTGGTTTCAAACTTTGAGATGATGGTAAGAGATCTTTGTATTATAAATCGTCAGTTAATTGAATGCATCTGTTCTATCTCAGGTCGAGTTCAGTGATGAAAGTGACGCTGAAGCTGCACCTCCTGCTGTAGTGGAAAAGTCTGAGAAAAAGCAAAACGCCTGCAACTCCAAAACATCTCGCACCATGAAACCAGCCCTGAACACCATCCCTAGTGACGCCAAAGTTGTGATCCCCACTGTAGAACCAGAACCTCCCCGGCGGTCACGGACCACTAAGAAAAGCACAGCCCTCGCCTCTACCAGCTGCCTCTCTTCTGAGGAAGAAATGGCTGTATCTTCCCAGACACGCACGCGCAGAGGACGATCAAAAAAGAGTCAGAGTTCAGAGGTCACAGAAGAGCCAGAGAAGATGAGGATGATTAAAGAGGATGAAGATGAGGTTCTTTTAGATGTCAGCCTGGAGGATCTCAGAGGGTCTGACACAGAAATAAATGATAGAGGTGTGTGTCTGTAAAACAAAACTGATGTAATTTTAACTAATTCTTGTTGGACCACATTAATTTTATGTGTGGTTCTAGGCAGTCCAGATGCTGATTGTGAGGTCTTGAGGAGAGATCTGGCTGCAGATGTTGGGCGAGAGTGTTTCCGTGAGCTCAGAAGAACTGGAGAAAATGGCTCTGGATCTCACACAACCCTACCACATGCATCTACACCGCTAGGTAATACTGTGTGGCATGTGCACTAACATTCAAAAGTTTTGGGTCAGTAATTTATTTTAAAGAAATTAATACTTTTATTCAGCAAGGTGACAGTGAAGACATTTATAAAGTTACAGAAGATTTCTATTGAAAATAAATGCTGGCCTTTTTAACTGCCTGTTGATCAAAGAATCTTGAAAAATGTGTCCAGTTTCCACAAAAATATTTAGTACAGCTGTTTTCAACATGGATAATAACAAGAAACCAAATTGCATTTTAGAATTTCTGAAGGATCATGTGACACTGAAGACTGGAGTAATGGCTGCTGAAAATTCAGTGTTGCCGTCGCAGGAATAAATTACATTTTAAGAGATATGAAAATAGAAACTTAATTTTAAATTGTAATAATTTTATTTAAAAAAAATTTTAATAATAATGCAGCCTTGGTGGGTATAAATACTTTCAAAAAATAATAATAAAAAAAAATCTTACAGGATCCTAGTTTTGTTTTTATATTGTAATTTGACTTGTCATTGACAAAATTGTTGAATGTCTTGAATACCAAGTGTATTTATTTCATATTTAGCTGACCTGTCCATAGAGGCGGTCCAGTCGTACCTGCGTTCCTCTTGGCTTCTTCTCCACCACTTCCCGCCTCCCTCGCTTTATCCCCACATCTGCTCACTTCTCGCTCAATCAATCGGCCAGACCGATCCCATCACCACAGCAATGCTGCATGCACAGTCACTGGGTGTGTCCACTCGCCACCATATGACCCGTCATGTGGTTAGTCAATTCAGGTATGTCAGTTAGTATGAAATGCAAATATTTCGGCAGAAAAATTAAAAAGCGATAGCCTGTATTCTAAAATATTTGGACGAGAAACAGAACCTCTTCTTCCTGTCTCTCCGTAGGAAGCTGAAGAAATCTTGTAATGATATAGCAGAAGGTCTTGGCGCTCTGAATCTGGAGGAAACATCTGGGGCGACACAGTCTCAGAAACTCTCTGCGCTGGAGCAGATCTTTTCCTTCGCCTCATCACACCCAACACAGTTCCCACAGACACACTGTCAGCAGTTCACACAGCAGATGAAAGATCTGCCAGCAGGTAATAACTTCATCTGAAATTTTTTTTTTTTTTTTTTTTTTTTTTTTTTTTTTTTTTTTTTTTTTGGGCTTCAAATTTTGGGCTGCCATTATAGTGCTTGGAAGAGCCAGGTCATTTTTTAATATAACTCCGATTGTATTTGTCTCAAAGAAGAATGTAATATACACCTAGGATGGCTTGAGGGTGAGTAAATCATGGGGTAATTTTCATTTTTGGGTGAACTATCCCTTTAAAGGGATAGATTTGAAGAATGGTGATAGCCGAAAACCATTTCAGTTCCCATTGACTCCCATTGTAGTCTTTTATCAATACAATGGAAATCAATGGGAACTGAAACTGTTTGGTTATCAACATTCTTAAAAATATCATCTTTTGTGTTCTGCAAAAGAAAGTCAGTCATGCAGGTTTGGAATGACGAGGGGGAGAAAATAATGACAATTTTCATTTTTGGGTGCACTATCCCTTTAAGCAAGATGGCCACATAAAGCTAACCGTAATACCTTAACCCAAATCATTAGAATAGTGAATTGTCTATGCTGCTGAAAGTGACCTAATGAGGGCAATGTCTTTTGTCATAGGGACAACAAAATATTTTAAAGAAATATGCAAAATAGATTCATGGTGGTAAGAAAATGTAAGGTAATTTTGGGCCCTGTTGGTATGTATTATGAGAATGATACAGAATTATGTAAATGTGACGTGTATTTGCTTTAGGAATAACAGTGTGCATGCTGTCACTCGTGGGGGTGTATCCTGATGAAATTGGCAGCACTATTCTTCTGACTCGACTGGAGCGTGGCTCTACCCCAATCACTGTTCGAATCCCTACTGCAAACAGAGAGGTACCTAGTACTTTCGTATATTACCTAATCTGATACAGCGTTTTAAAACTTTAAAATAATCTTTTCACAATGAGAAAGAAATGGGGAGATGTTTGCACCTTTATTTAGCGCTCTGTTGCCATGCTGCTGGAAGAAATGGATGGCGTCTTGAAGGGACAAAAAGAAGTGAGCATGGTGGCTGAGAAATCGCAGTGGTGGGAAGGAAGGAAGTCATTGGATGTCCGTGTGGAGGTGAGACAGAAGATCTTTGACAGTTAGAAAAAGATTAATATGAAAGGGAGTATGTTGGATATACTGAATGTGAGTTCTTTTTTTTTTTTTTTTTTGTCCATCAGAAAATGCTCGAGGAGATGGAAGAGGCTTTAGGGGTGTGGCGAACTCTACTCCTGCCTTTAACCTCTGACTCTGAGCTTGAAGTTCAGGTGAAGTGCTTCCAAAAGGCACTGAAAGGAACAAAGATCACACAGGACATTCTCAGGGTATGTGGCCTCTATTTGCACCTGCATTAGTTTGATCATCACGTGTTTCCCACCTGTAGCAGTTTCTCTATTTTTCTTTCTCCCTGAAGGTGGTTCTCTCAGCATCTCCACTCCTGTCCCTGCCAGACCTGCAGTGTCTTGCAGAGGGAATGGGTCTGCAGGACAAAGACTTCCTGAGGCTTCTGCAGTGCGGTGTGACTAAACTGAGAGGAAGGGAGGAGCCACAGGGACACACAGTTCTTATCTTAGACAAGGTACAAATAATATCCACTTGCGTGTGAAATAATAAAGCCATGACTATTTTCTAGACAATTTGTTTTGAGCTGATTCCATATGCATGTTTTGATCATACTAAAAGCTTTGTGTTTCTACAGTACTTGCAAAGGTTGCCATGGGAGAACATTGCTTGTCTGAAGTCTTGTTCTGTCACTCGTATGCCCTCATTACATGCAGTACTTGGACACAGTCATCTGAAAGAGGTATATGCTACTTATTACAAGCAAAACATGTACAGCATTTACTAAACATATTAAAGCTTTAGCTTCAAATTAAATCTAATTTACTTAAATTTTAAATCTATCACTTCCATGGAACACAAAGGAGTTATTTGGCAGAATGTCCTTGCTGCTCTGTTCTGTTGGTAAGAACTAATGATTTTTGATGTCGAAAACATGGCTGAACTCAATTAAAATTTGAGAGCTATGGCACAAGTCAAATTTTGGTCTATTTCTAAACAGTGCTCAGGGATGAGTGCTAAAACACGGAAACGAGTCAGAATTTTTGAACTTCTGGTTCTATTGCCCCGAAATTTCTTTTTGCATTGGTTTTTGATGAAATCCCTGAAATAAGGTCACCACACAAACACAGGTATTTTCACATTTTATTTTGCAACATAAAATATATCAATAATACCCTACTAGTAATTTTTTTTTTTTTTTTTTTTTTTTTAAGATTTTATATCTTATTAAAAGGTGGTTGCTAACAAGTGGCTAAATGGGACTACAGAGGTTGTCGGGGACCTTAAACAATGTCATGCTGAACAGGAAAACTTGCTGAATAGCCTTGTTGTGTTTGTACTCATGCAGACTATTCTAACTCAAATCTTCCAACTTGTAGATATTAAATAAAATGGAAAGATTTGTCAGAAGCTATGTGGTGGTGACATTTGTCATGCAACTGTAGTGTAGTTTGTTTACTTGCAAAAATCTTTTGAATAAAGCACTATGAACCACTTTGTTTTGAAGCTCAACAGCCTGTCTCCATTCAGTTCCATTGTATTTTGTCATTTATTCACTTGTCATTCTGAACCTTTATGATTGATTTTCTTCATTTTTAGAATGAACTGTTTCTTTAATGAGAATTCTGTTGTCTTTCTTTTCTCAGATGGATTCAAGTTGTGTTCTGTCCTGTGGTGTGAACCCCAAGAAAGTTTACTATGTGCTAAACCCAGATGGAAATCTACCTGACACTGAGAATCGCTTTAAAGAATGGTTTACTGGGTAAGTTCACAAAATATCCATAAACATAACATAAACACTGGCATCCACAGCTGTGTAACTGGTCCTGTTTCCAATCTGGCATCTCTGTCTGTGATTGGCCAGTGAGCGGGCGTGGAAAGGGGTTTGTGGAACTGCTCCTGATCCAGATAAACTACATGAGGCTGTAACCACCAAAGACCTCTACATGTGAGTAAAACTGCAAAGAGTTGCTGTTATTTACTAAAGAAAGGATGATGAAATATAAAAATGAGGTGACGTGCTTGACTGTATGTATGTATGTATGTATGTATGTGGTGTACCTCTCTATAGTTACATAGGACATGGTGCAGGTGCCCGTTTTCTGGATGCTCAGAGGGTTTTGAAAGGGCCTGTGCGGGCAGTAGCTCTTTTGTTTGGCTGCAGTAGTGCTGCTCTCAGTGTACTTGGCCATCAGGAGGGAACGGGCATCATCCTCAGCTACCTGACCGCAGGATGGTAATGTACACCTCCATGTACAAAAATATTTTGTGTAGATACTTATGAATCGCTTTATTATTAAATGTTTATTTGTCTCCTCACCAGCCCATTAGTGCTCGGAAACCTGTGGGATGTAACGGATCGTGATTTAGATCGTTTCACATCAGCTCTGCTCCAGTCCTGGCTCTCTTCCGGGTCTGGCTCCTCCCTTCTTCAGCATTTAGCCCAATCACGTAATGCCACACATTTAAAACATATAATTGGTGCTGCGCCCATTGCATATGGCTTGCCTGTGCATATTCACTAGCCCAGAATTTACATTTTAACTTTTATTATTCACAGCTAATATAGTGAATTTTTTTTTTTTTTTTAATGTATAAATGCAACTATATTTTATTTAACGTCCAATATAATCTCAGGGTTTACAATGCAAATGCCTAGGAGCTTGAAGTGTTTTGCCATTTTTAATTCCTCCCGTATGATTTCTGCAGTGTTATTTTGTGGTTGCAATTGCTGATTTAGTTTGCTTATACCTCAAGATGTTTTACTAAAGTCTTTTAAATCACATTTTTTGATCTACAAGTTCTTTCTTGTACATTTTTGTATAACATTTTATTTCCTGTTTAAGTTATATCAAATGCCAAACCGCTTTGAAATAAAATGATTTTATAACACATTCTTTGACAATGGTGTTTATTTCAGCTTCATAATGTGTATTGGGAATGAGGGAAATGCATATAAGAATTAAAGGGTACAAATGGTGGAAAAACATGAAGTGTCAAACTGTGATGGATTAACTGACAGGCTGTTCCAGCGGCAAGGACCATAAACTGCAGACTATGTCCTCATAAGTCTTCAGAATGTCAAGGGCAGCGGCGGAGGACATAGGGGATCTCATTTCTGATATGTACCTCAGATATGTGTGCAGGGATAGGCTCAATGATCGATCTGACAAAAGTGAAATTAATTAAACCAACAATAAGATCTTTTTCCATGATAGATTTAAGTGTCTTTGATTTATCACTCATTACATTTTGGGCTTCCATAAATCAAATGTTCAAGACCCACCTTACTTATGTTAGAAAGTTTGCTTAGAGTTTTGGCAAAATTCCTTACGCATAAAAGTTAAATACTTGTATGGTGTTACAGAGTGAATTTAATTTAATTGACATTAAAGACAATAAAAGCCATCAAGGCATATTTGTCAGCCTTACAAAATATTTCACTTATGTACTTTTTTTGTATTATGCTTTTCTATTGATATTTTATTAATAGTTGCAATTTTTTTTTTTTTTTACAAAATATACTAATATTATATAATAAACGAAATACAAAGTCATTGGTAAAAGTCCTTCCAGTTGTGTCCGGTTGACCCGGAAGCTTTCCTCGCCCTATTCAATTGTCAACATGGCGGTGAATCTGACTGAATTGTCTCTTCCACAATTAGAAGGCTTGAAAACGCAGCTTGATCAGGTAATGTGTGGTATAAATATAAAATTTCTTTGATTTTAGATATCTAAATTGCAACATTCGCTGTTATTTTTCTGTTAGTGGTTTACTGACATGCACGCAGCGGTTGTCATGCTGTCTGTGCGCGTGCTGCTGGTAGTGCTGAGAGTACCCATATTTAATTCACCATTAAACGGATACTTAAGACAAAATGTAATATCCTGTGATTATATGCCAACCTTCTTGTTTTTTAAAGTCATTTTGGAACACAAAAGGAGATTCAGAATGACAACCACCATTCACTATCATTGTATAGAATGAAAGTGAAGGGTGAGTCAGTCAGTTCTCTCAAAACAAATTATGACAACATTTTCATTTTTGGCTTAACTATTCCTTTTTAGAACTATTTTAACCAACATATATTGAGCAAAAAATTTTTTTTTTACCTTGTCTATTTTAGGATACAGTGAGATTTTGCTTGAACAGGACAGATCTGCACACATTAATTTAGTATAAATTGCCCTTATTCCCCTATTATTTTCCTTAGTAAGCAGCATTGTATCAGAGCCATGTTAATAAATGAAATGAGACAAATTTGTTTTCTAGGAAACAGAGTTCCTGTCATCATCCATCGGTCAGTTAAAAGTCGTCCAAACAAAATATGTGGAGGCCAAAGAGAGTTTGAATGTCCTTAACAAAAGCAATGAAGGTATTACTGCTAAACTTTATATGATGCTTCTTTAATATAAATAATATTCTGTTCACTGGCTTATTTTTGCTATTACTTTTTTCTTTTAGGAAAAGAACTACTTGTTCCTCTCACCAGTTCTGTATCCTCGCAACAGCTGAGTGATAAATGAGTGCTGACTGATTTTCTGTCCCTTAACAAACTCACATAGGCAGTTTGTTTATTAATAATTTGTGTCAATCTCAGATAAGTTGTTTCCCTTAACTACTGTATTGCAGATGTATGTGCCTGGAAAGCTTCATGATGTGAATCATGTCTTAGTGGATGTCGGAACAGGTTATTTCGTGGAGAAGGTGAGCCAGGATTTTGCCAGTCTGTTTAAAGGGTTAGTTCACCCAAAAATGAAAATTCTGTCATTAATTCCTCACCCTCATGTCGTTCCAAACCTTTAACACCTTCGTTCATCTTCGGAACACAAATTATTGCGCTGTTGACGCAGTGTAAACAGTGCAGCACTTCCAAGTTCTACGCCAGAACGACTCGTGGGCGTGCGTCATGGTGCTCACGTGAACAGCGTCGGCCAATGGTAAGCCGACGTTCTGGAAGTACTGCACTGTTTACACTGCATCAACAGCGCAAGAGTCTGACACAGGCTAGAAGAAATTGTTAAAAAAAGTCGTTCTTTTTGTTTGTTTTTGGCACACAAAAAGTATTCTCGTCGCTTCATAAAATTAAGGTTGAACCACTGGAGTCACATGGACTATTTTGACGATGGTTTTACTAACTTCCTGGGCCTTGAAAGTGGTAATTAAATTGCTGTCTATGGAGGGGTCAGAGAGCTCTCTGATTTCATCAAAAATATCTTAATTTGTGTTCCGAAGATGAACGAAGGTCTTATGGGTTTGGAACGACATGAGGGTGACGAATTAATGACAGAATTTTCATTTTTGGGTGAACTACCCCTTTAATAGTTTGAACTTTAAGTAAATCAAAGTCTAAGTAAATCTCACTGCTTTTTTATCTTTTCAGAATGTAGATGATGGCAAAGAGTTCTTTAAACGCAAAATTGACTTCCTTACAAAACAAATTGAGAAAATTCAGCCTGCCCTTCAAGAAAAACATGCTATGAAACAAGGTGGTTTTTCACACACACACATTATATATAAATATAAATATATATGTATTTTACTGTTTCCAAGTCAAATAATTGCTAATTACATGGTTATCTAGAATACTGGTATTCTGTAATTCTGGTAATGGATTATTAGTTTCATGTCTATTTATCTGGTCAGTAGTCATGTAATAAGCAGGATAACGTATAGTCTTTATCATTATCACAAAAGAAACCCCTTCAGAATCATACAACACCCCGGATCAACCTGTTGCGTACTGTCACGTTTTCCGATAATGATAGGAAAACCTGCACAAAATCGTAAATGCATTAAATGAGTTTCATCTGCCTCCTAACAGCTGTAGTGGAAGTCATGAATATGAAGCTTCAGCAACTGCAAAGCCAACAGGCATCACAGTCTGGCACCACCAAAGCCTAAAAACGGTTACAAGAAGCATGGCAGAAAATTCAGCGGGAGATCCTGAGCATTCACCTGTCAGATGGATCCATTCTGAACCCTTGAAACGGAAAACCACTTGCTCTGATGTCAACATGTTGTTCACATCTCCTTGGGGAGAATGAAGTCCAGCACTTTGCCTGCATTAAACAACTATTAATTTTTTTTCTGTTCTATGTTTCCATTGTCATGTTTGGTGAACAAATGAAGCATTGGGCACGGCCTGTGGCTGTATCCGCAAAGCCTTCCACGACTGGGATTAATGTCTTTGGAGGAGATTTACTTTGTGCAAACACTTGGCATGGATTTTTAATACAGCAAATATTTACATCTGAAATCGGCTAAAGAAAATGTTCTCACTAAAGGTGAATTTACAGAAATTTACAAGCAAAACAATGTCAGAAACAACGGCTTGATTTGTTGCCCCAGGCATGCTCTCATGTTACAGAGAGCAGAAACTTAATGACTACTGTAATATGTTTATGTACAATTTTCCACCCATGCTGAAACATAATAAAAATTGACATTTCAAAACTGACACTACATTGTGTTACATTTATGAAAATTTAAGTCTATCTATCTATCTTATCCATACAGTAAAATGATTGACTTTAATTGTCATTAGTTTGAGTGCGAAGACTGCGGTAATTATATGTGGATTATTCGCTGTGTCATGGTTCGCAGTTGCCCGGCTGCAGTTTCGCTGAGCGTCTGTCGTTATGCGGCGAGAGCGCCTGCTGGTTGCTATGCGGCGCAGCGCGTGTTTCGCTCTGTTGCCAGGGAAGAGCGAGCGCGATGGAGGGGGTGGTCGCATTGTCTGTCGGGACGGTGGCGGTGTGTGAATTTCTGCCGTCTGTCAGAACCGCTCGCTGATCCCCATTAAGGCTTATCCCCATTAAATATTATCAGGGTATGAAGTACACCCCTACTGGAGATAGATTCGTAAGCGTTAGTGTTAGCGCAGCTCCCTTTTCCCTCTTCTTTTAGTTTCTGAAACGGTAAGACAAACCGACCCTAACTAGCTAGAGCAAGTGCTTGTTGCATTCAGCCGGTGAGAGGAGGTGAGGAGTGGCGGATCGGGCGAGGAGGCGTACGGCGCTTGATCGCGGATCAGGGTCGAGAGCGGCCGGCCGGTGCAGAGCCAAAGGCGGCCGATGACTTCGGAGAGTAGCAGCCAGGCGCAACAGAAGGAGGAGGTCGAGCCGGGATCAGTCACCCCAGATCAAGA
This sequence comes from Coreius guichenoti, assembly GCA_039654105.1. Classification (NCBI taxonomy): domain Eukaryota; kingdom Metazoa; phylum Chordata; class Actinopteri; order Cypriniformes; family Gobionidae; genus Coreius; species Coreius guichenoti. Next base: position 30,722,359 of record CM077180.1, on the reverse strand, counting down.
GGAGAAAACCGGCGAGTACCACGGCGGCATGGTGAGCTCAGGCCTGTGGTGCTGAACCTGCACAACCCACTTAACCCTCCCCCTAAACACGACGTTACTGTGTGGCAACTTTTCGTTTAGAATGTAGCACTTCCATATTTAGAACAAACGTGTTTAGACCACGTTTATCGAACTGTTAAGCACCAGTGTCTACTTGCAATATGCTGACAAACTACCTGTGTCTTTGCGGGTTAGCTTTTATCAATCGATCAAACTGTTGAGCTTAATAACTGCTTAGTTGAGTATTAGCTACGTCTGGCTAGCCGGCTTTAAGTCGGACACCGGTAAAACGACATTACTAGGCAACGTGAACTAAATCTATTGACGCCAAGGCTTCGCCTGCGCATAAATGACATAACACGTGTTTGTATCCTGGTCAGCGGAGCGTACTACTGTAATTGAGCAATGTTTTTATGACTCTAGGACGCGTGACACAAGCTAAGGTTTATAAGTTTTCTATTACAAGCGGGTTACGGTCGTTTGGAAATTAAAATGCCTCACGATCACCTGACAGCTTGCTTTAGGTTACAATTAACTGCTTTTCGAGATATCTTTCTAGTTTTAGAATAATTAAAATCTAGAGTAATAACACTGGGTGCAATTGTGAAAAATAATTATTTTGAATAATTTAAATGTATTAAAATTATTGAAACTTAATTTTTTTAATTAAATGTATTAAATGGTTGATGCTATTCTAGTCTAACAAATCAAGATGCATGACTGTTTTTCCATTTATTAAAAAATCAAACAAATGCTACTAATGTACTTTAAACATGGTTTACTTTCTAACTGTGACACTACTGCGATAACAGGTACATTATACATTTATCAGGCACATATTGCTTGTTAAAGATTTGCCCAGATTCTTGTTTCATGCCTGTTTCTTTGCCTGTTGAATGTTAAAGAGGCTTGAAGTGCATGGTCATTGCAATGAATGTTTTAACATGGTGAGGAAGGTAAACTTTAAAGGTGTCAAATTATGCTTTTTAATGTTTTCCTTTTCCTTTAGTGTGTAATGTATCTGTTTGTACATGTATACAATCTGCAAAGTTAGAAAGTCTATCACAAAGGGATTTATTCTAACAGAGAACACTCATCCAGACCTGCCTAAAACGCATTGAAGTCAGATATATTACTTCCTCAAACGTCTACGTCACATTGTGAAAAATTAGCATAATTCCCGTCAAAGGCATACGCAAAGAGAGAAGACGAGACTTTAGTGAATTGTAGCGTTGTTGTCATGTTGCGGAGACACTGTATGTAATTGGATGCAAAAGAAAAGACACTTTGTTTGGTCTTCTGAAAACAAATGTATTTACAGCTGTTCGTGAGCAGTACAACCTAAAAGTTTGCTTGTGCACAATTTAACAGAGGACAGCTTTCTGAACCTGGGAGAGTACAACACCGGCTTTATACAAAGACTACTTAACACTGTGAAACGTTCTGCTCAAGTCGTGCTTGCAAAGTTGGTTATGATCAATCTGCTTGATCCTTCGCACTTTCAGAATCTGACTTGTGCTCGAACTGATAGGGTAAAACCGACTACATTATTAACTGTGTTTTTACATTTGTTTAAAGCCATGGAAGCTGAAGCTCGCAATCATGGTAAGGGGCGTTATATTTCCAGTTTGGCCAATCACAACTCACTAGGTCTGCTGGCCAATCAGAGCACACTAAGCTTTTCGGAAGGAGGGGCTTTGTAGAAATCACTGCCTTTCAGACAGACTATGAATTTAGGAGCTGCAATAATGTACATTATGCGTGTGAAAAATGTGTTTTTGAACATTAAAGCACGTTAACCTCATCTTTTAACCCAAATTAAACAAAATAATGAACACCAGGGATGCCATTCAATGTTAATACTGTGGTGCTGAATGATTACCATATTTATGTACCATGGTATTAACATAGCACCTTAAAGGTGGGGTAAGCGATATTTGAAAAACGCTGTTTGGACCGACACAACCAGACACAACATCAAACGTGTAGCCAATCAGCATTAAGGAGCGTATGACGGTGGAGGAGAGAGAACGAGCCAGAGGGAGATTTGAAGAAAGACTGTTGAAAGAGAAAAGCTAATAAGAACATCACTGGAAAATAAAGGGCTATAATAAGGCAGGAGCTTTAGGACCCCGCGTTAATATTAGAAAAGCTTTCCAGCACTGGAGAGAGCTATGCTGGAAGGCCTGAAAACAGACGCGGAGGTTGCTTTAATTCCGCTCCATACGTGAGTAACACTGGTGTTGAGTGTCATATTGTTTGTCTGGAGCTGCTGTGCTTTTGGCAACTAACAACGAACTCTTGCTTGTATTTACTCTTGTGTACTGTATGTTCATTTTTTTGTGCTTCCTTGTCGTTCGTTCATCATCTTCACTTTATTTTTCATGAAGCATTATTTTGTTGCACTTCTGCTACGATAAATAGACATCCACTCTTGCATTGCGTGTGTAACGGAGGTCAGCTACATTTACATTTATTCATTTAGCAGACGCTTTTATCCAAAGCGACTTACAACTGAGGAATACAGGAAGCAATCCGTCATGAAGAGGCGAAAAATCACAAAAAGTGCCTGAAATACTTAGTTTTGGGCATTACCCAGAGCAGCACAAGCTAGAATAAGGAAAGAAAGAAAGAGAAAAGTATATATATATATATATATATATATATATTTTTTTTTTTTAAGATGAGGTTAAGTGCTCGTGGAAGAGATGAGTTTTCAGCTGTCTTTTGAATGTTGTCAGTGATTCAGCATTCCGGATGGAGGTGGGAAGATCATTCCACCTGCAAGGAACGGAAAAATGAAAATGTTCTGGAGAGGGATTTCATGCCTCTCTGTGATGGTACCACGAGCCATCGCTCCTTAGCTGAGTGAAGGCTTCTGGTGGGGGTGTAGACTCGTAGGAGCGAGTCGAAGTATGCGGGTGCTGAGTTTGTGATGGGTCTGTAAGCAAGCGTCAACGCCTTGAACTTGATGCGAGCAGCGCAAGGGCCCATGCCCATGGGCTCGTTGAAGCTAGTGAGAGTTGTGCAGGCTGATGACTGCTAGAGAATGCGGTGTTTATTGTTTAGTGTCCTTAGTGCACTCACCTCGCATGCCAGCGATCGTGGTTCGAGGCCGACTCAGAGCAGGGCGGCTAGGATTGGAGGGTAAACTTTGGAGGCGGAGCAATGAAGAGAGGGGTGTGTTTGGTTGGGTTGATTTCAAATATCAACAATGTTCAGCAAATATCGCTTACCCCACCTTTTAAAGAATATCATTGTACTACCCAGTAATGACACATGTGGACTTGACACCAAAATGAAGCTCACATATTCATGTTTTGATTACAGTTTCTGATTCTAGATTTGCAGAGTCTCTCTCTTTCTCTTGTAAAATTATGCAGACATCAGTCTAACCTGTGAGAATCCTTTTAAAGCAGTGGTTAATGCTAGTTTTGTCTTATTTTAAATACTTTTAATAATTTGGAGGCCCCCTTGGAAGTCTAATGAGGCCCCCTAGTGGGCACCCTGGTTCAGAACCACTGTTTTTAAAATTTTCTCTGTATGGATACAGGATAAAATACAATTTACTTTGGTTTCTGACAAGCTAGTATAGATTAAGATGTCTGGAATTTCAGCAGTAGAAAATATAATTTATGGGTAAACAATGGACTTTCCTAAATAATAGGAATAATAGGCATTTCATTGTGTAATTAATATTGTTTTGAGCAAAAGGGCATAGTACCTGATTTAATTTTGTGTCTGACTTAACATCAAACCACATTTTTATTACAGTTCTGGAAGACTTTTTATGGGGATCTCAACTTTTGTTAAGTCTCGGTTTTCTGTATTATTGTCTTGAGACTCTTTAACAGTGGTTAAATACAGTGAGATCCAGCCACCAGATTGTCCATGATCTGAATTGGGCGTTCCTAGTACTCCTCGTGACATTACGATATTAGACACTGTGTCATATGGTAACACACATATCAGCCTTAAAAGCCGTTGTATTGCTTCCAAATGTAGTGTTGTTTGTAAAGTACTCATATTTTAACTACATTCATTCATTTGTCAGGCCTTTACAGCATTTGTCTCAGCTGTCGCCACGTGCTCAGCCGTGATCTTGGTGGCAGAGGTTACAGTTCCGGTAACGTGAACATAAATTTGACAGACGTAAGCCTTGTCCAATCATAGGGAGATTCCGTATGACGTATTTCAGCACACACCAATTCCGTAACGGTGGGTGGAATATTTTCAAAATGTGCTGCTGCATGTGATCACAAAGGAGGCGAAGGAAAGACGAGCGCACGGCCAATCAGACTCGTCAGGCGCTGTGTCGACGCTTACGCAGAGCAAAGGGGATTGATGCAGATAGTGGCCGCGAAACTCTTTCGCAGTGAACTTGCACTTTTGTTTCAAACGGAAATAAGCGGAATCCGTTTCTGCGTTATTGTGAGCTAGATTAATTCGCCTACAAGGTATCTAGCGAGTGATAACGTTGTCGGGGGAGAAGACCATGCTGTTGTTTGTGGAGGTGAGTTAATGAGGTCATTTTGGCGACCGCGAAGGTTCTTCACAGCTGCGGCATGGATTCAGCTCGATGGCGCCTGCCATGAGTTCAACAAGAGGACATTATTGTGGTTTTGTAGAGCTGCTACAGCTATTATTTGTTTTCTGGTTTTAAAGTGAGTAGTTTGCGATGAGCAAGATTAGTTGAGCTGCTATGTAATACCTTGTTTATGTGGACGCGAACCGACCGTCGATTTGCAAAAGATCCACGTGCGTGCAACAAATGCTAGCTATTTAGCCAGCCTCTTTTATTCGCGTAAGATGCGTAACTTTTATTGGTGAAATTCACAACTAACGACCGCATCAAATGCTGAAGGTATCCACGAATTGCATCAGCTTTTAATTTAACTTCTCGTTCAAAAATAACTTTAGCCCATTCAAATCCAATAAAGCGCCAGTCAGGTTAACCAGGCTGCGTTTCAGATGCAGTTTTGTAGCTCTTTGCCCTGAACTCTCGCTCTGGTTTATCGGAGTGGCTAATCAGATTAAACGGGTGAAAGGCCGACTATTTAAAACATCCTGCCTGTTTGCAAGGAGTATTGCGTCGGGTAAGTAATGGATTTTGTGAGTGAGATTTAATAGCAGCTTATAAAGTATAGAGAAGTTGTGCACATTTCTGGTTTTCAAACTCGTAGAGTGTGTTCATAGTTGGGGCCCTTGCCTGTCCTGTGGTGTTTGTGTGCTCTTCAGAAGTCCTTCTGCAAGGTTGTGGCTATAACGCACAGTTTCATTTGAGATGGCAGATGTTATATTTGATGTAGTTCCAATTGAGACCCTACAGCAAGGTTGAAGCAGTGTTGTAATTTGTTCCTCCGCGTGTCATGTGAAACTTTGATAGCGTCGTATCTGTTAACCCTAAAAGACCCAAGCCCTGACATTGATATTTTTTCTTTTCTCCCCATGGGAAGTGATATTAAAAGTCATTATTTTAATCATATTTTGGATGGATGTTTGGAAAAACTTTGCAAAATTGCAATGCTGTGATTTCAGGGCTGCCAAAGTTCATCCCTGTTATAAAGTATGCAAATACTTTCTTGAAGCCTTCAAAGGGCTTTAGGAGGCTTTGGATGCGTTTGTGTCAGATCATACCGCTTACACTCTTTAAACTTTAAAGATCTGGGATATTTCTACATCTCACTGGCCACCTGTAAAGTACACATGACGCGTTCATGTACATAAAGTACAAAAGCTCAAAGCATTTAAAATGTGTTATCTGTGGTTACTGAACGGGCAGCATTATGCAAAATATATAAAGATTATTGCCCTTTGTAGCCCACTATTGTTTTTTTTTTTTTTTTTTTTTTTTGTTTTTTTTTTTTTGCTTGCACTTAGAAAATGTCTCTTATGCAATTTGATATTGTGGGGAATGTAGACAAAAAAAAAAATCACTTAACTGAATTGAGAAATACAGTCAGGTACTTGTAAATGTTCCAATTCTAATGCTGTCCTAGATGCCTTAAATGTTGCTTTGAAATTAATTTAGTTCAAGTATTTCAGTATTTTTTTTTTTTTTTCCCCTGCTTTTTTTTTTGTATTCACCATCCCACTTTGAAACAGGATGGGTAACTATTTGCCTAATACACTGACGTCTTAATTACATGTTGCCAGTTCATTCAACAGTTACTACAGTAATTAAATTTGTGGTTGTGCCACAATGGATATGTCAGTTTTAGACTACGATAATAGGTAGTTAAACAACTAGTAATGTTGTAGTTAAGTCTCAATTCTGTTAGTGTTTACTAAAGCTACAGTTGGAAAATGGGACAGATTTATCCTGGTTTTATTCTACTGTGATCTGAAAATTTAACCTTGTGTTCAAGGTGACCACCAAGGGGGCTGGTCTGAATCCCAATGCTAAAGTGTGGCAGGAAGTGTCTGCACCAACCACTCAGGCTCCGGAGGCAGCCACAGAGACGTGCCATTGGCCACAAGTAGAAACGGTCTCCGCTGAGGAGTCAGAGGGTATGTAATATTGATTGGTAGCTGTTTAGTGCTGTAAATAATGTGTAAAAATTGACAATGTTGTTTTCTCAAACTGTTCACCTGTAAATTATAATTGTCAATATTTACACTCATAAAACCCCATATTCTTTATTTTATATGTGAAACAAAAGGATTTTTTATTTCTACACACCCGATTAAGTAAATATAAATTTAACATGTTTGCTTGGTGGTGTTGGTTAATGACATGCTGGTAAATTAACAAAATATTTGATCTTTTGTTAGTTTTATTGATTTGGGTTTATTAGAAAATTGTTTATTTAGCCTAACATTTTTATAATTTTATTGACTTAACTCATGAAAACCCTGAAGTTCCTCACAAACCCCCAGGGGTTTGGGATTTAGAAACTAAAGCCCTTTTTGAACATGGTGTTAAAGTTTCCTAAAACCCAGTGATGATCAGTATCGCGCTTGGAAGGACCCAGAACCATTCTCACTGTAGAGATCTTTAACCCTAATTTCTCCTCTCACTCCCTCCCTCCATTCTGTTCTCATTTCTTTCTCTAATTCTCAAACTAAATTTCTTGCTCTTTCTCGCAGTGGATTGGGTCTGCCCTAATGACCGTGAGATTATGAGATCTGAGGGTTGCATGGCCTATTGCTGTTCTTGTATGGTAACTGATCAGTAAGCTTCCAAACTCATTTACTACTACTGTCGTTCCTCCACTGAAGGTTTCAAGGAGTATGTTGTTGGCTATGGTGACTCTGAGTCAGCCCCTCCTATGGAGAGCAGCATGTTGAATGGCATGGAGTCAGCAGAACTGGCTTACCCACTCTATGAACCAGGTCTGCCACACACACCCACTGTCACACTTTAATTCCGTCAGCGATGCTTAATGGCTGATTGTCAATGGGGACTGTATGTTTTGTCGCTCAGTGGAGGGCGAGACCGTCGAGGAGCAGCCTCTGCTGTCCGAAGAGAGTCTGAAGGAGTCGTTGAAGAAGCAGCTAGAATTTTGCTTCTCAAGGTAACGCCCACTCTACGCCCAGGCATGCTTACACCTGCTCCTCCATATCACATAATTTTTTTTTTTATTTTGCATAAGAACTTCAGGGATGAATGGAAATTCATAATCACCTGAACAATAAAGCAATGCTTATTCTACTTTTGCTTGAAACAGTTCTCATTCACTAATTAAATGCAGTGTTGTAATTGATCTATGATTTTGGAACTGATTTCATATTCAGCAATATTGTAATTGTTGGTAGTCAAGTACCCACAGTTGCAATCTCTTTATGATTTAAATCAATATGAAAAGAATAGATCACCCAAATATTAAAATGATCATCTTTTAATCGCACTGATGCCATTCCAATGCAGTATGGCCAGTAGATCTCAAAAGTAATTTTGTTTTTGCATGCCACATGACTGATTGGGAAGTGTATATTGTGTAGGTCACTATTTACTGATTAGTGAGTTCAACTAGTGTATCTAGATTTTCTTATAGATTTTTAAAATATATTTTTTAAGTTTTGGTTAGTAGTCCACCATATGGGTTTTTTATGGCTGATTTATAATGGGATCTTTAAAGACTTCTGTCAGTCTGCTCTTAGGTGCTGTCGACACACATTGGCCATTTACATATAATGGTTCACCACTAGTTTTAACAGCAGAGCTTTTGAGTGTTGAAGGAATTTAATTTCTTTTTATCATGTCCTTTAAAACGCTGTTATACCCATGTGCATTCATTCAGATGTACATCTTTTGCTGTTGCATAATGACTTGCATTGTTTTAAGCATTCTGCCACAAGTGTTGCATTTAAGATTCAAAAATAAAGTTCAGCGTTTCAAGACATTTCTCGCCCCACATGGGTGTCCAATAATCTTCAGGTAAACTGAAACCAGCTTAATATTACAGGGCTTCTTTAGGAACAATTAGTTGACTAGTTGTTCAGGAAACCTACTGACTAGTCTACTTTGAAAATGGAATCAGTCAAAAGCAACACAGTATGTAGAAATACTTCTACACTTCTGTGGACAAAACATTTGGTCTTTTTCATTTGCATATGTGAACTTAATAATGGGTTGATAATGGGTTTCTATCAATGGAATATGTAAATCATGCAATGGAAGCTTGTAGTTAGCAAAGCGGACATTAAAAATTTCGCACTATATACGCTTAATCCGTTTTATCAAGTGAAACTCTTACGTTTTGAGTGCTATGAATATCACTGCAAGTGTTCAACATCTGTTCATTACATATTTTTTTTTTCTACAGGGAGAATCTCTCCAAGGACCTTTACCTGATATCTCAGATGGACAGTGATCAGTTTGTCCCTATTTGGACCATTGCGAGCATGGAGGGGGTCAAACTGCTGACTACTGATATGGACCTGATACTTGAGGTGCTACGAGGTATAAAAAAAAAAAAGAAGCCTGGCCACAGTTACAGAGTTTGTTGCTTATTCCTTGCATTTAACTGTGCTTTTCTGTCCTTCTCAGCCTCTCCTATGGTGCAGGTGGATGAGAAGGGTGAGAAGGTACGGCCAAACCACAAGCGATGCATCATCATTCTCAGAGAGGTCCCTGAGACCACGCCTGTCGAGGTGAGACTATGCTGTATGTTCATCTCTTGTGGCTGTATTTGGTAGAGATTATTATTACTGTGGTTACCCCGATGATGATCAGTATCGCGCTTGGAAGGATCCAGAACCATTGTTGCTGTTGATTTCATTTTCTACCTCTCTTTCTAACTCCTTTATCTATCCTTATTCTCCTTATTCTTATTTTTCTCTCTCTCTCTCTCTCTCTCTCTCTCTCTCTCTCTCTCTCTCTCTCTCTCTCTCTCTCTCTCTCTCTCTCTCTCTCTCTCTCTCTCTTTCTCTCAGTACAGTGGATTTTGCCCTAATGACCGTGAGATTATGAGATCTGAGGGATATTTGGCCTTCTGTTTCTCAGTAGTATTCACTCATTCTTTTCATTTGCTGACTAATGCGTTTGTCTCTCTGTCAGGAGGTGGAGGCACTTTTTAAAAGTGAGAAGTGTCCGCAGGTCATCAGCGTGGAGTTTGCGCACAATAACAACTGGTACATCACATTCCAGTCTGACACTGATGCTCAACAGGTATATTGACAAACACATTCACAAATTGCCTAACTCGCAGAATAAATGTCTCTATAAATAATTGGTAAAATTATTCTTTCATATGTGAGGGTTATTTCAAGATCTGTGCCAACAAATTGAGTTTAGACTCATTTTAGTTTATATCATATGTTGCAAGTAAAATTTTTTTTTTTTTTTTTACATGAATGGCTGTGATGCCATTTTTTTTAATTTTTTTTTTTGTGATATGGTTCATGACTATGTAATCTGTATTATGTATAATTTTCTGTTCGCTATTATAATTCATGAAATATAACTATAATGAAAACTAAAAAGCAGTAAAGTCTTAATGTTGTATCAAAATGATTATTTTTATATATATATATGTGTGCGTGCGTCCTGAGCGAGATCTAAATCCACATGAATGGCCCGTTCAGAGCATAAGCAAGAAAAACTCACTGCTAGTGTACAGTCTAGTAAACGACAACCTCTTTAAGTTATTCTTGACTGTTCCGATGAACACCACATTGTGTGAAATCATTTTTTTTTTTTTTTTTTTTTTTTTTTTTTGCTTGCGCCGACTGAGAACACGACGAGAAACACCATGAGACAGGAGAGACTAAGCTACTGAACATTGAATGGGCCATTTGTGGATTTGGATAAAACAGTTAATCGCTTTGATGTCGTGTCTGTGGACGCCGTTTAGCCCTTCACAGTGGAGTAGCGGACGGGCACGCAAGGCATATTAAATTATTATTATGATTAGGCTATTTTTATTATTAAATTAATATTACAATTCATATGCCCCGCAATATTTCACAGCGCATCAACGCATAACCGACGCACTGCGAGGAAAGATTAGTTAGATTTGCTTACTCCTCATTTCAAAAACAAGTTGTTTGAAATACTTCTCGATTCACGAAAATACAAATTTTTTTTTTTTTTTTTTTTTAACAATGGGCCACAAGTGAAATTAAGAAAATAAATTTGATTTAATCTCTCATCGTCTCTAATAGAATATGCACTGTCAATGCAGCGCCAGATGCCATAAGCTCGGTTAGTTTTTACTTTCGGTTTCCTCAGTGAATAACTGATTGGCGTTTGAGACTTCTTCACCGCATAACTCTCGTGCAAAGTTTGCACATTGCCATTTGATGTCCACTGTCTCGCCCTAATGGCTTAAGATGCAAATATTTTCAATATTGCGACTTGGCATTTTTCTTTATCACCAGTTGCTCGCAAAGTGATGGACAAACAATAGCCACTTTTCCACCATCGGGCTAAACGGTTCATTGCCTAACCGCTCCGGGCCAGCTGGTACGGTTACGGTTTCATTTTCCACTGTGGGGCTGATAACGGACGCTCTTTGGAGTGTCAAACAAAAGCGTCAGTCGTTGCCTTGGTAACGCAAGAGTTTACAGACGATATGAGAAATAGCGACCGCGTTATGGAGGATGATCAGATATTTCTTTTAATTTTATTATTAATTTGTGTTTACGTTGCTCAAATAGAGCGCTTAGCCAGCTGCAGAGAAACCAGTAGCCAGGCAACAGACCGATTCTGAGTTGTGACATCACTTCACGGATTTTACCAGCACGGTTAGCCAACTGTGCCGAGAGCGGTTTGTAATCGTGCCGTGCTGAACCGAACCAGGCTCAAGTGGAACTGGAAACGTTCCTTACCATTCTAAGAAAATGGTGGAAAAGTGGCTAATGATTAACATTTTGAGCGTGTCATTTCCCGTGATAACAAAATTAAGTAAATTATTAAATAGTAAATGAGTAGCCTAAATAAGAAAGAAGGTAGTAAAAAAAAAAAAAAAGTAACACAATTTCTGCAAATACTTAGCTGATGCAGGGGGGAAAAAAAAATCCTGCCCCCCCCTAACTTGAGTCAAATGTTGCCTGTGTGTGTGTGTGTATATATATATATATATATATATATATATATATATATATATATATATATATATATATATATATATATATATATATATATATATATATATATATATATATATATATATATGAGCTGCTCCATTTGAAAGGCTTAACTGAAGTTATTTTAACGTAATCATTTTGACATTTGCTGATATGATAAACAATATGGACTTTTGCTCTGCTGTTGCATGGATGAGGCCTAAAGTGTTTTTGCATTTTGTCTGCTGATTTAATAAATGCAAACGGTCTTTTTCTGGTCACATTGTTTCACAGGCTTACAGATACTTGCGTGAGGAAGTCAAAACCTTTCAGGGCAAACCAATTATGGTGAGTGTACATTTTGTATTGTCGTCTTTGTTGTAAGCGTGCGTGCCTGGCTGACACTTCAAACACAACCAGTCACCTTGACCACTTGCTCTGTGCCTTCTAGTTTGACCAGACTGATGATTCATGCCAGCATGTGCACATGCTTGTGTGTTAGTGAACAGATGTGTGAATGTGCACTCAATTTCTGTTCTATAAGTATGGCTGCATTGTTCTCAAGGATACTGTGATATTTAGCAGGACTCTTTGAAGTACACAACTTTGACCCTTGTTTTGTCAGCCAATCAGTGATCAGGTATCCTATCATTATGTAACCAATAGGAAAGACCCCTGTCGATTCTATCTTGTGCAGCCCACATCCTTAAATAGTCAAACAAAAGGCGTCTGTGTGAGTAATGCATGAGATGTGTCTGTGCTGCTTGAAGGGAATCTGCTCAAGTGCCCTGCTGAGACACTGGTTCACATTTATAAGCAATTTCTGGATGTTGCATGTACTTTTTTAACTGTTTATTGTGTGTGAGAGATTCTTCTGTCTGTCTCCCTCTCAGCACTAAGTTCTGCCCTCATGACTGAAATTGAGATTTGGCAGATTGATGTGCAGTTACTGACTTAGTCATTTATGGCCTCCATTTAGTTTCAAAATTGAGTGCACCACACATAATGAATGATGTTCTTGGATGTTCTGGGCCCAGTTCAAAAAGTTTCATCTGGATCAGAATTATCTAGATTTGGAAGTCCCATGGTTCGGTGCTCTAAATTGGGTTATACATTTCACAGTGGCTACTAGCTATGTAAAGAATAGGTAGAATAGTCAATGTAGGGTCACTTCAAGAGCTTTTATTTGAAGAGAAAAAAAACACATAAATGAACGTCCCCTTCCATTTTCCTTAAACAATCAAAAAAATTAAATGGGAGAATCAGGAAAAAAAATGAAATGGGAGAAATTATGTATTTTAATTAGAGGTGCACCGATGTAAAGGCAATTATTTTCACGATCTGCCTATTGTTTAAAAACAGCCAGATAATCAGGGCAGATTACATCCTGTCAATCATAAGAGGCCGGAAAAACGCGTTCAGACTGCGTGTGAAGAAAATCTCTCGTTGAATTTAGGGACAATAACAGTAATGCATTAACGGTAAAAAAATAGCTATGTTAAAGCAGGCTCTATTTGACCCTATGAATCACCCATAGTTCAAGCCAGGGTTGCCAGTTCTGCAGTTTTTTTTTCCCAATAAACATTATTTGTTGCGTGTCTCCCATCCAATAATTGCAAAGAGCTTTGTTACTTGATAAGTCTCAGCTTTTAAATTTCATCCATTTTATCATGAAATTCAAACAATAAATGGCATTTTGATGCTCTTAAATGTGACATGACAGATCGCTGTAGTGCCTCAGATTAAGCAGGAGCGCGAGTCATCTCTTCCACTTTAATTCAAGTTATAGCTGAATTTTGCCATGAAGACAAGCGTGTATGAAAACTACCTTATGTGCAACTGAATTGCATACAAACATTTCAGTTTTTATTTGAGTGCAATTATTATATCTGAAAAATAAATAGCAGTTGAATATAATAGCTTGTTAATTTTAACCCTTATATTATAGTAATGTACCAAATGAGAGGGTTCCCTGTATAGTTTGCAGTCGCATTTGCGGGAGTTTTTTTTTTTTTTTTTTTTTTTTCCAGTATCGGCAGATATTCTGAATGATCGGATATCGGTATCGGCTGAGAAATTGAATACTAGTACATCTCTAATTTGAATAATTTTGCATTCCCCTAAGAAACTTTGCATTCATTCGCAAAGAACTCAACAGTTTTGAGTGAACACAAAGTTTCTTAAGGGAATGCAGAACATTTGCGAAAGAATGCTAAAACATTAAAATTCATTTTTCCTCCCATCACCATTTCCTTTTAGTGTTTCCGTAGCCCCTCATGTGACCCACAACAAAAATAATTTGGGATAAAAAGGGATGCATTTGTTAAACTATTTTTAACTGTTTCTTCTCTGATTGCGCCAATGTAGTTGACACAGTGATTAAAAAGATCTCTTAAGTTAAATATTTTTGTTTGATATTGACAGCTGTTTGAGGGATTATTTTATGGTGCCGAAATCTGTACTGAAAAGCTTAAAAGGTAGCCTAATATTTAATTTATTAGTTTAACTGTTAAAGTAATAATCAAGAGCAAAAAAAAGGTATATTAGATGATACAAAGGCAAATCAAAACTACTGATTTGATCCAGATTTATATCAAGATTTCAAATTTCAGAATCCCTTTTTTTTTTTCTTTCTTTAACAACCCATTTTGAAGATTTGATCCAATCCGATTAGATTACTTTTGAACATCTGGGCCCAGGTTTTAATACAGGTCTGTCTTTTGTATGTTTTTGTCATGGTAGGCTCGCATCAAGGCCATTAACACGTTCTTTGCTAAGAACGGTTATGGGGCCGTTGACTCTGGCGTGTACTCCACTCCATCACAGTACTCGTCTCCAGTTTACCTGCAGCAGGTGTACCAGCCTCCGCAGCAGTACCCTCTCTACAGCCTTCTGCCACAGACGTGGACCCCCTCACCCACCCCTTATTTTGAAACGCCACTGGTGAGAACTTAAAATATATTTGCTTGAAATATTGTGAAGTGTTTTACAGATGAATTAAAGGGATTGTTCACCCAAAAATGAAAATTGTCATTTACTCACCCTGAACTTGTTCCGAACCTGTATGAATTTCTTTGTTCTGTTGAACGTAAAGAAAGTTATTTTGAAGAATGTCAGCAACTAAACAGTTGATTGGCCCCATTGACTTTCATAGTATGGGGAAAAAAAATACTATGGAAGTCAATGGGGCCCTATCAACTGTTTGGTTACCAACATTCTTCAAAATATCTTTCTTTCCCCCCATATAATATATAAGTTGCTCAAGAAACCATTCTTATCAGGGTTAAAAATGGTTGTGCTGCATTATATTTTGGTAAAAATATATACCTTTTTTTTTTTTTTTTTTTTTTTTTTTTTTTTTTTTTTTTTTTTTTTTTTTTTTGAGTAATTCAAAAGAAAAGATTTTTTTTTTGTAACTTTTTTTTTTTGTAAATTCTTGTCCTTTCAATTTAATGCATCCTTGCTGAATAAGAATAAAAATAAAAATCTTTACTTTTTTACTGAACCCAGCCAATTGATTGGTAGTGTATAGGGATGTGCGCAATGACGCAATTTCATAAGTTTAAATTGAAATTTTTCAACCGACTAGTCGAACGAATCCACTTCTCGTTTATGACAAGTGTGTGTGAACATGATGGTTGGCGAAAATCGCAAGAAAAGGTTGCCGTGTATTGGCAACTATACATTATTTAAACATATTGATGCGTATGATTTTTGTTTTTTCGCTCCAGATATACACTTTCAAAATAAAAATGTAACATTTAACATGGCAGTAATTTAAACGTAGCCTTTGTTAAAATATAAAGCATTAAATGTGCAAAAAAATAAAAGACTAGTATTTCCAAGTCGACTCGCTGTAGTCGTATTATTTAATTGACTAGTCAAAATAGTCTTGTACATCCCTAGTAGTGTAAATACGAATTAAAATCATTTTAATTAAATAAATCATAAATAAATGTATTTATTTTATTGAAACAATATATTTTTAGGTTTATTTTACATTTTTATCTGGTCATTTAAGATGACAGGTTCACAAATAATTTAATTGAATAATTTATTTATTTTGCCATTGTGCTGTATGTTCAGAAACACAAATGTAGCTGTATATGAAAGATGATCAGAGCAGATTTGGTTGTTTTGACCCAGTGATGATCAACTAAGCGCATAGAGGGAAGCAGGGAGTGATCAGAAGTTTTGTGAAGGGTCTCTCTCTCTCCCTCTCCCTCTCCCTCTCCCTCTCCCTCTCCCTCTCTCTCTCTCTCTCTCTCTCTCTCTCTCTCTCTCTCTCTCTCTCTCTCTCTCTCTCTCTCTCTCTCTCTCTCTCTCTCTCTCTCTCTCTCTCTCTCTCACACTCACACTCACTCACACAAAGTCTGTCACTCCTGTCCCAATGAGCGTAAAGATTATGAGATCTGAGGGTCACTTGTAGAATGACAACTAAATTACTTTTCTATGGCCAAGCATTGTAGCAACAGTCATTTGACAAATTTGAATGTGACTCATCCAGTAAGCTGTCTTTTTTATTTTTTTTATTTTTTTTTATTTTTTTTTTTATAAATTTGTATTGTCACGGAGGCTGAAGGTATAAGCTGATGCAGTCTCAGTGGGTCTCTGAGTTTGTAATCAGGTTTGTGATTGCAGGGGAGTTACTGGAGTGCAGTATGAGGAGTCAGTCAGGGCAGGTGACTGCTTTCTAAACGGTTACCATACCAACAGTTGTTTGGTTCATTTAGCATATCACATTAACGTAAAGAGGTGCTTTGGGCATGCGTCACAAAAATGTGAATTGAAGATAATTTGTAGCTTGAGGATGTGTGGGTTAATCTCAGCTGTTGTTTCATCTTGCAGGCTCCATTTCCCAACAGCACATTTGTTAATGGCTTTGGCACAGCAGGAAGCTACAAAACTGGCTCGTCTCCAATCAACCTTACACGCAACTACCCCCGCAACCGGTAAGATCCCGAAATCTGCTTGTTGTTTTAAGAACCTCTTTCTTAGTCTATCCCTTTCCCTCTCTGCCAAAAACATAATAGGTTGTTTCTTCTACCATGGGAACTTTATATCCCAGGGGTTGGTTTTTAATAAAAAAACGACTTGTTTTATCAAGGTCACATTAAAACTACCTTGCCTTGCTACTTTTAAAATATTTTTTTAATAAAGATTGTTATACATTTATTCACTTAGCAGATGTTTATATTTGTGGGAATTATTTATACACAACTTACAATTATCCCTCATTTATTGTACATTTCTAATTAAATTGGCTGTAGTTTTTGTTCAAGTGTGAAAATTGATGTTTAACTACACTGATTCCCTTGTCATTGTGCAGAAAGTGAGGCAAAGCTCTGTTTGAGGCACTGGAGTCAGACTATTTTTGTTACTTTTACTTTCTAGACTTCCACTTTATTCCAGAAAGAATGTAATCAATTCCTTCAGGTAAATTCGCTCTGCTTTTTACTGAAGCGTTTCTTCATCTTAAAGGGGTAGTTCAGCCAAAAATGAAAATTCTGTCATTAATTACTCACGCTCATGTCATTCCAAACCCATAAGACCTTCGTTCGTCTTCGGAACACAAATGAAGATATTTTTGATGAAATCCGAGAGCTCTCAGCCCCCTCCATAGACAGCAGTTTAATTAACACTTTCAAGGCCCAGGAAGGTAGTAAAAACATTGTTAAAATAGTCCATGTGGCTCCAGTGGTTCAACCTTAGATTTTATGACGCGACGAGAATACTTTTTGTACGCAAAAAACAAACAAAAATAACGACTTTATTCAACAATTTCTTCTAGCCTGTGTCTGACTCTTACACTGTTGACATAGTGTAAACAGTGCAGCACTTCTGAGTTCTACGGCAGAACGACTCATGGGCATGCGACGTGGTGCTCACATGAACAGCGTCGGCCACTGGTAAGCCGGCATTCTGGAAAGAGTCTGACACAGGCTAGAAGAAATTGTTGAATAAAGTCGTTATTTTTGTTTGTTTTTTGCGTACAAAAAGTATTCGTGTCGCTTTGGAACGACATGAGGGTGAGTAATTAATGACATAATTTTCATTTTTGGGTGAACTAACCCTTTAAATCATAATCTAATGCACGTTCGTCTTAGTGCTATTCAACCATGAGTAAGAGCTCCATAGTGAAAGACCATCATGACTCAGCTAAAAGCTGCATCTTGATGGATGTTGGCTTTCACAGTGAATGAATATCAGTGCATTGTCACCAGATCTGTCATGTAACTCTGTCCTTGCATGTATCTGTTGCTCTGTGTGTATGAGAATTTCCTGATGGTGTCTTGAAGTACATGCATTATAAATAAAATCTGCATAGGTGTTGAATGAGGACAAGTAGCCAATGGCCTATATAGTGCCAATATATGCTTAATACAATTTAATGGCAAATGAGATGTATTATTGGCTGAAATGTAGTAAACAATATTTGGTCACTTTATATTTAACTACTATATGCTTGTGTTAGGTACAATGTACTTATTGTATTCATGTTGTTTTGTAAAAAACGTTTGCTGCTATTGAGGTGGGATGTGTGTAAGGTTAGAGACCGGTTTAGTGGTATGGTTAGGTTTAAGAGTGGGTTAAGGTGTAGGGGTGAAATGAATCATAGTTGATCCGTGGTTCGTATGGACCAGGTTCGGCACGCATGTGATTCGTGGATTAATTGCAAAGTTCAACCATCATAGTGAAAGTTTATAATTTGGCATGACTCAAGGGATTTTTACACCAATCCAGTGCAAGAAGAGGCAAAAGATAACATAATTCGGTACTCGCGCACACAGAGAAGCATGTTTCAGACGCGCAAACGCCGAATTGATTCCTCTTACGCATCATCTTGTGCTTAAAGACACGTACACACAAAATTGTCCAATATACCCATCTGAGAAGTATTCTCGTAAACGCAGTCAGTTATGTCTTAATGAACGTAAACAGTTGAGAACGAAATTAGATGTGTATCATTAACCCCTTGCCTGTCACCCCCCATTTTGGCAAGTGGGGCATTTTGACATACACAGAATAAAAAGGCTGCTGCTCATAAGTCATTCTGAATAGACACATAACCAACATATATGTGTTTTGATTGCCACAAATTTTGATTTCGATCTTGATTCAGTATCAATTCATATGTATATAGCCTACTGTACATATAAGGAAAAATAAGTTTGCCTTTTTAGCACTATTTTAAACTTTTCTTGGGTTAAATTATATTTGCTCGCATTCATTAATATTCACTTGTGTGTGCTTATATAAGTATCTTTAAAAATATTAGGATGTATGTTATTAACGTTTTAAAATTTCACATTAAAAGAAATCTAGTGTTTGATTGTCTAAATATGTATTCAAATGCAAAACCTAAAAATAAGCAAGCAGTTATGATCTGCAATACTTTGAGCAACTAGACTATCTGGCCTACATGTAAATTTATTAAAGAGCCATACAGGCACCTAGTGGGTAATGGTATTACAAATGAAAATTATTTTTCCAGCCACAAAATGACTCTAATTTGCCTCTTTGCATTGGAATTCTTTATTTTAACCTTAATTACTACACTAATTGTAATATAAATAATAAAAATATTAGAAGGGAAAATATTTTAAGTGGTCATTAATGGACCATAATTATTGCACATAGTATTTAGTACCAAAAGATCTCCTCAAAATATTCAATAAATATTATTAAACTAAAATATAGAACATTTAATTGAAAAATAGTTAAGGTGTATGGTCACATTTGACCACCTATGAGTGTGACCAATTAGTAAGAAATACCTGAGGGCTAAATATGAAAAACATTATCTCCATCACTCTCCATAATAAAATGATACTGTAATTAATGACAGAATCAATGCACACTATGCTGTACTGTTTACCAAAAATCGCTGCAAATACCTGTATAGTGAAGCTGTTGTCTATCCGCTTAAGCCATTCAAATGTATTGACACAGCGGCGGTTTGTTTAGAACTATTGAGAGCTCCATGAACCACGTGACCGTGCGCCGCCGGGAGATGAACGCATGTCGCAACTGTTTTTCAACGGCTCTGGCTTTAACTGTTATGCCACATTAAGTGCGCCAAAAACGCTATTTGTTGTTTGAATTTCGTATTAAAACTTTAAAAGCTTAGACTTTGTTTCATATCAAAAGCAGGTTTGGCAATTTGGCGTGAGATTTACGTGGGCAGAGTGAGAGCGTGAGACAGAGCCTGAAAGCGTGTCTCACGCCAAATGCGTGAGTTGGCAACCCTGGACCAGGTCGAATGGAACGCACCTTGTGTGTATGTGAGAGAGACGTGTGAGTGACAGACGGAGGGAGAGCAGCGAAAGGAAATGCAGCTGAACGAATATGCTACGTGTTTTAAATAGCGTATTTCACGCGTAGAAATGTAGAATTGGTTCATTTTTCACTGAGCACAGGAAGAGGAATAGAGGACAGCGTCATGCAGGAGGGCAGTATTGAGTCACGTTAGATGATTGACAGCTCCAGACATCAAATGAGCGTGCAATGACTCATATCTGACGAATGGGAAATGAATAGAAATGGTATTCTGTATGACAAAATATTTTCCAAATATGCGCAATTTTTAACTAAGAGCCATAGCAAACGCTGTTCATTGCAGCTGTGTGGACACAACTGAACCGTAGCAGACAAGAGAGAATTAATTTGTGTGTATTTAATTAAAAATATCTTGCATTACAGATCGATTATTTTGCGCTCCTGACATAAATTAATAAATTAATGTCACTGCAACCCAGTTTTATCATAAACAGTGGTCAAATATCGAAGCCGGAGGCTTTAATCTTTATAATGATACCCAGTTTGTCCAGATAAAGAAAGTGTGTGATGTTTTAACGAGCAGTGAATGTTGAACAACAGTAATCTGGGGCCGTCGGCGATCCTTGACACTAAAGGGGTTAAATTGGATCTGTGCATTCACTCGTAAAGTGACAGCAGCCTATAAATACCTGCTGCTGTCTATCATTAATGTAAATCATACAACAAAACACAGCTTTAACAAAGATTAATCTACTGTGTATTTAAATTATAGAGTGAACACTATAGTGTTATTTTACATTTAGGCGTAATTGAATTTCTGTACCTGAATACAACAGTTAGACCATACTTTATTTTTAACTTTTGTTATTGTATTCTTCTATGCTTGTAATTTGTTTACTGACTTTTCAATTGTCTTTAATGTTTAAACTTTTTTTTTTTTAGTTAGGCTTGTAGTTTTTGCTGTGGTATCGAAGTACTTAAAGTGGGCTTTAAGTAATAAATGAAAAGCAAAGTTACATTTTACCTCCAACATTTATTTATTTTTGCCCATGACTCAAACCGCAATATGATCCGAACTACAAGTTTTGTGATCCGTTGAACCGCTGTTAAGGTTCAAGGGAAGGGCCAACAAGTGTAATTATTGATGTAATTACATACATGTATGTTTAAATACAAGTACAATGTAAAAACATGCATTTACACAATAAGTGCATTCTATCAAATGATTAATTTAAATGTTAGTACATTGCAAATTCGAAAATGAATCGACTATCACACATACTCTGTGTAAAGGGAGCGGCAGAACTGACTGCACATTTTACAAGACAAGATGTCAGGATCTGTTGCGCACCAAATCCTCTGCCATCGTCTTGTCAGTCGTCTCCTTACTCTTTTCACGTGATAAGTGAAATCTGACTCCTGCTGCGAATCTGCAGATTGTACTGTATGGGGCAGAGCAGACATTTTCAGTTTGTAATTGTAGTGTCTGTTGTCCAACTGAACTAAATGGTTTTTATTTCTATTAAAAAAAAAAAAGCAAAATGACAGTGGGGGCGGTGCTGTGGTGTACCGAACACTGTGTAGCACCGGTAATTGACTACTGCAGCAAGCCTGCTACAAAATAAATGAAAATGGTGTCACTTCAGGAATTTCTCAGCAAAAGACATTTTTCTTTTTGTCACTACATCTCTCATGCATAACATCTCCATTTGTGATGTTTGTTTTACACTGTGAGAGAGACCACCCTTAAAGCCCAGCTGGAAAAACTATCTGTTCTACAGATGTTTACTCAGCTTTGCTCTGGCTCTTGAGCCTCGGTTATAGTTACATGCTATCGCTTTTGAGAAATGGCTGATTTTTCTGTGTTCTGTGCAGGAACCATGTAAAGCCACAGCCTCGTGCTGATGTGAGTCAGCTGACAGAGACTTCTCCTGGTACCGGTAGTCCTCAGCCCCCGTGCACCCCCACTTCAGACACCACTGCCTCCACCTTCACCCCGCTCTCTGAACCACCGGTTTCCCCCAGAGAGAACCACCACTCTGAACTCGGTATCAGCAGCCGGGCCAGGTCAGTACGCACAAATTATACAAGTAAAAGAAAAATGCTGCTACATGTCTTATCCAGGTAATATAACTGTATAAGCAGCAGAATTGGTTCTTTTGACCCAGTGATGATCAACTAAGCGCATAGAGGGAAGTAGGGAGTGATGGGATGACTTTAGGAGTTCTTTATTTTCTCTCTGATCACTCCTTCTCTTCTCCTTTCATTTCTTCCTTTATCTCTCTCTGTCTCTCTCCTTAAAGTCTTTGTCACTCCTGTCCCAGTGAGCGGTAAGATTATGAGATCTGAGGGTCATCTGTCAAGTGCGTTCTCTGAATGGTGACAGGTTTGATGATAGGAGTGTATTTAACGACTTGTGTGGTGTGTCCAGGAGAGGAAGCTATCGTGGCATGAGGAGGAGAAGAGAAGATGAAAGGATGGTAAGTCCTAATTTTATTGCATGGTTCTCTGAAATGGTCTTTTTTTTTTTTTTTTTTTTTTTTTGTCTCTCGTTTCATTCAATTTCATTTTACACAGAGGCAGAATCCTGAATCAGAGGTGAAAGCTCCGCCTCCAAAGTTTGACCTCGCAACCACTAACTTCCCGCCTTTGCCAGGAGGTGTGCCAAGTTGTCTGCCAGGTGTGACCATTCAAACGGAGTCAGTGTTGGAGAATCGCATGGCAGATGTAGTTAAGGGCATCAGCAGGGACAAGGTAGTATGAACTACTTCCTGTGCCTGTGTATTCTCAATTACATTTGTTTTGCATTTTCAGCAAGAATCTCAGATATCACTCGTTGCAATTTTTCTATGTGCTTTAGCCTGAAACAAATAAGCAAGATGTCAGTCAAGATCCCAGAACGTGTCATGTGGAAGCCCAGTCGACCGGACTCTCCACTCCAGCGCCAAAGCTTCCCGCCACAAAACAGGACACACCTACCACTAGGTACCCACATGCATGTACGATAGGATTCTATGCTCGGAAGAATTTAACACATTAAGCATCATAAAGTACTAATGAACCATTACTTTTACAGCATTTGTTAATCTAGGTTTTAAATTAAAAAAGTAAAATGATTAAACAATTTATAACAAATTATTCATAATATTACCATTAAGTTTGTTTGAATAGAAGCAGGTTGATTCAAAACTGGAACTCCACATTTCTCTGTACAGTGCGTCACATCAAGTGAAGAAACCAGAGAAAGAGGTTCAGACCTCTGACACGCCTCCAGAGCCTGCATCAGTGTCCACACACCACGACCAACCCATTTCCGCCCCCAAACCTTTGTGCAGCCAGTCAGCTTTAAGCACTGCATCTACTCCACCTCTCCCATCAAGTACAACTGTACAGGTAAACGGCTTCATTTGCTAAATTATGAATGCTCCTGGTGCTTATTCACATATGAAAGTAAAAAAAGAGATTTCTGTTAACCTTTAAGGTTTTATTTGACTCCCCTCAGGAGCCTCGGAAGCTGAGCTATGCGGAGGTGTGTCAGAGGCCTCCCAAAGATCCTCCCCCTACACCAGTAGCCCCGCCCAGCCCCAGTCCCACCCCTTCTCCCACCACAAACCAACCACTACGTGAACTTCGGGTCAACAAAGCGGAAGGCCCAGCTTCATCCCGCTGCAGCCCCGGTGATAAAATGGAGAAAGGAAGCGAGAGTCGGATGTCCAGAGAGCAGACTGGCTACCAACGTGGTAACGGCCCCAGAGGGTCAGGCTTTAAGCTCAGAGAGCAACAGAGACGGCCTCTACAGGGTCGACGCTCCTCTCCACAGTCAGGGTACAACAGACGCATTGGAAAAGAACAAAACATCCCACCCAGATCGCCAAAGTAATGCCTCATATGCCCACAACACATGCACACTCGCGTGTATACTTGGATACACATCTTATTTACAAAGCAAGAGTATATAAATCTATATATATATATATAAATCTACATATGAAAACTGGACTGTCGCACTGTGGTGCCGAAGAATCCTCTGCCTCCCGAATGACTTGATATCTGGGAAGTTGATTCTTAAAAGTACAGAAGAAAACTAGGAATTTAAGGAAGATGGAAAAACCTCTTACACTTGAAAGAAGAAATGGAGACCATGCTTCCTGTGTTGTCTGTGATTTTACAGTGATTAATTAGCTTGTGAATGAGTTTTGATTTTAATTGGAGTGTTTAAGATCATGGCACTAGTGTACAATGTTGTACATTTTTAAAAAAATATTTTTTTAATTATCTATAGTACTTTTATCTAGTACTGTTGGTGAGAAATCAAGCCAGCACATGTTGTTTGTATGCAACAGATCACACAAAGACAGCATGACACCGCCCCCACTGGTCCATGAGTCACCTATGTGTGTTTGTGCACTACTTCCTATGTTTGCATCAGTCCTAAAAGGGGATTTCAGATGTGATGCTCTCCCAAATAATTCTGTAATTGACACAGAATTATTTGTGATTCATAGTTGTTTGTCGTTTAATTTATTGGAAACATGCGCAAGATTAAACATTACAGATATCGATAAAAAAGGTTCCCATTGCTCACCGGATTTCCAGGCTTGGAAGAAATCAGAAATTAATAAATTGACTAGGGTAATTAATATGTCATTTCTACAGCTAGGAATTACTCTGACGTCTAATCTCTCTTTAAGATGATTTCTAAAAATCCTTATGTAGTCATTAAAAACGTCTGGAAAAGTCAAAAAAGTCATTTTTTTGGTTGAACGTGTGGGAACCCTGTCGATATGTGGCATGTAGTGCGCAAGGTCCGCCATGTAGTTTCAAACAGAACTCTCAAGCAGGTATTAAGGGTTTGGCCTGATTCAGAAAGCTCAAAACACTTTGTGACTGAATTAAAATTTAATCATGAGGTGTTTATTGATTCCCACCTCTGGTCTAAGACTGGAAGACAAGTGTTTGTGTGAATGCTGTTCAGACAAAGAAAGAGGGAAATGTGTAGGTTTGAAGGACACATTGAGACTGAACAATAATGATGAATGGATGGAATAGTACTAGACATCCATAGAAAAAAAAAATCTAGACAAATATAATACTGGTGTATATTTAAGGTGATTGAGTTGGTGTGTCGTGCTGTGTAATGTCGTACGGTGTCATCTGTGATTGTATGGTGTTTTTGAATGCTGGGTCTGTCAGTAACAGGAAGATCAAACTACTTTGATGCTGAAAGAATGAATGGAAATCATTTGTGTAAGTGAGCTAAGCCACTGTTTGTCTTCCTTTTTGTTTGGAGTGAAAGTCTTGTTAGTGTTTCTAGCGATCAGTACTGTCAGCCTTTGACTGAATTTCTGTTTTCCGTCTGCTGTAGATGCTGGTGACAATAATCAGGTTGGATTTTATATGCTCTGAGTTAGTGCTGCTTCGAAATTGCTGTTCATGTCCTAGTCTGTGATATTGAGTCTGTGTGTTTTCTTTGTTTAATGATGATCTGTATGTGACACTTGTGTTTATGCCTATACATTTCAGGTGTGATTACATAAAATATACCTGCTACAGCGCTCATAATTTACTCGTCATCCCGTCTCATGTCGACTTTTGGTAAAAGAGAGGGAACTCAGGACCTCAGAGGAAATTGGTGATGTGTATAACTGCTAATTTTTGTCCAATACTTGTTACAGGATTTTTTTTTTTTTTTTTTTATAAATCGTAGCCTTTTGAATTCAGTAATCAAATTAAACTGTTTAGGGGTCTTAAGTTTCAGTTAATGTATATTTGAATGTCTAAAAAAAAAATGTTTAATCAATGACACTGTAATGCATGATCCTCTCCTCAATTCGTTTCCTTCCCATCTTTGTCTCATTCACATGTATGGATGGGTTGTGCACAGATCAAGACCAAAGTCAAATCAGCAGAGAGACAATCTCAGGAAGTGCTGTTTAAATGCAGTAGCTCCTCCCTCACTCCTCTCTTATTCTGCCATAGGCAGGGCCACTGTATGAGTAAGTGATTATAATCATGATTGTTGATTAGTGAGTTGAACTATGTATGAAAATTGTGTGTGTGGAACCTTATAAAGGTGTCCTAATGAATAATTTCTCAAAATCCCCAACTTTTTATTTGATCGTTTTAAAAGAAACATTGGAGGGACATTTCATGCATCAGTTTTGTTTTAACTTATTTTGTTTTAAATTGTCTGTTTTTCTGTTCAACTTTCATTGTGGCTTTCTTGCCCAAACACGTGCGTGTTGTTAGTTTGAGATGTTTTCAGTTTATTTTCTATGTTTGGCAATATTATCCATGGGCGCAAATTATGTAGAGACTGCCACTAAAATTAGAAAAATCAGTGGACCTGGTTTTATTTTTTTTTTTATTCTTTTAACTGAATTAATGGGTTTCATTCATAACTGGTTGGTGAAATGAAATGGATTACGTTTTATTTCTAATCTTATATCCTGTGTAGGCTGTAAGCTTTTTAGACACCATGAAATGGCGCAGTTACACGTAGCAAGTCTTTAGCCAAAAAAAGTATTCATTCATTCTTTTTAATTTTATAGGGGGATAGGCTTTGTCCTGGGAGAGAGGCATAGAAACTGCTGAGTGAAGTGTTTTGGATGATATTGTAGATGTTCAATGAAAATGCATAAGGAAATGGAAGAAAAAAAAATAAATGATAAAAGGATTTTAATCTGTGTTTGACTGTTTTTGAGCACCCTAGTTGAAAGTATGCCCTAGTAATTCTATATACAATGCATCCGGAAAGTATTCACAGCGCTTCACTTTTTCCACATTTTGTTGTTGCAGCCTTATTCCAAAATTATAATTTTCCTCAAAATTCTATGAACAATACCTCATAATGACAACGTGAAAGAAGTTTGTTTGAAATCTTTGCAAATTTATTAAAAACAAAAAAATCACAAGTATTCACAGCCTTTGCCATGACACTCATAATTGAGCTCAGGTGCATCCTGTTTCCACTGATCATCCTTGAGATGTTTCTACAACTTGATTGGAGTCCACCTGTGGTAAATTCAGTTGATTGGACATGATTTAGAAAGGCACACACCTGTCTATATAAGGTCCCAAAGTTAACAGTGCATGTCAGAGCACAAACCAAGCCATGAAGCCTAAAGAATTGTTTGTAGACCTTCGAGACAGGATTGTATTGAGGCACAGACCTGGGGAAGGGTACAGAAAAATGTCTGCAGCATTGAAGGTCACAATGAGCCATCCATAAATGGAAAACCTGATGGTCACTGACAGAGCTCCAGCGTTTCTCTGTGGAGAGAGGAGAACCTTCCAGAAGAACAACCATCTCTGCAGCACTCCACCAATCAGGCCTGTATGGTAGAGTGGCCAGACGGAAGCCACTCCTCAGTAAAAGGCATGACAGCCCGCCTGGAGTTTGCCAAAAGGCACCTGAAGGACTCTCAGACCATGAGAAACAAAATTCTATGGTCTGATGAAACGGAGATTGAACTCTTTGGCCTGAATGGCAAGCGTCATGTCTGGAAGAGACTTGAACCCAATTGAATATCTCTGGAGAGATCTGAAAATGGCTGTGCACTGACGCTCCCCATCCAACCTGATCGAGCTTGAGAGGTCCTGCAAAGAAGAATGGGAGAAACTGCCCAAAAATGGGTGTGCCAAGCTTGTAACATCATACTCAAAAAGACTTGAGGCTGTAATTGGTGCCAAAGGTGCTTCAACAAAGTATGGAGCAAAGGCTTTGAATGCTTATGTACATGTGTAAAAAAAAAAAAAAAAAAAATTTATATATATATATATATATATATAATATAATATAAATTTTTTTTTTTTTTAACATTTGCAAAACTTTTCATGTTGTCATTTTATGGGGTATTGTTTGTAGAATTGAGGAAAAAAAAAATTTAATCCATTTTGGAATAAGGCTGTAACAAAATGTTAAAGTGAAGCGCTGTAAATGCTTTCTGGATGCACTGTACAAGGAATTTTATTTTATAATTATTGAACTGTGTGTGTATATATAAAGTATTACCATCACATAAAGTAGACCACCTAGAACATGAGTACTTCAAGAGTAATTTAAAATTGTGTTGTAAAACCCTGTGACTTTCTGTGTTTCATTAAATACAATTGTTCTGATAAAGATCATTAAGTAGCTAATATCCAACAGAATTCTAAAGGGAATAAACTCTTGTGTCATTTCCAGTAGGATTTTATTGGGCCAAAATTGTGATAATAGAAATCATCTACCCCTTTGGTGTTTTTCCACAGGGTTATTTTGTATAAAAATAAATCACCGTGCATAAATAGACGGCATTGCATTGAACTTTGAATATGTGAGCGAACATTTCATTGCAATTTTGTAGTGATTTAAAGATAAATCTACAAGTAATGGTTATCATTCCATGATGTGCTTAAAAAGCCTTAAGAGCTTTATTCCATCTGTAATACCTGTTTTTTTTTTTTTGTTGTGTCATTCGACGTGTTCGTTGTGCAGCACAGACATGCGCAAACTAGAGCATTGGATTTTTTATCAGGGCTCCAAATCTGTTACGTAACGACTTTAATCTGGTTTGAGTATTACCTCAACATATCGCGAGATTTACATATTGTGAGCTAGCTGGATGAAGGAGCTCCAAAGGTGGGAACGCGGAGAGAGAGGGAACGAGCGAGAGAGGGAGGAGCAGGGTAAGTTTGTAAACACTGAAATCCTTGGCTGAGGAACAGGTGACACGCAACACATTCGGATTACCTGATGCATTACAATTAGTGATTTCAAGTGTAGCGACGCTGGTCTCGCGAATGGTGAAGGTTTCATGAGCACCGTGTGTACACTGCACGAGACGCGACACAATTAGAACACTCCCATTAGAATCAACGACATCTTCGCGCGCTCGCATTGTACACTCGTTTAATATAATGGGAGTGTTCTTGTTTTGTCCCTTCGCGTCGATCGCTTGCAGTGTAAATGGGGTGTTACAGCCTGTTGGCTCATGTGTGGTTAGCATTAGCCAGTTAGCTTTAGTGATGGGAAGTCAGACTCGTTTTCGCGAATCGGTTCTTTTGAACAGTTCGTTTCAAAGAACCGATTAAAGACGGATTCAGCAATTCTGTAATATATCACGTAATTGCGTCATCTCCTAGTCACTGATTGTGAATTTTGATCATATTAATAATAACAGTTTTATTGTAATGTAATGTCTCATTTCAACTGTTGTTTAAAAACAAAGCCATTTAGAACCTTATATATAATTTGCCACTGCAGTAAATATTTCTACATCTTTTTAAGCTGTCGTGCAGAAAGTCATTACAGTGCATTTTAATTGTAACATTTCTGCTATTCAGCTATTAAAGTAATTTAGATTTCAGTTAACTACAAATGCTCTTACTGTCAGCTCTCTGATTCAGTCCGATTTGTGGATGAATCGTTCGGTCTGGTTTTGCGTATTGAAAAGATCCGATTAAAAAAAAACGACTCGTTCACAAATTGAACAGCTAAGAACCATTTAAACGAAACACACTGCGCGCTAGGAGTTGCGACAAACCCTCCGACATGTTGTCGTGTGGTTAACATAGTTGTTAAGGCTTTATTACATACTAGTAGGGATTCATTTTACTGTGGAAATCTCTGGAAATGCTTAAAGAGGAAACGCATGCTAGCTAGCGGTATGTTTTAAAGCTATTGGGTTGAAGCTGGTTTAATTGAGCGGAAATGTTCTTTAAACAGGAATGATCTCAGACAATAGTCAAATGAAAGCGTCTTATCATGTAATCATCATGCACATTATGCAATCAGTTGAACCCAGCAGGCCTCTGTGCAGCAATGAAGTATGGATTCCTGTCATCTGTCAAGAGACTGTACAACATTTCAAATGGAAAGTTTAGGAGGAATTCATATTTGAAATAGGGTTTTTGTGTTTAGATGATTGTTCAAATTGAGCTGAAATTAATGTAAATTAGTCTTTTAAAAAGTCTGGATCTCATAAGATAAATCATAACTCTTCTCTCTGGATGGTCTTTAGAAGTAACACAGGAAGTAGTTGATCTAAAATGGGAGACGATCGACCTTTTGTCTGCACTGCCCCAGGTTGTGGACAGGTAAGAGCTATTTTCTTTCATTATTACTCTTAAATTCTTTTTTTTCATGCCGTTCCTTTCCCACTGTGTAATGTATATGTGCAGTCCTGATCCTTTAGTCCACGTGTTCAAGATTTTGGGAGCCCAGATATAAAGGTTTAAGGATCTGTCCCTCAATTTCTTTTATGCCCCTTAATCTTGGGGACAGAAACAAATTGTTGCCCAAAACTTTTATTCTGAAATCACTCCAGCTGTTTTATTCCCTACTTCCACTGGGCAACTGTAAGAGGCTCCCATAGCACTGCCTAACTGGATAACATAAGCCGTCATCAAAACAACAGATGGCCTGATATCATCCACTGCTTCTCTGTCTCTAGCTTCCATCTGATTTGAATTAGGACCCTGAATGAGATGCAAATTGACTAAAAACTTTGCTGTGGGTTAATGCATGTGTCTCTGTCAATGTTTCTCTCACGTCAGAGGTTCACAAATGAGGACCATTTGGCAGTGCACAAACATAAGCATGAGATGACTCTGAAGTTCGGACAAGCCAGAACAGATACAGTTATTATAGCAGGTTTGTGTCCCCACATAGATGAATTTCTGTCATTCTGTTTGTTCAGTGTGTGTTGTGTTCAGAATAAGTTATGGCCCGTTCGCACCAAGAATGATAACTATAAAGATAAATATTTCAGTGTCCACACCAATGCAAAATAGTATTGTGTTTATCGTAAGCGCTGAAGGTATGCCTGCTGCAGACTGTGCGATTTCAGCAATCCTATAAGATCATTACAAATCACACTGTACGACATGGATCTAATAAACTTGGGTACAACACGATGATGCCACCTATTGAATCGTAGGCTATGACGCAAGTTAGTTTAGAGGAATAAAACATCATCAGCATGCGCTAGTAGTAAACAAATAGAGCAAGATGAATCACACTTTGGCAATTGTGGTTTTTAATGTGCGCTGAAAAAAAAAATGAGGAAGCGAAAGAGGACAATATGGACATGGTCATGGCTAGGGAAAAGAGGCCAACTTGGCATGCCAGTTTTGCAAATGGAGTTTGAGGCAAGTAGTTTTAAGTTTTAGCGCCATGTCGCATTGATCAATATGCCGTTTCATGTGGCATTTTTATTGGTCGTAGCAGCAAACACACTGTGAGATGATCATGCTAAATTTCTGACACTGTCAGATAACGGCCGTCTCCAAAATCGTACAGTGTGTACCAGGCATTAAATGTTAAAGCTCCAAGTCGGGTGGATTCTGATTGGCTGTCAATGTTTTTAATTAATAATCAGCTGGAAAAAAACATTCTAAAACCTACAATGACTCCAATGGTATCCTTCCTTTGTGTCGTTATCGTTATGGCCCGTTCACACCAAAAACAATAACTATAAAGTTTTAATAATCGTTCTACTTCAATGAGAATAGGGAAAAAGAAGAACAATATCGCTGGATTCGCTCTCATAGCGATTTTCTTTTTCAGCTGATGATGAATGATAAAAACTATGTTTCCATCCAAAGTTGCGAATTTAACTTGTGCGCAGAATCGGAATGTATCATAAAACATTTGTAAATAAAGCACCATTTCTGTCCCATGTTTTCAAGAGAACAAAATCGTCACTTCCTGGGAAAGCACAAAATATCTGTAATAAAAATGGAAGTTCTTTTTTCACACATGACTTGCACCTCAGAGTGTGCAGACGAAACGCAGTAAATGCTGTCATGTCCTCTTGTGTTCGAATGCCTGGTGTTTGGGAACGCAGTTGTGCAAGACAGTTCTGGGAGGTCATTATACCAAATAATTTTGATGGCTCAGGCATTTCAGAATGACACAAACAACATTTGAGATACTCTGCAATGAATTCGGTCTGCTGGTTAGTCCAGTTATCACATTCTCTTTTGAGGCACATTCTCTTGAGTTTTTTTGTTGCGCATTGAGGGATTTATTCGGTAAATGTGTTTCCATCAGAGTTTATGCGCATGTCTTCTTATCTGATAAAAAGTGATCCGTCTCCAATGAGCACATACATTTTTATGCATATTTTTAGTATTTACGGGCATCTTGGTTTCAATCCAGCATTTTTCTATGCGATATTCTAGAATTCACATGAAAATAGGTGGATGAAGACATAGCTAGTGACAGCCAATCAGAATCCATCCTGCTTTAAAGGCTTCCAGCATTTAAAGTGGCAGATGAAAGAACGTAAGCGCATGCCTATATACAGAATGTTATCTTGCGCTAGTGTGGATGCTAATATTGTTTTTGTTATATTATCATTCCCTATTCTAATAGAATTACAATGATTATTAAAAATGTATCATTTTAGTAATCACCCTGGGTGTGAACAGGCCTTTATATTACAAAATAATAGTAATTATAATAGTAACTAAATTTGAGTCTGGTTGTGATTTGGTTGTTAATATAAATTTTAAAGAAACTTGTGTTTCTAACGAAATTTGATATATATTTATTCTCCGCCAATGACACAACAATTAGCATTTGTTGACAGTGTTAGTATTGAGTGCTGAGACTGTGTGTGTGTGTGTGTGTGTGTGTGTGTGTGTGTGCGCAGATCAGACACCCACTCCTACCCGTTTTCTTAAGAATTGTGAGGAGGTGGGTTTGTTTAGTGAGCTGGCTGGCTCCTTCGAGCAAGATCTTCGCAAAACACAGGAGGAGGAGGAGAGGAGAATTAAGGGCACGGTAAGATTTCAAATAAGGAAAGTGTGAAGTATCAAAGGTTATCAACTTATATGCTTTGTTTGACAATTTTTTGAATGAACTTGATATCTTGAATCTTGCCTTCAAAGCTTCCAGCTCTACAGACGCCTACAGAGGTTAAAGAGAGGGAGGGGCCTCTTGAAATTGACTCCTCCCCTCCAGACAGCCCTGACTCCACCTCCAGCATGACAAACAGCAAAGATGCAGTTGCCATGGCAAAGGAGCCTATTGCCTTGAGGAAAGCCATGGTGAATTTGAATTTGCGACAAGACGGATTACAGTATTTACAGTGCAGGTTTTTTTTTTTTAGTGCAGTGCATAATATTGTCATGTAACTCACTTACAGGATGTTCCTCCACGAACTGCAGCAAGTTCCACCCCTACACCAACCATAGTGCGCCCAGGCTCGCTCCCACTTCACCAGGGATTCGACTCCATGAACCCAACTCAGCCCTCTCCCACCTCTGTTATCACTAGGACCCCTCCGTCAAACAGACTCAGGTACACTTGTGTCAAAAAGGTTGTGTCTAGGGCTGTCACGATTCCTCTATTGAATTTGAGTACGCGATTTAAAAAAAAATCCATTGATTGCAATTTGCCCGTGTCGATTAACCAGCAAAATACCAGAAGTGGTGCATTCCATGGACGAGAATCCATGAACTGCATTATTGGACTGTTTTCAACAGCTGCGTGATATATTAAAACCATTTAAGAACCATAATATAGCATAGTGCTATTGTGAAATCACAAATGCTGTGATTCAGTTAAATAAATATATGCGTTGCGGGTTTCAGCGTCAGCACAGTGCTTGAATAATTTACATGTGTGCAGGTGTGAGCGGCTCTGTTCACAGTAACTGCTGCTCCACACAAACTCAGTCTCTGCATGTGCTGTTTGTTTGGGTTTCCAATGCCGGAACGCATAAAGTCTGACGTGCTTTGTGTTTCATGCTAGGTGTTGCACTGTTATCATTTAAAGTGCCCCTGTTATGCTATTTTAAAGGCTCCTGATTTTGTTTTGAGGTCTCCTACAACAGGTTTACATGCATCAAAGGTCAAAAAACACTTTCATTTTCTCATAATATACATTGCACATCACCACATTGTTCAGTGATTCTCAAACGACTCAATGGATGAATCAGTCTCTAAATCCCTCCTTTCCGTGAGCTACTCTGCTCTGATTGGTCAGATGACCCAGTCTGTTGTTATTAGTCTACCGCTTACAGCGCACACTGGAAACAAGCGGCCATTACCATAAACTTCAGCTCCGTGCGGAGGCTCTCTAAAAATCATCGATTGTACATACTGTAAAGACAGTAACGATGGCGTCAATTTTACCATATCAATCCGAGTACGAGTCCGATGATGAAACGTTGGAAGAACTAGTTATTCAACCCGAACCTCCATCGCAAGGACGACTTGAGCAGGACGTTTCTCAGTGATACGCTACTCGTTTTGAGGTACATCATGAGATGTTGCAGCTGTATTTCCTCACCATCAGCATTAACGAGTATGTACATCAACAAACCGATGTATATATTTCTAATTTATTGCGGTGCACGTGCGAGAACGGTATCAGTAACAGTTAGCCTAGCACTAACGCGATGACTAATGTAACAAACGTTTGTAAAAACCAATCTTGCTCCATCCTTTATCTTTACTCAAAGTAGTAAGAACGACAGACAATCTGCATAAATAGAGACAGTTTTAGGTAATAGTGGCCCACAGCCACTTAGCAGCAGTATTTCAGTAAGACAGTAATAATGCGACTTAGCCAGTTAGCCTGAAACTTTCACAATATAAAACACAAAACTACGTATTTTGAACACCTGGTAGAAAATATATACATCAGTAATTAATAATACTTACAGGTTGTGATTCTGAGGAGCAAGCTGGTCCAAATAAACTGGGTACTGACCCATCTTTCAAGAGCAAGTGTTTTGCGAATCCCGCGTTGAACTCAGAGATTTGAGAAGCATTCGTCAGTAAAATGATGTTTGAGGGCTGGTCAAGTTGTTCGCAGACAGACAATGTACAACATTGGCGGGCATTATGCAAATATCATTTCTAGTGACATAGAACTGTCACGCAGTGGGATTCGAACAAAAAACGACTCGTTAAGGCGGTTCAGAGTTAATTCTTTCTTTTGGGAGACAATAACTTTATCATGCACTTTCGACTTTACAACTTTGCAGAACGTTTACCTTCACAAACAGCTATATTACACACTGCATGAAAGGGAATATTCAAAAACCATAATAGGGGCACTTTAAATGCATGGAGCACGTCTCAAATTCCATCTGTATATGCTGCGAGTTTGGGCTGCTTATAACGTTCATCTGAGTACGCAACGTGCACCATGTAAACCATTTATAAACCTAAGAGAATACATCAATATGTTTCTAAATATGCAAACTGTTGTTCATCGCAATTTCAAAATAAAAATGTAATTTATATCGTGGTCCTGTTCAGTATTGCAACTTGACATGTCTAAAACGTAAACAGCTCTAAAAAGCTCTAAACAAGCTATTCTCTGTTGCACTCTACACTCTGTACACTGAATTCAGAAGTTTTGTTCTGTAATGTTTTTTTTTTTCGAGGGTGCAATTAATCGCGACTAAATATTTTATTCTATTGACAGCCCTATTTTTAAGTCATTTTAATAATTATTGTTCACTTGGGTCTATTTTTATTACAGAAAAAAATGATACGATTACTACATTAATCATCAAAATAATCGACATATTTCTCAATTACCAAAATAATCGTTATTGACCGCACTAGTTGCATCCCCTTTTCATACAATTTAGGTGTTCATCCATTCAAATTAATAGCAAGCCTGAGTTTTTGATAGGTTGTATTGATCTTCAGCAGTGGAGCAGATTCACTTCTTTGAGTTGAATCTTTTTTTAATTTGCATGAGTCATTTCAGTGTTGTTCACACTTCTGATGTCTCACCCTGTGTGAGGAAAAATGTCCTAAAATAGTACCTCTATAAAACTCTTTTCAGCTCACCGTCTGGTTCTTTTCCTATGCTGATGCAGCTTCCAAATGGTCAGACTATTCCTCTGCTGCCCAGTCCAGGGCAGACTTCAGTCATATCGGTATGGAGATCTCACATACGTATGATTATTAATCCGTCATTTAACAAGTCAGTCAGTTATTATGCATTTTATTTCAATATATTTTTTAATTAAATTTTTTGGTTTTAGCTTTTAATATTTTTAATATTAGCTTTAATAATTTGAAGCAACCCCTAATACATTTCAAGACAACTACTTCAAGACAATTGCCTTCAAATACTTCAAATTACCTGCTGTAAGGATTGTTCCTGTTTTTTACATAACCCTGTAGTTCTCTGTGTTTTGTGTGAAATATAAAAATATAAAGTACAATTTTATATATTTTGTCGTCTTTTTTCAATAAAGTTGTAGTTATTTAGCTTAAATATTTGTGGAATAGCTGTTACCCTTTTGGAGGAATGTGTGTTTTTGCACTTTTTTTTTTTTTAGCAGCTTTTTTTTTCAGCTTCTTGCACCATCAGCATATCAGGTTAAAAATAGTTCAACATTTATGCATTCTCTTGCACCCTGTCCAGCTTTTTTTGAATGCAAGAATACATCCCATGTGAACAGCCCTGGTCAACATGACCCTAAATCATTTTAATAATACAGTCTTTTTTTTATACCACTGATTAGTCAATTATGAAAATATATAGTACATCTCTACTTGTGAAAACCTTCCACAGTGCCCGGCCAAAAAAAAGTTGCTGTTTGGATTTAAATTGGCAAATGAGTCAATGATTGGATCATTATTGCAGTGATTTTTTTTTTTTTTTTAGGTTTCTAGCATGTTATATGTTTGGCAACAGTTCTTCCAACCCTAATTGATGGAGTGTGTAGCTTTTCATTTCTTAAACAACCATGTAGGAAAACACATTATAGCCATATTCCAGGATGACAATGTCAAGATTCATCAGGCTCAAACTGGGAGGAGATCTGGACCAAAAATTAATGCAGCTCTTGATGAAAATAAATGCTGTGATTGTTATTTTCATCAAGTGGTGCATTCATTTTTGGTCCAGATCATGTATTGACAATGCAAGAGTCCAGCACTCTGTAAAGTCTCCTCCAGCACATCCCAAAGACTTTCAATGAATTTAAGGTCTGGACTCAGAGGTGCCAATTCATGTGTGAAAATTATCCTTCATGCTCCCTCCCAACCATTCTTTCACAGTTTGAGCCTGATGAATCTTGACATTGTCATCCTGGAATATGGCCATAATGTGTCTTCCTACATGGTTGTTTAAGAAATGAAAAGCTACACAATCCATCAATTAGGGTTGGAAGAACTGTTGCCAAACATATAACATGCTAGAAACATAAAAAAAAAATCACTGCAATAATTATCCAATCATTGACTGTTAAGCATTTGCCAATTTAAATCCAAAACAGGTACTTTTTTTTTTTTTTGGCCGGGCAGTGTATATTGCTCCTAAATCAAAATAATAGTTTTTTATTTTTTTTTATATATATATATATATATATATATATATATATATATATATTTATTTATTTATTATTATTTTTTTTAAAACTGTATCTGTGATTACATTTTCAGCAGTATGACCCTCAAAACAAGTAAACACATCTTTTTTGTGTTTGTGTCTATGCTTTGTGTTTATAGTATGTTAAACTTGTGTTGCTATGTGTGTGTGTGTGTGTGTGTATATACATAGCTTGCCAGATCATCAAACACAGTGCCCAATATCCCAGGGATTCCAGGCCCTCCTATTGGTGGAAGCAGCAGTGGCTCCTCCTCTCCGTCTGGATACAGTACACACTCTGAAGCCAAGACGGTGAGAATTGAGCACACATACACCCACACTAGCACATGTAGCGTTTACATGGGTATAAATGCTTAACAACGGGCTTATTATGTAATAATTAACTTACTACACAAATGTAACACACCGGTTTTGAGCGTTAATTTTCACGCTGTGGTGTTTCCTTGTGTTTGTGTATGGGATCTGTCTCCATCTAGAGGCTAAAAGCAGCACTATCTCAGCAGTGTCCTAGTGGACCAGCACCAATACAAAAAACCGATCACACTGAGACACCATCACCTGCTCAACCACAGGTGCTCACAGACACCTCATACCTGTGTTACATATATGCTAGTATTTGCCTGTTCTTTTTGAATAGAGTTTTGTGACGTTTAAAAATAGTTAAATGAATGGGTTTAAATGGGATATATCATAGTAAATAAGCTCAACTAAAGCATATGTCAGCAGTTAAATAGTGTATACTGACATAATGCTTAAGTCCTCAATGTGTCTGACAGCAAAAGCAATATCTTGTAGGTATCCCCTGCTCCCCCAAAAGGTGGCCGTAGACGTCGGGGGGCAGATATTGAACCGGATGAGCGCAGGCGGCGTTTTCTTGAACGGAACAGAGCCGCCGCCTCCCGTTGCCGGCAAAAACGGAAAGTGTGGGTTAGTGCCCTGGAGAAGCGCGCCGAGGAGTTAGCTACTGCTAACGTCACGCTCACTGTGAGTCATACAGACAGAGTGAAAAGATACAGGAAATAAGATGATTTATGATTCATTATGAATGATGTTGTTGAAATGTACATTATGGTTGAAAAATCTAGAAAGGACACATTACATTGATCAAAAGTGACAATAAAGTCTTTAGTACGGTTACCAAATATTTCTATTTCAAATAATGTAGTTCTTTTAATCCTGAAAAAATGTAGCACAGTTTCCACAAAGATATTAAGCAGCACAACCATTTTCAACTGTGATAATAATAATAAGAAATGTTTCTTGAGCAGCAAATCGGCATATTAGAATGATTTCTGAAGGATCATGTGACTGAAGACTGGAGTAATGATGCTGAAAATTCAGCTTTGCCATCACAGGAATACATTACATTTTTAAAATAAATTAAAATAAAATAATAATAATATAATATTTCACAACATCACTGTTTTTGCTGTATTTTTGATCAAATAAATGCAGACGTGGTGAGCATAAGAGCGATCTCTTTAAAAAAAAGAAAAGTAGTGCTGTCAGTCGATTAAAAAATGAACTAGATTAATCACATTTTCTCTGTGATTTCCTGTGATTTATGATTGTTTTTGTTTTTTCCTGTGAAAAGCACTTTTTAATATATTTTATAATGTAAGAATTACACAGTTAATCTCCAAATTAATGTAGATTTTAATGTATATTTAATGTATATTTTAAATACTTGTTTAATGGCATCTTTTTATGAATGAAGGCCAGTATCACTGATACTAATACTGCTACTGATGTCTCGACGAAAATGACCTCCCCCCCCCATTTTAAACATTAATTATAGCCATTTAACATTACAGTGTAATTGAAAGCTATCAATTTTTTAACATTTATTAGACTTAAAATATAACAACTTTTAAATTTAAGTGAACTTAAAACAACCCTCAACTAAACGCATAATAAGTGTCATATTTACCTGTGCCCTTCCTACCTGTCTAAAGTTATCAAACAGTCTGCACTGCCTAAATTATAAATTAAATATAGATTAATCCTTATTAAAGGAGTACTTCACTTTAAAATGAAAATTACCCCATGATTTACTCTCCCTCAAGTCATCCTAGGTGTATTTGACTTTCTTCTTTCTGATGAACACAATCAGAGTTATATTAATAAATATCCTGACGCTTCCAAGCTTTATAATGGCAGTGACGGGGTCCATTGAGTTTGAAGTTCAAAAAAGCACATCCATCCGTAATAAACTTTATAAAGTAAAATATCTAGTTTCCGCCAGACTGCCTTCAACTTACGGAAAAAGCGTAACTGGCGCGGCATATCACTAGAACGTGGCGTAAACATTTTGAACTGCAAGAGGCGTTACACTTTCTTCAGGATATTAATATAACTCCGATTGTGTTCATCAGAAAGAAGAAAGTCATATACACCTAGGATGGCTTGAGGGTGAGTAAATCATGGGGTAATTTCCATTTTAAAGTGAACTACTCCTTTAAAGCTGCAAAAGGTCTTTAGTCAAAAGCAGAGTCATTTTCTCTGTTACCTTTGTTTTTTGATTAATGTTAATGACACTTTAAGACCTGCCGCTGCTGCACATGACGTGGATCTCACAGCGTCTCATTTTCTCACAACTCTTTACGTTCATTTAAGACTTTATTTAACTAATTTAAGACTGCTCTTATGAGAATACTCAACAAAACTGACATTTTGGTATAATCGTGTGTTATTGTTCATTCAAGCGTGAAAGAACTCGATTCTGGCATGCTGTGTGCGCACGTTACTAGCGCGAGTCTTTCTGTGCGTTGTGTGTGTGTGTGTGTGTCACATAGACAGGACATTCACAGACAGATTCTCTTTTGACTTGTCGCGCTTAAATGGTTTAAAATCATTTGCATGGACGAGCGTCATCATATAATGTAACGCTAGCCAAAGGATGACAGAAAAAATGGATGCTAAACTGAAAAAAAATCAATCGCATACGTTATAGTGTTAACATTGACAGCATTCAATTTTTTTAACGGTATGGTTATATTTTTGATCATGCCATTGGGTGAGCCAATGTTGTGGTTGTATACATGTTCTTGACAGGGTGAAGTGTCCCTGTTGAGGACTGAGGTGACACAGCTGAAGGAGCTGCTGTTGGCCCATAAGGACTGCCCTGTAACTGCCATGCAGAAAAAAGCATATCTCGGTAAGATATGCCCACATGTTTTCATTATTTGTCATAAATCCTTCATGCGTAACATTCATCCTTCCTTCATTTTTCTCTCTTTAGCTGCAGGAGTAGATGAGAGTTCAGCGTCGGCGTTGGTGATGCCCGTGTCGGTCCCGGCTCCGGTGTCTGTTAACGGTCTGAGCGTGCGTGCGGCGGAGGCTGTTGCTGTTTTAGCAGGAATGGGCTCGGGTCAGTGGAGTAGCACGTCTGGAGATGCTTCCTCCCAATCACAGCCCACATCCAGATGATGAGCATATCGTTCAGCCAAAAGGAACTAAATATACTTTGAGTATTTCAAAGGAGCGAATTTCCCCTCAAAACTCTGTCACGGTGTGTCTGTAAATCTTATCATGTGACAATTGGGAACCAATGTTACCACGTTCTGACCACACCCTGCTCACCCGTAGCCTATCACAGACTCTCTTCGGGCAACATCATAGAGCGCCCCTGTCAGACTGCACAGACTAGGAAGCACTGCAGTGGAAATGAATTCTCTTCTGTCATCTCTATAAAATACACCTTTACCTAAACTTATATAGATCTTCTCACTAATGCATTCAATTGATATTTGTCTCGTTTGCAGATATTTCTAATTATTTTGCATTTTATTTGATGGTTTTTCTAATATAATGATTCGTTGCATGATTCTGGCCACATTAGAAAGATGATTACTACACTATGCAGATAAGTTTAACACCTTCTTTCTCAGTGTCTTTCTTACACATACTCACTCTCACCATTTCTCTGAGTTTCCTTTTCTCTTCTTCTCTGTCTTAATTTTATTGTTGTATCTAAAGTAATTTCTCTCAGGTCTGTGCTTCTGTGGCTGTTTTGGTGAAGATCGTGTCTCACATTAGCGTAACCTGGCGCCGCAGAATGGACTCACAAAAGCTTAAGAATGGAGAGAAAATATATTTTTATATTTGAATATCGTTATCAGTTTGTCTGCATTTTGCTATATATATATATATATATATATATATATATATATATATATATATATATATATATATATATATATATATATATATATATATATATATATATAATATGGATGTAACGGGTAGCGTAACCATGTGGACATGTTTTAGATCAGTGTGAATATGATATGCTCTGCTGAATTATAGGTATCTTTAACCAAAATACATAAATCCTTTTGCATTAGAGGTTAGACCCCAAAGTTTAAGTGCATCTGGTCTCTTAACAGGGAACACGCACACAAAAACTCACACGTAATGACTCTTGTGCTTGCATTTTGTGAATATACAGTAGTTACCTAACCCAGCTATGAATGTGAAGTCTCGTTTCAATTTGGTTGAAATGCTTTTGAGCAAAGTTGAG
The DNA here is from genome assembly GCA_039654105.1 of Coreius guichenoti. NCBI lineage: Eukaryota > Metazoa > Chordata > Actinopteri > Cypriniformes > Gobionidae > Coreius > Coreius guichenoti. The sequence continues at coordinate 30,680,651 of CM077180.1, read as the reverse complement.
TCTTAGAAAGCTGTTATAGAAATAAAACATCATTTCTTTTTGGGGGCCTGAAAGACTCACACTTGGCCACCCTGAATGAATTTCATGTGGTGCGCATAACTAACACGTAACTTAAGATGAATTCCATTAAACGGTTCACGCCAATCACTTTTTCAATAGGATAATCTGCATTAGTTTAAGCTTGGCTTTTTTTATCAAAACCAATGCTGTTTTTTGTTTTATTCAACTTTGAATATCTGTTTTTTTTTATGGAAGCTTGTTGCCAGCAAATTAGGGGGGAAAAAATAATAAATTATGATTTGGTAAATCATAATTGTGACAAAAAGACAATTATGACATAAAAGTTGAAATTATGATGTACAAAGTCATAATTATGAGATAAAGTCCAAATTATTGGTTCTAAATGATGACATACTGTCATAATTATATTAAATTATAATAAATTATATTAAAATATAATTATTCGTCTCATAAATATGACTTTTTAATTTTATAGATATGATTTACCAAAGCATTTTTTTTACATATGTGGAGGAAATGGGCTTCTGTAGGTTTTGGATAAAGGCATAATTTTTCCTCTCTTTTTTTTTGATTTGATGGTATGTAGGTTTTATTTAAATGATCCAACCAGCCATATCAGTTTCTATCATTGACCTTTTTTGCATCTGGATTTATCATATTTGGATGTAGAACGTACTGTTTTCCACAGTGTGTATAACTCACTGATCCCAAATTGTGTAATGTGTCGGTGAAGCCCTTAAACTAGAGCTGTAAATATGAAATGAGTGTCAGCATACAAACATTGCTTACTGTATGATATTGACTAACTAAAACAGTCCTTAAGATATGTCATAATTAAACATCGATGGAACTCTTGCCTCTTGTACTGAGTTAATGAGATGCTAGTTTTGTGCTGATTTTTATCATCTTGTTTTGAAGGTGTGATATTCCCGTGTATATAGAAGTGGTACGGTGTAACTTGTGTGTGTGACTTCTCTGTGTATATGGAATAGCTTGGATGAGGTGCATATGCATTGTTGATCAGTGTGAGCAATATATTATAAAGCTTGTGTAATGTCTTTAAGTTTGAGCGTCTAAATGATGTTTAAAATATTTATGCAAGTACATGATCCTGAATTAACATTTTGTCCATTACCCCTTCAGTGCAATCCTATCTTACATCCACCCTTATCTCTATAGTCAAAATCTACCTTAAACTATAAAATTAGGACACTGGTTGGTTAATTGGAATATTTTTTTGTTTTTTTTTTGTTTTGTTTTTTTGATTTTGAACTTTAATGTAATTTTAATGTTAAAAGAATGGGAAAATGCTATGGTAAAATATACTGTTAATGGTGAGTAAAACTAATAGCTCTAATGGGACATGTCATGTACTTTTACAGTAAAATACTGTTAAATGTACAGGTTTTGCATCTAAGAACAAGTAAGTTGCAGAACATAAGAACAAGTCATCTTATTTACAGAGAAAAAAACATAAATTGACATTCCCATATTTCTTCTAGGTTTTTTTGTTTTCAGTTATGTACATTAGGGTTTTATTTTACATCTTATGTTGTTAAATGATTGTTTATTGCATTTATTTTAGTGTTTTGTGTTACCATGTTTTTTTTATTTGTGTGTACGACACTGTGCACCGTCTTCTATATAGGCCTATTATTATTTTCCTCCGCTTGTGGAAAAAATACTTTTGAAGAACTTTGATTCATCGTGTGCTTTTTATCAGTTGTGTTTTTATGGTGGTTGTCACTGTTATAAAAAAGCTACAAAACAGATTTTAGTACTTAGGCATATTAACATTATACCAGTTAAAGAAATCAGTTTTTTTTACTGTAAATTTCAATCCATAAAGCTTAAAAGCTTATTTTTTTAACCTTATGTCGTTTATAATTGATATAAAGTTTTTTTTTTTTTTTTTTTTAATAAATCTTTTTTGATAGACTTGGTTGCTAGGAACTAGCCTTGTATGGAAAATATCTGCATGAAGCTTCCACAAAATGTCTCCTTTTGTGTCTCACAAAACAAACAACAACCTACGGATTTAGAAAGACACAAAAGTGAGTAAATAACCAGAATTTTCATTTTAGTGGAAACCATTGCTTTAACCATTGCTGTTGAAGATATTGCATTAGATAAAGATTCTCTCTCACCACAGCAGAGGGAGCAAAATCACCACGGCTTCTGACCACAGGCTCAGACTCCTCATCCCGATCCCTGGTCATGTGACTCTTCCCATCGGTTGGGATTTCTCTCGGCATGGCGGAGATGATGGAGCTTGGTCTGCTGTCTAATACCATTTGTTATTCACTGTGAGGAGGACACGGGCATTTTTGTTGTCGGTAAACCGTTCTGCGCCGTTCTTTCCCCCGGTGTCTGGCCATAATGGCGGAGCGCGGTGTGGATGTGTCCGCTCTCCCCCAAGAGGTCCGGGAGCAGCTCGCTGAGCTGGACCTGGAGCTGTCGGAGGGTAAGCCTTTAAACAACAAGGGCTCTTGTTTGAATGCGTGTGTTTGCATAGATATGTGTTGATTTGACAGGCTCAGTCGTGCATCCTCAAAAACAGCATCCACATACAGGTTCTGTGCTGATGATGCTTCAATGTCGCCGCCGCTCGCGGAAACATACTGACCTCTTTTTCTGCATCTCACTGGTCCAACATCGCATTTATCTGCACTTTAAACGCATATTCAGCTTTGTTTAGCTCTTTAAATGTCTTGACATTGCTCTAATATGTTTCCTGATTTGATGTTATGTTGTGCAAAACAAAAACACCGAGTGGTTATTTACAGGCCATGGTTATTCTGCATATGTCCTCCTCATATTTACAGACTTCATCAACTAGTAATATTCAGTGTTAGTTGTATAGTCGATTTTTACTGTCAGTGCAAATAATATTAAAATATGTAAAGTAGTTTAAAAACAATATTGCTTCAGTAGCCTAATATTGACACTATATTGCTGTTATTATAATGGGTATTCTGTTTATAGGTAAACTAACATTTATTTTAGTGGTCGATGCTTTATTAATGAATGTACTGCTTGACACCTTGATAGTGCTATTAATAGACCGAAACTCATTTTTCCTCTATAAACAATCAACACCCATAGGCTATAAGATTCAATGAGAGGTCAGGTATGGCAAGCTGTTTTAACACTTACTATCAAGGTATTAGTTCTTATCCCATTGTATTAAATTATTTAGTTAAGAATATTATCTATAAATGAATCTTTATGATATAAATACAGGTAAAACAGAAGTGGACTGTCAATATCCCAACCACAGACCCCATAGAAATCACTGACAAAAATGAGCAATTTATGTCCAGTAAGAACTAGTGTATAAAGAATAGTCAGTTTCAAATTTGACAAAGATACTAATCACTGAATTGCTTGTAATAGTATCATAAAAATAGAAACTTGTTTAAAGGAATAAATGTTTAACCAGCTTGCCATAGGACATGTAAATCGCTCTCAAACAATGGAACTTGGAGTGGCCTGGTGTCACCTGTGAAACTTTTTTCTGGGCCTTTAAATGAATAGCGTCAATGTAATGCAGTATATATGCACGTGTATAAAATTGATATAAATAAAATATTACTCTTTATTTAACATTTCAAATGGTCTCCAGCATGAGTGGTGTCTAAACCTCTGCTGATCAGAAATACACTGAAGAATTATAACACAGATATGTGTGTGTGGTTGTTTACATTTTAGTGTGCCGTTATTGTCATTGTGATTCACTGCAGAAGGGGCTCGGTTTGTTTGTGTGTGTGTTTAGTCATCCTTATGCGTTATATAAGCCTTTCAGCAGTGGTGTGTGAAAGATTCAGAAGAGCAAAACAATATCTTAAACAGCATTACCCAAATATAAAAAAAGATTCTCATTAATCTCAGAGAATTGTTTGGTATAACAGCAGATCTGCCATCAGTGCAGCCTGGATCCATTCTCAGTATGTCTCCCACACAGCACATCAAGAGAGCACCTGGAGGCAGATTACAAATGATGGACTAGTTTGCTTTTGGCTTCACTTACTATTGTTGGTGGGCTTTTGGATTTCATGGCAGTTGTGAACATCATCTTGTGTCCTTGCTGGTGCAATTTTGCAAACACACACCCACTTTTTTCCTTCTTTCTTTAATGTGTTTTTTATATTCCCAAAAGTTTGGCATGCCTGAACCATTTCGTACGCATTATGTATATGTTTATGTATTAGCTAAGACTGCGTATATCTGTTTCGCAAAGCCCACAATGCAGTCCTGGCACAATTCACAGTCCCCACCTACAGTCCTCACTTTTTGGCTCTTAGACAGGATGCAGCCCTTAGAATACAGTTAAAACGGACTTATTCAGTGAGTAGCGAGGTTTGCTTTAGAGAAATGTTTGTCATGTATATGAGCATATGTTTAGTGTCACGCCCGTATCTTATGTCCTTTGCACTGAAGACTGTATAGGTGATAGCACAAAGAAAATGTCACAATAAAAGACTCTTTATTTCAATCTTTGAAGGACCAGTGGGAGTAGTAAGCCTCTTTAGTGATGGCTGCCTCCAGCTCACTTCTGCTGATGATTTTTGTTTGGGTTCAGACATAGTAGACGTGTATTTATGGCCATAGACGATAGTTTATAGAGCTGCTGTTATATAGCCTGCTGAGATAGCATAGGCTTTTTATTGTTTTAATAGCAGAATAATGTGTTATGACAACATTAACACGTTTGCTTAAATAGTAACAGTTTTTACTGTACTGTAAAATATGATTGGATATGTTGCCATTAAATTGCTCTTTGGATCAGGGTTATAGTTAACTAAAACTAAAATGAAAACTAAAGCTAAAACCATGGGGGGGGAAAACATTACAAAAAAATACATTACTTTAAATAAAATAAACGTGAACAGAAATATATTTCAGCTAGTTGCTAAGACATAACTTCTCTTTTTCTTTTAGTTTAACTTTAAGTACTAAAATAACTAAAACTAAATAAAACTGAATAAGAAAATGAATAAGAATTGCATGGACATAAAAAAAACTAATAAAAATGACAAAAATACACAACAAAATTACTAAATAACTAAAATGAAAATAAAAAATGGAAAATATAACAAAGACTAATCCAAAATATTAAGAAAAACTAAAATAGTATATAAATGATACAAAAATAACACTTTTTTGGACATGTACCACACAAATGATGGTATGAATAATTAATTTATACAGTATAATTCTCCTTCTATGGGGAAGTGCCCATTTTACTTGACATATTTCAAAGTGAGATATAGGAGGATAGTCAACGACAAATTGCAGTAAAATATTATTTAATTAAAAATTAAATATAAATGTATCTTTTGTAAAGAAATCCTATACTGTTTAAATAGCCTTAATATTTAATAAAAATATAATTTAAAAATATTTTGCTGAGAATTGTTATATTTTTCCTGGGCCAGCAGAAAAATATCCTTATTGTTGAGCTCTGTAAATGATACAAATTAAGGCATATACTCTACTTATTAAGTATAAATTTGTTATATTATTATATTAAAGCAATAAATCGGATGCATGTATTTGTTTACCGTAATAAGATGAGTCAGAGACTGCACCATCAGCACATATTCGTTATTTGTAATGAACGTGTGTTGTGAATGAAAGAGTTTGTCTCCGTGTGTGTGTGTGTGTGTGTGTCTTCATGACAGAGGAAGAGGGGTGGAGATAGGAGGTTGTGACACACACTCACACACAATGAGCACCATTGAAAGCATCAGGGCTGAGCAGTCGTGATCTCTGCTTGAATTCCCAGCACATACTCAGACGCTTTTATGCACTTAAGCTGATCAAATGAGCTGTGTGTGTGTGGAAATCCTCTTCCTGGTCAGCATATACTTAAACTAAAGAGGCTCGGACCGACTGTATAATGTCTGATTGTGTGCATCTGTTCAGGTAACCTCAGTAGCTTAAGCACCCACTGCGACTGTAGGAGGACAGGCAGGTTTTCTGAGTTGTAAAGAAAAAGAGAGAGAGAGAGAGACAGTGTGGGAGAGAGAGACCTAGGGACAAAACAGAAAGAGAGAGATTACTTTATTCTAGGTCACAGAGCATCAGGAAGCAAATACACTCATTTACCCATGATTCACAGCAAGCTTTCAAACATGTTGCGCTGACTCTTCCATTATCTCCTCTCTCTTTTTTCCTCTTTCCCACCATGTTATTGCTTATTTTTTCCTAGTTTGCCTAGCTAGCTTGCTCTCAAGCGCACACCACACAGGACATGTTAATAGTTAATATCTTTTGCAATGCTTGCGATATAGGTTCCTCAGTAACTGAATTATTCACTGGTCTGTAATGGACATCAGGCTCGAAAAAGAAGAGATGCACACTTTATTTCTAGTAGACACAGACTAAAGTAGACACACATTCAGTCAGTGAGCAGAGCTTTTCCAAACTTCCATTGGAGCTTAAATATCTCTCATAACACTTGTCACTCAGGTAACACTTAACTAGAGCTTATGAATGAAAATGGTATGAATAATTCATTTGTATATTATAATTCTGCTATTCTTGTCTATGTTAATGTATTATGTTTGAAAGTTTCAGATTTGAAGATGGACTCTTGATGCAGTCTGAAGTCCTAAGTAACAAAATATACCATATTGTTGGACATATATTGTTATATTTTTTTGAAGTACATATGTAAGTACAGTATATTAATATAGTAATCATTCATGGTGCACATATCAAAAATCTGATTTGTGCATTGCATCTGCAAGATGTTAGTAGCAAGCAGGCTGAGTAATGACAAATACAGTTTAATGGCACAGACATGTTTAAAGGGTTAGTTCACTCAAAAATGAAAATTCTGCAAGTATTCTCGTCGCTTCATAACATTAATATTGAACCACTGTATTCACATGGACTATTTCAATGATGTCTTTACCACCTTTCTGGGCCTTGAAAGTTGCAATTACTTTGCAGTCTATGGAGAGGTCAGAAATCTCTCTGATTTCTTCAAAAATATCTTAATTTATGTTCCAAAGATGAACGAAGGTCTTATGGGTTTGGAAGGACATGAGGGTGAGGAATTAATGACAGAAATTTCATTTTTGGTTGAACTAACCCTTTAAGGAACTCTACTGCTCCCATCCATAACTACTAAGGTTTGTTAGCACAAGTGCAGCGCAGGAGCGTATAATTGCGTTTGCATAAACTGTTACTGGTCTTACGTTCACACAGCAATTTTAAAGGGTACATAACACACACAGTTTCTGCCAATCTGATGTTAATCTTGAGTACCTATAGAGTAGTATTGCATCCTTCATATCTCCGAATAGTCTTTAGTTTTATCATATTTATAAAAGACAGATACGCTGTACCGATTCTTTCCGAATCCAGCCGAACTCGTGGAGGCGTGCAGTGGGCAGAGCTAAAGATTCACGAGCACACACACACCTATGACACACATACAATACATCATGGCATTATCCCTGGATAACTTTCGATTCACTATATGTTCGTGTTTTTTACATTACATGCACTTGCACGCCGATTGCCAACAAAACACAGACATTTGATGCAGTTTCACTCACCGCCTGCGGTTTCGACTCGTGACCGGGAACAAACAAACACACTTGCAGAAGTCCATTGCTGCTCCGGAAAAAAAAACTGCATCCACTGTTTCCTTAACGCTGGGTTATTTGGGAAGCTGAACAAGGTTATCTGTCCCTCACAACCAGAAACACACTTCTTTAGTGACATTGTTGATTTTGTGGTCTAAAAACAAAATGACAGCGCTGCTGACGGCTTCCATAATCCGAACGAAGCTTGTTGATTTGCGTGCTCTTGCTATCACTCTGGTTGATGTGCGAACATGCTCATCCGGGAGAAGTGCAAGGAATACAAGGAATTCCGCCCTTTATGAAGTCATACAGGGCCATACTCAAAAAAACTTTCCGAAACTTGTTCCAATCCTGAAGGAGTGTATTTGGCACAGAAATACTCCGTCATACGTCCAACTCGTTTTTTCTTAAATTTTGGCCATGTTTAGCATGAGAATCCAACTCTTTAACAGTGTAAATAAGTCAGAATGCATGAAATGGCATTAGACCACCCCCCCCCCCCCCCCGTGCTTTTATTGTGGCTAAAATGATTTCTCCAAACATGCATAAATAATTTCTTATCTGAGTAGACTTTTGTGTTGTTTTGGTATGTATATGTGTGTGTATTTGGGTGGGTTGTATTAAGAGTCATAGTTGCTATGGTAACAGTAGAGTTTGCCTTAGGCTGTTCTCATTCATAACGAAAAAGCTAAAGCATTAAGAAGCACATATGCCACAAGAACAGCTAAAACCCAACAGCATGACATAAAAACTTTTAACCACCCCACACAGTATGACCTTTATTAGAGGGCTGCTGAAGGGACTAATGTGTAATTTTTGTGTCACAACATCATTGTAAAAATAGCTGAAGACAATGTGAATGGTGCTTTCCTGCACAAATCTTGCTGCCACAGTGTTAGAGGGTTGTGATTGTTTACTAGAATGTTACTATGTGGTTGCAAAGGTGTTGAATGTTTTCTGGCATGTTGTTAGGTGGTTGTTCTGGGCGGTGGCTAGGTGGTTGCTTTTGGCCCAAGTCGAGTCTTTATGATATTATGGTTCCCATATATAGCTCCTTCAGTCTTAGTCTGTGGGAATCCTTTTTGCCTGTTTTATTATCTGTTAGGGGAAAAAAAACTGGGACAGCTCACCTCTCCTCAACAAGCCAAATGATGCGTGGTAATATTCATGTTCAAAGCATGAACAATGTGCCAAAATGTAATGCTTATGTTTAGGGTAACAGTGATGGTTGTCTTAGAAAGGGGAAGAATCTCACAAAACCTGTAAAGAATGGCCAAGTCACATTTTACCCCAAAATAAAATAAAATGGTAGCTTCTTTGCATAAAAACTACTATTAAGACCGTTAGGTTTTTTTGCATCGTGACATTTATTTTCAGGAAAATTACACCTATTTTACCCCCAATTAGTATTACTGTAGGGCTTTTGGTATTGTCAACACTTGACCCATTAATACTAACACTTATATTCTATATATCTGTTAAAAAACCTTTCTACATGTACTTACATATTGTTGCCCTATTGTTGGCTTGATTGCTTCTATTTCTCTCCTCTTTGGATAAAAGCGTCTGCTAAATGATTCAATGTATGAAAATGTCTTTCTCATAATTTTTTAAATAATTATTATTCTCATAACTTTATTTATTTTTACAATCATTATTTTACTGTATTATAGTAAAAAATGATTTTGCAATGATTTTAAATGCAGTACAACAAATGTAATATGGTATGAATAATTCATTTTTATATTATAGTTCTAGTATTCTATATATGTTAATGTATTATGTTTGAAAGTTTCAGAATTAAAGATGTACTCTTGAGTCTGAAGTCCTAAGTAACAAAAAGTACCATATTTTTGGACATACCATTATATTTTTTGAATTACATATGTAAATACCGTATATGAATATAGTAATCATTCATGGTTTATATCAAAGATCTGATTTGTGCATTGCATCTGCTAAAGGACTAAACATAAATGTAAATTCTCATAACTGTAATTATTTATTTTTACAATCATTATTTTACTGTTTTATAGTAAAATTATTTTTGCAATGATTTTAAATGCAGTACAACAAATGCAAATTGTATGAATAATTCTATTTAATAATTCTAATATTATAATGTACAAATGAACAGCAATAAACAGCAATATTAATGCTGTTTTATTGTACAAAATACTTGTAAATTATATTTTATTTATTTGTTACAATAATGAGAATGAGACTTTGAATTTCACATTACTATAATGAGAACTGAGGACTCAAATGAGCTTAATTGTCCCTAAAATTATGTCATTATGCAAAGAATTACATAAGGGTTCTAAAATTAGACTTTTTTTTCCTTATTTACCCTTGTACATGGTAAACCACACTGTAAACATGGGTCAGATCATTCTATATACTGTATTACAAAGTGAATTAGGAAGGTTACACCTGACAAGGCATGTTCCCAGGTGTGTGAAATGGTAATCTGAGTCTTGTTGTCACCTGCATGCACACACCCTGGTAACCCTGACTTTACTCTTTCCATGAGCCGGTTTTCAAAGCCGGTTTGTGGATATGGTTGTACAATTTAGAAAGATATGAATGAACTGAACTCCCTGTTGTGTCTTTTTCTCTGCCACTCTCTGTCTGTGTTTCTCTCTGTCTCTCACAGTCTGTTTTTATGTTCTCAGCAGAACAGGAAACCATGTCATAGGGTAGAAGATTTAGCACTGGAGAACATGACATCATCCAGAGGGAAATGAGATGTGTGTGTGTGTGTGTGTGTGTAAAGAGAGACAGAATGTTGGATGTGGACAAAAGAACAGTGAAGGAGGGCAATGAAATTCAACTTCAGTACAGTGTTATACAGTGTTGGCAGTTGTTGAATGGTGAGTCACCATCTGGTGGTGGGTAACCAAGGCTGTGTGTGTGTGTGTGTGTGTGTGTGTGTGTGTGTGTGTGTGTATAGACACAATGGAGAGATAGCCGTATTGTGTCTTGAGTGAAAGTCATTGTGTGAGCTCTGTTGTGTCATAGTGTTTCAGGGCCAGTGATGCAGCACACAAGAGGGAGGGTGGATATGGGTAGTTAATACTTTTCAAAGGAACAAGTTCTCTCAGTCAATAAATTAAAAAAAGAAGGAAAAAAAACTTTAATATGTTTCTCCATCTCTTTCTCTTTCCATACATACATACACTCTACTTACTCAGACACAGATCCAAGATCCAACTTTCCCACAGTCCGAGCAGCTGGTGTGCGTCTGTTGTACAGAAAGTCACTAGAGACACTAGATGGTCCAGTCTCTATTGTATTTATCTTTACAGAAAATGGATAATGTGAAACATTCTTCAATGTTTTTTTGCAACATTGAAGAATATATATACACTCACCTAAAGGATTATTAGGAACACCATACTAATACTGTGTTTGACCCCCTTTCGCCTTCAGAACTGCCTTAATTCTACGTGGCATTGATTCAACAAGGTGCTGAAAGCATTCTTTAGAAATGTTGATGCCCACATCCAGGGCACGAAGCTCCCGTTCCACCACATCCCAAAGATGCTCTATTGGGTTGAGATCTGGTGACTGTGGGGGCCATTTTAGTACAGTGAACTCATTGTCATGTTCAAGAAACCAATTTGAAATGATTCGAGCTTTGTGACATGGTGCATTATCCTGCTGGAAGTAGCCATCAGAGGATGGGTACATGGTGGTCATAAAGGGATGGACATGGTCAGAAACAATGCTCAGGTAGGCCGTGGCATTTAAACGATGCCCAATTGGCACAAAGGGGCCTAAAGTGTGCCAAGAAAACATCCCCCACACCATTACACCACCACCACCAGCCTGCACAGTGGTAACAAGGCATGATGGATCAATGTTCTCATTCTGTTTACGCCAAATTCTGACTCTACCATCTGAATGTCTCAACAGAAATCGAGACTCATCAGACCAGGCAACATTTTTCCAGTCTTCAACTGTCCAATTTTGGTGAGCTCGTGTAAATTGTAGCCTCTTTTTCCTATTTGTAGTGGAGATGAGTGGTACCCGGTGGGGTCTTCTGCTGTTGTAGCCCATCCGCCTCAAGGTTGTGCGTGTTGTGGCTTCACAAATGCTTTGCTGCATACCTCGGTTGTAACGAGTGGTTATTTCAGTCAAAGTTGCTCTTCTATCAGCTTGAATCAGTCGGCCCATTCTCCTCTGACCTCTAGCATCAACAAGGCATTTTCGCCCACAGGACTGCCGCATACTGGATGTTTTTCCCTTTTCACACCATTCTTTGTAAACTCTAGAAATGGTTGTGCGTGAAAATCCCAGTAACTGAGCAGATTGTGAAATACTCAGACCGGCCCGTCTGGCACCAACAACCATGCCACGCTCAAAATTGCTTAAATCACCTTTCTTTCCCATTCTGACATTCAGTTTGGAGTTCAGGAGATTGTCTTGACCAGGACCACACCCCTAAATGCATTGAAGCAACTGCCATGTGATTGGTTGATTAGATAATTGCATTAATGAGAAATTGAACAGGTGTTCCTAATAATCCTTTAGGTGAGTGTATATATATATATATATATATATATATATATATATATATATATATATATATTACCATTCAAAAGTTTGAGGTCAGTATAAAAATTAATACTTTTATTCAGCAAGGACACTACGTTAATCAAAAGTGACAGTAAAGATACTTATAATGTTATAAAAGATTTCTGTTCAAAATAAATGCTGTTCTTTTGAACGTTCTGTTTATCAAAGAATCCTGAAAAAAATAACAAACTTCATAAAAATCTTAACAAAAATCTTAAGCAACTGTTTTCAACATTGATAATAAATAGGGAATGTTTCTTAGGGCATCAAAGCATCAGCATATTAGAATGATTTCTGAAGGAAATCTTTGCCATTGCAGGAACGTTTTTTAAATTTTATTTTAAATTGTAAAAATATTTCACAATATTATAGTTTTTACTGTATTTTTTGAGCTAATAAATGCAGCTTTGGTGAGTTCTTCTTTCAAAATCTTACCGACACCAAACATTTGAATGTTAGTGTTCATATATATTTTTTATTTATTTACTAAAGCCAATTTTTAGTTTAATAATTTCCCCCCAGAATTTAAAATAAATGTATTTTATCGATTTTTTTTTTTTAAATTTAATTTATTAAAATATTTTTTTTTAAATTCATTTTTAAAAGTACAATTATTCCTTTTAGTTTCTCAATGAATATGAGGTCATTAAATGAATGTAAAATAATTATACAAGAATGACAAAAAGTTGCTTTCATTTAGGTTACTTGTAGGGCTGGTCCGAATACCATTTTTTGAGCTTCGAAGCTTCGGTAGTAATCAACACCGAATATTCGAAGCTTCGGAGGGAGAGGGCTGAACATATTCTTCTCTCTAATAAAGGCAGGAATCTCGAGATTCGCAGCGGCTCGCCTCACGTGGGAATGGACACTGCACTAGTGATACAAAACACACAGGTCTGTTACGTCCCAGTAACAAGCTCCTATATTTCGCAGCAGATTCATTTAGATTGATAATAACGGGTAATATTAGGCTTAGTCTGTGTTACTGGTGTTCAGGCATAACACTGGTTACATCACTTGCCCACCGCGGCACCGCCCCCACCGTCGTTTTGATATTTTATAGTAGTAAAAATTTTAGTTCAGTTAGAGAACAGATTAACTACAGTTAAAAACTGAACGTGCAGCATGAGCCAAACGAGAGTCGCAGCACAAACTAGCAGCAAGAGTCAGGTTTCATTCATCATGAGAGTGAGGAGCTGAATGACAAGATGATCGCGGAAGATTTGGTTTCAAAGCGAAATGTAAAAGCACCTATTTAAGGGAGTTTGTCATTGTACTGTTTTGTTGTTGTGCAGCCGAACTGGCAAACCAAAACTAAAATGCACACGGCCACACTGTCATTCGTTCACGGCCACACAGTGCACAAGCAATTTTCTCACCGTCACATCCCTAACGGGTAAAAAGGCTAATACATTTTGATTCTATTATTATATTTTCCACAATGTCAAACGAACGCAGCTTAACCCAAAATGCAAGCTCAGGCATGCGCTACTTCCATATAAGCTCCCCATGCAGTTGTGCGCTCTAGATAGAATACTCCAGTTGCAGGGAACACTTAGGCTAAGAAGAAGCATTTATTAAGTATAACGAGGTGGGGTTCCTATTTAACTGTCCATCCTATTAAAAACGGCTAGGCTATAAGATAATTGTAAAAAAAAAAAAAAAAAAAAAAAAGAGTATTGTGTTTTGCCAGATTTTATAGTGTAAATATATGCAAGCGCGAATGAGAACCGTTTCGAGGGGGATGCCAGGTCTGCACGAAAACCCCCCCCAAAAAACCCGAATATTCGAATCCCAAAATTGAAAATCGAATACCAACCCATCGAATGAATATTCGAATATTCTGGTCCAGCCCTAGTTACTTGTAGGTTACCAGAGACACTGCTTTATATACTTTCGGTAACACTTTTAGGGTTTTGTTCTCACTATTAACTAGCTTATTAGCATGCATATTACTAGTATATTGGCTGTTAATTAGTACTTATAAAGCACATATTAATGCCTTATTCTGCATGACCTTATTCTACATCCCTTAATCCTACCCAATACCTAAACTTAAACGCTACAAAAACTACCTTACTAACTATTAATAAGCAGAAAATTAGGAGTTTATTGAGGCAAAAGTCGTAGTTAACTGTGTTACCATACTTTTTGATAATCACAGTCAAACAATAACACGCATGTAGCTTTATCTCTTAAAGGAGTCACATCCTCCTTCACCTCCTTTCTCCCAGGGCCCAAAAAAATCCCCATGTTTCTGTCTGTGTGTGCATGCATGCCAGTAGTTGTTTATGTATGCATAAACTAAATAAAAAATTCCAGAGACAGGAAAAAACTGCTTTACTGAAAAAGGTCAGTTGTCATAGGACTTTTGCCCATAATGCCATGCAAATACAAAAAGTAAAAAAGTAAATGTGTAAAAGATGTAAAATGCGTATTTGGATTAGATGTTTATGGTAAAGTTTGGATTAAAGAGTGGATTTATGGCATTAATTCTAGTTAAAATAAGATTTGGATCTCAGGCCAGCACAGTTTGGGTTGTAGCCCTGGAATAATTGACCTTTTTCAGGATGGGTTTGCAAATTAAATTCAGAATTAAGGTTACATTTTAGGCATAATGTCTGGATTACAGGTTAAGATTGTACAGATGACATGCAGGTTATATGGTTTAGAATGGGTAATTTCACTATACTTAAAAAGGAACAGTAATAAAATTCCAAATTTAGAATTATGGAAGTATGATTTTGAGGTGGTATTGTAGCATAAATGTTACAGGTTACTGTTGCATGGACTGACAGTGTGTGTTGATGTCTAACTTTAGGCCATGCCCTGCATATGAGTGAGTGATCAAGGATAAAAGTAGATTTCTGCCTTAGTGTGTTGTCACTCACTTCACATTATCATCACTCTTCCAACAACCAATCGCAATCCATCTGAGCCTCAGTGTGGACTGGACCACCTTAGGCAACCAATAAAACCTTCTAGTTTGCGGTTGAATTAGAAGAACGCATTTACTTGTGCCATTTATTGCAGTCCAAAACATTCTTTCTGAATAACACTCAAAGAATCATATACAAAATGAACATATATACACAACCCCCTTCATAGCTACATGTGATAGAACAGTCTGTGGAAAATGCTCTTGAAAGGATGGTTTGTTTAGTGGCCTCTCTTATGAATCCGTGCTGTTTGCTGTCAATGTTTAAGTGTAAGGTCCAATCTGATTTCTATGGGATAATAAATATTTTCATGTTATCTCTTTTGAAATCTTTCCCCTTTAGGCGATGTGTTGAAATGATCTTGAGCTGCTCACGTATCATAACCAAAGCTCTCTCCATCCTGCATAATCCCACTAGATTACACATTCTGCTCTCTTTCACACTCACAAACATACACATGAATCCAGCATTAACTCACACAAATCAACTTGGCTGTCAGAATGTAAGGATGTGATGATCTTTTAGGATTCGGTAACACTTTAGTATGGGGAACAATTCTCACTTTTAACTAGTTCCTTATTCGCTTGCATATTGACTGTTTATTAGTACTTATAAAGCACATATTAATGCTTTATTCTGCATGACCATATTCTACACCCCTTAATCCTACCCAATACCAAAACTTAAACGCTACAAAAACTACCTTACTAACTATTAATAAGCAGTAAATTATGAGCTTATTGAGGCAAAAGTCGTAGTTCCCACACCTCCTTCATCAACTCCAGTAATGCGTTCCTTTCAATATTATACTTGATATTATTTAGCATTCTTTTTTGGGGTCGTTTTTTGAGTGTTTGGGGTCAAAGCTTTGAGTGTTTGGGGTTTTCTCATGCTTACCAAGACAGTGAAATCAGAAATATTGTGAAATATTATTACAATTTAAAATAATTATTTTTTATTTGAGTATATATTAAAGTGTAAACTGAAATTTCAGTATCATTACTAATTTTTTTAATTTCTAATTTAAAAATATTATACTTTAATATATTAAATATTGTAATTTATTCCTGTGATGGAAAAGCTGAATTTACTCCAGTCTTCAGTGTCACATGATCCTTCAGAAATCATTCTAATATATGCTGATTTGCTGCTCAAGAAATATTTCTTACTATTATCTGTCATTTATGTCAAAAAGCTGTGCTGCTTTACATTTTTGTGGAAAACGTGATACATGTTTTCGGGATTCTTTGATTAATAGAAAGTTCAAAAGAACAGCATTTATTTGAAATGGAAATCTTTTGCAACATTATAAATGCCTTTACTGTCACTTTTGATCAATTTAATGCATCCTTGCTGAATAAAAGTATTACTTTCTTTTAAAAAAAACCATCATGAGATAATCACAATTATTTAATATATTGACAATCTAGTTATAATTTCCTATAACAATCAAAATATTTCCAGGTACCCCTTTGATGTGCTTGGTTGGATGTTTTGTGATCCAAGTGTCATTCAAATTTGACTTTTTGGGGGCCACTGTATGTTAAACAATGACACTGATCAACTGGAAAGATAAACCACAATCTATTTGGCTGTTCAATAACATTTGACCAAAAAATGTACCCCAAAACGAAATGTGTTGAATTCATGCTGTTCGTGTTTTTTTAACTGGTAATCACATTATCTCTCTTTTTTTTAGGTGACATCACACAAAAAGGATACGAGAAGAAGAGGGCCAAAGTTTTAGCACCCTACTTGACACAAACACAAAGTAAGAAAGAACTACAGAAATATCCCTGCTTCACCCTCCTCCCTCCATCTCATTCTGCCATATTATCTCTCTCTCCTTGTTTCACTCGTCTACTGACTCATATGATAATGTGGTTATGAAACATCTTCTCAGGCTGTTCCTCTTGAGGTTGAAGGGGTTCCATCCAAAGTCCCTCTACACTGCCTTCTACTGCTCAAATATAGGACTGCAGCATGAAACGTTATTATTTTATTGTCAGCTCTTCACATCTCCTTCCCATTCATATCTTCCATTTTCTGTAGTCATTGACTGCATCTGCCAGTTTGAATGAAGTTCACTCTTATTATCTCTACAGATTTGGCTCCGCCTCCATCATATGATGCACAGTCCCCTGGTCCAAGCTCCGCCTCTGCACCTGAACCTGGCCCGTCAAACTCATCCTCCTCCTCTTCTCGCCACCGGCGCACACGGCGGCCACACCGAAGCAGCGGGACTAGAGATGAACGCTACAGATCAGGTTAGAACAGCTTGACAACATACAAAACTTTTTTACTTTTTTGTTACTTTATCTGTCATTATAGTGCAAGCCAGAGTTTGACTCATATTTGTTTTATACAAAATAGCAAAAATAATGATACACAGCAGCATTATTCAATGTGTTGACTTAATTTTCACTGAAACAGGAAGACAGGGCGGGACATATCGAAAAGCTCCTCCCCTTTTTAAAAAGTAGCCAATAGCATTTAGTTTATATCACAGCTCGGCCAGAGCCGCTAAGCTTGGTAAAGCCGCAGTTTCCTCCCCATCTCTAACCGTTTCTCCTCCTTTAATCTCCTCCATATCGCTTTAAAATATAGCATTCTGTGCAGAATTCACATGGGTCCTATACATTTTCTAGTATGCGCCGACTCACGCATAAGATCTGCTCTGTGGTATCGTGTCTCTGGACCGGTTTGCGTGACACTAACGTGAAACCAGACTTCATTCACCCCAATGGAAAGCATTTACACTGTCTGAATCGTTCCCTATCCCCTATATAGTGCACTATGTGCCATTCACCATGTAGAAAATAGTAAATGTGTGAACAAGTGACCAATTTCAGCTGCAGCTTCAGCGTCTATTTATAATGTAGGGGGTGGGACGCTTTAGATTTGATTGGACAGAAAATCTGATGAATAGATGAAGTGCGGAGTGATGTCATCAAAATCATTGATCCATATTGACGGAAGTGAGAGACTGTAAGTTTTGAATGCTTATATCTTCTAAATGCAAATTTTGTCATTGTTTTAGAGCACACTAGCTTATAGATAACAGTAAGGCTAACAAATTCATACTAAAAGTCAAAAAACTTTTTTTTGATTTCATGGGGACTTTAAACTGGGATAGGAGAAAGTATTTCAACACTGAACAAACAACACACTCCACTTATAAAATGTTGTTATAGAATTCCATTTAGCTATATATAGACTAGTCTTTACTTGAGATTTATGGGGTGTGAGGTTTACAGAGTGTCTGCAGATGGTAATATTTTCCTGTTCTCTGACCATAGCCTTGTAAGAACTGTTTAGTCATCTGCCATGGCAGTTGTACTTGGACAAAATGGTTGCCTAGATGAAATGTGTCATTGTGGATTTCTAGTGCCTTGTGGCAATAGAAAGATAGTAGCTTGTGTGCTTGATTGTAGGTTGTTGATTCAGTTGCTTGTATATGCACAGTTGTGAATATATATTTTACTGTCCTACTGTTGTCATAGAGCATGTTCATGACCTTGTTGTGTAATTATTACCAAAACTGATAGGTGAATGCCTATTGCTTAAAAAGCTTTGCTGATAATACAAAAGTTACTGATTTGAATCGAGATAAAGGCAGATAGTTAATGAGATTCAAATCAGTTTGTACTCTGGAGCAAAGCATTTAGCCCCAGGATGTTCAAGGTTGACTTTACCTGTCACTTTGGATAAAATCATCTACTGAGGCATCTGCTAACATCACACTAAGTGCAGAGGTCCTAGGAATAAAACTGCCTGTTACAAGTTTTTTTTTTGTCTCAGATATCCACACTGAGGCAGTCCAGGCAGCATTGGCCAAGCATAAAGAGGAAAAGATGGCGCTGCCCATGCCAACCAAACGTCGGTCCACATATGTACAGTCACCAATTGACAACTGCACACCACCAGGTAATGTATACAAGCACCAAATAAACCATTACACTAACATACTAGATAGCTAGAGATAAATATATCATGTAATTGTACAGAACAACACCACATATAGTAAAGAAATATATCATTTTATATTTAATAGTTAATATAGTTATTCTAGAGCTTACACTTTTCCTGTTTAAAATGGCAAAGTACTGGTACTTCTCAGTGAAACTCTGACAGCGTCAAATCATTATCCTTATGTATTTTATATAATAATCATGCAGCAAAGATTACACCCATTATTTTAGTTTTAGTTTTAATTAAATAATTTTTTTCTTTTATTTTTTGCTTTTTTTATTTGTTTATCAATATTTATTTAGCTACATAAATCTCATAAATAAGTTTATATCAAATTTTTATGTTATAAATTATTATAATTTTAGTTACTTTTTAATTTTTTAACATTTAATTTTAATTTGTGTTAATATTCATATATATTTATTATATTTATTAATATAAATATTAACAAATAAAATAAAAACAAATTTTAAAAGTTATTTTAAATTAAAATAATTTATAATATTTTTTATATATATATATATATATATAATTTTTTTTTTTTACTTTATTTTATTTATTTATTTTTTTGTATGTTCATCAGCATAAAATTTGTTTTTGGTGTGGTGTTAAAACTGGTAAAATTCTATCATTATCTTCCTTGTCTTTTAATTTCTCTTTCTCTCTTTCGTCTTCTTTTTTCCCTTCCCTCTCTCTCTCTCTGTTTCTCTGTCAGACTCCTCATCTTCCTCTGATGATGAGGCCGTGTCAAGTGAAAGCACAGGGCCTCAGCAGTCTCCAGACACCTGGATTAATAGCTCTCTGCATGCCTCCTCCACCTCCTCCTCTGCCTCCTCCACTCTCTCACATGGGGAGTCTCGGCCCACCCAGGCCCCTCAGTCTCAGCAGGTCCCACCTCCACCCGCACCTACCCACCCGCCCCACTCCCACTCCCAGCCTTCCGCCCTGGCTGAGGCCTTCGCTCAGACACGCATCGGTGAGTCACGATTACCCCACACACTTTTTGTCATTTTACATACACTTTAGATTTTATCATTTGGTTATAAGTATTAATTTAAGCAGCTTAACCAGGCATTTTTGCAAGTGTTTTTTCAAATCTTTATTTTCTGTTCCTTTGTATCTTTTGTGACTGTCAGTGAGAAGAATAGGAAGAGGTAAACTCAAGTGTTAGAAATCTTTCACCTTGCCCTGTGTGTTTAAGATTTGTTGTAAGTTACGAATTTTATCTACCCCTCCACACGCTCCACCCTTAAGCCTCTGCCCCACCTGTGTGTTTCAAGCCTATGAATGAGTGGCCTGTCTATAGGAGCTGATGAAAAATTAATAAAGGTTCTCAGAGATCTGGTTGAGCTTGTTATGTGGTTCAGGACTGATTATCCATAGCTTACTACACACTTGATCCCAGACTGTACTTATTCAGAGTGTGTGCTTTTCCTGCATATGACATACCCTGAGTGTGTGTGAAATGTCAAAAGATGTAGACAATAGATGTAGAAAGCATGTAGACTGTAGGGTTAACCAAGAGGAACTTCCAATAATCCATTGTGAATGCAAAGACAATATGAAACGGTATTCGCACCCTTGCAAAAATCCTTGTTTATTTGCATCAGACTTGAAACAGAATATTCTGTAGGCTATGATATTATATTTTTTGGTTAATGATATTTTTCTCTGCCCTCACAGCCTTGGTCTACAGAGACAGAGAAAGTTATTCCATTTTGATGAAAGATTATGAAAAGAATGATGTATGATGATGATGATGATGATGAGACATAATACAACCAGAGACAGTTATGTAAGAGGTTTATTTTGGGATAATGAGCGAGTGACTGTATCTCACTAATTACACAGCTACTTAGCAAATAAATAAATAAAATAACATTTAATATTAATTTGAGTTTAAGTTACTTTATAGTGTGAGAAGGAAGAGACTGCAGAGTGATTTGAGAGACATGAAACTGAATCCGTTTGGGGTCAGTAAGATTTTTTATGTTACTGTGTTTTCTATTTTAATATATAAGAAATTATTCTAATATGATGATTTGGTGCTCAAGTAACATGTCTTATTATTGTCAATGTTGAAAACAGTTCTGCTGCTTAATATTTGCTGAATAAAAGTATTCATTTTGAAATATAAATATATACAGTGTATATATATATATATATTTTTTTTTTTTTTCAATGGAAAAAACTTTTCAACGGAAGTGTATGTAGGAAATCGGTGTCATTTACTGTATACAGTTTAAATGGCATTATATAGAAATATTTGAACACAGAATTATTAATCAATCAGAATCAAGTATTTTAGAAATCCATATTATAATAACGAAGTAAATAGTAAATGTTATCTTTAAAATATCCTTGGGCTTATCACTAGTTTAAGCAATTGAAGGAAGCATATACTGAAAGCAGTCCTGAATGGACATAGTTTTACACAGACTCTTAAAGGAGTAGTTCACTAAACAAAAAAACAAAAAAATCACCACAAGCATGATTCTATTATATTTCTCCTTTTGTTTTCCTCTTAAGAAAGAAAGCCATACAGATTTGGAAAGACTGAGTAATTAGAAATTAATTTTTCATTTTTGGGTGAGCTATTCCTTTATGAGCAAGGGTAAAATATCTTTAAAACTTTGAGGGTTTGTTATGAGTGAGTAATATGTGTTATCTTTGACCAGATCCAGGAGGAGGAGTCGGGCCTCCTGATGTGCCATCCCAAGCTCAGGCCAGAGGCTCTCGTGTGGATCTGCCTACCAATGCCGTGGTGCGAGGAATGAGTCGAGGACAGAGCCGGTCCAGCATGATGGAGACAGCAGATGGTACTGAGTGTGTGTGTGTGTGTAAAAGAGAGAGAGATAAAAAGAGAAACATGTATTTGTTGTGTGCTACATTAAACATACATACTCTGAAAATGTACGTCAATCTTTAAGCGCCTTTTCATAACTTACTTCTCATGTCTCTCAGAACTTTGTGTTAACATCTCAGTAGGGACAATTCAATAAGTCTTTATGAATGCTGCGTTTGATTGCTTCATTAATCGCATCCCGTTTCTTTTTTCTTTTCCACCTTTTATCCACTTGTGTCATGTTGCTTTTCTCTGTCAGTGAGAAGAGTAGGCAGAGGTAATGATTGGTCTTAGATTGAATTTAAAGCTCTGTGTTAGTGTTTGTATGCTGTATATGTGTCACACAGATAGAGAACCAGAGTGAAACCCTGCACTTCTTTAGGAAAATAAATAAATAATAGTAGATCACTCATCCCTCCATCTCTGCTTACATGTGGTTTTTACTTGATCCTCTTGATCCTCAATTCAAAAAGGATGCAAAAGCACCATACCTGTATGATAAAAAAAAAGTCAATATGACTTTTGCACCATATTCCAAAGTCTTAAAAAAATACAATAATATATCAGAATAAAGATGTAAAAATGCACTACCGTTCAAAGGTTTGTGGTTGTTAAGATTTATCTGATTAAATACAGTAAAACAGTAATATTATAAGATATTTTTCTAATTTAAAAATGTTATACTTTAATATATTAAGTATTGTAATTTATTCCTGTGATGGAAAAGCTGAATTTACTCCAGTCTTCAGTGTCACATGATCCTTCAAAAATTAGCCTAATATGCTGATTTGGTGCTCAAGAAACATTTGTTATTATTAAATATTGATTTTTTTTTCCATTTAGTTTATTTTATATATATTTGTTTGTATCACTGTAAAAGCCTTTACTGGCACATTCCTTGCTGATTAAAACTATTGATTTCTTAAAAAAATATTAGTGATCCCAAGCTTTTGAATAGTTGTGTATACTGTATGTAATTTTACTTAAATTGATTTTGTGTTTATAATTAGCCATTGTATATCAGGATATCTTTGGACCAGGACTAATAAATACCACTGTAGGAGAGTGTAATACATGTATATACCTTTACACATATGCTGTAGTCATGATTTGCGAATTCCCAGGTCAGTTGAAAGTGTGCGTGAGTGTGTCTTTGTTCGTCTGTCTCATCCCACCCTGCCTGACCCCAATCCTGGTGTAGGTGTTCCGGTGTCCAGTCGCGTGTCCACAAAGATCCAGCAGCTGCTAAACACGCTAAAACGACCCAAACGCCCGCCACTCAGTGAATTCTTCATGGATGACCAAGAGGAGATCGTGGAAGGTACTTGAATAACTTCAGTTCTCGCCATTTCTCAGACATACTCTGACTGAAAGAATGGTGCAGTAATGTAGATCAACGTGTTTCTTTTTCCTCAGTTCCTCAAGCAGATCCTAACACCCCTAGGCCAGAAGGCCGGCAGATAATCCCAGTGAAGGGGGAGCCGTTGGGTGTGGTCAGTAACTGGCCTCCTGCTCTTCAGGCAGCATTAACTCGATGGGGTGCCACACAGGGCAAAAGCCCTGCCCTCACAGCTCTGGATATCACAGGAAAACCACTCTATACACTTACGTATGGTAAGACTGAGCTTGGTCACCTTCAAAGCACTTATCTTGATTGAGAGCAGATGCTGGGATTGGCAAGAAAGGTCTTTGGACTGATTGGCATGTGATTGACAGGGAAACTGTGGAGTCGTAGTGTAAAGCTGGCCTACACTCTCCTCAACAAGCTGGGAACCAAAAATGAGCAGATCCTCAAACCAGGAGACCGGGTAAAGAAACCTCTATGTCATTTAAGATTATTTCCTGATAATATAATTCAGATTTAGGTTTTTACTTGACAAGTTTATGCACATAAACCAGTGTTATTTTAGAATTATTTATATGCTGTTATAATATGAATCAATATTTTTAGCTTTTATTTTTATATTTTGAGTTTTCATTTTAATTTTAACTTTGGTTTAAATAATATTATATGGTTTAGTCATGTTTATTTTTTTCTATTTAGCTTTATTTCAGTTTAATTTGAGTAATTTTTCTTCAACTTAAACTTTTTTATTTCAATTAGTTGCTAAAGCAACATTTCTAATGAACATTTCTAGTAAATAAGTTTCTGCCTTATTTCAATTAAGAAAATGTTTTAATAGTTTTCATTTTAGTTAACAATAACAACACTGATGTAAACACTCATTTACTTCACATTTCTATAAGTAGTATATACAGTGGGGAGAACAAGTATTTGATACACTGCCGATTTTGCAGGTTTGCCCACTTACAAAGCATGTAGAAGTCTGTAATTTTTATCATAGGTACTCTTCAGCTGTGAGTGACGGAATCTAAAACAAAAATCCAGAAATTTTAATTTAAGTAATTAATTTGCATTTTATTGCATGACATAAGTATTTGATACATCAGAAAAGCAGAACTTAATATTTGGTACAGAAACCTTTGTTTGCAATTACAGAGATCATACGTTTCCTGTAGTTCTTGACCAGGTTTGCACACACTGCAGCAGGGATTTTGGCCCACTCCTCCATACAGACCTTCTCCAGATCCTTCAGGTTTCGGGGCTGTCGCTGGGCAATACGGACTTTCAGCTCCCGCCAAAGATTTTCTATTGGGTTCAGGTCTGGAGACTGGCTAGGCCACTCCAGGACCTTGAGATGCTTCTTGCGGAGCCACTCCTTAGTTGCTCTGGCTGTGTGTTTCGGGTCGTTGTCATGCTGGAAGACCCAGCCACGACCCATCTTTAATGCTCTTACTGAGGGAAGGAGGTTGTTGGCCAAGACCTCGCGATACATGGCCCCATCCATCCTCCCCTCAATACGGTGCAGTCATCCTGTCCCCTTTGCAGAAAAGCCTCCCCAAAAAATGATGTTTCCACCTCCATGCTTCACGGTTGGGATGGTGTTCTTGGGGTTGTACTCATCCTTCTTCTTCCTCCAAACACAGCGAGTGGAGTTTAGACCAAAAAGCTCTATTTTTGTGTCATCAGACCACATGACCTTCTCCCATTCCCCCTCTGGGTCATCCAGATGGTCATTGACAAACTTCAGACGGGCCTGGACATGCGCTGGCTTGAGCAGGGGGACCTTGCGTGCGCTGCAGGATTTTAATCCATGACGGCGTAGTGTGTTACTAATGGTTTTCTTTGAGACTGTGGTCCCAGCTCTCTTCAGGTCATTGACCAGGTCCTGCCGTGTAGTTCTGGGCTGATCCCTCACCTTCCTCATAATCATTGATGCCCCACGAGGTGAGATCTTGCATGGTGCCCCAGACCGAGGGAGATTGACCGTCATCTTGAACTTCTTCCATTTTCTAATAATTGCGCCAACAGTTGTTGCCTTCTCACCAAGCTGCTTGCCTATTGTCCTGTAGCCCATCCCAGCCTTGTGCAGGTCTAGAATTTTATCCCTGATGTCCTTATACAGCTCTCTGGTCTTGGCCATTGTGGAGAGGTTGGAATCTGTTTGATTGAGTGTGTGGACAGGTGTCTTTTATACAGGTAACGAGTTCAAACAGGTGCAGTTAATACAGGTAATGAGTGGAGAACAGGAGGGCTTCTTAAAGAAAAACTAACAGGCCTGTGAGAGCTGGAATTCTTACTGGTTGGTAGGTGATCCAAATACTTACGTCATGCAATAAAATGCAAATTAATTATTTAAAAATCATACAATGTGATTTTCTGGATTTTTGTTTTAGATTCTGTCTCTCACAGTTGAAGTGTACCTATGATAAAAATTACAGACCTCTACATGCTTTGTAAGTAGGAAAACCTGCAAAATCGGCAGTGTATCAAATACTTGTTCTCCCCACTGTATTGTTAGAAGCAACCTTTGTTTTAGGAAAATGCTGCTGTTTCATTTTAATTATTTGCAAGTAATGTTTTGTTATTGATCCAGGTGGCGCTGGTGTATCCCAACAGTGACCCTGGTATGTTCTGGGTTGCATTTTATGGCTGTTTGTTGGCTGAAGTCATTCCTGTGCCCATAGAGGTTCCACTATCCCGAAAGGTAGACACGACAGCTAACTGGAGTGCTAACAATTCATATTGGTATTGTGGGCAAAATGTTTTTCATGTGTTTACAGGATGCGGGTAGCAGCCAAGTTGGTTTTTTGTTAGGTAGCTGTGGCGTGGGTCTGGCTTTGACCAGTGAGATCTGTTTAAAGGGTTTACCCAAGACCCCCACTGGAGAGATATTACAGTTTAAAGGTCAGAGAGTTACCACATGCACATCACATCCATTTCTTTTCAAAAGCCAGTCAGTGATGGGAATTTTATGATGGATCTAATACTACTTGGGTTTCTGATAGGCTGGCCCAGGTTAAAGTGGGTGGTGACAGACTCCAAATACCTCACAAAGCCATCGAAAGACTGGCAGCCTCATATCCCAACAGCCAACACAGACACTGCATACATAGAGGTAAGATCATGTGCTTCTTGTGTTTCTGTGTGTATGTTTGTTGAATACATGTAAATATCCTCCTCTCTCTTTCTCTCATGCAGTATAAGGCCAGTAAGGAGGGCACAGTAATGGGTGTTGCGGTTTCAAAAGTTGCCATGTTAACACATTGCCAGGCACTCACTCAGGCCTGTAACTACTGTGAGGGTGAGTGATGCTGTTGCTATGGAAACACCATCCTTTTGTTGGAGTTACACTAAACCAAAGAACTAGCTATGCAGCTTTTGCAGTGCTTGTTTGGAGATGTAACGAAATACGTCTATACGCAGGTGAGACACTGGTGAATGTTTTGGACTTTAAGAAGGACATGGGTTTGTGGCATGGAGTTCTCACGGTGAGTGACAAAAATGTGAACGTGTCATCAATGCTTTTACTTCAGATGTATTCAGATCAGTGCATCAACTATTACAATGATGTGTACTTTTGTACAAACCCGATTCCAAAAAAGTTGGGACACTGTACAAATTGTGAATAAAAACAGAATGCAATGATGTGGAAGTTTCAAATTTCAGTATTTTATTCAGAATACAACATAGATGACATATCAAATGTTTAAAGAAAATGTATAATTTTAAGGGAAAAATAAGTTGATTTTAAATTTCATGGCATCAACACATCTCAAAAAAGTTGGGACAAGGCCATGTTTACCACTCTGTGGCATCCCCTCTTCTTTTTATAACAGTCTGCAAACGTCTGGGGACTGAGGAGACAAGTTGCTCAAGTTTAGGAATAGGAATGTTGTCCCATTCTTGTCTAATACAGGCTTCTAGTTGCTCAACTGTCTTAGGTCTTCTTTGTCGCATCTTCCTCTTTATGATGCGCCAAATGTTTTCTATGGGTGAAAGATCTGGACTGCAGGCTGGCCATTTCAGTACCCGGATCCTTCTTCTACGCAGCCATGATGTTGTAATTGATGCAGTATGTGGTCTGGCATTGTCATGTTGGAAAATGCAAGGTCTTCCCTGAAAGACGACGTCTGGATGGAAGCATATGTTGTTCTAGAACTTGGATATACCTTTCAGCATTGATGGTGCCTTTCCAGATGTGTAAGCTGCCCATGCCACACGCACTCATGCAACCCCATACCATCAGAGATGCAGGCTTCTGAACTGAGCGCTGATAACAACTTGGGTTGTCCTTGTCCTCTTTAGTCCGGATGACATGGCGTCCCAGTTTTCCAAAAAGAACTTCAAATTTTGATTCATCTGACCACAGAACAGTTTTCCACTTTGCCACAGTCCATTTTAAATGAGCCTTGGCCCAGAGAAAACGCCTGCGCTTCTGGATCATGTTTAGATATGGCTTCTTTTTTGACCTATAGAGTTTTAGCCGGCAACGGCGAATGGCACGGTGGATTGTGTTCACCGACAATGTTTTCTGGAAGTATTCCTGAGCCCATGTTGTGATTTCCATTTACAGTAGCATTCCTGTATGTGATGCAGTGCCGTCTAAGGGCCCGAAGATCACGGGCATCCAGTATGGTTTTCCGGCCTTGACCCTTACGCACAGAGATTGTTCCAGATTCTCTGAATCTTTGGATGATATTATGCACTGTAGATGATGATAACTTCAAACTCTTTGCAATTTTTCTCTGAGAAACTCCTTTCTGATATTGCTCCACTATTTTTCGCCGCAGCATTGGGGGAATTGGTGATCCTCTGCCCATCTTGACTTCTGAGAGACACTGCCACTCTGAGAGGCTCTTTTTATACCCAATCATGTTGCCAATTGACCTAATAAGTTGCAAATTGGTCCTCTAGCTGTTCCTTATATGTACATTTAACTTTTCCGGTCTCTTATTGCTACCTGTCCCAACTTTTTTGGAATGTGTAGCTCTCATGAAATCCAAAATGTGCCAATATTTGGCATGACATTTCAAAATGTCTCACTTTCAACATTTGATATGTTATCTATATTCTATTGTGAATAAAATATAAGTTTATGAGATTTGTAAATTATTGCATTCCTTTTTTATTCACAATTTGTACAGTGTCCCAACTTTTTTGGAATCGGGTTTGTATTTTTTGCAATATAAATATAATGATATCACAGTAATGATAATGAGGTTACTGAGAATTGTGTGAGTGTATGTGCTTTATTGTATGGTCCTAAAATAAGCTAATTTCTGTTTTTTTTATTTATTTTTTTTTTAGGGTGAAATCTGACCTAGGCAGTTTTCGCCCAATAACATCTATGTGTGTTTCAGAGTGTTATGAACCGAATCCACACCATCAGTGTTCCATATGCAGTAATGAAGGCCTGTCCATTGTCCTGGGTTCAGAGAGTTCACATACACAAAGGTACAAGACCAAATGTATGTCTGTCATTTACACACATTTGTCTGGATGTGATAAACGTCTGTGTTTCAAATAGCACGGGTTGCCTTGGTGAAGTGTCGTGACCTGCATTGGGCGATGATGGCTCACAGAGATCAGAGAGAGACCAGTCTGGCCTCCTTGCGCATGCTAATTGTTGCTGACGGAGCCAATCCTTGTGAGTTACGCTAACAGGTCTCTTGCAGAGACTTCATTGGAGATGATATTCATTTAATATTTATATTTAACAATTTCACTCTTTTTGTCTCTCTGTATCTCCATCTCTTTCTGGTTTAGGGTCGGTTTCATCATGTGATGCATTTTTGAACGTATTCCAGGCTTATGGTTTGAAGCCAGAGGTCATCTGCCCGTGTGCTACATCACCTGAGGCTATGACGGTTGCCATTCGCAGGTATATCTTTTTTTTAGATGAAAAAAACTGCAGTGATCCCATTTTAAATGCATTAGGGCCAGATTTTACTGAACGGTAAATTACCGTGAGAGTGCAATTCCAAAAAAGCGCCAATGGGAGTGGAAAGTTCAGCATATGATCTATTGATGACACGCAAATTAAAGAACACAGACGCAGCCGGATCATTTCCATAATGACCAATAATCTACCTGTTAGCGTCTGGTTTAAGACATGCTTTTTTTGGGTGGTAAATAATGGCGCAAACACCAGTAAATTGACAAGCGCAAACGTTAGTAAATCACCTTGCGTGATTCATTGAAATACTCTTCTCCCATAAATTTTGCGTCTGAAAGGGAAACTCCTGCATATGCAATAAGGTCAGCCGCAAAAATAACCCTGTCCACGCCTATTCAGTGCTATTTTTTCACTGCGTGTCTTTAGTAAATCCTGACAGTAGTTTTTTAACACCAAAAGAGGGTTTGCACTTGCAAGCTGTTAGTAAATCTGGCACTTAGAATTTGTTTCCTGATTGTGTGAACTTTCTCCAGGCCTGGGGTCCCTGGTGCACCTCTTCCAGCGAGAGCCATCCTGTCCATGACTGGGCTGAGTCATGGGGTCATCAGGGTCAACACTGAAGACAAGAACTCTGCTCTCACCGTCCAGGATGTGGGACATGTCATGCCAGGAGGTGTGTGTGTGTGTCTGTTACTAATCTTAATTTTATAATTGAATCTTATGTGTGTGATTCACATGTCTACACTTAGAAAAAAGAATCATGAAATTACTGTGGGTGTATAGACCATAGTGCTATGGTATTGTCACTCACATTTCCTTCAGAGAAAAATCCAGTTCATAATACCATGCTATCAAAGTTTGTTATTGTCATATGTGCATACCTGAAGTCAGCATGTGTGTTTATGTGTGCTTTAGCATTGATGTGCATTGTGAAACCGGATGGGCCACCCATGCTGTGTAAGACGGATGAGATCGGAGAGATCGTCGTGAACTCTCGTGCTGGTGGAACCATGTACTATGGCCTGTCTGGAGTCACTAAAAACACCTTTGAGGTATGGCGAACAACTTAACACTTTCATACACAGACGATGATAAAACTTTGTACTGAATTGCACACCATAAACATATTTTTATGCAATCTCACAGGTGATCCCAGTCAACGCTAGTGGTGCTCCTATTGGTGAAATCCCATTTGTGCGGTCAGGATTACTGGGTTTTGTTGGACCGGTAAGAGTGTGAAAGAGGAAAACAAGAGAGGGACAGTGCCATTTTTCATGTGTTACAATCAGGGCTGTCAATGTTAACACGTTAACGCATCGAATTAATTCAAAATCCTTAATGTTTTAAAATAATTTAACGCAAGTAAATTACTGAAGCACACAAAATTGCGTCACGAAATTTAGGTCACGCAGAAGTCTGGAGTTTATCACACGCATCTAACGCACCTGTAACCCTGGTAGGCGTAAATTTCTATTCAAACCCTTTAACCCGATTTCGCTTCTCTGTTTGCAATCAGATCATTTTAAGCCACTAAACTCCAGCTTCATTCTTTAAAGGGTACATACACACAGTTTCTGCCAATCTCATGTTAATCTTGAGTACCTATAGAGTAGTATTGCATCCTTCATATCTCAGAGGAGTCTTTAGTTTTATCATATTTATAAAAGACAGATACGCTGTACCGATTCTTTCCGAAAACAGCCGAACTCCTTGCGGTGTGCAGTGGGTGGAGCTAAAGAGTCACGAGCACACACACACACACACACACACACACACACACACACAATACATCATGGCATTATCCCTAGATAACTTTCGATTCACTATACGTTCGTGTTGTGGCAGAGAGAACACTGACTCGCGGCCAGTTTTCAGTGAATTATTCATTCCAGTGTCTGTTTAGCTTTGAAACACAAGCTCTGTCATATTCTGTTATTGTTTCTGAAGAGCGCGAGCCCTCACGCATTGTGCTGTGTGAAATACAGGCGGAACGGAACGTCAAAACATCCCACCGCTGTATGGCCAGATGATACGCAAACTGCGTTTCACAGCTGGATAAAGCAAACCAGCATCTTACTAGTAAAATTTTGATGGATGTGGATTGCAATCAAGGTAAAGACGATTGCGGTGACATACAGAAGTCATACATTAAGCAAGCGTGAGTCGGACTGAGTCTGTTATATTAATGCGCAAACGTGGTCCTGTTCGGTATCGCGACTTGACTTGTCTAAAATGTAAACAAGCTCTGTGATGTTGAATTGTACAAATACTATACACTGTGAATTCTGAAGTTTTTTTATGGGTGCTTTGATGTGCATAAATTTATTAATTAAATGGACTCCTTATATCATTTGGTTATTTAGTGTCCTTTTGGAGTCTCCAAGTGTCCTTTTTTGGATAGACACCTAAATTTACCTTGAAAAAAGCTTGCAGAAAATACAGTTTTGTGAGAATCACCCTTCAATCTGATGGTTTACTTTGCTGGATATAGCAAATGGTGACGAAATGAACGTATTAAACAAGATAAATAGTCTATTCTTAATGCCACAGTAAAAAGGGTGTGATTAATTGTGATTTAAAAACCCTAGTTAAAATCAGTTTTTTCATCTCTCCTCCTTCCGCAGGGTAGTCTGATATTTGTGGTGGGTAAGAATGAGGGCTTGCTGATGGTGAGTGGTCGTCGTCACAATGCTGATGATCTAGTAGCGACAGCACTAGCAGTGGAACCAGTCAAAACTGTGTACAGAGGCAGGTGAGGGTTCCCCTTTGAATATACAGAGTGAAATTTAATCTTAATCTTTGTTTTAATGAGAATAGATAATGATCTTATGTGTGGGTGTGTGTGTTTTGTAGAATTGCTGTGTTCTCAGTGACTGTGTTCTATGATGAGAGGATAGTAATCGTAGCAGAGCAGAGGCCTGATGCCAGTGAAGAAGACAGCTTCCAGTGGATGAGTCGGGTTCTGCAGGTACAGACATATTCATTGCAGTAATTATAAAATAGATTGTTTTATAGTTTAAAATATGATCAGATGCACCATCTTAAAGCTCTGGTACATTGGCCAATAAATACACACCTGTGACTGTACTGCCAATATGTGCTATGGACTTTATCACGTGGTGGAAAAATGTTTGTAGGGATTAAATAATTTAAATTATTTATTGAATATTTAATGTTTATGGATTATGTAAAGCTAGTTATATGTTGTATATGTTGTAACTAAAATTATTAAAAATAATTTTTGTTAATTGAAATAAAATAAAATATAAATATTACATGAAACATTTAACCTTTAGTAGCGTATACACAAATTAAAAATATTGCCTTGGCAACTAACTGAAATTAAATAAATTTAAGTTACTAAATTACAAAAAAAAAAAAAAATGCAAATGCACATAACAAAATTACTTAAACTACAATTAAAATGAAACCTGAAAATATAAAAATAAAAGATAATTCAAAGTATTAATAGATACTATAATAGTATATAACGTAATACTAAAACTAAACTGGTATAATTAGCTGTATGTGGTTATGGCAGTCAGATTAATGCATTTACATTGAATATGACCAAATTCTCATTAATATCGGATTTTTGTGCATGTTAAAGCAGTCAGTGATTTACCATGGTTAAGGTAAAATCACAATAATGCACAGTGTTGAGTGGTTTATTGCTTATATACAACAGTTATTTCATTGTTTAGTTTACTACACAAAAGTTAATCCTTTATGTATGCTTCATTTATTTGTTGGTGATTTTATGTATTGTTTCTCGACTTCAGGCAATTGACAGTATTCATCAAGTGGGATTGTATTGTCTTGCACTGGTTCCTGCCAACACCCTTCCCAAAACTCCTCTGGGGGGCATTCACATCTCAGACACCAAGCAACTCTTCCTGGAGGGGTCGCTGCACCCCTGCAACATCCTCATGTGCCCCCACACCTGCGTTACCAACATGCCCAAACCACGTCAAAAACAACCAGGTGTGTATGCAGGGATTAAATGGAGATCTTGAAGGTGAGGGAAACCTCAAATCTGGAGGCAAAAAAATCTGATGTGTATGATATTTTTCTCACAGTGTTCTGTCCTGTTATGTCTTTCATAGTCGGTGTCGGCCCTGCATCCATCATGGTGGGTAATTTGGTTGCTGGAAAAAGAATTGCGCAGGCCGCAGGCAGAGATCTGGGACTCATAGAGGACCAAGACCTGGTCAGGAAGGTAAACTCAGATTTTGCATTGTACTGTGAGCCTGTATAGCAGGAAGTAAAGAATGCAGCTTTTTATTTGAAATGAATTGTGTGGTATTTTAATGCTTTCGTATGGATGCAGCTGTGCATGTGGCCTACAATGATGGTAAGCACTGTGATCATTATGGCACAATCACATGCCACAGGCATGACAGAATCATTTTATTGATGTTATATGTTGACGTTACTTATGATGAACTGTATGTCTTGTCTTTTTTAGCATCAGTTCCTTACAGAGGCTTTACAGTGGAGAGCACAAACCGATCCTGACCATACGCTTTATGTACTTTTAAATGCTAAGGTAAAAAAATACTCATACACACCAAAACAAATAGTGGAGGGAATAAACTTGATTGAATCCACAAATTCTCACTGAGAATTTCTGATTTGCTGGCCTATAATGCATTTTCCCTCTCTCTCTCTCTCTAGGGAGTGGCAGTGTGTACAGCCACATGTGTTCAGCTTCATAAAAGAGCAGAGAAGATTGCTGCTGCTCTCATGGAGAGAAGTGGTATTAACATGGGAGAGAATGTGGTGCTTTTGTATCCACCAGGTAAATCACACACACTATGTCCTCTGTTAAGACTGAACAGTTAACTCTATAGTAGTGAACAGCAAAGTCATAGGTATTTAAAGAAAAGTGCTTTTTCTAGTTTCACATGTGAAGAGGGTATTAACATATAAGTGCCTTTGAGGGATAGTTCACCATATAATGAAAATTAAGTCATCATTTACTCAACCTGGTGTTGTGCTAATGCATTATGAATTTCTGTCTTTTTCGGACCACAAAAGAATGTCCCACTTGTGCGTTTTTATCAATCTTGATTTCTCACAACTCTTTCTTGTGCTCTTTCTGGGTGAGTCAGAGTGAACTGTTGTTTACCAGGGGTGCCAATAATTCTGGCCATGACTATTTTTATATATATATATATATATATATATGATTGCGTGTTTATGAGACTATTAGCGCAACAGTTCACCCCTGGTAAATATGATCATAAATCTGCAATGTTTATCCTTTTGATCTTTTATTAATCTAACCTTTCATTGAAGTAAAAGAATTGAAAGTGGGGGGTAAATCACATTATGAAATAAATGCTTTTCTCCAAAACACGTTGTCCATAATTATTGGCACCCTTTTAATTAATACTTTTTTCAACCCCCTTTTGCCAAGATAACAGCTCTGAGTCTTCTTTTATAACGCCTGATGAGTTTGGAGAACACCTGACAAGAGATCAGAGACAATTCCTCCATACAGAATCTCTCCAGATCCTTCAGATTCCCAGATCCATGTTGGTGCTTCTTCTCTTCAGTTTACCCCACTCATTTTCTATAGGATTCAGGTCAGGGGACTAGGACGACCATGGCAGAAGCTTCATTTTGTGTTCAGTGACACATTTGTGTGTTGATTTTGATGTTTGTTTTGGATCGTTGTCCTGATGAAAGATCCAATCACGGCCCATTATAAGATTTCTAGCAGAAGCGGTCAGGTTTTGATTTTTTATCTGTTGGTATTTGCTAGAATCCATGATACCGTGTATCTGAACAAGATGTCCAGGAACTCCAGCAAAAAAAATAGGTACTTTTTATCCCT
Organism: Coreius guichenoti; assembly: GCA_039654105.1. NCBI lineage: Eukaryota > Metazoa > Chordata > Actinopteri > Cypriniformes > Gobionidae > Coreius > Coreius guichenoti. The sequence goes on along the minus strand of CM077180.1, from coordinate 30,645,609 downwards.
GTTTGCACCAAACAATCTGGTGGGTTTTCTGCCAAAAAGCTTTTTTATAGTTTCATCTGACCACAGAACCAGGTCCCTTTTGAAGTTCCAGTCGTGTCTGACAACTGAATATGCTGGAGTTTGTTTTTGGATGAGCAAGGAAGATTTTTCTTGAATCCCTCCCAAACAACTTGTGGTGATTATAGGGGTTGTTAGATTTTTTTTTTAAGGCTTTCTGACCCCAAGACTCAACTAATCTTTGCAATTCTTCATCTGTGATCCTTGGAGAGTCTTTGTCCACTCAAACTCTCCTCCTCACCGTGCATTAGGATGATATAGACACACATCCTCTTCCAGGCAGATTCGTAACATCTTTAGTTGATTGGAACTTCTTAATTATTGCCCTGATGGTGGAAATGGGGATTTTCAATGCTTTAGCTATTTTCTTACAGCCACTTTCTATTTTGTGAAGCTCAACAATCTTTTGCTGCACATCAGAGCTATATTCTTTGGTTTTACTCATTCTAATGGATGATTAAGGGAATTTGGCCTTTCTGTTTCCTCATATTTATACTCCTGTGAAACAAGAAGTCATAGCTAGACAATTTCATGCTCATAGTCACCCTGGTATGCTAAAAAAATGTAAATATTAATGGGAATATACTTGAGAGATATTTTACTCATAAAATTTTTTAGAGGTGCCAATAATTATGGCCAACGTGTTTTGGATAAAAGCATTTATTTCATAATGTGATTTACCCCCTACTTTCAATTCTTTTTCTTCAATGAAAGGTTAGATTTTTGCAATTTTTATGAATGAAAGATCAAAAGGATAAACATTTCAGATTTATTTTTACAGCCATCTTTGATCATATTTACCAGGGGTGCCAATAATTCTGGCCATGACTGTGTATATATATATATATATAGTATATTGTGTGTATAGATATTGTGTGAGTATATTTATATATGAATGAAGGAATAAATAATAAATAAATAAATACATTTTTTAAATAATTTTTTACATAATAAAACAATTGCATTGCAAATTAATTCTCTGTATGTGCAGGTATAGATCTGATCGCAGCATTTTATGGCTGTTTGTATGCTGGTTGTATTCCTGTCACCGTGAGGCCTCCACACCCACAGAACCTCTCAGCCACTCTTCCCACTGTCCGCATGATTATCGATGTAAGTCTGTGTGTTTGCATGTGTTAAACACCTTTATTTGGGTGTGTTTTCCTTTAACTGCTTGGTAGTGAAGGCTTTTCAGCAGCCAAATTCTAACATTTTTACTTGTTTCTCTCCTGCTTTCCTCAGGTCAGCAAGGCTGCTTGCATTCTCACTACTCAGGTTTTAACAAAGATTCTCAGATCTAAAGAAGCTGCAGCTACAGTCAACATAAAAACATGGCCCATCATAATAGACACAGGTAACATACACCAGTCAATTTTCCATATAGCTACTGAGCAGAACATATTGTAATTTGTTTGTATAATAATAGGTTAAAGTCATCTGATATGGTATGATAATGTAGCATATATATTGGATCATTATTTGCTCTTTCATTGAAACAACTTTTAGTTTTGTGTAACAGTTTGTCCAACAACAGACTTATCACCACAATAAAGTCACTTTAAGCACTAGCAAGGAAAATATCTTACTTAACTGCAGTAATGCTTTGCTTAGTAAATTTAATGGGAATTATTTAGTGAAAACAACACTATTTTTTTTGCAAATCTAATTGAAGTCTACTTGCAACTAGTTTAGTTTAATGAAATGGATACATTTTAAATTAAAGTGTCATGAAACCACCATGTTTTAGCACTTGTCGTTCACACCTCAGATTTGAGAAAGACTCAAGAAATTAGATAAAAGTGGGAGTGTAGAGGGTGGGAAGAGGGGATACAACAACCAATAAAACACAGACCTACAACACACTCAATATACAGACAAATTAATATTAAAATATGAGTGGAGAAAAAGTTGGGAGCTGGGGGCACCTTAATACAAAGTTCTGTCATGAAACTTGGCGCAGGCTAAGTCCTTAACTCAATCTGCTAGCAATCACATCATTCTCTATAGGGCACAGCTGATTGGTTCTTGCTGTATCAGTAGTCAATGGGCAGTAGCAAGTCCCGTACTTGCTCTACAGCAGCAGCAATAATCAACAGCAGCAGCAGTGTAGCAGATCTATTCTGCCAAGGCCACCAAGAACATATCAACATTGTCATATCCATTACCATGCCAAACACTCAGAGAGTTGTCATGACAGAAATGTTTTTCAAAAATATAATCCTATGACAACAAACTTACAAAAATCTTATCATTAGAGACTACTAATAACTATCATGCACAAATAAAATACGTTTTGATATATTATTCTGAGAAATATAAAAAAATCAGCATTTTAACTTTGCAGAGCAATTGGTCTGTATAAAAATTTAAAATGTCTAATAATATTTTCATTACGTTTATGAGCACTACAATCTCTGAACAAATGACACTTCAGTTTAACACAGAAAGAATGAAGGCATAAATACTGTTATAGTTTTGTCAATACTTCTTTTAATTTTCGGTCTAAATAAGTGTCTTCAGACTATCAGATTAATCCATTGAGTCATCGCATTCATGATCAGACATACCGCTGTATCAGTGCCCTTAATTGCACATAGAAGACATGATTAAATGGTTCATGTTTGGGGCACTAGAGTATATGAAATATGTCCATAAAAACTTGCTTACTCCGGTCCAGATATGAAATGTGATCCGCGTTGCGAGTGTTGTTAAACTCATTACGGCGTTCCGTGCAGAAATCGCTCTGATGTTACATATTAAATATAGTTACAGTCATATTTTCCATGTGTTGGTAGTCAAACTCCAGCTCTGACCGCATCGTGGGAAAAATGCAAACAGCACTTTGTTGTTACTGTACTGGGGAAACATACACTTACAACACATGTCTAATGGATAACAACGAGCAGAGGTGAACGAACAGCGCTGAAACGTCAATGAAATCTCCACTGTAATGCGATCTCATGCATAATACAGCTCAGTGATTGGAGTAAACGAGTTGGTTCTCATGTATAATGTGGAGAAAAGCTCAGAAACTGTTGACGTAGATGCGTACTCTCCAGCCACGGCCACTCCGAATTAATTAACACATATACCTCACTTTTTGTGACATTGGTTCAACTTTGCTTTTTAAACCAGAAAAACGAAATGGCTCCAAAAATGGAGAAAAAAAAAAGATTTTCCCTTAATAATAAACACGAGTGCTATAGTTGTTTTGATGAGGTTTTCATGGCCCTTTAAATGAATCAAGTTTACAGTGTACTGCAAGAGACTTCAGAAACAGAAACAGCAGGAAAAGGAATAAAAACTGCAGCTCTTGTGGGGTGTTCTCGGTCTGCAGTGGTCAGTATCTATCAAAAGTGGTCCAAGGAAGGAACAGTGGTGAACCGGCGACAGGGTCATAGGCGGCCAAGGCTCATTGATGCACATGGGGGGGCGAAGGCTGGCCCGTGTGGTCCAATCAAACAGACGAGCTACTGTAGCTCAAATTGCTCAAGAAGTTAATGCTGGTTCTGATAGAAAGGTGTCAGAATACAATATAATTTGTTGCGTATGGGGCTGCATAGCCGCAGACCAGTCAGGGTTGCCCATGCTGACCCCTGTCCACCACCGAAAGCGCCAACAGTGGGCACGTGAGCATCAAAACTGGACCACGGAGCAATGGAAGAAGGTGGCCTGGTCTGATGAATCACGTTTTCTTTTACATCACGTGGATGGCCGGGTGCATGTTTGTCGCTTACCTGGGGAACACATGGCACCATGATGCATTATGGGAAGAAGGCAAGCCGGCGGAGGCAGTGTGATGCTTTGGGCAATGTTCTGCTGGGAAACCTTGGGTCCTGCTATCCATGTGGATGTTACTTTGACACATACCACCTACCTAAGCATTGTTATTCCCTGGTGGCTGTGGCCTCTTTCAGCAGGATAATGTGCCCTGCCACAAAGCAAAAATGGTTCAGGAATCGTTTGAGGAGCACGAGTTTGAGGTGTTGACTTGGCCTCCCAATTCCCCAGATCTCAATCCAATCCAGCATCTGTGGGATGTGCTGAACAAACAAGTCCGATCCATGGAGGCCCCACCTCACAATTTACAGGACTTAAAGGATCTGCTGCTAACATCTTGGTGCCAGATACCACAGCACACCTTCAGGGGTCCCTTAGTGGAGTCCATGCCTCGATGGGTCAGGGCTGTTTTGGCTGCAAAAGTGGGACCAACACAATATTAGGTCATAATGTTATGCCTGATCGGTGTATATTCGCAAGTGCAAGTTGAACATTAATTTCTCTTATTTTTCCCCAGATGACCTGCCTCGCAAACGACCTCCCACAATCTACAAACCACCCAATGCTGAGATGATCGCCTATCTGGACTTCAGTGTCTCAACCACAGGCATGCTGACAGGAGTGAAGGTGAGAGATCTCAATGGATGTGTTTCATCACGGTTTCAGGCAGTTTTGGTGAAATGCTAGGGTCATTGAATAACTGACCAATCAGAGGTGTTTTACCCAGATGGGATTTTGTTAATATATAGTGGTGTTCAAATGTCTGAGACAACTAGTGAAAATGCTTCTATTTTTCAATTTTCTCTTTTTAAAAATCACAATTTTTGGTTTAAATTAGATTTCCTGATTGTAAATGTTATCTTAGATGTTTTGGACCCCATTGTAGCAAATTTCTCCCTCTGACTTAAAACAAATGTCAGTTGAACTGTACATTTGAGACTCCCCTCTCTGATTGGCTGTCTATCAGATCTCTCACGCGGCGGTGAGCGCTCTGTGCCGCTCTATAAAGCTTCAGTGTGAGCTGTACTCCTCTCGCCAGATCGCCATCTGCCTCGACCCCTACTGTGGACTTGGTTTTGTGCTCTGGTGCCTTGCGAGGTAACAGATGGATACACACAAACAGTCGCATACTAATGACTCATACTAACATAGAAATGACTCACAGCTTTGTCATCTCACACTAAGGCTTGTTCCCTTCATAGTGGATATAAATGTGTTCTGAAGGTATTGTAAACCTAATATGTGCCCGTGTTCTGCAGTGTATACTCAGGTCATCAGTCCATCCTGATACCGCCTATGGAGCTGGAGAGCTCACTGACCCTGTGGCTGGGCACGCTCAGTCAGTACCGCATCAGAGACACCTTCTGCTCCTATTCTGTCATGGAGCTCTGCACCAAGGGCCTGGGAGGACAGACGGAAATGCTGAAGGTACATTTAGGGTACATGCATATGTGCACACATATATTAGCGCACTTAAAGTTGGCATAAAACGGAAGTTGTGATAGTGTTTTCTTCCCTATTGTGACGTATATCTGAGTGAAACGGCTTCTCGTACAAGAAAAAATGTTGGATGGGACTTGATTTTGTCCATTGTCCAGCTTTTTCACATCAAGGAAATTTTAGAGTCTGCCTCTGAGAAAAGTTTGCATATAAAGTAAAACACACCAAAGTCATTCACATCTCTGCTAATTTTCCCCACTAACAAAAATACAACATAGTTTGTCTTTTTTTTAAAAATCTTCACATGTTCCTCTAATGTTCTTCGTGTCCATCTGACTTCAGGCACGTGGTGTAAATCTGTCGTGTGTGAGGAGCTGTGTGGTGATTGCTGAGGAGCGTCCACGCTTGGCTCTCACACACTCCTTCTCCAAACTGTTCAAAGACCTTGGCCTCTCCATGCGGGCTGTCAGCACCGCTTTTGGGTCGAGAGTTAACCTGGCCATCTGCCTGCAGGTAGATTATCTGAAGTTCGAACTTTGCAAGTTGATTTTCCTTTGCAATATGTTTGTCAGACCTGCTGTTTCAGTTATTTGATGTGCAGCTGATCTGTATGTGTGTGGGTTTGTGTTTTTCATAGGGTACAACTGGACCAGACCCCTCAACTGTGTATGTGGACATGAAGTCCCTCCGACATGACCGGTAAGAGAAAGACAAACTCATATAAACGTACACACCAAACAAATAAGGTTTAAATACTAAAAGGTGAAGTGTGTTTTTTGTGTGTGAAAGTGCCAGTTTCTGGCTCAACCAATAGTAATTGCATTTTGTGCCATTAGTAGAGCAGAAACAGAGTTTTTACTGTTTTAAATGCTGTAGAATTATATCCATTATGAACTTGGGTTTTGTCATTTATGAAAAAGCTCCAGAGCTGCTGGTTCCTCTCGACTCTGAGTGATTATATATATTATATATCGACTCTTTCTTTTTGTATAACACTGATGATGGTGTTTCTGTGTTGTAGGGTGAGGTTAGTAGAGCGAGGAGCGCCACAGTCTCTTCCTCTCATGGAGTCTGGAACAGTAAGTGCATTCCACTGGTGGATCTATAATGAATGTAAAAAAGGGATTTTGTTAAAGCTTTCATTCCTCTTCCTCTCTCTTTTAGATTCTTCCTGGTGTCAGGGTGATCATAGTCAATCCAGAAACTAGAGGACCGCTCGGGGACTCTCACCTGGGAGAGGTGCGTTTATGTATATGTAAATAATAATTGGGTGTTTCTTCAGCTTTGTGCATTTTTAGAAAATAAGCTACTTTAAAACACACTTTCAAACACTCTTAATAAGTTATTTTATTTGTATACTAACAATCACAGGAGAATTGGTTAGGGTTGGGTAATTTTTTTCATTATTATGTTTTCTGAACCAACAAACATTTCAAATTATGTAATGTGTTTAATAGAATTTTGTGGTGAAAATTAGGCAAATTTCAAAGCTAGCATTATGTATCCCAAATACACCCAATGAAATAATATTTTCACAGCTTTTTTCAAGCTGTACACACAAAAATACAGCTTGATTGGAAATGACTCAAGATAAGTGATACCTTGATTTTTTTTTTTTCTCTGGTCGTCTCGTATTTCATCTGAAGTGTGGCTTTCAGACACTGTTTTTTCACTGAACTTTATTAGGGGCAAAATAGATTCTTATGCTTCTCCAGTAATACACTTCGCTCTTTCCCAGATTTGGGTGAACAGCCCCCACAATGCAACAGGATACTACACAATATATGGAGAGGAAAACCTGCAGGCTGACCACTTCAACACTAAGCTGAGCTTTGGAGATCCTCAAACACTCTGGGCCAGAACTGGATACCTGGGCTTTGTCAAGAGAACTGAACTCACAGACGCCAGTGGAGGTGAGAGAGATAAATAAAATTGGATGAATAAAGAATTAAGGATGCAGTGCTCATAATAGACTGGTGGGGGCAATGTACTGTGAGATGCAAATGTCTGAGACCACATTGAAAATATTGTTTGAAAATATTATAAAATATTGGATTTTGAAAAATGTTAAACCCAAAAATTAATTAATGTATGTTTAGATTCTAGGTCCCTAATCAAATTTAATGAAATTGTCTTTGAGACTGACCATTCTCAAAAAAAATTTTAATTAAAGTTTTACATAAATTGTTATGTGATCATGTAATTTATCATTTTATATTTTTTTTATTAAATAAGACATTGCAACTAGTGGTCTCAGACTTTTGGACCCCACTATACGAGATATATAAATTATGGGTAACACTTTACAATAAGGGGCTCTATCATACATCCGGCGCAATGTGGCACCAGGCGCAATGCAAGTGTTTTTTGCTAGTTTCAGCCCGATGCAGTTATCATTTTCATGGCCTGCGCCACGTTGTTTAAATAGCAAATGCATTTGCGCCCATTTGTGTGCCCATGGGCGTGCTGGTCTGAAAACGAGGTGTGTTCAGGCGCATTGTTGGTGCGTTGCTATTCTGAGGCAACTGAAAACGACTGCGCCATTGACCAACTGAAACCTGGTCTAAAGTCAATGGTGCAATATTTTTTTTGTTATTTAAAGAGCGCATTAGTAATATGCGCCTATAGGCAGGCCACAACTCGCATACACTTTGCTTATTACACACACAGGGACGCGCAGCAGCACACAAACATTTTTAAATATTAAAAATAAAAGGATTTCTCTCTGGGGAAGCGTTCAGTCTTTCCGTTTGCAAATTCCACCATGTAAATAGTGAATCCACCATGGTGCAAGCGCAACTGGCTTTTAAAGGGAATGGGAGATGAGACTCTGATTGGTTTATTGAACGTTACGCCCAAAACACAACCCTTTTAGACCATGCGCCTGGCGTGCCAACCGTTTTTCCCGTCGTTAAACTAGCAGAAGTGGATTCAGACACACCCTAAGTGCACTTGCGCTGTGCGCTTTAGACCATGCACTTAGATCGTTAAAATAGGGCCCAAGGTCTCTTTTGTTAACATTACTTAATGTATTATCTAACATGAACTAACTATGATCAATACATTTGTTACAATATTTATTCATCTTTCTTAACGTTAGTTAATAAAAATCCAGGTGTTCATTGTTTGTTCATGTTAGTTCATAGTGTATTGACTAATGTTAACAAATACAACTTTTGATTTTAATAATGTATTAGTAAATGTTGAAATTAACATTAACAAAGATTAATAAATGCTGTAGAAGTGAAGTTCATTATTAGTTCATATTAACTAATGAAACCTTATTGTAAAGTGTTACTAAACTTGGTAATTATGTGATGCATTGTTATGCCACAATAAATGAAGGTTCTTGTAAAAATGTCCCTGCTCGTAACACTTTATGTTTAGATCGCCATGACGCCCTGTTTGTGGTGGGCTCTCTGGATGAGACTTTAGAATTGAGAGGTTTGCGATATCATCCAATTGACATTGAGACCAGCGTGTCACGTGCCCACCGCAGCATCGGCGAAAGGTAACATCTCAGAGACACACTCTTTGCTTAATTTTTTTTCTTGCATTCATACTACCCTTTAACACTTACATGCTCTTTTTCCCTCTGCAGTGCTGTGTTCACCTGGACAAATCTGCTGGTGGTGGTGGCGGAACTCTGCGGATCAGAGCAGGATGCTTTAGACCTGGTTCCGCTGGTAACCAATGTTGTATTAGAGGAGCACCATCTGATTGTGGGTGTGGTGGTTATTGTTGATCCAGGGGTCATTCCTATAAACTCCAGAGGAGAAAAGCAGCGAATGCACTTGAGAGACTCCTTCCTGGCAGATCAGTTGGACCCCATATACGTAGCGTACAACATGTGAGCTGGGATATGGCCTGCCAGAGCGGTGCTATGGAGCCTGGCCTCAGAACTTGGATTGAGTTCATATACAGAAAGACTTGGCCCTGTTTATTCAGGGATAAGGTGTAATTTTCCAAAATACAAATGTGTGAGATGACTGTTTTGGAGAAGGGATGCTGTAATAGAATTTCCTTTTTGGTCAATTCCTTCTCCCCCAGAACCCCACTCTCTCAGAAAAATGCTACATAATGTCTGTCCAATACTTGGTCATGATTTAAACTGACTTGAATTACATAGCTCTTTTTTCTACTCAAACACACTCCTATTCTAGCACTGGCTGGCTTGTACTTTTTTTTTTTATTTTTTTTTTTTTTATTAAAATGAGCTTAAAGCCTCAGTTTGTAAGTTTTCACCTGGGTTGTTCGATTTCAGAATTTTTTATTCAGATTCCATGTTTTTGGAATCAATGGAATCGATTCCAGGAGTCAATTCTCAGACTAAATGTTAAGTAATAAAAGGGAGTTAATGTGAAATCTTAAAATAAACAGTGCAATATAAACTATAATGATTCATAGAATGAATGATAGGAGCTCATGATGGATGGATGGACGGACTACGAAAGGTCAGTGGAGTAATTAAGTAGATTTAGCAATATAAATTCTGTATTTTGAATTAGTGTTGTAAGACTCTTTTGGGTTGTGTAGTAGTGTGATAATCAAGGTAATGAACACAGACTTAACAGACTAGGACGTCACGACCCTGAATCCCAAAAGTATATATATACAGGATTGATCTGCAACCCAGCTTATCTATGGTGCTGTGTTACAGGGCTCCAAAATGTAATATTTATTGGACAGCATTGGGGTAATAGGGGTCATTTGTCATTCATCAGATGCTTGTGTCCAAAGCATCTTAGATTATACTTAATACAGGGACAGTCCCTCTAGAGCAACCTGGGGTTAAGTGCCTTTGTTAAGGTCAGTATTGGTGATAGGACGTTTCTGTAACGCTCCAGTTCATAGAATGCCCTTACCCAGGTTAAAACCCACACCTTCATCCACCATCATTTTGGTTAACACACACAAATGTATTAGTGAGACTGCAGCTGTCAGCTCATTTTGCTCTGTCAGCAAACCATTTAGTGTTTTAAATCTTACCACTGGGGCTTTAACAAAGTTTATTACAGATATGCAGCTATTCAGGTGATCTTTTCATTTGTTTTAATTCTACAGTATTTACAAAATACAATATACAGTTTTACTTAGTTTTTACTAGAAAAAACTGCAATGTAATACCCAATACATTTTTCTTTTTCTTTTTTTTACCCATATTCAGCAGGTTATTAAGGATTGACATTATTTTAATATTCAATTTGTTATTATCAGTTGAATAGCTGAATTGAGATGTGTTAAATGCTTTGTACATCTGATATGGACCCTTTTATTTAATGCAAATATGAATAATGTTTCAAAAAGAGGACCACTATCTATCTATCTATCTATCTATCTATCTATCTATCTATCTATCTATCTATCTAGATAGATATCTAGATATAGATATATAGAGACAGCATGATGCTGCAAAGGCAAAAATTTGTTCAATGAATTACTCAGTGAAAACTTCATTCCCTCAGCCCCCTCAAGTTCAGCATGAGGATAATCATCCCTATGTTTTTCATTATCCTTTATGCACTTTATTAGATAAATGCAGATATATTCTGTAACATGGACTATTAATATCTTTCAATAAGGGCATATGTGTGGTTTTTATTATATAATTACTTGCATTATTGAGTAGCATATGAAAGTGAAGGCACATAAAAACAAATTTTTTGGGACTAAATGCCCAGTCTAACCTCAATACCTGCATTTACAAACTGTTCTCAGTTTACTTCTCCACATATAACAGTAAGAAACATGACTGCAACATTCAACTTCAAACCTCATCACACACCAAGCCCAAACCAAACACAAACTGAGATACGTATAGCTCTATTTTTGCTCTCATCTAAAGGTGCTTATACACATCAGGACTAGCCATTTAAACCTCTAAATGGCAAAAAAATAAAATAAAATAAAAAAAATAATTCAGGCATCTGTACAATAAAATAAAACAACTGTAAAATAACACAACTCTCTGTACAAGCAAACCCCTATGTGAACACCTAACTGTACAAAGGCATAGATTTTACATGTTTGGCAAAGGATCTTCTGTACTATAGCCATTTTTACCAGGAATGACTAACTTCTTGTAAACCATAAATAACTGTAAATAATTGCTTGTGTACAGATGAGAAATTCTACTGTACTGTAAGTTAGTTGCTGTATTCTGTCAGATTTTTTGGATTAATATGAATATTAACTACTGTCACTGACATTCCTTCGTAGCTGAACGAGGGTCTGAAGTTGAAGACTGGTTGTAAATAGCTTGCTCTTTTTCTGTTTGTTCTTTTCTGATCGATCAGAAATGTGATGGGTTGAAGTCTGTGCTCAGATTTGTCTGTCATGCATTTCTATTTAAAATTCAGATTCAGAAATCTTACGGTATGTACAAGTTTTAATGATGTAAGCATGATAAAGTCAAGCACTGCGGGGGCTTGAAAGACTTCTTTCAAAGTCCTTACACAACCGATCACTACAGTATGTTAGCCTAACCTCATTCTGTACGATGGGGTTGAGTATGTGTGCGTATGTATGGTCACAGCGTTGAAAGATCATTCGTTTGTTGAGTTCCATAATACCCTTTCCCAAATCAGAGACACTGTCATGAAATGTATTCTCTCATTCTCACGTTCGTCATTAATGGCATCAGAGCTGAGTTTATGCGATGAAAGCACAAGCGAGTGAATGAGCTTTTTAAATGGGGCATTCAGGGAAATAGTGCTTTCCAGGATGGAGAGGATATTCATTTATAAATATTCACTTTCATGTTTGCAATGATTTTTGTTCTTTAAATAAAAGAATTTATTTGTCATTTGCGTTAACCACGTCTTAATATATACAAAAACAAAACAATAAATAAGACATAATCGGTTCAGTTAATTGATAATCTGACATACCAGCTAAGTGCTGGAAGCAAAAGAAATGTTTCACACACTATGCAACCAGCTGCAGTTAAATTCAAAGTACACATCCAGCACTAACTATACAAGAAAAAAAACGTGAATTATTTGCTTGCTAAGTATAAAATAATAAAATAGGAACATACAACATTTTTTTGTTTAGACAATGCATATTACTCTTATGTGTTGATAAAAAGATTCTGTCCAGTTCTTATAATATTAATAATAAGAACGTGACATTTCACATTCATGGATATAAATGAAAGTCATGATTATGCAAGCAAGCATTTCCCTGCTGGTTCACATTTCTTTTCTTTTTTGTACATTGGTTACTGTAACTGTTTTATACTACAATGAAAAACACGAAAAAATAATAAAAGGCTTTTATTTTGCATCTCTGAAGTTTGTATTTTTATAACTTTTCTGTCTGTCTATCTGTCTTTCTCTCTGTTTGTCTGTCTATCTATATTGGGCATTATATTATAAAGAATTTCACCATAAAATTTAATATGGTTTCATTTGTCATGTTGTGAATTTCTATATTCTGCATGGCAGATACTATAATCACAAACAAAATGTTCAAAGCATATTCCAAAATGTAACTTATTTGTACTACAAATGAAGTCACTGCAAGCTTATTATGAAGATTGCTGCGACTCCATTTCTAGTAAAAATAAATGAACATTTTTGTTTGTGATTATACTTTTTGACATGCATAAGGCCTATAGAAATAAATGCATTGGTTTCATTCATGTTCCCAGACCCCTTTTGCGTTTCAGTGTGATATTGGCCAATCACAAAGCTTAATACAGATTTACGTAACACGTCCTTCTAGGGGGCGGCGCTTATTGCGGCCTTTAGAAAAAAAAACCCTCAAGCCATCTAGATTTTTCAATGGAAACCGCCCAGGTTTATTCTATGCATTATTAAATAATTACTTTTCAAATTATATCTCGAATATTGGCATCTATATAGACGGCGTCGTTGTTCCCAGGAGCGGTTCAAACGGATAAAAGGTAAAGCGTTGCTTTTGTTTTGTACTCTTTCTCTTCTGCCGACCTGTCGGTGCAGTCATGGCGCCCGTCCGCTCGGTTGTAGCACTCGTCTTACGGGAAGGTGTTTTAATGGCTCCCCGTATCGCTGACGTCTGTTGACGCGGGCACTTGCGTGCCAGTGACTAGCTTGGAACTTTCTGCAGAGCGCGGCATAAAGTCGCCCACAGGCTTCACAACACACCGCAGCGGTTTATTTTATTTAGAGATGCGCTTTTGATCAGGATCTCATGGGGGAATAAGACTTAAAGACTCTGACACTCGTTAAATATTTGCAACATCACTTAAAAATCTATCAATCTCTTGTGATGGAGCTTTTGTGTAAGTTAGTAGAAACAAACCCGCTTATAAATACTGGCGGGATATTATGTATTTTGACAGATAAGTTAGGAAATGAAATCATAGAGATGTCTAATTTTATTTAGCCTGTTAGCTGCTGTAGCCTTAGATTTGTTAGTTTTAAATGCGGACTTTTAACAGATAATATTATCGAAAATATTGAATCAACAGGTCAGTATATCTCAAACGGTTATTTTAGCTTAATTAAAATAGAAATTAGCCAGATATTGCTAGTTTTTTTTTTGGAGGAATGTGAGTATTTGATGGGCGTTATTTAGCATCCGGTTGTGTATGAAGTGCTGTTAATAACAAAGCATCTGATTTACTGCTACAAGAGCAGTAATGTCTTCCATGTTTTTACCATTACTTTGTAATTTAGTGATTTTTATTTCTCATTTATTGTACTGCTTACATGATTTTACTGAATTCAAATCTTAAATGAGGACATTTGCAGCATGGTTGCAGTAATAATGTGTAAAAGTGTGTGTGGTGGAGCAAAAGGTTTGAGAGGGACTGACTCAGGGCTGGGGTAAAATGGAAACACTGACTAAATCAAGGCCTTTTACTGTTAGCCAGGGTTGACCACAACACACACACACACACTGTTTCTTCAGCATTCTCATGTTTGCTGTCAGTCTGTAAAATAATACATCGAAAAGTAATAGGGCTCAGCAGTTTTTTGTTCCTGTAGTTCAGATTTCTGTTTTTCTGGAAAAAACAAAAAAACAAAACACTGGTTCCCATCTATATGTATTATAAATTAGTTTTAATTTAAATTTACATTTTGTTATTACAAATTTGTGTTTGTAAGAATAAATGTACATTTTCTTTTAATTTTTAAAATAAAAATTCTCTTTTTTAAATTTTTACAATTTTAATTTAAATTCTATTAAAAGAGTATTATTTATTACTAAACATTTTTGCATTTGTTTGCAAGGAATAAAATGTATGTACATGATCAAAAATATAAGATGTCAGGAACCTGGAAATGAAGAGGAAATTAATAAAAGGACGTGGATATTTCTGTAACTACTATTTACTTTTTTTTTTTTTTTTTAAAGTTATATAGCCATAAATTGCTCATTTTTAATTATCACAGAAAAGTCTGATTAGGTACTACATTTGAATTTGAATTTGCTTCAAGACCATTAAATATTATGTATATGCAGTAGTATGAATATGGGTAGTATGAATGAAATTTGGACGTACTACGTCCACCATGTTGTTACTGTCACGTGACCTACCAGCGTCAGTTGCGTCGCTTCACTGTCATTCATAAATCCCCTCCTGTAGCTTCAAGGGATAGTAAAGTGTCCATCGAATGCACACTTCAGTGTTTTGGCGGAATTAGTAGGTCATCTTTTTTTGATTAGTATGTATTCAGACATGCTACTCTTTTGGCGTACTGTTTTACGCATACTATATAGTAGGAAAGTATTCGATTTCGGATGCAGCATAGGAAATTCAAAAATTGTGTTATATGGGTAACACATTGTGTCAAAAAAACCTGTTATATGGGTACTGACCATGGAAATCATCACGTATTGACCAAAATCTGTCTCAATGTTCATTTGCAGTGGCAATGGAGGAGGTCCAGCAGAACAACAGTAATGGCTCTGAGTCCCAAACTGTTGCCATCCCCACAACTATAACTGCCTCTCACATATCACAGATAGCACAGGTAAATTTCTCGATTTTAATCGATTCTCATTTTCACGAAACAATATCAATCCGTGTATCATTCGTTCAGTCGTTTTTTGATTTAATATTGAAAGTAGAAAAGTCATTTTTTCAGAAAAACGAAAAAAACAAGATTTCGGCTTGATTTTTCGTTCAGAGGTAGAAAAATGAATAAACAGTTTGAATATTCTATTTCTACACGTGGGCGGGAATTATACACCCCTTTCTGCTGATTGGTCAGCCGAAGATCAAACTATTCCTTCATCAGTTCTTCCTCAGTTCAGCACAGCAGAATAAAAGTCCTGCGCTGCTACAGCTGTACGGATTCTTAACGCGTTTATTGCAGCTCATTCTCATCAAACAACCAGACTAACGAATGGCTCGACACAACCCGTACCGGGGCAGAGCCTAGACAGGGCTTTCTTCTGTGTAGACCGGCGATTTTAGACCAGAAAAGTGCCGGGGGGGCTGCAAAATAATTTGCTGTATCCTACCGTATTTTCCGGACTGTAAAGTCACGTTTTTTTATCATGATTTATTCCAAAGTGACTTATATAATGCATTTAACGTCAAATAATCGAAATGTTGACTTTTTAAAGTAGGCGCGTCCAGTATTCGCTGTATTTAGTTCATGTTTGTGGTGTGTGCCAGAAAGATGTTCAAGGGGACGGAGACGCGCTAAAGCAGCGCATCCTGTTGTTTTCTTTATTTTTCAAAGACATGACATTTTGTAGTAATTTTGAATGTACACAAATAAAATAAACATTTTACTGTTTCGAATGAGGAAAAAATCCAAGTGATGGCGCCTCGCGCGCTCACATAACATATCAGTTCTGGCATTGCTAACTTGACATCGCAGCCTGTTCATTATCAAAATAAAACCAAACATATAAAAAGTTATTCTGCTTAATTGAATTTGTCTATTGTACAATATTAAGGCTGTGCCAGTCAGTACTTGCTGTTATTCAAAACTCATATATCTGCATGTGAAGATGCCGATTTAGTCTATATGCATATGGGACTCGACTGAAGTATGAAGCCTTCTTTACATAAATAGTATAATAGCATCCAAATGTTACTTTGCAAATATGGAAACTTTGGACTGAATGAGAGATGCACAAGCCCAACGTCGATACAGTTTCAATTTAAATAAATTAATTTAGGCTTGGTGTTTAAAATAAATGTTTGTAATAAATGGCACAATATATTTTTATATAGGCTTCTATGTATATTTTTATTATATGGCTACTTATATTTTTCATTTTTGTTGTTTTCTGAATACCATTCATTTAAGGATTTGTCATACAGTGAGGGGAAGTAAAATACGCATAGCCTACATGTTAATAGTGTTTATAATGTTAATGTTGTATTTTATTTACCGGTGCGTTACACTACTTCTGAATGTAGGCTAATAATAAAATGCAGTTACAATGCAATGTTCGCGTGTTTCTCTCTCATGTGACTTACACTCCGTGCGACTTTTCTGGCAAATACGGTCAATTATAAAATGTGCTGTATTATTACAAAATGCATAGGATGCATTATAGCTATATATTGTATTCATTACCCCCACCCACATTAACTTTGGGCTTAATCACTGTTATAGCCTAATTATAAGGGGGTCATTGGACATTTATTTTGGTGTAGACAAATTCACTAATACTCAATTTCACGAGTTCACACTTACATATAATTTATAGAGAGTAAATTTAAATGCGTATTTGGCGTGTTGTCCGGGGGGAGGGCTTCGAGCTCGGAATTTGGCCCGAACCCAGAGTACCCCCCGTGTATGTAAGTGGTTTAGAACTAAAAGTGTGGAGAAGGGGTGGTGGAGGGATGCTGAAGAACTGTCAATAATGGAGGTAAGACTGCTGCGTTTATACACTCACCTAAAGGATTATTAGGAACACCATACTAATACTGTGTTTGACCCCCTTTCGCATTCAGAACTGCCTTAATTCTACGTGGCATTGATTCAACAAGGTGCTGAAAGCATTCTTTAGAAATGTTGGCCCATATTGATAGGATAGCATCTTGCAGTTGATGGAGATTTGTGGGATGCACATCCAGGGCACGAAGCTCCCGTTCCACCACATCCCAAAGATGCTCTATTGGGTTGAGAGCTGGTGACTGTGGGGGCCATTTTAGTACAGTGAACTCATTGTCATGTTCAAGAAACCAATTTGAAATGATTCGAGCTTTGTGACATGGTGCATTATCCTGCTGGAAGTAGCCATCAGAGGATGGGTACATGGTGGTCATAAAGGGATGGACATGGTCAGAAACAATGCTCAGGTAGGCCGTGGCATTTAAACGATGCCCAATTGGCACTAAGGGGCCTAAAGTGTGCCAAGAAAACATCCCCCACACCATTACACCACCACCACCAGCCTGCACAGTGGTAACAAGGCATGATGGATCCATGTTCTCATTCTGTTTACGCCAAATTCTGACTCTACCATCTGAATGTCTCAACAGAAATCGAGACTCATCAGACCAGGCAACATTTTTCCAGTCTTCAACTGTCCAATTTTGGTGAGCTCGTGCAAATTGTAGCCTCTTTTTCCTATTTGTAGTGGAGATGAGTGGCACCCGGTGGGGTCTTCTGCTGTTGTAGCCCATCCGCCTCAAGGTTGTGCGTGTTGTGGCTTCACAAATGCTTTGCTGCATACCTCGGTTGTAACGAGTGGTTATTTCAGTCAAAGTTGCTCTTCTATCAGCTTGAATCAGTCGGCCCATTCTCCTCTGACCTCTAGCATCAACAAGGCATTTTCGCCCACAGGACTGCCGCATACTGGATGTTTTTCCCTTTTCACACCATTCTTTGTAAACTCTAGAAATGGTTGTGCGTGAAAATCCCAGTAACTGAGCAGATTGTGAAATACTCAGACCGGCCCGTCTGGCACCAACAACCATGCCACGCTCAAAATTGCTTAAATCACCTTTCTTTCCCATTCTGACATTCAGTTTGGAGCTCAGGAGATTGTCTTGACCAGGACCACACCCCTAAATGCATTGAAGCAACTGCCATGTGATTGGTTGATTTAGATAATTGCATTAATGAGAAATTGAACAGGTGTTCCTAATAATCCTTTAGGTGAGTGTATACCTCTTATTGTTGATTAGCTGAGTGCTCTCCACTTGTGTCAATTATCTGAATGCGCTCCTCCGAACATTGTTAATAAAACATTATACAAAATAAACTCAAAGTAATAACTGCTGCGTATTTCCTGAACACTTCAATGGTCTGCGCCTGACTGGTGTGTTTATCTGCTTATTTAGTTTAAGTTTAACCCATTTAACCCATCGCAATTTATTGGAACTGTGTGAACTAGGGTAACTACCTTGGTGGTGTTCTGCTTATTACCTTCTTTTTTCAGAACACACACACACACACACACACAAATGTCCTGCTCGCATTTGCCTTTTTTTTTTTTTTTTGCAAATATGTCATAAAATAATCCATATATGCAACTCGTGCCATATATTCCAAGTGCTCTGGTGAGTAACAAACCGAAATGGCAAGTTATTACAGGCTTTGATGAAAATCTTGTGTTGCAGTCCTGTGTACGAGTGTGCAGCAGCTTGCGCTGCGTACAAGCATCCTTTTGGGATATCAGTTATAATCAATTTTAATAAAACACAAGGCACAAATCATAAAATGAGAGAGTATGTATTTTAATATCTCTGTTGTTCTCCGGTTGTCTAATTGCAACGCATTATTCTTTCCTTTTTGTATTAGTGTTTAAAATATTTATATATTTTATTTATTTATTTATTTTATTTACTTAACCAAGATAGGCTATGACAGCCGTCATATATCCTGCCAGCTGATGCAAAGAGGTGAATTTTTATCTACACAGAAGAAAGCCCTGTCTAGGCTCTGCCCCGGTACAGGTTGTGTCGAGCTATTCGTTAGTCTGGTTGTTTGATGAGAAAAATATGAAATGTAGTTGCAATAAACGCGTTAAGAATCCGTACAGCTGTAGCAGCGCAGGACTTTTATTCTGCTGTGCGGAACTGAGGAAGAACTGATGACGGAATAGTTTGATCTTCGGCTGACCAATCAGCAGAAAGGGGCGTATAATTCCCGCCCACGTGTAGAAATCGAATATTCAAACTGTTTATTAATTTTTCTACCTCTGAACAAAAATGAAAAATCAAGCCGAAAACGAGCTGTTTTCTCGTTTTTCTACTTTCAATATTAAATCAAAAAACGACTGAATGAATGATACACGGAATAATATTGATTCTTAAATCCCAAGAATCGATTAGTTTATCCTGTTTTCAGTTGATGAATGAACGGATCATTGTAGTGCGCCTCTCGTCCAATAAATCGCAATAATCTTTGTGCTTTACTTTTGATATGAAACAAAGTCTCAGATTTCGAATTACGTCCATTTTATTACAAAATTAAAAAAATATCGTTTTGGCGCTGTGAATTGTAAAGTTAGCATTATAACTTTATTATTATAAAAAAGTAATTTAAGTGTTTGTAAACAAACCAGTTAATTTTAACCTTCAATATTATAGTAATGTAGTACCAACTGACTCCCTGTAGAGTTTACAGCATTAGTTGAGAGATTTTCTTTTCCTCAAGGAAATTTGCCATGTACTGTATCTGATATATCCAAAATATTCGATATCAAAGCTGATTGAATCGAAATTTGAATCGAATCGAAAGCTTGTGAATATAAATTAAATTGTGAAATTTGTGTCAATACCCAGCCCTAGTACTTATGTACACACATTTTCATGATGTATAAATATGTTGTTTGACTAAAACAGCAATAAATATGCTTGTTTCATGTTATGCATCATCATCATATTGTGGAAAGATGTCTCTGGGTGGGAATCCAGTGGCTGTGGTTCAGCTGCCCAGCGGTCAGTTCCAGGTTCAAGGTGTGATTCAGTCAGCACAGTCATCAGTTATCCAGTCTCCACCAGCACACGCACAGGTAACATGCGCACACACACAAATTCCTGATCTTTGTTTTTACATCAGGTTGGAATCAGTGACGTGTTTTCCCTCGACTTAAACACTGTTTCCTATTAGGGTCAAGGATCTGACAGTGATGATTCTCAGGAATCAAGCGACAGTGGGGCATCTAACCAGAAGTCAAGAGAGCTCTTGGCTCGCCGCCCATCCTACAGGTATAGAGCATAGGGGGAAAAAATGCATGGCTCCATTGCGCCTGATGAATACCCCAAAATCACAGATTCTTTTAATACTTTTAAATCTTACTCGCCTTCATTTTGTTGTTGGAGAATCAAGGGAGTTAGTGCAGAATTGAACCCAGTGGTCTTGCAGACCCTCTGACCACATCTAGCAAGGTTAAATTTATCAGAGCCATTCGGTTGGGTGGACGCTTATGGCTTAGGCAGTGACCAGCAAGCTTCTTCTCACACTGAGGAACTGGATCTGTTCCATAATATTCCCGCAGTAAATGCACAGTTCACAAAAATCCATTCTTTTTCATGGTGATTGTGTAACCAAGCATTTTCTCCCAAGCATGGTTCTCCCGTACTTTAATGACTAATTAAAAAAAAAAAAAGAGAGAGAGACAGAAGACATTTTTAGTTAAAGTCTGCCTGTTATGGAAATTAAAGGAAGTTAAATATTATGCGGGCACATCAATTAATACAAATAATGTGCACGGATAAATAATTTATAATAAACACTGCAATGATGCATAAAAATGAGATTGTCAATTTTGATTTCATTGTGACTTTAATGCACTTTTTTCTCATTAATATATAATGCTTTCTCCGGCACGCACCAAATACATTTAAAGGGATAGTTCACCCAAAAATGAAAATTACCCCATGATTTACTCACCCTCAACCTATCCTAGGTGTATATGACATTCTTCTTTAAGACGAATACAATCGGAGTTATATTAAAAAAATGTCCTGGCTAATCCAAGCATTATAATGGCAGTGAATGGCAGCCCAAAATTTGAAGCCCAAAAAAGTGCATCCATCCACATGGCTCCGGGGGGTTAATAAAGGCCTTCTGAAGCGAAGCGATGTATTTGTGTAAGAAAAATATCCATATTTAAAACTTTATAAAGTAAAATATCTAGCTTCTGCCAGACCGCCTTCCATATTCAATTTACAAAGAAAGTGTAATGCCTCTCGCAGTTCAAAAAGCTTACGTTGTGTCCGACGTCATACATCACGGCAGTTACGCTTTTTTCGTAAGTTGAATATGGAAGGTGGTCTGGCAGAAGCTAGACATTTTACTTTATAACGTGTTAAATATGGATATTTTTCTTACACAAACCCATCGATTCGCTTCAGAAGGTCTTTATTAACCGCCCGGAGCCGTGTGGAGTACGTTTATAATGGATGGATGCACTTTTTTGGGCTTCAAATATTGGGCTGCCATTTACTGCCATTATAATGCTTGGAAGAGCCAGGACATTTTTTAATATAACCCAAGGGCGTAGTTTTGGTTTGAACATTGGGGGGGTTGAAGTGTGAACCGTTTAGCGGGTTCCCGGGGCATGCTCCTTTATGAGATTTATTTGTTTGTTTGTTTAATTTTGCAAAATGGTCTTTTGTGGTATCATCCACACATGCGTTGATAACATAACTGCAAAAAAGTAATAGTACTTGCTTGTTTTGGTTCCCCCCACAAACTACACCCCTGTATACACCTAGTATGGCTTTAGGGTGAGTAAATCATGGGGTAATTTTCATTTTTAAGTGAACTATTCCTTTAATATACCCAATTACAAACATTCGTATGATTTACAAAGCTCACATTAAGGACATCTTAAATCAGTTTATGCAATTGTTTATGTTTGTGTGGTATTTTTTTATTCTTATTTCGAAACGTTTCATGTCGAAATCACAGAGAAATGTCATTTATTTTATCACCCCTCTCTTGCATTCATAATAGGTGACTGTGTCAGAGGTAAAACAAAAGAAGGTGGCAATATTGTTAATGCAGCATAAATGTATTTATTTACATTTAATCACATACAAGTTGATTTTTGACTCTTGTGCAGAAAACAAGATGAGCACTGATTTTCATTCCATTTCCATGGGAACCAAAAGCTGTTTCTGATACTATGAAATGAGGCAGGCTAGAATCAGCATATTTAGTACTTTTTTGTAATCAAATAAAAAAAATATTTGTGTAGACTATGGGTTTTTTGCTTCTGGATCCTTTTTCGCTTTATTTCAGACATGTCCTTACACACATAGGGTAGTTAAAAGTAAAAAATGCCAACCTCTAAATTCCAGGCATGTTTTTGAAAACTTTCTGTTCCTTTTTGTGTTTCAGGAAGATTCTAAATGATCTATCAGCTGAGGAAGTGGCGACTCAGAATGAGGGAGAAGAGGAAAGCTCTACCTCCTCTGCCATAACAAGTGTCTCGCTCCCCACCCCAATCTACCAGACAAGCACTGGCCAATATAGTAAGCCAAGCCAGCATGCTGTTTGAACACAATGGGTTTTGTGAGGTATTGAATGCATCATGTGGTAATTTCCTACATACTGTATTTTGCAACAGAAATGAAGCAAATGGTTGCGTAAGTGCTTAACGACAAATGATACAAAAGCCGACGCAGTTTGGTTTTTTTTTTTAATTACAAACTTGATTTTCATAGTGTATATTAGGGGTGTAATGGTTCAATTTACTCACGGTTTGGTTTTTATCACGGTTTTAGGGTGATGGTTTCAGTACGGTTCGGTATGTGCTATGTTCAGGGAAATTAGTTATTAGCTATATTCAACTGTCAAATAAAAATAAAGAAAATAAGAACATATAATCAAACCACAAGCAACAACACAAATACATACAGTGGTTTACAGATACAGAAACTGAATAAAGTAATCAAATATAAAATAATAACATTGCATATTATAATCTTCACTGTATTAAAGATTAATCATTATTGAAGTTACAAAAGCTATTCAGTCAAGAGCAGTGAGTGATTTCTTTGTCATTTGTTGTTTGATTAACATTAAAAACACAGACAGCAGGAATAGGCTTCTTTCCCTTTAGAACATAATGCACAGATCCGTACTGTTACACATGAACACGTCTTTCTCGACTGTTTACATTTTTCTTAAGACATAACTACTATGTTTGCTAGGATACTTGCCAAGACGGGCATGTTGACACTTTTTTGTGTGAAATTGTCCGTTCAAGCGCAAGACTTAAAAGAGAACTCAATATTTGCACGCTATCTGCAACGCGCCGTGTGCGCGCTTCAGATAAGTGGACACACACACACACAAATCTTCTCTCAGCGCGCGAGTTCTTTCGCGTCTTGCTCTTGAATGTTTGCATGGCTTAAATAAGTTTAGTTTAAACACAAACACAATGTGTGGTGTTCAGGTCTCACCTGCGCTCGCACGCTATCAACACCCGGGTGATGACAGCGTAAATGACTGGGTCATGTTCGAGCATACGGCTCTCGCATACAGGAGTGACTGTTTTTTCCACGCTTTTTGATCATCGCTGTTGTAATGTATTGGGAAGCCAGAATGTGTATCCATCCACAGAAACATACATTGGCCTCTGTTGGTCTGTTTTACGCGTTGTTATTTTCAACAAACCTTATTATAGATGTGTCGTCAGATTATGATTATTATTTTTTTTTTTTTTACCAAGAACCGTTACATCCCTAGTGTATATACAGTATGCACAATTGCATAAAATCACATTAAAAAGTTATCTTCATGCACGATTCATAATATACTGTAAACCATCCGTCACAATTTTGTTTGCTCTTTGCAGTTGCGATTTCATCCAATGGCTCGCTGCAGCTCACCAGTGCTGGTTCAGAGGGTATGCAAAGCCTGCAGACTCTCACCATGACCAACTCGAACCCAAGCCAGCCAACTATACTGCAATATGCTCAGACTGCCGACGGACAACAGATTCTGCTGCCTAGTAACCAGGTGGTGCTCCAAGGTTGGCAAGCAAAGGCAAAAAGACCTATTCAATTGGCAATCAGCTCATATTGTTGCTTTAGTACACATGGGACACACTCTGGCTGTGATACTGTTTTGTAGGTGCAGGGGGAGAAATGCAAGCTTATCAGATCCGCTCCTCTTCCTCTTCGCTGCCTCAGACCGTTGTTATGACATCGCCCGTTATCAGCTCTCAGGGCAAGAGCGATGACCCGCAAATGAAGCGAGAGATACGCCTGGCAAAGAACAGGTGGGTGTATTTGAGCGAAAAAGAATGAATTTGTTTAGATAGATG
Organism: Coreius guichenoti; assembly: GCA_039654105.1. Classification (NCBI taxonomy): domain Eukaryota; kingdom Metazoa; phylum Chordata; class Actinopteri; order Cypriniformes; family Gobionidae; genus Coreius; species Coreius guichenoti. The sequence goes on along the minus strand of CM077180.1, from coordinate 30,621,141 downwards.
AAGTTTGTTGTAGGTACTTTTTTTTTTTTTTGCATTGTTAGCCTAACTGTGCTTTTTGTCTAAACGGAATCTCTGCATGCAGGGAGGCAGCCAGAGAGTGTCGCAGAAAGAAAAAGGAGTACGTGAAGTGTTTGGAGAACCGTGTGGCTGTCCTGGAGAATCAGAACAAGACTCTTATCGAGGAGCTCAAGACGTTAAAGGACCTGTACTGCGTAAAAACCGGCTAGTGGGACATCTCTCCAATCATGCTAATGGGACTTTACTGGCAGACCTGTCTGCCTATGTGCTTATACAAAAACAGACACAGGGACTTTTTTTTGGCATTGGGAATACATTTAATCCTTCTGCCAAATGCTTGTTTTTATACAACTCATTTTTAACTAATAGCCTAAGAACGATTGACCAGAAACAGCAGCAACAGTTATGCTTTTAAGAATAGATGGAAAGAGGGATACATTTTTCCATTAACATATTTTCCTTTGCAGTCAACAGATGTTTATATTTGTATATGTATCTTGTGCAAGCATTGGCACGTCTACACTGGGAGATCTTGCTTTATTCTTGACCCATTTGGTTTCCAGGGAATTTTGAATGTTAATATTATTGAAGCGCTAGCTTAAATGAGTTTTTTTTTCTATGGTAGAAGTGACAGTGGTATTTTTACACCTTTCTCAGAAGCGCTTGTATGTATGAAAATTGTGCCGCGATTGTGTGTTTCATGAAGTCATGCAGCTGTGTTCTTTGCATTTTTGCTATTTCCCCCTTTATAGGAAGCTCTGGTATTCCTATCCCCATTCCATATTTTATTTCACTGAGTTTTAGTGAGACGTTTTCTACAGACAGCAGAATTTAAGGTGAGGACTTTCAGCTTTATTATTGTAAGTAACATGAAACAGTGGTAAGTTAATTTAAGCCTTATTCTGGATTGATAGACTAATCGTGTATAATTTAAACCGTGTCCTTTTTAGTCCAAGCCTTTGTAATATGTCTGACTCATCTTTAAGCCATATACACACTTGGGTTAGGACCGTTGTTGGTTTTAACTTAATAATTGGCCCAAGGCTTACCACTGTTTATAAGCCAAGCTGTTACAAGACAATCGAATCAGGGAGCATATGATGAAAAAACAATGTCACTTGTTTTTGTTAAAGTGAAAAAGCTAAATAAATATTTTTCCAGCCTTTCACTGTTTTTCTCCCTTTCCGTTTCAATGTTGTTTGACTGCTTTCTGGGTCAAGGAGCCCCTTGAAAAACTACTCAGATGGTCAGATAGCAGATGCAAGGTTAGCTTATGAAATTATGTTGGTCAGTACTTGGGGAAAAAATAACGCCTTGGTTGATGCATTAAAAAAGAAAGCCAGAAAACCATTTCACATTTAAAAATTATAGCTTTATTTTTTTCATACCAAATATAAAGAATAGTATGGAGCCCTAAAGGGACATGGTGGTGGGGAAAAAAATCAGATGGGAGGAAAAATAATGGGTTAGTGCTTTTGCATTCTCTCGCAAATGTTGAGCAACATTGTGTTTGCAAAGTTTATATATATATATATATATATATATATATGCCTACTCTTAGCTAATCCCATGATATTATAACAAGTATAGAAGTGTAAAGGCAAAAATTAAGTTTATGCTTCATAAATATATCTTTTAAAAGTGATACACTTTGTATGACACGCATTCCTCCTAACCACTAGATGGCTTTATGGCTCTTTTATGCATTCATTTTTAAAAGCCTTGTTTTACCTGCTTGTATTTTTGTACCATCTTGATAGTGATGTGTTACAGACAGGATATTCAAGATACAGTGATATAAAATATAAAATGAAGTCTTTGCATGTTAAACAAACCTATTTTATGGTTTAATATAAATTGCGCATCCATGCAAACACATTTAAAAGAAGATGGTGAAATGAATCCGCTTACTGAAAGAAAACATGCTTCAGAAAACCTATAGAATACCTATGGCGTCAAATTTTGAATATGAATTCATAACCAACAATGTGTGGTTTGATCATAAAAAACAGGAGCTAGGATGTAGCGTAGATGTAGGTCAGAAAAGCCAGCTGCCTCAATGTGCTTCCAAGTAACACAGGTTGTATCACAGCCATCATTTAAACAGTACCTGACAAACATACCAGTAAGGTTAGACTCGTATTCCATTGTGGTCATATTCTTTGTTACCAATATTCCAACATTGACGTGTTAAATGGATACATCCTGGTGTTATAGCAAAAAATAAATGAATAAATAAATATTATAATAATAATCAAACCACTTTATAATCATTATCATATTTCTCAAACGCGAACCCAAATGTATTTGAAGTTTTTTTCCCCCCCATACGCCTACTATTACGGAATACAATGGGGAAAAAGTAATAATAAAAAAAAATCAGGAGGAAAATAATTCAGTGACTGAAAAGAGCTCTTGCTATAGGTATTCTTGTTATACCATATCGAAGTAAAATACCAAAGTGTTATGTTATTCTCCTGACGTTTAAAAATAGAGCAGGAAGGAAATTTTACAGTTCATTCAGTCAAACTATGGATAAGGATTATTTGTAGCGCAACTTTATAATTTGAAATGATTTGTTTCGGTCTTTTTGAGTGGAACTTCCCCAAACCAGAAGTGACACACAATCTGAAAATCAGTAGGTTCTTTAGGAAAAAGGTTATAATTAATGAATAATTGACGACGGGCAGTTGAATAGGGGAAAAAATAATGTACGCGAGGTGGTAATGCGATCATGACGTGAAGCACTGTCAAAATTTAAAAGTGGACAATGTAGGCTGATTTTTATATGTACTTTTAGATAATCCCATGGTATTATACCAAGACACCAACCCCCGGTTTCACAGACAAGGTTTAAACATAGTCCCAGACTAAATGCATGTTTGAGCTGCTTTAACTGAAAGCAACTGTCAGTACCATTGTTTTTCTCAAGATGCACACCATTAACGTTCAATTGTATTTTATTCCCTCCCCCCCCCAAGCCACTTAAATGTCCTATTTGAACTAATGCCTAATCGTGGCTTAATCTAAGCCCTGTCTGTAAAACCAAGTTTAAGTATATTAGTATGAAGGCAAAAGTATTAGGTTCATGCTTAATGAATTTCTTTTAAAAGTGCTACTTTGTATGACACGCATTCCTCCTAACTACTAGATGGCAGTATGCATTAACTACAATCTCACAAAAGCTGGCCTGTATCAATTCCCCAAAGCCTGTTTTATACAGATTAAAGTATTTTGCTGTTTTACCTACTTGTATTTTTGTACCACCTTGATAGTGATGTGTTTTACAGACAGTACACCCATGCAAGGTACAGTAATATAAAATATACAATGCAGTCTTGAGATGAAGTCTTTGCATGTTAAACAAAAACATTCTGTTTTATGGTTTAACACAAATGGCTCTTTCATACAAACACATTTAAAAAGTAGATGGTGAAATGAATTGGTTTACTGAAAGAAACATGCTTGATAAAACCTTTAGAAGGTTTTTCTTTTTTGGCAAAATTTATATTCATTATTTGACGCCATAACCAATAATGTGTGGTTTGATCATAAAAAACAGAGGAGCATGGATGTGGCGTAGCTGCAGGTCAGAGAATCCAGCTGCCTCGATGTGCTTCCAAGTAGCACGGGTTGTCTCACAGCCATCGCCAAAATAGTACCTGACAAACATACAAGTACAATTATAGACTTTTTTTATTGTGGTCATATGCTTTGTTACCAGTATTCCATCATTTTATGGTAAATGGATACATTCTGGTTTTATAATCAAACCATTCCTCTCTCTCTCTGTCCAAATAACCCCATGACCTCCAGTTATGTGTGAATGATAAGCAGTGGGAGAGTGAGTGAATATATATTTTTGATATATTTATGCAGGAATTTAACCAACCCCATATTTTTTCAAAACTCCAACATAGTCTTTTAGCTTTTACATCTACCAAAGCTGTAATTTCAATTAGAATGCATGTATTTTGCCATTATATAAATACCCCTAATTTTACTTATGTACTAGTAGCTTGAGATAAATAACTTAGCTTATAAAAGTTATAAAAATTAATTAGAGACCATAAGTAAAATATAATGGTGATTTTATAAATAGTGTTTTATATTACCAGAATGGCTGAAGAACATGTTGAAAAAAGTAAGTCCAGGTTGAGGGGTCAGAAACCACATGTTCAATGAAGAAAAATGCTCCTCCCTGAAGAACAAAACAGTACAATATTTATATTACTCAACCCAAAATTGTGTATTTTTATTTAGTTTAAAAGAATCTAATATTTAAAAGCACTTGAAAACAGTTATTTACTCATCTCTATGGTGACATTTGCCCTAAAACAAACAGTTGTTTCTAATGGGATTATCACAGCAAACAGCGATCCACATGTGGTTACGTAATGCCGTTACCTTTTATCGCAGATGTAATTATTGTAAACTTTAAGTAATCTTTGATGGATTGGTAGTGATAAGAGGACACTTTATGAAATGTGACAATAGCAAATGTGATCATAGTTCCACCTGTGCACTGGCTGTCATAAACTTACAGGCCTAAGAACTCTCTTTGCTTCTTGCAGAACTTTCGGCGTATCTTTGACTGAACACAGAACCAGTGTGCACACCACAACATCCACCGAGTTGTCCTCCACCGCCCGTAGATTCTCCCCCGACGCCACTATGAAGCTGTCATATACGAGGTGGTCGTTCTTCGCCATATTTTTCTCCAGGTAGCTTTTGAAATGCGGGTTGGGGTCGATGCATGTGATCTTGCAGCCCGTCGGGTAGTGCTCGAAGTTCGCTCCGGTTCCACAGCCCACTTCCAAGATGCGCAGAGAGCCTTTCGTGGAGTAGAATTTGGCCAGGTTTTGAAATAGTTCCCTTTTCTTTTCCTTCATTTTGTCATTGTACGAGAACGTTACTTTATTGACGATTAGAGGAAACACGCGTTTGTAGAAAGAGAAAATTCCAACCAGTTCTGCAACGTACAGCGGTAGAGTGAGGACTTTGAATAAAAAAGCGCAAGCGTTCATAAACACCGTCATTTTTAACAACAATCCTGAGCTACATTCGACAGACTAAGAGGGGAGTAGTAGCTGCGCGCACCTTGTGACAACTGACCAATCAGCATCTTTGACGCGTGTAATATACTACAGTCAGGACAGTACTCCAGCCCGTCGGTAGATGGCGTCCGTGTATAAATAATCGTAGTGTGGTTTCAGTATTTTTTTTTCCTTACTAAAAGTTTTAACACTGGAAGAAATAGATAGTAATTTTAAGAAATATGTTTAAAAGCATGTACACTAATAAGAGATGAAGACTCAATCAAAGGCTTATAAAAAAGCTTATTCTACGTGGATCGGTCATCTCATTAGGGCCAATATGTTGAGATCATATGACCAAATCAACACTCAAAAAAAAAAAAATATTTTTTTTTGAACGAACTTAATTAAATTAAGATCCACGAAATTGAATTACATTTTCCCAACAAAATCTAATTAATTTGAAATGATTTGAATCTTGTTGTATGAACTACATTTAATTTTGTTATGTCTACTATATATAACAATGCCATGTCAACTACATACATTTTTGTCCTGCACAAAAATTATGTTTTTTTTGGGTTACCACTGTGGTGAAGAGTTGAGCTTGTGCTTAAGTTGTGAGTAGCTGTCATACACACACATACATGTTCCATGATTGTTTGATTGAGAGGGGTAGAACTGATGACCAAATGTAGACTGTGGGAACTGTCAAACTAATTAATTTTTTTATTTTATTAACGCAACACTTGTTCACTTGCTAAGTGTAACATTTGTAGCATGCAAGTAATGATCAAGTAAAAAAATTATCATCACTGACATTAGCACAGTTACAGCTCATTGAGAACAGCATAGATTTATTACACGTATCCACCCACAGCCTAGCCACAAGGTCACTTCAGCATAATGGTAACATCAAAAATCGACATAACATAAAATCTTTTAATTGTCAAGTATAACTGAGCATCAAACTTTAACAGGTCTTTCTCTTTACTAAAAACATATTAAACAGCACTTAATTTCAACATTTACTCTCATGATCTATCCCTATGCAAAGCATGCTGGGAACTAGAACTCCACTGCCCAGTTTCAGTCAATGCAACAGAAATTCATGTAGTCCCAACATAAATGGTTTAGGTAAACTTAACATTTAACAAATTTAATTTAATTTAATGTAATAAAATTGAGTGCAAATGTCAATTAAGTAAAAAACTAAAGATTTGTGTTGTTTCAGCTTATTTTATTTAAATAAACTGAGCAAACAGCTAGAATAATTTTTTTTTGAGTGTACTCAGTTTATCTTGGTAACTATCCTATTATTGGATATTATACACTTTACACTTTCACTATACACTTTCTTTTGGTTTTAGAAGATGCTCCATCCACATCACTGTGTCGGTATAAGTCCAAGACAAATGCCATTATCTATCTATCTATCTATCTATCTATCTATCTATCTATCTATCTATCTATCTATCTATCTATCTATCTATCTATCTATCTATCTATCTATCTATCTATCTATCTATCTATCTATCTATCTATCTATCTATCTATCTATCTATCTATCTATCTATCTATCCAGCCATCCATCCATCCATCCGTCAAATGCACTTATCCCTAAGATCCTCCTGAGATTCGGATTCAGGGATTTCTTATTAGGATTAGGTTTACAGTAATATCTTAAGACACTGTAAGCTCATGTAATATATTAACATATTTACATCACAAACACATTAAAATGTACTCTGTTTGCTCTGCAGACAGTGTTATGTTAAGATGCCTTTATGTGCCATTTGGCTCACATACAAAGTGGAGCGTCAGCACCAAGGACAGTGACCAAACACAGACTTGGCTGGTGGCGCATTGCACAGCAAGGCTTCATCCACTTGGGGCTCATCAGTGAGGACCAGAAAAGATGCTCAGGTGGCCCAGAAGGGGGAGTTAGAGGTTGGCTGAAAGTCTAAAGCTGTTCTTTGCTTTCCTGACCACTTAGTACCTGCTTCAACAACCACAATGCCACAGGGCTTGAACCAACCCCACAAATACAAACAATGCCACAGCCTATTGTCAAAACACCAAAGCTCCCAATGAAACCTGGACTAGTTTTCCTAACACACTATTTTGTGTCCAGACATTTCCCAGAAGTTTTCATAGAAATCTCTGTGTTTGTCCCCACATAGAGATTTTAGTGACATTTAGTTTTAAAAACATACAAAACCCCAAACAAGTTTTGTTGGAACACGTTTTAAATGTTGTGTAAATCAGAATTGAGCCAGGTAACCATTGTGAAGATATTGAAATGTGACTTGTGCGTGTCAAAGTGCCAGTTCCACTGTGCCTATATTTTCATAAATGCATAGAGAATATTGTGTGTAGGCCTATTGTTCAATGCTCTATAGAACTGGGGCCGGTTGCATAAACTGTTAAGCCTAGTGTTACAAGTTAGACATCTTTTTTTTTTCCTTTATCATAACTTTTTTTTTTTAATTAGTTACATAAAAACATAGACTAGCCTAATTTGATAAGACTGAATGCCCCTTGACTAACTTCTAGTGAGTAATACTTAAGACAACATAATGGCTATGTTTATGCAACTAGTTATTAACTGAACTTCTTTTCTAATTTTGAGAAAAAAAAAGAAAAGAAAAAAAAAACAAATTAAAATTGTACATACTGTGCAAAATAGGTATGCCATTCAATTCTTGTATTCTTTAAATAAAATTAATCGTAAATAAATAACAGTCCTTATTTGACTATGTGAATTCCATTTTAACAATTAAATTTGTGACAATTGTTGAGACAGAAAGACAGGAGATTAGATGAATTTTACGGAGAAGTGGTAAATATAATTAGAATCCCATCATTGTGATTGATATTCCCTTTTAGCGCTGTTTCGCTTACGTTGCAGCGTTCCCTCCGTCAGTACGGAAGTCGGAAGTAGGGTACTTGTAGACGCTCCCTAACAATTTGCTGAGAGTCATCAATTATGCAGGCTAGCCGTACGCACTGGGAAGGAAGATAGCGGCAACAATATGGCGACATCCGCAGTTTCTCCTGGGTCTTTTAAACATCCTTAGGCACGCAAGATCTACATGGATCGCTCTTAATGCGGAAAAAGTAAGTAGACTTTCTCTTGTCTACAGCGCAAGTGTGGTGTTTTTTTTCAGGTGTTTATAGCCCGTTCTGAGCGTGTCTCATACCTGGACTCATCTGCCGCAGAGCGGTCTCTCGCGCTCAGCATCTTTTCAGCTCACAGATGTGGATTGGCTTGCTGCAGGAAACACAGGGAAACGCCAATTAACACGCCAGGCACTGCTTAACAGCTTTAGTGCTGGTCAAATTGAGGCTATGCAGAGGGGCAAAGTCTGAGGTAAATGAGGGTGTTGGCCTGGCGCTGGAAACATAACATTAGTGTGTGTCTGTGTCGAAATGTAGAACATACGCATACCATGGGACAGGCAAGTAAGACCGCAGCAAACTTTATTGCATGGGAATATTGTGCGGACAGACTGACGCAAGACGCAGTGTTCAGCATTCAGGTGACATTTATGGCAGTATTTTGCAACGTAACATGTCAAAATCACTAATGTGGCAGTTTTTAGTCCCCCTGCGCCTGCATTCCCCCTCCCTTCGAGTCACCCTCGCCATACTTCATTGGGCTGGACTCTCTAGAATCGGTGCGTTTCCGTTTTTACCGTTAAAAACAGCGACTACCACCCTCGTTTTCTCACTCACTCCTCCCTAAAGCGTTAGCGGCATGATGTGCCCGACCGTTTGCGCGGTTGCGGGTTAAATCACAGAGAGGACGGTCTGACTGCACGGGTGTGGTGCTGGAGCGGACAAGAGTCCCAAATGTTCTTGAAGTGTTCCGATGAGAATGAAATCGGAACCTAGACTCTAGGCGTGTAAAACATTGCAGGCACGACTGTCTGAGACGTCAGTGGCGTTGAGATTTAGATGTTTCACAGATTGATTCGCTGGCTCGTGCCTTCGCACAAGCTCACTTTAGCTCCACTGCAGTATTTCAGTCGAGAGAGTGGGGCCCACGCGTGTACGTCCAGATGCCATAATTACTGCAAACAAACTTGGGCATACTAATCTGTAAATCCCATAACATGTAGCGCCTTCAGACGCGCAAAGCTTGTTAGGAGGAGAAATTGCATAATACGGGTGTGAGGGGCCAACAGGGGCGGAAGTATGAATCAATGCTTTGTAAATTATATTTCCTTTGAAATGACGAAGACCGTTCCCCTTTTGGCGTAACACCAAACATATATTAAAAATGTAAAATATGAGATGCATTTAGTCAAGCAAGGAAATATCTGTTTATGTGTGTTGAAATATAAAAGAGATAGTTATAGTCAGATTATAAGGCTTTTATTCTCCAAACGGGATAGGCCGGCGAGCTTCGTCCTCGTGACAGCTGTGCTGCTCCCCTCCCCTCGATGTACAGTGCCAGAGGCCGAACATTCACTTTCCATATCATTTAGTTGAAGACATCAAATACGGAAAAGTCGCATTAGTCGGGATGTTTCGTCATGGCTTAAGGCAGCGTCTGTTATTTCCCCCCCATCACCTAACCTAGAGGACAAGCGTGAGCTCGCGCTGAGCGGTGCTGAACGGACAGCGCCGCCAAGAACCTGCATTCGACGGCATCCAGGAGGCAGTGGATTTGCGTCGGCTTCCTAAATACAGACGACACTTATTCTTGCCTGATAAGGAATACCGTTGCGATGGAACCGGAACATACATTTTTACCAGATATGAGAGTAGGCAATGACTTGAAGGCATGTAAGTAGCCTATAACCTGTCGAATGGCATCGGTTATTTTGGTTTTTACGTGTAGGTGTTTAACTTGGGGCAATCGGAAAGTGGAGGGCGTATCATTAAACAGCATAATTTTTCTGTAACCAGTGCTGGCAAAACACCGTAGTCTATAGGGAAGAAAATGCAGGAGTTTTGTTAAGGTCATTGTGTCTATTGTCAGGGCCTGTCTATCTGATGTATCACCTTGAGCTGAGGCGTCTCTATACACTATCCCAGGAAGGAGACTTGGAGGTTGGACACAGCCAGTGTGTAACTTAAAACGCACGTCATTTTCATCTGTCTAAACTGTCCATTTTTTAAAAAAATATTTACTTTGTTGCTGTACTTAATGCATCTATGGCAAGCTGTTTTAACAATTATTCATTGTTGTATCTATTTTTATGCTTCTAATACTAGTTTATTAAAAAAAAAACTTTTTAAATTATGAGTGGTCCAATAGTGATTAGTATCTTATACAATTTTGCTATTAAATGTTCATTATACACTGGTAGTTATTCTATTGTTTCTTGTAACTAAGAAATAAGTTCTACTTCCTAATGAATAGTAAAACTGGTACCAGCAATAATAGGAAAGAAGTAGCAAAGAAACACTCTTAAAAATAAAGGTTCTTAAATGGTTCTTTGGCAGGGTGTATGGTTCCATGAAGAACCTTTAATATCCGAAGAACCTTTCCATTGCACAAAAGGTTCTTTGTAGTGCAGAAAGGTTCTTTAGACTATAAATTGATTATAAAAAAAATGGTTCTTTTAAAGAACCTTTCACAAAACGGTTCTTCAGGGAACCAAAAATGGTTCTTCTATGGCATCACTGTGAAAACCCCTTTTTGGTTCTTCCTGGCACCTTTATTTATAAGGATGTACTAGTATATGTACTGTCTTGTCTATTAATGAACAAGTACTAGTATATAATGAATACTGAATAATGAAAAAAATAAATGCTACTCACAGTTGGATTGCTTAATAGTAATTTAAAATAATGCTAGTTTAAATGAATAAATGTTAAAATGACTTTCCATATGTCTGTTGTCGATCAGGAAGCCTTGTGTTTTAATGATGATAAAGTCGCCCATCATAAAGAGCAATGTCACGTGACCATGGGCACTTTACTATTGATTTGGCCAGTGCTGACTTAACTGAATCAGTTTTTGGTATATAAATAATTAACAGACTGTGTCATTAAGAATATAGAGAACAGGGATTCAGCATTGGACATATAAAACAATCCCACAAAAAGACAAGTGATAAGACAATCGTTGATGTAGGCTGTTAGGTTTAATATATTTGAAAGTGAATGTGAAGGAATGTGATGTCTGTATGACACTGCATTGGTTGATTTCAGTCAGCACATCATACAGCACTTACATTAGTTAAGATATGCGGATGTGTGGAGATGATGGTTTGCAAACATGCAGCTTCATGAATCAGTTGAAGAGGGCATTATGGCAGCAGTGGTTATGTGCGTTTATACAAAGAGTCATAATTTTTTTCTTATTTTTGCTTGTCTAATTAACTTAGTACTAGAAAAGGTTAAATGTACTAGAAAGGACCGTAAATGCAAGTCAGCTTTGCAGTACAAAATGCATGTAAAGGGACATTCTGGAAAAGGAATAGCCCAGTTTTGTGGAGCCTGAGGGACTAGGCTGGGACTGACTCTGCGACACACACCTGGAACACAGGAGAGTGTGACTAAGTACTACTTATGTCATTTGGAGATTTTCCTGCACATTTATGATAAATCTCTTTGAATTGGATTCTCCAACAAAGCTCCACGGGGGAAGTTCATTTGTTAACCTGCAATAGAACTGCTAAAGCAAGTTTAGTGGGCAAATTCTACAACATTTAATGAGTACAAGTGTGACTACTCCAATCAAACAAAATAAAAGTGTTTTAATGTGCAACGTTGTTTTTGTTGCAACTGTGTTTAAAACCAAAGCCGCCGATATAGGATTTCAGTGACTGATTTTGTGAATGTTACTTGCACCAAATCTGCATATTAGAATGATTTCTGAAAGATCATGTAACACTAGAGAATAGCTGCAGAAATTAACATCACAAGAATAAATTACATTTTAAAATATATTTTTTTAAAAATGTTTCTTTCAAAAACATTAAAAAACGGTGTATATAGAGATAGATAGATCAGGGGTTTTCAGTCTTTTAGATGGCATGGACCCCCAAATATGATCATCTTAGTGCGAGGGCCCCCCATCCTAAAATTTAAAAGGCTTCTACTGTATATATTTTCATGTATAAAGTAATAATTTGAAAATTAATATGATAAACGTGTAAAATTTTATTTAGAATTTTTTTCTACTCACTACAGCTTATTACTGTGCTGTACTGTATATGTATTATTTATTTAATTTGTTTTAATCAATCTATTTATTTTAACCAATGTTTTATTTGAATTCAGTATATTTACTTATTAAGTTACTCCTATTTTAATTGTTTATTAATTTTTACACTGTTTTTCTTTAGACTTTTCCACGGACCCCCTAGCACTCATTTGCGTCCCCCTGGGGGTCGATAGATAGATAGATAGATAGATGTACTGCTATATACGTAAAATGTAAAAGGAAGTTGTTTATCTATTGATAAGTACATTTTGAAATTGAGACAAAGGGAGGTACCACTTTGGACCCTCCTTTAATCTCAAAATATCGTCTGATTAATAAATCTGGTCAATATATTAGGTCCAACACTACTCCAAACATAAATGGCAAAGAGGCACAGTGCATTTTGTCATGTTTATCATCAGTATTCTCTGTCCTAAAGCTTTTTTATGACAGTCTTTATTGACAGACACATATTGTCCCACAAAACGTTACAGTGTTGTTGTTTTTTCTGTATAATTTAGGAAGTTCAGTCAGAAACTGGATCCTGTGCTGGAGACTCATTGTCAAATCTCTAAAAGTCAGCACACACATACACAAATGCATCTTTGCAAGTAAGATACAGTATCCGGTGAAATAGTTCCTGTAAGAACATAATACATCACAAATGTGACATGACAAGTATGACTTGACATTAATGTTGTCTTTGAATTTGTTAAGACTGCACTCTCTTGAGCAGCTAAACATCCTGCAAATGAGATTATGGACTAAATCAAACATTTGCGTGATAAGATAAAATCTTGCACAGAATTCTCAGTTTTATATTATCTGAGAAGAAAAACCACAACAGCCAGAAAGTGTTTAATCTGCATAGTGTGTCTAATGTTTAACCTTAGTATTAAATAAGTAAAGTGGAGAGTTTGTGATATGTGATCCACAAACACCTGATTAAATGTGGAGATTTCTATCTGAACAACAACATTACATAATAAATCCGGAAGGGGCAGATTAAATATCTTAATTGATTGAATATTTAATATGATGTTGTTTGGAACAGGCTTGATGACATCATGGACTGGAATATTAGTTAGATAATCTAGGTCATCACGGAGGGTTGATAAGGGCAGTAATGCAGTTATGACCTTAGCCTCTAATGTATAGTCTCTCTTGTTCTCTCTCTCTCTCTTTCATGCACACACACATACAGGTTGAGCTTCCAGTGCTGCAGCGCATTTGGTATTATTCTGCTTGGTCATCTACTTCTTAATGGATGTAATGAATGTGTGTGTGTGTGTGTTTGTGTGTGTGAGTATAAGAGTGAGAAAAAGAGCAAGAGGGAGAGCTGCAAAAGAGGATGACCAATAACACAGGCCACTGAAATCAATGGATTATTCGCAACACACACACACACACACACACACACACACACACACACACACACACACACACACACACACACACACACACACACACACAAACATGCTTGAAAAATAGAAATGTTTTACGTTTGTTTTGTTTGTGTGTGCTCATTTGCTTTGTATAACTTTTATGACTTTTGAACTCTATTGAACTCTATCTGTTATTTTCCCTTTCTGCATCTGTCTGGGTGCCTCCCTCTCCCCTCCTTTTCCTAGAGCTGGCTGTCCTGAATGGCTTCTAAATAAAGAGGACTCTGCTGCAGGATGACAATATGGCTGCGCAGCTGCTCGCACCTCCAGGCCCCGATAGCTTCAAGAAGTTCACCCCAGAGTCGTTGGCCAACATCGAGAAGCGCATCGCTGAGGAGAAGAAAAAGAAGCCTGTTAAGCCCAGATCTGACAGCAGTCACCGTGATGACGATGATGACAACAAACCGAAGCCCAACACTGACCTGGAAGCGGGGAAGAGCGTGCCCTTTATTTACGGGGACGTCCCCTCCGCAATGTTGGCTGTGCCCCTGGAGGACTTGGACCCCTACTATATGAACCAGAAAGTGAGTGAACTTTGAGCCCATATCATCCATGTTAAAACTCATCCTCCATGCAGGTGGAATACAGTTACCCTCATTATGGTAAATTAAGAAGTGTCCAGAACGCTTCGCTCTCCAGCATCTGGGAGAACAAGATTGATGGTGGAAAGGTTTGGAGATGAATCAAGGAGACTAATGTTAAATACTTTGTACATTTGGATGAATAAACAGATGAGATGAGATGGTAACAAATAAGAATAATGATTTACAAATTTACAAAAAAAAAAACTAAAAACTAAAAATGTTGTTAGTAAAGATATTTGTTGAGATTGATTTGTTGAAATTCAGATTTCTCAGCAAAAGGTGATTCACAGCTAACAGTTCACAATATATTTTTCATTTCTGTTTGGGTTAAAATGGATGTAGTTAAAGGGGCTATATGTAGAATGAACTGAGTGAACTGCAGGCAGTAACTTGTTGCTCGTACTCATGCACACGTAACTTACAAGAGACCAAACTTGATTCAATGTGATTCACTATACTCACGCCAAAGTTCTTTTTCATTTTTGCTTAGAAGTAAATATCTTTGCAGCGATATACTGTGAACGAACATCCCAACGCCGTCTACTCTGCTGAGAGTGATGTTTAGATAAATATGTCCTGTGCTCTTTCCTCTCAATAACAAAATAAACACACAACAAAAATGACAGTGAGAAAAACAGCAGTTAAGAAAGCATCTGATCATGTGGATATGTTTGCACCAGCTCTGCAATTCACCTGCATCATGTCTCTTAATCCCTTTTCTTTGTATGACACATTGACATTACAGTACAGAATGGCTGTTTCGGCATTATCCTGAACATTGTATAAGCATTCATTTTATTGAACGGAAGAGAGGCTCTCAGGAGCATGCATAACCGCAAAATCGTCCTGTGTCATTCACATAACAGGCTTTCATAGACAACCTAGGAAGTTGGGGAAGGTCTCGTTTTTTAAGTTTCAAGCTATTCACACATTGGCAATAAAAGTGCGATTAACGTGTCAGGAGGGTGTGTGGCTTTAACAAAGCACACAGTGATGGAGAGTTCACAATAGTCTTTTATTAAACAAGAACATGCAAGAGAATAACTAGGAGATTTATGTACAACCACTACATGAATAACAGCAACGAGACCGAACGCAGAACTCAGGAAACTCCGGGCTTAAATACATGGGGAGAGATAATCAACTGAACAGAAACAGGTGTGTGGAATTAACAACCAAGGAAACTAACTAGGAAAACAGTACACAGGAAAAACAGGAACATAGCACTGACTGAAAACGAAACCAAAACACAGTGAAACTAAACAGAACCAAGCATAACCTTGACAGCATGAAAATTCTTACATATAGCCCCTTTAAATTCATATAAAAGATGTAAACATCATAAAACAAACATATTGTTTGCTATAATGTAATTAAGAAAGTCCAAATATTTCAATTTACAGTTCAGTTGTAACTAGCCCACTTCTGAGCAATTATTGGATGAGAGGAAATGGCATTCAATATTTACTGCCTTATTTTAAATGAAATGCATAGTTCTTTACTAATGAACACTGCAGTGATCTGTTTGGTAAATTGTGATCTTCCAGTGTCAGAATGTACAATATGAATCTTTACAAATATTATTTGTGTGTATACATTTTTCCTATTCCATATCAACAGGCAGAGTGGGAATTGATGAGTATGCTTATTTTATAGTTTTTTTCTTTCTTTCTTTTTCTTTTTTTTACTGTAGGTGATGTTGGTGGAGTGACAGAATGGAGAGCTCTTTAAGAATAGCAGTAATGAGGTGGAGAATTAGGTGTGAATTAGGGCTGTACAATATAGAGTAAAAATTATATTTCAATATTTTTCAGTCTTTCGACTGTACGACACTTTGATATTTATGTATTTACTATGAGATGGCTTAAATAAAAAACAATAAAATGTAGTCAAAAATAATCAGACAAATAATTCACTAAATCATTTTTATATGTACCAATTTGAAAATACAAGTTAATAAATAGCAAAAATTTACATAGTATATTTTTTACTAAAACACTGTAATACATGCAAAATTCCACATTTTTGACAGGTGATGCAAACAAATCTTTGAATGTTTAATTTTGAACCAATTTATTTAAACAGGCATTTTGAACTAAGAGCATTTACACGTATATTCATATATTGCTGGGCAATATGTGAAATATATGAATACATGTGTGAACGCTTTATAAATAATTAGAAAAAAAATCCCCAGCAGGTGTGTGTCTGTTCTCCTTATGTTTACGTAGTTAGAATTTTTTAGTGCCTTAAATCACCCTCAAACTTAGTATAGTCTGTGTATGTGCTTGGGTAAAGGAGCAGTGCAACCACATCAGCACCTCCTTGTTGGCACACTAGAGGTGTGTGTTACATAACTTAGCACAGTGTAGCATCTGTTATATAGTGGGAGTTGAGGAGATTTTTTAAGAGCGAAAATTAGTAGAGGAAACCGAATTGGTCTGGTCTGCCTTTTCATCATCTGTTGAACACTTTACCTATATCCACCTCTCATTAAAACAGATAATGTGCATTGTTGCCAGCATGTTCCATCCATATTACGTCCCCTTTTTCGTCCCTGCCTCCTCCTCTCCCTCTTGGCAGTGGTATGTTTTTGTGTTGGGGGTTATAACTGCAGCAGCTGTGGTACACTCATGCATTGTGGGGAAGGGTTAAAGTGAATAAAGAGACGAGAGGAATGCTAGGAAGAAGTGCAGAGTTGCAGTTCTACTGGTCCCTTGAGAAGTGGGGTGAAAGAGCCATTCAGAATGTCATGGGCGTATAAACCTACAGGAAGCCCTGTAGTCACATGTGTTTGTCTGTATGTGGGGGGATATTTCAGGTATTAATAGATAGCTACTTTAATGGATGATTTATGACTTTGATGAGGGATTATATCTTGTTCATAGCACGTTTTGTATTTTTTATTTTATAGATTAGAAGTTACTAAGCACGTGCTTGTCTGCCGCTTTAAATGCTCAAGTTTATTACAGCAGGATGGATTCTGATTGGCTGTCAATGTTTTTATCATTCATCACCTGGAAAAAAATCGTTCTGAAAGTGATTCCAACGATATCGTTTCTCTGTTCCGTTATCGTTAAAGCTGTGGTGTGAACTCTGCTATTCATTAATATTGAGAATGATTTTTAGAACTATATCTTTATCGTTATCTTTATAGTTATCGTCCTTGGTGTGAACGGGCCTTTACCCTATTTTGTTTTATTTTATTTTATTTTATTTTATTTTATTTTATTTTATTTTATTTTATTTTATTTTATTTTATTTTATTTTATTTTATTTTATTTTATTTTATTATTTTATTTTATTTTTAAATTTTATTTTAGATTAGTAAATAGTTTAATGGATTGTTTATTATTACTATGATTAGTGATTATATTTTGTTTATACCATATTTTATTTTATTACTTTTATCTTTACCTTGTTCCTTAATTTTTTTTCTTGATTTCTTGTATTTCTTTATTAACTGCTTTATTTGGCAATACTGAGAATGATATCAGTTATACCATTACTACTTTATTCACTCTCTAGATAGATAGATATATAGTTCTTGGTGCATCTTGAAAGATGTAAATAAAGATTGAAAAAATGTTGGTTAGCATTTGGATGGGGGTGTTGGTCAATTGAGTCCTTACAGTAAGTGCATTCAGTGACGTCGAGTAGATCGGATGTACTTGGAGTTAAGTGCAACAGTGATGCTATATCCAGTTTTTCCACTATTGAACCCCCCCTTCTCCCTCCCTCTCTCCCTCCCTCATCCACCTCCCCCGCAGCAGTTCCCTCAGCTCTTGTCCACATCTTCATGTCTCTCTGGCTCTCTTCTCTGTAGATGATGAAATTTTCAGTAGCTTTGCAGCATATCACTTAGGCTGTCAGAAGGAAAGACCAATAGGCTGCATTGTGTGTGTGCAGGTGTTGACATAAGGGTGTGATCACATGTACGTGATCTTTGAGCTTTGTGTTTTCGTAGCATGTTTTAGTTTTGCTCATATGTATATGTCTCTGGCCTTTTGTAGACACAAGGACAAAGGGTTGAAGTCACAGTTGCCACTATACTAGTGTTATGATCATGGGTTATTTGGATAGAACTGTTGAGGTTATGAATGTGTTGCCGGATAGTTAGACACTTTCTGTGAAATTAACATTGTGATAAACATGCTCATAAATATGAAGATTTAGAAAAGATTAGAAAATGTCTGTTGGATTTTTAGGCCAGGATACTGAGAGCTACATCTATGTCCTCGGCGAAGAGTGCAGCATTGTGAGAGGGGAGCTCCCGCCAGCGGAGGAAGCCCACAGTCTGTCGCAGTGTGTGTGTATGTGTGTGTGAGAGAGAGACTCTGGGGAAACCAGTGCTCAGTATTCAGTAACACATGGAGCCTTCTGGGCGGTTCACAGCTTTTGCTAGTGTGACAGTCTTTGGGATCCTGTGCCTCAAAATGACAGCTGTCTTCAGAAGGACGACACAGCGTTTTCTGTCTGACATACACTATCTTTTAAATTATGATTTTGCTAAGCAGTACTTTTAAGTAGTATTTGACATGTTTAAATGCACAGACAGACACACAGACAAATACAGTGAATAAAAGATGGAGAAATAGAGAGAGATAGGGACACTCTTGAGGTGAGGGCGCTCATTTTGTCCTCCTTCAGACAGCTGCCAATTTTTAATCTAATTAGATTTCTGGAAGATTCTCGTCCGCTTCGTCTCGTGTGTGTGTGGTTCAGGTATACCCTACATTATAAGGGCAAAATGTCCCCACAAAGATGCCAGTATCCAACATTTTTTGGTCCCTATAAAAGAGCGTATAAATCATACTTTGTGGTGTTTTTAAAAAAAATAAAAATGCTGAAAGTTTTCTGTGATGGGTAGGTTTAGGGGATAGAATATACATTTTGTACAGTATAAAAATCATTATGTCTATGGAATGTCCCCATAAAACATGGAAACATGGAAAATGTGTGTGTGTATGTGACTGTAGTGGTGTTTTGTGTGACATAAAAAAGACTATTCTATGTGTGTATAACAGGGTTAAAGAAATACTGTCTTAATTAGTATTTTGTCATGTTTTCTAGTAAAAATATTTAAACATCCTTAAAACAGTAATTTATTTGAAGAAAAACTGCATACGATATTAAGACTTTTCTAATAATATCTCTCATTTAGTTTATTTTTCTTACCCCATTGGCAAATAAAAAATAAAATAAAAAACATAATAATAAGAAAATATAATAAATTAATAAAAAAAAGATATATTATGTAAAAACATAAATTTACTTTTTTTTTTTATATTAAGTCTGTATATGTGTGTGCACTTGGAATGACCTGGATTCATGTGGTTTCAGTGATGAGGATTTGGATGAAGGTTCTCTCTCTTTTTTCTTACATTATGTAGGATCAAAGGAGCTTTGCAGGGCTTTTGACCCACCTTCCTTTCTTCCTTCCCTCCCCCTCCCTCTCTCTTTTCCCTGTCCCACACACACAATCTGGAGTCAGCACTTCTGCTTCTGATGGATCGCAGTGTTAGCGGTTAGCATTAGCGTTAGTATTACAGTCTGAGTTCCTGTAAGAGGTCCATCTCTTTGCCAGAGCTCACTGCAGTAGTTTTAGCTCCATTTGCATAAATAAATCCCTATTTGGGTTTTAATATGCTTGATTTAGAAATGTCCTTTGACCTGAATGTGATTTTTATTTTAGTTTAGCTTTTGAGAAAATGTTATGTGTGTATTAAGATATTGTATACATTTTGCAAGTTTATTTTGAATGCAGCTGTAATGTTTGGGTAAAGTCAAAGTTATTGCCATGTTATCCTGTCATATATGTTGTTTATTGCAATTTCTCATCCTGGCCATTTTTTGTGAATGAGTGTGCTGTCTCACCATAAAGACAGACATATGTAGCTAATATATCTTCCTCTCTTTTTCTCCCCTTCCTCTTTTTCTCCGCAGACCTTTATAGTTCTTAACAAAGGAAAAACTATCTTCCGTTTCAGTGCCACGCCCTCATTATACATCATTAGTCCTTTTAACCTATTCAGGCGAATAGCAATTAAAATTTTGATACACTCATATCCTTTTCAGTGCTCCAAATGATTGTCCATGTTATTATGATTGTGCTTTGTCTGTGCCTAAGATCTGCATATCATGCTTTATTGGAATTATACGTTTCATCAGTTATACCCTATAATCTGTATCACAGTACATGGTTTAACTATTTCACTTAAAGGTTTAGTTCACCCAAAAATGAAAATTCTGTCATTATTTTTGGGTGAACTGCCCCTTTAAATGTTACTTAGAAAAAGAGTCCTGAATGGAAGTTAACTGTGCTGATGCAGACAGTGATTTTAAAGGCCATTAATCATATGGAAGCTAACAACATTCTACTTCCTCTTGGAAAGTAGTTACTGCCTATGTCTTCAACCAACAATTGACCTGATTATTCTGATTTTGTATTGATATCTCTTTTTCCATCATAGTTTTGATATCGAATCAATATTTATGACATCACCTCAGGATTTCCTTAACTACTTCTTACAGTTTTCAGCATGATCATCATGTGTACAATTTTGACAAATTGTGTCTTCATGACATTCAGCAATCCTCCAGAATGGTCCAAACAAGTAGAGTAAGTATTCTATTCTATTGTATTCTATTCTATTGTAGGGATGGGCATTTTTTGTCAATTTTTCATTTCGAGTACTGATAGGTCTTAAAAACGAGTACTCGGGGGACGGGGCATGTCCGTCATGGTGATAATGAAAATATTTTAATTAAAACACTGTTATGAAAATTAATGTTGACAAATAATATAAGACATATCTATTAAAATATAATTTTGATGATGATGTCTTACTGTTGACATTGCTGGATTATTAAAAATATCATTGATGTTTTTGAAAAAGAAACATCTAAAAGGAATATGACTGTCTTAAATAACCCAGTCATAGTCAATAATGTTGTGCATTGCCGTTTGAGCTGACGCTGAAGAGTTAATGAACACCAGTAAACTGAAGCGCTTTGCTAGCTTTTTGGATGTGCTCTTCCCATAACAACAAAGCTGAAACACGGGCAACTAAAGCACAATGAATTTACAACATTCTATTACAATAATGTTCTCATTATAATGTTATGTATATGGCAGATTGGCGCTGCACATCTTGCACTTACTGTATTTTCATGATCAAAGTGATTCCAGGCATCACTTTCAAATCCATAGTTTCACTTTATTTCGCCAGTCTGGACTGCATGCTGTTCTAACGCTTATGAGACCTCAGGCGCTGCCCAAAATGCCCCAATCAGAAAAAAATAAATATGTTTTATAGTCATGGAGATCATCATTTCAATCGAAGCTGTCACATCCGAGTACTGGAGTACTTGTGCACATCCCTATTCTATTCTATTCTATTCTATTCTATTCTATTCTATTCTATTCTATTCTATTCTATTCTATTCTATGCTATTCTATGCTATTCTATTCTATGCAAATATTCCTCATGAAATGTGACTGTAATATCATTTGTGATTCATGCACAGAGATTTAATAATAACAGTGTTATAGCAAAAAACGGTTAGAAGTTCAAAGATCGTAAATTTAAACTCTGAACCAGCCACCACTCCAGTGTTACTGCTTGAAAAGCAGGGCTTAAATTGTTAGCCGAGTGACAGGCTAATGACTGGCTAGGAGGGAGAAAATGCTGAAGACAGTGTGAGCTCCACTTGGAAATTTGGCCAGTCCTAAAAATTGCTGGGTCTATTTTTGGGGTAACTGGGGGTGATGGATTTTGTGGGAGTTCTTAACCAATGGTAAGCTCGGTCCCAAAACCTAGTGAGCTGCCTATAAGGACAGCGTTATAGGAAATCTTCTTAATTATACTGCCTCCTAAGACACTAAAAGCTTAAATTCTAAGGCAGCATCACATATGCCCTCTGTGCTGTAACCAATACCATAATGCATTGCGACATGCGCAGTAAAAAAAAAGGTTGGTGAGGCTGAGAGATATTAATTATATACAAACTTATATTTCATTTAATAATGGAAAAAAAAAAATCTAAGCATGCAGTTTATTTATATGCATTCATTTTATTGCACTCTGTCAGATACACCTTCACGGGAATCTACACTTTTGAGTCACTCACAAAAATTGTGGCTCGAGGTTTCTGTATAGATGGCTTCACCTTCCTCAGAGACCCCTGGAACTGGCTGGATTTCATGGTCATCTCTATGGCGTAAGTATAATCCTTTTGTAATTCAAACATTAATGAAACATTTTGATAATGCTGCACTTAAAATCTGTTTTTGCATGCAATGATTACAGTTGCAAGACACTCTTGTGTGCAGCATTGACTTTTAGACTATAGTGGAGCTTCAGTTGGTCCCAACTTTGCATTCAAGGAGTATATGGTGAAATTATTTAGAAAAATGATTAGAAAATAAAAAAATAACAGCTTTAGTGTTCCATCCTTTTAGTCTTTGCAGCTATTTAAAATGGGCTCTGCAATTTTTGGAGCTTTCTCACCTTGTATCCACGTCCCAAAAAGGCAAGCTTCTCCACTGATTCTAGAGCAGTTTTAGACCAACTTATAGACCAACTTAAAAGTCTAAAAGTTATCAATAACATGCAAATTATTTATTCTAGTGAACTGTTTACTTGTTTCTTTGACCATTAAGAAGCATAAACATTCTGACAGAGTCTGACAATGATAGTTTTGCACAGTAGATGTGCAAGTACATTTTGAAATTGAATGATTAATCAATACCATGACCTTTATTTAGGTCAGGATGACTTTTGAGCCTTGATGTCATGCTTGCACAAAAGAGTGTGTGTGTGTGTGTGTGTGTGTGTGTGTGTGTGTGTGTGTGTGTGTGTGTGTGTGTGGTCGTACGTGAGAGAGACAGAGGCTCTTGTGTCCTGCCTCTCATAGGTGGTACATGGGAGTTCAGTGCTTAAAGATGACAATGTCTGTGTTCATACCTCTTTGTATGTGTGTACATATATACTGTATCATAACTCTCTTTCTGAACTTTAATTCGTCTGTTCATCTCCTCTGCATTCATCCATTTCTCTGGAGGGCAGCCATTTTCATCTTATAAAGACAGCTGTTGCCCATAAAAAGTTAAATTCTCAAATTGAGAATATGGTGAAATAACTACATTTAAACAAGCTCTTTTTCCTTGGAATGTTGGGAGAGAATGTGTTTGTTTTCCAGATATAAAATGTATGTCATGAATTCTATATGATGTTGTGAGAATCAGTTTGCCAATAATATTCTTCATATTTCATTGCTTTTACTTTGACAGTGAAGAAATGTTCCGGGTTCAATAGAAGTTAAGCTCTATGGACAGTATCTGTGACATGCTGTCAGTTACCACAGAAAATAATAACAACTTCAGTTTGTAAAAACATAGGAAAACGGTGTATACAGTAATGCTATTACAAGTCTATGGGCAAGACATTACACTGGAATAAATGCCACACGATTTAAATCCTTACGCTGGGATCACATTGTGTCGAAATTACTGTAATTACGAGATAGCAACTCTAAGATTGTAATTGGAGTCGTTCAAGTCCTTGTCTTCAGAAATAATTGGTTTCTAAGGCAGTGCTCATAATGCCATGGATCCATGTGTGGTGTTACAAATAGTTTAATCATTACATTAATCCACCTCTATATGGAATAATTAAGATTTTTTTTCTGTTTTTAAAAGAAGTCTCTCTCCGACCAAGGTTGCATTTATTTGATCAAAATACAGTAAAAACAGTAATATTGTGAAATATTATTATTATTATAATTTAAAATAACCATTTTCTATTTCAATATATTTTAAAATGTAACTTATTCCTGTGATGGCAGAGCTGAAATTTTATCTTCAGTGTTACACATTCTCAGATTTCTTACACCAGACTTTTGAATGGTACTGTATCTTGGTTTCTACAAAAATTTTAAGCAGCAAAACCTGTTTTCATTGATTCATTGTTTTCATTCATTCATTGATGATAATAATAAATGTTTCTTGAGCACCAGATCAGCATATTAGAATGATTTCTGAAGGATCATGTGACACAGAAGACTGGAGTAATGATGCTGAAAAATCAGCTTTGCCATCACAGGAATAAATTACATCTTAAATTAAAATAGAAAGCAGTTATTTCAAATTGTAACAATATTTCACAAAATGTTACTATTTTTATAATAATTTTTTTTATCAAATAAATGCAGGCTTTGTAAGCATAAGAGGCTTCTTTCAAAAATCTTAAAAATCTTAAAAATGTATTCAATTTATTTTTGCATGACAAGTCAAGTGAGAGATCTTTCAGAGTTTCTGAGCTGCAATTGCAAGTTCAACGAAAATGTTTTTTTCTAGTCTGAAACTTACAGTAATTCTGAGATGAAACATGGAACCTGGAACATTGTGATAACATGTGATATATTTTTACTATACTTAATTTATCTTGTGAATCATCATCTTCCCTCACTGCTTTTTCATCCTGTATCTCTCCTCTTCCTCTTCTCCTCTCCATCCTCTCACTCTCTTCTCTTTCTGGTAACTTTGTTGCGATCCATTCTGCAGGTATATTACAGAGTTTGTAAACCTAGGCAATGTGTCAGCTCTGCGCACATTCAGGGTGCTGAGGGCTTTGAAAACTGTTGCCGTGATCCCAGGTAAGTCCAGCATCAATCAGGGCCAACAGAGGGCGCCGCTCACTGTCTCTCTTTTCACACTCCTGTCTCTTCCTTCCTCCTCCGCTCGTTTCTCTCTCTTCTCCCGTTAGACAGGCTTTGCGTGATGTCTTCCTCCCAGTTCAGTGGTGGTGCTGGTGGTAGTGGTGTGCCGTACGTGTTGTGGTGTTGTGTGTGTGTGTTGTGTCATGGTGTTTGTTCTGTGTGTGATCCTCCCTTGTTGCAGATATGTAACAGAGTTTGTGGACCTCGGGAATGTGTCAGCCCTGAGAACCTTCAGGGTTCTACGAGCTCTCAAAACTATTTCTGTCATACCAGGTGAGAATGCGTTTAAACACGAAGGCTGAGCTGCTTCCCACGCCGATGCAAACTATTATTATTACCAGTATTACTACTACTGTTATTATTTTTCATAGTTTTTTTTTTACTTGACTTGCTGTACTTTTTCAAGAGGATGCTGCAGGAAGAATTCTTTCATTTATGTTCAATTTATGTTTTAATACCCAAACGATCAAAAATGGTAGTGATACATTTTTGATAGGCTTTGCAGTCTGCAGTCAAATCAGTGATGGCAGAAAAATCACATGCCCCTCCAGTAATCTGGGAATAAATGTCTTTATTTATCAAAAACTGCATTTATGTCAACAGTGACGTGTTGTAAATATCAGCTGTTATGGCGAAAAGTTGCACACCTGAAATATGCATCTTGCCCTGCCGGAAAATCCATTTTAAGGTCCTAGCTGTGTTTTGGAACATGGTAACTGGTTTAGTGGACTAACAGATGGTGGGGACCTAATTGACTTGGTATACCACCTTTCTTCAAAGGCCCTGCTGGTTAAAGGTGGTTTGTTGCTGGTTCAAGATGGCCGACCAGGGCTGCGTTTCCCAAAAAAGCGTTGTAAGCCTAAGTTGATCGTAGAACAATTGCCACCAATGGTCTCTACGATCAACTTATGCTTACGAAGCTTTTGGGAAACGTAGCCCAGATCAGTTTAAGAAACTTGGAGCAGTTAATGGCCAGTTTGGAAACCAGGTACCATGTTTCAAACCACTTTAAGCTTTTAACTGGATTTTCCAGTTGGGAGATCACATTTCCTATTATGCAGTTTACTCTTGTACACATATAGACACAGAATGCAGTTCTTGCATTCTCGCCCAGCCCATGTTAAAAAATAATAATTAACTGTGTAAAAGGAAAAAAATGAAGATTGCTGCCCTATGTTCTATATTCAAAATGTCCAGCCTCAGAGTTTAACACAGCATAGGCCAGATGTCTTTTCTTTGTTGTGTTGAGTTTTAGTTACAGGACCCTAAGCAAACAACGTAAAACTCAACCTTATGATGACATCTTAAAGGCATAGCAACATTTATATGTGCATTTCATCCTAGTCTGTCTTTTGATGAACATCTCATCAGAGTTTGTTCAAAAGAAGCTGATGTGATGTGTCATGAAGCAAAGGTTTATGGGTAGCGCACTCACTGAGACTGCCAAGCCTAGTTTGACACATTTCTGCTGCATGATGCTTTCGAAGACACCTGCTTTTTTTAGTTTGTCTTTCTTTTATTGTTTTTTGTATTTTTTAAAAAGTGGCTTTCCTCAAATTTCTGCATCCTTTACACACATGTAGATTTATATATTTTTTACCTAATTTTTTTGGTAAAATTACTGTTTTGTAACTCCCTCCCTATTCTTATTTTGAAGAACTCGGAGTGGAAAGTAAAACAGAGACATCAGAAGATGTAAGAAGAATTGTTTGTATGCACGTATTGCTGCAGGAAGGCGAAAGATCAGGATTAGCTAAGTTAACTCACTAGTTTTCATTTGCAGACTTTTATGAAACACACACAATCACACTCAGCTACGTTAAACACACTCACATTGTTGTAGACCCCACATGTGAGTATTTAGATTAGAGAATGACTTCTTTATTAACCTGGTTTCTCTTAGCTAAGAGATTAGTTGAGAACTGAAGACGGGGTTACACATTCTCTGGAAAAGGATGATTGGTTAAACAGACATTGACACCATGGTGATAAAGCAAAGATGATGATGTTGCTGCCTTCAGCCTTGGCGTTTAAATGACCTGCATGCCCTTCCTCCCCTTGCCTGTCCTCTCCTCTTCCTCTCTCTGTGTTGGCTCTCTGCATACTGTTTGTATGGCGCCGCTCTCTTCAAGCAGTGTCCATTTTGCTGATATGTGTTGAATATTGTATGTGTGTTTAAAGAGTGTTCCTCTTGTCTCTTCAAGGTCCTGCACAACCTGTCCTTAATAATGTGCTTAAGTTATGAGAAAACTGTAAATGTGCACTTTTTGGAAATCTTTTTAGCATTAGCATCTACAGCATCCTGTTCATTATATTGGCTACCATGCCATTTGAAAGCCCTCCTACACAGAAGGCAATTTATGGCATTAAAGAGTGAATAAATTAAGGTATCAATATATACACCAAATCTTTTTCTAATGTGAGATTTGTAAGTTTGGTAAAAAGATTCCATAGACCCACCCTGAAGGAATGGCTGAGCCATATCTATAGCATAAACCAGAGTATCGTAACGACAGGCAACAACCACCCAGAATCCAGAATTATTGTAATTCAAATTATAAATCAGTGTGTTATACATACATTCAAATGGTTAACTGATAGCAAAATGTACGTATTTCTATTCATAAATACAGTTTGTGTGCATCTGCCCTGAGGAGACGGGAGACTCTTTAAACTGCCTGTTCAATGTAAATCATGGTTTTATATGAACAAACAACGCAATTATTTCTTACGATATGTGTGTGTATGTGTGAAAGAAAGTTAAGGAAACCAAGTAGGTTATAGTGTTATTGCTTGGATATCTGATTATGGATGTGATGCTGAAGTAATTGTTTTTCTTATTCATATATGTTAACATACACCACTGGCGTTCAAAAATTTGGGGACAGTAAGATTTATTTATTTTATTTTATTTTTTGGAAAGAAATTCAATGAGAAAGGAAAGACTTTATTCAGCAAGGATGCATTAAATTATCAAAAGTGACAGACTTTTATGCAAACGTTTTCTGTAAATGCTGTTCTTTTGAATTCATCAAAGAATCCTGAAAAGTAAAATGAATCACGGTTTCCACAAAAATAAACATTGATGATAATAATAAGTTTCTTCATAAAATGTTTCTTGAGCACCAAATCAGCATATTAGAATGATTTTTGAAGGGTCATGTGACACTGAAGACTGAAGAAATGGCTGCTGAAAATTCAGCTTTGTCATCACAGGAATAAATAACTTTTTAAAATATATTAAAATAGAAAACAGTTATGTAATAATATTTCACCATATTACTGTTTTACTGTATTTTCATTAAATAGATGCAGCCTTGGTGACATTAGAGACTTCTTTCAAAAACTCTTACAGACCCCAAACTTTTGAAAGGAAGTGTATGTTAGATAAGTGAATGATTCTATTAAATATTTTATTAGTGAAAACAGCATAAAATGTAAATTTATATTGTGGGACTTATAGGTGAAATTTACATCACAAAGTATGACATGAAAGTGTGTGCAAGAATTTGTATATTTATGTATGTTTTTGTTTGTTCCAGTAACAGTATATAAGTGTAGAATATGTATTATACATATAAATATTCTGTGTGTGTGGTGTGTGTGTGCTCTCATAAGATTTTTAATGGTTAAATTAAGTGTTTCTTCTTGCGCAGATATGAGCATTATTACATAAAAACATTTGTGGCAGACTGTATATTCCTTGTTGCGTTTGTCTCCTCATCTTCTCACAGGGCTGAAAACCATTGTGGGGGCTCTGATCCAGTCAGTGAAGAAGCTGTCAGATGTGATGATTCTGACTGTGTTCTGTCTGAGTGTATTTGCCCTCATCGGTCTACAGCTGTTTATGGGTAATCTTCGGCAAAAGTGTGTCATCTGGCCATTCAACCAAACTGAATTCTACATGGCCAATGGGACCTTTGACTTCAATGAATACATCATGAATGACAGTAAGTAGGCAAAGCTCTGACTACTTAGGGTAGTTGCTCATAAAGTAGTGTCAGTGCTGCTCTTAGCTTTTTTATATTTTTGCAATAAGTTTGATTGCCTCTACAGTACAGTGTCTACAAACAAATTTCTGGTGGTTTTAGGCATGGTTTTCACGTTTTACAAGTATATCTTCTTGTTTCAGAAAACTTCTACTTCCTGCCAGGCATGCTGGATGCGCTGCTATGTGGAAACAGCTCAGATTCAGGGTAAAGAGCACACAACATACACTACTAAATTAACAAAAATTGTTTAATGTTATTTAGATCTAAGTTGTAAAATCTAAATATTTATTTCCAAATAATAGCACACTTGATGCACTTTAAGGTATGATCCGTTAAAGACAAAAGCACAGAAATATTTGTAGTATAGTATGTGTGTTTGTGTGTGTGTGTATTTGTGTAGGCGGTGTCCGGAGGGCTATACTTGCATGAAGGCTGGACGCAACCCAAACTATGGCTACACTAGCTTTGACTCCTTTGGTTGGGCTTTTCTTGCTCTCTTCCGACTCATGACACAAGACTTCTGGGAGAATCTGTACCAACTGGTGTGCATTCATTCTTTTCACTCTTGCTGTTTTTTAATTTTTTATTTACTGCTTCTGTTCCATATCACACCAGTTTATTATGATGAACTGGATAATTTTTCATACTTGACCTCACTATGTTGCATGTTTAATATTGAAAATAGTGTCCATCATCTTGGAAATCAAGAGTACATTTTTCAATCAAATTTTGTGCAAAAAAAAAAGAGGGATAGTTCACTTATAAATGAAAATTCTGTCATTATTTACTCACCCTCATGTCGTTCTAAATCTGTATGACTTTCTTTCTTCTGCTGAACATAAAGATAAGATATTTTGAAGAATGTTGGTTGACTTACGTTGTATGTTTGTATTTTTTTATATGGTACACAGAAGAAAGAAATGACATATCAGTGAGAGTAAATGATGACAGAATTTTCATTTTTGGGTGAGCTATCCTTCTTAACTCCTGTGAAATAATATGTCAAGACGAAGATGCTAAAAATCGTGGCTGATATTCTTCCAGTTCTTGCTTGCTAGCTAAGATGGTAACAAAAGTTTTTTGTATTTTTTTTTTTTTTTTTTTTTTAGAAATCTTGACACTTTTTCCCACTCCTATTTAAACCAAGGTAGTTGTGTCAGGTTTTACTCAAGGTCTGCCCTCTGAGGTAGATGGCCAATCATAGTTTAGAAGTTTGGGGTGGCCAATCAGATTTTAGGGGTGGATCAGGTATTGCACACAGTAAACATACTGCAGAAAGTAGTATGGTATTATGCTACCATACTCAAACACATATTCAAACACAGTTATGGGAACAATGCCTTCTTTCTCTTAGACTCTGCGAGCCGCGGGGAAGACGTACATGATCTTTTTCGTACTTGTGATCTTTGTGGGATCATTCTACCTGGTGAATCTGATCCTGGCTGTGGTGGCCATGGCTTATGAAGAACAGAACCAGGCCACAATGGAGGAGGCAGAACAGAAGGAGGCTGAGTTCAAAGCTATGCTGGAACAGCTGAAGAAACAACAGGAGGAAGCACAGGTACACACAAATACATGCATATAACAAGCTGAAATAGTCAATTTCGTGATGTCTTCCCTGTGCTTTCTTGTTCTTTTTCATTTCTCAATTTTCGTTCTCATTCTTGTCCATTTGTCCCTCATCACTAGGCCAATGCTATGGCAACCTCAGCAGGTACAGTATCTGAAGACGCCGTAGAGGACGATGGGGGAGGGCATCTGTCCCGCAGTTCCTCTGAGGTGTCCAAGCTGAGCTCTAAGAGTGCCAAGGAGCGAAGGAACAGAAAGAAAAAGTGGAAGAAAGAACAGGAGGAGAAGGGTGACAGCGAGAAGGTGGTCAAGTCAGAATCCGATGACGGCAGCAAGAGGAGCCGCTTCCGTTTCAGAGACAACAGGCTTGGGCGGAAGGCCTCAATCATGAACCAGGTGAGAGCTGGATTATTTCCGCAGAAGCCCACATAAACACACAGTCTGCATGATTTCATGTCTCGTGTTAAGTGTTATATGATATGTCTGGCTAGGCAATGATAGCTACAGTGAATTTCTTGAAGAGGAGATCATCATTATTATGTTCATTTAGACTTTAGATAAGTACACTAAGATGCAAATGGATGTAAGAGGTGTTGTTCTTTGTTGTCATCATAAAGCTATTCTCTTTTTGTTATTTTGAAAAAAACTATTGACCTATTTTTTGTCATTTTAAGTAGACAATTTCAATTGTGTGACTATATGAAGATTCAAGTAGATTCAAGATTCAAAAATTCATTTTTGTGGCTTTTATTCCATGTCTGATAGCTATGAGTCCTTTTCAGTAGTGTACCCCTAAAAGTTAACTTTTAGCAGATATATGGGTAGTTGACATGTCCAATGGTGGAACAAGCTGTACTCCATGTAAAATGATTTTTTTAAATTATTATTATGCATGCAGCTTTTATAACCTTATAATAAATTGTATTATATGGAATATTCATATTTTCTTTTAAAAAAAATGTCACCACAGGACCATTTAAAAATGAACTAACTCAAACAAACAAATCAGTAAAACATTTTCACACACAGGGCCCAAAATATGAAATTTCTTTTAAAGGGTTAGTTCACCCAAAAATGAAAATTCTGTCATTAATTCGTCACCCTCATGTCGTTCCAAACCCATAAGACCTTCGTTCATCTTCTGAACACAAATTAAGATATTTTTGATGAAATCCGAGAGCTCTCTGACCCCTCCATAGACAGCAATATAATTAACACTTTCAAGGCCCAGAAAGGTAGTAAAGACATCATTAAAATAGTCCATGTGACTCCAGTGGTTCAACCTTAATTTTATGAAGCGACGAGTATACTTTTTGTGCGCAAAAACAAACAAAAATAATGACTTTATTAAACAATTTCGTTCTAGCCTGTGCCAGTCTCCTACGCAGTTTATGTTGTAAACAGTGCAGCGCTTTCGAGTTCTATGGCAGCCGATGCTGTTCACGTGCGTGTGATGATGATGCAGGAGCTGCACTGTATTTACAACGTAAACTGCATAGGAGACTGGCACAGGCTACAACAAAATTGTTGAATAAAGTTATTTTTGTTTGTTTTTGCGCACAAAAAGTATACTCGTTGCTTCATAAAATTAAGGTTGAACCACTGGAGTCACATGGACTATTTTAATGATGTCTTTACTACCTTTCTGGGTAGTAAAGACTAACCCTATTCTTATGGGCTTGGAACGACATGAGGGTGACGAATTAATCACAGAAATTTCATTTTTGGGTGAACTAACCCTTTAAACATGCACAGCAATTCACAATGCACAACATTTATTTACTTACTTAATGACTTAAATACTTACACATGTTATGTATCTTCTGGGAAAATGGACCAAAAATATTCATAAAAAATGACTCATCTTGCACACTGGGGCTTTTGCATGTTTTATTCAATAAAATCCCTTCTAGAAATAAGATCTCCTTCACCTTAATCATAAATACCACTTGCCATCAGCTAGCAGTAGCATGTAGCACATCACGATTTGTCAGTGTCTCTTGGGAATTCGCCATGCATGTTTGTTTGATAGACAGTATTTTATTAGTAGCGTTAGTGATTAAAGCTAATCTCTACAACTGTGCTCTCTGATTGTACTGATGCGCCTCTTTTACAATCTGTTATGTTGCAATAGCAAGCCGCTCTAACCTCTGGTATTGGCTATCACAACCCAGCTGAGCCCAGCCCAGCCCAGCCCAGCCCTTGATACTACTGTTCTCTGCTCTGTGCAGTCGCTACCACTTTCAGCTGAGTCATCGTCCATATCACCAGGGTGATTAGACAAAGTGCTTCAGCCTTACACTCAAAGATCAGAAGAAGAGGAAGTTCTCTTGCTCAGTGCCCATCTATCTATCGCTGTAATTCTTTCCATCTCATTCATTGTCTTGCTTTGGATTTATGATTGTACACTTTTCTTTATGTCTAAAAGCTCAGTTAAATAACTTGACTCCATGTCAAACCTAGTGCTCTTGAGTTTTTTTATTTGAGCTCTTTCATATGTTAATTTTGTCACCTCACTGGTTTAACGAAGAACACGTAGCCATTCCGAGGGCAGTAGGAACACCTGTTTCAGATAAATGCTGGGATCTGTATGTTGTTGTTGAGCGATGTGAGGAATGGCACGTGAGCGCCATACTTTCACTGGCCCTGTGAATTATTTAACCACCCACTATAAATCTTTCATCTGATGAGAGCAGTAATATAGTGTGCTTAGGCAGGAAGTTATACTCCTGTGCCCCACCCTGCAAATTCTGCTCATATCAGCCTCACTGTGATAATGGATAAAAGCACCTTATTAGGCAATCGCTGCCTTTAATTGGAAGCTAATTTAATGACTTTAGTTATCACCGTGTGATCCAACATTTACCCCTGGTAGTGTTTTCCCCCCTTGGATTTAGCATGAAAAGCCACTGTTAAAGATTTTTATGGATCTTGAAATAACACTATGCAATCTCCTTAGGACTTTTCCATTGCAGCACTGCAGTCTCAACCCTTTACCAGTTCAACCCACTTTTCCTCAGTGAGTGATCTGAGAAAAATAGTCCCTGCTGAGAGATTTGGGCCTCTTTCTGCTGTACATAGTCTGCAGTGGTCAACCGCTCCATTAGGGAGAAGGCTCTCAGCCACACCGCAGAGAAAATGCCTGCGCTAGCAACTAGCATTCTGCATTATCACTGAATTTCTGCAAACAGCTAGAACTCTGCAATATTAGTGGCCTCAACTAACATCTGTGAATTTCAGATGGGAAGTGATTTTTAGCCAGAAGTGAGTGTTCTGCAGTAGGATAACTGCTTTTTTTTGGTATATGAGCAAGAGTGCGCTTATGTGAACACACTAAGCTACCGTTAATATTACATGTTTCCCACTGAAACAGCATATTCTATATGGAAAGAATGAATTGATGGGATTGTGAAGTTTGGGTGTTACAATATTCCAGAATGAAGTCAGACCAAATGCAAATTTGCTAAACAATTGCTAAATAGCTGTTGACTAACACATATTTGGTTATATTTCAAGCAGTGTTATTTTGGTATTATTCATACACTTTTATAGTATTTATTAATGTTTTGAATTAGCTTTTATTTGAATATTTTCAGTTTTCATTTTAATTAAAGTTTAATTTTAGTCATTTTTTAATTTTTTGTTTTTTTAATATTTCTAATTAGTTTTAATTTATTTTAACCTGAAGTTATTTTATTTCAGTTATTTGCCAAGGCAACATTTCCAGTTTTTCATCTAATATTTATATATTATTTTAGCTTTCTTTTTTCATTAAACAAAAATGAATTTTATTAGTTTAAAGGTGCTGTATGTAGGATTGACAGCTAGTGGTTGAAATAGGTACTGCAGTCCAAATTCAAAATATTGGAGATCGTTGTTTCCCCGCCCCCTCCTCCTCAGACTCGACGCTCACGCGGGTTGCCAGCATGAGGACACGCAACAGGAGCGAGCGCAATTGACAATGAAACCCACACTGTAAGTTGATGAGTTGATTTATCCGCGCTTTAATAATCTCTCGTTCATAGAGATTGTTAGATGGATGCCGAGGCTTTTTAGGTCGGGTAGAATCTGCGATCTCTGACCCAGTTTGTTTGTTGGCTTCCATGGCTGCTGCAATACACTGTTTTTCGCCAACTGGCAACCTGGGCTGTCGAAATACTATTGGGTCAACTGGCAGCGTGCTGTATAACTGGCTGTAGCATTGTTTTTCTGAGAAACAAGTAGGTGGATTTAGCATGTTTCCTAAATATCTGCAAACATATTATGGTATTTTTATGTTTTAGTAAAGTGAAAAACTTACATACAGCACCTTTAAATTGTAAGCCAGGTGTACATGGTGTGATTTTTAAAAAAAAAAATTTCCCCTTGGGAGAAATCACGTTTCAGTAGTCGATGCACATATAGTCGCCCCTGTTCCCAAATCATATAACATAAATACATAAATACATCAGGAACCACATGTAGTTGTTTTTGTTGAATAGAATGACCATGCTGTTCTCTGTTATTCTTAAAAATCATTTACACAACCGTCTTTTATTTATTTTTATTTTTTTTTATCTGAAGCTAAAGCAGCAATATTGAAAACTCCAATCTCCGTGTTTAGTGCCAATGCCAAAGCTCACGTGATTGCCAACAGCTTGCCATGCAGTAAGTCATGCCGTGTACCAACTGCTTTGACACGATTATCAGGATTACTGACTCGTAATGTGTGCAAGCAAGGGCTCAAGATCGTCTAAACTTGCATAGTGTACGCCCAGCCTTAGTTAGCAATAACAACACTGATATTAAGTCTTCTAAGAGGAAAGCATGAAGATATTGAAATAAGATAAATAATAAAAGAAATAAAAAGTATATATAAGACAGTAAACAAGGTCTGTTTTGATTTCATGCTGACTTGCATTGGTCAGCTTTACTGGGTTCTGAGTTATGAAAGAATAGAGAACAATGGTTCTCTGAATACCAGAAGTGACCTGCAATTAGCTGTTAAATAATTAATTGAATGACTTTGGTCAGCAGTTATTGTTCTCCACGTCTCTGAGAGTCACTAGTTGGCAGACCACTCAGAAAAAATAATGGGAAAACAGTGCAATGCAAATGTCTTTCTCTTCTCATGTTTATATGTTGCACTGGCTTCCTGCACTCACTGAAGATTCCTCATTCTCATGTGTGCCGTTCTTCTTTTTTTACAGTCCCTGTTGAGTATCCCTGGCTCGCCCTTCATGTCCCGCCGCAGCAGTATATTCAGCTTCAAGGGCTCGGAGAACGAGTTCGCGGACGATGAGCACAGTACGGTCGAGGAGAGCGAAGACCGCCGCGGCTCCCTCTTTGTCCCATACAGGCGCAGCAGCTACAGCGGCTACAGCCAGGGTTCCTCACGCATTAACCCACTGGCACCCCACCCAGGCTGCAAGAGAAACAGCACGGTTGACTGCAACGGAGTGGTGTCTCTGATCGGGCCTGGGCCCGGCCGGCTACTGCCTGAGGTGAAAATAGATAAGGCAGCTTCTGATGACAGTGTAAGGACGTCCACAGGGGGCAGGTTCAGAGTATAGGCATGACAAAATTGGCCGATTATGATTCCAGTTCAGATTTTACCTCTCTCTTTCCCTTTTCGTTTACCGCATTTTGACTCCTTTTCTTCACTGAGTTTCTAGTCTGTCTATTCTTTCTCAACTCCAAAATGATTCCTTTTCCTCCCTTTCTTGTCTCTTTTTTCCTTCTTGTCTTGATTAACAATCCTACCTGTCCCACTCCCTGCCAGTGCTCTCCCTCTGTGAATGGCATGGCCAATCAAATAAAACAAAAATTGGGAGAGTTTTTGAGGGGTCCCTTTGTGCACATTAATGCCCATCTTTAAAATAACTTATCATGAAACCCCTCCCCTCTAAACGTAATTTACATACTAATTACATTACCACATTAAATAAGGTATCTGCAATACTCTTCAGGTCACACTTAACCCACAACATCATGCCAACCTCAACTTCAAATTTGTCATTTTATTTTTTTCTACATATATAATGTTTTCCACATCGATTTCTCATAATTTCAGGACCACTCTGTTCCCTTCCAAATAAAGTGTGATGCAAGAAAAACCTAACCTTACCTTTCCAATAACAGCATTCTGCCTCATTTTAGTTAGCATGGTGGATTGACATCCTTATACTCTCTTTGCCTTCTCCTCCTGTGTGGGAAGCATGATCTCGGGCCCAGTTTTCACCCAGCTGTACAGCATGCTGTTTCAGGCATTCAACCGAATATGCAGCCTTCACCAAGTAATTGCAATGTAAAATCTAAATGAAATTGCTTTTAAATTGAAAGGAACAGTAAGGATAAACAGATAAACATTAGCCCCTTTCACATAGCAATTCCAGTACATTACTGTAAAATTACCAAAATGATTTTCTGGTAATTACACAAATGTACTGTTCACACAAGCATGGTATGATACCATTCACACATCAGTACCAAAATACCGGTAAACTCTGTGATGTCAGTCATCAGAAATTACCTTTAAACGCTGAGCAGTTTTCTTCATCCACCTGGATGAGGAGAAGAGCTTTAGTTCCATTTTAGTAAAAAAAAAAATACTTCTGAGTGACAGAAGATGATCACTCTTAAAAACACAAGACGCCTAATAGTTACTATAGTACTGCAGTTACTATAGTATGCAATAACTGCAGAAGCGCAGCACTGATGAATGGAAAAGAAAGCATGATCTCGAACACGAGATGTGGCACAGCGGTCAGATGTTCGTCTAGCGCATGTTTGCATAGAAAAACAATTAAAGGTAGGGAAGGCAATTTCGAAGAGGCTAGCAATAGCAAGCTAGTTTTGAAATCATAAGATCCCGGCCTTCATTCAGAGCATCTCCAAAGCCATGCCTCCTTCAAAACACATGAACGCGCACAGACAGAGCAGAGTCTGCAAAGCGTTAAATTAACTCATGTCTGAAAGCACATAACTTTACAATAATAATGAATGTGAGTACGAGCACCGCAAACAAACAGTAGCCATTTACAATTCCGCACCAAAACAACGAGCGTATGCTGCGTTCACGCTATAACTACCAAATTAAGAGCTGGCAACCTCAAAACAGTTATACTCAAAGCAGTTCACATCCTCAGACTCGGACAACAGTGAAATGATCTGCAGCAGTCAGGTGGTGCAAGTCAGCGCTCTTTAAGGTTGACTGTCTGCCTACAACTCTGCATAGCCTCATGAAACATGTTGATGACGTGTGATGTCTGCGTGAGCAGGGTGGATAGAGGAATGCAAACACATATGTTGACAGGTAGGTAGGACATCCTAGTATTGCATTCGGACCGAATGCACTGATTGGACGAACATTTTTGGGTCCTGAGACACAGAAGATATATGTAATTTTTTTTTAATATTTAGACCCCTTCAATTATTGATTGCTATCAGGATGTGAAGTGAGTTTCAAACAATAATAAAGAGTGTTTATTAAAAACATTGCCTACCCTACCTTTAAAAGCAGCAGATCTTACCGTCAACAGCTTCGACAGAGCCTAAAGCAAACTTCATACGTCAGCACGTTCTGACCTTGTGCGTGCTCATACCGGTAATCTTTATTCTTTGTTCACAAACAGCATCATACCAGTAATTTACTGGTAATTTTACAACTTCTCATAGCTGGAAATTGCCAGAACTGATTTACAGGTAATTTACCAGTAAAGAACTGTATGTGTGAAATGGGCTATTGTCTTGACCAACACCCACAATAGCAAGTGAATTGATATTCAAGAGATTTTTCTAATGGCAGTGAAAACTGGGCCTTAACCAATGTGTTAAATGTCTTCTTGCATGATGATATTCTCTGGAGGACAAGTAGGCAACCTTTTGAGCAGCTGGCAGTGATGAATGAATGGTCTTGTAACTGAAGTAAATGTAATAATAAAAAAATAGATATCTTTCATTCACAATCTCAGATATCATAGAGTTAAATGAATAGTTCACCCGAAAATGGGGGAAAAAAACAGCCTACAGTTTTGGAACTACACAAGAGTAACAATGCCTGAGTTGTCATTTGGTGAATTATTCCTCTAAGACAGTGGTTCTCGATTTTTGACTTCTTGGCCCCCCACTGTCCACAACATTATTCAAAAGAAATCACACTTTTACAATTAGACTACCTCATATAGTGAAGAACCCTGGTTCTTCAAAGGAAAAAAAAAACAGTTGTTGAGGAGGTGAATTAAAATCATAAATATCTTGATTTTTTTTGTTGTTGTTTTAGCATATTTTTCTGCTTGATTTGTCTTATTTTAAATCCTTTTAAGTAATCTTAAGGCCTCATTAGAGGGGTTGAGAACCACTGCTCAAGGCTATTTATACTTTGGTATAGTGTATAAAAGTCAAGAATGGAAATCTTTATTTTAAATTGAGGGTTATGTATGACTATTAGGCAAATCATATAGCTACTTACTGTAGGATGTCTGTAAGGGAAACTATGGTAGGTCCATAGGCTGTTATCTTGTAAGAATCAAATTATATTCTATTAAAGCAAGTCGTTTGTTTGAACTCAATTTGAGAAGTATAGATAGAATTCTTTACAGAGTGATTTAGTGAGGGAATCCACTTTAGGAATATGTCAGCAGTTCAGCAGTGGCTAAATGGAACAATACAGTTGAGTATGAGTTTGGGCTTGTGTTTTTTTCAGCTTGTGCATGTGTGTTGACATGGGTTGCATGGTTCTTGAAAAAATCCCATCTCTGATTGATCTTTGTCTTTCTTCACCTCATGTCATTCCTGTCCTCAGACCACAGAGGTGGAGGGGAAGAGAAAACACTCAGGTTCTCTTATGGTGTCAGTGGACCAGCTCAATACTTCCTTTAGCCGGAAAGAGCGAGCCAATAGTGCAATGACTGTTGTAACTAACACGCTGGTGGAAGGTATAGTGTAATGTCTGTCTGTCTGTCTGTCTGTCTATCTATCTATCTATCTATCTATCTATCTATCTATCTATCTATCTATCTGTCTATCTATTTGTCTGTCTATCTATCTATCTGTCTATCTGTCTGTCTTCAATATTTTTATCTTCCTCTCTTACCCTTATTTTTTTTGTCACCACAGAGCTGGAGGACTCTCAGAGAAAATGTCCGCCCTGCTGGTATAAGTTTGCCAACACATTCTTGATATGGGAGTGCTGTCCAATCTGGATAAAAATAAAAGAGATAGTCAACCTCATAGTGATGGATCCATTTGTAGACCTGGCTATTACTATATGCATTGTGCTGAACACAGTCTTCATGGCCATGGAGCATTATCCCATGACACCACACTTTGAGGAGGTGCTTTCTGTTGGAAACCTGGTAAGAAGATTGAGACAGATGTCTTTGACTGTTTTACATATTTTGAAACACCTTGAGCATGACATAGAATTCTAAAAACATGGTGCTTATGTTATGAGATGTTTGGTTTTTAAAAAAATTTGCAGACCTTGCTTTGTTTTTTCACCGCTCTGCGTTTCGTGATTTAACCACAAAAACCCAAAGGGGTCATTCATACAGGACGCATTCTTGTGCAAGAGTGAAACAGAATGCAGGTGTCTTGAGATGAATGGTTTTGCTCTATGAGTAGCACATTATTTTGAGTAAATTTTTTATTTGAATTATATTACAAATTTTTCCTTTGTCTTTATATGGGGCCTTTTATCTCATATATAGGTCTAACTGATTGGCATATCATTTAATTAATTTAATTGCATTTTAAAATCAATTGACAGCCCTAAATTCAATGGTTTCCTTTCTCAGTCCTAACCATCTTCTCATTTCTGTAATGAGCAGCAACACTGGACCCTGTCCCACATTTCCATTTTAAGTTATGTCTCTGGCAGTGCAGCACTGATGTCTACTCCTCAGTATATGATGTACCTACATTGAAAATGCAGCCTGCGTTAAACCAATCTTCTGCAATCGTTCCAGTCTCTAGTATCTTCCACAGCCCATCCCCTCCTTCTCATATCCGATTCAGTGGTCTCACAGTATTCATGCTTACAATACTGAGGAATTGAGAGATACAGTATATGTGTAGGCACTTGTATAGGAAGCAAAACATTACTATTTCAGGAAGCTCTGTGGATTATTACATTGATAAACTGTAAAGGTATGATGATGTCCAGTGGTAGAAATGTTCACATTTTTGATGCAACAGACCTATTTGACAGTTATATAGCAGCATATATTGACAGCATATATTTATTGAAAGTTCAAATCTGGTCTTTGCAATAGAGCATTCCAGTAAATGCTATCTGGTAATTACCACAAAATAAACCCCAACATGTTTATATATATCTACAATCTAAGTTACTTTTTTCCTATAGATACTAACATATTTATCTGCAATGTAACATCAAATTTTCCATCAACATTCAGGTCATCCTAATAACATTTTTCTTTGTCTACTTTTTTCTTTACTTTTTTGTCTCAGGTGTTCACGGGTATCTTCACAGCTGAAATGTTTGCAAAGCTGATAGCCATGGATCCATACTACTACTTCCAGGAGGGCTGGAATATCTTTGATGGCTTCATTGTGAGCCTGAGTTTGGTGGAGCTGGGGCTGGCCGATGTAGAGGGACTGTCTGTGCTCAGATCCTTCAGATTGGTGCGTTATGAGTGAAAACATGTCCATGCACATGTATTTGTATGATAGATAGTACCAAATTGTATTAGATATGCAAGCATCACTAGTGCCTTGCATTTGCATTCATCCATCTCTATTGTTTTACTGTTTGGTAATATTTATGTAAATATTTAATTATGTATATTAGCATATTAGTTTTTAATGTGATATCAGATCTGGTATCAACAATAGTGATATTCTATTGGTATTGGTATCAACTACTGACATTTTGGTATGACACCCATAGTTGTATATACTCTGCCATTTAAAGGTTTGGGGTCAGAAAGATTTTTTTTCAAGAAATTAATACTTTTATTTAGCAAAGACACATTTATTTCAAATAAATGCTGTTTTGTTCTATTAAACTTTCTATTTATTAAAGAATCCTGAAAAGAAAGTCTCACGGTTTCCACAAAATATTAAGCAGCACAACTGTTTTCAACATTGATAATAAGAAATGTTTCTTCAGGCACCAAATCAGCATATTAGAATATGAAGAAGCATGTGACACTGAAGACTGGACTAATGCCATTACAGAAATAATGGATTTAAAGTGTAATAATATTTCACAATATTACTGTTTTTACTGTATTTTTGATCAAATACATGCAGCCTTGGTGAGCATAAGAGACTTCTTTCAAAAACATTCAAAAACTCTTTCCAACCCCAAATTTTTAGGTAGTGTACAATGTCTCATATTTTCTGATTCCAATCCTTTTGTGAATCCCAAACTTTTCTCTCATACAGCTGAGGGTGTTTAAGCTGGCTAAATCATGGCCCACTCTGAACATGCTGATAAAGATCATTGGTAACTCTGTGGGAGCTTTGGGAAACCTGACCCTGGTGCTGGCCATCATCGTCTTCATCTTTGCTGTGGTGGGCATGCAGCTGTTTGGGAAGAGCTATAAAGACTGTGTGTGTAAGATCGCACAGAGCTGTGAGCTGCCCCGCTGGCACATGAACGACTTTTTCCACTCCTTTCTTATCGTGTTCCGAGTGCTGTGCGGAGAATGGATTGAGACCATGTGGGACTGTATGGAGGTGGCTGGACAAACAATGTGTCTCACTGTATTCATGATGGTGATGGTCATTGGAAACTTGGTGGTGAGTTTTAAAGTTTCCCATGTTGCAGTTCTTTCTGCTTTTTTGTCACTATTTCCTCCCCCTTATTTTGTGGTTTAGAAGGATGTTGTTGAAATAATGGCACATGGATTTTAAAGTCTTCAAAAAAGGGTGCATCCAGGATGTATTGTGGCCACATAAGGGCACGTTTTGAGCATGGTTGAACCAAAAAATGACAAATGGGACAGCCTATGGTCTTTTGGACTTCAAGTCTACAATCAAATGCAGCATATGAAAAAGCTAAAGTGGTGATCTTTCTCTTGATCAGGTGCTGAACCTGTTCTTGGCCTTGCTGCTCAGCTCTTTCAGTGCTGATAATCTGGCAGCCACAGATGATGACGGTGAGATGAACAACCTGCAGATTTCAGTGATCCGCATTAAGAAGGGTATCGCTTGGTTCAAAATTCACGTACGTCTCCTGGTGGCCCACATCCTGAAGAAGAAGCCTTTGGAAGATGAAGATAAACCTCTTGATGACATGTATGACAAAAAACTCAACCTCATGGGTAACCACACTGGTGTGGACATCAAATGTGGTGATCTGAATTACCCCAAGAATGGTAATGGCACCACAAGCGGCATTGGTAGCAGCGTAGGAAAGTACATGATTGATGAGGAGCCCATGTCCTTCATACACAACCCCAACCTAACAGTACGGGTTCCCATCGCTGTGGGAGAGTCGGACTTTGAGAACCTCAACACAGAGGACTTCAGCAGTGAGTCGGATGTGGAAAATAGCAAAGATGTGAGTATTCAAGTTCCTTTCAAGGAAAGTCAGTTCACTTAGCGCCATATTTACAATGCCTCTTGGTAGCTATTTCGGGCATGCAAGACCAACTTCTGTCTATTTGGAATATATTCAGTCTTTGGTATTAAAGGGATAGTTCACCCAAAAATGAATATTTCCCCATGATTTACTCACCCTCAAGCCATCGGTGTATATGACATTCTTCTTTCAGACGAATACAATCAGAGTTATATTAAAAAATGTCCTGGCTCTTCTAAGCATTATAATGGCACTGGATGGCAGCCCAAAATTTGAAGCCCAAAAAAGTGC
The DNA here is from genome assembly GCA_039654105.1 of Coreius guichenoti. NCBI lineage: Eukaryota > Metazoa > Chordata > Actinopteri > Cypriniformes > Gobionidae > Coreius > Coreius guichenoti. The sequence goes on along the minus strand of CM077180.1, from coordinate 30,577,787 downwards.
ATCCATCCATTATAAACGTACTCCACACGCTCCAGGGGGTCTGAAGCGAATCGATGGGTTTTTGTAAGAAAAATATCCATATTTAACACGTTATAAAGTGAAATATCTAGCTTCCGGCAGACTGTGCCTTCCGTATTCAACTTACAAAAAGTGTAACTGGCGCGACGTTGACGTATTTTAAAACGTCGTATTATTTTAATGTAAATATACTTGTTTAAAAAAAATAGAAGAAAGAAAATAATTCTGTTTTCGATGACTTCATATATTAAAACTAAAGCAGGTGCTGAGGTTATTGTAAAAAATTATTAGGCTGAAGTAAACCAGTGGAAAATTGTATCTAGCCCATACTGTATTCTTTGAGGAATTGAAAATGGCTTACTACTGCTTACTGTACAGAATTCACAAGGATCATCATTTTGAGTCCATGTTGCATTTTACTTCAGAAAGAGTTGGCTTGTGTATGCTGGCTGTTAGACTTTCTCGTCCTGGTACAAAATGATTGTTTAACATTCAGCCGCATCACTTTATATATTTCCTGAGGCCATAATAGGGCTTTTTGATTAAAGATGACTTATTTATTAATAAAATAACAAAAGAAGGCTCCATGAGTCAGTAGAGGATGACTTATCAAATAAATATAGATTATTAGCACTGCATTGAATTGTACAGCAAACTAGTCATTTTTATTTTGTTTTTGATACTTTGGAAACTAAATACATTATGTTTAAATGTGTATATTTTAATTAATCAAATGATGAGAAGTTGTAATTAAAGGGAGTGTGATCAGATTATGACACTGTGTGTTTGTAGAGCCTGACTAGATGAAGTCAGTCTCAGTAGTTGATTACGGGCTGCAGATTACAGCAGTATGGGTGGATTAAGGCTTTGCAGGCAGTATAAGAATGTTGAGTTGTGCTATTCCTGTGATTTATTGCCTTGCTGCTTCTGCTGAGTGCTGAGCCACTCAGCCAAAGAATAGATGCAGTCCACCAGATGATGTAATGTTTTTCCGTTGTATATATATATATATGTGTGTGTGTGTGTGTGTGTGTGTTTCAATAAAATAAGGTTATTAAACCTTTGATATACCCCTCAGAACAAAGCGCATAGCTAACCCCTTAAAGGTATTCAATAGTTTTCTGTTCTATGTATTTATTAGCATGCTACCAGGGAGCAGATTGAATCAAAAATTAATGTCAGCAGTATTAACTTGTCATCCAAAATCAAATGTAGTTCAACATATGCAGCACATACATTTATACTGACTCTCCTGTCATTGTCCTGGTCTCCGTGCAAAGACTAGGTCACCTTGACCCAGTTTAGACGTAACAGATCCAGTGCTGCTGAACTACATGTGCTGAACATCTAGCCAGTGGCATTAGAGTAGATCATTTTTGTTAGCCAGTCAGAGCAGTGCTGGGTGGGTCTTCATTTTTGATTGGTCAGGCTAGGTCAGGGAGGACTGCAGTGGTGGTGTGGAAGGGTTATTTTATGCTTTTGATGCTTCCGACTACCGGTGTGTGTGTATGTATATTAATGATTAGGGTTTTATAAAACGGCTGTGTCATCTTGGCCTGCTGTGATCAGGGTCAGGCACTTCCAGTAGGATTGAAAATGTGTTTGTATGGGTATATTCATGTGCCTGTGTTTGCATTTTTATTAAATTATGATAGGTGCTTGGAGTAAGAGAGTTTGATGACTCTGCACATGGAGTTATATGTCACATTTAAGTTGCTTCCTTTTAATATTATATTATATTATATTATTGTAACGTGTACTGCTCGGAGATGTGACTAGGAGATCCGAACACAAGCTTTATTGAGTGTAATCCATAATCGTAATCCATATAACATGCATGAGGTCAAAACCAGAGTGTAATCAATACAGAAATAATAATAAAAGGTCCATTTCGAAACACTGCTTATTATATTATATTAATTAGATTATATTATAAATATATTAACTCAGATATGTTGCTCTTTTTGTCTCAGCTTTATTATTTTCTGTTGTAAAATAGATGTAAATACAAATGTGCTGTGCCATAATATGCAACAAAAAGTAAATCAATAGACAACACCTGATTTGCATAAAATACAGCAAAAAGTCATTCATCACTGTCTGATTTGCATATGTAGATGATAGTTTTTAACCTTGTTAATTCAGTTAGTGTTGAGTCAAGGTTAATTGTGTCTTGGGTAGAATGAATGCTAATTAAGCTAGACACCCAGAAGAACAGTGAAGGTTAGTGCTAGGACACATCTGGCTTCAGTTTATAACTTACTAGTGGGAAAGATTATTGACTCACCGTTACTCATGTGCTGGTATCAATTTATATTGCATCTTGCTTTCAGGGATTTCTGTGGACTAACACAGCAGAAGTTTTTCATTAGAGAAAGCATTGATTGGAGTGTTGGATTAGTCAGGATCACACACACACACACACACACACAAATGTGTTCAATGAACTTAATTAAATTAAGAAAAACTTTTCCACGGTACATAACGGAAATAATGTTTTGTTGAACCAACTTAATAAATTTATCAATTATAGCACATGTTAGTATGCTAAAGACAATTTTGCTTATATTATTATTATATACAATATATAGGATGAGCAAGTAAGTAGACACTGGTCCATTACTGGTAATTAGCATAATTTTAGCTCACTGAGTAAAGCAAAAAACATTATAGTCATCATGTAACCACCCATAGCCTGGGAAACTCTTCTAAAACTTCAACATAACTGAACATTAAGCACTAACAAGTCTTTGCTGAAAAACACATAAAATAACACTTAATTTCAAAATTGTACTCTCCTAATGCAGTCCCATGCAAAGCATGCTGGGAACTACAGATCCACTGTCCAGTTAGTTATGTCAACAAAAATTATTCATGTAGTCCCAACACAAAATGATTACTGTAACTTTCATTTAACATTGGATTTAACATAATAAGTGGAATTAACATAATCATATTAATTTGTGACGAAAAGTTAAAGAATTAAGTTGATTCAGCACATTTTAAGTTTTTTCATTTGATTTGAGTGTACCTTATGTTGACCTTGTTTGTTGACCCGCACCTGGAAAGATTCTTGTTCAAATAAATAGATAAAATAGAAATAGAAGAATGAATCAAAATATATTAATATGCATTTTTCCCTCTAGCTGGATGACACCAGTTCTTCCGAGGGAAGTACTATTGACATAAAGCCTGATGAGGAGGAAATGGCTGTAGTGGAGGTCGTAGAGGAGTACTTAGACCCAGAGGCCTGTTGGACTGATGGTAAGAAATGTGTTTGTTTGAAAGTATTTGATGATTATGAGTATTTGAAATTATTTGATGATGCAGCAATTAGTATACCTTAATGCAGGGGTGTCCAAAGTCGGTCCTGGAGGGCCACTGTCGTGCAGAGTTTAGCTCCAACTTGCCTCAACACACCTGTCTGGAAGTTTCTATGCCTAATAAGACCTTGATTAGCTGGTAGAGGTGTGTTTAATTGGGGTTGGAGCTAAGCTCTGCAGGACAGTGGCCCTCCAGGAGCAGGATTGGACACCCCTGCCTTAATGCATGAGTTTTTGAATTTTTCTATTTTAAAACATGATCAAAACATCTATTTTATTGGCAAAAGTTCAAATAAGAGATCAAGTGACAAATATCTGTATTCGGTATTGGCCAAAAAAAATCAGTGCATCCCTAATGTATATATATATATATATATATATATATATTAGGGATGTAGTAAATTTGTTTTACCCTTAGGCAATAAAGCAAGCACTGTGAGTGTCGATATGATGTAAATGTGTATTCAGCATATATGTAATATGTTTTTCAGGTTGTGTGGCACGGTACAAATGTTGTGACGTGCCTATTACTGAGGGCTGGGGGAAGTACTGGTGGTTTCTGAGGAAAACTTGCTACCTCATTGTTGAACACAACTGGTTTGAAACGCTCATCATTTTTATGATTCTTCTCAGCTCTGGAGCTCTGGTGAGGCCACACACATGCACACACACTATACAGTTATTATTTTCTTAAACGTAGAAGCTGATATTATTTGCTACTATTCTTTTAAGTGAAAAGATGTAAATCATTTCCACAGATGCAACATTTGGACCCAAACTAGCTTGCCCCTACTGAGTGACAGCTTTATTTTGGCTAAATTTGCAACTTTATCTACTCTCTCTTTTTTTTACTTGTATTATTTTTGATGTTTATTAAATGTATATTTCTATAAAATGACAAAATTAAACAAATAACGGTTTAAAATGTATTTAGATGTCTTTTGATAACAGGGTAACAATTCATATAATGTTAAGTTTGACCTTCTGAGGTCAACATTTTCTGAAGGTTAAGCTCTTTTTTTTTTTTACTTACCGTTGTTGTAAAAAACTAAAAAAAAAAAACTAAAACTCTTGAAAACACTCTTAACTCTTAAACGTTCCAGACCATGCAAATAACTTTGATGCATATACAGATAAATTAGTTATTTAATTCAGTCTAACAAGCAGTGGATACCTCAGAAATTTGCCAGTTGAAATGCTTATGGCATTTTTGAAAGTCAGTGATATAGATTTACAAAAGCTGAGATAAAGATTCGTTTGGAAGATACATGGGCACAGTGTAGATTTCTCATCCTGTGCAAAACGAATGCGCTAGAATGCTAGTGAAGGTAGATTTTAATCTGATTGAGGCTGCATAGCATAGTGTGGTATATGATCTATGTAAGTAGCTAATGGCTATCACTATATTGCGCTGAACCGGCCCCTGCACCTCAGCAGTCTGTCTTGGGGCTGCAGTATCTCATGTCTGCTGTTAGGGACCGTAGCCAAATGCTGTAGAAAAGGCCCCACATGCAGAAGAGGCTGCTGCCTCTCTCACAGCTGCTGTTAGGGACCATAGCCAAACTCCCACTGAAGTGAAAGTGTGAGGTAATGTAAGTGGGGTTGCAGTGCCACACTTTGGTGATGTCAGGGAATGAAAAACTGATTGTGGGAAATTTACAGATGATAAATCTTCATCAATTCATCAAACAAAACGATTATGTTTTTAAATAATTTTTGACAAACATGCATCATTTTATTAGATTCAGTTACTATAACTGACTCTTGTAATGACGTCAATTTAAAATATGTGAATTAATATTATAAATTTAACGTTCAGAAATTATGGCCTAATTAAATGCTTATATTGAAATAAATCCTTTTCTCTGGTTTGTTTCTAAGGCGTTTGAGGATGTATACATTGAACAGAGGAAAACCATCCAGATCATCCTAGAATATGCAGACAGAGTCTTCACATACATCTTCATCCTGGAAATGTTGCTGAAATGGGTGGCCTACGGATTCGTCAAATACTTCACCAATGCATGGTGCTGGCTGGACTTCTTCATTGTGGATGTAAGTTAATTATAGTAATGTCCATAAATCACAGCTGTTATCCCTTGCAGTGCCTTATCATGTGATGCTGTCACGATGAACTTAATTTTCACACAGTACAGATGGATTGTTCTACAGATTTATATAGTAGTTTTGATTATTTCATAGTGTGTTGTTAGTATTTTGGGCAGTTGATATGTTCCTATTCCTTTTGGTCCTCATGGTCTGCTTTAAGGTCAGTGGTCATTATCTTCAGACTGATCTTAAAATTAGATTTTATCTTTATTGGTAGAGTGCTCGGGTGCTGCGCCACTCGCTTTAGTCTGTTTATTAGTCATGTTTCCAAAATATGGTAGTGCAGTAGTCTTAGCAGTGGCGTGCGGTCCATATAAGCTGCGAATGCTCTGCATACCCAAGCCATTCGTGGACTCGCTATTTAGTATTAACACTATTCGAAAATTAACAAATTCCCTTTTTTGAGGTGTACCATAATACTTACATGATAACATTTTGGTAATGTGTATGTAACTGTCTGTCATTTATTTATTTGCCAAACAACGATAATTTTCTCCAAATCTGCCCGTTACGGAGGGTTTCGGGTAAGCGGATCCACAAAAGTTTTGGCGCCTACGTTCAGTTGTTATGTATCGTCATTGTCCTGCATTCTCATTGGTTTGCTGGCATATGGGGGATTTCGTGCAGAGGGAAAGCTGTCCACGAATTGCTCACCCAAGCGGAAAAATATGCTATATATATATATATTATATAAATTTAATCAACGAAATTCACATTGTTTTTGATACAAAACTGAATAGGCTAAATCAAATTTTAAAAAAATTCTGTTTTTTTATAGTATTTCAGGTCATTAATCGATAGTCTATGCATTTGTAAAAAGTCATAAGAATACTTATATTTTTATTTTTATACTTATTTATTGTAATTATATTTTACTTATTTTATTTAGAATACTAATATTTATTATATTATACTTTTTTAAATTCTTAATAAAAAAAAATATATACTTCCGTATTGTTTCTTAATTGTCATCTCTGATTTAGATCTGAGTCTTTTGTGTGTCCTAAGCTGATGCGCCATAACGTTTCAAGGTGAAGTTTGTAGTTTCTGCGACACTACTGGCACCTAGCGGAATTACAAAAATACAGCATATTTTGCAAACTGCCCTTTTGCACGTCGTGCCTCCCTCAACTCAAACATCACAATCACAGTTCTTACAAGTGCTTGTGACAGCATGTCTCAACAGGTAAATGTAGGCTAAATTTACCTTCAAGTACCTTTTCAATAAAAGGTCCAACATATTAAGAAAACTTTTAGCTGTGTTGCTATGTGTCATGAGAGTAAGCAACTGAGTAGTTAACACTCTGTAAAGAGTGAACGTGAGCGTCTTGCTTACAATAAACCCATCCAACATATCTGCATCAGGCACTGTTTTGGACATGACGCACCACTCAGCATAAACCCGGTTAAAGAAGTCAGCGCTCGACAATAAGTCTTGGTATATATGTACTGAAAAATGTGGTTTCACTTTATTTTGATGGTCCCTTGCACACATTCTGGTAACTATAAGTAACATTGCACCTACATGTCTATTAACTCTCATTATTAGAGTATTAGTAGACTGGTAGGTTTAGGGTTAGAATAAGTTGACATGTAGTTATTATAAGTTACTTATAGTCTGTAGAATTCTGTCTGTTAGAGGACCATCAAAATAAAGTGTTACCAAAACTGTTATGGAAAATTGTTTACTGTTGAACAGAAAAGGTACAGAAACATTGTTATTAGTAACATTGTTATCTTCTTTTAATTTATTTTGAGATATATTATGATGTATTATTATTATTTCCCCCTTTTACAAAATAAACATTCAATGTAAATTTTAGGTATATGAACAAATTGAGCCTGAATTTGTCTACTTGCGAATTGCAATCATGAAAAATGTAAATAGAAGAATATTTTACATTTTCAAATGTAGAATTTTATATCTACTATGGATAATTCAGCTAGTTGAAACCACATAGGAAAATACCACCATTTAATGTGACTCATTCAATTTGCTTTTCCATGTCTACAGATTCAAGTGTCTAAATTTAGTGTGAAATCCAGGTTCAAAAACCAGCAAATCATCCAAAGTTTGCATACATAGACTTCACTTTATATTAGAATTTTTAGTAATTAAATAATAAAAGAATTAATTCATGCAATTATTAATTAATTTTAATTAATACATTAAAATTAGTAAATGTTTTAATTAATTAATCATTAATCTTCATAGAATGTTACGCTTTTTGAAATGCTACATACAGTAGATATACGAGCCATATTTTTGTAAATTAAGCTGCAAAAATTGGTCATTTGGAAATGGCCGACATAGTATTGATGTCAAAACCTTGAAGACATCAACACGACTCCCCATGTTTACATACATAGCCTGCTTTGGAATACAGCAATTTGGCAGGGCCGAATTTGTGTTCTATGTGGATGAAAGTCCTAAACGAAAGTGTTTCCAATTGCTAGTTATTGTCCCTGACAGGCACTGTAACCTTGTCTCTCTATAGTGCTGATGGACACAGAGGGCCTGAGGGGGCATAAGAGGGCCGGGAATTGAGGGGCCAGGGTAAGGTCTCTGTTAGGACTCTCTTGTTCTTTTACAGGAGTTCCTCTCTCTCTCTGCCTCCTTACTCTCCCAAACTGCCCTGTTACCCTAATGACTCTCGAATGGTCTCGTGTGTACAGTACACGGTTGGTGTTTGTACGTATTGTGTGTATTTTGTGTGTACAAAGTACAGTGAATGTGCTTCTAAGTTTGTGCACACCTCTTCTCTATATGTGTCCCTTCACCTCTGTTTTTTGTATTCTCAACCACAAGTTTCCTTCCAGGTTTGCTGTAAGCTGCTTTTCAAGCTTGGTCTGCCTGTGATACCAAAAATGAATCGCACAATAAGATCAAAAGTGCAAACATTTGGGTCGCCCTATGACTGGTTAACCCCATGTTTAACCTGAATCTCTCTCCTTCTTTCTCTCTCTGTTGTTGAATACACATATATGCATACATACATGAGCAAACCCTTCTATATGTATGTATATATCTGTTTACTGCCAGTGTCAACGTAGGGTCCTCTCTCTTTCTCCCCGACATCCTCCTTGACTCTAACACTTTGGCCCATCTCTCTTCCTCCCTTCCTCTTTCTCTCTTTGTATAGGTGTCTATAGTCAGCCTTATAGCTAATGCGCTGGGCTACTCAGACTTGGGCCCCATAAAGTCCCTGAGGACTTTGAGGGCTCTCAGGCCCCTGAGAGCTTTGTCCCGGTTTGAGGGCATGAGGGTAAGATCCAGGGCTGCCTTATGCATGCCAGTCACTCTGTGAGAACACGACTGCATGCCGAAAACCACCATTGTGCAGAAAGCAAAACCACAGCTACAGAGGAATAAGCAAACCTATCAGGATTCTGGAAATCCAAATGACATTGTTTTGGCTAAACCTATCCTTCAAATGCATGTATTTAAAAACTCTCCGCATGGAAAACCTTTTCAACATTGCGTCATGATGCAGCTGAAATATGAAGATTTAGCTTCCTTATATTGATTTCTTAGATGTCTGAAAGAATAACGAAATTCCTTTTCCATTCAACTGACATCGCAAATAATCTTATAGCAACTTTTGGGGAAACTTATGGTTTTTAGAATAAAGATGAGAGAGGATATTATATGAAGCTGCCTCATCACAACCATTAATTTATTTTGTTATGTTTTTTTTTTTAAATTGAGCTAAGATCGCTACCATTCATGCAACAACATTAGTCCAAGGCCTTTTTGTGATGTTTCAAACATCCAAATGCCTTAATGGTTCATTGTTTCTCTCAAAGTACCTCTGTCATTTGCTCAAGTCGTCCTCCAGCCTGAACCCCAGTTCCCATGCTCTGTCTTCACCATGCTCTTTTATGCAACCCAATACCTATCCACCGATTCCTGCATCCTTACTCCAGTCATTAGCAAATACTGTGGGGAAAAAAGACAGCTTTCTCAAGGTGTGTCATTTATAATGTATTCTGATTAAGCAAAGACCTTTGCTTTTAGGTTCAGATGACCATATTTTAGGGTTAATTATCAAGAACATGAGCCAGATAATTTTATCTAACCGTGCGTTCACACCTCTGCCGACGAGAGCGTCAAAGTGGCCGGAAGTCATTTATTTTCAATGTGAGCCGGCGATGAGCTCCAGGCGAGCAGCGGCGCGTCTTGGGCGATGTGGGCGTTGAGGAGAGTTTAAGTCAGGTCAACTTTATGGTAATGAGCTATGACTTGGTTCGGCGGCAACCAATTGGAATGTAGAAGTCCTCCGCTTGAGAGGATTCCAGAGAACGCAGTCCTGTAAACTGTAAACATTAGTTCCCAAGCAAAATGGGACTATTTATAGGCAACATTTTCGCGCTAATACGCTTGTTTTTCAGTGGGAATGTCATTAATTTGCTTAAAACAACACCGATTTGACCAATTGCATTAAGGCCACACTTCAACCAGGACAGTTACTGTAATGTAGGCTGCACACAAATGAATGTTAATGTTAATTAAAGACCAAGGCTAGCAAACGTCTCCTATAAACTGCATGTTGAAATTAGACTAGCACTTAACCATGAACACAAAATCCACATCACACAAATGACTTTTAATTGGTTCATTTCATTAGCAAACATGTAACTATAATTGTTAAGTTCTTTCCATTGATCAATTTCTTACTTTCACATTTAAAAGAGAGGTTAACTTATACCGTACTTGTGGTCAGTCTGCACAAATACCGATCAACATGCTTGTTTGCTTTGCGGCCCCTTTAAATAAAGTTAAAAAAAGACCAAGCATTCGATCTACGTCAGAGCGTCCACGAATCTTTCTACCAATGTTGTTGGCAGGGCAGCCAGAGCAAATTTTGACACTCTCGCCGGTGGCGGTGTGAACACACAATAACAGTGAGACAGCATGGTTAATAATCTTATTGGATTTTTATCAGTTTATCAGTTTTTATCAGGAGTTCTGTGTAACAAACATGTTTTTCATTTATGTCAAAGGCAAAGAAAAGCAACAATTAGACAGTAGAACGATTTCTTAATAGTTCATTGATCAGTGAAGTTTAGAATTTGGATCAGATTTGGATTTTTTTGTCACTCAAGTACTGAATTTCTGTTCTTTGTATCCACTCAGTTGTTCATAATCTGGTTTCATCTCGTTGGCATTGCATATCATGTAGAATGCATGTTCTTGAAGGTGTAAGCAGAAAGTCATGTTCCCCTCCGTGATTCTGTCGTAGAGATTGCATAACCATCTCATTTCCTACACTTTAAAAAAACAAAAAATAAATACAAGTTGCACTAATTTACGAAGGCCTGAACTGAACTTTAAGGACCCTAATTTGTGTAAGGATCACTAATTACTAGGTTTGGGAATAGAAAATCGATTTCAGAATCGGATACTTAAGGTCAGGAATCGGAAACTTGTAGTAAAATTACAATTTTGATTCTGCTTATCGATTCCTGTGTGCGCATTTTAATGTGATTTCAAACCATTTTCAAGCACAAGACGAGGTGAAACAGAACTCAATTCAGCACACGTGCCGCACGCTGTTTTCTTTGCGCACACATCCAAAGCACACACACAAAGAGCCGGCTCGCATATAGTACACAATACTGAATTGTGTTCTCATACTCGTCTTCTTCCTCTTGAACGTACAAATACACACAAAATTATGTCAAAATATCCTCATAAACACATTCGGTTTTGTCTTAATGGAATGTAAACAGTTAAGAAAGAAAATGCACGTGTAACGGTATATTGTCACTTAAAGTGACAGCAGCCTAATAAACCTGCTGCAGTCTGTGTCATTAACGTTAATCATAGGATAAGAAAATCGCTCACTGATCTTGACTGAATAACATTTGTAACATTAATAAGGATTAATCTATATTTTATTATAAAAAGAAAACTATGCATACATTTTCTGTGTCTGAAATTTGTTCAGTTGTATTTATTGCTAAATTGTTTATTTGTTCTTATTTTGTTACTGTTTACTTGTCTTTAATAATGTTTGAAATGTATATTATTAGTCCAGTAGTTTTTGCTGTGGTATTTTTATTAAAACCATAGGAAAATGTTAGTGTTCTTTAGGCTCCTGATTTTTTTGTAGGCTGCTGATTTTTGTGCATGGAAATCAGCTGCAACAAAACGCTTTGCCAAAAGACAGAATAAATATGTTTGATATAAATGTTTGACTAAATGTTTTTACCTTACTGGAATCGCAACCGGGAATCGATAAGCAGAAGCGGAATCGGAATCACTAAAATTCAAACGATACCCACCCCTACTAATTAATAAGTTAGTAAGATCATTGACATGGTAAACTAACTATGTAAATGTTTTTTTTTTTTGGGGGGGGGGGGGTGGGGGGGGTGGGGGGGCATGGCTGTTGCTAGGATTGACGCCCTGCATGCACTGTTACTGGCTGACCATCTTGACATCACCCAACTAGATAGTGTGCTGACATTTCAGCTTTTGTGTGTACCATAAATGAGAGGTGATTGGGAGGGTGGGAGACTTCCTCTACAACAGTGGTTTTCATTCCTGGTCCTGGGCTCTGCACATTTCGTACGTCTCACTTATCTGACCCATCTGACACAGGACCAGGATTGAAAATCACTGCTCTACAATCTACAATGTCTACCTTTACATTTCAACCACAAATGGGATTGGTATTTTTCACTTAATATCTGGGTTCTTTCATGACACTAAGGAGTGTACTGGTATGGCAAGAGAAAAAAATATATTTGGCTGTTATGTATATATGAGCAATAATAAATCAAAAGGGGCAATGGTCTACAAATTGAAGTCTTCTGGATACCGGCCTTGTTTTGTTTCTGCTTGTTTCTTACTACTTGATACACCATTGTCAAGCATGAAATTGCTACCCATTTATATTTTTAAAAACTCATATTTAGTACAATTCTGGATTCTTTAGATTTTATAATAATACTTTTATCCAATCATCTGAATGGGTAACAATATTGACATATTGGCAAATAAGGTAGCAAGTTAGTTGTGATAAGCAAATAGAAGCAAAGCATGTGATATCCAGCATGCAACTCGCAGACTGAGAGAAATCAGTGCTGCTATCCTACAAAAAAAAAAACTTTACATAAAACTTTTAATCAAACACTAACAGAAAGAGTTTTATTGCATTTTGTCTGTATAACCATTGCCACTTTAATGATCACTTTGTAGTTATTTTTTTAACCTATAATTTTTAACCTATAGCTTTCAAAAAAAATGCACATTCATTTATATTTGGGGGATCAAGCCATACCATTTTACATAATCTTAGTGCTGTCATCTTGAGAATCTATGTTAATTTACAATATATTTGTGTATTTATCTCCATGCTCTTAATGCTTTAATGTGACTTTTTTTCATTTTTAAGAGGTAAAAAACCTCTAAGAGTAAATCTTAGGTATAATTGCCTCTACCTCTAACTTTTTCGCAAACGTATATTAGTGATACTATCGTTGCATCTATATACATGCATTGATAATACTGATCAACAAATGCCTATATATTACTATTTATTTGTTGTTATTAAGCATTTGACAACAAAAACTAAATATTGTTCTAAAATAAATTAGTTTACCTTTTTGATTATGACCTTTGTAGTAGAGGAAAATTGGATTGCTTTGAAAAGAGCTTGGAGATATGCACATTCCATGTTTAGCATTTGAAAATCAGAATAGCTCAATTTTGCTCTAACACCCTCTTTCTTTATCTCTCTTTTTCATTTTTTAATTTCTCCCTCTCAAACACTGAAATCCATCCTTCATTACCCACTTCCCCCAATCTGTTTTTCCCCTCTGTAGGTTGTCGTTAATGCTTTAGTGGGTGCCATTCCCTCCATTATGAATGTGCTGTTGGTGTGTTTGATCTTCTGGCTGATCTTCAGTATCATGGGTGTCAACCTGTTTGCTGGGAAGTACTATTACTGCTTCAACGAGACTTCAGAGGAGTATTTTAAAAGCAACGTTGTCAACAACAAAACAGAATGCTTTGCTCTCATCAATGCAAACTACTCAGAAGTTCGCTGGAAGAACGTGAAGATCAACTTCGATAATGTAGGCGCAGGTTACCTGGCACTCTTGCAAGTGGTAAGCCATTGTCTTTAACCACACACATCTTTTGTGTGTCAGTTGTTTGAATGATCCCAGTGCTTGCTCTGTAAACACAAGTCTCTTAATCTGCTCAAATACATGGGTTGTACAATGAAACTGAAACACTGGCCAGTATAGTGTTGGAGTTTTCACGCCTATATATGCTCAGCCTGGTGGCCACTCTTCACTTTTGCATTTTACATTCCATCAGTAAGAGCAGAGTGTGAAGGTTGAATTAGCAAAGCAATAGCACATCTGTACATAAAATATTGCAATCCACACAACATAATGGGAGACATATCAGAGTTCAAAAGAGGACAAATTGTTGTTGTGTATCGTGCTGGCTCATCTCTGACCAGGACAGCAAGTCTCTGTGGTGTATCAAGAGCTATGTTGTCCAGAGCAATGTCAGCATACCACTACATAGGACAAACCACATCCAACAGGAGTAACTGTCAACGCAAAAGGAAGCTGTCTAAAAGAGGCGACTAGGTACTAACCCGGATTGTATCCAAAAAACATAAAACCACAGCTGCCCAACTCACTGCAGAATTAAATGCGCACCTCGACTCTCCTGTTTCCACCAAAACTGTTCGCCGGGAGCTCCACAGAGTCAGTATTCATGGTTGAGCTGCTATAGCCAAACCTTTGGTCACTCGTGCCAATGCCAAATGTCAGTTTCATTGGTGCCAACAGTGCATATCTTGGGCTGTGGACAATGTGAAACATGTATTGTTCTCTGATAAGTCACTTCACTGTCTTTCCCACATCCATGAGAGTTACGGTATGGAGAAGCCCCAAAGAGGCTTAACACCTGGACTGTTGTGTGCCCAGAGTGAAGCACAGGGGTGGATCAGTGATGATTTGGGCTGTAATATCATGGCATTCCCTACTGTGCTTGATAGGCGCGTCACTTCCAAGGACTACCGAACCAATCTGAAGGACCATGTGCACCTAATGTTTCAAACATTGTACCCTGAAGGGGGTGCCGTGTATCAGCATGATAATTCACCAGTACACACAGCAAGACTTGTGACAGAATGGTTTGATGAACATGAAAGTAAAGTCCCATGGCCTGCACAGTATTTTTGAGTCACTTTGGGGTATTTTGGAGGAGCAAACATTTTCCTCCACCAGCATCACATAGTGATCTAGCCTATGTTCTGGAAGAGGAATGGCTCAAAATCCCTCTGGCCACTGTGAAGAACTTGTATCTGTCATTCCGCAAAAGGAGGCCTCACACCATACTAAAACCAGGTGTTTCAGTTTCATTGTCCAACCCCTGTACATTAACTCTAGAGGATAAACCCAAGTAACCATATAAACACATAGTACCCAAGCATAAAACAAGCATATAAAACATTAATTCCTGCTGCTGTGCATGGTTTTGAATTAGTTTTTTCTCCGTATGACCTAGGCCACATTCAAAGGCTGGATGGACATCATGTATGCTGCTGTGGATTCCAGAAAGGTGCAGATGTTTTTATAGTTACACACTATTTCGGTTCTGTATGTCTTTATAGTTTGACACTACTGGCTTTGTTCAAGCGAGTCACTTTTTGCTTATTGCTTGCAGGTTGAGGACCAGCCCATCTATGAGGACAACATCTACATGTATATTTATTTTGTCATCTTCATAATCTTCGGCTCCTTCTTCACTCTAAATCTCTTCATTGGTGTCATCATTGACAACTTTAACCAACAGAAGAAAAAGATAAGTTTTTAGACTCTTTTTTGCTTCTACAAAGCTGACTTTGACTTAGTTTCTTCTCTATTCTTTGCACTTTCGCTCTTTCTCTCTGTATTCCATGTTATCTTCTATTCTGTGCATATTTTTATAAGACATGCTTTCAGTTAAGTGCTTAATGGCGAAAATTCCTGAATAACAGCCTTAGGGCCAGATTTACTAAACAGGGCAAATTAGCGTGAGAGCGTAATTCCAAAATAGCGCTGATGGGAGTGGAAAGTTCTGCGCTTCTGATCAACTGACGACTCGCAAATTAAAGAACACAGACGCAGCCGTATCATTTCCATAATGACCAACGCAATCTACCAGTTAGCGTCTGGTTTAAGACGTGCTTTTTTTGGGCGCAAACACCAGTAAATTGACTAGTGCAAACCTTAGTAAATCATGTGATTCATTTAAATACTCTCGTCCCATAAATTTTGCGTCTGAAAGGGAAACTCCTCCTACAAATGCCACAAAAATAACCCTGTCCATGCCTTTTCAGTGCAAATTTTTCACTGCGTGTCTATAGTGAATCCTGACAGTAGTTTTTTAACGTCAAAAGAGGGTTTATGCTGGCGCAAGCTGTTAGTAAATCTGGCCCTTAGTGTGTAATGCTGTGGGTCTGTATGAACATGTGCCCCATTTGAGCACATATGGCTGAGCAAGATTATCAGGTTGTAACCAGTCTTCTTTTGTCCCTATACTTTGGAGGTCAGGATATCTTCATGACAGAAGAACAGAAAAAATACTACAATGCTATGAAGAAACTGGGATCAAAGAAGCCACAGAAACCTATCCCTAGACCTCTGGTAAGAATTTAGATCTGGGAAATGACTATCTGGCCATCATTGATTGGTGCATAGCCTTAGACCACTGGTGGCATACTCAAACATTTACATTCTTTTTAGCAGCAAAAATGTATGATAATAGCGAAAACAGAAAATTTAATACAAAATTGACTTATTCCTAAACCTTCATCCACTTAGTATTAAAGAACACTGTTTTACACTTTGCTTTGTCTATGTCAGTGCTAGTTCATTCTTTGCTCCCAACTGTCCAGTGACACTATAAAAAAGCATTTGGAAAAAGGATAAAGAAAATCAATTTGTAAATGTTTTTAAAAATGCAATTTAAACATTGCATTAAAAAGTTGCATTTAACAATAAAAAAAAAACGAATTAAGTAAAGTTTTAATATGTATTTGTCAATTTTTTTTATTAATATATTGTTTTATTGTTACATTAAACTACATTTCTAAACATTGAAGGTTTAAATGTTTTTTATTTGTCAGTTTCAAATATTTGTCCATTTTTTTTATTTACATTTGTTATTGATAACTGATTTCATCATGTTAATTTTTAGTAAAATACATAGTCCCCCATACTAATATTCCTCTCTTCTGTATTTCTTCTTCTTTTCCTTTTCTTACAGAACCAAATTCAGGGGATGGTATTTGACTTTGTCACTCAGCAGGCCTTTGACATTTCCATCATGATACTCATCTGTCTTAACATGGTAACCATGATGGTGGAAAC
This sequence comes from Coreius guichenoti, assembly GCA_039654105.1. Classification (NCBI taxonomy): domain Eukaryota; kingdom Metazoa; phylum Chordata; class Actinopteri; order Cypriniformes; family Gobionidae; genus Coreius; species Coreius guichenoti. The sequence goes on along the minus strand of CM077180.1, from coordinate 30,560,952 downwards.
AGATGATCAGTCACCTGAGACCGAGAACATCTTGTACTGGGTAAACTTCATATTTATTGTGTCCTTCACTGGCGAGTTTGTCCTGAAACTCTTTGCTCTGCGACACTACTATTTCACCAATGGTTGGAACATCTTTGACTGCGTTGTCGTCATTCTGTCCATTGTGGGTGAGTGCTGTGTCCAAATGTTATTTTTCTATTTTTCTTGACATATCCTTTCACATTCTATGAGCTATGGACAATTTTGTAATTTGCTTTTCTTCGTTTTTTTAAGGTATGTTCCTGGCAGACCTCATTGAGAAGTACTTTGTGTCACCAACTTTGTTCAGGGTAATCCGTCTGGCTCGAATTGGCCGCATCCTCCGCCTAATCAAAGGAGCTAAGGGCATCCGGACATTACTATTTGCTTTGATGATGTCACTTCCTGCACTGTTCAACATCGGCCTGTTGCTTTTCCTAGTCATGTTCATCTTCTCTATCTTTGGCATGTCTAACTTTGCCTATGTGAAACGAGAAGTAGGAATCGATGATATGTATAACTTTGAAACCTTTGGCAACAGCATGATCTGTCTATTCATGATCACCACATCAGCTGGGTGGGATGGCCTCTTGGCTCCTATCTTGAACTATCCGCCTGATTGCAACCCAGAGAAGGAGAACCCAGGAACCACAGTTAAGGGCAACTGTGGCAATCCCTCAGTGGGAATCTTCTTCTTTGTAATGTACATTATTGTGTCCTTCCTGATTGTGGTGAACATGTACATTGCTATCATCTTGGAGAACTTTAGTGTTGCCACTGAGGAGAGTGCTGATCCATTGTGCGAAGACGACTTTGAGTCCTTCTATGAAATCTGGGAGAAATTCGACCCCGACGCTTCGCAGTTCATCACCTTTGCCAAGCTGCCAGACTTTGCGGATACATTAGAACATCCTCTCCGTGTGCCAAAGCCAAACATCATCGAGCTGATCGCCATGGACATGCCCATGGTGAGTGGCGACCGCATTCACTGCTTGGACATTCTGTTTGCTTTTACTAAGCGTGTGCTAGGCGACAGCGGCGACCTGGACATGATGCGACAGCAAATGGAGGAGCGCTTTGTGGCGGCGAATCCTTCCAAGGTGTCGTACGAGCCCATCACCACCACGCTGCGGCGTAAGCAGGAGGAGGTGTCAGCTGTCGTGATCCAGAGGGCATACCGTGGCCACCTGGCGCGCAGAGGCTTCATCTGCAAACGCAGACCTGCCAACAACAAACTGGAGAACGGAGGGGCCAATCAGGAGAAGAAAGAGGGCACACCTTCCACTGCATCCCTGCCATCCTATGACAGTGTAACCAAGCCCGAGAAGGAGAAGCAGGACGACAACAACGAAGGCAAGGGCCGCAAGGAGAAAGGCCGAAACCAAAAAGACGTCAGGGAATCCAAGTGTTAAGACTGCTACGATAAAACTCATGGACAGTGATAATGATCATGACGATATTATAACAAAAACTGTCATTTCAAGCGAATGGAAACCCTGATTAAACTATACAGATGTACAGATTAATTTCATTTAAGGGGAAAAAACAAAGCCGAAGAAACACGACAAAAAATTGTTTACAAACGTCACTGGTGTATCGAGGCGAAGAAAAGTGTTGGGGTTCCTCAAAGCTTGAAAACTCTTACAAGTTAAACCAAACATAATCAGCTTCCTGTGTGACACTGTTGCATCAAGACTTGATTTAAACAGAATCAAATACGAACTTAAAAAGACCGATACTTGATCAAGTGTATTTTAGAGGGCTATATTGCGCTTCAGTATGGAACTCTTCACCGAGCAGGAATGTGATTATCCAAGGAAATCTAGGATCGAATCCCATGCTTCTGAACTGCGTCGGCGAACTTTCCATGCAGAAAACAAACACTCATTCATGAAAGAATCGGCTTCCCGAAGTGGATTGTGAAGGAGTCTGCACCGTTTCATTTCATATGTGTAAGAACTCAACGTTACTGTGAGAGTGAGCAGGATAGACATGAGTGTGAAACAAAACTAAGAGTCTGGCTGATTCCAACGGTCTCTTTGCGTTTGTTAGTGTCGAATATATTTTACATGGTCTTTACATTACTTGAGCGGCAAAAAAGGAGAAATGGGAGGAAAAAAATGAATTAACATTTAACATTTTGCCCATGTCACCCTCAGTAACTGTGTCATGATAACTTTGTTATATCTGCATCAAAAGGCTTTTTCTACATGGGCTTTCACACCGATAGGACCGGGGGCAATAACCAGGGGCCCCCAATACACATCTCCAAATGAATAATAAATTATTGTGCTTGTTCAATGCATAGAAATGACTTGCATGATGGCATGTTTTGATCAGAAATTTTGCATGAGTAATCATAGTCCACAAAACACTAATACAGACCACCACAGTGGCTTGACGATGTTTTAGGCTGTCCACTGGCTAAATTTATGACCAGAAATCAAATTTAATTTGATACTGAGAAAACCAAATTGGGCCTAAGATGCTAAACCGCATCTTCTCATCTACTTAACATTCTGAAATAGATTATCAAACATTAGGACAGCATTTGGGATTGGCTTCAGATGGTGCAAAATGCCTGTGACTAATCAGTGGTTTACGTACATTGAAACAAATACTAGCATTGTGGCACATTATTGGAGAGGAAGGATACAAGGGACATCCCATTTTTTTGCTGCTCAGGAGATAATGAATTGGAAAACTAAATGTTGGAATGTGTGTGTATGGAGACTGGAGGATAATGATACAAAAATAACACTGTAATTCCTAAAGCTTCTTATTTTATTTGTATGCAGCAATATTGCTTACCTCGCCTACGGCACTACCCGCTCTGCGGGTCATATGGTAGGTGGGTCCAGGGAGGGGCAAGAGGGTGGGGTGGGGGTCAAAGTTTTGGGCATTATTAGGGGTGTAGCAAGTTGGTTGGCATTTTTAATCCTCATCAGGGGTTAGATGAGATGATCTATAACTGTTTTGAGAAAGTGGCAGTTTTTTATTTTAGAAAAATAGAATTATGATACTTTTTCATTTGATTTTTACATGCTATATTTCTTTAAAGAGTTTTGCAGTGTGTCTACGTCTAGTCTCGTCCCGGTTTGTCCCTCGAGGATCAGCCGGACGTTTTTATCCGTGTATAAAGCCATCACATCTTCAGCAATGGTTTGATTGTAGCCAGGACAAAAGGACAAGACTTGAGAGAGACAGCGGGACGGTTGGGCAGTCACAGCTGTTTAAGGAGAAGCCAAAGATGTTTGTCTGATTATTTGGTGTGTGCAATTTGTGTCTGGAAGTTTCTGGAATGTCTTAGGAGTGGAGCGATCCTCTCCTGCTTAACAATTTCAGACAGGCTGATGCTTGTTGACTTTCCCCATTATTCTCAGGATACAACACAGATGTATCATGTGACTCTGATGTGATCAATAAGGGCCTTCAGTAGGTCCAGAGAATGTTTGTAATATGGGGTGGAGCTAAAGCAGGAGCGCTCCCACCACATTGAACTCTCACGTAGAGAGAAGAGCAGGGCTATCTGACACAAGAGCCGAGCTTCAGAGATTTCAGGCCGTATTAAAAGTGTTGTTGTGGCATTGACGATGAGATGAGATCCAGACTGGAAATACTGTTAGTTTTCTACAGAGGGCCTTGGTTTTAAATGTGCAGTTATTCGACCCCTGGTCAGCCTTGTTTCTCATCAGTAGACCACCACACTAATGCCAAATAACCATTAGGCACTGGTCCCACAGCAGCTTACTGTGAGCCGGGCAACTTCGCACATCAGAGCAACTACATTTTCAGTTTCTGTTAGCAATGTCAGCTGTTTTCCCTTACCTTTCATCCGGTGTCGAGGGTCCAGTTGCTGCATGCGAGGGTGTTGACCTGAACCAAAACAAGCAAACAAACAAACAAAAAAAACTCTGCTCAGCAAAGCTCAACCATTCTCATTTATGCAGCCATGCAGGCTCAACTGTATAAACAACAACAAAAAGAAGCAAATAACAGATCATACATTCATTTAAAAACAAAAATGAATGAAAAATCAGTTAAAAAAATATATTGTACAGTATAGGCTATGTTGTAAGCAGCACAAAATGCTGAAAAGTTAAGAATGAACTTTTTAAGAGACTATAAATAATGTAATATATAATTTTATTTTAACAGCATGCATAGTTTTTTGTAAATACAGAAATACTATAAAAAAAACTACTGCTATTAATCTAATACTGAAAAATAATTATAACCTTAATAGAATGGCTTCACTCATTGCCCTGGTCTCACTAGGTAGACTGTGACATATTTGTTAGAAGGTGTAGATTTTTTGACACTTTTCACATTAAAGAAGGGAATCCAATATATGTTAAATGCAAAAAGTATATATAAATCTATACATCAATCAAGACATATATAGAGCTATACAACATGTGTATCTATGTATACATGTATATGTACATATGTGTATATATATGCACACATATACATATGTATGTATATATGATATGAGAGCACTGTCCTCCTTTGTGTTGACCTCTGCTTGGAGTGGAGGGGAAGCACTACTGGCTGTCATTTTCTCGCGTTCTTCTTTCTTTCGTGCAATACATTCGGTGAACGACCAAAACTCTGACCTGGCCCACACAGTGTGCGCTTGTGTGTGTGTTCGAGACGTTTGGGTTTGAGCAAGTGATGTCTGTGTGCGTGCGCGGGTCTAGCTTTCGATGCACGATGATGTACTGGCTGCTTGCTATGGCTTATGTCGCCCGTTTTTGGGAGGGGAATGCACTACCAGCAATTCATTTACACCCTGTGTGAATACATCCTACCATCTCCAACTCACATACTACATACATATGCACTAGACGCCACATGTTCTTCCCCCATAAACCCCTGTTTTCATCTTCCGGCTTAATTGGCAAATGCCATGATCTTTCAGTCCGAGTCTGAGAAAGCGAGTATGTGTGCGTGTGTGGGGTGGGGGGAGGGGACGAAGTGTGTGTGACCGTTTGGTCACTTTAAATGTGAGTGATGCAGCTTGACTTAAGCTTAGCTTGTTCTTCATCTCTTAGATACACAGCAATGCAATTTGCAGTCTTAGGTTTGGTTAAGCTTTATATTATGCTTTTCTTGTCTTTGTATGTTTGTTTAAGGTGCCTTTTGCTGCCAATTTTGTTTGTCAAAAATGTAGATGATGTTGCATAAAATTCTCCTAAACAAGTGGAGCTTGTTTCAAATGAGCACTGGGAGAAAGAACTGAACTAAAGAATGTCTGTGACATCTATTAAAAAGCAAAAAAATAAAAAAAATAAAAATAAACAAAAAAATTACAAAATACAAGAAAAAAAATTACAAAAAGAGAAAAAAGAAAATAAAAAAAGAAAACTTAACTGGCATCAGCCTGACTTCATCATCAGAGATTGTCAAATAGCATGGGGCGGGAAATGGAGTGTGTCGGTCACTCGATTAATCTCTTAATGGTTGAGTCTGTTGAAAGAGAAACAGTTTGCCTTCTGTGCTCAGCTTATGTTAATTTTCAGCCACTTTTTATTTTTCTATAAATACTGATTTCTGTCTATTATTTTGTAGCATGACTGAGATGCTATTTCCTTCATTTGCTGAAAATAATTCAAGTGGTTTTTGGTTCATAAAGTTGTTCTTATCTCTTGCCACTGATGTTGGAGAGGAGAGGGTGTGTTGCACAACCACTTGACTTAGTGAGAATCAGTGAAAGATTGTCTTCATTTGAGCACGAAACCTTTTCCAAACAATAAAGCAGCCTTCCAGTTATGCTCGAGTGCTTGTGTTGTTTTTTCTTCTGTTAATGATGTTGAAGAGTGTACAGTACATCATTTAGCAAGGTGGGAGAGCACTCACTAAGGCTTTTTACATTTAAAATAACACTTTACAATAAGGTCTCACTTGTTAACATTAGCTAATGTATTAACTATCATGAACTAACCATGAGCAATACATTTGTTAATCTTTGTTAACGTCAGTACGTTAATACAGCTGTTCATTGTTTGTTCATGTTAGTTCACAGTGCATTAACTAATGTTAATGTTAATTCATTTGTTCAAATACAACTTTTGATTTAATAATGCTAATAAATGTTGAATTAACATTAACAAAGATTAATAAATGCTGTAGACGTGCAGTTCATGTTAACTAATGTAGTTAACTAATGAAACCTTTGTAAAGTGTTACCAAAATAGTTAACATTCTAAACCCTTGGTTATGTTGTTTTTTTATGTTTCAGTCTTTAACATGGGTTTGGAATTTATGTATTCAGGTTTGTATACGGTCTACACTGTACATTCATAAACTTCGAGTTAACGTTCTTATATTTTCTGTCAATAACATCTGAATACAGACTGTTTAAATACCGGGTTCTCGCAGTTGGGCTTTTATATTCCTCGCTGTTCCCGAACACATATTTTGAACTAACGTTAAAAAGACAGTCTCTTCTTCACTCTAGTTAATGCGTTGTCCGTTACAGTTTGACATTTTTTTATCCACTGTCTTACCTCAAACACTGACTGGAACGAAGTAGCCTAATCAATATTATCTCGTGAAGGTTTCTCGACTGCAAAGCTCATGAATATTCAATAAGGAAAGCGCTGTTCAATTGGTTGTTGCTAAATAACTGCCGATATGTTCTGAAGCGTAGTGTTTCTCACTGTTTTGGCATAGTATAATTCGTAAAAATGAATTAATTAATATTAAAAGCGGCGTTAGGAACTTTAAGGAAACCCAGGAAATCAAATCACCATGAAATCAAAATGGACAATTCCTATTTTTTATGGAATATTGCACTATTGCACATCACAGATAAATTCATGTGCCCTCGTAATCTTTATTCAAAATAACTTCCCCTTCCTCTTGGACATCTCTTCTCTGATGACGTGTTTAATGGCGTGATGGCGGGACAACCTGTCACTCACATGACATCACAGCAATAGTAGCAAGCCACAACCAGTCAATCAATTCCCCCGCCAAAAAAAAAAAAAAAAAGACAATTGCAACTTCCATTTTATGTCGACTTTAAGTGCTGTCTGCTGTGTGAAAAATCACATTTTCCTCAACATATAGCTAAGGTTGTGGAAAATGGGGGGAAATTACTAGACGTATTATGTGTTCACTTTTTCCGCATTTTGTTGTTACAGCCTTATTCCAAAATGGATTAAATTCATTATTTTTTTCCTCAATTCTACAAACAATACCCCAGAATGACAATGTGAAAGAAGTTTGTTTGAAATCTTTGCAAATTTATTAAAAATAAAAAACGAAAAAAATCACACGTACGTAAGTATTCACAGCCTTTGCTCAATACTTTGTTGAAGCACTTTTGGCACCAATTACAGCCTCAAGTCTTTTTGAGTATGAGGCTACAAGCTTGGCACACCTATTTTTAGGCAGTTCCTCCCATTCTTCTTTGCAGGACCTCTCAAGCTCCATCAGGTTGGATGGGGAGCGTCAGTGCACAGCCATTTTCAGATCTCTCCAGAGATGTTCAATCGGGTTCAAGTCTGGGCTCTGGCTGGGCCACTCAAGGACATTCACAGAGTTGTCCCGTAGCCACTCCTTTGTTATCTTGGCTGTGTGCTTAGGGTTGTTGTCCTGTTGGAAGATGAACCTTCCCAGTCTGAGGTCCAGAGCGCTCTGGAGCAGGTTTTCATCAAGGATGTCTCTGTACATTGCTGCATTCACCTTTTCCTCGATCCTGACTAGTCTCCCAGTTCCTGCCGCTGAAAAACATCCCCACAGCATGATGCTGCCACCATCATGCTTCATTGTAGGGATGGTATTGGCCAGGTGATGAGCGGTGCCTGGTTTCCTCCAGACCAGTGGCGAAGAATTGTGGCCCACCTAAAACAGTTATTTTCCTAAAAGATATATGAAATAATTTTTTAGTCTTATCACACTATAACTATTTATTTAGTTAAAAGAATGATTAAATACAGTTTTCAATGGTCAACTGCAGACAGTTTTGTAGTTTCCCCTCTCCCTATAGGTGCATTTCACACACTTGTCAAAATTAAAATTTTGATTCGTCAGTTTCTGTTAGTCCCGCCCATGATGTAATGGTAAGATTTGTGTAATTAATGTGGAGTTGAATTTGAAAATTGTGTAGCAAATCAGTCAATAGGCTACTTAGATTTGGATATGATGCAAGAAACCAAGCAATGAAACCTTGCAATTCCCACAACGCACAATAACAGACAATTGATTATGATGAGATCATCCCAGTGTTTAACCAGAAGCTCTGTCGTCTCAGAGTAATATTGCAGAAGGACATGCAAAGGTAAGCACAAACATCCCAACCTTTTTTACTCAAAGGCCCCCTTCCTCTCCAAATCAATTCTGCAAGCCCCCCCCCCAACCCCTGCCTTTTTTATTCACAAAAACATTTGTGAACATGTATTCTAGTGTTATTACTTTTCAACTCCATGTTATTATTTTTTAAACAAAAGAAATTCAAGATAGATTTAAACCTTCAGTGTTCTTTTTTGCAAACATACTTTGCAGACATTCTTTACAACTTAAAAGTACTTACTCTGCTCAGTACAGTACACTAAGTACAAAGAAGCACAAGTCAACCTGCCATACCAAACAACACCACAGGCAGATGCCAAAGGACTGCATATAACTACTATAAGGATCCATTCATAATTAATAAACACTTTAAAATACAAATGAAAAAGAAAATAATTCTGAATGTGTGGAAACTTGTTCTCTGTCAGAACAAGCAATCGTGTCTATGTTTGGAGCTGATGCCCGTGTGTTACATAAACACCACTGATCCTCACAAACTACTCCAAAACACGCTTCTTCGGAGAGCATCCATTATAAAACACTCACAGTACATTCATTTTGACAACTACGCGAATATAATCAACCGTGTTCATGCAGAAATATGAGGTTATATCGATCAGTGAGCCGATAGCGCACATACACGGTTTGTTTGCGCATCAATAACGTACTCGTGCATGCCTAATGTATGACTCCTGTATGTCACTGTAATCGTCTTTACCTTCATTACAATCGTCAACCAAACAAAACTTTATTCAGTGAGCCAAGAGCGCACATACACGATTTGTTTGCATATCAATAATGACGGACACCCGCGTGCCTAATGTACGTCACTGTAATCGTCTTTACCTTCATTACAACAATCATCCATCAAAACTTTTAGCGACACTGGTTTTCTTTATCCAACTGAAATGTGTAGTTTGCGTATCCTGTGTTCGTGAAGCGGTTGGGTGTTTTGAGCCGCCGTCTGTATTTCACACAGCGCGATTAGAAACCCCTTGGGCTGCTCCGAATCCAAAACACATGTGGTTATTTGTTTTTTAATTGATATAATTTCTCTTTTATTATTTAACGTATTAATAATACAATTAATGAATTATATTAATATATTTAAATTAAGTTATCTCGCGGCCCCCTGGAGGATTACTGAGGCCCCCTAGTGGGCTGCGGCCCACAGGTTGGGAACCACCGAATTAAAAGATTTAAACATATTGTCACTGTCTTAGAGAAACTTCTCCAAATTTGGTGATTTTTTTGCATAAATCATTACTATTGGTCACCCTTTACGTCTCTCTGTGACTGACTCTGTGACTCCCGAGTCATAGCCAATACTCTCCTAAATAGCCTATTTGTAGCACTTCACTGATTTTGGCCAAATGTGCCCGCATAGCTACAGTAAACTTTATAACCTGTAATGAAAACGTAATGCATTTACTGCCTCGGATGCGGCTGTTAATGACGGACAAGCATGCATCTCTGACATGAATTCTCCGAAATTTGTTGTTCAAAAACCTCTAAACTCCATTTTAGCTTGATTTTGGTAAAATGTTAATAATACGGTGACACGTGCAAGTGTCTGATCATATATACATTCATGTAGGTTATTTCTTATTTGCTCTTTTGTAACTTTGAACTTGAAACTGTGCTGCGTTTATTTCTGATAATTTGGCGTGCCGTTTTCATACTCGATAAGATTTTCCCACCCTGTTTTATGAAGGCCCACCCGTTTGAAAAGTTCTGGCCTCGCCCCTGCTCCAGACATGACACTTGCCATTCAGGCCAAAGAGTTCAATCTTTGTTTCATCAGACCAGAGAATTTTGTTTCTCATGGTCTGAGAGTCCTTCAGGTGCCTTTTGGCAAACTCCAGGCGGGCTGTCATTTGCCGCCTGGCCACTCTATCATACAGGCCTGATTGGTGGAGTGCTGCAGAGATGGTTGTTCTTTTGGAAGGTTCTCCTCTCTCCACAGAGAAACGCTGGAGCTCTGTCAGAGTGACCATCGGGTTCTTGGTCACCTCCCTGACTCAGGCCCTTCTCCTCCGATCGCTCAGTTTGGCCTGTCGGCCAGCTCTAGGGAGAGGCCTGGTGGTTCCAAAGGCCACTGTGCTCATTGAGACCAAGCCTGCAGCACTCGTATTAAAAACTGAAGCCGACGCGCCTCGATCGCCCCCAGGTGGTTGGTCCCAGTATAGCTCATAACCCCCGCCCCTCCGTGTATTCTAATGGACGCGATACAAACTAAACAATTAAATTACACTTCATATAATTTTTTCCCAAAGTTGGTTTCTGTCATTTTGGGCAGTTTTTATCACGCTGATTTCATTTCAAGTGTTCGTTTTTAAAATAAGTTAGGTTTTAGTTAGTTATTTGATGCTATAAAAACGGGGGGTGTGACGCCATGATTGACAGCTTCTCTGAGTGAATGTCCTGAGATGTCAGCGCCATATTCGGACCTCCGGAGGCTTCACTTTTCTTCAGCGGAAGAGAATGAAGTCGCGTCGTCCATATTTTTTTACGGTCTATGATTGGGACCTTCAATGCTGCAGAAATTTTTCTGTACCCTTCCCCAGATCTGTGTAGTGATGGCAATTTCAAAACACTTCTTCATGAAGCTTCGAAGCTTTACAAATCTTCTGTTTCGAATCAATTGGTTCGGAGCGTGTATCAAACTGCCAAAGTCACGTGATTTCAATAAACGAGGCTTCGTTTCGAAACACTTCGAAATGTCAATGGTTCACCGCCAAGGGGCGATGATCTCTGTGAACCCATGAATCATGAGCAGTCACTGAGAACCACTGAACAAGTCTCTATGGGTTTTACCTGATCTCTGATCAGTTTTATACATTTGTAGACGTTTTAATTAGACATCAGTGTAATTAAAAGGAATAATAGTAATTAATAGTCTCTTATTGACCTGTTTAGCTGAGCCATCCATGGAACAAACAAAAAATATGTTCAACTGATAAAAGAACATATAGACACTTAATATTTAATTTTATTAGATGATTAATTAATTGCATTTGAAAGATTTTTCTTTCAATAAAACATTTGCAATAGATTTGTAAAAGGTGTTGTTAATGCATGTTTGGCCTGGGTTTTTGTTGCATTTACACTGTTCTGACCAGCAGGGGTCGCCATGGAGACGGGTGTCGAATTGTTTAGAAGCTTCAACACAATACAGCACATTTGCTTCAGCTGTTTTATTGTTTCACGAAGCCTCGGTCTGCCCATCACTAGATCTGTGCCTCGATACAATCCTGTCTCGGAGGTCTACAGACAGTTCCTTGGACTTCATGGCTTGGTTTGTGCTCTGACATGCACTGTTAACTGACCTTATATAGACAGGTGTGTGCCTTTCCAAATCATATCAACTGAATTTACCACAGGGTGACTCCAATCAAGTTGTAGAAACATCTCAAGGATGATCAGTGGAAACAGGATGCACCTGAGCTCAATTTTGAGTGTCATGGCAAAGGCTGTGAATACTTATGTACATGTGATTTTTTTCGTTTTTTATTTTTAATAAATTTGCAAAGATTTCAAACAAACTTCTTTCATGTTGTCATGAGGTATTGTTTGTAGAGGAAAAATAATGAATTTAATCCATTTTGGAATAAGGCTGTTACATAACAAAATGTGGAAAAAGTGAAGCGCTGTGAATTCTTTCCGGATGCACTGTACACAACATATATAAAAATCTAAAAGTACCCCCTGGATCCTGCTCAAGTCTGTCAGGGTCTGTCCTCTGTTCAGGAATCACTGTTCTATGGTGTTGCTGGATCCACGCAACGTTGACTTTGTATGGACTGCTAACAAACATTTCCTAAGGTTTCTGTTTTCGGTGTCATTGAAGGGGTTGTGTATGTTCCCTTGCTGTGTTCTTATCAAGATGAATTGAAGGCCGTGTTGGCTGTTGAAGAGCATTCCTCCACTCCACCCCTGTCAACTGTGAGCCAAACAAAGAATCACTAAAAACAAAAGTCCAAATGTGTCCTACATCTGAATGGTGGTTAAAAAAAGAGACAGAGCTTGACTAAAAGAACAGGCAGTAGCCTACAATGTTGTACTTTGAGGTGAAATGTCTTTAAATACTGTCTTAAAATGTCTTTACTAACATATACCAAACCACAGGACTAGTTTTTACTCACTTTATTAAGTTTCTGGTGCACTTTATCCCGCACCACACCTAATACTGGTAAATTTGTTTTAATCAAAGGATGTTTGAACCTGACAGGGCCAAAATGTTGGGAAACATCTGATGACACAGTCACTTTAAATGTTTATCTCCTGCTGTGTTCCACAGAAGAAAAAAAAAGCATACAGTGACATGACGGTGAGTAAATGGTTATAGAATTTTAATTTCTGTGCAATCTCTCTCTTTAAATGTGTTAGGAGAGCAGCTGCAGGAGGAATATCATCCTCAGGGGACAAATAATAAAATAAATTGTGCAAAGCTTCTGCAGTTACTAAATAATGTGTCATACGGTATATGTTATAGCTAGATGTTCACCTTTTATCACTGATTTTGTAGTAGATGGATGCATGCTAGATTATTTTTCATTATGTTGTATAAAAGAGAGTAGGAAAGATTTAATCACAGAGGCGTTGTTAATGTTTTGTTGGTTGTCAATAAGGATTGATCTAAATCAGAATTTTAATAAAAAAAAAAATAATAATAATATGGGTCACTTCAATTTGTAGACCAAGAATCATTCTCAAAACTGGTCTTAGGCTCCACAAAGATGTTGATCCGTAAAATGAAAGACCCAATTCATCAGTCTAAGATTAAACAGCTCACACTGAGGCAAGAACAGTATTGGAACTTCTGCAAAACAAAGCACTGAGGGCTGTGTGTGCTGGGAGGTGGGGGGTGGACGGAGAGAATAGAGCATCTGTCACACTCTGCTGCACAGTGACTGCAGGGAGCTGTTTTGGGTGGGGGGTCGCCATAAGGAAGAAGTGAAGAGTCAAAAGTCAGCATCTGTGTTTAGTTTGAGAGGGTGTGGGGGAAAAATGATAATTTTCAGAATTGTTTGAGAGTGTTTAAACGGTTGGCCACTAGAGGGCAACACCCAAATAATGCACTTTATGATAATTGTCAATTGAAAAGAGCCTAAAATTGCACTACAATAGAATAAAATTTGAAAATATAGTTAAGTTTGAGTGTACTCTCTACCTAGATGGAGGGAAGGGTGGTTTAGAAAAGATTTTTCACTTTATCACTAAACATTGTTTTCATGAAAGGGCAATACAAATATTGATTAAAAAGGAAAATATAGAATTAAAAAAGAACACAAAACCACCTTGACCTTTTCCTTGAAAGATCATGCGATTGAAGGGCTTATACAGAGACACATCTGCACAGACATAAGGTTGTGATTTTCTGTTGGGAGTTGAAGACCATGATATGTGAATGTCATCCTGGACAGGGTACAAGGTGACCTAACGGCACCAGCTTTGCATCTGGCCCTTATGGAACTGCAGTGCTAAAGCATATTCAAGCATAAATACTGTTTACTGTAAAGTCTGTAAAAGCCTAATAGTAGCAGATTGAATTAAATCACTGTGTGTTTCAAAAGTCAAACATTAGTGATTTTTTAAAATATCAGTATCAGATACATTTATTTAGAAAGAAATGAATACTTTTATTCGGCAAAGATGCATTAAATTGATCAAAAGTGCAGTAATGACTTTTAAATAAATTGTTCTTTTGAACTTTCTATTGAATGGTTTCCACAAAAATATTAATAGTAGGAATAGTAGGAAACGTTTCTTGAGCAGCAAATCAGCATATTAGAATGATTTCTGAAGGATCATGTGACACTGAAGACTGGAGTAAATGATGCTGAAAATTCAGCTTGGCCATCATAGGAATAAAGTATATTATCAAATTTTACCAACCCTTTAACTTTTTTTCCACCACAACTTTACAGTGCTATACAGGAGATAACAAAAAAAGCAATAGCAAAGGCTGTATTGGTACAATAGTTTTTATTTTGTGTATTTTTTTCTTGAGGTAGACATTTAGACATGAAATACACAATTGCATACTCTGAACATACAGCAATGTAACAGTGAGGTAGATGAAAATTGTACATGTATTAAGTAACATGACATTGTCCCATATATTGCATTCGCGAGTGTTAAAATAACATAAAAAAATCGAATTTAAATATTAACTAGACTGTCATTTTCCTTTCGGTTTGTACATTTCAGTGTATGTCCCGCTTGCCTCTCCATAACAAAAGCTCTCTATTCTTTCACATGCCTCATATAAAACAGAGAAGGGTCAGGGGGTCAGAGGAAAACACATCCAGTGATCAACTCAGGGGGCTGGGACAGCTCTGTGGGTTTCCATAGTAAACGTCACAATAGGTGAAAGTGGAAAAGACTGCGAAGACCTTTTTAGCCTTTTTTGCAGTAGCTCTGTGAAGGCTAGATATATTATGTGTTCTGTATGCTTTGCATTTTAATCATTGAAATACTGTTTGTAAGGTTACAATTTTTTTTCTTTTAAATTTTAATGATGGACATGGCAAAAAAACTACACTAAGACATTAAAAGACGAAAACATCTGTCAAACTCAAAATTTGTATAAGATAAACATTAAGTATGGCTTCATTCACAATTCCTGAGGGAAATCAGATTTACATTCAAAGCTTATAGAAGAATCTTAGATAATATTCCTAAAATAAGAGTTTTATCCTACTGACTTCAGTGTTGAAGAACATCCATGACAATTACAACTGACATGCTCACTAACAAAATGTATGAAACTTTCATATGTGTGCTTTGATTTACAATCAAATGTGTGTTTTGATTTACCATATTTCTCTTTCTCTTTTCCATTCCTCTCTTTCAGTCTTTCTTTGGCTTGGATTCCATTGATTGAAGCGGTGGATTAGTGCTTGCCACCATAATGTGCTTCACTGCACAACATAATTATAGAGAGAGCGAGAGAGAGAGAGCGAGTAAAAGAGGAAAGGAAGAGAATAAAAAAGAAAGAGTGATTTCATGGATATAAAAGAGTGTTTGTGCTCACATTGAAGCTGCAGTCAGGAATAATGATAATGTGCATTAGAGAGACATCTATCTTCTCATCTGGTCTCATACCGTAATAATATTTGCCCTGATGTTTGATACGTTCAAGTATTGCTATAATCATGTATAAAAAAAAGGATAGACTGACTACATCAAGTAGACTCAGGGATATGTGTACTGTCCCGGACCTCCGTAAGACCTTGTCTCTGGAGGGCGTAGATGACTGGTCTTGCCCACAGAATCTGCTTCGAGATCGGACTGAGTGGAAAGTCTCTCGGGCCTGTAGCTTTGAATGTCCGTCTCACAGCTCTCATTGACATTTCCACCACTGTCGCTGTTCTGCCGTTCGCTCTTGTCCCTGATTGTGTAAGGTGACACTCTGGCAGTTTTGGACTGGTCGAAGCCAAACTTCCTGTTGCGTGAGAGATCAGCAGTACCGTGGCTGCTGTGAAGAGGTGTGGGGGTGTGTAGACCCGAGGGCAGCAGAGCAGGGGTGCTGTGGGGGTAACTAGCCGTCAGACCGCATTGCTGGGAATAAGCGTAGCCTGGTGCGGGGGGCAGGTATGCAGACGGCAAGGCAAACGCTGGTGACGGAAGATAGGATGGTTTAGGTAGCAGATGTTGGCTGCTGTAGGATGAAGGGTAATCCTGAGACGTGGGACCGCTGCTGTACTGCTGCTCTGAAAGATCACTTCCGGTCCCCTTCAGTGGGTCTAATCCGGGAGGCCCGTCTGTGCTGTACCCCCCAGGCCACGGCTCCTGGTGCTGTTCACTTCTCAGGAAACTCCCATGTTCTGGTAAGGCTGAGTTGAAGGAATACCTCTCTGCATAGCGCTTCAGCAAGCTAGAGGCACTGAGGGCAGTGATGTCATCAGTGTACCCTGAGAACGCAGGACGACTGGGCTGAGGAAATGGGAGGGGCTTAGGGTGAACTGGAGATGATGTGGTGGAGGAGACATCATAGTGTTGCTCCGCCCACTCAGGTGACCACTGCATCATTACCACACCTGGAAAATCAAAAAGATAAACAAATAAAGCTTTTTTTTTGCATTCTGTACATGCTAAAAGAATATTTGATGGTATCTGTTTTAAAGGGATAGTTCACTGAAAAATGAAAATTCTGCACAATGTTACTATTACTTTGTATT
The DNA here is from genome assembly GCA_039654105.1 of Coreius guichenoti. NCBI lineage: Eukaryota > Metazoa > Chordata > Actinopteri > Cypriniformes > Gobionidae > Coreius > Coreius guichenoti. The sequence continues at coordinate 30,544,447 of CM077180.1, read as the reverse complement.
CCCCATTGAGAAATGAGGCACAGGATAGCTAGAGGAGGTATTTAAGGGACAGTTTATGCAAAAATGAAAATTCTGCATGGTGTTACTATCTACTTTTTATTCCTCATTGAGAAATAATGAAAAAGATTGAGAAAGGATTACAAAATATCTGCATGATGTTACTATTACTTTTTATTCATTGCTGAGAAATGATGCACATTATAGCTAGAGGAGGTATTTAAAGTGATAGTTCACCAAAAAATGAACATTTAGAAAATTCTGCATGACGTTTATTACTTTTTATTCATCGTTCACTGTAAAAAAATGACATGATCACTATGTCATGACAGCATATGTTTTTACATTTCTTTAACTCATCAAAATAATTTAAGCAATTTTAAAGTCAGTTTAATATAATTTAAGTTGAAAGGAGTTGTAAAGCCAATTTGATTATACTTAAAATGTTTAAGTTTTTAAGTTGAAAAAGGTGGAAATTTTTTTACAGTATTGCAAAATATAGCTAGAGGAGATATTTAAAGGGACAGTTCATCCAAAAATATGGAATTTCGAAAATTATGCATGATGTTACTATTACTTTTTATTCTTTGTTGAGAAATAACACAAAATATATCTGGAGGAGGCATTTAAAGGGACAGAAAATTCTGCATTATGTTACTAGTACCTTTTATTTATCGCTAAAAAAAATGCACATGACAGAGAATGGACAGTTTACCAACGAGAAATAATTTATAAGATCTATCATTTGCTCACCCTCATTCCAAACCTGTATGACTTGACATGAGGGTGAGTAAATGATAACAGAATTGTAATTTTTGAGTAAACTGTCCCTTTAAATAGCTCCTTTAGCTACCTTGTGCATTGTTTCTCCACCATGAATAGAAAATAATAGCAAAATCATGTGATTTAGTGGTTTTGCAAACCACTTCAAATTCACAACTGGACTGCAACAAGAATTCACCATATGTAACTGTTTAGTAATCTGGACAAGATGTGATCTATTCTTTGCATCTTAATCTGCACGAGTGTAATCTCAGTAACCTTGCACACATCATCCTCACACATTTTGATGAGGGTAAATTAAATAAGCGATTGAATGCTGGATTTACTAGTTATATTTCTATATGTGTGAGTGCATGTGTGTCTATTTTCGTGTGCCTTCTGGAAAATGAAGGCAGATTAGAATCGACAGATTAGGACGAAGTTCTAGAGAGGGTAGGAGACTGACAGCACACTAAAGTTTAAGAGCATTTTAAACAAATATACATGAACATTAACATATTAGCCAGGGTTCTAGAGAGCTGAGATTCCTTGCTAATCCCAACAAATCCTTGCTAAACACAACTACTCTTGTTCTTTAAAAATATTTAACACAGAAAACAGTCAGATACCTGTTTCTATATATGAATCTGCTTTTTATGTCTTTATATCTTTAATGTTGCTTCCCTCCAATTCACACATTTCCTAGAACTTCCACTGAAGATACAGGATCCCGTCCATAAATATGGCTGCACCCGGAATGCCAAGAATTCAGCCTGGGATCTTTTTACAAAGCACATCCTCTACACACACACACACACACACACACACACACACACACACACACACACGCTCCAGGTTGGACATCATAAGAAGAGTTTTTTTTTTAAACAAATTAAATGGCTGAAGATCTGCAATGCTAAATGTATTAGTCATTATATTACATAATTCCATGTACTGCAAATGAGCTTTGATTAGATGTTGGCCATCCTGTAGGTCAAAATCTAAATCTAAATAGAGATTTTTGTTTTATTAGTAAAACAAATAATATTCAAGACTTCTTATTCTTCCCTTGATAATGAAAAGGTTATGAGTTGAGAGCAAAGAAACAGCTGGTAAAGTCATTACTCTCTCTGGCTACTGCTGAACACACACTTAACAGCAGAATCTTTTCCAACAGATACACACACATATAAACAGACATATAATAAATATGCATTTCTTTTGCATTGTACATTAACTCACCATGCTGTTTTAACCAGAACTCTGTACAAGCGTGTTATTCTTGATATTGCATATGCTATTGGTGTGCACAAATCTTTCCACCATTGCTCATAAACACAGATACCTGAAAGAAAGAAAGAAAGAGAAATTATTACTCCACTTTGCACGGTCACACTTTCTTAAAATTAAAAGTGCACCATCTTAAAATCTCACATACCTAACCATACCAATAGGAACAAACAGTTAAATATAACATTATAATGTATAAACACAGAATGCATGTGCAACCAAAATAGTTTTCTTCTCTCTCACTCCCCTTAACTTCACAAGCAAAAGGCTATTAACAGATAATGAGAGGCAGAGATGAAGACAGAGTGGTTTTAAAAATTTAAACAGATAAAGCTGTCATTGTATTTTACATGCATTAAGAAACATACCAGTCCCTCTCTGTGAATCCCCATTGCACTGTAGCATAAGTAAATTCCAAGCTTTACGCTGCCATGCCTCTTACACTCTTTTTTTTGTCTCTTGCCTCTTCTTTTTTCTTCTTCTATCCAACTCTGCACTACCTCCCTCTGTCCCTGTGACAACAGTCCACATGCACGGCCCCTCCCCCACCCAAATCCTCCCCTCCCCCTGCCCTGCCTTTTTGTTGAAAGTATTTAAGCAGATAGAGAGAGAGAGAGAGAGAGAGAGAGAGAGAGAGAGAGAGAGAGAGAGAGAGAGAGAGAGAGAGAGAGAGAGAGAATGGGAATCTCTTTAGAGTATTTTACTTTTAAATAACTGTTACTGTTTATTTAAAATCAACACATTTGACAGTCTCTTATAAATCATGCACACATGGCATTTGTGTTGTTTTTTTTAGTAATTATAGTCCCAATGTAATAACTTATATTTTTCTAATATATGTCTGTGTTTCTGTAGCATATCTGGGGGCTTTGTTAAACAACCCTTGTGGGGGATAAAAATGATCTCGATATCAAAATATAACTTCTATCAAGTAAACAGCTGAGGGTGCTGTTGGCTGTAATTTTACTGCTGATGTGTTGATCCCTGGAATGCGAAGAGGAATCCTTCCACATAAATGAGCATTGGAGAAGCTCTCTGTTGTGGTCTAAACTCTCTCCCTTAACCTCATCCAAAAAGCTTTCATATAATCAATAATGAATCCATTTGCATTCTTTTTATTGAAGTCAACACAACAGTTAATTACAAAATTGATTTATTTTATGCGGAAAAGTTTCCCTGCCGTGTGAAATATATTTAATAGAAAATTCATATTGAAAAGTCAAAACAAAACTGAAAACCTTAACATATGTGCTTAACATATGCTTGTGCTTGTTTGAACAGCCACTATGTCAGTCTCTGAAGGGAGACTTTATAACCACCAGTCACTCTGACTCCAGAGAAAGAATAGAAAAATGAAAGGGATATTACTTTTATTTAACATGAAAGTTTGATCTGTAGAAATACTTTTGCAAACTCTTGTTTGAAAACTTGTATTATAGATGTTTTGGATGTTTTTTTGTGGAACACTGTCATTGCCCAAAGCAGAGAAATATGCCGATCATGTCATTACTTTCATTGGACAGCTTGAATTATTATTTTTTTTACTTCATTGTTAAATCCATATATATTTTTAATCATTGTTTTTTTTTTAAATTAAAACACTGCTGCTCTATATTTAAATTTATAGCAATAATAGGTTTTGCAGCAATATTGTTCCTGTCCAAAAGAAGTTTAAAATGAAAAAAAAAAAAAGCTTGTTTCAATACACACAGTTTCCCCTATTTTCCTATGACATGTGATCAGTCACATGATAAATGTTTCTGTAGCAAAGATGGCAGCCTCCAGGTTGTGTACTTACAGTGCACTAGTTCATGCACTAGTTGCCACTGAACTAATTTGGAATGCTAACGACTTTTCTTCAGGTATTGGAGACTTCTATGGTTAATACTGTATGACATCTTAGCCATCAAAATACATCAATTAATATATTTTAAGTTATTCTCCAGACATCAATTTAATTTCAATTTTGGCATGACACTTGTTTTGGCACTTTCTTACATCTTCCATAAGTTTACATTGACTCTCAGTTGTAAGTTTAAACACGCTCTCAGTTGTTGCTGATTAACAATACATAGTATATGATATGCTGCATAACCACTTGCATCAGGTCATTTATTTGTGTACAGTTGTGTACAGATGTTGTATATTTAAGCTGTTTTACATTTTACATTTTTTCTCTCTGGTTACAAATATAATAGGCCTAGCTGTTTCAGAATATTTTAGATGTGTGTGTTTTTTATTTTTATTTAAAATAGGCTCTGCCTTCCTTTGTGAAGCCAAAGTGTATTTTTACTGCTACTGTGCAACATACTTTGAGAACTGTTATCAAATAAGCAGCTGCATTATATTTCTTGTTGATTAATTAGAAATGGTACTTTTGGAGCTATTCACAGTATCTCAATCTTTTTGGAGAACACAAAATCAATCCACCTAAGATTTTCAGCTAATCTGTATAGTTAGAGGCTTACAGTGCCCAAGCAATGGATCTCTAGCAAGCTACAGTAATTAGCTATGGCATTAGCTCATTGTGCAAAAGTCAAGTAAACAAATCCCAGTGACTTTTCCAGATTGATCTATGCTTCATTGTCTTAGGGAAAATAGCATGTAGCACAATACCATATACTAATAGCCTGTTTAATTTTTTTGATAAAAAGAAATAGACTAGAATTCATATGGATTTGTAGTAAGAGGTTTTTCTTGGAGTGGAACCAGATGGCCCTTCACAGCTCTTCAAATGGCTAACATTAAATACTATCATAAGCGTGTGTGTCTTGTCAGTGGAAGTGGAACAACGTTGGCAACTAAAACATCATTTTAAATGTTGTCTATGAAATGCCTTATTTTTGTATCCTGTCTTGATGTTAGTCCAACAGCTGACTTTAAACATTAAAACCTATCCAGGGACCACAAATATTAAACCAATCACTTAAATTATTGTAAGAGGAATTGTAATGCTCATTAAGGTAGGAATGGATGTCCTGCCTTAAAAGAGCCAGGCACATTTTAGAATTTGTTTAATTTGGAATATATGTGCACATTAATTTTGACCCACCTGACAACTGGAGACTGAAGAATGAGCAGCTAGACTTACTTTGCTAAAATTAAACTTTGAGTTTAATGAATTTTTGTGTGAAATACACCATCTTGACCCATGTATGCTCATTAAGAGTCATTAAATTTAGTGGACAAAAGTACAACTTCAAAGAGGAAACCATTGTTCTGATTTTAGATGTCTGTTCATGTTTGCTTGACTCCAAATTTCGAAGAAATTTTAGAAAGCATGTTTTTATTTCATTACTTCTCGAATTGATGGAGAAGTTCACATTTCTCTTTCACATTTCTACTACTTTGTGCAATGACATGGGATTGTGTATTATAAAGACTCATAATACTCAAAAGCTGCCTCTGTTGTTCTGTAACTCATATGTCTGTGTTAAGTCAGACTGTAGGGTGGAACAGGCTTTGTTGACAGAAAGTAATAATTAACCTAGAAATGACAACTTTGTTGCGTCCTGTTGAATAAAAGTCTAGACATATGTGGAAAGGAACTTTCAAATGATAAAGATTTGCCACAGTTTTCAATGTGAATGCTATCTAAAATTGTAACTTTGTTTGAGGAGCTGTTTAGCCCACATTCTGTGGTCTGCTCTTCAAGATTGCCGCTTGCAATATCACTCTCGGCCGTCTAGTGCATCCTGGAGTCTAAACAACAAAGAAAAATCAGTCAATCAGTAAGTGTGTATGATACACTGTAAAATATAACAACAAAAGTTTTACTTTATCTCTTTACTTGAAGTCACCCCCATCTAGAAGTGTCTTGTAAGTGCTGATCTCTGCTTCCAGTTTCATCTTCATATTAAGCAGGGCTTCATATTCTTGACTTTGCTCTGTGATATTTGACCTCAGCTGTCCCAGCTCAGCTTCAAACTGCAGTATGATGTTATTGTACTTGTCCATCTCTGCATTTGAACGTAGCTCTGTGTTCCGCAGGGTATCCTCAAGTGACGCTTTCTAGAAAGTTTGGCATCATATATTTTCAACATGAACTTCTGGTTTTATTAAAAGTTCAGCTTTTATAGATCTGAAATATGATATTTGACATCTAAAACATTCATAAAGTGGCGTGTATGTGCACGTTACCAGGCTTTGTTGGGATGCGAGCTCTATTTCTAGTGTTTGAATCTGTCGTCGAAGGTCATTAATCTCCATCTGAGCTCCTTGTAATGCCTCTGTGTTTTGAGCTACCTGCCCCTGAACTTCTGATAACTAAGAAGAAAGAGTTCGATGGTTAGTTTGTTAGATCATAGCAAAATTGTTGTCATGCAGTGGTCAATGGTTCTGTACCTGGGATTCGTGCCACATTTTGAGTTCCTCAGCATTTTTGAGAGCTTGTTTTTCATAGTTAGCCCTCATATCTTCCATCACTTGAGCCATATCCTGCCCCTTGGGTGCATCAACATCCACCTGAACACCTGACTGGGCAATCTGGTTTCGCATCTCCCCAACTTCCTATCAAAGTTGAACAGAAAAGAAATCTGAGACGTGGAGTAGGAAATGCCTTTCAGCAATATGGTGGTTGTTTTTCCAGCATTTCGATGATGTTAATATGTTGTTGAAGTAAAAACACACTGTGATCAATTTAAAGGATTAGTTCATTTTAAAATGAAAATTACCCCATGATTTTCTCACCCTCAAGCCATCCTAGGTGTATATGACTTTATTCTTTCTGATGAACACAATCACAGTTATTTTAATAAATATCCTGACGCTTCCAAGCATTATAATGGCAGTGAACGGGGCCCACGAGTTTGAAGCTCAAAAAAGTGCATCCATCCATCATAAACGTACTCCACACGGCCAGACCGCCTTCCATATTCAATTTACGAAGAAAGTGTAACCCCTCTCGCAGTTCAAAACACTTATGCTACGTCCAACGTCATACGTCGCATCAATTATGCTTTTTCCGTAAGTTGAATACGGAAGGTGGTCCAGTGGAAGCTAGATATTTTACTTTATAACGTGTTAAATATGTTTTTTTTTTTCTTACACAAATGCATCTCTTCGCTTTAGGAGGCTTTTATTAACTCCCGGAGCCATGTGGAGTATGTTTATGATGGATGGATGCACTTTTTTGGGCTTCAAACTTGTGGGCCCCATTTACTCTCATTATAAAATAGAAATGATAGAAAGTCATGTATACCTAGGATGGCTTGAGGGTGAGTAAATCTTGGGGTAATTTTCATTTTATAGTGAACTAATCCTTTAAAGGCCCCATGAAGTCTTGTGTCTTTTAGTATGTCTATGTTATAAATCCATCCATATGCTAGCATGCCCCTAAATGCTTACAAAATTCCTTTCTGAGAATATTCATCTGATGACTCATCTTGCATTCCACAGATTTTTCTACAATCAAATGCTCTCTAGGATTAGCTCCTCCCTCTAATCCCCCCGCAATTGACTTGCAAGTTGCAAATCGGTTCGTGGTTGTGATGAAGCAAAAGCCTAGTGGTGACCCCTTTGATTTGTCCCACCCCAAATGTCTTCTTTAATAGGAAATACATCAACACAGGAAAGAAAACCGCTCGTCAAATTATATCATGGGGTCTTTAAGCTTATTCAGAAATGTGAGAATCTCTTTCTGTGAGTGTTAAGTGGCTCTTATGCAATGGTTGTTTACATTTTCATGGTTTTTTTTGAGGAAGACGAGCTCTTCTTTCAAAGACTCAATTTCACCCTCCACATTCAGGCGTCCAATGTTGGTGTCATCAATGACCTTCTTCAGACCTGCAATATCTCCTTCCACGGACTGCCTGATGGACATCTCATTCTCAAACCTGTAACACACACACATAATAGTCTTTCAAGTAATGCACTATAAGGTTTCTGTGTGCATGTCAACAGTCCTTCATCACATATGTCAGGCTGATGATTTCTGGCTTGACTATTTTGTGATTCTAAGAATGGCTTGTGTGGTGTAATAATGGAAACTGACTTGACTCTGAAGTCATCTACAGCCAGACGAGCGTTGTCAATCTGCAGAACAAGACCAGCATTGTCCACAGTGGCATCAAACACCTACAGGCAAAACAAAGCACATATTTCACCAAACAAATTTTTTTCTGTAGCGAAAGATAAGATTTGTCAAATGGTTTTAATTACAGCGTTCTTGGAATGGAGTTCTTATCTAATCAAGTAATTACCTGGAATCAGATTTTGTATTATTGAATTATGCTTTGTATTAACTTTCTTTGTGAAAATCTGAAGCATTAAAGGGTCTGAATGAATATGAGACAAAAGGCAGAATTGTTTTTCATTCAAATGTGACAGGTTTTTTTGTTTTTGTTTATTGCTATGTTTGATGTGTGCATGTGAGAGAATTTGTGTATGTCTGTATGTGTGTAGAGCAGAACATTTGAAATGGAAGTAATGATTAAACAATAACTCCTACAAAGTTTGTTAACGTGCCACATCCTGCACTGGTGAAAGCGGAAGCTGGTACACGTTATCATGAGCTTCTGCTTATTAGAACTGGCTTCCTAAAATGTATAATATTTGTAGTAAAATTTATTTTCTTAAATGAAGAATATAGTAATGATTCATCTTAGTTTAGGGTTTTTTTATTAGCTCAGTTTTCTGTTTTTCAGTATTGCTGGAATTAAGGAAAAGATTAGACATTTCTGAACTCGAAATGCTCTGTAATGACTCAGCCACATCTGCTATAAATGATGCAGTCTTGTTGTGTGCGAGAGAGTGCTGTTGTGACTGTGTGGGTGCATGCGCGTGTGTGCGATTGCTTATCCCACATCTGTTTTGCATTATGACTCTACTTAGAGACTCTGTATTAAGTTTCAGCTGGCTGTAGTCCGTCAAACATTCTTCTAATGTTTTAGAAACAATTGTGAATGTTTTATTTGCGTTGACCGTTGTCATAGTCGCATAGATTTTTAAACCAAATTTGAAGGATTCGAAGAATTCACTCAGTAGTAACCAGAATGCATTTCATGTAAAGTAGAACAAGCACAAAAGAAAGAAGAGAGAGAGAGAGAACAGGGCGTGCCACACCCTCCATTGAGATGTATGGAAATCTGATCATGCGTTTTTATTACACTGAAGGGTTCTCATGAACACTACAAAAATTCAAGAACACATTTTTTGTGAAAAATATCCACAGCACAAACTGAAAAAAAAAAATGTTACCTAAAAAAAGTATTATATTAATTATATTATATTATATGCTGTTTTGTTTTACAATGCATTTTACATACCATAAATTGCAAGATGTCTACAGTACACTACACTATAGGAATTCTTTGTGTTTTGTTGAAATGAGTATATAAAATTGCTATTTTCTGCTTGTGAAAAACTTATACATCACTTCTCAGTTTTCATTTCAGTTCAAATCATTTGATATCTCCTCCTCCTAACATACATATCTGCCTACTCTTTCTCAAGCTCTCAAATGCTTCCTTTTGCAGCTTGAACACCCCCACTAAAAGGAAAACACACAGAGAGACAGACACATGGAAAGCATATAAACCCAACAATGTCTCTCACCTTCCTCCTCAGGTCATCCAGGATGGCGTTGTACTTGCTGTAGTCGCGAGTTTCTGGTCCACCTTTTTCCAGGGCCTCTCTGATCTGCATCTCCAGTTTGCTGTTCTCCTGCTCCAGCCTGCGCACCGTATCCAGGTAGGAGGCCAAACGGTCATTTAAATTCTGCATCTGGCCTTTCTCATTGCCCATGACGGCCCCTGTGGAGCCAGCACTCGCCCTGAAGGACCCTCCTGCACCACCCATGCCGGCTGAGCTCACCTTGAAGGCTGTGGAAGAGGAAATGCCACCACTTCTAGGGGCCGAACGGAGAGACATGGCAGAGGCGGACGAGATCCTGGTCCCCTGTCCACCTGCCCCGCCGTACGTACTAGCAGCGCGGTGTGCGGGCATAGAGCGGGTGAAGGAGATGTGAGAGGCCTGGGGTGCGTAGTAGCTCATGGTGGTGGAGGAATGAAGTACTGGCTGCACGAGAAGATGAGTGTTCACTGAGGGACGTCAACCCTTGAGAGTCACAGGAAGAGAACTGTGCAGCTTATATACCCCCACTAAACTCTTTCTGTTCCTCCTTTTCTCTCTCTGACTCAGACACACACACACACACACTGACCAGCTAAGACCCTGCCCACATGGTCGGTTTTTTCCCTTACTTTTTTTTTTTTTTTTTTGGTGCTCTTTTTTTTTTTTTGGTGCTCTAACGCCCTTCCCACATCCTCTCTCCCTCCTTTCCTGCCTCAATCTCACCCCTCTGCCTCCCTCCATCTGAACCCAATCCCCGAGCTTATCTGGCCCCGGCCACATATACATACTGCAACAAGATACGGCCTTGAGATCAGGCTCATGTGCTTTCAGTCCTACAATGCTTTAGTGAAAGCTTAAATAACAAATCCAGATGAGAAGAACAGGGGTTGAGAAAGAAAACAATGGTTTATGATTTTGATCAGGCACCTTTGGGACAGGCTACACCTATGTATGCATTTTCCCAAAAGAATGGCCACATGTGAATTGGATTTAAACTTTTTTTTTATTTTTTTTTTAACTCAGGTTCTTAAAGGGATAAAAACGGAACAACATTGGACCACATTGACCTTTATTGTATGGACAAAAACACACTGACACATTAAAAAAAAAAACATCTTGATGTTTCACAGAAGAAAGTAAGTTAGTTTGGAACAAAATGAGAATTTTCTTTTTTGGCTGAACCATCCCTTTAAAACATCTAAAAACTACTACTTTTATTCATGTTTCTGCAAACTGCAGTGCTACAAATAGTTTCACTTGCTTTTGGCCTTTTAAGGTCCTGCTCAAAATTACATAACTGTCCAAATATGTGATGTGCTATGTTTAAAAAACATTGATAGTCTAAACACTCCATACACACAAAAAAAAGTTGTATAAAAAAAAAAAAAAAAAAAAAAAAAAGGTGGTAAAAGCAAAAGCTCAAGATAATGTCTTAATGTTTGGAGTTCATTGAATGAGGAAGAGCGTGAACCTCTACTTACCAGTTTTAAACTTTATGGTTTTGGTAACAATTTTGCTATCTGAAACCAAATTCAGAAAAGATTTCTCATTGTAGCATAAAACTTTGGAAATGTGCAAAACTGTATAGTCTTGGCTGCGATGTGAACATAAAATATTGTTAATTTTGCGCAGTGTGCCATGGCTTTTTACCCAAGATCTCACTAGGATCATATCATCTGAGAGGCAACAATTAAAGGACCATAAAAATTGTGAACCCAGCTTTAAACAACAAAAAAAAGACCTTTATTGTATGGATTTGAAATTCGAGAATAGCAAAAAACAATAACACACAGCTAATTGATGTGATGAAGATGTTGCTTTGAAATGCCTGTGATCCAAAGAACAAGACACCCAGAGGCTTAACACACCCAGGAGTTAAAAGAAACCTGAGGAGTTTGCAAAAAGCATTTTTGAAAGCTGATCTGTCTGTCTCTTTCTTTCTTTCTTTCTTTCTTTCTTTCTTTCTACAAAAAAAAAAATATAAAAGAGTGTCTGTTTTCTAATTACATTTTTGTAAAATGTGTACAGGGTCGCTAGGTACCCGAGGGATGTAATAGTGTAAGTATTTTTTTTCTGCGCAACAATAATTGAATCTCTGATGACTCAAGTGCAATTAATCTTTATTCCTCAGCGTAGCAATGTCTGATACACAATAATGACGTGATGTTTTACTCATAATTACTGCAGGCATAAAACAAAAGAATACATAAGTATTATCTGCAAAACTTGAAATGGCTCAGCGATTTACAGCAGAGCAAGTACTGTATGCAATCAAATATTAGTTTCACTGTCACTTTGATGGTGGATCTGGTAAAGAAGCTGTCACCGATCAAAATATTGGTTTTTGAAGACGTTGACAATCATAATTTTGAGAATATGGTTGAGATCGGGAATATGTGCCAGATGCTGAATGTACTGGGGAAATAAGCTCTGCCGAGGTCAGTGATGATGGTAAAAAGCATCTGCTCAAATTGAATCTTTCCAAGTTCCAAAAGGTAACAAAATATACAAAATATATTCTGTTGTAATTGATATTAAAATATCAGGAGAGTTTAGTACGTGCTGTTGCGGCATTTAGAGATCCATCCATGTTAGATATAGATCCGGGTCACTAAAGACCCGAATATCTAATAATGTTTTGCAAAACATTAATGCATTTAAAGGTTAATATGCTTTAATATGCTTTTATCTGTTTTCTTGAGTTCAGTGTTCTCAGCAGTTCTTATATGATTTTTTTGTACTCACACAATGTTTGTAACTTGTTACAAACTTTGAACAGGCATCAAGGAACAAATCGTGTCTCACTTTTTTCGATTAAATGTTTGCATGCGCAGCTTAAAATACCTGTGATGTAACAGGCAGCAGACTGAATTAATTTCTCATGGAATATTTTTCTGACTTGGATCCGAATGCTAATGCTAACTGGATCGTGTCTGTGGCTATAATACTTTCTCTGTCAAAAGTGTCTTTGTTTGGAAGGGATGTCCATAGATTCCAGAGCGCTTTGGTTACCAGATGAGTCATCCATCCCATGATTTCCGAGAGCTCTGAATACAAATCACAAACTGCCCTGCAGGGGAAAAGTGCATGGTTTGTTCAACCCTCTATTCTTTCTTCTCTCTTCTTCATTTTTAAGTCCCCTGTATGGTCTCCAGCTAGAGCTTTTGCTCTATATGCACTGAAGTACATTGTCGTTTTCAAGACCTTGAAGGAGTGTTTGTTTCAATCATACACATGGCAACCTTATGTGTGTGTTCTGTTGTACCAATCTGTTTCCTAGCAACAGTTTCGTTTCCTTTTTTGTGGGTACATCAGAAATGCGCTGTGCACATCAACAATAGTCATATTGAGATGCATCACTTAAATCAGGAGGATAGAAAGCTGATCATAAGAAATTCTGTTTACAGCCTTTTCTCACTTCATTATTGAATTATTTCCGGTCAGTAGCTTAGTGGATGTCACATGTCTGAATAAAGTCACATGTGTTGATAAGGTCTGCAGAGCACAGACAAGCCATCTTGGTTTACAAATGAAGAGTCTAATGAAAAGTTGGCAGCCACAGCTGGCAGAGAGCGAGCAGATAGAGTTAGAGGGAAAAAATGGCAAAAAAAAAGCAGGAAAATAGAGGGACAGTGAGTCACACTTCAGAGTGAAGGAATTTCACCACCCTGCCCCCTTTTACAACATGTGACCACCCCCACTCCTAAACTCTTTTTCTTTCTCTCTCACGCACAAACATGCATGCTTTATTTCTCATTTACAAGAATGCAATGTTTTAGGCTTATTACTTAACTAACAGGCTCAGATTTACATTCATTATTTATAAAAATCTGACAGCCTTTTTTTAACTCAAAGTCTCGTTTTTAATGCGTCTGACTTGAAAAGGGTGGAATCACATTTTTAGTTGAGTTGCACCCATTTCCAGATGCATGCAATGCAAACTGCATACACTTGGCTTGATGGGATGTAGCAGGAACGAAATAAATGTCCTTGGCAATCACATAAACCTTTCATTACTCTTTTGTGTTTGTCTGTTTTTATTCATGTTTCCACCCAGTCACCCTCTGCTTTACCCGCTCATTATCTGCAACTCAGACATACTCAGGAAAGTGAAAATAAAAAAAAGAATAATGGAAAGAACAAGGAAAGGAAAAGCTGAATCCTTCAATAAGGGGAAACTGGAATCAGGTTTCTTTTTTCTTTTTCTTACTCACCACCAAACCAGCATTGTTTGTAGAATGTGTTTTAGCTGTATGCACACCCACTGTTCAAAGTATCGATTTTTTTAAATTGATACTTTTATTTAGCAAGGATGCATTAAATTGATCAACTGTGACAGTAAATTTACACATTATATATATATATATATATATATATATATATATCAATCAATTTCAAATAAATGCTATTATTTTGAACTTTCTATTCATCAAAGAATCTTGAGAATGTTTTCCACCAAAATATCAAGCAACATAATTGTTTTCAATATTGATAATAATCAGAAATGTTTCTTGAGCACCATATTAATGATTTCTGAAGAATCATGTGCACTCTAAAAAAAAATCTGTAAAAATAGGGCACAATGTAGGCCTACTGTATTAATTGTAACTGTATTAATATGTTTTACCTGTATTTTGAATTTTGAACTTCGTTGTGTTCTATGTTAGGGTTAACGGAAATGTCCGTAAAATTACTGGATAATGTCCTGGTAATTTTCTGTCAGTACATTATCTTTAGTACATTTTTTTTTTTTTTTTTTTTTTTTTTTTTTTTTTTTTTACTTTTTACAGATTTTTTTTACAGTGTGACACAGAAGACTGGTGAAAAATCGGCTTTGCCATCACAGGAATAAATTACACTTTAAAATACATTAAAATAGAAAACATTTATTTTCAATTGTAATAATATTTCACAATATTACTGTTCTGTAGTTTTAATCAGATAAATGCAGTCTTGGTGAGCATAAGAGACTTTTTTCCTAAAACATAAAAAAAAAAAAAAAAAAAAAAAAAAAAAAAAAATTCGTACTGACCCCAAACGTATAAGTGAGAACAATGAGAAAGTAAAGATGTAGGTTCTCACATGACACAAGCAGTCAGACATATACACAACAGTGGCGACCTTAATGATTAATAGGACAGAATATGATGACAACTCTTTGTAAAGGGAAAGTGTGGCATGGTGAACAATGATAATGCTAATTATGGGCTAATAATTATCTCTGTTTGCATAAGAAAAGATGCTGTAGTATGACACTATTCATAAATGTGCACTCAGAAACATCATACATACAAAATTAAAAGTTAATCTTTTATTTCAACAGTATTTGATATAAAGACTTTGCAAGGTTAATTATATGTCACTGAGATTTTTACTTCATGAGTCATCTTGTTGACTAAAGCAAAGATAGAAGGCTTTGAGATGTGTGATTGGTTCGGGTGAGGTAAAATGTTATGATGGATTAGTGGAACAGACACACCCTGTGACATTTAAATTTATTTTCTCAGCAGATTAAGAAATAATTTTAGTATAATTAAGTTGCTGAGAAAAGGCAAAAGAGGGTGACGCTACAGGAAAATGACGTCCTGACAACACTGATTTGCACCACAAGGGCGCACACAGACCAAAACCTTATCTCTTCTTCAAATTCATGGAATTCTTATGTTGCTTGCAAAATATTTTTTATTTATACACTTACTTTTGAATGGCTGAATGCTTTTTGCCTACAGAATAGCGTAATATCTGCCTGAAAGGGTTGTTTAGACCTTGCTAACCAGCTAAACCTTAACCCTATTGGCCTAAACCAGAAGTCCTTCAACTGTCGATCTGCTGTTAGTGTTCTTTAGACAAAATGCAATTCCAAACTCAGCCACTAGGGAGTGCTAAAATCCGCCACAAACTGGGCGAACACAAAACAGACTTACCAGAATGTCATTAGTTTACCGCTAGCACATGTTTTTACTCAGCCTTTTTTTCCACTTCAGCTCTCAAGAGAGTTTTGTCTCTCATGATTTACTAGCTCAAACCCTTTCGCATTTGTATTCATCTTCAGAGCTATTAATTCTACATTTCACTATGCTAATGCTGTTTGAAATGCAACATGTTGCAGTCATCCAACATTACATATTTTCAGGTTGCTTGAAATTTCTAAATTTTTCTTTAATACTGTATTTCACTGTTTTACAACTGTTCCCACTGTGGCATAGTGATACATGGATGTGGTAGGCTGTGTTAAAATTTGTCTTCGTCTATTACGCTTAGGCTATTAACACAACACCTCATTGTCTGGTTTCAGTCCCTCTTACCTGAGTACTGTTTATGTAGAACAACTCCCTCCTTCAGTTCAGCACCTTATACTTACAAAGAAGGCTTTCTCCTTTGGTGAAACATTTATCCAAAAGCAAACAGATGTTATGCCATAGATTTACCCGCCATGGTGCCCCTAAAGGGAAACCAGTTATGATGCAATTTTTTTAAAGATCTGTTTTAACGACAGTCACCTGTTTTTGCCTTCAGGACACCACACCCTTTTTTTTTCATATTACAGGAGTACAGGCAGTGTGCATGAAGAGTACACCGCTGAATTACCAGAATTAGGCTATACTGCTGAAAATTCATGCCTCAAGCCAGCAACAATTGGTCACCATTGGTTAGCTGCTGGTTTGGGCTTGTTTGTGGTCATATTACACTCTAACTCGAACGAAAGTGAATGAAGCGCATTCCAGCAGTCATCAGAATAAACATGAAGTGATAGAAAGCCCTCAAGGAGAACTGTGTGTTTATTATTACTCTGTCTTGTCCATCCCCATTTTGTGGTTTATTGGAGTAGAATTAATTTACTAACAATTATTAATATAATTATATTATTCATCAATAATTAATATATTCTTGATAAATAATTCATCACTCTTCTCACTGAATCCCATTTTTTTCATGTTTTGATTTGAATCATTTATTAGTTTTACAGGCGTGTGTATTTGTTGAGAGGCGACTAAGGGTCTGACATGTCAGGACTGCAGTATTTACTTCTTCAGCCTAGTGTCTTCCAGAGAATAGATATGCAGTTGTTTATTGATTTTGTGTGTGTGTGTGTGTGTGTGTGTGATCATGTTTAATCATTAATTCCAGAGAGAGTTTGAGTCGATGTATATCTTCCTTTTTTATATGCATATCTATTCAGCTTTGTCATCACAGGAATAAATTAAATTCGAAAATATATTAAAATAGAAAACAGGTATTTTAAATGAATATTACACAATATCACTCAATCTTACCAACTTCACGCTTTTGATCTATAATGTATATATTTCTAGCTATATACGTAGTAGTCAAGTGTATATCAAAGTTTTCTCTCCATTTTTCCCCTCCAGGTTTCTATAGACTGTTGTGACTGTTGTTAACTTGGCAGTTAGTCGCTGCTGGAATGCATAGCCTTGCATAGTAATTGTGCTGCCAATAACTTGCAATATTCCTGTACAATGCAATATTTGTTAAATCATTTCTCATTTTGTATATCATATGTCTAGACCGTCACGCCTTATTGCTTACAGTATGCATACAAATTGTTTGTTGAGTTCAGCTTGAGTTCCTCTTCAGAGTCTGTCTGACCATAGGAGAGAATCCTCCTTGCTAGCAAAAGTAACTGTCATTGCACTTTTATATCAAATTTTACAAAACGAGTGCCACGTCTGCTGTCTGTCTACACTGCAAGTGCCCGATATTAATAGTTTTCTAATGTCACGACAAGCCCCTCACAAGCACTGTACCAGGGCTGTCATTTTTCTCTCACCTAGAGAAAAGACAGTAAAAAGAAAAACTTTTTTAATCATCTGCCTTTAGTCTGCATTAACCTGCATTAGCAGAGGAGAACTGAATTTTGTCTTCAGTGGCATGTGACCTTCATGAAAAAGGGGAACAAAAGATGCCACAACATTTTTATGACAAAAGTATATAGACCGCTCCCATATAAATCACACTCAGCAACAACATGAATACCTACATAATGAATATAAATATCAAATATTGTCTTAAAATGCCATAACTTATTTAGGTTACCCTTTATTTTGAGGGTGCCCTTTATACATTCGGTTGACTATAAATAAAGTTTACCTACATGTCAACTAACTCTCATTAGAGTATTAGTTGAGTATTAGTAGACCGTTAGGGGTTAGGCTTAGAATAATGGGTTCGGGTTAGTAGAAAAATTTGACATATAATTCTAAAGTTACTTATAGTCATTAGGGGGACCATCAAAATAAAGTGTTACCCTTATTTAAACTTGTGTTTTTTGTATTATTGCACTTCTTAGGGAAGCTCTCATATTTAAAGGGAGAGTCCATCCACTAATAACTCTGTCATCATTTACTCACCCTCATGTTGTTGCAAATGCATGTTAATGCATTTCTTTCTTCTGCTGAACACAAAAGATGATTTTTTTAAAGAATGCTGGTAACCAAACAGTTTCAGTTCCCATTAACTTTCATTATATTATTTGTACATATGATGGAAGTCTAAAGAAACAAAAATCCTTGGTTATTAACATTCATCAAAATATCTTTTATGTTTGACAGAAGACAAAAAGTCAAACAGGTTTGGAATGACATGAGGGTGAATAAGGTACGGTGACGCATTGCTGCCACATACATATTATTTTTTTCACTCAATTATGTCGTAATAACGAGATGTTTTAACGACATCTTTTCTCGTAATAACGAGATATTATGTAGTTTTAACTACATATTTTCTCGTAATAACGAGATATTATGTAGTTTTAACGACATATTTTCTCGTAATAACGAGATATTATGTAGTTTTAACTACATATTTTCTCGTAATAACGAGATATTATGTAGTTTTAATGACATCTTTTCCCGTAATAACGAGATGTTATGTCGTTAAAACGACATATTTTTCTTGTTAAAACGACATAAATTTTCTCCTAATAAGGACATATGTATATGTTGTATAGTGATGTGTACAAACAGGGCCAGCCCAAGCCTTTATGGGGCCCTAAGCAGAATTTTATTTGGGGGCCCCTCGGTGCTGCCAATACAATTGACTATTGTCAATTCTTGATAATTCACACACCCATTATCCATTTTATTAGTTGTATCCGTGTTGCTTACATCATACCAATGTCTGCATGTCATGTTTTTACCCTATTTAATTGTAACAGTTGCAATCCCACAAGAGTGGTCAGGTGTTAATTTGCACTTTAATATTCAAAGTCTTACAGTACTACAGTTAAGACTGGGGTCTGTACGATTTTTTTAAATGTTTTTAAAAGAAGTCTCTTTTCCAGGATTCTTTGATGAATAGAAAGTTCAAAAGAACAGCATTTATCTGAAATAGAAAGCTTTCAAAGAATCCTTAAAAAAATGTTTACACAACTGTTTTCAACATCGATAGTAATCATAAATGTTTCTTGAGCAGCAACTCTTCATAAATAATTAATTATTAATTAATGATGCTGAAAATTCAGCTTTGATCACAGAAATAAATTACACTCTACAATACATTCACATAGAAAACAGCTGTTTTAAATTTCAATAATATAATATATATTTCACAATAATACTGTTTTACTGTATTTTGGATCAAATAAATGCAGCATTGGTGAGGAGAAGAGACTTATTTTAAAAACATAAGAAAATCTTAGATATCTGAAAGGTATGTGTATGTTATAATAAAAGTATTAATAGAGTTGTTTTTGTTATTATTATTAATAATTATTATTTTTTATAATTAACAATAATTATTATTATTGTCATTATTATTATTTTATTTTAAAATAACAACACTAACATTTCTTTCTTTCAAACGTTAAACGGCTTTTATTTCCGCAGGGAAAGACCTTAGTGCTTCTTTTTGTTGACAACAACGTTCCCAAATGCAAATTTTAAGTGACTCAAACATATAGCACTTGCAGAGAAGCATTGACTGTGAACAGAAACTGAAAGCTATGCTGTAGCCTACTCCATCCAAAACATGCCGCACGTTAGATAAGATATTCGCACTAAGCCATATCACATTCTCAAATCCGTCCATTCATAAAATGTTTACCAGGCAACTGACGAGTAGCACCGTTTCAGCGCCAATTTTTCGCGCACTTTGAACCCAGGCTAACAACCAGCCGATGGCGCCGCCAGCTCGTGCAGCGCTGTCAGAATAAATCCGTGCATATTAGAAAACTTAACATTTTGCAGTTTATTTAGTAATTGTTTAAGTACCCTAAGTAGCCGCTTAGTTTGCTTATGCCTTGGGCCGGCTCTGTGGTAAAGTGGTAAAGTTTTCTTTACCACTTCGTTATTTTGGCTTGGATTTTTGTTTGTTGGAAATATGAACTGAATTTAGAAATGCTTTTGAAATTAAAAACGTTGCGTTAAATAAAATACATTTTTTAAATGAAGATGGTGTTGGAGTGGGGTGCATGCAAAATAATCTGTTCCCTGAATCCACGGCCTAATACGAAAGGTCGACACATATGGTCATACAAATAAGAGTATATTTTTCATTCTTGTTTTGCATTGAATATCGTTACATTTAAAGGATTTGTGGTGGAAATAGCCAGCCCACATCGCAAGCGGGCCCCTGGCGATGAAGTGATATTGCGATACAAATGAAATGCGCTGGTTTAAGGTTTGAACGTTACACGTCATTCACGTCTCTACCGCTTACTGACGATCATATAAAACATATATATACAGTGGGGAGAACAAGTATTTGATACACTGCCGATTTTGCAGGTTTGCCCACTTACAAAGCATGTAGAAGTCTGTAATTTTTATCATAGGTACTCTTCAACTGTGAGTGACGGAATCTAAAACAAGATCAGTAATATAGTTGAAATTTAAGTGTCCCCAACTGAGCAAGCCAAAAGCCAAAGGCGACGGTGACCTTGGGAGAAACCAGGCTCAGTCGGGGTGCCAGTTCTCCTCTGGCCGACGAACAAATAGTGTATGATTATGATTCTGGCAACATTACAGGTCAGAAGTCATATTAGATCAATAGATATTCGTAGGATTATTCAAAAGATTGGAGTCGTCACGCCGGGGACGGGTTTAATGAGGATGTCGTGTCGATGCGGCATTTACAGGGGGGAGTTTAATTGACACGGTCTCTACAGACACTTCAGGGATATGGTCGTCATGTCCAGGCTAAGGTCCACCATCTGGTCTGGATACGGCCCGGATCCGGCCGACTGCAGTAAACCTCGGGATAAACAGAGAGACTAACATTAGCGTAGATGCCATTCTTCTTATGATGTAACGAGTACATCAGGTGTTATGGGAAGTGTTCCCGGTTCCGGCTGACCTAGTTAATGCAGCCTAAAACAATCATTTAACTGATTTGAATAATAGAAATTAAAAATGTTTTATGTGTATGCCATAGTAAAGAGATGTGTTTTTAGTCTAGATTTAAACTGACAGAGTGTGTCTGCTTCCCGAACAATGCTAGGAAGACTGTTCCAGAGTTTAGGTGCTAAATAGGAAAAGGATCGACCACCTGCAGTTGATTTTGATATTCTAGGTATTATCAACTGGCCAGAATTTTGAGACCGCAATAGACGTGATGGAGTATAATGCGTTAAGAGCTCGCTCAAGTACTGGGGAGATAAACCATTTAGTGCTTTGTAAGTAATCAGCAGGATTTTAAAATGTATACAATGTTTAATAGGGAGCCAATGCAGTGTTGCCAGAACCGGGCTAATATGGTCATACTTCCTGGTTCTAGTAAGAACTCTAGCTGCTGCGTTTTGGACCAGCTGCAGTTTATTTATTAAGCGAGCAGGGCAACCACCCAGTAGAGCATTAGAATAATCTAGCCTTGAGGTCATGAACGCATGAACTAACTGTTCAGCATTTTGCATTGAAAGCATGTGCCGTAATTTAGATATATTTTTAAGATGGTAGAATGCAGTTTTACAGATGCTAGAAACGTGGCTTTCAAATGAGAGATTGGTATCAAAGAGCACACCCAGGTTCCTAACTGACGACGAGGACTTGACAGAGCAGCCATCGAGTGTTAGACAGTATTCTAGGTTACTACTTGTGGAGTTTTTTTGTCCAATGATTAAAAATTCAGTTTTTTCTGAATTAAGTTGCAGGAAATTAGTCATCCAATTTTTTATATCAGCTATGCATTCCGTTAATCTTGTGAATTGGTAAGTTTCGTCGGGGCGTGAAGAAATATAGAGCTGAGTATCGTCAGCATAACAATGAAAATTAACGCCATGCTTCCTAATAATATCTCCCAGTGGTAGCATGTACAGGGTGAAAAGCAACGGTCCTAGCACTGAGCCCTGCGGTACTCCATACTGAACTTGTGTTCGGTGTGACATCTCTTCATTTACTGCTACAAACTGATAACGGTCAGATAAGTATGATTTAAACCATGCCAATGAAATTCCACTAATGCCAACATAATTTTCGAGTCTATTCAAAAGAATGTTGTGGTCGATAGTATCGAATGCAGCGCTAAAATCGAGTAACACTAACAGAGAGATACAACCACGATCGGATGATAAGAGTAAATCATTTGTAACTCTAATGAGAGCAGTCTCAGTACTATGATACGGTCTAAATCCTGACTGGAAATCCTCACAGATACCATTTCTTTCTAAAAAGGAGCATAATTGTGAGGACACTGCCTTTTCTAGTATTTTTGACAGAAAGGGTAGATTTGAGATTGTCCTGTAGTTGACTAATTTTGTAGGATCAAGTTGCGGTTTTTTAATAAGTG
Organism: Coreius guichenoti; assembly: GCA_039654105.1. Lineage (NCBI taxonomy): Eukaryota > Metazoa > Chordata > Actinopteri > Cypriniformes > Gobionidae > Coreius > Coreius guichenoti. The sequence goes on along the minus strand of CM077180.1, from coordinate 30,522,085 downwards.
GTTTAATAATAGCCAACTTAAAAGTTTTCGGTACATATCCTAATGTCAAGGATGAATTAATGATATTAAGAAGAGGATCTATGACCTCTGGAAGCATCTCTTTTAGTAGTTTAGTCGATATGGGGTCGAGGATACATGTTGTTGATTTTGATGATTTAACGAGTTTAGCCAATTCTTCTTCTCCTATAGCAGTGAATGAATGTAATTTTTCCTCAGTGACACTACAATGCACTGTCTGATGTGATACTGTAGTAGACGGCTGCATGATTATAATTTTTTTCCTAATATTATCAATCTTACAAGTAAAGAAGTTCATAAAGTCATTACTGCTGTGCTGTTTACAAACATCAGAAGGTGAAGCTTTATCTTTGGTTAATTTAGCCACTGTATCGAATAAATACCTAGGGTTGTGTTTGTTTTCTTCTAAGAGAGTCGAGAAATAAGCAGCTGCGCTCCATTTTTCTGGCTGCTGTTTTAAGGGCCCGGGTGTGCTCGTTGTACCACGGCGTTGGACTATTTTCTTTAATCTTCTTTAAGCGCCGGGGAGCAACTGTGTCTAAAGTGCTGGAAAAGAGAGAGTCAATAGTTTCTGTTGCAACATCGAGTTCCTCTAGGCTATCTGGGATGCTGAGGAGATGAAACTGATGAGGAAGATTATTTACAAAGAAATCTTTAGTCGCAGCAGTGATAGTCCTGCCATATTTGAAGCGAGGGGACGGCTTTGCAGCCTTTGCTAAATTAAGTGTACATGATACTCGGTAATGATCTGAGATGTCATCGCTCTGCTGCAGAATTTCAATGGTATCAACGTTTATTCCATGTGACAGTATTAGGTCTAACGTATGATTACGGTGATGAGTGGGTCCTGACACGTGTTGCCTTACTCCAATAGAGTTTAGAATGTCTCTAAATGCCAATCCCAATGCGTCTTTTTCATTGTCTACATGGATATTAAAATCACCAACAATTAGGACTTTATCTGCAGCCAGTACTAACTCTGATAGAAAATCAGCAAATTCTCTGGTAAAGTCTGTATGGTGCCCTGGTGGCCTGTATACAGTAGCCAGCACAAATGTCAAACGGGATTTATCAATTTCACTACATAACGTTACATAAAGCACCAAAACATCAAAGGAATTATATTTGAAACTAGACTTCTGAGTAATACCGAAGATATTATTATAAATTACAGCAACACCTCCCCCTTTACCTTTCAGACGCAGCTCGTGTTTATAACAATAATCTTGGGGGGTGGACTCATTTAAAGTAATGTAATCGTCAGGTTTTAGCCAGGTTTCTGTCAAACACAGCACATCTAGGTTATGATCTGTAATCATATCATTAATAACAATAAGCGCTTTTGAGGAAAGGGATCGAATATTCAGCAGCCCGAGCTTTATCATTTGATCATCTGTATTATATCTGTTTATTTGTTGGACATCAATTAAATTTTTACCGCTGAATGGTTTTGATGGTTTTTTGTATTTACTAATTCGTGGAACAGACACAGTCTCTATGTGATAATATCTAGGTGAAAGAGTCTCTATGTGCTGGGATTTGTCTGACTTCTGTGACGTGAGACAGCTAGCAGGCGGTCGGGTAAGCCAGTCCGTCTGCTTCCTGACCTGGGCCCCAGTTAGTCAATGTTTAGCTCTAAGACTATGTGCCAAATTACTAGAGAGAAGAGCGGCACCATCCCAGGAAGGATGAATACCATCTTTTTTCAACAGGTCAGGTCTGCCCCAAAAGCTTTTCCAATTGTCTATGAACCCTATGTTATTTTGCGGACACCACTTAGACAACCAGCCATTGAGTGATGATAGTCTGCTAAGTATCTCATCACTCCTTTTAATGGGGAGGGGACTAGAGCAAAAAAACGTCATCTGCCATCGTACTTGTGAGTTTACACACCTCTTTAATGTTAATTTTGGTGATCTCCGACTGGCGAAGTCGAACATCATTTGTGCCGACGTGAATAATAATCTTAGAGAATTTACGATTAGCATTAGCCAGCACTTTTAAATTTGCTTTGATGTCAGGCGCTCTGGCTCCCGGTAAACATGTGACGATTAACATTAACATGTAAACATGGTGGCTGGTGTCTCTATTTTCACATTCCGTGTAATAGAATTGCCAATAACTAGGGCACTTTCAACAGGATTCTCAGTGGGTGCATCACTGAGTGGGGAGAACCTGTTTGATGTTCTAATCGGAACGGAAGAGTGGTTTTTTGATCCGCAACTATGCTGTCTCACCGTCACCCAGTTGCCCTGGTGCACGGGCTCTACAGCCGGAACCGAACAATGTACAGAGTTCACTAAGCTATTCGCATCCAAAGCAGTGTCTAAAGCTGTTACGTTCTCACTACTCTCGAATAAAGTCTGGATGCGTGTCTCTAATTCTGAAATCTTTTCCGTCAGCCTGACTATCTCCTTACATTTATCACATGTGAAGCCCTGTTCGCCAACGGAGAAAGATATACTAAACATGAAACATGCAGTGCAAGTGACAATGACAGGAGAAGACATGGCTTACCGTATTTGTTGATTAATCCAACTTACCACAGTTGTTTTATGGAGTCTATTTACTAATCCAACTCACCACAGTTGTTTAATGAACTCAGAAAACAAGAGACCCGAGTGCAGAGATGGCAAGCTAACAGGCTAGCGAAATGCTAACGCATGATAGTGATTTAGATTAAAAGCTAGCGGTGTCAGATTTAATGTAGGCAATATTAGACAATATATGGTGATGGGTAGATTATATTTAGCAGTTTAAACAACAGGGAATGATATCAAATAAAGATTCAAAAGCAAGCAAAGCACACGCGAGCACAGCAGTCAGCAGGACAAACAGGAGGCAGACAGGAGCAATCGAGCAAACTCCATGGGAGTCCTCCTGCAACAGGACTGCTCCAGCACCAGTACCACTGGCATCTACTTGGAGTTTGAAAGGCAGGTCAAAGTTAGGGGCAGACAACACTGGGGCATGGCAAAGGAGATCGTTTGCAGCCTTAAAAGCATTATCACACTCAGTGCTCCACTTAAAACTCTTTGTAGTACTGAGAAGGTCCGTAAGAGGTGACACAACAGTGGAGAAATTACAACAAAATCCCCGGTAGTATCGTAAGTAAATCCCAAGATTTACCCAAGTAAATCACGCTTGTGACGGGGTGTAGGAAACTCAAGTATGGCAGCGACCTTAGCCTCAACTGGCTTGACACAACCCTGGCCAACTTGTTTCCCCAGATAGGTTACAACAGCTTTACCTATCTCACATTTGGCAAGATTCAAGGTTAGGGAGGCAGCCGCCAAGCGACTGAATACTAATTCCAAAGTTTTGACGTGATCTTCCCAGGTTTTTGAATAGAGGACTATTCGCTGGAAGGTGGCAGGGGCGTTTCTCATGCCGAAAGCTAAAACCTCATATTGTAGGAAGTGTTCAGGAGTGACAAACGCAGAGATCTCAGATGCCCGTGAAGTTAGGGGGACTTGCCAATAACCCTTTAACAGGTCTAATTTTGTGACATATCTAGCAGAGCCTACTCTGTCAACACAGTCTTCCAACCTAGGCAAAGGGAAGGAGTCAGGTTTCGTTAAGGAGTTAACCTTACGATAGTCTATATAGAAACGATAGGAACCATCAGATTTGGGCACTAACAAACAGGGCAAACTCCATGGACTCTGACTATGCACCGCTAGTCCATGCTGCAGCATGTACTCAACCTCAGATCTCATTATGTCGCGCTTTTTGGGGTTTACTCTATAGGGATGTTGCTTGACTGGATGAGATTCACACACATCAATGTCATGTTTTAACATGGTTGTTCTGCCAGGCACGTCAGAAAAGACTGAGGGATAATCATGAACCAATCTGTCACAGGGTAAGCCTGCGACTATGCATGGACTACACACACACACACACACACACATACACATGCACGTTACGCGTTATATTCATGTATGCATGGACCTGTGTGACATTTGATGTCACCGTGTGTTGTAAACTTGTTGTATGATGTCCTGTATGTAGTTCTACCTGAGTTAGGAGAACTAGTAACCGTAACACGAGTGCATATGATGATAGCATAGTAGAATTGTTTTTCTCATATACAAAAATAAATCACCACCACGAGTATTTGATTTACATATTTTATTTAATACAGTGTAAGAGAGATACAGATTATGCTTACCACATTTGATGAGTCATTTGCCAAACCTGTTCAGTTAGAGATCCAGTCTATTTATAAGTCTTTGTGTCTGCGCCATCTTGTGGCGCGTTCATGTGAGTGATGTCACCGGAGAGTCTATTCTCATAGTTGTAAGAGAGAAAGGCTTCTCGAGTTATTTGTTTTCTTTGAATATGTATATTTGCAGATGATTTCTTGCATGTATGTTTATTTGTATTTATTATTCTTGTTATTGTTTTTGTTATTTTCATTATTATTATGTATTCCTGTGATGTATGTGAAACGTGTTACCTTCAATGTGGTATGTTCCAGAGTAGGAGGAGTCAGGCCTATAAAATGACTCCAGAAAGTTAGTAGGGCAGGTCAGAGATAGGAGGCAAGGAGAGGTCCAGGCAGACCATGGACAGGCTGAGTCTGTGACTGGAGACTCTGGGGAAAGTGCTGCTTATGTAGCGCAGTTTGCACATACAGGTCAGGTTATGCTTTATTGATATAGATTGCTTTGACCTTATGTTTTGTGCAGTTTACATTCTGTTGCATCTAAGTTTTTTTTTTTGTTTTTTTTTTGTTGTTTTTTTTGTTTTTTTGTTTGTTTTCTTCCCACCAATTCTATGTGACTGTCACCGTGCACCGTAATAAAAAGCCCTGTTAACCATGACCACCTGTTTCCTGTCAATTGGAGCCTCCAACCGCTCAAGGCGTTCGTAACACAGTCGAATAATCTGCTCACTCTGTTCTTTTGCCAGGTGTGCAAGAAAACTCTGCAAGTCACTCAATATGGCAGAATTTTGAAGCCGTTTAGCTACAACTTGTGCATCTTTTTCAACCGGCTCATCCCCTGGAATTACACTAGCAGTAGAAACAGCAACAGGTGAAACAGGGGAATAAGCAGGCTTCTCGCCACGCACAATAAACTGTTTCAACATATTTATGTGGCATACATGGGTCTTTCGCCTGCGGTCAGGAGTGTGAATGACATAATTGGTGTCACTGAGCTTTTCTTTGACTTCATAAGGACCTGAAAATTTAGCTCGGAACACAGAACCTGGATCAGGTAAGAGAACAAGAACACTATCACCCGGTTGAAAACTACGACTCATGCTTCTCTTAACGTAGCGGGTCTTCATTTTTGACTGAGCTGTAACCAAGTGTTCTCTAGCAAGTTCACAGGCCTTATGCAATCGCTCACGAACAGTGCTGACAATCAAGTACAGTCACAGGCGAGGAGTCCTTAGCTAATAATCGCTCACTTAGCAACTTCAAAGGACCACACACAGTGTGCCCAAAAACAAGATCAGCGGGACTAAACCCAAGACTCTCTTGCTCTGCTTCACAGACAGCGAACATAAGATATGGAAGACCCTCAGCCCAATCCTTCCCATTGGCTATGCAATAGGAGCGCAACATTGATTTAAGGGTTTGATGAAATCTTTCAAGCGCGCCCTGCGACTCAGGGTGGTACGCGCTTGAGAGCTGATATTTAACCCCTAACTCAGCAAGGGTCTGTGTGAATGCCTTTGATGTGAAGTTAGACCCTTGATCAGTTTGCACAACACAAGGCAGACCAAAGGTAGTGCAGAACTTCAACTCTTTAATTACCACTTGGGCTCTAATCGAACGTAAAGGTATCGCTTCTGGGAAACGTGTTGCGGTACACATGACTGTCAAAATATATTCGTGTCCTGACTTGGATTTGGGTACCGGACCCACACAGTCAACAAGGAGTCGCTCGAAAGGTTCTCTCATAACCGGTATCGGCTGCAAAGGGGCAACTGGTATATTTTTATTGGGCTTCCCAGCCAGTTGACATACAGGACATGATCTACAAAAGTTAGACACGTCTGATTTTAATCTAGGCCAATAAAAGTACCGGGAAACTCTGCAAAAGGTTTGTGACACCCAAATGTCCACATGTTCATGACCTAGTTTTAACACCTGCTCTCTGTAAGCAGCTGGCAATACAATTTGGATCGATTCTTGCGAATCCTCATGAGCTTCATGCCTCCATTTACGCATGAGCTCTGTATCTTCCCAGAAATAAGCTACCTTAGCATTAGACGCTTGACTAAGGGGGACAGCAGTTTCAATGCATTTCACCAATGAGGGGTCTAATTTCTGTGCAACAGCCAATTGTTCCTTACCAACTTTTAAAGGAAATGTAACTGCGTTCTCGGTATTAGGGCAAACATCTGGCTCTACTGCCATCTTATCTTCCACAAATTCGTCATACGCCACCAAAAACGATTCAGAGAGATCCACCATGTCTCTGAATTTACCCGTCTGGGCACGTGTCACGACGCACGCAGGGAATTGACAGGCTAGGTCAGGTTGCTCACACAATTTAGGGTTATGGACCACAGTTGGACGGGGAAAAACTTTGCCCCCGGCGAGGTCATTTCCGAGAATAATGCCCACACCCTCGACAGGTAACTGAGAACGTACACCAAGTTTTACAGTACAGGTCTGATTTCAAGTAGACATTGTGAAGAGGAACGTTTATACACTGCATTCCAATTCCACGTATAAGCATGTCTGTACCAGAATAAGTCTCAGTAGACCGGGGCAATAATTCTTCTAAAATAAATGACTGAACTGACCCAGTGTCTCGCAAAATGGTGACAGGTTTACACTCGGAGTCAACTGAGACAGACACTGAACCAGTCAGTAGGAAAGGCTGATAGGACAGAGCGGTCGTGTGGCTTTCCTCATATGCGGGGTGTACGAGTGCAACACTTTTAGATTTGGAAGCAGAGTTCTTTTGCTTCCACGCCTTACAGTCAGAAATTAAATGACTGGACTGGAGTCGAGACAGTAAAAGCAAGCTCGTTTATCACTTGAAGCATTTTTACGGCGCACACTCAACTGAGTCTCACCTTTGCCAATGCGTGAGAAAACACGTGTCGCTTCCCTATCAGATACGTCGCAAATGGAAGAGGACACACTAATACGACGTGCAGGGGGAAACATTGTGTCAACACAAACTCATCTGCTAAAACCACACCATCGGAGAGGTTTGCAACTTTCTGCTCATTTTAATGGACAACAACATTATCTGAAATACAACTTTTGAAGTCTTCCAGCAAGAGCAGCTCTTGAAGCTGATCAAGAGTCGTGATCCCACTGGAGAGACACCATTTCTCGATAAGGGTTTTCTTCTCCCTTGCGAACTCAACATACGTCTGTTTGGCTGTTTTCAAATGTGATCTAAATTTGACGGTATGCCTCAGGCACCAACTCGAACTCTCAGAACAGCAGATTTCATTATATCATAGTCAAGGGACTGATCTGTTGGTAAGGCAGAGCAAACCTCTTGCGCTTTACCAGAAAGGCTGCACTGCAATAGCAGAGCCCACACGTCTTTTGGCCACCGCAATTTCGTAGCAACCCGTTCAAAGGCAACGAAATACAAATCTACTTCCGCTTCTCTAAACGGTGGTACAAGTTTAAGATACCTGCCAACATCAAAATCTGGCTCAGGAGTTGCATTATCCATAACTTGAGGTACAAAAGCAGCAGGTGAAGCAACGGGCGATACAGCAGAGGGAAGTCTAGAGCAAGGCATAGGAACTGGTTTTCGATTTGACTCCTGAGCATGCAAATCTAACTGACACATCTTAATGTCCCTATCTGCTTGTGCCTCTATAGTACGAAGCCTGATCTTTTGCCCTTCACAGACCTGCTTTTTTATCTGCAGGTCTAACTCCTTCAATTTTACAGCTATCATAGCTTCACTCAGAGACTCAGTCACCAGCCCAGGAAAAACCTCACTTGACACAGCCTCTGCTGTGATCCCAGATTGTTCCTCAGCACTAACGGCAGGGTAATCTGGTAAAACTCCATCATCAACCAGCTTTCCCAGTGATCTTTAATAACTTGTTTGGTAGCCTGCCTTGGAACCTCAACATTAAAGTCTGCAATCAACAGCAAATCTGTTCTTCTGCAGCTTTCAAAAACTTCTATGGTAGGAGAAAGAGTAAGTGACATCAAATCAAATTCCATAATTCTCACTACCACAGGAGCATTTCCTCCTCACCAAAAAGAAAACAGCCAAACAGAACAAGAGAAAAATGAGCAGATACTTACAATTACAACGCAGTAAACCTTCACTTGAAAGGAAGAGCCCCCACTTGTTACATGCTAGCCCTCTTTTAGTCTAGGGGAACTAGGCATAGCAGTAACAAAGTTTTTAGAGAGAGAGCACAGGAACTTCTTGTCTCCAGCCCCAGTAACACACATCCAAAACAAATGAGCTTAAGAAAAGTATTTATTAAATCAAAAGAAAAGGATAAGAGGAAACAAACTTCAGGAGGGGGCAAAGACCAACAAAACAAACAAAAAGGTTTCTAACTCAGTTTTAACCATAACTTACCTAAACATAAAACAAAAGACAAAATAAATAACAAATAAACTTCCCTTTCTCCCTGACTACACATAACCAGGAAAAAAAACAGTTTCAAACAAAAATGGCACCCACCTCCCTACAGGTTTCCTTAAAAGAAAATCTTAAATTCTAAACAAAACTATAAGTCTTCAACTACATCCACAGTTGCACCAATGGTTAGCAGGTGTCAACAACAGAACAGAATGAAGCTATCTGGAGTGAAAAGTCCATGTGGCAAGTTAGCATCTGCAACCCTCTGTCTGTCTGTCTGTCTCTGTCTCTGTCTCTGTCTCTGTCTCTGTCTCTGTCTCTGTCTCTGTCTCTGTCTCTGTCTCTGTCTCTCTCTCTCTCTCTGTCTCTCTCTCTCTCTCTCTCTCTTTGTCTGTCTGTCTGTCTCTCTCTTTGTCTCTGTCTCTCTCTCTCTCTGTCTCTGTCTGTCTGTCTGTCTCTCTCTCTCTCTCTCTCTCGCTCTCTGTCTGTCTGTCTGTCTGTCTGTCTCTGTCTGTCTGTCTCTCTCTGTCTCTGTCTCTGTCTGTCTGTGTCTGTGTCTGTGTCTGTGTGTGTGTGTGTGTGTGTGTGTGTGTGTGTGTCTCTCTCTCTCTCTCTCTCTCTCTCTCTCTCTCTCTCTCTCTCTCTCTCTCTCTCTCTCTCTCTCTCTCTCTCTCTCTCTCTCTCTCTCTCTCTCTCTCTCTCTCTCTCTCTCTCTCTCTCTCTCTCAGCTTGCTGTGAGATAGTGCTGGCTTTATATGCTGGCTTTCTCCTGGCTGCAGCCAATCAGTGGAGCTGAGGTTAATGGGCAGCAAACCAGCAACAGGTGATCCCAAACACTTGGGCTGTTATCTTTACAAGTTGGATGGATCAGCCCATGATGCCATTTGCCTCCGCAAAAGTACAACATTCGACCAACCAATGGAGTGTTTGTATGGAGGAGGCTATACAAGGGTATTTTTGTAAAGCGTTTAAAGGGTAATTGTTTTTGTTTAGATTGTGGGGACAGGCTCAAGTCAGCAATTAATTATTCATCCTAAGAGGGTGGACATAGAACTAAAGTTGTCAAATATCATACATGAAAACTCATATGCTGGTTATGCACACTCGTGAGATGTTATACACTCTTTATTTTGTGCAATTATAGGTTTTTTTTATTCTTAATAATTGACCATAATATTTTTGGCTTGTCTTTTATTCATCTTCTCTGATTGGCTGATCCTGGATCTACTGTTTCTGTGCTCTCATGTCAATTTAGGATGCAAAGTAAAAGTAGATTTGCTTCATGGTGTCTTAGCAAGTTCAGATTTCACAATAAAAAGTAATTATGTACTGTAAGTTTTGGAGTATTCTAAGCATTTCCCCTTTGCTCAGGGATCTAAACGAAGCAGTTAATGTATAACAGTATGATTGTCCTTTTGACGTTCAACCCCATAACTCTCTGTACATATCTTGAAAATTGTTTCTTGACCAATAATCTGGCCTTGAGCCACTCCCTGCGCTACATATAAGAGTTTGAGGGCACGTCTGCCATCCCACCACTCCAACCCCTCAACTCTTTGTCCTCTCCAACTCGGACTGCTGTGTTGTCCAGAGATGCTGAACATGAAGAAAACTGTGAGGACTTTCAGCAGTCACTCCTCAGCAGGTGTGAGCAGAAACAGGCGGACACCCCTCACCCGTTCAGGGATGATTTCAAGGGAAGGTTGGGGCTCCAGTCCAGTTATCTGCCCTCCAATTACAGCTGTAAAGGTCAATGAAAGTCTTCTGGCACCTCTGCAACTGGAGATTGACCCGAACATCCAGGCCATTAGGACTCAGGAGAAAGAGCAAATCAAGACGCTCAACAACCGATTTGCTTCATTCATTGACAAGGTAAACTTGTAAATCTTCATCTTGTCTTCATTTGAACCTTTTGTGTGGACCTTTTATATTTTCACATCTAGCCGAATACATGTGTGTGTGGTTCATATGCTGGTTTGAGGAAGTGATGTGATTGTGATAATACATCAGTAACAGTAGGTCCAGTCATATCAGTGTCATATTTTATCAGGATCCCCACTTAACAGACTTACCTGAAGGGGCAATGTCCATTCTCTGCCATAAACACACCTTTGTCATTTTTTTTCGGGCAATATCAGTTCACTATCAGGCACAACGGCCGCTCCCTTGTAAATACCTTTATTGAAAACGCCCTCACCTATCTGTGCACACAACTTTGAACTCACATAATCTGTTCAATAAAGGACAGAGAGACATTTGCACTTAGGCTGCATTTAAAAATTCATTTGAAACTCTTTAGGACTATTTAAGTGAACTACAAAAAAATGGAATATTTTAATTAATTAAAATTTAAATTCTATCAAAAACAGATTTTTAAAAAAAAAAAAATAGTGACCAGTTACAGTATCTAAAAATACCCATATATGTAGACCTTAGTCAAAATAATGGCATATTTATTTTTTGACAAAAATTAAAACAAGGCTGTACAATGCAGAGAAGTACATTGTGTTCAATGGATTTTACTGTTGTTTAACATTACAATTGTTCAGTTGAAGAAACATCTTTCCAAAAACACGTTTAGTAGATAGAAACTCCATGAAAGAGTTTTGAAAGTTATGGGATATGAAAATTAAATTTTTCATCTAGTTTCATGCCATTGTAATGACTAAGTTTATCACTCGCAGCCTTGTTTTCATTTGTGTTAAATTCAACATACCCTGACTAAGGTTTATACAAATTTTAATCTAAAATCTTGAAAAAAGTTTGAAAAAGCTATTTTCAATTATTTGTCAACTACTCATATGCATGCGTTATATTTTATCATAAAAAACTGTATAATCTCTCTCTTTTTTCACTTTCTTCTTGTCTTTCCCCAGGTGCGCTTCCTGGAACAGCAGAACAAGATGCTAGAGACCAAGTGGAGTCTCCTACAGGAACAGACCAGCCGCCAATCCAACATTGATATTATGTTTGAGACCTACATTGCTAACCTACGCAGACAGCTGGATGGTCTAGGTAATGAGAAGCTGCGTCTGGAGTCTGGCCTACGGGACATGGCCGGCCGGGTAGAAGACTTCAAGAGCAAGTGAGAACACTGGAAACGTCTGCACAAATTTTGCGTGTTTGTACATTAAAGTGTTTAAGGACGTTCCAAACAAACTTTTACTTTTGAACATTTCTTCTCAGGTATGAAGATGAAATTAACAAACGGAGTGATTCTGACAATGAATTTGTGCTGCTTAAAAAGGTCAGCACAAAATAAGTGCACACAGATTAAATACCTTTACCCCTGATTTCATAGAGAAGGCTTAAGCTAGTCCCAGACTAAAATGCATGTTTGAGCTGTTTTAACTGAAAGCAACTTGCACTGACATTGGCAGTGCCATTGTTTTGTCTGAAGATGTACATCACACCAGTAATGTTTTTTCTAGGGCAAGTTTATACAAGCTATAAATGCCCTAATCGAACTAAGGCCTAGTCTAAGCCCTGTCTGTCAAACTGGGCCTTAAAACTTGACAACAAATTATAATTATCATAATTCTGTTATTAGAAATATATTTTGTACTGTGTTTATGTTTATGTTAGGACGCTGATGGTGCATACCTGAATAAAGTGGAGCTGGAAAGTAAATTGGATGGCCTAACAGATGAGATCAACTTCCTTTGGCAGATTTACGAGGCGGTACCAATCACTCTCTTCACATTTCTAATAAATCTTTTTCTACAGTCACATATTCACTTTACAGATAGAATGTATTAAGTGAATTGATACTCATAAGAGCTTATAACGCTTATGGAGAGTAAGAAATGTAAACCTTCAAAAATAGTGGTAAATGGAGGCCTAAACAGGCTTCAGAATGAGTGTTTTCAGTAATCCATGTTTATAGGAACTCCGTGAGCTCCAGACTCAGATCAAGGACACGTCAGTTGTTGTAGAGATGGACAACAGCAGAAATCTGGACATGGACGCCATTGTGGCTGAAGTTCGTGCTCAGTATGAGGACATTGCCAATCGCACTCGTGCTGAAGCAGAGAGCTGGTACCAACAGAAGGTGACTTAACTTTAGCCCTATTCGGACGGTAATTGTTTCTCACGTGGAAGTCCGTAAAAATAAATTTGCATGCCACCTCAGTGATAAAACTCGTGCATTCGGATGGTGATTTATTCACGGTGGAGGAGCGAGTTTTGTGATCCTGCGCACCTGGGAACGCGCTGCTCACGTGGTCAATAACATGATTGTATGCTTTAAATAAAATGTCATATGCTTGGTATAATAAGAATAAATGCATATTTAATTTAATAATAGGAAAATAATATCCTAATTATTATTTAATTATTTAAATCTGTTTAAAAATAGGAGGATATATAGACGCACATTATAGTTAAAATGGTTTTCTGTCTTGTATTTTATCTCAAAATAAAGGATGTAATTTTATTCCACATGGAAATGAGCGGAAGTAAATTAATAATGCTGCTTGGTTATTTTAACATATATATAATTGCTGCCGTGATAACGGCCCGTTTCAAATGTTTACGTGCTTTTCTTCTTTTTATTTTTTGAGCGGTGATGAAATATATTGCTCTTGTAAATACTTGCCAGCATTTCAATAATAAAAGTTTAGATCTTTAAAATGCATCCAAATTACAGCGAAGCGCAACCGTACGGTGCTCTGCAGTGGTCAAAAAGGATATAAACAGTGAATTTTGAAGTGATACATTCTTGAAAACTTAGAGATGTGGATTTGGACGGCAATTAAATTACCACACAACCTTGATGTTTGTCAAAAAACAGTAGGTAATTCGGCCGGGGATTTTTACGCGGGTGGTGGGAGAAAAACACTGACACTGTGGATTCAGACGGCAATAAAATCACTGACTAGCCCCTGTCAATGATGAAAATACCTTATGACCCCACGAGAAACAATTACCGTCCGAATAGGGCTTTTCTTGCATTGTGTGTGTGCATGTCACAAATCACACATTTTTAAACATGCTTATTTTATTGCATTGTAACATATGAGCTTTTCTAAATATGCACTAATTAATTTGTGTTTTTGTGTATGTGTCTGTACATAAATGTTCATGTGTGCTATAAAATGTTAGTATGAAGAAATGCAGTTGACGGCAACCAAACATGGGGATGACCTTAAAAGCACAAAGGCTGAAATTGCAGAGTATAACCGAAGAATTGCACGTATACACTCTGAGATGGAATTTATTAAGGGGCAGGTAAGAACTCAATTCATGGTCAACTGTCAAAAAAAAAGGTAGGGAAGAATAATACTTTAAAATGTCAGTAAACAATGAACAGCACACTTTGAGCTTGGTTATTTTTGGTGACATTTGACAAGAATAAAGCAAGTATTCTCTCACTAAAGCTAGGTAAAGTGTATTATATGTGAGTTAATCTCAGATGATCTCAATTAATCCCAGTTGATTTTAAGTTTTATATGTCAGAGTGTGGGAAGAATGTAATCTTTTGTCTCCTCTTATTTTAGCATTCAAACCATGAGTTGCAGATCAAAGAGGCAGAAGAACGTGGAGAACTAGCTGTGAAAGATGCAAAACTCCGTCTGCAGGAGCTGGAAGCAGCTCTTCTGAGAGCTAAACAGGATATGGCTCGCCAGGTGCGCGAATACCAGTCATTGATGAACATCAAACTGGCTCTGGACATTGAGATTGCAACCTATCGGAAACTCCTGGAAGGAGAAGAGAGCAGGTGGGTGCAGCTTGAGACATCAGTGCTTGTTTAATACTATGAAACTTTAAGAATAGTGAATCACAATGGACTCCGTCATGTACTTTTGTGTGTTCCTTCACAGACTCTATAGTTCATTCCAGACTTTCTCCATCTCTAAACCAAACTGTGAGTTTCTTTAGGCACACAAAGCATTTCTTTTTATATTTTCAATTTTTTTGAAGTATTTCACATCAGCTAGACGGTGCATTTGAACAGCTTTTGTGACAGTTTTATGTCCTTTTTTCTTAGCGTTGAACTACAACTTTGAAAACAGCCACCTCTCATCCCAAAGTGCTGGGAAAGATGTTCATAACGCAGGCTTGGTTAAGAAGGAAGTCATAATTGCTAAGGGGGACAGCACTAGCAGCTTCACCAGCAGCACTGCCACCATTACCAAAAGCACAAAGACCACCATCATCACCACCAGTGAGGCTGGGAACAAACTTGCAGCTATAGAGGGAAGTGTGCAAGTGATGGATAAGTCTGCAGGGAAACTAGAGGAGGATGTTTTTGAATGACAGAAGAACAGATGAAAGGATTGTCTTGTGTACAGGGCCCAGGATCAGATTATTATAGGTTGGCCTACACCCCCTCCCCTGGGCTCTATTAGCATGTTGAGTTTAGTATCTGTTGCTAAGGTGTGGTAGATCTAAATGAATTACAGTTATACAGTATATCATATTAAATATGTAATATATTTTAATGGCCCTACGACAAACTCATATATTTTCTTATTTCTATTTTGTTCCCTATAACTAAAAATGACCTAATGTCTGTCACTGTGAGCACAATAAAAGATAGGAGAAACATAATTTGTGCACTTTTCTGTTTACTACTGAGGCCTATAGTTAAGAAAAGTGAATGCAGCAAAAAATAAATACATTTTCAACCTTGTGTTTTGAAGTCTTTATGCTTTCTTTTAGGCGGTGTGATCTAAAAGGCCTAACACTGACGCAGCAGAAATAGACCTTTTGTTTCTGCTTGAAGGTGATCATGATTTCACCAAGTATATTCCTGGATCGACATCTTTGTTGATCCTGGAACAACATTCCAGTCAACCACTCAGATTTGAGGGACAAGTTTACAGTTTATGTCAAGTTTAGGCTTACAACCAGGGTTAGGTGCTTCTACATCAGTGTTATTCACCTATCATTTCCCTCTGATTTTAGTGATAAATCATGGGTAGAGTTAGGTTTAGGGGTAGGAATTGGTTTACGGCTAAATGTTCAGACAGGAATGTTGTTCCAGGATCAACAAAATATGTTACTTGGCAAAATCATGGTGACACTGCTTGACAGTCAGTAATGAAGTAGAATAGAAATGAAGTGGTCAAGATTGTAGCCATCCCTTCAGGTGAATTCTTTATAGTGATGCAATGTAATAAAACCACTTTTTTTGTGCGTTCACATTTCTGCTGTTCAGCATTTTACTTTTAATTTGCCTGTTTGAAGGTGAACCTTGATGGCACTTCCATTATTAACCAACAGGAGGGGTTGTGCACAGAAAATAACCAAGAACCAAAAATGTTTTAAGTTTAGTTTTCCCAGTATATTTAGAAACTTTATTTTTGTACTCAAGAGAGTATTGGCAAATGCAGCAACAAATAATAATGCTACCAAAAAATGGGAAAAGACCCAATCAAATGACAAGAACATTTATAATACAACTTAAAAGAGAGAGAGAGAGAGAGAGAGAGAGAGAGAGAGAGAGAAAGAGAGATAATGCTGGTTTAGATTATCTCAAGAAAATTCAATCAATTGCTTGCTCTTTGAGTGTAACTCAAACAAAAAAAATGATTTTGCACAGATTAGTATTGGCAATTCTTTTA
This sequence comes from Coreius guichenoti, assembly GCA_039654105.1. Classification (NCBI taxonomy): domain Eukaryota; kingdom Metazoa; phylum Chordata; class Actinopteri; order Cypriniformes; family Gobionidae; genus Coreius; species Coreius guichenoti. The sequence continues at coordinate 30,505,956 of CM077180.1, read as the reverse complement.
AAGCAAATGTGATATCTGCAACTCTGTGAGTAGTAATAACTGCATTTATGACAGCGTCTCCTCCCCCTTTATCTAACACTGCCCTATAAGGGCTGCAGTCGTAAGGGAGATTAGACTCCACACCTATGAACTGGTGTAATCCTTAAAAGGGTCATGAACTGCTTTGTTTTATTGTTTTATGATGTTTCCTGGGGTGTACTTATAATGTTAGAATGCTTTTTACATCAAAAATGGTCATAATTTATATATAAAAGGCATTTTTCCTACCCTGATTTTAGCCCTCTGGTTTGAACCTGTTTTAAGGGGCGTGTCTGCTGTGAGACTTCAGTGTAAACGCCCACTGCTGTGATTGGCTAACGTCTTTCCATTTGAAATAGCTAAGTATTACTCTCTCTTTTAGCGCGTTTTTACTATTACAGCTCTCATGGTTAACTAATCGTGAAAAGTGTTGCATTACATTTAGATCTATGGCATTATATTCAGATCGTGGCATGAAAGGTTGCAGAGATGAACATTGTAGCCGATCACAGACATGTTGAGCGCATGAAAGCAGTGATCTCGTCATTCCAACTCAGTTTCTGTACACTAACGAATGCTTTCATCTTCACTAACAGTGCAAATGTGATATAGTTAAGAGATTCGTTGAATAAAACGGGAGTCACTGATAAACTCTCGCCATTTGATTGACAGCTCCAGCGCGCGCTGCTCCAACGACTGCAAAGGGAGCTTTCTTTGGTCGCTTTCTTTATAGAATTTAATCACCGTTAAAAACAGATTATTTTCATCCTACTAAGAGAAACAATGCAAGTTGACGTTTAGTCACTGGTTTGATTTACTGACACACAGACAAAGAACATCTGACTGTACATGAATAATTACATTTCAGATCAGGCATTAGAATTAACACAGTTACTTACATGTTGCATTACTGTCGAGTCCAGGCACTGCACAATATTTTGTAATCCTCAACGGCATGTTTATTGCTTGGTAGCTCGATCTGGTTTAACACCACGTAGGCCTATGTTAGTTTTAGGCTACCTATTCTATTGCATGTCATGCGTGAATTGGTGGGCGGGGCTAAACAGGCAGTGATGAAGTAGGCGTTGATCATCTTCTGCAGAGGCGGTGCTTGCCTCCCTTTGACGTCATAGATTCCCACTTTGAAAAATCTGTCGTTTGCTGGGCCTGGTGTCAATAAAAGCTTTTATTGGACTAACAAGGAAGTTTTCAGTTCTGAAACTTACAGGATATTCTTATAGTATGGTGACCTCTTATATGTCAAAAGCTCAAGGAAAATATTTTAGAAATAACCAATCTATTCCAAAAATCTACTAAATGATTATATTTATGAATACTTATGTATGCACTCATGTATTTAACTAAAGATACTGACATTGATAAAAACTGCCCTTTAATGGTGATAAATGGTCCTTGTGGTGGGGACAAGATAGGTTAGTGCACTGGAATTTCTCAAGTCTTGCCACAACATGCGCAGCGCTATTATGTTCAGTTTTATGTGCACTCATTGACTCCAGTTGTGCAGTTATTTAGTAATTATTACTACGGTGAGCAGTTATGGCAGTTATTGTTTTCTGTGGTTTGTTATACAAAAGGTAGAATGAGCTGAAAGGTGAGGTAAGAAAAAAGTAGTGAACCCTTGTAGAGAATACCACACATAGCAACACCTCATGGATGCATGATTTTGGTGACAAACGTTGACATGTTGGCCCCAGGTGTTTAACCTTATTCCTGAGTTGTACCACACCTAAAACACACCCAACTAACCAGTCCCCTATAAGATTCATATCTTCCCACCCCCACCCCCTCTCGCAACACATTCATCTTTATTCACTCTGACTTTCTGCGATCAACAACTGCAATCTGTTCTAGTTTCTTCTTGTTTGACCTTTCACGCCTCCCTTTTATTAATTTATCATAGTATTTTTTTTTTAATAATCTCCTGTTCTCTCTTTCACTCTCTGAAATGTCAGTTTCTTTCTGTGCAGGCCTCAACAGGCCGATACTTTTTTGCGGATACCAACAGAAACTCAAGGGATTACAGGGCTGATGCTCTGGTCAAGCCTCTCCATAAGCCTCTGCATTCTGCACTGTCACATTTTGCTCCTGAATTTCATTTCCCATTTATGGAGAAGAATTTACGGTGGCACTTTATTTTACAGTACGTGTACTTAACGTAGGCTACTTACCTAAGAAAGTACTGGTTAATATAAGGTTATGGTTAGGTTTAGGGGAAGGTTCAGGGTTAGTACCTAGTTATTACCCAGTTATTGTAATAACTATAATAAGTACATAGTATGTACAATGGGAACAGGACTGTAAAATAAAGTGCTGAATTTGAATGTACAGTTTTTCTGAATTGCTAAAATACATTTCTCGAAACCATCACCCACTTTCTCAAAACCTTAAACACAAAACCAAATCTTTAAACTACATTCAGAAAACCTCTGACTCTTCTGGCAAAATCAAACAATTGCCTCAAAACCATTTTATCTGTGCTCAAAATCAAATAATGCTTTTGAGATCTTACACACAGCCAGCCAAAATATAAACCCTACAGATCATTCATTAGACACTACATCAAAAAAATTGAGAACACAGAATCCAGAGCAAGCAGTTATTGTAACACAGTAAACAGATTTGCAATTATGTAAAAAAAAAAAAAAAGTACAGTAATTGTAACTTATGGTAGTAAGGTGAATAAATTGTATACTGTATGCACTAGGGGTGCAACGGTTCAAATAACTCATGGTTCAGTTTTTATCACTGTTTTAGGGTCACGGTTTCGGTACGGTTTCGGTATGTGCTATGTTCAGGGAAAAAGGGACTACTGTCAAATAAAAATAAAGAAAATAAGAACAAAGATACATACAATCAAAGATACAAATAAAATAAACAGTGGTTTTCAGGTTATTTAGGTAGGCCTATCTAACAGTGGTTTTCAGGTACAGAAATTGAACAAAGTAGCTAATCATATGGAAAAAACATTGCATATAATATTCACTGTATAAATTAAATAATTAAGTTACAAAAGCTATTCAGTCAAGAGCAGTGAGTGATTTCCTCGTCTTTTGTTGTTTGATTAACATTAAAGTTTTTACGATTGCTTAAGCACAATTTTAAAAACAAGGCTCATTTTGTCAAAACACTACACACAATTCACACATCCACACACCCTGAACACCTCAGTTCTTTTGTCAAATGAAACACTTCTTTCAAAATTTTACAATAATTTAACAAAACCCAATTTTGATACCATATGGCACACACATGGTTCACACAATCTGATTCTGTTTGATTCATTTACACACTGCTGTTCTCAATCTTAAACACTTGTAAAATTTCTACTTTTCTAATGATATAATCTGGGTTTGATTTTTTTTCAGAGATATTGTTAGAGTAAAGTATATGAATATATTGACCAACAGTACACACAAGACCAGTACTGCATATTGATGAAAATATTTATTTCTCTCCACGTTGTAAAATAATTTGATTCATTCATGCATTTTCAAAGGTTTGTTTTTTATATCTGCTGAGGTTGGGCTGAACTCTCTGTCCAGCCTCTCTCAATGTCAACCCATGGGTACTCAGTACTCATGGTCAACCAAGGTTGCATGAATCGAATCTGATAAATTTGGTACCGGTCTTCTTTGTCCACGTCCTACGACAGGTCTACCTCTTCCTACCCCCCTCTACCCCCCTTCCCCTCTCCCCCCTCACCCTCTCTTCCTCTCTCCCCCTCTCTTCCCCCCTCTTCCCCCCTTCCCCTCTCTACCCCTCTTCCTCCACGGGCTCCCCCTCTCATCCTCACTCTTCCTCTTACTGCGACGTTGCCTTCCGTTTTTGTTGAAGACAGGTAAACTCACCTGTTGCCTTTTTATAGTGCTTACCCCTGATTGTTGAGTTTTCAGTTAAGCACCTAAGTGTCTACACACCTGATGGCTGTGTTTGATCAAATGGTTTATAGGGGTGGTATTTTGGAAAGCAGTGCCTTGAAATGGCAAAGAAGTGACATCAGGTTAGATTTCTGTGTCTAATGTAGAGTAAGGGTGTTTAGTGTTTTGCAAAAAGTGTGAGGCTGAGAATGTGCTTATAGTTGTGCAGATCTGGGCTGAGGTTTTGTTCCTTGGGTGTCAGTTTAAATAATTGTGCTGTGCATGTCATTTTAGTGTGTTAGCAATTGGAAAAGACTGTAAAAACACAGACGGCAGGGATAGGCTTCTTTCACTTTAAATGCGTTCTTTCTCGACTGTTTAAATTCACTTAAGACATAATCTACTATGTTTGCTGGGATACTCGCCAAGACGGCTATGTAATTGTTGTGTGAATTTGTCCGTTCAAGCGCAAGACTTGAAAGAGAACTCAAAATGTGCAAGCTGTACACGCGCTTCCTTGTGCGCGCTTCGGATGAGTGCACACATCTTCTCACAGCACGCGCGCGTTCTCTTTCGCGTCTTGCGCTCAAATGAGTTTAGTTTAAACACAGATAGCAACGTGTGCTGTTCAGGTCTCACACCTTGCGCTCGCGCGCTATAAACACCCGGGTGATGACGGCGTAAATGACGGCGTGAATGGTCATATAGATAGAGCATATACGGCACTCGCATTGAACAAAGTTTAGGGGAAGCCAGAATGTGTATCAATCGACAGAAACATACATTAGCCTAACTCTGTCTGTCTGTCTGTCTGTCTGTTTTATTTATTTTCAACAAACCGTATTAGAGATGCGAATGTGTTGTCAGATATGAGATGAACCGCGGTGCAAGTGCGTGCCGAGTCGTGGGTGGAGAACGGTACGGTTCGATTATTAACCAAGAAGCGTTACACCCCTAGTATGCACTGCAAGTATAGTATGGCACTGAATATTATTGAATGTCTGTATATTCAGCACTTGCATACTGTACAAATACAGTAGTCCAACTGCAAAATCCAAAAAGGTAAAAATTTTTTTTTAAAAAATCTCTAAATGAAAAGCATGTTACAGTACTCAAAAGGGCTGTGCAACTGAAAATCAAAGTCAGTGAGAGATTCATTCTGCCTCAGCATCACGTCTTTGTGCTGGGTCCGATCTGAGGAATTTGTCCACATCACACTGTAAAAAATGAATCATGGGTCTTGTAATTTTCGCTAAATTAAGGTGATAATTAAAAATAGTGTGTATATTTTCTTAAGAAAATTGTGGTTCAGCGTTTTATAGAAAATATTGTGAACATTTCAATAATAAAAACAAAAGATACATTTTCCTAATTTTTTTAAAGGAAACTTAAGCAGTTTTGAGGCTTGAATTGAGTAACCGATTAAGCTGATAAAATTAAGTAAAATAAGGCTACCTATTTATTTTAAGAGAATTAGTTCAATTATTCAAAATTGGAAATGGAGGGTTAATATTGAAATTAAGTGTTATTTTATGTGTTTTTGAGTAAAGTGAAACATCTGTTAATGTTTAATGATCAGTTATGTTTGACTTTTGAAAGAGTTTCTGTTATGTTGAAGTTTTGATCGTTACCATTGTGCAGAAGAGTAGAGCTTATGGTTAGGTTGTGAATAACGGCCAGACATTAATTTCCGATCTGCCATGATACAACAACTAACGTAATAAATTTTTGCCAGATTATCGTTCATTTTACTGAACGTGGTGTCTGACTAGTTCACTTTGAAAGCATCTAAATGTGCAAGAAACAACAAAATAATCAGGGCCATCCTTAGGGCGGTGCAACCGGTATGACCGCACGGGTCCCCGTGCTTTAGGGGGCCCCGCACCGAACGGACAGAGGGGGAAAAGGGAACGCAAATTCCGTTAACTCGCGCTGGGCCTCGCCCCATGCATGGGACAGCCCTGGTAATAATATTTGCAAAAATGTAGCCACAGTTGCGTTTTTCCAATGGTTTATTTTTTGCAGTAGTATCTACTACTTAGAAGTTACTGTTGCTGTTTAGTTCAACATAGGCCTATATTAGAGACACTTATAATGTGTATAAACCATTTCAAGTCTGCAAAGATTTACAGTAATGTCAAAACATGCTGCATAATGTCAGACTTTCTTCATCATAAAGGTGACATTGTGTTGTTTTTATCTTTTATCTATTTCTATTATCTCTTCATAAAATTTTGTCGCAACTCAATGTAGGCAGGTCTATTCGGCCATATTACATACCACATACCAAGTACATTTGCAAGTTAGCTGACAAAACATTCTTAAATTTTTGTACATTTTCAAAATGAACTCAAGTGACACCTTAACTTTTGCATGCACACACACAAACCGCAAGAAAATGCAAAACATGCATACACCTGCACATACACCTGCAACTTGCACAAACATGCGCAAATGGAGTGTGTTGTTTGGATCTCTGTTTTATAGTAGTAGCATGTTCACTTTATCTCAGCCAATCACAATGCGGAAAATTAGCAGCTTTCCTCACTCTTTCGGCAATTCTTGTGGTATCCCTCCATCTCCACAACTGCATCTCCACCTTTAATTCACAGTTCTGGCTAGTATTTGCCATACTTTCACAGCACTTTTTACAGTAGTAGTTCCACAGTTTGTAAATACGTACGTTCCCAGCAAGAAATAGCCGTCATTTCACAGTCTCAGTTAACTATAGACCCGATGTAGTCCAGCTATGAGTAACCCACTTCTAGCCAAAATAACCTTGAATTTGGTTATATGTCGTTCTTGCCAAAATAACTTGCGAGATGTATGATATGTAAGCAAAGTCAGCAGTGATTACAAGGTGTTTGGTTTCATTTCCCTGACATGTTCATGTTCTAGATGACTAGTCTATTCTTGGGCTATGGTTAGACGTCTATTAAATTTTCACTGACAGCCCAAATTTTGCCTTGTTTTAGCCTAGATGTCAGGGCTGTGTTTGGACGGCTATTGGACGTCTTTTAAACGCAAAATTGCTTGCTGGGTTTACATGCATGTATAATTGCAGCAGGTTTTTGCATAATCAAGCTACAGTGTTCATTTCTCTGCCCGAGTATACATAATACAGCATTTAATTGAATGTCTGAATGATTAAATGCGTCTTTCAGAGCATGCGCATGAAATAAGACCAACTATTATGATTAACATGTATACTTGCTGGACAAAGCCGAGCTAGTATTGCATTATCTCTGTTAGTCTGAATTCGCAAAAAATGTATGGGTACGAATTTAGTTGGTCTAAAGTGTTTAAATGGTATTTTATAAAGGTGAATTATTGCTTTAGTCAAACTAAAATCTACCTTTTAAAGTGCATGTAAACACACTTAACAATTGTAACTTGCAAATTCACTGAAGCCGCAGGTAGGAACTTGCCTTTCCAATGCAGACAGCAATACAAACCTGTTTACCTCTTTCTTAATCTATCACTTGATAAACATACAAATGTGAACCTGTGAAACAATACACAGGCTACAACAATCTTGATCTAGGGCAGGAGGTCAGTGTTGAAAGAAAACAAACTGGCCACCTATAGCCTGTTTTTTGACTATGTTTATATATGTTGTCTGTTGTTACATAATTGTGTGCACACTGTAAGTGCTTGACAATGTAAACTATTTGTGTGAACTCTGCTATGGTTCCAAAACTCTCTATAGAATGTACTGTGTGGAGAGCAAGTAGTTGTGTTCAGCATGAGGGCCCCTCGTCAAAGTTTTGACAGAACCTGTTTTGTTAAATGTACACATAAACCCCCCTCCCCCCCACCAACAAACACACCCCTGACATTCTTGAAAGACGAAAAACAAAGACATTTTCTTTTCATAATGAATTTGCACATTGTTTACTGACAAGCTGGTAATTAATACTTTTGGCCATACGACTACAGATAATATTTTCATTTTTTGTTAAGGGATAGTGTTTTCAGTGCATTTTTTTTTAGAGCCATTGCACAGTGGGCAGAGCACATGCAGGTGTGAATTCTGCCAGACGTCTTGTCACTCTCTACTGTCCTATTCTGTCTACAAATGTAATTAGGGAAATGCATAATTCTTAAAACTTTTGGAAGTATTCATGAAAAATTACTGAGGTTTGTCTGCAGAACAGCTTGCAAGTTCACACAGAGACAAAAGCATTTCAAATTCTATTGTTCATTTTCCGTTTCTCCCAGCAGAGAAATTTTATTTATGGGTTCTGGTTGTTTCTTACACTATCTTTCTCATGTTAAAGGGCCTTGATTAACAGGTTTGCTGTGCGTGCATTCCTTTTACTTTGGCTGCAGGGGCACATCAAACACCTTTCTCTTTGTTACTCTCATACTCTTTATTTGCATAAGCTGATGGATATTTCTGACAGGTGTGTCTCATTCTTAAGCTGTGCCAAACAATGAAAGTAGCTATTTCAGCTATTCTGCTCCAGTTCTCACAATCAATTGCTCCTTAAGTAAGGTCCACTCGATACTGGAATGAAACTTGAGAAACCAACAAACCAAGGAGCTGAAATGAAGTTTTCTAGGTTTTTAGGACTGTTTCAGTTGCATTAGATTTATTTTAGTTAACGCTTCTGCCCATTTGTTTACAAAGCTGCAAGGGTGTACTGCAAAATTCACTCTTGTGAATGCAATGCTTAAGTATAGGTTTTAGCCACAGACTGCATAGGGCATATAGTGGGATCCAAAAGTTGCAGTTCATATATAAACCTTGAAATAAAAAAGTGCTAAATGTGATCCTTTTTTTTAAATAATGAAAACCTTTAAATATTTCATTTAAACTTATAAAATAAGCAGGTTTTAGGGTTAAAACAAAGCGATGAAAATGTGATTCTGTGCTAATCTGCACTATTTCTTGGTTACTATTTAAATGTAAGCAAATTTGTGATGTTGAACGTGAACTCCTTCAAAGTCAGATTTTTTTTAACATCTTAAGATGTTCTTTGGATCATTCTCAAGTCATTCTGGATAACATCATGTTTATTACACATGAATATTGCTAGTGGTGTGTGTTTACTCTAAAGAGTAAGGTAAATGGAACATTCCTTTGAACTTACATATGTGTATGAGGTCAATGTGTTTTCAACACAAGACTGGTGCTGCAAGCCTGCCAGAGTTGTTTGTCCATGTATGTGTGTGTGGTCCAGGTATTCCATATGATGGAATAGTAAGGATTTGACATTAGGGATTTGACATTTGACTTTTTTTTTTTTTTTTTTTTTTTGAAAAACTAAAAACACAGAATGTTTTCTATATGGTTTAGGTTTAGGGTTAGGGAATATAATGTAAAGTTTTTACAGTTTAAAAATTATTATGTCTATGAAGAGTCCTCATAAAACACAGACAACATGTGGAGTCTGACAGATCGGTGAAGATCAAGGTGCACAACATAGAAAACTTACTGTAGACACTCCCAACATAATCAATATTACTGTTATGACTTTATTGCATTTTTTTTTTTTTTTTTTTTGCATGGGTGAGACTGAATTATATAAAGGTTTGGAAAGTAACATTAGGTGTTGTTTATTTTGTTTTCCAGAAAATAATCAATACTTTAATCTACAACTTGTATAACTCGTTTTTTTCTTAACTTTTTTTTTTAGAACTCTGTCACACTTTAAGACACACCGTCTTGTGACAGCTATTTCAAGCAGTATTTGCAGTGATGCATGTATAGACCTGTGTGCTTAAGTTCACTTAGTTTTCTTAGTTGTCAATGCTGAAAGCTGAAGCTTATGAAAAAGCTTATTTAGTGACATATCCCTCTGCTAGAAGCGATAAATCCTCACACTTGCCTATCTTTCAGACAGTGGCGGCTTTGTTCAAGGCCTGTCAGCTAATCAAACTTCCAGTGTCCCATAAAGGTGAATGTAACCTGCATGGGTGTAGATGTGTGTGGAGGGAGTGTTCACTTGTCCAAACAAATTCCCTTGCCATAGGGGTGATGGGGGGGTTAAATCTTTCATTAATGTAGTGGCACATATGAGTTTGATAAGTACATTTTTGATACAGAATGAAGAAATAAGTGTGAAGAAATAAAAATAAGAGAAAGGGATTAATCAAAAAGATTCTAAGACCACAAACTACAAGAGTGAATCTAGTAACCCCCTTGACTCCACCCACATTTTACTGTATGTGTTTGGATGACTGCACTCAAATAGAGATAAGCTTGGGGAACGCCTCAGCATGGTATGATCCACACCCTCAAGGCCCTGTGGACTGAACATTCACTAACCTTTCACTTTGGGTAAAAACTGTGTGTCAATGTGTCAAACTGATTGAGAAAGCTTCATGTCACATTTACATGTAGTACAGATACACATATACCCACATGGACACTACAAATATTCACAGAAATTAATCTGTTGTGCCTGTTGAAAGGTTACAAAAGAATTGCATGTGGTTGGTTGGTGCGGTTTGCTATGAGAGATGTTACTACAAAGACTGTCCACTGCCATTGTAATTATGTCATTTAAAGGGCTTGTTTTATAGATAAGAAGTTAATTATTTAATTGATATGGACTCAAAATGATCTCATTAAGCACTGTTTCTTATCCAAGCATCTCATTCTGCAGTGTTCTCAGAATAAAAAATTACAGTGATTTAAAAAAAATTGGTAACATTTTACAATAGTGTTCATTAACGTTACATTAACAATGATTTTTTTTAAACTTTTTAAACTTTTTACTATCATTCACTGTTCACAATGTTAAAATGTATTAGTATATGTAGAAATTAACTAAAAATGAACATTATTGTAAAACGTTACCAATAATTTTTGTGCGCCCAATTATCTATTTAAATGATTCTAATATACAGTAATTGCACCAGTCTATAAATGAAAGGGGTATATATCTCACAGGATTATGAGCGATCATATTTTGTAATTTTTGCGTTAGTTTTGATTGACAGATACATTGTGCATCCTATCAGATTTTAGCCTTTAACAGAGTTATGAATAAATGGGTAACTAAAGACTGATAAAGGATGGAGTATGTCAAAAAGTAACAAGAACAATGTGTATGCACAAATACAACTGCAACAGATTAGACAGAGTAAAACAGATAACAAGCAGCAGATGGTTCAGTGGCATTGGGCAAGAAAAGCTAGAGTTTATGTTCTACTGTGAGGTTGCTATGGTGAAAGTGCTTGGCTACGGTTGGCATTTGCTATACCAGGGGTGTGTGTGAATTGTGACTGTATGTTGCCATGGAATTTGTCTTTGGAATATGTGGAAAAAAAAGTGGAAAAAATGGTTTTATATATAGAATACCACATAATTCCTCCACACATTAATCTATTACTAACAAAAAAAACCTGCAAGTGAGCTAAAACCTGTTTTTTTTTTCTTTTGTGATTTTGCGTAGTTGTAGCAGGAATCCTACCCCCTTTAACAGAAAAAGGTGGAGCTAGAAAGACTCACAGGCTGGAGTTACATAAGAAGACTGCTGCGATAATTATATCTGTATGTATATTACTTAGGAAATCAATGACTAAAATAGATGATTCCCTTAAAAATATGTCTATATTGCAAAAGAGAGTCAAATATTTTTTTAAAGTAAAATAAAGCTACAGCAGTAGATTCACTGTGCTTTTTAGTCTTATAAATGGAGCGTATGATGTGAATCAAATGGAGAGTAGGACTGAAAGCTCACTCTGGACGGGAAGTCTTCGTCATAAACTCTGTGGTTGCTAGGCACCGAAAAACAAAAAGCAACAATAGAAAATGCTTCAGGAATACCCTTTTCTGACTGTTGAGGCAAGTCAGGTCTAAGATATTTTATCCTTTGTAAACAATGTGATCTGACTGCTTTATGCTAACACTTCAAAATAGGAATCCAAAACTAATTTTAAAATAGAGAAGCACTTCCATGGGAAAAACATTTTATGGTCATGTCACTGTTAACTGCTGGATTATAGGGGCATTACCATAAGATGGGAAAATATGACTGTATCTGCAATTGATCTAGAAATCAACAATTCTCCACCACCCAACCGTCCTTCTCTGACTTCATCTCTCTGACTTCATCACTATATAAAAGACTGTCAAGACTACAATACAGTTTAGAAAGTCTCCTATAACAAGGTATGGAAGCTTGTCGCAATTGTGAGTTATGAAGTCAGAATTGTGAGATATAAACTTGCAATTGCAAGTTATAAAGTCAGAATTGCGTGATATAAAGTTGCAATTGCAAGTTATAAAGTCAGATTTGCGTGATATAAAGTCGCAATTGCGAGTTGTTATGAAGTCAGAATTGCGTGATATAAAGTCGCAATTGCAAGTTATAAAGTCAGAATTGCGTGATATAAAGTCGCAATTGCGAGTTGTTATAAAGTCAGATTTGCGTGATATAAAGTTGCAATTGCGAGTTGTTATAAAGTCAGATTTGCGTGATATAAAGTCGCAATTGCAAGTTGTTATGAAGTCAGAATTGCGAGATATAAAGTCGCAACTGCGAGTTGTTATGAAGTCAGAATTGCGTGATATAAAGTTGCAATTGCAAGTTATAAAGTCAGATTTGCGTGATATAAAGTCGCAATTGCATGTTGTAAAGTCAGAATTGCGTGATATAAAGTCGCAATTGCAAGTTATGAAGTCAGATTTGCGTGATATAAAGTCGCAATTGCAAGTTATGAAGTCAGATTTGCGTGATATAAAGTCGCAATTGCAAGTTATAAAGTCAGAATTGCGTGATATAAAGTCGCAATTGCGAGTTGTTATGAAGTCAGAATTGCGTGATATAAAATCGCAATTGCTAGCTGTTATGAAGTCAGAATTGCGAGATATAAAGTCACAATTGCGAGTTGTTATGAAGTCAGATTTGCGTGATATATAGTCGCAATTGCGAGTTGTTATGAAGTCAGAATTGCGTGATATAAAGTCGCAATTGCAAGTTATAAAGTCAGATTTGCGTGATATAAAGTCGCAATTGCGAGTTGTTATGAAGTCAGAATTGTGAGATATAAACTTGCAATTGCGAGTTATAAAGTCAGAATTGCGTGATATAAAGTCGCAATTGCAAGTTATAAAGTCAGATTTGCGTGATATAAAGTCGCAATTGCGAGTTGTTATGAAGTCAGATTTGCGTGATATAAAGTCGCAATTGCAAGTTGTTATGAAGTCAGAATTGCGAGATATAAAGTCGCAACTGCGAGTTGTTATGAAGTCAGAATTGCGAGATATAAAGTCGCAATTGCAAGTTATAAAGTCAGATTTGCGTGATATAAAGTCGCAATTGCGAGTTGTTATGAAGTCAGAATTGCGTGATATAAAGTCGCAGTTGTGAGATATAAAGTCGCAATTGCGAGTTGTTATGAAGTCAGAATTGCGTGATATAAAGTCGCAGTTGTGAGATATAAAGTCGCAATTGCGAGTTGTTATGAAGTCAGAATTGCGTGATATAAAGTTGCAATTGCAAGTTATAAAGTCAGATTTGCGTGATATAAAGTCGCAATTGCAAGTTATGAAGTCAGATTTGCGTGATATAAAGTCGCAATTGCAAGTTATAAAGTCAGAATTGCGTGACATAAAGTCGCAATTGCGAGTTGTTATGAAGTCAGAATTGCGTGATATAAAGTCACAATTGCGAGCTGTTATGAAGTCAGAATTGCGAGATATAAAGTCGCAATTGTAAGTTATGAAGTCAGATTTGCGTGATATAAAGTCGCAATTGCAAGTTATGAAGTCAGATTTGCGTGATATAAAGTCGCAATTGCAAGTTATAAAGTCAGAATTGCGTGATATAAAGTCGCAATTGCGAGTTGTTATGAAGTCAGAATTGCGTGATATAAAGTTGCAATTGCAAGTTATAAAGTCAGATTTGCGTGATATAAAGTCGCAATTGCATGTTGTAAAGTCAGAATTGCGTGATATAAAGTCGCAATTGCAAGTTATGAAGTCAGATTTGCGTGATATAAAGTCGCAATTGCAAGTTATGAAGTCAGATTTGCGTGATATAAAGTCGCAGTTGCAAGTTATAAAGTCAGAATTGCGTGATATAAAGTCGCAATTGCGAGTTGTTATGAAGTCAGAATTGCGTGATATAAAGTCGCAATTGCGAGCTGTTATGAAGTCAGAATTGCGAGATATAAAGTCACAATTGCGAGTTGTTATGAAGTCAGATTTGCGTGATATAAAGTCGCAATTGCGAGTTGTTATGAAGTCAGAATTGCGTGATATAAAGTCGCAATTGCAAGTTATAAAGTCAGATTTGCGTGATATAAAGTCGCAATTGCAAGTTATAAAGTCAGATTTGCGTGATATAAAGTCGCAATTGCGAGTTGTTATAAAGTTAGATTTGCTAGATATAAAGTCGCAATTGCGAGTTGTTATGAAGTCAGAATTGTGAGATATAAACTTGCAATTGCGAGTTATAAAGTCAGAATTGCGTGATATAAAGTCGCAATTGCAAGTTATAAAGTCAGATTTGCGTGATATAAAGTCGAAATTGCGAGTTGTTATGAAGTCAGAATTGCGTGATATAAAGTCGCAATTGCAAGTTATAAAGTCAGAATTGCGTGATATAAAGTCGCAATTGCAAGTTATAAAGTCAGAATTGCATGATATAAAGTCGCAATTGCGAGTTGTTATAAAGTCAGAATTGCGAGATATAAAGTCGCAACTGCGAGTTGTTATGAAGTCAGAATTGCGAGATATAAAGTCGCAATTGCAAGTTATAAAGTCAGATTTGCGTGATATAAAGTCGCAATTGCGAGTTGTTATGAAGTCAGAATTGCGAGATATAAAGTCGCAACTGCGAGTTGTTATGAAGTCAGAATTGCGAGATATAAAGTCGCAATCGCAAGTTATAAAGTCAGATTTGCGTGATATAAAGTCGCAATTGCGAGTTGTTATGAAGTCTGAATTGCGTGATATAAAGTCGCAATTGCAAGTTATAAAGTCAGATTTGCGTGATATAAAGTCGCAATTGCGAGTTGTTATGAAGTCAGAATTGCGTGATATAAAGTTGCAACTGCAAGTTATAAAGTCAGATTTGCGTGATATAAAGTCGCAATTGCAAGTTATGAAGTCAGATTTGCGTGATATAAAGCCGCAATTGCAAGTTATAAAGTCAGAATTGCGTGATATAAAGTCGCAACTGCGAGTTGTTATGAAGTCAGAATTGCGTGATATAAAGTCACAATTGCGAGCTGTTATGAAGTCAGAATTGCGAGATATAAAGTCGCAATTGCAAGTTATGAAGTCAGATTTGCGTGATATAAAGTCGCAATTGCAAGTTATGAAGTCAGAATTGCGTGATATAAAGTCGCAATTGCAAGTTATAAAGTCAGAATTGCGTGATATAAAGTCGCAATTGCAAGTTATAAAGTCAGAATTGCATGATATAAAGTCGCAATTGCGAGTTGTTATAAAGTCAGAATTGCGAGATATAAAGTCGCAACTGCGAGTTGTTATGAAGTCAGAATTGCGAGATATAAAGTCGCAATTGCAAGTTATAAAGTCAGATTTGCGTGATATAAAGTCGCAATTGCGAGTTGTTATGAAGTCAGAATTGCGAGATATAAAGTCGCAACTGCGAGTTGTTATGAAGTCAGAATTGCGAGATATAAAGTCGCAATTGCAAGTTATAAAGTCAGATTTGCGTGATATAAAGTCGCAATTGCGAGTTGTTATGAAGTCTGAATTGCGTGATATAAAGTCGCAATTGCAAGTTATAAAGTCAGATTTGCGTGATATAAAGTCGCAATTGCGAGTTGTTATGAAGTCAGAATTGCGTGATATAAAGTCGCAGTTGTGAGATATAAAGTCGCAATTGCGAGTTGTTATGAAGTCAGAATTGCGTGATATAAAGTTGCAATTGCAAGTTATAAAGTCAGATTTGCGTGATATAAAGTCGCAATTGCAAGTTATGAAGTCAGATTTGCGTGATATAAAGCCGCAATTGCAAGTTATAAAGTCAGAATTGCGTGATATAAAGTCGCAATTGCGAGTTGTTATGAAGTCAGAATTGCGTGATATAAAGTCACAATTGCGAGCTGTTATGAAGTCAGAATTGCGAGATATAAAGTCGCAATTGCAAGTTATGAAGTCAGATTTGCGTGATATAAAGTCGCAATTGCAAGTTATGAAGTCAGATTTGCGTGATATAAAGTCGCAATTGCAAGTTATAAAGTCAGAATTGCGTGATATAAAGTCGCAATTGCGAGTTGTTATGAAGTCAGAATTGCGTGATATAAAGTCACAATTGCGAGCTGTTATGAAGTCAGAATTGCGAGATATAAAGTCGCAATTGCGAGTTGTTATGAAGTCAGAATTGCGTGATATAAAGTCGCAATTGCAAGTTATGAAGTCAGATTTGCGTGATATAAAGTCGCAATTGCAAGTTATAAAGTCAGAATTGCGTGATATAAAGTCGCAATTGCAAGTTATAAAGTCAGATTTGCGTGATATAAAGTCGCAATTGCAAGTTATAAAGTCAGATTTGCGTGATATAAAGTCGCAATTGCAAGTTGTTATGAAGTCAGAATTGCGAGATATAAAGTTGCAACTGCGAGTTGTTATGAAGTCAGATTTGCGAGATATAAAGTCGCAATTGCGAGTTGTTATGAAGTCAGAATTGCATGATATAAAGTCACAATTGCGAGTTGTTGTGAAGTCAGAATTGCGTGATATAAAGTCGCAATTGCAAGTTATAAAGTCAGATTTGCGTGATATAAAGTCGCAATTGCAAGTTATAAAGTCAGATTTGCGTGATATAAAGTCGCAATTGCAAGTTATAAAGTCAGATTTGCGTGATATAGTCGCAATTGCAAATTATAAAGTCAGATTTGCGTGATATAAAGTCGCAATTGCAAGTTATAAAGTCAGATTTGCGCGATATAAAGTCGCAATTGCGAGTTGTTATAAAGTCAGATTTGTGTGATATAAAGTCGCAATTGCGAGTTGTTATAAAGTCAGATTTGTGTGATATAGTCGCAATTGCGAGTTGTTATAAAGTCAGATTTGTGTGATATAGTCGCAATTGCGAGTTGTTATAAAGTCAGAATTGCGAGATATAAAGTCGCAATTGTAAGTTATAAAGTCAGAATTGCGTGATATAAAGTCACAATTGACTTTTTGAGAGTTTATATCTTGCAATTCTGACTTTATTTCTCGCAATAGTGACTTTATATCTCGCAATTGTGATATGAAAAGTCGCAATTATCTTTTAAAATGTTTTATTCTGTGGTGGAAAAAAGCTTCTGTACCAAGGGGTTGGTGTTTAGTTGGGCAGCATGGTCCAGTTAACGCTGGCCCACACTAAAATATTTTTAAAATCTTATCAGATTTTCAAATTGTGAGAGACCATAAACAAAAATTTACCAATTTTGTTCCTATAGTGTATGCAGTGCTGCGATGTCACCAAGACAGCACAACACACACTAACAGATTACACTCACAAACAACCAGAGTCCTGACTGAAAAATCTCTCGTGGTCAAATGTGACTTTAGACTTTCTGATATTAAATATTCAACAGGTTGGATATTTACGATTTGAGATCGGTGCAGCCCAGACGTTCTTCTAAGCAGATTCAATCACTCTTAACGCACCTCACACCACAGGAAAATCTGATATAATAATCTGCAGAACCATCAAGATAATCTGGACTTTACCTAGGATTGTCGGAAGGGGAGAATTTGGCCCAAAATCGTCCCGGTTATCTTATAGTGTGAATCTGCACATTACGAATTGGGGCAAAAGCTCTCCCGAAAATGTTTTATTATAATTTTACAGAGGTCACAAAAAACCAAAAGGTGAGAAAACGTGCAATAAAGTGCATGGTTAAAATTAAAAACCAAGATAGGACAATTAAATTATTTTTATAAAATTTAGTGAATAATTAGTTAATTTATTGCCATAATTGTGAAATTAATTATGTTTATTGAAAGGTTATTTGCTTAAAAATGTGAGGGGGGGGGGGGGGGGGGGTAGGGGGTTCAATGAAAAATTATAGGTCATAGAGAAAATATTACTCAACTTTGTTCATCTCATCTGTGTACTAATGTTTTGAGCTACTGTGTGTGTTCTGTTTATCTCTGCTTCACATCAGCCGACCACACCTGCTGTCAAGGCCCTTTCTCTTCTTTTAAGTTTAAGTATTATTATATTTTATTGCTTAATTTTTACCTGAGCCTTTTTAGGCTTGTACTTGTCTTGTCTACCTATCATAATATGGACAACTCAGAACCTGTTTTATTTGAAAATAGAACTGAGTAATTGCTCAACATGATGTTGAACAAGTAGGTAATTGCTGTCTGTAGTAATGATATACAAGTGAGTAGTAAATGGCCATGAGCTACTGGCAATGAACTGTATTAAAGCAAATCCTTTCATTCATAAAGTCTTAATGTCCTACCTGGAGCTGCAATAATATTCAAACACTCATACATCCCCATTCCACTTTGTTAATTCTGTTCTTTCCTGTGTCTATCTTGTGCATTTTCATATATTGTGAAAAAAGTGAACCTTGTCATGTCTTTTGGTCAAATTTCATTGCCTAACCATTACAGCTGTTTTCAATTCAGTGGTCTTTTGAAATGGTGTATAAATGTCAGAAATGCTCCTAAAACAAAAAAGTCTTCAAAGTGTAAATTTACTTAGTTTCTGTATAGGTCATAGGCTGTACCTTAAAATCTAAAATCTAAAAAAAAAAACATTTTCCTTCCAACGAGAAAATGCTGTTTTTAATACTTATTTTATAATATTTTTTTAATATAAAAAGTGTACAAATTAATATATGGCATAAAATAGCACACAAAACCTTCAACACAAATGCCCGTGTAAGGTGTAACGTTCCTGACTTTTTGGTTAAAATCCACCTTTAAAATATAGCTGAACGTGGATTTTGTGTATGTGTATGCAATACTTTTTTCTAATCTTTATTGAGTTCAATAAATTTGTTGAGATTATGGGTGTGCCTGAATCCCATAAAAAGCGGCTCTGTGAATTTGCAGACTAAGATTGTGGCTGTTTATATGAGCACCCTTATTGTTTCAAGGTACTTTGGTTCACAGCATTTTCAGAAGTTTGCAACTCTCTGACAGTGAGTAATGAGTTCTCTAAACCAACACCCATCCACTAAAAGAAGGCATACTCGTGTTATGAGGTAGGAGAGGGAGGAGAAAAGAGGCATGTAGAAACAGAGACATTTTTACACTTCTTGCACTCCTTGGCCTTTGGAAAAAAAAAGAAAAAAAAAAAAAAAAAAAAGGTATAAAATAAAATAAATATTGAGTAGATACAAAAGTATTCTGGCTCAGTGCTGCACACAGTCATGAAAAATGTAATTCTTTATACTGTACTGTAGTTAATTAATGACATGATATCTGAACAAAATTTGTTTGGCAGACCCCTAATATAGGCCCACAAACTTAAATAACTTAATAACAGCCACAAACTAAAATGTCCTTCTTACTGCAAATTCACTTCTTTCTTCTAAATTACTAAAATGTACATATTTTTTTGTTGTGTGAAAATTAAAGTGAATTCATTAAGTTTGGGTGTTGCTGGATCCACCTAATAGATTGCAAACACATTGATGGTCATAATGAGTGTTGTAAGAAAAAGCTTGCCTGTGCACATGCATGATGTACTTTTGTGTAGGTGTTGCTTGCGTGTCTTTATATTAGTAGGTCTCACTTTCTTTAACATTATTCCATGTGCACGAAATATCTGGTACATATCATGATAAGCTTCGCAAGAAAATGTTCAGCAGTTTTGGGTGGATGGAATGTGTGTGATTAGTGGCACCTTTTTATTCAGTGCTTCTTAAGAAGGGACAGGTGTAGTTGTAAATCATGGGAAGTGGGCTTCAGTCTACCCTCGATAATCTGGAAATACAGACCCGACTGGTTCATTCATCTGAATTTTTAGAATAGAAACCTGAGCTCTAAATTTAATTTAGTTTTGCATATTGGGTACAAAGCTGGGCAGATTTACTCTATGCAGTAAATGTGAGTTGGATCCAGTCTGTTGATGTTTCTCTTGAAGTCTTTACAAAACAATGCTGTTGATAAACTTTATTTCAGCATACCTCAGAATACACATCATTGTATTGAGCAACTCTCCTTTTGCCCAGGCTTGACATTTTCCATTTACTAAAAAAAAGAAAAAAGAAAAAAGAAAATAATTTTTGCTGTTAATTCTGGCCCTGTAGATTTAAGGCAGTCTTATATGCAAATTACACATACCACAGCAAACTGGACATGTCTCTAAAAGTCACATAAATTTAACAGTCTCAATGTTTTGATCTTGAAATTCCAAAGATTTGAAAGATCTGACTGTGGTGTTTTAGAGTAATTATTGATATATCTACAATCCAGAAATGCTTAACGTGAAAGAACACCTAAAATAATGAGTCCTTTTCAAAGTGGTTTGAAATGGAAATACTGAATGTATCATCCATTAATAGGACAATGAAAAGATAATAACATCCAATCCCCACATGCATTATTAAAAATTCAGTTTAATGAATGCACTGTTCAGTTGTGTTTTTTGTTCTATTGACTTTTGTTTTGCACGCTTTTAAAATACAGACAGATGTTTTGTATGTATCTCTTGTTAATCCCCTTCAGAGAAACTACTGGAAACATTAAAAACTGGAAGGATTAAAAACATATTATCAGATCTAGAGTACTAGGTGCCATTAAAATACATATGAGAAGATATTCTGTTTTGTACTGCCACTGTTTTATCTGCAAATACGGTGCTCATTTGAAAATGATTCCACCCTTGTGACTGACAGGTCGCATACTTTACAGTCTTTTCGTGATGAATGTGATGATAGCCTACACATCTGAACTGAAAAAAATTAATTGTGGGTCCAATCTATGCATGTGTTAATCCATACATTTTTTAGTATTTCAAATGTTTTTTTTTTTGTGTGTGTGTAATAAGTCAGTTAATGACCCTAATAAAGGGTGTGTCCATTCTTGTCACTAGTTCTTAAACTAGGAATGTGCCAGATGCTTCAGATCTTTATCTCTCTTAATCAAACATGGCACTTTAATACATAGATAAATGCTCATTTGTGTTCTATATATTTCCCTTAGTGTGTGTGTGTGTGTGTGTGTGTGTGTGTGTGTGTGTGTGTGTGTGTGTGCATATTATTTAGTAACATATCTACTGTCATCACCCTTGATACAGAAATATTTGCATATTCTTCTCACAACAGCAATGCAAATGTGGGTGCTTACTGCATTGCAATAATTCCAAGGTGCCATGCCCTGTTACGTTACTGTCTACATTGGAAAATATGCATTGCACACCTTAACTTCAGATCTGCTAAACTTGGAAACACAAAAACACACTTGCACACTAATACATGAATATGAATAATTTCCAAAAAGTCATGGACGAGTCTGCACACCATCCTGCAGATAGCCTACAGTCTATCCCAGCCAAACCCCTGGCCAAACCCTTGTCTGATTACTGTAATGGTTTGCTACAGTAAACTTTCTCCACAATGTCCCGGAGATCTAGCCCGGACATGCATTTTCTTGCCTTTCCTTCCCTTCTGACGTCTTTAAAGGAGCTTGTGCACACCATAGCTAAAGACATAGCTAAAGCTTATTACTCATCACAAACACGCGGACAAAGCAATGATTGCTGTACCATGATCTCACACCTTTCACACCTGGTTTATACTATCATAGTGTCATGATAGTTGTAGACGATTGTGTAATACTATGTAATGCCCATCAATGGTGGCTGTGACACCCAACCATTGGCTTATCATGTTGACTTGAGCTGGAAATGAAAAATGGTCTGACTATGTAGGGCGTATTATGCGTGGGAACGATGTATGAGTGATCATAAAGAAGTTTAAAGGTAAAGCGAAATGTACTGTACTTTTGTGGCAAATTTTCTCGCTGTTTTTTTAGCCCTATCACACCACTTTGCTCCACCTCAAACACACACAATCATATGTACACACATTTGGTGGAGTTTATGGCCATAAAAGACATTAGCTGCATTAGCCACTAGTGCTACTGAGCAGGAGCATGTGTGCACATTTTCCAAAATCAATACTGACGGAAATTCTGCTCGCTTCTTTTTCCCTTGTAAATCTCAACAATGCAACTCTTCATCTCTTGGGGGGAAAAAGCCCTGCCAGTTCTAAACACTGGCAAAAGTAGATGGAAAAAGGCCATTCATAAATGTGAAAGTTGCTACGTGCCCCACCCTGCTGAAAAGAGCAGAGGTTAACTCACTCTCTACGGCTGCCTAGCCAACCAGATACTGCGGCAGAAACACACCCGCTGGCAGACTTTGAGAGCTACACTGTCTTTTCTGAATTTTGTTGGAGTTTCTACTGGAATGTCTGTCCTCAAGTCTCTGCCTCTCCTCTCATTTTCTCATTCCACCAGTGGCAAAGCCTGGGGTTGGGTGTGAAACCATTTATCTTGCCACTTTCTCTCTGTACCTGTCTAACAGGTAGGGTGTGTGTGAGAGTGAATCTGTGTGTGTGTGTGTGTGTGTGTGTGTGCTCCGCCCCCAAACCCCCCCCCTTCAGTGTGTGTATAAAATCGGTCAGCCAGCTGCAGAGAGACACGCAGAGGGACTTTGACTCTCCTTTGTGAGCAACCTCCTCCACTCCACTCCTCTCTCAGAGAGCACTCTCGTACCTCCTTCTCAGCAACTGAAAGACACAGGCACCATGGCAAGCACCAGGTCTATCAGCTACAGCATTGGTGGCAGCGGCGGTGGCTCCATCAGGAAGAGCTACTCCAGCCAGTCAGCCTATGCAGTTCCCGCCGGCTCTAGCAGGGTCAGCTCTGTCAGGAGATCTGGCGTGGGTGCCGGCCCAGGCTTCGGTGCAGGGTTCGGTGCTGGAGGCAGCAGCTACAGCTTCAGCAGCAGCAGCAGCATGGGTGGAGGCTATGGTGGTGGTCTTGGTGGAGGTTTCGGTGGTGGTCTTGGTGGAGGTTTCGGTGGAGGCATGGGCTTCGTTCCAGCTCCCATCACTGCTGTAACCGTCAACCAGAGCCTGTTGGCCCCCCTCAACCTGGAAATTGACCCCACAATTCAGGCTGTCCGCACTCAGGAGAAAGAGCAGATCAAAACCCTCAACAACCGCTTCGCTTCATTCATTGACAAAGTGAGTATTCATGCATTTGTTCTTTCTTATAATGACAATGTCTTTTACATATTATGCAAATTATTTATTACTAAGTATGACCTTTGAACCAGTGGCTCTTATCCTGGATGCCTTAAGTATTACTACACACCATAATAGCTTGCAGCTGCAAAAAAAAATAAATTGAGTGACACTTAAATATGTTTTCCCTTGCACAACAGCATTCTTTAAACATATCTGGAAGCTAGGCTTTTTTCTTAGCTGTAAAAAAAAGTTAATCTGCTTACACCAGAGGCCAATCTTTACTAATTGGGCAGTACACATATAGTAGTAGTGTTCAGCTAATAAGCTAATGTAAATTCTACAAATGTTAAACCATTTGTACAAGATATCTCTCAGTATGGCTTTAGCCTTGGAAAAAAGTCCTCAAAAAACCATGACTGAAGCTATCCAAATATGGGTGGAGTTTAGGTAATAGCCTAGCAACCATGTGAGTCATAGGCACACATACATAGAAGTGCTACAAGTGTGTGCGTAGTCCAAAGTCTAGACTTTATTATACCACAAAAAATCACACAGCTTGTGAAATTGATAGTCATTTTGATCCATTTGTGTGGTGCATTTTTATTTCGCTTAAGTCAGCTGTATGTTACGCCCATATTTGACTGCAAACAAACACTTCATAGCTTTCTGAGTAAATGTGGACAGAAGACACACCCTAAAGGGCATGAAGTCTGCATACACACACACCTTTATTTTTTAGTGCCTGTGAGAGTATTTGCAGTAAGCAGTGTGTGACCAGGATGAGACACTAGATTCTCCAAACTTTTACTCTGCTTTATAACTTGCTAGCAGGTTACAGGTCAAAGATTATGCCTATAAATGCCTTTGAACCCATTCTGAGGTTTAAGATAACAGGAAAATGTAAATCATTGTTATGTTAAGATTATTAAATCAAGAATCTTGAGGAAAAGGGCATTCATATTTCTAGGGTACACTCATCCTGCAGACATCTAGGAAACAAATTGTGTAAAGCTAGACAGGTGCTGTCAGGTATGGCTGATGTCCAGTAAGACCACACACAAAACCTGCCTTAGGGTGTGGCAGGAATGTCTTGTTTCTCTAATGTTGCTGTTTTATCTGTGAGGCAATGCAGGTTTGGGGCAAGTCCATTGCTGAAAGTTTTTCCCAGTATGTAGCTTGTGTGCAACACTGCCACACCCAGTCAGTCCACTCTCACCTTCCCCTCCCCCTTCCCTCACTCCACCCTGCAGAAAAAATGCCTGCTAAAATGACTCATGACTATTTGTATTCCCTTAAACAATGCTTCAAGAGAGCATACACAAAGAGACTTAAAGAGCCAGCACTACAAAGGAGTCATACAAGCCAGACAAATCCATCAATCCACTTCATTTATTCATTCATTCATTCATTTTTTTTTTTAGAATGCAATCTTCCTCAACTACATGTTTAACTCCCAATTAAAGATCATGACGGTGAAAATCATAAAAAACAAAACACTAATTTCTTTCTTTTTTCCCCCAGGTGCGCTTCTTGGAACAGCAGAACAAGATGCTGGAGACCAAATGGAGTCTCCTCCAAGAACAGACGACCACCCGCTCTAACATTGATGCCATGTTTGAGGCCTACATTTCTAACCTGCGCAGACAGCTCGATGGCCTAGGAAATGAGAAGATTAAGCTGGAAGGAGAGCTGAAGAACATGCAGGGCCTGGTTGAGGACTTCAAGAACAAGTGAGTGAAGTTGTAATTTTGAAGGTGAATAATTTAAACGATAAAACACTGAGAACAGAACTGATTTACTCACATTTTCCCGTCTCTTGACAGGTATGAAGATGAAATTAACAAGCGTGCTTCCGTAGAGAATGAGTTTGTCCTGCTCAAGAAGGTAATGACCATTCATGTTTTTGCCTCCTTTTTCACTGCATGCTTTTTTCTTTCTTTTTTTTTTGTAATAGCAATGGGGTATAATGTCCTCTCATTTTTTTCCCCCAGGATGTTGATGCAGCTTACATGAACAAGGTTGAGCTTGAGGCCAAGGTTGACGCTCTTCAAGATGAGATCAACTTCCTCAGGGCAGTCTATGAGGCTGTAAGTTCAATTCTGTTGTGTTTGGCCAACCAAAACTACTTAGCATATAGTACTGCTGCTTTGTTATGGCACACAATTTACAGATTGTTTGGTCTGTGTTTGCAGGAACTGCGTGAGCTCCAGTCTCAGATCAAGGACACATCAGTTATTGTGGAGATGGACAACAGCAGAAACCTGGACATGGACTCCATTGTGGCTGAAGTTCGTGCTCAGTATGAGGACATTGCAAACCGCAGCCGTGCCGAGGCAGAGAGCTGGTACAAACAGAAGGTGGGTCAAGCTCTTATAGGTTCAACTCTTAAAGCCCACCTCATCTGTAGCTATGCAAGTGCTCATTTCTCTCAATATGTGTTACAGTTCGAGGAGATGCAGACCTCTGCTGGTCAATACGGTGAGGATCTCCGCTCAACCAAGGCTGAGATTGCTGAACTCAACCGCATGATCGCCCGCCTGCAGAATGAGATTGATGCTGTCAAGGGACAGGTAATGATGAGCAAGGATTGATACAAAAAGTATTTCACACCCTGTTTAAGTAAAAAAAAGCTGACTTTATGTATGTTGTTGTCATTTTAGCGTGCCAACTTGGAGGCTCAGATCGCTGAGGCTGAGGAGCGTGGAGAGCTGGCAGTGAAGGATGCCAAACTCCGCATCAAGGAGCTTGAGGAAGCCCTCCAGAGGGCCAAGCAAGACATGGCCCGCCAGGTGCGTGAATACCAGGAGCTTATGAACGTCAAATTGGCCCTGGACATTGAGATCGCAACCTACAGGAAGTTGCTGGAGGGAGAGGAGAACAGGTAGGAAGTGTTAAAAGAGTGTTTCTTTGATATTTAAACCTTTCAACTTTTTGACAAACCTCTGGGTGTTGAAAAACATCACTAAGCAAATCTGTCATCTTCTTTACTCAGACTGACCAGCGGTGGAGCTTCAGCCACCATTCATGTGCAGCAGTCCACTGGAAGTCAGTCATCTGGTAAGTAAATCTTCTTCACTCTCTCAATCAATCCACCTTTCTTATAATCTTATTTTCTGGGTCATGGATATGTCTCTGAACCTTCTTTCTCTTGCAGGTTTCTCTGGTAGCGGCGCTGGATTTGGCTATGGCGGTGGTTTTAGCAGTGCTTCAGGATTCGGAGGTGGTTCAGGATTCGGAGGTGGTTCAGGATACGGTGGCAGCTCCATCAGCAAAACCAGCGTCTCCTCTATCAGCAGCAGTAGACGTTATTAAGGAGAAACCCTCCAACCCAACCCAACCTGGCTTCCCACCTTCCTTACCTGCAACCAGATCACTTCAAACCTTTTTACAACTCAAACCATCTATGGTGCTATATTCTAGCCAGACAGCTATCCCATGTTAATGAGGAGATGAGGACAATGATTTCTTAAACAAAATAAGTTTTAGGTTGTTCTGTTCTGACACCAGGAAGAATTTAATGCAGAATCTGTACTCCCAGCCACTGAATTTTTATTTTTGCACTGGTATGTATGGGGAAAGAGAGACTTGAATGAAATACACATAGAAACCACTGAAGCCAATTAGGCCTTTCCCAACAATTGGATTTCAAGTCTCATTAGCATAACCACAAGCAGTACCATGGTTTCACTGGATCAGGGATGTGCTATACAGGTCCCGAAAGTCCTGGTTGAATGTTTTGTGCTGTGTTACAACTCCCTGCTGTATTTAAGTTGACTAATATGTCTTTTATCATCATGCAATGACTGTCAGTGTCAGTTTACTGATTTGCTATAAAAACATGACCTACAGCCTGTAACTGATGATAATGACTTGTGGGCTACCAATGTCCAGTTACCTCACATTCAAGGGAGATCTGTTACAGCAAAAAATAGGCACAATGGCATTTGTGTAGACCATCCCTCCTTAACTCCGAGTACTTGCTTAGTTGGAAGCTGAGAGCTTCATTTACGGTGTGGTGACTGTACTATCTTACACTTTCCCCAGTATTCAAACTGCTTCCAGAGCATATTTTACAATCCCTGTTATAAATGGAAAATGCAACAAAATTGAAATCATGTTCAACCAGATTTATTTTGTATTGATTGACTTGACACCAACTTAAAATCTAAATACAATAAATCTGAGACCACAAGTTTTGCCTTGCCTTGCTTTTGTTGTTTGGGTCCCTTACAATGTTTTTAATTATGGACAGTTTCAACATCAAATAGCTGCATATGGCTTAAAATTAGACAATGGAACCACCAAGAAACTATAAATAGAAAAAGTTATTTCAATGGATATATATATTTTCAACTTGTTGATATATCTTTTCACTTATGTTGGCCTTAAACTATGACAATGACACTTGGCTCTATCATCTCCCCCAATCCTGCCTAGCATGTTAAACATCTTGAAAGGGAAAGAGCGTACTTATTGCATTACATTACATTCCATTACAGACTCCCTTATTCTTAATACTCTTAAAACACTAGGTTAGTTAATTTTCAAGATATAGTTTTCACTACAATAACTTTGTCCTACTTTCCTTTATGAAGCCAAATTTTGATGTCTAAATATTCTCTTTTAACCCTTTCGAGCATAGAGGTCACTACAGTGGACAGCTATTCAAAAAGCTATTTTCTTGCGTACGCATGGGTTTTGATGGCATGGTTGAAAGTCAACCACTTCATTGAACACTAGCGCATCATCCTATACACTGCCACCAAGTGGCAAGCCGTTGTATGTGGATTATCAGTGTTTTTTTCTCCAATCCAAGATGGCCAACCGCCAGTCAGAAATGCCAAGTTGCTCTGGAAAATCCATCCATTCCTTCTATCCTAGGAGGATATCCTATCTTGCAGGTAAAAAAAAGTGTTGTAACATCTAAGGAGTCATATCATTGTTAAATTTTCCAAGTATGGATTTTATATTGGAAGAAAATTCTGATTAATCATCTGTCCACTAAATTGGACATCATACATCACTAGCTATATTTCAGATACAATTCATACTATTACTGTGATTGTTGTTCTTGAAAATACTTTAGTTGCAGTAACGTTTTTGTAAAAATAAATGTAAATAAATAAAACTAAATAAATGTATTTGTGTTATTAATGTAATTTGCAGTTATGTCAAAAAGTAATCTGATTACATAATGTTACTTGCAATGTTTTACTTGTTACATCAAAAAAGTAATCTAATTACGTAATGCATGTTATTTGTAATGTGCTAGCCCCAACACTGCTCATTTCACATGAGATTGAAAACACCTGATCACTGGTTTTTCCAGTCTGAAAACATCAATAGATCAATGTGGATTTCTGTCTGAGGTTTTCTCATCGAGGTGAGCTATGGTAGAAATTTCACCTAATAAGGGTAAATTGACGTACTCTGGTAGACTGGAGGGAGCGTATTTTCTACATAGTCTGAGTTGGTTTTCCACAGAGTTGTACCTTCACCAGTTATAGAGCTCTTTGATAGAATTATGTCCTCATGTTCTGATATCAAAGACACGCAAAGTTCAACTTGTATGAAGTTCTTCTCGGTCTGCTGATTGAACAGGAACAAACTCAGTGTATTCAATTTTTTGTATATATTTTATAATTTTCACATGACTTTATGTAATTTTATTCATTGTCTTGTTAAATACTTATTTTGTTAAATCTGTTTTATTGCACAGTATTACTGAACCCTTTGTACAACTGCACTGCACAAATTCATAACCTAACCTTTATCAACATTCATTAAACATCATATTTCTAAGTTTTCAGGATGATACAGTGCATCCGGAAAGTATTCACAGTTCTTCACTTTTTCCAAATTTTATGATACAGCCTTATTCCAAAATGGATTAAATTCATTATTTTCCTCAAAATTCTACAAACAATACCCCATAATGACAACGTGAAAGAAGTTTGTTTGAAATCTTTGCAAATTTATTTAAATTAAAAAACGAAAAAAATCACATGTACATAAGTATTCACAGCCTTTGCCGTGACATTCAAAATTGAGCTCAGGTGCATCTTGTTTCCACTGATCATCCTTGAGATGTTTCTACAACTTGATGGAAAGGCACACACCTGTCTATATAAGGTCCCACAGTTAACAGTGCATGTCAGAGCAGTGATGGTGAAATGAAGCTTTGCGAAGCATTGAGGTTTCCCCTCCACTGTATCGAAAAATGGTTCTTTACTCGAAGCTTTTCAACACTGTGCACACTAACGTCATCTTGTGGTCAAAAGTTGGAAAATCTGCATTTTGACGACCCAGCCATTTTTGATTGTTTCAAATAATAATTCAGTTTGTGTCACTAAAACAACAATTTGTATTAAGGCAATACAAATATTTAATCTATAAAAAATAAAAGTCTTTCACCTGTCATTACGTACATAATGTATTAGGCTTAAATGTGAATAAATGTATGAGTGTGTGAATACATGTATGAAAAAATAATACATTTACAAATTAATATAAGCAATTATGTACTGTAGTGTTGTACAGTAGGCTACTGTAGCAGTTTTAGGGATCTGCTTCAATCGAGTATGAGTAGGAATATGATCAAAATAAATTAAGATTATTGTGGAACTGTCAGTTGAAGTGCTTGTGAACTGGAGATTTATATACTGAAATTGAACACGCACAAAACTACACTAAATATTTGTATTATGATTTATTCTTATCAAAGAATCCAATGACACTCGAGCTGCACAAAGGGTTCGCTCTATTTTTGAACCAGAATACGAAGCAGTCACGTGGTTGTGTGCGAAAACGAAGCTTCGGACATCACAGATGACGTGGTTTTGGCAAAACGAATCAAGCTCCGATACAGTGCTTCAATGTGAGATGTTTCGTTTTTTTGATACAAGCTACGAAGCATTGGTGCCGAACATCACATCACTATGTCAGAGCACAAACCAAGCCATGAAGTCCAAGGAATTGTCTATAGACCTCCGAGACAGGATTGTATCGAGGCACAGATCTGGGGAAGGGTACAGAAAAATTTCTGCAGCATTGAAGGTCTCAATGAGCACAGTGGCCTCCATCATCCGTAAATGGAAGAAGTTTGGAACCACCAGCACTCTTCCTAGTATCAGGCCTGTATGGTAGAGTGGCCAGACGGAAGCCACTCCTCAGTAAAAGGCACATGACAGTCCGCCTGGAGTTTGCCAAAAGGCACCTGAAGGACTCTCAGACCATGAGAAACAAAATTCTCTGGTCTGATGAAACTGATGAACTCTTTGGCCTGAATGGCAAGCGTCATGTCTGGAGGAAACCAGGCACTGCTCATCAACTGGCCAATACCATCCCTAGCGAAGTATGGTGGTGGCAGCATCATGCTGTGGGGATGTTTTTCAGCGGCAGGAACTGGGAGACTAGTCAGGATCGAGGGAAAGATGAATGCAGCAATGTACAGAGACATCCTGAAAAGAAAAGCAGAGAAAACCTGCTCCAGAGCGCTCTGGACCTCAGACTGGGGTGAAGGTTAATCTTCCAACAGGACAACGACCCTAAGCACACAGCCAAGATAACAAAGGAGCAGCTATGGGACAACTCTGTGAATGTCCTTGAGTGGCCCAGCCAGAGTCCAGACTTGAACCCGATTGAACATCTCTGGAGAGATCTAAAAATGGCTGTGCACCGACGCTCCCCATCCAACCTGATGGAGCTTGAGAGGTCCTGCAAAGAACAATGGGAGGAACTGCCTAAAAATAGGTGTGCCAAGCTTGTAGCATCATACTCAAAAAGAATTGAGGCTGTATTTGGTGCCAAAAGTGCTTCATACTTCAAAATATTGAGCAAAGGCTGTGAATACTTATGTACTGTACTTATGTGATTTTTTTTCCGTTTTTATTTGTAATAAATTTTCAAAGATTTCAAACAAACTTCTTTTACGTTGTCATTATGGGGTATTGTTTGTAGAATTTAGAGGAAAATAATTAATCCATTTTGGAATAAGGCTGTAACATAACAAAATGTGGAAAAAGTGAAGCGCTGTGAATACTTTCCGGATGCACTGTATATTTCCATGGTGAAGTTAAACAAATTTTAAGCCATAAATTATTTTTCTTTGGTCTACAGTTGCAGTGGTATTGTGTTTAATATAGTATGTCTTCAGTTAAGAACAAAAACGCATACTGTCCACTCAAGTGGACATATAAAAATCTCTTCGAAAAATATTAAAAAATCTTGTTCAATTAAAGCACAGAGCAATAAAAACACAGAGGAAAACATATCCTGACTGAGGTTATCATAATTCATGCATGAAAATTGATAATTAACCTTTCCTTGAACCCTTTAACTGCATTGCATATCAACATTCATCAAACATCATATTTCTTGTGGAAAGTTTTCAGGATGATATATTTCCATGGTGAAATTAAACAAATTTTAAGCCATAAATAATTTTTCTTTGGTCTACAGTTGTTGAGGTATGTAGACATTGTTATCTGGGTTTTCAGTATTTGCTGCTGGGTCCTGGGAATGTGCTGGAAATTCATTGCCCTGTACCTCTTTCGTGGTTCTATATATGCAAATATACGTCAGAATTGCTAACCCAACAACAGTTGTGAGAACACCTGCAACAATTGGTACCGGATTCGGAGGATTGTAAACTGCAAAAGACAAACAGAAGTGAACATCAGCATAGTATGGCAAAGTCAGGAAAACATTTAGGGACACATTCAAAGTTCTATTTTAAACCAAAGGACCTTGCCAGTGTGGTGGACATGAATATTGTGGCAATGAGAAAACATTGCTCAACATTTCAATTCTTAAGAAGTGACCTGCTCCATCTAAAGTAAAGCAGCTTTTACTAGGTTACTGATATGACAGGGGTCTTGACAGAAAAAACTATTCATTCTTTAGGGGTAATTTTTAATGATGTAAAAATTACACATTAGTAGCTCAGCACTGACCCCTGGTGTTTGTTCATTAAAATTCTACATTAAACATTATAGAGATAACAGATCAAGAGCATGACTAGATGCAAAAAAATGTGCTAGTGCTAGTATGTTAGTTATCATGGATTAAAAAGTTAGTTGTTTATAGACACTCACTGTAAATGAAGACTGTACTGCTAGGCTGAGACACCCGTCTAATTTTTGAAGAATAAAGTTGGTATACACATTCATATTCTCCTTCATGCACTTTGGCATACTGTGTCATAGACGCCGAGGAGCCTGGTTTGCTGTACATTTCTCTCAAAATAGCACCATCCTTTCTAAACATCATGTACCCCTAAACAGGAAAGAAAAGACTATTGAAGACAACTGCTGTATATGTACCAGAAACAATATTTGCTATGTAATAAAGAAACAATTCAGTGTAACAGTATTAAGAGTACAAGTGTGAATGGGGTGAGTTACATAGTCACTTGGTTTTAAATAAGCTGAGTCAATGGAGCAGGAGATTTCCACATTTTGTTTGTCCGTGGCATACAATTCAGAGACAGGACCATAAGTAATCACAGACAGTTTAGGAGGGGGCAATGCATCTGGGAAAGGGGAGCGTCAAAGGAAGACATTTATTAAAAAGGTACAAAGTACGCAGGAATTAGTCAGACCCCATGAATTGGCGTTTTGTGGCTTTCGAACTATTTTTATGAAGCCATACGTAGATAAACTTATGGACTCCTAACTAGGTAAGTCGTTTTGGAATGTCTGTCCTCAAGTCTCTGCCTCTCCTCTCATTTTCTCATTCCACCAGTGGCAAAGCCTGGGGCTGGGTCTGAAACCATTTATCTTGCCACTTTCTCTCTGTACCTGTCTAACAGGTAGGGTGTGTGTGTGTGTGTGTGTGTGTGTGTGCTCCACCCCGAAACCCCCCCTTCAATGTGTGTATAAAATCGGCCAGCCAGCTGCAGAGAGACACGCAGAGGGACTTTGACTCTCCTTTGTGAGCAACCTCCTCCACTCCACTCCTCTCTCAAAGAGCACTCTCGTACCTCCTTCTCAGCAGCTGAAAGACACAGGCACCATGGCAAGCACCAGGTCTATCAGCTACAGCATTGGTGGCAGCAGCGGTGGCTCCGTCAGGAAGAGCTACTCCAGCCAGTCAGCCTATGCAGTTCCCGCCGGCTCTAGCAGGGTCAGCTCTGTCAGGAGATCTGGCGTGGGTGCCGGCCCAGGCTTCGGTGCAGGGTTCGGTGCTGGAGGCAGCAGCTACAGCTTCAGCAGCAGCAGCAGCATGGGTGGAGGCTATGGTGGTGGTCTTGGTGGAGGTTTCGGTGGAGGCATGGGCTTTGTTCCAGCTCCCATCACTGCTGTAACCGTCAACCAGAGCCTGTTGGCCCCCCTCAACCTGGAAATTGACCCCACGATTCAGGCTGTCCGCACTCAGGAGAAAGAGCAGATCAAGACCCTCAACAACCGCTTCGCTTCATTCATTGACAAAGTGAGTATTCATGCATTTGTTCTTTCTTATAATGACAATGTCTTTTACATATTATGCAAATATATAAAATGATATAGCTCTGCACAGTACCTGGAGTGCATTCAAATGCATACTTCTCATTTTATTACCAAGTATGACCTTTGAACCAGTGGCTCTTAACCTGGAGGCCTTAAGTATTACTACACACCATAATAGTTTGCAGCTGTAAAAAAATAAAAATAGAGTGACAAATAAATATGTTTTCCCTTGCACAACAGCATTCTTTAAGTATATCTGGAAGCTAGGCTTTTTTTCTTAGTTGTAAAATAAATTAATCTGCTTACACCAGAGGCCAATCTTTACTAATTGGGCAGTACACATATAGTAGTAGTGCTCAGCTAATAAGCTAATGTAAATTCTACAAATGTTAAACCATTTGTACAAGATCTCTCTCAGTATGGCTTTATCCTTGGAAAAAAGTCCTCAAAAAAAAAACCATGAAGTTTTTAGGGCATAAATATTTCTAGGGTACACTCATACTGCAGACATCTAGAAAAAAAATTGTGTAAAGCTAGACAGGTGCTGTCAGGTATGACTGATGTCCAGTAAGACCACACACAAAACCTGCCTTAGGGTGTGGCAGGAATGTCTTGTTTCTCTAATGTTGCTGTTTTATCTGAGGCAATGCAGGTTTGGGGCAAGTCCATTGCTGAAAGTTTTTCCCAGTATGTAGCTTGTGTGCAACACTGCCACACCCAGTCAGTCCACTCTCACCTTCCCCTCCCCCTTCCCTCACTCCACCCTGCAGAAAAAATGCCTGCTAAAATGACTCATGACTATTTGTATTCCCTTAAACAATGCTTCAAGAGAGCATACACAAAGAGACTTAAAGAGCCAGCACTACAAAGGAGTCATACAAGCCAGACAAATCCATCAATCCACTTCATTTATTCATTCATTCATTCATTCATTTTTTTTTTAGAATGCAATCTTCCTCAACTACATGTTTAACTCCCAATTAAAGATCATGACGGTGAAAATCATAAAAAACAAAACACTAATTTCTTTCTTTTTTCCCCCAGGTGCGCTTCTTGGAACAGCAGAACAAGATGCTGGAGACCAAATGGAGTCTCCTCCAAGAACAGACGACCACCCGCTCTAACATTGATGCCATGTTTGAGGCCTACATTTCTAACCTGCGCAGACAGCTCGATGGCCTGGGAAATGAGAAGATTAAGCTGGAAGGAGAGCTGAAGAACATGCAGGGCCTGGTTGAGGACTTCAAGAACAAGTGAGTGAAGTTGTAATTTTGAAGGTGAATAATTTAAACTATAAAACACTGAGAACAGAACGGATTTACTCACATTTTCCCGTCTCTTAACAGGTATGAAGATGAAATTAACAAGCGTGCTTCCGTAGAGAATGAGTTTGTCCTGCTCAAGAAGGTAATGACCATTCATGTTTTTGCCTCCTTTTTCACTGCATGCTTTTTTCTTTCTTTTTTTTTGTAATAGCAATGGGGTATAATGTCCTCTCATTTTTTTCCCCAGGATGTTGATGCAGCTTACATGAACAAGGTTGAGCTTGAGGCCAAGGTTGACGCTCTTCAAGATGAAATCAACTTCCTCAGGGCAGTCTATGAGGCTGTAAGTTCAATTCTGTTGTGTTTGGCCAACCAAAACTACTTAGCATATAGTACTGCTGCTTTGTTATGGCACACAATTTACAGATTGTTTGGTCTGTGTTTGCAGGAACTGCGTGAGCTCCAGTCTCAGATCAAGGACACATCAGTTATTGTGGAGATGGACAACAGCAGAAACCTGGACATGGACTCCATTGTGGCTGAAGTTCGCGCTCAGTATGAGGACATTGCAAACCGCAGCCGTGCCGAGGCAGAGAGCTGGTACAAACAGAAGGTGGGTCAAGCTCTTATATGTTCAACTCTTAAAGCCCACCTCATCTGTAGCTATGCAAGTGCTCATTTCTCTCAATATGTGTTACAGTTCGAGGAGATGCAGACCTCTGCTGGTCAATACGGTGAGGATCTCCGCTCAACCAAGGCTGAGATTGCTGAACTCAACCGCATGATCGCCCGCCTGCAGAATGAGATTGATGCCGTCAAGGGACAGGTAATGATGAGCAAGGATTGATACAAAAAATATTTCATACCCTGTTTATGTAAAAAAAGCTGACTTTATGTATGTTGTTGTCATTTTAGCGTGCCAACTTGGAGGCTCAGATCGCTGAGGCTGAGGAGCGTGGAGAGCTGGCAGTGAAGGATGCCAAACTCCGCATCAAGGAGCTTGAGGAAGCCCTCCAGAGGGCCAAGCAAGACATGGCCCGCCAGGTGCGTGAATACCAGGAGCTCATGAACGTCAAATTGGCCCTGGACATTGAGATCGCAACCTACAGGAAGTTGCTGGAGGGAGAGGAGAACAGGTAGGAAGTGTTAAAAGAGTGTTTCTTTGATATTTAAACCTTTCAACTTTTTGACAAACCTCTGGGTGTTGAAAAACATCACTAAGCAAATCTGTCATCTTCTTTACTCAGACTGACCAGCGGTGGAGCTTCAGCCACCATTCATGTGCAGCAGTCCACTGGAAGTCTGTCATCTGGTAAGTAAATCTTCTTCACTCTCTCAATCAATCCACCTTTCTTATAATCTTATTTTCTGGGTCATGGATATGTGTCTGAACCTTCTTTCTCTTGCAGGTTTCTCTGGTAGCGGTGCTGGATTTGGCTATGGCGGTGGTTTTAGCAGTGCTTCAGGATTCGGAGGTGGTTCAGGATTCGGAGGTGGTTCAGGATACGGTGGCAGCTCCATCAGCAAAACCAGCGTCTCCTCTATCAGCAGCAGTAGACGTTATTAAGGAGAAACCCTCCAACCCAACCCAACCTGGCTTCCCACCTTCCTTACCTGCAACCAGATCACTTCAAACCTTTTTACAACTCAAACCATCTATGGTGCTATATTCTAGCCAGACAGCTATCCCATGTTAATGAGGAGATGAGGACAATGATTTCAAACAAAATAAGTTTTAGGTTGTTCTGTTCTGACACCAGGAAGAATTTAATGCAGAATCTGTACTCCCAGCCACTGAATTTTTATTTCTGCACTGGTATGTATGGGGAAAGACTAGAATGAAATACACATAGAAACCACTGAAGCCAATTAGGCCTTTCCCAACAATTGGATTTCAAGTCTCATTAGCATAACCACAAGCAGTACCATGGTTTCACTGGATCAGGGATGTGCTATACAGGTCCCGAAAGTCCTGGTTGAATGTTTTGTGCTGTGTTACAACTCCCTGCTGTATTTAAGTTGACTAATATGTCTTTTATCATCATGCAATGACTGTCAGTGTCAGTTTACTGATTTGCTATAAAAACATGACCTACAGCCTGTAACTGATGATAATGACTTGTGGGCTACCAATGTCCAGTTACCTCACATTCAAGGGAGATCTGTTACAGCAAAAAATAGGCACAATGGCATTTGTGTAGACCATCCCTCCTTAACTCCGAGTACTTGCTTAGTTGGAAGCTGAGAGCTTCATTTACGGTGTGGTGACTGTACTATCTTACACTTTCCCCAGTATTCAAACTGCTTCCAGAGCATATTTTACAATCCCTGTTATAAATGGAAAATGCAACAAAATTGAAATCATGTTCAACCAGATTTATTTTGTATTGATTGACTTGACACCAACTTAAAATCTAAATACAATAAATCTGAGACCACAAGTTTTGCCTTGCTTTGTCTTTCACTGTTTTTGTTGTTTGGGTCCCTTGAAATGTTTTCAATTATGGACAGTTTCAACATCAAATAGCTGCATATGGCTTAAAAATTAGACAATGGAACCACCAGGAAACTATAAATAGAAAAAGTTATTTCAATGGATATATATTTTCAACTTGTTGATATATATTTTCACTTATGTTGGCCTTAAACTATGACGATGACACTTGGCTCTATCATCTCCCCCAATCCTGCCTAGCATGTTAAACATCTTGAAAGGGAAAGAGCGTACTTATTGCATTACATTCCATTCCATTACAGACTCCCTTATTCTTAACACTCTTAAAACACTAGGTTAGTTAATTTTCAAGACATAGTTTTCACTACAATAACTTTGTCCTACTTTCCTTTATGAAGCCAAATTTTGATGTCTAAATATTCTCTTTTAACCCTTTCACGCATAGAGGTCACTACAGTGGACAGCTATTCAAAAAGCTATTTTCTTGTGTATGCATGGGTTTTGATGACATAGTTGCATATAAACCACAACATTGAACACTAGTGCATCATCCTATACACTGCCACCAAGTGGCAAGCCGTTGTATGTGGATTTTTTTTCTCCAAACCAAGATGGCCGACAGCCAGTCAGAAATGCCAAGTTGCTCTGGAAAAATTTTCCAAGTATGGATTTTATATTGGAAGGAAATTCTGATCATCTGTCCACTAAATTGGACATCATACATCACTAGCTATATTTCAGATACAATTCATACTATTACTGTGACTGTTGTTCTTGAAAATTCTTTAGTTGCAGTAACGTTTTTGTAAAAAGTGTAAAAAAATAAAACTAAATGTATTTGTGTTATTAATGTAATTTGCAGTTATGTCAAAAAGTAATCTGATTACACAATGTAATCACAATGTAAACACAATGTTTGTAATGCGTTACCCCCAACACTGCTCATTTCACATGAGATTGAAAACACCTGATCACTGGTTTTTCCAGTCTGAAAACATCAATAGATCAATGTGGATTTCTGTCTGAGGTTTTCTCAGAGAGGTGAGCTATGGTAGAGATTTGTCCATTTTGAACATAATTAGAATTATCAGCTAATAAGGGTAAATTGACGTACTCGGTAGACTGGAGAGAGAGTAAGCATTTTCTACATAGTCTGAGTTGGGTTTCCACAGAGTTGTACCTTCACCAGTTATAGAGATCTTTCATAGAATTATGTCCTCCTGTTCTGATATCAAAGACACGCAAAGTTCAACTTGTATGAAGTTCTTCTCGGTCTGCTGATTGAATGGGAACTCAATTGTGTTTGCAATAATTGCGGCTGTATACATTTTTTTTTAAATATATATTTTATAGTTTTCACATGATTTTATATAATTTTATTAATTGTTTTGTTAAATACACACAGTATTACTATTTTATTACTGTATTGTGTTTAATACATCTCTTCAGTTAAAAATAAAAACGCATTCTGTCCACTCAAGTGGACATCTAAAAATCTCTTTGAATTTTTTTTTTTTTTTTAATCTTGTTCAATAAATGCACAGAGCAATAAAAACACAAAAAAATCCTGATTG
Source organism: Coreius guichenoti (assembly GCA_039654105.1). Lineage (NCBI taxonomy): Eukaryota > Metazoa > Chordata > Actinopteri > Cypriniformes > Gobionidae > Coreius > Coreius guichenoti. The sequence continues at coordinate 30,467,175 of CM077180.1, read as the reverse complement.
AGGTTATCATAATTCATGCTTGAAAGTGTTAATTAACCTTTCCAGGAACCCTTTAACTGCATTGCAAAATTCATCACTTAACTTTTATCAACATTCATCAAACATCATATTTCTTGTGGAAAGTTTTCAGGATGATATATTTCCATGGTGAAGTTAAACAAATTTTAAGCCATAAATGATTTTTCTTTGGTCTACAGTTGTTGAGGTATGTAGACATTGTTATCTGGGTTTTCAGTATTTGCTGCTGGGTCCTGGGAATGTGCTGGAAATTCATTGCCCTGTACCTCTTCTTTCGTGGTTCTGTATATGCAAATATACGTCAGAATTGCTAACCCAACAACAGTTGTGAGAACACCTGCAACAATTGGTACCGGATTCGGAGGATTGTAAACTGCAAAAGACAAACAGAAGTGAACATCAGCATAGTATGGCAAAGTCAGGAAAACATTTAGGGACACATTCAAAGTTCTATTTTAAACCAAAGGACCTTGCCAGTGTGGTGGACATGAATATTGTGGCAATGAGAAAACATTGCTCAACATTTCAATCCTTAAGAAGTGACCTGCTCCATCTAAAGTAAAACAGCTTTTATTAGGTTACTGATATGACAGGGGTCTTGACAGAAAAAAACTATTCATTCTTTAGGCATAATTTTTAATGATGTAATTATTACACATTAGTAGCTCAGCACTGACCCCTGGTGTTTGTTCATTAAAATTCTACATTAAACATTATAGAGATAACAGATCGAGAGCATGACGAGATGCAAAAAAATGTGCTGAAACAAAGTCATTTACGTTAGTTATCATGGATTAAAAAGTTAGTTGTTTATAGACACTCACTGTAAATGAAGACTGTATTGCTGGGCTGAGACACCCGTCTAATTTTTGAAGAATAAAGTTGGTATACACATTCATATTCTCCTTCATGCACTTTGGCATACTGTGTCATAGACGCCGAGGAGCCTGGTTTGCTGTACATTTCTCTCAAAATAGCACCATCCTTTCTAAACATCATGTACCCCTAAACAGGAAAGAAAAGACTATTGAAGACAACTGCTGTATATGTACCAGAAACAATATTTGCTATGTAATAAAGAAACAATTCAGTGTAACAGTATTAAGAGTACAAGTGTGAATGGGGTGAGTTACATAGTCACTTGATTTTAAATAAGTTGAGTCAATGGAGCAGGAGATTTCCACATTTTGTTCGTCCTTGACATACAATTCAGAGACAGGACCATAAGTAATCACAGACAGTTTAGGAGGGGGCAATGCATCTGGCAAAGGGGAGAGTGAAAGAAAGACATTTATTAGAAAGGTACAAAGTATGCAGGAATTAGTCAGACCCCATGAATTGGCGTTTTGTGGCATTCGAACCATTTTTATGAAGCCATACGTAGATAAACTTATGGACTCCTAACTAGGTAAGTCGTCTGGGAAAATGGGACAAAATGTTGATGATTCATCTTGCACTACACAGATTTTTGTCTAGTTTTCTAAAATACATGTAGCCAACTATAGCAAATAGCAAATTATGGTTTTTGAAAACTGTGCTTGTTAGGTCATTTCATGGGGTCTTTAAAACATTTTTGTGTAAAGTGACATTGCAATAATTTTGTACTATTAATCTCAATCTGTCTCACCTGAACAAATTATGTAGAGAATTCCTCTATTTTTGCACAATTCAATTTCATTCATTGGGCAATCTCTGGTCTTTTCTTCCTTCCCACTGCATCTGATACCCCCGATTATGTCTGAGAATTGTCTGTTGTTTTCTAAAATCCTTTTCCACTCCAGCACATGCCCACATCCCAGTTCCTTGCACACCACTTTAGCCGTAGCAATAGCGGCAGATGCATCGGCTACTGTATCAACTTCCTTCTGGCAAACCGGTTCCCACTTGCCTTTGAGCTTGACATCCAGGTATCCTAAACAGCTTTCTCCACGATCTTGCTCCCAGAGGCGAACCGGAAGCTCTTCTAGTGGAGCACAAGTGAAGACAACGCACCATTGCTTTAGAAAACATAGGTACACTTGAAATACATGTAAACTCTCATACATACAAAAAAATGATATTGCTCATCTGTACCTGGGAAGGCTTGCGCAATATTAGACTGAGGTGAACGCAACACTTTTCCATTGTACATCATCTCCATAGTGCACGCAAACTCTATTGGGACGACTGCATTTGTCGGTTTTAAAAAGATACTAGTGCTATTTGTGAGAAACACCGAACCAGCGGAGGTCCAGTTGGTTCCCGGTGTGACAGGGAGGATGCGGTAATACAGACTTAATGTGAAGTTTGTGACTGGGCCAGCCGCTGAATTACAGTACACAGTGTAATTCCCACCCACAAGAAAGAGATTGGGCTCCAAATACACTTTGGGAGGAGGGAGGGCAGCTGGTAAAGGGAAAGAGAGAGAAATAGAGTGACATTTCAGTAGAAAATTTCTAATCTTAAATGTTAAATCACACTCATCTAAGCATAATCAAACTTACATACGACTAAGGTAACAGGGTTACTGAATTGAGAATAAGAATTCTTCAGTTCAGTTCGAGTGGATTGGTACCAGCACACCATTTCCCCTTCGTACTTGGGTATTGCAGGGATTGTGAAACCAACTGAAGTCGGATATTTCACGACCTCAGAGGTCACCCAGGCTTCTGTGGTCTCTGGGGTCTGTGAGGAGCTTTCCAGCTTGCCCATAGACACAGTTACAGGATACGGAGCACCACTAGGGGTGTCACAGGAAACATGTAATAAGGTGTTTAGTGCAATATTATTTGTATTCACCCAGATTGTGAACTTGAGTTTAGGGGCTGGAACAGATGCTAAAGGTGAGAGACAGAATGAGAAAGGAACAGAACAAGAAAAGGGAGGACAACACTTATTAATGCAATATTGGACCAGCATTTTATAGTTTTTCATGTGTGCTTGTTCATTTAGAATCAATCAGCAAACCGAGCAACACTAAATAATAATCATGGGATTTGTTTTTATTTAGTGTTAGGATTTTATGTTGCACTGACCTTAACAGGCCATTTCAAGTCACACATACACTACTGTTCAAAGGTTTGGTTATTTTGGAAAAGAAAAGTAAGACTTGTATTTCAAATGAATGCTGTTCCTTTGAGCTTATTCATCAAAGAATCCTGAAAAATGTATCAGTTTCTAGTAATGACTAGTGATGACTGCTAAAAATTCAGCTTTTAAATTTTTAAAAATGAAAATAGAAAAGGGTTATTATAAATTGTAATAATAGACTTTTTTCAAAAACATTAAAACAAAAAAAAGGTAAACCAAAACGTTTGAACTGTAGTCTGTAGTAGCACAATAAGGAGAGAACCTGCATATCAACATGTTAGTGCAGGCATGATAAACTTAACATTATGAATATTATTATTTATCAGATTGTATGATCATTCATCTTTTTACACAGACAATTTATGTACTTTTTCAAAAGAACCCTGACAACCTAAACGTCTTTCATTAATGCATTTTTATGAACAGGACAAGTTAGTGAGAATAAAGTACTTCTATAAACAGCATGACAGATACACTATATCTGTTGGGTTGAGGTAAGGACTCTATGCAGGCCAGTCTAGTTCCTCCACACCAAACTCACTCATCCATGTCTTTATGGATCTTGCTTTGTGCACTGGTGCGCAGTCATGTTGGAACAGGAAGGGGCCATCCCCAAACTGTTCCCACAAAGTTGGGAGCATAATATTGTCCAAAATGTCTTGGTATGTCGAAGCATTAAGAGTTCCTTTTACTGGAACTAAGGGGCCAAGCCCAACCCCTGAAAAACAACCCCACACCATAATCCCCCCTCCACCAAACTTTACACCTGGCACAATGCAGTCAGGCAAGTACCGTTCTCCTGCCAACAGCCAAACCCAGACTCGTCCATCGGATTGCCAGTCAGAGAAGCGTGATTCGTCAATCCAGAGAACACGTCTCCACTTCTCTAGAGTCCAGTGGCGGCGTGCTTTACACCACTGCATCCGACGCTTTGCATTGCACTTGGTGATGTAAGGCTTGGATGCAGCTGCTCGGCCACGGAAACCCATTCCATAAAGCTCGCTATGCACTGTTCTTGAGCTAATCTGAAGGCCACATGAAGTTTGGAGGTCTGTAGCTATTGACTCTGCAGAAAGTTGGCGACTTCTGTGCACTGTGCGCCTCAGCATGCGCTGACCCCGCTCCGTGATTTTACGTGGCCTACCACTTCGTGGCCGAGTTGCTGTTGTTCCCAATTGCAGTTGACCGTGGAATATTTAGTAGTGAGGAAATTTCACGAATGGACTTATTGCACAGGTGGCAACCTATCACGGTCCCACGCTTGAATTCACTGAGCTCCTGAGAGCGACCCATTCTTTCACAAATGTTTGTAGAAGCAGTCTGCATGCCTAGCTGCTTGATTTTATACACCTTTGGCCATGGAGGTGATTGGAACACCTGAATTCAATGATTTGGAGGGGTGTCCCAATACTTTTGGCAATATAGTCTATATGTAAGATTATATGACCTGTCATCTGACTGAAAAAAAATGCCCTTCTTCCCTCATACTGACCATATGTGTGCTTCTGCTTCTGTACAGGAGTAGGTTATTCAGGTGAAATGATTCTTACCCTGGGACACTGTGATTCTCACACACATTATCCAGCACACCACAGCTAGCGCTATGAAGAAAGAGTGATTGCAATATACTGTGAAAAACAGGATTTCCCAAATTAAAGTACACGAAATGTGCATGTGTCAACATTTTATACAAGGGGAAACAAACAACAAGACATTATGGTATTTAAACCCAAATAAATTATTTTAACCCTTAATATAGTTATTTATATTTTTAGGCTACTGGTTGAAAATATATTTGTACTTTACAAAAGTATATTATTATGATTCAAAGAAACTCAAGATTTAGAAGAGTACTGTTTTCAACGCTTATTGCTTAATTGGCCAAACTGACCGGTCAGCATCTAAACAGTCCTGCTAACTGGAATGCAAATATTATTAGCTCAAGCATGGGGACTTATGATGATATATTTTGAATCAATAATAGTGCCAGTTCTATCTATCAAGGCTGTTCTCCTCTAGTAAATGCAAATACATTTTGTTGCACTAAGAAGAATTGGGAGAATGAAGCAAGTTCTTTGGGTAGCCCTGATTTATTCCTTCTAATTTATCCAATTAGTTGCAATTTATTGAAAAATTAATTAACTGAAAACAACAATCGTTAACTGGAAATCAGAGCTGCATGTTTTTGCAATTAGCTAAATTTAATTACGTGTTCCTCTGATGGACAATGTACTGCAATGAGATGAGCAAGGAAAACGAAATAAACACTTACCTCTTATGTTGAGGAGAAACATTTTGATAGGGAAAAGTAAATGAAACTGTGACAGAGTATGAATGAAAACTGCTTAAATCCACCACAAAGCAGAGCTGAAATACCCAAATGGTGAAACACTGCTTAAGTAACTAACAGGATGTTAGTTAGTCCGCCCACCCCCCTAAAAAAAGGACATTGACCCAAAAAAAGGATGAGACATTTTTTTAATTTAAAATATCTTTTGAGTCCACTATATACTGTGTGTAATGTATTTAAAATAATTCTAATTCAAAGAATTTTTTTTTAAGTCAATCTTGAATATTTTTGTATTATATTTAATCTTGCATTAGGATGATAAAGGCTTAAATAAATCACCAAAAACAGTGTTATTTGCACACTTGAGATATTTTATTTTTTTCCCCAGCACAATTCACTTATATTTCCACATTAGTCATAATTTATATCGATACCTCTGTCCATACAATAGAACATTTAAATTAATATCTCATATTTCTTTTTAAATTGTATACCCCTGCACATTCCCACATTCCCTTTTGTTTTGTAATACTTTGGTACACAGTATTTCTCTCCCCTTGTTGATGAAGATCTTATCACTACAAAAGTGATTCCAAAGCATGTCCTTTAGAAGCCATGGCTCATGATCCCAAACTTAGCCAGAAGCCTCTGCTTTGACCCGAGTGACCCGGCTAGATCTCTAATCCTGCATGGCTTTACGGCTGCTTTTAGGATGGCTGTGTTGCATAACTGTGACAGAGCAGATTACTGACTGTTCAGCCTCAAGTTTGTCCCTGCCGTTCTGTCAGAGATGCTACACAGGTGGAAGACAGTGTGAGGAAAAAGCCTAATAAGACCATTTTTGTGTACTACAGGATACATAGTTTAAATCATATTTACAGCATCTTACAATGGATCATACATATTTACAAAAATAATACACGATCAAGTCAGTCGTAATAGCGTTTTGTTAGAGTTCACACTATACATAACAGTACAGCAGTTGTTGCTGTAAAAAGCTCTAAATGTTTTATTAGCAGCTGAATTACGGCTGCACATCTGCTGTGGGATACAATAGTTTTGCAAATATGGAATCCACAGCATTTAAATTAATTTACACCAACTCCGCCCATCAGTGTCTAGTTGGGCCAGACGAAACTACAAAACAGCAGTAACTTATCAGCAGCTGTGACGTAGGGAGTAAGGCGCATTGCAGATCCTTTTGACGCGATCGACCAGAGTTCAAATCCTCCTTTTGTTCTTCTCCCTTTTCCCATCGCATATCAGATTAGAAAGGCATTTATTTTCAATAAATATGAAGAAAATACGTGAAAAGTGGAATTAAAGTGCCTAATGATTATTTAATAATAAAAGTGTTACTAAAAGTAAAAATAATAAGTGTTTATCAGGTAGGGGTAGGGGTAGGGAGGGCTTTATTGTCCCAATAAGGCGGCATTTATTTAATAAATATAATCATTTACACTTAATATGTTATTGTATACTGTTTTATAATGTACTAAAATACTGAGGTGCAAATAGTATATAACTACTATTTACACTTATTGCAAAGAAAATACTGCTATTTTTACATAGTGTAAATAGAATCTATTGCTATTTGCACTTAAAAATTGTTCAATATATGAACTGAAATATTTACAGCATAATTCAGTACTGATTATGTTTAGGAATTCATTTAGGAATTATTCTACATGTAAGTCATCCAATCAGATATCTTAAACTATTTGCTTTAGCCTATGAGACTGACTGAAATGATCATAGATCAATTTCCCCTTTAAACTGGCAATAATAATAGGAAGTGATTTCGTGAGACAGGACTGCACCACTGAGGTTTCAAAATGCACTTCTTTTCAGGGCCCATGCGTTCTTCACTGCATTGCTTCACTGATTCTGTCATCAAGGATTGCCCCACAATACTGAGGGCATCTACACCCTCATTGAGACTCAGTGCTTATCAGAGTTTAAAAGATTTCAGAAAGCCCTTAGTCATCACTCTTTTTCTTTTTTCTTTTATCCTTGTCTTTGCTTTTCTTCTCCTTTTCTTTCTCTTCCTTTTCCTTCAATGCTTTCTTCTCTTTCTTCTTCTCATCCTTGGCCTCCTTATACTTCCACTTTGGAGGCTCCAGGTAACCTTTCTGCCCTTTGTTCTTCTTCTCTTTCTTTGGGGTTGGCTCAGAGGATTTTGTGACTTTGATATGTGGGATACAGCCCGAGGGGAAAACACTGTTGCGCCTTGACGCTACACTACGAGGAATGAAGGTGCGCATACTGATCTGAGCAATGGAAAGCACACTGCCACGCCTCTCTGTATCGGTACAGCAGGACACAGAGACGGACTCGACAGAGTGGATAGATGGAGAAATGGAGGTGATGGAGCTGTTTCGATGGCATAGCGAACTCTCCTCCAGCTGTTTCTCTGAGTGCTTCTGCATCAGCTCAGCCACAGCCAGCCGACGCTTACCTACCTGTGGAGGGCTGCTTGGGCAAAGCGGGCGTGTGGCCGTGGCTATGAATGGACTGTGTAGGCTTGTGGTCATTCGCACCATGTGATCCATGACACCATTTTCCTGTGGGTCACGTGGGAAACTGAATCTGAATGTACTCTTGAGATGATGAGTCAACTTCTGGCGAGCACTCTTATTGGCTGTTGCTTTGCTGACCAGCAACTTAAGGTGGGGCCACTCTGGGACGTAGGTGTCACAGAACTGTTCCGCTGTGGGATGGAGTACAAGGTGGCGCAGACGTGTCAGTGTGTCAAAGCGACCTGTTTTCAGTGCCCAGTCACATGCACATTTACCACGGTTGGTGTCTACAGCATTTACATCAGCACCTAAGACAGAACAATACAGAGAATTCAAATAATAATAATCATTCCAAAATCCTAAGCAGATATAATTTGTGTATTAGAGGGTTGCTGGAGGATTATGGTTTTCAAAAAAAAAAATTATCCATCCTAAAAGCAGTCATGCCATTCAAACTGAGAGGGCTTAGTTAAAGGGATAGCCCGGAAATGAATTTACTCACCCTCAAGTTGTTCCAAACCTGAACTATGAATTTCTTTCTTCTGCTGAACACAAAAGAAGATATTTTGAAGAATATGGGTAACCAAACACTTGATGGGCCACATTGACTTCCATAGTGTGGGGAAAAAAAATACTATAAAAGTCAATGGGGCCCATCAAATGTTTGGTTACCAAGATTCTTCAAAATATCTTCTTTTATGTTCAGCAGAAGAAAGAAATTCATACAGGTTTGGAACAACTTGTGGTTAAGTAAATGTTGACAGAATTTTCATGTTTGAGTGGACTATCCCTTTAAGATATACTTATTTTAGGTTAAAAAAAGAGTTTGTCTAAAATGCTGTGTCAGAAGTCACTTGTTCCAAATTTGGACTGTTAATTAATCTAATAGGTGCTACTGGGGTGAACTCAGTGCCAGCTATGCCATTCTTGATTGGCTATGTGGGTCATTCGGTGACTTGTTGTCTCTCCCTAGTGATGCGATAAATATATAAGCAATATATGGAATGCTCATATCTCAAAGATAATTTCCAGAATATCAGCATGTGTGTTCAATTACTAACCGTGCATTATAAGAGCTGCCACCACATCAGTCCTGCCCTGTATGGCAGCTTTAATGAGGGCAGTGAATCCTCTGTAGTCTCTGATCTCTGTCTCTGCTCCAGGGAAGTAATTCATGATGTAGTTACATATGGAGACATGACCTGTGTACAGAAAGATTTAAAACTTTTTTACATTTAATTTCCAAAGATATACAAAATAAAGAAATGAGGTGAATTTCCTGAACAGTAAATAGTAACCTTAAATAGCATTTAACATGAAGTCATTGTCAACTCAACAATATTAGGCTATACTGTAACACTACTGCCAGCAGAATCCAGGCAGTAGTTCCTTTAACTACCATTAAAAAAAAGTGAATTGACATCACACGTTTCAACTGACCAGCTTGAGCAGCGATCATTAGAGCGGTGTTGCCATCATTGTCTTGGTGGTTAATATCCAGGTGTGGACAGCCGTGCAGCTCATAAACAATCGGAAGAAAGCCTTTATATGCAGCCACCATCAGTCCATTCTAGAAGAGAGAATGATGTTATAAGGACCTAATTTTATCAATTTACAGTTAAAAAGATTATCGACATATACTGCAGCACATGGACACTCCACACCAACAGGCAACACTTTCATAACCAACCAAACCATAATAACCCTGCAACACTTTTCGAGGCATGGGTTTCTTCTGGAATTTCCATTTATCATTTTTTTAAAAGTGTTTTTTGATTCATGATTACAATAAGGTCTGTTAACATTACTTAAATTGACTTTCACATGCTGTTAAATTTCAAATTAAATGCAGTCATACCTCAAATATGAATTTTGTTAACAAGTTGCTACATAAGGACTGTAATGGTTGTCCAAGGCGCAGTTCACTGTTAAAAAACTAAACATAAATTTTCACCTCAGACCCCATTTTACTCAAACATTTGAAACTTCCAAAGAAAACCATGTCGAAATAGCTTTTATGGATGACCTACAAATGTATTTAAAACATCGATCACTTTATATTAGGTGGCCTTAACTACTATGTGCATATACACACATGTGGGTGCATTGCAATTACATATTACAAGTACTTGCATTTAATTAAGATTTGTTGTGACACTGTTTACTTTTCTTCTAACTGTAATCCATACCCTTACCCCTGAACTCTAACCCCTAATCCTAACCCTACCCTTACTCCTAACCTCAAACTCAGCAGTAAATGTGGGAATTTTCTAGAACATAGTTACAAACCCATAGTCTTGTAGGTATTTAATGTTAGTACATAGTAGTTAAGGCCATCTAATATAAAGGTAGCACTTCATTTTACAGTCCTGTTCCCATGTAGTTATTATAGTAATTACAATAACTGGGTAATAACTAGGTACTAACCCTGAACCTACCCCTAAACCTAACCTTAACCCATGCAGTTACCTTATATTACCCAGTACTTTCTTAGGTAAGTACACTGTAAGTACACATACTTTAAAGATTGACCAAAACATAATTGGTTGATAATGATGTTATATATTTTTAATGACAGGTTGACAAGTTATATATTTTCGAATGGATTACCTCAATCTTTCATAGCTCACTCCTAAAATAACTATTGCCAAAGCAACTGTCTTTTCTGCTCTTTGATTAGACTGTCAGTCTCATGCTCTTTAATACTAATCTGCTCAGTCTTACCCAGCCATTAATGTCAACTTCCATGACCTCATCACGGGTCACACCACGTTCCAACACTCTCTTCAGTGCTTCTGCATCATTTTGGACACACGCCTCATATAGTGTGTTGGCAGTTCCCTTTTCCCCGTCCTCTTGTTCATAATCAGGGAGAACAGAGTCATCAGAGAGCAAACTTCCAGAGTCAGACTCTTCCAACAATGATATTTCATCGTCATCCGGGCCTGACCCCAGGTTTGGGTCCTCAAAGGCAGAGCTATGAACTGCTGCCATGTCTCAAGAGTTTAATGTTGCCTACAACATCTTTTCTGGCATTTGAGGAAAGTGTTCCAACACGGTTGTAGTAGGTCAGCGACTCGAGGTGAAGGAATGCACCCCAAGTGTTTATGGCCCCTGTCGTGAGGTAAACAGACCAACAGAGATAAACCACAAGGCTCTCTAACCAAGTGAGAACCTTCATAAAAATAATGCATTTGCAGCAATTGCAACTATTACCGTTCAATTGACTCAAAAACTCTGATTCTGACTCTGAAGTTTTTCTCAATTGTTTACACACAAATACTGGTACTTGAGACACAATGACCACAACATGTAACTCATGCACCAACCCCCTGAACCAATTCTGCTAAACTACAAGCACAATTCCTGCTTTACACTCAAACTGCAGTTCTAAAACACACTTTTTTCAAAACACTACACACAATTCTCTGCATTTGGCACAATTTTCATGCAGAAAATCTCGTTTTCACAAGCAACACACTGCCATTCAAATATGCACACTGACTCATCACATGGGCAAACACCTGTCACACAATTTTACAATTAGCAAACAGAGCTTTAGCATAAAAGGGCAACAGGTGAGCTCTTTTTTTTTTTTTTTTACTATAACTGTATACAGTAAATTCTTCTGTTGTTTTGTATGTAGACCACTGTATGTGCAACTTTGTGTTGGTTGGGATGTACACTGTGTACATTGTTTTTGTGGGAAAAATAAAATATATTTGTTGTGTTCTGAGTATAAAAACAATATTCTCAAATATTTTACAACACACTTACTGTATGTATGTACTGTCTGTAGTAAATGTAACACTGAACCAAAAAAGACCTAAGTCATTATGATGAATGGAGAAGAAGTGTTTTCCCATTCATCATAGTGTTTTACATTGAGCACATCAGTGTTCAACTGGTTCTTATAAATCTCTATTCATATAATGGTTTGTGTGTGTCATTTGAAAACAAAATACCATTTTGAGAAGAAATAACATTGTTTTGAATGTAAAGTTTCATTTTGCAGGAGAATTGAGGGTTTGTGTGTGTTTTTTGATTTGTGTGTAGAGTTCTGAGAGTATGAGGCATGCTTTCAGAAAATGTGTGTAAACAATCGAGAAAAACTGTAATATCTCCGGATTTAGCCAGGGAGAGCTGTGCTTAAATTGTCCGTGCTAAATCTGGCCTGCTCAGGCTTAAAATACACAGATACCAATAAACAGGCTTACGTACATTTTAAACGCATGTTACCTCAGTGAACTGTATAGCATAAATATAACTATACATTTTTTACAACTATTTTAAGTTGTAAAACATATAGTTACAAAACTGGTGTTTTTATTTCTCAAAACAGCAGTAAATTAAACATATCTCCAGTTGTGCATATCACAAAGCAAAATACAATCCAAATATAACAACAATAAAGCAATAAACATTCTCTTTAGAGCTCTAATAAACCAATATAAAGACAATCAGATGCTCTTTTTTAAACTTTATTTAACATAGATATTGTATGGAGTATAACTCACCTGTGTCCACCTTTCAGAAGAAAAGAAGAGCCTTCGGTGAGCGCTGCTATACCTTTGTTTAACTTTCACATCCTTATTATCAGAAACCTCATCCAGAAAATGCAACAGTCAGCTTCACGTCTTCATAGTGCATGTGTGTGTAGTATGTGATCATAGAGGGGTGTATACATGCTCCGCAATACCTCAGGTCATTAGACTGACTAATGCCTTTAAGGATCAGAAAGGACCCAACACAGGCACTCGGAGCATAATCACCTTTCACACACACACACACACACACACACACACACAAACATTTATATGCTATTTTATATGCTAGTTATAGATACTATAAACTAACCCTAACCGAAAACTTTCTGCATTAAAAAAAAAAAAAACTGTACTTTGTTTTTATATCACACACTCAAAATTATCTCATACTGACAAACATTTAAGTATTAAATGATGATGTTAAATGATGATGTTGATAAAGTTAAACAGTGGGTATGTTTCAGGACTTTGTGTGTTTTTGTCTTATATATTGCTTGTTTTATGTCACAGGGACCCTGAATTTAGTTTAGAGGATTATATGGAATGTGAAGCTGTCTTTGATCAGATTTCAAGACAGAGTGACGTACTTTGCTGACAAAAATGTCCTTACATGACCAGGTTAAATGTTTATCTGGTAATTAACACTTGCCTCTCCAGGTGGTCAAAATAAGACAATCCATCTCCATAAAGCAGTCCCACAAAAATGTCTTTGATTTCTGTGGAATAACTCAATTTCAATCATCATTACGTAATTGACACTAATGTCAGTAGTACAACAACCTATAAATATTTTGTGCTGAACATAACTGAACAGGCACAAGACATACAGAGATAGCGCTTTATGCAGAAAATTAGGACAAACTTGCAAGCTGATTTACTCAAATTCTTGTGATTCTGAAGGGATTGATAAAATAATCTTAAATTAACTCTTTCAAAGCTTAGCAAAACAAAAGGTTTACATTAAGTTAATCCTCCTGTATCCCAGCACCACATCAAGTCAGTCATCATTGATATACAAGCACACATATCAGATTACACATATACTGAATATGTTGAGGTTGACAGTGCTAGAAATTTAAATGAACAATTATAGTAACAGATTAGAATTAGAATAGAATTTGCACAGTTGTACAGAACTGTATAAAAAGAAAATAGAAAGAAATAGAGAAAGCAAAATTTAAAACTATTTTTGGTAACACTTTATTTTAGGGTTAAATTCTCGCTAGTTGGGTTAGGGTTTGCTAGTTGCTTATTAGCATGCCTATGCCTACTAGGATATTGGCTGTTTATTAGTTCTAAAGCACATATTAATGCCTTATTCTGCATGGCCATATTCTGCATCCCTTAATCCTACACAATACCTAAATTTAACAACTACCTTACTAACTATTAATAAGCAGTAATTAGGAGTTTATTGAGGCAAAACTCATAGTTAATAGTGAGAATTGGACACTAATCTAAAGTGTGACCCTATTTTCATATAACTGAACTACAACTCTGCTACTTTCTCAAATATTAATTTTTTTAAAGGATAATATATTATCCTTAAACCTAACCCTCATATGAACATTTCTGCATTTCTAGTTTGTTATTAAGATATTATTTACTATGCTTATTGAATTGTTTTCCTTATTGGGACAAGGATAATAGATATCCTAGAATAGGACAACCACCCTCTTCCTCAAACCTTCACCTCCAAAAACCCATACAAACACATGCACATTGTTTTTATATCATGTTGGGGACCTCCCACAGACATGTTGTTCTAAATTTAATTTAATTAGACTAACCCTAAGGAAAAACCATAATACTAACCTTTGGGACTTGTATATGTTACAGTTTTTTACAATCACTATGACAATTTTTTCAATACTTTTAACAAATTTCCTGAACTCTTAACACATTTAGCACATCTGTCTGTGTAGGCTATACAATTAACACATTTATTGTTGCTTTGACAAAAAATGCATATAGTTAACACAAATTTAAAATGCTTGAACTTCTTTTACACACAAGCTCAACCAAGACCAAAACAATGCATTTTTACTGCCAAATTTACCAGCGCTTTAACACTGTATGTCAGAACAGATAACACCATGTTCTAAACCTAACCTTATAGTCTAAAGTCAAGGTAAACAGCTGTTTATATTGTGAATTGAAACACAAATATATCCCCTGTATTTTATTCCATTGTTACTGAGAAACAGCTGATTGAAGTTATGCAAATATATAAATCACAACTGATTCCCATCTAGGAATTGTGTGTTGATGTTCTTTCAATCACATGGCCATATGGTATACAGTAAAAGAGGGCCTCTTTGGGCTGATCTTCTGTGAAAAAGGAACAATATAGAGCAACACAAAGAAAGTAAGAAAAATGCCTGCACGAGGGAGAGGAAGATGAGTACCAGGACAAGGAAGAGGATTGGGACAAGGGCAAGGGAGAGGAATGCCTGGACAAGGTACATAAACCACAGGCTATCATACAGAGAGGCTGGTGAACGAGTACATACAAATCTTAGCCGGGACACAGTGGCATCCATTATCCAGATTTTTCAAGAAACCAACAGGTAGGATATTGTATAAGGGCTTCTCCTACTGCAAAGTGTAAATAATTGTACCATGTATTACAGTGACTGTATGCCTCTGGTCTCTAATATGTAACTGTATTTTGTCTATCTAAGGATTCAATGTCTACCTCCCTCAGGGGGCAGAGGAAAGTTCCTGAATGAAGAACAGAAACTTGCTATTGTCAACATGGTGATTGCTGATAATGAAATAAAACTGAAGGGCATTCTATAAAGCTACTTCGAGATGGGTCATTAATTTTTTTGTATTGAATTTCTGCAGCAAAAGAAACAAAATGCATGCATTTACTAAACCCAACAAAACAAAAATGTGGAGAGGCTTCAAAAGACTGTCTATGATATTCAATCTATGATCAATAAAATATACTGTCTATATTGTATAAGGGCAGACCTGACACATAAAATAATGCAGTTTCTGTAATTCCATCTGGTGTTAGTGTTTTTATGACATTGTGCTATGATTGACTAAATGTTCCTGTTGGAAGAGAACATGTGTTAGGGTTTTGGTAGACATAGTGTATTGTGTTAATGTATTATTGTATTTTGAAAATTAGTGTTGGAGTTTAGTTTACAATGTGTGATTTTGAGCATGAAATTAACCGTTTTGGCAATTGTGTGTTGTAGGTGTGTTGGTGTGTTAAGAGTTAAGGAAAATTGTTAAAAGTATTGAAAAAATTGTCATAGCGATTGTAAAAAAACTGTAAATAAGTCTTTATTTAATTCCTTTATGTCTGAGATTGTAGGTTTGCAGGACAACATGTTGAGCCCTTTCTCGTTTCCTCACGCTGCAATCGCTCTTTCACTCTCTCTGGCCCAGGGAGGTTAAAATGGAGCAAGAGGGTGTTGGAGAAACAGGAGGGAATGGGTGGTGGACAGCAGAAGGAGAGAAGATAAGAATGTGTGTCAGTGAGTCAGGGAGAGGGGAGTAGGGATTAAGCTGGACAGTACTGGACTAGTAGAGAAGAAACAACACACAGCCAAACATTTCCTTCATCCATCTGAAGACAGAGAAAGTGGAAAATGAAGAGTTTGGCCAAACTTCAAGGAAACCCAGAGCAACCGCTGATGTCTTTATCAAACACTCACCCATCCTTGGACCTGAGTAACCAGCACTGGGTGAGCAAACACGCACTCACACGTTTATTTTTTAATGAGAACATATTTTATGTAGACAACCTATTTTTTAATACATTTTTTTAAAAATTATAAATGTTAAGGTCACGTTTGGAGACCATTTTTTTCTCTCAAACTATAGTGTAAAGTATATACACATAATATTGACTACTAATAAATATACACTGAAAAAGATTAGATTATTTTGAGGCCTTATTTAAAATTGCTTGAGGCCTTATTTAGTATGGCTGTTATTGTGTGTCTTTTGGTTTATTACAAACACATTCTAGACGTCTGACATGACTGAGATAACCAGATTTTGACAGCGTGTTCAAAGTCTGTTAGAGCTCTTTAACGGACACATTTCTACATTAATTTTCTGTAGCTTTGAATTCAATGGTTTATAAACGATTTACACAGAAATTAGGCTACTGCATATTACAATTCCCTATATTGCACTACTAAATGATAAGTATATGGGTAGTTGATGTCCATAAATTTATTTGCATCAATTCATCCATTTTAACCAAGTTTCTTTTAAAATTGTCCTGTAGTGTAAATAAATAATATTCCATGCTGTCTCTAAACTAATATTATATCAAAAGAACTGCATTATAGTTACAACACATGCTAAGAAACTCGCTGGAATCCACAGCAGCATATCACACCACAGGACCTGACAGGACCTATTTTAATCCATGCATTACACCTAATTATTATTATTATTATTATTTACCCTTCTTGTAGTAATTTCTCTGTTGTTTGTGTAAATAGCTTGAATGGTTTAGCAATACTGTAATAACCACAAACAGAATACCAGTCAAAACAAGAGTGATTGAAAGCAGGCCTGTGTCTCTTGTCTTATGCCTTAGGGATGCTTCTTATTTTTACCTATTCAAAATTTTTAGTCACTCTTACCAACAACACATCAGCAAGAATTACATGGACCACATGATAATTTTCCCCAAGTATTATATTTAGTATTATATTTTAGTGAGTTGCTGTCTCTTTGAAAGTTTTTTTGGGCTTCTTTGCACTTCCCTAAACAGAAAATGATTACTTCATGTTTAAGATAAAGCCCTTAATAGAAATTTTCCAAACTTGTCAAAACAAGTCATTAGCTCAATACTGATATTGCTCCAACTAGGCCAACCTGACAAATGTTTACTGCAAATGAAGAAAGAAAGTACAAAAGATAAGGCCTTCTCCAGTACACTGTACTTTGGATGTATTCCTACAGTAGATACTCGATACTCAGAGGAAAAAAATGTGTTACACTTGTTCGTTCTAGCTTAATATGTGTTGTCTGCAATGTTTGTATATGGAAATACATGTAAAATATACCACCGAAAGTAATGCCTTGACAGTGGCACAGATTTAATTTATTTAGATTACCAATGTATCCATATATTTAGGTCTTGATTGAAAAGTCTTTTAATCAAGATGTCATACTACTTGTAGTATTATCTTTAAGTTATGCTGATTTAAGAAACATAGAACCAGTGAACCAGTAAAGAAAATTACCATTGAGAACTTAAATGTTCAGAAGTATTAGGTACTTTAGGGGGAAATGGTCCTAACAATAGATTTAATTTTGTACATGCAAAATACATATTTTTTCTTTTGATTTTGGGGTGAAATACTTTCTCAGGACCCTTCAGGAGTGTCTTGTCGGTCTAATATGTGGAGGTATGTGGTCTTTTTTTATGAATTGCTCAGGTATGGACATGCACTTCATTGCTGCTGTGATAGTAAAGCTAGTTACAGCTCTGCCCCTTCAGAGCTGAAGGGTAATACCAACTTTTATGACCCATTTCAGATCCAAGAAAGCAATGAAGGGTGTACTTTACTGGAAGACAGCTGGGGTTGTTCAAAGAAGGGCGTAAATTTGGAAACTGGAGAACAAAGCTGTAACTCAAGACCCAAACGCATACCTGAGAGCAAAGGTGAGGGGTCAAACATACCCTTTCATAATGTTTAAGAATGTTAAATTTTTTTACTGAACCTGAATTCTTTGTCATACACAGTCAAAACATGCAAACATAGTCTTTAAGTCCACACTTAGTGCGAGACAAAAAAATTATAATAAATGAGATAATTAATATACTTTCTGTCTGTTTGTATCTCTGTAAAAGTATAGTTTGAAGAGCAAAAACAAAATGTTTTTTAAAGCCAAAAAACCCACACATTTTCAGTTAAATCAACTCTTAAATGTAACTAACAAATTACCTGGAGATGACCAAAAACCAGAACAAGAATTCCTATCTGGGAAGATTATGTTTCATCTTCCGTGAATATTTCACATTCCAAAATGAGTAGGCTAACTGAATGAGAAAAGAGAAGAGAGAAGACATCAGTTACTCATTGCGCGGCTCGCCCATCTTAATTTGCGGCTCGCATGGCAGTAAATGACAGCACTAAAAGAAAGTTTACATTAAAATATATTATGCATACCCACTATCTATCTACCTTTTGTATTTATTGCATTGCATATTGTATGTTCAGGGATGACAGACTGATAAGCAGACATGCTATTTACAGTGGGGAGAACAAGTATTTGATACACTGCCGATTTTGCAGGTTTGCCCACTTACAAAGCATGTAGAAATCTGTAATTGTTATCATAGGTACACTTCAACTGTGAGTGACGGAATCTAAAACAAAAATCCAGAAAATCACATTGTATGATTTTTAAGTAATAATTTGCATTTTATTGCATGACATAAGTATTTGATACATCAGAAAAGCAGAACTTAATATTTGGTACAGAAACCTTTGTTTACAATTACAGAGATCATACGTTTCCTGTAGTTCTTGACCAGGTTTGCACACACTGCAGCAGGGATTTTGGCCCACTCCTCCATACAGACCTTCTCCAGATCCTTCAGGTTTCGGGGCTGTCGCTGGGCAATACGGACTTTCAGCTCCCTCCAAAGATTTTCTATTGGGTTCAGGTCTGGAGACTGGCTAGGCCACTCCAGGACCTTGAGATGCTTCTTACAGAGCCACTGTGTGGCTGTGTGTTTCGGGTCGTTGTCATGCTGGAAGACCCAGCCACGACCCATCTTCAATGCTCTTACTGAGGGAAGGAGGTTGTTGGCCAAGATCTCACGATACATGGCCCCATCCATCCTCCCCTCAATACGGTGCAGTCGTCCTGTCCCCATTGCAGAAAAGCATCCCCAAAGAATGATGTTTCCACCTCCATGCTTCACGGTTGGGATGGTGTTCTTGGGGTTGTACTCATCCTTCTTCTTCCTCCAAACATGGCGAGTGGAGTTTAGACCAAAAAGCTCTATTTTTGTCTCATCAGACCACATGACCTTCTCCCATTCCTCCTCTGGATCATCCAGATGGTCATTGGCAAACTTCAGACGGGCCTGGACATGCGCTGGCTTGAGCAGGGGGACCTTGCGTGCGCTGCAGGATTTTAATCCATGACGGCGTAGTGTGTTACTAATGGTTTTCTTTGAGACTGTGGTCCCAGCTCTCTTCAGGTCATTGACCAGGTCCTGCCATGTAGTTCTGGGCTGATCCCTCACCTTCCTCATGATCATTGATGCCCCACGAGGTGAGATCTTGTATGGTGCCCCAGACCGAGGGAGATTGACCGTCATCTTGAACTTCTTCCATTTTCTAATAATTGCGCCAACAGTTGTTGCCTTCTCACCAAGCTGCTTGCCTATTGTCCTGTAGCCCATCCCAGCCTTGTGCAGGTCTACAATTTTATCCCTGATGTCCTTACACAGCCTTCTGGTCTTGGCCATTGTGGAGAGGTTGGAGTCTGTTTGATTGAGTGTGTGGACAGGTGTCTTTTATACAGGTAACGAGTTCAAACAGGTGCAGTTAATACAGGTAATAAGTGGAGAACAGGAGGGCTTCTTAAAGAAAAACTAACAGGTCTGTGAGAGCCGGAATTCTTACTGGTTGGTAGGTGATCAAATACTTATGTCATGCAATAAAATGCAAATTAATTATTTAAAAATCATACAATGTGATTTTCTGGATTTTTGTTTTAGATTCCGTCTCTCACAGTTGAAGTGTACCTATGATAAAATTACAGACTTCTACATGCTTTGTAAGTGAGCAAACCTGCAAAATCGGCAGTGTGTCAAATACTTGTTCTCCCCACTGTAAATGCAACCTGAATCTGTAAAATGGAAGTAAATGCAAATGGAAACTCACCAACAAAGACAGAAACACAGTACCAGAGACTGAAACACTACCACAGTTCACTGTTCAGGATTTGAAGCTTTTCAAGGATCGAAGCTACTCTTCTGATGCCAAAAGGATGTCCTTACTCATTAAATTGATACTCTGATGAACTCAGGGGTTTCCACCACAAGCAATGCCCCAAAGCAGTTCAGGGGCATAACGGGGCCATTTTTGCAGTAACAGCAAATACAAACTTTGAGGTCTCCTTTTTCTCAGCCATCACTTGTTGTTGTAAGGCATCTAAAGAATACAAAAACAAACAGGAAGTTAGAACTGCACAATGTTCACAAAGCCGATGTCAGCAGGTGTTTCATGAAGTTCTGCCCCTCCTTCTGAATGATAAACACTGCCACGGTGAACTGCTCAAGGTCTCCCTCACAATCATCTGTCTGGTTATCCTAAAGTAGTGTACATAAAACAAACAAGTTTCAGTGCCTTTTGCTATCATAACTACAAAATACACAAATTTAGACGTTCTGAAAAACAAATCAAAATAGAATATGCTGACATACAACTCACAAGGTACTCTTTGATGAGGTCTTCAGGATTTTCTCTCAGGAAAAAGATAAGGGCCTTCAGGACACACTCTTCTCAGGTAAATGTTCTCAGTCTGTGATAAAACAATTGTAATTATTTTTCTTATTTAAAAAAAAAAAAAAAATCTGTAATAGGGAATCAGGTTTTGCAGATATGTGAAAGCAAAGGACAGGAAGATATAAAAATTTACAAAACTAAAATAATTTGTATTAATGACTGACCAGATTTGCAATTAAGAAATGCATCTGAACCAGTCATTTGTTGCATTTTTAATTTAGTCTGAAAATTAAACATGCATCAACAAATCATAAATTATCTTTACACCCATATTTAATTATTCTAGATCAAAGGGATAGTTCACCCAAAAATTAAAATTTGATGTTAATTTACTTACCTTCAGGCCATCCAAGATGCAGGTTTCTTTTTTTCCTTCAGTACAAATGTAAAGAATATTTTAGCTGATAGTCTATCCAAGTCTAAAGTTTGTTAATGAGGATAACATGCAAGTCAATAGACAACATGGATTTTACTCAGACATATCCAACAGTAGTCATTAATATTATCTATTAACAGTTATAGCAGGTTTTATAAAAATGACTTACCATGAATTGCAAAATGTCCTTAGTCGTCAAACAACACAGAAAAGCTTTAAATCCTAAGGAGAGAAAAAATTGTGCAGTATTTATAAGTGGTCTAAAATTGTTTCCTACTGGTCAATTAATTAGTTGTGTAAACACTCTTTCTACTATTAAAAAAAAAAAAAAAATGATTATTTCGTCATTCATCATTATTTTGGGCTAACAAATAGATAAATAAATCAGAGCTATCATTTCAAGACAAATAAAAGATCAGATAAACATTACTTTAAAGACTAAAGTCAATGTTTCAAATTTCTGACGCTGCATACACGGTAAAAGGATGCATTTATTTTAAAAAATATGTTATACATATACTTCCAAGGTCCAAACTGAATACATTTCTATAAAACAAACGAGTAAAGGAAACATCTTGTATAAATAGGACATATTCAGTAACGTAGCTTGGCGCTAACCTGTATAGCCAATCGCAAATGGTCGTGCAAATTCAAAAGTTCCGTTAGTATCCATGTTCACAAACTACGTTAATTAACTCTAAAACATACATTCAAACGTTGCATTATCGAGTATATTAATTAAAGCAAATTTCCAAGATCAACCTACCTTTCATCCAAGACCGGGGAGAATATCGTCGAGCAGAAAGTTCAAGACGCTCGTGCGTGACGTCACGTCAGAGAAACTTCTGATGCGCGGTCCTTAAAGGGAAATTGTACGTTGGCTGCAAGTGAGTATTTGTGAATTTCTATGTGTTTAGAAAGAGTGTACAATACTAAGTTACAATTCGGAAAGCAGAAAGACAAATTAAATAGACTTAAATAGTTATAGTAATATATAGTATAGTATAATTATAGTAATAATATATACTATAGTTATAGTAATATTCACTTTTTACAGTGTAGCTAGCCAACTTTAGAGGGTTGGAGACGTTTTCCATGAAGGGGGAGTTTTGAAAACAATAATACTACTACTACTACTACTACTATGTGAATGTGAATAAAGTTTTGAATGAGGGGACAGATGGATTGACAGTAAGCCTCACCAGTGGAGAATTAAGCTGACCAAAAATCAACATTGATTCAATGTTTGTCTTTTCAACACTGAAAAGCATGGAATTATCAACATTGATCCAATATTATTTAGCATTGAATTTTCAACATTGGTCCAATATTTTTTAGCATCGAATTTTCAACATTGATCCAATATTATTTAGCATTGAAATTTCAACCTCAACCAAAATGATGATTCTGATGGAATTTCAACATTGAATCAATGTCACATTGCTGTCTGGGTTGGGTATACAAATACTTGTACAAACGCGGGTCTTCAACCTCCTCTCATGTCCACTTTGTTGCTTCTATTTTCGTCTTCTGTGGTTTGTATTAGCATTTTCATCGTCTTCTTCGACTAGTTCCAAAGACTTTAGAAGACGGTGCTACATATGGTAGAAAGTGCAACACGCAGCAATAAGTTCTCATTAAAAAAACTACCCGGATGACCTTCCTCCGGCGAGATTCTGAAGTGTGCATACGATGGACACTTTACTATCCCACGAGGCAACGCGAGAGGATTTATGAATGGCAGTGAAGCGACATAACTGACGCTGGTCACATGATAATGACAACATGCAGAATGTAATGTCCAGATTACATTCATACTACACACATTCATAATATATAGAACACACTTTTCTAGCGGTCTTTAAGTAATTACTTATTCAAAATAAGTACCTACTACTCAAGAGAGTATGCGCTTTTTGACACAGCTCTCCTTTGACACTAAAATGAAATCGAAGCAATTAAAAAACGAAATGACAAAGATGGACAAAATCAAGTCCTGTCCCACATTTTTTCTTTAGAGAACCCGTTTCACTCGGATAAATGTCACAATAGGGAAGAAGAGATATTCGGAATTTACTCTCCATTTTCTAACACAACAACAACAGCAACAACAAAAAACACACACAAACAAACTACATGTTCTAAAATTTTCTCAAATCTAACATGATTAATGTAAATGTTAAATTTTTAACATTTACATTGAATTTTTTAATCAAAATGTCATAACTTGCATGACAGACTTCTATTTTGTAATGTGTGCAAGACTTCTCCAATAATTTGTCCACTGATTTCATGGTGACTTTAACAGCAACTAACAGGCAATCCCTTGTTCTGTCTCTATTCGAGAGACAGATATTAGCAATGGGCAAGTGAACAGTACACTGGCAGTGAGCCAAAGACATTAACCACATCCCCATTCTTTCACTCTGACCCTCCTCATTGCCTCCTGGAAGGTGAATAGGCATGATGTGACAGTGGGTCTATGTGAACAAAAGCAGGGATTATACAGATGTTGCGTGTGAGTTCAGAGCTCAGGGATTACCTCTGAACTGAGAGTAGGAGTGTGTCTCCCTGTGAACATCGTCACAGTGCCATGCTGTAGGTTATACGGCAGTGTTTACTTGGCTGGTATGAAGGGGCGTCGTGCCCCACGGATTTGTGGCTGCTTATGCTTCTGTCAGAAAGTTTTGGCCAGGTGTGATTGCTGCTTTAGACAGCAAGGTAAGAGATCCATATGTTGCTCTGTCACTTTTGACTATAGTCAGATGTTGCATCAAATCTCATTTGTATTTGCATTGTGTTTTGGTAGGCTTTGCTGTTTTTAAGGGATGGGCTATATGTGCCCGGCATACTTGATTAGACCAAAAACATGAATTCATACTTTACACATTTTGGATCTTGAAAAAGATTCTTTTGCTTGTAATCCGAGTGTATTATAGCACTGTTCTGCTGCTTCATCATAATACCTGCAGTTTGTAAAAGTGACAAACCATTTCTTAATATTGTTATTTTGTCAGTATCCTTTTACACAGACTATCTATAGGAAATGTTTTATTTCTGATGCATTGTGTGTGTGTGAATGGTTGTTTTATAGGTTATTGCAGGATTATGGTTATGTGACCTTTAAAAACAGCTAATCCATGCACAGAAAAAGTAGAATCCATTCTGTTCTTTCCCTCAATCTCTCTCTCAAAGTCTTTCCTTTTGCCCTTCAGATAGGGCATGTTTCTCCCATATTGCGCTGTAAAGCTTTTAAATCAAGGGAAAAAACAAACCTATAAACATTTTTAAACTGTATCATCTGCTTATAAGGCAGAATCTCTTGTGCTTCCAGTTATATTTATATTCCACCTTTCATCATGACTATGTGGAAAACTCAGCAAAAATAACTGCAAAGATGAATAGTAATGGTGGAACTGGAAATTCCCTTGTGATATATCTTATTACTCTCTGCATCTCCCAATTCTCTCCTTATTAAATCATCGCACAACATACGCTACTATTCAAAGGTTAACATTTTTATTATTATTTTTTAATATATTTTGAAGGAAT
Organism: Coreius guichenoti; assembly: GCA_039654105.1. Taxonomy (NCBI): domain Eukaryota; kingdom Metazoa; phylum Chordata; class Actinopteri; order Cypriniformes; family Gobionidae; genus Coreius; species Coreius guichenoti. Next base: position 30,442,294 of record CM077180.1, on the reverse strand, counting down.
TTAATATTTTTATTAAGCATTAAATTGACCGAAAGTGACAGTGAATAAACTTTTACTTTGTTGCAAATAATATTAATAATAATTCGTTACATTCATATAGCGCTTTTCTGGGTACGCAAAGCGCTTCACATGGGATCTCCTCAACCACCACCAATGTGCAGCATCCACCTGGATGATGCGACGGCAGCCATACTGCACTCTATTTCGAAGGACATCCTGGGATTTTTAATGACCACAGAGAGTCAGGACCTCGGTTTAACGTATCATCCGAAGAATGGTGCTTTTTGACAATATAGTGTCCCCGTCACTATTAGGACCCACACAGACCACAGGGCGAGCACCCCCTACTGGCCTCACTAACACCTCTTCCAGCAGCAACCTATTTTTTCCCTAAAAATTCTATTATTATTAATAAATAAAAATAAATAAAAAATCAAGAAAAAAGGACTTTATTTATGGCAAAAGAATGGCCAGAGTTGATGGAAATAAAGGTCGCTGCTAATGAAATTAGGTCTTCTAACCCCTGTTTTATCAATCGAGCAGTGCATATTCACTGTATATCATTTAATTATGCATATAGTTATAATCTGTTATATTTGCAGACCTAAAAATGCCATACAATAATTTGTCAAATGTTGTTATAATATTTTTCTAGCAGAGTTCTGATAATCACAGCCTCCATTTTTTTTTGTTTTACCATAAATATGACAATTTATTCAGTGCTGTTTGTTTTTTTGTTAAAGGGTTAGTTCACCCAAAAATAAAAATTCTGTGATTAATTACTCACCCTCATGTCGTTCCAAATCCGTAAGACCTTTGTTCATCTTCGGAACACAAATGAAGATATTTTTGATGAAATCTGAGAGCTTTCTGACCCCCCTATAGACAGCAACGTTATTACCACTTTCAATGCCCAGAAAGGTAGTAAAGACATCATTAAAATAGTCCATGTGAATACAGTGGTTCAATCTTAATGTTATGAAGCGACGAGAATACTTTTTGTGCGCAAAAAACAAAAACAAAATTAATGACTTTTATTCTCTTTAAACAATTTATTCTCTTCCATGTCAGTCTCCTATGCTGTTCACGTAGTAAACACAGTGCAGCGCTTACAGGTTCTACGTCAGAACGCCGGCTCAGTATTGGCCACTGATTGGCCAGCTCCTGCGTCAGCATCACACGCAAGCTTCGTTGTACTCACGTGAACCGCATCGGCCAATAGTGAGCCGGCGTTTTTGGGGGGGTTTTTGCGCAAAAAAAGTATTCTCGTCACTTGATAACATTAAGGTTGAACCACTGTATTCACATGGACTATTTTAATGATGTCTTTACTACCTTTCTGGGCCTTGAAAGGGATAACGTTGCAGTCTATGTGGGGTCAGAAAGCTCTCGGATTTCATCAAAAATATCTTAATTTGTGTTCTGAAGATGAACGAAGGTCTTACGGGTTTGGAACGACATGAGGGTAAGTAATTAATGACAGAATTTTCATTTTTGGGTGAACTAACTCTTTAAGCACCTGTTTTTTGGAAGTGTTTGCTTTAAAGATCTTCTATTATCTTTCTCTCTCTTTATCTCTCTTTCTCTCTCTCTCTCTCTCTCTCTCTCTCTCTCTCTCTATTACTTTGTTTCTGCCTCTGTAGAGTCATACACTTTGACAGAGCTCGGCGATGTCTCCTTGCCTACTGATACACCTTCGACCTCCGTCTCCATTGATGACCTCTCTCCGATCTCACCCAGCAATTATCAGCCTCTTTCCACTAGACGGCCATCTACCACATCTACCCACTCTCTCAAGGCCCTCAAAAGATGGTTGAGCAGCCCAGTTCGAAAGCTGAGTCTGGGAGGAGGTGGCAAGGGTCAGAGCTCAAAGGTCATTCAGAGCCCAGATGGGTCAGCCTATATGTTTTTACCTCTCTCAACTGCTCGAAGCCCATTGAGCCCAATAGAGAAGTCCAAAAAACTGCCCCACTCCTACAGATCTCTGGTATGCACATAATTTATACTACTGTTCAAAAATGTGGCGTCAGTAAGATTTTTAAAAAGAAATGACTTTTATTCAGTGAGTATGCATTAAATTAATCAAAAGTGACAGTAAAAACTCACAAAACTTACAAAAAAAAAATCAATTTCAAATAAATGCTGTTCTTTTGAACCTTCTGTTTATCAGAGAATCCTGAACAAAAGTATCAGGGTTTCCACAAAAATATTAAGCAGCACAACGTTTTTCAACTGTGATATAAATTAATAAAAGCACAAAATCAGCATATTAGAATAATTTTGAAGGATCATGTGAACATATTAAAATATATTAAATAGAAAACACTTCTTTTAAATTTTAATAATATTTCACAATATTACTGTTTTTACTGTATTTTTGAGTGAATAAATGTAGCCTTGGTGAGCATGAGACTTGTTTCAAAAACACACTAAAACTTTTGAACGGTAGTGTATATCACAGATAGAGAGGGGGTAAATGTAATTTTTTATACTGTATATAATACTAAAACCGTACACTTTCTTGTCCTGTGGCATGCAGGACTGTGGTGAACTTTCAGGGCCAACATCTCCTGACAGTCCCTATTACCCAAGATACCTAAATGATCTCTTACAGGTACTACACAACTGATGGTCAGTACTGTATAATTGTACTTAACTGTCTGATGATTTGTGCTTGTGATGGCTAATGAGTCCCAATTTCAGAGGCATCAGTCTTGCGATGTGCATTCTGGGGAGAGAGGTGCCTCCTTAACTGATGAGACACATGTACAATCGCTGAGCCTAGAGGATGAAGAGCAGGAGAGAAGAACTGCCTTAGAGAAAACCATGTAGGTATTTGATTGATGGTGACCCCAAACCCATGGTTTCTGGAATAAAATATTATTAATAATCCTGCTCCAAATCTGACATACGTCATAACTTACTCATAGATATGTGCTGACAGAGCTGGTCGAGACAGAGAAGCTGTATGTGGAAGATCTGGGGCTTGTAGTGGAGGTAACACATACAGTAAATGCATTCAATCCTATGAATAGAAGAGCTTAGTCATTCTCTCATTTTAACTCTCACTTTCTCCCTTCTCCAGGGTTATATGGCTACAATGAAAAGTGCTGGGGTGCCTGAGTATTTGGTAGGAAAGGATAAAATTGTGTTTGGGAACATTCATCAGATCTATGACTGGCACAAAGAGTAGGTCAACTATTGATAAGATCTGTGCCCATTGAGGTGTGTATACCTGACCTTCTTACAGCTCCTACCTTTTTTGTATTTAAACAGCTATTTTCTTGGAGAGTTGGAGAAATGTGTGTCTGAACCTGACCTGCTAGCACAACTGTTTATCAAACATGTAAGTCTATGTTTTATTTCCTTCTCGTGTAAGTTAGACAACTGATGATACAGTCGATATATAATGTAGTAATTTGTATTACATAATTTGAAACATTTTCTGAGGAACAAATATGTCTGTGTGTTTCCCAGGAGAGACGGCTCAATATGTATGTGGTCTACTGTCAGAACAAGCCGAAGTCAGAGCATATCGTCTCAGAGTACATTGAAACCTATTTTGAGGTAATTTATACTGAAATGTGGCCATTTTTACTATTTGGTGTATGAGGGAAAGGTCTATGAATATCCTGTGCTCTTTCTTAATGTAGGAACTGAGACAACAGCTGGGTCACAGACTGCAGTTAAATGACCTGCTCATCAAACCTGTTCAGAGAATCATGAAATATCAGCTGCTGCTGAAGGTGTGTTAATGTGAGCTAGTACACAATTACACACTCATTCAAAAAAGCTACTTCTTCTAATGGTGCATTTTTTTTTCACCTGTAGTTTCAGTCATTCTCTATTTATTCTTTATTTATATAGCGCTTTTTACGATACAGATTGTTTCAAAGCAGCTTTACAGTTATAACAGGAAAATAATGCAACAAAATTTGTTTCGGCTGATCAGCCGCTCTGGAGATAACAGTGATGTCATCGTCCAGCTCAGTTCAATTCTCATACAATGGTGTCAATTTAGGCAGATCAGTAATGTAGTTGAATATGTAGTGTCCCCAACTAAGCAAGCCAAAAGCCAAAGGCGACAGAGGCGACAGTGGCAAGGAAACAAAATTCCATCAGGTGACAGAATGGAGAAAAAAACCTTAGGAGAAACCAGGCTCAGTCAGGGGGCCAGTTCTCCTCTGGCCAATGAACGAACAGTGCATGATTATGATTCACGCAGCATTACAGGTCAGAAGTCAGATTAGATCGGAACATTCAGAATATTTGTCCAGTTCCATCTGGTTGAAGATCGGAGTCATCACGCCGGAGACGGGCTTGTTGAGGACCAGTGCCACTGGCTGTCGTGTCGATGAGGCCTTCACGGGGGAGAGTCTAGTTGACAGGATCGCTGCAGACACTTCAGCGTTGCGTTGTGGTCGTGTCTAGGCGCAGGTCCACCATCTGATCTGGATCCGGCGTGGATCCGGCTGACTACAGTAAACCTTGGGATAAACCGAGAGACTAATATTAGCGTAGATGCCATTCTTCTTATGATGTAAATGAGTACATCGGGTGTTATAGGAAGTGTTCCCGGTTCCGGCTGACCTAGTTAATGCATCCTAACAATCATTTAACTGATTTGAATAATAGAAATTGATAATGTTCTATGTGTATGCCATAGTAAAGATATGTCTTTTTAGTCTAGATTTAAACTGACAGAGTGTGTCTGCTTCCCGAACAATGTTAGGAAGACTGTTTCAAAGTTTAGGTGCTAAATAGGAAAAGGATATTCTAGGTATTATCAACTGGCCAGAAAAGAGTATAATGCGTTAAGAGCTCGCTCAAGTACTGGGGAGCTAAACCATTTAGTGCTTTTAAGTAATAAGCAAGATTTAAAAATGTATGCAATGTTTAATAGGGAGCCAGTGCAGTGTTGACAGAACCTGGCTAATATGGTCATACTTCCTGGTTCTAGTAAGAACTGTGTTTTGGATCAGTTTGTTTATTAAGCGTGCAGGGCAACCACCCAGTACAATAATCTATAATCTATAATACAATAATCTAGCCTTGAGGTCATGAACGCTGTTCAGCATTTTGCATTGAGAGTATATGTCGTAATTTAGATGTATTTTTACGATGGAAGAATGCGGTTTTACAGATGCTAGAAACCTGGCTTTCAAATGAAAGATTGGTATCAAAGAGCACACCCAGGTTCCTAACTGACAACGAAGACTTGAAAGCGCAGCCATCAAGTGTTCTAGTGACAGTATTCTAGGTTACTACATGCAGAGGTTTTTTGTCCAATAATTAGAAACTCTGTTTTTTCAGAATTAAGTAGTAGGAAATTACTAGTCATCCAAATTTTTATATCAGCTATGCATTCCGTTAATCTTGTGAATTGGTAAATTTCGTCGGGGCGCGAAGAAATATAGAGCTGAGTATCATCAGCATAACAGTGAAAACGAATGCCATGCTTCCTAATGATATCTCCTAAGGGTAGAATCTCTCAAACTGATAACGGTCAGATAAGTATGATTTGGTATCAAATGCAGCACTGAGATCCAATAACACTAATAGAGAGATACAACCACGAGCGGATGATAAGAGCAAATCATTTGTAACTCTACTGAGAGCAGTCTCAGTACTATGATATGGTCTAAATCCTGACTGGAAATCCTCGCAGATACCATTTCTTTTAAAAAGGAACATAGTTGTGAGGATACTGCCTTTTCTAGTATTTTTGACAGAAAGGGTAGATTTGAGATCGGCCTGTAATTGACTAATTCTCGATCAAGTTGTGTTTTTTTAATAAGAGGTTTAATAATAGCCTGCTTAAAAGCTTTCGGTACCTAATGACAAAGATGAATTAATGATTTTAAGAACAGGATCTATGACCTCTGGAAGCATATCTTTCAGTAGCTTAGTCGGTATAGGGTCGGTATACATGTTGTTGATTTAGATGATTTAACGAGTTTAGACAATTCTTCCTCTCCTATAGCAATGAATGAATGGAATTTTTCCTCAGGGATACTACAATGCACTGTCTGATGCGATACTGTAGTGGACGGTTTCATGGTTTTAATTGTCTCCCTAATATTATCAATCTTACAAGTAAAGAAGTTCATAAAGTTCATAAACCTCTAGTTTTGTTTTCTTCCTGCTGCGCTCCATTTTTTCTGGCTGCTCTCTTGAGGGCCCGGGTGTGCTCGTTGTACCACGGCGTTGGACTATTTTCTTTAATCTTCTTTAAGTGCAAAGGAGCAACTGTGTCTAAAGTGCTGGAAAAGAGAGAGTCAATAGTTTCTGTTGCAACATCGAGTTCTTCTAGGCTATCTGGGATGCTGAGGAGATCAGGATGAGTATTTATAAAGAAATCTTGAGTGGTAGAAGTGATAGTCCTACCATATTTGTAACAAGGAGTCGGCATTACAGCCTTGGCTAAATGGAGTATACATGAGACTAGATAATGATCTGAGATGTCATCGCTCTGCTGCAGAATTTCAACGGCATCAACATTGATTCCATGTGACAGTATTAGATCTAAATATGATTACATGAGTGGGCTATGAGTGGGTCCTGACACATGTTGCCTAACTCCAATAGAGTTTAGAATGTCTCTAAATGCCAATCCCAATGCGTCTTTTTCATTAATCTACATGGATATTAAAATCACCAACAATTAGGACTTTATCTGCAGCCAGTACTAACTCTGATAGAAAATCAGCAAATTCTTTGATAAAGTCTGTATGGTGCCCTGGTGGCCTGTATACAGTAGCCAGCACAAAAGTCAAACAGGATTTATCATTTGCACTAGATAATGTTACATTAAGCACCAACACTTCAAAGGAATTATATTTGAAACTAGACTTCTCAGTAATACTGAAGATATTACTATAAATTACAGCAACACCTCCCCCCTTTGCCTTTCAGACGAAGCTTGTGTTCTGTCAACCTAACGGGTTTTTGGCCATGGATGAAATATTATTATAATTTAAAATAATTGTTTTCTATTTATATATTTTAAAATATAATTTATTCCTTTGATGGCAAAGCTGAATTTTCTGCAGCTATTATTTCAGTTTTGATCAGATTTGATGCTCAAGTAACAACGATGTTGTTTTCAACATCATCGATGTTGAAAACAGTTTTGCTGCTTTATATTTTTGTGGAAACCATGATTCTTTTTTCTTTTTAGGACTTTTTAGGATTCTTTGATAAATAGAAAATTCAAAAGAACAGCATATATTTTCTGTAACATTATAAATGTCTTTACTGTCACTTTTGATCAATTTAATGCACCTTTGCTGGAAAAATATTTATTAAAAAAAAAAATCATACTGACCTCAAAATTTTGAATGGTAGTATATTATTCAGCGATTCCCATTGCAGAAAAAAATACCTCAGATTTGTACTGTATAGCCAAAATATTATAAATGTTGTCATTGTATAAGCTGACATGAAGTGCATAACAACAAACAGGTATTTAGGAAAGTATTTTGGTGGCTTTTGTTGCTACTTAGTGATTTGTAAGAAAATGAAACAAAACATGCCTGGTTTAACCTCATGGATGTTTTTAAGGTAAAAAAAAAAAATTTAACCCACAGAAACTAAGTCATCGCCTAATTTTTTAAATTTATTCTTGTCCTTTACAAATTAAGGAGCTGAGTTGAAGTCCATATGCCTCTTAGTTAGTATTCTGCCTAAATGCTGTTTATTTACAGGACTTCTTGAAGTACTACACTAAAGCAGGCAGACAAACAGAAGATCTTGAGGTAGGTACAGTCTGTACTGGCTTCTAAAAGTGAGGAAAAGAAAATAAACTCATTATCAGTTGAGATTTTGAATTATTATTCTGTCCTCTTTTTGTGTCCTTATCACAGAGGGCAGTGCAAGTGATGTGTTTTGTTCCAAAGCGATGTAACGACATGATGAATGTTGGAAGACTACAGGGTTTTGAGGTAAGATGAGACTAAAATACCATGCAGAAATGGAAATGGTTTACTTCTCCTTGGACTGCTTTATAGGATCTAAAATGAGCACAGCATGAGTCCATTATTTATAAAAAATAATTCTCTCTCTTATATTCTTTTATAGCTCTCTTACCTATATTTGAAGCTAAAATTTCACTCAGATCACCTGTGATTGATTGGGTTTAAAGGGTCAGCTGAGAGCACAAGGGAAACTCTTGCAACAGGACACCTTTACATTCATTGAGAATGAGAACAGCATCCTCTCCCGTCCTAAGGAGAGAAGGGTGTTCCTCTTTGAGCAGCTTGTCATCCTCAGTGAGCCAATTGACCGCAAGAAAGGCTTTTCCCTGACGGGATACATCTATAAAAACAGCATCAAGGTGAGAAACAGGAGAAAACAGTGGGGGATTGTAGGGAAATTAAATATGAGGGTAACTGTTTATTTCTATATTTGTATCTTTCATAGATTAGTTGTTTGGGCATTGAGGATCATTGCCCAGATGACTCATGTCGGCTGGTGTTGACGTCTCGTAATGTAGATGGAAGCATGCACCGATTCATTCTTTATGCATCAACTCCAGAAATCAGAATGTCCTGGGAAAATGACATCATACAGATGCTGGAGACACAGCGCAACTTCTTAAACGGTATCGTCATCATACTTTTCACGACCCTTCTTTGACCTTGCCATAGATCAGAATTCCTAATGGACAGCGTTCTCTTTCATCTCCTCTATCGCACCCATCATAGCTCTGCAGTCTCCTATTGAATTCCAGAGAAAAGAAATTAAATCCCTCAGCCTGGGAAAGAACATGACAACATCACCCTCACTGAACTCTGACCTGCGACCCTATAGCTCTGCCTCAATGGACCGCCAGGGTCTGCCCTGCTTGCGCTCCTGGAATTCTTCACAACCTTCCACGCCTCACTGAAAGGTCAAGGTTTGTTTGATTGTGACGTTATCATAATTTGTTCATTTTAAATATCCAGAGATCCATCTGGTCTCATAGCATTATATTTTGGTAGAGTATTGGTACTAACGATTTCACTCTCCTCTCCTTTAATTTTCAGCCTTACTGACAGTCCTGCAAAGGCACTTTCTCATCTTCCTCTGCCCTCAACCCGAGCAATAGACAATCTGTTACCCTCAGGAGAACATTATAAAGAGATAAAGGAAGACTTTAAAAGGTCCCTTTTCGAGTTAGTTATGTCCAAAAAAGACTGAATTGATTTAATTATTCATTAAAGCTGAATTATTCTTCCGCCTGCCATTTGATGATAATTCAAACAAACCATAAATCCAATACAAACTTCAGTACTTGAAAAAAGTATTTTGAACCTACAAGACTACATTTTCTGTTACCATAACAAAAAATGAAAGTATTGGACTGTATGCACTAAAGTTTGCGTCAGTGACATAATATTATTTACAAAAGATTGAGATTATATTTGTAGCTACAGATAATCTTATTTCTCGTTCCAAATTATATATAATGTGACACAGAGGATGATTTTAGGCATTCAACATGTCAGGTACTGTAAATTTCAGGTATGTGTTGATCCTCTTGTAAAAAGACATTGAAGATCAAGCTATCCAATTTGTTTAATTCAGATGTTTTCATTAGCATTGTATATTTAGTGAATGACTAGATTTTCATTTTGAAAGCTGTCAATTAAAAGATTCTCAAGTTATCCCAGACTTCTGTATGTCTACTATATTCTAACTTTACTCACCATATACAAGTTTTACACGGTTCTTCAGGAAGACAGAAGACATGACAAATGTTATCACCAAAGCCTTTATCTCATTCCATTCAACAACAAATGCTTTTTCTTACATTTACAAAAAAAAGAGGAAAAAACATTTATTTTCTTTTGTTCTTAAGGGACTTTTGCATACTACATAGTTCTTTTAAAAAAATGATCAATAGGCAGCCACACTTTTTGGGGTGGGGGGAGAGAGAGAATTTGTTAGATTTGTATTAGAGATACGAAACACCAACAGAAATTAAAAGTCATGCAGACACAGTGAGAAACCCAGAGATGAGGAGACAGAATCATTGCAGTGACGTGAGGAAGCAGGGAATTAAAATAGTAATCAAAAAGTCAATCTCATAATTTCATACACAGCCAGAGATATTCAGCTTCTTACTTCTGTTCAAGCTCCCGTCCCATTAAGCTCATCTAAAACTAACCGTAAGAATCAAGTAGCCTTAAACCAATTCTTTTGCATGCTCTCTTTTTGATCTTACGCTCATGCTTACACCTGAATATGCAGGGCAGCTAAATGGACCAAACGGCATCATAGCAACTCTATACTTAGTATTGCAGGACTGCATCCTCCACTTGTCTTTTTCAGGACTGAAATAAGCTCAATGACTGGTAGAGAGTGATAAAATACAATTTAAAATAATTTTAGGTCCCACTTTATTTTAAGGTGTCCTTACAGTGTAATTACACATTTAAGTACTGAGTAATATTAATTAACTACATGTACTTACTGTAGGGTTAAGATCAAGGTTAGTTGCATGTAATTATGCATTCTTTAGTAACTATGTTACATAGACACTAAAATAAAGCGTTACCGAATTTTATACCTTTTTCTGTGTTTTGAGGGGGTGTCGCATAGCATTCAAAAGTTTTCAATTTCATTTTACACCTTTGCATGTTGTATTGTATTTATTAAACTCCATTACGTACTGAACCTCTGAGCTTTTTCATTTCCTTCACCTCTTTTAAGGCTTTTTGGACAGCCATGCACTTATTTACTCCTGTATGGTACCATTTTTAGACAGGATGTAACAGAAAAGGAAGAGAACTATCACTCACACAACACACACACTCACAGAGAAATGTATAATCTTTGACAAGGCCATAATGTTGAATGTTATTTGAAGAATTTGTGGTTCAATGGATAATGTAGCAAACAGTCGTTAGGGCCTCATGCGTTTCATGAGCGACAATGTAAAGCCCACTCAATGTAGTTTAAAAACGCTTATCTCTCTCTCACACACACATAAAAACAAACAATATACAAACAAACATAACAAAAATTATGGTGTACATTGGATTAGACAGCGAATACACCAGATTCTTACATGTTTTTACTCTACAGAAGGTGGCTGCATACAGTACTACTCCTTATCAAATATACAGTACTAGTCAAAGGTTTGGACAAACTGTTTTTCATGATCTTAAAGACCCTTTGATCTTAACTTTTTTTTTGTTGAGAAATATATACATAGTGCCTAAGTCTTTACAAAACGTAATTTTAAATTAAATTATTGGGCCGAATTTGGCTACTTAGAGAAGCTAAAATATAAAATTTATTTTTGATTAATTTTTTGGGTCTCAATCAATGTTTTTATCACACAAGTTATTACAAAATGTGGAAAATAGTAATAATAATAATAATAATAAAGAATGAAATGTGTCCAAATTTGACTACTGTAGATATCACCTAAAAAGTTTTCTTTTATAGGGACTTCTTCAGTATTTGCACATCTGTGCTATTTACTCTGAAGAGTCTATTAATATTGCTCTTTTGGTTTTAGTAAGGTTAGTTGTCTCAGCCATTCTGCATAGCAAAAGCATCTGACTGGAGATTTTCCACCAGTAAACTGGCTTTGCATGAAATCCAGCTCAAACACAATAAAAATGCCATTACAGTAAATGCCTTTGGGCTATACCCTCATGATGGGTGATTGCTAACTAAATTTATAAAGATGGCATTGGACTTCACATTGCTGCTTCACATGTGGCTGACATTTTAACCAGGCTGCATGCTTCAGTACAATGGGACGAAATCTAAAAAAGACCCCAGAATCAAGTAAATAAATACGTACAAAAAATAAATAAGCTATACCAAGACAGTGATTCAGCCTTTGGCACAGTCACTCTTTAGAACAGAAAAATATCAAATTCAGGGTTTACTGATATACAATGAATCACCCATCTATCTCTCGCTTAGAAATCTGTCGGAGTGTGTATGTGAGAGGGAGAGAGATCATGAGAGTGATATGTTGGATTGTCTGTGGTTTTAGGTTGCTAATGATGTTCAGTCTGTTCCTTCTTTCAGTGACGCTGAGGGTCTGGTCTCTCCAATTGAAGTCCATTTGTTTTAGTGCAAACGTACAGAGAGATGACCCTCAATAAAACACAGACAGACACACAGGTACACACACGATTAATGCCAGACAGGGAGATGATGTGACATTCCATACGAATGTCCCAAAGAAAGTGTCTCCCTTTAACTGGATTGAAAAATTCTAAAAGTCATGGTTCGAAATGTTTACCTCTGCAGTTTTCTCTTCGTTCTTCAGTTTCTAGTTCTTTCAAAAATAAATATTCTGTCATAGTTTACTTACTCCCATGTCATTTTGGGGCTTGGAAGTGCCACAACAGTAAATGATGACAGAATTTTCATTTTTGGGCTCACTATCCCTTTAAATGTGATATTGAAACATGATTGGCTGATGGCTGTGCATCATTTACAGAATGGTTTGATCTGTATCTAAAGAATTCTTCTAAACAAAAATAAAGCTAAAGAAAGGCGACACAAAAATACGACATCTTCAGGTATCAAAAAAATGTTAATCAGCCATCACTGCACATCTCATCCGCCAGTCATGTTCGATCACATTAGGACACTTTCCCTTACTCACATGGGTCCATATACAGTATACACAGCACACCTCCAGTGTCTTCAGTTCAGTTGTGTGTTAGACACTGGAAGCGGTTTTTGAAGTACAAGAGGCCATTTTTGGTGTGTGTCGCATCAGATGAAGCAGGGGGGTAACGGAACTTTGCGTAAGTTTTGTCGCTTTCCGACTGGCCCCACGGGAGCTTGATCTTAGTGGCGTGGTTCACAATGACATCATCACACGACCCAACATGCAGGGAGCCGAGCCCATCAATAAAAAACTCTGTAAAACAAAATATGGAAATAAGAAAATTAGTTTAGTCTCTGTGAACCATGGTGTTTCTTTGTGTCCGTGTAACTGTAATTTCTTCAGTCTACAATGATGATGACAATTGCTGTCTCTTTAATATTGCAAAAAGTCATATATGTTTGAAACAAAATGAGAGATTATATACACACACACAGTAACATTCAAAAGTTTTAGGTCAGTAAGTTGTTTTTAATGTTTTTGAAAGAAGTCTCTTCTGCTCATTAAGACTGCATTTATTTGATCAAAAATACAGTAAGAACAGTAATATTGTAAAATATTACTTTGGTAACACATTTTACATTAAGGTTCCCTTTACAAATGCATTATAAATCATTGATAAGCAGTTATAACTGCATAAATAAAAAGGGCAACTTGAACGCAATACCTGCCAAATAGTGAGCCATCTTTAACTCGCTTGTTATAAATGCTTAATAAATGTATTTTTTTCACACTTATTTAACTCAAAACCAGATTCCTGACTTACTTCCTGATGTAGCAAAATTTGTGAATTTTTTTAAATGGTTCACTTTACATTAAGGTTCACTTTTACAGGTTATTAATGTCTGTAAGACATGAAAAAATGGTTTACAGATGTCCACCCTACATTAAGGTTCACAGGTAACTAATACTGGATTTTTTTTTTTTTTATTATTATTATTATTAATATCCCATCAAGTTATGGTTGTGCTCATTTTTTTTTTTAAATAAAGTTTGATCATTTCATCTTGATAAACAAGAAGAATATACATTTCTGTGGATAGGCATCATGACCTTTTTGCAGAGTTTGGGTAAGACTGAGTAACTTCTGATAAGCAACATAGTAAGAAAAGTGACATAAGTCATGAAATATTAATGAGAAAACCACAAATACAACACCCTTCAGTCTTACTATGATAGTCAGTTTTTGCTAGATCAGGAAATAAATCAGGAATCTGGTTTTAGGTTAAATAAGTGTGAATAAATACATTTATTAAGCATTTATAACATGCAAGTTCAAAATGTCTCACTATTTGGCAGGTATTGTGTTAAAGCCACCCTTTATATTCATGCAGTTATAACTGCTTATCAATTATTTATAAATGCCTTGTCACAATTTAATGTATTATTGCTGAATTATAGTATTATATTATATAATTTAAAAAAAAAAAAAATAATACACTAATAATTTGATAACATAAAAATGTTATCTTCTGCAGATCTCAAAATGAAATTATATTTTCATACTGTACATGTATAGCATTTAAAACTATTGATTATGATTCTTAGTATTTAACTTCTTAAAATAGTATAGAATTGTACTATTGGCAATAACATAAAAAAAACAATTAGCTCATCAGTATCTGCTAGAATTTAATAATCAGTGCATCCCTAATTTATGAGTTTGATTTTTGCTAAATACTGCAAAGTATTGTACAATACTTTGTATTCTACTGTACAAATTGTGAATAAAAAAGGAATGCAATAATTTACAAATCTCATAAACTTATTTTATTCACAATAGAATATAGATAACATATCAAATGTTGAAAGTGAGACATTTTGAAATGTCATGCCAAATATTGGCTCATTTTGGATTTCATGAGAGCTACACATTCCAAAAAAGTTGGGACAGGTAGCAATAAGAGGCCGGAAAAGTTAATTGTACATATAAGGAACAGCTAGAGGACCAATTTGCAACTTATTAGGTCAATTGGCAACATGATTGGGTATAAAAAGAGCCTCTCAGAGTGGCAGTGTCTCTCAGAAGTCAAGATGGGCAGAGGATCACCAATTCCCCCAATGCTGCGGCGAAAAATAGTGGAGCAATATCAGAAAGGAGTTTCTCAGAGAAAAATTGCAAAGAGTTTGAAGTTATCATCTACAGTGCATAATATCATCCAAAGATTCAGAGAATCTGGAACAATCTCTGTGCGTAAGGGTCAAGGCCGGAAAACCATACTGGATGCCGTGATCTTCGGGCCCTTAGATGGCACTGCATCACATACAGGAATGCTACTGTAATGGAAATCACAACATGGGCTCAGGAATACTTCCAGAAAACATTGTCGGTGAACACAATCCACCGTGCCATTCGCCGTTGCCAGCTAAAACTCTATAGGTCAAAAAAGAAGCCATATCTAAACATGATCCAGAAGCGCAGGCGTTTTCTCTGGGCCAAGGCTCATTTAAAATGGACTGTGGCAAAGTGGAAAACTGTTCTGTGGTCAGACGAATCAAAATTTGAAGTTCTTTTTGGAAAACTGGGACGCCATGTCATCCGGACTAAAGAGGACAAGGACAACCCAAGTTGTCATCAGCGCTCAGTTCAGAAGCCTGCATCTCTGATGGTATGGGGTTGCATGAGTGCATGTGGCATGGGCAGCTTACACATCTGAAAAGGCACCATCAATGCTGAAAGGTATATCCAAGTTCTAGAACAACATATGCTCCCATCCAGACGTCGTCTCTTTCAGGGAAGACCTTGCATTTTCCAACATGACAATGCCAGACCATATACTGCATCAATTACAACATCATGGCTGCGTAGAAGGATCCGGGTACTGAAATGGCCAGCCTGCAGTCCAGATCTTTCACCCATAGAAAACATTTGGCGCATCATAAAGAGGAAGATGCGACAAAGAAGACCTAAGACAGTTGAGCAACTAGAAGCCTGTATTAGACAAGAATGGGACAACATTCCTATTCCTAAACTTGAGCAACTTGTCTCCTCAGTCCCCAGACGTTTGCAGACTGTTATAAAAAGAAGAGGGGATGCCACACAGTGGTAAACATGGCCTTGTCCCAACTTTTTTGAGATGTGTTGATGCCATGAAATTTAAAATCAACTTATTTTTCCCTTAAAATGATAAATTTTCTCAATTTAAACATTTGATATGTCATCTATGTTGTATTCTGAATAAAATATTGAAATTTGAAACTTCCACATCATTGCATTCTGTTTTTATTCACAATTTGTACAGTGTCCCAACTTTTTTGGAATCGGGTTTGTACTCGTGTGTTTGCACTCCATTGAAAACTCACCCAGATGAGCAACACGGGCTAGCCGGGGGTCAAAGCCAACCTGCTGCACTTTATCTGTCCTGGCAAGAAAGAAATTGATGACTCCATCAGTGACCACGCAGTGAGGAAACCCCTGGATGATATGATGGAAGCCTCGTCGCATGTGCAGACAGTCCCCGTCTTCCTCTCCAGCCTCAATTGAGATTGTCTGCCTGTAGGTGGCAGTGTAGCCTGTAGCTTCACGCACTGCTCCTCCAACCTAAACACACACAGCAGCCAAACACTAAGAACAATGCAGAGAAGATAAATCGAAGCGGAGGACACCCTTTAGTACAGGGTATCTCTTTTCATTAAAAAAAACCCCACAGTTAATCTATTTTGTCTCTTTCTCTTTATAAAAGTTGTCTCCTTCTCCAGGGCATGTCTCCAGCTGTGTGGTTGTGCGCACAGAAGACTTGTTCACTGTAAAGGTCACATAAATGACTTTATATTGACTCTATAGAAATCTTTACCATTCAAAAATCTACCTTTATAGGCATCAGAGTACTCAAAATGTAACAAAATTCAAACAAACATGTGTTGTTCCAAAAATATCTTCCTTTTGGAACTATTTGAACCATTTTGAACTTTACAGACACGGACAATTGTCTCCTCTGTTTGAATTCCAGCAATCACTGCCAGACTTGGAGAGTAGGAAGGTCTCACAAAGCCTGTTTAGCTCAGTGTTTAACTGTATGAAAAACGGGAATTGTCAGAAGAAAACAATTTTTTCAAAACCCCATTCTCAGAGGGAAATTCCACTAAGCAATACTTTTAGTACAGCCATCTGCACCAGCTCTGTGAGATGAAAACACAACTGTGAGGTTATGAGAAGTGTGTCTACTCCTACTGCTGTTGGCCTTACCAACACATTTAAAATGAAAACTCCCTCAGAAACTCCCTCTAATGCTCACCCAAGGCGTGAAGCCTAAGGTGTGCATTATTTTTTTTCTAATAATTTAAAGGCCTGGAGTCAGTTATACTCCTTATACATTTTTATCCTACTGTTTGTTATATTTATTTGCTTGGTCAGTGTCTTTGTGGGTTTTGGTTGTTTTGCTGTTGTAGTCTATAAGGACCTTTGAAATAACTGAAATCATTTGGCGAAGTGAACTGTAATGCATATTTATTTATTTATTTTTGCTGGAAAGATGTTTGCTAGAATTTTGATGTTTGATATTTTGCTCTATAATGCAATGACATTCATATACTTTGAGTGTCACTTAAGTGTCCAATTATGTTTTGGTGCCACTGTATGGAGCGAAATAAAAATAAAAAAGATACAGGGTTCCTCATTTCTCATTTTTACCATGGCACAGGGAGTTTGTTTTCTCTAAAAACAGTTAAAGAAAAGAACCACATGATGTATAACTCCACTACCACTTGAGAATTTTAATTAGCACAGACTGAGGCTGTTGCTGTGGATATTGTAAGGTGGGACAGTGCCTTCTTGATTAAAGGTTTAACTAGGGACTCTACCAGTTCCAAAGGTATAAGTTCCTTACCACAAGAGGGACCTGAAGAAACTCTTTGCTTCCTGTGCAATGGAAAAAGTCCTCAAGGGGTTTTTAAGCCATTGATGTGCACCTGAGCCACCCAACACATACAATGTCTCTGCAATGGCTCTTCCCTATATAAGACTAGGTTATAAGTGTATAGTAAGCTATTGTTTTTTTTTATTTTTTTTATTTATTTGATATATTTATTTGATATATATATATATATATATATACACATGGGCGTCAGAAGCAAAAAAAATGTGGGTGGGTCCTCTCCAAAATTTTTACTGGAGTAGATGCCATTTACATTAAGTACAAATATATAACCTTGTTTACTAAACGTCTGGTTGGGCCAGACAAAATTACGGAAAACACATACTCATTCACAGTAACAATAATGTAGGGGTAAGACGCATGGCATTAAGTTTTGACGCAAATCGACCCGAGGTTCGAATCCGCCTTTTGCCGAACTCGCTCTACTCCCTTTTCCCATCACATATCAGACCGGAAAGGCATTTATTTCTCAGTAAAAATGAAGAAAATATTAGAAAAGTGGTAGGTGTAGGGGTAGGTAAACAGACGTGCTGAATTAGAGACGATAAAAGTGAGTGGGTCCAATATCATTGGTCTTAAAAAGTGGGTGGGTGGGTCCCACCAACATACAATGGTTACGATGCCCATGTATATATACATATATATATATATATATATATTAGTGCTGTCAATCGATTAAAAAAAATAACTAATTAATCGCACATTTTTTCTGTAGCCTAATTAATAACGATTAATCGCACCTAACACTAAAGTTTTTAATATATTTTTACATTGTAATAATTTCACATTTAATCTAATGTAGAAAAATAAAGACAGTATATTTTAAATATGTGATCTAACAGGTAGGAAATATACAGAAATTTAATAAAGTTATCAAACACTTCACAGTCTTCTTCACTGCATAAATTATAAATTAAATATAGATTCATCTTTATTAAAGCTACAAAAGTTCAGTCAAGAGCTGTGAGTGATTTTCTCTTTGTCTTTATGACAGCCCTATATATATAGGACGTGAATAACATTAATTATCTCTTCATCACGGCACCTGTTAGTGGGTGGGATATATTAGGCAGCAAGTGAACATTTTGTCCTCAAAGTTGATGTGTTAGAAGCAGGAAAAATGTGGGGTGCTCTTGTGGGGTGTTCCCGGTCTGCAGTGGTCAATATCTATCAAAAGTGGTCCAAGGAAGGAACAGTGGTGAACCGGCGACTGGGTCATGGGCGGCCAAGGCTCATTGATCCACGTGGGGAGCGAAGGCTGGCCTGTGTGGTCCGATCAAACAGACCAGCTACTGTAGCTCAAATTGCTCAAGAAGTTAATGCTGGTTCTGATAGAAAGGTGTCACAAACAGTGCATCACAGTTTGTTGCGTATGGGGCTGCATAGCCTCAGACCAGTCAGGGTGCCCATGCTGACCCCTGTCCACCCCCGAAAGCGCCAACAGTGGGCACGTGAGCATCAGAACTGGACCACGGAGCAATGGAAGAAGGAGGCCTGGTCTGATGAATCACGTTTTCTTTTTATATCACATGGATGGCCGGGTGCGTGTGCGTCGCTTACCTGGGGAACACATGGCACCAGGATGCACTATGAGAAGAAGGCAAGCTGGGAAACCTTGGGTCCCTTGGGTTACTTTGACACGTACCACCTACCTAAGCATTGTTGCAGACCATGTACACCTTTTCATGGAAACGGTATTCCCTGGTGGCTGTATCCTCTTTCAGCATGATAATGCGCCCTGCCACAAAGCAAAAATGGTTCAGGAATGGTTTGAGGAGCACAACAATGAGTTTGAGGTGTTGACTTGGCCTCCAAATTCCCCAGATCTTAATCCAATCGAGCATCTGTGGGATGTGCTGAACAAACAAGTCCGATCCATGGAGGCCCCACCTCACAATTTACAGTATCTTCTGCTAACATCTTGGTGCCAGATACCACAGCACACCTTCAGGGGTCTAGTGGAGTCTATGCCTCGACAGGTCAGGGCTGTTTTGGCAGCAAAAGGGGGACCAACACAATATTAGGAATATTGTTATGCCTGATCGGTGTATATATACAAACCCGATTCCAAAAAAGTTGGGACACTGTACAAATTGTGAATAAAAACAGAATACAATGATGTGGAAGTTTCAAATTTCAATATTTTATTCAGAATACAACATAGATGACATATCAAATGTTTAAACTGAGAAAATGTATCATTTTAAGGGAAAAATAAGTTGATTTTAAATTTCATGGCATCAACACATCTCAAAAAAGTTGGGACAAGGCCATGTTTACCACTGTGTGGCATCCCCTCTTCTTTTTATAACAGTCTGCAAACGTCTGGGGACTGAGGAGACAAGTTGCTCAAGTTTAGGAATAGGAATGTTGTCCCATTCTTGTCTAATACAGGCTTCTAGTTGCTCAACTGTCTTAGGTCTTCTTTGTCGCATCTTCCTCTTTATGATGCGCCAAATGTTTTCTATGAGTGAAAGATCTGGACTGCAGGCTGGCCATTTCAGTACCCGGATCCTTCTTCTACGCAGCCATGATGTTGTAATTGATGCAGTATGTGGTCTGGCATTGTCATGTTGGAAAATGCAAGGTCTTCCCTGAAAGAGACGACGTCTGGACGGGAGCATATGTTGTTCTAGAACTTGGATATACCTTTCAGCATTGATGGTGCCTTTCCAGATGTGTAAGCTGCCCATGCCACACACACTCATGCAACCCCATACCATCAGAGATGCAGGCTTCTGAACTGAGCGCTGATAACAACTTGGGTTGTCCTTGTCCTCTTTAGTCCGGATGACATGGCGTCCCAGTTTTCCAAAAAGAACTTCAAATTTTGATTCGTCTGACCACAGAACAGTTTTCCACTTTGCCACAGTCCATTTTAAATGAGCCTTGGCCCAGAGAAAACGCCTGCGCTTCTGGATCATGTTTAGATATGGCTTCTTTTTTGACCTATAGAGTTTTAGCCGGCAACGGCGAATGGCACGGTGGATTGTGTTCACCGACGATGTTTTCTGGAAGTATTCCTGAGCCCATGTTGTGATTTCCATTACAGTAGCATTCCTGTATGTGATGCAGTGCCGTCTAAGGGCCCGAAGATCACGGGCATCCAGTATGGTTTTCCGGCCTTGACCCTTATGCACAGAGATTGTTCCAGATTCTCTGAATCGTTGGATGATATTATGCACTGTAGATGATGATAACTTCAAACTCTTTGCAATTTTTCTCTGAGAAACTCCTTTCTGATATTGCTCCACTATTTTTCGCCGCAGCATTGGGGGAATTGGTGATCCTCTGCCCATCTTGACTTCTGAGAGACACTGCCACTCTGAGAGGCTCTTTTTATACCCAATCATATTGCCAATTGGCCTAATAAGCTGCAAATTGGTCCTCCAGCTGTTCCTTATATGTACATTTAACTTTTCCGGTCTCTTATTGCTACCTGTCCCAACTTTTTTGGAATGTGTAGCTCTCATGAAATCCAAAATGAGCCAATATTTGGCATGACATTTCAAAATGTCTCACTTTCAACATTTGATATGTTATCTATATTCTATTGTGAATAAAATATAAGTTTATGAGATTTGTAAATTATTGCATTCCTTTTTTATTCACAATTTGTACAGTGTCCCAACTTTTTTGGAATCGGGTTTGTATATATATATATATAAATAAAAGACCCTTAAGATATATAAACCCTTTCTTATATACAGTATATATCATGCTACATACAATATATATTTGAACATTTTCTCACCAGGTCAAGTGTGGTTTTCTCCAGCACATCCACCAGCTTCTCTAGCTTTGTGTTGGCAGTGAAGATAAAGTCATCATCCACCCACAGCACATACTTGGTTGTGACCTGTGACACGGCCAGATTACGACCAGCAAACCAGCCCTGAGACATAGACATACATATCAGATCCCATCATACTGCATGCAAACACAGACAGTAGGCTTGCTGCGATAGTCGGTGTTGCCGGAGTTACCGGTGTTCAGGCGAAACACCGGTTACATCACTTGCCCACCGCGGCACCGCCCCCACCGTCGTTTTGATTTTTATAGTAATAAAATCATTTAGTTCAGTTAGAGAACGGACACTACAGTTAAAAACTGAACGTGTCTGCTCAATACAGTGTGAGCTGAACGAGAGTAGCAGCACAGACTGCAGCAGGAGCGTGTCCAGTCCGCGTTTTCAGTTCATGCCTATGGAAGCTTAACTTTCATAGGAATTAATTGAAAACACACGCTTTTCTTCGCCCTGCTCCGTTATGAATGCCCGACTGGCCGTGCGCATGTAACTTTTGATTTAAAATTAGCGATTTGAAAAGCCCCCACCGGGGATACCAGTTTTACCGGTGTTGTCACACGTCGATTAACCGGTGGGAAAATTTCCTCACCGTCACATCCCTAACAGACAGGAATGGGTCATAAACTCTAAAAAATTTGGGTCATTTTGGCACCCCAGCGCTGGGTCAAAAATGGATGAACCCAGCAATCAAAAGGGGAACTATTATTGATTAGCAAGAACACCCAATAATCGACATAAATAGTGTTTGTGTTTGTCAGTGAGAAAAAGTGCAGAAAAGAATAGCAAGTTATACAGCTTATACAGATAAATGAATTTGCTTTTTAAAAGTTTAATATTGAATAACATACATTTAGGAATGATAAGTTATTGTATATTGTTCATTTTTTCTCCTGCCAATAAACACAGTAGTAGCACTACAGACAAAAATATCAGGCTAAGTACAGCCAAGAAACAAAGACTGAAAACCTGTAATAAACACTAGAAGTCGGTAATAAACTATTTATTATAGTGAATCTACAGGATTTTCCTTTCTGTTTAAATCACTCCTCCTCAGCGCCATTCTGGCTTGTTCGTTTTCCGTTCACCAGACACCAGTCACCACTTGAGTGATTTGGATGTGAGAAAAAACCCTCAGACAAAACCCTCCAGTTTTAAAAGAACATGCTCCTTTCAGCAGGCAGTTTCAAAGTTCTGTCTTTTATCTGCTTCAATTAGTTTTCTTCTATTTTCCACACATATTACAGTCATGAGCGACACAATAGACAGGCGATAGGCGAAGTGGTATCGGCACACAGAAAACCGTTTGTTTGAAAATGATCCACATTACCAACCCAGCACCAATGGGTTACTGATTACGAATGATTATCAACCCAAACTGGGTCAAATCAACCCCGCTTCCTCACCCAACAGTCTCAACCCACCGTTTGGGTTAAATAACCCAGTGTTATTTAGAGTGATATATAAACTGGTATAAAAAGGAAGTGACCTACCTTTCCAAAGGGCATGATGTAATGTTCAATATTTGGGCCTGACACAGTTTTCGGGTGTTCGCTGTCATCTGCTATCACTATTGTAACAGTTGGATAGTACCGTCGTATGCTGTCAATTAAATCCTGGAGCTTGTCATAGCGCAGGAAGGTTTTGGTTGCTATGGTCACGAGAGCGCTGATGTTGTACTCTTTGAACAGGGAAAAGTAAATGTGAGAGATTTAGTTACTTTATCAATAACACTAAAATCACAGAATGAATTGAATCAAGTGTACATCTAATGACACCTCTAATAACGGTTTTTACTATATTTTAAAATGTAATTTATTCCTGTGACAGCCAATCTTCAGTCACATGATCCTTCATAAATCATTCTAATATGCTGATTTGGTGCTCAAGAAACATTTCTTATTATTATCAACGTTGAAAGCAGTTGTGCTGCTTAATATTGTTGTGGAAACCGTGATACATTTTTCTATCTTTGATGAATAGAAAATTCAGAAGAGCAGCATTTATTTAAAAAAAAAAAAAATGTTAATATGTAAAAGTGTTTACTGTCACTTTTGATTCATTTAATGCATCCTTGCTGAATAAAAAATATTAATTTACTGACTGTTTTTAAGTGGTAGTGTAAGTGATTAACCAAGTTTGATCTTTTTATGACTAGTCATAATTTGAAGTTTAATTTAATGTCATTTAAAGTCTCTAAGGACTCCATTATAGAACAAATCTTCAGATTAATGCATCTTGTAAATGGGCATGCAAAATATATAAGCAAACCTAAAGCGGTCTGATTTTGCATCTCAAAGTATATCTGCACAGGTTTTAGTTTTAATTAACAATAACAACACTGATGTATTCACCTTTATCTGCATCAGAGCCGGTGTTGTAGAGTTTGGGTGTTACTCCATGACGAATCTTGATGGTGAAAAGAGCCTGATGGCCTTCTGTGTCTAACTGCACTGAATCATAAGCACAGAAAAACTACATATGAAATAAAGATTATCCAGTCCTGTGTTTACATGTACATTTGGGATGCTTTTTAAAAAAAAATTTTTTACAGGAACTACCCAGAAGCTGCATACCTGTGTCAGCTGTGCTGGGGTGGAACAGCGTGTTAGTATATGTGATAAACTGGAGCTGTCGATTCAGACTGGACAAAAGGCCACTGCTCAGGGTCATGTGCATCTCGCCATCACCCCTGACCTTTACCCCCTCCACCTCTGCTGCCACATTAAACGTGCCCAGAGATGCTGAAAAGTTCAGCTACAGAGAAGGACAAAAAAACAGTGTTTAGGAAGCATCCGCAACACATGGCCACAGGAAACAGACACAAATTATTCATATCACTTACAGTATAGAAATCTCTGGGCAGCTCTTTTAAGGCCAAACCTGAAACACATTAAAGCCATGTATTGTTACTGTCCAAACAAAATGAAAATCCATTAAACTACCCTCTATTACTCTTAATTCAGTAATCTAATAATATTCACTTTTCAGATCGTAAAATCGTGAGCGTCATGTTATTATTCTGTACAAACATACAGCTCTGGAAAAAATTAAGAGACCACTTAACATTGATTTCTCAATGTTAAGTGGTCTTTTAATTTTTTCCAGAGCTGTATATCAGACTTCACTTCAGTCTGCAAAATATCAAGCTATTTTCTAATTCAGATTGTATAATTTCATTCTTGGGTGAATTATCCCTTTAAATGTTGGTGTTAATATTCATTACATTAGATTAAAAATGTAATAATATAATGCCTTGCAATAGTCTCATCACATCTCTTCAGTCATATTGCAATATTCATCTAACTAGGCACAAAAAGAGTAATACCTGGTATAAGGATAGTTTTAAGTGGCCGAACCGCCACACCCTGTGTTGGGTACTGCAGGGGGTTGTTAGCTTCAGCTACAATCAGCAGATCAGCAGGGGTCTGCGACCTATACACACAAGAGCTATTATCATTAACTAAAATTAAAACCATTAACAGAACATTTTATTACTTGAAATTAAAAAAAAAAAAAAAAAAAAAAAAAAACATTAACAGAAATCAAATAAAATATGAAAAAACTTTTTTTATTTCAGCTAGTTGCCAGGGCAAAATTTCTCATTTTTGGTTAGTTTAAGCTGAAGTATAAAATAACTAAAACTAAATAAACTAAAACTAAAAACTAATACTTAATAAATACTATGTAGACATATTTGTTACATGTTCCCTGGTTTTGTGTTTCTTGTTTTTGTTATTTGGACTTTTATTTTGAAGTGTATTTTCTGTTCCCACTTCACGTCCTGTGTTTAGTTCCTGTTTTACTTTGTTTCTATAGTCAAGTCAAGTCACCTTTATTTTTATAGCGCTTTACACAATACAGATTGTTTTAAAGCAGCTTTATAGTTACCCTTGTTTGTTGCCAAGTGATTGATTACTCACACCTGCTGCTTCTTGTTTGCCTCTTGTTACCCTGTGTGTTTCCTTTGTTCAGTGTCTGGTGTTGTCCATTGTGTTTGTATCATGTGTGTTGTTTTCAGTTCTGTTTTTTGCCTGCCTTGCCCCGTGCCTGGATTTACTCTGTTTCTGCCTGGATTTACTTTTGGTATTTTGTTAATAAACTTCTATGTTGCTCTTGGATCCTATTCACCATCTTTTCTGAAGCACCCTGCATTACAGTATTTAAAAAAAAAAAAAAAAAAACTACAAAAAAAATTACAAAATAATGACAAAATTACTAAACTTTAAATTAAAACAAAACCAGAAAATATAAAAAATAAAATCTATTTCAAAATATTAACAAAAACTATAACAGTATATCTATCAATTATGTTAAAATAATACACACATGTATATAGAAATGTATAACTTTATTTATCAAAACTTTAAAAACTCTTGCCTATATGGATTTATAAACCAAACATTGGCACTGACATCAAATGATTAAATGCACCTCATTTGAAAGCTTTGATACTCTTTGGCTCGCCGTTTCTTCATCTCATGGAGCTGGGAGGCCTGGAAGGCAGTGTGCAGGGGATGTGCAGACACTCTAGGGAACAATAGCTGAGCAAAGGGCAGGTTGATCCCTCGGCTCTCTCCTTCACAAACACACCCGTTGCGAGCCAAAAGCCTTACGGAAGAGGATAAGAGATATCATATGATCATTCTGTCATTCAGAGAAGGGTCTGCTATTGCTCATTGGTCTATTGGCAAATGTCTGCTACCTCCTGAAGTGACAATAGACAATGCAGGCCTCTGTGTTCAAATGTATATACAGTACATCCGCAAAGTATTCACAGCACTTCACTTTTTCCACATTTTTTTATGTTACAGCCTTATTCCAAAATGGAGTAAATTATTTTTTTCCTCAATTCTACAAACAATACCCCATAATGACAACGTGAAAGAAGTTTGTTTGAAATCTTTGCAAATTTATTAAAAATAAAAAACAAAACAAAAAAAATCACAAGTATTTACAGCCTTTGCCGTGACACTCAAAATTGACACTCAGGTGCATCCTGTTTCCACTGATCATCCTTTTTCTACAACTTGATTGGAGTCCACCTGTTCAGTTGATTGGACATGATTTGGAAAGGCACACACCTGTCTATATAAGGTCCCACAGTTAACAGTGCCTGTCAGAGCACAAACCAAGCCATGAAGTCCAAGGAATTGTCTGTAGACCTCCGAGACAGGATTGTATCGAGGCACAGATGTGGGGAAGGGTACAGAAAAATTTCTGCAGCATTGAAGGTCCCAATGAGCACAGTGGCCTCCATCATCCGTAAATGGAAGAAGTTTGGAACCACCAGGACTCTTCCTAGAGCTGGCCGCCCGGCCAAACTGAGCGATCAGGGAAAAAGGGCCTTAGTCAGGCTCTGCAGCACTCCACCAATCAGGCCTGTATGGTAGAGTGGCCAGACGGAAGCCACTCCTCAGTAAAAGGCCGCCTGGAGTTTGCCAAAAGGCACCTGAAGGATTCTCAGACGTCGAGAAACAAAATTCTCTGGTCTGATGAAACAAAGATTGAACTTTTTGGCCTGAATGCAAGCGGCATGTCTGGAGGAAACCAGGCACCGCTCATCACCTGGCCAATACCATCTCTATAGTGAAGCATGGTGGTGGCAGTATCATGCTGTGGGAATGTTTTTCAGCGGCAGGAATTGGGAGACTAGTCAGGATCGAGGGAAAGGTGAATGCAGCGATGTACAGAGACATCCTTGATGAAAACCAGCTCCAGAGTGCTTTGGACCTCAGACTGGGGCGAAGGTTCATCTTCCAACAGGACAACGACCCTAAGCACACAGCCAAGATAACAAAGGAGCGGCTATGGGACAACTCTGTGAATGTCCTTGAGTGGCCCAGCCAGAGCCCAGACTTGAACCCGATTGGACATCTCTGGAGAGATCTGAAAATGGCTGTGCACCGACGCTCCCCAACCTGATGGAGCTTGAGAGGTCCTGCAAAGAAGAATGGGAGAAACTGTCCAAAAATAGGTGTGCCAAGCTTGTAATTGGTGCCAAAAGTGCTTCATACTTCAAAGTATTGAGCAAAGGCTGTGAATACTTATGTACATGTGATTTTTTTCATTTTTTATTTTTAATACATTTGCAAAGATTTCAAACAAACTTCTTTCAAGTTGTCATTATGGGGTATTGTTTGTAGAATTGAGGAAAAAAATAATGAATTTAATCCATTTTGGAATAAGGCTGTAACATAAAAAAATGTGGAAAAAAAGTGAAGCGCTGTGAATAATTTCCGGATGCACTGTATATATAGATATATATAAATATAGGATTATACGCCGACCAGGCATAACAAACATTCCTAATATTGTGTTGGGCCCCCTTTTGCTGCCAAAACAGCCCTGACCCGTCGAGGCATTAACTCCACTAGACCCCTGAAGGTGTGCTGTGGTATCTGGCACCAAGATGTTAGCAGCAGATCCTTTAAGTCCTGTAAGTTGCGAGGTGGGGCCTCCATGGATCGGACTTGTTTGTTCAGCACATCCCACAGATGCTCGATTGGATTAAGATCTGGGGAATCTGGAGGCCAAGTCAACACCTCAAACTCGTTGTGCTTCTCAAACAATTCCTGAACCATTTTTGCTTTGTGGCAGAGCACATTATCCTGCTGAAAGAGGACACAGCAACCAGGGAATACCGTTTCCATGAAAGGGTGTACATGGTCTGCAACAATGCTTAGGTAGGTGGTACGTGTCAAAGTAACATCTACATGGATGGCAGGACCCAAGGTTTTCTAGCAGAACATTGCCCAAAGCATCACACTGCCTCCGCTGGCTTGTGCATCCTGGTGCCATGTGTTCCCCAGGTAAGCGACGCACCCGACCATCCACGTGATGTAAAAGAAAACGTGATTCATCAGACCAGGCCTCCTTCTTCCATTGCTCCGTGGTCCAGTTCTGACGCTCACGTGCTCACTGTTGGCGCTTTCAGCGGTGGATAGGAGTCAGAGCATGGGCACCCTGACTGGTCTGCGGCTACGCAGCCCCATACACAACAAACTGCGATGCGCTGTGTATTCTGACACCTTTCTATCAGAACCAGCATTAACTTCTTGAGGAATTTAAGATACAGTAGCTCGTCTGTTTGATCGGACCACACGGGCCAGCCTTTGCTCCCCACGTGGATCAATGAGCCTTGGCCGCCCATGACCCAGTCGCCGGTTCACCACTGTTCCTTCCTTGGACCACTTTTGATAGATACTGACCACTGTAGACTGGGAACACCCCACAAGAGCTGCGGTTTTGGAGATGCTCTGACCCAGTCGTCTAGCCATCACAATTTGGCCCTTGTTAAACTCGCTCAATTCCTTACACTTGCACTTTACATTTACAGGACAACATTTCACTTCTGGGTTAAAATAAATTCATGTAAATTATTTAAACTAATGTTTAAAGATAAGATAAGTTGTAGATTTCAGAACAACTTTCATTTTTAGAGTATAAAAGTCTGTGGTCAGCACTTTTGAAAGAACTTTTCAAAACCTTTTATTCAGCAACAACACATTAAATTGATCAAAAATGACAGTAAAAACCATTTATGATGTTACAAAAGATTTCCGTTTGAAATAAATGCTGTTCTTTTGAACTTTCTATTTATCAAAACATCCTGAAAAAAATTATCAAGGTTTCCACAAAAATATTAAGATACTTTAAGATTATTAAGATTATTGAAATATCATGTGACACTGAAAACAGATTAATACAGTTATGGCTGCTGAAAATTCTGCTTTGCCATCACAGGAAAAAATATTAATAATAACATTAATATATAATTTTAAAATATATTAAAATAGAAAACTGTCATTTTAAATTGTAGTAATATTTCACAATATTACTGTTTTACTGTATTTTTGATCAAATCAATGCAGCCTTGATGAGCATAAGAAAAAAAAAGCCACCCAAATTTTTGAATGGTGTATATCAGAAAATTAGAAGTGGAAAACGGTGTCAAAGCAAAAGGTTTTACGACTATTCTTAGTCTCACTTACTTGAACTGATGTTTGTGAAGATTAACTAACCTGGCCACACTCTCCCTCACACGGTAAGGGATGGTACTAGCACTGGGATCCGGTTCAGGAAGTCTCTCCTCCAGTAGCCGATCAGCTCCAGGACCTGGTCTGTACCGGACATCCACAGTGCTGTAGACCCGTGTGGGCCAGGAATGTAGCACAGCCAAAACCAGAACCACTGATGCTACCAGAGCTAACAGCACAGTCTTACGTAGGGAACGCATGCTACAAGCTACAACACAAACAGAAACACATAGTGTTAAAACTTCATTCAGTGTAATTAAATTAAATTATACAGAAATGGTAAGGGCTTCCTTATGTGAAACTTCATACTCCTTCAGTATCTAAATCAGTATTCTCTTAATTCAAATAATGAAGCATTAACCTCAGTTCAATTTTCTAATTAGCTTCCATTTGATTTCCCTTCACTTAATAACAATGGGGGAAAACACTTCAGTAATTCCTTGTAACACTTCATAATATACTCACTCTATCCAATCAGAGCGAGAAGTACTGCAAGTTGCCATTACTGCTCCTAAAGGTCCATGGTACGGATTGGCTCAATCTTGATGTGATTGACAGTAGTTGATGAGGTTGATGGAGGGCTCTCTCCATCTGCTGGGGAAGAAAAAGCCCTTAGTCATGTCAGTTGTAGTGCATACATTTATTACTGTACATAAAATCTACTCATTCACAATATTCAAAGTCTTCAAAAGGCAATACACTTTGTATGAGGCACAGGTCCAAATGTCAGGCTTTATCACAGGGAAATTAAAGTATTTGACACAGTAGTGGACATTTTTAAAGACAGTTTTAAACAAGATTCAGTTAATATTAAACATAATCATTTGGTTACATTGAAGCATTGTAACTTATTGTTTTTGCGGAAACTCAGTGGTCACCCTGCTACATCTAAAGACACCTAAAATAGTCTAACCAACAGTGCTGGGTAGATTACTTTCAAATTGTAGTCTGTAACTGATTACAAATTACATGACGAAAACTGTTGTTAGTAACATAATCTATTACATTACACATTTTAGATAATGTATTCTGACTACTTTTTGAGTACTTTTGACCGAACTTATTACATTTAAATGGGATTATTGTGTACCATACTGATATAAAAAACAAAGAGAAAGAATATATACTTTATTCTTTGTTATCAATATCATGAAATGCATTAAACATTACATTACGATTTTCATGAAAGAACTGCAGGGGAAAAGCTAATAATTAATTAAAATATAAATGACAAAAAATGTTTGACAAAAATGTCAAATTAAAACGAATAAATAATTTAAAAATTAAAATAAAACACTTAAACACTAAGAATATAAACATTTTATTTGTTTACATCCATGTCAATGTGACCATGTACCAACATCAGGAAACTAAAAAGACTTTCCTAATGTATACAAGCGGAAGGATTTTTTTAGAGAGAGAAACATTTAAAAGAGAAAAAAGAATTATAAATATAAATAGTGGGGATGCTCTGATCGATCGGCCGATAATCACATTTTATGACTCGGTAGTCACAAAATTTGGCCGATCTCACGAACCGATCTCAATTTGATGACGTAAAACACATGATGACATCAAATTTTAGTGCCGCAGTCACCTGTCATGTTCTAAAGAAATAAAAATGTGGCTGAACTTGAACCTGATTCGTTGCCTCCATCATCTGCTCTCTGTGTCTGAGGTGGGGCTCAGCAGATCAATATCGGCCAATCATGATGACAGGAAATAGGTAGGCTAGTCATATCGGCTGCAAAAATCCTGGTCGGAGCATCCCTAATAAATAGTTTACTTCATTGTATGAATAATATGTAATAATTTCATCTATTAAAAAAAACTGTTATGAGCATTTTAAAATGTATTATAATATGATTCAATTTACTTTAATTTACTTTTTGATTTTTTAATTATCTAGTTAATTTTACATTTATTCTAAATGATATTGGTACACTATCAGTAGTAGATAGCAGTAGTAGAAGCTTGCAAGCCTAGTAAGACAATGTAACAAAGTCTATCTGGGGTTCTCATTTCTCTGTTTTCTGAAGTTTAGTAGCTCCTATTATAAAATTTGCAGTGGTAATCTAATCCAACAGTTCGTGTAATGGCAGTGCTCAGTCTGCAAGTGAGTTGAGCTTAAATGAAATGAGATGATTTGTGTCTCAGTCCCAGACAGCAACATAGTGGCCCAGATCCGATCCACATCTGGCACATGTGGATTCAACGCGTACCAGATGTGGGCCAAATCTGGAATCTGGGCCAACACTATTGCTCTACTACCATCTAATACTACAGTATTAGATCGACATGTGTGGCGAGGGTGGCGTGGTTCAGCAGAGTCTGCAACTGGAGAGAGAGGCGGGAGACCAATGGCAAGTAAGTGGATCAAGTACAAATGACTAACACCTGTGTCTTGTTTCAGTAATTGGTGTGGAGAGACAGGATATAAGCCACCTGGAAATGCAAGGCTGTGAGAGAGACTGGACTGGGAGCTCGTGCATGGCTGAGAAAGAGCTGGATCAGGGAAAAGTGAACTGTGAAACAGAAAGTTATTGTCTGATGCAGAGAGCACAGAGTGAGCCTGTTTTATTTGATGTTTTGAGTTTTGAAATAAACGCACGAGTCCCAGCCAAGCCGACGCTGTCTTCTTCCTTCCTTATATGTACGGCCTGAACATTATCACAACATGTTTTACTGATAATAAGAATGTAAAGTATAAGAAGAATGTAACATTCTGAGACATTCTACTAAAACAAGAGAGATTATTCCAATTTCTTTTATCATTACAACAAAAATATCTTTTCAATAGAGTATTTCAATAATGCCCCTCACGATACTGCATGAATTAAGCCACTGATGACAAGCTTTGACATACAGTGGGGAGAACAAGTATTTGATACACTGCCAATTTTTTTGCAGGTTTGCCCACTTACAAAGCATGTAGAAGTCTGTAATTTTTATCATAGGTACTCTTCAACTGTGAGTGACGGAATCTAAAACAAAAATCCAGAAAATCACATTGTATGATTTTTAAGAAATTAATTTGCATTTTATTGCATGACATAAGTATTTGATACATCAGAAAAGCAGAACTTAATATTTGGTACAGAAACCTTTGTTTGCAATTACAGAGATCATAAGTTTCCTGTAGTTCTTGACCAGGTTTGCACACACTGCAGCAGGGATTTTGGCCCACTCCTCCATACAGACCTTCTCCAGATCCTTCAGGTTTCGGGGCTGTCGCTGAGCAATACGGACTTTCAGCTCCCTCCAAAGATTTTCTATTGGGTTCAGGTCTGGAGACTGGCTAGGCCACTCCAGGACCTTGAGATGCTTCTTACGGAGCCACTCCTTAGTTGCCCTGGCTATGTGTTTTGGGTCGTTGTCATGCTGGAAGACCCAGCCACGACCCATCTTCAATGCTCTTACTGAGGGAAGGAGGTTGTTGGCCAAGATCTCGCGATACATGGCCCCATCCATCCTCCCCTCAATACGGTGCAGTCGTCCTGTCCCCTTTGCAGAAAAGCATCCCCAAAGAATGATGTTTCCACCTCCATGCTTCATGGTTGGGATGGTGTTCTTGGGGTTGTACTCATCCTTCTTCTTCCTCCAAACACGGCGAGTGGAGTTTAGACCAAAAAGCTCTATTTTTGTCTCATCAGACCACATGACCTTCTCCCATTCCTCCTCTGGATCATCCAGATGGTCATTGGCAAACTTCAGACGGGCCTGGACATGCGCTGGCTTGAGCAGGGGGACCTTGCGTGCGCTGCAGGATTTTAATCCATGACGGCGTAGTGTGTTACTAATGGTTTTCTTTGAGACTGTGGTCCCAGCTCTCTTCAGGTCACTGACCAGGTCCTGCCGTATAGTTCTGGGCTGATCCCTCACCTTCCTCATGATCACTGATGCCCCACGAGGTGAGATCTTGCATGGTGCCCCAGACCGAGATTGACCGTCATCTTGAACTTCTTCCATTTTCTAATAATTGCGCCAACAGTTGTTGCCTTCTCACCAAGCTGCTTGCCTATTGTCCTGTAGCCCATCCCAGCCTTGTGCAGGTCTACAATTTTATCCCTGATGTCCTTACACACCTCTCTGGTCTTGGCCATTGTGGAGAGGTTGGAGTCTGTTTGATTGAGTGTGTGGACAGGTGTCTTCTATACAGGTAACGAGTTCAAACAGGTGCAGTTAATACAGGTAATGAGTGGAGAACAGGAGGGCTTCTTAAAGAAAAACTAACAGGTCTGTGAGAGCCGGAATTCTTACTGGTTGGTAGGTGATCAAATAATTATGTCATGCAATTCAACTCTCACAGTTGAAGTGTACCTATGATAAAAATTACAGACCTCTACATGCTTTGTAAGTAGGAAAACCTGCAAAATTGGCAGTGTATCAAATACTTGTTCTCCCCACTGTAGATTTGCTGCATGAAGCTGAAATGCTGACAAAAATGCTTGAACAAATTATGAAGAATAATGCATAATGGTCACAGTGATGAGCATTGCCTTGTTGTGAGTATTTGCAGTGCGTTTATGTATTTGGTTGCACTGTGAGCATTTGCAGTGTGTTTCTGTATTCGGTTGCATTGTGAGTATTTGCAGTGCGTTTATGTATTTGTTTGTGTTGTGAGTATTTGCAGTGCGTTTATGTATTTGGTTGCACTTGTGAGTATTTGCAGTGTGTTTATGTATTTGGTTGTGTTGTGAGTATTTGCAGTGCGTTTATGTATTTGGTTGTGTTGTGAGTATTTGCAGTGCGTTTATGTATTTGGTTGTGAGTATTTGTAGCACGTGTTGTCAAACTGATGAAGAGGTTTTCTTAATTTGCTGGTGTTTTTTCTAGAAGCATGTGTTTTCTTCAGTTGCATCGCATTTCTGTATTCGGTTGCATTGTGAGTATTTGCAGTGCATTTCTGTATTCAGTTGCACTGTGAGTATTTGTAGCACCTGTTGTCAAACTGATGAAGAGGTTTTCTTAATTTGCTGGTGTTTTTTTCTAGTAGCATGTGTTTTCTTCAGTTGCATCGCGTTTCTGTATTTGGTTGCATTGTGAGTATTTGCAGCGCATTTCTGTATTTGGTTTTGCGTTGTGAGTATTTGCAGCACATGTGTTGTCAAACCGATGAAGAGGTTTTCTTAATTTGCTGGTGTTTTTTTCTATTTGCATATGAGTTTCTGCAATTGCAAACCGTTGAGCTTTCTTGGCCACCATAGGGTTCAGAGAATTTGTTGAACAAAGATCACAGGGGATACATATATCACAAAATAATACTTAAGACAGGATAAGAAACTCGAGGTAGAGCAAGGCAATAAAGTACATTATCAAACAAGATATAGTAAACTGAGAGTCTACTAAGAAAAGTAATTCACAAAACATCTAAAGCAATAGAAATTAAACATACAATAAATGAATAAAATTAAATAGAAATAAATAACATGTAATTAAAAAAAGTAATCTTCAGGAAACCAGGAGGTAACTCTTATAATAAAACCATATTTTAATTAACAGAGCAGTTTTAGCAGCTTTTTTTGATAAATGATGAACAAAGAGAGTCATAAAATAACTTTAAATCGACACAGAAAAGCCTAAAATTGGGCTCAGTGACTTTACATTTATGGAGATGAAATTGGCCACAGAGAGTTAGCAGTTTCAACCTATCATCCATCTCCTTTGACCCTGAGTCCCAAATCAAAAACAGTATATTAATTATTTCAAAAATAAAAAGTTTGTTGTAAGCCGAGAAAATAAGACAGGTTACCTCTTTCCAGAACTCCTTTGCATAATCACATTCAAAAAAAAAAAATTTAGAAAGAAGAGTTACAGGGATAGTAATTATGAAGAATTTTATAGTGAAGTTCTTTCAACTTAGGTAACAGAAACATGTTAATACCAGTCCATATATTAATAGTAGAAAGAGAAGAATAATTTAATTTCTACTTGAAAAAAGCTTTGGGATGACAGCTAATTTTCCTAATAAGATTTCTTCTAATCCAAAATTTGTTACATTTGACGCTGAAAAGCTCCAATCCTCCAATGGATGATTGGGACATTTCACAGACTGATACTCTGTCACTACAGTATGACCTAACCGCATGCAAAAGTTTAGGTGAAACAGAGTTAATAACCCATTCAGAAACTTTAGGTGAGGAATCCACTCCAAAAATGGCAGTAAATTCAATATAGGAATAAAAGCTGCCATCCTTTTTTAACAAATCCAAACCAAAATTACACCTTTGTCAAACCAATTCTTAATAAAGATAGATTTTCTTCCAGGCAGCACATTCTGATTGTTCCATATAATAATCCTATAAGGAGAAAAACTGTGGCAAAAGGCAAGCTTGCAGGCTTCCCAAGGCTTGCTTATGAAAAGTAGCAAGCTTGATCGGAAGTTTGTTGCATTTGAAAAGAGTTTAGCAAAGTTAGCAAACAGTTTTAAAAAAGAAAAGAAAAATAGACTAAATTAGCACATAAACAACTAAAACTTGAAAATATTCGGAGACAACCCAAGAGAGGAGAGAGAGAGAGAGAGAGAGAGAGAGAGAGAGAGAGAGAGAGAGAGAGAGAGAGAGAGAGAGAACATTGCGCTGCGCAACTAACGCAGTAAAATAACCAATGGAGATAAAACCATGCCCAGCCCCGTAGAGTGTATAAACCCATGAATGCGACTTCCCTCCTACTGATGTTGATGTGGTATAGTCTATACAGCAGGCCAATGCTCGGTGATTCCCAACCTACTGTAAACTATATCTCACATAGGCCGCACAGCTGACAGCATGCACCGTTGGCTTTAGATAATTTCAAAGCCTTTGCAAATAGTCAATAGCCATTAAGGTTCATGATAACTGGCGGACTCATCATTAACACCGCCCATTCTGCCGTCTGTACAGAAATACAGAGAGGTACCGAAAGCCCCTTGGCCTATTGTCGCCATATGTCACATCATCCACAGAAGATTCCATCAGGCAATGCAGATCCATAATTCTATTAGCAATGTATCATGAAATCCGAATCCAATCTTTTTTTATTATTATTCAAACGCAAGGAAATGAGTGCGAACAATTAAAGTGCTTATTCAATTGTATTTACTCAATAGTGCAGCAGAAACAAACAAATGTGTCGTAAACGACTAAGATAATCATATCAGTGCTAATCACATCAGGGCGGATGAGCAAGCAAACGCGTTCAAATAAATCTTACCTGTAATGTCGCGACCAAGAGAGGGATCTCCTACCCTTAAAATACCCCGGGCGCGCTTGTCATGTGAACGCAAACAGCTGATAAATGAAGAAAATCCGGTGGCATGGCATCAACCTCTGAGACAGAATGGAGGAGCGCGGAGAGTCGTCGGGCTACCCCCTCTATGAATAGCGATGGAGGGCTGCAGCGCGGCGAAATGAGCTCAAATGAGGAGGAGAGAATGGTGTGGCTTCACAACGAGCACGCCTGCCGCTCCCCACAAGAAGCGTTTTTAGCTCTTAAATGCTTATTGATCTGAATGGAGATCAATTATGCGGGAACATTCATTGGTTACTGTGTAACTGTATAAGATTTCTGGTAAATATATTTTCCCAGATAAAAGACCACATTATTTACTCCTTGAATATAGCTCAATAAAAACAAACTTAATAAAAAAAATTTAGCAAAATTTAGGGGGGGGGGGGGGGGGGGTGTTTTATAACTGGCCACAGTTGTCACTGATGGTAGCCTAAACCAAAAATGATCCATTGTTCAAAAAGAGTTAATTGCAAACAATAAAGCAACATAATTTAAGGTCTAGGCTACTTTTAAATGGTTTTACAATGTGATACAATCAGTTACTTGTGCAAAATAGGGTTCTTAGTGCACTGGTCTCAAATTTGACCCCTGGCATATTTATATGCATTATACACTCACCTAAAGGATTATTAGGAACACCTGTTCAATTTCTCATTAATGCAATTATCTAATCAACCAATCACATGGCAGTTGCTTCAATGCATTTAGGGGTGTGGTCCTGGTCAAGACAATCTCCTGAACTCCAAACTGAATGTCAGAATGGGAAAGAAAGGTGATTTAAGCAATTTTGAGCGTGGCATGGTTGTTGGTGCCAGACGGTCCGGTCTGAGTATTTCACAATGTGCTCAGTTACTGGGATTTTCACGCACAACCATTTCTAGAGTTTACAAAGAATGGTGTGAAAAGGGAAAAACATCCAGTATGCGGCAGTCCTGTGGGCGAAAATGCCTCGTTGATGCTAGAGGTCAGAGGAGAATGGGCCGACTGATTCAAGCTGATAGAAGAGCAACTTTGACTGAAATAACCACTCGTTACAACCGAGGTATGCAGCAAAGCATTTGTGAAGCCACAACACGCACAACCTTGAGGCGGATGGGCTACAACAGCAGAAGACCCCACCGGGTACCACTCATCTCCACTACAAATAGGAAAAAGAGGCTACAATTTGCACAAGCTCACCAAAATTGGACAGTTGAAGACTGGAAAAATGTTGCCTGGTCTGATGAGTCTCGATTTCTGTTGAGACATTCAGATGGTAGAGTCAGAATTTGGCGTAAACAGAATGAGAACATGGATCCATCATGCCTTGTTACCACTGTGCAGGCTTGTGGTGGTGGTGTAATGGTGTGGGGGATGTTTTCTTGGCACACTTTAGGCCCCTTAGTGCCAATTGGGCATCGTTTAAATGCCACGGCCTACCTGAGCATTGTTTCTGACCATGTCCATCCCTTTATGACCACCATGTACCCATCCTCTGATGGCTACTTCCAGCAGGATAATGCACCATGTCACAAAGCTCGAATCATTTCAAATTGGTTTCTTGAACATGACAATGAGTTCACTGTACTAAAATGGCCCCCACAGTCACCAGATCTCAACCCAATAGAGCATCTTTGGGATGTGGTGGAACGGGAGCTTCGTGCCCTGGATGTGCATCCCACAAATCTCCATCAACTGCAAGATGCTATCCTATCAATATGGGCCAACATTTCTAAAGAATGCTTTCAGCACCTTGTTGAATCAATGCCACGTAGAATTAAGGCAGTTCTGAAGGTGAAAGGGGGTCAAACACAGTATTAGTATGGTGTTCCTAATAATCCTTTAGGTGAGTGTATAGTGTAAGCCTTTTGAACTGCGAGAGGCGTTACACTTTCTTCGTAAGTTGAATACAGAAGGCGCTCTTGCGGAAGCTAGATATTTTACTTTATAAAGTTTTAAATATGGATATTTTTCTTACAGAACCCCATCGATTTGCTTTAGATGGCCTTTATTATCCCCAGGAGCCGTGTGGAGTACGTTTATGATGGATGGATGCACTTTTTTGAGCTTCAGACTCATGGGCCCCATTCACTGCCATTATAAAGCTTGGAAACGTCAGGATATTTATTAATATAACTCTGATTGTGTTCATCAGAAAGAAGAATGTCATATACACCTAGGATGGCTTGAGGGTGAGTAAATCATGGGGTAATTTTCATTTTAAAGTGAACTAATCCTTTAACTGTTCACATGCATTTCAAGAGATCTGCTAAATGATAGCAGAGCTTTGTTAATCAAGACATCCATAATAAATCTCACTAAAATGTATGATTTATTCAAACACTATAGCAACTTAACGTATAAAAAAACAAGGCAGTAAAACACAGGAACAGAGAAAATAATGTAGATCATTGTATGAAATTGTGCTGTCAGGTGTTCAGGCAAACAAGACAGGATGCAACTGTTTTCTTTCTAATTAGGAAGCCTCAAGATAGATTAGATACGGATTAGTAGCTACAGATCTGTCTGAACATATCTCTATTATCACAAAAAAATATATACTATTTAACTTAAATATAATGGCTTTTTTTCTAGCAACAGGGAATGCTTTGATTCCTATAATGACAAAAATGAGAGAGAACTAAACAACGTGCGTTCTCACATGCTCCACAGCGATCTCGTGAGTCCGAAGCTTAACATTACATTGATTTGCATTTACTCGGCGGGTCCAATAGAAGTCAATTTCGTGGCTGGTGGGTGTCTATTACCGCACGTGACCCAATGAATACACGTTCTAAACATGACTGACGTTGGTAATAACCAATCACGTTTCAGCTTTCAACAACGTTGTCCAATCCACGTTCCTTGGCGCATATTGACTTGCACCAAATAACAAATCATTTGACAATGCTAGTTTGCGATATGAGAGAACTATGGCTTCCTCCTTGATTAAGTGGTTAAGAGGATTATACGTTTTTTTCTTAACATGTCTTCTGTCCGTTTTTGCTTTTTTGAATTTAGAAGAATTAAATGAAATGAAATATGGAATACAGATTCTGCCCGATCCTGTTATTATGGGACAGGTAAGCTTGTTTTGGCCAGGGATGCAGCTAGCTATTTATTTGCTACAGACAGCTGTTGTCTTTATGCACAGCTTGACGTATCAGGCATTAAAGCCTATGTTTGCCTATGTGATAAGGTTTCCTACTAAGTGTCTACTAGTCCAATACAGAATAGTAAAGCTGGTTAAGTAACGAGTGTGGTATTAGCTATGTGACATGAGGTTGTTAGACTGCCTCCACAGGTATGCTATAGATAAGGGGTTTTCAAACTAGAGTTCGGGACCCCTCGGGGGCCGTAAGGGAGTGATAGGGGGTCTGTGTAAATGTTTACAGAATAGTAATATTATAAATAAATATATAATTAGATGAAATATAACAGTACTATAATGAGTAGAAAAAGGTATTAATGTAACTAAATATTTTCCAAGTAATAAACATATTTATAATATTTATTTTTTCACAGTATAAATTGGGTCTTTATACAGTAAACTATATAGATGCCTTTCAAATTTTAAGATGAGGGTCCCCCGCATGAGGATGGTCATATTTGAGGGTACGTGGCATTTAAAAGATTGAAAACCCCTGCTATAGATTTGCATAATTATAACTATATGAATTTCGGTGAAAAACAATATGGTAGAAATGTAGTGTAAACTGTGTTGCCACCTCTCCCTGGTTCTCCTTTTCTAATTCCTTTTCTCTGTTTCTGTCATCTTCTTTCGGTTCCTGTTTTAGATGGAAGATGTAATGTTGGTCTCTAACAAATACAAGCAGCTGTATGAGTGTCGTTTGCCAGCTCAGGCAATGCGTTTCCATCAGGACCCGGTATCAGAGCCTGACATGCAGGGCTACAGTGGCCCAGGAGTCCCTGACCTCCTCAAGCCCATGCAGACTGCACCATGCCTGATTAAGGTTGACATGGCCTTCATTTCTATGTCACAGTGACTTACACACTGAATATACACATCCA
Organism: Coreius guichenoti; assembly: GCA_039654105.1. Classification (NCBI taxonomy): domain Eukaryota; kingdom Metazoa; phylum Chordata; class Actinopteri; order Cypriniformes; family Gobionidae; genus Coreius; species Coreius guichenoti. The sequence goes on along the minus strand of CM077180.1, from coordinate 30,401,671 downwards.
CCGACTCTGATCTAGATATATGACTGAATATCACAAATAGTTATTTAGAGAAAAGCACATTTGGAGTGTTCATGTTTGTGTAAATAATGAATAAATTATTGCCAACTACAGTACATGTTACACTTATTTATTTTTTATATAGACCAAAGACTGGTGGACTTATGAGTTCTGCTACGGCCAGCACATCAGGCAATATCACTTAGAAGGTATGTTAAATCATGTCAGGTATTTTTATTTAAAATGATGTCTAAATTATATAGGATTTAAAGGGATATTTTATCCAAAAAAAATTACAATTCTGTCCTTTTATTCACCCTCAAGTTGTTCCAAACCTGTATGAATTTCTTTCTTCTGCTGAACACAAAAGAAGATATTGTGAAGAATAGAACCAAACAGTTGATGGGCCCCATTGACTTCCATAGTATGGGGGAAAAATATGCCATGCAAGCCAACTGTTTGGTTACCGACATTCTTTAAAATATGTTATTTTGTGTTCAGCAGAAGAAAGAAATTCATACAGGTTTGGAACAACTTGAAGGTGAGTAAATGATGATAGAATTTTCATTTTTGGGTGAACTATCCCTTTAAGGCTTGTAGGATAATGTGTATTTGAGTGTATAATGTGCATTTAAACTTTTCACTTTCAATATATTTTCCACGTCTGTGATTTATAGATTCAGAAATCAAGGGAAATGTGCTCTTTTTGGGATATTATGATTCAGAGTTTGACTGGACAAATGAAACTGCCAAGGTAAGGCCAAAGGTTAATGTTAAGGTTATTTTTTTTTTTTACTTTTGTCATGTTATTCATCTTTTGAAAGTTTCAGAAAATGGAGGAATTAGGAATTCTGATACTACCAGTAATTATTTTCCATTTAGAGCTGATAATTAATATTAGCAATACTGGGAGCAATATTATGAACTAACTCATGGTGCGTTCAAGTCATGTCGAAAAGATCATATTTACGAGCTGAAAGCACATGAACGCCACCACAAAGTCGTAAATACGAGTGGGAAGCTCGGGATTTTCTTTAAGCCCGATATTTACGAGTTGGGAGCGTGTCAGTGAGAAACATGGTGGAATACCACAATATTTATAGGTAATTAGCAGTGACATTGTCAGGCTTTTTTATTTACAACAAAATAAGCTGATTCCCTGCGCAAAATATATTGGCATTGTAATATTACAATATAATAGCCTATGTACCGATAAAGTTTACAGTGACTTCATAAATGAATTAAAAACATTAAAAAGCAAAACACACCTGATGCACATTCTTTGTTCTTCATTTTCTGGAAGTAAAGTTTAAAAACCTTGCTGTATTTTTGTGTAGTTAATTAAGAAAAGGAACACCGCCATCTTACTCTGACGAAAGTGACTTGAACACACCTGATGTCATAAAAACAATTTCCCACCGTGTGAATACAAACTTCCCAGGAGGACTTGAACACACAATAACTCACATCTCCGAAAGTGCACTATTTGCATGCTGCCATCTTTGTAGTTTATTGTCCATATATTTCTGTACTTGAGAGATATATATATATATATATATATGTGTGAATAAAAAAAATAGCTTTTATTTATTTATATAAATTTGCTGATATGTTTTCTTGTTTTAGGCATCTAAGCAGCATAAACTGAAGAGGTATCACAGTCAGTCATATGTCAATGGCTCTAAATGTGACTTGAATGGCAATCCCAGAGAGACGGAAGTCAGAGTAAGACTGCACACACTCACAAAGTGCCACCTTCTATTTCCAGTCCATAGAGAAAAATTTATTAAGAAAGTTTACTATTGAAGTCAATCTGAAAATACAATACATATGTGGACACTAATTAACTGTTTTGTCTAGTCTCCTTTATTTCAATTGACCATATGCACAGTTACTTCCTGGTTTTTGATTAGCCAACTGTTAGCTGTCATTCTGTACTCGCTATACATCGACACAAAACCATCAATGGTTGACTTTTTAATGTTGTGTTTATATTTTAATGCAGTTATCACACTTAACTAATTTGCCAATAAACCAGTTTTATTGATTGCAATAATGACGAGGCTAATGGGAACGTTGGAATAAGAAACACGGTGTCTGTAATTGGACACACACGCAACATTTTTCTAGCACATCAATGTTATTTTTAATGTGATGACCAAAAACACCCTTCTGAGATTGTCCTCATTTGTAAAACCGAACGTTTCAAGATGTAGGAAATACAGCATTTGATAGAAAACACTTTTATTTAAAAATAAAAAAGACATTAATTACTACATTTTGTTCAATGAATCTACCTAAAGTGCACAGTAAATCTTTAATTTACAGCACGTTAATGCTATTTTCACACGAAAGTGTGAAAACTGATGGACGAATTGAATTTTGCTGAGGAGGAACACTGAGGGACGCGTCTTTTTTTTAGTTTGAGGTGTGTAAAATTACTCTAATTCAGCAATGGTGCATTAAATTGATCAAAAAAAGACAGTAAAGACTCTCAAATTGTTACAAAAAATATATATTTCTAAGAATCCTGAAAAAAAATTTTTTATCAATGTGATAATAATTAGGGTTGCAAAATTCTGGGAATTTTCAAGGCTGGAAACTTCCCATGGGAATTAACGGGAATATATGGGAATTAACAGGAATTAATGGGAATAAACTGGGAATTTGCAAAATTGCAGGTTAGCCTATACCAGGGAACTTCAATGTAGTTGAAAAAAAATCTTGCAGCATAATCTTGGTTAAAACAACCAGATTTAATGCAATTTCAGTTGAATTTCTACCCTGCACATTCCTCAATCACATCCACACTACACACTATTTACTGCAGGGCTATTGAGGCCACACCCTCTGCATGCACTGTGCATTCCTTCATAACATGCACATTTGATCAAAATTACAGGAAAAAAAAATTAATATTGTGAAATATTACAATTTAAAATAATGTTTTTTTTAATATACATTAAAATATAATTTATTTCTGTGATGCAAAGCTGAATTTTCAGCATCATTACTCCAGTCTATACAAAAATATAACTAACATGTCCGCTTATGACCAAACAAAATGTTTATATTTATGCTTGTATATGTATATATTATACAGTTTATATAAATTTCCCCAAATTTCCAATTAATTCCCGTAAATTCTCATAAATTCCCTTAAATTCCTGTTAAGTTTCCAAATTGGAATATTTCCAAAATTCCCCAGATTAAGTTCCCATGGAAAGTTTCCGGAAATTTACCAGAAACTTTCCGCCCCTTTGCAACCCTAATAATAATAATAATAATAATAATAATAATAAAGTGTAACAATATTTCAACACATTACTGATTTTTTTTTTCTATAATTTTAATCAAATAAATGCAGTCTTGAAGAGCATAAGAGACTTCTTTTTTGAAAACATTAAAAATCTTACCGACCTCAAACTTTTGAACAGTAGTGTACAACAACATACAATTGCATTGTGCATATGAATAGGAGCAGTATGTCCCAACATCTATTGGAAAGCCTCCCCAGTGGAAGCTGTTAAGGCAGGCCAAAGTGTTTTTGAAATTGAATGTTAAAAAGACCATATAAATGTGCTAGATTGATGTTACTATTTTAAGGACAATGACAATCCCATTTCCAATGGAAATGAAAATTTAAATGTGTTTTTTTTTTTTTTTTATATAAACAGTTTGTGTGTGAGGAGGGCTCTAGTGACTATATTGCACGTGTAGATGAACCTCAGTCCTGCCGCTACGTCTTGACAGTACACACCTCACGGACCTGCCAGCACCCCCTCCTTCGGCCACCTTCCACTGCCAAGCCACAAGGCATTGTGTGCCAACCTGCTCTCAGTGCCCAGCAGTATATGGACTATGTCAAACTTCAAGTCTGTAAGTACATAAGGTTCTGTTTTTTTTGTTTTGTTTTTTACCTCCATCGGGGGCCTTGTTATAGTCATATTGGGACATAGACATATTTGACATATAGCAGTGGCGTGCTGTCCATATAAGCTGCGAATGCTCTGCATACCCAAGCCATTCGTGGACTCTCTGATTAGTATTAACACTATAAATTACTACAAATTCCCTTGTTTGAGGTGTACCATAAAGCTTACATGATGATGAAATGTTAGTAATACGTATGTAACTCTCCATCATTTATTTATTTGCCAAACAACGTGATTTTCTTCCGGGCAAAGCGGATCCACAGCAGCTTTGGCGCCTACACTCTGTTGTTATGTATCGTCATCATTGTCCTGCGTTCTCATGAGGGATTTAATGAACAGGGTAAGCTGTCCGCGAATCGCTCGCCCAAGAGGAAAAATGTGCTGCTGCTGCCAGATCTCGATCAACGAAAATCACATTGTATTTGATACAAAACTAAATAGACTAAATAAAGTGAAAAAAGTCATAACTGAAACTATTTATCATTTTTTTTTCTCCATAAGGAAATTTATTTGTAACAAAAACTGTTAAAGACAGACCTACATTAAGCACACCTGTAACTATCCGAGGCTGTTAATTGATAGTCTGTGTGTTTAAGTCATCAATTTGCATTATTTCAACTTATTTTTTAAAAGAATAATTATATTTTTATTATACTTACATTTATTCTAATTATATTTTATTTATAATAGGCTACTAATATTTATTATATTATACTTATTTTTAATTCTTAATAAAAAAAACACTTCTGGCATACATTTAAATTGACGCCTGCCATGTCGTCTCTGATTTAGATGCGAGTCCTCAGCCGATGCGCTGTACCGTTTAAAGGTAAAGCATTTAGTTTCTGTGAAATTAGTGCCACCTAGTGGCATTACAAAAATACAGCATATTTTGCAAACGCACCTTCCACGCGTCTTTTTTACAGTCTATGGTCGCGCCTGACTCAACTCATACACAACCAAACAGCTTTTACGAGTGCTTGTGAAGGCATTAACAGGTAAATGTAGGCTACTTTCAATAAATGGTCAAATATATTAAGAAACTTTTAGATGTGCTGCTATGTGTCATTAAAGTAAGCAACTGAGCTACGCGCTTATTATAAATGATCCAACATGCAGGTGCATTTTTGACATAACGTGTCACCCAGCATACCCGGATAAAAAAGTCACTGCTCGCCACTGGCATGTAGACATATACAAACCCGATTCCAAAAAAGTTGGGACACTGTACAAATTGTGAATAAAAAATGCAATAATTTACAAATCTCATAAACTTATATTTTATTCACAATAGATTATAGATAACATATCAAATGTTGAAAGTGAGACATTTTGAAATGTCATGCCAAATATTGGCTCATTTTGGATTTCATGAGAGCTACATATTCCAAAAAAGTTGGGACAGGTAGCAATAAGAGGCCGGAAAAGTTAAATGTACATATAAGGAACAGCTGGAGGACCAATTTGCAACTTATTAGGTCAATTGGCAACATGATTGGGTATAAAAAGAGCCTCTCAGAGTGGCAGTGTCTCTCAGAAGTCAAGATGGGCAGAGGATCACCAATTCCCCCAATGCTGCGGCGAAAAATAGTGGAGCAATATCAGAAAGGAGTTTCTCAGAGAAAAATTGCACAGAGTTTGAAGTTAGCATCATCTACAGTGCATAATATCATCCAAAGATTCAGAGAATTTGGAACAATCTCTGTGCCTAAGGGTCAAGGCCGGAAAACCATACTGGATGCATGTGATCTTCGGGCCCTTAGATGGCACTGCATCACATACAGGAATGCTACTGTAATGGAAATCACAACATGGGCTCAGGAATACTTCCAGAAAACATTGTCGGTGAACACAATCCACCGTGCCATTCGCCGTTGCCGGCTAAAACTCTATAGGTCAAAAAAGAAGCCATATCTAAACATGATCCAGAAGCGCAGGCGTTTTCTCTGGGCCAAGGCTCATTTAAAATGGACTGTGGCAAAGTGGAAAACTGTTCTTTGGTCAGATGAATCAAAATTTGAAGTTCTTTTTGGAAAACTGGGACGCCATGTCATCCGGACTAAAGAGGACAAGGACAACCCAAGTTGTTATCAGCGCTCAGTTCAGAAGCCTGCATCTCTGATGGTATGGGGTTGCATGAGTGCGTGTGGCATGGGCAGCTTACACATCTGGAAAGGCACCATCAATGCTGAAAGGTATATCCAAGTTCTAGAACAACATATGCTCCCATCCAGACGTCGTCTCTTTCAGGGAAGACCTTGCATTTTCCAACATGACAATGCCAGACCACATACTGCATCAATTACAACATCATGGCTGCGTAGAAGAAGGATCCGGGTACTGAAATGGCCAGCCTGCAGTCCAGATCTTTCACCCATAGAAAACATTTGGCGCATCATAAAGAGGAAGATGTGACAAAGAAGACCTAAGACAGTTGAGCAACTAGAAGCCTTTATTAGACAAGAATGGGACAACATTCCTATTCCTAAACTTGAGCAACTTGTCTCCTCAGTCCCCAGACGTTTGCAGACTGTTATAAAAAGAAGAGGGGATGCCACACAGTGGTAAACATGGCCTTGTCCCAACTTTTTTGAGATGTGTTGATGCCATGAAATTTAAAATCAACTTATTTTTCCCTTAAAATGATACATTTTCTCAGTTTAAACATTTGATCTGTCATCTATGTTGTATTCTGAATAAAATATTGACATTTGAAACTTCCACATCATTGCATTCTGTTTTTATTCACAATTTGTAGTGTCCCAACTTTTTTGGAAACGGGTTTGTAGACAAATTGGGCAATATATCAAATATGGCTATGGCTAATATGTTGGATATGATTTTGCTGGTGATACAAAATTAAGCAACATTGTGAATGTTGCATTAATATTGATTTGCTTTTTATTTGGCCGTCAAGAGTGTGTCATTAGGCTGGTTTCACAATCCTTCCTTGCTGTGCTGCACGACTATGAGACGTTAAGATGTTTTCATAACATCTCAGATTTAAATATCAGAATGTGAATCAGAATGTGTGTGTATCAGAATCAGAAAGAGCCAAGTGTGCTTGCACACACAAGGAATTTACCTTGGTATTGAAGCTTCCAGTACACATTTGTAAATATAACAAGACACATAATAACATGTAATAATAATATATGAAGGTAAATGTTTGTTATATTAGTGCATATAATTGAAAATGATTAAATATCCTTCTTAATTGTGTTCTTTTAATTGATCAATTATTCCATATCATTTTAATATGTTATTTCGGGAAAAACAATTTTTTGACTTTTTTTGACTACTGTGTTTCTTGCATTTTTAATTTATTTGAATATTTTTACTGTTTAGTAATGGTTGGAACAAAAACACCCTTTAAATATCGAAATAAACTTTGTAATGTGAATCAGCAGAAGAATAAAGCATACTGAGATCGATATTTTAAAGATATATCCTTCAAGCCTAGATCCAGCACACTGGTTTTATACCTAGGATATAGGTAATCTCTCCGATCATTTGTTAATTATACCGAGGGGGCCTACATGATTACAATAACAGGATATGGATTGCTATGAGAGCAGGTAGAGCCCAGCCTACTGTAACTCAGTTCGTTATAACTGTTGCCAGTTTCACCTTATCATATTTCTGTAGAGAAACATTGTGCCAATTGGCTTAGACTTGCTTACATGGAAAGCATTCAGGTATAAGGAATTCTTTAGAAGCTTAATCAGACATTAGGAGTAGTCTGATTTTGACGACTTGAATTTCTCTTATCACTCGTTACACTATTCCTGGAAAATGTCCTTCGGTGCGCAAGTGATGTCCTGTTAGATCTCCAGAGATGCAATCAGCCTATATTTAATCATACTCTGTTCTCTAATTGATGCATTATTTTTAGCACATAGACATCTCTCTTTGTATCATTCTGTCTTCCTCATTCTCTGTACTTAGCTGACACTAAACGTAAAGTGGAGCAGATCTCGGAGGAGCTCAAGAACTTGGATGAAATTCTGTCCAAGGATGACAAGAACAAGGGATTGCAGGATGAAGAAACAGATGAGGACCCTGTAGTCCATTTAGATGAGCCTCCAGTTTCAGAGTCTGAAACCAAAGGTTGGCATCCAGGCAATGATTTGGGCTTATTTGACTTAGATCATCCACAACACCTTTGTAACCACAATCCTTCTGAATTTTATAAATCATGCGGTTGCAGACGTGAGACGTGATGCCATGTGCTTTCAGTATCCTAGGTCATGTTCAGACTGCCAGCAAAAATCAGATTTTTTGCATATCCAGATTTTTTCCAGATAGGTTTGGACAGCAAAAAAACACATGAAATCTGATTTCTTCAAATCTAAATTAAACTACATTTGGAGGTGGTTTGAAATGTGATTGAAATCAGATTTTTACAGATGCGTCTCAGTCTGGACACTCTGGCTGCTCAAATTGGATTTCAAATTGTCTTTTGCGTGACTCTTAACACGACACACAACGATAACATCAAATCCAGTGACGGAAACAGCGCACCCCTCGCTGCACAGCGAAACCAGCCAAGACTACAGCATGGAACATCAATATATACCAGTATCCTCGATACTGACTCGACAGGGTGCTTATTTGGAGAGCGAGATATGATGCACCTCCATTTTTCCTTCATCCATTTTGTAAGCCTCGTCAGAAACGTGGGTACGCCTACGGCGTTACCAAAGCAACCCATGCAGATTCATTGGTTATGTCTGGACACACAAATCTTATTTGATCACTTGCAATTAATAGTGTGGACAGTCTGCCTGAAAAGATCTGATTTGAGAAAGAATCTGATTTGTCTGCTGTCTGAACATATCCCTACAAAATAAGAATGTGAAACAATGTATGAAACAATGAAAATATGATAACACACATGGATGCAATCCCCTAGTCTGACCCCTTTGGGTCACCAGCTGTGGACCAATGTAACATCTGGTTCCTGAAGCAAAACTATTTGAGAACCACCACGTTACAGTATTTGACATACTAACTACAAAATTACTCAAAATGCTTATCCCTAGTCTCTTCTAATAGGCCACGTACACACTGCAGTTAAATTTGGTTGTCTGTTCACATTTTAGTGCTTAATCCCGTTCTGTACACACAGTTCAGGAATGTAAGGGAGTGACAACCGCACAAGCCCATAATAAACCGGGATAATTCCAAATGCTTTATGTTGAAAACAAGACCATAATATTGCGACCAAATCCAAACAACAAGCCCATAAATGCTTAATAAGTGGGCATGGCAACATTTCAAGCACACTCTGCAAGCAGCCTTACGAATAGAAATAAAACATGACGCCTCTCTAAGTGGTGGTTTAGTTAAAATTGCAAAACACTTTGGTCGCAGTAATATATACCAAAAAAAAAATAAAAATAAAAAAATAGCATATACCAAACACGCGAGAGACCAGAACTTTGGTGTGGTTACCATGTTTTTTTTGTTTTTGTTTTTAGGGGGATTCACTCCCGCATTTAAATCCGGTTGTCACTCCTGAAACTTTACAGTGTGTACGTGGCATATTACAATGTTCATTTTCAAATACTCATCATTTTATAAAACATAGCTGATGTATGCTTGTTTGTGCATTTATGACTATATAGTTTGTGGTTTTCCTCCAGATTTTCTTTCCAGATTTTTTCTCTCTTTTTTTAGCTTTCTCCTTTTCGTTTCATTAGCAGCTTCTGTGCAGCATTCAAACAGTATGACATCTGTGTGTGCATGTTTGTGTGTTAACAGAGGCTGAAGTAGCTGAAGGGGGCTCGGTGAGTGAAGAGCCAGAGGACAAGGACTTCTGGGAGGGAGTGTCCAAACCGGCAAGCACAGAGTCAAGCACACCTGACTCAGAGGTACAGCCTCATTTAAAGCACCTCTTCACTCAATATGCTCAATCCTGTTGTGAAACCTATACACTTTTTGTTGCTTTTAATTAACCTTTTGAGGGGGCACTGATCATTAACATGTTTTACAACTGTTTTACAGACCCCTCAGGAGCCTCAGGACAGCCAATTACATGAAAATGACTGTAAGACAATTATTCAAAGTTTAAATAGACCTAACAAAAAAATTATAGCATCAATCAAGTTTTCCTTCATGTAAGCTATGCACCTTCTTCACTTTCTTTGTGGTCATCTTTCTCTTTCTGTTCAGTATTTGGGGAGGAAAAGTTTAATTTTAAAATCATAACAGACCCTGCAGACCTCATGAAGTTTGTACAACACCTCAGAGAGAGCAACCAGAAGGTGAGTATTTTTGAATCTGGACAGACTTACAGCCAACATTGCCCAGGAGAGTATTGCCCAATAACTGCTCCTGTTTGGCAAAAATTGTGAAAAATCCTGCCTATGGCATTTGATGTCTTGTAGTTTTTCAAAATGTCCTGCCACAAAGTGTTTCTAAGACACTATGTCAAGTTAAAAGGAACTCACCCACTGAAAAACATGTATCAGTCGACCATTAATTACTGCACTCTATGTTCAGAACAGGAAAGCCGAACTGGAAAAAGAGAGCCAGCAATCATCTCAGAAGAGAGAAGAGGAGGATGAGGAGGAGGAGGAGGAGGATGAGAAAAGAAAGGAGAGGACAGCAGGACAGGAGGTGGAGGTGGAGGTAGAGGTAGAGGAAGGGGATGAAGATGAAAGATTGCTGCAGGAGTTTGAGGATGAGATGGCAGATCTGTCCGTTTCCTCCTCCAAGATAGAAGAGATAAAAGAAGAGATGCAGAAGGAGTTCGACAACATCATAGAGGAAGTACGAGTTATTACTCTTACAGCCTGTATGTATAAATCAGCCAAAAGATTTGGCAGTGAATATACGCTGTTTTTATCTTTCTTATCTCCCAGGCTCAGCAGGAGTTAGAGAACGAAGGTCTTAAGGGTGAGTTTGATCGCTCTCAGGCTACACAAACTCTAGAGAACACATTGGGGAAACTTCTGGACCATCTTGAAGACAAGACCGAACATGAGAGTGAACCAGAAACAGAAAAAAATGCAGATATGCATAAAAGCACACACTCGCCGCAAAAGACAGATGGAGGCCCTTCTACTGGCAGCCCAAACCTGGTTCCCAAAACACCAGGTAAATATAGAGAATGGATGCTGAGTGAACAGGTGCATGAATGAACAGATGGGAGAATGGATGGCTCATCCACTCATAAATTGCTTGTAACTTTCGCTTTTGCACCCCAGGCATTCATATAACCTGCTTATGAGCATATTATACTGTACATGTATAGTATAATGTCTGTAAATGTGTGCATGATGTATATATATATGCATTATACTCTGGCTCCAAAACAAAGAAATTATGCTAGACCTTTTCACTTCACTTTGAAATTAAATGCTTTTACTGCTCCCATGAACAAGTTATTAGGTGCAAATATTTATATTTAAATGATACACCACTGTTCAAAAGTTTAGGGTCAGAAAGAAGTTCTTTATGTTTTTGAAATAAGTATCTTATGCTCATCAAGGTTGCATTTATTTGTTCTAAAATACAATAAAACAGTAATATTGTGAAATACAATTACAATTTAAAATAACTTTTCTATTTTAAAAAGTAATTTATTGCTGTAATACAAAACTTAATTTTCATCATCATTACTCCAGTCTTCAGTATCACATGATACTTTAGAAATCATTCTGATATGCTGATTATTTACTAAGCAGTTGTGCTGCTAAAAAAATTTTTCTGAAAACAATGACATTTTTTTTTAGTTTTCTTTGAATAGAAATTCAAAAGAACAGCATTTATTTGAAATAGAAATCTTTTGTAACATTATGTTTTTACTGTCACATTTAACCACCCAACCTTTTGAACGTTAGCGTATATCTGTTAACTTATTTTCAACAAACGATGGTCCAAATACTTTTTGGGGCCACTGTATACTTTATATTCTTGATGAAATCATTGTCACCACCAGCACTAATACTACATCGTGTCATACTGTTGTATAACTCTGACTTGGCCATTGATGTTGTTAGAGAGAGGCTATAATACGTGAAATGGGGAGGGGGAATTTTCCGCTGTATCCGCGGTAACCTCCCCTTCCCTCTGTCTCTCATCACCCAAGCCCAAGCGGGCAGCAGTGGCGAGCAGGTAAAAGTCAGGGTGACTAAGTATAAGGTGGGCGGAGGTGTGGCTGCAGGAGCGGTTACCGGGGGCAACGATGATGATGATGAGGGGGGTGTGAAGGTGAAGGAACTGGGCGAGGGCGACCCCCAGTGGCAGCAGATTCAGGAAGTGGTCAAAGAGCAGCTAGAGAGAGCCGGCATCAAGGCCGAAGGTAGGCCGGAACACACTAACACACACATCTAAAGTATACTTATTCCCCTGTGTGTGTCTGTGTGAGTGGAGCGAAGACTTTATCTTTCATTCTGATATCTAGAACTATTCTTCTGCCTGGTCTTTGCTCAGTACATTTACATTTATTCATTTAGCAAAGCGACTTACAAATGAGGAATACAAGAAGCGATTCATCTTAGAGGCATTTAACATGAGAAGTACTAGTAATACAAAGACATCGTTTAGAATAGTACAAACTAGAACAGGGAAGAAGAATTTCTTCTTTTCTTTTCTCAGCAGGATACAGTTACAGTATGTGCTAACGGAAAGGATACGTTTTCAGTAAGTTGTTTATTTTCGTCAAATAAACAACTTTTGTCTGATTGTCTTCTCTATTCCACTATTCAAGATTAAGGCACTTCTAAACTTTCATAGATGCCAGTGATTTTGTTTTTCCTTTGATGCTGGCTTTTGTGTGGCTGCAGAGAAATTCAAGGTCTTTTTCTGCCTTAAGAATGGCTTTGAAAGAAAACACTAGAGGTTTAGTGTACACTTACTTTTGTCAGTACAGGGTGGTGGCTGTTGTTCCAGTTTTCTGGTTTTGGAGATGTTCAGCCTGAGAGAATGTGAAGATTTAGAAATATGACAGTGCTTCATTTGTCCTTCCCACATCCCACAGCCTTCATTACCTTCTCTGCATGCATCATTTCTATCACTACTTATTTCTTCTATCAACTGTGTGCGCATGGGAATGAAAAAAGTCATTTTGTTTCTGTTTGTGTATAACGGTATAATTGTTTAGATTAACGTATGTTGATAATGACCAAGGATTTTGGGCCTGTTTTTCAGGAAAGATTGAGGTGAAGATTTTAACCCGTAAAACAGCAGAGGAAGCGGGAGACCAGTGGCTCACCGAGGAGGATACAAAATCATTTAGAGAGCTTCTCATCAACCTTCTGGTATGAATCTGTGCACACTACTATACAAGCAGCATGTAAAAAACAACAATTATTTAGTCACAAGTTAAAGAGGACATAAGGTCAATAGTGCAGCGATGCATGAAGCACAGAAATCACTTTCAAACCAAGCAGCTTTCTGTTGGTCAGTGTGGTGAATTCAGGGAATTTTTTCACCCTCACACAAAACCCATGATTGTGCAGATTCCTATTTAAATGACTGAATATCACAGTAGTGTGACTGCACCTTATCAACTAATAAAAGGAAAATGTGGGAAAGTTGTTTGAACCTTGTGCTGTTCCTAGCTGTGTGTAGCACCTGCAACTCTTCATATTTTCTGAAGAATCCCAATATTAAAGGGTTAGTTCACCCAAAAATGAAAATTAGCCCATGATTTACTCACCCTCAAGTCATCCTAGGTGTATATGACATTCTTCTTTCAGACAAATAAAATCAGAGTTATATTAAAAAAGTCCTGGCTAATCCAAGCATTATAATAGCAGTGAATTGTTGCCTTGTTTATGAAGTCCATAAAAGTGCATCTATCCATCATATAACTGCTCCACACAGCTCCGGGGGGTTAATAAAGGCCTTCTGAAGCGAAGTGGTGCGTTTGTGTAAGAAAAATATCCATATTTAAAACTTTATATACTAAAATACCTTAGTCTTGCTCTAAAAGAGTAACCCCCGATGCTACGTTTTGTTTTGCTCTATCCTCTGCGCTTCTGCGTTCTTCAATACGCATGCGTCAAGGGTCAAGGGTTACTCTTTCGCCGTAAATCGATGTGTACGGCAATCCGCCGGAAGTTAGGTATTTTAGTCTATAAAGTTTTAAATATGGATATTTTTCTTACACAAACGCACCACTTCGCTTCAGAAGGCCCTTATTAACCCCCCGGTGCCGTGTGGAGCAGTTATATGATGGATAGATGCACTTTTATGGACTTCAAAACAGAACTACCTTTTCACTGCCATTGATAATGCTTAGATTAGCCAGGACTTTTTTAATATAACTTCGATTTTATTCGTCTGAAAGAAGAATGTCATATGCACCTAGGATAACTTGAGGGTGAGTAAATCATGGGCTAATTTTCATTTTTGGGTGAACTAACCCTTTAAAGGGGTCATGAATTGAGAAATGAAATTTTGGTAAAACATCCTGTAAGTTTCAGAACTTCCTCGTTAGTCTGCAAAACAGCTTTTTTTTCAAACCAAGCTCAAAAAACGTCTCGTTTCGGATTTTGTCACATTATAACGTAATAGTGTGATGTAAGACTCTGCAGAATCAGATCAAAGCCTACTTCGACATCATCTGATCTTTGGCCCCGCCCACTGAAGTGTTAGTGAGACGAGAAGGAGAGAAGAGAGGTACAAAGTCATTGGACTAAAATAACATTACCTTCCAAAGGATCCTAATGCTAGGAAAGTGGTTATTTATTTTCAACTATGTAAATGTTTCAGTAGAGCATTATTTGTTTGGTACATTTCACTGTGGATTCTTTAGAAATCAGTTGCAATTTCGGCACAGACTTTCTGTAAGACTGTAAGATATGGAGCCGACAGTAATGACACAACATGTAATTAACTGTGTTAATTCTAATGCCTGATCTGTGATCAGTGATTTCTGATGTGTAATGATTCTTGTACAGTCTGATATTCTTTTTCTCAAAATCCTTTTACTGCTGTTTATGCTTCAGTAAATCAAGCCAGTGACTAAACAGTCAACTTCACATTGTTTCTCTTAGTATGAAAATAGTCTGTTATTAGGGCCTGAGCACTGATGGTGTGAGGACCCTATTGGAATTGCTCAGCCTATTATTATTCTTCTCCCAAATGAATTACATTTTTGATGGCCTGAACATGCTCGAAAACTCATGAAACTTGCACACGCGTCAAAAGTGGTGAAAATTTACGTCTGATATGGGTTTCAGAATTAGGCGTGGCAAAATGGCTCGATATCGCCACCTACAACATTTCAATGAAGTGCCCCTCCCGCTACGTTTCACATACAGGTATGAAATTCGGGAGACACATGTAACAGCCCAATACCTACAAAAAAGTCTCCTGGTACGAAATCTGAAAACCAACAGGAAGTGAGATATTTTGAATTTTCTTTGCAAAATTGTTGCAAATTTTGCCATTTCCAGACGTTGTACTTTAATGAACTCCTCCTAGAGATTTAATCAGATCAACATCATATTTGCACAGTCTAATCTAAAGGCCTTTGTGACGTTAAATTGCGAAAATCTTGAGTTTTCCCTGAAGGGCGTGTCCGTGGCGGCCTCACAAATTTCAATGTTTCGCCATGAAACAGGAAGTTGTTGTAACTCGGGCATACAATGTCCGATCTGCCCCAAACTTCACATGTTTGATAAGAGTCCTGGCCTGAAGACATCTACATGCCAATATTCAGTGACAGTCATAGCGCCACCTGTCGTCAACAGGAAATGGCATGCTTTACACTGTAATTCACTCCTTGAAACACATTTAAATATGTCGTGAAGTACCAAACATGCTAAAAACACATTAAAGCATGCAACACTTGGCTAAGTGCTAATGTATGCGATTAACGCCACGAAACAGGAAGTTGTTGTAATTCAGGCATACAATGTCCGATCTGCCCTAAACTTCACATGTTTGATAATAGTCCTGGCCTGAAGACATCTACATGGCAATATTCAGTATAGTCAAAGCGCCACCTGCTGGAAACAGGAAATGGCATGCTTTACACTGTAATTCACTCCCAGAAACACATTTAAATATGCCATCATGTCCCAAACATGCAAGAAACACATTAAATCAAGCAAAGCTTGGCTAAGTGCTAATGTATGCAATTTACGCAACGAAACAGGAAGTTGTTGTAACTCAGGCATACAATGTCCGCTCTGCCCCAAACTTCACGTTTGATAATAGTCCTGGCCTGAAGACATCTACATGCCAATATTTGGTTACAGTCAAAGCGCCACCTGCTGGCAGCAGGAAGTGTGGCACATTTAAGTGACTTTGCAATATTTCTCCTATATTTACCCACTTAAATGCATGTCGCCCACTATTCGCTGTTTTCCTGAGGCCACCGGGTGGCGGTGCTCCCGTGTGCGAGGGCCCTTTCATCGCTGCTTGCAGCTTTAATTTAAAATGTGATTTTAAATTATGTATAGAAAGTGGTCAAAGAACCCTCCCTTTATAATCGCTGGAGCTGTCAATCACACAGTTCTTGTTTGCACTGTTAGTTATGATGAAAGCATTCGTGAGGGTGCAGAAATCGACGAGATCACTGCATTCATGCGCTCAACAGACATGTCTGTCATCGGCTACAATGCTCATCGCTGCAACCTTTCATGCGACAGGAATAGATCTAAATATAATGCTATAATCAACACTTTTCATGATTAGTTAATCTCGACAGCTGTAATGGCAAAAACATAGTAAAAGATTTTGAGAGAGTTCCACATGTAATACTTATTTCATATGCAAAGATGTTAGCCAATCACAGCAGTGGGCGTTTACATTGAACTCTCACAGCATGCCTTTCATGCCTTTTCATGCCTTGCTTCCAACAGAGCGTTCAAATCAGAGGGCTAAAATCAGGGTCAAAAATTGCCTTTTATTTCTACATTTTGACAAATTTTGATGTAAAAATCATGCTAACATTATAAGTGCACCTCATTAAACATTATAAAATAATTAAAAATGCTGTTCATGAAACTGAATATTTCAGTCTGACCAGCACATTTCAGCACAGATTGTTTTGTGAAGAATGTAATACGTTTAAAAAGTTATATTGGACTCAACAGCAGACCCATAGTTCGCAAGTACTGTTCGCAAGGCAAATCGTAAAGGCAAATCAGCAAAAAGTTATGGGGTAGAACTACATTACGACTGTTTTAGATGCAAAAAACGTTATTATCATTACGAGTTTAAATAATTAAATAAGTATTGATGTGATCCCTTTAATATAAAAAAAGGCCTTTTCATACCTTGTTTGTGACACTGATTCAACAGGTAAATAAATTGATATTCACTCTCTTTGTGTGCAGACTGGAGGTACAGAGGAAGTGTATAAAGAGCAAAAGAGACAGCAAGAGTTGGAGAATAACTACAAATTTGTCTGGGGAGAAAAACAGGATGAAAGCCAGTCCACGGGAAACAGTGATTCTGATGAAACAGACTTTTGAGCCTTTTCCCTCTTCTCTCAAGCACTGTTAACTTGAAGGGCAGCCAGCATTCTCTGAACTCCGAACTCTAAGCCACCTGGTTGTCACCAACCAAACTGCTCTCTCAGACTGTTTAAGTCGTGTGAGCCCTGTAAAGGGTTCAGTCCATGGCCGTACATTCTGATTATCCTGTATGAGCATCTGTAAGTTGTTTATACTGTATCTTGCCTGTTTTCAGTTTGGGATTTTTTTTTTTTTAAATATACAAATATACTTCATGTTTCAGTTGTGATGCGCTTTATGCCTGTGACAGTCTGTGAAACAGACCTTCCTTCTCTCTCACATGCAGACAAAACATCAGTTAGTATGCATGTCAAGGTTTATTTTGAAAAGGCAGTCTGGACCAACATGTCCTCATCACTGGACAAACCGTGACTTTCTGTTTTGACTTGGCTGCTTTTGAATGTCAAGAAAATCTGGATACAAGAAATGCTGTTGATGATTGATATGTGCATTATGGAGCTTGATGCAGAGTCACCGTAATGCAAATTGTAGCAGTTATTGTCAATGTCCCGCCACTTTTTTTTGAAAACGCCTACAGCTAGTTTCTTCAACAAATCCTAGCCATGCACGAAGCTAAATATTCAGCGTAAAGCTTCAGTTTAGTCTTAATTCATGTTTTTGACATGTCTGTTTGTACAACCAGCCTTCAAAGGATTTATGTCTTACATATATAAGGTCCAGACTTAGTTTAGAAATTGAACAAAAACTTTTGCCAAACATTGGGAATCTACTGCATTTAGCCACTGCTTCCATGCCCCCTGCAGGGCTCTTTTTGTTGTAATGCTTTGAATGATCATAATAGTTTGACCGAGTTTAAATAACGTTGCTACAGTACTTGATTTGTTTGTTGATACAACATAATTTCCGTTTCTAATGTCTAATCTAACGTAAGCACACTTTTTGTGAGGGAATGAGAGTGGATAAAGCTGCTGTAAGCAATTAATTATTTATTTTACTATCTGACCGATACCACTGAAATATTTCTGTCCTGGGACATCACACTGCCCCAAGGGTGGGCAAGGAGCAAAATAAATAAATAAATAATGAAGGAAGAAGAATGTGACCGCGGCCCGCGCGTGCTGGTCCACTGGTGGTGGATCTCTGTCAATGGCATACATTTGCGGCATGTCTAGTTTATTGTTTAAACAACGGGACATTTCAGGGAATGTTGAGACATTTTAGTGGCTTAGAAAAATCGCTTACAGCAGCTTTAGGTTTTTAGACTTCACCACGAAATGCACAACTGTACATTTTGTAATTTGTACTACTGAAGAAACGTTTAATCTCAGCAACCTGTTGAAAATGCATTCATTGCATATATCGTGAGAAAGATAATTAAACGGTAAAATGTACGATGCTGTGGTCTATTATAAATAAATTAAATAATTAATTCCTATGTTTAAACGCCCAATAGCGTTGAAGTTCTCACACATTTATATTACTAGTTTGTCACATCTAATAAATCAATGTCTTCTGAGACAAAAATCCTGTTATTCTGTTCACAATTTTATTGTCAGTAAAATACCTGATAGTATACGGATATAAATCAGATAATACGACGTGGCAATTAACTTAATTAAAATAACAGACCCCCATTACTGATTCCTTTCAAATTAGAAATTATAATTTGTTTATATATTGCTTGATTTAATTAAAAAAAAAAAAATATATATATATATATATATAAGTATATAAGTTTTGGGTTACTAAAATTACTTGTGTAAATTCTGTTCATTTTCACATAGGGTTGTGCTATGACACTTGGTCGGCGTCGTGTCATAGATGGGGGCGTGGCGTGGGGGAAAACCGTCCATTCCCCCACACTGGAAATGCATGGCGTTAACCCATTATAGCCTGTGTAGAATCACTTCTGCCGCTCGACAGAGCAAGATATATAGAAAAACTGAGCCGTACTGGGTCAGATTGTCCGTACAGTATCTGTGACTGATAAACGACCCAACGGAATCAATGGCCAGAGGTGTCATTTTCTCGTCAAAATACATGCTGCTGCTCCCCCGACCCCCAAATAGGTATGACATGCCAACTTCATAAATCACCTAGTCTTTCGATTAAGACGTTAATTGAATTTAATGGATTAAAAGTATGTATTACATACATTTAACGTTTTAAAATGATCATAAAACGTGTCTTGTGCTATGAAATTGATATTTTTCTGAATATGCCGAGTGCAATGCAAAGGGCGTTTGTTTATGTATAAGTATGTTTGGGCTAGAATAGAAACATGGCATGTCAAACGTTAAAGGGATAGTTCACCCAAAAATGAAAATTTGATGTTTATCTGCTTACCCCCAGGGCATCCAAGATATAGGTGACTTTGTTTCTTCCGTAGAACACAAATGAAGATTTTTAACTCCAACCGTTGCAGTCTGTCAGTCGTATAATGCATGTGAATGGTAACACATGAGAGTATGAGAACTATGAGAGTAAAAAAACATGCACATACAAATCCATATTAAACCCTGCGGCTCGTGACGACACATTGATGTCTTGAGACACGAAACGATCGGTTTGTGTGAGAAACCGAACAGTATTTATATCATTTTTACCTCTAATACGCCACTATGTCCAACAGCCTTCACCGCGCGATCACTTCCGGTGAGTTTTATTTGCTTTTATTCATCAAAAGACTAGGTGATTTATGAAGTAGCCTAGCTATTATGTCGTGTAATATTTGTAGGAGCAGCATGCATTTTTACGAGAAAATGTACAAGTGTCGTACATCATATGACTATCAGCTTGTAAGCTTGAAGCACAAGCATGAGCCCAGCCCTTACCATCATGAAATAAAGAAGAATTTTGAATGTTTTGTACATTAATAACCTCACGCATTATGTGGCTATGTGATCGCTCATCGTGAAAAACTGCTTTAACGATAAATTGACTGCATTTCTGACGCAGTTCGAGTCCCGTGACAAGTATGAGTTTATTGGCGTTTTGTTCAACAAACTTTTGTCATTGCAATTAATGAAATCTCTTTTTTTAATCTTTACAATAATACCAGCATCATGTAGTGCAAATGTTTAATTGTAATGGACCTATTGAACAGGCTTTCGGAATTGACGAACGGCTCCGTCTGTTTATTTGGCAGTATACAATTTCAGATCAGGGTTTTTAACTTACTAGAGGTGCAGAACGCCACATGGCAACTTTTCGGCATTGCACCAAGCAAAAATAAATCGTAATTATTACAAAGAGTAAAGATAAAGCGTCTAACAATATCTACGCGCGTTCATTAAAATGGCTAGTTTTCCCCCCCACGGCATAAACGGATATGACGTTTTTGTGGGCGTTCCCAGCAATGCCGACCAAGTCTATACGCATTTGTGAAGGAAACTCCACCCAACACTTCCTCTGATTACGACACCTGTCCGGTTATGCTAAGCGTAGAATCTTTAATACTTTTCTTCTTGGCGTGATTTTATTTGCTCTGTCTATTTGCTCTTGCTCATGTGGCCCAATCATAACCCTCCATTCAAATGACATAATAGTTCAGCCCAAGATCGACAGGCGATCCATCCAATCAAATGCGCTTCCGTATGTCAAGTATCAGTGACACGAACAGCTTACAGTTGAACCAAGCGTTTACTTTTCTAGTATGGTGTAGTTTTTTTTTGTTGTTTTTTTTAAAGCGACACAATTTAGTGTGGTGAGTGTGTGTCACTGTCCACAAAACAGACTGACAGGGAGTAGATCTTAAAGCGAGGAGGCTGGCTAACTATAATACGAACCGCCCCCATACCTCTCGGCTTTACTTAGGGAACATTTAGTTAACATAGGAAGATAGGAAGCATTCCTATCCCCTAACTAGCACGTTGCTGGTTAGCTTCAAGTAAAGCGTAATATTATCTACCAACCAGTAGATAAATAGCCAGGACATGATTTTGGAGCCGATGTACCTGGTTAGGCTGTCGAATTTCTTGGATTTAAGTTGAAAAGCATAGCTTTACTGTTATGCTAGCTTTCTGAGTTGGATTGAAATGGCCTCGGAGCCGAACCTTGCCGTTTTTTTTACTTCTGTTAAGAAGGAAATCAGCTGTCTGGTAAGATTGTGACTTTATATACCTTATCATTCAGCGTCTAAGATAAGATATTCCCTATGGTACTGCCGCTGTAACCATGACAAAGCTACTTGTTTTAAACTTTTTTTTATTATCAGAAATGAAAAAAAATTAAATTAATTTCGTGATTACAGAAGTTGTGTGCCCTTCAATAATAACAAAAGCAACAGATAATGTCAGTTTACATGTTGTATTGCGACTTTATTTTGAACAGTTGTTAAGTTTATTTTGCTATAATTTATTTAATGTGTTATCTCGCGGACCCCCTCGTTGACGACTAATGTGCTAGTAAACAAGCCCTATATTTTGAAATGCCTAAATATTGAATATTTTAAGTCATCTTAAATTTGCATGAATCGTAAGCTATTTGTCTCAAGACAAGTTGGTTATTGGCTATAGACACTAATTCGTTTATGTCTGACTGTGTTGTGTACACTTAAGTACTAAATAATTACTTAAGGAAGTAGTTGACAATAATTAAGTAGAATTTGTCGTTTAAACACTCGGCTGTCATTCGGTGTATCCTGGTATGACGACGTATGTTGCTCTATCTCTACGTTGTTTGTTGTTTGATCTGTCATATCAGTCACGGAGCTGCTGTCACGCGGACTGTACGCGCCTATCATCTTTTTTTTCCCGTTTTTTTGTGGGGGGGGTTAATGATTTTTAAACACAACCAGATGATAAGTGTGATGACTACTAAGCCATCCTCTGCTCGCTGTAGTTAGTCTTCCTTGTGTCTCTGTCTGTGTTCTATATAGTCACACTAAGGTGAGAGTCTCTACAGAGCTCGTCATGAAAGCTCTCTGTGCGCGCTCCGCGTTCTTCGTGGGCTTTCTGGTGGGCACGTGCAGCCTGTACCTGCTCCTGAGCCATGTTGGGTTCACGCGGAACTCGGGTTCTCGTGAGCACGAGGCCCACGAGAAAAGCCTGCTGGAGATGATAGAAGAAGAAAACAAGAACTGGAAAAAGGAGAGGTCGGCTCTCTTCAACCTCAATCATCCGCACCATACAGGTAAATACACTGTAGAAACGAATGAAGATTTTGCAAATAAAAACAAGTGTCTTATAATTAGCAAACATCGTAGTATAATAGAATATACTAAAAAAATAGAATATAATATAAACTCTGTGGCCATAAACTGAAGCGGTGTATATTAAATAGATAATTCGCTCAGAAACAATCCAAATCTGTATGATTTTCGTATGTAAAACTTTGGTAATAGGCAGGAATGACAGCCTCAGCCTTTCTGACGTATGCAAAAAAGATTAAATGAATGTGAACGGTAGAAAGTCAGGTCATACAGGTTTGGAACAACAAGAGGCGAGTTTGGGTAAACTGTAACGTTAATAACACAAAGGAATTTGAATGTCTTCTATACATCTTTTTTCTTTAAGCATATTTATTTCAGAAGGCATTTGTGTGTATTTGACTGGAATAACTTAAATGGCACTACATTAATGACATTCCTTGTGCTCTCATTTCACCTGTACAAGCTGTTTAACTTGTTTTGCATTGTTTCATTGCCAGAATATGAAAATGTATGTCTGTAGCTTGTTAGTCATGCACATTTTTTTGTTTGTCAGATTTTATAAAGAACAAAAAACAAGTATTTCAGTAATCTGACGGTTATTGTAATAACACAGTGAAGGCATTCCCAGAAGAGGTGTGTTAGACAGGTAGAGCCAGGTGATGTATGCAGTACTTAAAGACCCCCTGAAATGTTTCTGAAGTTTTTTAGATTTTAGTATGACTATGTTAGCCTTAAAGTTATGAATAAGCTGGTGTGTTCCAAAACAATGACAAAATTCGCATTTAGGAGATATAAGCATTCAAAACTTAGTCTCTCTCTTCCGTTAAAATGGATCACAGATTTTTATGACATCACTGTGGACTTCAGCTTCTCGTCACATCTTCTGTCCAATCAAATGCTCTCTAGAATCTGAAGCCCCGCCCCCTACATTATAAATAGATGCTGAAGCTGCGACTGAAATCGGTCAGTTGTTCACACATTTACTATTTTCTACATTGTGAATGGCACATAGCGCACTATACATGCGATAGGAAACAGACATTGTAAATATGCTTTCAGTTGAGGCGAATGAAGTCTGCAGCACACACACACCAACGGCTCTGGTCTAGACTAGAGACACGAGAGCGCAGAGCGGATCATATGCGCGAGTCGGCGCAGACAACAAAACATATCGGACCCATTTAAATTCTGCACAGAATGCTGTATTTCAAAGCGATATGGAGGAGATTATGATGATAAACGGTTAGAGATTAGGAGGAAACTGTGGCTTTACCAAACAGAAAGGCTCTAGTCAAACTGTTATATTAACGAAACGCTATTGGCTGTTTTAAAAAAAGGGGAGGAGCTGCTTACAGCTGGAGCCTTTTCAGGGGAAATTACGTCAACACATTGAATAATGCCGAGCGTTTCAAGGCACTTCAGTGGGCCTTTAAGCTTTATTACACCCTTTTATTGATATGATTTGTGGATATAACTTCCCACCCTGATGTCACAATTGAACTAACAGTTAGCCTGTTCCGTTTGAGCGTTAAGTCAGTTGTTTGCATGCCAAGCCCTCTTTTGTAAGAAACTCTTTTTGGGCATGTATTTGTGTATTCACCCTGGAGAGATGGACTTTACTCTGATTTTGGGATTGCATCTAATGTTTTGTCCTTGTTAAAGTGTACAGAAAGGTTTTATCGCCAGCTGGTTATCAATAAACTACCCCAAAAGTAATAAAATGCTGACTCTAAATGTTATGCATAAGTAGTTGATAATTTAAGTAGGTGATGATATTCTATGCTTTATATAAAACAATTTCTTCAATGTTTATCAACATTTAAAAAAAAATCCTTTTTGCTTTGACTAGTTTGTTTTAAAAGGGTTAGTTTACCCAAAAAAGAACATTCTGTCATAATTGCCCCACCCTTGTTTATCCTCGAAAAATACAACTGAACTGAAGATATTTTTAATGAAACGTGAGAGATTTCTGTTTCTCCATTGAAAGAAATAAAAAAAATTTGACTCTTCATAAAGTTGCTAAAAACAGTGTAAACGATATGAATTGAGCAGATTAATCCAAGTCAACAGATATAATTTCATATAATTTTATTCACATTTTATTTAGCATGTATGGTTGAGCTACAGTTTGACAAATGAATTTTTAGTATTTTACTACTTTGTAGCATTTGATTTTCTTCGGTTTCATGAATTTTTCTGAGTAATCTTTGACTGTCTCTTACAGGTGAGGATGGCAAACTGGCTGATGCTCTCTATAAGCGTGTACGCATTCTGTGTTGGGTTATGACTGGCCCTAATAACCTTGAGAAAAAAGCTCGACACGTGAAAGCCACATGGAGTCGCCACTGCAACATTGTGGTCTTCATAAGCTCTGTAGATAACCCAGATTTTCCCACGGTTGGTCTAAACACCAAGGAAGGTCGGGATCAGCTGTACTGGAAAACCATTCGTGCTTTCCACTATGTCATGGAGAAGCACGGGGACGAGGCAGACTGGTTCCTCAAAGCTGATGACGACACTTATGTGATCGTTGACAACCTGCGCTGGATTCTGGCCAGCCACTCTCCAGAGGACCCTTTGTATTTTGGCCGTCGGTTTAAGCCTTACGTAAAACAGGGCTACATGAGCGGTGGCGCTGGCTACGTGCTCAGCAAAGAGGCTTTGAGGAGGTTTGTGGAGGGCTTTCGCACCAAAGTGTGCACTCACACTACCTCAGTGGAGGACTTAGCTATGGGTCAGTGTTTAGAGAAGGTAGGCGTTGTAGCAGGAGACTCCCGAGACACCATACAAAGAGAGACATTCCATCCTTTCGTACCCGAGTCCCATCTCACTGGCACATTTCCCAAGACTTTCTGGTATTGGAACTACTGTTATTACCCCATTGTGCAGGTGAGTCTGAATTTAGTGAAAACTGTTATTTTTTTGTCAATATGGCATTACTTGATCTTCCAGTGAAATGACAGACTTCTCTCTGGTGATGTATAGATCTTCTCGAATCATTTAGTCCACATAAACCTGCCCCTTTTCGACTGCAAATTTGCATTCAGATCTCCCTCCATCCAATCTACAACCAATGGATATAACCAAGATCCCGG
This sequence comes from Coreius guichenoti, assembly GCA_039654105.1. Classification (NCBI taxonomy): domain Eukaryota; kingdom Metazoa; phylum Chordata; class Actinopteri; order Cypriniformes; family Gobionidae; genus Coreius; species Coreius guichenoti. The sequence continues at coordinate 30,376,047 of CM077180.1, read as the reverse complement.
CCTACATTTCTTCAATAATCTGTTTATCTTGGTTGTAAGACACAATATGAAAAAAAATATCTGTTGCTTCAGATCAGTCTCTTATGAAGTTCCCGTTAAGATGCTATCTATGTAGACTAGGAAGTGAAGGTGAAAAGGTCTTAAGTCTGTCAACGTCTACATATAATGCACCTTGAGGGTGTGATTGTCACTCTTTACAGACATACTGTTCAAATAAATGACACACAAGAATATTGACTATGCAAGTGAGCGTGAGTTTGTTTTGGCAGAGATCAAAGTCTATTGAGTACATCTGCGCTGGCACCATATTACTTAAAGCAGTGTTCCTGATGATATTAAACACAAGAAAAGACTAGCTCATAACTAATAGTTTATAAAGAAAACTCATTATTTAACTAACCCCAATGTTGTTCCAAAACTGAATGCTTTTTTTTTTTCTTCTTCTGTGGAATACAAACAGAGAATTTTTTTTCATTTACTCATACTGATGTCATTCCAAACATTTCATTTTATTTTCTTTTTTTTTTTTTTTATTATTTTCTTTTTGAGTTGAACACAAAAGAAGATTATTTGTGACCCCGGACCACAAAACCAGTCATAAGTCGCACGGGTATATTTGTGGCAATAGCCAATAATACATTTTATGGTCAAAATTATCCATTTTTCTTTTATGCCAAAAATCATTAGGATATTAAGTAAAGATCATGTTCCATGAAGATATTTTGTAAATTTTCTACCGTAAATATATAAAAAATGTATTATTAGTAGTAATGTGCATTGCTAAGGACTTCATTTGGACAACTTTAAAAGTGAATTTCTCAATATTTATTTATTTATTTATTTATTTATTTATATATATTACATTACATTATATTATTATTATTATTATTATTTTTTTTATTTTTTTTTTTTTGCACCCTCAGATTCCAGATTTACAAATAGTTGTATCTCGGCCAAATATTGTCCTATCCTAACAAACCATACATCAATGGAAAGCTTATTTATTCAGCTTTCAGATGGTGTATAGATACAAATTTACCCGTATGACTGGTTTTGTGGTCCACGGTCACATTTGCATAATATGGGCTCTTAAATGGGCTCCATTCCATTACAATGAATGGGGACCATTTTCTAGCTTTAAAAAGGATGCAAAAGTTCTCCATTTGAATGGTAATCTTTATTCACTAAAAATCTTCCAATCCAGTTGGCTGCTAACTGCTACAATTTTTATTGCAAGTCACTTTGAATAAAAGCCTCTGCTAAATGCATGATTGCAAATGTAACTGTATCTGATTTGTTATTGTCTGGACCGCTTTTATAATAATTTTATGTTCCTTAGAGCTGTCTGAAAAAGAGTGATTAGTACATTATCATTTGTGTTTCACAACAAAGTAAATAAATTAATATTTATATATTCCTATATTCATTTGCATAATTCTTTCTCTATCTCTCTCAGGGTCCACAGTGTTGCTCAGACCTGGCTGTTTCTTTCCACTATATGGATTCGTCACACATGTACCTGCTGGAATACTACACTTACCACTTGCGTGCCTTTGGCTACAAATACCGCTATCAGCCCCCTGAACCCAATGTCATACAAGACTTAAATGCCCCAGACCCAGACAAAGTGGAAACCGGAGACTCGGCGCAAAAGCAGGTGGTAGAAGCACAGGAAGAAGAAAAACAGTCCCCTGAACATAATGAAAAGTCATAGCAGCTTTTTGCGTAGGATTTTTAAAAAAATCTTCTTCCAAAATAACTTTTTTTTTTTTTGGATGGCTTTACCTTTTTGTCTGGGTGATGTCTTTAAATGAATCCTATATTGTGCCACAGAAATGTGTGCATGACATGTTTGTGTGATTTAATGAACTGGTACAGTTTGAGAGGGTGTTCCTTTTAATAATGCATTTGTATGTGAATGTTTAAATATAACCTTAACCCTAACAGTGCAGAATTGTATGAATAGAAGGTTAAGAAATGTATGTGGTTCTTGGGATGTGATTCATTTAGTCTATGAGCCTGCCTTAACAGTATAATAACATGGGGTAAGAAAGGCTGCCTCTGCATTTGTTATGCTTGGCATTCATTTGTGAATTTTTTTTTTTTTTTTTTTTTTTTTTTTTAAATTTTTTTTTTATATATATATATATATGTATGAGAGAGAGAGAGAGAGCGCGCTCTGGAAAAAATTAAGAGACCACTTAACATTGAGAAATCGATGTTAAGTGGTCTCTTAATTTTTTCCAGAGCTGTATATATGGAATCGTAAGAACACCACCATGTATGATTTAACAGCAATTCCATAAGAACAAGGGGCCTTGATTTTCCTTTCATTTGCTCATTCCCTTGAATTAGTGCCTCTGCTCTGATCCAGAGAAATCATGCATTTCCATATGTCCCCGTACTGCCTTTGCGTATTGAGTTTAGGCAATATTTAAACAGAGCTGGTTGTATTGTAGTTTTTATAGCTTGCAAACATTCTAGCTCCAGCATTGTCATATATCTTTTCCAAATTTGAATATGTACACACTACTTCACCTAAGATTGCATCAATATAAAGGTTAACCAGGATGTAGTCCTTCAACTGACACCCTGCTCTGGAAGTTTCTTTGAAAGAATACGGAATAGTACTCCATTAAGTTCCTGTTGGCTGGCCCAATAGTTCATGAGCGCCTAGGGAAAAAGTAAAGGTAGATAAGATGGCTTAAGTTTACACTTTCTCATGCTAGAGGGAATTTTGGTCTTGTAGTTGAGTGGCATATTGTAACACACTGTGAAGCATGCAGGTTGTGAATTATTGGATTTTTCACACCAAATAATGCTTTATTTAATTGACTGGAGTATGACCGTGAAGGTTTTTGTTTGTCTAGGATTGTCCTGTTTTTGCTTGAATTCATACTGCTAGTGTGCCAACTACTACAGCAGTCTGTGTGTGAGATTAAATGTGTTGATTTTACAGTTGATGCAGTAGTGAAAATAATTCAGTTTCTTGTGATCTGTGTTTTATGTCTCACTTTCTCAGTTTTTTTTGTGTATTTGCTATACTTAAAGGGACAGTTCACCCAAAAATGAAATTTCTGCCATCGTTTACTCACCCTCATGTTGCTCCAAACCCATGTGACTTGCTTTCTTCTATGAAACAAAAGAAGATATTTTGAATTTTTTGGGTCCATGAGATCCAAAAAAACATGATTGGACTCCATTATGGATATGAATGCAAACATATTCTTCAAAATATATTCTTTTTTGTTCCACATAAGAAGGAAAGTCATACGTGTTTGGAAAGACATCAGGCTGAGTAAATGATGTTTTTTTTTTTTTTTTTTATAACCATGCCTTTAAATGTGCAGGTGTTATTAAACTTTCCTTTTAATATAATGCACACTAAAAGTGTATTATTCACATTCACATTCTTTTCAAGTATGATAAAGCTGAGAGTTAAAGCAGATGCTGCAGGCAGAAAACAGTAATGAAGAAGGTTGTTCATCAGTGAAGAATCGCACTGGCAAATATTTTGACTCTGCACTACTTCGTAACTGAAACTTGCCACAATTATGAAGGATTTCAAATAAAGTTTATTTGAATTAATAAACTTAGTTGACCTGGAATTTTAGTACAAATTACTGTTTCTTTTTGACCACTCCCAGCAGAACATCAGTTTTGCATTTGTTGAAAATGATGGTTTTAAAGTGGTAAAATTATATTCTTGGTAAAATTATCCTTATTTTAATACTGGGTACATTTTGAAATTAAGGGAATGATTGTCGGGTTTGACTAAACATGAACAAGCTTTACTTATTAGTGCGTATTCAGTAATACATATGTTGTGAATTCTGGGAAAATCTCAGAAAAAATAATTTGTTTGCAGTTTTTCTGTTGTTAAAGAGGAAAAGCACTAGAGTTTGTGCCACCCACTTCAATATGATCTAACTATTTTAACAAGCAATTAGCTAAGAAATGTTTGAACGTGCTCATACTTCCCTAGTATGTTGATGATCTTCCTCAGAAAAGCTCTTCAGCTAAAATCCCATTGTAAGCATTCCTTTTTCTTGTTTGAGCAAAGTGTTTTGCGAAAGTGCGTTGACAAAGGAGGCCCATAAAAATTTGCTTCTGCACTTTGGGAGATGTGTAGTGGATTATATAACGAAGAGGGAACCCAACTTGTCATAAATGAATTTAGAACCATTCATAGTGCTAACATCAAAACCAGCAGGAAGTTGCAAACATCCTTTCCAATCTTTTTAAAGCGAATTTGCATTTCTGAATTGATGCGTTTCATGCTCTTGTCTTTAATCCAAAAGTATGTTGGGCTTTTTTTTTCTTGGTAGGGTCTTTTATGTACAAATGGAATCCTGTACAGTACTTTCACAGCAATCTTTAATTTATAAAAGAGTGTGTGAGGCAAATGTGTGACCAGAATAATTCAATGAGAAACAGTAACCAGCATATATTAAATAAAGACTTATTTTACAGTACACTGTTCTTTTTGTGTGTGTGTGTGTGTGTGTGATCTTCTCTATGAATAAATAAAGAAATAAAATATTTCAGCGTAGGTATATTTTATAGCACTTTAAATAAGCATATGTTAAAATTAATAGTATAAGAAAGAACATTTACAGTGTGGGGTTCATATCTTCCAATATCTGTCTGATCAACAAAACATCCTTTATCTGATTTAGTACTCAGAAACCTTAAAGGGGTTCAATATAAGAATTTTTAACCTACATTAAAAAAAAAAAACAACAAAATATACTAGAATGAATGCACTTTCACAATAAAATAAAAAAAAATTATACAGCTCAGTTATTTTACAAAGAAAGAGTTTCTCTTCGGAATGGTATAACTCCATAGTGGATGAGTTCTGGATAGATGAGATCAGGCTTCATACACCACAGCAAAACCTTCATAAATGAAATTCAATACAATTATATACAGAAACCTCTGAAAATAACTTTTACTATGTTGACCTGCAATTTATCAACTCACCACAATGTTTACTCTATAACGAAACTTTGCAAATTCTCACCTTAGCCTTCTGTCCTTTAAGAAAATGTTGCCTCTCCTCTCTTTTCTCCAAGCAGGAATAGCTGCTCAAACAAACAAAACAAAAAAAAATCATTTACTATAATTCTCCATAGTAGCCACTAGAGGTCAGTGTATTCTCTGCACTGTTTTGTATGTCCTGCAGTCACTTATCCTGCATTTTCAGCTGTTACACACGTGGTATATAGGTTTGTTTGCGTATGGTGACATAAACATAGACAATAATTAATTAATGCAATCTCTTATTCCATTCACTCTTTCAGCTAACTCATATTGACCACCATTCATTAATCTCTTACCAGACACAATGTTTCTCCGTCCTAACAGTCCAACAAAAATGTCATTCATGTTAGCTACAAAAGGACCAAAGAAACAAAGCTCTCATCAGTCTCTGTCATGTCACTTTAATTATTATTAGGATCACACTGAAGCAAGATAATGATGATCTTGGAAACTTACGTCTAAATGGTGAAATTGTGTCACGATTTGTTCCTGTGAAATAAAAATGAATAATAAAAGCAACTTTAAATACCATTGACCTCTAAGGAATAGTTCTTCCAAAAATTGTCATTTACTCATCCTCATGTTGTTTCATTATTTTTCTGTGGAACAACATGAATGTCAGTAAATAATGACATTTTCATTTTTGCACAAACTATTCCCAATCTTGTGAATGTGAAATACTATAAAAAGCAAATTGAATAATTCATATCATTTAGTCTCTTTGTGTCTCACCTGCACTCCTCCTGCCCATCAGGCCGATGAAACTGTCATAATCGATATCATCATATCGTTTGTCATAGCGCTCAGATTGGTGATCGCTGTTGTCCTGTACATAACACACAAACGGGATGCTTCAAGAAAATAAATGTCTGACTCACTAATGTGAATGACTCAGTAACATAAAGACTCCAGACTGTGATGATCATTAAAATTATAAAAACAACTAAAAGTAAATGACCAGGGAACTGCTTTGAAAACTGATTTCACAAAACGTGTGCGTGTGTACATGTTTTTCTATCCTGGTGGGTACTCAACCTGAATGCACACAGACTCATCGAGACCGTGGGGACCTAAGTTGAGGTCCCCATGGAGAAACAAGCTTATATATCATATGTAAAAATGCAGAAAGTTTTCTATGATGAGTAGGTTTAGAGGTAGGGTTAGTGTAAGGGGATAGAATATACAGTTTGTACAATATAAAAACCATTATGTTTATGGAGAGTCCCCACAAAGATAGTAAACCAGACGCGTGTGTGTGTGTGTGTGTGAGAGAGAGAGAGAGAGAGAGAGAGAGAGAGAGAGAGAGAGAGAGAGAGAGAGAGAGAGAGAGAGAGAGAGAGAGAGAACGAGAAAGAACGAGAACCTGCATGTGTGTAGTTTGTTAGTGTGTACACATGACTGAAACTCCGTTTGAGCCCATATTTAACAGTCAGATATCACATTAAAGAAACCATTAAGGTTTTAATGGAATCATGGTTCATTCTAGCCACCTCCATACGTTCTCTCTGTATCAGTTACCATATTTCCAGTATAAGTTAAATGGAAACAATACAGCAGTAAATTATTGAAATATCTATATCACTTAAAATATTCTTTGTGAATTTTGTCCTCCAATTTTTGCAATTGCTGTTGAGTAAACAAGTGACCACAATTAAAATACACTAGCATACATATGCTATTGTAGAAAAAGTCTATAGTTATAATCTCTAATATTTTAAAAGAAGTCTCTTCTGCCCACTAAGGCTGCATTTATTTTATCCAAAATACAGCAAAAACAGTAATATTGTGAAATATTTTTACAGTTTAAAATAACTGTTTTCTATCATCAGCATCATTACTCCAGTCTTCAGTGTCACATGATACTTCAGGAATAATTCTAATATGCTGGTTTGCTGCTCAAGAAACATTTATTATTATTATTATTAGGCCATTATCAATGTTGAAAACAATTGTGTAAAAAAAATCTGGATTGAATAGAAAGCAATAGAATAGAATGAATAGACAGCAGCATTTATATGAAATAGAACGCTTTTGTAAAATTATACACTACTGGAAAGTAGTGGAAAGAAAGAAATTATAGGCTACTTTTATTCAGCAACGATGCATTAAATTGCTCAAAAGTGGCAGTAAAGACGTTTATAATGTTACAAAAGATTTCTATTTAACACAAATGCTGTTCTTTTTAACTTTCTATTCATCAAAGAATTGATCATTCATCAACGATAATAATAAATGTCAGCATATGATTTCTAAAGGATCATGTGACACTGAAGACTGTAGTAGGCTAATGATGCTGAAAATTCAGCTTTGTCAACACATGAATAAATTACATTTTAAAATAGAAAACAGTTATTTTAAATTTTAAACATTACACAATATTACTGTTTTTGCTGTATTTTGAATCAAATAAATGCAGCCTTGGTGAGCAGAAGAGACTTTTAAAAACAGTAAAACATCTTAGCATACCGATCTAAAACTTTTGAACGGTATTGTATATTTAATTATAGGCTAATATAATTATCTGTTATATTTATTATATTTAATATTTAATTGACATTACGGTAGAATAGCTATGCTTTACTATGCAAAACTTACTACTACTGACTTTTATTCACTGGAGTAAAAAAGTGTGACAACTAGCCCCTAAACTCACTTTTCCCTCTCACAGAACAACAGTCCGTCTAACAAACGAACGATATCATTTGAAAAGAGTCGCTGATTTTACATGTAGGCTACTTACTGTGAATGATGGATAGTCACGCGCACAGCTCGAGAGTCCCGGACTCGCAAGCAACAGCACCACATGGGAGAAGAGCACGAGCGACCAACTGCAGGACATCCTCAGATCCGCTGCTCTCCACACACCTGCATCAAACTTTATTTAGCCTATAAAATCTAAAACAATAACTTTGTAATAAATCTAAAATAATTGTATAAAACAGGAAGTATCAATGCCTTTAAAAATACACTGAGATGAGCTGGTATTCAGGAGGGTGATGTTCAGGTTCTTCTCAGAGCTGTGTAAAGGCTCGCAGGTGCGTTCCTTTATTTGTAGTGTTCACGCGCTCCGCTCACACACGCTTGATCAAGCTGGCTCTCCAATACGATCCAAATAATGATGCTAACATGTCCTAGTGACGCAAAGTCATTAACACCAGAGCCTTGACGTATTTATGCGGTCAATTATATTACAACTACACTCACACCTCATCTTAGTCTCTTGAGCTTCACATCATAAAATTCAGTTTAAACCTATGCGCATAATTGATTAATTTTCTTCTCTAAGATTTGTGAAGCAGTGATTAAAACACTGCCAATATATAATCAGACGATGGCAAATGGACAAGGTTTTTTTGCTTTGTATTCTGGTAACTCTTTTAAAGAAGGTTTAGCAGGTTTCTGACTCAGAAGGACACACATGTGGGATTGGGGGTTCAATGCTTATTATCCAGTGGGATTATGAGTCATCTATACTGGTCATTCCATTTACTCCATCTCAGATATGTCCTTCATCAGGACAAAGCTATCTGTAAGCTATAGAAAAGGTGATGTCTTGATTAAGATCTGTAGGAGCCTGATTGATGCTTAGATGGCTTTAAAGCAAGGCTTAGATTTAACATACAGTCTCTGAAATATTCTTTCAAAAAAGTTATATTCATGTCAAAAATGTTTTGCAGACATTTGACCTCTCTGTTTAGTCTTTTTCTGTGTGACAGCTCGTTGCTAATTTGAAAACCACTGAAAACCACTGCCCCATTGACCAACTCAAACCTGGTCTAAAGTCAATAGCGCAGTATTTTTTGTGTTATTTAAAGGGCGTGTTAGTAATATGCACCTATAGGCGGGTGCACAACGCGCGTACACTCTGCTTATCTTTTATATATTATATATTTTTTCTGACTGAGATGAAATCATTGTTGACATTTGCCATCAGATGCCTCCATTCTAAACAGTTCAGTAGTGAACTTGGTGTTGTGTTAATGAAAAAAAGGAAAACTAAATGAATAAATGAAAGAAAATTAATTTAGTCACCATGACAACAGTGGTTGGAATCACCACTAATTTCTTTCTGGAGAAAAAAAGTGTGACAACTCTTTCTTTCTTTCTTTCTTTCTTTCTTTCTTTCCTCACTCCCATATACAAACACATTCTACTTTTGCTGGTCTTTTTTACATTAGATTAGTTTTTTTAGAGTATGAAATCTTACTAAATTCATTTGCATAACGAAGCCCTGAACATTTTAGAGCATAATTAGTTTTTCAAACTATTCTTATTTCTCTCTTTTGATTCCTCAGCAAGCAGGAAAGCTCTTAATTATACACCAACGCACTACAGTCCTCCTGAAGCCGGATTTACTGTATAGAAGGGACGTAGAGCTGGAAAGCAGGACTTTGAAGTGATTAAGTCTGGTTGTTTGCATTTAGAACAAATAATTCCCTCAGTTCTTAACATTTCCATTACCATCAAAACAAGTGATTATTTTCTGATAGACTTGTTAGTGGACGTAAGAATCATTCGTTCTCCTGAGACTGATTTGTTCCTGCATTTGTGAGAAAGTGTGCATGTGTTTGCTGAAGCAGACGTGAAGCATTAGAACAGTTCGGAAGTACACCCACACTCACTACAGTCCAGTCAGTGCTTCTCAATGGTGAATGACACCTACCATCTTTTGCTTACGCAAATAAACTCTCACAATCTCACAGACAAACACACACACAGAGCCTCTCTCTCATTTCCTTTCTTATAGCTTAATTTCTTTGAATTTTTAGAGTATATCTGGTCTCATTCAGCCACTAAATGTTGATTCATATAACCTATGTTTACGTCAATAACATTGTCAGATTAGAATGAGAGATTGAATGCAAAGAACTTCAATGCATGTGCAGACAAAAAATTCACTATCGTCATCATGATTTTTCTTTCTTATATTATTTACTATATCCAAATATGGCATTTACACTTATTTTTGGTATATTTTATTTGTTTGCATTCTGTCTCAATTTCATTCAGCTAGGTTGTTGACAGTTTGCGTACAACCCTCGTCCACCTACATACTCGCACACAAACACACCTTAGAGTCTTTAGATCAAGGAGAAAATAGTGGTTGAATGCTTCCTCTGTCCATTCAAACAACCTTTATTTTGAAAAGAAACTTTAATAGTCTGTCTCATGGTCAGTGGTCATTGAAAGTGTAAGCATTTACAGAGCATTCATCAGACTTTGTGTCCTCATAGAAAATTTAACCCAAAGTGACCAGTTTCTGAAAACTTTGCAAAGATGATGCATCATTTTCCCTGAATGACACGCATGTAGGATGGCATAACATGCAGCAGTGAGAGAAAACCTGAATTTCAAGGCTTTCATCTTAAATTAATTGAATAAATCCAAGGAATTTACCATGGCCATATTGCTGCTGGATACTTTATCCTACATATTTAAGGTTGAACTGATTTAGGGGACAATTCAAAATGAAATTTACACAAGATTTACTTACACAAGAGTTTAATATGTGTAAAGGAAGGAGTGTTGCTCATCATTTGGTTGATTCAGTAATAATGCATTACCCTGTTGATGCCCCTTCCTGAAGCTACTCCAATTTTGTGTATTACAACCATCCAATTACATCCAATTATAACTAAGATTGCCTTCAGTCCTACTAACACATTTTACTACTCTCTCGTGTCCATAATGACAAATGTATATTGAGACATATTTGACATTTTCTCACACATGGGCACACACAAAATCACCCCCCTTAATTGGTGATATGTTCAGTCCCTCCTAAGTATTTATTAACACTTGATATTGCACTGTGTGTGTGATCATGGCATTGTGTGTCACATGTGACTCCCTTTGTGTTTTGGGCCAATAAGTTGGCATGTGAAAATGAGAATCACACCTCTACATATTTCTTCTTGTACCTCACTCCTCCCACCCGTTTCTGTGTTTCTCACTTCATGAGAAATGATGGCATTGACACTGGATCCATTAGCGAATTTTAATAAGCCCTACGTAACCAGACAACTCAGCATAATGTGTTAGTCCATGCGGGTGCAGTAAAAATGTTCAAATTTATACTTACATAGGAGCCTAGTTCATTATTTTCTTGAAGGAACACTTTAACATGTATTTGTATGTACAATTAAAATGGTAAAAAAAATTGTTATAATATAAATAATTGTTGGGATGAAATAACCAACAACAACAAAAAGGGAGGGGGGGGGGGGGGGGGATACTTGGTGGCTCATTCCCAACTCTCATACCCAGGATGCTGGGTAACAGGATGCTTGGGGACAAACGCACGTGAGAATGCGTTTCTCCGTTAGCGTTTTGAACAGGAGCTTGTAAAGTGCCCAGTTCAAAACTCACAGGTCCAAGATCGGCCTTAACCCACTACCTTTTTTGTGTGTTATGTAAGGGCTGTAAACCCCGGTATTCATCTTGGCGCTCCGATGAAGCTATCATCATCATCCGATCCTCACCCGGAGCGCCAAATGACACGCTGGGTCCCCCGTGAGAAGGACCCACGCCATCACTTGGCAGCTCGATGGCACACGACACTGCAGAGTAGCGGAAGATCCGTGGGGACTGGCCCGGCGGAAATGCTCCCACTGTGATCCTCAGGTTTCCCAGAGTGTTAACCATGCCAGCGGCTCTGCATTTTGGGGAGTGGTTCGGCATGCAAAGGTGATTCGGGCTCCCAAGTGAGACCCCATTTGTCAGTCGACATAACGTTATAGTGACTTGACAGACAGTGTTGGGGAGTAACTAGTTACATGTAACTAGATTACGTAATTTAATTACAAAATAAATGTAACTGTAATCAGTTACTGAGGAAAAAAAAAAGTGTAATTAAGTTACTTATGAAAATGCCAATGATTACAAAGGGGGTTACATCTGAATATTTTCTGTAAAAAGCTAGGATATGTTGAATAATATTAATTTGTTTGTTTTTGATGTGCAGGATGCCTCCTGCCATTTAAAGGCCGTTTAGTAAAGCTATGCTTTTGATTGGTTCTCTTGTTTGAATTTGCAGCGCACCACGTCTGCCAATTACATCAATCCACATTGCCGCTGAAAGCTTTAGGCTACAACCTTGCCACCATGGCGAGTGATAAAAATGCGGAAATTAGAAAAATAATCAAAAAGTAAACAAATGTAATCAGTTACATTACTTTAATAAAGTAATTGAAATAGTTACACTACTTATTACATTTTAAATAGGGTAACTTGTAATCTGCAACCTATTACATTTCCAAACCTTCCCAACACTGTTGACAGATGGGGAACACAATATAGCAGGGTCCAAATGTCCAACTGCACATATCTTTTTCATTTAAACCTGGAAATAAACACAAAATTATACATACAGTACACACTTATTAAACATCCAACAGAAAATTGATTTAGAAATCAACTACAATCTAAAATGTTGGATGCTGTATTGTATGTTGATTCAAATATATGGTCTGAGCAGTAGAATAATGTTTAAAATGACTGAACCAAGTGGAACTTTGTGTGAGGTTAATGGCCTGAAAGCAAACAATGAAGTCCTCTTTTTATAATCACTTTGCTAAAAAAAATGTACGCACGTCGCATGGGTGCACAATCATGCTCTCTCTCTCACTGTCACACACACTCACACAGTCTTCCCAGGCATGAAACAAGTGTGCTGCAATGTATCTGGGTCAAACACAAAGCCCCTGCACCCCCACATGGTCTTCGGAGAAAAAGCAGAGCGAGAATGAGAGGAAGAGAGGGGACATGAGGGTAAATAAACAAAACGTCCACTGAACACATTGATCCTCTCCACGTGATGTCACATTCATGGACAATTGGGCCAGCGAGAGAGAGAGAGTAGGTAAAACGAGAGAGAGGGAGATGTATATGTTTTTTGTGAAGGCTGGATTCTTTCACAGAGGTACTATCGGGATTGTTAGAAGGTAAGAGTCTTATTAATCTCATATTAATATGAAGATCAATCATGCCAAAGCAAGTATAACTTTCAAATGACTTGAGATTTAATTTCCTCTGTAATTTATATAAAATGTAATAAAAATTATAATTTTTTTAAAACTAAGACTGACAGACAGCATGTTTGAGAAGTGTAATTAAAATTATATGATGAAATTTATGATGGAACAATTTTTAATTAATATTTAATTTTAAACTATTTAATAACATTCACAAATTAAATTAGAATTGGATTACACATTTGCAAATAGCATTTTACTTTTAAATTATGTCAATAATTTGAACATATTTTAAATATATAAGATGTAGAGAAGAAGTGTAAAAACAGAAGGGAGGGAGGAGTTGTATAAAAAAAAGTGCTCATCCCGTTCACTCTTTCTTTTCTTTTTTTTCCCAGCTGCACTATGAAAAAGACAAGCACACAAATACACATATCTCATGTTCTCAACCCATGATGTAGCTACAGCTGCAGATATTTGTGTAGATACGCAGGTCAAAAGTTTGGAATTAAGATTTTGTAATCTTAAAAATGGTTGCTGAAAATTCAGTAGCCATAAATTACATTTTAAAATATATTAAAATAGAAAGCAGATATTTTAAATGGTAATAATATTTCACAATATTACAGTTTTTATTGTATTTGATCAAATAAATGCAGACTTGATGATCATAAGACACTTCTTTCAAATACATTTAAAACTCTTAATTATTACACACTTTTATAGTGCACATAAACAGCTTCATGTACACTGCACATTCAGTTCAACTTCTCTTTTCTTTTTTTAAAATCCAGAACCTGCGATTTGCTTGGTGCTGCATGACTTCACCGTTCAACATGGCTAAATGGGGCTCAAAACTCAAATTGTTACTTCTCATCCACCTCTTACTGTCTGAAGTAGTATTTGGCAGAGCTCCACTCCCTCAAAGCAACCTGAGGCCCTCAAACACTTTAAAAATGTCTCAAACAGAGCAAGTACAATCACAAGTGGTTAAAGATGGTCTTCCCGCTGCCCATCAGTTGGTCTTAAACCTCTCATCCTCTCTACAAGGTCAGCTGGATCTCCAAAGCAATGCAAGCTGTGCAGAGCTCGCTAATGGAGGCTGGAGAGGAAAGGGGTTCTCTCAGGAGCTATTAGGTTTGGCAATGGTGCCTGTGTTGGTGTCAGCAGGATGTTTGTCTGAAGCCCAGGCTTTGGTAATGCAACTCTACGCAGAATTGGGCCAAAATGATACATGTGAATTTTTGCAGGACATACTGGTGCTGATCAAGAGAGGCAAAGAGAGGGAATCAGCACACATCGTCCATCACACCTTTACCAGTGGATTCCAAACCCCTTCATCTCCTCTTATGCCCAACTCTGAGTCACAGTGCCACCTGCAGGCTGTTATATTTAACATCCATCAGCTAGCTGAGGTGAGTGAGAGAGTTGATGGTTATAAGGGTAAAGTAAGGCCTAGGGGGCAATGCAACGGATGGGTGAGGGTAAAAGGCACCCAGTTACTGGGACAGGCTGCAGAACAGAGCAGGCCATTGCGTATTGGGGAAGCCCAGCAGGCTTGTCGAAGCTTGGGAATCCAATGTGCAGGTGTGACCCAAGATGGCGATTCTGGATATTATCGTGTTATCTTGAGGCCTAGAAGCAACATAGTGCCTTCATCTAACTCTGAGAGCTGGATTCAGAATTGCAAGGTGGGGTCTGTACGTTGGCGCAGAAATGGGGTCCCACAGCATCACTGTGTCAATGAAAAAGAGGAGCGAGTGTATACGGTTGTGGAGTGGATTCCTGCAGTTTCCACACTGTATAATCTGGGAACGGCCGTTTACTATGCTTCGGTTAACTGCTATGATACTGCAAAAGAGAGAGCCATCTTCAGCACTGTGGATCTGGGCACAGATGCCCTCATGGCTGTAACAGGGGGAACTGCAGGGGTTGCTGGTTATGCGTTGGGGGCTGGTTTAAAAACGGGTGTGAAGGCAGGAATCAAATATCTGCTGAACAACATGAAAGAGGATGCTGACCTGCTAATGAACCAGAACAACCTGGAGGATGGAAGTATCACTGTCCAATAAAAAACAATGAGGAGATTCAAGAACTGAAAGTATTGCTCTAGGGACTGATGTTTAAGAAGCTCTATTTTGTATATGTTCAGTCATATAGTTGGTTACAATTACAGTTCACAATATCAGTCCCATAAACAGATCATATTAAAAGCTAAATCTCTTAATTTCTACTGAAACCTTAAATGCAATTTAAATGCACTTTCCATTTTGATTGTAATATTATTAATATCCAAAAGGTATGTAGTGACATCAGCAGGAAGTAATATTTTTGGTGGGTAAAAAATAACAATAGCACTTACATGAGCTTATTGTAGCAATGGATTTATCTCAATTTAAAACATTCCATTATGTTAGATAAAGTTGCAGAAATCTGTATGATATTTCAATATTTGATGTATTATAATATATGATGTTCACCACATGTTTTTGCACATGTGAAATTCGTGTGTTTTTTCTGTAAGGGATGTTATCCCTTTGATGCATCATGTTAATTTTCTTGTTATTGTGTAGTGCCTGAACTTGACCAGAGCATATCTCTCAAAGTCTGGTATGCCTATATTCATAGAAATACTTCAATTTAGACCTCAAAAGGTTCTGCATAACAGAATGACGCAGTGTAGACCAATTTTCTGTTTGTAAACATACAGGATGCGCGCGCAGCTAGGTTGCAGAAAATCCAGGAGAGATAGCGTTTACGTAGAGAAAATTACATGGATACGGTACAAAATCGTTAGATTTAAAAAGATTATAGATTATTTATAGATATATATTTATAGATGACTAATTATAGATAATTAGATGTTATTTTCAAAATGTTGTCCGCATATTACAATAGTTTGTCACCCAGCGATAAAGCTATTCAACGAAATTAACGTCAGTGAGTGGAATCTTACAGATCGTTTGCCATACCATCTTGTCAATGGGTAGACGATGAAACGAAATGGCCAAGCATCCAGTGGAAAACGTGCATACCACGGGGAAAAAACGCTGCATATACTGTCAAATAGATATTTTTAATATTTCTTTTTTTGTCCATCTATTGAAAGTCTAGGCAATCAAAAATTTCTTCTGAAAAGATAACTTTATTTGATAAAGCTTTTAAGCTTTTTTTCATATATAGGCTAAACGACCAATTACCATTACAATTATCTCACACATATTTGATAACTCTATTTTTTACACTGGGGTAATTTTGTTCCAATAGCTTACACACAGCACAAGAAAGCTTGATTTCAAATGGTAAATTAAATTTAAAAAGACAAGTAAACAGTAATAAAATAAGAACAAATAAACAAATTACTAGCAATAGCACAAATAAATACAATAGAATAAAGATACAAATGAAATAGACTGCTTTATTTTCCAGGTAGGTCTAACAGTATTCAGGTAAGAAACTGAATTAAAAAAAAACCATTTTTGACAACAAATTTAAAATAACATTGGATAATCTTCATTGTAAAAAAATAAATACAGATTAATCCATTAAAGTTACACAAGTTAATGAGTCAAGAGCAGTGAGTGATCGTTTGTCTTTTTGTAGTTTGAATAACATTAACAATATTCGGCTCCTGTCCCTTTAAGACCTGACGCACGCATGGATCCAAAATACTGTTGCTGCTACACAACATTCTTCCTGAACTGTTTAAGACTGTGTTTACGTTAATATTCACCAAGATGGGCATTGTGGCATTATTTTTGAGTGTATTTGACCATTAATAAGCTGGGGAAAGGAGCTCATTTTTGCACTTGTATGTCAGAGGCGGCTTTATTACTGTATGTGTGAGCGCTTCAGATGTGAGCGCGAAATATGCGGGAGTGAACTGCAGAGTCGGACATTTTTAATTTGGTCCTCTTTCCAATCGGCTCTTCTGAGGGCTTGTAACCAAAGACGTCAGCGGTTGGCATTAAAAGTACTGTGAGTTGATGGTATTCGGTAAAACTTAAGACCACCGTTTACAGATTTACGATTGTGGAATCCCACTGCACAACATGTAATTTTCCCTATCGTCTTTTGCAGCCGACATGCGCAGTTGAACCTGCGTGATGTCAGTGTGACGTAGACTGATAATTGGTCTATCCACTTACAACCTCAACATTTATCATTTTTTTCACGTCAAACAGCATGTGTAATTTTTAACTGTTATTATAGGGCAGTTATTTAAATCAGTGACATCAGTGGGAAGAGCAGAACACTAGGCAAGTAGAATACAAGAATAGAGCATAAAGTCAGACTGTAAATTGCACTGTCATTTTGAACAGGAATAGCCTAATTGATGTATAGGTTAACAACAGTTACAAGTAAAATCATTTAGAAATGCTTATTTAAGGTTGACACGTTCGTTGTTTTTTATATAAGTGTATAATCGTGTTTTATATATGTATACTATAGTGCAAAATGAATTAATGTAGAATAAACGTATTACATCTCTCCCATGTTAATCTAAAAATGCTTTCGTAAAGAGAGTGTATGGCTTTTTAAATTTCCGCGGTATAGGTACATCCTCCATAACATAACTTTCATTTCGTCATTTCTTGGAACGCGAGGAAACAGCTCGTGAGTTTCGTTTCTACTGCTGTTCTATCAACACCCCTCCGTTGTGAAGAGTTTCATTGACGTGTACTTCAGCCAATGGTGGTGGTCAGTGTGCCTGTCCGAGCCAATGAACGAATGCGAGGGTTTCACAACGCAACTGAATGGGTGGGACCTTATGATTCAGTGGTGGTGGGCAAAAGTGCATCGCGTTGGAAGCAGAAAGGAACAGCAAGCAGTGTTGCCAAATTGGGCTACTTTTAAGTTGTTGCCGCGGGTACATTTTTTTTTCTCGCGGGTTGATTTCCACCTGCGTAAGTACGATTTCGGCGCTCCAACACACTTTTGATTGACCATTGGGCTACTACTTTTGTGCACAGACCTGGCAACCCTGCAGCAGAGGGAGGTTTATTGAAAAGCCGTCGGTTTCCTGAGAAGTGTGTTTATTTACTTGCCAGCTGATGTTCAGTTCAGTGCTGTATTCTTGTCTTTCCTGTGTGCCTGCAAAAGGCGCTTTGCAAAACTAATATTCTTCGCAAGTATAACTTAGACGATTGTTTCAGGTAAGTTATTGATAATTCACTTAACGTTACATGCTAACTTGACTGTTATTTACCATGAGCAGTTCATTACTTCGCAACATGAACATCACTATGCTGGTAAATGTCTAGGCCTAGTTTACTATTATTGTATATAGTAGCATTATTATGACCGAGGTGTCACGCTGTGTCCTCGCGTGATTAGAAGCAATTCTTGACTCAGTTTTTCCGCTGTTGTTTGAGGAGGAGGGGTGTGCAGATGTGGAGAATTTTATTACTGCAGGTGCAGAGTGCATGTAAGGATGTTTTGGACACTTTTGGCCCTGTGAAAATGAAAACACTTTTTTACACTCTCACTAGTTAGTATAATTTGTCTGCTAATAATTTAATATGTCAAATAGTCCAAATTTATTCCTGTCCAAAGCTGAATCTTCAGCAACCATTAACTCAAGTCTTAAGTGTCACATGATCCTTCAGAAATCATTCCAATATGCTGGTTTTGTACTCAAGAAACGTTTCTTATTAATATCAATGCTGAAAAATGTTAAAGTTCTGTAATTAATTGTTACTTATGGTAAAAATTTCCATCAAAACAAAAGATTTTTAGAAGAATCTCTACAGTGTTTTTCATACAAGAACAATTCTTACTGGCCAAAAAAATCACCATAAAAATGGTCAGTATCACAGTGGACCTGAAGTGCAAATGAAATTAACTAAAATTCACCGCAAATCATGAAACTTATGCAAAAAAAATGCACATTGATGAGTCGCACCATATTTTACATTGATGCCATACACTATTATTGTGTTCCAATGTTCAAACTCAGAATTTGGAATTTTCTCACATTGACTTTATATTTATAACCACTGTAATGGTGCTTAAGCTTGAGCATCTGACTTCCCCAGTTCTGTAACAAGGCATCATTGAACCTATCAGCAGACATGAAATGTGTTTTATTTTGTAGAATGACACAGTGGGAGCGGTTGCAGCAGCAGGATACGGTGTATTCGCAGAGGGCTTTAGATCTGTACAATGGGGATGAATTCCCAATGGAAGTGAGACATTACTTGGCGCACTGGATCGAGGGCCAGGAGTGGTGAGTTCAAGAAAAAAAATAGTTTTTTTTATAGCTGTCTATTCCAGAATCTATTAAAAACCATGGATGAGGAGATGCAAATAAACTGCACCCAGGAGCGTCAACCTTGCATTACAAGTAATGTGTCTGTGTGTGTATGTGTTGCAGGGAGCGTGCTTCTCGTGACTCTTCCCAAGCCGCATTCCTGTTTCAGGTGCTTTTGGAGAATCTGGACAACCAGTTCAGTCGTTTTGCACAAGAGAAAGACAGTTTCTTACTGCAGCGTAATTTCAGACGCTACAAACAAAACTTTCAGGTAAGTGTACTTCTGCTGCCATAAGTATCATTCCCGATGCCCTCCTTGGATCTCTGAGGCCTCCGAAAATGCTAAACATGCTAAACAAAAACTATACTGCTAGACTAAAGTCCTGTTCACACCAAGAAAGATAACTATAACCTCAACTACATGTATGTTGCCATGTATTATATGACGATAATGTGATGTAAGTAAGTGCACTGTGAGCATAATTGCAGCACACGCTTTAAAGGCACATTATGTACGATTTTTTTGGATTAAAATATCCAAAAACCACTAGAACAGTGTTATATATTTTGTCGACTTGTGTATTTTTATTATTCCCTAATGTTTCCCTAATGTTTAAATCCAGAGAAACCAGTGTAACGTCCAGTGGTGTCATTTTGTCGCCTGTCAATGACGGTTTACGGTTTTACTTCCGTAGAAACCATGGAAACACCAAAGACCCTTTAATAAATGATGTGTTTTATTAGACAGGTGAGCAACTGTTTGGATACCTTTATCAATAGAAAAAAAAATTGTTATATAGCTCAACACGGTTAGTCTTATTGTTTGAATCTCTTGAATTTACTGCGAGTAACATGTTTGTATCATGCCTCAGAGACAACACTACTTTGTCAAGTGACTAACATAGCATAATCAAAAAGAGTTTATTTATAGTAAACAGTAATACAGCATTTTCTCCACCATTCAGTATATTTTAAAATGAACTACATGCCATTTAGCAACACAAGTCGTCCAGCTTTTATTAATCTAATATTCTAATATCGATCTAGCTTTCTGCAATGTGCAACAACTGTCTCATACTGTAACTTATTCAGTACATATTTCGTTTTCACTGTGTTCTGTTCCTGTTTTGCCTGCCTGAGTTCCCAGTAATGCCTGCTACAGACTGTGCATTTCGGCAATCCTATAAGATCATTACAAATCACACTGTACGACATGGATCTAATAAACTTGGCTACGACATGTATGTAGACTGTACGATGATGACACCTGCGACGCAAGTTAGTATAGAAGAATAAAACGTCATCAGCATGCACTAGTGGTAAACAAAAAGAGCAAGAAGAATCGCACTTTGGCAATTGTGGTTTTTATGTGCGCTGAAAAAAAGAGAAGGAAGCGAAAAAGGACAGTATTGACCTGGTCATGGCTAGGGAAAAGAGGCGATCTTGGCATGCGAATTTTGCAAATGGAGCTTTTGGTAAATAGTTGTAAGTAGGGCTGAACGATTAATCGCATTTGCGATAATATCGCGATATGATAAAACACAATTTTTTTTTAACCGCAAAGGCTGCGATTTACACTCTGGTCACGTGACACACGAGAGTAAAGCAGTCAGCTCTGAGGAAGGATCAACTTGGCAAGCTACGCAACAGAACAGTTTATGTTTAATCTATCTAACATTTTGTTGGTCATACTATACAATAGGGGTGGGAGAAAAGATTCTCTCTCTAACGATTCTGGGTCGATGTCTGAGCTTATGCCGAGTTCAGACTGCACGATTTTCAAACTCGTCGGATCACTGCTCTTTTCACACTACACGACTATCTGGGGTAGCATTCAGTCACTGCTGTGTTCACACTGCACGATGGATCAGCGACAGGAGATTTCACACTGCATGACTTTACAATAGGAAGAATCGCCAACAACACTGTCCGGTGCGCAAACTACGTTTCACAACCAAACACATGCGAGAAGTGACAAGTAAACAATGCGAGATCACGCTAATCGTTATTAAAAATGATAAACTGCAGAAAGTTTGCGATCCAAATTGTCTGTGCACTGATTTGCAGCGAAAAGGAGAAAAAGAAAAAAGATTATGGCGGAGGAAATGGTTGGGGAGACACAGGGAGCGTTGGAGGTAAATAAATAATTTTGCAATGTGCTGCTATTGCAGCTGGTCAAGCAAATGTTTGTGCTTTTTTTCTGTTTGATAGAATAGTAAATATCTATTAAAATACTGATATTCTGGTCTATAACCCCTCCATGAACCTCCCGCTGCCCTGTATCTTGCGCTCTCATTGGCTGTAGGTCATCGCCGATGTATTTTTCAGTCAGAACACATTTCACACAGCAGGATTTTGAATCGCTGACAGGTCCAGATATTTGGACCAATTCCTCGCACACACTCACGTCGCTCGAACCTTCCGTAAAATAATCTTTCATAAATTTCGGAAAGGTTGAAGCGAATTACAGTGACATTCGCGGGCTTCATTGCAGGATATGCGCTGTGAGTGTGAGAAACGCGCGCTTTGCTTGATGTAACTCTTGCAGTGCGCCGGTATTTTCCTTACAAATGCTCTACGAAGGCGTCGTTTGGAATGCAGTGGACTTATATATTAAAATATTAAACTCACTGACAGAAATTTCAAATACTGACGTGCGCTTTGTAAAGAGCGCTCTCGCACGCGGCTGTGAGAGACTCAGTGTAAGTGGTTAAATGTACTTGCATCTCAAAATGCTTTTATGATGCGAAATTAATGTAAACACAGACAGTTATGTCAAGACTTAAGGGATTAAACAGACAGGACAAACCACATCTTATAATTCAAAAGAGATCTGTACATTAGTGTGAATGTAGCTTATTAGATCTCCCATGGTCTATGATGTCATCATAATAATCAAAAAGCAGTAAAGATAATTGAAAAACGTTCAGATAGCCAGGCTACTCTTAAATACTGAAAGCACTCTGTTTATTGCTTGTAATAAGTTTTTTTTTTTTTTTTTCCTCTTTATTATTTACTAGCTTTTATGCTTTGAAGCTATATTAGTTTACATATTTAAAATTCTTACCATGCAATTGTTTTAATACATTTTTTTTAATGTGTAATTATTTTAAAAAGCACTTATAATTACATATATAATTAAATAAATATTTTTTTTTTTAAAGTTTTATTAATAAAATAAATAAGAAAAAAAAAGTTTAAGAACAGTTTTGGAATCAGATTGGAACTCGTGGTGCCTAAAGATTCCCACCCCTACCATACAATGATTTATTGTTTGTCTTTGTTGAATAATACAGAAGATAAAAAGCTTGAAAAATAATCGCATATTAAATCGCAATCGCAATATTGGGGAAAAAAAAGAATCACAATTAGATTATTTTCCAAAATCGTTCAGCCTTAGTTGTAAGTTTTAGCGCCATGTCGCGTTGATCAATACGCCATTTCACGTTGCAGTTTTATTGGCTAGCCAGTAGACGTAGGTCGTAGCAGCAAACACACTGAGATGATTATGCTAAATTTCTGACACTGACAGAAAATGATCGCAGGATATCTTTCGAATTATCGGCCGTCTTTGAACCTCACTCACTGTACGACGTAGGACTGCTGTTTAGGAGCCACGACCACAGAAATCGCCATGATTGGTCATTTTTCATCTGGGACAGGCCAAAATTGTACAATGTGTACCGGGCATAAGTTGGCTGTTAATTTGTTTACATGTTTCACACACCTGTTTCTGTTCACCTTGATTATGTTCCCCATGTATTTAAGCCCTGAGTTTCATTATGTTCCTTTGTCCGGTATCGTCTAAAATGTTAAAAGTAGTATCGTAGTATCGATAGTAGTACGATATGTATCGTTGATGTGAATGATGAGTTGTGTTGATGAGTTGTTTTATCCCAGACTCACCTTGCTGTATTTATAAGGTATAATTCACCCAAAAATGTAAATTCCAAACACAAATGAAGATATTTTTTATGAAACCTGAGAGATTTCTGTCACTCCATTTAAAGTCCATTCCTCTAAAGCTTAAAAGAACCAAAAAAATGTCACAAAGGCATCGTAAAAATAACGAATCGAGTGTCCAAATCCAAGTCTTCTGAAGAGACACGATGGCTTTATATGATGAACAGATTTACAATGATGCGCATACTGTAGTAAACACAGATGTTCAAATGCTTGCATGACGCGTGAAAACAACATGACAGTAAGTAAATGCAGAATTTAAATTTTTGGATTAGCTAAACATTTACAGTTTGGGAATAGTCATTTTGACACGTTTTCTTGTGATTAGAACTGTGATTAGTTGCATTGACGCCATTCCTCAAAGTGAAAGCGCAAACATCATTTAAATCACCAGATCACATTTAGTTTTAGTAGTATGAATATTCAAAGCATTTTAGATGGTTTATTCTTATATGTATAGTGCATTAATAGCGGGAGAGACAGGACATGGCGAGGGAGAGTCTGTGTGCACGGCTGCACTGAAAGTGCAAGTACTGCAGGAGGGGGGAAAAAATAACGTTTACAGAGTTTCAGTGACATTACTACATTAAACGACTATATACAGTATAATGTTGAATATAATGTATAATGCAACGGGGGAATATTTGTGGGTCCTGATAGTAATTCAATAATAATACAAACCCGATTCCAAAAAAGTTGGGACACTGTACAAATTGTGAATAAAAAAGGAATGCAATAATTTACAAATCTCATAAACTTATATTTTATTCACAATAGAATATAGATAACATATCAAATGTTGAAAGTGAGACATTTTGAAATGTCATGCCAAATATTGGCTCATTTTGGATTTCATGAGAGCTACACATTCCAAAAAAGTTGGGACAGGTAGCAATAAGAGGCCGGAAAAGTTAAATGTACATATAAGGAACAGCTGGAGGACCAATTTGCAACTTATAAGGTCAATTGGCAACATGATTGGGTATAAAAAGAGCCTCTCAGAGTGGCAGTGTCTCTCAGAAGTCAAGATGGGCAGAGGATCACCAATTCCCCCAATGCTGCGGCGAAAAATAGTAGAGCAATATCAGAAAGGAGTTTCTCAGAGAAAAATTGCAAAGAGTTTGAAGTTATCATCATCTACAGTGCATAATATCATCCAAAGATTCAGAGAATCTGGAACAATCTCTGTGCGTAAGGGTCAAGGGCGCAAAACCATACTGGATGCCCGGTGATCTTCGGGCCCTTAGACGGCACTGCATCACATACAGGAATGCTACTGTAATGGAAATCACAACATGGGCTCAGGAATACTTCCAGAAAACATTGTCGGTGAACACAATCCACCGTGCCATTCGCCGTTGCCGGCTAAAACTCTATAGGTCCAAAAAGAAGCCATATCTAAACATGATCCAGAAGCGCAGGCGTTTTCTCTGGGCCAAGGCTCATTTAAAATGGACTGTGGCAAAGTGGAAAACTGTTCTGTGGTCAGACGAATCAAAATTTGAAGTTCTTTTTGGAAAACTGGGACGCCATGTCATCCGGACTAAAGAGGACAAGGACAACCCAAGTTGTTATCAGCGCTCAGTTCAGAAGCCTGCATCTCTGATGGTATGGGGTTGCATGAGTGCGTGTGGCATGGGCAGCTTACACATCTGGAAAGGCACCATCAATGCTGAAAGGTATATCCAAGTTCTAGAACAGCATATTCTCCCATCCAGACGTCATCTCTTTCAGGGAAGACCTTGCATTTTCCAACATGACAATGCCAGACCACATACTGCATCAATTACAACATCATGGCTGCGTAGAAGAAGGATCCGGGTACTGAAATGGCCAGCCTGCAGTCCAGATCTTTCACCCATAGAAAACATTTGGCGCATCATAAAGAGGAAGATGCGACAAAGAAGACCTAAGACAGTTGAGCAACTAGAAGCCTGTATTAGACAAGAATGGGACAACATTCCTATTCCTAAACTTGAGCAACTTGTCTCCTCAGTCCCCAGACGTTTGCAGACTGTTATAAAAAGAAGAGGGGATGCCACACAGTGGTAAACATGGCCTTGTCCCAACTTTTTTGAGATGTGTTGATGCCATGAAATTTGAAATCAACTTATTTTTCCCTTAAAATGATACATTTTCTCAGTTTAAACATTTGATATGTCATCTATGTTGTATTCTGAATAAAATATTGAAATTTGAAACTTCCACATCATTGCATTCTGTTTTTATTCACAATTTGTACAGTGTCCCAACTTTTTTGGAATCGGGTTTGTATTATTTTAACAGTGATAAAAAAGTAAAAATAAAAAAAACTCTTCTTTATTTTGGCTTAAAATATCACGATACATATCGTATCTTGAGTTCAGTATCGCGGTTTGTATTGTATCGTTACACCCCAAGTCACCAAGCTACTCCTTTTGTTATTGGTGAAACTTGCATTCTGTGCCTTTAAATGTCAATGGTTTTATTGTTCTTCAACTGGAGAAAACTGGCTCTTTTTTATTTATGTAACTTATTATAATTATTGTTGTAGTTATGAGCTATTTAGAAAACTGCTGGGTTAATCAGTGACAGCTGTGGGATTATTGGTCACATTTTCTTGTTTGCAGAGGTACCAAGAGGAGCCATATACTCTTGCTACTATTATCAACTGGTTCCTGGTGAAGGAGAAAGAGATCTTGAATGATGCAGAGCTTGCACAACAAGTCAGTATCTTAAGGTGTTATCATCATCATCATCACTCTTATTATCAATATCACCATCAGCATATTCTGATTCTCTCTCTCAATGTTTCAGGTGCAGACGCTGCAGGTTCAGCCGGCTACAATAGAGTTGGAGAGCCAGAGACAAATGGAAAAGAGATTAAAAGAACTCAAGATGAAAGTAGAGGTGTGTGTTTGTGTGTATCTGCTTGTATGTGTATGTGTGTTCAAGAGAATGATTCATTTTTTTCTTTTGTCAGGTGATGGAGCACAGCATAAGGTGTTTGGAGGAGCAGCAGGATGAGTTTGATTTTAAATTTCAAACGCACAAAATGGACTGTGAGGCTCCACATTTTAAACACACTGTCCTTGATTTCATTATCTGTGGTGGTATTAATATGTGTGTAAATATGTAAATGTGTGTTTAGCTTGCACAGAAGAAGAGAAGAACAAGCAAATAGAAGGGCTTCAGAAGATGCTCAATGGACTCGACAAGTGCAGAAAGGTAGGCAAATTGTTCTGTGCATGTCTGTTCTATTCTATTCTATTCAGGGTTATTATTGTTAACTAAACCTAAAACTAGAATAACATTTTTAACTCAATTAAATATAAAATAAAATATAAATATTAGATGAATAATTTCAACTAAATGAAAATTAAATAGAAACTAACTGAAATAAGGTTAAGTTGAAGCACTAAATTTACTAGCTGGAATTAAATAACTGAAACTGAAATGAAAATAAATGAAACCTTAATAGTAATATATATATTTTTTTTAAATGACAAAAGCACATGACAAAAGTATGTTTCTTGTCTCAGGACTTCCTGTCTGATATCTTGGCTATGTTGGACACTGCTGATATTCTGAGCTTAGTGCTCATAGATGATGAACTGGTGGACTGGAAGCGGAGACAACAGAAGTCCTGCATTGGTGCTCCTGATGATACAAGTCTGGAACAATTAGAGAAATGGTAACCACACAAGATTTTCTCTGAGCGTTGGTCTGTACGAACACCATTTGGATCTGTTTTTAAGCTATTTATGACCTTCAACAGGTTCACTCAGATTATAGAGAGCATGTTCCAGCTGCAGAAGTTCTTACAGAAGCTTGATGAGCTGGTAGGGAAGATGACCTACGCAAATGACCCCATCCCAGTCAGAAAACCCGCTTTAAAGAGTAGATTGGACACTCTGCTGACCCGCCTGATAAAGAGGTACACTCCAAGACATACACAGCATATCCATTACTCTCTTCATGCATGTATGCTTCATTATTTGTTTGTGTGTTTTTAGCTCATTTGTTGTAGAGACTCAGCCATCCATGCCACAAGGACGAGGCCCCCTGGTGCTGCGCACAAGTGTCCAGTTCTCAGTCAAAGTCAGGTCAGGGTCTGACATTATACATCACATTACACACCACTTGTGAAACAGTGAAAACCAGTATTGCTTCTATTTAAAACAATAATGATCTATATAGTTGCTTTGTTGCCATATATTGCTTGTGACATGGGTATATCCTTTCAAACATTGTGGAATTGAGAATATTTACATTCATTTTAGTGTTTTGCCCTGAACATGACCCCTATCAGTTCTGAGGAACTAAATACTTTGTGAGGAACTAAGTACTTTTAAATCTGTGAAAGTGACCTTGCTGATGCAAATGTCAGTGCTGTTTTTGAATAGTTGTATCTTTATTATGCATGCACAGACCTGTTTATGTAACCAAATCTTTGTTTCTTTTGTGTACATTTGCCTGGGGTGAATGTAATGACTCAAAAACAAAGGAAGTCTTTCAGTTAAGAATTTTATTTTTCAAATTATCACACACAAGCAGAACTTTATGCCCTGAATTCATTGTAAATTCACGATAAACAAAAATAATCGATTTTAAAATAGGTTACGAATATATTTATCATTCGAAAGTGTTCACCCATTTAAGCTTTTCCATATATATTTTTATCATATATTTTATTAATTTTTTTTAGTTCAGGTTGTTGAGATAGAAATGCAGAAAAAATGTTTGCCCTCAGACCTGAAAGGACAATCACTCTCCTCTCAACAGGTTCCTGTATAAAGTTCCTGAACTCAACCATGTTATGAAGGTGTCTGTTTCTATTGACAAGTAAGATCACTGTCTCTCTTACTTACTTCATTAGGTACTGTACAATCTGAGTCATATATGAGAATGAGTTTGCTTGTTAGGTTTGTGTGGTTTGATATAGTTTTAAATTAGTCTGTTGGTGGTTAGGGCTCTGAATTAATACTCTCATCCCTCCCTCCGTCTTTTGTTTCAGCGCTGTCTCACAAGTGAAAGGGTGAGTGTTTCCATACGCACGTTCTGAACACATACTTCCCTCATCACACCTCCCACCAGAAATTCATGACTATGTGTTTATCATAGGTTTCGGAGGTTTAATGTCTTGGGAACTTCAAGTAAAGCCCTTAACATGGCTGAGAGTATGAACGGGGGCATGGTCGCTGATTTCAGACATTTGGTGAGTTGATATTAAGTGACGGCACAACATCATCTGAGATATTTATACTTGGGTAGACAGTTTGGTCGTGGCCTATGTTCAGTTTTTTAACCAGATTTGAACACTTTCCCCGCTGTTTACGGAAATTTCCGTCATTTCTGAGACACCGCTTCTCCTCCATTGATGGAAATTTCGAAATTTCAGTGCTGCTCACTGCAGAGCAAATGAGTGGCGTTTACGTCTAGCTCCCCCTTGCTAGACGTCCAGCGAGGAGGAGCGAATGTAATTTGGCCCTAATGGGTGGAGCTAGAATATCCAACCATACCCTAAACCCTACCCACAACTCTATCCATCCACCTAATTGGACGTCCAGAGAGGTCACTCTGCAGTGAGCACCACTTGGAAATTTCCGTCTTTCCGTATTTTCACTGTTATATGGTAGGGGGCGCTATTACACATCTTCTGAAAGATTACTGAATCTCCTGATTAAATCACAGGCGAAGAAGCAGAAACAAGCCATAGCATATGTAAAATAACGCGATCATCAACATTAAACCGCATATAAATCAAAACTGCCTAATGGACGAAATGTCGACCCAGGAAGTGGTATAGGACTGTGCAAGCTTTGGAGGTGTTGATAGACTCAATCTACTCCATCTGTGTTTTGATCATTGTTCTGAATCCAATCTGGATGTAATCTTTGACAAAAATGCATTTTTCTCAGCTTTTTGCTCAAAATGTTGCTTTTTTTATGAAACTTTTTTTTTATTAAAGTGTTGATTTAAAATTAAAAAAGAATGCATTAAGCTAGAATAAAAGTTTTTTTTTGTATAAAAGCAGAGACTCTGTTCTTTCTTTTGATATATTGCCTATTCAGATATTCATACAACTAAATATTCTTTTTTATAAAACACTGGTGGGGAAAGAGGTAAATATAAAGATAAAAAGGTAATAAGAAGTTAAAGCATTGTGTATGTGATTGTGATATTTTTTTTTTTTTTTTTTTTCTCTTCACAGACGTTGAAAGACCAGAAAGTTGGTGGTGGAGGAAAAGGAATCGATGTAAGTTTAAGGATCTCGTTAATAATATTTGCTAGTAACTACATTGCTGCACGTAGCAAACTAGAGACTAGACAGAAACTAGACTGGTTTCTTGAGTCAATACAGATTAAGGGTGTTTCCACATCTTAACAAGGACCTTAATTGTTATGATGTTGCATTTCTCCTAGGTTTGGTTTGCATTTCAAAGCTTACCTAAAATGTGTTTATACAAGTCACATGTGCATAAAAACTGTTCTCTCATTGGTCAGAGTGCACCTGTTTATTTTCCGGGATTCCACTCATAGCGGTCAGCCATCAAGATGGATTGACAAGACTGACTATCTGTTGTTAAACACACATAAACCAATTTATATAAGCCTTGATTCACGCTGTAACTGCTACAGCATGATTTTTGGTCCACTGAGTCGGATTGCTTTCTCACCACAAGCAAACTATTTTCATATATGCCTAATGAACTGAACTAAGAGAGAAAATGTGCCAGGTTCTGAAACAAACAGTCAAAATGAGCCAGATTGAAAACATCCTAAGAGTTACTCCTAATAAAAACAAATTTGATTACAGTGCTGAAGATAGTAACTCCACAAAATAGATTATTTCCTTATTCTTTTTTACTAGTAGTTAATTAAAACAAGTAGAATTGAGAGACCAACCAATAAGTAGAATTCTGTTTGTATGTATGTGCATAAATCTTGTGTGTTTCATGCAGCTCTCGCTGAGTGTGACTGAAGAACTACACAAAATAAACTTTCAGACGCAGTTTGACTATCAAGGCCTGTCTGTCTCTTTGGAGGTGAGATGTTTTTTCCCTCATTCAAAGCATTCACAGTAAAGTTTGAACATTCCAGAGATTTGGCGCTCCAATTTTTATAACCATATTTCCTTTTTCCTTTCAGACCTCTTCTCTTCCTGTTGTGGTGATTTCAAACTCTAGTCAGCAGCAGAGTGCCTGGGCGTCTGTTCTATGGTTCAACATGCTCTGTTCTGATCCCAAGGTCGGGAGCAGGAGTTACTCTTGGCTAATAATTAGTCTTAATCATCATAATAGAATCTGTTTTTATTATTATTATTTGCATCACTACAATTCACTTTTTTGTGTGCATCTAGAACATCAAGTTTTTTGAAGGCTCTCCTGCGGCCTCCTGGGCACAGTTTGGGGAAATGCTAAGTTGGCAGTTTCTCTCCTCTGGGAAGCGTGGTCTAGACAATGACCAGTTGGAAACTCTCGCCATCAAGCTCTTTGGTATGCACACATCACCTCTTTCATACGTTAATAGATAATATTATATGAAGTAATATTAAGGTCATAAAGTAATCTGGGGTTGGTAATGATGTTATATTTCTTATCAGGTAAACAACAGAGCTATGACCACTGTATGATACCCTGGGCCAAGTTCAGTAAGGTAAGAACAGTTAAACATAGTTATGTAGCTCTTTGTGAAATGCCTGATGTTGACGTATGAGTGTTTTGTTTACTCACTGTTGTCTGTGTGTGCTTTAGGAGAACCTCCCTGATACAAACTTCACGCTGTGGGTGTGGCTGGATGGAATTCTAAACCTGGTTAAAGTCTACCTGTCAGACCTGTGGAGTGATGGGTATGGATGCTATAAATAAATAGATTGTGAAAATCATTACTGAAGTATATTTCAACACAAGTATGTTTGTTTCTGTAGCTCTATAATGGGTTTTGTCAGCAAGGGGAAGGAGAGAGTTTTATTGAAGAAGAAGCAGAGCGGCACTTTCCTGTTGCGTTTTAGTGAAAGTATCAAAGATGGTGGAATCACGTTCAGCTGGGTGCAGTACTCTAACGATGGTAAAAACATGTCTTAAAAAGATATGCTTCTCTAAAACATTGTTCAATCTCTGAAAACACAGAGTTCAAGGAATGTCAGACTTAATACACAACTTTTTTTTTTATTAGGCAATCCGAGTGTGCAAACAGTGAAGCCATTTACCAGTACTGACCTGAAGCAGATTGCTTTACCTGAGATCATCTGCAACTTTCGGATCATGGTAGCAGAAAACGTTCCAGTTAACCCACTGTGTTTCCTTTACCCAAACACTCCTAAAGCACAGGCCTTCGGCAAATACTACATTGAAAAGGCTGGAGGTAAATTGTTTATTGAGAATGTGATGCATTTTGTTGCAATTCCCCAAGTCTAATTAAGGGAGGCATACATTGTATTTTTATGGGCATTTAGTTTGGTATGGACCTAAAGGTAACAAATGCTTCAGTTGTTGATTTACAACTTTTACTATAAGGGTCACAAAAAATGTTAATGCCAACGGCAATGTATGTCAACTTAGATTTGAACTGGCAAAGGCTTTTGCTCATTTATGTTACTGCTAAAAACAGCTGTATACATCCACACAACCATGCATTTTCTAAAAGGAATATATAATATATTTCTCCCCAGTTCACACTTGAACTAATGTAGAATGTAAAACTTTTGCTTATGCTGTATTTACTTCAGCACAAAATCATTTTCTTGATCTTGTGATGTTTTGTTTCAGAGGAGAATCCTTACCTGAAGTACCTCAAAACCAAACTGGTTTTTGTCTCTAAAGAGTAAGTCCTGTTTTGTTTGTTTGTTGGTTTATATTTGTGTGTTGTGTGCATGCAGATTATTTCAAAAGCGTGTGAGGTTGTGTGCTTTGTGACAGCGCACACGTGCTGTTTCTAGTGCTGGTGTTTATTGCATTACTCATATTGTATGGTGCTATAATGAGGTTTAAATTCATATTTTGGGCTGGGTGGTGTAGTGGCGGACAAAAATCAGTTTTTCAGCCTTTTAGTAATATTTACTGATAAGATTGTTTTCTCATCATAACAACCAAACAGCCATTGTAGCTAAGTAGATTTAATGCAAGTAAAATATAGTAAAAAAACAAATAAGGATTGGTCTCGCACACATGCAAGCACATGCTTTTAACATTCAGAGTCTTGAGGTGGTACTAGATTAGTAAAGGTGAAACAGTATTTCCCTTGTCCACATTCAGCTCCGGCTTGCAGACAGTGTGACGTAATTTTTGTCATCAGCACCGTCCACTGATGTCCGCGAGAAGGAGCAGAACGTGGAAAATAAAGTATATCTAGGCCTTTAGAACAAGATGTACTTTGCCATACTTTTAATCTCTGCCTGTGTAGAGGTAATACAGGTTATCACTAGATGTCATTATGTGATGACGTGAGGGTTGCATTGTGTCGTAACAGAATTCATAAAGTTACAACAATACCGTATTATTTGGGGGAAAAGTCTACCATACATGTGAAGTTTAGCAGCGAACAGTTATGCTGTAAGACTCTGGTATGAGTAGACAATGAGATGGCTATTCTGCTGGTTTACTGGAGTGCTCTGTGCTTGGTTGCAGTAGGAACGGATGTACAAGCGTTGGAGAGGGGCCAGTGTCTGACCTGTGCACACAGGACAGAGGTGAGTCCTGCCTCCACTGCCCCTCCGAATGTAATCAGCTCAACCTGCCTCTCATTCACTAGATTATCCTTGTGTCTTGATGGCAAAAGGCTTTCTGATAAATAGAATGTGTAATGAAAAGTCTTTACAGATGCTTATCTTTCATTCAGAGGCCCAATCAAGTCCAAACTTGTTTAGATTCTCTCTTTCCTACTCTTCCTTACCCAAGTGCATTTGATTCATAGTGCACAAAGGGACCTTCTGTGTGTGTGGTGGGCTGTTTGTGGTGTTTCTGTTTCAATAACACAAATCTAACCATTACAGTAACACTGATTTAAAAATGCATATGGAAGCTTGAGGTTGCATGCCACATGCAAAATGTAGGGATGCACTGATCAATAAGCTGTTTTTTTTTTCTATGATATTGCTAATAACCGATAAATAGCTGATATTAAAATACTCTATTGTTTTGTCTTAATAAATTAAAGGGATACCAATGAAAATTATCCCATAATTTACTCACCCTCAAGCCATCCTAGGTGTATATGACATTCTTCTTTCAGACGAATACAATCAGAGTTATATTAAAAATGTCCTGGCTCTTCCAAGCTTTATAATGGCAGTGAATGGCAGGCCAAAATTTGAAGCCCAAAAAAGTGCATCCATCCATTATAAAATTAATCCACACGGCTCCGGGTGGTTAATAAAGGCCTTCTGAAGCGAATCGATGGGGGGTTTTTTTAAAGAAAAATATCCATATTTAACACGTTATAAAGTGAAATATCTAGCTTCCAGCGGACCACCTTCTGTATTAAACTTACGAAAAAAGCGTAACTGGCACGACAATGACGTTGAATACAGATGGCGGTCTGCCGGAAGCTAGATATTTCACTTTATAAAGTTTTAAATATGGATATTTTTCTTACACAAACCCATTGATTCGCTTCAGAAGACCATTATTATCCTCCTGGAGCCGTGTGGATTACTTTTATAATGGATGGATGCACTTGTTTGGGCTTCAAATTTTGGGCTGCCATTCACAGCCATTATAATACTTGGATTAGCAAGGACATTTTTTTTATATAACTCCAATTGTATTCGTCTGAAAGAAGAATGTCATATACACCTAGGATGGCATTTTTGGGTGAACTATCCCTTTAATAATAAAACACAAAAAATATTATTTTTAAATGTTTATATTTGTATGAAAAAAATATATTCATTTTAAGATTGAGATTTGCTAAAGATTAAATTTTAACAGTTTTAAATTATTATCGTTTTTAAAAATGTACTTTTTTTTGGCATGTTGCCTGTCACATGTAGGGATAAACCAAGATCGATAAGTTGTTTTTTTCCCCCCATATTATGGCCCATAACTGATAAATAGCCGATATGTTTTGTCTAAATTGATAATAAAACACAAAAACTAAAATATGTTTTTTTTACATGTTTATTTTATAATTTACTGTATAAAATACTGTATTCACAGTATAAAAATGGATTTGAGATTTGCTAAATATTAAATTAACAGTGTTTTTTAGCGTTTTTGAAGATGAAATTTAAGTGAGCATTAGATGACAGCAAATGTAATATAAATGTACAAATGGGGGAAATGAGCAATAAAATATCCACCCTTTGATGAATTAATAAAAAAATTCTCTAATATTAGCTGAAACCGATGTGGTACTGATATATTGTGCATCCCTAATGCTGATTTACCCAACACTCTTAAAAATAACGTTTTTTTTTTTTAAATCGGCGTGTATAGTTCCATGAAGAACCTTAATAATCTAATAAACATTTTTCCACTATAAAGAACCTTTTGTGCAATGGAAAAGGTTCTATGAATGTTAAAAAATGTTTTATTGTTGTAATGCAATTATTTGGGTTTATAACATGTCTCTCTTGCTTTCTCATGTCCTTCATTTTTGAAAGATCCTCCTTTTTCTGAGGCGAGTGATGATGACTTTGACTTGCTCCAAGGGTCTGAGAATTCTCCAATGCCCTTCAGCTCTACCATTGATCCATTTTTGCTTAACAGCATTTTGGACATGGACATGGACATGGACGTTGGCGTTGGCGTTGCTCCAGATTCATTTCTTCAACCTGCTCACCACATTTCTCCATCATACCTCCAACAAACCAGTGTAGAGAATGACGTGGATATCCTTAGAGAAGCAGTCTCTCCAGACGCTGATGTTCGTCTCGCATTGCAAGAGTTTATAAACTCTCAAAACTTCCTGAATAGCACAGACCATTATACACCAGAGGACAGCATCCATGGTTTTCAAGACCTTGGCTATCCCAACATGCCACTGACCCCCTGAATTTGATCCATGACACATGAGGTTAGCTAAAGCGTAGGTCTGTCAAGTCGTGTAATGATTTCCGTAGTTCTGATTTATGTTGTAAATAAGTATCAAATAGAGATGCAAAATACTTGGCTCATTACTTCATTTTCTTTACTGATTTCATTATTACTTCATCCATTTAATGTGTAAATCTGTATGTGTGCTCACCCATTTATCTGTTACTTGTGTGTCTATTCTCGGAGTAAAGCCTTTGACTAGGCTTAGATGCCCATCCAAGTCCAAAAAAATTGGAATGAGGTCATGTGATTTGACCCTACCATTCGTAAGCTGCTACTAAATATTTGTCCCTATAAAATGAATAGTACATTAGTGAATATAAAATTTAAAGTGAATAGTACATTAGATTAGAGATTAAAGACTTTTTATGTAAAAAAAATACATATTTCTACTATTTGATTTAAGTATTGATCATGCTTTTATGACCTAAGTAAGTGATCACCTTTTATGCAGGTTGAAAGGACCGTTTGTATTCTTCTATTCTATTTAACTGGGACTTACTGGAGAGAGATAATTTGATAGTGAAAGCGATACACTTTATTAATGTGTCAAACACCATTAGTAATTTGAATCGGGCATCTCATAAACACAGCAAAGCCATATCTGGTCAGATTTCTCTGTGCGTGTATTTATGACTAGAACAAACTCCAAGTAAGCAGTTAAAGTTTTAAAAAGTGTAAAACATGAAAAATGTCTTTGCTTTTTCAAAGAGCACCTTAAAAGAGAAACAGTGCTTGGATTAAATGTTATCAATTACATTTAAAGGCACCAATGTTGACAATACTATTATTGTAGTCTTTTAATATTCTTATAAAATAAGGTTATTCTTGTTGCATCTATAGCGAATATTTGCTAATGAAAACCTGACATTGCACTAAATTCTACCTTAAAATGTATCTTTGAGTAAAAACATTTCATATAAAATCATGAATGTCTAATGAGCAGGATATCTTGTTTTACTCTAGGAGTCAAGACACTTTTTTTTTTTGTCCATTTTGTATAACCACTATTGAGACTAGAAAAGTACCTGCAGATTCCTTTGAGCTTTATCTTGCTGGAGAAAAAAACTTTATATTTGTTTTTCGTTTCTTTGCAATATCTTTGAACAAAATCAGAATTAGACTGATTGTATCATGACAGAAAAATGCAGTTGAGTGGAAATTTGTAAGAACAGAATGCTTCTGATTTGTTGCTAAATGAAATGATTTATTTATGTAACAATTTTTTACAGATAAAAGGTATGGTATGTGTTCCTCCAACTGAATCTGTTGGGTACCGAAGAAGATTGGACAGTCTCTGAAAATCTTTTAGGGGGGAAATGGTCCAAATTAATGTTTCTTTTTCTTTTTTTTCACTGACATACCAAGTCTCCATGATCATTTTATCATGCAGAATTATTTAGTTACCCCATGAGCACTTATGTTGGGAATTTGTAGACTTTGTTTCAAATGCATGAAACCATGTTTTGTGTTGTATACACTGTCATTGTCCAAGAAAATAAACCATACTGAAGTTTGTTTTGTATCTGTGAGCCAGACTTTTTATGGTTAAATGTGTTAACGATGGTGCAATGTTCCCCAATAAAATGTCTAATGAGAGATATAGGGCTGTCATATTGTCTTTTCTTTTAATTGAAAACCATGACACTTATCTGATCAGGCAGACTGTTTTAAAGGCCCATAATAGAGTGGTGAGATATTCTAATGATATTTAACAAGTTGGTAAAACCAGATGGTATCTGTTCTCTTTCACAGTGCCAAAATGCATTTCATATACACTTGCAAACTAGATTTAGAATTGGTGTATTATGACTTTTTAAAGCTGCAGTCCGTAAGTTTTGCCTCTTTGTCGCCATCTCTGTTTGAAACCTGCAATTGCAGTTATTTGCGGAATTGTCATCTTTACATGGGTTGCGCATCAGCACAGCTCAGTGCGGATGAATCTAATGTTTTGAGGAGCATGTGTGGCTGTCAGTCACCACACCAGTGTGGATACTGTACTTCGGAATCACAGATTCTACATCTTGGAAGTATGACCAAAATAAGAATTTTCATCTGAAAATGTCATCTGAACAAGCAAGTAACATGTCCGCCACTTTTGTTCTGACACAGAAAAGAGAGGGTTGTGGGTGTGTCTCGCCCCTTCCCTTGCAGCATGCCGTGGGTGGGTGTTTCTGACACCTGCATAGTATGGGTTCTCTCCATCTTCTACAAAAGATAAGAAAGACAAAGATAAAAAGTTTGTCACTTCATGGTGGACTGGCTCCCTGTAACCCAGATAGCAACATTGTGTCGGCCCACATGCTGCGTGGAATGATGGCACTTGGGTGGACCACTCCTGTTTGCCAGATCTGGGCCACAAGCAGGCCATAGCAATGCCACATGTCAGCCAAGAGCAAAAAAATAAACCAGCACATTTCGTTTCGTTGCAAGATTTCAATGTCGGTTTTGTTCAATTACGAGATTTCAACAGCGGTCGGTTTTGTTCAGTTACGAGATTTCAATGACAGTCGGTTTTGTTTAGTAACAAGATTTCAATGAGAGTCGGTTTTGTTCAGTTGTGAGATTTCACTGATAGACAGTTTGGTTATGAGATCTCAATGACGGTTGGTTTTATTCTATTATAAGATTTCAATGATGGTCAGCTTTGTTCCGTTACAAGATTTCAATCATGGTTGGTTTTATGCAGTTATGAGATTTCAATGACTGACAGTTTTGTTTGGTTGCGATTTTGTGCTGTTACGAGATTTCAAAGACTGTCAGTTTTGTTTCACTACGAGATTTCAATGACAGTCAGTTTTGATCCACTATAAGATTTCAATGATGGTCGGCTTTGTGCCATTACAAGATTTCAAAGACAATCAGCTTTGTTCTGTTTCGAAATTTCAATGACGGTCGGTTTTGTTCCATTATAAGATTTCAAGGATGTTCGGCTTTATTCAGTTATGATATTTCAATGTTTTGTTTGGTTACAGTTTTGTTCTGTTGAGAGAGTTCAAAGACTGTCAGTTTTGTTTAGCTACGAGATTTCAATGACAGTCAGTTTTTAGTGTCAGTCAGTTTTGTTCAATTACGAAATTTCAGCGACGGGCGGTTTTGTTCAGTTATGAGATTTCAATGACAGTCGGTATTGTTTGTTTACGAGATTTCAATGAGAGTCAGTTTTGTTTTATTACGAGATCTCAAGAACAGTGGGTTGTTTAAGATTTCAAGGGTTTGTTCCGTTACGAGTTCAAGCGGTCTGTTCTGTTCCATTATAAGATTTCAATGATAATCTGCTTTGTTCTGGTTTTCAGTTATGAGATTTCAATGATGGACAGTTTTGTTCGGTTAGGAGATTTCAATTATAGTCATTTATGTTCGGTTACAAGATTTCAATGATGGACAATTTTATTTGATTACGAGATTTCAATGACGATCAGTTTTGTTTTGCTATGAGATTTCACTGAGAGTCGGTTTAATTTGGTTATGAGATTGCAATGACGTTGGTTTATTTTCGTAATGAGATTTCAATGGTCAGTTTTGTTCGGTTATGAGATCTCAATGACGGTTGGTTTTGTTCCATTGTAAGATTTCAACAATGGACGGATTTGTTCTGTTACGAGATTTCAAAGACAGTAGGCTTTGTTCTGTTTCAAGATTTCAAAGACTGTAAGTTTCGTTTTGCTATAACATCTCAATGATGGTCGGCTTTGTTCTGTTACAAGATTTCAAAGACAGATGATTTTGTTCCATTATAAGATTTCAATGATGGTCAGCTTTGTTCCGTTTTGAGATTTCAAAGACTGTCAGTTTCGTTTGGCTATAAGATTTCAATGACGGTCAGTTTTGTTCCTTTACGAGATTTAAAAGATGGTCGATTCTGTTTTGTTGTGAGATTTTAATGACGGTCGCTTTTGTTCCTTTGCGAAATTTCAATGGCGGTCTGTTTTGTTTGGTTACGAGATCTCAATGACAGTTGTTTTTTTGTTACAAGATTTCAAGGACAGTTGGTTTTGTTCTGTTACAAGATTTTGTTACAATATGAGATTTCAATGTTGGTTGGTTTTGTTCCGTTATAAGATTTCAATGACTGTCAGTGTTGTTCCATTAAGAGTTTTCAATGACAGTTGGTTTTGTTATGATACAAGATTTCAACGTTGATAGGTTTTGTTCCATTACGAGATTTCAAGAACGATTGGTTCTGTTCCATTATAAGATTTCAATGATAGTCGGCTTTCCGGTTTTCAGTTATGAGATTTCAATGATGGACAATTTTGTTCAGTTATGAGATTTCAGTGTCGGTCAGTTATGTTCGGTTACACGATTTCAATGATGGACAGTTTTGTTCAGTTATGAGATTTCAGTGTCGGTCAGTTATTTTCGGTTACACGATTTCAATGATGGACAGTTTTGTTCGGTTAGGAGATTTCAATGATAGTCATTTATGTTCGGTTACAAGATTTCAATGATGGACAATTTTATTCGATTATGAGATTTCAATGACGATCAGTTTCAATGAGAGTCGGTTTAATTTGGTTATGAGATTGCAATGACGTTGGTTTCTTTTCGTTATGAGATTCCAATAGTCAGTTTTGTTCGGTTACAAGATCTCAATGACGGTTGGTTTTGTTCCATTGTAAGATTTCAACGATGGTCAGATTTGTTCTGTTACGAGATTTCAAAGACAATAGGCTTTGTTCTGTTTCAAGATTTCAAAGACTGTCAGTTTCGTTTTGCTACAACATCTCAATGACGGTCGGCTTTGTTCTGTTACGAGATTTCAAAGTTTCGTTTGGCTATAAGATTTCAATGACTGTCAGTTTTGTTCCATTAAGAGTTTTCAATGACAGTTGGTTTTGTTATGATACAAGATTTCAACGTTGGTAGATTTTGTTCCATTACGAGATTTCAAGAACGATTGGTTCTGTTCCATTATAAGATTTCAATGATAGTCAGCTTTCCGGTTTTTAGTTATGAGATTTCAATGATGGACAGGTTTATTCAATTACGAGATTTCAATGACGGTCGGTTGTTTCATTGCGAGATTTCAACGACGGACGGTTTTGTTCAGTTACAAGATTTCAATGACGGTCGGTTTTGTTCAGTTGTGAGAATTCCATGATAGACAGTTTTGTTAAGTTACGAGATCTCAATGATGGTTGGTTTTATTCAGTTATGAGATTTCAATGAAGGACAGTTTTGATCGGTTATGAGATTTGAAAGACTGTCAGTTTCGTTTCGCTACAAGATTTTAATGACGTTCAGTTTTGATCCATTATAAGATTATAAGATTATTTCAATGATGGTCGGCTTTGTGCTGTTATGAGATTTCAAAT
The DNA here is from genome assembly GCA_039654105.1 of Coreius guichenoti. Taxonomy (NCBI): domain Eukaryota; kingdom Metazoa; phylum Chordata; class Actinopteri; order Cypriniformes; family Gobionidae; genus Coreius; species Coreius guichenoti. Next base: position 30,335,477 of record CM077180.1, on the reverse strand, counting down.
ACAATCAGCTTTGTTCTGTTTCGAGATTTCAGTGACGTTCAGTTTTATTCGATTACCAGATTTCATTGATGGTCCGTTTTGTTCAGTTATGTGATTTCAATGACAGTTAGTTTTGTTCTGTTACGAGATTTCAATGGTGGACTGTTTTATTCGATTACCAGATTTCATTGGTGGTCTGTTTTGTTCGGTTATGAGATTTCACTGACAGTCGGTTTTGCTCCGTTCTATTACAAGATCTCAATGATGGTTGGTCTTGTTCTATTACGAGATTTCAAAGACGGTCGGTTTTGTTCAGTTACAAGATTTCAATGACAGTCGGTTTTGTTCAGTTGTGAGATTTGCTTGATAGACAGTTCGGTTACAAGATTTCAATGACGGTCGGTTTAGTTTCATTATGAGATTTCACTGACAGTCGGTTTTGCTCCGTTCTATTACGAGATCTCAATGATGGTTGGTCTTGTTCTATTACGAGATTTCAAAGACGGGCGGTTTTGTTCAGTTTCAAGATCTCAATGACGGTTGGTTTTGTTCCATTATAAGATTTCAATGATGGTCAGCTTTGTTCCGTTACAAGATTTGAATGATGGTTGGTTTTATGCGGTTATAAGATTTCAATGACTGACAGTTTTGTTCTGTAATGAGATTTCAATGACAGTCAGTTTTGTTCTTTTATGAGATTTCGATGACAGTCCGTTTTTAGTGTCAGTCAGTTTTGTTCAATTACGAGATTTCAATGACGGTCAGGTTTGTTTAGGAGATTTCAAAGACGGTTGGTTTTGTTCGGTTACGAGATCTCAATGACACTCGGTTTTGTTCTATTGTAAGATTTCAAAGATGATCAGCTTTGTTCCGTTACAAGATTTCAAAGACAATCGGCTTTGTTCTGTTTCGAGATTTCAATGGTGGTCAGTTTTATTCGGTTTTGAGATTTCAATGACAGTTAGTTTTGTTCTGTTACGAAATTTCAATGATGGACGGTTTTATTCGATTACCAGATTTTATTGATGGTCCGTTTTGTTCGGTTATGAGATTTCAAAGATGATCGGCTTTGTTCCATTATAAGATTTCAATGATGGTCAGCTTTGTTCCGTTATGTATCCGTTATATAAATGACAGAAACTAACTAACCACCTGCATGGTATGTGATGTTAGGGATTATTTTTGCCCCTGGGTTACACCCCTTATTTTCTGGGGTTTATTTTAACCCTTTATTCAGTACAGTTTATGGCAACTGTACTAGGGCATTGGACAATATGCAATGTGCTGTAGGGGCTATTTTACATCAGCTTATTGCAACTGTACTAGGGCATTATGGCCCACTCAGACCTGATGTCCTCTCTAACACCTCTTCCAGCAGCTGCCCAGCCTCCCAGGAGGTCTCCCATCCAGATAAAGACTGGGCTCAACCCTGCTTAGCTTTAGTGGGAGCGCATGCGAGAGCTTCAGGTTGACCACTGCTGACTGGTGCTGCAGGCCTCCTTATCTGCCCAACTAATGGAAACACTAATCACCATCATGGTGACAACTGTTAATTCAATTTCTCAATAACAACTTTTGTAGACGTCTAACAGAAATAAAGTCAATCTGGTTAGTAATAAGTGAAGCTGGTAATGCTGTTTGTGGAGTTTTTTAATCCTCCTCTGCTGAGATCTTGAGAGATTTAATGTCTTCTTTTATCTTCAGCAGATTTCATCTGTAGTTCTTGTTTCTGCTCGTCTCTTTATCTGTTCTCTTCTTTCCTTCAGTGATTCTGCTTGTTAACAGGCTTATTAAGGCTGAGATGACTCCCTATTTAATATGTACAGATTTTGTGGCTCAGATAAGGTCCCATTCTGGTTTATTTTTTGCTCTTGGCTGACATGTGGCATTGCTATGGCCTGCTTGTGGCCCAGATCTGGCAAACAGGAGTGGTCCACCCAAGTGCCATCATTCCACTCCGCATGTGGGCCAGATCATCATTCTACATGTGCCAGGTGTGGGCCGAATGTGTAAGGATTACAGGACTGAGTGAAAACCTGGGGACTAAAATGTGTATTTTATATAACTAACTATAAATGGATTTTTCATGAAATTATCTTTTTGTAAACATAGATGGTATATGGAGTCACACAACAATGCAAAAAAATTTTTTTTAATATTAAAAGATTTTAATAATTATATTTCATGAAAAAGTTTAGGTTTAGATACCGGGGACATGTAACAAATGCTAGTTTTTTAGTGTTCTCTGTAATTCTTATGAATGTTTTAAATTATATATTTTAAATTTGCAGCTAGATTAATGTTCAGGACACTTTAATAATAAAATGTATTTTAGAGTTAATTTTCATGCATATTTATACATACAATGTCCTGGGGGGGACATGAATGTTACCCATTTGGTGGATGGCTCTTATATACACTATATTGCTAAATGTATTGGGACACCCCTCCAAATCATTGAATTCAGGTGTTCCGATCACTTCCATGGCCAAAGGTGTATAAAATCAAGCACCTAGGCATGCAGACTGCTTCTACAGACATTTGTGAAAGAATGGGTCGCTCTCAGGAGCTCAGTGAATTCAAGCGTGGTACCGTGATAGGTTGCCACCTGTGCAATAAGTCCATTTGTGAAATTTCCTCACTACTAAATATTCCACGGTTAACTGTTAGTGGTATTATAACAAAGTGGAAGCAATTGGGAACAACAGCAACCCAGCCACGAAGTGGCAGTTCACGTAAAATCACAGAGCGGGGTCAGCACATGCTGAGGCGCACAGTGCGCAGAAGTCGCCAACTTTCTGCAGAGTCAATAGCTACAGACCTCCAAACTTCGTGTGGCCTTCAGATTAGCTCAAGAACAGTGCCTAGAGAGCTTCATGAAATGGGTTTCCATGGCCGAGCAGCTGCATCCAAGCCTCACATCACCAAGTGCAATGCAAAGCGTGGGATGCAGTGGTGTAAAGCACACCGTCACTGGACTCTAGAGCAGTGGAGACGTGTTCTCTGGAGTGACCAATCCCGCTTCTCTGACTGGCAATCCGATGGATGAGTCTGGGTTTGGCGGTTGCCAGGAGAACGTGACTTGCCTGACTGCATTGTGCCAAGTGTAAAGTTTGGTGGAGGGGGGATTATGGCGTGGGGTTATTTTTCAGGGGTTGGGCTTGGCCCCTTAGTTCCAGTAAAAGGAACTCTTAATGCTTCGACATACCAAGACATTTTGGACAATTTCATGCTCCCAACTTTATGGGAACAGTTTGGGGATGGCCCCTTCCTGTTCCAACATGACTGTACACCAGTGCACAAAGCAAGGTCCATAAAGACATGGATGAGCGAGTTTGGTGTGGAGGAACTTAACTGGCCTGCACAGTCCTGACCTCAAATTCCCATAAACACACTCCTAAACCTTGTGGAAAGCCTTCCCAGAAGAGTTGAAGCTGTTATAGCTGCAAAGGGTGGGCCAGCTCCATATTAAACCCTACGGATTAAGAATGGGATGTCATTAAAGTTCATGTCCATGTAATGCAGACGTCCCAAAACTTTTGGCAATAGGCTATAGTGTATATATCGTCATATCCTTAAAACTTATAGTTCTTGTCAGTGTTTGTTTAAAAACATCCAATTTATGCAGAAGCTGGTAAATACTTAATTGATGACTCAATAAAATATATAACAATACAATATATAGGGTATGATTTTACCCCAAAAATTAAACATATTGACACAAAATGATAACTGCAGCGATCCATTTGCTTCTCTTTTCTGTAGCTTTCGCCAGTCTGTAAAAATATACCTCAGATTTCTTGTCAAATCTATTTGTACTGTCAGTTTCAAGGCTCTTTCCCGTTTTAGCTGTGTTTTGTGTGTTTTTCGCGGCATTCTCACTGAAAACTAACGCTGCCGCTCAGTCTTTTTGCCACTCAGTGGCCATAACCGCAGTCACACCGGCCGACGGTGACATCACGTGCATATCCTCTATACAGATGTGACGCAATGACGCAAAGACGAACGGCGAAAGCTCGAATTTCCCCACCGGTACCACTCAGATTATAACACATTACAAGCTTACCGTTGTGAATCGGACTAAGGTAAGGAGATACTTTTGAACAATAGCCTTGTTATGTGCTTTGTGATTTCGGATAATTTTTAACCAATAAAAGTTATGGACTGCAGGTTTAAACATTGATTCAACAAATAATATAATAACCAACTCTTGTGGGCCATTCTGAGATGATCCATGAGGATGATACCCAGTATTTTGACCTCAAATTTCTAAACTCAATTTGACCTCAGCTTTGAATTCATTTGTGTTATGGCTCTTCATTTGTTGCAGTGTTAGGAAATTTTACAGATAAGGCAGTCAGGAACACTTGACTGGACTTGTGAAATTTATGGTTTTGCACAAAAAAAAAGGGAAGATGACATGAGATAATAGTATAAAAATAGATCATTAAAAACGTATCTCTGTAAAAACAAGAGAAAAGCATTATTGGCTTTACTTTTGGTCTGTAAAGTGAGGAGAAAAGGAATGGGATCGGGACATACTTTTGACTTTAGGACTTTTGATTTCTATTAGCAAGCAGCTCATATATTTCATGAGCAAGTGTATATACTCTATTTCAAAAGAAGCAGGTCACAAAAATCAAAATACACAAGTTCTTTTTTTTGTTTTAATTGCAGAACACTGATAAGATGTGGAACACACATTACAGATCCACCTACATTTTGAGGAATTGCACAAATAATCCTTTAAAATGAGGAATACAAAAATTCAACCTCTTAAATCATATGCTAGTGGTCCAGCTAACACAATATATATCAAAACAAAAACACCACAGGAACCAAAAGAGGACTTAAGAAAAAGAAAAAAATGTGTGGTTTAATATATGAGGTAATAAATGAAGCAGTGAGGCATGTCTGTTCTTGTTTTCTCCATCACCCCACTTTAAATTTCCAAGCTCATTTGTGCGTGAGGTAACAAATGTTCATGTCATTATGAATCATTCCTGTGGTGTCACACATAGTTTCTCTGCCTATGTGCAATCAGAAAAAAAGAGGAAATGAAACAGAGAAATTATGTGCTTTTGCAGTGAAAAGCCACATGACACGTTTTCTTTCCGATCTTTGATAGAGCTGGAAAGTTCCAGTGCTTGAAAAAGAAATGCTCACGGACCATGACCTATAGTCAAAGGCTAGCTAAATTTAAAAGCACAAGCTATCTGACAATATATAAAGTGAATGGAAAATAAAACGGAATATAACAATACATGAAAATACACAGCTGTTGGAATTGAACAAATATAAACCTGAGAACTGTGATGTTCTCCACAGAATAAATGTGCAATGAGTGCATCTCCATATTTCACATAATATGTGTAATCACTGAACATATACAGAGCAAGATCACCTAAAAAGCAGTAGCTTTCAGTCATATTCAGATTGAAAGGACTTGCAGTAGCCTACCATTTTTCATTATCGCTTATCTTGTTGGGACTCAACGGGTTCTCCATATCCAGGTTAGTGGATGTACAGCTTTGCTTAGCAGGTCTTTGTAGGCCTGGTTAAACTGCCGGTTCATGGCTGCATACAACAAAGGGTTGATGCAACTATTTAACCAAGTGAGGTTTGCACAAAACATATGAATGACCTGTGGTGCGCGATTTGCCTTATCAGCAACATTTAGCAGCAGAAATGGTGCAAAGCAGCCGACAAAACACAAAAAGACTGTGAAACACATCTGAGTGACACGTTTAAATTCATTGTCCTCTCCTGAGTTGGCAGCTGGAGTGATCTGGATTGCTACCGGAACTGGTTTAGCAGTTGTTTCTACCTCATTTGAGGTACTTTGAATGGTACTTATGGAGTTTTTTGACTCTTGTGTGGTTGTCTGGCCTTCTTGTGCTCTGTTCTTATGCTGCTCTGCTCCCGCCCCATCATTGCTGATCTCACAGCTTTGAGTTGTTGAGACTCCGGCACTGATCCCGCTGTCATCTGTCGTCCCTTCGGCTTCAGCCCGCTTGCGTTTTGATGAGTGCCGACTGGGCCTGTACTTCAGAAAAGCCTTGGCGGCTACGCTCACCTTACGGTAGATGAGAAAGTAGAAAAGACCCACACAACCCAGGCCCAGGAAGAAGTACATAAAAAGCAGCACGGTGGTGTAAGGCCGGCCCTTAGTGCGGTGAAAACTGCAGGTGCACACTTGTGGGGCGAACACGTAGACGGGCCAAAGTGGGGCGAAACTGACCAGACCCAGTACCCAGGAGGAGATGAGGAGCACCGCCACTCCACGGTGGGACAGGAGCAGACGGGCAAAGCGAGTAGTGCGATGCGCAACAACCAGGTAACGGCTCATAGCGATGAGGCATAATGTAATAATGGACACGCTGTTGGACAGGAACAGTAGGAGTCCAAACATCCGGCACCATGTGGCTCCGCCCCTCCAGTGTAGGTGCAGATATGAGTCAACACTGACAGGTTGGAGCATGGTGCAGTATAGGAGGTCAGCGAAGGCAAGATTTACTATGAGAACATTAAAACGTGTCCTCAGGTTGACATCAGTAGCAAAGGCGAGCACCGTCAGAATATTCCCTATGGTTCCTACTATGGTCACAGCCGATCCCAAGAGGACGCCAAAATAGCGATAGCCCTCCACAGAGGGGGATGCACAAGAAAAGGAATCATTTAGCAGAGTATCCGTGTCATTCCACATCCTAAAAAGAAACAAAGCGTTAAGCTCATCAAAAATCAATTTAACATCCTTGTGGCCTTAATCAATAGCACACTTCTTTAGCACAAACATCCTGTATGCATAAGTGATTTATTGACTACATTTCACTTTAAGGGCTGCTGGTTTCATTATTCTTCGTGAACCTGTGGCTGGATGCCGCAATTTAAGGTCACTATATGCCACATCCTGTTGTCTAAAGCACTTCTGAAATCTCGCTTTTACCGCTCACTTCAAAACTGCCACAATGCAACATTTCAATCGATTTAATTTTTTAAAATGTACTGAGCAATATGGACTAAAAATTTTGAGATTTTACACATCATTTTACACATACATCATTCAATTTTAAGCTATTTTATAAAAAATAAAATTTGTAGTATTTATAAAATAATTTATAAAATAATTATTTTATTTTTTAATAAATAAATAAATACATTTCATTTTGTAAGATTAATTAAAAATTAATTAATTAATTAATTAAAAAAGTTAGTTACAGTCATCAAATTTGATTGACTGTCAGGCTGTGCATTAGTGGTGGGAATTTAAGATTTTTAAAATCGTCTTTCTGCCGGTTAGATCCTTACACCAGTAGGTGACGACAAATGACAAATCTTTAATTATGAGTTAAGACTTGAGCCCCACCACTGCACATTTAAAAATATGCAAGTATGTAGGCTACTATTTTGTGTGTGTGAGTGTGTGGTTTACTTCTGTAGATTGAATCGTAGTCCATCACAGGCTCTCTTGTGATTTCTGTTTGTCTTTATGGGTTAAGACTCATTCATTCAACCGATTAGTTGAAGAATTATGATTCATTCAGTGCTGCTGTGTTGCTCGTTTGGGCTTCATTTGGAACAATTTTCTCAAAGAGAAAATAGACAATATAATTTAAGTTACTCAATATTAACTTGTTGTTTATCGAACTATTGTTTAAAAGCAATAGCCTATCACTCGCTTCCACAATAGTCAATACGGTGTGTTCAACTTGAAGCAGCGCTGCACAGACCGATGGGTGTATGACATCGAAATATCGCGAGAGCGATTTGAAAGCATACAGAGCTCTCGCGGTACTTTGATGTTAATAAACACCGATCGGTCTGCGCAGCGCTACTTCACGTAGGGCTGTTCGATTCCGAAATTTTTGGAATCGATTCCGATTCCTGGTTCCGGAATCGATGGAGTCGATTCCAAGAATCGATTCCTCACTGTTGTTTTCGATTCCCTTGTTTTTTTTTTTTATGAAATATTGGAGGAACCTACTCCCGGAGTGACCGCAGGATATAAGGATGTTCTCTAAAGCTTTATTTGTAAAATGAAGATACATTTCAATAACTCTGATTGATTTTAAATTTTAATTATGGATGCTCCTGAAATGGCCCATAGCCCAGCAGTAAATGCGATTTAATAAATAAATAAGATTATTCAAGGATGTGCATTTATTGCATTGTTAAAACTGCAATGTGTCTAAAATGCATGTGCAGTTCAGTTAAATGACAAAGTTTACTTAAGTGCTTTTGCACAGAATGTGCGAGGCAAAATAACCACAATATTAACAACAACGATACAAGAGTGACCAGTTTATTTGTCAATCAGATGCGCGAGGAAGTTACGTTCGTTACTATAGCAACAGTAGGCTCTCGGCCATTAATCTGTGTTCTAGGCGCATTTTCTTTCAGAATTATCATTGGATTATAGATAGAAAAAATAGCATTTTATTTAAAATGAAAATAAGACCCCCACATCTGCATCTGTTATCGTAGACCAAGCAGCGCTCAAAACCTACCGTTGTGGACAACATAACAGTTTCACAATTTAAGATAAATTATGGAGTTTTTGGGTGCAAAATGTAGTAAACTTGTCCAAGATGCAGGATCACAGAAGGAAACAATGACAATTAAACACCATTAACCTAAGTGAATGAAAGGTAGGCTAATAATCAGCAATATGCGTTCACATATGGCTTTATTTGAATGGTTCAGCGTGGCATACCGTAAAACTAAATTGTTAGAATTACGTTATAGTGACGTCATTACGCGATGACGCAAAAGAACCGCTGAATTGTTTTATTTTTAACTGGTTCATTGAAACTAACTGTCCGAAAGAACCTTGCAGAAATTAAATGGACTTCCAATCATTATTAGTGAGCGAGAGACAAATGAATGCTCAACTCTGTTGAACTGAAAAGGGATCTTAAAGAGGAGTCGATTCCCCTCGATGGAATCGATTCCAAACTTTGGAATCGACTCTCGATTCCCAACGCCTTGGAATCGATTCTTTTTGGAATCGATTCCCAGCCCTAGCTTCACGTCAAACACATGGCTGTGATTACCCGCGCCTCACGTCCGGATCACAGAAATGTTCAGAACAACAGCTCTTTATTTCTTAGTATGTTGTACTGTTATTTATCTTGTAGTTATATCTCATTAGATGAGAGTAAATTGTGTAAATTGTTTTGGCGTGCTTAATTCATAAGAAATTATAGGCATAGTTCACCCAAAAATTAAAATTAAGATATTTTGATGAACCAAACAGAAGACCTAGACATTTCTCAAAATACCTTCTTTTATGTTCCACAGAAGTCATACAGGTTTGGAACAATTTGAGGGATTAGGCTAAATGGTGACAGGTTTTACATTTTTAGGTAAACTATCTCTGTCTGTCAGCACATTTGCAAACATATACAAGTTAAGCATATATAAATTAAATGTAGAACGTTTGTTAGACATCCATTCAAAAAAAAAAAAAAAAAAAAAAAAACAGTTAAAGGATTCATTAGTCCAAAAAAATGATGTTCTTGGCTGTCAGTTGCTTACCTTGCAACAGCTGTGGCGTCCATCCTCTATTCACTGGTTCTCTTTCTTGCCTCCTTCCTGGTTTTATAGCTATCCCTACTTAGTTCCCTTTTTTTCATTTATCTCTGTTTGTCTCTGTGTACAAATGTCTCTTTTCTCTGTTTTATCAAATAGACCCTCCAGCCACGCCTCCACCACCTCAAAGCTGGTACTGATGTTTTAACACAATACTGCATGCGTGCGTGTGTGTGTGTTTGAGGGTGTTCATGCTCAGATGTGAGGCCACTGTGAGCCAACTGTTTCACAATCCTGGAAGAAATTTACACAGTAATGGTATTTTGCCAATAGATATGAAGCAACAAAGAAAAGGAAAGTTGGTATAAAAAAAGGCCTTGCTGTTCTTTCTGCTTTGATGATTCAGATCTTTTTTTGTCACTCACAGAAAGCATCTTGGCTAATCAAATAAAATTTAGAATTTCTGTCATCCTTGAAATCACTGATTGTTCTGTATGTTCCTCTTTTACGTAAGTCATTAAGGTTGAAACTGTTCAAACAATTCTAACAACCACCATCTTCGCTGAAACATAATTGTCAGTTTGGTTTTTAAATGAAGGTTTATGATACCAGCACAATATGAAAGAGAACAAAGTGTTTACACAATACACACCAAAATATACTTATACAAGAAGTTTGGCTGATAAACAGTGCATACTGAATTGCGGCAATACTGCCAGTTTATTTGCTTGTAAAGTTTCTTATATGTCCATAAATGAAGCAAATCAGTGGCAGGAGAGGCTGATTTAATGAACTTGGAATAAATTTCAATTTCAGCTTTGCAGAAATTAAATTTCTAAATCATCATGGCACAGCTGTATTTGCTCAAGATAAGCATGCTTTTACAACTAAACCACCCTAACTGATCTAAACTAAATAGATACACAGACATTTACATGCATTTAGCAGATGCTATTATCCAAAGTGACTTACAACTGAGAAACAAAAGCAATTCGTCATAGAGCCAACAATATTTGTAATACACAATGCCAGGTTCCGAAAGCAAGACAGACAGACAGAGAGATAGATGAACTTTAGCATGATTTCTATGCTCTAGGAATACTAAATATTTATGACACTGTTAACAACATGCCTCACTTTGAGTTTATTTTCTTGCATACTCTGAATAATTGTGTCATCCACACAGGACTGTCCCAAGCATGGTGTGGGGCCCAGTGTGAGTTAAAGCGGTTTAAGAATGTTGGTGTTTTAGATGTCTGATCTTGATTATTATTGTTGTTTTGAGTGGATGAAGGGGTTAGAAGAGAGAGGAACTTTTTCATTTTTTACAACTTCTAACAAAGTCAGTGATTCCCATTATAGTAAGAAAAATCTGTTAATTAAAAGGTGTACTCAAATTTGCATACTAGGGCACTATTTTATGTCCTTTGTAGTATAAATAGTGTGATTAGAGTATTCACACTAAAAATTCCAACAAGGAAGTGCACGTTAAATTCCTGGATAATGAACTTATTTAACCAAAAAAAAAACAAAAAAAAAAACTGTGGAATGTTGGACACTTCATGACCTTAGTGGTCACAGCTTTAGTTCTGTAGCAGAAGGAGAAGAGCTATCAGACTCTGATGTTAGAAGAAAAAAAATAACCTTAAAGGAGAGTACATAGTGCATTGTATGTATAAGTGTATAGTGCGTCATTTGGGTCAACTAAAGTCAAGAAATATCAAAGATATAGTAGCCTACAGCTAGAAATTGTTTCAGCTTGTAATTACGGCAATCCTGGCATTACATGAACACATTTGTAAGTGATGTTTTGCGAGCTGTGCCAGAAGCAGTTTTATGAAAAAAAAAAAAAAAGTATAATTTTTATGCTTGAAAAGATTGACGTGACTTACATGGCCAGTTTTAACAATTCACTGGTAAACAAAGTCATGTTTTACAAGGACATACTACTATTTAGTGCATATTCCTTTGGACAGACATCTAAATCCGCAATATTTTAAACTCATTTCTTATATACGTCAGTCATAGAGATTGCAACACCATTATTTGGATGTGTTACACCAGTGATGCCCAATACGGTTCTTGGAGATCTATATTCCTGGAAATCAAACACACCTGAACCAGCTAATTAAGATCTTCAGGAGCACTTTATAATTACAGACAGGTGTGTTGGATCAGGGTTGGATCTGAACTCACTCAGGTAGATCTCCAGGGCTGCGTTCCAATTCATTTTTATTATGCTCTTCACTCAAGTATAGGTCTCTGCAGGATAGTAACAGGAGTTACTAGATCAGTGGGCCATTTATTAGGGGCCAAGCACCAGAGGTGCTTCTTATTATTATTATTATTATTCTGCCATGGGAGTCCGTTTGCAGGAAAGTTGTAACGGTTTGACATTCTGATAGAGGACAGTCCCAACATTAAATACACCAATTTTGGTGTCTCTAACTCATTCCCTCTAGTGCCACCACCTGTCCAAAGTTTCACTCATTTATGCTAATAACTTTTGAACCATAAGGCCTAGCAACAAAAAAACCTGAGCCCATGACGGTTTGATTGTATCCTATGATTTAATTTTGCGTCATACAAATTTTCCCGCCATTTTGAATTATGCGGAAAAACCTACTTTTTCGAACTCGTCCTAGACAGTTTGTCCAATTTTCACCAAAATTGAACCAGATCATCTTCAGACAATGGCGACAAAAAGTTATGGAATTCAAGTTGATCCGTACAACCGTTCGCAAACAACGCACAAACTAATTTTACATAGCGGTTGCAAAAATACACTTAAGGCTATAGCTCCGCAACGCTTTATCGTATTCAGACCAAATTTGGTACATGTCGTCACAAGCATGACCTAAGGTTGCATGCTGCGTTTCGGCGCTGTGCCACCTACTGGTCCGGAGATGTGAAAAATGGCTATTTTTGCAGTTAACTCCTGAACAGTTTGTCAAAAAATCATAAAAATCGTTAGATTCAGGGCAACATACCGAGTCGAATGATATCAAATTTTCCCATATCGGCCGTTTTGGCTGTCGGCCATTTTGAATTTTGTGCTAAAATGCTCTATTTTAAGAACGCATGAACGGATTGATACAAATCTTGGTATGGGTCATCAGCACGATGCCCTGAAGGAGCCTGAGAAGTTTCGGACCAGCGCCACCTTGTGGTAAAATCAATTTTGCAAACACTTATAACTTTGGGTGTGGTCAACTTATTTTCACGGGAGTAACTTTTTTTGTCTCCTGAATCCTTGCCGAGTCCAACAATACCAAACATGCCAGGTTTCGCCTTATAGTTTGTGCACTGTTGTCATTTAGTGCTTAAAAAACATTTGCGAATATCTTTGAAACCGGATATTCGAGACAAAACCAGTGTAGGAAACACAAAAGTTGATTAACTAAATAATGTTGCCCAAATGTCAAAATTTTGATAGGAAGTGGCAAAAAAATCAAAAAGTCATCCATGGGTCATTTTTTTATGTTGTTATTGATATAAATGTCTATAACTCCGAAATAAAATGAGATATTGTCACAAAAATCGACACATATGTATAGGCTCACTCTGAGGACACATAAAAAAAATGGTGGGATTGTGCCTCTTGGTGGCGCTATAATAGAAAAAAACATGAAATTCCCATTGACTTCAATATGGTATTATGATTAAAAAAAAAGCTAGGCCTTTGTTTTACTAACGCTTTGGCGTATCATTACGAAACTTGGTATGTGTCTTCGGCACCATGCCCTGATGGTACTCAAAAAGCTTTGAGGCAGCGCCACCTTTTGGTCAAATGTTATAATGAAATTTACAAAAATGCTAAATAACTTTTGATTAAATTAGCCTATTGTAAGGAAACTGGTCATAATACATTCCTTGGGTCATGCCGAGAACATAGATACAAATTTTGCCATATTTGGCCAAAATTCCTGTCCGCCATCTTGTTTCTCATTAAAAACATTCTTTTTCGAACTCGTCCTAGACCATCTGTCCGATTTTCACCAAAATCGAATCGCATCATCTTCAGACTGTGCCAACAAAAAGATATGAATTTTGTGTCGATAGACGAAACCGTTTTCATGTAGCAAACAAAGTTGAAGTATGATGCCAAAATGACTCTTGATGCTGTATCTCTGCAATGCTTTAGCATATTGACACCAAACTTTGCATGTGTCATTGTCACCTCATTCTGACCACACTACATCAATTTGCCCACAGCACCACCTATTGGTCGAAAGTGATAAACCATTAAATCATTATTATTGACTTTTTTATTTTACAGCTATTTTGCCTAAATTGATCTTAATAGGTCTTTAATGGCTCATTGTTGCAGTTGGTCTGACACTCCCAGCCATGTTGGCATGTCTTATCATCTTTGCGCTTGGCCCCGGTAATGGCTGCTTGCAGCTATATATATATATATATTTTTTTTTTTTTCCCCTTACGAAATTGTTTAATGCAGCATTCAATATGTAGCCTATATGTGTTTGGGTTGTTTTAAATATTTTAAAACATAATTAATATATCATAGTAGAGTTGTTTGTGGTGGGGTAAATTAAACACAATATGCGGTGATGTCACAATCGTGTTGCATTGTGGTATAATATGGAGCTGTGGTCAAAATCGAGGGAGCGAGGGTCTGTCCATATAAACCTCCCTCGTCCACTTCACGAAGTGGAACGCACTTCAAAATGGCGGCAGGGATTCCCCCGAGGAGAAGTGCTTAGGGAAGTTCGCAAGTGCGTGTCTAAAAGTGGAGTGGAAAGCAGCCCAGGAACTGGATAGGTGCCCATGTGCTACACTCTTAGAAGAATATATAGAATCTTAAAGGGTTCTGTCAGGAGCTTCATATATAGAACATTTTAGAGTCCCATTCCATCCCATCATAGCATCATTTTATAGATTTAGTTTTAATTTATTTATTTTTATTAATTTTAATTAATTTTTAATTTTTTCAATTACATTTTATGAATTAAACAGCTTCTAAACATACTTTATCAGTAGAAAAAATAAACCAATAAACATGAAAGTACTATGCAATCATTGAAGACATTTCTTCTTATAAAGAACCTTTTTTTAAAATTGCGTCAAAAACCCTTCCTGTCTAAGTTGATGGTTCAGACTTTATGCTCATAGTCAAAAGTCCTGCTGCATAAGACTATCAATGTCACTGAAGTGTGTAATTTGTGATATGTATGTAGTTAGTATTTACCTGTGCTCACGACGCTCCCAGTTGGAGAGATTTATTACAGCAAAAGTCATTAAAAGACAGACAGTGTTTTAAAGTAATGATTCTGATAAAAGCCATGACATTGCTTTAATATAAATACTACATATGTTCAAGAATTTAGTGACATAAATATGAATTTAAACTCAAAGAAATGCCCAGTAATTGTTAAGCAGAAATGCACTGTGATCACAAACACATCAATTTTAAATTCCAAGTCATTGTTAGCTACATATAACATTTCTATATAAAAAATGTGCATATGCTTGGGGGTGATGATAGACTCTACTAATGGAGTGAGGTAAGTGCTGTTGTTAAACAGTATACATTTACACCCCTGAGTGAAGTCAGTGCAGCAGATCTTTGACAGACTGTTTGCACTGTGCAACGTTTCCAAAGCAGCTCTGAAGTAAAATATCCTGGCAGAACAGGCAGATAAAGACGTTTTATCACCTGACTTGTGTACAAGTGCTTATACGCCTGTTTCTGAATAATCCATAGAGTTACAACATACTTCACACTGCAAAGACACAAAAACAAAAGTGAGTGAGAGAGTTACTTTTGGTCTTTACTTTTTGGACATGCAAAGTGTATTTTTTATTTAGTAATAAAACATACTTGGATCTGTATATCTGCATTATATATCAAAGCAAGTGGCATTTATTTTACATACATAAACACTTTTCAAGTAAGACATTTCACAAAAGGAATTTTTGTTAGGATTTAAATGAATATAATACAAATCAATAGATATAGTTGGGTAAGTGACTAGCATCATTTGTTTGCAGATGTTTGATATTTTGTTTCTTAGGAAACAACTTTATGTGAATTATGTTTGCGTTTCTTTGTGTATTATGGAAATGAATGTGTTTGGACTTACTGGCACAACGCTGTCTGTAATCACTGCAGCATTTTGTTGTGCAGTTAGTATTGCAGTTGCAGCGATTTAAAAGGTTGTACTTCTCATTGCATCTTCCCCTACAGGAGGTTGAGGCTGCGCATACAAACCAGCATTAATCAAACAAGTATGCTTTAAGTGGATATACGTGTGTAGGTGTCTGAGAGAGAGTTTTACTTAGGCTGGCAGAGGAGCATGAGTTTGGGGGGTTGAAGGTGACAAATCCCGGAAGGTTCTGACCGATGTTGTTCGTGATCCAAGACTGATATCGAGACACACGGGTGTACACTCCAGGAGAGTTGGGATCGGCACAGCCATACCCCCAGCTGGTGACACCAGCCTGAACCCACACTGTACACTGCTGACTCACCATTGGGCCACCAGAATCCCCCTACAGAGAGAGACAAAAAGAAAGACAAAGGAGATGTTTTTTTTACATTTTGGGGCCTTTTTATCAGGATGGGACAGTTACATGTGACAGGAAAATGGCAGTCCGGGTCTGCACTCCAACCTGTGCCCCACAGAAGCTACGGCCCTTGTGTTTCATGTACATTTACACTACTAGAGCTATTCAACCTCAAGCATTTACACTAAAT
This sequence comes from Coreius guichenoti, assembly GCA_039654105.1. NCBI lineage: Eukaryota > Metazoa > Chordata > Actinopteri > Cypriniformes > Gobionidae > Coreius > Coreius guichenoti. The sequence goes on along the minus strand of CM077180.1, from coordinate 30,319,249 downwards.
GAGCAATGTGAACTCCAGAAATATACAGTAGGTTTTAAAGTGCTATCTTGAATGTTATACGGTAGCTGTACATGCTTAGATTTTAGTAATAATCTGGTTGTTTGTTGTACCTGGCAGGTGTCTTTGCCTCCCTGTATTAAACCAGCACAGATCATGTTGTTGGTAACAGATCCAGAACCCAGCAGAGTACTACATCGAGTATTGTCCACCACTGGAACCATAGTCTCCTGCAGAGTCCCAGGAGCAGGTAGGCTCACTGAACGTACACAAACACACACATAATTATTAATTAGTGATGTTAGAAGTTGATACATATGTGAATTGATGGGTTTGTGTGTGTTTTCTACCTCCAGCTCGAACATCTCCCCAGCCTGTGATCCAACTGCTGGTGCCAGCACTGAAGACGCTGTTCTGGGCTGCCAGACACACAGGTTTAATGTAGTTATTGAAGGTAACTCTGGAGGACAGGCGCAGCAGAGCGATGTCATTGTCATTTGTGTTGCTGTTGTAAGAGCTGTGAACGATTTTCGTTCTCACAGTTCTCATGACTTCATTAGCATTGACTCCCTGCTGTGTCCTCCTTCCCAAGTATACACGCAGACTGGATATGGTCACACTAGATAAAGTCAGACATGAAAGTGAGAGAAGAACAAAACAATATACTAAGTATATTCTACCAATAAAAAAACGTGTTTTGATGTGAATTTTACCCAGGTAAACAATGAGCTGCCGTCAGCACCCATTCATTGTTGATGAGGGAGCCTCCGCAAAAATGACCTCCATAGGTAGAGCTGTGCAGACTGACCTGCCACGGCCACGATCCAGCGGGCGCATTCACACCACCCACAATACGGGTGTTTAGAGGGGCTTGTCCACAAACTATGAGAGAGGGAGAAGGATTGTTCACATAAGCATTTCTACATTAACTATTTGACTTGATGTTGACATCTGAAGAAAGAGAGAAGCTCTTACCATTCAGCTGAGAAAGTGAACCTGCAAGGGCAGAAATAAGGTGCACATTAGAATAAATCATTTTAATGTTTCCCTCAATAATGACCCTGCCAGAGATCCTTGCTCTGATAATGGTAGTTTTAACTTGAGAGACTGAACATGAGGAAAACATCTCTGGGCAAACCGGTTTTATTACAAATAAGCACAACTATTTCCCCTAACTATTCAACAAGTAACATTAACCCCATATCCTGGAAGTGCATTCCATATGCCCAGTAGGTGAGGCTCACATGTAAAACATTTATAGGTTTCTGTAAAAGTAACAAAGAAAGAATGATTTCTTGGATTTTTAAAAGAATGTTGCTCAGAACGAGTAGATTTTCTCACAAACCTTTTTGCTTTGTAGGCCTATCTTATTAAAAAAAAACTGTGAACCTGGATGTAGCCTTTTTCATGATTACACAGCAATCTGTTAAATCCGATTGATGAACAAATGGTTCTTATGACTCATCTCTTTTAATAAAGTGTTTGAAATAACTCACTAATCCATGAGTTACCAGTCAAATGAATCCGCCATATGAATCAACATATGATTCACTTACTGAAAGTTTCATGTTAATGAGTCATTATTTTCATAGCCTTTAGACTGCTCTTATGTGCTGTGCCACAAAGAAAACAAAAATATATTCACTTTTTATCTGTATTATGTCTTTGTTAACAGTTATCCTCACTTTAATAAATATCTCATGAGACCTTACCTTTGACACACATGAGCAGGGTCAAAGTGACACACGTTGATCTCCACATCTTCACACAGTCCCTCTGTTCTTTAGCAGAATGGATGCTTGTGGTAATTTGGTACAAAGTGACTCTTACAGTCCCTTTTATATATTGATGTGCTTCTCAAATTGCTCTTCTGGTCACTCACTCACCTGCCCACTTCTAATGCTCCTCCTCCATTATTTTGTCACAATGCTTCATTCTTCACATTCTTTTCTGTAGGCCTAGGCTGACAAGTACATAACCAACGACTTAACTGAGAATTTCAAACTTCCTGCTTGCTATATTTCTGGTAACACATGAATAAAGAAAAAACATACATAAAAGCCATGATGAGCTGTAATTTATTACTACTCATAAAAGACATACACAGGATAGGTGAGTCAGTGTTTGTTTAAATCAGGGCTCTGAACCAGTTCAAGGAACATAAACAAAAACTGTAAACGAACAAAATTTTAAAAGGAACATAAACAAAAATTAAATCAAGTTTAACTGTTCTGAACAGAAACGCTTATTTGAAATTGCCATGAACTGGTTAATAACGTTATTTTCTCATTCTGTTTAATATTTTAATTTGGCAGTCAACCAATTCAAATAGTACAGCCTATGCAAATGTGGTGCAAATATTATTTAAGTGAAAAAGACTGGCAGGTAATATGCAGCGTGGTGTATTTTGGAACCAACGAAAATTGCAGGATAGTGTAGAACCTAGCTAGATAGCATACATTTCCAGGCCTCATCTGGGCCAACTATGGTACATGGCTCAGTTCTGGCAGTGGCAAAGGTCATATGGGTCATATCTGGCCCACACACATCAAGCCGGATTTAGTGTGAGTTTTGGCTTGTTGTGTGTGGGCCAGACATAGCCCGTGTGCTACAAACCGGTTTTAAGGTGAGTTAGCTCATTGTCTACCTCATATATGTCTGATATTTAGGGGACCTGTTCCCATAACTCAAATGCATGGTTGCAGGTTAAAATTCTAATTTATTGATTTAATTAACTTTTAAGTTGCAAACATGAATTTGTTGAGTTCTCTTGACATAATAATGTTGAGTAATTAAGTAAACTAATTAAAGTTGTATAACTTGTAGTAACTTGTAAATTGTCTTGATAACATTGGGAATTGGGCATTGCTTCGCATAGAACTGGATAAGGAGAATAATTGTTGAAATTAAGTGTTATTTAACGTGTTTTTAATGAAGGGAAATACCTGTTAGTGTTTAATGCTGTTATATTTGACATTTATATATTTGCTGTTATATTTAAGTTTCTGTTATGTTGAAGTTTTCGTGGTTATCATTGTGCTGAAGAGTAGATACATGAACACTACATTGACCCTATAAGCAATGACTGTGTTAACTCCAGTGACAAGTACTGTAAGATCTTACTTGTTCATTAAATTTATGAGCTAAATAAGTTACATTTAGCATGTGCTATGATAGCTAAGCTATCCTAGCAGCTCCAAGCTCGGAATTTGGCACAAACACAGAGTAGGCTACTCCCACCATCCCTGGCTGGGATAGGAAGCAGCCAATGGTGAGGTGGCGGAGGTATGTTCCTCCCGAACATTGTTAATAAAACATCATTAAAAGACATACAGTGTTTTGAAGTATTTAATGATTCTGATAAAAGCCATGATATACCTACACTGCTTAATATAAAATAATTCAGTAACATAAATATTAATTTAAACTCCCACTTATTTGTCAGCAGAAATGTACTGTAATCACAAAGGCATCAATTTTAAATTCAAGGTCATTGCCTATATATAACAGTGTCTACAATTCATTTTGCTGGTTACATCCTACAACTAGAAAGAGAGAGAATGAAAAATAGACTCTACTAATGGAGTGAGGTAAGTGCTGTTGTTAAACTTGTTGAACATGAACAATTTACACCCCTGAGTGAAGTCAGTGCAGCAGATCTTTGACAGACTGTTTGCACTGTGCAACGTTTCCAAAGCATCTCTGAAGTAAAATATCCTGTTTTTGAATAATCCACGGAGTTACAACATACTTCACACTGCAGAGACACAAAAACAAAAGTGAGTTGGAGCAAGAGAGAGTTACTTTTGGTCTTTACTTTTTGGACATGCAAAGTGTATGTTTAATGCATGTTATGGTGTGCAGTAATAAAACATACTTTGATCTGTATATCCCTATTATATTTCAAAATATCAAAGCAAGTGGCATTTATTTTAAATAAACAAACATTTTTAAAGCAAGACATTTCATACAAAGAACTTTTGTTAGGATTTAAATGAATGTAATACAAATCAATAGATATATTGTTCAAAATGAAGACAAAAACAATGACTTCATGCATCTATTAACTATCACCTCAAGACCAGTCAATTAAAAGTAAAAGCATCATTTGTTTGCAGATGCCACAAGGTTTGGTATTTTGTTTCTAAGTGAATTATGTTTGCGTTTCTTTGTGTATTATGGAAATGAATGTGTTTGGACTTACTGGCACAACGCTGTCTGTAATCACTGCAGCATTTTGTTGTGCAGTTAGTATTGCAGTTGCAGCGATTTAAAAGGTTGTACTTCTCATTGCATCTTCCCCTACAGGAGGTTGAGGCTGCGCATACAAACCAGCATTAATCAAACAAGTATGCTTTAAGTGGATATACGTGTGTAGGTGTCTGAGAGAGAGTTTTACTTAGGCTGGCAGAGGAGCATGAGTTTGGGGGGTTGAAGGTGACAAATCCCGGAAGGTTCTGACCGATGTTGTTCGTGATCCAAGACTGATATCGAGACACACGGGTGTACACTCCAGGAGAGTTGGGATCGGCACAGCCATACCCCCAGCTGGTGACACCAGCCTGAACCCACACTGTACACTGCTGACTCACCATTGGGCCACCAGAATCCCCCTACAGAGAGAGACAAAAAGAAAGACAAAGGAGATGTTTTTTTTACATTTTGGGGCCTTTTTATCAGGATGGGACAGTTACATGTGACAGGAAAATGGCAGTCTGGGTCTGCACTCCAACCTGTGCCCCACAGAAGCTACGGCCCTTGTGTTTCATGTACATTTACACTACTAGAGCTATTCAACATCAAGCATTTACACTAAATGAGCAATGTGAATTCCAGAAATATACAGTAGGTTTTAAAGTGCTATCTTGAATGTTATACGGTAGCTGTACATGCTTAGATTTTAGTAATAATCTGGTTGTTTGTTGTACCTGGCAGGTGTCTTTGCCTCCCTGTGTTAAACCAGCACAGATCATGTTGTTGGTAACAGATCTAGAACCCAGCAGAGTACTACATCGAGTATTGTCCACCACTGGAACCATAGTCTCCTGCAGAGTCCCAGGAGCAGGTAGGCTCACTGAACGTGCACAAACACACACATAATTATTAATTAGTGATGTTAGAAGTTGATACATATGTGAATTGATGGGTTTGTGTGTGTTTTCTACCTCCAGCTCGAACATCTCCCCAGCCTGTGATCCAACTGCTGGTGCCGGCACTGAAGACGCTGTTCTGGGCTGCCAGACACACAGGTTTAATGTAGTTATTGAAGGTAACTGTGGAGGACAGGCGCAGCAGAGCGATGTCATTGTCATTTGTGTTGCTGTTGTAAGAGCTGTGAATGATTTTCGTTCTCACAGTTCTCATGACTTCATTAGCATTGACTCCCTGCTGTGTCCTCCTTCCCAAGTATACACGCAGACTGGATGTGCTGACACTGAATACAGTCAGAGAACATGAAAGTGAGAAAATAACAAAACAATATACCAAGTTCATTTTACCAATTAAAACTAAATAAGTTCATATGTGTGTTTAGATGTGAATTTTACCCAGGTAAACAATGAGCTGCTGTCAGCACCCATTCACTGTTGATGAGGGAGCCTCCGCAAAAATGACCTCCATAGGTAGAGCTGTGCAGACTGACCTGCCACGGCCACGACCCTTCAGGGGCATCCACACCACCCACAATACGAGTGTTTAGAGGGGCTTGTCCGCAAACTATGAGAGAGAGAGAAGGATTGTTCACATAAGCATTTCTACATTAACTATTTGACTTGATGTTGACATCTGAAGAAAGAGAGAAGCTCTTACCATTCAGCTGAGAAAGTGAACCTGCAAGGGCAGAAATAAAGAAATTAATAAAATTCAACTAAATGTTTCTCTTAATAATGACTTTCCCCCAACTATTCAACAAGTGACATTAGCCCCGTATCCAGTGTTGAACATTTATGGGCTTCTTCTGTTCCTGGATTATTAACAGAATATGGCCCAGAAAGAGAATTTAAATAGATTATTTCTCATGATCATTGCAGTACAGAAATCCCAAACTTTGCTTAGTATCTTATGAAAGAATAGTCACTGTGAGATGCACATTGTGCGTTTTTTCCCACTTCTTCTCCAATTTGATCTTTATCAGCGTTTTTAATCTGTGCGCAACACAAAGTGTGAGAATGCTGGTGGGTGCATGTCATAAATCAGAAATATGAAAGTTGGAGTGCATAACTTATATTTACGTATTTCTCACATCGGTGCTGCAGTTTTTCTTGCACTGGCACGAGAACCGACTCATGAAAGTAATTTTTTCATGATTACACTGTTAAGTCCGATTAATGAATAAATGAGTCGACTCTTATTAACGCGTTTAAAATAACTCACTAATCCATGAGTTACCGCTCAAATGAATCAGCCATATGAATCAACTACAAGTTTCATGTTAATGAGTCATTGTTTTCATAGCCTTTAGACTGCTCTTATGTGCTGTGCCACAAAGAAAACCAAAATATATTCACTTTTTATCTGTATTATGTCTTTGTTAACAGTTATCCTCACTTTAATAAATATATCATGAGACCTTACCTTTGACACACATGAGCAGGGTCAAAGTGACACACGTTGATCTCCACATCTTCACACAGTCCCTCTGTTGTTTAGGTAGCTTGTGGTAATTTGGTACAAAGTGACTCTAACAGTCCCTTTTATATAGCTGTGCTTCTCAAATTGCCTCTTTCATAACTCACCTGCCCACTTTTTTTTTTCCTAATGCTCCTCATTTTTTTGTCATCCTCTTCAATACAAGTCACATTTATTTGTATAGCGCTTTTCACAATACATAGTTTCAAAGCAGCTTTATAGAAAATGCATGTGTCTACATTACAATTTAGAGTGATCTGTTATCAGGGGTGACGTGTCCAGGTAGGCTAATGGATTTCAGAAATATATACAAATCACGCAGTTAGCTAACATCATCTATACATTTTAGGCAGAAACAATGAGCTCATTGAAGTAATTGTTATAAGTTGTAAACATAACGATTATACAGTCAGGGTTTGACATTACCTTTTTTGCTCACCAGCCACTGTGGCTAATGGTTTTGCAAAGTTACTAGCCACTCAGCATTTCACTGGCCAAAAGATTGTTGTTGGCTATATATAAATGACCACTGTACACACCCAAATCAAGTCTACATGAAATGTATAACATGTCACGGTTGGTGACCCAGGAACAGGCTGAAGACTCTGAAGAGCACAATCAAACATAAACTTTAATCTTAACTTCACAGGAACGTGCAGACAGGCAACTGAAACACAACCTTACATAACAGTGAATAGACAAACACTGAGTGAACATAAATAGCAGACAGAAATTAGATAATTAACTAAACACAGCTGAACAGAACTAAACTAACAAGGGTAACCTAGGAAACAGACAAGCGGTGGAAAACTCAGACAAAGGAACTTGACAGAATCAAAACACAACAAGATCACCAAACAAGCAGACAGACGTCACATTAGGTCATCAAATAGGCCTATTTTTTTTTCCTTGATAATGTTGCGTATAAAGCTCCTTAATCTAGACAGAGAAACACTAACAGTTGCTTGTCTGAAAAAAATAAGATTTTTGGGTGTAAATATAATTTATTCTCAAGCAATATTCTCATCAGTTCTGTCAGCTATGACACATTTAGCATATTTAGTGTATGAGCCCATACAATAGCCTAGTGAAATACATATCCATATTTTTATGTGATTTGACAGTTTATTTTATTAAATATCAAAAATCTAAAAGGTGTGCATCATACCTGACACCTAGATAAACACTTTACACTCTATGTAACTTTAAAGACGGTCCATAAATTCGTGAATATCGAACGTCCAACGTCAAGCCAACTTTATGCCAGTCACATCAGATGCGCTATGGTTCTACTGTGATCTTTGTTTGAAACTATTTTCGCTGCTGAAAAACACTCAATTACTGTATAATGAATGAATCTCCTACGTACATCTCTGCTTTGTTGTTTATGAGAGTGCAGATTTCAGTGAGTGAGAGAAACTCTCTGAACAAAACTCCTTGACTAATATGAAGACCTCTGATTATTAGACATTGTATTCATAGACTCAACAAAATCGCGTTTGATTGGTTGTAATGCGCAACAAGATTATAACAGATGCCTTTTCGGAAAATTACAATAAAATGCAATCCGCCAAGGTGGCTGGTGGGAGTAACTGTGTTAAACGCCACAGCTGAAATCCACCCGCAAATGGTGGGTTGGCGGGTGTTAATGTCAAGCCGATTACAATATATAGAAAATTTAGCATTAGTGCACGATAATTCAGAGTTTGTGTTATCTTAAGTCCTTGCAGGAGTTGGAGTCATCTCTTCACTGGTGTTGGGTCATCTGAAGTCTTCGTAAGAGGCTGGATCCAAACTGGAGCTGACGTACTCTCTAGTTACCTCGGGATGGGCATCGATAAAACAGAAAAACAAATGGAAAGTAATTAGCGTAGCTGCTCTTCATTTCAAGCTAAGATAATCATGTGCATTTGATTATCTGATTTAACTGGAGTAAAAGGTTATGAGATGTATTACACTGTAAACCCAAATAAGTTGCCATCAGTTGCCTCAAATTTTTTAAGTTAAGAAATTCAAAGTTTAAGTAAGCAGGACTAGCAGATTTTAATTTTTTTTGAATATTTGAATAAGCTAATTCATACATTTAACTTAAAAATATCATGTAATCTGTAGTAGTGGAAACTTGACTAGTTTTAACTAGTTAATTCAACAAATGCCACCTTACTAATTGATTACACAATGCTTTGATAGCATTAGCATTAACATAACACTTGCTGAAGGAGGACAACAATATAATTCAAATAGCAACTATCTGTTCTCAAACTAAGCTCATGCTCCACTCGTCACCATGATGGTAACCCTACAAAAAAACATAACAGAAACTCTTCTAAACTAGCATAACAAAACATTAAAGGGGTCATGAACTGGCTTGGTTCGTGTGGTTTTTACATTCAAAAACATCATAATGAATAAGTAATAGGCTATTTTCTACCCTGGTTTTGAGCCTAGCTCCTGAAACGCTTGGTTTTTATGGGCGTGCCACATTAAAGACTTGGAAGTAAACGCCCACTGCTATGAGTGGATAACAGTTTTGCATATTATAATGAGCTTCAACTCCCCGTGAGTACACGTGGGGAATTGTTTTGAAAACGTGTGGAAAAACGGCAACCGGAATGATTCGCCCACAGGGCTCACAATATGTCTTTATCAAACAAACACAATGATTTCTCTCTCATCCACCCGCAATTACTTGGAATGTTATTTTTTATTACTTGACCCACCTGATCGGTGGGTACCGCGAACCACATCACTAACACACAGACACAGAGACAGTACATGCGTGCATCAGCAAAACTTCACTGCAGACAAATCAGCATGTTCAAAACTTTCGCGATTGTATTTTTCTTTCAAATATCAAGTCAAGAGAGTGAACAACGCACATCAAGAAAGGAATGTTATTTCACTATTAAGATAGCCCGTCATTAGCCCCGGGACGTCGGGCTTTGCGAGCCCTGGCCCAGTCTGATCCTGAATCGCAGGACAATGAACCAACAACACCTCAAATACAAAGGATACTCCAGCCTATGGTAAGTTATGTTTAGTTAGACACATCAGTACATATCAAACGATCTGTAACAATGCAATACTATCACATATAAAAAACATTTTTTAGGCACATAAGTGTGTTGCATCATTCCTGTTGGATCCAGAAGGCACAGCATAGCTTTTTTGATCTCATTCTTTCTGCAAATCCAGTCTCTTGTTTACAAACGAATCCACAGTGAAATTAAGTGAACAAACGCACAATGTCTTCCCCACGTGAGCTGGAACTTCATTAAAAATAAAGTTCAACCATGCATTGCTAATATTGGAATCCGAAGGAAGCTTATGCGGCATGTTTATTGCGTGGAAGTTCGATACGGTTTAGCTCCACGTAGGCCAAGGGTGTCCAAGTCCGGCCAGGGGATGAATTTCAAACGGCCCGCAGTTATTAAAATATATTATATGTGGCTCGCCACGCATAATTTACAAATCGTGCAGTTTCACAATGTCAACACAAGGTGGCAGTACTAGATTTCAGACCAGGGAAGCATTAACGTGCCAAAAGCAGAACGAAACAGCGCTGCTTGTGCACACTGCGCAGCGCGCGACTCACAAGCCCACAAATGTGTTTACTTGCTGAGTGTCTCGATCACACGACCGCTAAACAGCCAGTGAGAAATATTAATTTAATTTATTAATTAAATATTAATTTTTAATGTAGACATGTTGTATTAAATGAGTAATAGCCTAAAGGCCAAATTACAGACTATTTTTTGTTATAAACTTGCAGTTGTGTGCATTTGTATTTATATTAAATGTGTTTATAGACTAAATACCATAAAGCCATTCTATATAGAAACATATTTTAATTGAAGAGCATGTGCTACAAACACAGCATAAAACGCAGCTCACCGTCACCAAACGTGTAACGTTGTGTTCAATTGCACACATAAATGCAGCGCACTGTAGCCTATATCATTTCATATTAAAGCACAAAAGAAACCCCGAGCATGCAATGTCGTAGTTATGTCGTCAATTAAATCATGAAGTTACCAAAAAGGCGATTAAAGTTGCCTCAAATATAAATGTGTATATATATATATATATAGAGAGAGAGAGAGAGAGAGAGAGAGAGAGAGAGAGAATGAAAAGGAACCGGCCCCCAGGTGTGTCCACAACATCGAATCTGGCCCCCTTTTAAAAAAGTTTGGACATCCCTGACGTAGGCCTATGTTATTTATCTATAACATGTCATGCGCGAGTCGGTGGGCGGGGCTACGGAATCAGGCATTTGTCTTCTTCTGTTGAGGCGCGTTTCACTGCACTCTGACGTCACGGGGAAGCACATTCGCAGATCGATCGTTTGCTGAGCCAGCTGTCAATAAAAGCTTTTATCTGACTAACAAGGAAGTTTTCAGCTCCGAAACTTACAGGATATTCTTATATTACCATGACCTTTTATATAGCAAAATCTCAAGGGAAAGTTGATTTCTCAAATCATGACCCCTTTAAACACTACTAAATATGCCACTAAATGTTAATCTTGCACAAAAAAAAAATAATATAGCACTTAATTTTGGTATTTAATGTCCCTTTTGAGTGTCATAGCAAAGCATGCTGGGAAATAGAAATCCCAGCCCAGTTTTGGTTAAATTTAAGTTAGTCTGAATGAAAAGAAACAAGTTCATAAAACTCAAAACAATGAAACAATTCGGATTACTTAAAATGTGTCAGTTTTGAGAGCTCAAAAGAAAAAGAAAGTTCTAAATACTCATAAAAAGTTAATTAGTTTGAACTAATTTGTTTAATTTGAGTAGGCTCTACTCAAACCAATTCATTTTTTGAGCGTTAGGGTTTACAGTGTGTGAATGCCTGGCTAAAGAGATGTGTCTGTCTAGATTTAAACTTTGTATCCTCTTTCATTTTTCACAATCTTTTATAGTATGCAAAGCTGACCAGCACATTGAATGTGATTTCATCAGGTAGAACATTCTTGTCGATCCTGGAACAACATTCCAATCAACCAGTCATATTTGAGAGACAGGTTTACATTTAACGTGAAATGACGTGGCCATGAGATCATTTTGTCAAGGTAACGACATCCTTATGTTGTGGACACGCGATGCGAAGTCATGGCCTTGAGATCACGTTGAGGGATGACATATTTTTCTTGTGGCCACGAGTTTAATGCATAAACAAACCAGCATGACCATAGCAACCTGATTATCAGAAATAGATATTCATATTTTATTTTGAATTGACAATGACAAAATGTGTGGAATTAAATGGTTATATTATAGGCCTATTTTATTATATCATATTTCATAATGTTATAAGGGCATCATTCGAATCAATAAATGTTAAAAGAATATGTAAAAACATAAAATAATATGTAATAATAAAATTATTATCCATCCCATCCAACAGTCTTTTAAACCCATTCACTGATTGTTTCTTTTGTTTAAATTATTATTGGTTATACTTTTATTCATTGTTATGCATTTGCTTTATTTTCCCCTTCATTTTATGTTTCTCTTTACCTACTGTGAATTCGGACATACTTCTTTTGTCACATTCTGTTTTTCACCTACTATAGTAGGGAAGTATGGGATTTCGGGTGCAGCTGGGAAGGAAAAGTTAAAAGGTGGCATGAAATGGAAGTTGGACATTTTCGGTTCACTTACTTGTCGTGGCTACGACATATTAACTTGTGGGAACGTGATAATATGTCATGGCCACAAGATCATTTTGTCGAGGTAACGATGTGAAGTTGTGGCCTCAAAATGCGATGTTGAGGGATCTACATGTTTTTCTAGTGGCCACGACTTCTTATGTTGAGGGAACGATATCTAGCTATTTCTCTTGGCTATTTTATTTTAAATTAAGAATAACAAAAAAAGTGCGGAATTAAGAAATGATAGCTGTTTACATATAATAGGCCAACTATTATAGGCCTATTCAGTGGCGCAAAAATCACAATTGCCACAAAAAAATAATATTAATAAAAATGTTTCTTAAGCAGCAAATTAACATATTAGAATGATTCTGTGACACAGAAGACTGGAATAATGATGCTGAAAATCCAGCTTTGCCATCACAGGAATAATTACTTAAATAATAAATAAAATAAATAATAAAAAAAAGAGTTCTTTTAATTTGTAATAATATTTCACAATATTACTGTTTTTACTGTATTTTGATTAAATAAATGCAGCCTTGGTGAGCATAAAAGACTTTAAAAAACATTAAAACATTTCCAAACTTTTTGCCGGTATTATATATATGCCTTACAGTGTCTTGGATCGCTTTACTGTTTTTTTTGTGATTGTCTAGTGGCTGTGCGGACGTGATCAGTCTGGCTCTCAGGTTCCGCTCCATTTCTCTCACCTCTAACATAATTGTGACATCACAGAGCTCAAGATCCGGCAAAATAAAGAATACAGAATCCTGAAAGTTGGCCTTAGAATAAGCCTTCTATCATCGAATTGTCTTAAAATTTGCTCATTAATCAGAGATCAAAAGGCTTCAGAGCAGACTGTAGAACCCATAATAAAGCACATCAAACATAGAATTACTTTGTTGTTTGTGAATCAGATTATCCTTTATTTAAGTGCTTTATTCAAGGGCACAAGGATGACAAAACAGCTTGATGACTTTGTCTACTATTATGGGGGGGGGGGGGGTATTTCTTTGTTTTGTTTGTATTCATGTTGATTTTTTTATTTCATGAAAACCCTCAATTTACTCTATTTGTATATATTCCTCTATAAATTTTTCCCCACAAATATTGGGGTTTTGGGGACAAAAGACTTAAGCTCTTCAAAAATTAAAGTGCCCCTATTATGGTTTTTTGAATATTCCCTTTCAGTGCAGTGTGTAATATAGCTGTTTGTGCATGTAAAGGTTCTGCAAAGTTGTAAAGTCGAAAGTGCATGATAAATAAAGTTTTTGTCTCCCAAAAGAAAGAATCAACTCTGAACCGCCTAAACAAGTAATTTGTACTTTGAATCCTATTGCGTGACAGTTATACGTCACTAGAAAAGACATTTGCATAATGCTCTCCCATCCGCGAACAACTTGAGCAGCCCTCAAACGTCATTTTACTGCTTTGACTGCTTCTCAAATCTCGGAGTTCAACGAGGGATTCGCAAAACGCTAGCTCTCGAAAGATGGGTCAGTACCCAGTTTATTTGGACCAGGTTGCTCCTCAGAATTACAACCTGCAAGTATGAATAATTATTGATGTATATATTTTTTACTGGGTGTTCAAAATACGTAGTTTTGTGTTTTATATTGTGTACGTTTCCGGCTAACCGGCTAACTCACGTTATTACGGTCTTACTGAAATACTGCTGCTAAGTGGCTGTGGGCCACTATTACCTAAAACTGTCTGTATTAATGCAGATTGTCTGTCGTTCTTGCTACTTTGAGTAAAGATAAAGGATGGAGCAAGATTTGTTTTTACAAACGTTTGTTACATCAGTCATTCACGTTAGTGCTGGGCTAACACTTATTGATACAGTTCTCGCACGTGCACCGCAATAAATTAGAATTATACACATCGGTTTGTTGATGGACATACCCTTGTTAATGCTGATGGTGAGGAATTACAGTTGCAACATCTCATAATGTACCTGTATTACTGAGAAACGTCCTCCTCAAGACCTCCTTGCGATGGAGGTTCGGGTTGAATAACTAGTTCTTCGGACTCGCGCTCGGATTGATATGGTAAAATCGATGTGATCGTTACTGTCTTTACAGTGTGTACAATCGCTGAGTTTTTTCAGCAAGCCTCCTAAAGTTCAGTTATGGTAATGGACGTTTAGCTTCCGAAACACGTGCTGTACATGGTAGATCAATCACAACAGACTGGGCCATCTGACCAATCAGAGCAGAGTAGCTCACGGAAAGGAGGGATTTAGAGAGACTGATTCATTCATTGAGTCGTTTGAGAATCATTGAACAATGTGATGATGTGCAATGTATATTATGAGAAAATGAAAGTGTTTTTTGACCTTTGATGCATGTAAACCTGTTGTAGGAGACCTCAAAACAAAATTGGGAGCCTTTAAAATAGCATAATAGGGGCACTTTAATAAGCAGTGAAGATTTTTTCTAAGAAATAATAATAATAGATTTTACCAAACTATCTAGGGTTGTTTTCAAGAATTTCTTTTTTTTTTTTCAATAAGGCTTTTTTTCGTCATTATGATATCAAGACGGTAGAATGATCATGACATTTTTAACTTTATTCCCTCAAATATAAAAATGAAATTTAATCATAGAAGAGGTCATTGTGTAAATTGCATTATTATGTATTAAAAAACAAAAACAAAATCATGACACTGACCCACATAAAGAAACAAAGAATAGTATGCTGAAGCACCAGTAATACAGTAATTCATTTAAACCTGTACTTTTAACACCAGTACTTTTAACACTTTCAACAAACCAGTTAATCTCACTTTCAAAATGTATTGAATGTTTCTGAAGAACTTATTCTATAGCAAATGTTTTCGCCCATCAATTACACTTTGTCACTCATAAAAAGTGACATTCCAAAAGGTATGTTTTGTATGTTCTTATCTTGGATTATGTGCAGACACGAAAATTCATTTACAAAATAGGACAAAATGGCTAAAGCTCAGGGCTGGTAATCAGAAGACTGCTGGTTAAGGGAATGACAATGACTATTCTGGCCTTGAGCAAGGCTTGTAAGCTCAGGTTCCTCCAGAGGGGTTTTTCTATATTCATAATATACTTTAAATTGCTTTGGATAAAAGTGTCTGCTAAATGCCTGCTTATTTAGTTACTAGAGCAGAGCTTGTCCATATATAAAGAACAGAACGGTATTAGCAACACAAAATATTGGCAATTACAATTATTTTCAGGTCTTTACACAAATAAATCAGTAATTTTGTATGTACTTAAATAAGCCATGTTTATCTTTTACATGCACTGTAAAAACTTAAGATGACATGTTGGAAGCACTTACAATGACAGGTACATTTCAAAGGAATTTAAAAACAGCAAGTCATGTGGAAAAAGCTGCTGAAACAAGTATTGCAGGAACTACAATAGCACAGACTGTACAAGGATGTAGAGATAAACCTAATAAGACAGTACAAACATATTTAGACTGTGCTTATGAAACATCACACTATGTAATTATGTACTTGGTAATGAGATTTTTTGAGCGATGTTTGTGTATGTGTTTTGGCATATGTTCAGTTGGGTTCAAAATTGAAACTTTATTGGAGGATTGTATTTTCCTGGCACTGGTTTAGTTCACTGTTTGGGTGATATCATGAGAAATCTTGATCTTTTGCGATAAAAGAGTTCATTGTACCATGAAAATGTCACTTTCTGATGTCAGACAGATGAATGGCACTGAACATTCTTCAGGCAGGAAACTTCATGAGAAACAAGTGTTGAAGCTGTTAATGAATCTCAAGCTTTTAAATGGCACTGACTGTAAAAAGATTAGCCTAGTCTTATTGTTTAAATCTAATTTTCTTGATTTACCATGAGTACCGTGTTTTACCATGCCTAATATCGATCTAGCTTACTGCAGTGTTCAACAAGTGCCTCATAGTAGCCGCTGAGCGAACGCACAGAGCATTATAACATAGCTTTCAACACACTCAAATGTCTGTAATATGATAAAACAGCGCTGCGTTACCCCACATACGCATGACCGGAAGAAGCGAGAGCAGTCGTCTGCGGCATAATAAAAACTCTGTGAAAACCAGGCGTCATCAAGCTACGCCTTTGTTTTGAATAAGCGACCTCGAGTGGCGAAAAATTACATATTGTGGCTTTAACTGAAATAAAATATTTTAAAAAAACATTTCACATTTTTATTTTAACAATGTAGACCTACTAAAATTACTAAAACTGAAATAATTAATTAAAAGTATAGATATTTAAAAATATATATAAAATTACAAAAACACATCAAAATATTAATAAAAACTCTTTAAAATAACTTATAAAATAATTTATTTTATGGAGGTTAAAGAAACCACAGAGTGGAAAAATAGCACTTTAGGATTTAATGATTGGATTATGTTCACCGTAGAAATAAATGTTATCACCTTATGTTGTGTAACTAACATATACTGGTAGTGAGTCAATAGCGTCTCCTCTAATGAATGCAAGACTGACAGAATCATTTATCTACAGAGATTTTTTTTTGGTTGCTACTTCCTTATAGACCATGACCTCATCCTGAAACTTATCATGAACTACCATTCCAAAAAGAACTTCCCCTTCCAAGTCAGTCATTCACCTTTTTTTCTAGAAAATTCTGGTGGCAAACCATCCTTTGTGTCAAGCTAATGGGTTTATTGCTGCTCAGATGTTATGTGCATGAATTGTAGTGGTGATTTGTTATATGGGTCATTCCTGTTATCCAGTAACATATTGGCTTCATAATTTTTGAAAAAAATATACATGTTTTTAGCATTCTACCATAGTGACATGTTTAACTATTAGGAATACATATTGGTCAAGCTCAGGGACTCAAACCGTTGGATCATTAATACCCAGAACCCGACCAAAGTTTGTGAGAAATGTTCAAACACTAAGCTCTGTCCCCAACAAACTTCATCTGTATAACTTCGGATATGGGCAACTCACCATCTATCGTTCATTTTTAATCCTCGGTCCAAGGCGCACTTTACGCACGACAATATGTCACTCCAACCGCATCAAAGCAAACAATGCGGTATCATACCTCTTTCTCCTGGTCTTGCTCGCGGGAGATATACAATTCAGTCCAGGCCCAGGGCTTGTGGATATACCTGTCAACAACGCGACGGGCCTCCTTCCTCACCAAGGAGTGGAGTTTCCCGCCCTGGATACCATCGGTCTGATCAACTCCGCGTCACCCGGAATGCCCGCAGGTTCCCGGACTCTATTGACCAGCGAGGACGGGGCCTGTCACGGGGATCTGAACATACAGTTCCACGACGTCGTGAGAACGAAAGAGCAGGTAGAGAAACCAGCCTGCGCGGTTGAGGGGTTGACGGAGGCCGAGATTGCGATGGACAACAAACTGGGCCTGGCCGGTGTCCTGGGCCGCTCAGCTGACGGTGCTGGCTGGCGAAGAACGGCTGTCCTCGCCAAAGTAAGACCACTCCAAATACAAGCTCTAAAGGTATTTTGGGAGGTCATTTAAACATCCGAAGCTTATTTCCTAAGCGAGATGAGATCAGGATATTGTTGTCTCTGTCCAATATCGATTTTCTCTGTATTAGTGAAACATGGCTACATGATAAAATTCCAACTAGCATAATTGATGTTCCGGAAAAGGAAATTTATCCAACTGCTGATATATCTACTGAATGGTTATGTATTAATGTAATACTGTCGCAAAACATGCAATTTTATATTTTAGTGATATATAATCCTCCCTCGTCGTGCACTACAACATTATACGAAAACCTGGATGCGCTGTTTAAAAACTTTAAGCACAACAGCGAGGTGCTTCACTTTGGAGATTTTAATATAAATTGGTTAGACAAACAATGCAGGAAAAAACTGAAAAATCTCATAGTGCCTAGAAAAGCGCTATATAAATGTAACAAATTATTATTATTATTATTATATCCAAACATGACTTCAGTCAAATGATTGAAGCCCCTACACGTATCACCAGGAATACTCAAACACTGATAGATTTAATTTTCACGAATAAACCGGTGTTACAATATATTCGGTTCCTGAAATATTTGGTTCCAGTGAGTGGTATTTTCATGAATATTCATAAGTTTCCCCGTGCTGTGGGCGTGTCCTTGAGACTACGCGCAAATCAATGGAACAGAAAATATTAGCACACACTCCTGTTTAATGGATTGTTTAAAAAAAAGTTTCAGTGTTTAATCATAAACAACAACTGTTCACAGTTTCAAAACAATTCATAGTTTGATAAATCGTCAGAGCTATTTTGCCTGATTGATTGCAGACATTCAGATAGTGCAGAGCAAATATGAGCGAATAACTGGTGAGTCTAGGCTAATACAGTTTATTTGGAGACTTTGATCTGTTTGGCCTTTTTTTTTTAAACTTGTGAGGATTTAAAATTCATTTGAATTACCTTGTGCTACCTAGTTGTCATTCGGTGATACAGTAGTGTCGACAATGACTGAAATGAATCTCCTGTGGCCTAATAATATGCATTTAAGCTGTTTTGATTATTCGGTGTCATCCTTAATGTCTTGCTCATTTTGTAGATAACCCCATCGAGAAAGCTCAAGTGCCCCTTATCAACACCAAACTACAAATGTTTTACAATAATAAATGCACAATTAACTACATAAGCTACATACTGAAGAAAAATATTATTATTCTTGTAGTCATTATAATAAACATTGCAGTATTATAAAATACACAAGTGCATAAACTTTTGAATTATTTGTTCTGATGACACATTCTTCTTGGACAAAGGTAAGCAGCAACTTCAAGATTTTTTTTTAATTGAGATGATAGGAAATTATATATATATATATATATATATATATGTCCTCACCAACGTATCTGCTATGTTTTTGTAATATTTTGACATAATATTCATTATCATGCAAAGTCAGATTGTCTGTTTCAGATTGGATGTGAGAGCTGCAGACACTGGTTCTGGATATACATGGAGGACGTTCTCATTTGCCAAAGAGTGACAAAGCCCTGTTTTAATAAACAGTTATCTCAGAGACGCATTATTCTTGCATTCCTTCTTTCCACACATTGTTTTGAAACGTTCCTTGTCTTTTCAATGTGAGTTACATTAATGGATCAACTGCCTCCTTACTTAATTGTTATAGTAACAACAGTAATAGCAAACATGCAAATGTTTTGTTAAATTGAAATATTAACTTAAAATCTCAGGAGACTTAAAGTAAATATTTTAGGTCAACCAAGTTTGGCTGGCAAAATAGTTTGGCAATCCCTGCCCTACAAGATTATGGTGCAACATGCCTTTGTTTATCATTGTATGATGTATAGGAAAACACCTCTGAATGTTAATTCAGAATGTTACACGATTAAACACACCACTGTGGATCATTTTGGATGCTTCCACACATCATTATAATAACATGACATGAAGGTTGTTTCAAAATAATTTTCACCACAGTGCAACATGTTGTCAAAGAACAGACAACATGTTAGCCTATGTTAACTGTTTTTGTGGACCCATTTTAAAGGGATAGTCTACAGCAAAATTAAAATTGTCACCTTCATTGAACCTGTATGACTGACTTTCTTCTGTGGAACATAATGTGAGAAAAGTGTTTTTTTCCCCCCCCATTAGGAATATCTTTTGTGCTCCACATAAGAAGTCATACAGGTTTAGACTCTACAGTATACTCTATAGACAACGATTTTGATGTTGCTTTGTTAAAGATTTGTGACTTTAATGCTACACAATAACCAGTATAATATGGGAAATAAACATTTGTAGTTGTTGAAAAGAGGTACTTGAATCTTATCGATGGGCCCGTGGAGGTTGGGAAACACTGGCTAAAAATAAAAAATAAACAAGAAATTAAGGATGACATTATTATTTTTTTTTTTTTGACTTTTATTTTATACATTTGTGGAGGTTTATTTCAGTTATTGTTGTCGACACAAACTATTCAAATTAAATTTAAAGCCCAAACACATCAACGAGTCAAATTAAATTGTATTTATTAGCCTAGGCTTTTTATTTGAATGCATCTAATAAATCAATCAGGCACAACAGCTCAGTCAGTATCATAATACACAAACTTTCGAAAATGTGAAGAGTTGCGGCAGCGGGTTATAATTATAATCCATTAAACAAGTTGCGATTTGAAGAGCGTGCACTGATATTTTCTGCTCCATTCGTTTGCGCGTAGTCTCAAGGACACGCCCACAGCACGGGGAAACTAATCAATATTCATGATTGCACCACCCACTGGAACCAAATATTTCAGGAACCGAATATATTGTAACACCGGACAGAATCATAAAAAGATATAATTTAGGCACTGGTTTATCTGAACATAGTATGATTTTAATTGCAAGAAAATTGACAAAGAAAAGACTAAGTTTATAAATCGAAATCGGAATTCATTTAAACTTGAAATCCCTCGTAAAAAAACTGACTGAATTCGAGACCGAGCTAAAGGGTGTTAACTGGGATAAGCTCCAACGATATGACCAAGTAAACGACTGCTGTGATAAGCTTATGTCAACTATTGGGTGTATTGTGGATAAATTCATTAAAAATGTATCTTGAGACAAACCATTATCAGCCAACTTGGGCTGTTTTATGATGATAAGAAACTGTTTGACTCTTGACTGTGCTTTTATTTTTATAAATTCTATGATTTTCTCACACATATCGTATGGCTTAACCACATGGACCCAAGCTCACCAGTCATCAGTTAAGTCTATAGAGTGTCTTTATAACCGAGCCTTGAAAATCCTGGACAAGAAGAGAATAAGGTATCATCATTGGCAAATTCTAAGCAAATATAAGATTTTAAGTTTTGCTAATTTTATCTCCCTGCACTTTGTTAAATTGGTCTTCAAATGCCTAAATAACGCTGCTCCCCCACCCCTTTGCAAAATAATAACAAGACAGCAAAGTGGTACCAGATCCATCACCCGAGCAGCGTTAAAAGGCAATTGAAGTATTCCTTTCCGTAGAACATCATTTGCCCAAATTGCCTTTTCAGTAAAAGGGGCGGAATTATGGAATTCTCTACCAGACCACTTGAAATGTATTCCAACATTACCCACCTTCAAAAAAAAAAACCAAATTGTGGCTAATTCAGGAACAATATTGCTCACATATGTAGTTTTTACATTACCTTTTTTTTCTCCTTTTATTGTATTTCATTTAATTTTATCTTTATTTCATTTTTAATAATGTTAGTCTGTATTTTTATTTTTAACTAAAAGCCCTACTAGGGACAAGTGTTGTGAATTAGCTTTAGCTAAAAACACTATGATGCATACAGTGCATCCAGAAAGTATTCACAGCGCTTCACTTTTTCCACATTTTGTTATGTAACAGCCTTATTCCAAAATGGATTAAATTCATTATTTTTTTCATACACAATACCACATAATGACAACGTGAAAGAAGTTTGTTTGAAATCTTTGCAAATTTATAAACAAAAATAAAAAACAAAAAAATCACATGTACATAAGTATTCACAGCCTTTGCCATGACACTCATAATTGAGCTCAGGTACTCCTGTTTCCACTGATCATCCTTGAGATGTTTCTACAAATAAAAGTAAATTCAGTTGATTGGACATGATCTAGAAAGGCACACACCTGTCTATATAAGGTCCCACAGTTAACAGTGCATGTCAGAGCACAAGCCAAGCCATGAAGTCCAAGGAATTGTCTGTAGACCCCCGAGACAGGATTGTATCGAGGCACAGATGTGGGGAAGGGTACAGAAACATTTCTGCAGCATTGAAGGTCCCAATGAGCACAGTGGCCTCCATCATCCGTAAATGGAAGAAGTTTGGAACCACCAGGACTCTTCCTAGAGCTGGCCGCCTGGCCAAACTGAGCGATCGGGGGAGAAGGGCCTTAGTCAGGGAGGTGAGTAAGAACCCGATGGTCACTCTGACAGAGCTCCAGCGTTTCTCTGTGGAGAGAGGAGAACCTTCCAGAACAACAACCATCTCTGCAGCACTCCACCAATCAGGCCTGTATAGTAGAGTGGCCAGACGGAAGCCACTCCTCAGTAAAAGGCACATGACAGCCCGTCTGGAGTTTGCCAAAAGGCACCTGAAGGACTCTCAGACCATGAGAAACAAAATTCTCTGGTCTGATGAAACAAAGATTGAACTCTTTGGCCAGGTACCACTCATCACCTGTCCAATACCATCCCCACAGTGAAGCATGGTGGTGGCAGCATCATGCTGTGGGGATGTTTTTCAGCAGCAGGAACTGGGAGACTAGTCAGGATCGAGGGAAAGATGAATGCAGCAATGTACAGAGACATCCTTGATGAAAACCTGCTCCAGAGCGCTCTGGACCTCAGACTGGGGTGAAGGTTAATCTTCCAACAGGACAACGACCCTAAGCACACAGCCAAGAAAACAAAGGAGTGGCTATGGGACAACTCTGTGAATGTCCTTGAGTGGCCCAGCCAGAGCCCAGACCTGAACCCGCTTGAACATCTCTGGAGAGATCTGAAAATGGCTGTGCACCGACGCTCCCCATCCAACCTGATGGAGCTTGAGAGGTCCTGCAAAGAAGATTGGGAGAAACTGCCCAAAAATAGGTGTGCCAAGCTTGTAGCATCATACTCAAAAAGACTTGAGACTGTAATTGGTGCCAAAAGTGCTTCAACAAAGTATCGAGCAAAGGCTGTGAATACTTATGTGTATGTGATTTTTGCGTTTTTTATTTTTAATAAATTTGCAAAGATTTCAAACAAACTTCTTTTACCTTGTCATTATGGGGTATTGTTTGTAGAACTGAGGAAAAAAATAATGGCTTTAATCCATTTTGGAATAAGGCTGTGACATAACAAAATGTGGAAAAAGTGAAGCGCTGTGAATACTTTCCGGATGCACTGTACATCAGATGACTGTTTAAGTTTATCTATGTTTTTTGTATCTGTCCCTATCTAAATAAACTTAAATAAATAAAATAAACATGTACTTTTTTGTACCCATTTTTGCCAACAGGATGATAAATAATACAAACATTTTGGTCAAAAACATATACTGTATATGCTGTTAATGCTCCTCAAGACGTAAGTATGCAAAACATTTAACGTTGTTGTCAAATTATTATTTAAAAATGACTTGTCTAAGAGGGTGGAATGGATCATAACAGGGTGGAACTGAGTATAACAGAGTGGAACACCATAACAGGTTCTACACTGTAAAATCTAATTAGTTAGACTTACTTAAAAAAAGCATGCAAACGGATTGCCTTAAAAAAAACAAGTAAAGTGAAATAGGAATATTATGTTGTGCTAACAAATGCATAGTATAGTTCACTTACACAAAAGTAAAGAACTGTAGAGAGTACTTGAGATTTTTTACTTTAGATTTACTCTTGACTCAGTATAGCTACCATTGTGGTTACTATTGTTGTGTTTTGCATGCTGAATGTTGAAGTTTGTGTGTGACTCAAGCATGATCAACTGCAAGATATTGTTACAAATATAGAGGGATTGTACCAACCCAATTAAAAGTTTAACAAGGTGTTTATGTCATAAGTGTCAGCAATAAAATTGTAAACGATCATTATTCGACATTAAGGGAAGTATTACATAGGTTGCTTTTAAAAGGTGACCTAATTTCTGACTAAATCATTTAACTATAGTTATTCAGTAAGAAGATAGGTCAACTTTTAAAAGCAACCTATTTATTACTTATCCTCCTTTGAAACCAAATAACTGTGATTTCTTGTTGCATCACTGCATCAATAGGAAGATAATTACAATAATATGAATGTTCCAAGTGCCCAACCAAAGGGAACACTGATCACCATAATAGTGAGGTTTTTTTGCTTGACAAAATGGCACTCAAACCAATCAATTAATCTTAACTTGGGTTTTCTGAGTAAACAAGGTGTAGTATGTGAATAGTACAGATTACTAGATTTTTACAATTAAGTTAAGACATTAAGTAAAGTTAACTAAAAAGTGTTAGTTAGAATCACTGTTGGATATTACAGTGTAACAGTGGATGAGCTTTCCGTCATTGTCCTGTATGGTTTGCCATCAGTAATGTGTGGAACTATATAATGTTGTTTTATATATATATATAATATTTATACATATATATGTATATAGAATTTGCAAATACACCGAATACAATTTATTCTATTAGAATTTCCACCCTGTTAGGTTTATAGACCTAACAGAGTGGAAAATTTTAAGCTAAGTTAGCCGTAGCTCTTTGAGTGAAAAGCATTTAGCTAGCTAACCTTCTACAGATAAACAGAACTTTTATAACTATGTCAGATATATTTTTACTTTTTTTTTGACCGGACAAACATTCTCCATAAAATAGCCTAACAGGGTGGAGCTTTAAGAGTGTGACAAACAGGATAACTAAAAAAAATAGGTAGGAGTGAGAGTTGAAGCTTTCTTCAGTTTGTAAGGTTGAATTCCAGAGGGAAAAATAAATGATGTAATTTCCTGAAAATGGTCTCAATGGAATTGTGGACTTTTTTGGAAGTCGAGAAAGTACATAATAACAACATGGAAGATGACTTCGGGGGCACGGTAAATTAAGAAAATTGTAAAAAAATAAAATAAATAAATAAATAAAAACTAACTATAGTTTCACATGATTTATATGCATGGGCGTAGAATTAACTGCGTTCAAGTCATGTCTTAAAGATCGTATTTACAAGTTGAACGCACATGAATGCCACCATAAAGTCATAAATACCAATGGGAAGCCCGATCTTTATCTTTATCTTTATCTTTACTGGGCGTGTCAGTGAGAAACTTGGCGAATACCACAATACTTAAAGGTATTTAGCAGTGAAATTGTCAGGCTTTTCTAATTACAGCGATAACATATGATAACTATGACAGCGTTATAATATAACATAATATGTAACGATTAAGTTTACAGTGGCTTCATAAATTAATTAAAAACATAAAATAGCAAAACACACCTGATGCACATTCCTTGTTCTTCGTTTTCTGGAAGTAGATTTTAAGAACCTTGCTGTATTTTTGTGTAATTAATTAAGAGAAAGTACTCCGCCATCTTACTCCGACTAAAGTGACTTGAACGCACATGACATCGTAAAGACGACTTCCTACCTCGCAGTGGTGTAAAGTATTTGAGTAAATGTAATTAGTTACTGTACTTAAGTATCTTTTTGGCTACTTTGTAGTTGTACTCAGTAAAGATATTAGCAACTTTTACTTGACTACATTTTTGAACAAGTAAATGTACTTTTTACTCCAATAGCTACCTTTGTGTTGAGTAATGTAATTACACATTACATTTTGCATGGCACCTAACTTTTTCTGCAGCAGGTTGTTTCTGCTATAAAGAAGCGATATCGCCTATCGAGACTACTTTTCGTGAATGTGAGTGCATTAGCAGGTAGGTGTGGAAGCCCGTTTCCGCCACTAAATAAAAAAATAAAAAGAGTAATTGCGACTTTTTATCTCAGAATTCGGACTTTTTTTTCTCACAATTGCGAGTTATAAAGTCTGAATTCTGAGATAAAAAGTCGCAATTGCGTGATATAAAGTCAGAATTCTGAGATATAAACTCGCAATTGCGTGATATAAAAAAAGTCAGAATTGTGACTTTATATCACGCAATTGCGAGTTTATATCTCAGAATTCTGACTTTAGAACTCGCAATTGTGCACTTTTTGTGCACTTGAGTTTAACTGAGACTTGAAAGTTTGTAGACGTTTAAGAGGCTGTTGTGTCAACATTGATTTATTGCAATATTGAGGTGTTCAGTTTTATTTTGATTTTAGAAAATAAACATGATTTCTCATCTTTTTTCACTGTATGTCTCTCAGGTGTCGAGGATTAGTGCGTCGTTGAGCCTATATTTAGTATGAGTAAAATACTTGAGTACTGTTAAAATCAGATACTTTAATTAATACTTTAATGGAATTGGTAAACTTTACTGCGCTGTTTGGTCGGACAAACGGATCTACAGCCACATCAAATGTAGCTTAACTGTGTATAAATGTGTATAGATGCATCTACTCTGAAGAGAATATAATCCGATAGCATACTACTATTTTCAACAGCCAATGGTGGCATACAGACCGCCTTCTGATGTTTGATTGACACCCTCTCATTAGCATGTTGCGCCAAGGAAAAATAAATACGGGGCTACATTCAAAAATTAATAAACGGTTAAAAGCAAAAAAGTCAACTTTTAGTTTAGCATTTCCTTTAACATTTTTTTTTATTCCCCCCAACATTCGTTGTATTTATTTAATTATTTATCTCTTAGCACATTTAATTATTTGTATTTATGCAGGAATATGTGGATTTGTGTATTTATTTATGTATTTATATATTTATCTTTGTAGAATTTTGTGGATTTATTTATATATTTATTTATTTGTTTGCGTATTTATTGATTGATTGGTTGTTTTTGCGGGTTTCGTCCATACACCCCCAAAACAAAATCAAGACTTTGTAAAAGGCCATAATAGGACCCCTTTAATGTTCCATAAGTCCATAATGACCTTTGGATGTAGGCCTATATAGCATTGTCAACACCAGGATATTTTTCTACTTAAAACTAATATTATCTTTGTTGTTTCCAGAAATTTATTCTACAACATTGCTGTTCATGCTGAATTTAAAAAAAACAAAAACAAAACAAAAAACAACAAATACAGTAGGCCTACTTTAAGAAAATCTGTTCTTTTTTTTGGTATAAGTCGCTGTTTTGTTAGAAACAAAGCTTTACAAAAGTTAATGTAAAATTACATCTATAGCCTACTCATTAATGGTTTGAACATGTCAGTGTTTCATCATAGCAGTCCATCAACATCTAAACAGTCTCCACTGACCAAAAGTTATCAGTAGTTGATGTTTAATCACTTTATTATTTTCTACGTGACTGTCTCTTTTCAGTTGTAAAACAACGTCCCCTGTTGGTGTAATTTATTACAGCAAAATACTTTAGAAGCCCTGTGATGCAAAGTATTTATTTAGTCATTTCAGACTAAAATTATATTATCACTTAATGCTGATATATTTATAACACAATTTTTTCATATTATTTTGTATGCTTTGTATGTTACATGAATCTGAAATTTAGTTTTATGACATTTGTTTTAAAATAAATCTTAAATCTGAATAGAAAAAAGAATTTAAATTTGAGTCATTTTGTGCTGATTTAAAGAAATATGTATATATTTATTCTATAAGCTGTATTTGGACAGCTTATAGAATGTATGAAGAAACTCAAAACATATATATATATATATATATACACTCACCTAAAGGATTATTAGGAACACCATACTAATACTGTGTTTGACCCCCTTTCGCCTTCAGAACTGCCTTAATTCTACGTGGCATTGATTCAACAAGGTGCTGAAAGCATTCTTTAGAAATGTTGGCCCATATTGATAGGATAGCATCTTGCAGTTGATGGAGATTTGTGGGATGCAGGGCACGAAGCTCCCGTTCCACCACATCCCAAAGATGCTCTATTGGGTTGAGATCTGGTGACTGTGGGGGCCATTTTAGTACAGTGAACTCATTGTCATGTTCAAGAAACCAATTTGAAATGATTCGAGCTTTGTGACATGGTGCATTATCCTGCTGGAAGTAGCCATCAGAGGATGGGTACATGGTGGTCATAAAGGGATGGACATGGTCAGAAACAATGCTCAGGTAGGCCGTGGCATTTAAACGATGCCCAATTGGCACTAAGGGGCCTAAAGTGTGCCAAGAAAACATCCCCCACACCATTACACCACCACCACCAGCCTGCACAGTGGTAACAAGGCATGATGGATCCATGTTCTCATTCTGTTTACGCCAAATTCTGACTCTACCATCTGAATGTCTCAACAGAAATCGAGACTCATCAGACCAGGCAACATTTTTCCAGTCTTCAACTGTCCAATTTTGGTGAGCTTGTGCAAATTGTAGTCTCTTTTTCCTATTTGTAGTGGAGATGAGTGGTACCCGGTGGGGTCTTCTGCTGTTGTAGCCCATCCGCCTCAAGGTTGTGCGTGTTGTAGCTTCACAAATGCTTTGCTGCATACCTCGGTTGTAACGAGTGGTTATTTCAGTCAAAGTTGCTCTTCTATCAGCTTGAATCAGTCGGCCCATTCTCCTCTGACCTCTAGCATCAACAAGGCATTTTCGCCCACAGGACTGCCGCATACTGGATGTTTTTCCCTTTTCACACCATTCTTTGTAAACTCTAGAAATGGTTGTGCGTGAAAATCCCAGTAACTGAGCAGATTGTGAAATACTCAGACCGGCCCGTCTGGCACCAACAACCATGACATGCTCAAAATTGCTTAAATCACCTTTCTTTCCCATTCTGACATTCAGTTTGGAGTTCAGGAGATTGTCTTGACCAGGACCACACCCCTAAATGCATTGAAGCAACTGCCATGTGATTGGTTGATTAGATAATTGCATTAATGAGAAATTGAACAGGTGTTCCTAATAATCCTTTAGGTGAGTGTATATATATATATATTAGACACACAGAGAAAGAGAGAGTGAGAGAAACACGTTGTGCCATGTAGAAGCTTGTGCCAACCAAGAGTTACCACCAGTGATTCCCTGCAGAGACACAAAAACATACAGAGATTGTGTGATGTTGCTGGAGTAACTTACAGGCTCAGTGATATGAATTTTATTTCAGAACTATAAGCAACAGTTGCATGTGTATTTGTTTGTGTATATGGACTCACTGCATCGCTTTTCATAATCCCTACAGCAGTTTATGCGGCAGCGATGATTGCAGTTGCAACGGTTGCGGATGTCAAATCTCTCACCACATCTCTTTCGACAAGAAATTGAGGCTACACCAAAAAGAGATTTAAAAAAGCATTAGAGGTGACAAGTGAGTGGTGTTAAGGAGGCATAAATGTGTACAGGATTGTAGAGTGTGTGTGAGAGAGAGAGTTACTCTGATTGGGTGGAGGTCTTAGGATAGTAGTTGTTGTGGCTGAAGTAGAAGTCCGTGAGGTAGTATAAGTAAGAGATGTAGTAGAAGCGGTTAAGGGGGTAGAAATAGGAGATGTAGTAGAAGCAGGTAAGGTCGTAGGAACAGGTTGGCAAGTGCTTGTAGGGTTGAAGACGACGAATCCTGGGAGATTCTGGACAATGGTGGTGGTGATCCAACTCTGATACTGTGAAACACGCGTGTAAACACCAGGAGAGTTGGGATCGGCACAGCCATAACCCCAGCTGGTGATACCAGACTGAACCCACACCAAACATTGCTTGCTCACCATTGGACCTCCAGAGTCACCCTACAGAAAGACAGAGAGTTTTTGTTTATGGGACTGGCCTGTACATACTGTATATAAAATTTAAAAATGAAGCACAAGATAGACGTTTGTGTGTCAAGATATATAAAAAAAACCATAATGGACTTTCAGACATGCAGCATGTTTTGATGTGCACACTTAATAATAATCGTATTGACTGTTTTACCTGGCAGGTGTCTTTGCCTCCCTGTGTTAAACCAGCACAGATCATGTTGTTGGTAACAGATCCAGAACCCAGCAGAATATTACATTGAGTATTGTCCACCACTGGAACCATAGTCTCCTGCAGAGTCCCAGGAGCAGGTAGGCTCACTGAACGTACACAAACACATGTAATTATTAATTAGTGATGTTAGAAGTAAATGCATATGTGAATTGATGAGTTAGTATGTGTTTGTACCTCCAGATTGAACATCTCCCCAGCCTGTGATCCAACTGCTGGTGCCAGAAGGGAAGCTGCTGTTCAGTGCCGCCAGACACACGGGTCTAATAAAGTCATTAAAGGTAACTGCGGAGGACAGACGCAGCAGAGCGATGTCATTGTCGCTAGTTTGACTGTCATAGGAGGGGTGAACGATGATCGTGACAACATTTCTACTAATTTCATAGGTATTGACTCCTTGCTGTGTCCTCCTTCCCAAGTACACACGGAGACTGGATGCACTGACACTGAAAACAGGTGAAAATAAAGAAAAGAATGAATCAATAGTCTGAAAACAATCTCTCAAATTGTTTGGATGAATAGTTGTGTATTGATGTGAATTTTACCCAGGTAAACAGTGAGCTGCCGTCAGCACCCATTCGCTATTTATGAGGGAGCCTCCGCAAAAATGACCTCCATACGTAGAGCTGTGCAGACTGACCTGCCACGGCCATGACCCCTCAAAGGCATCCACACCACCCACAATACGAGTGTTTAGAGGGGCTTGTCCACAAACTGAGAGAAAAAGAGAGATTGTGCACATGTGCATTTCTGTGCTATTTGACTATATCAAATATAACATCTGAGGAATGAGACAAGCTCTTACCATTCAGCTGAGAAAGTGAACCTGTTGTGGAAGAAACAGAGTCATACACATTAGAGAGAAAAAACATTACTTTAGCTGCAAGACAAGAAAGAGAACCATTGCAGAAACATTTAGTGCTGATAAAGTTTCTACCTTAAACATTAAGTGTAAGTTCTTACCTTGAACAGATAAGAGCAGGGCCAAACTGATACACGTTAACCTCCACATCTTCACAAACCGTCTCTTCTCTTGCAGAATGGATGGAGATGGTGGATTTGGTTCTCTTTGCCTCTCACAAACCCTTTTTATATTCACTTCTTCAGTCTCTGCTCGTCACTCGTCTAATCACTCTAATGTCACACTAATCCATTTTTATTATGATTTTCTGCTCCTCGCCTTGTTTTTACAATGCAGACCTGTTAAACATGTATTCTAGAACTAAATTCACTTAAACTGAATTCTTAAATGCAAGTTTTGTAAATCTATCTAAATCGAGCAAGGTGATCATGTTAAATCTTAAAGGGATAGTTCACCCAAAAGTAATTTGCTTGTCCTCATTTTTCCCCAAACCTGCTTGACTTTCAACAACGGATCTCAGTCACCATTCTGTATATTTCACCATTCACTGCATGTAAAAAAGACACAATAATATTATTATTTTTTTTATTCCTTTAAGAACAGTGGAAACTTTGAGATTTTTTTTAAAGATTTAAAGTAAAATATAAGTCTACACAAAAGACAGAAACACTTCTGTTATCTATTATATAAATCAATTATTTAAAAAAAAAAATCCATTTAGCCATGCTTTGTTACACATCACAATGAAAAAATCACAATAGGCCTCAGATCTACAAAAATAATAGAAACTACATAGAAATTCCCATGCATGGTTTTTAAAGTAAGTGATCAAATAGTCCATTTAGTTTCTCTTTCATTGATTTTATGTAATATTTGAATAATAAAATGATCCAAAATATAAATTTACATAAGCAGTTAGATTCCTTTTCAGATAATAAAATACAGAGCAACATGGAAAAGAATGTGAGTTGATTATTTAGAGAAGACATTCATCACACAGCAATTAAAGTAAGCTCAGTTTATCTGGATTTGTGACAGATGCAAAAAAAAAAAAAGGTGTTGGTGAAACACACAAATACAAAAATTACAGTATTCTAAGAGTCTAAGACACCAATTAGGAGCTAAAAAAAACAGCATGTGGCAGTTGGAAATGTTCCAGTCATTGTAAAAGTGTATCAGAGGGCAGGTGACTCAGTGAGTGCTGCAACTGGCGCTTTAGCAATTCGAGTAATCAATTTAAAAACATTACATCTTCATGCAGAATCCCAGAAATAACGTGAAAAAAATATTCAAAGACAACGTTAAAATAGTCCATGTGACTACAGTGGTTCAACCTTAATTTTATGAAGCGACGATAATACTTTTTGTGTGCAAAAAACAAACAAAAATAACGACTTTATTCAACAATCTCTTCTCGTCTGTGCCACTCTGCTACACACACATACACACACACACTTTTGTGCGCACAGAAAGCTGCTTCAGACAGCGCTTGAACGGACAAAAACACACAAAATTATGCCAAAATGCCTGTTTTGTCGAGTATCTTCGTAAGTGCAGTCTAAAAATTAGTTAAATTAAGTCTTAAATGAACGTAAAGAGTTGTGAGAAAATGGCATGCATGTCAGAACCGCTTCATGTGCGGCAGGTCTTAAAGTGACAGCCGAATAAACCTGCTGCTGTCTGTCATTAAGGATAATCAAAGAACAAAAGAAAAAGAGAAAATCACTCACTGCGCTTGACTAAGTAACTTTTGTAGCTTTAATAAGGATTAATCTATATTTAATTTATAATTTATGCAGTGAAGACTGTGAATTGTTAGATAACTTTATTCAATTTCTGTATATATCCTACCTGTTATACTAAAAATCTTAAAGCACTGTTTACAAGGTTACATGGGTCAAAAACAATAACTTTTTGTGCATTTTGCATTTTTAAAAATCTGAACCGGTCAGACTGGGCCAATGGAAAAAATTGAGCCCTGATATATTGAAGGCC
Organism: Coreius guichenoti; assembly: GCA_039654105.1. NCBI lineage: Eukaryota > Metazoa > Chordata > Actinopteri > Cypriniformes > Gobionidae > Coreius > Coreius guichenoti. The sequence continues at coordinate 30,286,586 of CM077180.1, read as the reverse complement.
ACAGGTAAATGTGACATTTATTACAATGGGCTTACGTGAAGATTGTTTTTGAAGTTCACAAATTAAAAGTTGATATATTTTTTAAAAACTAATAAATGTTAAAATGTATAGCTTTCAGTTATACTGTAATACTGAATGGCTATAATTAATGAATAATATTAAGAAAAAAATCAATTTCATAGAGACATCAGCAGTATTGGTATCGGTGATGCCTTCTTTCATAAAAAGATGCCATTATACAAATATTTAAAATAGTGCTGGGGAAAAATTAATCATGATTAATCGCATCCAAAATAAAAGTTTGTGTTTACAAAATATATGTGTGTGTACTGTGTATAATTATTATGTATATATAAATACACATACATGCATGTATATACTGTATATATAATTTATCTTATATATAAATATTATTTTTTTATATATATAAATATAAAAAAAACAAAACACATATTTTTCTTAAATATATACATGCATGTGTGCGTATTTACATATACATAATAATTATACACAGTACACACACATATATTATGCAAACACAAACTTTTATTTTGGATGTGATTAATCACGATTAATTTTTCCCCAGTACTAATTAAAAATATAGGCTACTATCTTTGTTGTTTCATTGATTTGGATATTAAATGTGAAATTATTACAATATAAAAATATATTAAAAACTTTAATGTTAGGTGCGATTAATCGCAATTAATTACAGAAAAATGTGTGATTAATTAGTTATTTTTTTGTAATCGATTGACAGCACTAATTATATATATATATATACAAACCCGATTCCAAAAAAGTTGGGACACTGTACAAATTGTGAATAAAAACAGAATGCAATGATGTGGAAGTTTCAAATTTCAATATTTTATTCAGAATACAACATAGATGACATATCAAATGTTTATACTGAGAAAATGTACCATTTTAAGGGAAAAATAAGTTGATTTTAAGTTTCATGGCATCAACACATCTCAAAAAAGTTGGGACAATGCCATGTTTACCACTGTGTGGCATCCCCTCTTCTTTTTATAACAGTCTGCAAACGTCTGGGGACTGAGGAGACAAGTTGTTCAAGTTTAGGAATAGGAATGTTGTCCCATTCTTGTCTAATACAGGCTTCTAGTTGCTCAACTGTCTTAGGTCTTCTTTGTCGCATCTTCCTCTTTATTATGCGCCAAATGTTTTCTATGGGTGAAAGATCTGGACTGCAGGCTGGCCATTTCAGTACCCGGATCCTTCTACGCAGCCATGATGTTGTAATTGATGCAGTATGTGGTCTGGCATTGTCATGTTGGAAAATGCAAGTTCTTCCCTGAAAGAGACGACGTCTGGATGGGAGCATATGTTGTTCTAGAACTTGGATATACCTTTCAGCATTGATGGTGCCTTTCCAGATGTGTAAGCTGCCCATCCCACACGCACTCATGCAACCCCATACCATCAGAGATGCAGGCTTCTGAACTGAGCGCTGATAACAACTTGGGTTGTCCTTGTCCTCTTTAGTCCGGATGACATGGTGTCCCAGTTTTCCAAAAAGAACTTCAAATTTTGATTCGTCTGACCACAGAACAGTTTTCCACTTTGCCACAGTCCATTTTAAATGAGCCTTGGCCCAGAGAAAACGCCTGCGCTTCTGGATCATGTTTAGATATGGCTTCTTTTTTGACCTATAGAGTTTTAGCCGGCAACGGCGAATGGCACGGTGGATTGTGTTCACCGACAATGTTTTCTGGAAGTATTCCTGAGCCCATGTTGTGATTTCCATTACAGTAGCATTCCTGTATGTGATGCAGTGCCGTCTAAGGGCCCGAAGATCACGGGCATCCAGTATGGTTTTCTGGCCTTGACCCTTACGCACAGAGATTGTTCCAGATTCTCTGAATCTTTGGATGATATTATGCACTGTAGATGATGATAACTTCAAACTCTTTGCAATTTTTCTCTGAGAAACTCCTTTCTGATATTGCTCCACTATTTTTCGCCGCAGCATTGGGGGAATTGGTGATCCTCTGCCCATCTTGACTTCTGAGAGACACTGCCACTCTGAAAGGCTCTTTTTATACCCAATCATGTTACCAATTGACCTAATATGTTGCAAATTGGTCCTCCAGCTGTTCCTTATATGTACATTTAACTTTTCCGGCCTCTTATTGCTACCTGTCCCAACTTTTTTGGAATGTGTAGCTCTCATGAAATCCAAAATGAGCCAATATTTGGCATGACATTTTTAAAATGTCTCACTTTCAACATTTGATATGTTATCTATATTCTATTGTGAATAAAATATAAGTTTATGAGATTTGTAAATTATTGCATTCCTTTTTTATTCACAATTTGTACAGTGTCCCAACTTTTTTGGAATCAGGTTTGTATATATATATATATAAACTTTTATGTTAGATGCAATTAATAGTGATTAATCGATTTGACAGCCCTATTAACACATTGATATATCCAAAATCCACTAAAAAAACTATATATATATATATCGAAAGGAAACAATTATAGCATCAAAATTATCCAGAAAACAACTATGTATTAAAAACAATTAACCATATACTAAATCTAATATAACATATCTAAAACCAACACCTATCAAGAATAATACATTACAAAAAAGGCAAAAGGTCGAATTCACCATTTAAACCTGGAAATTGAGTTGCTTGTGTATCCAGAAAGATACACAAGTAGACACCATAATATAATTGATATATGATATATATGATATCTCTGTAGTAGACACCATGATATAATTTGAATATAATGTATTTATCCTCTCTCTCTCTCGTGCTGTATATAATGCAAGATATGTTTGTTTATATGGATATATATTTGATTTTATTATATTGATATATATTTTTTATATATATATATATATTTATTAATTGTCTGGATATACTGCATTACACTGTATTGACTAATTATTCTCAGTTGGATCAAACTGCAATAAATGATTATATAACATGATCACCCTGCCCAAATAAGAAAGAGATTAACAAAACTCTTAATCTCTGAAATAAAATGTATTTATCATTTAAGATGTTTAGTAAATTTAAGATGTTTAGTGTTTAGTTCTAGAATACATGTCAGTTCTAGAATAACAGGTCTGCATTGTAAAAACAGGGCGAGGAGCAGAAAATCATAATAAAAATGGATTAGTGTGACATTAGAGTGATTAGACGAGTGACGAGCAGAGACTGAAGAAGTGAATATAAAAAGGGTTTGTGAGAGGCAAAGAGAACCAAATCCACCATCTCCATCCATTCTGCAAGAGAAGAGACGGTTTGTGAAGATGTGGAGGTTAACGTGTATCAGTTTGGCCCTGCTCTTATCTGTTCAAGGTAAGAACTTACACTTAATGTTTAAGGTAGAAACTTTATCAGTACTACACTTTCGGCCATTTCTTCTGTTTCTTGTGAGATCATTTAATTCAGTTAATTTAGTTGGAGGATGTCACATGCAGCTGGATGTCCATAAAATCATTCCTCATTAATGTGTGCTTCTATCTCTTCCACCACAGGTTCACTTTCTCAGCTGAATGGTAAGAGCTTGTCTCATTCTTTAGATGTTCATATGAATCACAGAAATTTGCATGTGCACAATCTCTCTTTTCTCTCATAGTTTGTGGACAAGTCCCTCTAAACACTCGTATTGTGGGTGGTGTGGATGCCGCTGAAGGGTCGTGGCCGTGGCAGGTCAGTCTGCACAGCTCTACCTATGGAGGTCATTTTTGCGGAGGCTCCCTCATCAACAGTGAATGGGTGCTGACAGCAGCTCACTGTTTACCTGGGTGAAATTTACATCTAAACACACATATGAACTTATTTTAATTGGTAGACTGTACGTTTTTCTTTTCTCACTGTATTCTCTGACTGTTTTCAGTGTCAATGCATCCAGTCTCCGTGTGTACTTGGGAAGGAGGACACAGCAGGGAATCAATGCCAATGAAATCAGCAGAAATGTTGTCACGATCATCATTCACCCCTCCTACAACAGCAACACACATGACAATGACATCGCTCTGCTGCGTCTGTCCTCCGCAGTTACCTTTAATTACTTTATTAGACCCGTGTGTCTGGCGGCACTGAACAGCAGCTTCCCTTCTGGCACCAGCAGTTGGATCACAGGCTGGGGAGATGTTCAATCTGGAGGTACAAACACATACTAACTCATCAATTCACATATGCATTTACTTCTAACACCGCTAATTAATAATTACATGTGTTTGTGTATGTTCAGTGAGCCTACCTGCTCCTGGGACTCTGCAGGAGACTATGGTTCCAGTGGTGGACAATAATCAATGTAATATTCTGCTGGGTTCGGGATCTGTTACCAACAACATGATCTGTGCTGGTTTAACACAGGGAGGCAAAGACACCTGCCAGGTACAACAGTCAATACGATTATTATTAAGTGTGCACATCAAAACATGCTGCATGTCTGAAAGTCCATTATGGTTTTTTTTATATATCTTGACACACAAACGTCTATCTGTGCTTCATTTTTAAATTTTATATACAGTATGTACAGGCCAGTCCCATAAACAAAAACTCTCTGTCTTTCTGTAGGGTGACTCTGGAGGCCCAATGGCGAGCAAGCAATGTTTGGTGTGGGTTCAGTCTGGTATCACCAGCTGGGGTTATGGCTGTGCCGATCCCAACTCTCCTGGTGTTTACACGCGTGTTTCACAGTATCAGAGTTGGATCACCACCACCATTGTCCAGAATCTCCCAGGATTCGTCGTCTTCAACCCTACAAGCACTTGCCAACCTGTTCCTACGACCTTACCTGCTTCTACTACATCTCCTACTTCTACTACCTCACAGACTTCTACTACATCACCTACTTCTACTACCTCACAGACTTCTACTACTTCAACAACTACTGCTCTGCCACCCAATCAGTGTAACTTTCACACACACTCTACACACCTATACAAGAGATAGCTATATCTATACTTTATACCTTTAAAGGGGTCATGACATGGATTTATTATTATTTTAATATGTTCCTTAAGGTTCACTTATAACGTTAATAAAGGGTTTTGCAAAAAAAACAAATATATATGCGGAAAAACGATTATTTTCAACCGTCAGTAAACAGCCACTGTTATGACTGGCCAACCTCATTGCATAGGAAACAGTATCAATGCCCATTCGCTATTACACACGTGTAAGTGTTCTGAAAACATTATCCAATATACATATAAAACCATAATTTACAGACAAAGCATTATGAAATAATTTATTTACTTATGGTTTGTGATGGAGCTACTGTTACATCCAATACAGTTAGATGCTTCATCTTTAAACAAAAGTTTCTTTGCGAATTCCCCATTATACTGTGTCCCGTTTACAAAACAAAATGCTCTGAACAAACATATAATCTTCTGACGCGATCCAAGACGCCATTAAAATAAACCATCCAGTTGTTTTCAATGCTGGGATCCTTCTGAAGTCTTTACAGAGATACAAACGATCCATTTAAACTGGACACGTCAAAGTCAGCATTCTTTCTCTCTTCCATTTGTCCTATTGTCGACAGACTCAAGTGCGTGTAGAATGTCAGAAACTGAACGCGCATCTGTATACTGTGTCCAGTGTAGACAGCGTTAGTGATTATACTGGGTTCTATTTGCTTTTGACGAAACACTCACTTCCAGTGTAGGAAAATGTCAGCCATTAAGTGACTGAATGCCAGTGTGCAATGGTGCTATGGTGCAATGATGTATAACTACTATATATATATATATATATATGTCATGACTCATGACCCTTTTAACACTACTCTGCATAATGCTTGTTCTCTTCATTTTGGTGTAGTTTCAAACTCTTGTCAAGGGAGATGTGGTGAGAGATTTGACATCCGTAACCGCTGCAACTGCAATCATCACTGTAACATAAACTGCTGCTGGGATTATAGAAGGCGATGCAGTAAGTCCAAATACACGGACAAATACATAAACAATACTTCATAGTTCTGGAACACAATTCAAACATGATTCAAATTCTTAAAAGTCTTCCGCTCTGTTTGTTTTTGTCTCTCTGCAGGGGATTAGTGGATAACCCTTGGTTGGCACAATCTTCTAAACGACTCACCTGCACTATATATTTCATGTATCAAATAAATAATACTCAAAAAATATTATTTTGAACCAGAACAGAATAAATCAGATTTAAATTCATTTCTTTAAAAATTATTTGCAATGAAAGTATTTTTCCCCCTCAGACTAATGATTTATTTATTTGTTTGTGTGTGTGTGTGTGTGTGTGTGTGTGTGTGTGTGTGTGTGTGTGTGTGTGTGTGTGTGTACATGTTTTTCTATCCTGGTAGAGACTCATGGATGTAAATGTAAATATGCAGAAAGTTTTGTGAAATGGGTAGGGTTAGTGTAAGGGGATAGAATATACAGTTTGTACAATAAAAAAACCATTACGTCTATGAAGAGTCCCCACAAAGATAGTGAACCAGATGTGTGTGTGTGTGTGTCAAAAACATACCTAATACAAGCATTCATTTTATGGTACATACAAATTAATATTGTATAATTGAATTATATAATATCATCATAACTTCATATTATAATTTGAGTCTTGCTTGTAATCTGTATTATATAAATGACTAAATAAATACTTTGCATCATCTGGATTTTGTAATGACTTTTGCTGTTATAAATCACACCAACAGGGGGTGAATGAAAGGTGTTTATATTGCCATGGTACAAACCACATGCTTGTGTATCGATAGGACAAAGATGTACAGTGATAAAATCATTGCTCAATATTCATCTAAAAAGGTGACAAATATCAAAAAATAATATTATCAGACTGTTATGTTATATTTCTATGAACTTTGTTGAAAGTTGCAGTGCCATCTGAGAGAGCCACATTAAGGTCCCACACAGAGAAATACTAACCCATATTTTCTCACCACAAATGCTGAGGATCATCCAGGCCTCTCAAAGATGAATCCACTGTGCACTGTAAAAAACATTGAAATGGGTCTGGGGTAGAGATGTAGAGACATGCAATAAGATTCTTAGCAAAACAGTCCTGTTCCTCTAGCTCTAACAGCAGAGCACTGTGCTAGCAATGCCAAAGTCATGGGTTTGATTCTGAGGGAATGCATGAATGGTATACATTCAATGTGATGTAATTTTAGTTGCTTTGGATAAAAGCACCTGTCAAATTGCATAAATGTAGAACTGTCTTCTAGTAGCAATTTTAGGGTAGCCAACAAAGGCCCAGAGTACAAGGGGTCCAGAAAACCTAGCACTGAACATCAGTGTGTGTAAATGGCCTACATACCCCTCTTATATATTTTTCAGAACACGCATAAACCTTAATGTAAAATATTTTGTTAGTAAAATAATGCGTTAAATAAGCCTATATAAAATATGCCATTTTTTATCTCCATGATTTCTGTTGTCCAGTTTAGTTATAGTGTCCAGATATGATTATTAGCAGCTTTCACATCCTCACAAAGTGCAACCTCTAATCTAAAATATGTTCTCGTGTGGTTGTGAGTGAGAGTGTGATGCCTGCCTGCCTGCCCCCCGTGACAAATCCCTGACGCCTTCATCCGGGACTCTTCCACCAGAACACTCTCCAACATGGCGGCGTCAGGTAAGAATAATGCGCACTCGTGCTCTGCCTACATTTGTAGGCTTCTTTGCGAAACAGCTCTAAATAAGTTTGTATAATATACTTGGATTCAAACGTAATGATTATGGCATTCACTGTGTCCGTTTTTCAAACATGGCTCTGCTAAATCTATTGGTAAAATGCACTGAAAACATGGATTAGTTGTATTGGGGAAGCCTTATGCTCAGATGAATTAGCCAGTGTGCTAGTGGCCAAATCATGTACGTCGTCTGTCTTAGTTTCAAGACGGGACAAGATTCCGCAAACGGATGTTCGGGTAATTTAATGTACGTGGTAGTTTATAACGTTAGTGCGCGGAAAGTTTAAATATTATGGTAAATGACAGTGCATAAAGTTCTGGATGGTGCTAATAACCCGTGCTTGTTGCACATGCGCAGTACGTTCCAGAGGAGGGGCCGGAGGGGTCACCACGTGCACGGCGCCGTGGACGTTCTCCGCTCGTTTTAGAGGACCGATTGTAGTGGCGGGACCGTGGGGGTTTCATCTCAGTGATTCGTTATGTGTTCACGATTCATTCAGTGCAGTTACATCGTTATTCTTGTAGATGGCGAGTTTCTTATTTCTGTTGAGTCATTGAATCATTCACTAATTCATTCGATTAATTAAAATAATCGAGGAATTCACGACCAAAACATCTCTGTCGAGTTTATCTAAGTCATATTAAACGGTTTAAGCATACGAAAAATAATACCTCAGTAAGTTAACCAAACATGCGTGGAATATGAATTTTTTTCACAAAATATGATTCTTGAATGGTATTTCCAAGTCTTATACAACCAGGCAGATGTACAGTAACTTACATCTTATCACCAGTGGTATCATAAATTGTGCTTCTATGTTTTTCCGGGTGATCCAGTTACGCACATAAGCTTTATAGAGAAATAAACAGACGATGCTTATGTGAACAAGATCATTGGCTCTTTTAACTGTAATGCAGGACTAACATATTGCATGTTAGACATTTCCATTAATTTTTATATGATTGAATGAGCCATCTCCTCCCCTTACAACATCCCTAGTGAGGCTCACTGAGTGTCTTATTTCACCTTTTCAGTGCCACGTTTCGTGTCAACATGTCTTTTGCACAAGTGTGATATTGCTCAACTTTTAATGAGTAGTGACGCCTATTAGCTCCTGTTCTGTTTTATGCAATTTAAAGAAGGGTGTTCAGATGTTGTAGAGGAACAAGTGTAGTGACATTTCACTTTTAAGGCAAGCAGATACTAGTGAAAAAAAAACTTTGTCTGTTATCTCTGTCACCATGTGGCCAAGCTATGGTGGGAACGTCAAAATATTTTTCTTACTCTGAATGTTAAACTTTAAATATAAATTCACCCTAATTTATAAATGCATGTTATTGATCTTACGGTGAACAATTCATCCATGCATGTTTCTTTTTTGACCGTATAATTCTTAAGTCATCATTCTGATCTAATTTTCTGGTGAAATGAATGACAGATTCTCTCTGGTGACATATGCTGGACTTCTCCAATTATTTAGTCTGCTTAATCACTGCCCCTTTCTTACAATCGACCTCAAGCTTGCATTCAGATCGGCCTCCATCCAATCAGCAATCATTGAATAGAACCAGGTCCCCGCCCTACTCCCCCCCCCCCCCCCCTTTTCGATAATCTTTCATTCAGATGTACGCCACAATATGGAAGAAAAGATCTGTCGCTACTTTCATTTCATTGTGACTTTAACCTGCATAAATGTATCAAATAATGAAATAGCTCAGTTTTGGCGTTCTCATAGCATCTGTTATTCTTTCTTTAGCTAAGAAGAATAAGAAGAAGGGGAAGACCCTGACCCTGACTGATTTCCTTGCAAATGATAGCAGTGGCAGTGCACCCCCCAGTTACCCCAGCGCGAAGACCACCAGCTGGGCAGATGAAACTGATGACTTGGATGGAGATGGTGAGTAAATCCTGGAATGGACTACATGACTTGTAAAATCTGAACAGACTCATTGCTGGGAGACGCATGACAAATGAAAACAATATGTATAAAATTGGCTCAAAATATCAAACATGTTTGATATCCTCAGACTGAATGGAATCATAGTCTGAAGTAGGGCTACACAATTTGGGGGAAAATGTAATTGAGATTTTTCTGATAAAATTTGTGATTGCTATTTAAAATGATTGGATTTAACGTTTGTGCACATGAAGTGAGGGTGGCATGACATTAGTTGATGCTGTCTTTAGCTTCAAATAAATTCTGCAATTATTTTAGAGCTCCTTGGATTATTTTTCATCATCCATTTCATAAAATGTATATAAAAGTATTTAATTTACAAGTGTCATGCTTGTGATTTATGACATCATTACTGCTTTATTCAGAAAAAGTAACCAAGTTATTTGTGTATTCTACTTTTCATTTTATTATAACAATAGCGCCCCCACTAAATACAGTGGGGGGAACAAGTATTTGATACACTGCCGATTTTGCAGATTTTCCTACTTACAAAGGTCTGTAATTTTTATCATAGGTACACTTCAACTGTGAGAGACGGAATCTAAAACAAAAATCCAGAAAATCACATTGTATGATTAAATAATTAATTAGCATTTTATTGCATGACATAAGTATTTGATCACCTACCAACCAGTAAGAATTCCGACTGCACCGTATTGAGGGGAGGATGGATGGGGCCATGTATCGCGAGATCTTGGCCAACAACCTCCTTCCCTCAGTAAGAGCATTGAAGATGGGTCGTAGCTGGGTCTTCCAGCATGACAACGACCTGAAACACACAGCCAGGGCAACTAAGGAGTGGCTCCGTAAGAAGCATCTCAAGGTCCTGGAGTGGCCTAACCAGTCTCCAGACCTGAACCCAATAGAAAATCTTTGGAGGGAGCTGAAAGTCCGTATTTCCCAGCGACAGCCCCGAAACCTGAAGGATCTGGAGAAGGTCTGTATGGAGGAGTGGGCCAAAATCCCTGCTGCAGTGTGTGTAAACCTGGTCAAGAACTACAGGAGACGTATGATCTCTGTAATTGCAAACAAAGGTTTCTGTAGCAAATATTAAGTTCTGCTTTTCTAATGTATCAAATACTTATGTCATGCAATAAAATGCAAATTAATTACTTAAAAATCATACAATGTGTTTTTCTGGATTTTTGTTTTAGATTCCGTCACTCACAGTTGAAGAGTACCTATGATAAAAATTACAGACTTCTACATGCTTTGTAAGTGGGCAAACCTGCAAAATCGGCAGTGTATCAAATACTTGTTCTCCCCACTGTATATATAACAGTCTACCGGGAGGGCACTAGGACCTGGAGGAGGCTTCTGCTGCTGTGGAGGCTGCTGCGCCTACACGCGCTAGAGAGTGGGAAGTCACGGTTGACGGTCACGTCCTTCTGTCCGCGCATTCACAAATTCAAGGCAGCATTTAAAAACTGTCAATATAAATCACCATACATGCAGTGTTTTTGCTTGTTGACATACAAGTTCACTTCAAGAATGATCATAATGCTGACATGATCTTATCGCTATAGCACTCATTGCACGTGAGTTATTGCAGGTGCATATCAATACGTTATCATATCGGCATAATTTTTTCAAACCGATAATATCGTGCATCCCTACTTAAAATAATTGTGTAAGTAGTAAAATAACGCAAACGGGGCAAATAAATGCGTTTAGTTTAGAAACATTTTGAGTCCCCCCTCTCTTGCCTCACAGTGGTTTGGTCCATCACGCACCTCACCTACACACACAAGTCCGGTGGAAGAGTAAAAAGTTCTTCCGTAGTTGTGGAACGCAGGCTGTTAAGGCTATTTTATTCACTTTAAACATCGGATGAAGTGATTCTTTTCTCTTTAATACAGACGATGCTGAGTAATTAATAATTAGCAATAAAAAAAAAAAGATCACCAATGTATTTTTTCCATAAGTCCGATATTTTAGCGATTTATTGTTTGGTAGCTTGTTGTAAGTCACCCACTACAACTAACACGGCGATAAGCCTATGTGTGAACTGATATTAGGCTAATATTGTAGATCTACCGCTGTGTTGGGTTTTGCTCAAAATGTGGAAGAAGCCAGATAATTTAATAATTATATTACCGCGTGGTGAACCTGTGATTACTCATATTTAAACAACTATTGCTTTGTGTTGTTGGCCAGATAAAATGACAGAGAAAAGAAAAATGGACATAAGATAATTTTTCAGTGCATCAAAACGCCACGCATATCCTTACAAGTACAATTTTGGCTGTATTATTTGTGTCCCCTTCAAAAATTGCCCTTGAGAATTTTTTTGTTTATTGTCCCCCTCAACTGTTAGATGAAATTTACGCCCATGGCTATTAGCACTTTTTGAAATTTCATTATTATTTTTTACCACAAGGTGACGCTGACTAAACTTTTTTTTTTAGTACCTTCAGGGCATGGCGCCAATGGCACATACTGAGTTTCATAACGATATGCCAATGCGTTTGTAAAACTTAGCATTTTATGACAATTCAAAATGGCCGACATTAGAAAGTTGAGTATCATTTGACTCGGCATGCACCGAATCTAAAGTGATTCAATTCACGGTTCAGTAAACTGTTCAGAAGTTATAAGCAAAAATGTCTATTTCATATCTCCTGACCTCTAGGTGGCCCTGTGCCAAAACTGTGCATGTACTCTCAGGTCATGGTTGTCATAACACACACGAGACTGTGTCCGAAATCGCCCCTATACCCTTAAATAGGGCACTATTTGAGGGGCCAGCCATTTGTAGTGGTGTCAGAAACCATAGTGGACGATATTGAGTGCACTCATTTAATCCCACAATGCACCACAGTAACGAGTGTACAACTGATGTATGCTCAGCGGCTAGAGAATACCCATAATGCACTGTGACGGTAGTGCCGATTGAATTCCCGCGTCTCGCCAGAAGATGGCGCCAGCAGCTGAATCAATCATCCATCCATTTTAAAAACTGCGCCGGTCCAGCGTAATATCATACAGGTATAAATTCCTTTTTAATTGCTTATTAAATTGTTTAATTATGGTTTATACATGCTAGTTTCCATGACGGAGTTCAAGATAAATCTTTTCATTACTACTGGAGCTGCCAGTTTGCTACGTTTCAAATAATTATTAAACAGCAAGCAGAAACTATGCAAAAGCGCTGCGCAGCCCTTCTGGCATACTCAGTGTCCGAATTCACTCACTCGTTTTCATTCACTCCTTCAAGTGGACTATATTAGTGGAATAATGTAGGGAATAGTGAATGAGTGTATAAGGGGCAATTTTGAACACAGCACAAGTTTGGTCTGAATAATTAATAATAATAATAATTTGTTACATTTATATAGCGCTTTTCTGGGTACTCAAATCGCTTTATATATAGAAGAGGAGAATCTCCTCAACCACCACCAATGTGCAGCATTCACCTGGATGATGCGACGGTAGCCATATTGCGCCAGAACGCCCACCACACACCAGCTTATTGGTGGAGAGGAGACGGAGAGATGAAGCCAATCAGTGGATGCTTCTCAATATCCCTCCTCGTTTCCTCCCTCCTCCGTCCTACATCCTATGACCCGGAAACCGATCGAGCTCAGCCATCTTTTAGGACATCTCAATTCTCTAATTGCACCGCGAGGATCAAGGAGTGAGGAGGCTTCCTGAGGAGTCATGAGCGAGGAGGTGTATCCTTTGCGGAGGTGTTTTATCGACTAAACGTGACGCACGTATGAATTCTCCTCCCCCTTCACATCTTGCCACAGTTTATTCATTATTATTGTTATTATTATTATTATAATTGTTTACATGTACAAGACACAAATGTCAAATTACAACAGCTGTAGTAGGACAGTTGCAGAATTATATCAAAGAAAATTCAACAAACTGTAATACTACACAAATAAAAAGCAGTTAATAACTGGGAATAATTCATTGTTATTAATAACTGGTAATATAAAAAAATACAGACAAATGTGGTATTTTGTGGAGGTTGAAACTATTACAATATAAATAATTATCTCTAATCTTCAAGAATCCCGGCGTGCAAGCTAAATCCAGCGGTAAAGAGGTATTATTAATTGACGACGCTTTGAAGTGACGCTAAAGGGAGTGAGGATATATCATTTCATTCCTCCGTCCTTGCGTCTTTTCCTTGCATCCTTCCCTCGCATCCTGAAGGGATGGAGCTAAGACGCGAGGAAAGGAAACGAGGATATACAAATAAGAATTGAGAAGCACCCAGTATATGGGGATGATTAGGAGGCCATGATGGACAGAGGCCAATGGGCAAATTTGGCCAGGATGCCGGGGTTACACCCCTACTCTTTTTCTGAAGGACATCCTGGGATTTTTAATGACCACAGAGAGTCAAGACTTCGGTTTAGCGTCTCATCCGAAGGATGGTGCTTGTTGCAGTATAGTGTCCCCATCACTATACTGGGGCGTTAGGACCCAGGGTGAGCACCCCCTGCTGGCCTCACTAACACCTCTTCCAGCAGCTACTTAGTTTTCCCAGGAGGTCTCCCATCCAGGTACTGACCAGGCTTAAGCCTGCTTAGCTTCAGTGGGAAACCAGTCTTGGGCTGCTGGAATACGCTAAAGCGTTGCGGAGATATTCATCCATGCGTCCATTTTGGCGTGCTCTTCGTTCACTTGTTAATCGAGAGAATTTTTGTCGGTATGGTCTGAAGATAATCTGGTTCAATTTAAGTGAAAATTGGAGCAACGGCCTAGGATGAGTTCGAAAAAGTAGGTTTTTTTTGAAAAAATTCTAAATGGCGGAAAAATTTCCATGACGGAAATGATGCAGCCTTTTGATTTGATGAGTGGACTAAGCCATATCGTGGTTTTGTTTCTTTTCAATTAATCATGCAGCCCTAGTCTAAAGCTAAAAAATTGGAGTCTGTGCCCATGATTTTCTATGCAATCTTCTGTGAAACGTCAACTCTGACCAAAATCTGCAGACTAGCTCTGACTTTCAGCAACTAGTGTCAACTCCTCCAGCTGTAAATCTGGGTAAAAGATCTAGGCAAAAGTCATGTAGTGTATTCCAGCCTTAAAAAGACCAAATGCTAGGGTTGGTGAGACGTTATGCTTCATTGTATATGTGCTACTAACATCTGTTTTACGTGATCCAATCACAAGTGAATGATGCTAAATACAGGTGTAAATTGAATCTGATGCATTTTGGAATCCAGTCAATTAAAATCATATTCTGTGGTAATCAAGTCCCATTCTCCTTCTCATTAGTCTCAACTTCCTGGCATACTGCAGAGGATACATATCGAGCTCCTCCCATTGATCGCTCCATCCTGCCTACAGCACCTCGCGCAGCACGGGAGCCAAACGTTGACCGCTCTCGGCTGCCACGCGGCCCGCCCTACACTGCCTTCCTCGGTAACCTTCCCTATGACGTCAGCGAGGAATCCATCAAAGACTTCTTCAGGGGACTTGCGGTCAGTGGGAACATGCATGTTTAAAAATGGGATGTTTAGATAATACTTATAATGTCTTA
Source organism: Coreius guichenoti (assembly GCA_039654105.1). Lineage (NCBI taxonomy): Eukaryota > Metazoa > Chordata > Actinopteri > Cypriniformes > Gobionidae > Coreius > Coreius guichenoti. Next base: position 30,271,436 of record CM077180.1, on the reverse strand, counting down.
GCTGCTTGTGTGCTTGGTTGTGTGTAACTGTATCTTTTGTGTATATTATCAGATCAGTGCAGTGCGTTTGCCACGGGAGCCTAATAACCCAGAAAGGCTTAAAGGTTTTGGTTATGCTGAATTTGATGATGTTGAATCAATCTTGCGTGCTCTCAGTCTAAATGAGGAGGTAGGTCATCAATAAAATACTGACCTCAGTGCATTGCTGTTTTTTTCTATTTTGAATTAATGTTGCATTAAATTTGTGTAGAATCTTGGGAACAGGCGGATCCGAGTGGATATCGCAGATCAGTCCAATGACAAAGGTGAACTGATGATATACAAACTCCTTCACATTGTTTTTACCTCTGTGAAAGCGTTTTTCTTGATTTAAATTTAACGTCATATTTCCTCCAGAGAGGGATGGTGGATCAATGTCAGGGCGAGACCGTGATAGAGATCGTGGTCGTGGGATGGATGGTGGCCCTGATAAGACGGATTCTGATTGGAGGGCACGGCCGACTGCGGAGCAAGATGATGGACCACGCAGAGATGACGGATATGGAGACCGTAAGTTAAACAGACGCAAACCGTATATCGTGCTTAAACCGAATACTGTGCATATATTACATTTCAGGATGTGTACTATCAACTGAATTATTTATAACATTGAAAGTAGAGCTGCACGATTACTCAAAATAAAATGCTTTCGGATATAGCTTAATGCGACTATCAAATCACAAATCTTTAAGTATACTGCAATTTAAGTACGTACTTGTATGTAAATACATGTAAAATTTGTAATGTGTATGTAATGATTAAAAATAAAGTCTGTTGTCAACAAAAATGAAGATATTATGCGCGAGCCGGCACAGACCACAAAACATATTGGACCCATTTGAATTCTGCACAGAATGCTATATTTTAAAGCGATATGAATGCGATTAGGAGGAGAAACAGTTAGAGATTATTAGGAAACTGGCTTTACCGAGCTCAACGGCTCTGGCTGAGCTTTGATATAAACTAAACGCTATTGGCTATTTTAAAAAAAGGGGGCGATATGTCCCGCCCTGTCTTCCTGTTTCAGTGGAAATTACGTCAACACACTGAATAATGCTTTGCGTTTCAATCACTTCAGTGGGCCTTTAAGGGCTCCCTGTGGTTTTCCACCAAAATAAAAGCTTGTTTATTCAAGGTTAAATATAGCTCAATTTAAATCTGGTTTGACTGTTAACATACTGTTTTGTGTAATGCCTTGTGGTTTCTTTTTGCAGGGTCACGTGATCGCTATGAGTCGGACCGATTCAGAGATGCTCCAAGGCGTGATGATCGTTATGACAGCGGTCGAGATCGCTTCAGTGGTAGAGATCGCTTTGACGATAGAGATCGCAGAGATCGCTACGATGACCGAGGTAGCAGGGACTACGATCGTGGAGGTTGGTGGAGATTCGTTCAGTGGAATTTCCTATATGATACTCAAAAATGGTAGTGAAAGTTATTAAAGGGATAGTTCACACAAAAATGAAAATTGTCCTAATTTGCTCAGATATCCCTTCAATTTCTCTTTGGGTTCCTGAATGTTTGGTGTGAACGTTTATTGCAGTTTGCTTTGTAAGTAATGCTATGATCATATGATTGTCTTAGGTTATGACTCACGTGGTGGAGGACGGCGAGGATTCAGCAGTGGGTTTAGTCGAGACTTTGGTGACCGTCGAGATGGAGACCGCTACGGAGATCGAGAAGAGCGTGTAGACAAGAGGGATGACGGACGAGAAGAGAGGGGTACATAAGACCATGCTAATGGAGAAATTACACACGTCAGCTTTAAAGATAAAAATTTCAGAAATGTTGTCTCCCTATTCTAATAGTATGAGATTTTCCGTTCCAGGCCCTATACAGAGGCCCAAGTTAAACCTGAAGCCACGGAGCATCCCAAAAGAGGAGGATAAGAGTGGAAGCTTGTCCCCCCAGAGCACCACGACGAATTCCAGCAGGACTTCCTCTATATTTGGGGCAGCCAAACCTGTGGACACGGCCGCCAAGGAGAGAGAGGTGGAGGAGAGGCTGAAGAAAGAACAAGAACGACTCCAGAAACAGTTGGAGGAGGACAAGAACAGGGCCTCGGAGAGACGACCACGAGACCGGTAAGAAGGGGGAAATAGATGGGTTGATACGAAACTTGGTGGCTTACCAGCGAATCACACTCATGTCTACTTGGAAAGGTGGTTAGTGGTGTGAAAATCTTGAGGGGATGAAATGGAATACAGCTCAGGGAACACCTGGAGTTTCTGAAAAAGTAACATTTAAATAGTGATGAAAGAGTAATTAGAGAATTTTAGGGGTTGAATTTGCCTTTTTTTTTTCTTTTTTTTTTTCCTTCAGAGACCCGAGTTGGAGAAGTGAAGAGCCATTTAAAGAGCGGCAACGCACAGGAAGTGAATCCTCACAACCTAAAGGTGATAGATTTGTGTTCTTAGCAGAGACCTTATCAAAGAATGTAGATTACGCACTCACTATTACAATTCTGATGAATGCTCTTATATTATAGCTGATAACCGACCCAGTTTATAACTGGTATTAAAAGCTATTGTAGTCATTAAAAAAACCCTGTAGAAGTGCCATATAAGCTTTTTATTTTTTTTTATTTATTTTTTTTAAATTGCATTGAATGAATGACAGATTGTGTGATGTTGTTGTTAACAAACTATTTTAAAAATTGTTCAATTAAATATAAATTTTAGATGGAAAAACTTAAATAAAATGTAGAAATGTTTCCTTGAAGTATTAAAATTGCTAAAAACTAATGCTGGAATAAATACAAATTAAAGCTAAATAGAGATTAAAAAAAAAATCTGACAAAAGCACATAACAAAATATAAATAAAAGCTAAATCAAAATATTAATAAATGCTATAATATATAAATAATACTAAAATAACACTGGTTTGAAGATGCCAATAATGATAGCAGAAAAACATAAAATCCAGTAGTTGTAATAAAAAGATATTTCTGTATCTGTGATGTTCAGGATCTAGATGTCAAGATGGTGAACATTCAGAGAATGAAGTCTTCAGTGGCCAGGAGGATGAGCCGATCTCTCCTGCAAGTCCATCACCCTCTTCCAATCAAGGAGGGCTCCCACTGAAAGTAATGCCAGCTCCTCCCCCTAAAGAAAACGCCTGGGCCAAACGCAGCACTGGGGGAGGTGCTAATGAGAAGGAAGGACCACCCTCAGCTGCCCCCAGCAACAAAAGTGCTCCCAAACCCAACAGGTGTGATTTCTCTCACAAGTTATGAAAATATAAAACGCATAATGATGAAGCACAAGTTACAGTCATGTGCTTTTTGTCATTGTTTCTCTAGGTCAGCAGAGGAGACTGTATTGGGCAAGGGTAAAAGTCTCCACAATAACACTTCAACAGAGTGGCAAGAACCTTTGAAGTGAGTTTTCTCACTTGTATGTTGTTCTGTTTGCTAGATGAAAACCGGGTTGATGGCATTCGAAGGGATAAAGTTATGCCTCAGGGAAGAGGAGGAGGAGTTGGGAGAGGAGGAGGGGGGCGGGGACGAGGGGTTGAACCTGCACGGAGAGAACCTGCAGACAGGTGAGGCAGTCTTCACTAATGTGAATTCACATGACTGCAGAGTTAGGGCTGTGCGATTCAAGTTAGAAATTGAGTTTCGATTTTGGCTTCCAATGATTATGAAAATACGATAATCGAGATAAAACAATTATTTTGCCACCTTTCCAGCGGTGCGCTTTTGCTCCTCCTTAAAAGCCCTTACTTAATGTGCAAATCAGTAAAATCATGTACTGTGACTTTCGCAGAATGGGACGGGACATGCTTAATATTAAAAAGAGTTATTTAAAAGCATGAAAGGGAACTCGCCCTGTTTCTCAGGTGGCTTTCTGTGTGCGCACTCCGAGACGGAGCGGAACATGAACAAGCAAAGGGAGCTCTGAGCTTCTGGGTGCACACCTAAACTGTCAGATACACTCAAAGTTGTCAAAATAACAGGCTTGGAAAGTATTCGATTTTTGATTCCCAACCCTAGTCTTTTTTGTATGTTGAAAGTGAGTTGGAACTGCTAAGCTAAAAAGCGCTATAAAAGTAGTCTATACAACTTCTGCATCATATTACAAAAGAGACTGTAAGAAAAGAAGATTATTTTCTGAAAAAATGGTGATATGTAGGGCTGGAACGACAGGCATAATTAAGGCATGACAACTACGCAAATACGTTGATTTGCATAGAATGCGACATTTTATGTTCACAAGCAGTAGCCACTGAACTAAATCATACTCATCGCTATTTACGTTAACTAATGGCAGAATAGAGGCTGTGTTCAAAGAGCAAAATATGATTTCAGAATATTGTTCTCAGTCCCATATTTTGTAGTTTTAAAAAAAGAGTTCCGAATATAGACCATAGGGTTTAAGAGATGCAGACATTTTTATATGGGTATACGTTTTCAGAAAATGCTCAAAAATAGGGGTGCAGGTTAAGAGGTTAAAAAGAATAGTTGACCCAAAAATGAAAATTGTCATCATTTACTCACCCTCATGTTGTTCCAAAATCAAAGAACTTTGGTTAATCTTTGAAATACAAATTGAGAGAATTTTTTTTTTTTTTTTTTTTTTTTTAATGAAACCTGAGGTTTCTGTCTCCTTTTGAAAGTCCAGGACAGGTAAGCAAAACTTAGAAGATCCAAGAAGGTCATAGACATTGTAAAACAAATCTATATGAATTGAGCAGTTTAAATTTAATTTAAAGCTTGTGAAGAGATATGATCCCATTTTATAATAAACAGATTTCATTTAGGCTTTCTGTTAGGGGGAAATATAATAATCAATAGATTAATCATCCCTTTTGAAATGTTTTTTTTGGAACTCGACAGCCCCAGTCCTTATCCTCTTTCATTATATGGAAAAGAGCAGATCAGTCCTTTTTGTGTTACATGAAGCAAAAAACGGATTTGTAACAACATGAGGATGACTAAATTTTAGCTTTTGAGAGAACTATTCTTCAAGTCTTTCATGTTTTAATTGACAGGAAGGAGGTCAGGCGGGACAAAGATCCCAGAATAGCCTCAGAACCAAAGAAATATGAAGAGAGCGCTCCTCCAGTGAGTACCTCACCTGGTCCTGACCTCTCAATGAGTTTTTTCTTGAAGCATATTCAATGTAGGCTACATTGCAAGAACAGTTAGACCCCAAAGTTGATTGACTGTAGAAATTACAAATCAGTGGTGGTGTTCAGCCCACTGTTGTGTGGAACTTGTGGAATAACTTGTACAGAAACAAATACTGGAACATTAATATCTTCATGCCACTCTAACATTGAGGTCATAACATTTCTTTTTGTCCCTACAGCAATTCAGCTCAGTGAGTAAGTATGCTGCCCTACTAATGGATGGAGAACAGGGAGAAGGTGAAGGTGGAGAGGAATAAACAATTAGGAAGGATCAACTAACTGCAGAACAGAAGAAAAAGAGCAACTGAACGATCAAATGAGGGGTTAAATTAGAATTCCCTCATGATGATGGAGTGGTGTCGCTTAAGGGAATGATGGTTAAGGTACCCACAATGCTGTTCTGTGTCACATTTATGGAAATGTATACAAGTATTCCCAAAACTGGTCCATTTTAATTAAAAATAAAATAAAATAAAAACAAATCAGTGCAGTAAGTAGATAAATGCATTCATGTAGACATTTAAAAATCATTGTTAACTTGAAAGTCATTGTTATAAATAAAAAAAAGTATGTGAGATACTATAACTTGCCTCTGAATTCCTTCTTTGATTTAATTCAGTCAGCATTTGCAATATGATGCATAGATTTTTCATATGTCTGATTTAATTGTTCACTCAATGCTCTGTATTGTGTTGTAATGCCATAAACCATGGTGTATTTTTGTTGAAAAGGGCTTATATATCTAATCTCCCACTGAAGAGTTCATGGTTAGCAGAAACACCCTCAGAACTGAGGCAGCAGGATAGCCTTTCCACTCAAATCCTCTTAATGCCTCAGACTGAAACTCAAGGTTTCTGCCATCTTATTTTGTTCATCTCAAACCTGCATAGCATTATTTTCTCAAAAGGCAAGGTTAGTGAACTCCCTCAAAGTGCTCTCAAACCAATGTAATGGTCCAACACTGAGGCTGTGCAGATCCTCCCAGTCTCTTGGTGGTTGAGTATTGAAATAAGCTGTCCAAAACACTTAATGCTTTTCCTTCCCGAGGAATATATTATTATTTAACCGATGGTAAAAGTCTGACTGCATGAAAATCCACAGTTGGGACTGCAGTGGCTGCATTTGTGCCACAAGAAAACTAGTTTGGTTACATTTTAGAGCCATTTCTCTTAAGCTTCGACAAATTTTGAGCCATGTGTGTTTCTCAAGGTGTCTTTCACATAACTGCTTTATTGGATGGATTTACGGCCCATTCTAGGGTGGGATCTTTGTTACAATGCTTGTTGCATTCTTTGTGTGGTCATATTGTGCTGTTCGTCAGTGTTTTCCCAGCTGCCCTAACTGAACCTCTCTTGCCAATAACCTGGGCTGTTCCAGCTGACATACTCTGACATTTTCATAATATCCTTCATACTCAGATGGACTCTGTTGCAATGTGTCCACACATGGAAATACTGCAACTCTCTGGTCCTGTTATACATTAGATTTGATGAGGCAATGTTTTTGTCATCCTGATGGCATTTATAAACAAGCCATGGCTCTTGTGGTCTGCCATTTGTTTCTTTTAGAGCCGAACATATATGCTTACCTTCAAGCTATTTTTTTTTTTTTTTTTTTTAAGTGAACTCTCATTTACTGTTTCCTATGGAAGCCCGTTTCCGCCACTAAATAAAAAAATAAAGAGTAACTGCGACTTTATCTCAGAATTCTGAAATTTTTTTCTTACAATTGCGAGTTATAAAGTCAGAATTCTGAGATATAAACTCGCAATTGCGTGATATAAAGTCAATTCTGACTGAGAAAAAAAAGTCAGAATTGACTTGTCACGCAATTGCAAGTTTATATCTCAGAATTCTGACTTTATATCACGCAGTTGTAAGAAAAAAAAGTCAGAATTCTGAGTTAAAAAGTCGCAATTACTCTTTATTTTTTTTATCTAGTGGTGGAAACGGGCTTCCATACTTTCCTGTGGAAGCTTGTTTCTGCCACAGAATTTAAAAAAAAGGTCATTGTGAGTTTTTTCCTCAGAATTCTGACTTTTTTTTCCCCCTCAGAATTGTGTGATAAAGTCGCAATTGCGAGTCATAAAGTCAGAATTGAGTTTCTCACAATTCTGACTTTATATCACGCTATTCTGACTATATTGCGCAATTCTGACTTTATAACTCACAATTGTGAGTTTATATCTAAAAAAAAAAAAAAAGAATTGCGAGATAAAGTCGCAGTTATCTTTTTAAAAGGTTTTATTCTGTGGCAGAAATAAGCTTCCATAGTTTTCAGTACATTTATGCAAATCAGATAAAGATTATGACTCGTTCACGATTATGAGATAACTATTTGCATTCCAACGATATATCTTCTGTGTCATTAACACTATAGTTGTGATGTGGACTTCCCTTCTTTTTATAGAGCTTGTTACAGCATGATGGATTCAGATTATCGTTCATCAACTGGATAAAATCGTTCTGAAAGTGATTCCAACGTTATCGTTATCGTTATAGCTGTGGTGTGGACTATTCTTTAATATTGAGAATGATTTTTAGAACTATATCTTTATCGTTATCTTTATAGTTACCGTTGGTGTGAACGGGCCTTTAGAACGATTGACTATTTATTGCTATTGTTCTTGGTGTGAACAGGCCCTTAATTTACTGTTTTTAGTTATAAGTATAGTTTTTAGTTGTAAAAACAGTGCCGTTATGGTAATTATTCGGATAATGGTTTAAGACTTCTTCACACCAAAAATTACCATTATTACTATTTCAGAGCCCACGCTGATGTGTGATAAGGCTGGAATTTGGGTATCAAAATTATTCCTAAACTTCCCAGTGGTAAATACGACTTGAGAGGGCATTCATGTCCAATTTTTAACAAGGATTCACGATTATTCCGATAGCACGTGAAGGCAGCATAGTCTCAATTGGAAACTTTGGTGTAAGAGGGAAAAAAAGGCAGAATAAAGGTAACCTGTGTGAGACTGCAATCCTGTGCGTTTTCAGCCTTTATTAGTGACAGGTGCTGCGCTTTGTGTTTTTAGTGTGGGTTTTATGCTGTGTCAGACGCATGTATGCGTGTTGTTTCTGTTGTCTGTAGAATGACAGTTGCTAACTGGTGGTCTCTGGACACAGAACCCACTGAAGCGACCTTTAAAAGTAATTTATCTATATTGGTAGTTCACAAATAAGTTTTTGTTAATGTTTGTTTTTTCAATCTAGCTTTATTTCAGTTCACTTAAATAGTCTTGTGGTGTGTGCAAAATTTTTTTTAAAAAGTAAAAACATTGCATTATTAAAAACAGTCAATGTAGTGATTAGAACTTTATGACCTCATCTTTTGGCTAACTGTTTTTAATTATATAATAGCTATATGTGCAGTGCTGGCTAGATTAATTACAAATTGGTTACTGATTACAAATTACATGACAAAAAAATGTAGTTTGTAACGTAATCCATTACTTTACACATTTAAGGCAATATAATCTGACTGCTTTTTGGTTACTTTTGACCTAGCTCTTTTCACATTGGATTGAATAGGATAATATTGTACCATAATGATATAAAAATACAAAGAGAAACAAAATATATTCCATTCTTGATCAACAACATAAAGTGCATTAAACACAGGGTTTCCCAAAAGGGTTCATGAAGGAACTGAAGGGGGTTTGTGAGTTTAATGAAAAGCTAATAATTAAATAAACTATAAAAATTAAAATAAATACTTTTTAAAATGTGTTTGAAAGAAAAAACCTTCCAAAGACATATCAATACATGATCTACTGAGTGATAATAGTGTTCATCAGGAATTGATTTGCAATGTTGAGAAAACACTCCTTAAAAGTGAAATAACTATAAATCCAGTGGTCAAATGCTTTGTGGTCTCTCAATTTTCCATGTAATTATAGCCACCTGACTACAGGCTGGTCTGTGTGTGCAATTTCACAAAACTAGAAGACTTTTGTATTCAATAAAAAAGTAACTGTAGTCTGATTATGAGTGTTTTAAAACATATCTAATTACAAGTGCGTACTTTGTTGGAATCTGATTACGTAATCCAGATTACATGTTATCTATTACTTCCTAGCACTGTATATGTATATGGTAATTATGCAATAATCAGAAGCATTTTATTTTACACAATTTAAATGCAGTACCACACTGCAGGACACTCATTAGCCACATTGACACTATGAATAAATACTACTAACAAAAATGGTTAATGCAAATTATTTTAAATTGTAATGAATTATAGTTTTTGACACAAACTTTATAGATATTTTGAGAAAAGCAAAAGTAGCTACTCAGTGGGCAATGATGTGTTTTAGTCCAGTAAATGTGCATTGAAAAGTCAGCCATGATATTTCTGATATATATGTATTACATTACACTGATTCATAAGATGCCAAATCTGTCATGTAACCTTCATTAACTTCTTTAATTGCAAATAATAACCAAAAAGTCAAATGCTGATTATTCCACTCAAAAATGTTTTGTCCCACAAATCTTTTATATATTTTTTTACAGTCTTGCAACTTCTACAGTCACCTCAGGTGGTCCATGTAGCTCATTTTTCTTCATTTAATTGGAGCTACAACTCCCCGTTTTACAAAAAAAAAAAAAAAATATATATATATATATATATATATATATATATATATATATGAATGGAATTTTATTCATGGAACAGTTTTGTGGTTTCATGTGCTCCACAGTAACTTATTCAGTATTACACCCACACATGCAGATGCGAGGCGAGTACTGCTAGGATAGAGCGGATGTGAAGGAACAAGAACAGATGCTTTGTCTCATTCTGCCAATGAAAGATAGAGATGAGGAGGAACAGAAGACTGACCTAATGCTTCTCTCAGTGTGCAGACTTAGAGACTGGGTGGTGGAGAGATGTTGGAATACAAGCCTTAGGGGCTGTGTGTGTGTGTGATGGCTCCCAGTGGGTGAGCAGAGCTCAAGTGCCAGAGAAGAGGAAGGGTCTGACGTAAGCCTGCCAAAAACAGCTGCGATAGAGACGAAGGAGGGCGTTACATAGTGTGCATGTGAGAGGGGCAAGAGACAGTCAGAGGGAGGACACCCCGAGAGACACTTAGAGGGAGACATTGGAAGTGGGAGAGAATGTGTGGAAAAGATGGTGTGAGAGATATGATTCTGTGTTGGAACTGCTAAGACATTGAGAAACAAGGAGACATCCTTAAGGAGACGGGACACCTAAAACAAGGAGCAACCTGGACTGAAGACTAGGGAAAACAAGGGCTAAGAAAGTGTAAGAGGAGAAGGAAAGGATATCTAAGGAGGAATAAAGCAAAAAAAGTAGAATGGGTTGTGTCTTCAGCAAGCAGCGGTGGGCTAAACAGAGGAATTCCCAGCCCTTGGACCCCCCGAAAACACGAGACCTCACAGAGGATGCAGAGATTCTCAGCTTAACAGAGGTACGTATGTGTGTGTGTGTGTGTGTGTGTGCGCATGGGGTCATATATAGGTAAGATGATCTCCAATGACAGCAGTGGATATCCCTCAATGCTTATGTTTTATGTCTTCTGTTAATCATTCCATATTTGCAATCTTTAGATTGCGGGTTCATGGAGAACAAATGTAACTTTATAACTAATGATTTGTTTAGTTAATGTACTTCATAAAAGTTATCGCAACACTTCAAGTTATCATAGTAACACTTCACAATGAGGTTCAGTTCATTAAAGTTAATGTATTTGAATTAATCATGAACTAACAAACATTTGTAAAAAAAAACAAAAAAGAAAACAGCATTTATTAATCTAGTTTAATGTTAATATACTGTTGTTCATTAATTCATGTTCATTCATCACACATAAATATTCATTTTATAAAGTTTGAAATGTTAAAATGTATGTAGGATTAATCTAGATTAATAAATCATGTTAATGTACTGTTTGTAGCCAAAAACTATAATTGTTATATAATATATATATTATTATTATTATTATTAGTCCCAGACTAAAATGCATGTTTGAGCTGTTTTAACTGAAAGCAACTTGTACTGACTTATCTTAAATTATGTTAGTTCCATTGTTTCGTCTCAAGATGCAAATCAGTAATGTTTTTTTCTAAGGCATGTTTATAAAAAGTTATGTCCTAATTGAACTAAGGCCTAATCCTGGCTTAATCTAAACCCTGTCTGTGAAACCAGGCCATTGTAGTTTTATATTATTCATTATATTATATGTTGTAGCATATTTATATTAGCTATAATTTTAGTTATGTAGTTATATTAACTGTTATTGTAAAGTGTTATTTTTTGGGGTTCCCGAGTTGGTTGACATTCCATAGGAGTGTTATTTTTTCGCCAACAAGATTTCAAGTTAAAGTTTATATTTTAAGTGCTGTTAGTGGTCACTTGTTTAAAGTGGTTCTGTTAAGAATATTTAGACTCATGTCACTGCTAATAATGCAGTTTAATGTACAGTGAAATTGAAAGTGAATGAAGTACATGCAAAACAATTTTTTTGCTGTAAGGATGAACATTAGCTGAAGGGATATTCCTGTCAATGAACATTCACACCCACACACAAACGCTCACTCACAATCACACTTCCATGTCCATCATTAGGCGGCAGGTTGACTCTTTGGGGTCAGACAGCTTTAGTATGTTATGTGCTCTTGCAAAACTAAGCTATAGGATGGAAAATGAACCCCCTTAGAGATTTAAATGCATGTAAATAGAATAAGGGAATATTTCCACTTCACAATTCACTGTAAGCAGTGACAAACACTTACATGGCATATGTGTGCAGTGCTGTTGACACACGAAAAAAGGAAATATTCCATAACCACTGACAAATAGCCAGATTATCACACCCATGCAAGCATACACACAAACGCATGCATTTCCAAAGGATCCTGTTGTCAGAAAGACTGGTTAAAAATAGACGGTGGAATTCTGGGACGGTGGAAGCATACCTCGGCCTTCCCACCTGCTCCCGTCTACTCCTGCCCGGAATGTGAGTGTGTATGCGTTGCAGTGAGTGTAAGAGAATTCCTATAAGCAGGGCCAAAACTCTATTTCAGAATGTCAGCAGCAACAGTAGCAGAGTGGGTAAAATAAATTTCTCTCTCTCTCTCCCTATTTCTGTTATATAGCCTGTACATTTGACTTTAGGAGAATTCTAGTAACCTAAACAGTGAGTTCATTCTGCTCTCTCTTCAAAGAAGAAGTGAGAAGGCAATGGTATGAGGAAAAAGCTGTGTTGTTGGATATGTGGAGGGAAATGCTTTATCCATGAGCCAAACTTTGGCTGCAGAGAGCAAGAGAGAAGGGTGGAGAGCTGAAAAAGTGCTTGTTAAGAACCTTGTTTAAAAAGAAAAGAAAAAGTTTCCCTTATATCTGTGTTTTACATTTAATATCTGAATGTCACAGGCTCGCAGTATGTAAACAACCTCTATAAAGGGAACTTTTGCACTAGTTTATAAGTGATAAGTGTACATGTGCTTTTTAAAACATCCTCTGTGATTGTAGAACAGTTAACATATTTCCTCTAGAATATTTAGGTTGATCGATTAAGGTGTTATACAACCCACATGCATGACGCATTTCCTAATAGTATAGCAACTGTTACTTCCCATTTACAGTCTGTAGATGGCAGCATTGTCAAGCGGATAAACCTAACAATGTTTTATGTGAAAATGTGTTGTGAAGGCCTACACTACCTTTCGAAGGTTGGGGTCAGTAAGATTTAAAGAAATTCATATTTTTATTCAGCAATGAGGCCTTAAATTGATCAAAAGTGACAGTAATGACTGTCAAAAGTAATTGTATTGTAACAAAAAAGAAATACATTTTAATTAAATGCTATTCTTTTGAACTTTCTATTCATCAAAGAATCCTAAAAAATGTATCATGGTTACCACAAAAATATATTAAGCAGCACAACTGTTCAACAATTATAATAATAAGAAATGTTTCTTGAGCACCAAATCAACATAGAATGATTTATATAGGATCATGTGACACCGAAGACTGGATTAATGATGCTGAAAATTCTGCTTTGCTGAAGTACATTTTTTTTTTTTTTAAATTCTCACCTGGGCTGGGCTTATTTGTTTGTTTTTTAATAACAACAAAAAAAAGTTATATCTTTGGCAAATGTAAAGGCCCCTTCACACCAAAAGTGAAATGAATAAGCCTCAGGCTAAAGGAAATGCAAATTCACGCTTATACAATAGAGGGATTGCATTTCACTGTTTTTATTAATTTTGAGTAGGCTAATACTGAATCAGTTTTTTTTTTTTTTTTTGCAAGTGAGATGAGTAAATGCTCACATTTAGTCTAGAACTACAACATCATGCTTACACACAAGGCCTCTGCACTACTCACGATTTCTCTCAAATAGGGACAGGAGAGCTGTCAGTCAATAAATGGAAAAACAAAGTAACTTGCGTTACTTTTTTGAAAAATTAACTCAGATATTTTGTTGTAAATTTAAAATGCGGTACTAGCTAATTGAAAAAAGGAATCTGATTATGTACCTCAAGTTACTTGTAATGCGTTACCTCCAACACTGATCATTAATACCATTTCATAAACAAAATATTATGATTGCTATGAACGGAGTCAAAGATTTTTTCCTATAGAATGCATAATATTTTGTTGATGAAATAGTGGTAATATGTAGATGTAATTTGTTGAGTTAGTAAAAAAAAAATCACTTTGTAGGGTAGAATAGAATAAAGAGTTTTGTCATTCAGTGATTGTCAAATCATCCAACTGTTACATGCAATATCTGTTCAGTGCATCAAAAACAGTTCTATCATCACAGTACTCTTCCCCAATACAAACATAGCCTACATTTCATTCATCACCTCCAGCGTACGAGTGATTGATTTATGCTCTTCATATCATCACGACTGGGGGCGTGTGGACGTGTGCTCAGTGTGCTCTTTAATATCATGCTTGTAGTTGGCAGATGTGTTTGGGTTTATTTCTTGCCAAATGTACATAGATCCTATAAAATACATTTGTGAAAATTGATCTGCTACTGTATAATTTTGAGGTCTTTCTGTGTGTGCTTACATGCGTAGTTGGGGAAAATGGGTTCACACTCCTTTAAAGAGAGGAACTTCAAGAAGAAACACCACTGTGCTGTTTGCAGACAAACCCTCGACAGCCATGGCATGTACTGCAGAGGTGAAACCCACATTTGCTTTTCTATCATTACTTTACATTTACTTCTGTTGTTTTTATACTTTGCTAATATTAGTTAAATATCCTGGCACTTAACCTAACAAAAACCTTTTTTAAATGTTTTTATTATGTTAAGCCATTTACTCATCATGGACACCGTTGGTTGCTCCACACAATGTATGTGATTTCAGGTTGTGGGATATTTGGTCCCCACATTCTAGGCAAAACCTGTCACACACACATATAATGTACATCAATATTTATTAATGTAATCCACATTTTCTCCTTGCAGAGTGTAAAACTGCAGTGCATAAGAAATGTGAGGAAAAGGTATGTTTCTTTCTCTTGCAGCTGAAATGATGTTTGCTTATAATTACTACTCTTATAATGCTTATAATGTGAAGTACAGTGAATATGGCTAAACTGTGATTTGCACTGGATTTGGCTACAAACATTAAGGAAATGTGGCAGAAAAATAGACCTGCTTATTGTCAATGACTGGGCGTGTCCTTGTAGCATCAAATGTTCATCTATGATATTAGTGGCTTTTGGTCTTGTGATGTGTGTCACTCACAAATATAGTACAAATAGGTCTAAATCAGATGAGTTATGAACTCTGGTTATCTTTGGTATTAATAGAAATTGCAATCAGTCACCGGATGCCATTAGTGTATCACACGGATATACACTAGCATATCCACAAGCTACACACCACAGCTGTTCCTCTCGTTCTCTCCTTCTCTTTCTCATTATTTCTCCTGCACTCTGGTGTCCATCGAACCTAAATAAATTAAGGCAACAGTTTCCATGGCTTATGTTTTGAGTTTAATTAATTTATTCTTATTTTAAGTAAATGCCTTGCCTGAACTTAAAATGCCAAGTGTAAAAAAATAATGCAATGATAATTATTCATGCCCCAATGCATGCTGGAAAAAAGGGGACTGGAATACAATTATATGATACTGGTAACACTTTACAATAAGGTTTAATGGTAACACATTAGTAACAACCAATGAAAATTACTTCTAACACATTTTTAAATATTAGTCAATGCTAATTTCAACATTATTTAGGCCTACTAATACATTATTAAAATCAAATGTTGTATCTGTTAGTATTATTTAATGGACCTAAGTGAACATTAACTACATAAACAGTTGTATTTTTATTAACTAACATTAAGTAAGGAATAATTGACGACGGGCTGTTGAATTATTAAAAAAATAATGCACACCTGACCCAAGGTGATAATGCGGCCACGGTTGCGAAACGGACCTCTGGTGTGCATTATTTTCTAATAATTCAATGGACCGGAGTCAATTATTCCGCTTATACTACGGTTACCACACCTCAAGACGTTGTCCAGATGTTGTATTTCAAGACTAGTCAGGATTTTGTCCTTAAAACGCTCTTGTGTGTAGGACCAAATTCTTACACATCTCATCCCACGCCTCCGTTGCTAATTCCAAAACATCATTTTAGAGCTAGTAACAGAGGCTTGAGCCATAGCAGACTAATGCAGTTATTATAGAGAGAGAGAGAGAGAGAGAGAGAGAGAGAGAGAGAGAGAGAGAAAGAGAGTGGTGTGTGTAAATTACCTGAGTCTGTGCCTCTCTCAACCGTGTTTGGCAGCAGCGTCTCTACTAATAGCGAAACAACTGTAAGTTTATCAGCTTCAAGAACAGCGCTGTTGTTACCTCACTAGTGAGAAATGTCATGTAGCTTTTAAGTTGTTAAACTATTTTACTGGTAAAATCATCAGAACAGCTCTGACAACACGTTTCTGTGTGAGTGTGTGTCCGTGCTGTGTGTGTTTGAGTGGGAGAGAGAGCGGGCGAAAGAGGATATATGTGCTTTCCGTACATTATCAAACGTAATTTTGTGGCAAAAACCTTTTTTCCTATTGTTTACTGTATTTATTTGCTTGGTCAGTGTCGTGGGTTTTGGCTCTTTTGCTGTTGTAAGCTGTAACGACATTTGAAATAACAGCTCTGTAGTATAACAAATATGAATAAATATTGTAACAAAAGTATTGCTTATTGTTAGGTGATGCATTATGTTAATGCATTCATTAATGGGACCTTATTGAGTGTTACCGGTTCAGTTAATGCAGGTACCATTAGCTAACAGTGAAAAACTACAATAATCAAGTAAATCTTTGGACATTTTTAAAGCATCATTTACTTGAT
The DNA here is from genome assembly GCA_039654105.1 of Coreius guichenoti. Lineage (NCBI taxonomy): Eukaryota > Metazoa > Chordata > Actinopteri > Cypriniformes > Gobionidae > Coreius > Coreius guichenoti. The sequence continues at coordinate 30,254,909 of CM077180.1, read as the reverse complement.
CGTAGAATACTTTTTACAGTGCATGCCCTCTGGTTTTAGAGAGAGAGAGAGAGGAAGAGTTGGGTGGGAGCAAGAGAGTGAGAGGATCAGAAAGAGAGAGAGAAAGAGAGGAGAGCACTCGTGTGTGTGCTATAGGAACTCTAGAAAACTGGACTCATCTGAGAAAGGTACAGACACTTTCACTTTTTAAACAAAGGGATTTTGCTTTTTGCAAAAGTTAAGTATGCTTGTAGTGTACTTTTCATTTTAGATTGTAGAATCATTTTTTGTTGTTGTTTGTTGGCACAAAAATAAATACTGTAGAAAATACAGAGAATCACCATTTGATGAAAGTGCAGACAAGAGTGTAAGACACACTGACACATGAGAGATACAATCAGATGGTTATTAAGGATTATAGATGAACATTTGTCTTTGTTTGTTTAGTGATTGTGATTGTGTCTGTGTCTAGCAATTAGTTGCTACCTGCTAAAACAGGATGTAGTTAATGAACCCCTGTGTGTTTCCTTATCCCACATAAAGGATTTGTGTTGTCTGCACTGTAATATTATTTTATCATTACACTCTTAAAAACAAAGGTTCTTTATTGGCATTGATGGTTCCATGAAGAACCTTTAACATCTACAGAGCCTTTCCATTGCTTGAAAAAGGTTATTTTTCTTCACACTAAGAAAAAAAATGGTTATTTTAAGAACTGTTCAATGAAAGTTTCTTTGGGGACCCAAAAATGGTTCTTCTATGGCATCGATGTGAAAACTCCCTTTTTGGAATCTTTATTTTTAAAAGTGTATGTAGCAACATGTTAATTTCAACTTCCAACAACTGTATTTTCCAGCAGGGCAATCCAAAGTCAAACTACTCTATAGAGCTCAAATAATGAATAAAATGACTTTTCTTCAATGTAAGGCAGCAATGCAGTGAACATTGGTGACTTACATGGCAGAAAAAATACTCCTAGAAACAGACTCATGATTAGGAGGCCAGCTGATCATCTGAAATAGAGTAGTGGAAATAGTTCACAAAGCCAGCAGGCATTTCATCCGTCCTGGATGGAGAGATCAGCTGCTTTTGTTTTTCTTTATATACATGTCTCCACCCTCTGTCCACATCAGCCTCCTTATCTGTCAGTCTAACAGAATATCCCACATCACTTTCACTCTCCAATATCCAGAACGGTGGTCAATTAAGGGTTTCAGTGACAGATTCTCAAACTTTTACATTTGATTTAAAAATATGGTTACATCCTTGGATGTTCATTTAATTGCATATACTAACAAAAACGTATTAAAGCCATATATAGCCTATATGCAAAGTCATGTGTTAGTGTCTATAAGTTAAAATGTTATGTCTAACTAATTACTGGAAAGGAAGCAGAGTAAACTTGTGCAAATATGTGCACACCCACACACTCACACACGGTGTTAAACATTACCAGATGTCCCCTGGTGTGATAATAACCTAATGAGGACAGAGAGGATGTCTTTAAATGGAGAGTCACCCAGTGGCCCCAAAGTATGCTAGCAGTGTATGTTTATGTTTAAAAGACTGGTAAGTGTCTCTGTAATAGTCTCTGATGTCTAAACCCTCCATATCATGTGTCAAGGATGTTTGATTCTGTGTATTTGGTTTCCATAATACACGCCTTTCTCTGTCTCTATTTCTTCCAGGTCACTGTCCCCTGTAAAGTTATCTCAGATCCAGTGAGTATTGCTAATTTATAGATATTTACTTCCATAATATCTTATGACTAAGGATGAACTGATTATAAACAAAATCTCACCTAGATAACTAGGGTCAGTGCACTGTAAAAATCAGAATTTGATAACACTCAAAAACTTGAAGCAACCAGCTTCAGGACATTTTTTACTCAATTTATGGGAAGTTTTAATACATTTTTTTCAACTTTTTATACATTCAGTAGTTTAATCAACCTTTAAAATAGAGTTTGTCTGGAAAAATGGAAGTTGTTTATCTTATGTTTGGGGTCTCAGAGACGGCAGGTATAAAACATGAATAAATGCAATGCGTTTTCACATGATTTTCTGATTTATTATACACACTGTAGTCTACTCCTGCAGGTTGTTTATTGTGATTTATTTTCTTGTATTTTCTACAATGTGTTTTTGCTAGGGTTAAATAGTACTGCTGTTTAAAATCTTTTTTTTGAAAAGTACATGCCTGATTTATAATACAACAGGGGGTTAAAGCTTCAATAATTTCTTCCTGCTGGGTTTTGGCCATATCAGAGGTATATAATGAAACAATTTGAAAGGAAATAAGAGGTTAATTTTAAATTATTATTTTTACAAAGACATAATTTGAGTCAAACACAAAAACAGTGAAATCATTATTAACAGAAAATTAAGGTTAAATTAATTACTAAGGCCCGGTTTCATAGAAAGGTCTTAGATTAAGCCAGGATTAGGCCTTCAATTAGTTCAATTAGGACATTTAAGTAGCTTTTACAAACATGCCTTAAAAAAACATTACTGGTGTGAATCTGAGACAAAACAATGGCACTGACATATTTTAAGATATGATAGTGTAAGTTGCTTTCAGTTAAAACAGTTAAAACATGCATTTTAGTCTGGGACTAGGCTTAAACCTTGTCTGTGAAACCGGGTGTAAGTGTGTTTGACGTAATGCAATTTAAATGCAATGTCTGTACCATATCTGCCTGCCTTTTACTCACACTCTCTTAACTCTGACCTCTCCTAGCCTCCATTTCAAAACCAGTTGAACATCTCTCCCAGGTAAGAGCAAATTTTATAAAGCTAACTCTGAATGGCAGCGAAAAGAGCAACATTGTTATGAATGCAAGGAATAGTTCAATCTGTCATCAATTACTGACCTTCAGGTTTTCTGAATATCATCCTGGTTGGGATGACATGTGGGTGACGAAATATGCAAATTTCTTATTTTCAGGCGTACCGTTCCTTTAAGTTTACGTGTGTTTGTATATGAGTGTTTTTTTTGTGTGTGTGTCTTTCACAGTAGAGACAGCATGGAGAGTGTTATGGAGAAGTTGATGGGCAGTAATTATGATTTCGATCTGACCTACATCACTGAGCGTATCATTTCTGTCCTCTACCTGTCTGACCTGGAAGAACAGCATTACAGCGCTAACCTTAAGGAAGTGGCGGCCATGTTGAAATCTAAACATCAAGACAAGTTCTTGGTCAGTTGTACTGCTGTTTAAAATCATTGTTGAGTTTTAATTCCATATGAATTAGCACTCTTATGTCTCTTTCACTACTTCTCAGCTTATAAATCTGTCAGAGAAACGCCATGACATCTGCAGGCTAAATCCAAAGGTATTTAAGGTATCCAAAGGTAAACCACATTTAAAAGTCACTTTATATCTTGCTTGTTTTGACGTATGGCTCTGTTTCTGTATTTTTGGGATGACCCCTTCCCCTTCCTCAGGTTGAGGAGTTTGGGTGGCCTGATCTGCATGCCCCGCCCCTCGATAAAATATGCGCTGTGTGCAAGACCATGGAGAACTGTCTTAACTCTGACCCCCAAAACGTGGTGGTACTTCACTGCAAGGTTGAGATCAGAAGTTATTTAATGTTTAATATAAGAGCTAAAAGTGTCTAAATGTCATCAGTCTTATTAAAAGAATAGATCATCCAAAAATGAGATTCTGTCATCACTTACTTACTCCAAAGTCTTTCTAATGGAAAAGTTTAGACTAATGTACTCTCTTTTCCATGCAGTTGCAATGAATTTGGGCTGAAGTGACAGAAAACCACTATAAAAGTAACATAAAGTAGTCTATACAACTGTATTCTTAGTATAATAGGATAATTCCTAAGATTATCTTTCCCTCTTGTGGGGTAATAAACGTTGTGACCAGATCAGAGTCAGCGAGTTGAACTTAATAACCAGATCAGTCTGATCCCACATATAGACTTGTAAATGATGACAGAATTTAAATTTTATCAAATTTTCATGTCACAGAAATCATAACCCCAAATTATTATTAGTTGTTGTATATATTTTTTCTTCTCTGTCTGTCTTCCTTTCTCTCTACCTGTTACTTTCTTAGGGAAACAAAGGAAAAACAGGGGTGATTGTGGCAGCTTACATGCACTATAGCAAAATATCAGCTGGGTACTTACACACACACACACACACACACACACACACACACACACACACACACACGTTTGGTTTCCATGTTTTATGGGGACTTTAATTATTTATTTTTTACTGTTCAAACTGTACATTCTATCCCCCTAAACACAAACCTCACAAAAAAATTCTGCATTTTTAAATTTTCATTTAAAACATTTAGTATGATTTATAAGCTGTTTTCCTCATGGGGTTTAAAAAAATGTCCATACAAGGACAAAAATGTCTGGTATTACTATCTTTTTGGGGACATTATTTTTTTTAATACTTTAATTCAACAAAGACTCAATAAATTGATAAAAAGTGACAGTAAATACATATAATGTTTAAAAAGATTTGTATTTCAAATAAATGTGGTTATTTTAAGCTTTGCTATCACATAAATAAATTACATTTTAAAATATATTAAACAAACTGTTATTTAAAATTGTAATTCTATTTCACAGTAATACTGTTTTTATTGTATTTTTGATCAAATAAATGCAGCCTTGGTGAGCATAAGAAAACATTTCAAAATCTTATGCAGTGCCTTTTGCAAGCATTTTATTATATTTCATAATTGGTATTCAAATGACTTGACTCTTACTGGTGTATGTGTGCAGGGCAGATCAGGCTCTCTCGACAGTTGCTATGAGGAAATTTTGTGAGGATAAAATCTCTTCCACTTTCCAGCCATCTCAGAACAGGTATGACCAATGTTTATTTCTGTTTGTTCCGGAATAACTTGTTCTAGTTTGGTCATGATGTTCTCTCTGTCATCGCAGGTATATATATTATTTTGCCGGTCTTCTCTCAGGTGCAATAAAGATGAACAGCTCACCACTGTTCCTGCATCAGATTCATATTCCAGCTTTACATAACTACCAGTCTGGAGGAGGTACACAACATGTCTGTTCAATCAAACCCAAGCCTTATTTTCTATTGTCTGTACTGAGTTTGGGGAGGGGAAAAACTAAGGAATTCTATGTAAATGTTTTAAATGTTAAAATGTGTTAAAGTGATAGTTGAACCAAAAATGAAAGCATCATTTACTCACCCTCATGTCATTCCAAACCTGAACAAAAGAAAGATATTTTGAAGAATGTTTCAAATGATTGTGCCTATACAATAAATGCCATTGGGATCCAAAACAGCATTGGTCCCCATTGACTTTCATTGTATAAAAAACAAAACAAAACACTGAGACCTTTTTCAAAATAATTACATAAGAAATTACATAAGAAAGCAAGTCATACAGGATTGGAATGACATGAGAGTGAGTAAAAGATGACAAAATGTAGCATCATTGTATTTCCTCATATTTTCCATTGCATTTTGAAGGTTACTCTCCCTTTCTGAAGATCTATCAGTCATTGCAGCTGGTCTATTCTTCAGGCAAATAGTAAGTGGGTCTATTTTATCAGTTTGACATGTTTTTCAGAGCTGTGGCATGGTGGTAACTGTGTGCGTTCTGATATATTGACTTGTAGCACATAACCCTGCAAAAATAACCATCACCAGCCTGCTGGTTTTAGCTGCTCTAAGCTGTTTTAAGTTGATCTTGATCTCACTCTGGCCAAACAGATGTTGCTAGTCTCCCATTTGTGCCAAGCTGGTATAAATGCTGGTCAACAAGCTGGTATTCCAGCTGAAAAGTGCCCAAAATCATTCTAAAACCACCCCAAAGACCTGCCTGACCACCTTTTGGTTTAAGATTTTTTTTCCCGCAGGAAATCCAGACAATGTGATTTTCAATCTGGCTCAGTGTGTCCAAATCCCATTTCCCCTCTCTTCTTCTCATGCCATGTCCTCTCTTGACTGACCTATGAAAACAAATCAGATATCATACTTTGCTGACTTCTTGTTGCTTGTGTTACAGTGATATTCAGAGCCCTAACAGTAAGATGCTGTGTGTGAATATTAAACCAGCTCTACTGCTGAAGGGAGACATCCTGGTGAGGACACTCAAACATTTCACATGAATACATTCTTGTTATATTAGATGCTCCTAAAACCTGCTCACTAGCCATTGCATTGAAGGGAGAATACATATTTAAAAACATCACCCCATTATTAAATGTATAAGACACAAAACTAGGGTTAGAATTGATCAAAAGCTTTAACGCTAGGTATTAAACTTCAGTTACCTGTCTTAAAGGGTTGGTTCAACCAAAAATGAAAATTCTGTCAATAATTACTCACCCTCATTTCGTTACTAACACGTAAGACTTTCATTCATTTTCGGAACACAAAGATCTTTTTGATGAAATCTGAGAGCTTTCTGTCCCTAACCCTTTAAAGGGATAGTTCACCCAAAAATTTTAATTCTGTCATCATTTACTTGCCCTCATGTCATTTCAAGCCCATAAGACTTTTAAGATAATTTTAATGAAACCTGAGAGGTTTCTGTCTCTCCATGGAAAGTCCAGCTAACCAAAGCATAGAAAATTCTAAAAGGTCATAAAGGCGTTGTAAAACGAATCCATATGAATTGTCTAATAGTCTCGTGAAGAGATATGATCACTTTATATGATGAACAGATTTAATTTAGGCACAGGTTTCATTAAAATATCTTAATTTGTGTTTCGAAGATGAACGGAGGTCTTATTGGTTTGGAAAGACATGAGGGTGAGTAAATGGAATTTTTAATTTTTGGGTGAATTATCCCTTTAAAGATAAAAAAAGGTGAAAAACCCAAGCCGTCTGGATAAGAATCTCACAGACACTTCGTGGACCATTAACCACCAAGCAACCAATCAGAACACCCTCTCATCCGCATAGCAACACTTTTATAACCAATCAGAACACCTTAACCACATAGCAACGCCCTAGCAACAACGTGTTGGCGAGTTTTGTTCAGAAAAGCAACACATTTCCTTCAGTAACAATGTTCTTCTTACTGTCTTTCTTTAGGTTAAGTGTTATCACCATCTCTCAGATGTGTGTAAGAGAGAATGTGTGTTTAGAGTCCAGTTTCACACCTGTAGTGTTCATGGATCTCAGCTTGCTTTTGGCAAAGGGGAACTTGACCATGCTTGCACAGGTAAATACTGGCACTGTTTGTTTGACTGCCCACTTCAGTGCCTCAGCTTCTCAAAAGCAGAGAAATAACATATGTTTTCTGTTTTATTATTCTGATTTGTGTTTTTGTGTAGACGACCGTTTCCCTGCAGACGCCACAGTGGCGTTGCTTTTTTCTTCTGGCCCGCAAAGGAGAGGTACACATCTATCAACTGAACTCTTCCACCATTCCTCCATGTATTAGCTTTGTCTTAATGCTGTATGTGTGTGTTTGTGTGTTCTCAGGTGGAGAGGTGCAGGGAAATGTGCCAGGAGTATCTGTGGATTATGGCACCACAGATCCTGTTGTGCGCTGGGACTCGTATGAGAACTTTAATCTTCACCATGAGGATAGTGTTGAGGGTATGTGCACTCAGTCTAGCAAAAAAACTGTAGTTTGCCAAGCTACTTAGAATTTAAATTACTTGAACTACAATTGTTTTAAAACACATAACTTTTGCTACGGTTACACCTGGCGTCTACACTACTCCATATTGTTCGACCCTCGAAAACAGAGACTTTTGGAAGCGCTGCAGACTCCAGGGTTGCGTTTCAGTGTAGAAGGACCAAAACGGAGACTTTTGAAAACGAAGGCATGGCTGCCCTCATTCGCTCCCTGATTGGGTCTTCTGGATCATTGCCTATCCTTTCCTGTCAAGCCCCTATCATATGACTATTACTCTACTGGAAGACGACAATAACAGACCAGCCTCGACGACTGTGTAAACAATAACATGGAGACGGAACTGCAAGCTTTGGTGACTTTGTTGTCCTTTTTGACAGCCATTGTGCAGTTAAACTCTGCATTTTATAATACTGCAGCTGCCTACATACACAAGAGGCAAGCTATTATTAGCACAGTCGGCATGCCTGTGCATGTGCATGAATGGTCATGTGATGTGTTTTCTTCGGTCGTGTAGTCGTGTAGGACGGAGATCTTTTCTGAAACGCAGTGGAAACGCCAGTATGGACGAGGATAGTTTTCATTTTAAAACGCTATGTTAAAATGAAACACACTAGTGTGGACATAGCCATAGTGACGAACAAAAATATCAAAGAGGATTAAAAATAATCAATGAATCTTTTTTTTGTTTGTTTTCACAATAAGAGAATCGTTTATTTGAGGGGTTCCCAACTGGTAGAAATCGCTTTCTGGTACAAAAAGAAATTTTTCATACACTCCAAATTCATGAGACTGTAAATAATATGGTTTTGTCTATGTATTTCCCTGTGACCTGTAGATATCTGTCACACACGTGGGCCTTTGGACGGTAGCCTGTATGCTCAAGTGAAGAAGCGTCGAGCACAAGACTCCAGTCCCAGCGGATGCCCGACCTCCATCAAAACCTCCACACACTTACCTAGTCATTCCTCCCCAACTACTCCTCCCATTCATCTCTCCATCCAGCCTCTCTCGCTCAGCAAAGATGCAAGTCGCTCATCTGCACCGCCCGAATCTCTCTCCCCACTTCCAAGAGAAAAAAGAGAGAAGGACGAAGACAGGGAAAGACACAGAGAAACCGCAATTCTTGACGATGGCAACTGCTCTCCCCTGAGACCAGATCGGCCCGTTCAGTCTTGTTATGGTCGTCCGTATTCCCACACTCATTCATTCTGTGGCCCAGACCTGACCAACCCGAATGCACTTGCACAAACACTCCACCCTAAACACCACACACTTCCCTGCAGCCGCACCACTCCACTGCCAGTCCGAGACCTGTGTGTATCCCAGCCGGATCTTTTATGGGAGAGAGGGCACTGTCTGCACCATCTCTGCCCAGAAACCATCAGACACCTGTACTCATTTCCCCCTCAAGAAGCCCACCCTCATTTGCCACTTTCCCACTCAAAGTCCTCCCATTCCCACTCACTTCCTCCACAGACACGTGCGTTCTTCACTGGGGAGGCTTGTCCTCTGTTCCATTGCTCCGCCCTCCCTCAGGGCCATGCCCACATCCCTCCTTCTCTGTCCCCTAATCAGTCACTGCTCTCCAGTCCATACAGAGAGTTACGTTACAGTACAACACCTCCAACATCATGCACCTGCAGGGATTGTTCTCGCTTACGAGAGGACATTGCCCTCCACTCTTTACGTGGCAGAGAATTAGAAGCTATACCTTGGTCTAGAGAGGCAGAGTTTGGGATTAGGACAGAGGTGCCTATGCACTGGAGGGATGGAAGGGTGGAGTCTCGTTGGGAGGGAGTTCAAGAGGCCGAATACTGGCGGCGCAAAATAGCGATGTCACCAGTAACATTATCATACGGACATTGCCGCGCTATCCCAAAACAAGATCAAGCGGTATATGTCACAGACACCCAACTCGAACATATTACCCCACTCAGTCCATATCCCAGCCCTCAAAGCAGTGGCTACCACAGTCCGCATCCACTTTGTCCCTGCTCTCCACAACCGCTGAGAGAGAGTCCTGGTTACGCCTCCATCAGTCACTCCTCCAACTCCTCCCCCATTGCTGTCACGCCATCTCCAAAACGAGCCAATCGCAACAGTGCCTCAGCTGAAGAGAGTCAGCATGGCCTTAATGGTAATCACATTGACACAGTTTGTAGTCATAAAATTATGCCAAACAATTTTTTATTCGATGTATATAAGTATTTGTTGCCATAATATGAAGTGAAGTGACAATAATGCAAATGAAGTGTCAGACTGTACAATACCGTTCAAAAGTTTGGGGTCATTAAGAGTTTTTAAAAGAAATTCATGCTTTTATTCATCAAAGATGCATTAAATTGATCAAAAGTGTCAGTAAAGACATTTATAATGTTTATGATTTATATTTCAAATAAATGCTGTTCTTCTGAACTTTCTATTCAACATAAAGTCCTGAAAAAAGACTTTCCACAAAAATATTAAGCAGCACTGTTTTCAACATTGATAGTAATAAGAAATGTTTCTTGAGAAAATCAGCATATTAGAATGATTTCTGAAGGATCATGTGACACTGAAGACTGGAGTAATTTCTACTGAAAATTCAGATTGCCATCACATTAAAATAGAAAACAGTTATTTTAAATTGCAATAATATTTCACAATATCACAGTTTTTACTGTATTTTTGATCAAATGAATGTAAAAACTGACCAAGGCCAGCATAAGAGACCTTTTCCTTTTCCAAAATCAAACTTTTGAACGGTAGTGTATATTTAAAGGGATAGTTCAACAAAAAAAAAATCACTCTCAAGTATTTTTTAACCAGATATTTTGTACAATGCACACAGTGCTCTTTTCTATACACAAAATTTGTTGGTGATTGATACTGTCTAGCTCTGAAAAGGACATAAAAGTGACAGTAAAAAAGTCCATATGAAAGTGACATAAAAGTTACATAGTAAAAAGTCCATATTAATAAACTATTTAAACAATGATAGAATTTTACTGTACTATCCCTTTAACTTTCAGCTTTCTTTTCATTTCTAATCTGTTGCAATTTTCTTTCTATTTTGTGTGTTTTGTAGACAGGAGCATTAAGTTCTTAGCTGCTGATAAAAGTCACATTGAGGCCTTTTCTCATCCTACCCGTGACAGGTAATTATGTTTCTTAGTGTACATTACATGATTGACATACATCTCGTCAACCACAGTGTTTATTTTGATAGTTAAAGATTGAATTTAATGTAGACCTACTATCAACCTAAATCCATCTGTGTATTCTAACAGTGGACCATTGGAGGCGAGAGAACCAATAAAAAGCAAAGCCCAAGAGGGTGAAACTTTCGCTGGGTCTCTGATCACAGTTGTCTCCACTGTCAGTGGAGCAGAGGAAAAGACGAAGAAAACGCAGATAATAGATTCTACATCTAACACCGCTGTCATTAGTAACCTATCATTATACAAGGGTGTGGAGTCAGTGCAGGTACAAATGCACAACCCCAGACCTCTCAGTAACAGTGTCCCAGAATCAGTGCAAGATAAAGGGGAGCACCCCGGCTCATGCTACACCTCAACTTCAACCTCAACAAGTCCTCAACCACCTCTTTGCTCTTCAGAGAGAAATTCCACTTCTGAATTCCCTTCATTTAACATAAATGCTGAAAGGCAAAGTCTGACACACTTGTCCGACTGCAATGAGGGAAGCAGCAACAGTGACCTGACAACATCGTCGCCTGACCCTGATGGCTACGTCACACCCTCATTTCCTATAGCGTCATACTGCTACCCTCTTCTGACAGTGCCTCATGTACCATATACAGGCTACACTGCAATTACCATCCCGGCTTCCTTACCCCAACCTCCTCTTCCTGAAAAACAACGCTCACCTCCCTTTCAGAACGTGTCTAATAGTACTGGCACTTCCTCAGTAAAATCAACAAAACCTTCTATTTTATCTGCCCAGTTCCATGTGTCCTTTTCCTCTCCCACCAGTGAATTGCCTCCCACATCTAGTTGCAAATTAACCCCCTCTAGTGGTGTGGAGGATCCAGAGAACCGCCTCAGCTCCAAGTTTGTTCAAGACAGCTCCAAGTACTGGTACAAACCTGGCATCTCCAGAGACCAGGGTGAGAACATCTGCATATTTAATGGTGCTTGCATCAATATTATGTACATTTACATTTATTAATTTGGCAGATTTTGTATGTATTCTCTGGCAGTCAAACCCATGACCATGCCATTGCTAGCCCTATGTGCTACAGTTTATATACATATTAATAGGGATGCACAATATATGGGTACCATTAGAAATTTCTTTGATTTTTCAGTATTGGATGATATTAGATATTTAATTGCAAATGCTCATTTCTGCTGTTTTTAAATTTAGATTACCTGCTGTTATCTAACACTCACCTAAATGTATTGTTTAAAAACACTAATAATCTAGTAACACTGTTAAATGTCAAGTCACTTTTATTTGTATAGTGCTTTTTACAATACACATTGTTTCAAAGCAGCTTTACAGAAAATCATGATGTTAATGTTTATACTATCTTAATATTTTTAGGCCTTATTGTCGGATTTAGCAGATTAGAGCTGAGCAATGATATAGTTTACATTTTGCAATAATATTAATAATAAAGCAGTTGAGATTTGCTATTTATAGTATATATCGCTTTTAATTTTTTTAGTGTTTAGACAAAATGGAACAGAATTTTTACATTGGTTATCAGTTATAACATTAAAATAATTATTGATTTTTCTTATTGGTCAGAATTTTATTCAATATGATTAATTGGTACTCTAGAAACTAGCAACTACATTTTGTAGGAACCAAAACATTTAAAAATATAGTTGTATTAAATTATCATTCTTTAGGAGCTGATGTACTGCATATTACAGAAATATTGCTGTGACTCTATTAACAGAAGTACAAAATATCTCTTTCCTCATTTAGCTATTGCAGTATTAAAAGATAAGGAGCCTGGCTGCTTTCTCATTAGGGATAGTAATTCATTTCAAGGCGCATATGGATTGGCCCTCAAAGTCACCACACCTCCAGCCCACGCTAGTAACCATGGTGAGACGGGCAGCCCACAGGAGCAGCTAGTTAGGCACTTCCTGATTGAGAGTGGTGCTAAAGGTGTGAAGATCAAAGGCTGTCAAAATGAAACATATTTCGGTGAGACAAAGAAGATCATGCCTGGTTTATGGATGATGTTTTCCTAATGCTCTGTGTGAAAACAGCGACCCCTGTTTTTGTTATGATTGTTATGATTCTTCTCTCTTTCCTCCCAGGCTCCCTGTCTGCTTTGGTGTATCAGCACTCCATTACTCCTGTGTCTCTTCCGTGTGTACTACGAATCCCAGATAGAGGTCATACAAACACGTAAACCTTTGGAAATGCATTGTATTTTCATAGTGAGTGTATAATAACTGTCTGATTGTGTTTCAGATCTTGTTGGTGAATTGCAGGAGTTGCACAGTGGAACAAATACCAGCACAGCTGCAGACCTATTGAAACAGGGGGCAGGTGAGTTTATTTTTTATTTTATTTTTCTGTGTATGGATGGTGGGGGGAAAATAGCTATATATAAAAGCTGTTTTTGAAAGTTTCTTATGCTCGCCAAGGTTTCATTTATTTGATCAAAAATACAGTAAAAACCGTAATAATATGAAATATTATTAAACACAGTTTTAAAATAACTGTTTTCTATTTTAATATAAATGTAATTTATTTCTGTGATGACAGCAGCCATTACTCAAGTCTTCACTGTCAAATTATATTTTAAAAATCATTCTAATATGCTGATATGGTGCTCAATATCACATACTATGATACTTTTTTATTCTTTGATGAATAGAAACTTCAAAAGAACAGCATTTATTTGAAATATTGTAACAATGTAAAAGTCTTTATTGTCACTTCTGATCAATTTAATGCATCTTTGCAGAATGAAAAAAAAATTACTGACCCCAAACATTTGAATGGTAGTGTATAAAAAATAGCTTGATGATAAACTTCATAGTTTATATTAAAGGCACAATATGTAAGATTTTTGGATTAAAATATCAAAAAACCACTAGAACAATGTTATATATTTTGTTGACTTTTGTTGACCCAAATGTTTCCAAGAATGCTTAAATCCAGAGAAATAAGAAATTTTAACCAGGACACGAACCGTGTCCGTGCGTCGCCTATCAATGACATCATACCTGTGTTAACCTCGATTTCCGGTTTTATCTTGTAGAAACCATGGAAACACCAAAGACGCTTTAATATATTATGTGTTTTATTAGACAGGTGAGCAACTGTTTGGAAACATTCATTGACAGAAAACTAATCATTGTTATATAGCTCAACACAGTTAGTCTTATTGTTTAAATCTCGTTTTCTTGATTTACCGCAAGTACCATGTTTTACCATGCCTAATATCGCTCTAGCTTACTGCAGTGTGCAACAAGTGTCTCATAGTAGCCACCGAGTGAACGCACAGAATAGCATTATAACATAACTTTCAACACACTCAAATAATGTATCTAATAATTATGATAAAACAGTGCTGCGTTACCCCACATATGCATGACCGGAAGAAGCGGAAGCAGTCATCTGCGGTATAATAAAAGCTCTGCGAAATCAAGGCGTCATCAACCTACACCTTTGTTTTGAATAAGCGACCTCTAGCGGCGAAAAATGACATATTGTGGTTTTAATTATATTTAATTAAAAATAAAAATATGCAACAAATTAATACAAAGCTCTGTCATGAAACACTAGATGGCGCAGGCTGATCCTTAACTCCTAATCTGCTAGCAATCACATCATTCTCTATGGGGCACAGCTGTTCCTGCTGTATCGGTAGCCAATGAGCTTGCTGCTTAACCTTCAAATACTTGGTCAGCATTTGCTGTAGCAGTTGCAGCGCTTTCAGAAACCCTTCACCTTCCCCAGCTCCACCTGTATAGATCTGCTATGGGTAATTCATGTATGCTATTTTGTACAGCAGCAGCATGTCTTATTTGCTCACAGCAGCGTGTCGTGTATGCATTGGCAGTAGCAAGTCCCGTACTTGCTCTACAGCAGCAGCAATAATCAACAGCAGCAGCATAGCAGATCTATTCCGCCAAGATCAAACATATCAACATTGTCATATCCATTACCATGCCAAACACTCAGAGAGTATGACAGAAATGTCCCTTTTCTCCCTCTAATATTCTTTATTACTCTCTCTCTCTCTCTTATTGTCAGCTTGTAATGTTCTCTACCTAAATTCAGTGGAAACGGAATCTTTGACTGGCCCGCAAGCCATCTCCAAGGCAACCAAGTGCACTTTGACCCAGGAGCCTCGTCCTTCACCAACAGTCGTCCACTTCAAAGTGTCCACACAGGGCATCACCCTCACTGATAATCAGCGCAGGTACAAACACACATGTTGAATAACACTTATGTTTTGCTTTGCCAAGCAAAACAGTTTACATTGTATCATGGCTTTATTAATAACACTCCCCAAGCATATTTTTAGCACAATCCTTCAAATATGAGATTAAAGTTACTTATTTTAGACATTCAAATAAACTACAGGCCTTTATGGCTCATTTCCAAGACATTAATCAGAGACACTGAAAAGTAAAAACAGTCTTCATAGTCATATTTTGTCCAAAAATGACACATGGCACAGTTAAGCATCTAATCCATATCCTCATTCTTTGTTTCTGTCTCTCTCTCTTTATTCATATAGACTCTTTTTTAGGCGACATTACCCTATTCATAGTGTGACTTTCAGCAGTGTGGATCCGCTGGATCAAAGGTAAAATTAAAGATGGAATCATTAGAAAAATACAACTCCAATCTACAACATACTGCATCGTTCATATACTCTGCCAATTGCCAAGCCAACATGTATCGCTTTGAACGTAGTCTAGTGAACATGTCTAGAGGAGAGGGTTTGCCTCTCATGCTCATCTAAGGCTATCAACGTGCCATTATTTTGTTGCACAAGGAATCTCCTGCCCTCTTTTATGCTTCTCTCTTACTTGCTCTGCTTGTACATGTTGCTTAGCCTCTCTTTGTGTGTATGTGTGTGTGTGTGTGTGTGTGTGCGCACCAGGTGGATTGCTGCTGATAACACTTCCTGCAAGTAAGTGCTTCTACTTATACACTCCTATATTCTCTTTCAGTGTAGCATTTCTTATGTTTACTGGAAGTTTATTTCCAAATATGTAAATTTAGGAGTGTTTTTATGCCACTCAGAATAAGCAAGTGTCCCTTTTGTGCTTTTTCGGATATTACCTTTCATGTAGTGTGTTATATAGCCTAGCTGTTTAGATCTGCAAAGTTTCAAAGATCAAAATCAAATTTTGTCTCCTAAAAGAAAGAACCAATTCTGAACTGCATGAAACGAGTCATCAGTAACTCCAGTCATACTTCCTGTACAAACCTACGTATGGTTTGTAACAAATTTGCATAATGCCCGCCTATGGTTTTCACTGGCTGCCAATGAACAACAACGCTATCGTTACTGTATACAAGCACTAAGGGAGGCTCCAGAGCTGAAATTCAGATTTGTTTAGTTTCTGACATGCGCTGTAAGAGGTAGACCAATCACAACAGACTGGGCCATCTGACCAATCAGAGCAGAGTAGCTATCGGAAAGTAGGGGTTTAGAAAGACTGAGGGCCCTATTTTAATGATCTGAGCGCATGGTCTGAGGCGCAGGTGCACTTAGGGTGTGTCCGAATCCACTTTTGCTAGTTTAACCACGGAAAAAACGGTCGGCGCACCAGGCGCATGGTCCAAAAGGGTTGTACCTAGTCTCTTAATGAGTCATGGGTGTGTTTTGAGCGTAATGTGCAATAAACCAATCAGAATCTCATCTCCCATTCCCTTTAAAAGCCAGTTGCGCTTGCACCATGGCGGATTCGCTATTTACATGGTGGAATTTGCAAGCGGAAAGACTGAACGCTTCTCCAGAGAGGAATCCTTTTATTTTTAATATTTGGCATGTTTGTGTGCTGCTGCGTGTTTGTGTGCCCTGTGTGTGTAATAAGCAGACTGTATGCGCGTTGTGCACCCGCCTATAGGCGCACATTACTAACGCACCATTTAAATAACACAAAAATACTGTTGGTCAGTGGCGCAGTCGTTTTCAGTTGCCTCAAAATAGCAATGCGCAAACAATGCACCTGAGCACACCTCGTTTTCAGTCCAGCACGCCCATGGGGAACAGATGGGTGTGA
The DNA here is from genome assembly GCA_039654105.1 of Coreius guichenoti. NCBI lineage: Eukaryota > Metazoa > Chordata > Actinopteri > Cypriniformes > Gobionidae > Coreius > Coreius guichenoti. The sequence goes on along the minus strand of CM077180.1, from coordinate 30,238,109 downwards.
GTGCATTTGCTATATAAACAACGTGGCGCTGGACGTGAAAATGATAACTGCGTCGGGCTGAAACTAGCAAAAAACACTTGCCGCACACCTGGCGTCACATTGCGCCGGGTGTATGATAGGGCCCTGAATCCTTGATTGAACCGTTTCAGACACTGTGAGAAAAGAGGTGATGCTGCAATGTATATTATGAGAAAATTAAAGTGTTTTTTGACCTTTGATGCATGTAAACCTATTGTAGGAGACCTCTAAAACAAAATTAGGAACCTTTAAAATAGCATAATCGGGGCAGTCTGTCATGGTCTGATACATGCTTGTTTTCTAGGATGTTTGGATTTGTTGCACGGCGCAGTGGTGGTTTGGGAAACGTGTGTCACCTGTTTGCAGAGCTCGACCCAGAGCAGCCAGCCACAGCCATTGTGAACTTCATCAATAAAGTCATGCTGGGACCTAAACAGCTGCGAAAATGAACACAGTATAGAGAGATGGAGAAAAACAAAAATGGAGAGAACAAAGGAAAAGAGGGTAGTGCAGTGGATATATAAGTCAGTGTTACATTTATACACAAAATCAGGAGTGTTTGTCATTAGGATACAAAAAAAACTTTTATGACAACTCAGAAGCTTCCACTTTTTCTGTCATGTTCACATGTGCAATAAGGTCAGGTTAAAATTGAGTGCTTTATGAAGTGATTTTAAATTATGTGCCTTTTATTAAATAAAAATAAATTATATGAGAAAAACAACAAATGGACATTTTCCTGGTAAAGTATATCTAATGGATAAATAAATGACAGAGAAAGTTTTTTAACTCTCAAACCTATTTTGGGTTGAGTAAATGGGCCTTTTTAATCCTACCACTCAGGATGCCAAAGTGTATGACTGTGTTCTGTTTTTATTTTCATCGATTTTCATTAGACGTCCTTGTGTGTTTATGTTTTCAGTTAAATGGTCAGAATGTTTTGGTTGTTTGTTTTCTATTCGAAATGGCCTTTACAAGACAATCATATTTTTAGCAACTGATGCATTTTTAAATTCATACTTTTTGGTATTTAAATAAAATATTAATAAAAATGGAAAACGCCTAGACTCTCCTTTTTTATATAAAGTATCTGATTTCCAGTTCTTTAATAAAGGTTGGCAGTCATGTTTTTTTCCTGTTCTAAATTTGTTAATCATGTTGTGTATCACTTTCTTATGTTCAGTACTGACAAGAACTGCTAGTCTTTGCTTGTTGTCAGTTAAGCATAGTTTGCTTAGGTGTGGCATACAATCCTAAACTTGATCTTATGAATAAAGCCATTTAATTAGGCTTAATACAATTTATTTCCTAGTAACCAGCAGACTGTAATCAAAATAGGAATTGTGTGCTCTGCAAAGTGTAAATTAACAATATATTCTTATTAAGTTTGGACATTTGCAACATTTTGTTTAATCCTCATTCTGGTAATAGAGCTAAAAAAAAAACAAGCTTTTTTATTAATAATTACTGAACGAGATGGACTAACACAAATTATTTCATATTTACTCATTTTCTTACTGTGACGTACTTGTTTACAAGAATCGCCATTGCAACAAGGCATCAACTGAGGGGCTGTTTACATTGTGCTGATGTAAATTTATTTTACTGTCACAATTTCTGATGACTTAAATACCAGCTATCAAATATAAAAACCAGCCCATCCTCGTCGATATATTAAATATGAGCATACTCTCGAGTCACTTCTTGAAGACAATGTCAATGCCTGTTTTGTAAACATACACGTGCTGAATTATCATTTCATGGAGGTACATCGCTGATGTTTTGCACTTGGGTTTTCTAATTCAACACGACATAGCGTTTGTTTTCAATCTTCGACTACGGTGGATTTCTCTGCATTTTCAAAAGGACGAGGTCCCACCGAGATTTGAACTCGGATCGCTGGATTCAAAGTCCAGAGTGCTAACCATTACACCATGGGACCGCACTGCCGCGAGGAGCGACTTATCGATATATATTCAAAGTGTCGTATGCGTGGTGTTATGTACAATTGTATTGTATTAAATTGTGCATGTGTATATGTGTGTTTATTGTGAATTTCCTTTCGGGCATATATATATATATATATGGTGCTTGGCTATCTTATTTCGCTACGACCTCGTCAATGCTGCAGGTTCACGCAAACCAACAGTATTTTTAGCTTGTTAAATTGTTTTAACCGTTGTATAAGTTATAACCTACCAACTTTCATATTCTATTTATCAGCTTATTTTTTGCTTTCTTTTATTTATAGTATTGCTAATATATCGTCTCATGTCGAATTTTGTTGTGCTTAAGCGACATTTAACTGTTGAAGCTCATCTGTACATAAGTAAGTGGCGCGAACTGAAGGCAAATCTATCACACACACACAATATCCCCTATCGAAAAGGGCTTTAATTGTATTATTTACTTATTTATACCTTTCTACCATGCACATCATATTGTTACAAACCGGTTTGCCCCTTTAATTATCGTGAAATCTCAAATCAAAACAAGAAATGACTGTCGTGCACGAACAATCCACGGTGTTTACTTACAATTTAATTGTGACAAAAAATCTGCAGCAGGTTCTTCAAGCATTAGCATGAGTCATATTTGAGGCTGAAAACCGTATTTATTTTGGTCATTTTTTTCCACTGTTTATCCAAACTTTTCTCCAGGAAATCAAATGATTCTTTTTTTTTTCGTTCTGCCATTTATGATAACAAGATGTAGCAATAAAGATGAGTGTTTTTGTCTTTCTGTTTCCCTTTTTGGCTAATCTAAAATATATATATATTTTCATTACTAAGGGTCAAATAACGGTCTAAAAATAATTTTTGGTAACACTTTATTTTACAGTGCCTTGTTTTACATGTTACATGTACTTACTAATATTAATATATGTATGCCTATACACAATTACAATACACAATAACTAACCGTGTTATTCATTAAAATTACTTACTTATTTGTGTAATTACACAGTAACAAGGAATAAAGGGTTACACTTTATTTTAAGTGTCATTGTTACAGTGTATATTTAAGTACTGAGTAATATTTAGTAACTATGTGTACATACTATAGGGTTAGGGTAGGATAAGGGTTTGGTTTAGGGTTAGTTGCATGTGATTGTGCATAATTTACTGTTATTACTATGGTAAGTACATGTAACATATGTAAACAAGGACACTGTAAAATAAAGTGTTACCCTAAATGCTAGCTATGAATCCGACAAACAACTCATATTGCACAACAATAAAGCATATACAAAGCATACTGTATTAATACTATTGCTGTTTACAAAGTATATGGCTGATAATCTTTTATTGTTTAGCTTAAAAAAAAGTAAAAATATTTTAAGGCATGTTATTATATGATTTCCATGCAGAATCCCGATTGGCTGGGTGTCCTTGACATTTGACCTAAAATTAAGTAACATTATGTTCCTCACACATTTCAGCGTGATCTTTATAGTCTCAGGTTATTACCTGTTACATGACTGTAACCGTCAGAACATTTTGTGCATTAGAAATGCGAGTCGCTCAGGATCCTTTGTGTTCAGCATCGCAGTAAATGCCAACAAAGAAGCTTTAAGGACCCCCTGCAGTTTTCTGACAAAATAAGAGCTTGATGGTTTAATGGTTAAAATTTCAGAAATTTAAGAAATTCAGATGTTAATGTTTTCTAGAGTTATTAATTCTTTCCAAATAGAGCTATTCAATTATTCTGGAAATTCCTGTATTTTCTTTTTTCATATCAAAATTTGTGTCACAGAAAAACAAAATATTGCTCTTATGTCAGTTATTTTCCAATATATAGGCTATTATAATTCAGATTTTATGAAACACACACATCAATCCAATTATTTAGTGTTTATGTGAACCTTATGTTCTGAATCATCAATGAGAATGATTACATTCACAATAAAACAAAAGCTGTCCACGTAAACACAGCTACTGTTCACCGTTCAAGCCGCTGATGTAAACTGTTGCATGAAAAATACAGTTCAATATTTACTGGAAATGCAGTGAAAATACCAATGAATTCCTTAAATGTTTTTAAGGAATTGATGATGAGATGAGAAAGACATTGTTTGTGGGGTTAATGTAGGCATCTTGACTGTGAGTGAGGACACCAGAGACGATAGTGTCTTGTTACGTCCCAGGACGTATTGTTTTTTTTTTTGTGCATTATGTTTCGGGATGTGATAAAGGTTATTGCTATGTGTATTGCTGTTTCTCCTTTTCCCTCTTATTCCTCCATGGCTGAATCCGAAATCGCCCCCTAAACCCTCAATCACTATTCCCTAGGTTAGTCCACTAATACAGTTCAGTTGAAGGAGTGAATGAAAACGAGTGAGTGAATTCGGACAGCCGTTGTGTGTACATCAGCTGTACACTCGTTATTGCGGTGCAATGTGGGATTGAATGAGTGCACTCAATAACGTCCACTATGGTTTCGGACACCACTACAAATGGCTGTCCCCTCAAATAATGCCCTATTTGAGGGTATAGGGGGCGATTTTGGATTCAGCCCATGTTTTCAGCTAACAGGTATTAACGACAGCCACCTGATCCCAATAACCTTGTTGGTTTCCCTACTGCTTGTGATTGGCAGATGACTGGAAGAAAGAGGTATAAAGCTTCAGTGCTCATTTGCTGCATCCCAATTCAGAGGCTGCATCCTTTGAAGGGTGCATTCGAAGGCCGATTGCGTCACCGTGGTGCGATGAAGGCTATCCCAATTCGAAGGCTCCTTTTTTAAAATTCTTTATTTATTAGACATTTAAACTTTTTAAACTATTTACAACAAAGCCCAATCCGCCCACAATCATAAGATATAGAGATAAGACTTAATAAAAATAATATAGATAAATAAATTTGACAAAAACGAAGGCTCCTTCAAATGCAGCCTCTAAATGCGTTATTCGTTTTCCGTGAAATGAAGGATACAACAGATGGATCCTTCACAGCCTTGCCTACCCCAGAATTCATTGCGCAAAGAAATTGCCGAATTACACTTTTAAACGCAAGTATTGAGTTTCAACTTACTCAAATATCTAATGATACAAATGTAAAAAACTATTTTTTAAAAACTTTAAAGCGGTTCAAATGTTGACATATCTTACTAAGATGCGATTATACATAGTTTATACTCTTTATTATATACATAAATGGACCATGGCGAACATATTTAGACAGTATGTGAACCCTTTTTTGTTTTCAGACAGTTTAATATAACTTTTAAAATAGTCTAGTACAAGCATGACTGTCACTCATCAACGGCAGCTTGCAAGGCGACAAGAACAGTCCTCCGTAGGCTAGACCGTCCTCAGTCTGTCCTTCGTGGGCTTCAAAGTCCAAGTCCTTCGAAGGATGCAGCCTTTGAATTGGGACAGAGCCATTGAAAAGAGGGAAGAGACTGAATTGAGCAATTTTGTGTGGAGAGGGTTCCTTTCTCCTGCCCCAGACCCAGTGGTTGTGGTTAATGATAACTTTGAATACTGAATTTGTTGTCTAATTATATGATCGGTGTGCTGTGTGCCACTGAACATTGAATTGTAAGAAACTTCTCTTTAATTACTGCTCTTTGCCAACTTTTGTTTAATAGTTTTCTTCTATTTTTGGTTTAGTTAGGAAGATAAGGAAGTTCCCTATATTTATTTATTTTTTCTTTGTTGAGCAGGCAAGTTTTTCTTTAACCATAGAAAGAATCAGATTTGTTATTTTGTCTTAACCCCCTCCTGAGACTATATGACTATTTCTGTTTGTTCTTTATTTCTTACTAAAATAAAAGACAAAATTTCATTTGACCAGATTAAGTGTCTTGGTTGTAGTGCTGGGCTTGGAGACTTTACATTATAATTTGTGACCCTGGACCACGAAACCAGTCATAAGGGTCAATTTTTTTAATAAGCTTTCCATCGATGTATGGTTTGTTAGGATAGGACAATATTTGGCCGAGATACAACTATTACTAAAATCTGGAATCTGAGGGTGCAAAAAAATCTAAATATTGAGAAAATCGATGAAGTCCTTAGCAACGCATATTACTAATAATAATACATTTTTGATATATTTACGGTAGAAAATTTACAAAATATCTTAATGGAGCATGATCTTTACTTAATATCCTAATGATTTTTGGCATAAAAATAAAATCTATAATTTTGACCCATACAATATATTGTTGGCTATTGCCACAAATATACCCGTGGACTTATGACTGGTTTTGTGGTCCAGGGTTACATTTGTCAGATACACTTTTCCAAATAAGTAAGTAAAACTCAAAAAAGCCTATGAACAAAATATTATTTAATAATTTAAATAACTTATTTGTGTAATTACACAGTAACAAGAATACCTTAAAATAAAGTGTAACCCCAGTTTTATCTCATTTTACACAACTCTTAATTGAATTTATGTACTAATCTAAATGCTAACTATGAATCCGACAAACAACTCATATTGCACCACAGTAAAGCATATAAAAAGCATTAATAATATTGCTGTTTACAAAGTGTATTGCTGATAATATTTTATTGTTTATAGCTTTAAAAGAAAAAGTAAAAGTAAAAGTATTTTAAGGCATGTTTTTATATGATTTCCATACAGAATCCTGATAGGCTGGCTGCCTTTGACCTTTGACCTAAAATGAAGTAACATTCTATGTTCCTCGCACATTCCAGCGTGATCTTTGTAGTCTCTGAGAGGTTATGACCTGTTACATGACTGTAACCGTCAGAACATTTTGTGCATTAGAAATGGAGAGAGGAGAACAAAGGTTTTGGAAACAAGGGACTATGATCTTAGTCTTTAGCAATTGCAGGAGACTATAATGAGAGGGATCTTTTATTGGTGAACACCATGACAGAGTCATCTGAAGGTCACAAGACCATTAAAGCACACAGATTCACATATTACTTTGCTAATAGTGTAATGAGATGGTACCTATTTCACAAGCCTCTGAATCTTTTATTTCTCTTTGCATCTCTGTTTTAAGTGGATGTACAAAGAATGCTCAGTACCCTAAACGTGCCCCTCTATATTTCCAGACAATAGCCCATATGTTCCGGACAACGGCCCCCTCGCTGTATATTTTACTTCCGTTCATGTCTCTACGATCTTTCTTTCGCTACGTCACTCCATCACGTTTCTCTCCCTTTATCTCAACATTCACCATCAATCATACTGCTCAGATATCATATAAACACAAATGCATGCATACAAACATGACACAGATCCATTCTTCTCTCACTGGGTGCCACAGGGATGAATTTCCCCATGTGATCAGGCTAACACAATCAAACTTGTATGCTATTTTTTTCTTATAGCCTGCATACACAAGCGAACACAACATTGTGCTCTGCGTTCAAGGCCTAAAACAGAAGCCTCTGCTATACTACTCAGACAGACACACCCAAAAAAACATGAACTCATCTCCTTACAAACCAAAATATTATATTTAAAAAGACTGGCCGTCATAGATGGCTGAACATTTCCATGAATTACTGCGGTTACTGTAGTGACTGGAATCGCATACTGCTATTAGGTTAAGTAGGTTATTGGCTCGGCCATAAATTGTTTCGTGTTGTATTTATGTTTTTCTTAAAGGAACAGTAAAATACAATAATAATAATAATAATAATAATTCCTCTCATCATTTACTCACCCTTATGACTTTTTCTCCCCACGGACCACAAAAATAGAGAATAAGGCAGAATGTTAGGGAATGATAGCCTTTTTATTTACATACAATGAAAGTGAATAGTACATTGTCCGAGGCTGTCATTCTCCATAACATCTTTTGTGTTCCAAAGAAGAAAGTCGTGTTTGCCACAACAGGATGCGTAAACGATTTTTAATTCATTTACAAATGCCGAATTAAGTGGCTGACACACATTTCTCATTTATACACGAACATAATGCTCGACCTCATGCGGACAAACTGTTTACCTCGTTGATGCCTCTGACGTCACGACACACCCCTCGCGCGCGTGAGTGTGTGTGAGTGAGTGAGTGTTTATGTGCGCGCGCAGTCGCTGCCAGTGAATGCAGTGGGGTTCGTGCGTGCGTGTGAGTGTGTTTTGCTTGTGGAATGTGGGAGTTGTCCCCACGCGCATTACGAACAACCGACCTGTCCAAACAGTGCGCGCGTGGCAGAGGATGTCACACCAACCAAAACAGCGGACGAACGCTCACAGCACAGTCTTTGGAGGAAAATCCGCCGTACAGGGTAGAGTCGGGGCGGGGCGTAATTACACGGAGTCCCATCTATTTAGGGTCAAGTACAACATTTTTACAGTCCTAACCAGCGTGGGTTCAAAGTTTGTTTTGTGCCCGGAAACTGCGAATCACCCACAGGGCGCCGAGCCAGTGCTTTCAGACGCGACCGATGTTTTTGTACTATTTGTCTTTAGTTAATCCAGAGACTCGCGAGATGGAATGGATTGCAAAGCTGCAATAGCCAGCGTAATTTGTTAGCATCTCATCGACTAGCTCCTCAGAGGCTCGATCGCGAATACGGGGCTGCGGTGCGGCTGGACGCGGAGCGAGGCGACCCTCTGCAGGCTGCGCTGCCGAGGCGGTGGGCGTGTTTTCTCGGCGTGCTAGCATGTGAGCTGGCGCCAAGTTCTCGGCGTGAAAAAAAAACAAGATTTACAAGTTACGGGCTAGAGTGAAGCAGCAAAAGTCGCATCACGCTTGATCGGAAAAGTTGCACGCAGGTACGAAGCGAGCTGTTTACTCTAACACACACTATTATCAAAGTGAACCTTGTGCTCACACTAATGCAATTCAAAACAAAAGCTGCTAGTCTGCTAATGTTAGGTAACCTACTCAAGTGACTGTTTTTAACATGGCACATGAGATCCAGTTAGAGAGAGCGAGAGAGTGAGTTAATGTGGGTAGTTCATGTGCGAAAACACGTTTGTCTCTAATATACCTGTTTGTTTCTTTATTCGTTGTGTGTTTGATGCATCTCTCTCGTTGCACTGATTGAATGCAATTTAAACGCCGATCTTGGCAAGTTATACAACGTGGAAAACTTTGCACATGCCTCCAAGTACAGATAGTTCAGAATAATGACTCAAAGCAGAATATTAGTTCTAATGATAATTAATAATATTCAAAACAATAAAAAAGCGTGTTATGAGTTTGATTGTATAGCTGCGTATCGTCTCATATGTTGCAGTAATTTGTAACTGCGACATCATGCAGCCACAGCGACAATATCGCTTCTATAGCTTTACCAGCACTTTTAAAGTAACTGCTTTGGAGATTTAGCTCACTTTTCTAACCAAATACTGTAATCTGAGATATACTGAACTACGAATTCATTACAAAAATGCAGGTTTTAGTGTACTGATTCAAACCGGATACATATTTTTTTATAGCTGTGTTTGCGGTATCATATCATATTATAATAGTTTTCTTTGATAATATTACCATACATGAATGCATTTGTAATGCTTAATAGATCATTAGTTAATATGCATTAGAATAGTTACAATGTAATTAAACTTTCATTCATATGCTTTCACATACGTGTATGTTTAAATGTACATTAAGACATATGGTATGCACTTGCCTATTTGTCTATAATGTTTCATTTTAAGTTAAAGTAATTATTCCAATTAAATATTTTTTAATTGCTGTCCTAATTATATACATTATTATTGTAATATACACAATATAATTAGAAAAAAGTGCATATTAATTTCCTGATGGAGGTCTACATGGTTTATAAAACCTTATGATGAAAGTGAAACATTATAAAAATGCTTTATTAAAAACCTAACAATGGTAATAACCCTGCTATGTAAATTATATTAACCTCAGCAGTATTATTAAACATAATGCCCTTGTGGAGAGAGAGAGCGTGTGACTCACATGAAAGCACATTGTGCTGTTGGTATGTTGAGAATCTGTTGTAGTCCGCATAGTTTGTTTAACATGTCTGTTTAACTGGGCTAGGACTTTTTTCAGCGTTCCTACACTGTAAAAAATAAAAAACGGAAAATGTACTGGTCATTTTCTGTCAGGACATTATGCAGTAATTTTACGGATATTTCCGTTAACCCTAAAACACAACACAATGCATAATTCAAAATGCAAGAAAAACAATATGGAAAAAATCTTTCTTTTTTTTTCACAGTGTAATGGACAACTAGTTAGGGCATGTCAGACAAGCATGGTCAAAAGAAAAATACCTGGCCATATTTATTCCCATATTTCCTATTTTTTTCTGGTTTTATGTCAGGTACTAGACCTTCAAAATCAACTTGCTTACCCTTGTCCCATGTTTGATTGGCTAATAGATTAGTTGACTAGGACTAGTTGTATCAAATAATGTGTTTGTGTATTGTGTGACTGTAATGCATTTCTTAAAAGTGGTTGCTTTGTGAATGATACTTCATTGTGAAAATTCATGGTTGCTGTTTTCTAATTTGAGTGGAAATAGTATGAGATATCCAACCATGTAACAAGATTAGATGTGATACCCTGAAGAGATTTCAAAGCCCTCTTTTCCTTTTATTCAGTACCACTGTCGTTTGTATGTAACTACCATTTAAAAGTTTGGAGTCAGTAATTTTTTTTCAAACTCTTATTCAGTAAAGATGCATTAAACTGATCAAAAAGACAGTAAAGTTTATGGTGTTTCTGTCATGAATAAATGCTGTTCTTTTGAACTTTCTACTCATCAAAGAATCCTGAAAAAAATCTCTCATGGTTTCCACAAAAAATATTAAACATTTATGATAAAAACAAATGTTCCTTGAGCACCAAATATGCTGTTAGAATGATTTCTGAAGGATCATGTGACACTGAAGACTGGAGTAATGCTAAAAATTCAGCTTTGCCATCACAGGAATAAATTACATTTTAAAATATATTAAAATAGAAAACAGTTATTTTGAATTGTAATAATATTTCACATAATTACTGTTTTTACTGCATTTTTGATCAAATAACTGCAGCCTTGGTGAACGTTTCTTCTTTCTTGGTGAGAATTTTTGTTTTTCAAAACATTAAAATGTTTGATCTGTAATGTATACATACACACACTATATATGCACACATATCAATTTTTTTCCTCTTTCTCTTAATTTTTGTTAGTTTTATTTGATTATCAGTGCAGGAAAAGTTACTAAAAATACATGGATTTGTTTTGTGTGGAGCTCCAGAATGTACCACAGTAGGAAAATCTAAATGACTCTATACGGGACGTTTACATGTTCAGTATGTTCCAGAATTCCCATGCACCTGTATATTATGTTCACAATCATGAAACAACATGTTTCTGAGCTTGTGCCATACTGGACTTCCTTTGTACACGTCTTGCATTGAGCAAGACTAAAGACAGTAGGTTGCACTGATGATATGTTTCTTTTGTTTAAAGGAACTGGATTGTGATGTTTAGGTTGTTATTGTGGCGGTGCTCATTTCAGAGGCTGGAATGTGTGGGCCTGTGTGTAGTTTCTGTAACTCTAGGCAGAAGCTGTGAGGCCTTGACTGTAGCCCTGTAGAGAGGCCCATTGAAGGGGAAGTTGGCTCTGTATGTGTGTGTATGCGTGTGTGTGCATGCAGACCACTGGGATTGGACACAGGGTAGAAAGACCCCCTGTACGGAAGGAGGGAAAAGGGAGGAAAGAGGAAGGAGGAGTCAGTTACACTTTTCTGGTCATGTGTGTGTTCCTGCCCCGTGTTTTGCATGAGCAGAGTGAGTGGTCGCGTTATGGCAAGGGTAACCAAAGACGAATACGTAAAGAGACTATTAACAGCTGAGAAAGATTTCTCATTAGTAAACAGCCTAATTTTGACTTCAGGCCATATTGTAATGTAACTTGAACATTGTTGGTCTGATGCTTGTTTGTTTACTGTGGCCAATGTTTCACAGTGCTATCTTTGTCTTTGCATCTTTTTATAAATAATATTTGTTTGCTTATGGTGAATTTAACAGTTCAGAAATAATTGATGTTTAGTGTGTGGAGGTTTTTCAGCATGATGGAATGATAAACGATTAATGTATTGTCTTTGTGCAGCATATCTCCAGCTACTGTGGATTGGTACTATTTGCTCAGATGCTTGACATTGCTATATATGGCTTCACTAAACCTACATGGGCTGAGAATCAAATAGACTGAAATAACACAGCAAATGTATGATCATTTTTTGAATTTCTTTCCCTTGCATTGTTTTCTATGATTGAGATTCTATGATTATTTTTCTATGCAAAATAACAGTCAGTCAGTCATTATCATGAAGCAGAGGGATTTTGTATCACCCTAATTACATATTTACCAAACAAATACTTAAATTATAATTATAAAGTTTAGTGGTCATTACACAAAAATAACGCCACAATTGGCCAATCAGAGGTAGATGTTGCTGAGGCTCAATTGAGGTTCTTCTTAACAATGTCTTATGTTGTTTTCACACATGGTTTTAACTGCGGTATGTCTACGTCATCAACAAGATGTACATTTTTCCCTTATTTGGCAAGTTTTCTGAGATTTAAGTAATGCAAACAATACAAATAAAAAAAGGAATCCTGAGGTTAAAGTACAATAAAGAGGAAATGAGAATTGCAGCATTCTCCACTGTATTAAAGAGATTGTTTACCCAAAAATGTAAATTCTATCATCATTTACTCACCCTCATGTCATTCCAAACCTGTGTGACTTTCTTTTCTTCACTGGAACATAAAAGAAGACATTTTGAAGAAGAGAACGGATAGTTTTTGTTACCTTTTTGGGTGAACTATCCCTTTAAGTTGTGTTTATGCAAAGATTTTTGTCTTTTGAGGATGTGATGTTGGCCTACATGGATTGAATTTGTGTTTCTCCTCAAGTTTACCACATTTCTTGTGGTTAAATCTAAACCAGCTTGATTTCTAGGAATATATCGGCTGTTCCGGCTCCTCAGCGGTATGTTAATGTAAATGCTGCCAGTGGTTAAGCATCTACTGTAAACAATTACTTATGTTTACATAATGTGTAGGATTTTTAGCCTATGCAAATGGAAATTTCCTGAAAGAATCCGACAGAAAAATTACTTTACCATGTCCTCATAGAGTGTTGCTTGGCATGAGTCTAAGTTTGTATTTGTGTGGTGTACTTGTGGAATTTTGTGTGTTGTGTATGTGAGAGAAAGACTTTGTGCGCGAATGTGTGACAGTGTTATAATCTGGCAGTGTGTTTCCAGTCAGGTTCGTTTGAGGACAACAGCAGTTTTGTGTGTTCTGGACCCGAACTGACCCTACTGGCTCTGCGCATTACACATACGCACACATTTCCTTGGCGTGCGTGTGTGTGTGTGTGGAGGAAATGTGTAGGACAGTTTGTCTCAAAGTCTCTGTCTGTTTTTATGGGTCTGCTGATCGTTCTTGCATTATTGCCGTCTACAGCAGTTTGCCGGGTTGCTCCAAGTGTGAGAACATTTCTGCGGAGCTTTAGTATGTGCTGTTGTATGTGTTCCTGTGTTTTCCACATGGTCTCTATGCCAGGCCTGGCATTCCTGCCATGTGAGTCTGTCTCTGTCTGTTGTCATAGCTAATGAAGGTTTATGAAACCCTGACAGCATCTCTGTCCTGTCCTGCATACAGGCGTCCCTCCACCTCTGCTGTGAGGGCTGGGGCGCTTTTCTCTGTTTACTTAAATTTATGACCTAACTATGCCTAAATGTTGCACTAGTTACAAAGTCGAACCACATTCTGCAGTTACTAGAAGTATTTATTGCGAAGGAGCCATAGTTACCTATGACAATTGAGGTATCACCATAGCTACATGTCATAGAGTTACTATAGCATGAACACTGTATGTTACACAATAACCACTGGCAATATGTTATGGAATATGCTAATCATGGTTATCCGCAATGACTTTGCTCTTTGCTTTTTTGTTTTGTTTTTGAGAAGGAGGTCAAAGTCAATTCTTAGTCAATCCTTGTTTTCAATTTTGATTAAAAGATAATGTTCATGCATATTATTTTTATGCTGATCTTATGTTTAATCATGGTGCACAATGCACATCATGTTCTTTTTAAATGATAAACAGGCCATTGCACTCACAACCAGGTCATCCTTCTGAAGAGGGACAGTCTTTCTCGTACACCTTGGCCTACATACTTGTTAGTGCTATGTGATGCTTCAGTCAGTTCAATCATTAACTCTGCACTACCTTAAAGGGCATCACGGTCAAACATATAGTGAGGCCACAGTCAAAGTGTCATGCCGTCTTCACATGTCCAGACCTAAAATATCCCAAGTGTTCTCAGATTTCCTAAGATGCTATGTGGCATAAATGTGGAACATTAACCGGACTGCCCAATTAAGACACATTTAACATTTTCTGAAAGTCTGTTATCTCCTTCATGCTATGTGTGCATTGATAACAAGAGCCATATACTGAAGCAAGTGTGAATAGCGGAGATGTGGCATGTGCATTGTGCACAGTCCAGAATCTCAACAAAACACAGTGTACATACACAGTTAATGATTTTGGAGACTTGTGAAAGCAAGGGCTAAATTGTGTGTTTAGCATCCTTTTGAGAAGGAAAGAGAATTCTGCAAGACTTTCAGCATCAAAATCTTGTTTTGGTCCCACTTTATATAAAGTGTCAAACTATGTACTAACATTTCAATTAATAATTTGATACAATGCACTTATTGTGTACATACATGTTTTTACAGTGTGCGGTTACACTTTATTTTAAGGTGTCTTTTTTACACTGTAATTATAGGTTTATGTTTAAGTACTGAGTAATATTAAGAAACTACTTGTACTTACTATAGGTTTAGGATTAGGGTTTGGTTTAGAGTTAGTTGCAAGTAATTATGCATGATTTACTGTTATTACTATAGTAACTACATGTAACATATGTAACAGACACTGTAAAATAAAGTGTTACCCATTGTGCTTTCTTATATTTAAAAAGTACCAGCATGTAATTACAGCTGTAATTAGTTTCTGTAATAACATCTATAATTACACTGTTGACGCTTCCCTTACACTTTAAGCATAACCATACCACCAAACCTGTTCACAATCTTTCCCGTATCCCACCTCAATAGCAGGAAGTGAACATTGTACCTAACAATTATGATGTTAGAACATGGTAGTTAAAGACACCTAATATGAAGTACGACTAGGGCTGCGTGATATATATCGTTTTAGCATCAATATCGCGATGTGCGCAGCTGCAATATTCACATTGCAGGATGTGAGATGTCAAATATAGGGATCGTTGATCCGTACAGACCAGGCACCACGATTCGAAACGCACGTGATTCTCATGTATTGCAAAGTTTAACCATAATAGATCAAAAGTTTTCATTTGCACGTTTTTTTAGGTCCTGTAATTTTTAACATTTAATTGATTTTAAACCATTCAAGTGCAAGAAAACGCGAAAGAGAACTTGTACAGATTCACAACCCCTACAAAATCACCCCAATCATTCTAGAATGATTCATTCTTTCCAAATAGAGCTATTCAAGTCATCTGGTGAAATTGTTTTTATATTGCAGAAAAACAAAATTTTGCAATGCCAGTTTTTTCCCCAATATCGTGCAGCCCTACGTGTGACCCTTTTTTTTTTACCATCAGGTGAATAGTATTATTAAATGGATTTCCCGGGAGTTGCCAAACATGGTCCTATCCTTCTGTCTTTTTGTGTTGCACCTTAAATGTTAAGCTCATTTTAGCTTATTTTGTGTAATGTGGAGCATTGCTCATAATATTAGTTGGTGAGGACCATATTGTATAGCAAGGCTAATCAGTCATACAGCTCACTTCACTCAGTCTACTTTATTATTTAAAAGATATTTTTTTCCACAGGCTGTTGAGAAATTAGGCTCAATCCAGAATAAAGAAACGCAATGACTTTTTTCCTGCTCTTGACTGCACAGATATGCGAATGCTTATGTAAGCATGTGTAAAGTAAAAATGACTTAAGTTTATATCTTTATCATTACTTTCTTTGAAATAAATACCACTTTGTTTTGTATTTCCTTATATAATGACAGACACATTTAAACAATCATTTGGGACCACTGTAGTTTATTAAGCAGTTTTTTTTGTTAATTGTTTTTGTTTTTTGTTGAATTTTTGTTAATTGTTTATTTATTCATTTTAATTTGATTTATTATTTTATGATTTACTTCCATCTACCTTTGTTGAAGACGTCTGAATATTGACAATCAAAAACAATCATTATCATAACTGGAAAAGCCAAGAAAAATAACAACGTCCATCTGCAGGTTACCTTCAAAAATATGCACATAAGTAGTGCCATGTTTATGGCTGACTGCCAACTAAATCTTCACAAACGGGGGATTGCAAATGTTTCACACATTTTGAATAGATGAATAAATGAACAGCCCAATTTAGATAAATGCATCATTATGTGCTGAAGTGTTTTGAAATGTTTTATTAGTGTGAGTTTTCTGTGTGCAATAGAATAACTTTCTCTTGAAGAGGTCATGTCATGTGTGCGCGTGTACTAGGCCTGAACTGGTATTTCTGTTGTGGAACTTGCACTAGGCCTATATGAAGTAGATATTTTTCAGTTGAAAGATTTTGCGCTTTTACAGAACAGCTCACAAAAAGGAGTGAAAACAGGATAAGCGTGACATCACTCTCTATGCCAAGTTGTGTTTGTTTGGTTTGCGCGGTTCCTGTTTGTACACACAGAATCATGATGTCCCTGTGACCTTTCACATAGATCTCCTCTTCATTGCTGGTCACATTTACTACATTAGTGAAAGGGTTAACCGTGTGCTATTATCTTATACACATTTATTGTGACAATATTCTTATCACCTGATGCTTTTTAGCTGTTGGAGTTGGCATGTCACTGTGACCTCTGACTCATTTCAGCACGGCTGCTCCTCCTTATGGGTTGTTCTATCGAGCTATAATGATTTTATGTTTATGTGTTTGCTGACCTTGTTCTTTTTTTATTTTTTGAAAAAAGCTTTCGATGGAGATATCGAAGCTGACATCTGTTTGTTTTCATTTGCACGGTCTCCTACAACCACTCCGATCCTCCGAGCGGTCCAGCCCTTCCTCAGTAGCACTGATAGCTAATTAATATTCCCCTCTATCTCGTACGCTCTTTATCAATGCGCATACATTAGTGATGCTTATATAAAGAACTCTGTTTTTCCCCCATTCGGTTTGTTATACTGGTCTCATGGCTTTAATCAGAATGATATATTGTACTATTAAAGGACTGTTAATTATTCAACACTTGCTAAAGAATGTCAGTTATGATTTGTGGTTTTGTTATGTCACAGTGCTAAAGAAATAGGGAAGTTCCTTTTTGTTTTTGTTTTTTCTGCCTCACATAAACTACCGGTCAAAAGTTTGGAATAATTAAGACTTTTAAATGAAAGAAGTCTCTTCTGCCCACCAAGGCTACATTTATTTGATCAAAAATACAGTAAAAACTGTAACATTGTGAAATCGTATTACAATTTAAAATAGATGTTTTCTATTTTAATATATTTTAAAATGTAATTTATTCTTGTGATGACTAAGCTGAATTTTCAGCATCATTACTCCAGTCTTTAGTGTCACATGATCCTTCATGCTGATGTGGTGCTCAGGTTTTATCAATTATTATTATTATTATTATTGGTGCTCAATTATTAATAATAAGATAATGTTTCTTATTTTCAGTGTTGCTTAGTATTTTTGGACAATGTGATACTTTTTTTCAGGAAGAATAGGAAGTTCGAAAGAATAGCATTTATTTCAATTAGAAATATTTTGTAACATTATAAATGTCTTTACTGTCACGTTTGATCATTTTAAAATTCTTGTTAAGTCTTACTTACACCAAACTTTTAAATATTAGTGTATCAAGGTTTCCACAAAAATACTAAGTGGCAAAAACTGTTTTCAACATTGAATCATATTAGAATGATTTCTGAAGGATCATGTGCCATAAAATATATTCAAATAGTTCTTTTAAATTGGAATAATTTTTCACAATATAACTGTTTTTACTTATTACTTTGATCAAATAAATGCTGACTTGGTGAGCAGAACAGACTTCTTTCAAAAACATTGCAAAAATCTTAATTACTCCAGACGTTTAACCAGTAGTGTACATTACACAGAGTCAGTGTTCGTCTTCCCATCATCCCCATAAATGCATAATTTTGTATGTACGACTCTGACTGTCTCTCCTCCTTCTTCGTCTCCTACAGTGATGGAGTCTGCCGTTAGTACATCCACTCAAGTGGCAGATGAGTTTGACCGTAATGTTCCACGGATCTGTGGTGTGTGTGGCGACAAAGCCACTGGCTTTCACTTTAATGCGATGACCTGTGAGGGATGCAAAGGCTTCTTCAGGTACACACGCACACACTTTCTCTCATCCAATTTGGTATTCGCACATTTACACCGATGTTCATTAAGAAACATATTAACGCGTATTATCTGTAACCAATGTGATACTGCCAGACTATTTATAGTTTATGTGTGTGCTTTTTGTGTGTGCGTTCATTAGGCGCAGTATGAAACGGAAAGCCAGTTTTACCTGTCCTTTTAATGGAAGCTGCACCATCACTAAAGATAACCGTCGCCACTGCCAGGCCTGCAGACTCAAGCGTTGCTTGGATATTGGCATGATGAAAGAGTGTGAGTTACTAGCCAACATGACACATCTTGGAACACTGATCACGGGGAGCCAAGTCACTTTGTTATATCATGTTTTAATTATAGTTTCGATTTTATTTAAACTGGGTAAGAGTCTCAACGTGCCCTCACTGTCATTTTTGCAGGAAGGGAAAGTTGTTTATAAGTTGTTTATGATGGAAGGTTCCTTACACAAGGCTGTTAGCAAAATGATACTTAGTATAAGGAAGTAGTTTTGCCATTTGTGAGGACATGGTCCTGAGTGGCAGTACTTCATTTTAAAAATGAAAGGTACTTCAGGGATTTTCAAATTGCTCAATTGCTCTTGTGTTTTGAACAATCATCAGCGAAAAGTGTAGCTTGTATGTTGCCACGTTTTGTTTTGTTTATTTAAAACAAACACCACACACAGAAAGATAAGATCATTTGAACTCAACAAGTCATAAAGCGGCAATATTTGATGGAAATGTTTATTGACCCCAATAATCATAATAGCTATAAACCTGAATATTGCTCAGTCACAGTTTGATCCAAAATAAACTGGTAGTAATTAGTGGACCAACTAATACTGGTAGTAATGGTAATGGACCAACTACCGGCAGTGTCACAGTGGTTGGGTGGGGGGTGGGGTGTGTGTGTGTATATATATATATATATATATATATATATATATATATATATATATATCCTACATTTTGAAATAATAAACGAGGCTCAAACATCCATTTCATATCAAGCATGGGTGTTTATTTTAGCACTACCCTCAGTGAAACAACACACTACAGCCTGTAAAACATTTAAACAATTATCAGTAAATAATGGTAACCTAAAGAATATAAGAAAATTAAATATTAGTTAAAAAAAAATTTGTTTCATATTTCCCCACAAAGATGCGTCATATGCCGCTCTGCGCTTTGAGAGGGATTTGGGACACGAGCAGGAAAGATACCTTCTCTTTTCTAATATCTTCTTGTCTTCATGTTTTCTTCTGATGTTGCAAAGCAACTGGCACTTGTTGTAAAAGGTCTGAAGAGCGAATTTTATCTTCCGCAGGGTCAAGACATTTAGGCTATGTTTGATTTTGTGCTGCCAGAGAAAGCGAATCTAAAATAACCGGTGTGTGAAATACGCTATACAAGTAAACTTGACGCGCCTTACCAAGTCTAATAACAAGCACAAACTGTGTTAAATAGAATTTGAAGTAAAAATGTATCTGTCCTACAGTGTTTTTTTTTTTTTTTTTTTTTTAACTTTACCACAGTAAAGGATGCAAATAGGTATAATAGACCTAATTATAAGCAAACGAAAGGAAGAAACGTTTATAATCCCCTTCGAAAATGTGTGAGACGTAAGTGAAGATTTGGGAAAAGAAACGAGATATCCATGTCCAGTGGAATAAAAAGGAGTAGGCCTATTGTTAAAATTCGCGGAAAATCGGGTGACCGGATCGCAAAACAGAATAAAAAAGCTGACAAAGCTTAAATTGGGCTCACATAGCCTACCTCTCTCATTCGGCATGAATCCATATGTTTCCATGGCTGCGAAGTAACATTTAATTGCTAACCTATTATTTCTTTTGTAAACAAAGCTTTGTGCTTCACTCCTGTGGTAATATTCACGTAAAACAGCACTCACATACAAAAAAAAAAGTGTTTTGGTGGACCACCGCCGGTGCTACTCAATGCGGTTGTCAAGTTTACCGGCACAGCCCTAGTAGTAATGCACGATTTCATATAGGACATCACTCCATGTTTTCAAATTCTGTGGTGCGCCAGAGTGTATCAGGGAAGGCACAGAGAATGATGTTAAATTCAGTTAAACTTAAAAATAAATAATACAAATTTTATTCAGAGAGATTGAAAAAGAATAATAATAATGATAATAATTATTCTCAGCTTAGTGTGGAAAATGAAGAGAAATATCCTGTAGATGTAGCTTGTTTTAGAAAGGGGGGAAAGTTTTTTTTTAGTAATATTGGTCTGATGGAATTGTTCTCCCCCTCATCAGTGTCTGAGACTGAATTTAAAGCTATTGATTATCATCAGCAAACAACTAAATTATGACAAATTATGGTCATAATAGAACACTGGAGAACAACATACAATATACGATTTTATTTATTTATTTATTTTTTAGATATATTTCACTTGTAATAAAGTTATATTACATGGGTATAGTGATGATACTCATCTTTTCCTTCAGTTATACTGACGGATGAAGAGGTTCAGAGGAAAAAGGATCTGATCCAGAGGAGAAAGGATGAGGAGGCACAGAAGGAGGCACAGAAGCCCCGGCTCTCAGATGAGCAGCGCACCATCATTGACACGTTGGTGGATGCGCATCACAAAACCTATGACGATTCCTACTCTGACTTCTCACGTTTCAGAGTAAATACTCTAATAATCTAATTTTTTATGTTCTTTACCTCTTCTGCTTATCATTCTCTTGTTTTCAACCAAACCAGTTTTAATATCTTCTTTTACATTGGCCCCAATGTGTTTTTGTACACTTGAGTTACCAAAAAAAAACAATAATAATAAATATCAAGCCAAGTGCCTTCTGCATTTCAGAACAAACTTTTCTCAACCAACTCCTGCTAAAGTGATTTTAAGTCAAATGTTAGAATTTTCAGCAGCCATTACATTATCCTTCAGAAATAATTCTGTGCTGATGTGCTGCTCAAGAAATATTTCTTATTATTATAAATGTTGAGAACAGTTTGAATACATAATATTTTTGTTCACTCTGTGCTTCATTTTTGCCAGGATTCTTTGATGAATATAATGCTCCAAAGAACCGCATTAAAGGTGCACTATGTAACTTTTCCGTCCGCTAGAGGTCGCCTATTCAAAACAAAGGCGTAGCTTGATGACGCTAAGTTTGAGCGCAGAATCTTGGGACGTGGTCTTCACCTCACAGCCGGTGGAAAAGAATCGGGATAGGACTCGGGCAGAAATCATGTTCATGGATGCGATTATTAACGTTACTGTAGTATGAGGCAGAGCAGGACCGAGTGTTGTGGGAGCTGAGCAAGGCCGCTGGAGCGATTGTTAATAAGATGAACGCAACACACGCCTCGCGAGCAGCTGGACTTTTATTATGCCGCAGTCGCCGGCGCCATTTCTGCTTTTCCGGTCATGAGTATGAGGTAACGCAGCTCTGTTTATCATATTAGATACATTTGAGTGTGTTGAAAATGATGTTATGATGTTATGACGTTACTCTGTGCGTTCGCTCGGCGGCTGCTATGACACTTGTTGCACACTGCAGTAAGAGTAAAGCGTTTCTGCAAAATAAAACCAGAAACCGAGGATAACGCAGATGTGACGCAATTGACAGGCGACTCCCTCACACGTCCCGGTTCCTTGGTTAAAATTGCAATTTTCTTACGATTTATAAATAGTTGGAAACATATGGGATATTGTAAGTACTCAACTGAACAAAATATACAACACTGGCCTAGTGGTTTTTGGATATTTTACTGAAAAATTTTTACATAGTGCACCTTTAAAATACAAATTTTTGTAACAATGTGAAAGTCTTTACTGTTACTTTTGATCGATTTAATGTGTCCTTGCTGAATAAAAGTTTTTTTTTTTTTAACTGTAGTCTATATTTGATATGTATATCTCCTTGTAGAGCAACCATAGTTTAGTACATTAATTATGAACATTTTCCACTAACATTTGACAACAGAAAGTGTCCAGAGACCTTTTGTCTTAATTTCGAACAATATTTGTATTATTTTGTTTTGAAATCTAACAAACCTTTTTTTCCATGACCAAATGTTTGATATATGTCAAATAAATGTCATCCTTTTTTAGATATTTTGTTATATAATGCAGAGACGTTCATACTTTGTGTTCAAATACTTTTATGGTTTTTGTTTATTAGGCATCCATTCATTGCTGATTTGTTCAGTGTGTTCGTGTTTATGTGTGTGTTTTGTATTGCAGCCTCCAGTTAGAGAGGGTCCAGTTACACGTAGTGCCAGCCGAGCTGCGTCTCTTCATTCACTATCAGACGCCTCCTCAGACTCCTTCAGCCACTCTCCAGGTGACACACACACACACACACACAAATGTGTTTACATGCTAAACAAATGCACACACACAGTTGTTTGTGAGTAAATCACCTGTAAAGTTCATTCTGAGAAATGTTTTTCAGCCCAGTGTGAAGCGCAGGCAGGCGTGAGTGTTTGTATGTTAGAGGTTTGTGTGTCTTATATGCGCAGCAGGCTCCGTCCATCTCACCATGCCTGACGTCACAGGAGAGCCACTCTAATGACAAACAGACTATTCACATGCGTGCCCACACACACGCACACATGTTGGGTTACCATGCTTTATGGGGACTTTCCATAGACATAATTATTTTTATACTGTACAAACTGTATATTCTATCCCCTAACCCTTAATCTACCATAACAGGAAACTTTCTGCATTTTTACATTTTTTAATAAACATAATTTAATATGATTTATAAGCTGATTTCCTTATGGGGACCAAAAAATGTCCCCACAAGGTCAAAAATGACTGGTATTACTATATTTGTGGGTACAGCTGGTCCCCATAGTAGAGTTTACCACACACAAACGCACACACACATATGGCTTGTCTTGGAAGCAGCAAGTTGTTTTTGTAACATTAAATATGACATTTGTTATAAATTCTCTACTAGGGATAATTGGTATGACCTTAATCTTACATCTCACAATATGAGTACTTTTTTTTTATCATGGTTTTTTATATATATATTAAAAAACCATGATAAAATAAAAGTACTCATATTGTGAGATGTAAGATTATGGTCATACTATAAGTATATATATATATATATATATATATATATATATATATACACATTAGAAATCTCTGTTTTTGATAATAATTTAGATACATTTTTCAAATGCTGCTGATTTAATTCATTGTGAAAAGTGTCGATGACGGCATTACATTTATGTCTGTTCGTGTTGTATCAAACGGTATTTTTCAGATATGTTGATATTGTTTGCTCTATAGGGAAAATGTAAGTAAGAGATTTATTTGGCTGTGTTGACTGTTGACAGCTTTGTTTACTGTCATGAAGGCGTTTGCAAGAGTTCGGAACACAGTACGTTGACAGTCAGTGAGCTTGTGCTGAGCTGCAGGCTCAACCAGTCACGTGTACCTGTGGAAACATGCAGGAAAGACGTCTTCACTGATTTTATTGCAAGCTGTGCTTAATTTAATCTGAATAACAAAAAATCCAAATTAATAAACCGTTATAATATCAAGGGTAAAAAGATACACAATTATGATTTTTCCCATAATTGTGCAGTCATAATACATAATGCAATTTAATGACAGCAAATGAAATATACACAAAATTGCTGAATTGTAAAATTAAAATACAATTCACTAAACATTAACAACAGAAGATGTTTGTTATCCGTCTGTATTATATAAGGCTGATGGCAGATTTTGGAACAGACACAAGGGGGAGATAACGCTTCTGTTATTCAGCTAAGTAGACAGAGTTATCTGCCAGTGCATTAAAATAATGTGCCTGTCCGTTTTTTTTCCTTTGCCCATTGAGTCAGATTTTTACTTGCCCTACCAACTTTTTCACCACAAAAATCATCAAAAAATAAATCATTAATTTTATTTAATGCAAAGTAACTTCAGTACAGTCAACGAATGATCCAATTTCCTTTGATTTGTTGGCATCTGTTCGGAGTGTAAATCCCTTAGTCAACCATCAGAAAATGCTGGAAGACGGTTATGAATTGTTGAAGGTTGCTGAGATGAAGCAAAGCATTTATCTTTTTTCTCCCCCCCCCCCTTTTCCACATATGTAGAATCAGGAGATCGTAAGATGAATCTGAGTAATCTGTTGATGATGTATCAGGAGCAGGGTTTGAGCTCCAGTCCGGACTCAAAGGAGGATGAGGGCTCCGGTCTTTCCATGCTTCCTCACCTGGCTGACCTGGTTTCCTACAGCATCCAAAAAGTCATCGGCTTTGCTAAGATGATTCCTGGATTCAGGTAAAGTTAATTTATGAATTCATTTGAATTGAAATGCAGGAGGAATTACTGAATTGCAATTTGAAGAAATTCAACAGTCATCTAAAGGAATTTATTAAATTATATATACTGTATACATACACTCACTGGCCACTTAGGTACACCTCTTCAACTGCTTGTTAACGCAAATATCTTATTATACCAGTCTGGCCATTCTCCTCTGATCTCTGGCGTCAACAAGGTATTTTCACCCACAGAACTGCCACTCACTGGATATTTTCACCAGTTTTTGAAATACTCAGACCAGCCTGTCTGGGCACCAACAACCATGCCATGTTCCTTAGTCACTTAAATCACATTTCTCCCCCATTCTGATGCCTAGTATGAACTTCAGCAGATCGCCTTGAACATGTCTACATACTTAAATATATTAAGTTGCTGCCATGTGTTTGGCTCATTGATAGAAAGGCAACAGTAACTCAAATAACCACTCGTTACTACCGAGGTCTGCAGAAGAGCATCTCTGAATGCACAACACGTTGAAGTGCACACTTTGGGCCCCTTAGTACCAATTGAGCATCGCTTAAACACCACAGCCTACCTTAGTATTGTTGCTGACCATGTCCACCCCTTTATGACCACAGTGTACCCATCTTCTGATGGTTACTTCCAGCAGGATAACGTGCTATGTCACAAAGCTCAAATCATCTCAAACTGGTTTCTTGAACATGACAATGAGTTCACATTACTCAAATGGCCTCCACAGTCACCAGATCTCAATCCAATAGAGCACTTTTGGGATGCGGTGGAATGGGAGATTCGCATCATGGATCTGCAGCAACTGCAGGATGCTATCATGCTAAAATGGACCAAATTCTCTGAGGAATGTTTCTAGTGCCTTGTTGAATCTATGGCATTAAGAATTAAGGCAGCTCTGAAAGCAAAAGGGGGTCCAACGGTGTACCTAATTAACTGGCCAATGAGTGTGTGTATGTATGTATGTATATGTGTGTGTGTATGTGTGTGTGTGTATGTATATATATATATATATATATATATATATAGGTGGCATTTCAGACATTTGTTTATTAATATTATCTAATATTTCCAAAAATAATCCATATGTGTAATAGATCATTTATACTGAAAAATGAAATGTATTATTAAAAACTAAAATCTTTTAATAATTTCATTCCATTTTAATTCTACTTCTTTAAATTTGAATTTAAACTATAATTGTATGTCTTGTTTAAATTCAGAATTGAATTGTCTTGCTAACTTCAACTGAATGGCACACAACTCTGTGATATCTGTACACAATATCTGTGTGTGTTGCAAGGACAGGGTCTTAATTTCACAGGGCCTGGGACTAAACTTTTTTGTGGACCCTGAGCAAGCGTGTTCTGCACATTAATTTCATCCATTTAGTGGATCTCGTTTGTGGAAAGTTCCACCATTTTCCCAACAGGTTATTGTTGACATGACTGTCATCTATTTGATTTCCTCAGGAACATAAAAATAGGTTTGACCTTATAAAGTGTCACTCTCAGTACATGTTTCTTGCCTGCCTCTGTGCACTTCCATGTATTTCCCGGCTTCCTCAGAATTTGCGTTAATGCATATGCATTACGGACCTCAGGTTGCTGTGGTAACCATAGGAGTGTCATGTTATCTGAACTGAATTCACCCACTCCTTCTTACATCTGCCATTCACAGAATCCAGCATGAGCCAACATTTGATATGTATGCGTTTGTGTCGGTTCTTGTGTGTCTCAGAGAGCTGACAGCTGAAGATCAGATTGCTTTGCTGAAGTCCAGTGCTATAGAAGTCATCATGCTAAGGTCCAACCAGTCTTTCAGTCTAGAGGATATGAGTTGGAGCTGTGGAGGACCAGACTTTAAATACTGTGTCAATGATGTGACAAAAGGTACACATAAACTCAAGCTCACATTGAGTTTTAGTTAAATGAAATAAATTAAGAAATTAGAAATGTTGCCTTTGCAACTAACTAAAATAAAATACATTTAAGTTGTACTAAAATTATTAAAACTCAAATAAAAATATGTTGAAGATAAAATAACGACATAAAATTACTAAAATTAAAATGAAAACTGAAAATATATAAAAAAGCTACTTCAAAACATTAATAAATACTACAATAGTATGTAATCATACTAAAATAACACTGAACAGTTGCATGTGATGTCAACGCATGTGCATATGATGATTTTGAAGAGGATGTTTTACTGCATTTTATTTCTCATCAGTAGTTAATCTTATGATTTATGAAAGTTCATTGCAGGTTGAAATGTTAAAATTATTTTTTACAATTATTTTTATCCCAGTTTTATGCATGGAGACAGTTACAGTGGCTCAAAAAACTATTTTGACACTTGCACCACACTTGAAAATGTATGCAAATCTTTGTATTGATTATTAATACCAAAATAAGTAAATCTTTTTTTTTTTTTTTTTTTTTTTAAGAAATATAGCACAAGCATTTCACAAAAAACATTTGGGTAACTTTTTACAATTCATTATCATTAGGTATCATGAACTAACAATTACCATTTTTTTTTTTTTAATCTAGGTTTGTTAATTTATAAACATACTATTGTGCATAAATTAATATTAGTTCATATTGTACAATTTAACATTAGAATTTAGCATAAATGTTACCAATATATGCTAGGAAACTATGAAAGTATTGTTTATTGTTGTTTTATGACATTTTTAGTTTTCAAATTGTTGATTTATAATAATAATAACTGTTATTATTAATTATAATAATTATTAAATTAGAATCATAAATGCAGACCAATACATGCTATGGAAGTATTGTTTATTGTATTTTTATTATAATTTTATTTTTATAATTATATAATAATAATTAAATGTTAATTATAAAACAATAGCTATATTATTAAAAAATTTGATTATTTTCACTTTCAGGTTATCAAAAATAATAATAAAAAATATCCATAGTTTGTGATGAACAGCATCTGTGGTTATGCCTTATGAACTCATCCTGATTTTGTGTATGTTTGGGGGTGCAGCTGGACATACTGTGGAGCTGTTGGAGCCTCTGGTGAAGTTTCAGGTGGGCTTGAAAAAGCTTAACCTACATGAGGAGGAACATGTGCTGCTGATGGCCATTTGTTTGCTGTCTCCAGGTCCGTGTGTATCCCAAATACACTAAACATTAGACAGACTGAGACTTTAAAAACATGCCCATGCTTGCAAACAGGAATCTCATTTGTCTGTTTGTGTGCTCATAGACCGGCCCGGGGTGCAGGACCACGTGCGAGTGGAAGCGTTGCAGGACAGGTTATCTGAGGTTCTGCAGGCGTACATCCGTGCGCATCACCCGGGGGGGCGTCTGCTCTACGCTAAGATGATCCAGAAGCTGGCGGACCTCCGTAGCCTGAACGAAGAGCACTCCAAGCAGTACCGCTCCCTTTCCTTCCAGCCCGAACACAGCATGCAGCTGACCCCTTTGGTGCTGGAAGTGTTCGGCGGACAGGTGACCTAGTAACTTCACCCGAGTCGGATCAAGACGTGTGGGTTAAATGGTGTGACCCGGAGGGGTGTGGAGTGAATGTACGGACAATCACCTTAAAATGCATACAGAGTTTCCAGGACGAAGTTTGTGAGTGGTGTGTGTATGTGTGTATCCCTCATCATTTTCAGATCGAATAGGGAGTGCCATAGATGTTTCCTTTTGTTTGTTGTATGTAAGGAGGACATTCTTAAAAGAATGTAAAATGGTCATGGTGTTTTTCACTGTGGCAACTCAATACAGTAATATTTTACTGTATTATCAATAGCCAACATTATTACACTGCATGTGTAGGATGAGTGTGTAAGTGTGCGGTCCTGTTCTAAACCTCTGCATGGTCCCCAAAGCGCTGTCCACTACTGCTGATGTCCTGTCTCTTCACCTCCTGCCTTTAAATGCACAGGGTTAAAAGTACTAATGCAAGCACACAGCTCTAACTCACCCCTCGCCTAGCCACTTAACCAATTAAACGGCAGCTCCGCCCCCTTCCTTTGCCTCCAGAGCTCTGATAGGTTGCTGAACAATGGCTGTCTTCTCTAATGTTTGCCTCTGCTGTGATTGGCCAATTATCTGACGCCTCTGCAAAGTGGTTAGTGCGGCATTAGCGCTTGCCACACAGCTAATCTGTAAATAAGACTCAGTATCTATATTCGTACCTATTTCGATTAGTGTAGAATTTAATATAAGCGTTTCTTGTGGCTTATGGTAGAAACTAGCGAAGGGAGACCCTGCAGCCCTGGCTGGCTATAATCAATATGTAAAGACTAAGATCTAACCGTGCGTTTATGCAAACACACAGGAATTGGAAAAATGCGAGCTTTACCTCTTTTCTTTACATCTTTTTGAAGTCACATCTGTAAATTCTGTGTTACATATTTCTCAACTCTTGCATTCCATCATTCATTTTTTCTTTTGGACACTTTTTCTTTTTTTTCATTTTGTTTTTCCAGATTAATTAATCAAATTACGTTTTTTCTCTAACAAAATTTTACCCTTCATTAGTCATCACATTTGTTTTTTATCATGATTTTTAACTTTTTAATTTATAGTATGTTTCACAAAAGCAAGAGTTAGAAAGCTATAGTAAAAAAAACAATGTTTAGGTCATATTTCAACCCAAAAGAAAAAAAAATATTATTGTAATATCTTAATGAATATTACAATTATACATACATAACATTTTAAATAACATTTATTTTCCTTTGTATTCTAGAGGACTTTTTTTCACATTACGGTAATGAAAACTTGTCAGAAAATGTTCT
Organism: Coreius guichenoti; assembly: GCA_039654105.1. Lineage (NCBI taxonomy): Eukaryota > Metazoa > Chordata > Actinopteri > Cypriniformes > Gobionidae > Coreius > Coreius guichenoti. The sequence goes on along the minus strand of CM077180.1, from coordinate 30,208,638 downwards.
TAATAAATATAATTAATTGGAAAAATTAATTGAAAATAATGTAACATTGCAAAAAAATAATTATAATTACTTTTTTATTTTGGGATGAAATATGACAGGTTTCTTCTTGACAGTTTTTGGGAGATTCAACTTATTTTTTGGTTTTGTGCATCACACACTAGTAAGAAGGACTTTAGGACTGGTTCTCACTTTTTTAGGATAACTCTAATAGCAGCATGCTATTTGCTATCAGTAAGTACGGTTTTACGTTTTTGATATTTGTTTGCACAGGCAGGTTCTTCAAAGCATTATCTAATTACAGCATAACACAACTCAGCGCATTCTTTTCTTATGCTGGGTTGTTATTATCTAAACAGTAATTACAGACACCTAATACCACGTCGGCCGTGGTATAGACTTTTTTTTTTTGCATGTCTTTGTTCACCGTATTAATATCACTCTAGCCACTGCCTGCATTGTGTCCTCTAAACCAAACAAAGCTGCCTTAGCTTGGCCTCAGCCATTAAGTTATTCATTTGAATTGATCTTTTTATGCTTTTTAAGTATGTCCTTTTCTCCACTGTGTATTATAGCTGTATGTGATATTTGCGAGACTGTCGACTCCCTGAGTCGCATTAGAGGGCTGATACTTACAGAGCACTGTCTCTGTTGCTTTATATATCTTGGGCTCTCCACATTCTCCACAATCTCTTTTTTAATCACGTCTGATTTATATGAATCTTCTACTTCTCGGTCAGGGCTCAGGGTCATTAGAAAAAACTTTTCTGTGGTATGAGAGTTAATCATAGTTAATGAAGATTGTCTGTAGGTGTGAGTTTGGTGTCAGAACTGGGTCGACGATTTAATGATCATGTAAGCTGAATTTAACTACCTGGAAACTGCGGTTCCTTGGTGAGCGCAGTGCGCGTGTGTGTCTGTGGAAGCATGTGTTTATGAAGCGAGGGCGATGTATAGCATTTACCTATACACCAAGTATATTCATATTTGATTGGGTTTCATATTCGACCCAGCATAGATGGGTAATTTGTGTGTGAGTGAAAAGGTCATCGTTTCCTCAGTACATTACTAATAAATAACTTAGTCATGGCACTTACGATTTAATGATATGGAAGGTTTGCTTATATATATATATATATATATATATATATATATATATATATATATATATCTGAGTATTACTTTGCAAATGTAAAAGATTAAAATATTTTCTTGTAGACTAGTTTTGATATTCTGGTATCTGTACAGGTGGAGGCAGAGGGCAGATGGTTGTGTGTGTATGTGTGGGTAGGTATGCAAATATAGGAAAGTACGATTGAATGCTAACCTCCTGCCCAGTGCTTTGCTCTCTTTCGACTGTCTATTTTATCGTCTTCATGCCTTCTCTCTATACTAAGCTGCTCTTTACTTTGTGGGATGAGGGTGTACACTCAATTTGAAACTGGAAAACAATGAAATCTTCCAGTTTTGAGCATTTTTGTAATCATTCACTTATTTGTTTTGTTCTGATTTCATGATGAACGACTGAGAATATCCCTGCAGCACTTACCATAAATTTATATCAGACAAACCAGGACAACGTCATGTTTAAACCGTTGCAAGATATACATTATGCATGATGATGATGGTGATGGCGAAGCATGAGAAAGACAGAGATGAAATTGATGTTGGTCTCTTTTCCGAGTGCAAAATGTAACCATAACAAACTACCTCTCTGGGGAACAGACACATTTGATTTGTATTTTTTTATGATTCATTTGTATTTATTGCTGTGCAGTGGCTCACATGGACAACCCAGTACCTCATGTATGAATATCACTTAACAACAAAGACGCCTTAACAGCTGTTTTATCAGATTTTTTTAAACTATTATTATCTGCGTGTACAGTATTTGTATCCTTAGCTTTCTCCAACACGTTCAAACATTCACATACACGGACTGACAGACAACAAAACGTACATGTTCACAAGAAAGCTGAGAGCTGTTAAGGCGTGGTCACTTCCATGATTGACAGTGTTCAGTTGCTGCTGGGATTGGTTGGCCATCCTCAGGCCCCTCCCCCTCTTTATTCTGACTGCTCAGTTGGATTTTGCTGCTCCACAAAAATAATTACACAAAACATGACAGAGCATGGCCTTCTCTCTTTTTCTCTTTTTAAACGGTGATCTGTCAAGTGGACATCATCTACCCTGCAAATCACACATGCAAATCAAACGTTACCTCGTACAAAAACGCATATATACGCTCTATGGTCAATACCTCATGCCAGGTCAATCCTAAAATGGAGTAGAAGATGGATTCGAATTGATGGCAGAGTTATCTGTGACAAAGAGTTGATGAAGAGAGACATGCTCTTTACCTCTCCTCTTCTGTCTGGGCACCATAGGACAGGAGATCAATAGAAAGTTTGTGGCACTAAATGGCTCATAAGTGCTGAAGCACTTCTGTCTCTGAGTGAATGGGTACCATAAAGAAAACTGTAATGCAAATGCTAGCTGTTTACAGGCTAACAGTAGTATGCCTGCTCACCAGGACAAAACCAGTTGAATATGACCATTCATGAAACATTTAGTTTTTCTTTTTCATCATAAAGTATTGTAAATTCATGTTCCTGATTTCATGTAATATTGGTCAAATGTTTTACAAATCAATAAAAGAATATAATAATAAACACTGGTTACTTGTTTGATTTTCTGTCGTATAGGGGAGAGTGGGGTAGGCTGTGTTGGCCTGTTCTAGCAAAATTAATTATTAAACTATTTATGTGACCATGTTTAGAAAGGGCCCATCAAATATTCCCAAACCTGTTTGTCAAAGCAAATTTTACCCATGTAATATATATTACATATAAAATATAAAGTGTTCCAGGTATAGGCCCTATATTATTATATTAAGCTCACTTGCATTTAATTTTTATGGTCACTAGATGGAGACTTTGTGCACACACTGAGGCCAATTGGCCTGTGTAACAGATTGTACTGATATTAGGGTGTATGCTAACTTTACTTTTACTTGTAAAAGTTTCACAACATTAAAAAGATAAAATCGACAGCACTAGGCTATCAACTCTGGCCCTGGTCGCCAACGTGAACAGCGCCGCCATCCTGGAACGGTCAGGAGTGAATGGCAATCGACAGAGGAGGCCTCAGTTTGCCATATTAATAATAAGCCAAAATAATCATTTGATTGGCAGTGTGATAGTCTTAAAAATGTTTGTCATGGCATATTTATTTGTTGGGAGAACTTTATTTGAGGTTTGCTACAGGAAAGTTTTTTTTAAGAGGAGTCGTGGACATTTTGCGACAAGTAGGATTAATTTACGGAGCAAACGGCGTTTTGCGTGAAATGAGGGAACGCCAGTACGCCACCACATGAAGGTTAGTTCTTAAACGAAAGTGAGCAACTTCATCCCTTCACAAAGTCATATTATACTTTAATGTTGGCCTATCTCTCATTTAATAGGCCTACAAACTTAGATTATGGGTTCGAATATTGAACAATGTACGATGGTTGGTTCTAATTTAGAAACAAATATATGATTTGAATACATATTTTGTTACCTTCTCTAATCCGTTGCTTTTATAAACACAAGTTTTCATTACTATTAGTTAGTCACTAGCATTAGTTTTAATTTTGAGTTATCTGGAATGCAAAGTGTATGACAAACCAAATCTTGTGAAAATCGTTTGGAAGAGCCTATAGTTATCAATTTACTTCTCTGTGTTTAGGTGGCTCGTGACCTTTCCAGTATGGCAGACACACAGATGTATCAAGGTAATCAGCAACATAATGTGGTATCTGTTCATTCATATCGTTGGCTGCATCTGAATATGCATACGTCTCTACTATATACTACAGTAGGCTGGGGGGAAAAGTCTGTAGTATGTCAGAATTAAGATTATTCATAAAACAGTAGGCAAAAAGTACCCGGATGACCTGCTGCTTCTGGCTAGATTTTGAAGTGTGGATCCAATGGATTTACTATCCCATGAGGCCAAAGGAGTGGATCTGTGAATGGCAGTGAAGCTATGCAATGCTGGTAGGTCACATGCAGGGTTTGAAATTTACATTTTCACTCACTGGCCAATTTGGCTACTAAATTAAGTTACCGGCCATTCAGAACTTCTAATAGCCAAAAAAAAAAAAAAAGAGAAATAAACCAGATTAACTACATCACAGTTTATATATATAAATATATTAGTGCTGTCAATAAATTAAAAAAATTAACTAATTAAATCGCACATTGTTTCTGTGAGTTTTTAATATTTTTATATTGTAATAATTTCACAGTTACTCTCCAAATTAATGTAGAAACAACTTAAATGCAGTATATTTTAAATATTTGTTGGAATGGCATCTTTTTATGAATGAAGGCCAGTATCACTGATACTAATACTGATACTGATGTTTCTATGAATTTTTTTTTTACATTAATGATTAGGCTATATCAATTTCAACTTTTATTAGGCTTAAAAAAAAATAACTTTTAATTTAAGTAAACTTAAAACAATCCTCACATAAACCCATTATAATAAATGTCATATTTACCTGTGGCATTCCTACCTGTCTAACTGGTAGGAAATGTACAGAAATTGAATAAAGTTATCAAACAGTCTGCACTTCATAAATAATAAATTAAATATAGATTAATCCTTAATACAGCTAAAATTTTCTGTTACCTTTGTTCTTTGATAAACATTAATGACAGACATCACAGCAACTGGTTTACTGACTGCTGTTCCTTTACGATTTCCCACTGCTGAACATGACGCGGATCTGACGCACTGTCACGCCCATCTCATTTTCAGTTCATTTAAGACGTTATTTGACTAATTTAAGACTGCTCTTATGAGGATACTCGACAAAACGGGCACTTTGACATAATTTTGTGTGTTATTGTTTGTTCAAGCACAAAAGAGAACTCGATTCTGGTGCGCTGTCTGTGTGTCACAGACAGGACATTCATAGACAGCGCGTATGAGCGCGCTCATATATAAAAAGTGAGTAAACATAATAAGTAACCCGCCAAATTGGCTAGTGATTTGACAGCGTTACCCGCCACAGTTGATTTTTACCCGCATTTGGTGGGTTGGCGGGTGTTAATTTCAAACCCTGGTCACATGACAATGAAAACATAGTACATTCATACTGCATACATGCTATATAGAACATACTCTTTCAACAGTCACAAAGTAATTACTTATCCAAAATAATTACCTACTCAGAGAATATGCGATTTTGGATGCAGCCTGTGATCCTGAAGATTTTGATTAACTTGTTTAGGGCCTCCTTTTATAAGAATTTCCATGATTATTATCTCATCTACAGGTTCAGTTAATGATTTAAGCACAATCGCTTTGTCTGAATTATACCTATTTTCTCCCGTGGCGTCATGGGATAGTAGTGTCCTTCGAATGTGCAATCCACAAACTCTACGGAAGTAGTAGGTCAGTTTTCACCTACCTCGAAAATGAATATGAATTTGGACATGCTACTCTTTTGGCATACTGGTTTTTGCATACTATATATATTGGGGATTGCCCCACTGAATTCTGGTGAATATGTTATTGACCGCTGCAGAACTCTGGTCAGGGAGTCTGAGTCATCAGATTGAGTTTGGCCGGTTATTGTACAAGATTTGAGCATATACACGTGTTAGTGTACTTCAGGTAGTTTCTGAAACAAGATAAACAAAATAAATAATACAGACTGTCTGCATACTGTTATAATTAAAATAGTAAATGACAGTAATTACAATAATAAACAACTTTACATAATGCATTGATGCATGAAATATGACCAAGAAATATATCAGTACAAGTCTGCAATAATAACAATCTGCATAGTGCAATGAAGATTACAAAAAATAGAAATTATACCGTATCATTAATACAGGCAGTAATAATGACGACCAGTAAAGGTATTGTCACACGGAGAAATGTTAGACTTAGAGGTAATAACTTTGTAAACATTAACAATATGAGCATCGATGCTAACAGGGCTGATCCGCTCGTTAAACAGGATAAAATTACACTCAGAAAAATCGCTAAACATCAACAACATCATAAACTTTGTCAAGGTTGAACATGTTGTGATACAGTGTAACAATCTGTGTTATTAACAATATACACATAAAAGTAAAACTTACTTCATCACGAACTTTCTCTTGCACATAAACTCTGCAGAAGAGTGCGAGCAACTGATATGATCGCTCCGCTGAAGTAAAATAGTGAATAGACTGAGTTTGTATGTGCTTGAAACACTGCACTACGTTACTTACGCAAGTCATAACCTAAAATGTCATATGAACTTTAAATTTAAAGGGAAGAATTCACAACAATATAGTATGGAAGTACGCATGTTCAGATGCAGTGCATGTCTTCAAGTAGCTTTCATTTTGAGAAAATAAGATCTGTGAGAGCAGCTACTCAACCAATATTGGCTGAATGGGTCTGGGATTGCTGGGATTGAAAATGTAGTGTTTGTTTGTCGCTGCGAGTGGTAGATCTCATCTTTTGAGCACCCTCAAATATCTAATACAAAGCAGGCATGTTTTTTCCCTGCTGCCTGAGTACCTTCATCTCATTGTGGTGAGTGTGGGTGTGAGAGAGAGTAAGGAGAGAATAGAGTTTATCAGGGCGCACAGTCACAAGACGATCGTTAGCCGAGCGTAGGTTGATTTTCGTTGCCATGCAGGGAACAGGAGATGGGAACAGCTGCCTTGTGCCACAGAGTAGATGGTCGGTCGTTACCCTGAACCCAGGAGGAGAAGGGAGGGGAGACTGAACCAAAGTCAGTGAAGCTATGTGATGAGTAGTGGATTTCATGCAGTCTCCAAAATCAGACAAAGGCCTTTTCTATATCTCTCCAGGCATTTCTTGAGTCTTCACACAGGAGGCCTTGAATCATCATCTGTTACGTTGTCTGACAAAGCTGCTCCACCACAAAGTAATCCTCAACCCCGCAGACTAGACAGAGGTGCCCGGAGTCTCATCTCCCACTCTGAAACTTGACTACAAGAAAAACCCTCAGGTCAGGGGATACAATTAAAGGAAGATTTTATTTAAACATAAAAGTACTAGGAGACCAACAAAAAGCTTTGGGAGGGGGGAAAACAAAACAATAAACAAAAGTAGCCAGCTGACTAGTTTAACCTCTTTCTTACACATTGAGAAGAAACAGGACAAAATAATCAACATAATCTTACCTCCCTGACTAACCACAAAACAGGAGAAAAATGGGGGGAAAATAAACATGCACCCTCCTCCCTACACGGGTCTCCGTACAGTAAGCAGGAAGACTTGCGGCCTTGTACACAAAACAACATAGTCAGTGTTTACTTGAAATAGACACACTGAACATGAGTTGGCAACACTAAGGCTACGTTCAGACTGTCAGTCCAAATCCGATTTTTGTGCATATCCGATTGAAATCCGATCAGATTTAGCAAGTGTGAACTGCCAAAAATCACATGAATTTCTGTTTTGAGGTACATTCATATGTGGTTTGAAATCCTATTCAAAACACATTTCTGGAAATCCGTTTCAGTCTGACTGCTTGACTGCTTAAATACACTCCGCGGGAACACCGCCACCACTCTAACGACCGTAACTTGCTGCACCTGTGCGCTTTTAGAAGAGAAAGATGGGAGAAGAAAGCAAGAAAAACAAAACAAAAACACATGCACAACACAGCACTAAGCAACATACATGAATGAAAAAAATGTTACTTAATATTAAGCTGGGATGATGGGTTGAAGATTGAGGCCCCTTTCAGAGCCTTTAAAATACTTTTCCCGACTGCAAACATCATAGTTTGTTAAACCCTATTTATGGCTTGCATGAGAATGACCTTTGCGTTTGACCTTTTAAGCCACTTCAGATCCTTTACATATACAGTGGGGAGAACAAGTATTTACAGATACACTGCCGATTTTGCAGGTTTTCCTACTTACAAAGCATGTAGAGGTCTGTCATTTTTATCATAGGTACACTTCAACTGTGAGAGACGGAATCTAAAACAAAAATCCAGAAAATCACATTGTATGATTTTTAAATAATTTGCATTATATTGCAGTATTTGATCACCTACCAACCAGTAAGAATTCCGGCTCTCACAGACCTGTTAGTTTTTCTTTAAGAAGCCCTCCTGTTCTCCACTCATTACCTGTATTAACTGCACCTGTTTGAACTCGTTACCTGTATAAAAGACACCTGTCCACACACTCAATCAAACAGACTCCAACCTCTCCACAATGGCCAAGACCAGAGAGCTGTGTAAGGACATCAGGGATAAAATTGTAGACCTGCACAAGGCTGGGATGGGCTACAGGACAATAGGCAAGCAGCTTGGTGAGAAGGCAACAACTGTTGGCGCAATTATTAGAAAATTAAAGAAGTTCAAGATGACGGTCAATCTCCCTCGGTCTGGGGCACCATGCAAGAACTCACCTCGTGGGGCATCAGTGATCATGAGGAAGGTGAGGGATCAGCCCAGAACTACACGGCAGGACCTGGTCAATGACCTGAAGAGAGCTGGGACCACAGTCTCAAAGAAAACCATTAGTAACACACTACGCCGTCATGGATTATGCCTGCAGCACACGCAAGGTCCCCCTGCTCAAGCCAGCACATGTCCAGGCCTGTCTGAAGTTTGCCAATGACCATCTGGATGATCCAGAGGAGGAATGGGAGAAGGTCATGTGGTCTGATGAGACAAAAATAGAACTTTTTGGTCTAAACTCCACTCGCCGTGTTTGGAGGAAGAAGAAGGATGAGTACAACCCCAAGAACACCATCCCAACCATGAAGCATGGAGGTGGAAACATCATTCTTTGGGGATGCTTTTCTGCAGAGGGGACAGGAAGACTGCACCGTATTGAGGGGAGGATGGATGGGGCCATGTATCGCGAGATCTTGGCCAACAACCTCCTTCCCTCAGTAAGAGCAGTGAAGATGGGTCATGGCTGGGTCTTCCAGCATGACAACGACCCGAAACACACAGCCAGGGCAACTAAGGAGTGGCTCCGTAAGAAGCATCTCAAGGTCCTGGAGTGGCCTAGCCAGTCTCCAGACCTGAACCCAATAGAAAATCTTTGGAGGGAGCTGAAAGTCCATATTGCCCAGCGACAGCCCCATAACCTGAAGGATCTGGAGAAGGTCTGTATGGAGGAGTGGGCCAAAATCCCTGCTGCAGTGTGTGCAAACCTGGTCAAGAACTACAGGAAATGTATGATCTCTGTAATTGCAAACAAAGGTTTCTGTAGCAAATATTAAGTTCTGCTTTTCTGATGTATCAAATACTTATGTCATGCAATAAAATGCAAATTAATTACAAACCTGATTCCAAAAAAGTTGGGACACTGTACAAATTGTGAATAAAAAAGGAATGCAATAATTTACAAATCTCATAAACTTATATTTTATTCACAATAGAATATAGATAACATATCAAATGTTGAAAGTGAGACATTTTGAAATGTCATGCCAAATATCGGCTCATTTTGGATTTCATGAGAGCTACACATTCCAAAAAAGTTGGGACAGGTAGCAATAAGAGGCCGGAAAAGTTAAATGTACATATAAGGAACAGCTGGAGGACCAATTTGCAACTTATTAGGTCAATTGGCAACATGATTGGGTATAAAAAGAGCCTCTCAGAGTGGCAGTGTCTCTCAGAAGTCAAGATGGGAAGAGGATCACCAATTCCCCCAATGCTGTGGCGAAAAATAGTGGAGCAATATCAGAAAGGAGTTTCTCAGAGAAAAATTGCAAAGAGTTTGAAGTTATCATCATCTACAGTGCATAATATCATCCAAAGATTCAGAGAATCTGGAACAATCTCTGTGCGTAAGGGTCAAGGCCGGAAAACCATACTGGATGCCCGTGATCTTCGGGCCCTTAGACGGCACTGCATCACATACAGGAATGCTACTGTAATGGAAATCACAACATGGGCTCAGGAATACTTCCAGAAAACATTGTCGGTGAACACAATCCACCGTGCCATTCGCCGTTGCCGGCTAAAACTCTATAGGTCAAAAAAGAAGCCATATCTAAACATGATCCAGAAGCGCAGGCGTTTTCTCTGGGCCAAGGCTCATTTAAAATGGACTGTGGCAAAGTGGAAAACTGTTCTGTGGTCAGACGAATAAAAATTTGAAGTTCTTTTTGGAAAACTGGGACGCCATGTCATCCAGACTAAAGAGGACAAGGACAACCAAGGACAAATTCTGGGCTCAGAGCCCTCTCCTCAGACAGCACACCAAATACGCGTGATCAAATATCTGATTATTATTTAAGTGTGAACTCGTGAACACTATTGAAACTTTTCATCGTTACTAGCCAGGATAAAAGTTAATTTACTACATGTTGACTTTTAGTGAAAACATGCCCCTATAACAGGAACCTGTTGTTTACTGACAGTGATTTGAGAAGAATACTCAAGGATATTGTTTTGAAAAATTAAATACTAAGTAAAGTTTAAAAAAAATAAGCCGTCATCCTTTTATAGACTGACTTTACAAAAAAAAAAAAAGTTGTCAAAAACAATTTTGGAGCGTAAACTGAATTAATTTACAGCGAAAAGAAAAATATAACATGCAAAAATATCAAACCATATTTTTGGTCAGCAAAAATTGTATTTTAAAAAGTATATACAATGACAACATATAAACACCTAACTTGCGTCAATATCGATGTGCAGACTTGTCCAAACTAATGAAAATATGCTTGCCATGATTCAGTGCAATGTTTTGTTTGAAATCTTCCTTAACTTAGTATAATCTAAGCTTTTTTGTGTGTATTTTTTGGTTTGCATACATATTTGTGCAAGTTATTCTAAAAAAAGTAATTAATTACTAACTACTAATTACGTATTCAACAGTGTAATTAGATTACCATACTAATTATTATACTCTCTAAAAAGTATTGCATTACTTATTACTTTCTAAATCCCATATCATCTTCGACCAGTTGAACAATACAAGGATGGAAATGAAACTGATCTTTTAATTCTTTCAAATGAATAATATTAAATAACATGACTGCTTGACAGTATTTCAAGGGAGAAGGTTACATTACATTAAAACCGTACATTTTAATATTAGACAAAATTTTGATGTTAAATCCACTATTGTTTTTTTTATATAGAATTCTTCAATAATCTATACAGTATTTAATGTAATTATATCAGAAGTAACTGTCATTAAATTACATAAATTAAGGTAAATTAAAAGTAATTCCTTACTTTACTTTTTTTAAGGGAAAAGTAATTACAGTAATTAATTACTTAGTAATGCATTACACCCAACACTGTGTATTATGAAAATATAATAGTGTGTGCTAAAATTCACAGAATAGAATGCATTTTGGGCATGCTGACTTAAAAGAGTAGTTGGCTGTGTGTGTCTGTTTTAGTGTGTAAACATGGGACTAAATCAGGGCGGGGTGCTGCACGTCTTTTAGATAAAGTTCTGTAAAAGCTGAAAAATTAGTGGCTGTCTTATCAACTCCTGTCCCCTTTCTATTTCTGTCTGGATATTAATACTGTGGGTGTTGCCTTGGAAGTGTTCCCTAGCTGATATGAGTTTCCTGGTGAAGATCAACTGCCTACTGAGAATTTGGTTAGCTTTACTGTAAGTGTTCCAAACCAGGTGTTTGCCTAAAACACAGTCTACATTTGATTCACTTTTAATCATTCAATTTGGGACAGTGTTTTTTTGAACCAACTGAAAAAGTCCTGCTGAAGTATAGGCATCAACTATTTAATGAAATAATTTCATTTAAATTTGTATAGGATTTGTTTAAATGAATGTGAATTCAAAAGATAAGTAGTTAGTTCAACTAGTCTAGATCTGAAATGTCATTCTGTGTTATATAATCATAAATTTAGGTCATACTATTAAAAAAAAAAAAAAAAAGTTCTGTCTTTATTTAATCAGCATAAATTGAAAGCAGTACAACAAATACAACAAATACCATAATGCATAAATACTTTTTAAATATTTTTTAAAAATCACACACATGCATTAAGGTAATGAGGCTGAGTGAAATGTGCGTAATTGTCTTAGAAATGATCCTAAAGTTGGAGCCGATAGCCATGTGGGCCTCATTCTGACATAGCGCAGTTGTTCCTCTATGGGACCCAAGTTCGAGACTTGGCTCATTGTCCTTTCCCGTTCCTGTCCCCTCTTTCTTTGCTTTCGGTCTGTTCTCTATACTGTCCTGCCCCTTAAAAAACTCCTAAAAAGTAAAGGTGCTATACAAATTTTATAAATAAATAAATGGCATTTGACACTGCTCTTACCAACCATCTCACACAAACCACATAACATCCAACCATGGCAGCAAGTTCAAACATATGTGCTTAAAGCAAATAGGCTAAACTTTAATAATTAGTTATATTACAGCTATATTATGAAATATAATGATTGTAGTGCTGTATATTATATAGCCATGAGAAGGCCAATGTAATTAATTGTGTCACACTGTAGGCTTGTACAAACCCGATTCCAAAAAAGTTGGGACACTGTACAAATTGTGAATAAAAAAGGAATGCAATAATTTACAAATCTCATAAACTTATATTTTATTCACAATAGAATATAGATAACATATCAAATGTTGAAAGTGAGACATTTTGAAATGTCATGCCAAATATTGGCTCATTTTGGATTTCATGAGAGCTACACATTCCAAAAAAGTTGGGACAGGTAGCAATAAGAGGCCGGAAAAGTTAAATGTACATATAAGGAACAGCTGGAGGACCAATTTGCAACTTATTAGGTCAATTGGCAACATGATTGGGTATAAAAAGAGCCTCTCAGAGTGGCAGTGTCTCTCAGAAGTCAAGATGGGCAGAGGATCACCAATTCCCCCAATGCTGCGGCGAAAAATAGTGGAGCAATATCAGAAAGGAGTTTCTCAGAGAAAAATTGCAAAGAGTTTGAAGTTATCATCATCTACAGTGCATAATATCATCCAAAGATTCAGAGAATCTGGAACAATCTCTGTGCGTAAGGGTCAAGGCCGGAAAACCATACTGGATGCCCGTGATCTTCGGGCCCTTAGACGGCACTGCATCACATACAGGAATGCTACTGTAATGGAAATCACAACATTGGCTCAGGAATACTTCCAGAAAACATTGTCGGTGAACACAATCCACCGTGCCATTCGCCGTTGCCGGCTAAAACTCTATAGGTCAAAAAAGAAGCCATATCTAAACATGATCCAGAAGCGCAGGCGTTTTCTCTGGGCCAAGGCTCATTTAAAATGGACTGTGGCAAAGTGGAAAACTGTTCTGTGGTCAGACGAATCAAAATTTGAAGTTCTTTTTGGAAAACTGGGACGCCATGTCATCCGGACTAAAGAGGACAAGGACAACCCAAGTTGTTATCAGCGCTCAGTTCAGAAGCCTGCATCTCCTCTGGTATGGGGTTGCATGAGTGCGTGTGGCATGGGCAGCTTACACATCTGGAAAGGCACCATCAATGCTGAAAGGTATATCCAAGTTCTAGAACAACATATGCTCCCATCCAGACGTCGTCTCTTTCAGGGAAGACCTTGCATTTTCCAACATGACAATGCCAGACCACATACTGCATCAATTACAACATCATGGCTGCGTAGAAGAAGGATCCGGGTACTGAAATGGCCAGCCTGCAGTCCAGATCTTTCACCCATAGAAAACATTTGGCGCATCATAAAGAGGAAGATGCGACAAAGAAGACCTAAGACAGTTGAGCAACTAGAAGCCTGTATTAGACAAGAATGGGACAACATTCCTATTCCTAAACTTGAGCAACTTGTCTCCTCAGTCCCCAGACGTTTGCAGACTGTTATAAAAAGAAGAGGGGATGCCACACAGTGGTAAACATGGCCTTGTCCCAACTTTTTTGAGATGTGTTGATGCCATGAAATTTAAAATCAACTTATTTTTCCCTTAAAATGATACATTTTCTCAGTTTAAACATTTGATATGTCATCTATGTTGTATTCTGAATAAAATATTGAAATTTGAAACTTCCACATCATTGCATTCTCTTTTTATTCACAATTTGTACAGTGTCCCAACTTTTTTGGAATCGGGTTTGTATGTTAAATTAATAAATACAGGATGTTAGAACTCAATATAGAGTTATTAAATGCAATCGTTTCACGCATCACATGGAAAACCCCCCTTGCATCGTATCTCCTCAGTTTAGCTCATTCTCAGAATGTCAATGTGTCAGTGAAATGTCATTCACACACAAACCCAGACCCATACACACATCTGGGCAAATGGAAAGGAATGCGGTGAGGTCAGCACAGGTATTCACTGGAACGGCATACAAAATATTTACGTGCTTTTTACTTTCAGAACATGAAGGACACCCATGGGCTTGGCTCGTTTTGAAAGTGAGTTTGGGGATGCATTTTCGGGTGGTTGTGCAAGTGGCCTGGGGTGGTTCTTATATGGGGCAGCCTGCTCGCATGTGTTTCTAAGTAAAACCACATTGTCCTCGCTGCTGTCTCAGCAAAGAGCCCAGGTATCTGCAGAGACAAACCTGGATAGAGAATACAAACAGAGAATGAGAAAGTCTCAGTGAAGGGGGGTGAGGTCAAAGTTTCCTGTAAAGTGGTAGAGCAGGTGCAAAACCAAACACAGACACATACATTCACACAGGAACACTATATGCATGTTGAGCTCCTATGTACAAATTGGAGGGCCATTAAATATCATGCAGAGTTGATAACAAATAGTTTGATTATATAAAGCAAATCATTCATTGGATGCCAGTGCAAATGCAGCGGTGATAACTGATCAAAAAGCCACAGAACCACCAACTTCTAAATTACTTGCAAATTGTCTCATATATCAACCTATTAACCAGCTCTGAGAGAAAAAAAAAGAATCAGTCAGTGATTAAAAATGTGAGAAAAATCAAGGATGAAATAAATTTAGACTATTTCTATTTTAAACGATTTCATGTACAACCAAACTATAGGTTGGGTGTTTTAAAACCAGGGGAGAAGACAAGCAGATAAACATATTTTTAAAATATGAACAAATTTGTATTTTCCCACTATTTGTTTGCAAGATCCCTTCTCTTTTAGCGGAATATAGCCTACATATCTCAGTATCTCTATGAAGCACAATTTTTTGCAATTGTACTGGAGACCGGGGCTGTGTTTCTCAAAAGCATCATGAGCTAAGTTGATTGTAAAGGCCACTGGAGCCAATGCTTCTACGATCTACCTAGGCTTATGATGCTTTTGAGAAACGCAGCCCAGGATAGTTGTAACACTTTTTGTCTAATTGCAATTTGCAAATAACTCTGAGTTTTGTCCCAAAATCTTTCAAATTTTGGACGTTGAATAGATGAAAAGAATGCACGTTGATTGACTCCCACTGGGTGCATTTGTGAGTTCCAGATTTTTGAAAGTGTCTTCATAAATAAAATAAAACAAGACGTTGTGAGGGCATTTGAAGTGGTCCTTTGCATTAAATCTTCTGATATCAACAGGTTTGTGTGGGTTTGGACTTATCAGCAAATATCAGCACTTCTATACAGTATATAAACCATTGCGCCTATGAGATGTCCTCATTAAAGGCACAGTATGTAAGTTTCGCCGCTAGAGGTCGCTTATTCAAAACAAAGGCGTAGCGTGAATGAGCGTGGAATCATGGGAGTTGTAGTCTTGACTCTTCACCTCCACAGCCGATGGAAAGGAATCCAACGAACTCAGGCAGAAATCATGTTTATGAATGAGCGAATGTATTAAAGTTTTATTAACGTTACGGTGGTATGAAGCTGGACGCGCAGAGGGCCTTTGGGAGCGAATGCCAATGAGATAGACCTGCACGAAACACTGGTCTCTGAGCTTTTATTATGCTTATGCTACAGTCAGCCGCTTCCCCTCTTTTTGTTGCGTATGTGGGGTAACGCAGTTTGAGTGTTTTTCAACACATTTAAGTGTGTTGAAAGTTGTTATAACGTTACTCTGTGCGTTCACTCTGTGGCTGGTATGAGAGATTTGTTGCACTTTGCAGTAATCGAGATCGATATTAGAATATCATAATAAAAACAGGATGACTAAATGACTGCTGCTAAATGATATGCAGTTAATTTTAAAATATATTGTATGATGGAGAAAGCTCTGTGCCGTTTGGCAAACTAGTGTTATCTCTGAAGCATGGTAAAAACGTTACTCGCGGTGAATCAAGAAAACAAGCGATTCAAACAATAAGACTAACTGTGTTGTTCTGTATAACAATGATTCGTTTTCTGCTAATAAATGTATATCCAAACAGTTGCTCATCTGTCTAATAAAATACATACTATATTAAAGCGTCTTTGGTGTTTCCATGGTTTCTACAGAAATCAAAGGTAGCACGGATATTACGTCATTGACAGGCGACACAAGGACACGGTCCGTAACACTGGTTAAAATAGCTGATTTCTCTGGATTTAAACATGTTGGAAACGTTTGGGATTATGTGTAAGTACACAGGTCAACAAAATATATAACATTGTTTTAGTGGTTTTTTGGATATTTTAATCTTAAAATCTTACATATTGTGCCTTTAATATAGTAGAACCAACATGTTTGTGTTGATGCTTAACATGTAAACATGACCTGAAATGCAAAATATCTAATATCTAGACATTTTGGGACAACTAATTCATGTAACATTATTAAAGTCTTTCGACTTTCCATCCCAGAATAACCTTTTACTGTACATTTACATTTTGCAAGCTGTATTGTGGCTATTGCAAACATTATGATATCCATCATTTGCATGCACAACTTAGGGATTCCGAATGAAATCATTGATAGATTTGCTCGTAGAGAGACGCAAACAACTGTTGATGTAGTGAGAAGAGAGGAAGCTCAACAGGAGGGGCTTCAGAGTTGGCAGATGTAGCTAGATGTCACTCACTGAAATCACACCTTTGCAGCTCGCTGTAGTGTAGGGCCAGTGTCGTCTGCAGGTGGTTTGAATTCAGATTTCTGTAGTTCTGCTTTTCATTCTGTGAAGTGGCCAGCCAGAGAGTGCAAATGCATGTTATGTGTCATTTTTAGATGAGCACTTGGTGCCTGGAAACATATGAGAGGTGGAAAAGCTATGCAGATGTGACAGGTAAGAGATCTTGCATGTTTAAACTTTATTTGCTTTGTTCAGTTACCATATAGACTACTGACATTTTGCATAGAGCACTATGAGCTTCCACATGATAGGCTTCCTGTAATATTATAGTAGTTTAATAGGTCAAATATAATGACATGTATTCATATGATCAAAGATAGAAGTGTAATGTAGCATTTCTTTTTGGATTGAACTGTGGGTCAGTTTACAAATAGTCTTTTTGAGTACGATTATTTGGTTTCCTTAGTTTATTATTAGTTTATTATTAGTTTATTAGAGTCATCGTGACGAACAAAAAAATATACATATTTTTAGCCTGCTATTTGTGGGTATAGCATGACTTCACAAACACTTGAAACCCTTTTGCATTTTTTTGTCTTTCAGCTGGTTGTATTCATTCTTAAATCTTAATGGATGGATAAATAAAAGCTTTTAAGATGCAAAAATTACCCAGAACTTTTGGAAGTTAGACTTCGAGCTTGTTCTGCTTTGGGATGATTTTGTCATCTTGACTGAAATGTTTCCCAAGAGCCATTTAAGTCAAATATAGGTCAGGCAAATTGTAGGATGAGAATAGCATACCATACTTACATAAATCACCCCTAAATCAGACAAACAATTCTAATTTTAGCTTCAGGAAGTGGATGGGTTTCTTCAATGTGCGTTTTAATAGAGCACTTCCTCGTCAGCTGGAGGGTTACCATAGTAATCCAGCCCAGATTGAGTGCAGCATGGTTTCTGCGGTAGCATACAACGAAATGGTGATGATGTTTCGGTATGTGTTGAGTTCATAAAAAAAAAATAAAAAACTACAGAGAAGGACACTACAGAAACTGAAAAGCCATTTAATGTCTTCTCGCTTTAGAGGAACTGTTGTGAACTATTTTTATACGTGTGTTGTGTGTGTGTGTGTGTTTTTTTGGATGTAAAGTAAGTCCTGCATTGCTCAACCCATTGGAGTAAGGAGGGTTGTGATCATTTTTGGCTTAAAGACTATAACTCTTTTTGCGCTCTTGTCTGCTACAAATTAAAGTTGTTTCGAAATCTACAGCTCTTAATTTAAAAAGGTAAAAAATATGTATTTCAAAATAACTAAAAAATATTGAATAAATAAATAAAACAGGCTAATCATTAAACAAACATAACAGACTGTGTGTGTTTGTATTAGTTACACTCACAGTTATTAAATGTCAGCTTATACACTGGCAAAAAATATGAAAAAGTTCTCATTTTGGCCCCTCTTTTTTCTTTTCTTTTTTTACATTTAATTAAATTAAATGTAATATCTGAGTAAATGTTATATCTGATGATTCTGATGACACCAGTTCTGTCATTTAACATGCTTTAATATGACTGCACTTCCAAACAAAAATGAAATCATTACTTCTTATATTAAATCATAATTAGTGTCATTTTGTGGGAAAGATGTCATTTCTGACTGAGTCAAAGGCATTTGGCATGCTTGACATCCAGATAGTGGCTTTGAAACGTACAATAATAATCCACTTGCAACATCTAAATCTCAGATTTAGCAAACTTTATTTAAAGTTACAATTGTGATATAGATATCATAGACCCTCACTGTTAAAACCCCTGGTTAGTAATTTTGGAACACTCTATCAGCCTGTTCTGGAACCATTGATATACAATATTCCAGTTTCAGAACTGATTTTCTGTCTCATCCTCATTATCCAGATGTCTCAACATCCGCACAGGAAGCTGGAGAGAGGGAGGGAGAGTGCACCAGTGGGAAAACAGCCATTTAATCAGTCTTTGAATAAAAAGAAGAGTGAACAGAGTATACTCATGTTTATTTTTTTACAAATATTTTTTATTGTATACCAGTGTCAGAAATTAACTTTTTTTTTAATTAAAGGTTGGTATTTGGCCCCTTGGGTTGATTTTGAGGGGCATTTTTTAAATACTTTTTATATAAGAGTGGGTTGTCCATTTATGTCCAAAACTAATTAAATTGCAACTAGACTACTACAGTGTCTGAACCCATACAGGCCTAGAATAGACTTTTCATCTGCATTTTTCATCAAGCCTTGGTTCATTTCTGACCCTGTTGTATACTGTTATTCCATATGGTGTTTCTAAAAACATCATTTGTCTGGTCTGATTTGATGATTGTTGTGATTGGCAGGTGCCGTTGCCAGTGACTGGGTGAAACGCAAGCTACATCAACATATTCGTGATAAGCTGCACAGGTTACAAACAAAAAATCCTGCCATTATTGTCTCCTTACTGAGATCAGAAATATTGGTCCTCTTGGTAAATATGAGCAAAGCAGGCTTTGGAAATAAATCTGCATTCATTCATTTTGTTCTTACATTCCAAAAAATCTTTCATTGAAATAAAACAATTGAAAATGGGGGGAAAATCTCATTATGAAATAAATGTTTTCTCCAATACACGTTGGCCACAATTATTGCCCCCCTTTTATTCAATACTCCATTTGCCAAGATAACCGCTCTGAGTCTTATAATGCCTGACAAGGCTGAAGATTACCTTAGTTCACCCCACTAATTTTTTATAGGCTTCAGGTCAGGAGACTGGGATGGCCATGGCAGAAGCATCATTTTGTGCTCAGTAACCCATTTTTGTGATGATTTTGGTGTTTGTTTTGTATCATTGTCCTGATGTAAAATCCAGCCACGGCCCATCATAAGATTTCTAACAGAGGCAATCGGGTTTTGATTTTTTTATCTGTTAGTATTTTATCAAATCCATGATGCCATTTATCTGAACAAGATGTCCAGGACCTCTGGCAGAAAAATAATTAAGCAGTACATTTAACCGTGGACAATGGGTACTTTTTTAGCCCAGTGTGCACCAAACACATCTTGTGTGTTTACTGCCAAAAAGCTCTTTTTTCAGTTTCATCTGACCATAGAACCCAGTCCTGTTTGAAGTTTTAATAGTGTCTGGCTCCTTGAGGTTTTTTTTTGGATGAGAGCAGAGGAATTTTTTTCTTGAAACCCTACCAAATGACTTCTGGTGATATAGGTGCTGTCTGATATATTTGGTTTGAGGCTATCTGACCCTAATTTCTGCAATTCTTCAGCTGTGATCTTTGGCGATCTTTGGAGAGTCTTTGGCCAGTCAAACCATCCTCCTTACTGTGCATTAAGACAATATAGACACGTCCTCTTCCAGGCAGATTCATAACATCCCCAGTTGATTGGAAATAATTATTGCTCTGATGTTGCAAATGGGAATTTTTAATGCTATTTTCTTACAGCCAATTTTTATTTTTTATTTTGTGACGCTCAACCATCTTTTTCTGCACATCAGAAATACAAAGTTCTGTTATGAAACACTAGATGGCGCAGGCTAATAGGTCCTTAACTCAATATGCTTGCCATCACATCATTCTCTATAGGGCACCACTGATTGGTTCCTGCTGTATCAGTAGCCAATGAGCTCGCTGCTCAACCTTCAAATACTTGGTCAGCATTTGCTATAGCAGTTGTAGTGCGCTTTCAGAAACCCTCCACCTTCCCCAGCTCCACCTGTATAGATCTGCTACGTGTAATTCATGTATGCTATTTTGTACAGCAGCATGTCGTGTATGTATTGGCAGTAGCAAGTCCCGTACTTGCTCTGCAGCAGCAGCAGCAATAACAGTAGCAGCGTATCAGATCTATTTCACCAAGACCAAAAATATCAACATTGTCATATCCTTTACTATGCCAAACACTTTGAGAGTTGTCATGGCAGAACTATCTTTGGTTTTCTACCCATTGTGATAGATTGTGATAGGACAATTTCATGTTCCTAGTCACCCTGGAGTGCTAAAAAAATTTATATGAATGGGAATATACTTCAGAGATATTTTACTCATAAGAATTTCTAGGGGTTCTACTAATTGTGGCCAACGTATATTGGGAAGAACATTTATTTCATAATGTAGTTACCCCCACTTTCAATTGTTTTACTTCAATGAAAGGTTAGTTTTTGTGAATATTTTTTTTTTATTTTATTTTTTTTGACTGAAAGATCCAAAGGATATACAATGCAGATTTATTTTCACAGCTGTCTATGGTCACATTTACCAAGGTGGCCAATAAGACCTTGACTGTGTATGTATATACAGTATATATAGGTTGCATTTTATTGTGGAATTGTGGTTTTTTTTTTTCTGTTGTTCAGGAAATCTGGAAGTCAGGATCCACACCAGCTGCTTGCATCTGACATACCTGACTCTTATTCTGAGGAGGAAAATCCATTAAGAAGAACAGGTGATACATGTACACATTCACACAAACATGTGAGCTTGAAATGAGCAAAAATCGAAGAGCTTTTTCTATCTCCCTGACAATTATTGAATGAATGGTAGTCTTCATGTTTATACTGTAAACATATATTTACATGCATGTTTGTGAGAAGCCTCAGAGCCAATTCTGAAGCTACGACCAAAGAGAAGTGTAAACTCGAGGCAGAACCCACTGCAGCGTAAAACCAGCGCGCCCCCTGCTGTCAGAGCATCTGACTATATGGGTGTGTATTAACTTGAGTGCTGTTCAAAAGAAATATTTTTCATTTTTATCATAAACAAAAAAAGCAAAGGTATAATGATTTGCTGTGAATACTGCTGCTCCATGATCCTGTAGTGACCTGCTGTTTGCATTTTGTAGAGGGAAGTTCATCACCAGATAAAATGATGAGCCATCAAGAGCCACAGACCTATAGCGCATCATCACACAAGGTCCGCTATTGGTTCTAAAATAATTCATCTTTAATTGTTGTAAAGCTGCATAACATTTTTTTTTTTTTTTTTTTAATTTTATAAAAGTTTAAAGAAATGAATATTACTTTTAAATATATAAAATATATACTTGGAGGCGGTCTCTTATGCTCACCAAAGCTGCAAATACAGTAATAATGTGAAATTATTATTACAAATTACATTTTTTTTTTTCCTGTTTTAATATATTTTAAAATGTAATTTATTCCTGTGATGGCAAAGCTGAATTTTCAGCATCATTACTCCAGTCTTCAGTGTCACATGATCCTTCAGAAATCATTCTAATACGCTGATTTGGTGATCATGAAACATTTCTTATTATTATCAATGTTATTATCAATGTCTTTTGTAACATTATAAATGTGTTTACCGTCACTTTTAATCAATTTAATGTAAAAAAAAATATATACTGACCCAACTTTTGAACAGTAACTTTAGTAGGTAATGCTACGATAAGCCTGCACCTTGCTCATTGCTGATTGCAGCTACATTTCCTCAGGGTGAATCTCTACACATTGGCGTTCAGAGCCCCATCCTCTGGCCTGGATGTGCTTCCGCTCATTTACAGCCACTGCGCACACAGGTCTTTACCTTGCATCCACATTTTCTTACAGGTAACACACACATTCACTGATCTTGAGAGCAAAAAAATCAGTGTAAAGAAAAAGTTAGTTTAATTGGCACTTTCTCTCTCACAGGTCCTGAGCATTGGACGGTGATGTCTCATAGGCCTTTGAGCAAATCCCAGTCGGCACCTTCTTATATCCAGCATTATACGCACATACACACTCAGACTCTTATGGTTCCACACCCCATGTACCATCAGCAGTGGCCACAGGACACATTCCAGCAACACGCTCCAAAAAAGGTGAGACAAATGCACATTTTTTTTGCACCCAAACACACAGAGTTTCTTTTTCTCATGCCCAATCTCTTTATAAGGTACCTGTTCGCTCTTTGTGGCCTGTGTCTCCTGAAGAGCTGGGAAGAGACAGAGAGAGAGCAAGAGAGGCAGTACGTATTCCATCTCAATCCCCACTTGATAACTGTTGCAGTAATCAACTAGGAGAACTGCACCGTGGAGAACATCAGGATTGGCGACACAAAAAATACCATCGGAGCCTTGCACGTGTGCGTTCCTCTCCAGACACCTTTGCCAGATATCTGCCTTCACATTTAACCTCACCTCTGGCTCAGGATGTCAGGAGCAAACCAATATACACCACAGGTAGGAGGAAAAAGGGCATCACAACAAAACATCCGCTTAATGCTGGAAAACAGCGTGGGAAAAAATAGTTTGGGGTGTTTAAAACTAAGAAATATTTAAATGTTTTTGCATAACTTATAAGTCACTAATCAAGTAAGTAAATTTGTGTCACTGAGCATGTGAATTCCTTTGTACAGATGGTCAGATGTTCTAGCTTCCATTGAAGTACAAGATCATCAGGATTTAGACAAACTTGTGATCATGCAGCTCAAGCACTACTGTCATAAAAAAGGGTGACATGCCAAATACCAAACAGTATATTCTAAGTACTAGGAAGTTAAGTAAAGTATAACTTCGCCAATGTTCAACTCGCTTTGTATTGTTACAATGTCAGTAGTACAGTGGGGAGAACAAGTATTTGATACACTGCCGATTTTGCAGGTTTTCCTACTTACAAAGCATGTAGAGGTCTGTAATTTTTATCATAGGTACACTTCAACTGTGAGAGATAGAATCTAAAATCACATTGTATGATTTTTAAATAATTAATTTGCATTTTATTGCATGACATAAGTATTTGATCACCTACCAACCAGTAAGAATTCCGGCTCTCACAGACCTGTTAGTTTTTCTTTAAGAAGCCCTCCTGTTCTCCACTCATTACCTGTATTAACTGCACCTGTTTGAACTTGTTACCTGTATAAAAGACACCTGTCCACACACTCAATCAAACAGACTCCAACCTCTCCACAATGGCCAAGACCAGAAAGCTGTGTAAGGACATCAGGGATAAAATTGTAGACCTGCACAAGGCTGGGATGGGCTACAGGACAATAGGCAAGCAGCTTGGTGAGAAGGCAACAACTGTTGGCGCAATTATTAGAAAATGGAAGAAGTTCAAGATGACGGTCAATCTCCCTCGGTCTGGGGCACCATGCGAGATCTCACCTCGTGGGGCATCAATGATCATGAGGAAGGTGAGGGATCAGCTGGGACCACAGTCTCAAAGAAAACCATTAGTAACACACTACGCCGTCATGGATTAAAATCCTGCAGCGCACGCAAGGTCCCCCTGCTCAAGCCAGCGCATGTCCAGGCCCGTCTGAAGTTTGCCAGTGACCATCTGGATGATCCAGAGGAGGAGTGGGAGAAGGTCATGTGGTCTGATGAGACAAAAATAGAGCTTTTTGGTCTAAACTCCACTCACCGTGTTTGGAGGAAGAAGAAGGATGAGTACAACCCCAAGAACACCATCCCAACCGTGAAGCATGGAGGTGCAAACATCATTCTTTGGGGATGCTTTTCTGCAAAGGGGACAGGACGACTGCACCGTATTGAGGGGAGGATGGATGGGGCCATGTATCGCGAGATCTTGGCCAACAACCTCCTTCCCTCAGTAAGAGCATTGAAGATGGGTCGTGGCTGGGTCTTCCAGCATGACAACGACCCGAAACACACAGCCAGGGCAACTAAGGAGTGACTCCGTAAGAAGCATCTCAAGGTCCTGGAGTGGCCTAGCCAGTCTCCAGACCTGAACCCAATAGAAAATCTTTGGAGTGAGCTGAAAGTCCGTATTGCCCAGCGATAGCCCCGAAACCTGAAGGATCTGGAGAAAGTCTGTATGGAGGAGTGGGCCAAAATCCCTGCTGCAGTGTGTGCAAACCTGGTCAAGAACTACAGGAAACGTATGATCTCTGTAATTGCAAACAAAGGTTTCTGTAGCAAATATTAAGTTCTGCTTTTCTGATGTATCAAATACTTATGTCATGCAATAAAATGCAAATTAATTACTTAAAAATCATACAATGTGATTTTCTGGATTTTTGTTTTAGATTCCGTCACTCACAGTTGAAGAGTACCTATGATAAAATTACAGACTTCTATATGCTTTGTAAGTGGGCAAACCTGCAAAATCGGCAGTGTATCAAATACTTGTTCTCCCCACTGTATATGAAATTAAGTTTACTCTTAATTCATGTTACTTGGACTGAGAAGTTACTGTTTATTTGACAGCTCTAGGTCTTTCGTGTAAACTACAAATTATATTCCGCATTTTTGTATCCCAGCCCACGCGGACAGTCGGATCGAAAGAGGGTTAACAAAACAGTCACTGTAAGATTAGGTTTGTCATTGAAAATTGTATTGTTCTTTGTCTACTCTTTAAACAGCATTATGGTAAAAATGGAACACTATGGCAACAGCTTTCTTACCTGTACACGACAGCGTTTTGCTTCCTTTTCTTCTGAATTAATTGACAGAACAGGCTCACTGGCTCAAGACACCTTGTTTAGTAGTCATTGAAATGTTGACTCCATACATGGAGGTTAATCAGATTTTCCGCTGCAGTATTCTCTCCATATTTACGATTCTTTGCAGTCTTTAGCCACTGCCTACAACAGTCTGGATCCTCTACTTGAAACCGTAAATAATTCACTCCCGCTAAACATTTATTCTTTGAATTCTTGCACCCGGGAACAATGCCTGTCGACACCATTGTGACTAAAAGTTTGATAAGAAGTATTTCCTACTCAAGCAAGGGAGTATTTGACTCTGGTCAAGCCTATTTGACTCTCTCAAACCTAATCACAGGGTTGCCAAAATAGCCTAATGGCCAATCAGAAACAAAGTAGCCCAGTGCACATATCCCAAATATCAAAACTCAAAATATGCCATTCCCATACCTAAAATACTTATCACTGTTATGCAAATTAAAAACCACTATATCATAAAGATTATAAACATAGCTCAAAGGCTCCCTACCAGTGGCCCTCCTTCACAAAACTTAACTTTCAGCACAGTTTTATTATTGGTAGAATATAAAATGTTTCAATACAAACATTTCAGTCAAATATAATTTATGCAATATGTCAAACCTTTAACCCGCAAGGTAAAAAAAAAATCAACCCGTGGCAACAGTTTAAAAGTAGCCCGATTCCGTGGGAAAACCATAAACTTTATCCAATAGGAGCAAACTAAGAGTGGCCTTGGATGGAAACATGCCCAGTGCATAATGGATGTTGAAGTTTTCCTACCTATTTTGCAAAAGGGAAGACAACAGTCCTTTTTCTCTGTATTCGCTACAGGTAGCAGGTAGATTTTAAAGAGAAAAGAGAAGGAAAACAGTGTAATTTACAAAGAAATGTAAAATAGATTGCATTAAAAGTATACAATGAATTAACAAGTAAAAGTTAATAAAAGTATTTATACCACTAAATGACAGACTGATTATCTGTCTGAAACACGCAAACACAGATAAGCGAAGTGATAAGAAGATTGTGAAGTCCCAGTGTTGTTGGACTGAATATCAGCTCTCTTTTAACTGTTGTATAAAATGCATATAGCCTATATAAAGAATGTATGTATTTGTGTAGGTTTGGTGTATGACTCTCAGATGTTGAATCATGAGTGTGACTGTGGCGATATCAACTTTCACCGTGAACATGATGACAGAATTACGAGTATCTGGTCAAGATTGCAGCAGTGTGGCCTCAGGGATCAGTGTGAGGTAAACAATGCTGAACAAATCATAGCTGTAACTATTATTGCAGTTGTGAGAAGTTACATTCGTGTGTGTGTGTGCGCTTGTGTTTTAGTGGGTTAAAGGCAGGCTGGCCACTTTTGAGGAACTACTGTCAGTTCATTCAGGGCAACATATGTTTCTTTATACTGGGCTCTCAAAAATCAAATCAAATAATTCCTGCAGTACAGCAGCCCTGAAGATGGCAATCGGCAGTGTGATTGAGCTGGCTCTGCATGTGGCTAGAGGAGAGCTAAGGGTGAGATTTCTATTATCCATAATTCTTTCTCCTATAACCACAAAGATTCTCACTTCTTCTTTTTCTGACTTATCCTTAGAATGGATTTGCTGTGGTCACACCTCCAGGACACCATGCATCACATTCTCAAACATAGTGAGTTGCGCTTTAATATGACTGCAGACACGTACATTTTTAAAGTCAACATAAAATGGTGTTCACAACCCATTATGCGTAAAGTAAAACTGGATGTTCAGCAAGAAAATATATAGAATATTTAATAGCATTTTTTATTTAAACTTGAGTAGCAGTAATAACATACACTACTGTTCAGAAATGTGGGGTCAGTATGATTAAAAAAAAGAAAGAAATTGATACTTTTATTCAGCAAGGACACATTAAAATGATCAAAATTAAAAGTTAAAGTGACTGACATTGTTACAAAAACATTTTCTTTTCTGTTTTGTATATATTCTATATATTAGACTGAACAACTGTTTTCAACATTGATAATAATAATAAATGTTTCTTGAGATTAAATGTTTCTCCCCAAATCAGCACCATATTAGAAGGATTTCTGAAGGATCATGTGACACTGAAGTAATGGCTGCTGAAAATTCAGCTTTGATCACAGGAATAAATTACATTTTAAAACAGATTAAAATAGAAAACAGTCATTCTAAATCGTAGTGATATTTCACAATATTACTGTTTTACTGTATTTTTAATTAAATAAATGCAGATGCAAATGCAAAAGGGACTTCTTTCAAAAACATTAAGACATCTTACCCGACCCCAAACTTTTGAATGGTAGCTTATGTAGGTAAATATTGCTGTATATTACTATGTATTGTTTTGTTTTTGTTTTTTAATTATGTACATCAATGAAACTATCACAATAAGTCCAGGAGGGTTTTTTTCATACTGACTTTAAGTAGCACTATAAAAAAAAATCTCTCTCATTGTGTCTGTTACAGTGGCTCCAGTATGTTTAATTCTGTGGCCATTGCTGCTAAAAAGCTTCAGGACCGATTGAAGGTTAACAAGATCCTTATAGTAGATTGGGTAAGACACACAAAAACACAGTATTTGCCTTTGTAGATTTATTTCAACACATATTTGACCATGAGATTTTAGATTTAGGTTATAATTTATATGATTGTACAGTAGATAGTGTATATTGTAGGTAGTCAGGATTAGAGCCCTGCACGGGCCTCAGATCTAGGCCCTAGCCCAGCCCTGGCCCGAGACGCTCAGGCCCTAGCCTGGCCCGTGTCCGACAGCTTATCAAAATTCCTGGCTCGAGTCCGACTGGAGCCCGTGTTTTTTTTTTTTTTTTTTTTTAATAATCCTCCCTATTACACACTGTTGCAGCCATTAAAATAGTTCAGTTTTGTTTTTAATGTCAAAGTAGTTATATTTTGTTTCGTTTCTTTATTAAGTTAATTTAGAAACATGTTTGGAGCATTTTTTTGTTTGTTAAATTAAAGTTTTTGTTTTTTAAAGTGACGACCAAGCGGCCAGCGGCCGACAGTGAGTTAACCCAAAGCTTTAGCCTCTCAAATCAACACTTGACTTGTCTTGCCTATAATAAAATCCATAGATATAAAACACTTAAAGCATCACAATATTAGTTTAAACGTTTAGCCTAATATCACCACCACCACCACCACAGTAAAAAGGCATTTTTGACAAGCTGAGGCAGGCTGCTGCTGCTCGCAACGGCGCTCGCAAACGAAACGGGCTACACAATCTTAACAAATAAAAATAAAAAAAAAATAAAAAATGCAGGTTGTCTTACCTTACACCTCTTTGCGTGTTGGCTTGCTTTACTCATTTGCGGCGATGCGTGTTGCATAGCGCCGTCATATCAGACTACACCATGTCATATATAGCCTATAACACGGGTTTATTTTTTTAACAATTTGCCAGGAGTAAAATTTACAAATGTGGTTTAAACAACCAGATGCATTTACACATGTCCAGTTTCGCCTGAAATGCGTCCCAGACCACCTTCTGAATTGGTTTGTTTGAGTAATCGGATTTAAATTAAATTCGAGAGAATTTCGTAAGGCATTTACTCCTGGTCTTTTCACAATCGGATAGATATCTGGTCAGAGAAAACGAATGAAGTGACCAGTTGTAAAAAGGCCATAACTCTTGCAGCTGAAGGAACGCTCGCTGCAACACTAAACACAGCGCGAACCAGTCTTGCCAGTAGCGGTATCATGGTCTCGTGTTGTTTCCACCAGCGCAGCACATCTAATTGTTTCTTTTAATTAATGAATGTCTAAAATATAAAACGAAGGAAGCCTTAAAAAAGGCCCGAAGCCCGGCCCGTGTTTGAGGTATGACGTGAAAATTGGCCCGAAGCCCAGCCCTAGGGCCGTAAATAAGTCGGGGCCCGTCGGGCTCGGGCTGAAATGCAGGGCTCTAGTCAGGATTTCTTAAGTTTTAAGTTTCATTGATTTCTGATCTCCTTCTTGCCTTCAACAATCATAATTTTTGCAATTTCATTTGCCGATGCTAGAGGCACAAATCTTACACTTTTCAGCTTCAACCTTTATTTTTTTTGTAAGTGTATGATTCAATGATATTCCCAAAGGGATTTTGTTTTTATTAATCTTTGCTCTCCCCTGCACTTTTGTCAGGATGTT
The DNA here is from genome assembly GCA_039654105.1 of Coreius guichenoti. Lineage (NCBI taxonomy): Eukaryota > Metazoa > Chordata > Actinopteri > Cypriniformes > Gobionidae > Coreius > Coreius guichenoti. The sequence goes on along the minus strand of CM077180.1, from coordinate 30,179,138 downwards.
CATCATGGTAATGCAACTGAGAAGATATTCTACACCGATCCTAGTGTCCTCTATATATCCCTGCATCGCTATGACAATGGTTCTTTCTTCTGTGGTACTGGAGGACCCTCCATGGTTAGTTTTGTGTATGTCCTTTATATGAAACTATAGAGTGTGTAAACTGTGCATTCGTTAACTCTCATACTGCTGTGTCTGCATGTGAATTTAAGCTAAATGAATGTATTACAGGTAGGATCTGATAGAGGGGAAGGCTATAATGTAAATGTGGCGTGGTCAGGGGGGCTGAGTCCTCCAATGGGAGATGCAGAATACCTAGCTGCATTCAGGTACTATTCTGCAGTCATTTTAGTGTGTTTAGTGTCATTTTAGTCTCATGTTAAAGGGATAATTTGGACAAAAAAGAAAATTCTGTCATCATTTACTCACCCTTATGTCATTCCAAACCTGTATGATTTAAAACCAAACCTGTTTGCGTTTCCATCTGGTGCCACTATTAAGTCTAAGTCATGAACTAATTAATCAAATATTGTGTCTCTCTTTATAGAACCGTAGTTATGCCTATTGCTCATGAGTTTTCCCCAAATATGGTGCTGGTTTCAGCTGGTTTTGATGCTGCAAAGGGTCACTCAGATTCTCTCGGTGGATACATGGTCTCAGCAAAATGTACGTATTAAAAATACAAACTGTGTTGAGGTGTTGAATTTGAGCCTGCAATTTCCAAATGATAGACTGCAATGTTTTTTTATATATATTTATTATTAAAATGTAATGTTAATTACATTATGAAATATTATGCACATTTTATTCCAATTTAGTTTGCTGTAAATATGTTATGTTGTACTCTAATAAGCATGATTAAGATACTTAGCACATATAAATACTGTGTAAAAATGTTTTTATATTACCTTAATGTATTTTTAAAATTATTTAATAATTTAAATAGTTTTTATTGACAATTTTCTGTACTGAAAATTTTTTATTTATCATCAACATTTCTTTTAGCTCATCAGCTCACTAGGTTTTGCAAGAGCATTTAATTATATTATCTGAGTTTGAAAGTGTCTGTGCTTTGTCTGCATTTTCTTGCTCTGTAGGATTTCCCCTAAGAATAAAAATAGGAGTCCTTAAAATGCTTCAGATGGAAAGCAGAAGAGCTTATAATGACTTTGCATTTTTGTTGAGACTCAAAAGTTATGGGCATATTATAGTCATGATTTAGTCATCGTCAGCTATCGTGAATGTGTCATGTCATTAAGGCTCTCATATGACATTAAACTGTTTTATCACTTTTATCACAGTCGCTCTAATGCCTCCAGAATCACAAAGATGTTTTTGTGACTGATACATTTATGGTGTGACATTTGTGTCTGTATGATGTGTGCCAGTGACCGAATATGCAAATGATCATTTAAAGGTTTTGGTTTTATGTGATATGTCTCTCAGGTTTCGGATTCTTGACCCGGAAATTAATGGAGTTGGCTGAAGGTCGAGTGGTGTTGGTGTTAGAGGGAGGTTATGACCTCACATCCCTCTGCGATGCATCAGAAGCCTGTGTCAGTGCTCTCGTGGGAAATGAGGTGTGTGTGTGTTTAAAGTTGCCCACACGTGTTTAACACGTTGAGTATTGCATGAATTGAGTATTGCTTGTTTCTGCAGCCTGAGCCTTTAGCTGAGGAGGAATTACAGAGGATTCCCTGTGCCAACGCGATCGATTCTCTGGAGATGGTACTGCGTGCTCAAAGTGAGAATCGCTCAGTTTGTGTTGTTTATGTTTATTTTCTGTGGTCATGATCTTGTCTTTTCATACTTCTCTCTGTCTCCCTCTCAGGCAGGTACTGGCGTTCAGCAAGCTCTATGCTGAAGACTGTGTCTCTGTCTTATGCAAAAGCAGAGAGGAGGTACTCGGCGGGCACTGAAGCTGCTTTAGTCCTGGGTGGCCTTACTATGACTGTTCCAAGCAGAAGCCAGTAAGACAACAGTATAGAGTGCAACAGTCAGGTTCCCAATGTAAAAGATCCACTCATTTTCTCCATAAGGAAATTGATTTTTAATAATAACTTTTGTAGACCTTTTGAGGTTGTTAATCGAGGATATATGCTTTTGTTGAGGCCATCTGTTTGCATTACTATTATTTAATAGTGGAATTTCTGGTGTAAAACTACATTACCCATGATTCTTCAAAAATTTCCACCAATCGGTGTCACGATGAGCAAAAGAGCTCTACAGGAAACACCCTCTCCCATGAAGCACCGCATGGATGTAATTTGAGTCTCCCTACACTCTCAAAATATATATATGCATATTTTGCACTGAACTTAAAATATATTATTTCTGTATATAATACACAACTTCAAATGAATACATTTATATTGCTCTATTGTTTCTAATTTGATTATGTCATTTGCAATGCTTCATGCATTATTTTGTTGGATTTTCAAATACTTTTTTGCTTCAAAGTTTGTAATGTGACTGGTTGGTTTTGTTCATGGCTTATAACACTTTAACAAAGACTTTTTGTAAATCCCTATGGGAAAATTGAATGGAAAAAATACTTCCGGAACCAATCCTGCTAAAAAAGTGGTTATGCACTGTTGCACTCAATGAGCTTTCAGTATTAGCATATTGGACTAACGTGGCTAGAGATAGACTGAAACTAACAAAACTATTTAATATATTGAGTATGCTCTTGCTTTGTATCTGCTTTGTAGTTTCCCAAATGAGCCAATGGAGCATGATGAAGAGGATTCAATGTAAAGACCAGTCTTACTCCTTTTCTGGGAGACTTCATTCCTCTCCAAGCAGAAGCTGGAGATCCTGTGCTTTAACAGACTGAAGCTACTGTAATATTACTTGGGGGACTGCAGTGTGTGTGAGACAGGAGACAATCCTTAGGAACTAAGATGAACAAAAGAACGTAATCACATCTTATGAGTGATTTATACAAATGCTGACTAATTTTTCGATTTTGCAATTATAGCTTGCACATGAAGCCTCTGCGAAATGTCAAACAAGGATATCATACAAGCAGGAAGTGAAAATTTATGAGAAACATTGTGAAATGTGTTTTCACAGGTCTTATCCAGAATGTTTTTTTAGTTATTGAGTTTGATCATGTATATACACACTACTGTTCAAATGTTTAGGGTCAGATTGGGTCTTTTTTTTTTTAAATACTTTAATTCAAGGATGCTTTATGCTTTGTATTTATCAAAGAATCCTGGAAAAAATGTAGCACGGTTTCCACAATATATATACACCGATCAGGCATAACATTATGACTAATATTGTGTTGGTCCCCCTTTTGCTGCCAAAACAGCCCTGACCTGTCGAGGCATGGACTCCACTAGACCCCTGAAGGTGTGCTGTGGTGTCTGGCACCAAAATGTTAGCAGCAGATCCTTTAAGTCCTGCAAGTTGCGAGGTGGGGCCTCCATGGATCGGACTTGTTTGTTCAGCACATCCCACAGATGCTCGATTGGATTGAGATCTGGGGAATTTGGAGGCCAAGTCAACACCTCAAACTCATTGTTGTGCTCCTCAAACCATTCCTGAACCATTTTTGCTTTGTGGCAGGGCGCATTATCCTGCTGAAAGAGGCCACAGCCACCAGGGAATACCGTTTCCATGAAAGGTCTGCAACAATGCTTAGGTAGGTGTTATGTGTCAAAGTAACATCCACATGGATGGCAGGACCCAAGGTTTCTCAGCAGAACATTGCCCAAAGCATCACACTGCCTCCGCCGGCTTGCCTTCTTCCCATAGTGCATCCTGGTGCCATGTGTTCCCCAGATAAGCGACGCACACGCACCCGGCCATCCATGTGATGTAAAAGAAAACATGATTCATTAGACCAGGCCACCTTCTTCCACTGCTCCTTGGTTCTGATGCTCACGTGCCCACTGTTGGCGCTTTCGGCGGTGGACAGGTCAGCATGGGCACCCTGATTGGTCTGCGGCTATGCAGCCCCATACACAACAAACTGCGATGCACTGTGTATTCTGACACCTTTCTATCAGAACCAGCATTAACTTCTTGAGCAATTTGAGCTACAGTAGCTCGTCTGTTTGATCGGACCACATGGGCTAGCCTTCGCTCCCCACGTTTGCCCATTTTTCCTTCTTTTAACACATCAACTTTGAGGACAAAATGCTCACTTGCTGCCTAATATATCCCACCCACTAACAGGTGCCGTGATGAAGAGATAATCAGTGTTATTCACTTCACCTGTCATAATGTTATGCCTGATCGATCGGTGTATATAAACAGCACAACTGTTTTCAACATCGACAGTAATAAATGTTTCTTGAGCAGCATATTAAAATGATTTCTGAAGGATCATGTGACACTGAAGACTGGAGTAATGATGCTGAAAATTCAGCTTTGCCATCACAGGAATAAATTACATTTTAAAATAAATACATTTAAATTGTAATATTTCACAGTATTACTGTTTTACTGTATTTTGGATCAAATAAATGCAGCCTTGATGAATACAAGGCTTCTTTCAAAACCATTAAAAAATCTTACCGGCCCCAAACTTTTGAACAGTAGTGTAAATGTTTACTGTTTAAATGTGGAATGTTAAATGACTACAATTTTAGTAATAACTAAGTTTTATATTCAAGTCTTTGAAATGACAGTAGTCCTCTAGCCTTGGTGCATTTAAAAGGGTATTGGCAATTTATTTCTAAAAGCTTTTGTTAACTGCACTTTATATTCATCCTATTACAAATGTAAAAAAAAAAAAAAATCCTGAGACATTTTACATTGAGTTTTTTATTATTATTAATAATATTGATAGATTTCCCTTCAATGAGCATGTAAGGCAGCTATCCTTGAATGTCAACTACGTCTATAGCAAGCATAAAGATAAGGGTACAAAGTGCTTTGTGCTTTGCTATATCAGTTTGCAAGACCAGTTGGGCTGAAATTAATTTCTGATTTTTTTTATTTGTTGCTCTACAATTACATTCAAAGCTTTTTGTGTGAAATGCCATCACATCATTTGCCTGGAGTTTTACATTTTGTAGGTTTTGCTGTTCTCAGAATTAAATAAAGATATATTTTTAAAAACAGTTTTGAAATCAAGAAGCATGTGTCTGGTTGCCATAACAGGTATTTTATTAATGGCCCACTCACACATAAAGTTATTGATTTCATAACAATACAATATAATGGATATGTTCATAAAAGTGTCTGAAATGTTAGGCAAACACACACATCACATTCTAACAGTATAACACAATGTTTTTGTGTAAATATAAAAAGAAATCTCAACATAATATAATACAAATGCATGCAGTATTATCTGAGGGAATGAATTTATACTAACACTACAGCCCTATAACAGATGACAGACATGTGATGGTAAATCTTGAAAATCACTAACCCTGTTTGTCTACAAAAAAATGCTACAAAAATCATTCATTGAATTCAAATGTGTGCTGGATGTTGCTCCCTAATGCTTTGGGGTCATAATAGTATAAACAAGAAATGGAAACCAATAACAAAACCTTTGTATCCCTCGTCAATAAAGCCTCAAGATTCCCTCACAAGGTTTGCAACTGGTTAAACCACATTGTCTAGACAATAAAGTGCTTATTTAACAACCAATAGACAGCTACCTAAATGCTATGCAGCAGCAGTCTTTTAGTGACAGATCAGCGTAATAAAATCCTGTCATATCCCATAGTGAAACTGCAGAAAAACATTCAGGACAACAAGAAAAGAGCAGCAAGGAGAAAGACAAAAGACTCCTCTTAATAGCTATAAACGATACATACTCAAAGTGAAAAGGCTCAGAAATATTGATATTGATCAGAGCTATTAAAAAGTCCAACATTTAAAATGACATCCTTCAACATACTCTTGCGTCTAACATAATCTTCAATAGAGTGCCTGGACAGACAACAGTAGAAAGAGAGACAAGTAATACACTAATGTCGTATATTGATATACTAAAAACACGAAAGCTTTCAGACTCTCCTTGTTGAGTGTTCCTGGTCCATTTCAAATGGTAACAGCCAAGCATGTTGTAAGGTTGTACGCTTGTTTCTCTGGGCACGAGTGTGTTATTATGTGTATACTTAAAAGTCACTGAGGATGGAGATGTCGGCAAATTCTTTGCGATATCGATGAGAATAGAGGGCGAGCAGGAACGCCCACTTCAAACTCATGAAGCTCCACACACATGACAGGTACAGACTGGCAGGATCTGTGAGGGCTGTAGACACACACACACACAAACAAACACACAAGTTCAAACAACTGTCCTTCTGTGAGTTTAATGTCCTGAAGGCCAATTTCTCTTCGAAACATTTAATCTGAGACTGATATGAATGAACATTTAGTTCACACCTAAATGTTATACTTTCATGCACTTCAGTATGGATCTCTACTCACATTCTTTGTGGGAGATGGCAACACTGAGGAAGGAGATGAACGCTACGATGGATACCATAGAGAAAATGACGCCTATGATCAGGAAGAACTTCAGTCCCTTTAACCACGTTCTCCAATAGTCTTGAAGGTACATTATGTGTGTGACCAGAGCCCATAATGCCAAAGCACCTGGAGAAATACATATATAAACACACAATGAGCAATATGAAGTTCAAAGCACATACTAGTTTTGCATGTGACATATGACTGTGCATTCATTATTGCTTTGTCATACTCTCACATGCTGCCTTCCTGTTTGATTTTTTTTTGACGGCACTAATTTGCTCTCAGTTCTGCATATGCTGTTAGATTTGCAGATGAGCATTTTGTGATATTAGTCAACAAAGCAGAATCTCCCTGACCAACACCACATTTCCACTTTTAAACAGCAGTGTATGTGGGTAGGATGTTTACTAATCACGTTTTACTTGCCCTCATAAAAAACCCATATACTATAAATAATAGGTTAGTTCATGTGAAATCAAGCTGTGTCCTGCAGTGTGACATGCTTTATAATTCTTGTATAATTATTATACATGCCGTTTTGTGACCTCACACGAAGAGGAATATTTGTACTGGTAAAAAAAGGACCATTTAACCAAGTGCTTCAATTTATAGTGATGGGCGCTTTCGAAACACTTCTTCATGAAGCTTCAAAACCTTTACGAATCTTTTATTTCGAACCAATGGTTCGGAGCGTGCATCAAGCTGCCAATGTCACGTGATTTCAGTAAACGAGGCTTCGTTACGTCATCACTGTTTCGAAACGTTTAGAAATTTCAGTGGTTCACCGCTGGTGGGCGAAGATCTCTGTGAACCCATCAATCATGCTGATTCACTGAGAACCACTGAACAAGTGTACATGGGTTTTACCTGATCTCTGATCAGTTTTATACATTTGTACACATTTTAATAAGACATTGGTATAATTAAAAGGAATAATAGTAGTTAATAGTCTCTTATTGGCCTGTTTAGCTGAGCCATCCATGGAACAAACAAAACAAGCCCTGAAACTTGATAAAAGAACACATATTATACAGACACTTGATATTTAATCTTATTAGATTAGTTAATTGCATTTGATAGATTTGACTTTTAATAAAGCATTTGCAATGGGTTTGTAAAAGGTGTTTTTATGTATGTTTGGCCTGAGTTTTTGTTGCATTTCCACTGTTCTGAACAGCAGGGGTCACCAACATGTGGCGTTTCGAATGCTTTGAAATAGTGAATCATTTTGCAAAGCAATTGGTTCAATCGATTCGAAGCTTCGAAAAGCTGTGTTTCTCCCATCATTACAGACTTAGGTAGAGTTCGGGTCATTTTGACCTGGAGAGGATTTTCTTTTTCCTGAAAATGCTAGTTAAAATCATAGCATAATGACTTTACTCACCCAGAGTATAACTACTTCCCCAAAAATGTTTAAGAATTTTTGTAATTTTTCTATTTTTCTAACACTTGTGGTGTTCCTGGTCAAAAATGACTGACCTACAAAAAATAGCTTATTAATCTTCTAGTGTAAAATAGATTTATGAAAGAAAATGACGGTGTAATATTACAATTACAATAAAAATACACACTTCTGCCAAAATGTATGCAGTTGGAATTAACAGAGACAAAATGATTTGAAGTGAAACTGTAAAACAGGTAAAAGGTGATTTAAAGCGGTGACCAGTTACAACATCTGAAATATGCTCTGCTTTATTTTTAACCTAAAATTTGATAAAATAACTGAATAACTCCAATAACTGAACAGACCAAAATTCTGCAAAATCATGTGATCATTTGCAGTAGAAACTAGACTGACCAAAGTATAAAACTCTTACTCAAAGTACAAATGCACAGATTATACCAAACTATGTGACTTTCTTGCATAACACAAACTCAAAGGCCCTGAGTTTGAAGTGCACAGTGACGGATCAAAGTGCACTGAGGAAAAAAGGTTTAGAGAAAACTACTGGTCTGGGCCGTAATCTCAAAACCTTTGCTTGCATTTGTTAAGGTAAAGTTGATTTGTTAAAGTCATACCCTTCTCATCCCAAACCCCAAAATATTGGACTAATTTGATATAGATATGGAAAAAAATGACGATGTCAGGCCAAAATCTACGTGTTCGACACAAAGTCCCTCAACTGTGAACGGATTTGTGTGAAATACCTTTCAAAAGTTTTGGGTCAGTAAGGTTTTTTTTTTTTAAAGAAGTCTCTTATGCTCACCAAGGCTGTATTTATTCATCATAAACACAGTAAAAACTGTAAAATTGTGAAATGTTATTACAATTTAATTGATCGGTTTTCTATTGTAATATATTTTAAAATATAATTTATTCCTGTGATGGCAAAGCTGAATTTTCAGTAAAAATTAGTGCTCAAGAAATTAACATCGAAAAGGTTGTAGTGCTTGTAAAAGTCTTTACTGTCACTTTTGATCAATTTAATGCATCCTTTCTGAATAAAAATATTGACTTATTTAAAAAAAAAAAAAAAACTTACTGACTCCTCACTTTTGAACGATAGTGTATGTAATATATTTAAGTATTTAATGATCCAATTTTTTTTTACCAAAATAAAGGGGGACATTTTTCATTGTATTTTACTACTGTTATGAAATGTGGAAAAAAAAAAAACGTTTTGGTGAGTAGCATTTTATTCTCCAGTGTCCATATCATACGATGTTTGTTAACATAACTACTTGAGGACTAGCAACAACAATGTGTAAGCTACTCCAGGAAAATGACATATTAAATGCATCTTGTTCACTAGTAGTACTCACTTACTCATGGCATGATACTAAAAAGGCAGAAGGTTAAATATTAAGTGTATTAAACCTGCATTAATTTATTCATATTTTATCTAACAATCATATTCCTATTTTACATACAGTAGACAGCTTTTATCAATTGCACTAAATTAAAATAGCATAGCATTTTTATAAATTGAAATACAAACTTTTTTGTGGAGTACACTTGACAATAAAATGTAAAAGAAAAAGTTCTCACATAATTATTGCATTTATCTATGTAGTTTGAAGCAATTAACATTTAAAACTAAGTTGTTTGTAAAGTTCACCATCATTTCAGAACTGAAAAGGATACAGACACGTTCCTTTGTATTATTCTGTTGAACAAAAGGCACAAAAAGCAGCAAATAGCAGCAATATTTGCTTAAAATCCACTTCAAAACATCACAAAATCCATGTAAACACTGCTAAAATGAGTGATTTGCCAACCTAGGCAACATTTTTGGCACAATAGGCGCGTTCAGCGTCTTCTACGATGGTTGAAAATGCTGTCTAGGTAGGCGGCTCACCTGCATTTGAGACACAGCCAAAGAATTTACCTGATAATCCACCCATCGCGGCTGTCCACGGCTGTTTATAGGCGATGTTCCACACTAGAAACGCCGAAAATCCCACCAACATCCCAACACACGAGTAGCCCACGCTTACATAAGTCTTATTGATCGCCATTCCTGTCGTCAAATATACATGAATAAGCAAAAATATTATTGAAAATCCCAAAACAACAAAGAACTATCTAGTTACTAAAAATAGTTCAGGAGCATCCGCTCTTCTGACCTGGAGACAGCGCTGATCCAGCTGCAGTAACAGGTACTAGTGAAGAACTGTCATTGACTGGGGTTTATGAACGACAGTAAAAGACCGCCTCAAACGATCAGTTCACGTTTACTGTCATTTACTGCTTCATAAACCGCGCTGTGTGTTATTGTTGCTCTTGGCCGATGTACAGCAGAAGAGCAAAAGTGAAATTATGTGTCCGTTTAACAGAAAACAGCGACTCCTGGGGGTATGGATGAAAACGACACGTTTTTTAGAGGCGGACTTGATGGAGAGGCATAATTCGCAAAACAATATGATATTAAGCGATGCCTAATTTGAATTAAAATTGTTATGAATATAATGACGGAAAATGTAGGAAACATTAATTTAATGTAAGAAACTTTATTTTAAAAAAGTTTATATTTTCTTAAATGCGGTAGCTTTAGTGTTAAAGGTAAAAGTAGTGTTTTTTTTCATAAACTTGTTGACCAATAACAGAAAGGCAGTCAACTGAAAGATTTACAAAGACTAAGATTACATAATTGTCACATCACATTACACATACCGTGCCAAACAATAAGCAAGATAAGATAAGGGAAATAAATAAATTTTAAAAAATTAAACTAAGTATATGAATGATAAGAAAAGAAAAACAGGGGAGTAGAAGGTTATTTTATATTATAAAACCAAAGTCTTCAAATAAAGAATACAAATACATTGCTTTGGGACTTTTCATCCCTCTCAATATAAATATATTCGAAATTCCTCTTTAAAAACCAGTAGGCTAATAGTGGAGGAAAAAGTAGTGGTGGTATTAATATGATTAATAATATCTAGGACCTTTTTTTACAGTCTATGTCTAGGACATAGTAATCATAGCTGTAGTGGAAGAAACGTGGCTAGTGGTGGTAATAGCAGTATAACTTGTAAATACCCACTTAGTTGCACTTTTTAGAAACATTCCATATAAACTTTCCCTGCCATCTATTTTGATCAAATAGATGACTTCTAAGGTAATTTACAAGATTTTTTTAGCAAAAAATTTATGTAAAATATTGTTTTTTTCTCTACTACACTTATGGTAAAAAGTACATAGTAGCCTATATAAACATTACAATATAAACTGCATGGGTACATTTAATGATGCATGAAAATGCACATTTTTAGTCGCGTCATCATTTCTCTGTTGTGTAAAAGGGCGAGACAGAGCGCCACATGCGTGGGAGTCGCAAACCCTGTATCAAATGTTCACGCGCAAATGAGTGTGCAAAACTGTGTGCAAATTCCACTAATGTCCACTAGATGTCCCTAAAACTTAAAACAAACGACAGATGTGTTTGGTCAGTGATTTTAAGCTTATTCTTGTTACCCCAACAAAAGTTTGGTAACCCTACTTTCCGTGAAAATACTCCATCTATTGCTACTACGATGAAACTATGGAAATTTGGCACTGTCACACACTGTTTATCATACTAATTTATTATAGTGGTGTAGTAGTAGGAGTACTACGGTTTTTAAAATTGCTTACACACTAAAAGTGGTACTTGAGGCCAACTCAGTGAAACCATTCACTCATAATCTTCAGACCAAGTCCGCGAAACACAAGTTTCTGCATGCTTCACTCAGTTTGCAATTGTAAAACAAACTTTTTGCAAATTGCTAAACACAGTTCTCTATAAGAGACATCACTCAAAACTAACAGCTCTTGTGTTTCATTTGGGAAACTTACACACACATAATTTGTTCACTTAGAAATCAAAACTAATATAGGCTAATATATTTTTACCCCCTTGCATTTCTGTTTATAGTGTAAATATAGCCTATCAGTGTCATTATTCAGCTTAAGTCAGTTCAGTGTTGATTCAGTTCAGTTCAATAACTGTAAAATTCATCAATTGTGCAACAATTGTACATGCATACTGTATACACCGATCAGGCATAACATTAGGTGAAGTGAATAACACTGATTATCTCATCATCATGGCACCTGTTAGTGGGTGGGATATATTAGGCAGCAAGTGAACATTTTGTCAGAAGCAGGAGAAATGGGCAAGCGTAAGGATTTGAGCGTGTTTGACAAAGGCCAAATTGTGATGGCTAGACAACTGGGTCAGAGCATCTCCAAATGCAGCTCTTGTGGGGTGTTCCCGGTCTGCAGTGGTCAGTATCTATCAAAAGTGGTCCAAGGAAAGAACAGTGGTGAACCGGCAACAGGGTCATGGCCAAGGCCAAGGCTCATTGATCCACGTGGGGAGCGAAGGCTGGCCCGTGTGGTCCGATCAAACAGACGAGCTGCTATAGCTCAAATTGCTCAAGAAGTTAATGCTGATTCTGATAGAAAGGTGTCAGAATACACAGTGCATCGCAGTTTGTTGCGTATGGGGCTGCATAGCCGCAGACGAGTCAGGGTACCCATGCTGACCCCTGTGACAAACTCCTATGTGATCCACTGCACACTGAACAAGCAAAAGACACAAGAAAACAGTGTTTTACATTTTTCACATCTGTTTGTAGTTTGGCATGTACACTCACCTAAAGGATTATTAGGAACACCATACTAATACTGTGTTTGACCCCCTTTCGCCTTCAGAACTGCCTTAATTCTACGTGGCATTGATTCAACAAGGTGTTGAAAGCATTCTTTAGAAATGTTGGCCCATATTGATAGGATAGCATCTTGCAGTTGATGGAGATTTGTGGGATGCACATCCAGGGCACGAAGCTCCCGTTCCACCACATCCCAAAGATGCTCTATTGGGTTGAGATCTGGTGACTGTGGGGGCCATTTTAGTACAGTGAACTCATTGTCATGTTCAAGAAACCAATTTGAAATGATTCGAGCTTTGTGACATGGTGCATTATCCTGCTGGAAGTAGCCATCAGAGGATGGGTACATGGTGGTCATAAAGGGATGGACATGGTCAGAAACAATGCTCAGGTAGGCCGTGGCATTTAAACGATGCCCAATTGGCACTAAGGGGCCTAAAGTGTGCCAAGAAAACATCCCCCACACCATTACACCACCACCACCAGCCTGCACAGTGGTAACAAGGCATGATGGATCCATGTTCTCATTCTGTTTACGCCAAATTCTGACTCTACCATCTGAGTGTCTCAACAGAAATCGAGACTCATCAGACCAGGCAACATTTTTCCAGTCTTCAACTGTCCAATTTTGGTGAGCTCGTGCAAATTGTAGCCTCTTTTTCCTATTTGTAGTAGAGATGAGTGGTACCCGGTGGGGTCTTCTGCTGTTGTAGCCCATCCGCCTCAAGGTTGTGCGTGTTGTGGCTTCACAAATGCTTTGCTGCATACCTCGGTTGTAACGAGTGGTTATTTCAGTCAAAGTTGCTCTTCTATCAGCTTGAATCAGTCGGCCCATTCTCCTCTGACCTCTAGCATCAACAAGGCATTTTCGCCCACAGGACTGCCGCATACTGGATATTTTTCCCTTTTCACACCATTCTTTGTAAACTCTAGAAATGGTTGTGCGTGAAAATCCCAGTAACTGAGCAGATTGTGAAATACTCAGACCGGCCCGTCTGGCACCAACAACCATGCCACGCTCAAAATTGCTTAAATCACCTTTCTTTCCCATTCTGACATTCAGTTTGGAGTTCAGGAGATTGTCTTGACCAGCACCACACCCCTAAATGCATTGAAGCAACTGCCATGTGATTGGTTGATTAGATAATTGCATTAATGAGAAATTGAACAGGTGTTCCTAATAATCCTTTAGGTGAGTGTATGTGGCTAATCATTTAATGGTTTATGTGTAGTTACTATACAAAAACAGTTTTTAGAAGTGTTAAAAATAGTTTTGAATTAAGTGTTTGCTTTTGCAGGATGTGTAACGTTTTGCATGTTGTGTGCATGTTTTGTGATTTTGTGTGTAGAGTTTCGAGAAATGGAGCCAAAGTTTCAAAAATTGTAAGTAATATAGCCAGTAAACTGCTACCTGTGTCACCTAGTATATTTTATTTACTACAGAAAGTCAAAATCAGTATTTAATGATTGCTGATATTGAGTGATGCTAAATAAATTATGCAAATAATTGATTTTTTTCCCACTTCGAGCACTGGACATACAGTAACAATTCAATATAGAACTTTTTTTTTTTTTCAGCTGGAAACTTTATTATAGTAAAACAATAGATTTTCTCTGTTCATTTAAGAAAATGTAATACTCACATAAACACCTATTTTGGTCCTGTAAACACTGTAAAAAGCTTGGTAGTCAATCTTTAACACTGAGTTATAAGAAAAACAACACTGATAATAACATCACACTATTAATACACACGTAGAGAAGAGACCACAACTAGTTCAACAAAACACCAGAAAGTGTATTATGTTTTGAAATATTTCTGGATAACAATTTGTTTCTAATACAAAATATGTGGCTTCATTTATGCGAATGAAATGGTGAAGATACAACTGCATGAACGATGCATAAATCCAGTGATCAAAATTCAAATCTATAAAAAGTCAAAAAGACACAAAGAACATCTGAAAACAAAAAAACAAAACTTTGCAGTCTTGAGGCTGCAACAGGAAGTTGTAAAGACACCATAATACTAAAGAAGTCAGAGTGTATTTCATGTCTAGCAGAAAGGGCAGACAAAGTTCATATTATGAAATCCAGTCATAAGTGCACAGGCACTTAAGGGACCTCGGGTTCACATGCATACTGTGTCTTCCACATCACGACATATCTTAATCAGAGGTGATGCTCTCAATCATGGTCTCTTTGATAATGCCAGAGAGAAGTGTTAGATCCTTGTACTGAATCCAGTCCTGCTCTCTCACGCCCCATACAGTGCCCTCCGGCTGCAATATAATATTTTCACAACATTAGAATGTAATAATAATAAATGAAGAAATAATAAGAACACATTTACAAAAAGGACAAAAAGTACTTATGAATGTAGTCCATACAAGCTATTCACTGATAAACATCCTAAAATTCTATTCAACATGTGTACTCAAACTGGCAAATGTGAATATACAAAAGCATGAATGAGATTTGAAAGCCATGACGGGGGGCAAGTTATTCAGGTAATAATGTATGGAAGCTCGTTTCCGCCACAGAATGAAAAATAAAAAAGGTAATTGCGAGTTTATATCAACAATCTCTTTTTTTCCCTCAGAACTGCGATATAAACTCGCAATTCTGACTTTATAGTTTATATCAATTATGAAAAAAAAAAAACAAGCTTCCATAATAATGACTGAAATTTGGATGGAAAAAAATAAATTAAACTACTGTTCAAAAGTTTGGGGGTCGGTAAGATTTTCTAATATTTTTTAAAGAAGTTTCTTATGCTTACCAAAGCTGCATTTTTTGAAAATACAGTAAAACAGTAATTGTTTAAAAAAAAAATTACAATTTGAAATAATGTTTTCTATTTTATATATTTTAAAATGTAATATATTCCTGTGATGGCAATCTGAATTTTCAGCATCATTATTCCAGTCTTCAGTGTCACACGATCCTTCAGAAATCATTCTAATATGCTGATTTGCTGCTTAACCAACAACCTTCCAGTTTCAAACCCTGTTCCCAGATGCTAGAAACTAAAAAACTAAAAACTGCTATGCCATACAACAAATATATAAAAAACTCACCTTTTCTTCTTCATCGACATATATAAGGATCACATCTCCCTGTTCAAACAGCAGAAGCACACCTTCATCTGAGTCCTGATTCTCCAGAGCAACAGCCTAGGGAAAAAAAAACAAAAACAATGATTACCCACACAAATACAAATCAATGGCTTTCCTTGTTTTAACACTTCTAAAAGACACTGTACCTTATAGAGGAAGCCAGGAGGATTTTCATACTCTGCCTTTTGGGCTTTTACGTCTTCCTTTGCTCCCTCCATCTCGTTGCATCCCATTGTATTTTGATCTGTCTCTCCTTCATTTTTCTTGGAGATGCTGGGTATTCTAGGACAGGGGACAGGTGCAGTTTTGTCTTTGTTGCCCGATAAGGGCTTAGCCTCATTGTCTCCATCTGTAGATGCACGATGGGTGTCTTCTGATGATGCTTCTGATTTACTTTCCTCCTCTTCACCGTGCTCGGTGGACACTGAACCTTGATGTTCCTGGCCGTTTTCTTGCACAGACTCATCAGTGGTACTTTCTGATATGTTTTCAGTGGCTCCCACAGATTGAACCCCTTCACCCTCCGAACACAAAGACTGCCGTTTGGGTGTGTTGGGTTCACTATCAAAAGAGTTCGACTCAGAGTCCGATATTTCAGATGCCGTGCTTCCTGTGCTCTTTGAGGAAGTGTGTGAACGTGTGTCCGTGTGCGTGAGGGTGTCGGGCATGCTGAGCTTGCTTGTGGCTGGATGATCAGGAGGGAAGGCGGTGTTACAGGGGATGGGCGCGGAGATCGTGACAGACTTTCTCTTCTTAGATTTAGAACTAGTCACAAAAACAAGGCACATAAAAAGACAATACAGACCACAAAAAGTTATAGCCACACACACACCACCACAGAATAAAAAATAAAAAAGGAAGTTGCGACTTTTTCTCTCATAATTCTGACTTTTTTCTCACAATTGAGAGTTTATATCTCTCAATTCTGAGAAAAAGTAAGAATTGTGAGTTATAATCTCGGAAATGCGAGAAATAAAGTGTTCTTGCAATTCTGAGTTTATAACTTGCAAGTCTATTTTTTCCTCAGAATTGCAAGATATAAACTCTCAATTAAATCTCACAATTCAGAGTTTATATCTCACAGTTCCTACTTTTTTCTCTTAAATGGTACACCGACTTCCTGCTTTTAAAGACATGCAATATACAATGGCCACAAAAAGTATTTGAGCACTTAATCTACAATTACAAATATGCAACCAAGTTGCATCTTTAAAAAAATGATTCAAGATTTTTACCCAAAGTTAACTTTCACTTTTCTTTGTCATTTTTGCAATGCCATCTAACCAACTTGTGAAAATGTAATTTTAGAGGATGTATGAAGTACACTACTGTTCAAAAGTTTGGGGTCAATATTTTTTTTTTTTTTTTTTTAAGTCTTTTATGCTCACCAAGGCTGCATTTATTTGTTAAAAATACAGTAAAAATTGTTAAAATATTATTAAAATTTAGAATAACTGTTTTCCATTTTAATGATTTATTTCTGTGATGGCAAATCTGAACTTCTATATATCTAATATGCTGAAATATTTATTATTATTATTATTATTGATGACAGTTGATGACAGAAAACAGTTGCTGCTTAATATTTTTATGGAAAATGTGAAATGATTCTTTGATGAATTAAAGTTCAAATAAACAGCATTAATAAAAAAAAAAAAAATATATATATATATATATATATATATATATATATATATATATATATATATATATATATATATATATTGTAACCATATAAATGTCTTTACTGTCACCTTCATTAAATTCAATGTGTCCTTCAAGAATTTTTTTTAAACTTTTGAACAGTAGCATAAGTTTCCCTTAAATCCGTACAGGTGTCCTAGCAGAGTAACCACAGATGTAAGATGTTCATCATGCTCCATTAAGTTTCTTATTTTATGCAATTACATTCATGCATTTTAAGTATGGATCAATAAAAGTCTAAAAGTTGGGGCCACTTTAGATCTTTATAGAAATTCATTATTTCCAAATAAAGATATTACCTGTTAAGGCCTTTGATGATGAAGGGTTTGGTGGAGTGCTGATCCTCAAGCTTCTTCATCATATTATAAATATTGTGATTTAACTGAAACATGAAATTCTGTCATTCAGCAACAGCGACCTCTTTAACTTTTTAATTAAGATTTGAAATTACATGAAAAATACACCTTATTATGACTCATTGTTTAAAGTTAAATAAACGGAATTAATAAAACACTGCCAGTTCAATGACAGAAAGAAGAAGAGCATACTATGCATGAGAATGTCCATCCCAGAAGTACTCTGGGCTTAATGTTTGCTGTTGCACTTAACAGATTTTCAATTGTAAGTGAAGGAGCATCAACGCAAAATAAAACGCAAATGTTGCATTCTTACCACACTCATTTCCTTGTAGAAGACATCCCGCAGGTTTGAGATGTTCTGGAACATGGTGACATAGCAGCTTATACGGCTGAAAACAGGAAGACAGTTTAGCCAAATTAAGTTACATTATCATTAGTACCACTTTTTTTATTAGAGACCTCGGTGACAGGAAGAAATTGGCTTAATGCATTTATCTCTTTTAAGTATATGTTCACACTTATAGTTCGGTTCTCTTGGTTCTTTTGGTCCAGAGCAAAAAAAAAGAAAACAATACATTTAGTCCTGGTTCGCTTAGCGTTCACACTGTCATTTGTAACATTGAACCTAAAGAAACTTTTATGACGTATATTTTGCGTCAAAACTTTTTTGCTGTTAAATGCACTCGCTGTATGTGCGTACATATGATGGTATATGATGGAGCTGACAACTCGTGAAGAGCTTATAAAATGTGTAAAGTCAAAACAGCGGCAGGAATCTCCGTCACACACACAAACGAATATCTGCTGCGAGGAGATGCCATTTCTGATGCCTATACTCAACTGTGATGGGCAACATCACGATTAGAAAAAACAGGTTTGCTTGAGCATTCTGTCACTTTTAGGGTCGCATCTTGTGACATCATGAACTGTTTTTGGTTCAGTTACATGTCTTTGGTCCATGCTGCGTTCATATTTCATTCGAACAGCACCAGAGTTTGTTTGAAAGTGCACAAAGACCCATCTTCTCAGCAGTCTCGGTCCGCTTGTTTAATGCGCACCAGGGTTTAGATGGCAGCGTTCACACGTATTCAAATGAACCGCACTAACAGAGCAATCACACCTGGGTTTGTTTTAATCGAACCAAACATGCCAAGTGTGAACACACCCTTAGTTTCATTTTTGTTAATAAAGCTGTACCAACCTTTGATAGAGGACAGGCAGCTCCTCTCTTAACTCCTTGTTAATGTCTTCAAACACCTCCTGGGTTTTACTGAACTCCTCCTCGGCCTGAGAGGAATCAGCACCAATGGTCATACTATTAGCTGAGCTATAACTGTAAACTAGCAATATGAACCATATCTAAAATGGGATATTTAAATTATAAAATGTTAGCTGACCTTGCCTATTTTGGCCTCATCTCTCTTCTTGGAGTTTTGTAGCGCCTCCAGATGATGACGAGCTGAATCATAATCAACCAGCTTCCTTCCTCGTTTAGCCACTCTTTCCTGCAAGATCACAGTATTAGACAATTTAAAGCTACAGTAAACTTAAGAATGATTTTGAAGTGCCGTGTAAATACTATGAGAATTTGATAAGCATTCAATGCTATGGTATGTGTCAAGGTACCATGGTATTAGCATCTGATACTATCACGCTAAACTAAAGCTGTTATAGCTCCCCCAAGAAATCTTTGTTTTGTTAAACATTATCAAAAAGTCTAAGAAAACTTTAGATAACAGCCAAATTGTCAAGGCTAAAAAAAGTCCTTCAACCAAGCCTGACAGCCTTTTAAAAAACAGACTAAACAGACCTAGGCTATAGATAGTGAACACACAATTTATTATGTTCAGGTTTGTAATTTGGCAGTTATACAAACTTTGACATCTTGAAACTGTCCGGTGTAATTCTCCATTGTTCGAATGACTTGATCACTCAGCTTCTCCTCATAGTCATTCCACAGGAGATCCTCACTCTGTAATATCAAGCCAGAGAGATGATGAAGGCAAGGAAGGTAGAGCTTTCAACTATTAAAGGGATAGTTCACCCAAAAATGAATATTTCCCCATGATTTACTCACCCTCAAGCCATCCTAGGTGTATATGACATTCTTCTTTCAGATGAATACAATCAGAGTTATATTAAAAAATGTCCTGGCTAATCCACACTTTATAATGGCAGTGAAACTTTTTTGCGGTTAAATGCACTCGCTGTATGTGCGTACATATGATGGTATACGATGGAGCTGACAACTCGTGAAGAGCTTATAAAATGTGTAAAGTCAAAACAACGGCAGGAATCTCCGTCACACACACAAATGAATGTCTGCTGCGAGGAGATGCCGTTTCTGATGCCTATACTCAACTGTGATGGGTAACATCACGACTATGACTAGAAAAAACAGGTTTGCTTGAGCATTCTGTCACTTTTAGGGTTCAGTGAATGGGAGCCCAAAATTTGAAGCCCAAAAAAAGTGCATCCATCCATCATAAACGTACTCCACACGGCTCTGGGGGTTAATAAAGGCCTTCTGAAGCGAAGTGATGCGTTTGCGTAAGAAAAATATCCATATTTAAAACTTTATAAAGTAAAATATCTAGCTTCCTGCCATATTCAACTTGCGAAGAAAGTGTAACGCCTCTCGCAGTTCAAAATGATTACACTACGTCCGACGTCATATGTTGCGCCAGTTACGTTTTTTTCGTTAGTTGAATATGGAAGGCGGTCTGGCTGAATTTTTTATAATGGATGGATGCACTTTCTTAGGCTTCAGATTTTGGGCTGCCATTTACTGCCATTATAAAGTGTGGATTAGCCAGGACATTTTTTAATATAACTCTGATTGTATTCGTCTGAAAGAAGAATGTCATATACACCTAGAATGGCTTGAGGGTGAGTAAATCATGGGGAAATATTCATTTTTGGGTGAACTATCCCTTTAAATGCCACAAAAAAGGCCTGGTCTACCTCAATAATGACAGTCAGATCTTCAACACCATGCCAGTCTGGTTCATAGATATCTTTAAGAGTCTGGGACAGGCGCTTGGATGATTCATGCATCACTGTGAAACAGGGAGTGTACAAAACATCACGTGAGGACTTCTTTCAAAACTGTTACACAATTTGGCAATTGTACTAAAACTCTGTATCTATCCCCGACAAGTCACTGCAAGTAACAAAGGTGTGACTGTATTTACAAGAAATTATAAAATCAACCAATGAGCATTCTTAAGTATCTGATCGTAGTCATCAAGCACCGCAAACCATACAGTGCTGGATGGAAATGTGATTAATAATTATACTCAATGTATATACCAGCTTATTCCATGGTATATTATAAATTAATAATGAATTTACTTCTCTAATAGTTACTTCTAAACTGTTTTAGATTTAGCCACATTCAGAGATTTAGCACAGATACTAATTCATCCTTTTAGAACACCTGTGAACGGGGGCTAAAAACACATGTGGTGACTTTGGTTTCTATAAATAGTGTGCATATGGTTTGCACAACGAGACGTGCACGAACATACTGCGTCTTCCTCAAACTCGATAACCCCTTCATATTTTTATAAGGCTCTGCAAACATACATCTGGGCAGTACGCCCACAATTCAGTTGGGAAGGTCACCTATTCTTGTAGACATTTACACAATAAGCATTTTCAGTTCCATTATTAACAGACTTCACTTCCCCAATTGCTGAATCAGAGAAACACAACCAAGACCATCTCACTTTCACTCTCACCCAGATCTAAAACTGATTGTGAATCTAAAATCTGAATTAATTCAAACAAGTATTGTGAAATAAAAGGTTCCCTAGAGGTGACAGTACAACAATTAATTCTTCAATTGATTCAAAAGATTCAGTTAGTAAATTTCAATACGAAAAATGGCTGTACTTCATCAATTGAGTGAGACAGTACCTTTAACAGCATTGTAGTACGCTTTAACATCCTTATAGAGTCTGACGCCATCTGTCTGGACAGAGAGAAGAAACAATCACATGTTATCTAAAGGCAGTCAAGGGCATTTTGAAATGTGTATGGGAAATAAAACCTTTTCTGAATAAAAATAGAAAATGTGTATGTGGTAAGGAAATTAGTTCCTTGGATTTTACTATTGGGGTCCATGAAGCTACTGTAGGTGGTTAGTGGATTTTTATAAAACATAACTTTAAAAATCTAAAAATATATGCTCACCAAGGCTGCATTTATCTTATTTAAAAACAAAAAAAGTAATATTGTGAAATATTAAAATGTAAAAATAACTATATAAAATAATATATTTTAAAATACAACTAATTTCTGTGATGCAAAGCTGAATTTTCAGCATCATTACTCCAGTCTTCAGTGTCACATGATCCTTCAGAAATCATTCTAATATGATTTGCTGCTCAAGAAACATTTATGATTATTATCAATGTTGAAAACAGTTGTGTAAAACATTTCTTATAGGATTCTTTGATTAATAGAAAGTTCAAAAGAACAGTATTTATCTGAAATAGAAATCTTTTGTATGTAATATGGAAATATTTTTTATTTATGGTTGAAAGAAGTAGCCTCTTCACTTGTTTGCATCTACAGAGTGTAAACCATTTATGATTAAACAAATATAATATATTCTCAGTGCTGCGAAGCATGCAGGACATGGAATAGGATGTGAGGTTCCCAAGTGAGAAACTAGGCCAACACTAGTCTACTATAATAAAGTGTGTTAGTGTTATTAATGAAAAGCGTTACAAAATCAAGTATAGCATTCTATAGGAGGTTCCTGGGTTGGTTGAGGGAATAAATGGGATCAAAATAGGCCAGAAAAGGTCAACCCTTGATACTGTACTGAAAAGAGCGAGAGCTGCAGTCACTTATTGACATTTTCTAAAGGTGGAGTTTCCTGTGCTACCTTCAATAATCATTCTGTCAGTGTTCATACTTCATACAACACAAACCTTTAAATAACAGCACTGTCCTAATGTTGAGCGGTGAGTCGATGACCCCATTTAATGCAGACTGTCAATTGTTTGAGGTAACAAAATCTTCATGTTTTTCTTTCTCTCACAGACATACCATACCTGTTGTTTGTTCAAGTTGGCAGAACACTCCTCAAACTGCTCATCTTTCGTCTCCATGGTTTTGCCCAGCTTCTGCAGGACCTACAAACAAGTCGAACACACTGAGAAGAGCCACTACTGCAGTCAGACATGATGTCAGGCAGAAGATCAAGAGTTGTCACTGTATGGCCATTGAAATATGACTCGCCAGGCAGTTCCACATTTATTCTCGAAATATCAATTGCAGCAATTGTTCCTTGTGATGAGGAAAGATCAGAAATGCTCAAGGGAACTATTTAGCGAACACTAAATTTCCCAAATTAAAACAAGTGAGTGTTTTTTAAGTTAAGAAACGCTACTGAAGTGTGCAGTCTGCCAAAAGATTGAACACTAGAAGAGGAGGTGAGCTTAGGGAGGAAGTGATTGAGGGCAGGAAGTGGTAGTTCACAAAAGTGCTCTACAACTCACAATATTTTCACATCCTGTGTACATTTGTACCATTTTTCTTTAGGACTTTTAAAAACGTTGAAGCCAATATGTTGGATAGTCACACACAAAATACACATCCAGAGCAGCATGACCTGAGAGCCAAGGTCCTGAACTAAAAAAAAACCCACCTACCTTCTCTTGTGCTCGGTTCATTGATTTCTGAAAGCGTTTGGCCAGGATGCCAGCTCCCGCGCCAATGTTGCCCCCAATGTTGGCACCTTGTTTTCCCTCTGCCATCTTCACTTCTGATCAGCTGGCACACACACGATCCTTTTCTCTAATGTCTCAGCGCTTCCTTCTATAAACTGACGGTTCCTGGGCGGAGTGAGCAGAGAGAGAGGGGGTGTGAAAGCAAATCGTGGCAGTGTTAGTTTCCACTTAGTAGTTTTAAAGACTCAAACTTACGGGACCCCACGTCACGGCGGCAAACTAACCGATTGTGCAACATTCCACTGTCGTGCCCAAACGCGTTTGGTATATTGTCATCGACGTGCGACTGCACCATCAAGAAGTTAACTAGTCAGTGTGTAGTCAGTGTGTTTCCTGTGGGTTTAACGCTAACATGACGGCTATACTTTAATATATTAATGGCAAACTAAAAGCCTCTAGCGCTTATAATGATATGCTGTGCACTTGAGAGTGGGTCTCTGTTGGACAATTGGAACGTTTTAATGGCGTAACACCCGCTCGAAACTAACATTATAATAATTTATGTAAACATAAAAACTGCGTCCGCGGCCAGCGCATGAGACGGCTCTGAAAATGCCGTTAGTTTAACCCTTTCTTGCATGAATTATGACAACCTCTATTAGGATTTTTTTTTCTCTTATGACATGAAAAATAAGATTTGAAATAATATTTTGAAGAATGTTGGTAACCAGACAGTTGACGGCACCCATTGACTTCAATAGTAGGAAAAAATACTAAAAAAAAAAAAAAATCAACTGTCTAGTAGTTACCAACATTCTTTAAATTATCTTCTTTTGTGTTGAACAAAAGAAAGAAATTCATACAGGTTTGGAAAAACATGAGGGTGAGTAAATTATGATAACATTTTCATTTTTGGCTGAACTATCCCTTTAAGGCGGGACTTAGACAGGGACTGAATTAGAAAGATCATATATGAATACTATTCATACCACTTTATTAAATAGTAAGAGTAGCAGTATGGTAGTAGTATGCAATTTCGAATGAAGCCAGGGATAGGCTGGTTAGTTTTTTCGGTCTAACATAGCCTACATAATTGGTGTAGAATTTACTAAATATTTAGGAGTATCCTAATAATAGGACTAAGATATTTATTTTTGTCGCTCAAGTCCTTTTATTTTGTAGGCTATGTAATAAATCAAACACTAAATCTCTTTATTAATCTCTACTATTGTAAATCATTACCACTCCATCCTTGAACAAAACAAAGCTGAGATGAGATACACATAAAACTATTTGTTCTACAAGAAGTAGCCTAGATAGAATTTCATTTGCAAGCAAAACAAAGAACTGTCTTGTTCTCTGTTTAACTCAGCTGGAGCATGATACCCACATACAACAATATTTGTGCTGTTATGCCAAAGGTGTGGAAACAAAAAAATGCATTTGCATTGTAAATCATTTGGTGTCACACTATACTGTATTCTCCTTCATTGCATTATATATTGTGTTAAAATATAATAGCCATCCATGCAGATAAAACAACTCCATCAACTCAATATTAAACATACACTCACCTAAAAGATTATTAGGAACACCTGTTCAATTTCTCATTAATGCAATTATCTAATCAACCAATCACATGGCAGTTGCTTCAATGCATTTAGGGGTGTGGTCCTGGTCAAGACAATCTCCTGAACTCCAAACTGAATGTCAGAATGGGAAAGAAAGGTGATTTAAGCAATTTTGAGCGTGGCATGGTTGTTGGTGCCAGACGGGCCGGTCTGAGTATTTCACAATCTGCTCAGTTACTGGGATTTTCACGCACAACCATTTCTAGAGTTTACAAAGAATGGTGTGAAAAGGGAAAAACATCCAGTATGCGGCAGTCCTGTGGGCGAAAATGCCTTGTTGATGCTAGAGGTCAGAGGAGAATGGGCCGACTGATTCAAGCTGATAGAAGAGCAACTTTGACTGAAATAACCACTCGTTACAACCGAGGTATGCAGCAAAGCATTTGTGAAGCCACAACACGCACAACCTTGAGGCGGATGGGCTACAACAGCAGAAGACCCCACCGGGTACCACTCATCTCCACTACAAATAGGAAAAAGAGGCTACAATTTGCACGAGCTCACCAAAATTGGACAGTTGAAGACTGGAAAAATGTTGCCTGGTCTGATGAGTCTCGATTTCTGTTGAGACATTCAGATGGTAGAGTCAGAATTTGGCGTAAACAGAATGAGAACATGGATCCATCATGCCTTGTTACCACTGTGCAGGCTGGTGGTGGTGGTGTAATGGTGTGGGGGATGTTTTCTTGGCACACTTTAGGCCCCTTAGTGCCAATTGGGCATCGTTTAAATGCCACGGCCTACCTGAGCATTGTTTCTGACCATGTCCATCCCTTTATGACCACCATGTACCCATCCTCTGATGGCTACTTCCAGCAGGATAATGCACCATGTCACAAAGCTCGAATCATTTCAAATTGGTTTCTTGAACATGACAATGAGTTCACTGTACTAAAATGGCCCCCACAGTCACCAGATCTCAACCCAATAGAGCATCTTTGGGATGTGGTGGAACGGGAGCTTCGTGCCCTGGATGTGCATCCCACAAATCTCCATCAACTGCAAGATGCTATCCTATCAATATGGGCCAACATTTCTAAAGAATGCTTTCAGCACCTTGTTGAATCAATGCCACGTAGAATTAAGGCAGTTCTGAAGGCGAAAGGGGGTCAAACACAGTATTAGTATGGTGTTCCTAATAATCCTTTAGGTGAGTGTAGATCCCAACTGTACCATAAATATTTATTTATTTGAGTGTGGCTATTAATAGAGTCTTCTGAGTTCTGCTTGTGTCTGAATTACATAAGCAGTATTATATAAGCTTTTAGCTTCAGCTCCCTGCCCTTATATCTTAAATTCAATGTGACATAGCAAGTGCCTGTTTCAATAAGGAGGTTCAACCAACTCTGAGTTTAAACTTGAACTCTGAGTTGACCTACCCTGAGATGGGAAACTCTTGAGTTTTGGGTTTCAGAACAGCTAAATTGAGGTAGTTCACTCAACTCTGAGTAGACTGACTCTGAGTTAAGCGCGTGCACCCTGACTATGAAAAGCCACGATCAATGGAGCTCCGAAATTACGATTCACCATGGCAACAGCACCCAACAAAAAGACGTCTGCATACTTCCGGGTAAAACGTAAGTTTAATTCTTAATCATTGTTATAATATCAGAGGTGAAAACTGGCAGAACAGTAAGTTATTTAACTAATATTCATTTTCATGGTATCCCACAAGCAAAAAAAAGAAGGAAAAAAATGTGGTAGCAGCTAAAAATTAAGTATAAAAATATAATTTAATCAGGTAAAGCTTTAAGCATAAAAGGTTCATGGGTGTAGGATTCATGACTTTACAAACATTTGACATATTAAATAAATATCATTCAGTGTCTATTTCAATGTGCAGCAGCTTTTTCCTTATAGTCTAATGCTCTTTTCACATAATGTTCTCTAATTCAACTTGTTACATTTGTGAATTAGGGTAATCAAATTAACATTTGACTTCTACTCAGGCCAACAGCAAAGGAAGAGGCTCGCAAAACACCAGCACTGACAGATGAAGAGGAGATGGAGGAAGAATATTAACAGAATATTAAAACAGGAAAAAAAAGAACTGTTGCTTTTGTATTTAGCAAATAAAGATGACCACATAAATTGTGAATCATTTGTGTTTATTCAACACCTGTGGTGTATGGCATATATGTCAGACCCTTCCTTCTGGTATTCTTCCATTTCATATAGTAATCTTCATTTTTCATTTTTGAAAGGTGCGATGATGGGAATATGCATATCAGTGCATACAACCACATTGGAAATCTTGAAGGAAATTCTAATTATTAGGTTTCTTCCAGAGGTTATGCAAAAAGATATCAAGTGAACATCATTTAACCTGATTTCTACACCACTGACCTGCAATCCTGTGAAACTCCTCTTTGATGCTCTCATGGGTTTGTGCCCAGGAAACAACATAAACATATTCAGAAACTTTCCTTACCTCTCTGCATACAGCGGCCTTACTAATATGCTCTGCGTCTCTGATATTATATAGAAAACTATCATTAAAACATGCTACTGCTTAAATAAATATGCATGTGGATATAGCAAGCAAAGCAAGCCTCTCCTGACATGAATGTAACTCCCTACAAATTACTGCAGCCTCCTCATATACAGGATGCTATTTGTGTCCTCTTGATGAAAATATTTACAGTGAATGAATGTACCTGCACTGCAAAACAATGCTTTTCTTTTGTCTTGTAATTTCCAGTCAAAATATCTAAAGATTCTAAAATCAATGTGCATTTTCTAGGCCTACATAAGAAAAATTACATAAGTATTTAGTCTTGTTTCCTGGGGGACAAAAGAAAAAGCTAATTTGAGTGCATTTTTCTTATTTTGCAAATTATATGCCAATAGGGTAAGAAAAAATACTCAGTATGAAAAGCATTTGTGCAGCGTGAATGAATGAATGATGTATTTAAACACTGCTGGCGCTTTAAAAAGGGGGAGGAGACCGAAAGAAACTCTGGGTTTACCGAAGAAAACCTGCTCCAGACCAGGTTAGGTTCACAGAGTAAGTTATCCTGGTAAATGACCCTGAGTATAAGTTACCTCTCTTTCAGAAACGGGCTTGACTTACCCTGCTTTCTCGGGTTTAACATACCTCCCATTCTGAAACAGAAAACTCAGAGTTCCCCTCATTTCAGGGTTAACATACTCAGAGTTTTCACTTAACCTCCTTTCTGAAACGGGCCCCAGCTCTGCAAGTTTACCCTACATTTACTTAGGGCTCTTAAAGTCACCATGACATCAAAATGGTTCATTCTTAAATTGTATGGAATATGCCATATTTATTCTAAATGATTTATCTGTGCACATTGTTTTTATAATGCATGTCCTTAAAATCTTTAATCAAAATAACTTACCCTCCCTCTTGCAGCGACATCATGGCTGCGTCCGAAATCGCATACTCACTCTCTCTTGATAAGTCAGAGTATGACCGCTAAAAGTATGTTCTACAGCCTATAGTATGGATGTGTGTAGTATGAAAGTAGTCTGGACGTACTACATTCGCCATGTTGTCATTATCGTGTGACCTATCAGTGTCAGTTACGTTGCTTTACTGCCATTCATAAATCCTCTCCCGCGGCCTCATGGGATAGTAAAGTGTCCATCGTATGCACACTTCAGAATCTCGCCGGAAGAGGTCATCCGGGTACTTTTTGCCTACTCTTTTATACTGTGAATTCAGACATACTTTTTTGTCACATATTGTTTTCCGCCTTCTATATAGTAGGGAAGTATGCGATTTCGGATGCAGCCCTCTTCTCTTCTCTGATTACGTGTTTACTGACGCTAGGGCGGGCCAAACTGTCACTCACATGGGATCACAGCAATAGCAAACCACAACGATCCAATCAATTCCCGATGGACAAAATCATGTCCCTCCAGGGGCGGAGCCAGACATTGTAAACATTTAGGGCTTAGCCCAAATGTAGTTTGTCCAAAGACATTTTAATTTGCCGTTAACAGCTTAAGTGATTTAAAGGAACTTTGTTGTACTTTGCTGTACTTTTTGCATAGAATAATCAGTGTTTCCTACAGGATTTTGTAAAATGTTGGGTGGACTTCTGTCCCTCTAGGGGGCATGACTCCCTATAGGTAGAATATTTTGTACATGATATTTTGACAGCACTGTTAAGAAACCTCAAACCTGAAAGATTCTGGGCTTTTGAAAAAACATTCAGGGCTTGAGCCCCAGAAGCCACCCCCTCGCTCCGACCCTGAGTCCCACTCTATATTTTTTCTTGTTCGAGAAGCCGTCTTAGTCACAATAGGGAAGAAAAGACTATCCATGCCGACTTTAAAAAGACTACCTGACCAACTTAAACAAAAACAGTATTAAGTACTGCTCCAACATCACCACAAGGAGGCAGTGATGATCATCTTTAATTGAATTGTATGTTTATTTACTGTAAAAGCAATGTGATTTTTTTTGCATGATCTATAAATCATTTAATTGAAAAATCACATTTAGCCTACCATAAAACAAATTTGTACTCTCTTGTGCGCTCTCTTTAACAATTCATTGACTGCATGTTTGGTTGTAACCTATTTAACATTCACTTCAACAGTACAGTGTTACATCATCAAAAGTTTCCATTTGCTAATTAAATGATCTGTCTCTTTGTGTAGAAGCTTTTAAAGATGTGAGACAGAGAATGAGTCAGCACAGTGTATCAGATATTTCACTTGGCACAGCTGCTTTCACCACCCTTTTATGTTTCCTTGAGGCTCAAGCTCTCATAAATGCCAACCATAAATCCTTCTCTGCCTGAAGCTTTAAGTCAAAGAGTTGTTTTCACTCAAATCCCCTTATAACTTGTGAATAGATGATGTTGTTATTTAGACATTTTAAATTAGTAAGTAACCTGACACAAGTCACATTTATAAAGTGTCACTTTTTATTGAAATAAGTTGCATATCTATTTTGTTCATAAATTAGATGTTGCGTTTTGCCGACACGTTAGCAGTTTTCATTCAGTTCCACGTGATGTAAAAGAAAACGTGATTCATCAGATCAGGCCTCCTTCTTCCATTGCTCCGTGGTCCAGTTCTGATGCTCACGTGCCCACTGTTGGCGCTTTCAGCGGTGGACAGGGGTCAGCATGGGCACCCTGACTGGTCTGCGGCGATGCAGCCCCATACACAACAAACTGCGATGCACTGTGTATTCTGACACCTTTCTGCCAGCCTTCGCTCCCCACGTGTATCAATGAACCTTGGCCGCCCATGACCCTGTCGCCGGTTCACCACTGTTCCTTCTTTGGACCACTTTTGATAGATACTGACCACTGTAGACCGGGAACACCCCACAAGAGCTGCAGTTTTGGAGATGCTCTGACCCAGTCGTCTAGCCATCACAATTTGGCCCTTGTCAAACTCACTCAAACTTACGCTTGCCCATCTTTCCTGCTTCTAAACACATCAACTTTGAGGACAAAATGTTCACTTGCTGCCTAATATATCCCACCCACTAACAGGTGTCGTGATGAAGAGATAATCTTATTCACTTCACCTGTCATAATGTTATGCCTGATCGGTGTATATATATAATTCTAATCTAGAATCTTTTTCTGTGATTGCATGTAGACATTCATAACTCACCAGCCCATAATAATTCAGATAATTATCGTGACAGTGCCCATAGTCACTGATGTCTGATGTCACTCTGACTATGCTCCATTTAGAGTGACCTAAATGAGTGAAGCATCATGATGCGGCATTCTACTGCAAGCTTCCAAAAATACTCATGCCAAACCTTCTTCCACTCATCAATCCACAAAACAGAATTAAATTACTTATGAACATATGATGTGCCTGCACATATATTATATTATACTATATTATATTGTCTTAAATCTCCATTTAACCATTCAAAATGGTTGTGATGTCTTGGTCTGCATTTTAGGTTTGTTATATTCTGAACTAACCTTAAAAACTGGTAAATGATTTCAACAAACCTTACATAATGCCACTTAGGATATTTAACAAATTGTATTCTGTTAGGAAGTTTGATGGTTTAATATGGCACTAACAAACAAACAAACAGGCATTATTAATATATTACATAAGACAAAAGCAGGCTGAAAGTGTGTCCTGAATATTCTGCACCTCTGTTTAGGCACTTAACTATCATTTGCAGATGGACATGAGCCATTTTCACTATACAGGTCAAACATTTGGAATAATTAAGATTTTTAAAAGAATTGTCTTGTGCTCACCAAGGCTGCTGTTATTTACAATGCAGTAAAAACAGTAACAGTTATGTTACAAAAGTAATCTATTTCAAATAAAAGTGGGAACTTTCAAAAACTGTTTTCAACATTGATAATTATAATTGATAATGATTGAGCACCAAATCTGCATATTAGAATGATTTCTGAAGAATCATGTGACACGGAAGACTGGAGTAATGATGCTGAAAATTCAGCTTTGCCATAACAAGAGTATTTTAAAATAGAAAACAGTTCTTTTGAATTGCAATACTATTTCACAATATTACTGTTTTTACTGTATTTTTTATCAAATAAATGCAGAGGCTTATTTAAAAATATTAAACATCTTAATGATTCCAAACTTAATCAATGAAGCACAATACAAGCAAAACATAATTTTTAAGTACAGATTAGTGCATTAGTAACTACTACCACAACTAATAAAATCAAATACATATATTAAAGATGGTAAAAGAAAATAAATATTCTTTGGAAAATTAATGTGCCATACAACGCTTCTTACATGACATTCAGTATAAATTAGAAAATAGGCATGAAGTCACATTTATTACATATATACATGTATTAATAAAACATTTGAAAGGGTGTTGAGAAGCAACCAACAAAGCATCACTCTAAGACACACATGCGGTTATGTAATGACCTTATAAAGCTGTTTTCCTTCCATCCTCGGGGTCAGTGAGTACAAAGACTCCCCCGTCACACAATTCTATCCTACTAACACACAAACAGAAGACCCTCCCCCAGTACATACCATGACCATAGACTGCACATTCCCATCCCCCATGTCTCCTTACGCTCTTCAAGACTCTTTCTGTCTGTCATTATTCCATGTGCAGCAATTAGACATGTTTTCCTGCTTTGGTGGAGCCAATATACTTAGCATTTTTCATGATCATGGTAATAGTTTTTATTGTGAGAACTGACATTGTTGGGCCCAAATTTGGCAGAGCTGATATTGTCAGTCTAGCAGGTAGGTGTTTGGGTGTTGGTGTACAGGAACAAAATGTCCTCTCATGGATTCCTGCTGAAAACAATGAATAACAGCAGTTTATGGAGGGTGATCACTTTGTTTTAAGAGGGGATTTATCTTGTCTTAACTGATTAGTATAATGTGGCTGTTTGTGGTATCAGGCGACAAAAATCAAACAAGTATTTAGTAGCCAGACTGTGATCAAAGTCCAGTCATATCACCATGACTCTAGGGTCTGGACTAAAGGATTACATTAGGATTTACGGTTTGTCTGTCAGGACTGAAAGTTATGTCAGGGCTTAAACAAACACATACAAAGATGAGCCAAAACATTATGACTAATATGCTGTTGGTCCTCTGCGTGCTGCCAAAACAGCGGTGACCCGACGAGGCATGGACTCTACAAGACCCCTGAAGGTGTCCTGTGGTATCTGGCACCAAGACGTTAGTAGCAGCAGATCCTTCATGTCCTGTAGGTTGCGAGATGGAGCCTCCTTGGAACGAACTTGTTGGTCCAGCACATCCCACAGATGCTCAGCCAGGGCAACACTTACATAAACTTTTCATCATGTTCCTCAAACCTGAACAATGGGTGCAGTGTGCATTATCCTGCTGAAAGCGGCCACTTTCACCAGGGAACACTATTGTCATGAAGAGGAGTACCTGGTCTGCAACAATGTTTAGGTAGGTAGCACGTGTCAAATTTACATCCACATGAATAGCCGAACCCAGAACATTGCCCAGAGAATCACCTCCACCAGCTTGTCATCCCACAGTGCATCCTGGTGCCATCACTTCCCCAGGCTTCCCCCACCTTCTTCAAGGTCCAGTTCCGATGCTCGAGTGTCCATTGTAGGCGCTTTCGATGGTGGACAGGGGCATCATTGTCACTCTAATTGCTCTGCGGCTACGCATCCCCATATGCAGCAGAGTGCAATGCACTGTGTTGCGACATTCCTCCCATAACATCATTAAAATGTGTGTGACTTGTGCCACAGTAGACCTTCTGTTGTCTCGGACCAGAGGGAATAGCCTTCCTTTCCCTTGTGCATCCATGAACCTGGGGCGCCCAGCACCCTGTTGCCGGTTTGTGCTTTGTCCCTCCTTGGACCACTGTTGATAAATTCTCAGCAACCTTTCAGAGATACTCTGACCTAATCGGTTTGCCATAATTTGGCCCTTGTCAAAGTCACTCAGATCTTTATTCCTTCCCATTTTCTCTTGAATCCAACATGTTGATTACAAGAACTGATTGTTTGCTTACCATCTAATCTACCCCGACCGTATGTGGGCTTGTTAGGAGATGATCAACAATATTCCGTTCACCTGTGACTGGTCATAATGTTTTGGCTTATTCAGTGTATATTGTACAACATCTAGTATTATGTTTTGGCAACAAATAATCTTTAATCTATTCAGTTTAATTTATACCTGTTTGTCCTTAAACTCTTATAGAGTAACAAACATTAAAAACAAGCAAGTTATGCTTTTACATGGTTTATTGATCAAAAACATCAAAACAATAAGAGATGACACCCAAAAGACTGAAGCTTTCAACAGCTCTAGTGTGCTTTACACAAAGGAAAGTCCATTCAAAAAATTTCCAACTTTCACACAAAAAGCACAAAATGCTCCACAAAAATATCATTAAATGAGCACAAAAGAGCAACAAAAATGTCAAGGTCTGAAGAGGCTAGTTTAGCAGAGCAGCATCACAGTGTCAGAGAAGGAAAGGTTGCATAGACGAGTGTGTTGTACAGTCAAAGTTGGACCACAAGGAATACAAAGAAAAACAGAGTAAAAGAGATGATACAACAGGAAGTGAGCTTCTATTATGCTCGGTTCACTCTCCTCAGTGCAAGTGCAGTCTAATACTGTGGTTTGTCTGACTGCTATGACAAATTCTCTGTGTTTCTGCCCTCTGAAACATTCAAACTGGAAAGAGGAGTAACTGAGAGAACAATAAAGCAAATGTAAAAACATTTACTAACTCTCTACAGGATTAACTGGCCCTCATTAAACATACAATCTTTTAAAATGCCGTATGGAAAATAAATGTGGATTTAAAAGAAACAGAAACGTTGCTCCCATTAAAAACAAAAAGCATTTCCTGACAGAATGAAAATGTAAATCGAACATATAAAAAGTATCAGAACACTTTTTGTTCCCAAGTGAAGAACCATACGGTTCAGAATATTACAACTCAAAACACCGTAAACCTGAGGGTGATTCAATCAAAAAAAAAAATAAAATAAAATTCTTCATCTCACAAGCCTCAAGTTTCTTCTACTGCAGACAGTAATAAGCAAAAAAGGAAAGAGGAATAAGGTTACTAAAACTTGACACTATAGATTTATTATTAAAAAATATATAAATAAACCATCTGAAAACCATTAAAAACTCTCCAAAAAACAGAAAGCACTGCTAGTTAATTTAGTGAATTAGTTACTAAAACACGAGAGTGCTGAGGTAGACCTATAGCACACACAAACTGTCAGGCAAAAATCACACTTGGAAACAGTCAAACACACAGACACAACAACTTGTTCTCTATGAAGTATTTAGGATATGGATGAGAGTCCAATGGTACCACTATGGAGCTCCCTTCCTGTTTTCGAGAACAATTCCAAGTAATCAGCAAACAAAATGGAAATATCACTGTTCTAAATCGGATTATTTTATGGAACACAAATGATCTACTCCCATTAATCATAATCAATCCATAACCTTATCTTCCAAGTTCAAAAACAACTGAACTGTGAAACTGTATAAGTGTATGTGTGTGTCTGTGCAGAAGGGATGTTCACATGGTTTTCCATAGGTGGCCTTATATGGGCAACAGAATCAATCTTTTTGGGCAAAAAATAATCACACAATGCAAAACTGGCACCTAAATGGTTAAACTGCACATGCCTAATACGTAAAGTGTTTAAATATTAAAAATCTTGGCGAATGTACTGCATGTTTACGAGATAAAGCTGTAAAACAAAACAAAAACCTAAAAAAATAATAATAAATCTCAATATCACTAGACTTCAAGGCACCAGAATGAATCTGCATTCAAGGAGGGGGAAAAATCTCAATACTGGGCATAGGCTTAAGATGAGCACTTTAATAGCAAATTAAAATCAAGTTTTAAAAAGTTAGTCTTTAATCATCATGATTTCAGCTATTGCGAAGTGATAAAGCAAAGATAAATATTATCAAGTCCTGTGGAGTTTCATTTTTAACTCAAGTAAGACCAACTGGTTGGACACAAGTGTAAGACTATGAGACTTGGTTGGTGACGTAATGAGCATATGCTTGGGCTCAAAATGTAGTCAAGTATCTAGTGTGTGTGTGGGAAGTCTATGTACTGCAAATTCTTTTTAAATAAAATCACTGAAACATTAAATCTATGAACTGTTTGTGTACTAAATCTGAAAGCTTTACTGCTCATAAAACTTGATAAAATAACTGAAATACTTTTGTTGTCTGTTTTTTTTATGGCAAAAGATTGTTTTGAGAAGATGAGCAACTAGGAAAGATTGATGAACATTTTTAGAGTCCTAGTTCCTCAGTAAGACTAATAAAGAGCTTGCTTGTTTTAGCTTGATTGTATTAACTGTATCACAACATTGTTTTTAGCTTCACTTTAAGTGACATAACTGATGATTGAGCTGAACACTTCTGGGCTTGCTGAATGATTTGTTTAAATCACTACTGTAAACAAAAAAAGTGAAAGGTCAGTTGAAAATCTATTTGTATTGATGTTCAAGTTGAGCACTTCGTACTCTTCACATTAAATCAGCAATGGAAGATTCACAGTTTTCCAAGCAATGTGAGCTCTTCTAGGCTGCTGTGGAAAGGGAAAACCTGAAAAGAATGAGAAAAAAAAAAAAAAAAGCATTCATTAGAATTGGTACTTAAAATAGTCAGACATTTGATAAGGACTTTTACTAAGAACACAAAAAAAGCCTAAAAATGCAACAAAATGTAAAACAGATTTAAAGACATGTTTCGACCAATGGATTTTCATGAAAAAAAAAAATGTTAAAGATTACATAGAAAACCAGAAATTCCTAGCCAATTAAATGTCTTTACAAATATATAAAACAATTTTTAAAAAATGATTTCCTGATATTTCCATGTTTTCCACTGACCATGGGAACCCAGAAGAGAGAAAACAACACTTTTCACAAAAAGAGAAGAAAAAAAAGAAAAGAGGGGCCATGCATTTTCTATCATTTGAGTGATGGGCTAAAACAGCAGAGTGGTGATGTCATGATGGCTGGTGGTGTTGCATAATGCCTCAAATGGGTCCGAATCTCAGATTGCATTCAAACACAGCACAAACAGAAAAAATCTTTGCAGGCTATCAGTCATTAGTCAGCACGAGTGCAGCTTAATCTCAGCTGCATACAGTATAAAGCCCTCACCCCTCCTCCTCATATCCTGTGGCTCAAACTATGTGCTGAGTCAGGAATAGCTATTAAAGCCCCGCTGCAGTCACTCGAACTACAAAACACGCGCTGTTTCGGGTGCAAACCCACCCTCTCTCACGTCCCACACATACACACCACTGTCTGAGAGCAAATTATTCAAGAGGCTCCATGCAGTATTCTTTTCCGCTCTGAATGTAGCAACGGTAGGAGAGGGGGATGGTCAACAAAAGACGGCTGGAGAGGCAGACAGCTGTAATGTCCTCATAATGGCTGGGGAACTCATGAGCACTCTGCCTTTCATATTCATTAACACACAAATAATATTTTAGTGACTGTTATTCAACCCTAAAATACATCATTTTAAATGCTATGTTGAACCAATCCAACTTAAAAACAAAACATTTAGCAGTTTTTACTATGAAAATTAATGATGCGTATTGCGTAGATATTAAAAATCTAATTCTATATATTGTTCATCCCTAATGCAGCACTACCTTTAGTCTACATTCTGGTCTCTGCAAGGAACTGTCAGTTGTGTGTGGCATGTCAAAACAAAAATCTTTCCATTTTTGGACTAGGAACAACTCCTAGTCACCTGGTCTGCCTGATGAGCATTGTCCCCCGGGGCAAAGGGTATGAAAAAGAGAGAGAGAAGAAGGGATGGGGAGTGTTAGAGGAGGGGTGGTGGTGAATGGGTGTGGTTGTATAACAGCTATCCCAGCATGCACTTTTAAAAACAAAAGAGGCTCTTATAGCATGCATACAGGAGCTCTCTGATAGTCTGAGAAAGAATCCTGTCAAAACATAACACACAACACTAGTAATAAATAAAACAGCAACAAATGGCAATTTATCCTGCATTGCTGTGGAAATTTGCTGGTGGAAAGACAATGAAGATGTTATCCAAAATTGATAAATCAAAAAAACATCTCACTTAATTTTTTTTTTTCCACCCCACTCACAGTTCTCATCAAAACAATCACACCCCTGGGACAGTTGTGTGGAAATACAGATGATGATGATTTTAAGGATGCATCAATGTTGAAATTCAGGCCAGTAATCATTTTTATCATCACCGATAAATCCCATGCCAGATGTTATAAACTTAGACTCCTTTTTTAAAAACACTAAAATATTTGCCATAATCTATCGTTACTCTTTTAACCTATAGTGCTAGATGATGAAAACAGGCAGAAACTATTTAATACACAATATCAGCCAATACGTAGACAAATCTTGTATCACAATATGATCAATTTTACTTCACAATAACAATATACCCCACAACAGTTATTTTTACTGGAAATAAGGTTATGATGGCAAGTTTTTGGATGCCATTGAAATTTCACAATTCTCAATACCAACTTTACCATCACAAAAAAATAATACTAGCCCTATAGGCCTAAGTATAGACCCAAGTAAAAAGTAAACAGTCAGTAATAAAATAAGAACAAAGGAATTAATTACAAGAAGTAGGAACTAGGTGGCTGTCAAATTTCTAATGGTATCTCGCTCCCCGTGTATAAATGTGTTTGTCTTTAAGAGAAATAATATAGTAATACATAACATTTCTGCACCATTATTATTATCAGCTACTATTACTGGCTCAGGAACATTTATGGAAACTTCACTGGCAAAGGCATACCTGTGTGTGCATTCAGGTCAAAGGTCAGAGTTTACGCTGCACATGTGACCTGTCCCATTCGGCTGTGCAGCTCTAGTGCGTCTGGTCGGTCCTGAGGATTGACGGCCAGCATGTCCTGCAAAAGTTTCCGGAGCGCCTCGGACATGTGTGAGCGTCTGCGCTGGGGAATACTCAACACCATCTTTGGGTTCTCCAGAAGCGCCTCTCCAACCGGGACAATGTCAGAACCCTGCCGCACATACGTCCCGAGCAGTTCCCTCTTCGATTCAGCGTCAATGAACGTGATTCTCTCGATCATGGCCCAGATGATAATGCCCAGAGCAAAAATGTCTGCTTTGGCTGTGTAATGTCCTTCCCACACCTCCGGTGCCATGTAAAAGTCCGAGCCGCATGCCGATGAGAGCCAAAACTTGTTGATGTTAACACCGTTCTTGTTTTTGTCTCGTTCCTCTTCTGAGTCCCGTACTCCGGCACCAAGACCAGCACAAACTTTGCTCAATCCAAAATCAGCCACTTTCAACACAGGTGCGCCAGAACGCTGCGAAATGAGGATATTATCTGGTTTAAGGTCTCTGTGAACAATGTTGTTTTGATGCAGGAATGCCACAGCGCTGCTCAGCTGCATCATGAAGCTGGCATTGGTGCAGGGATCGGGCTGACGAGACAGGATGAACTGATTCAGATCCCCACCCTCGCAGAACTCCATTACAAACCAAAGGTAGCAGGGCTCATCAGGACATGACAATACACGCTCACCTGAAAGTACACAAAAAACATCTAGAGATTAATATACTTGAATTTGAATGTTTCGGAGGTGTTCAAATCAGTTAACATTTGCATAAAACAATGGGAATTCAACAACAATCATCATTTCAATGGTGAGGATTATGCCACTTTTGCAGAACCTACTCAACCACTGATTAATAACAGAAATCTCAAATTACTTAAATTTCAACATAAATGGTTTAAACTAGAAATAGTTGGTTATTGACTTTGTGATGATTTTAGATGTTAATGCAAATTCTGGGAAAACAGACCAAAAATATTGATGAAATACTCTATAAAATGAGAATGTTCCTTTTACCTAATAAATCACATGCCTCTGACTAATAGCAGGTATTAAATTGTGGCTGTAACATGAACCAGAGACTGTATAAGGCAGAGATGGTCCACTCATAAATGAATGGGAGAAATTGTAAAACTCAATATGGCAGCTGTAGTTTCACCTTACAGTTAAAAGCACCAATCGTCTTTTACATCTTTTTGTTTACTCTAGAATGCACATTAGCACAATTTATGACACCATTGTTGTCAAATGGCTGATTTGAAATTTGCAATTGAAATGTAACTTTGACAACGATTACATAAGTTTTAGGCTGGTAATAGCTGCCCAGGGTATTATGAATATGGCTGTCAAGTGAACTGATTTGTCTTAAAGGGACTTTGAGGTAAACTTAAGGCTTTTAAAAAAAGGTTTTGGCCCTTCAGTCACACCTCAACCTTCTGCTTTAGGAAAAGAAAAAAAAAAACATCAACACAGGAACAAAGACCGTGGGAAAACCTTGCACATAACATTAAAGTAAACATTTTAAAATGTGAGAGAATGAGAGCACCAGACAAAAGGAGGAGTTAATGCAATGGAAAGAGTTAAAGGAAGAATTGCTTTGTCATGAGTTTCAGGAGGCTGTAGAACCAGTTTGAAGCTATTTAGGTTTCTTCTCACAGGACTGGACTAGCTCCCATATGAACAACAAAGACTGACTTGTATTCCCTGATACAAGCCAAAGTGCCTTAGTGTAATTATAAACGTGGTCCTGTGCTTTCATGGGTTATATTTTTATCCCTGGTTCTGTTGAGCAAGCATTATCTGAATCTGCACATGCTGCTGTAAATATAAATAAAACATTCACTAAAATTAATCACACAGGTCTTTTTCAAAGGTAAGGGTGCTATCATCATAACACCACAAAACAGTCTAAGGTCGGGCATACACTGTACGATTTCAGCAATGTTTTTGTTAAATACCAACTCTCACTGTACGAGTAAATCGCATGCAATTTATGTGCGCACAGCCGCACACTATGCGGTCCAATGGTCGAGCTGAGACTTGACTGCTCACACTACAAGTGTGTATTAAACACGTGGGACTCCCCGAACCCTGAACTGTATGGCTATCTCAGAAGAAGAAACATGCTTTCCCGGGAGAAATGCACAGCTTTGGTCATATGTGCAATTCTGTCTGCTTAAATATCAAAGAACTAAATAAATTAAAAAAAAGAGGTGCTGGCTGTGGCGTAACTTAGTAAAGACGGGCCCCAGTGCAGGCTATTACGACGGGCCCCCTGGGTTGCACAGTTATGAAAGTACTTACAAACACACACACTACGCTTGTGCACGATATCGTGAAATGTGTAGCCTATCTATAGCATGAATTGTATTTATCGTTCAATTTATACGCATAAATGACTTTATGTGCATATGATACGCAGTTTCTCATTTCTGCGTATAAATTAAACGATAGGCTAAATACAATTCGTGCTATAGATACGCACTTTGAGACCGAGCTGTGTGTCTAGGGAACCCTAGCCTATATAAGCGAATTTGTGTGCCTAACCTATAGGCTACTTAATTTATACCGGGGCGATTTTAGGATTTTCATTTTAGGGGGGCTCAGCCCCCAGTGAGGGTATGAAAAAAAAAAAATGGTAACACTTTAGTTTAGGGTCCAATTCTCACTATTAACTAGCTTATTAGCATACATATTAGGATATTGGCTGTTTATTATTACTTATAAAGCAAATATTAAGGCCTTATTCTGCATGACCATATTGTACATCCCTTAATCGTACCCAGGAATGTAGGCAGGGTTTTATAATCACTGAGATCCGAAACGTGAGGTAGTTAGGGGGGGGTTGGGGGGCATGCTCCCCCGAGAAAATTTTACATATGTGCATTTTAAGATGTTCTGAAGGCCAAAAACTTAGATAACAATAGCTTGAAAACCATGTCAGTGGGCAGTAGATTATTTGTCTTTCTTATCTCCACATCTCTTTTTCTCTTTGTTCTTGCCCTGTCTCTTCCCCTCCTATATCAGTCAAAGCTCAGCTTTAGTTTTTCCATTTTCGTCAGTGAAGAAAGTAAACCTGGTTAACTGATATTTATATGTTTTATGAATCATTTTCGTAGACACGTTAATTTACTGAAGGCTACCAGGAAAGCTAGGTAACTAAGTTTATTAAATTAATTCACAATATGCACACATTCATCAGCTACTAATCTTACGCCCAATGCAGGCTGAAAAAAACTGAGCTTTTTTAATTTACTGAAATGGAATTATATTAATTTACAATACGTACACATTCATTATTAATCTTATGCCTAATCTGAAGAAAACTGCTTTGTTAATATTTATTGTTTGTTAATTACATTATGAATCACATCACATAGGCCTATTTCCAATTCAAAATGGCGAAATTAGACAAAAGTTTATTAATTTGCCTGAATAATTTTGTCATTTGTTTAACATTTCTGCTGTCAAATATGAAACGTTTAGTTTAGCTACTTACATATCTCTCACTTGACGTCGAGTCGCGCTGCTAAAATTCGCGCTCAGCCTCAGCAGTTTCTGTGAACATAAAGCCCGCCTACTCTGATTTGATTGGTTTTCTCAATTATTTTGGCATTGACGAGCGGTGACAGACCAATGAGGCTCAGATGAACGCACACACCTCTGCTTCTGACGTGCGTTCTGCTCGGCGCGGCTGCGGATTGAAGAACACGCTGATTAACGCAGACTAAAAGACGGGCCGAAGCTGAAGCCTGCCACCAGTTTCATATGTTTTAAAGGTTAATCACATATTTTTGAAGCCCCCCTAAAAAGGGCCTAGTGACACCCATGATTTAGACCAACTAAAAATCAGTATATTATCAGTTTCTTATAGTTCTCTTTGCGTGCATCTCTCTCCAACACACACGCGTTAGTGTTCTTGATCGTACTTTGCTTTGGGGTAAAAATAACTTTGAAATACCTTTGCAGCGTTATACGGTTAATGAACATCCGACGCCGTTTAGATGAATCACCTATGTGAATATGTGCTGCGCACTTATTAAAAAAAAAACACACAACAAATATGACATTTTAAAGAGAAAGCGTCTGATCTGATTATATCAATGTGGATACGTTTGCACCAGCTCTGGGATTCAGCACTCCAGTCAAGTCACGTTTATTTATACCACTTTATACAATATAGCATAGCCTATTGCTTTAAAGCCACACATATAATAACTATCTATAGGCCTACTGTAATAAAACAGGTATTCAAGAAATTTATTAAAAACGGAAAGACGTAGCCTATCATTTCAGCCTTACTCAAAGGCCGCGGAAACAGGCAAGAGGTTTCGTTACGCACGTCAATCCATTCCCGACGTTCTTGGTTTGCTTCTTATTTATTAAATATACAGGCAATTGGTTGATGGAACATTGATTAAAATTAAAATACAATTTATACAAAACAAAATTCACTTTAAAGAAAGGCTTTCTACAAATCAAAACTTAATGAAGTGGTCAAAATAATGTCTGATCCATGTCTCCCGACATAATGCACATCTTATGATGTAGCCTATCTTACTCATGCTGTTCACTTTTCATAATCAACATTAAAATAATGAAAAATAATAATAAAAAATAATATTATAGGCTACTATTTAAACAAATATGAAACTAAATAGGCTACGTTTTCTTTAACCCTCTGGCTGACGAGTTCTGATGGGTTTTTTCCTCAGGAGTCATGATGACAGCGGATATAACTCACAATACTCCGTCATTTTTGGCCATACAGGCTAAATGCGAGACATAATTATAAACTATAAATTGTATACTTTTATTTGTGTACACTCACAATAACAAAACTTTGTGCTTTTGTAAAATAAATAAAAACAGGGTGCGCTTTCAGCTGTCTGCGGTGCGCTTTCAGCTGTCTACACTTGAAGCTTCACACCACTCTGCTTCGCTCACATGCTCTGATACTATGAAATGGTCGTCAGTAAGCGCGCCGGTAGAGCGCGAATGCGTGTAATTTTAGAAT
Source organism: Coreius guichenoti (assembly GCA_039654105.1). Taxonomy (NCBI): domain Eukaryota; kingdom Metazoa; phylum Chordata; class Actinopteri; order Cypriniformes; family Gobionidae; genus Coreius; species Coreius guichenoti. The sequence goes on along the minus strand of CM077180.1, from coordinate 30,135,739 downwards.
CTGAAACCAGCGCATTTCATTTGAAATGTGAGTGTCACAATATCCTGCGGAGTCACTTCGTCGCCAGGGCCCACTTGCGATGTGGGCGCGGGCCCCCCTGCACTGCCTGTAGTTGGGTGTTTCTGCAACTACGGGCACTTTTAAGTCCCAGCAGTGAAATTTTAGATTTATGTTCAAATTTGTCATATGATGCTTTATAAATATATTCACAGTGCCATTACACACCTTGACAAAAAAAATAATTACTGATTAATGTGATTTAATATAATATTATGAAGCACTTATAGCTCAAAACACCATTTTTGTTAATGTCCCACACCTGTGGTCTCAATGTTGAGATACATAAAATAAGCTAATTTAATAATTTGACATTATTTCAAATGGAATTGTTTAATATACAGATTCATTTACATCATCTTAAAATTCTTTGTATTATTTACTGATCATTTTTATGATTTTTTTTTAACTAAATGTGCCTGTCCCACACTTTTGAGTCCTTACCGCAACAATGAAAAAAAGCTTTTATTATGAAATTTTATCAAACACAAACAAGTCTAGTTTCTATGGAAACAGAAATTATCACTTGAGCACATTGCTGACAGACTGGGCCACCACACTACCTCACTTACAAGTTACCCAAAAAATAAGGTAAACATCATCTTTTCTGCTGTCATTACCGCACCAAATTTAGGTGTTGCGGTAAAGACCTTGTGTCGCGGTACAGACAAATTCAAGGTTTACTGTATATTAAATGACAAATATTCAGTATATATATATATATATATATATATATATATATATATATATATATATATAGTTTGGAAGGAACTCTGTTCTCGTTTTAATTAGTTACAGTGGGGAGAACAAGTATTTGATACACTGCCAATTTTGCAGGTTTGCCCACTTACAAAGCATGTAGAAGTCTGTAATTTTTATCACAGGTACTCTTCAACTGTGAGAGACGGAATCTAAAACAAAAATCCAGAAAATCACATTGTATGATTTTTAAGTAATTCATTTGCATTTTATTGCATGACATAAGTATTTGATACATCAGAAAAGCAGAACTTAATATTTGATACAGAAACCTTTACAGATTACAGAGATCATACGTTTCCTGTAGTTCTTGACCAGGTTTGCACACACTGCAGCAGAGATTTTGGCCCACTCCTCCATACAGACCTTCTCCAGAACCTTCAGGTTTCGGGGCTGTCGCTGGCCAATACGGACTTTCAGCTCCCTCTAAAGATTTTCTATTGGGTTCAGGTCTGGAGACTGGCTAGGCCAGAGCCACTCCGTAAGGAGGTTGTTGACCAAGATCTCGCGATACATGGCCCCATCCATCCTCCCCTCAATACGGTGCAGTCGTCCTGTCCCCTTTGCAGAAAAGCATCCCCAAAGAATGATGTTTCCACCTCCATGCTTCACGGTTGGGATGGTGTTCTTGGGGTTGTACTCATCCTTCTTCTTCCTCCAAACACGGCAAGTGGAGTTTAGACCAAAAAGCTCTATTTTTGTCTCATCAGACCACATGACCTTCTCCCATTCCTCCTCTGGATCATCCAGATGGTCATTGGCAAACTTCAGACGGGCCTGGACATGCGCTGGCTTGAGCAGGGGGAACTTGCGTGCGCTGCAGGATTTTAATCCATGACGGCGTAGTGTGTTACTAATGGTTTTCTTTGAGACTGTGGTCCCAGCTCTCTTCAGGTCATTGACCAGATCCTGCCGTGTAGTTCTGGGCTGATCCCTCACCTTCCTCATGATCATTGATGCCCCACGAGGTGAGATCTTGCATGGTGCTCCAGACCGAGGGAGATTGACCGTCATCTTGAACTTCTTCCATTTCTAATAATTGCGCCAACAGTTGTTGCCTTCTCACCAAGCTGCTTGCCTATTGTCCTGTAGCCCATCCCAGCCTTGTGCAGGTCTACAATTTTATCCCTGATGTCCTTACACAGCTCTCTGGTCTTGGCCATTGTGGAGAGGTTGGAGTCTGTTTGATTGAGTGTGCGGACAGGTGTCTTTTATACAGGTAACGAGTTCAAACAGGTGCAGTTAATACAGGTAATGAGTGGAGAACAGGAGGGCTTCTTAAAGAAAAACTAACAGGTCTGTGAGAGCCGGAATTCTTACTGGTTGGTAGGTGATCAAATACTTATGTCATGCAATAAAATGCAAATTAATTATTTAAAAATCATACAATGTGATTTTCTGGATTTTTGTTTTAGATTCCGTCTCTCACAGTTGAAGAGTACCTATGATAAAAATGACAGACCTCTACATGCTTTGTAAGTAGGAAAACCTGCAAAATCGGCAATGTATCAAATACTTGTTCTCCCCACTGTACCTGTACATGTACCAGAAGCCTAAATGTTGCAATGGGATTACTTCTCAGTCTGAAATGAGAAATAATTGGGTATGGTACAAAAATGTAATGTTGTGGTGAGATGCTGTTAGTGTTATGGGTTTGTGTTAGTTTAGTATATTACTAATGTTCGTGCAACATCAACTTTAGGAGACAATATTTTTGAAGCAGTTAAAAGAGTTAATTAAAAGTTAAGAGTTATTTACTGCAAAACTGCTATCATCTTGTACACATGCAATACCTGTTGTTTTCTGTTTCTTTTACTGTTGTTCTCTATCTACAGTAGCCTGTTTTTGATTTCGTGGCACTTTAACATTGTGTCCTTACCGACACAAGATGTCATTACCGCAGCACTGCTCTATTTGTATTTTTTTTCTTCACATTTTCATTTGCAAAAAAATATTTTAACACTTAAGTTGAGATGATTTACACATTGAAATTGCAACATCTGTCATAAAAAGTTAAATATGTTATATACTGTGTGTATGGAAACAATTGACATCTAAGGTTACTGTAAAATTTTTACATGGCATAGAAAAAAAAAAACATGAAATTCCCTATTTTGTATATTATTTTTTTATATCAGTATTTACAAAACTGCATCAAATTTGAAAAAGCTATTTAAATATATAACATTTTCATAGAAATTAATAAAGAAAAATGTATAAAATGAACGTTATTGTAACGTTGCAGTAAGGACACTTTTTAAGAAGATGACCCGAAAAACATAAAAAATAAACATGTTCCAGATTAAAATCTTAACGACTACATTCAATTTTGTGTAAATTTTTATATGTATTACAGACTGTGATGGTTAAAATTTAAATTCATAGAGGTTGATTTTTTTTAAAATTGGGATAGTCAAAAGTGCCCGTAGTTGCAGAAACACCCAGTTACGCCCATGGGTGCTGGCGTATATGGATGCACAGGGGGCATGGAAGATGGCCAAAATGGATAAACCATATTGCCCGTGTTCCATCAATGTTTAAATTTGAATAAAACTAAATTAAATCAGTCATCATATAAAGCAATCGTGTTTCTTCAGAAAATTTGGACTAAACTGCTCAATTCATATGGATTAGTTTTACGATGTCTTTATGAACTTGAAGCGTCAAAGTGTCAGTTGCGTAGCTGTCAATGGAAAGTACAGAAATTGCTCAGATTTTATTAAAAAATATCTTCATTTGTGTCCCAAAGACGAACGAAAGTCTTACGGGTTTGGAACGACATGAGGGTGAGGAATTAATGGCAATTTTTTATTTTGGGTGAACTATCCCTTTAAAAGTGCACTCAAGTTATTGTTTAGGTTTAGCTGGCCCTAATTCCCCCCAAAGTTTCAATGGTTTTGAAATTTGTTACCACCTGTCAGCCTGGATGTACGCAGTTTGTTTTGGGTTTATGCTTCGCAAACAGCCTCAAGTACTGTCTGAAAGCACTATCAGAAAACATTTTTATTTTTCTGTTTACTGTGTTTAGTAACTATCAGTGCATGACGCTGCTGGTCAGATGATGTCAACATGGCGTGCCGTGCACCCATAAGGTGGTGACCCGCTGGTGGTGGTGACTCTCTTGGTCATTTCTAACTGTTGTGGTGACTCTCTTGGTCATTTCTAACTGTTGATCACAACTATAGTAAACAATGTTTTAGTAATAACTTTAGCATAAAGGTGGATTGTATCAATATTGATTTGTCCTGTTGTGAGAATCTCTCTCAATTTAATTTTGTGCTTAATTTTCTCACAGTTTTTCCATACACTTCTGCAGCAGAAGTTGCGGTGACCACTGAGGCTAAATGCGGAAATGATCGTGCATAGAGTCTAAGTTTCTCAAAATGTATTTGAGTAAAACAAAAATTACTGACTGCACCTGTAACAAAACACCTGTGATTTAGCCTGATCTTGTGTGTTCTCACTTGCAGTTTGGTTGGCTTGGTTCGTTTGGTCCGAACCCAAAAAAAAAAAAACCGTTTAGTCCTGGTCCGCTTAACGTTCAGATTGACGTTTTTAACACCGAACCTAAAGGCATATAGGGATACGTGCACTACCTGATTGGTCAGCTTTTATGACGCATTGCCTATTTTGAGACGGAACTTACCGAACATCCAACACAATGCTGTGTGCTGAGCTAAATGCGCTCGTTGTATGTGCGTAGCCTACATATGATGGTATTTTGACCAGCTGAGAACTCGTGAAGAGCTTATAAAATGTGTGAAGGAGTCAAAACAGCGGCAGGAAACCCTCCGTCACACACAAACTAAGTTCTGCTGCCTGTACCGAACTGTGATAGGTAACATTGCGACTATGACGAGAATAAACAGGTAAACGAACCAAAAACAGCATACATGTCTTTGGTCCGTGTTGCGTTCATATATCATTCAAATCGCACCAGAGTTCATTTGGAAGCGGACCGAGATCCACCTTTTCAGGGGTCTCTGTCCCCTTGTTTGGTGTGCACCAGGGTTCATTTTAATCAAAACAAACATGCCAAGTGTGAACACATCCTGTCCCTATGACGAGAAAAAAACGGTATGAGTGAACATTCTGTCCTTTTTAGGGTCTCATCTTCCTGTTTTGGTTCGTTTACATTTATTTGGTCCATGTTGTGTTCATATTTAATTCAAAACAGACTGTTTGCGCACCAGGGTTCAGATGGCAGCGTTTACACTTGTTCAAATGAACCGCACTATCAGAGCAATCGCACCAGGGACTTTTAAGTTATTTTTACAAAATTTACATCATTCACACAATCATTTAAAAACTGTTCACTATAGCAACACTTGACAATACCACCATTTTATAATCACTTTGCTATATCTAAGACCGAAAACTAGCTACTTCATCTAAACTAAGTCTAATTCCATGCCCACTGTCTTGTTTTCACATCAGAGACTACACTTTTGAAGCACTTAAATAATTTATTTATTCACAGTATATTGAAGTTAATATAGAAGTTAAGTGTCTCTTCTTACATTCACTTCCATGTATAGACTAGACCAACAGCTTCCAGGTAAATGCCTCTAGAAACACTTACATTATACAGTGTTTCACGATGATTCAGAAGATCTAAATGTGAAAGCAGTCACACAAAGAAGACATTAAGATGAATGAGATCAAATTGGCCTCGATTGTCTGTACTAAATCACAACCGTCTCTTTTTCATTTGTAAGATAATTTACACAGTTGTCATGTAAGGAATCAAACTTCCTTGTTCTAACCTGGGAGAAGGTTTGACCCCAACACCAGCACCTCCCCCACCCCTAAACTCAAGAGTTTCATAACCGAGAGGAGGGTGGGGGAGGTTAAATCTGACCGACATTTGCCACATTCTTATATAAAATGTAAACAATCTTAATGTAGAACACATACATGCGCATTGTAAACTTCCGGTGTCATCGGTGGAAGGCCATGACTCAATGCCAAACAATGGATTCTAACCAGTTTTGTTTGATTACAATGAAAAACGACTCAAATGATTGACATCATTCCAATTTCCAATGGCCAATATGTCATTGCTACCAAATGAATTAACTGTCACAAACAAAAGCTATTGTTTGCTCGTGACAAACCATTCTTCCACCGCTGACCTTCTAGAACAATTGTTAAAACGCCAGTGCTTGAATAAAAACATCTTACCTTTCAACGAGGTCTCCACCAACCTCAAATACTGCTTTGAACGCTTATTGCCATGGCTCATTTTCTGGGCCATCCCGTTCCTCTGGAGCACACACTCCTCCAGCTGCACAACATTCTCATGGCGTTTCTCCAGACTGGTCAAAGCCCAAAACTCCGCCAGCGCCAACTCCACATTCTCAGGCGCGTCACAGCGCAGCTTCTTCACCGCCACTTTCGCACCTGATTTACGGGCAATGGCTTCGTACACAACGCCATAACTGCCCCTGCCAACTTCACGAAGCAAGCTGTACCGCGGTGCAAAAAGCCGCCGTTCAAGACTACCATGTTTACCCAGGTCCAACTCGTCTCCCATTGTCTCATTGTCGTCTATGTTGTCGACGCTGAGCGAGCGCAGGACACTGGCGCTTTCGGTTCTTTTGCAAGCGTTCCGTGTCCGTTGCCGCTCTCTGTCCTTTGCATCCATCACGCCTCCTCACGTTTTGTGCGTGCGTTGGGAAATATCTTCCAAGTTCATATTTATAGATCTTAAGGACGTTCAGCAGCTTTTAAAAACTCGTTGACATATGCATTTTTTTCATACAGTGAAAGGTATCGTGATTAAATCACAGTCGAGCTTCTAGTCTGAACGGAATGAACCTTGAATGAAGTGAGAACTTGACTGGATCATTCCACTTTACTGTACTGGGGGGGATTCGTGACCTATGAGGACATACGTACAATGTAAACGCCTATTTTTGGCTTTAAATGTGGTGTTGAAATGTTGAGGTGAACCAAATACGATACTTGAAACCTCTTGCGCAATCAATCGTGTATTTTAAATAAAAATAACGTTTTTCTTTCTTTGTATTTATGTTAGTTTCATGCAGGAACATGTATACCATTTACACAGGCTAGGCTACATAAAATTAAAAAAAATTCAAATATATTTTAAATTTTTTTATTATTTATTTTATGCATTCTTTTAGGTTAGGCTACTCCATTTGACCTGAACACCGACAGACATTTTTGACTATAAATACCACAATTTGTAATATTAATTTAGAAATAAATGACTCATCTCATTGACCAATACACATTCAAAAATACAGGGGCCACTTACAACATTAATAAATTGATAGTTTTCTCCTCATGTAATGTCAACCAGGATTAGGTTATGTCCCTGTGGGAAACCTATAAATACATACGTGGGATGTCGTCACCCGTGTTTGTGGACTAGAATGGTTTAGTCCCTCCAGCATTAACTTGCATGTGCTCTCTACAGCTCAGCGAACACACGTGGTCAGACACGATGGAGAGCATCTGGGGCTTTATGAGGCTTCCCATCAGTCGAACATAAATGAGAATCAATTCTTTTTTTTTTGAAAAATGTATAATCATAAAATTAAAAAGTTAAAAATATGTGACCATTGAGGCCCCGTTTACACGAGTGAATGAATAGGCCTACATTACCAACGTCTTCTGGACCACACCTTTTTAAAGTTTATAATTTTTATTGAACATTTTTTGTAGGTTATAACAAGACTATAAGGATGTATCATGTATTACATAAGATGACAACATTATGAGGTGGCAGATGTTGTTGCTCATTCTCAGACATTGTCTGTCTCTGTCTCTTATATTGTTAACTGTTTATGTGCACCTTCATATAACAGTGATTTCATTTAAAAAATAAAAAATCCTGAAACAGATCTCAAAAATGACCTCAAATGTCATCGTTCATCCACATTTACATACAGGCATGAGGGCATGTCTGAAAACACTGCCAACATCAATGGCTCACTGCTTACTGGGCCAATGTTTTGTTTGTCAGTTGAGGAAATCTGATGCACTTTATATGGGCTAGATAAGCAAAGCTGTTTCTTTTGGAAACTTGCGGCTTGCTCTTAAGGAGAATGCAGGTTTTTTATTAAATATTTTCATTTAAATGTTGTAAGTGTTCTTTACACACACACATTGGGTTTTTATGTTTTAGGGGAACATAAATAGTGATTTTACAGTACAAACTGTATATTCTATCCCCTAACCCTAAACCTACCCATCACAGAAAACTTTTCTGCATTTTTAGATTTTCAAAAAACATCACTTAGTATGATTTATAAGCTGTTTTCCTCATAGGAACCAAAAAAATGGTAGGGTGAATACCAGTTCCATCCGTCAATTGATCCAAAACTGATTTTAAAGGCATAGTTCACCCAAAAATGAAAATTCTGTCATCATTTACTCATCCTCAAGTTGTTCCAAACCTGAATTTCTTTCTTCTGCTGAACACAAAAAAATATATATTTTGAAGAATATGGGTAACCAAACAGTTGATGGACCCCATTGACTTCCATAGTATGGGGCAAAAATACAATGGGGCCCATCAACTCTTTGGTTACTAACATTCTTCAAAATATATTCTTTTGTGTTTAGCAGAAGACAGAAATTCATACAGGTTTGGAACAACTTGAGGGTGAGTAAATAATGACAGAATTTTCATTTTTGGGTGAACTATCCCTTTAAGTTAAACATGGCATTCACAATTACAATCCATTTTACTTCCATAATAGGGAGATTTGGATTTTATCCATTTGCAATTAAAATTACTGTAAATGTTCAAGTTAACAATGGTCTGATGAAAGAAAACACGATTAAAGAAATGCATTTTGGCTAAAGTTAAAGGTGTAAGTCAGTGGGAACAACTCAGTCTCTTGCTCCACCTACTGGTGTAGTTTTAAATGATATCATTAAATATTCAGTTGCATCTTCTCATTATGCATACATTTTGGGCCAGATATACTAAACGGAAAATTATTATACAGTATCCAAACATTTAAAATCAGACTTTTTTTTAACTATATAAATGTTAAATTACCAGCAGTAATTCAGTAATGCAAACTACACAACTTTTTTTGTATCAAATTTTGCCATTTTGAAATTAAAATATGCTTTAGAAATTGCTTTAGAAACTGAGTTCCTTTAGGGGAGATCGTTATGGGCCCTCCAATGGGGGTAGGCTGCACAGTCCCTCTTTCTCCCAACTAGCACGCCCCAACAGGAAACACGTCTTACATTTATATTTTATACTGAGATAATTCTGGGGTGCCAATGCTTTTTCTTAGGATGGCAGTTGCCCCCCATGCCACCCCGGTGAGCTTGTCAATGTCAAAATGATTGAGATGGCCAGTGGGACATTTAGATGGCTATTTTGAATTGAAAATAGCATATATCATTTCCTTTTAGGATTGGTCAGCTGGCGAACCCACAAAATCTGTTTATTATTCTGTGTTTTTGAGTCTTCTACATCCACTAGGGGGCCTCAGTAAACTTCCAAAACAGTTAATCAAATGTATTAAATAATTTTATCAATAAATCATTACATGGAAATCAATTAAATATCATTAAATCACTGGGAGCCATGCAGGATGCTAAGGCATGGACAGGTCAGGGCAGGAACAGTTTTCACAGGACCATGATGACAGGTGACAGGGCATTTTAGGACTGTCCCTATAAGCAAGGCGTGGAAGGATGGCCACTCACTTTAGCTGACTGAAGAAAGATCAGGCAAACTCTGTGGCTTAAACCATTAATAGAGAAGGATTTGATCCAATCCAATCCGCCGGCTTGGGTTCTGCTGCAGGAGACACTGAATCAAATGGCAGCATTCTGTGGAGAACGATGAGGAGACGGGAGAGACCTTTACACCTGCTGTCTTTGTAATTGTAGATTTGACTGTTCTAAACTGTAAGGTCAGAAATTCGAAAATTCCAGCCACTGGGCTCTGATGTTATACGTTTCCTGCATTTTTCTTTGTTTTGTACAATTTAAAATTACAATTAGCCGTTTTGTTGTGATGAATGCCATCTTACCATCTGACAAGTCAGGCTGAAACCATTCGCCCCAACTGATCGCCAGCAGGTCGTTGGTTTCTGGAAAGCTTCCAGACACCATTGTGAATAACAGTAGCAGGTTTCCTGTGAAACCAGCCCTCCATGTCAGGGGGAAGGAAAGAACAAGGTTGGTTGTGCCTGAAGGAAAAACATTTTGTCTGATGGGTAAGCCATCTCACCCTTTTGAAAAACCTAAACTACAGGTTTGATGCATAATGCTTATCCCAGAAGATGTCATAGCCAGATTCTCTCAGCAGATTCCCACACCCGAAGTCAATCAGCTTGAATTTAAGGTTTCCTGGGTTGATCAGCAGGTTGTCCAGCTTAACGTTACGACAAACACTCCATGTCGACAGCATATATAAGAGGTGTAGGGTGTACTTTGCCTGCCACATCATGGACATATAAAATACGTGCTACAGGCCTCAGCTACAACTACAGTGTTTGAGGGCGGGTCAAAGTAGACGTTGTTTGAGGGCAGCCAATGAAGACCATAGGCTGGTATTATGCAAATTTGTTACAAACCTACGTAGGTTCATGCAGGTAGTGGAATTACTCTTTTCAGACAGTTTAGAAACAGTTCTTCCTTTTGGGAGACAATAAATCAAGTGTAGCGTTAGTTCTGGCAGGTCACGTTAGTCAAGCTCGCATCAGCTGACTCTCAGCTGATTCACTCCTACCTGTAGGAATACAACACCTATCACAGCATATCTATATATAGGGTCCATTCAGTATTATCAGCAGCTATCGCGTTGCTCAGGAGTTAATTACCCTCCTCCATCCCCAGCTCCTCCTGTCGTCCAGTCAGGATTTGGCCTTCTGACTCATTTCTCGAATTACGTTGTTACATTAAATGATTGTCATTAAGAACATTAATGATATACCTTATATTGGTTCTGTTCCGTTGACCCTAAGGGGGGTTATTGCTGCTCTCCCTGCTCTTATGCATGCTAGGCTGCATGGATGGGCAGGGAGTTCTTGCCCAGAAGAGAATCATACCGCCAACCTAAACTATATGCTATTTTGCCAATCATCTTTGACCATAGTGGTCCTGCAGAACTCAATTTACTGTGTACTTTTATCTTTAAAACTGTGCAGACCTTTTATATTCACAAATAATTAATTTCTTATTTACATTGTGTCCACACATCCTTTGTTTTGTTATAATGAGAGGATTTGCGAGCGTGTAGAACCCAGTCAGTAAACGTGGGCTAAACCAAAACTCGTAAACACTTCTGATTGGTCAGTGCTTTCAACAGACATGCCAGTCATTTGTTACAATACTCAACGGCAACGCTGCAAAAACACGTTGTGAATAAACATTTACACACAGGACCTTTTGAAATCATAGCCTTTCAGCATGGGAGTTTTTTTAAAAACTCCCATACACGAACCACACAACCTAGTTTGGATTCAAAACCCTGAATTTCGTCGAAAGGTGAAGAGTAGGCCTATATATTCCTGGGAGAAAACGTGCCTCTGTGTCTTATTCAGTTTCAAAACAAGGTGCGTTTATAGATTATAGGGAATTGCTGTTAGTAAATCTGGCCCGTTTCAATCCCTAATATAGATTTAGTCTAAATTAAATTAAATTAAATTAAATTAAAGTTTAGATTTAAATATAATGAAAACTGGCTAGTTTGTGGTCAAATTTTGTTTTGTAATTATTAACAAATTTATACTTTATTTTACAGTCCTGTTCCACATGTACTACTTATTATAGTAATTACAATAACTGTAATAATAACTCTGAACCTACCCTTCTTCAACTAATGTAGTTGCCTTATATTACTCTAAGTATGCTGTTACTTACACGTACTGTAAAATAAAGTACAAACTTTATAAGAATTTACTATAATTAACTGAATACTAATTAAAAAGATAAAATTACATTGTTGTATGATTTAATTGTTACAGTCAAGAGGTGTATATCAGCTTTATAGTCATGTTTAAATTAAACATTTTATAAAGAGGGGTAACGTGAATTGGCTCCAATAAAAATGGAGGCTATTGCCTTTAAAAAGTTTGGAGATTTCTTCTATGTCTTTTTATTATTTTGCAGAGTAACCTGTAGATGGCAGTGATGTTATTTTGTACATCGGTTTCTTCTGAAGCGCTACAGTAATTGAATGAATGAACCTAATGTTTACATATAAATAATAAATACTTGTAAGATTACACCAAACAAAGTAAGTTTTAAAAGTCCAAACTTAAAAGCAAACGTAAATTATATAATCAAAGGTATAAAATTGGACTTCCCTGCAGTGAACATGAATGTGTTTGGAAGATATTTTTCGTCACTAACAATGGATCCAAGGTTGTTTAGTTTTTTTCCACAGCTATGGCTAATATCTACTATGTGTAATTATGCAAAATTATGCAAGTAAAACAGCTCTAAATTGGTGCAACCTCAATGTTTTGCATCTCTATAAGAAAGAACATGCATCATATTATGTGTGAGACATTAAAATGCAGAGACATTGGAAACATTTGGCTGCTGTGTGTGTAGTGTAGCCTTGAAGGCAGAATCCACTGAGAACAAGTGGTGTAGAAAATGAGTGTGTGGTACAACAGGCTGGTGTGTGCAGCTCTGAAGTGGGCAATAGGGTGCAGTGCTCAATGGTTTTGTGTGGCTGCCATGGCAACTTAACAATTGCAAAGGCCAGCTACATTTCTGCATGTTTTTTGTTTGGTTGGTTGGTAGTTCTTTTTAATACTAACCTCTTGAGTAATAAAATTAAAAAAAAAATTGTCTAATGACATAATAATAGTAATAAATATTCCCTCATACAGTGGGGAGAACAAGTATTTGATACACTGCCGATTTTGCAGGTTTTCCTACTTACAAAGCATGTAGAGGTCTGTAATTTTTATCATAGGTACACTTCAACTGTGAGAGACGGAATCTAAAACAAAAATCCAGAAAATCACATTGTATGATTTTTAAATAATTAATTTGCGTTTTATTGCATGACATAATTATTTGATCACCTACCAACCAGTAAGAATTCCGGCTCTCACAGACCTGTTAGTTTTTCTTTAAGAAGCCCTCCTGTTCTCCACTCATTACCTGTATTAACTGCACCTGTTTGAACTTGTTACCTGTATAAAAGACACCTGTCCACACACTCAATCAAACAGACTCCAACCTCTCCACAATGGCCAAGACCAGAGAGCTGTGTAAGGACATCAGGGATAAAATTGTAGACCTGCACAAGGCTGGGATGGGCTACAGGACAAGCAGCTTGGTGAGAAGGCAACAACTGTTGGCGCAATTATTAGAAAATGGAAGAAGTTCAAGATGACGGTCAATCTCCCTCGGTCTGGGGCACCATGCAAGATCTCACCTCGTGGGGCATCAATGATCATGAGGAAGGTGAGGCATCAGCCCAGAACTACACGGCAGGACCTGGTCAATGACCTGAAGAGAGCTGGGACCACAGTCTCAAGGAAAACCATTAGTAACACACCACGCCGTCATGGATTAAAATCCTGCAGCGCACTCAAGGTCCCCCTGCTCAAGCCAGCGCATGTCCAGGCCCGTCTGAAGTTTGCCAATGACCATCTGGATGATCCAGAGGAGGAATGGGAGGAGGTCATATGGTCTGATGAGACAAAAATAGAGCTTTTTGGTCTAAACTCCACTCGCCGTGTTTGGAGGAAGAAGAAGGATGAGTACAACCCCAAGAACACCATCCCAACCATGAAGCATGGAGGTGGAAACATCATTCTTTGGGGATGCTTTTCTGCAAAGGGGACAGGACGACTGCACCGTATTGAGGGGAGGATGGATGGGGCCATGTATCGCGAGATCTTGGCCAACAACCTCCTTCCCTCAGTAAGAGCATTGAAGATGGGTCGTGGCTGGGTCTTCCAGCATGACAACGACCCGAAACACATAGCCAGGGCAACTAAGGAGTGGCTCCGTAAGAAGCATCTCAAGGTCCTGGAGTGGCCTAGCCAGTCTCCAGACCTGAACCCAATAAAAAAATCTTTGGAGGGAGCTGAAAGTCCGTATTGCCCAGCGACAGCCCCGAAACCTGAAGGATCTGGAGAAGGTCTATATGGAGGAGTGGGCCAAAATCCCTGCTGCAGTGTGTGCAAACCTGGTCAAGAACTACAGGAAACTTATGATCTCTGTAATTGCAAACAAAGGTTTCTGTACCAAATATTAAGTTCTGCTTTTCTGATGTATCAAATACTTATCAAATGCAAATTAATTTCTTAAAAATCATACAATGTGTTTTTCTGGATTTTAGATTCCGCCACTCACAGTTGAAGAGTACCTATGATAAAAATTACAGACTTCTACATGCTTTGTAAGTGGGCAAACCTGCAAAATCGGCGGTGTATCAAATACTTGTTCTCCCCACTGTAAATAGTTAATTTGAATACATTAGAATTATTACTGAACCAATCATGGGGGGTGCAAATCGGGCCCAAAATCGGGCTTACAATGTGTGTAGCCAGCATAAAAGAACATTTTTTTTTTTCTTAGAATGAAGAACATTTTAATAATCTAGAGGACATTTGGTAACACTTTAGTTTACCAAAAGTGTAACCGGACATTTTTCTACTATAAAGAACATTTTGTGCAATGGAAAGAGTTCATGGTTGTTAAAGCTTCTTCATGGAACCATAGATGCCAATAAAGAACATTTATGGCAACAGGATTTTAAAGGGATAGTTCACCCAAACATTAAAATTCGTCATGGCACAGGCTAGAATGAAATTGTTGAATAAAGTCATTATTTTTGTTTGTTTTTGCACACAAAAAGTATTCCCGTCGCTTCATAAAATTAAGGTCGAACCACTGGAGTCACATGGACTATTTTAACAATGTTTTTAATACCTTTCTGGATCTTGAAAGTGTTAATTAAATTGCTGTCAGAGAGATCTCGGATTTCATCAAAAATATCTTAATTTGTGTTCCGAAGATGGATGAAGGTCTTACAGGTTTGGAATGACATGAGGGTGAGTCATTAATGACAGAATTTTCATGGGTGAACTATCCCTTTAAGATCAACAAGCTCATGGTGAAGATCAAAGATTTGAAGATTTACTCACTTGATATAAAGCTGTTAACAACATACTGAACTGTCAGTCAGGAAAAGAGTCAAGAATTTCCCAATTCTTTGTTATAAATAAAGGTTATTATTGTTCAGATTACTGTAATGGAAAGATGTGATGCCGTGCGGATGTTAAGAGATCTGACATTGTTCTTGCCTCTGTCCACCACTTCAATTTGAGAGACTGTTCAAAAACCCAATCACTGTAGGAGTAATCAGGACACAAGAAGCAGAGAAAGGCTTGATGCTGATGGCTAGGATTAGGCTTACGCACACACACACACCTCCACACACACACACCACTTCACTGCAATTACTCTCCCCTTGAATTTGAAATGCAGAGTGATTGGCATGATTACATTAATCGCGTCATTGTTTTTACTTATATCATTACAAGAGGGGGTCGGTTGGCCTTAAAAAGAGTCAAAAACCACTTTGCAACATGAGTTATACAGACATCTTTATAGGTCATTTTTGACTCCTTTGGCATCTAAAGATACAATTATTATATTGTGTAGTATGAGTGTGAATATATACGTAATGCAATATTTCAATGCTATATTTATTAGACAAGCACACACAGTATGAGATTTGTTTCTTTTTAGAAGTTACAACCCATTCATGCGAAGGTCTCCTATAATCTCATTTTAATTGAAATATTAATTGTGTTGTGAAATCCAATATATTTCAAAGCCTTAACTGCAGCCTTCTAATCAGCCTCGCTGAAATGAATTCCTGTGATGGGTTCATGTTTGCTGCTGTGGGAAGGTTGAGGCAGGTGAGTGTACAAGCATTATGGTTGCCATAGCAACCTTTCATCACCCTAATAATACTATTGTCATAATCAGCAAGTCTGTCAAAAGAGGGAAATCTGTCACATGGTGTGAGGTTTACATGGAAACTCCTAAACACACGGGTGTATCAAATGATCTCCTAATTCAAAGAAAGATTCAGAGTTTTAAGGTTACTGAGATGAATACCCATATATAATTAATTATTAATTAATGGAAACTGTGAGCAACTCCATCATTTCCACCAGCAAACATCAGACAAAAAACATGAATTTGCTGAATAACATGTACAGTCATGTGAAAAAGAAAGGACACCCTATTGAATTCCATGGTTTTCCGTATCAGGACTTGGCAGGTCTTAAAATTTGGAAAGTAAACCTCAGATGAACCACAACACATGACATATCACACTGTGTCATTATTTATTTAATAACAACAAAATTAGGCCAAAATGGAAAAGCCATGGGTGACAAACTAAGGACACCCTTACTGTTAACATAGGAATTAAGAGGGTAAGTAACGGTAAGGCACTGCTAATCAAATGCCTTTGATTAATTGATCATCAGCAAGTGTGATCACCTCTATAAAAGCAGAAGTTTTTGCAGTTTGCATGGTCTGGAGTCTTCAGGTGTGTGTTAACACAATGCCAAGGAGGAAAGACATCAGCAATGATCGTACAGAAGCAATTGTTGCTGCCATTAATCTGGGAAGGGTTAATATGGCCATTTCCAAACAATTTGAAGTCCATCATTCTACGGTGAAGAAGATTATTCGCAAGTGGAAGACATTCAAAACAGACACCAATCTTACCATGAGTGGACACTGGGTCAAACCATAAGACTTCTAGAACAATGTCCTTTGAACAGATAAGACCAAAGTGGAGATGTTTGGCCATAATTCACAGCTCCACATTTGGTGAAAACCAAAAGAGCATATATCAGCGCAAACACCTTATACCAAAAGTCAAGCATGCTGGTAGTGGGGTGATGATTTTGGGCTTGTTTTGTAGCCACAGGACCTGGGCATCTCACAGTCATTGAGTTGACCATGAACTCCTTTGTATACCAAAGTATTCTAGAGTCAAATGTGAGGCCATCCGTCCGACAGCTAAAGCTTGGCCAAAACTGGGTCATGCAACAGGACAATGATCCCAATAACACCAGCAAATCTACAACAGAATGGCTGAAAAAGAAGAGAATCAAGGTGTTGCAATAGCCCAGTCGAAGTCCAGACCTCATCCTGACTGAAATGCTGTGGCAAGAGTTTGTTTGTTTGTTTGCATAAACAAATACCCACAAACCTCAATAAACTGGAGCAACGTTGTAAAGAAGAGTGGGCCAAAATTCCTCCAGAACGATGTGATAGACTAATAAAGTCATACAGAAAATGATTACTTCAGGTTATTGCTGCTAAAAGTGAATCTACAAGCAATTGAATCATAGGGTGTCCTTAGTTTGTCTTTTCCATTTTGGCTAAAGAAATAATGACACGGTGTGATATGTCATCTGTTGTTGTTTGTGAGGTTTTATTTTCCAATTTTTAAGACCTGCCAAGGACCAGATGATTTTTATTATGTCCTAATACAGAAAACCATGTAATTCAAAAGGGTATATACACCGATCAGGCATAACATTATGACCTAATTCCTAATATTGTGTTGGTCCCCCTTTTACTGCCAAAACAGCCCTGACCCGTAGAGGCACGGACTCCACTAGACCCCTGAAGGTGTGCTGTGGTATCTGGCACCAAGATGTTAGCAGCAGATCCTTTAAGTCCTGTGAGGCCTCCATGGTTTGGACTTGTTTGTTCAGCACATCCCACAGATGCTTGATTGGATTGAGATCTGGGGAATTTGGAGGCCAAGTCAACACCTCAAACTCGTTGTTTTGCTCCTCAAACCATTCCTGAACTATTTTTGCTTTGTGGCAGGGCGCATTATCCTGCTGAAAGAGGCCACAGCCACCAGGGAATACCGTTTCCATGAAAGGGTGTACATGGTCTGAAACAATGCTTAGGTAGGTGGTACGTGTCAAAGTAACATCCACATGGATGGCAGGACCCAAGGTTTCCCAGCAGAACATTGCCCAAAGCATCACACTGCCTTCTTCCCATAGTGCATCCTGGTGCCATGTGTTCCCCAGGTAAGCGATGCACATGCACCTGGCCATCCATGTGATGTAAAAGAAAACGTGTTTCATCAGACCAGGCCACCTTCTTCCATTGCTCCGTGGTCCAGTTCTGATTGTCTCTGGTTCATTAACAGAGACAATCAAAGCAGGTATTTAGGGTATAGGAAAAAAGTGCATTTCAAAGGCAGATGCAAACATTACATAGCCCATTGGTTGTTTAATGGGATTAAACATACAACTCCTACATGCAAGGACAATTTACATCTATAGTTTGAAGTTTATATGCTAGTGACCCTAATTAACAGTGTTTACATCGGACTGTCTTTCTAATTAAGCAGTGTTTTGCAGTATTCCGAAATGTACAATGGCATTGTAAACAATTCCACTGCGCAGCTGTTTAATTGTTTTATTTTTTGTCAGTTCTGCCTGAGAGAGTGAGATAAATCAAGAAACAAAAGAGAGCAAATCAAATGAATATATCTGGTCAGTCAGTGACCTTCTGCTGACCTTAAGTGAGTGACAGCTGCAGCATTTTTTTCCCTCTTCATGCAAAATGTATGGTTTCCAAAAACCTTCTGTAGTCAGAACAGATTCCGATCACAAACACGATACAGGTAGCATTCTGCTAACTTCTGAATGTCATTTGATCATTGTCATTAGAAACTCAAGCCTAGTATTGTCTCATAGTTGTTTCCCTGAAATATCCTACTGAAAATCATGGGCATTATCAGTTTCCACAAATGCATTATCAAACTTTCTACACAGGTTCAGTTCACATGAGGTTTTATATCTGTTGATTGCACCAGGTATGTGGGTGTATTGGAGTCATTTGTAATGATTTTGAGTGAAACTGGTTACTACTTACAGTCAGATTCTGCTTTCTGGCATGTATTCATGGTGCACACTGGCAAAAAGTTACAGTTTAGGGCGAATGCAGTTTTGAAACTGTTATAGAGTGAGTGGATGAGCGAGTAAACGAGAGAGAGAGAGAGAGAGAGAGAGAGAGAGAGAGAGAGACAAAGATAGGCAGTGGAGGCAGCTGTGTTTAGAGATGATTACCTTTACCTTCTGGCTGCTTGAGCTAAGAGTCTTTTAATTGATCTGAATGTTTCTGTACATGATTCCAAACAAACACTGTGAGACTCTGTGATAGTTATCATAACTGAATACTCAATTATTACTTTTATTTTCATTCAGTAAGTACACCCTAAAAAATGCTGGGTTGAAAACAACCCAAGTTGGGTTGAAAATAGACAAACCCAGCGATTGGGTTGTTTTAAAAAATCAGACACATAATTTCTAGAGGCAACAATAACAATTAAGCAATTTAATAAATGTTTATTGCTAATTATTATTCATTAAACTTATTAATAATGTTAATTTATTAAACATATTAATAAATGTTCATTTCCAACATATTTTAGGTTAATTTTAAGCGAGCAATACAGTAATTTTTAAACAATAGTTGAGTTAAATAAAACTACCCAGCAGGTTGGGCAAACATTTAACACAACCGCTGGGTTAAAACAACCCATTCACTGGGTTAAAACAACCCAATTGCTGGGTTTCTCCATTTTCAACCCAACTTGGGTTGTTTTTAACCCAGCATTTTTTAGAGTGTATATATTTTTAAGTTAAAGGGATAGTTCACCCAAAAATTGCCCCATGGTTTACTCACCCTCTCAAGCCATCCTAGGTGTATATGACGTTCTTTTTTCAGACGAATACAATCAGAGTTATATTAAAAAATGTCCTGGCTAATCCAAGCATTATAATGGCAGTGAATGGCAGCCCAAAATTTGAAGCCCAAAAAAGCGCATTCATCCATCCATCCATCCATTCAAAAACAGTCATAAACGTACTCCACACGGCTCCGGGGGGTTAATAAGGGCCTTCTGAAGCGAAGTGACGCGTTTGTGATAGAAAAATATCCATATTTAAAACTTTATAAAGTAAAATATCTAGCTTCCGCCAGACCGCCTTCCGTATTCAATTTACGAAGAAAGTGTAACGCCTCTTGCAGTTCAAAACACTTATGCTACGTCCAACGCCATACGTCGTGCAAGTTACGTTTTTTTCATTAGTTGAATACGGAAGGCTGTCTATAGCGGAAGCTAGATATTTTACTTTATTAAGTTTTAAGTATGGATATTGTTCTTACAAAAACCCATCGATTCGCTTCAGAAGACCTTTATTAACCCCCCGGAGCCGTGTGGAGTACGTTTATGATAGATGGATGCACTTTTTTGGGCTTCATTTACTGCCATTATAAAGCTTGGAAGAGCAATAATATTTTTTTTAATATAACTCCGATTGTGTTCGTATGAAAGAAGAATGTCATATACACCTAGGATGGCTTGAGGGTGAGTAAATCATGGGGTATTTTTCATTTTTGGGTGAACTATCCCTTTAATGCCCCTTGAGTTTCTGTTCATTCAGTCCACAGTATAATCAATAGCCATAAGGTGCATTTTAGATCAGTTACACACTGCTATCTACGGGCATCCAAGGGTTAATCAGTATGTCCCAACACTGGTTGGAATAGGTGCCTTTATCTGAGTGAAAATAGAGGCCGCAGTAGCATAACACTTGTGCCCAACAAGTTTGCTCAGACGTGGCTGCATTAAGCATCACCAGAAATGACTCCATTAGGGTCTATTTAGAGACATTATGCAAACCTAGACAATTAGCCAGCTAATTTTGAAACCTTTGTGAAAGCAAACCTAGATTAGCCCATACTCTGCAACAACATCATCAGTCTACTATAGTCACTATAGATTTCATTACGGTGTACTACATCATGGCTTTCCCCTAAAGGCTGCAGCAGTGACGTGCTGCCTCTGTCGCTCAGTCATCATGACATGAAAAGCTTGGCAGCAGCTGAGCTGAAGACACTTGGCTTCCTCTGAAATGAGAGAGGACTGCTTATAAGGGCAGCACTGCAGTAAATCAGATTGGTGGAATGAGAGAGAAACAATTGATTTATTTCTGATAAAAGTCTGTGCATATTATTCATATCTATATGGCTTCCCCTTGACGGAAATGTGAAAAATAAAGTTTAGCACCATTTACTTGTTTGAACAATTAATGTTTCATGGTCTGCATTAAAAATATATATGAATGAATAAATAAATAAATAAACAAATAAAAAGGGAAAATAAGAACACAATCACTCAGAGCTCAAAATCAGGTTAGAACAAAGATTACATGTCACAATCACATGTATCTTAGCGATCAAGAAACTTACAATAGGGTATTTTTTTTTTTTTTTTTAGTAAAAAAGGGTAACCTTTAGCTGGAATTCAGATTTTGTATTCCCCTAAGAACAGATCTTATGGCGATCTGTGACAGATGGCAGATGTTAAAGGGCGGCTTAGTCCTTATTAGGGGAATTTAATAATATTCTATTGGCAGGTGACATGATATTAAAAGTTATGTCTTTGCAAATGTTTCAATATATTATATATTCAATTCACTCACTCACTCACTCACTCACTCACTCACTCACTCACTCACATGTGCTATGTGAGGTCAGCCCAGTTTAACTGATGCACACATAGTATTTCAAGGGCTGAGGCCAAGAGAGAGTATTAGGTGGCTCAGATAGGCACTCAGGCCTAATCTGGGATTAACAATGCAGCTCCGCAGATTGCCTTAAGGATTTCTCAGATGACCATGTTGATGCCAGAGCTGGTGATATCGGTGTAGTGCCACAAATTTCAGTCGATCACTAATCTCTCAAAGTGCTGGTTCATCAGGAGAGAAATATTGCCTGGCAGCATAGAAAAGGGGTTCTGACAATGCAATTATACAAACATAAATAAATTGAGATAAAATACATTTTAATATTATTTTCTGGAAAAAAAAAAAAGGTCAAAGGATGTAAATGTGTCAATTAAAACTGGCCTAAATCATTAAAAAAGAAGAAAAAAAAAGAAAAGAAAAAAAAGTCAAGGGTGTTGCTTTATATAAAAAAATCCGTCCTAAAGAGAAAAACAAACAAACAGAGGAATTACAAACATTAACGTTACGATGTTAAAAAAAAAGACAGAGCCATTAGCCATTCATCATGGCTAATGAATATTAATTAGAAGACGAGCACTAGTCTCCGCCCACGTTCACATAGAACGTTCGGAGCTGTCAGTCATCCGAAGAGCTGAAGACTCCTGAACGCATCCTTTAGCAGTCTTTTAAAAATGTGGATATTTAGGAGACACACATAAGAAAAAGTGGGTTAAAACTGATGGCCAAAAATGCAAACTCGAATTAGTTCTTTAAAGATGGGATTTTACATAACATTAAGCAGAATCACCAATTGCTTCAACCAAAGAGCAACTTGAACAGGATTTCTGGCTGAATCTGGTGCCCTAAATCTGTTGGACTACTAAATATTGTTGCTTCACAGGTAAGGTTAATCGATTATATGTTTACTAGATTGCTTGGTGTAAATGTTAAAAATTGGCTTTGAAAGTGTTGTAAATGTCCCATACTAATACTTTGTTCTTCGTTTGTGTTTCCGACAGCCTTTGTCGATGAGACGATAAATAACTCAAGTCACTAAAATATTGCATAATGCATTAATAAGGCTAGCAACAAATGTAAATGAGTTAACAGGATTCCCTCTCTAGTCAGGGCGTTTTGGCGCACGTGCGACAGTGCTCAGTTTTCCAACTAAACCGTTTAGTGACAATAAACCAATCCAGATTTTCTATTGGGGAAATAATTTCCCCCAAAATTTTACATTACAATTTCAATGTTACCTATAATGTAAAAAATAGCCACCTTTACCATAAGGTAAAATTATATCTTAAATATGTAATTCTACTGTAAAATAGGCTATTAAAACGTTTTTGTAGAAGAAAAAGGATAATATACATTATTACTTTAAAATACATAATATTTTAACATTATATAGCTAATTTACTAACATACAAAGTTAGGAACTGTAAATATACAGTCAAATGCCACCCCTAATGCTTGTAATGATCATCACTGGAATTTTACAGTGAAGTTCTGGCAACCTCAATTTTTGGTACTATAAATTTAACAAGAAATACATGTATTTACTCTGTATAGTTTACTCCATGTAAATGATTTAAGTTAAACACTCACTGACTAAGCACTTAAAACAAAAGGATCAACAGAGCTGGTTTGTCCCTTTTAAATTGATGATTTATGAGACAGTACCGAGAATGGAAAGAAAGACCACCATGAGCTTGTCAAAGTATTGATGTATTGTTTAGGGTGGGCAGTGGGGACTTCAGATGCTCAGATGACAAGAACCCTGGTAGATGGAAATCAGGACTGCTGACAAGAAGTTGCTGTGTGTCCTCAGCATTAGCATCATTCTGGATTTGGAATAGATTACACAAATAGCGTTGGTGGTGTTAGCCTAATTAGACTAATCTCCCCACAACGATACAAAAACTAAACATCATTAGATGGAGAAAGTCCAGCATTGCCTTTTTGGTCAAAGACCCTGAAACCACAAAGCAATATTTTGGTGTACATCCGGTTTAGGAAATTTACTGTCAATTTTTTCTGCATATGGAAAACATGCTGTTTTTAATACATTTATCACTCAGTTTAACCAAAAATAAATTTTCAAACAATTTCTGCTATATGCAGTCACACTTTCTAAGACATCTATATACATGGTGGCTTAATATCAAGTGGCTTTAAAGTACATCTGGGTCATGATCTACCAGAGAGATAGGGAGCTGATCTTGTTTAGCGTTTAAGCAGCAAGTATTTTTAGGTGATGTGTTCAGATGGCATTGCTGTCAGTGTAAAAATGGGTTTGCAGAGATCAAGTTAATAACAGGTTCTTGTAATCTCTTCAGATTTTAATTCCACTGAACGTTGGGTTGATCCGATACAACGTTACTATCTGCACTGATTTTATTAATGACAGCCCATTGAAAGCCTTATTGCATTATGCTTTTGAGCATAATTTATTTTCTAAGATCAAAAACATGCTTTAAATGTTTAATAATTCATTCTTTTTTTGTTATGGCGTTGTCCTTTGTTTGTCCTTCTTATCAAGCGCTGGATGCCTAGAATAGGCAAAGAAAAGAATGAGAATGGCGAAGATTTGTACAGAGCAATCCTACCCATCCCGACACAGGCTCTCCGCCCGAGCCTCTGAAGGTGAACTGGATCTGGCTGAAAATGGTGCAAGCAGGTTAGAATAACAAGACATGACCTTCAATGGGTCATATAGTTTTTTGAGCATCACTTACAATGTTGTTTTTGTGCCAAAAAGAGTTTTAAAGGTGCAGTGTGTAATATTTATGAGGATCTATTGACAGAAATGCAATATAATATACATAACTATGTTTTCAGTGGTGTATAAAGACCTTACATAATGAACCGTTATGTTTTTATTACCTTAGAATGAGCCATTTCTATCTACATACACCGCGGGTCCCCTTACAGTAAAGTCTTCATTTTGCGCCGCCATGTTTCTACAGTAGCCCTAAACGGACAAACTGCTCTACAGAGCGCTAGCTACTCTCTGCTGTCTCAGACGACGACATCTTTGTCTTGTGTCAGCCACCGTAGCTTCTCTATGTGCTTCAAAAGGGAGGGGTGAGCGGTGGGCGGTTGCAATTCGCAGCCTCACCACTAGATGCTGCTAAAATTTACACAACGCACCTTTAAATGGACAATGAAATGGATAGAGTGACTTTTTCCAACTTTTAATTTTCCTGAAGCAATGACCTCTTCGTAAATGAAACAGGAAGCTCTCAAGCACAGGATGCGGGTTTGTCGTTAGGTCAAATATAGTTTGGACTCCTCCATCCTTTAATAACTGCTTCTTTGCTTCACAAACCAATATATGCTGAAAAATTCAGCTGGAATTAGACTGAAATGATCTGGTATCTTGTTAATAATTAAGTCTAAACTCTAAAAGGTCAGAACATTTGGATTCTTCAAGAAGATACACTACCGTTCAAAAGTTTGGGGTCAGTAAGATTTAATTTTTGAAAGAAATGAATACTTTTATTCAGCAATTTCTATTTTAAATAAATGCTGTTCTTTTGAAATTTCTAGTCATCATAGAATCTTAAAAAAATTATCATGGTTTCCCCAAAAATATTAATCAGTACAACTGTTTTCAACATTGACAATAATCATAAATGTTTCTTGAGCAGCAAATCAGCATATTAGAATGATTTCTGAACAATCATGTGACACTGAAGACTGGAGTAATGATGCTGAAAATTCAGCTTTGCCATCACAGAAATAAATTACATTTTAAAATATATTAAAATATAAAACAGTTATTTAAAATTGTAGTAATATAACACAATATTACTGTTTTAATTAAAAAAAATAGTTCTTTAATTAACTAGTTCTGGTGTTTTGCCATTCTTCCTGCTTAGTTTTAAGTTACCTTTTTGGAACATTTTTTGAGTTCTGAAACATAATCACCCCCCCCCCCCCTTTTTTTTTTCTCAGGGCACATTCTCTATGTGAGGACACCTCCTCTGACATGCAGGGGATCATTTCTACTGGAACCAGCCAGTATCAGGAGTCCAGGAGAAGCTCTTTCACAGGTGCTGGGGCTATGGCAAGGTAACATCCAAACTAAAGCTTGACTGTAGTTCACCATGTGAACCCTGATTACCACTAACCCAAGTCAAATGCACACTGAGCAGTAGATCTGTAGCAGTAAAATCTGATTTTACCATGAAAAGAAGTGAACCACTCATCAACCAAGCCAACAAAATTTGAATGTGTTGTGTGCATTTGACAAGGTTTGAACAGAAAGCTACATACTGTATAAAGAACTTGGAAGTGTTTCTGTTTGACATCTTACGGTCTCCCAGGCTCACCCAATTTATGGTAATGCTGAGGAACTGGGCTTCACACAGTCTTCACAGAGAGGTTGAGCGTCCCGACTCCTTCTTGGAGCGTTTCCGTGGACCTGACCTCAAAGACTTATCTAGCCGAGGAAGTAATGCCCGATCCTCTGTAGGCCTTCCTGACAAGCCTCAAAAGAGGAAGTAAGTCAAGATTTTCTGTACAGTTTCTTTGTACAGACAAAGATGCCTTTGGTATAATGTGGAGTCCTTGAAAATGAAAGAAGCGTGCAGAGAATCATGCTGGATCTGTGCAGAAATATATCCGTATTATGTGCAGATGATTCATAAAACAGATCACAGAGCTGAGGATTCATTTCTTTACATGTTGGACCAGAGGTTATAATATGAAAACAGTATGTAGATTTCCATGTAGAAATGTCCTTTAGGTAAAACAGCATTGCAATAACTTGTAGAATAGAAAAAAATAGAAACAGACGTTGCCCATAGATATAGATACTACATCAGCAGTAGTGATGGTCTATAGTTATTCTAGAATCATATCCCTCAGAATTTAATCAAAAAATAACACCAAAATGAATGCCTTTTGCTCCTTAAGAAAAACCAGTCATTGGCCTCTGGTAGTTTACAATATGAACAACTGCAACAACACAGATGAGTAAGTACCCTGTAGATACTAGATATAAACCCCTATTTAGTACATAAAGTACATATTTTTAATATTTTATATGATAGATACTAGATTGTAGAATCCTAAATAATTAACGAATGCTATGCAATTAATAACAACAGATGATTGTCATGTTTTGTATGAAGTTACATTGCCTTCAGTGTTCAATGAATATTATTAGTGTTAATGGTAATGCTGCCCTCTGCAGGTTAACATGAGAGATTACTAGCGGTAGTTCGCCTTAGCGACCCTTAGATTTCAGACTAGTTGCTAAATCAAATAAAAACAACCCAAAATGTTACCTTCAGCAAAAAGGAGGACAAAAAGGAAGAAATAAAAAAAGATGAGAAAGAAGATGGAGACAAAAAGGAAGAGAAAAAAGATAAGAAGGAAGAGAAAAAAGATGAGAAAAAGGATGAGAAAAAAGATGAGAAAAAAGATGAAAAGAAGGATGATAAGAAAGATGATAAAAAGAAAGATGCTCCTCCTCCGCCGTGAGTATGCCACAAATGACATTTTAGTTTTAGTAGTGTAAATGTAATATCTAAAGATGAATGCTGTGATTTAGTATGTGTTCCTCTGAAAGTGGCCAGGCGATAATCTAATCTAATGTGTTTTAGGAAAGACGTGTGGATCATGGACCCATCCTCAGACAAGTATTACAGATGGCTTTCAATCATAGCAGCCCCAGTGTTTTACAACCTGTTGATGCTGGTGACACGGTCTGTTCATGCAGTAGCTCTCATGACATCACTAAATTTAGATGTGCGGAGAGATGTGGCACATGCTTCATTTTTCATATTTCTTCAGGGCCTGTTTTAATGAGCTTCAGAACTCTTACACAATACTTTGGATCATCTTGGACTATACAGCAGATGCAATCTACTACACAGACACATTTGTCAGATCAAGAACAGGTATGGTGGTTATCCATTGAAAGAATAATATTGATGGAATATCTATTAAATATTACAACACACTACCATTCAATAGTTTGGGGTCAGTACATTTTTTTCTGAAAGAAAATAATACTGTTATTTATCAAGGCCACGTTAAAATGATCTAAAGTGACAATAAAGGCTTTTACATTGTTACAGAAAAATCAGATAAATGCTGGTCTTTTGAACTTTCTAATCATCAAAGAATCCTAAAAAAAATGTATAATGGTTTCCAGAAAAAATATTAAAGGGGTCATGAACTGCATTTTTTATTATTATTTTATGTTTCCTGAGGTGCACTTATGTTAGTATGATTTTTTTTTTTACATCAAAAATGGTCATAATTTAAGAAGGGGCGTGTCTGCTGTGAGAGTTCAATGTAAACGCCCACTGCTGTGATTGGCTAACATCTTTGCATATGAAATAAGTATTATATGTGGAACTCTCTCAAAATCTTTTACTATGTTTTTGCCATTACAGCTGTCGAGATTAACTAATCATGAAAAGTGTTGATTATAGCATTATATTTAGATCTATTCCTGTCGCATGAAAGGTTGCAGTGATGAGCATTGTAGCCGATGACAGACATGTCTGTTGAGTGCATGAATGCAGTGATCTCGTCGATTTCTTTCATCATAACTAACAGTGCAAACAAGAACTCAGAAGTCCCGAACTCAGTCACTGAAAAACTAGCTCTGTGTGATTGACAGCTCCAGCGATTATAAAGGGAGGGTTCTTTGATCACTTTCTATGCATAATTTATTCACAAATTAAATAACAGATTATTTTCATACTAAGAGAAACAATGTGAAGTTGACCGTTTAGTCACTGGCTTGATTTAATGAAGCATAAACAGCAGTAAAAGGATTTTGAGACAAAGAGTGCCTGACTGTACAAGAATCATTACACATCAGAAATCACTGATCACAGATCAGGCATTAGAATTTAACACAGTTACTATTGTGGCATTACTGTCGAGGTCCATATCTTACAGTAAAAGTCCGTTTGCAAAGCCTGCACTGAAATAGCAGCTGATTTACCAAAGAATCCACAGTGAAATGTACCCAACAAGTTGAAAATAACCACTTTCCTAGCATTAGGACCCTTTGGAAGGTAATGTTATTTTTAGTCCAGTGATTCTGTATCGGCCAAAGATGCAATGATGTAGAAGTTTGATCTGATTTAGTCTTTCATTGCACCATTATGTCATAATGTGACAAAATCCTTAACAAATCATTTTTGGAGCTTGGTTTCAATAAAAGCTGTTTTTGGACTAACAAGGAAGTTTTGAGTTCTGAAACTTGGATGTTCTTATAGTACAACGACCTCTTACATGTCAAAAGATCAAGGAAAATTTGATTTCTCAATTCATGACCCCTTTAAGCAGCACTACAGCTATTAACGTTGATAAGAAATGTTTCTTGAGCAGCAAATCAGCATATTAGAATGATTTCTGAAGGATCATGTGACACTGAAGACTGGAGTAATGATGCTGAAAATTCAGCTTTGCCATCACAGGAATAAATTACATTTTAAATATATTAAAATAGAAAATAGTTATTTTGAATTGTAATAATATTATTTATATTATACTTGGTTAGCATAAGAGACTTTCAAAAACATTATGAAATCTTACCAAACTTAAAACCCTTACCAACTTTTGAATTATAGTGCATATTTAAGATTAACAAGCTATTCAACTAGATAGTACAAGCTACATAAAGCTTGTTACATTTTTATTCTTTTTATTTTTAACATTTTTATTGTCATTTTCAGGTTTCTTGGAGCAGGGTCTTCTTGTCAAAGATGGTAAGAAGTTGATGGATCATTACAGGACAATCCCACAGTTTAAATACGACATGATCTCAATGATCCCGACAGATTTATTAATGCTGAAAGTGGGATTCAACAACCCTGAACTTCGCTTCAACCGCCTCTTCAAAATGGCTCGTCTCTTCGAGTTCTTTGACCGCACAGAAACACGAACGAACTATCCGAACATTTTCCGTATCAGCAACCTCGTACTTTACATCCTGATTATCATTCACTGGAACGCTTGCATTTTCTTCGCTATTTCAAAAACGATTGGCTTTGGAACCGACACATGGGTATATCCAAACATCAGTCACCCTGAATACGGCCGCTTGGCCAGAAAATACATCTACTGTCTGTACTGGTCCACTCTCACTCTCACCACCATTGGAGAAACGCCACCTCCCGTTAGAGATATTGAATACTTGTTTGTTGTTATGGACTTCCTCATTGGAGTGTTGATTTTCGCCACCATCGTCGGTAACGTCGGTGCCATGATCTCCAACATGAACGCTTCTCGTGCTGAATTTCAGGCCAAAATCGACTCCATCAAGCAGTACATGCAGTTCCGTAAGGTCAGCAAGGACCTGGAGGCCAGGGTCATCAAATGGTTTGACTACCTTTGGACGGAGAAGAAAACGTGTGATGAGAAGGAAGTCTTGAAGAATCTCCCAGACAAGCTCAAAGCTGAGATAGCCATCAATGTCCATTTAGACACGCTGAAGAAGGTGCGAATCTTCCAGGATTGTGAAGCTGGACTTCTTATAGAGTTGGTGTTAAAGCTGCAACCTCAGGTGTTCAGTCCTGGAGATTACATATGTAAGAAAGGTGACATCGGCCGAGAAATGTACATCATCAAAGAAGGAAAGCTCGCCGTAGTGGCCGATGATGGCGTCACGCAGTTTGTGGTGCTCAGCGATGGCGCTTACTTTGGAGAAATCAGTATCCTTGGAATCAAAGGCAGTAAGGCCGGTAACAGAAGAACGGCGAACATTCGTAGCGTCGGCTATTCTGACCTCTTCGCCCTGTCTAAAGATGATCTCGTGGAAGCTCTTACAGAGTACCCAGATGCCAAAAAAGCCCTGGAGGAGAAAGGAAAGGCTATCTTAAGGAAAGACAACCTTCTTGATGAGGCGGTGGCAAGCGCAGGTGCTGATCCCAAAGATCTGGATGAGAAGATTCAACGCCTAGAGGGCAACCTTGAAGTCATGACTGGCAAATTTGCCAAGCTCATGGCAGAGTACACGTCCTACCAGAGCAAGATCAAACAGAGGATAACCAACATGGAGAGCAAAGTGAAAACAATACGAGTTGAAGATTTGTCTGAGGTTGTTGAGGATAAAAAAGAAGAAGAGAAGAAGAAATAGTCAACAGCATAGACACTGGGGTTTAAGGGGTTTCCTATCTATGTACATATTCCTTAACATAGTACATTACTTTTAAACTGTTTATACTTATCTATTTATACATTTTACATATGACAACATTGTACTAATTGCCACATCTGTGTGTTAAAATGTAACACTTGTTCAATATATGCAGTATGGAACAGCTCAGATGGCATAAAATGCAGGATCTTATTTATATGCCTTCAGGAGAGAGATACACTATCGTTCAAAAGTTAAGGGTTGACGAGTCTCTTGTGCTCACCCAGACTGAATACAGTTAAAACAGTAATATTGTTACAATTTAAAACATGCTGATTTGGTGCTCAAGAAACATTTCTTTTTGTGATCAATGTTATTGATATAAAAAATTGTGCTGTTTAATATTTTTCTGGAAACCATGACACATTTTTTTTCAGGATTCTTTGATAAATAGAAAGGTCAAAAGAAGTGTTTTTTTTTTTTTTAAACATTATAAATGTGTTTACTGTCAATTTAATGCTTTATTGCTGAATAAAAGTATTAAAAATGACCCCAGACTTTTGAATGATAATTTTGTGGTGCATCTCAGAAATGTTGTTAGTAGTTCATCACAAAACTGTTCATTTGGCAGAAGCGCGAAAACATATAATTTATTCCTTTGACGATGTTCTGATTCAGTTCATTTAACAATTACATTATTTCAATAACATTGCTCGAAAAGAAAGAATAACTTAAGAATAACACACGGACCATGATAAAAACATCCCGGTAACACTTTACAATAAGGTCTCATTTGTTAACATTAGTTAATGTATTAACTAACATGAACTAACCACAAGCAATACATTTGTTACTGTATTTGTTAATATTTCTTAACATTAGTTAATAAAAATACAGCTGTTGACTGTTCATGTTAGTTCACAGTGCATTAACTAATGATAACAAATACAACTTTTGATTTTAATAATGTATTAGTAAATGTTGAAATTAACATTACCAAAGATTAATAAATGCTGTAGAAGTGCAGTTTATTATTAGTTCATGTTAACTAGTGTAGTTAACTAATGAAACCTTATTGTAAAGTGTTACCAACATCCCAAACACAAACCATAACATTTTAGTGTACTAACCAAAATACCCAAACGTGTTCATTAATAAATGTTTGTTTTGTTAAAAGCATTTCATTTCAAAGTAATTTTATTCAGTTGGACTATGTAAAACAGAAGATGGACTTGCTCAACAGACAAGGTATATACAGTATTGTGTGTATAGTACATGAACGGGTCATGTTAGGGATCACAAACTGCACTTGGAGAGATAACCTGGAGTACAAAAGGTGAAACAGTATGTCTAAATTTACCTTATTTCTACATTTATCTGTCTGATGCCAAACACCAGGTGACTGAATCCTAAAATGCCTAAAAACTTAGTTTACTAAAAAATAGACATTTTGATATTGTGTTGGATATGTTAATGTGTTATTTTTCCACTATAAGAGGTTTGGTGTAAAACCAGGAACACGTCAAAAGACCCAAATCTCATCATCACATTTCCACACTTGGTTTGTTTTTTCAGTTTTGAATTTATTTAAGAATAACTTGAAACAATCAAATGTTGTCATTCTCAATATCAAGTTCTGTTTCCCCCTTTTATGTTAGCGCCATCAGCAGTGGAACAAACCACAGTCACATTTAATATGCAAGAGGGAAAATGGAAAAACAAACGCAAAAAAAAAAAAAAAAAAAAAGTAGAGGGCATCGCTAAAGTGGGATTCCAGCTATGCCTGGACAAACCGGAGCGGCAATTCTCAGCATAAATGTTTGGCACGACAAGATATTGGTACAATTTGTGCCAATTTCCCCTCATTTTCATCCAACAGTATAGGGCCAGACACTGTGCAGAGCGAAAAAAAAAACAAAGAAAAAAACTAAAACAGTTTTTTCATGGGGCACTGTCAATTAGCATTCACTGACTAAAAGTCTGCCATATTGAATTAAAACAAGACATAACAAAACAAAACACTTGTAGGAGACCTTTGATAGAGTTTTATGGGAAGGCTGTAACACAACGCGTTTTTGTCAGGAGTGCACTGTGAGCGCAGATTAATTTTAGCAAACAGATCAATTCTGTGCAAAAGAGAAAGAGCCGTCTCTGAAGCGAAATGCAGAACACTGGCCATAAAAGAGCAGCACAGCTTGCCAAGTGGCATTACAAACAATGCAGTTCCTCAATAAATACAGATTCCTGGACATTGAAATTGAGACTAGAGCTGCTCTGTACCTTTGAAAGCATTGCTGCAAATGCGAATGGACTAGGGAAGACCTATGAAACACGAGCCAAAAAAGGTCAAAGACAAACAAAAAACATTCTGAATATTAAGTGCACTTTCACAGTTCAACCATAATACATCAATAAAGTTCCACTTCCTCCCTTTGATCTTGTTGTTTTATTAAGTTTAGATGGTGATTAGTCCTGCAGGTGTTGAAAACTTCTAACCATCCCTCCTTTTTATGACTATGAAAGCAAAAAGTGAGTGGATTTCCTGGCAGACATGACAGAAGAGATTTCATCCCTTAAAATAAATAACGCTATATCTCAGTGCATACAAAAAGGGAACCTTAACACTTACATAAGAGGGAGAGAGAGCCAAGAGTCCAGTGTGGTTTTTCTACTTTTTAGGCACAGGCACACGGCCACCAGAACTTTCCCATTTTAACCCATTTCACGTTCCCTTACATTTAAACTTGATATTTACTTTTAGTTGTCGATGTATCTGAACTCTCCTTTGAAGCACAAATGAAACCTCTGAGGGCGAGTGAGTTCTTTTGTGGATCCTGGAGCCTCAGAGCATGCCGAAGCCTTTGGCGTAAGTGATGGCTTTAAGGAGTCTCTCTCTAAGTTTCTCTATGGTGGAGTATTCAGGGAGGAGCAGCACGTTGAAGCAAGTATGAGAGGTGGGTAACCTGATCATAGGAGGAGGAGAAGAAAAGTGAATAACTTTAAAAGAGACTAAAAAAGCATGTGTATTGCTGTAGAAAAGAAATGTATACAATGTCATTAACATGATAAAACTTGGGGGTGTAACAATACACTATTCAATACATTTCATGATACTGAACTCACGATACAATACTATCATGATACTTTAAGCCAAAATATTGAAGAGGGTTTTATTATTATTACTACTTCTAATACATATGGTAACAAGTTAACAAAAAATGTACTGTTGATTAAAATGCTAAATTTGTTATAGACTTGGGGGGGGTAGACTTGGAAAAGACTTTGAATCATCATACTACTAAAACTAAAAACGTGACATGGTGAGTTAAATTATGCTTTCACTTCGAGGAGTGCCGCTTTAAATTATGCTTGCGCTTTCATTTTGAGGATGCCCGCTTCAGATGATCAATGACTATTCCCAAACTTGATTAGTCCATCCAAAAATGTATATTTTGTCTCCATTTACTCACTCTCATGTTGTTTTCTCATGTCACGTGTGAATTTGGGCGTCCATGTTTAATACAGTATGCAAGTTGTTGTAAATCTGCTCATCATATAAAGCCATCGTGTCTCTTCAGAAGACTTGGATTTGGATTAGACCACTCGTTTGATTATTTCTACGATGCCTTTATGACCTTTTTTGGATCTTTTAAGTTTTAGGGGAATTGACTTTAAATGGAGGGACAGAAATCTCTCAGGTTTCATAAAAAATATCTTCATTTGTGTTCACTGAGAACCTTCTCAGTGAGCATGGGGAAGTTTTCTTCTTCGTCGGTTCCCCTATTATGTGGTGTGCCAAAAGGGTCCATTTTAGGCCCTCTTCTCTTTTCACTTTATATGCTACCACTGGGTGGCATTTTTAAGAAACTGCTATGCTGACGATACACAGTTTTATCTACCAGCTTAAACTGACAGTTCTTATCCCTTGGACGTGCTTTGCAACTGTTTAGAGGAGATCAAATGTTGGATGGCTAATCATTTTTTGCAATTAAAGGACCACTCCACTTTTTTTGAAAATAGGCTCATTTTCCAACTCCCCAAGAGTTAAACAGTTGAGTTTTACTGTTTTCGAATCCATTCAGCCGATCTCCGGGTCTGGCGGTAGAACTTTTAGCATAGCTTAGCATAGATCATTGAATCTGATTAGACCGTTAGCATCTCGTTCAAAAATGACCAAAGACTTTCGATATTTTTCCTATTTAAAACTTGACTCTTCTGTAGTTACATCGTGTACTAAGAACGATGGAAAATGAAAAGTTGCGATTTTCTAGACCGATATGACTAGGAACTATACTCTCATTCCTGCGTAATAATCAAGGAACTTTGCTGCCATACCATGGGTGCAGCAGGCGCAATGATATTATGCAGCGCCTGAAAATAGGCTAACTTCTGTCAACTTAACCAACGTAACAACCTGCTTGCACAGGGAGCGTGCTGGGGACGGCAGCAAAGTTCCTTGATTATTACGCAGGAATAAGAGTATAGTCCTAGTCATATCGGTCTAGAAAATCGCAACTTTTAATTTTCTGTCGGACTTAGTACACGATTGAAAGTCTTTGGTCATTTTTGAGCGAGATGCAAATGGTCTAAACAGATTCAATGATCAATGCTAAGCTATGCTAAAAATTCTACCGCCAGACCCGGAGATCAGCTGAATGGATTCGAAAACGGTAAAACTCAACTGTTTAACTCTAGGGGAGTTGGAAAATGAGCCTATTTTCGAAAAAAGTGGAGTGTTCCTTTAAAGGAAAGCAAAAGCGAAATTTAGATTTGAGGCCCATCCAGGTCTTCATCTCTTTTTAATTTAGGTTCTATTTCCGCCAGTGTTCAACCTCATGTAAGGGATCTTGGGGTTACATTTGATTCGTCATTAAATTTTGAGAAACAAATCAGTTCAGTGGTAAAGGGCAGTTTCTTTCATCTGAGATCGATTGCGAAATTAAAACACTTTCTGTCTCCGAAAGATTTAGAGAGCGTAATCCACGCTCTCATAACATCACGTCTGGACTACTGTAATTCCCTGTACTGTGGCCTGCCTCAAACTGCGATTTCTCACCTGCAAATTGTCCAAAATGCTGCAGCGAGACTTCTCTCTTTTTCACAAAAAAGAGAGGTCACATTTCTCCCATTTTAGCGACCTTACAATGGCTTCCTGTAAAGTTTAGAATCGATTTTAAAATTGGCGTTTTTGTGTACAAGGCTTTATCTGGTGTTGCACCAAAATACATTAGTGATCTTCTGATTCCTAAATCTTATTTGTTCTCTCTGGCTTTTGATTAGATCGCATTTTTATATTGCGATATCTCTATAACGATGCATCGTTATACCCTTAATTAAACTGTAGAGAATGTAATGCATTGGTTTACCATTGCTAGTATTATTCCAGCATTAGTTTCCGATCATGCATAAAATGTAAGCATGTCTGGAGTGGTAAAGGTATGAGGAAAAAAATTCTCTGATGCATTACGGTTCTTTCTTCTGCGATTCTGTATTAAGCTGCACGGTGGCACTTGTGTGTGCACGAGAGACTGCTTATTCTGCTTAAGATTCAACTGATATGATACATGATCATACAACTATTTGAATAAGGTATAATGTCTAAAACTGAAGTCATTATTGTCTGACAGTGTAGAGGCGGTATTTGAGTTTACCTGTCTGAGTCAGGGCCATTTTTGGCAATAATCATCTTGAGTTTGCCTAAACCTCCAACTGGAGCTCTATCTGTGCCAGTGGTGAACTGAAGAAATAGCCTCTTCTGCTCCTGCCCAAATGAGTGCACAGTCTCCCAGAATTCCCTGATGAGAGTCAAAAGTATAATTTTTCATCATTTTTTGCCCACATAGGAAGTCGTTTTTACAATTAGCGGTCCACTGATATCGTTCTTGTAAATGCTGATGCCATTATCTGGAAAGCAGGATTGGTGATAGGCAATATAGGGACCAATGCCCATATTTAACTGATAGCACTAAGATGAAAGTTAAAATTGCTGACATAAAAATTAATCATTCACATACTTATTTATTAGCACATTTACAAGTTGGTCAGTAGGTTTTGTAACTGGAGAAACTGCTAATAACCTCAAATGACCAAATATCAGCCGATCACTACTATGAAGTTAGTGAACATAATTTTTTTTAATATACATCTTATATAAAAATATTAAATAAATAGATAATATATTAAATTAGTATATATATATAAAAAATTAATTATTTTATTACGCATCCACATACTTAATAATGCGAGAGTCTTTGTTGTATCCTCCATCATATTCTGTACTCTCTTCAAGTGCTTGGAAGTCAAGATTCTGCATGAGAACAAAACAAATGGGTTTATATGTATGGATGTGCCACAACATGCGAGAACATCCTGGAGGCAGTTAACAATCTGTAGCTAACTCACTCTGCTGCCACATATAAGCAGCTCAATTTCCTCTGGTCGAAACAGATACTTCAGTGGCGACTCATTAGTGACCATGTGGAATCCTCTTCTGAAGGCCTTGAACTGTTTCTCCACACTTTTGTTCAGCATGTACTCTGCATAGAGTGCCACAAAATCCTGCAGAGACCCACTTTATGTTATGTGCATAATTGCAGATATGAACATATCTGTGGTTTTATAAGTTGAATGAATGAATGTAATGCTTGTAAAAGTCAACTAACCTTTCTGTTCTCATTGGTAACTGGGATTTTATCACCGCCTTCCTTTAAATCATACATTAGTGGGTTTCCAAACAGGTCTGTTTGTGAGATCTGGAAGGTAATCATCATGTCTTCTTCCACATTACCTTCATATTCCTGTAGGTCCTTCAGACTCTGAAAAAGAACCTGAAAAAACAGACACCATTATGACACAATATATATAATCGTTCTCTATGCACTGATACTACAAGCTTTTTTTTTTTTTTTTTTTTGGCTAATCCAGTCCATCAAATAACTGCCATGTGAAAAAGAGCAAGAATCAACTCGCCCCAAATATTTTGATGAGCGGTAACTGACTCTGCCAGTGAAGTGCTGATGTACCTGCTCACAATCTCTGCTTTAAATCCACCTGTATCTGGTACAAGTGCAGACAAATGCTAGGGTTGGGCGATAAATGATATATCGAGATTGCGATAAAATTTACATTGATAACATTGATAAGCTCTGGACATTTTTACTCGCTATGGATCAATCTAACAGCCAATCATACAGCAGAAATAAATGCTTCAACAGCCAGTCAGTGTATGTCGCTAATAAGTGATTTCTGCATGTCTGTGTGAATAAACGGCACGGTTTCATCTGACACACACACACTCACACACTGAGCTCACAGTGTTTTCAGCATCTGCCGTCTCAATATATGAGGACATGAACTTCATCTACAGAGCTGCTTTGAGAGTCTCTTCACAAGCTTTTCACGGTTTCATTTGGAAAAACCTACTGTCAAATTCACACTGAAACTAAAACTGAAAGATCTTCACGACAAACCGACAAAATAAAAGTTTGGTTTAACTTCAAGAAATTATGACAAATATCACTACTGTATACTAATGCACTTCTAATATTAATAATATTATTATTTCTAAGGAATATCATACAACCAGGATATTTTTATCATCCATGTTTTAAATGTATACAGTTCTGTTGTGCAGCATAAAATAAAAATGCAATGTTTTGTTGTAAATTAGATAAGTTTAATTTGATTACATTTTATAAGCTTGGCTAAATTTTTAAAGTTTATATAAATATGTATTCAAACATAAAACACAGAATCCCCCAAAAATAAAAATGGAAAACAGAATTTAGGGGAAAATAAAAATGGATTTCATGGGGCCCTAAATTGAAAGGTAGCTCATTTTAATTGTTAACAAACAAGTTTACATTCATTCTCAAGGTTTAAAAAATATGTGGAAAGCATTTAATGGTAAAAAAAAGTATAGTGATAAATATCAATATCATATGACATGGAAAAAAATATTGTGATAATATTTTTTGCCATGTCGCCCAGCCGTAATGCACACCCACTTGAAATAAAGCTCAAATGTTGCTCTGTCGTCACCTTGCAACATGGAGTGGAAATGCTCAGGAAAAAAATTTGCCTATATTTCAGGGAAGCCAAAAATCCATTATTATTCATCTAAGGCCATGTTAACATAAATTGTGCTCTTGAAAAAAAGCACAATTATCTTTGAATAGACCACTAGCGTAGCTACGGGTGGCTTGCCCATCCTGTCAGATCCAGGGAAATACATAATTTTTTTAAAAATAATACTATTTTCTAACGTTTAACAATTCTTCAATAATTATTTTAAATGTGATTTATTTTGTCATGCATTAGAACTCTTATTCTAATATTAATAAAAATATGCTAATTCGCCTCTTCAGTTACGTCACGCCAGTAGTAATGTTATGTTCTTCTTCGCACCAATATCCGGATTCGATTCCAACTAGCAGTGCCCTTTTTATGTTATTAAAAAAATGGCTAAACTGCCATTTGACACATTTAAGAAAGAAACACGTCTTGACAAAGATGACAGGACGCCATAACACTTTTGTCGTTTGAAAGTGAACTAACAGATAATTAGGATTATGATGATATTATCAACATCTTCAATTCAAAACCCAGCCAACTCTGACTTGTTTAGAACAGACATCAGCCATACAAGGTATGCTATGGGTAGGTTTTTAGTCTGGCCAGCCATGGCATGGCTATGCAATATTTGCATGTAATATTTGTGAGCAAGTGGCTTATGTACATTTCAGAAAACCACATGTACTGTATTAGCAATGGCAGGTTGTCGATACAGGACTCAGACATTGTGATTTCTCTTCGTTATACAGTTATCAGGACACGGGTTGGATCTCTCTCCTGCTTTGTTTTTGTTTTCAATTTTTTCACGTTGCAGCCGCTCACACTTGATCGCACGGAGCTTAGTACTTACAGGTGAAGTATTTCTTTTCTGCGACACTAGTAGCGCCTAGCGGAATTTAAAAAAAGCAACCTTGCAAACGGTCCTTCCGCGCGTCGCGCTCAAACATCACAAACACAGCTCATTCGGGGGCTTGAGAAGGCATCAACATGTAGAAGTAGACTATATTAAAAGAAAATAGACAATAAAAGGTCCAACATATGAGGAACACTTTTAGCTGTGTTGCTATGTTTCAATCGGATTTTTCTTCCAAATTAAGGGGTAATGTGAATTATTCCGACCCAGCCATCATCCACTTTCTGCCTACGCCACTGGTATAGACATTACACACTGTTGGATTTCACAAGATTTTAATCTACAATCAAGTCTGCCTACATGTGAAAAAAGTAATTAAATAAAAGTGTAGTTTAAATCGATTTACATAAATGTAAACTTTAAAAATGCACACTACTGTTCAAAAGTTTGGGATCAGTGACTTTTTTATTTTAAAGAAATTAATACTTTCTTTTATTCAGCAAAGACACATTAAATTGATCAAACGTGACACTAACAAAGTTTTATTCTACAAAAAAGTATAACGGTTTCCACAAAAAAATATTAAGCAGCACAGCTGTTTTCAACATTAATAATAATAATTGTCTCTTGTGCACCAAATCAGCTTATCATAATGATTTCTGAAGGCCCTCATGTGACACTGAAGTAATAATGGTTGAATAATGCTGAAAATTCAGCTTTGCCATCACAGGAATAAATTACATTTTAAAATATATTAAAAAAGAAAACAGTTATTTTAAATTGTGATAATTTCACAATCTTTTTTTTTTTTTTACTGTATTTTTGATTAAATAAAGGCAGCCTTGGTGAGCATAAGACAATTTCAATTAAAACATAAAAAAAAACCTTACTGACCCCAAACTTTGTGTTCTAATAGTGTTTTCATTTCTAAAATAAATGCTAGACTAGGAATGCTAAAGAACAAAGAAATAAAACCAGGCAAGTATTACCGGATGTGAGTCTGCAAGGTCTCGAAACGTTCCTTTCTTTCCCATTAATTTTCTGTAAACCACCATAGGGAAGTGCACATCGAGAATGCAATTATTGTAGATAGCTAGGCCCAGGACGATACCTATCAAGGTGAACTGGCCTTCATTTTCAAATGATGAAGGGTTGAACCAGAAAAGCTTTGTGCTTTCATCATAGGTAAACATGCCTGTGGATAAAACAGAAAGAGAAAGCGTAAGACAGGGGTGCACAACAGATGGCAATCACCTCAACGAATCAAGATGACAACAAGACAGATCTGAATCGACAGTGTAAAATAAGTTCTGAGTGGAACATTAAGGCCTGGTTTCACAAACAGGGTTTAGCATTAAGCCTTAGTTCAATTAGGATATTTAAGCAGCTTTTATAAACATGCCTTAGAAAAAAACATTACTGGTGTGCATAAGAGACAAAACAATGGCATCGACATATTTTAAGATATGTCACTGCAAGTTGCTTTTAGTTAAAACAGCTCAAACATGTATTGTAGTGTGAGACTAGGCTTAAAGGGTTAGTTCTGAGAGCTTTCTGTCCCTCCATAGACAGCTACGCAACTGACACTTTGATGCGTCAAAAAGTTCATAAAGAGATCGTAAAACTAACCCATATGAATTGAGCGGTTTAGTCCAAAATTTTCTGAAGAGACCCAATCGCTTTATATCAGGGCTATTCAATTGGCGGCCCGGAAGGAACCTCCGAGTGGCCCAACCTGTGGTCCCGCCAAAAACGCACATTCCTACGTAAATTCATACAGTTGTACAAACCACGTAGCCTAGCAACACACAAACAATGCAGA
Source organism: Coreius guichenoti (assembly GCA_039654105.1). Classification (NCBI taxonomy): domain Eukaryota; kingdom Metazoa; phylum Chordata; class Actinopteri; order Cypriniformes; family Gobionidae; genus Coreius; species Coreius guichenoti. The sequence continues at coordinate 30,094,517 of CM077180.1, read as the reverse complement.
GCGTGCCGGTAGTAGCCTAGATTACTATCAATATGTCTTTCTCAACACTGAAACGTAAAATTGCCAATGAAAACCGTCAGTTTAACCCTGTCTGGACTGACAAATACTTGTTTATTTTAATCGCCACATCCAAACGGCAAACCGATGTGTTTAATTTGTAATGAGTGCGTTGCAGTACTTAAAGATTACAATGTGCGGAGGCTAGGGATGGGTATCGAGAACCGGTTCCAAATTGCCCAGAACCGGTGATTCGATAAGAAACGCGCATTTCGATTCCGCTTATCGGTTACTGTGTGCGCATTTTATTGTGATTTTTAACCGCTGCACACACGCGCGCGCACTGTTTTCTGTGCTGCAGACACACACACACACACACACGTGCGCACAGAACGGCTTCTCATAGTGAATGAATAGTGGGCGATAATGAACTGAGTTCTCTTCCTCGTCTTTTTGCACAGCACGCGAATGGACAAACACACAAAAATGTCAAAATACTCTCGTAAACACAGTCGGTTATGTCGTTGACGGCAGATTTTCTTGATGCCGTCTCTATGATAACGTTAATCAAAAAACAAAAGACGAGAATTCACTTGCTTTTTTTTTTAACTATATTTGTAATGTATAGCCTATATTTTATCAATAAAGTGCAGTATTATTTTACATTTGATTACAGTTTCTGTACCTACCTGAAAAAGTTTATTTCAATCCTATCTTTGTTCAATTGTATTTATTTGTGCAACTGCTAATTTGTTCTTTTTTTAATTACTGAGTGTTTACTTTGAGTGTTTACTTAAAGCATTATCTTTAATAATGCTTAAAATCTTTAATAATGCTTAAAATTTATATTAGGCTTTTTTTTTTTTTGCTATGGTATTTTTAAACCATAGGCAAAATTTTGTCCATGGTAGAATTTTGTTCATGGTATTCAACTACAATGAAATGTTTTGCAATAATAGCCTAATAATAAATGTGAATGATATCTAAGGTTTTTTTTTACCCTATTGGAATCTAAATTAGGAATCGATAAGCAGAATTGGAATCGGAATCGTTAAAATTTAAACGATACCCAACCCTAGCGGAGGCACGACGTTGAGAAAACCAGACTTTCCGCACCAATTTTCCTGAGGGATCTCAAGAGAGGGCTGCAAAAGTGCAGAGTTTGATTGCATCTTACAACCGGAGCAGTACTACCATGGTGCGGTCATTCACAGTCCAAGAGAGAGCTACCGCAGCATCCCTTCGTGTTTCCTGGATATTGGCAAAAAAGAAAAGGCCATTCACAGACTCTGAAACCGTGAAGGACTGTATGCTGGCCGTCGTGGATGAGGTGATAAATGACGACAAAATTAAAACGAGCGTGGTATCTGCTATAAAAAAAACGTACCCGTCAGATACTTCCAACGTTTCGTAGGGTTGAAATTCTTGCTGCAGATGTGTATGAAATGCTGTTAGGAGACCTGATGAAAGCTGATACTATGTCTATAGCAGTAGATGAGTCCACAGACAAAACTGATACTACTCAGTTGTGCACATATGTCCGTTTTTTTGACGGCAAATGCTTCCGAGAGGAGTTGCTCGGCCGACTGCCGTTAGAAGGACACACAACTGGCGATATAGTCTTTGGGAAAATTTCCGCTTTTTTTAAAGACAATGGTCTGGATATGAAGCATGTGTGCATGCTTGTGACAGATGGGGCTCCATCAACGACAGGGAAAGTGAATGGTTTGGCAGCACATTGGTCCGCTGTTGCACCTCAGTTGATCTACTTACACTGCATTGTGCATCAGACGGTGTTGTGCGCAAAACTAAGCAGGGCGCTCAAAACGACAATGGACAGCGTTATGGCTACAATTAATTTTATTCGCTCCACATCAAGCCTCCAACACCGCTTATTCCGCATGCTGCTGTCAGAAATGTCTGCTGAGCACTTTTGCATGATGCCGTGAGGTGGCTGTCTAAAGGCAAAGCACTGGAGCGTTTCTGTGGTCTCAGAGAGGAGATCATAACTTTCCTCCGGAGCAGCAAGCAAAAAAAGGCAGAAACGCACTTAAGTCGCATACTGGACGACAACTTCATGGCCGATGCCTGCTTTCTGAGCGACATATTCAAACACCTGAATGATCTCAATTTGGGACAACAAGGCAGAGACAAAACTGTCATCGACCTTGTGGAACAGATGCGCTCATTCCAAGTTAAACTGGACCTTTTCGCAAACGATTTGAGCACAGGCTGAATGCTGCATTTTCCGACACTCCGCAAATGCATCTCATCCCCCGCACAAATCACAGATGTGATGACAGATTTCATTGCGATGTTGAAAAAGAACTTTGCTGGTCGATTGGATGGACTTGTTCTGCCCACAGAGGTGGCCGTTTTTTTTCAGAGACCCGTTCACTGTTGCAATAGAAGGGGACTTATCCGCCAGAGCAAAGAAAGTGGTCCCTTCCATTGACGAGGGGAAATTCACACTCAAACTTGTTGACATGCAGTCATCTGTAACCATGGCACAGGAGCTTTGCACTAACGGGCCTGCAATGTTTTGGACTGATGTCAACGTACATCAGTTCCCTAATATTAAGAAAGTAGCGATCATCATGCTCAGTATGCTTGGATCAACATACACATGAGTCAAGTTTTTCCACACATGAACTCCATAAAAAGTAACTCTCGTTGCTCCCTGACTGACCGTACTCTCCACCAATGCCTTCAGATTGCATTGACAACTTACGAGCCTAAAGTCACTGCTCTCGTTCAAAACAAAAAAATGTCACTTCTCCCACTAAGTCAGCAGGGTAACTGTAGCCTACATCAATATAATGTGGGATGTGTAACAAAAGGCATGCCTAATCATACATGTGGTGATTTAAAATATGTTGCCTCAGTGTGCAGTAGTACACCTTGCATTCATGTGTTATAGTTGTGAATACTGTGCACTTTTTATGCACTTTGAGATGTTCCTGGGTCAAATGTGTGCAAGATGTTTATTTTGTTTCAAAAGGAAACTTAATGTTATTTCTAACAGCCTACTACTGTGCACTATTTTGTTTTATGCACTTTGCGATCAGATAGGTCAGATATGTAGCCTAGGTAGGCCTAGGCAAGAGGTGCCTAAGTTAGTTCTTTTTTCTTTTGTAAGTGGAAAAAATAGGGGCTACCTCAGATTCTGTTCAGTTAGCTCTTTTATTGTTTTTTTTATGCACCTTTTGCTGTGCAAACTGACCAAAGTTAAAAGAGAAACAATGAATAAACCTTACATGTTTTTCAATAAATTTGTTTGTGTTGGTTTTAAAATTTGTCATTACGAGCTGCTTCGCCGCTGAACCTCGCCAGCTAACCTTCTTGGTTTGAAAATCTGGCCCAACTGAATTTGTAATTGAAAAGACCTGTTTTAAGCCTTGTCTATGAAACCGGGTGTAACCCTACTAGGCCATACAAATAGTAAACTATCCATTCCAGTATCAAAAAATATGAATTAAACAAATTAAATTGCGTTAAGATGCATAAAGAAAGCCAAAAAGTCAAGTAGGAATAATGAACGATAATTACCTATATCTGGGTTAAAGATCTCCTCTACGACCAGTTGAAAGAACTCTTTGGATACTCCTCCTTCATCCACTCCTTGCTCACCCTCAAACTCCACATACAGCTGTTTCTTCAGGTCTGCTGGGTTTTCCATGGCAATCATCTCCAACTAAAATCAATCACACATTCATTTTACATCCAAAAATCACCTTCAAAAATGATAAACTATACACAACAAACCATTCAGATATACAGTATTTCTTTGAAACAACATTCATCTTGAGCTCATTGGGACCTACCCTGACAAGAGCATCATCAATGACGTGGTCTCTGCGCACTTTGAGTCGCAGATAGGGGTTCAGCTGTTGTCCCTGCACCAAACTGTAGAGGGCAGTAATCCTGCGCTCGCTGTACATGCGGATCCGGTTGTCATAGTACAGGCCTAGATTCTTAGTCACAGGGTTAAGAATGAATGGGCAGGTCATAAAGGAGAACTTGCTCTCTGTCTCCACCTTGAAGAAAGTGTAGTCTTTGTCCATTTCCAGCACTTCATTGAGCGGTTCATTGATGAACTCCTCGAAGGGGATGAGGGGTTTTCGACAGTCCGAGGCACGAATGCCCAGCTCCGTCTCCAGCGGATCCACCCGAGGGCCTTTCTTATTGCGTCGTTCCTCGCCCAGCAGCTCCTGCAGAGTCAACTCACTCGACTCCGGGATCGGTTCGTCGTCCTCCTCCTCGTTGTGACCCGTGTCTAGGTCTCCACCCAACACGTTTGCATAGTAGACGATTTTCAAGCACTTGGTGGCTGCCACCACTCCATCATCCTCGTTGACCAGGTTGTCGCTGCTGAACTCGTTGCTGATGACTGTGTAGGTAATAAGCTGCTGGAAAGTCTCGACCAGACGTCGGATCTGGTCTGTGCCGTACTGCGACCACAACCATGCAAGCTTGGCCAGAGCCGGAAGAGGTAGCTTGCTCATTGCCTTGCAGAATTGCGGCAGTGCAATTTCTAAGTATTCCGGACTGTGGAGGTTACTGTTCTCCATGACGATAATGAAGACGTTCAGGTAATTAGGGTCGGCGGCGTACACGTTGTGATAGGTGAGGTCACACTCTACGTTGGGCGACAGGTAGACTAACGCGTTGAGGAATGCTGCTTCAATCTTCTCGTTAGATAATAGTCTGTCGTACACTCTTCTAACTGCCTCAATGTCTACAGAAACTTCTACAGGATCAAACTTTTGGACGTTGTTCTCCCCGTGAGACGGCCCGTCTTCACTTGACGCTGAGGCTTCGGGTTCCACCTCCATCGCCGTGGATGAACCAGAGGCTGTTTCTTTCTCATCTTCATCTTTGTCCTCATCCTTGGCCTGAAGGGACTTGAGCTCTTCCTTGGTATGTTGCTTCGCCTTGCGGAAACTCTGGACCAGACTCTCCGCACTTGAGAAAACCCTACCGATGACACGGATTAGAGGTGAATAGTCCTCAGTCTCACTGCAGAGGCTCAGGATTTCATACACCTTCTCCTCCGTCAAGAAATTCAGATCTGCCAAAGAACAGAGTAACGCACATTTAAACATTTGCGAAGTCAAAAGCCTAAAAGAATTGCATAAAAGAATTTGTGTGTTTCTTCCCTGCGTATTTCCATTAACAAAATGTCAATACTATCGATATCGACTGAAATTCTGCCATCATGACTACATTATTCACCTCTAAAGTCCTCCCTTGTGGGTTGTAGGTCCTTATGGTTCATCTTCCCGTTGCTGCAAGCAGAGAAGTTGTGAGCTCCTTTGGCACTGTTCTCCGGGAAGGCTGAACTGGCTCCTTTCTTAGAGGGATGAGGATCACACAGTTTGGCATTATTCTTATATAACTCCAGGGCCTTGATGGCCGCTGCATTGTTATCCATGCGCTGGAAACCCGGAGAAGAGCCACAAGCCTCATTCGTGCAGGCCTCATTTCCACAGCCCTCTGTTAACTGGTGGTAGTAGCGCTCAATTAAATGCTTTGCAGCCGCTCGCTTCCTGTATCAGACATTCAAACAGGACAGCAGAGGGGATTAGTATGGTTCAATCCCAAAATAAGTGCACAACAGGTGCACTTATTCCCGATTTTCAAGTTCCCGATTTTCTACTAATCAAACTCAAAGAAAACCATCCATTTAAATTCTCCAACAGCCATCAAAACATGACTGTTGCGTGTGCACATGACTGGCCTACTCTTAAAATGATGGAAAAAGTGAGAATTATACCTTAAATTCTTTAAAAGAATTATTAATCTAAAATAGAATGATAGGAATGAGTCAAAATCTGCTAAGGTGTAAATAAATGTAACAAATCGTGTAAAAATGTATCATCTTTTATTGGAAAAATTAATTTTTAGCAAACTTTGATAATTGCCTTAAAGGTGCACTATGTAAGATTTTTGCAGTAAAATATCCAAAAACCACTAGGCCAATGTTATATATTTTGTTCAGTTGAGTACTTACAATATCCAAAATGTTTCCAAGTATTTGTAAATTGTGAGAAAATTGCGATTTTAACCAAGGAACCGGGACGTCTGAGCAGGGGTGAGGGAGTCGCCAGTCAATGGTGTCATATCCGTGTTACCCTCGGTTTCCGGTTTTATTTTGCAGAAATGCTTTACTCGTACTGCAGTGTGCAACAAGTGTCATAGCAGCCGCCGAGCGAACGCACAGAGTAACGTCATAACATCATTTTCAACACACTCAAATGTATCTAATATGATAAACAGAGCTGCGTTACCTCATACTCACGACCGGAAAAGCGGAACTGCGGACCGGCGACTGTGGCATAATAAAAGTCCCGCTGCTCGCGAGGCGTTTGTTGTGTTCATCTTATTAACAATCGCTCCAGCGGCCTTGCTCAGCTCCCACAACACTCGGTCCTGCTCTGCTTCATACTACAGTAACGTTAATAATCGCATCCATGAACATGATTTCTGCCTGAGTCCTATCCCGATTCTTTTCCACCGGCTGTGAGGTGAAGACCACATGTCCCAAGATTCTGCGCTCAAACTTGGCGTCATCAAGCTACGCCTTTGTTTTGAATAGGCGACCTCTAGCGGACGGAAAAGTTACATAGTGCACCTTTAATCTTTTAAACAACTGATAAGATAGAAAATAAATTTTTATAAAAATCACGTCAAGTTCCCGAATCTTACATTAGCATATGAGTCAAATCTAACAGTTCATCTATTGCCAAAATAATTAAAAATAATTTTTTCATTTTCTCTCTCTTCTAGGAAAGCGATGACGTAGTCAAAACATTTGGCAGTGTGGGCTTTCCAGGTGATGTGTGTACTACCTTGACCTCTGTTGTGCACATTATTTTTTTGACAAACATCAATGACGTGATATTCAAATGATGTGGATTTGAAAACAGATGGATTGTAAGGTGATAATTATTTATTTCAGTAGTATTCAGTGAAGTGATTAAGGACCATGAGTGTGTTATGTTGATGTTTTTAGTTCTAATATTCCAACCAAAATCCAGCCTAAGTTTTTGACGGTAATTCATTTTTTAATTTTTGGGTAATTATAACTGTGCTGGAGACATTCAAAATGTTTTTTGCGTAGTTAATTTTACAGGATCATTTTGTGGCTTAATAAATTACGTGTTACTCAGAGACTGATGTTTGGCTTGTCAAAAACGTTACATTCAGCTGTTGCAAATTCATTGACTTTTTTTTACCAGGAAAGGAGTGGTCTTGATGCACAAATTTGTTTTTTTATTGTCTCTTATAACAAAAATCATATTTATCCCCAAGGAAATGCAGATCCTGTTATAAATAATAGTGAAAAACTATTATTTACTAATAATAGTGAAAAAACTATTATTTACTAAAAAAAAAAAAAAAAAAAAAAAAAAAAAAAAAAAAAAAAAAAACATACAATGCTGTCAGTCATGCTAAATGCTTTTTGCACGGACAAGAAAATGTCATGCATTGATCAGTCCAAGTGTGCCAAAAAACATTTAAATGGACATTTGTTTTCATATCATATATTTGAGGCCATTCTAATATATAGTTTTGGGTTCAACAAGTTGCTCTATTGACAGCATGTGTGGCTTAATATTGAATTAAATTAAAAATAATTGACTTGTCCCTCAGTTTACAAAAAATAATAATAATAATAACTTACAATGGAAGTAAATGGAGTCAGATTTCCTGGATTTCATAAAGCTTGTATTTTTATTACAGCTTTAACATGATTATTATTCAGCAAAAAAAAAGTTTATTATTTGATCTGTTATGCCTACATTTTGCTTTCTGGAATGAGACTTATCTAAGTGGATAAACTTCTGGTTGTGTGTCATCAACATAATTAATGCCAACATAATGTTGTGGTCTTGTGGCTTATACTTTTAAAACACTGCAATAATGCAATAATGTTTATTGCTTTGCCTTGTGTACTTCCAAGTGTCTTACTGTAAATATGACTTTTCCTTTTTCTAACTGAGGGACGAGCCACCAGTGTGGTCAATAGTGCTTTTTCAACCAACCCTTAAGGTGCGGACACATTAGTAAAATTTCAGAAAAAATTTAATTTTGAAAATGAGACCCATAGTCAAAGTAGCGATGCACAAAACACTGCTCACACAGAAGTCACTTACTTTCAAACCAAGCAGCTTTCTGTTGGTCAACATGGCGAATTCACATGAGCAAAACAGTTCCTTAAATCTGCTTAGGGAACTTTTTTGCCTGCACACGAAACACTTAATTGTGCAGATTCCAGTTGGACCACAAAGTTTCAACTGGAATTAAATGTGACCGCACCTTTAGGATAATGAAGTATTTGCTTATTCTTAACGCAAACAGTAAAATAGGGTCAGTAATTTGGAAACTGGCTATGTATGTTGATTAAAAAAACAACAACAACAAAACACGGTATAAACAAAGACACTTACATTAGAATTGCTTAAAGTTTCCAATATCACACTCTTCTTCAGCTCTGAACTCAAAGAGACCAAAAGGTGGTCAGGTAACAATCCTGCAGATTAACAGAGAGAACAGTCAGTCACTCACTCACATCAATAACTTTATTACAGATAACATCCACAGATCATTGGGAATAGTTTACTTAATGATGACCGATGAAAGGGATTAAAACTACCCCATGTATGATTGAGAAACATTGCACTGTTGGTAAACACGAACTAACGTGCATCACGGGGCAGAATATCACCATAGATAGTGTCTTAAAACCTATCGAACTACCTACCTAGAAGGTAATTTGGGACCCTAAATGCTGTCCAAAAATGCTGACTAGGTAGTCAGCTCACCAGTATTTGACACACACTTATGTGTCTGCAAGAACAGCAGCAACATAAACCTAAACGGAAGCCAGAAGTAAAAACACACCGTGTGCTTTCGCTATAGTAACATCCTGTGAACCGGTTAACAGTCGTTTACACCAAGCTGGAGGAAGAGAGGCCGCAGAGGGGCAGGCAGGGGGTATGACAGTGCACAAACAACTTCAACCTTGCATACACACAGTCAGTCTCCTACAGATCATTTTTAAAACAAACGAACACACACCCAATAGTCACGAATAAAGTGTGTTGATGATTATCGGGGTGCTTAAGGCAGAGTGAGAGCAGCAGATCTTGTAACCTTGCAGTAACTGTCATGGGGAGTAATGGCAGGAAAGAGCTGAGTAACTAGTTAGCCTAGCCGTAGCTAACCATAGTCTGACATTTAGAAGCAACGCACGGGTTTTACTTAACGCTTATTGTTGCATAATTAAAAGCGAGGGAGTAATAAGGATATAAAGACTAAACAGATTTCGCTTATTTATTAGAAACTCCCTCCGTCCCTCCCCGGAGCGGGTTAGCAGCGCGGCTAACTGGCCTAACAGCGCTTATTACGGCTTCGATCAAGCGCGATCGGGATGGGGAAAGGGGCGATTAATGTTTTGACAGCTTACTTCTGATGATGTTCTGATGCGGACGAAAGAATCTGGTCTTTCAACATCACAATCGCTCCGAGTGCGGCGTGTATTCAACTCCAACCCCTCCACAAAATATTCGCGGCCATCTTGATCAACTGAGGCAAACACGGAGAGCGATCCCACAATGCACTGAGGCACGAGGACGACCATCAGTATAAAAACACGGCACAGACCTCTGGCAGTCAGTCAAGATTTGATTGAGATGTGTAGAATACTGTTGAAACGTTTAATACGGTATGCATGTGCTCACACAAACTAACTTTTAAAACACGGCCCAATACTCTTTGAAATGTTCACTTTATATATCAAAATCGAAACCATTGTAATATTAAGATTCATCAGCAGATGGCAGAATCTGAAAGGAAAACGTCAAGAAACTAGATTTGCATTTGCTGAAGGAAAAAAATCGAGTATCGAGACCTACTTGATTTTGATTAATATCTGTGATTTTAGTCTTTTGAGTCAGTTTAGCAGAAATAGTTATCATTCATTGATGCTGTTCAGCGATATCTGCAGGTTACATTGTTATGCCAGTAGGTGGCGACGGTCACAACGGACGATAACTCTAACGATAAATGTATACGTTTTAATAATCGTTCTAATTCTATGAGAATAAGGAAGTCCACACCACAGCTATAACAACAGCAACAACAACATCGAGGAAGACTATCATTGGAATCACTTTCAAAACATTTTTTTATCCATCTGATGAATAAAAACATTGCGAACCAATCAGAATCCACCCGACTAAAATAATAGAACGATCTTATAGGCATAACGTTTTTAAAGGTGCACTGTGTAAATTTTAGTGGCATCTAGCGATGAGGTTTGCGAATTGCAACCGCCCACCGTTCACCCCTCCCTTTCGAAGCACATAGAGAAGCTACGGTGGCCGACACAGGACAAAGATGTCGTCTGAGATAGCAGAGAGTAGCTAGCGCTCTGTAGAGCAGTTTGTCGGTTTAGGACTATTGTAGAAATATGGCAGCGCAAAATGGTGACTTCGCTGTAAGGGGGCGGTGTATATATATAGAAATGGCTCATTCTAAGGTAATAAAAACATAATGGTTCATACAGTAAAGTCTTTATACACCACTGAAAACATAGTTATGTATATTATATTGCATTTCTGTCAATAGATCCTTATAAATGCTACACACTGCACCTTTAATATAGCCTAATTTTTTATAGGTTCTCATAATGTTTAGAGAAAATGTTCCTAGAACAGAATTCTCGCAACATTCAATGTTTTTATTGCGCATCAGCTAGAAAAAATCGTTCTGAAAGAGATTCCAACAATATTGTTCCTTTGTGTCTTTATCATTATAGTTGTGGAATTCCCTATTCTCAAAATTACAAACCTGATTCCAAAAAAGTTGGGACACTGTACAAATTGTGAATAAAAACAGAATGCAATGATGTGGAAGTTTCAAATTTCAATATTTTATTCAGAATACAACATAGATGACATATCAAATGTTTAAACTGACAAAATGTATCATTTTAAGGGAAAAATAAGTTGATTTTAAATTTCATGGCATCAACACATCTCAAAAAAGTTGGGACAAGGCCATGTTTACCACTGTGTGGCATCCCCTCTTCTTTTTATAACAGTCTGCAAACGTCTGGGGACTGAGGAGACAAGTTGCTCAAGTTTAGGAATAGGAATGTTGTCCCATTCTTGTCTAATACAGGCTTCTAGTTGCTCAACTGTCTTAGGTCTTCTTTGTCGCATCTTCCTCTTTATGATGCGCCAAATGTTTTCTATGGGTGAAAGATCTGGACTGCAGGCTGGCCATTTCAGTACCGGATCCTTCTACGCAGCCATGATGTTGTAATTGATGCAGTATGTGGTCTGGCATTGTCATGTTGGAAAATGCAAGGTCTTCCCTGAAAGACGACGTCTGGATGGAGCATATGTTGTTCTAGAACTTGGATATACCTTTCAGCATTGATGGTGCCTTTCCAGATGTGTAAGCTGCCCATGCCACACGCACTCATGCAACCCCATACCATCAGAGATGCAGGCTTCTGAACTGAGCACTGATAACAACTTGGGTTGTCCTCTTTAGTCTGGATGACATGGCGTCCCAGTTTTCCAAAAAGAACTTCAAATTTTGATTCGTCTGACCACAGAACAGTTTTCCACTTTGCCACAGTCCATTTTAAATGAGCCTTGGCCCAGAGAAGACGCCTGCGCTTCTGGATCATGTTTAGATATGGCTTCTTTTTTGACCTATAGAGTTTTAGCCGGCAACGGCGAATGGCACGGTGGATTGTGATCACCGACAATGTTTTCTGGAAGTATTCCTGAGCCCATGTTGTGATTTCCATTACAGTAGCATTCCTGTATGTGATGCAGTGCCGTCTAAGGGCCCGAAGATCACGGGCATCCAGTATGTTTTTCCGGCCTTGACCCTTACGCACAGAGATTGTTCCAGATTCTCTGAATCTTTGGATGATATTTTGCACTGTAGATGATGATAACTTCAAACTCTTTGCAATTTTTCTATGAGAAACTCCTTTCTGATATTGCTCCACTATTTTTCGCCGCAGCATTGGGGGAATTGGTGATCCTCTGCCCATCTTGACTTCTGAGAGACACTGCCACTCTGAGAGGCTCTTTTTTTACCCAATCATGTTGCCAATTGACCTAATAAGTTGCAAACTGGTCCTCCAGCTGTTCCTTATATGTACATTTAACTTTTCTGGCCTCTTATTGCTACCTGTCCCAACTTTTTTGGAATGTGTAGCTCTCATGAAATCCAAAATGAGCCAATATTTAGCATGACATTTCAAAATGTCTCACTTTCAACATTTGATATGTTATCTATATTCTATTGTGAATAAAATATAAGTTTATGAGATTTGTAAATTATTGCATTCCTTTTTTATTCACAATTTGTACAGTGTCCCAACTTTTTTGTAATCGGGTTTGTATAATGATTATTAAAACTTTATTACTGTTATAATTATCATCCTTGGTGTGAGGTCAATGGAATATTCTCAGAATTTAATATATACACTATACTGCCAAAAGTATTAGGACACCCCTCCAAATCATTGAATTCGGGTGTTCCAATCACTTCCATGGCCACATGTGTATAAAATCAAACACCTAGGCATGTAGACTGCTTCTACAAACATTTGTGAAAGAATGGGTCGCTCTCAGGAGCTCAGTGAATTCAAGCGTGGTACTGTGGTAGCCACCTGTGCAATAAGTCTATTCGTGAAATTTCCTCACTACTAAATATTCCACGGTCAACTGTTAGTGGTATTATAACAAAGTGGAAGCAATTGGGAACAACAGCAACTCAGCCACGAAGTGGTAGGCCACGTAAAATCACAGGGTCAGCGCATGCTGAGGCGCACAGTGCGCAGAAGTCAATAGCTACAGACCTCCAAACTTTGTGTGGCCTTCAGATTAGTTTAAGAACAGTGCATAGAGAGCTTCATGGAACACTTTTAGAAAAAAAGGTACAGTCGAGGTACAATTTTGTTCCTTGGGGACCAAACGTATAACTGTACCTTTAAAGGTACACAATTGGTCCTTAGGGTACAATTATACCATTGTTTTCCTCTAATTAGAGCAGGGGTAGGCAAGTTCGGTCAATGTCCTGCAGAGTTTGGCTCCAACCCTGAAAGACATCTATAGAAGCTCTTATTGAGAATTAACAGAGGTTTAGATGTTGATGTTTTATTGAAAATGTTTGGTCACCATTATGGTGATTAGTGTTTCCGTTAGTTGGGCAGTGTGACTCTTGGCTTTTTATGTGAGTTTGTGGTTTTTGTTACAGTGTTAACAAAACACATAATCTGTTCAAATCAAAAGAAGCCATAAACAAAAATTATCATGAAGAAAAATGTTTGACTAAACTCATCACTGACTAAAAATATTAATAAATAATATTCACCAACAATACTTTCTTGCCACAGATCAGACATTCTGAATTTTGATTTTTAAATACATTCTAAGGGGGAAAAAAGTTTAAACGCACACAGATATCAAGAATCAGCATATGAATCTCAACAATTGTGACATACTTAATGCTGCAATGCATGCTGGGAGCCATGAGTTTTATACCATGGTGGCTTAGTAGGGTTGGAGCTAAACTCTGCAGGACAGCGGCTCTCTAGGACCGAACTTGCCTCTGACTTAGAGGTACAAAAATGTACCCTTAAGGGTACCACCCCAGTGACGGCCACTTGTACCTTAAAAGGTACAATTTTGTACTCTTTTTTTTGAGAGTGAATGGGTTTCCATGGCAGAGCAGCTGCATCCAAGCCTTACATCACCAAGTGCAATGCAAAGCATCGGATGCAGTGGTGTAAAGCACGCCGACACTGGACTCTAGAGCAGTGGAGACGTGTTCTCTGGAGTGACCAATCACGCTTCTCTGTCTGGGTTTGGCGGTTGCCAGGAGAACGTGACTTGCCTGATTGCATTGTGCCAAGTGTAAAGTTTGGTGAAGGGGAGATTATGGTGTGGGGTTGTTTTTCAGGGGTTGGGCTTGGCTCCTTAGTTCCAGTGAAAGGAACTCTTAATGCTTCAGCATACCAAGACATTTTGTGCATGTAAAGGCAGGCGTCCCAAAACTTTTGGCAGTATAGTGTATGTAGCCTACAGGGTTAGGAAGGTTACATTTAAAATGTATTTACAGATTACAAAATACATGCTTTAAAAAGTAATTTGAAATGTATTTTGTTAGATTACAAAAGTTTTGTAACAATCTAAATACTTTAGAATACTTTGGAATACTAATAAGGTAATGTAACACAAAGGGACCACCAAACAGGGCTTGGTTTTCCTCTGCATATTATTGTAAACAACTTCCATTGTCCACAATATTTATTAAAGCAAAAACTGCAGACAATCTTAGAAAAAAGAAAAAAGTATTGATGCTCAAGAATGCAACACGATGCATTAATATCTGAGGTGTGTACTTTTTGAATTGGATGAACAGGGTAAATTGTACTTATTTTGTCTTCATGTAGCTTCTGAAGGGCAATACTAAATGAAAAAATATGATCTTTAAACAAAATAAGAAAAATTGACAAATCATCCTGTTCAAAAGTTTTCAATGCATTATGTTTCATGAAAGCTTGTTTCCGCCACTAAATATAAAAATAAAAAAGGTAATTGCGACAATTCTGACTTTTTTTCTTGTGTTTGCGAGCTTGCATCTTACAATTCAGACTTTTTTCTCAGAGATTTAAAGCGCTATAGAGTTATAAAGTCAGAATTGCGTGTTATAAAGTCAGAATTGTGAGATAAAAAATCACAATTACCTTTTTATTTTTTAATTGAACTCGCATTTCTGAGAAAAAAATGTTAGTCTTTTTCCGCCACATAATTGGACATTATAACTCGCAATTGCAAGTTTATATCTCACAATTCTCAGAAAAGAAGTCAGAAGTTAAGATTCAATGGTATGTACATTTTTGTGGCAATTTGTATAAATTCAGTCATTTTGTCTTGTGGAGTATATGTAAACATATATTATGTGAAATAGCTTATTCAGGACAGTACTAAATAAAAGTAACATGCAATTTTTATGATCCTTATTTTGTTAAAAGTATTAAAATGTTGCATATTCTGCAAGGGGTATGAAACTTATGAGCAGAAATGTAGCTTAGGATATTTGCTTGCCGGTTACAGTTTACATTAATGTATAAATGAAATAAATGACATTAAAATGTTGTATTTTAAATGTATGTTAAATGTATTTTAAAAACTAAGTTACATGTATTTCGTTACTCCCCAACCCTGGTAGCCTATATTTGTTGAAATGGATAAAATTACATAAAGTTTGAATAGTCTGCATATTGGTTCAGGCTGAATTTATTGCAGAAGTTACTAATGTTTAGTGATTTAGAAGAAAAAAAAGCTAACCAGAATGTTTAAGGATGAATAAAACATTTTCTTGCGAGCACTGTAATAAAAGCTGTAAATAACCCAGTTTGAATAAAGGAAGCACAAACTGAATAGCTTCCTATTTACTGCTTTCCATAAGACTGTAGTCTGTTCCTGTATTGACAACCTATCACGTCACCAGACCCTGTTCACATCTCACTATAGCCTTTTACAGCTGCAAGAAGCGGCAGCAGCTGTGAAAGACTTCATTACCATTTATTGATCTGAACTTTTGTTCTTCATCTAACAGTGTAACACTGATTTATCAATTTGCTCAGACATTTCTTAACAAAAAAATCGCAAAGCATGTAAGCCATCACTGAATGCAAGATCCGTGTATCACAATAACATGATGGTACGACTGAAGTGCTCAGAATATTTTAAAGTCAGCACAGTGCTACATGGAGAAATTATTAGATATTTGAACTTATAACTTATCCCAAGCTATTCATCACTGTAAAATGCATGAACATCACCCGTTAGATTACACATGCATCCCACTGTATGTTTTGCTTATCTCACAGACTTACAAGAAAAGCACTTTTTTTCTCCCCGGAAAGAAACAAGAGGCATCCTGTAAATTCAGAGGAAGCTCTTGTAGGCTTGAATAATGGAAAAGGTTACTGTTTATGATGATGCAGCTGTGGAGAGTGAGGATCTCATGAATATAGACAGCTGTTTAGCCTAGAGTCAACATGGTTTGAGATCCCACCCCACTCATACAAATCTGCCGAAGCATTATGAGATGGGAAGACTGAACTAATCTAAAGAGTGCAGATGTTGTGCTGCATTTCTATGGAAGACAAGACAAGAGGAGAAAACAATTTATATTTTTAACACACAGACTCTGCATATGTTCATGAGATGCCCTAAAGCACTGAAATATTTTGGCCTCAATTAAAAAGAAAATTAAGATTTACATTTAGTGTAGTCTGCAAAATATACTTACAATACTATACAGTAAAACCGTAATATTGTGAGATATGTTTGCTATTTTAACATATTTTATAATATAATTTATTCCTGTGATGGCAAAGCTGAATTTTCAGCATCTTAAAGGGACAGTTCACCCAAAAATGAAAATTACACCATCATTTACTCACCCTCAAGCCATCTTAGGTGTATATGACATTCTTCTTTCAGACAAATACAATCGGAGTTATATTAAAAATGTCCTGGCTCTTCCAAGCTTTATGGGAGTAAATGGCAGCACAAAATTTGAAGACCAAAAAAGTGCATCCATCCATTATAAAAGTAATCTAATTATAAAATTGTCTTTCGGCGGACCGCCTTCCGTATTCAACTTACGAAGAAAGCGTAACACCTCTCGCAGGAAATGCTTACGCTACATCTGACGTCATCGGATACTATTTAATTAAATTAAAAAAAAAATACTATATTTGTGAAACTGTGTACCGTACCGTTCAAAAATTTGGGGTAAGTACGATTTTTCTTTTTAATTTAATACTTTTATTCAGCAACTGATCAAATTTGGAAAAAGATTTATATTTTAAATACATTTTTTGAGCTTTCTATTCATTAAAGAATCCTTAAAAATGTGTTCAACAAAACAAAGGTGTTTTCAACATTGATATTAATAAGAAATGTTTCTTGAGCAGCAAATCAGCATATTAGAATGATTTCTGAAGGATCATGTGACACTGAGTAATGATGCTGAAAATTCAGCTTTGCCATCACAGGAATAAATTACATTATATAATATGTTAAAATAGCAAACAGTTATTTTATTAGTGAGCATAAGCACAAAAACATCTTAAAGTTTCCAAACTTATAAACTATTTCTGAAGTTAGTGACTTCGAGGGGACTTTGCTAGGTGGAACTGGGGAGGCTGTTTTTTCACCACAAGCCCTCGGCCAGGTTGGCCACGTCAAGCCAAAGCCCATGGGAGAAAGATGAAGCCCAGAACACTTCAGGCCCTTTTGTGAGATCAAAAAGTGCCAAAGCCTTGGGATACTCACTGCAGAACATAAACAAGCTATACCAGTGAAAGAGATGGTCATTATTTGACACACAAATAGTCCATTTCACATGCTATCTAAGGGTTCATTTCAGTTGAGAGTAAGCACACAGACTTCCACAGGGACTGCTGTGAAATACACTCACACAGCTGACATGCAGTCAAGGTCTCTGGTGATGTTGTGTTCACTTTCTAGACTGATGGTATAGGATTTAGGGCATGAGGTGATGAAGCACTGTTGAACGCATTGATTTGTGGGGTTGGAAATGCAAGATCACAATCATTTGACAGATTTATTTTAAACCAGATTTATAATATGTTCACACAGTAATATACATACTGTATATTTGAACATTTTATGAAAAACTGATCTCATCAGAATGTTTGTCTTCACACTGAAGAAAATAAATAAATTATTGCACCACTGTCCTTTCCATTCATTTAATTTTCATTCCTGCAGCCTTTTCAAATACCAGAGGTCTAAAAAATTAATGACTCTGCTATGCATTGAAGAATTAGATTTTTAAATGTGAGAATGTTGGGGGAAAATTCTGTTTCTGTGGAGAAAAAAAAGGTCATCATACAATGAATGGCTACATACCTTGAATGATTTCATTTCAAGGAAAAAGAGACATTATATAGCTCCCACAAACCAATAAACAAACAGTAAGTGAATTGTCAATGTCTGAGGGGTCCTTTCCTTTCCCTGTCCATGTGTGCAAATAGCATCAATCTTCCAAGCTGTACCCCTGAGCCACACAAAGACTGAGAACAAACTGGATTTGCAGCAAGTGTGATATCTGAACAACAGGAAGCAAACATTGTGGTCACAGTTGAGGTGATTTCTCCATCAATTTGTCAAAAGATAAGATCTCTTCTTTGTGAAATGGAAGAGTATAGGCACATTACTGTATTTAAGTAATAACCGGTTAGACAGATATTTATGGAAATAAATTTTCCAGATGAAAAAACGCATTCAGGCTATATTATAGGATGTTTGCTATCAAATGAAAGATGAAATTGTCTATAACATAGGCTGACCCCAGATGTGCCCTGTCAAGAGGTAAGTTGAATCATTAAGGAATATGTGAAAATTTAACATTTTAAATAATAATAAACAATTTATTAATGCCCAAACTCTATCTTATTTTGCTGCATATTATTACAATTTTCATTATTCACTCAGGAAAAGGCTCAATATTCAGAAAATGCTGTAAGTAGTAATTTAGGCCTAATTACTTTTATCTTTTTCTTTCTTTCTTTTTTATTACTAATATATTTTATTTCAATTACGATTATTATTTATTTTACTAACAATACTATAATATAATATAATATGTGACCCTAGACCACAAAACCATAAGGGTAAATTTTTTTGAAATTGAGATTTATACATGCAAAAAAATCTAAATACTGAGAAAATATCGCCTTTAAAGTTGTCCAGATGAAGTCCTTAGCAACGCATATTACTAATAATAATACATTTGTGATATATTTACGGTAGGAAATTTACAAAATATCTTAATGGAACATGATAATTTTTGATAATCAATAATTTTGACCCATACAATGTATTGTTGGCTATTGCCACAAATATACCCGTGCGATTTATGACTGATTTTGTGGTCCAGGGTCACATTAATATAATATACAGTGGGGAGAACAAGTATTTGATACACTGCCGATTTTGCAGGTTTGCCCACTTACAAAGCATGTAGAAGTCTGTAATTTTTATCATAGGTACTCTTCAACTGTGAGTGGCGGAAAAAAAATCCAAAAATCCAGAAAATCACATTGTATGATTTTTAAGTAATTAATTTGCATTTTATTGCATGACATAAGTATTTGATACATCAGAAAAGCAGAACTTAATATTTGGTACAGAAACCTTTGTTTGCAGTTACAGAGATCATACGTTTCCTGTAGTTCTTTAACCGGGTTTGCACACACTGCAGCAGGGATTTTGGCCTACTCCTCCATACAGACCTTCTCCAGATCCTTCAGATTTCGGGGCTGTCGCTGGGCAATATGCACTTTCAGCTCCCTCCAAAGATTTTCTATTGGGTTCAGGTCTGGAGACTGGCTTGGCCACTCCAGGACCTTGAGAAGCTTCTTACGGAGCCACTCCTTAGTTGCTCTGGCTGTGTGTTTCGGGTCGTTGTCATGCTGGAAGACCCAGCCACGACCCATTTTCAATGCTCTTACTGAGGGAAGGAGGTTGTTGGCCAAGATTTTGCGATACATGGCCCCATCCATCCTCCCCTCAATACGGTGCAGTCGTCCTGTCCCCTTTGCAGAAAAGCATCCCCAAAGAATGATGTTTCCACCTCCATGCTTCACGGTTGGGATGGTGTTCTTGGGGTTGTACTCATCCTTCTTCTTCCTCCAAACACGGCGAGTGGAGTTTAGACCAAAAAGCTCTATTTTTGTCTCATCAGACCACATGACCTTCTCCCATTCCTCCTCTGGATCATCCAGCTGGTCATTGGCAAACTTCGGGCCTGGACATGCACTGGCTTGAGCAGGGGGACCTTGCGTGTGCTGCAGGATTTTAATCCATGATGGCGTAGTGTGTTACTAATGGTTTTCTTTGAGACTGTGGTCCCAGGTCTCTTCAGGTCATTGATCAGGTCCTGCCGTGTAGTTCTGGGCTGATCCCTCACCTTCCTCATGATCACTGATGCCCCACGAGGTGAGATCTTGCATGGTGCCCCAGACCGAGGGAGATTGACTGTCATCTTGATCTTCCATTTTCTAATAATTGCGCCAACAGTTGTTGCCTTCTCACCAAGCTGCTTGCCTATTGTCCTGTAGCCCATCCCAGCCTTGTGCAGGTCTACAATTTTATCCCTTATGTCCTTACACAGCTCTCTGGTCTTGGCCATTGTGGAGAGGTTGGAGTCTCTTTGATTGAGTGTGTGGACAGGTGTCTTTTATACAGGTAACGAGTTCAAACAGGTGCAGTTAATACAGGTAATAAGTGGAGAACAGGAGGGCTTCTTAAAGAAAAACTAACAGGTCTGTGAGAGCCGGAATTCTTACTGGTTGGTAGGTGATCAAATACTTATGTCATGCAATAAAATACAAATTAATTATTTAAAAATCATACAATGTGATTTTCTGGATTTTTGTTTTAGATTCCGTCTCTCACAGTTGAAGTGTACCTATGATAAAAATTACAGACCTCTACATGCTTTGTAAGTAGGAAAACCTGCAAAATCGGCAGTGTATCAAATACTTGTTTTCCCCACTGTAATATAATATAATATAATAAGAGAATAAAATTCAAGGGAATTTATATGGATATATCAATTGTTTTATATGACTATTAATAGCTTTATTAAGATGAATATTAAAAATATTATTGTGTGATATTGTAAAGGAACAAAGAAACCAATCATACAGGCTATTGGTTTGGTGTCTAATCTGGCCAGATGTGTAGTACAAGCTGGCATGTGATGAGAGGGAGAGAGGACAATATGTTAGATAATTCTGACTGAAAAACAGCCCACTCCCACTGACCATCCTAGAAAGTCCCCTTGGGACTCAATCTTCCTCTCCCGCCATGTTTAAAATGCATAAGGAATATGTTTCCGTTGACCTTTGGAAGAGCAAGGAGGTCCAGTTATATTTGTCATATAACTGTCCCCTCATCGCCTCGCTCCCTGTGACCTTTTCAACAGGCCTGTTTAACAGGGTGATAAACTGCAGCTTTAGGAGCAATGCTAGCTGCTAGCGAAATCATTTTGAAATGATAAAGAGCAGATAGAAAGGGTTCTGGAGAATGTTTCCGTATTTTCTTCACAGTGTGGCAACTGAATTCTGATGTATTGCCTCACTTGTACATAAAAAGATGTCAATGCTAAAAAAAAGAGAGATAAACCTATAAACTTATTTCTACTCAGCTGTTCTTAATGGCATTGTAAAATTTACATACAGTGCATCTGGAAAGTATTCACAGTGCTTCACTTTTTCCACATTTTGTTATGTTATTCCAAAATGGATTAAATTCATTATTTTCCTCAAAATTCTACAAACAATACCCCTGTCAGGTGTCAGGTTATTCTCTTCTTGCTTCTCACTATCTTTTTGTACTCTCCTGATTGTTTCAGGTTCTCACACACTCACACACACTCACACTCTCTCACACACACACACACACACTCCCCTTCGTGCACTCTCACTCGCTCTCTCTCTCTCTCTACCTGCACCTGTTAGCCATCGCAAGACACCTGTTCCCACTTTGCCCTGAGTGCTCACCCTTTATCTAGTGTTTGCTCACACTGTTTCTTGTCGGATTATTGTTACTTGTCATGCCATACGACTGCTGCTTCCTTCATGCCTGATTAGTTTTGGAAGTTCTCACCTTGTCTTGTTTGTCCGGTACAGCCTTGCGCCTAAGTATTGTCTGTGTCCTGCATCTGCTGCAAGAAAGCCTTCGCGGTTCGTGTCCTGATCTAATTCCTCTTCAAGACGGGATCTTCTTGGCTACACCTGTGTTTGTTTTTTCCAGTTCTGTGTGCCTTAACGACAGACTGCCTTGTTTATATTTTCATTAAAGACTGTCGTATCCTGTCACCTCTGCTTTTGGATCATTTTTATGCATGACAACCCCATAATGACAGCGTGAAAGAATTTTGTTTGAAATCTTTGCAAATTGATTTAAAAAAAAAAAAAAAAAACGAAAAAATCACATATACATAAGTATTCACAGCCTTTGCCATGACACTCAAAATTGAGCTCAGGTGCAACCTATTTCCACTGATCATCCTTGAGCTGTTTCTACAACTTGATTGGAGTCCACCTGTGGTAAATTCAGTTGATTGGACATGATTTGGAAAGGCACACACCTGTCTAGTATATAAGGTCCCACAGTTAACAGTGTAGGTCAGAGCACAAACCAAGCCATGAAGTCCAAGGAATTGTCTGTAGACCTCCGAGACAGGATTGTATCGAGACACAGATCTGGGAAAGGTCAGGAAACCAGACACCGCTCATCACCTGGCCAATACCATCCCTACAGTGAAGCATGGTGGTGGCAGCATCATGCTGTGGGGATGTTTTTCAGTGGCAGGAACTGGGAGACTATTCAGGATTGAAGGAAAGATGAATGCAGCAATGTACAGAGACATCCTTGATGAAAACCTGCTCCAGAGCACTCTGGACCGAGCCTGGCTCCGCCCTCCTACGTACTTCCGCTCAATTTTCATTTTCCTTCAGTACGTTGTCAGGGTTTGCGGTATATTCACTGGTTTTCTCCGGCCAAATTTTAACCGGTCCAATCAGCGAACAGAGGGAGTGGCTGAGAACGATGACGTTGATGTTGTGCGCTAATTTGAGTTGTAGTTCAGTAATGGCGGTGGAGAAAGATGCGAGCGAAGCCATTCGATCTGTTGTGGCAACGCTGCCGAATATCCAGAAGTTAAAGCCGGAGCAAGAACAATCTTTGCTGAGTTTTGTTGGTGGCCATGATGTTGTGGCCCTCCTCCCCACGGGGTTCGGGAAAAGTTTGATTTTCCAGCTCGCTCCATTAGTGGTGAAGGAGTTGGCTAAGGCAATACGTCAAGACATACGTCACGACCAAACGTACCCGCCTTCAAGGAAGTTAACGCTTGTCAATGGAGAGTGGCCAGACTCTCTGTACAAATGAAATGTACGAGAGTCTGGTAGGACCAGGCTACTCTGGACCTCAGACTGGGGCGAAGGTTCATCTTCCAACAGGACAACGACCCTAAGCACACAGCCAAGATAACAAAGGAGTGGCTACGGGACAACTCTGTGAATGTCCTTGAGTGGCCCAGCCAGAGCCCAGACTTGAACCCGATCGAACATCTCTGGAGAGATCTGAAAATGGCTGTGCACTGACGCTCCCCATCCAACCTGATGGAGCTTGAGAGGTCCTGCAAAGAAGAATGGGAGAAACTGCCCAAAAATAAGTGTGCCAAGCTTGTAGCATCATACTCAAAAAGACTTGAGGCTGTAATTGGTGCCACAGGTGCTTCAACAAAGTGTTGAGCAAAGGCTGTGAATACTTATGTACATGTGATTCTTTTCGTTTTTTATTTTTAATAAATTTGCAAAGATTTCAAACAAACTTATTTCACGTTGTCATTATGGGGTATTGTTTGTAGAATTTTGAGGAAAATAATGAATTTAATCCATTTTGGAATAAAGCTGTAACATAACAAAATGTGGAAAAAGTGAAGAGTTGTGAATACTTTCCGGATGCACTGTAGATAATTTACACACTTACAGTTTTGTTCATTCATTTTCACACAAAATAACAAGCAAAATTAAAATGTCAGAATAAGGCGTTTTATGTATTGGCATTCAGCAAGCATGCATCAACAACAAACCCTTCTTGTCTTTTTGTAAGAGCAAAGACATTAATTCAGGTTTACTGTTTTAAAGCAGCCAGTGCTTTTGCTATAATTTAAATGGATTTTGTCTTCCTGAGAAAATCCATAAATAAGTATTCCTGATTAGGTTGTAATTGCTTCTTCTAAAATGACCGGTAGAAAGCATTCGCTTGAGTGATTGAAGCAAAAAGACATTTTATCCAGTCTCAGAAAAGATGTACTTGTAGATATCATCATAATTCATTTGGTGGGATACTAAAAGGTGCTTTATAGTGTTCTTAGCGTGGCTTAATTGACATTTGATACCTGAACATGACAAATTATGCATGAACACTTCAAGCAACATCTGTCCTCTCTTCCCCTGCTTTAACCTCAAAACAGAAGCACTTCAAGTCGACATGAAACGGAAGCTGCGATAGCCTTTTCTTCTCTATTATGACATACAGGGGTTGGACAATGAAACTGAAACACTGGCCAATATAGTGTTGGAGGTTTCACGCCTATATATGCGCGGCCTAGTGGCCAATCTTCACTGACTTTAAATTCCATCAGTAAGAGCAGAGTGTGAAGGTTGAATTAGCAGGGCAATAGCACAGCTGTACATAAAATATTGTAATCCACACAACATAATGGGAGACATATCAGAGTTCAAAAGAGGACAAATTGTTGGTGTGCGTCGCGCTGGTTTATCTGTGACGAGGACAGCAAGTCTATACAGAGCTATGGTATCCACAGCAATGTCAGCATACCACCACGTAGGGCGAACCTCATCCAGCAGGAGTAACTGTTGACGCAAGAGGAGAGAGGGTTCTCACTGCAGAACACAAGATCCAGGGGGTGAGGTTGGATCCAGAGCCAACTCCTCCCACTTTAGATATAAGAAGAGTGTCGCTGCAGCCTGCAGTGGACATCCAGCCTGGCCCACATCCAAGTGTGACGTCAGAAGCCAGGCCAATGCCGCCCTGCAACCGATTCTTAAGATTTTATTAGACATGTCTGTGACAAGCAGAGCGGGCGAGTGCAGTGAGAGAGTGGCACAAGGCCAGTGCGTGATTGATGATGAGCGCCATCTGTGCGTCACACTGGTCTCGGATCTCTCACGGAGGAGCGACGGAAGCATAAAAGGAGGAGCGACGACAGTGAAGGACGAGAGAGGACCAGGCCTGGACTTTACGTTGTGTTTTGTTTATGTTTTATTATGTGTGTGCGCGGCAGTCGTCCGTGAGGGGCTGCCTGCTTGTTTACTTTCAGTTTGTGTTTTGTATATTAAAGTTGTTAAACGTTCGCTGGTTCAAGCCTCCTTCTTCCCATATCTACATACCCCGTTACATTGGTGCCAAAACCCGGGAGGAAGGAGGGACATGCTGTCGGAGAGCCCTCGCTGCTGAGGGGGATCGTGGTGCTGAGGAGGTCGGGCAGCGCAGATGAATGAAGACCGTGAGTGGCTGCCCGAGGCGGTGGTGCTGGAGCGATGGAAGACCCGGTGGGACGGAGAGCTCGCTGCCGTGCTCCTGGGTCGAGGTGGGGTGGCTGCCGTCCGCCATGATGGGGAGGAGCAGGGAACGTGGGACTCGCTGCCGGCTGCCCTCAGCTGGAGGAGCCATCGCTGGCCGCCAGGGGGAGGAGGAGGATCGAGCCGTCCACCGAGGAACGTCCAGTACCATCGCATGGCACCGCGAGGAAGAGCCTCTCGGCTGGCTGAGGACCAAGCGGCAGTGTGTCCGGGAACCGGACCAAGATTTTTTTTTTCCTCTCTCCACTCTCTCATCTCTGTAGCTCCTTGTGCTTCCGTCTCCTTTTCTCTTGTCTCGTCTGTCCGTACCCCCAGGTGCTGCGGCCGCCGAGACTGGCCCCGGGGGGGAGTAAAGCGCAGTCTTGTGGGTACCCCCTGGCCTGCGAGGGCCGATGGGGGTATGTGACAAGCAGGGCGGGCGAGAGCCGTGAGAGAGCGGCGCAAGGCCGGTGTGTGATTGATGATGAGAGCCAGCTGCGCGTCACACCGGTCTTGGATCTGTCACGGAGGAGCGACGGAAGCATAAAAGGAGGAGCGACGACAGTGAAGGACGAGAGAGGACCAGGCCTGGACTTTACGTTGTGTTTTGTTTATGTTTTATTATGTGTGTGCGCTGCAGTTGTCCGTGAGGGGCTGCCTGCGTGTTTACTTTCAGTTTGTGTTTTGTTTATTAAAGTTGTTAAACGTTCGCCGGTTCCCGTCTCCTTCTTCCCATATCTACATACCCCATTACAATGTCAATCACAGTACTGATTGCCTACACCAAACACTGATCCCTAAACCTACCTGTCTCCACCCCCTGGATCTGAATCCAACCTCGCCCCCTGGATCTCGTGTACTGCAGTGAGGAAGAGGAAGAGGAAGCTGTCTGAAAGGGACGTCCAGGTACTAACTTGGATTGTATCCAAAAAACATAAAACCACAGCTGCCCAATTTAATGCAAACCTCGACTCTCCTGTTTCCCCAAAACTGTTAGTTGGGAGCTCCACAGAGTTAATATTCATGGTTGAGCTGCTATAGCCAAACCTTTGATTACTCGTGGCAATGCAAAATGTCGGTTTCATTGTGGACAATGTGAAACATGTATTGTTCACTAATGAGTCCACCTTCACTGTCTTTCCCACATCCGTGAGAGTTACGGTATGGAGAAGCCCCAAAGAGGCTTAATACCCGGACTGTTTTGTGCCCAGAGTGAAGCACAGGGGTGGATCAGTGATGGTTTGGGCTGCAATATCATGGCATTCCCTACTGTGCTTGATGGGCGCGTCACTTCCAAGGACTACCGAACCAATCAAGACCATGTGCACCTAATGGTTCAAACATTGTACCCTGAAGGGGTTTCCGTGTATCAGCATAATAATGCACCAGTACACACAGCAAGACTTGAGACAGAATGGTTTGTTAAACATGAAAGTGAAGTTGAACAACCTGCACAGTCACCAGATCTAAATATTTTTGAGGCACTTTTGAGGGGTATCTTGGAGGAGCAAGTCAGAAAACGTTTTCCTCCACCAGCATGGCATAGTGATCTGGCCACTGTTCTGGAAGAGGAATGGCTCAGAATCCTTCTGGCCACTGTGGAGGACTTGTATCTGTCATTACCAAGACGGATTGATGCTGTATTGGCCGCAAAAGGAGGCCCTACACCATACTAATAAATTATTGTGTTCTAAAACCAGGTGTTTCAGTTTCTGTATATCCAAGTTAAGCAGCTTCTCAAACAAGAAAAAAATTAGGGTGGGACTTAATTTTGTCCATCGAGAATTGATCGAATGGTTGGATGGTTGTGATTTGTTGTTGCTGTGATCTCATGTGAGTGACAGGTTGTCCCAACCACACGTTATAAATCATTTATAATAAATACCGCAATATTCCATAAAAAAACAATTGTTCATTTTGATATCATGATGACTCTGAATACACTACGAAAGTTAAAATGTAACAGATTGAAGAGTTCAAATCATTGGAGTAATAAGTTAATTCATGGCTATTGTTCAAGCAAAAGCAGCCAGGAGTTCTTTAACAGCATCAGTGTTCAGTATGCACATGATAGTTCATCGCTCAGTGCTTTCCTTCTCATCAGCTTTAGAATCTGGTTAAATGGCACTGACGAAGAAACGCTCATCAATCAGCCAGCCCCTGAGCCTTTCTGTCTTAATTCATTTTAATCTTGGATGGAAGCCATCAAAGTCACTCTCTCAAAGGCCTAATGGGCAAACAACTTTGCTAAGATCAGCACAAGACCTTTTTCAAAGGCAGAATGATACTGGTGTTGTAATCAACTGAGTGAGAAGAAAAAGAACCACAGAAAGTGTTGATTCTTCATGTGTCTCTTGTCTGTGTTAATACAGGGGAGAGTAGGGTAAGCAGTGACACTTTTTACTTGAATTATCCTCTAGGCAAGGAGAAATGAGGTAAAACTAATGTGTTTAATTACATTTCAGGATGCCTGCTATAAATGAAATGAGAAGAAGTTGTCTATAACACAGACCCACAGGGGTAAGTTGTGCCACGTCAAGGAGCAAGTTGAATCACTGAATACGTGAACAATTGACCCGTTTCTCAGAAGTGGAAGTCTTCATAGCGGTGAATGAGAGATATTTGTTTTGTGTTCCAATTTGCTCAAATAACAAAAGAAAAACTCCACAATAGTGTTTTCACAATTTTCAAAAATAGAGAGGGATTGATAATGGCAGTCAGAAGAGAGAAAGATGTCAATTTTACCGTCACGCCCATATCAGAAACACCCTCACAGCAGATGTAACTAGTTTTTTGTAATTTGACACAAAGGTAATATAATACAAAATACAGTATATAGCGTTATAAATGTACATACATTTTTTAAATGAAAATATAAAAAACTTTGCAGGATTTACGATGCTGATGACCGTTAAAACGCTAAACAATTTGTAGTAGTATACTGAATTTGATGGCAAAGCTCACTATTACTATTTGTTGAGACACTTGCACACTTTAACCCACAGCTGATTTTGAGGAAAATGTTTAAATGCTAATTCTAAATTCATGGGTAATATTTAGCCAAATTATTTATAAATTGTCAACACAGACATTCACTTTCAAAACTAAACGTATACCCTGAGAAACATTCATTGATATTCATGGGCTGCATACTTGTGCAAAAATATATTTGTGAATCCAAACTGTACCAATGCCAGATAAATCACATTCATTATATTTATTACATTCTGAATTTTGTTTATCATCTCATGTAAGAACATACTGACTTGAGTCTGGCTCTGAAATATGTATTTTTTAAATAATGTATGGTTTCTTCTAGCTGATGTACGCATTTCCCATGTGGCCTTGAGAGTGTCATTATTCTGTAATTGTATTGAATTGGAAATGGAGCTGTAAATTCACTGCGCCGTTTGGTTTAGGCAGCTGTCAATGGTATTTGTGGCTGAAAGGCTGTAGACTCTAAATCAAAGACAGAAATCATAAGATTTGAGTTATACATTACAGAAGTGGGGACTGCTGAACCCTGATGTGAGCCTCAGCTCATACACATGCTCAAAGACAAATATCTTCATCAAAAAAGAAGCAGACTAACAGCATGGTATATTAAAACACATATAGATGAATTATTGCTGGCCGCTGCTGTGATCTATGGCCACAACTGAATTTAAAATGAATAGATATACAGGCAAGTTGAATGCAGTGTGCTTGAGGAGTGAAGTGATGCCTTTGCATATTTCATCAAACTGCAGAACGCTGGTGTTTCTGCTATTACTCAGTTGAACACTGGGAGTCTCTGTAATCTCACTCATGCCTTATAATGCCTACATTCCTTTACTCAGTGTCTGTTTAAGAGTTATTGTGCTCCTTTGAAACTGAATTTGTATTTTTTTTTCTTTTAACAAAGAGAGAACAAAAAAAAATTGTGGGTTTAATTACATTTAGCTGTACGTGTTTGTTCAGCTATTGCTTATATATTCTTACATAGAGGGTATATTGAGTTGTGACAATTGTGTACTTAGATATTGCATATCCTTGATCGATGTAGTATTTGCATAAACATGCGACTGCTTTTGTAATGAAAGAAATGAAACAAAACAATATAAAATAAAACAATATAATATAATATAATAAATATAATTGATATAATTAATATATAATATAATAAAAAATAAAATGAAATAAAATAAAATAATAAAATAAATAAATAAATAAAAGCATGAAAAAAAATGGGCAATTTAGCATTTTTAACAGATTTTTCATGAACCATCTGATGTAAAGTGAGTAAGCAAATGCAAGCTTGTCCTATAAAACAACTCATGGGACTCGCAAGGGCAAAAAAATGCAGATGCTAACCTAAAGTTAAACGGTCAGCAAACAATGGCGGTAGATTTGATATGCTGCCCTTGAAAACTTTGATTCAACTTGCATGTAAGGAATGTGGTTTGCAATGAATGTGTGTTTAGTGCAGAATTATATATAAAAAAACATTATTAATTTTTCTCCTCTACTTGGAAGAATGGTAGTGTATATCATCATCATTATTATTAAATATATTATATATTATCGGTATTATTATTAACATTATTTACTGTGGATTATTTTCTCATCCAGTTTTTTGAGCCCCTGTAACCAACATCATGTAGGGTTTTATTGATTTAAAATGTCATAAAATGTGATTATATAGGAGCTGTATACTTTCATGATTAAAAAAAAATAGCTGCCTGAGTGCGTTCCCAAGATGGCCACATATACAAAAGGACATTTTACTATCCCATGAGGCCACATGAGAGAATTCGTAAATGTGCAATTTTATTGGTGTATAGGGTTAGGGGTTAGTATTTGTTGTAGCATTGAATAGGCAATCAGCACTGAACTGGTTTGGAGAAGAAAAGGAAAAAAAATATCACACAAATGTTAGAGAAGTGAGCACAATTCACATTAACATGAAAAAACTATAGCTTTGTACTGTGTATAGCTGCTGTGTGAAAAACTTCAACCACAAATCAGCATCTCCACTGTTCTTTACAGTATGCATGTTCTGCTTCCATGATCCTCTTCTGCAGGAGTATAATGTTCTCCTTCATTTTGGGTAAAACATTAAACTTATCAGTGATGTACCGACTGACTTAATCTCTGATGAAAATCAAAATAGACACTCTGCTCAGGACAGACAATCTCACCAAAAAAGCAGCTGATGTTGCTCCATGACAGTATGTCTGGAAAACACTGTATACTGTCTCTCCACATATATTACTGGATGGATCATTGACTTCCCTGAACTTTCTGTGTTGGTCAGTGATCATTGTGTTTGCCCTCTTACAGATGAAATACACCAAAGCCATGAAGAACTCATTCTTGAACATATATTTCACTGTTTCTTTCTGATGTTCTTGTTCTTTTGTTTTGCTGAGCAACATCTGTTACAAAGGTTTTTATTTGGGCTTCATCATCTGGAGACAAAGCTTGAGTGCATCCAGATGAGTTCTTTACAGCCTCTTTAAACTCCTTTTTGAAAATAAACAAGAACCAAAAAATATTTGTGTTTACCTTGATATCTGTTAAATGTATTGCAGAAAGTTCACTAAGAGAAGTCAAAATAGCTAAACACATGACAGGCAGGACGACACAGACAACAGGGAGGGCAGCACAAGCAGACAACCAAAAGACTTGCACCTGCCAAGTTTATACACATTTTCTGCTACTTGTCTGGTACTTTTTTTGTACAACCATTTGCTGCAACATTATTCAAATCACTTTTCTTTTCATACTGGTCTCATCTTGTTGTATAGTCTTTTTAAGGCACAATATGTAATTTTCACCACTAGAGGTCGCTCATTCAAAACAAAGGCATAGCTTGATGATGCAGAATCATGGGAGTTGTTGTCTTCACCTCTACACCTGGTGGAAAAGAATCCGACGGGACTCGGGCAGAAATCATATTCATGGATGAGCTAATCTATAACATTGTTCTAGTGGTTTTTGGACATTTTAATCCAAAAATCTTACATATTGTGCCTTTAAATGACAAAACATATTTAAAAAAAAAAACTGTGATTGGTTGCTTTACATGTTGGTCAAATAGCCTCTTCCTGTCTAAGTGGGTGGCTCTTGACCAGATTAAGTTGCAATGTGGACCAGACCTTGTCGTTTAGACAAAGGCCTGCCACAAGCTCTGATCTTTCTGCACAGATACGCTTAGGTCTGTTACTCAGTCATACAATAAGCTGATTTCACAGGCATTGATGAATGACTGTACTGCACTGATACCGTGGCTGATTTACAGAGGTCTTTGTAGTGTGCAAGGGCATTCCACAACAGTAAAGGCAAGCACGAACCTTTCAAAATACTACTTTCATGCATTATTTAAGGAGAATGTCCAACACCTATCACACAACCTGATGTGCTGACCTCCCATACGCAGGATGCACATTAAACACCAAGGATGTCCCTGCATGGTTCTAATGAATATTCATGTGCCTGCCCATCATGCCCCACCCCCAGGGGCGGGGTGCGACAGGGGAGTGTTAATGAAGGTTGCTGAACGGGCTCAGGAAATATTAAGAGCTCTTCTGATCATTAAGTGAATTTTGGAAAGGTTCCACAGTTACAGTGAAAGAGGGTGTGTGTGTGTGTGTGTGTGTGGTGAGGGACAAAAAGGCAATTAGGAGAGTGTCAGCGTGTGTCATGGTCTTAATAAGACCTTACCTTCCACATACCTGAGGCAGGCTGTCACTCAGCAGGTGTCCTGTCTCATTTGTTTAATTGCAATCACATTTTAAGCTTACAGACATGCTCATTGTCACGTTCCAAGACAATTCTTTGGGGATTGGACTCTCACACCCTTAAGTTACAATGCAGTGCAGTTTAGTCTTGAGTGGCCATTAAAGTCACCATGAAATCTAAATTGACAGTTCCTATTTTTTTAAATGAAATATTGCAGTATTTATTATAAATTATTCGTCCATGCACATCATTATTTAAATTCATGTGCTCTCGTCATCTTTTCTCTTATGAAGTGTTTTTTGGCATGAGGGCGGGACAACCTGTCACTCACATGACATCACAGCAATAGCAAACCACAACCATCCAACAATCCAAATGAATTCCCGATTGACAAAATCAAGTCCTGTCCTACATTTTTTCTTGTCAGAGAACCCATTTCACTTGCATATGCGTCACAATAGCAACTTCCATTTCATTCCGACTTTAAATAAATATATTAAGGTGTGATCTGAATTGCATTGATTGATTGATTGTTCGATTTGTAGAGAAACATTAATAATACTAATAATAATAATAATAATAATAATAATAATAATAATAATAATAATAATTCGTTACATTTATATAGCGCTTTTCTGGATACTCAAATCACTTTACATATAGAAGAGGAAAATCTCCTCAACCACCACCAATGTGCAGCATTCACCTGGATGATGCGTCGGCAGCCATATTGCGCCAGAACGCCCACCACACACCAACTTATTGGTGGAGAGGAGACGGAGAGATGAAGCCAATCAGTATATGGGGGTGCAAACATGCCAGGGTGTTGCTAAATAGTTGCTAAAGTCCCAATGAATTTTTTTTTGGCTTTTAGTATGAATATGTTAGCCTTACTGTTATATATAAGCTAGTGTGCTCCAAAACAATGACAAAATTTGCATTTAGAAGATATAAGCATTCAAAACTTAGTCTCTCACTTCCGCCAATATGGATCAATGATTTTGATGACATCACTCTGCACTTCAGCTTCTCATCAGAATTCCTGTCCAATCAAATGCTCTCTAGAATCAAAAGCGTCCCGCCCCCTACATTATAAATAGACACTGAAGCTGGCTAAAATCGGTCACCTGTTCACACATTTACTGTTTTCTACATGGTGAATGGCACATAGTGCACTATATAGGGGATGGGGAACGATTCAGACAGTTTCAATATGCTTTCCATTGGGGCGAATGAAGTCTGGTTTCACATTATTGTCACGGGAACTGCTGCAGTGCGCACACAGTCTATTCCGGTCCAGAGACACGATAGCACAGAGCGGATCTTGGGTCGCGCAGACCACAATTATCGGACCCCTTTAAATCCTGCACAGTAGAGATGCACGGATGGGCTATTATTTCATCCGCAACCACATCACAAAACTCATCATCCGTCCGCCATCCATCTGCACCAAAGTTTTTTGATCAATTTTCAAAGCCGCACCCGCCCGCCATCCGCTGATTGTTTTAAGGTATATGGGCGATGCAAGGCGCTGCTGACGCGAGCCGCGAGGCTAGAAAGCTCATGCCTGTTGTAGATGAAGGATGCTGATCCAATGCAGGAAAGATATTTAAAGGCTAAAGTCCCTGCTAGTATAGCCTATTGGCTATGAATATTGTATCCCCAGAATATCAGCAGTGAACTCCATCTCCGATCGGCGCACAGGGACAAAAATAAATATCTAGCCTAAATAAAACGCACATCGGCAAACCTGACCTTACCTGAATAGGCTACTGTACAATTTTATCATTGTAATAAAAAACGCAATTTGACACATCATTTCAACATGCTGCTATTTAGCCCACTACTAATTAATGCCTATTGCACTTTTTTTTTTTGCAAAAAGAAAGAAAGCTCGAATAAAATAAGTCATTCACATTATAGGCTAATTAACTCTACACTGTCATGTCAGGGTGAAGACTAGGACGAGCCTGAAGAAATTAAACCGTAATTTTGACTGCATGGAAAGAAAGCGCGTCTTTTTCAGGCAGACAGTGCAATTCATTTTATACCAGCAGCAGTGCTCGAAGTGGGGCGGTACTCACCGGTACGCAGTACCGGCACTTCTACATTTTACTCTTAAGCGTACCTGCACTTTTTCTTGCGTACCGCTACTTCTCGCTTTTATAACGGATCAATTGTCTGTGCAATATGACTGTGACTGAAGCCCAATTGTTTAATTAAGTGCTAAGCCTTGTTTATACTTTCGTCTGGCTGCGCAGCGCGAGCCTCCACTGACTGCGCGCGCGCCTCGTCCGCTTGGCACACCGCCAAGCGAAATGGGGTCTCGCGCTCTCAAAGCGCACGACAGCCCACTCCGCGATGACGTCATTTTTGCCGCGCGCACCCTCGCGCTCGTGCGGACGCGTCGAGTATAAACAAGGCTTCAAGATTTGCACGAGCCGTTCCTATGCGACGCTGATGATAAAATGTGCGACCCATTTGAATTCTGTTGAGAATGTAGTAAAACACTACGGAGATAGTCGAACATGATCTAAAACTAAATGACTGATGAAAAGAGGGGAAAACATCATCCTGCAAGCTTTTTAAACTCATGATGACCACATTTACTAGAATTTGTCACGTTCTATTGTATTTATTGTGGCAAATTTTGACTAGTTGTAGAATTTATAATAAATAATCAGTTAAGGGAATAGATTTTTCACTAAAGATGTATAATACACCTGTGGCATGTTGTAGCTATAGTTTCTAACTGTGTTGCTATTTTTCATAACAAATGCTATAGATTAAAAAAAAAGAAAGAAAAAAGTTAACATTGGCCTGCATGGTAATGAGGAGCCGTCAATAGTCTTGCTTTGTAAATAAACCCTTATTGTAACAAATGCTATAGTGAAACATTTACAAGAACTATATGTTAGTTTTAAGGCTGAGTACAAGTTAGAAAGAGCTTTAAAATATGGACCTTCTTGAATTATTGACTAAACAATCCCCCCATAACCACGCCCCCCCCAACAAAGCCCCGCCCCCTTTGGTGAGTACCAGCACTTTATTTTTTCCACTTCAAGCACTGACCAGCAGGCCTAACAATCATACAAGAAACAAACTATGGAGCCTCGATATTAAAGATACGCCGACTCTATTCATTCACTGAAATTCGCTGAAAGTCCACCGCACAACAGTGCAACGTGCATGTTCACAATTTTAATTGTCCATAATAACCCCAAAATTTGCCTGCTTGCCTTGCACATCTAATTAATGGGCAAAGTTTTCCGACTATTTTTCTTACCTTCTTTTTTTGCTGTGGATGTTACTGAGCTTGTAGAAGTTTAGCTCTTGCGTTCTTCTGAACATCTCGCTGCAATTGCCTGATGTCATTTCTGATATCACTCCATAACCTGTCTCTCTTTTAAATGCCTATATGAGTGGTAGGCTACAATGATTTACAAATTTGACTATTTCAAAGTGTGCTCGTTTTTTTTCGGATGTAGGTAACAATATTTAACAATGTAGCCTATATATTTTTTTCATTTGATTGGTTCAACCGCCACCCGCCCGAATTTAATTAAAATATTATTTTTCGTCACGTCATCCGCCTGATCCGCGGTTTATCCGCGGAGTCCGTGGTTGTAACCGCCAACCGCGCATCTCTACTGCACAGTATATTTTAAAGCAATATGGACAAGATTAGCAGGAGGAAACTGCGGCTTTACCAAGCTCAACGACTCTGGTCGAATTGTGATATAAACAAAATACTATTGGCTATTTTTAAAAAGGGGAGGAGCTGTTTAATATGTCCCGCCCGTCTTCCTGTTTCAGTGGAAATTACGTCAACATGTTGAATAATGCTGCGCCTTTCAAGGCACTTCAGTGGGCCTTTAAAGGGATAGTTCACCCAAAAAATGTAAAAAAATTCTGTCATCATTTACTCACCCTCAAGTTGTTTGATATGAATTTCTTTCTTCTGCTGAACACAAAATGAAGAATATGGGTAACCAAACAGTAGATGGACCCCAATTGACTTCCATATTATGGAAAAAAAAATTACTATGGAAGTCAATGGGGCTCGTCAACTGTTTGGTTACCGACATTCTTCAAAATATCTTCTTTTGTGTTCAGTAGAAGAAAGAAATTCATACAGGTTTGGAACAACTTGAGGGTGGGTAAATGATGACAATTTTCATTTTTGGGTGAACTAAGGTTTTCTGAGAGGTTTTTAGTGGTTTTATGGTTTTGGGGATTGTTACTAGCAGTGTTGGGGAAAATTACTTTTAAAAGTAATGCATTACAATATTGAGTTACTAAAAAAGTAACTAATTGTGTTACCTGGTTACTTTTGCGTTACACCTGGGCTTGCTTGTTTGTTTTTTAATTCTTTTTTTTCTAGTTTGGCAAATGTAAAGGCCCTTTCACACCAAAAGTTAAATTAATAAACCTCAGGCTGAAGGAAATGCAAATTCACGCCTGTACAGTAGAGGACGCAGCTGAAACAAACCTTTCAGCTGTGCTTCTATTATGGATTACAGAAGAATGGGATGCAGGAAAAGAAAGTTAAACACTCTTACTTCAGCAATAAAAACAAACAATCAAACAAACAAAATGAAACAAATGTGATGTTAAGTCATTTTTGCTTAGTAGTATGTCAGCATGTCATGTAGTATGGTTGAAGTCAGCAGTGAAGCGATTGGTTAACAAAGTGAGATTAAATACATAAAGTATATTTGTGTAATTTAACAATTATTTCAGGTTTGTGTAATATTCAGAGTTTGCATTTCACTGTTTTTATTAATTGGGAGCAATAAAGTCTAGAACTACAATAACCATCATGTTTACACAGCGCACACAATGCTTCTGCACATTACTCCAGATTTCTCTCAACATGCGGACAGGAGAGGTGTCAGTCTATAAATGGGAAAACAAAAGTACGAAAAACACGTTACTTTATTAGTTACTTGAAAAAGGTAATCTGATTACATAACTTGCGTGAAATGCGTTACTAACACTGAGCCCACATAGCATCTTTCTCTTATGAAGGCTATTTAAAAGTATCAGTGCATTGACAAAATGCAATTTTTGCAAGCAAATATAAAAATATAAATGGCGAATATTTCATTGTGAAGTATTAGTAGGAATTTGAGGATTTTGCAAGGTTTTAGCCTGCAGGTTCCATGCACAAAGATGATGAATTGCCTCAGCAAGTACTAAAAATACATCTAAAAAGTGGTGAAAAATGACAACAATCAAATTAAATTTCATGAAATGATTAGTAACTTTTCCAGAGATGTTCTATCAGGTTATTAAAGTGAAACTCTGACCGTGAACTCAGGATGAGTCCTATATGTGCTCCCAAGTGAAAGATTCTCACATGCAGCCTGAAGGGAAACTGTGAAGAAGACAAATGCCGCAGTAGCTTGTTTTACAAGAATGCATAAGAAATTGAAGATACACACCTGTAAAAGAGATGAATAATGATTTGCGTTGCATTTAAATCTCACATTCCAAATCTCACAGCAAACCTCCAGAAGAACTGCAACATTTTTTTCCATTACCTTTTTAGTTGTGTTTGTGAAGATGGAAGTTTTTGAAGCAAAATAGAAAGGGTTTTTGGCATACAAAAAACTGACATGATCGGAATAATGTGCATTTATAAACAAAATGTAGAAATCAACGATATCCAACACTGATAAAATGTTTCTTGAAGACCAAATCAGCTTATTAGAATTATTTCTGAAGGATCATGTGTAATGGGTAACTTCACAGGAATAAATTATATTTTAAAATATATTAAAATATACATTAAAAGAAAAGTTATTTTAATTTCTTTTGTAATAATTTTTCAGTTTTTACTGTATTTTGGTACATGCATCTATTACTCTACTCACTTCTTACATTATAATTTCAAATCATATCAATATTTCATGTCCATTTATTTATTTCTGTTTGGCAAGTAATGAAATAAAAGCATTAATGCACAGTCAGCCGGTCATTACTGCAAAATAAACCCCTTTAGGACAATAAAAGACACCTGCGCTTCACATTGGGGTCCTAATTTGCCTGTTGGGGTTTATTTTGCAATAACCATCAGCTGACTGCACATTATTCCTTACTTAAGAGTTTAGTGGCCGTTTATGACAAACTGCGTGAACCTCTCCAGTCCAGATTTCACAGCTGGTCTAGTCTGAGGGACAAATAATAGTGGTGCAACGGCAAAACAAACTTCATCACCACAAATAGACAGTCACAGAAGACCCGAGTGCACAAGAGAGAACGAAGTAAAAACAGAAAGGAAAAAGATAGAGGTAAGATCTCTAGTGTGCTGTGCTAACCTCTGAAAAGAGACAACGTTAGCAAGTAAAGGAAGATCATTATCTCGTCTGGATGACGGAAGTTGATTTTGAAAAGTGCAAAGAAGGCGGCCAGTAATTTGCCAGTGGCAGGAGCTGGAGGGAAACTCTGTACGGCAGCATCAGCACAACCTTCCCCCCTCCCTCGTGCTTTAAAGGAAATTCATTAATAACCTGAACCTTTTCTGCCTCCTGAAGAGGGACCACAGATGCTAAACGTACCACCCAATGACCAGCAAGAGCAAATCTGGGCCAGATATCATCCATCTTCCATCTTCACTTTCTAAAGGCCTTGCCAACTCCTGCTTAGGATAAAATTGTACAACAGAGTTTTTCCTCTCAAGTAAATATGTCTTGATTCAGGAGAAAAAAGTTGATCCAGCAAAAAATCAGAGAATAAGATTAAGTTGTTTTAAACAGCTGGGGGTAATGCTCAGGCCTTTTGTAGTCATACACTGGAGGGGAAAAAAAATTACACATTTTTGTCAAGGTAAAAGGAGGCAGGTGATTGATTCTCTGCATTATTAATTATTACTTACTAAATTTGTAGTTATATCTATTCAATTATGGAGTAAATGAGCAAATCCAAACACATCCAATGTTCATTCTATTTAAATGAAATGCATACACAAGGCTAAATTAATTCAACATTTGTCAATTAATTGACTATCCGTGTTTTGAACAAAATTAAATGTATTAAAACCACTTATTTATAAATATGAACAACTCTGATTAACTTTATCAAATTTTTATTCATCTAAAAGTTTGACCCAGAAATCATTTTTTAAAATGTCTTTTATCATTTTTTGGACAACAGTAGTGGCTGATATAAATTAATTATGCTGGCAAAAACAGACAAACCCAAACAACACACAAAACAAAACCAATTCTAGGCTCACCTCTGCATGCATATAGACTAATTCTAAAAATATCACTCTGAAACACTCAAAGAATGAGATATATTGGGTCTTGTCCATCAAGCCTTGATAAGCTGGATGAACATCAAGTGTCAACTCAGCCTTTTTGTAACACCAGTAAAAGGGCATTAAAAAAAAAAAATACAAAACACCATCATGCCTTTGGGTAACCAAGCACTTATTGAGCTGACAGATGCTTCCAGCCACTGCTAGTTGTGTATATCATTCCCAAGGGAAATGTCTCCAGCTGTGCCCTGAGGTGAGTGCATCCACTCAGCTGTCATGTGCAATAGCCATTCTAAAGATCCTATTGCGAGGGAGCAATTACAATGTGCTGGAATACTTGTGCCATCCTGTAGAGTTGAGAGTCTCTGAGGTGTACTACAGGGAAAGAGGCTTAGAGAAATAGCTCAACCAAAAATAATAAAAAACCCATCATCATTTACCCTCATATTGTTCCAAACCCATGACTTATTTTGCAGAATGGAGCACCAAAAAAAGATCAATTACCATGATTATATTATACTGAACATGGTGCATCAAAATGCATAACACCAAGATGGATGTCAATGAGCCTCATGAGAATTATAAATCTGCCTCGACACACCATTTGAACGAATAAATGCACATACACATGACCAAATAATGACTAAGTTCCTCAAACAAAAGCTCAATAAAACTTTGAATACAAGTCATACGGACCTCTTTTATGATGCGTTTGTACTTTTGGAGTGTTCAAAAAAGAAAATAAAACAAAACAACAGAATGAGAGCACAATAAACATTTGCTTACCATTTATTTTAGTTTTATGACATAAAGAGTTGTTCTTGTCAAGAAACAAACACAGAACGAGTGAACAATTTAACCCCCCCCCCCACCCCACTTGAAAAAGGTGTTTTTATGAAGGGCTGTCTTCAGTGAGAACATGCTGAACCTTTGTGTGACTATAACAAACACCAATTACAGTACAATGAGCCAGAAACAGTCATGGCAGCGACAGTGACAAAAGTCATGCCAAGTTTAAAAAAAGTCCACCCAATGGTTACATGTGTGCTATGACAAACTGAAGGACAGCATTCCTGCTGATGATCTGCCCTGAAGTTAAGGAAAGGTTCTGGAATGCAGCTGTGAATGGATTCTATTACAGCATGTGATGCTCGGCCAAGAACCTAAAACCTGGGATCCAAGTACTGGCACATTCCAATCTAAAAACAACAAAACAGTATGGACAAAAAAAAAACAAAAAAACAAAAAACAGCATAATCTCTTAAATTCCTTTAAAACCAAATGTTTTTCTTTTATTAAACCTCATTCATAAAACTCGACTCCAAATAACTTTACACATACTGCACGTATATAAAATTCACTGTATGTATTGCCGTCTACATGTGTGTTCTCCAGTGTTAAGGCACATAACATATATTCCATTTTTCTTGCATATACTAAAGCACACTTCAAGCACATATAAAAGTTGCTACGAAAATGGCAAAATCCAGGATGCTATAAACATTACAATTTCGACGAGACAAAAAAAATTGCTCAAAGCAGCAAATGCTGAACCTGAGCAGTGCAGAAGAGAAACTGAAGAGACAAAGTACTTGTGTGCTTCATATTAGCTTCTTTAGGGTTTTACTATAGTATGCAGACACAGTCAGTCATTTTCTCCCGATCGCACCGAGCTTAATACTGCATTGCCCTTTATATACAACCCTACGTTTATTAAACATGAGGTTTTCGCATTTAAGAACCAAGAAATTACAATCTGAGGAGCTTTCGAATAAAACACCCTTGTTTTTTTGGTCCGAGCGCATTCTGTTCACACCATTCATTGTGTAATGAGCACAATAGATCTCATAATCCTCCTGGTAGGCTGTTCATAAATCAGCGGTTTTGATAGCGGCTGCCCGAATGAGATCCCGAACGAACAGATTGGCGAGGCCTTGAGGTTATGCGAGCACAGCATGACAAATCATCTCATAAAAACTATTTTAGCATCTCTCTAGGGGACTCTATGATACGCCACACCCCT
Source organism: Coreius guichenoti (assembly GCA_039654105.1). Classification (NCBI taxonomy): domain Eukaryota; kingdom Metazoa; phylum Chordata; class Actinopteri; order Cypriniformes; family Gobionidae; genus Coreius; species Coreius guichenoti. The sequence continues at coordinate 30,053,270 of CM077180.1, read as the reverse complement.
GACATTTGCAGAATCGTGGAATATTCTATTGCGGAACAAAAGCATAACCACCCAGGCGCTCGCCCGATCCGTCCATTACACATATTATAGCTTTAAAATAATGAGAAGTCACACAGTCACAGCCTAGTCCATTAGTTCCCTTAGAATAGACTGATCAAAACGGAATGTTTTCATGAACATAAGCTGGTGGTTCCTGAGGGCGAGCGAGTCTCGAATGGATACAATACATAGTGCTTCCTGTAATTAAAAAAATAGGACCAGTTTGGGGCCGTTAGGGCACGAAGACACTTATAGGGATAGTTCCACCAAAAATGACAATCCCGTCATCATTTACTCACTCTCATGCTTTTCCAAACCCAATGAAATCCATGCAATGAAAGTCAGTGTGATCCAATGTTGTTTTGGACACCATTGACTTTTATTGCATGGACAAAAACAGTTGAAAATGTAAAAAATTTCCTTTTGTGTTCCACAGAAGACAGTCAAACAGGTTTGAAACAAAATGAGGATGAATAATTGATGGCAGAATTGTCAGTTTGGCTGAAATGTAATAAAGGAGTAGCAACCCTGAGCTGATTAAATCACTAAATGATAAATTGATCAGCAAGAGCTACCGGTTACAGTACAAAAACTCCAGCAGTCATGTGGTTCTTGTATCTTTGGTCAAGGATCATGTACAGAGTAAACAGCAGAAAAATACAATCATAGCAGAAGATGCATATATGAACCGATAAGGCCGTAAAAGCAAACAGTAAAGTGGCATTATCAGCACATCCTTCTGTTTGCACATGCACTGAATCATATCTTCTAAGGCCGTCTGCCAAGATTCTTTGCTGTCAATAAAGACTTAGTAGCTTTATGCATTGGCCTGTATTTCCTAAAGCACTTTGCACCATGACTGAATGAATATAACTATAACTATAACTATATATATATATATATATATATATAAAAAAAGGCAAAATACCCTATCCTGCAGGAATATGTGTAGAAACAAAAGCAGCAGCAAAAAATTAACAAAAAACATAAATACTTGAGATGGAACCTGCCAAGAGCACCATCTGTATATGCACGAAAAGCGAGAAAGTGTTCTGTGATGATGCTTGTGTGTGTTACTGACATTTTAATGTCTGGTAGATGTCTAAGAGCTTCAATAATGGAATGCAATAGAGTAAAAATGTCATGCATACTCCATCTAACAGTAAAAACATAAAATTTTAACAAATGTAGAGTGAATCTCTGCATTCGCTAAAATTGTTGCGTTTGTCGTCAGATCCCTTGAGTTAGTGCTGAGCTAGTTTAAGGAATTTTGGTAACATGTTACAAATAGGGTACATAAATCATGTAATAATACTTGAACAAATAGTTTCTTCGACATGAACTATTGGTGAATGAACTAATCAAGCTAGCATGAGCTACGACAGGAGTCAGAGCGAGTCATGGGAATAATGGCCACCTTAACTACATGTTTGAACAAGTTTGATAGTTATTAGATTGGCTGTATAACAAAGTATTTAAAGTGGCAAACAAACCCTAATCTTTAGACTTTAATAAATGTGTAGATTTTTTAAATGGGATTATTCATGTAAATGAAAAAGCGTGATTATCCAATAATGTTCTTAACAAAACAGCAGATGTGAATGTGAAGCAAATGTTATGAAGGCACTATAATGAATTCAAAACATGCATGATTAATTTATTAAAAGTCAGTGTAGGGTTTGCCCCATTACATTCTTTGTAATAGAAATCATCTGATTTCATTTATCGGAAAGTGTTAAAACATTAACTAACGTACTACAACACTAAATGACTCCAGTCACAGCTAAGCACAATACTAGTTTTTGATTAGATCATAGTTATTAAAAAGTAAGTATTAGTTCAGGTATTAGTAAATGACTTCTTATGGCAAAGTATTACTGGAATTTCTATAGCTACTGACAGTGAAGGTTACCATGAATTTTTAGGAGTGGGATGGGGAAATACGAGCGTAGTGCTATCAGCAGTGTCTGATGCTAGAAGAAGAAGGTTCTTTAAAGTGCACCAGAACATCCAGGTTCAAATAAACAGATAAAGGAATGTGTCTGGACTGCGTCTGCCTCGAGAAACAAACCTCCTCTGCTTTTGAGATGGTATAGAAAGAAACAAAAATCCAAAAAGTCAGTCATAGTAAAAAAATAAGCATCCAGTTTGCATAGGCTGGCCACTCTCTCTCTCTCTCTCTCTCTCTCTCTCTCAAAAAACAAAACAAAACAAACTTTACTCTAAACTTTATACATCTAAAATATATATATATGTGTAGTACCAACCTATATCTTCATAAAATGATCATGAATATATAATAACATTTCTTAAAGCTAACGTGCAAATTTGAATCAGCGTAACAGGTAGAAAGCATCATAGAAAAGTTGTTTTGAGCGAATGTTCTTGTAGGCAGCTAGACGACTGGGTGTGATCCACATCCCCGGCCCGTTTCAGCAGGGACTTTTGGTTTGAATGGTCCTCATCGTCTAGCTTTTGTCCCAAAAAACAACTTCTGGGCGGCGACATGAGCTGCATAGTCTCGGTTTGAGGAAGCAACGGAGTGGAGGTGAGCAACCTGACCTGACAGAGGTCTGTTGGGCTCAGCGGGGCCTCCAAGCCTGTGCTATCCAAAATAGTCCTGGAGCCAGGAGTGTCTTTGGAGTACGGCAAAGTGCCTGTAATGGGACTCAAAGGTTCCTTCACGCAGTGTAAGTTCTCAGGTAGGGGGCCATCTGAGCCCTGTCTGCAGGACTGAACTTTTTCCTGCATTCTAAAGTTGAGTGTGATATGGTTGTCAGAGTTCTTTGAGCTTAAATGTGTGTCCGGCATCTCCATGCTCTTTGATGGGATGGGGCTGGCTATAGCTTTCTCCTTCTGTTTGGTGCCACTCATGTGGGCTTGCTTTACCCTGGGCCCGTAATCTTTCTGGAAAGGCCTGCAGAGAGGGAAAAATGGGGCACGGGGGGCAAACAGTGACCCGAGTGAGCCCAGCTTCATCTGGCTCTGACTCAGGAAGAGCCTGCGCATGTCCACTGGCAGTTTGTCCAGTTGTCTTCCCACTTGGACAGGGTTTGGGAATAGAGTTCCCTGACAAGCTCTATAACAGTATCTGAGAAATGAACACAGTAAAGAGTTAGCAAAGAGGAAACAGCAAAACTGTGATTAGAAATTATGGTAACAAGTAAGTATACAGTAACAAAGCACTTTTTCATCATTTGCAAACTATATATAAGTATATATAAAAGTTATATTAATCATAAATAGTTTTCACTTTAAATTAGGTCACGGAAAATCAGAAAATGTCATTAATTAAGTGCTTTAAACCAACCTTTAGACATTAATTGCATTCATATTCAGTGTTCCTTAAAATGTTTACAATTAAACACACGCACACGCACACGCACACTCTCTCTGGATTGGACACATAGGATTTCCATGTTTTTGGGGACTTTCCATAGAAATAATGATTTTTATACTGTACATTCTATCCCCTAACCCTAAACCTACCCCTAAACCTAACTGATGTATTTAAACAATGTGATCTAATAAGTATATATGTATGCATTTCATATTGACAGCATTATGTTATTTAATTTTTTACATTTTTTAAGTGGTTATGTTTAGCTTTGGGGATAGGCTTAATGTATTTGCAAACATTTTAATTACCTCAATAATAATGCAATTAATGTCCAATAAAGGTTGGTTTAAAGCACTTTTACTGATATTCTGTGACCTAATCTAAAGTGAGAACTATTTATGGTTAATAAGTTGTTAAAGCATTATCTAACTCTTTATATATGAGCTAATTAAACAATAACAATTTGTTGACAATGAATGAAGAACTCACTGTTTGTATATGGTCTATTAATGTATTAACTACAGTTTATAAACTATTAATTAACTATAAACTAATAGTTTGCAAATGATTTGCAAATACTTTATTCTTACTATAGTGTTACCAAAATTATTATATATAAGTGTATATAATATAATATAATATAATATAATATAATATAATATAATATAATATATAACTTAATATCTAAACAGCAACCTGGAATTAAACTTAAATGGTTAGCTCAAATAATTCGAATTAGATCAAATACTAACAACAGGGCATAATTACTTTGAGAAATACCTGGGAAGAAGAGCGGCAACAGGTGTGACAACACACAGCAGGTAGAATGTAGGATCTCCCAGCAGCTTCTGCATGGTCCAGTAAGTGTTGGAAGGAGAGAAACAGGTTGGGCAGGAGGCGTTGTAGCACAGCGCCACAGTGAAGAAGAGAGCTATACTGAAGCCAATCGATACCCAGTTCATCCATGTCTGTGAAATAATTAAAGACAATCAAGGCAGAGTTAACCAAGAGCTGCTAAATTGCCTGAATTAGATTTTGTACCATGACTCAGAATGAGAACAAATTTGAAAACGTTTCATACATTATTCACATTGTTATTAGTGAGAACTAAGAAATGCAAGAACACTGGATCAAATGCGTTTCTGGTTATTTCGATGACAGGATTCAGTCTCTACACCACGTACAGCAGAAGATGGAAAACTAAATGACAAAATTAAAGCATGTAGTGTGCACTTGGTGTAGCAAGAGTAAAGCTGGTTGTTTCAAATAATGAAATACATCACGTTACGGAAACGAAAAGGATTGCACACAAAAATTCACGTGCAACGACCTTCTGATGTGTACTTGGCCTCCACACTGACCTCACCTCAAATGACCTGAAAGGAGTTTCACTCTCGCTCTCTAGTACATGTGTTCATTTCCCCAGGCAGCATGTGGAACGATGAACCTGCCAGACCAACTATTGGAAACATTTACTCTCTACTTGAGCCATTTACTGTGAAGAACGGCCTCTTTCACACCAGAAGCCATCATCGTGTCCGGAAAGACAGTGAAGCTGCAGAGGATATTTTTCACGCACCGAAACTTGTCAGCTAAAAATTTACAGCACCGGTGTAATGGAAAAAGCTCTAATCCAATTCGCCCTCATAAATCTAAAACAGCGACTCATGAATAGAGGGGAAAATAGAGGAGAAGCAGGTATGGGCTGCACACATACATAAATGCAGTTCGCAATACACCAGAGGACATGCATCGGTAAAATCAACTATTAGCTTTGGCCACCCTGTGTGTGTCGGCCATGTATACGCCACCTTGGTGAGCGAGAGAGATGAGCACAGTGGGCTGAACTCAGGCTGCCTGCATGGGCTGTCAGGCTGATGTATGGTCCCTGATGGCACAGTATCTCCCAGTTCAAACCAATCATGGAGGCTCCCTGCATAAATGTCTCTGGCCGTGTCAGCATCATCCTGGTCTTCCTCGCTACAGTGTTCAGCCTCGTTTCGTACTTGGAGAAAGTAAGAAAAGGCTTGCTTTCTCGTCTCCCTCGTACATGTGTGCGGGATGGGTTTTTGATTTCAGCAAAGCTGAAGCACTTTATCATTTCCAATCCCTCAGGTGGATCGTACACAAGACGTATATATACTCATACATATTGTGACACCCTAACGGATTGTTTTAGACTAAGTTTAAGCAACAATGACAAATATGCAACAATGACAAAGTCAGCATCAGGGTTGCTACTGTTTTGTCTATTAAATCAAATGTATTAGAGTTTAAGATCTTTTAAAGACCTGAACAAATGAAATTAATACTGTATGTCCAAAAATAAAATAAAATAAAATAAAAGTGGGAAATGTAAATGAATATACGAATAAACAACATTTACCTGCATGCGAAATGCCATGCAGGGACATCCATTCTAACTGATGGCGTAAACAAACTGCTCAGTCGATACATTGATCTGATTGACAACAGACTTCACTACTCTTATCAGCAATTTTGCAAATGATGTTTAGGATTAGAAACAGAATAAACAGGCTTAACCAGAGACACTCAACAATCTGAACAAGCCTAAAACCATCTTTACACTGCAAAAGGTGTACAGAAGAACCATGAAGACTGAGTGAGCTTTAGGAGTGAGTATAGCTCTGAGTTTTAGCCACTACATCACACCATCCAATTACATTTTGCATTTTATAAAACAAGACTCACTTACCCAGGTTTTGGTTTCGATGCCCAAGTGCAGCAAAATGGTGAAGAGTGCCAAAGTGGTGATGGGAGTTCCCCACGTAAACAAATCCACATCAGAGTCAACGTAAGCCTGCAAAAATATGACATTCAGACAACACTGTTGCTTACTTATAGACTCGATTTTAAGTATTGTAACATCATACTCTGCAAAAATCTACTCTTAATTGTATTTAAGTATATATTTGCAGTTAAAACATCTGAAAATCCTTGAAACAATATAAATTGTAATTATTAAAAAGGTGATAGTTGAAAGAAAATAAATCTACAAAATGCACAATTAGTGAAGATACAAAAAAATCTTAATATCTTATGTGTTGCTTAAAGTAAGCTTTTCTTGTTTTAAAGATTTTTAATCAATATTTTCACTGGAAAACAGTCATTTTTGCAGTGCACTTTAACTTTAAATACTGTACTAGAATGTTTGGTAACACTTAAAGCTTTTATGTATAATGCACAAAAACAGTACTCATAATGTACATTATAATGCATTCTATCTTTTCATAAATAATTGTAACCAAAATTAAAATGCATTATAATATTTGCAGATTACTTGTTACATCTGAATTTGGTTGCTTGCCATGTGTTTTAATGCATTATACTTTCTAGAGGTGTAACAAAGAATAGATAAGTATTATAATTGTGATTACAATTATTCATGAGACCATACAATGCATCAAAAGGTGCATTTACAAGGAATAATTAATGCTTTAAATTTTTTTTAGAATGCATTATAAATAAAGGCTTTAGCGTTACCAATCTCAAGCAAGGAGTTGGCATGGAAATTTCGGCAAATGCACTAAATAGTCAAATCAAACTTACAAAGTAGGGGATGAAGAAACAGATGAGGCTTTGGTAGAAGGCATCAATCATGTTCATCCAGAACATGTAGGGTTTATATTCCTGTAAAAGAAATGTGAGACAATCAGGGGCAGGTAAAAACTATTCCACGATTCCAGACGACCACATTTTATTATAATGGCATTAGATGTTCCACTAATGGAGTCATAGAATGTAAAGAAATGGGTTAATGAACAAATCAAAATAAAGGAAGACCTCTGCAGAGGCATATTGTTAGCAAAGCAGAGGCAACCACAGCAGTTTAATCATCCCAGGTTGCACAATTTCAGCACTCTCGGGATGATTAGTGATTTTTTTATAAAATGTTTGCTCTTGCTCGTGCTGTTTTCCCCCTCATGAAACTCAGCACAGAATAAAAGACCCATTTTGAAACGGGTCAGCAAAAAACAATCAAAGCAATAACTGTGGCAACCGCTGCATGGGTAATATACTTCATCTGCTTATAGAGGAACTGCTGATGCTGCAAACTGGGGGCAACTCATGTGTTTTTATTTACCATTTACATTACACTTTCAATAGTCTCCTCAGTCGCAATTATAACTCGATTTATGCTATTCATGGATGGTGTAATTATGCTCCGGCGGTACCTCTGAGTTTTGTCCATTCATGTAGAGCTGCGGCAACTCCTGCAGGGTTTCTGCTGACACATCTTTGTCCAGGGTGCCGGTGATGAGCTGAGGGAAGGCGGAGAACATCAGGTTGAAGAAGATCAGATACCACTGATCAACCATGGCTGACCCAGAGAACCCACAGTAGAACTGATACCAAAAGATGAGGGCAACAAACAACTAGAGTGAGAGAGACAATAGAGGGGAAAAAGGGTAAGAGAAAGACAAAAAAGGTCTACAATGGTCTGCAGCTGTTGCCTCATTACAAGTCATACATCTTCATTACATCCGAGACGTTTCTAGGACCTCTCTAAGAATAGATCTTCATTAAATCAAAGGGTATATGAAGAACAGACAACAACATTTAAGAGCTTCTAGCTATAAACTAGACACATAATGAAACTTCAACCTGTTAAACTGGATGCATTATTACATGGCTCTCTGGAATACTCGATTCAGATTGGTCAATCCTAAAGTCATTTAGTATAATGGCTGAAGTACAGGGTATCTGTATGTTTATGGAAATTAAATTTAAAGCATTAAAACAATAATTTAAGTTTAAAAAAAAAAAAAAAGGATGCAAATTCATTAAACCAAATATACAAATTTACATTTAATGATTAAACGGCGATATTTTAAGGCATCAAGATGTTCAGCATAACTTTATGAATTGGGATTAGGGCTGAATGGTATAGGGGATTTTTTTTTTTAGATTTTTAACATTTGAATAATTTTGCACAATTCATAAACACCCAGTAAATTGTATATTAGACCTTCGACCCTGACAACTTTCTTCCTTCTATATCACTAGCACTCATTCTCACATTAATAAAATATTTCTAACATAAAATCAATTTCATTCATATCTATGTATTTATTTATTAGGTAATTAGCCATGTAATAAGCAGGATATTATACAGCAAGCTGGTCATTATCGCAAAATAAACCTCATTCAGGATGACAAGACTGATCATCATGTCAGAGTTCATTTTGCAATAATGATAAGGGTAACACTTTACAATAAGGTTGTATTAGTTAACATTAGTTAATGCATTCGTTAACATGAACTAACCATGAACAACACCTCTGTTCAGCATTAGTTAACCTTTGTTAATGTTAGTTAATAAAAATACAGCTGTTCATGGTTTGTTCATGTTAGTTCACAGAGCATTAACTAATGTTAACAAGATTTTAATAATGCATTAGTAAATGTTGAAATTAACATTAACAAAGATAAATAAATGCTTTAAAAGTGCAGTTCATTATAAATTCATGTTAACTAATGTAGTTAACTAATGTTAACTAATGAACCTTATTGTAAAGTGTTACCATGATAAGCTTATATATTATCTCCGCCATTTAGTTCTTCAAAATCCATTTGCAGTAGATCAACCTATATATTAAAGCTAATTAATCAGGAAATGAGCAAACTTCTGGGTCTCACAGCGTTTTTGTAGAAGAAGTAGAGGATCATATTGGCGAGACGAGAGTAACACCAATGGCCATGAACCAAGAGCAGCTTCTGCAGGTATCGAAACCGTGGCAGGGCAAAGTCACTGGCCATTACCGCCTATGAACACAACGTGAACAGAACAGTAAATGTTAATAAAGGTTTGACAACATTTATATTGTGCCCACAATGTCAAATACTCATATGCAAGTATATTTTTTAGCATCATTACAAAGTGGGAAAAAAATTAAAATATACACCGTTTCCCTATGCTGCTGTTACATGTTGGCCCAATGAATTAAAGTGTTCAAACACATTCCTATAAAATGGATTTTGATGACATCTGCCTTGAGGCCCAAGATCCATCATGTGAGACACACAAACAAAGTGGCATGGCATCCATACACATTCACAAGACAAAAGATTAACATCAGCCTGGTGACAAAACACATGTTAGGATATTTTTGCATAAAAGAATTATGAAAAGCCTTCCTGGCTGTGGAATCTGGTGAAAACGATCCTCCGTCCATCACCCATCTATTCTTTATGATATGTTTTCGACAGCTGCACGCGTGAGGCAGTTAACATGTCATCTATCAGCGTGATAGATACTGCCTTGTCGCTTCTAATGGCATTTGGGATTTTAATCAGTTACAATTGGCCTGACAGCACCATCAGCCATGTTCTCCACCCTCACTGTCATTCTCTCAACATCAAGAAAGCATAAAAAGGTATAAAAAAAAAAAGCAGGTGAGACCAGTTATTAACCTGCTGTGTTTGGTACATTATGTCTACGGGACAGAGTCATAAACAGATTCTCATTAGGGTTGTTTACACTGAAGGCTGGCCTCAATGAGATCTCAGATAAGAAGAGCACTTTGGCACACAGCGGAGAGTGGCGCCTCATTGCGCCCAGATCTTTCTCTGAATTAATTAATCTGGATGAGAGAGAGTGTCAAACATATGAGCTCATGGCGCTTTCGTGTCTCTCTTCTCACCTCATCAGGATGTAGATTCTGTAGGCTTGCCACTGAGAACAGGGCTGAGGGGGGTGGGTAGTGTTTTGTGGGCAAAGTGGAGATTTTCTGAGAAACCAGAACGAGATTCGCTGTTCCCAGAGACGGACAAGTGGAGGGTGCTTTATAAATGAACCGCTGAAGCAGTCATATGCTGCATATCACCTAAACAAAGTCAGACTGCTGCCACTGCAATACAGTGCATTTAGGTTAAATGCCGTTAAGAAAAGGCATGGGTCAATATACCAGTGGAAGAGACAAGTTAACGATAATGTTGTAAGGCAGTGGTTCTCTACCGGTTCTGGTTCATAAATCAAGTGGCAAGTTAATACAGTACTAAAATTCTTTATTGCAAAAAAACTGACAAAATATTCTAAAATAAAGTATTGAATCTGATGAATATTGAACTGTATACTTCACACCACATTCTTGCAGATCTTTTTAGCAACTAGCATTTTTTCCAAAATGCATATGTGAGTTATTACTGTATGTAATTTATACTATAGAAAAAACATATATGGTAACACTTTAGTATGGGGAACATATTCACTATTAACTATGACTTTTGCATCAAACTCCTAATTTACTGCTTATTAATAGTTAGTATGGTAGTTTTTGTAGCGTTTAAGTTCGGGTATTAGGAAAGATTAAGTAGTTATTAACTAGTTAATAGCGAGAATTGAACCCCCAAAAAATAAAAAAATAAATAAAATAAATAAAATATATAATTTTTTTTTTTTTTGGGTTCAATTCTCGCTATTAACTAGTTGCTTATTAGCATGCATATTACTAGGATATTGGCTGTTTATTAGTACTTACAAAGCACATATTAATGTCTTATTCTGCATGACCATATTCTACATCCCTTAATCCTACCTAATACCCGAATATATATACACACATACAGTGGTGGGCAAAATATTAGAACACCTGACAGATCTGAAAATATTGACCTTTTTTTTGCCTCCAAAACATGATTTCATTTCATAATGTTCATGAAACATGCAGATGGTTGCTCTGACCATCAAATATCAGATGAAGTGAGTCGTACTGTTTTTATCCACTTTAAACTTTAGTATTTGGTATGTCCACCTTTTGCAGCAATTACAGCAGCACATCTCTCTGGCACAGTGTCAATATATTTCCTCTGAGAACACTAATGTTATCCCATGCCTTCAGCAACTGAAGCCAAAGGCTTTCCTTTGAATGTACAATAGATCTGTCCAGTTTATTTTCCAACTCGTCCCAAATGTGCTCGATAGGGTTGAGGTCTGGACTTTGAGGGGGCCAGTCCATCATTTTCAATGTTCCAGCAGATTCCTTCCATCGCAGGTAGCTCCGGCAATAGTTAGAAGAATGTTTCGGGTCATTGTCCTCTTGGAAAATAAATCCAGGCCCAATAAGATGACACCCAGATGCCAAGTGTTCTAATAATTTTGGCCACCACACACAGACGCAGCAAAATTGTTTTCAACATTGATCATAAGAAATGTTTCTTGAGCGGAAATAAATTACATTTTAAAATATATTCATATAAAAATTAGTTTAAAATTTTACAAATATTTTAACAATATTAATATTTTAAAATAATAAAAATATTTAATAATATTATTATTATTTTTTTGTATTTAAGATCAAATAAATGCAGCCCTGTTGAGCGTATGAGACCTCTTTCATTAAAAACTGACCCCAAACTTTAGCGTATTTTGCTATCCTGTCCTGGATCACAATGGTTATAAATATGTAAGCACAACAGTGTTTGTCAGATTTGTCAAACACATAAAATCCCATTACTGTGGTAGTTGTTATAGTCCTTATTTAGCAACTTACACTTATTTAGCAACTTACAAAAAACAAAAATGTATGTAACTATACTCAATAACACGGTTAACTGCATCTTATTATTTGTATTTAGGAGACCTGCAACTCATAACTGGGTTGTGAACCACCAGTTGAGAACCACTGGTGTAAGGTACCATTTATCAACTCTCTCCATATCTTGGCCAAAACATCTTCATAAAACATGAATTATGTATATCCCTTTTTTTGGCGCATTAACACCGCAGTCCAGCTTTGCAATGTTCATTCCTCTTGTACTCTGCACTTAAGGCAGAGCCTAAACTGTGCTCACACTTCATGCTCTACATTTAGCCAGAATCTCTTTCAAACAGCATCACATCTTTTCAGTTTCTCCTCACCTGCATGCCCTCCTGTCCGGAGATCCCCACCCCTACATCAGCCACTTGGATCATACTAACATCATTAGCTCCGTCACCTAGGATGAATGAGAAAAAGAGAGACAAAAAAAAAAAAAAGGGGGAGAGAGGGGTATAGGATTTATTAATTCCAGTTCACTTTGCACAATGTCAGCCTGCATTAATGCAAACATTGCATCAGCAGCAAAGTGCTCTGCTGGCAGAAATAAACAACATAAATTAAACGCAAAAGAGCCCAGAAGCAAGCTGTGGTTTCTGAAATTAACCACAATGACACTGTGCATTAACAGGGAGACATGACTTTCCATCAATGTCACCTTTTACTCAACTATAGCCTGAAAAATGCTTACCAAGTCAAATTACACATAGAACCCAAGTATTAGGGGACGGTCATGCTAAATTTTGCATTCCATTAATCAAGCTTGGTGAAGTCTGAGCTGCAAATTCATATAGCAACGTATGAAAATTTCATTTAATTATTAGTTTCATTTAATCTTGTTCTATATGATACTTTTACGTTTTAAAGGGGTCATGAACTGCATTGTTTTATTGTTTTATGATGTTTCCTGGGGTGCACTTATAATGTTAGAATGCTTTTTACATAAAATTTTTTCATAATTTATAAATAAAAGGCATTTTTCCTACCCTGATTTTAGCCCTCTGGTTTGAACGCTCTGTTTTAAGGGGCGTGTCTGCTGTGAGACTTCAGTGTAAACGCCCACTGCTGTGATTGGCTACGGTGTTTCCATTTGAAATAGCTACATATTACTCTCTCTTTTAGCGCGTTTTTACTATTACAGCTCTCATGGTTAACTAATCGTGAAAAGTGTTATTACATTTAGATCTATGGCATTATATTCAGATCGTGGCATGAAAGGTTGCAGAGATGAACATTGTAGCCGATCACAGACATGCTGAGCACATGAAAGCAGTGATCTCATCATTGCAACTCAGTTTCTGTACACTAACGAATGCTTTCATCTTCACTAACAGTGCAAACGTGATATAGTTAAGAGATTCGTTGAATAAAACGGGAGTCACTGATAAACTCTCGCCATTTGATTGACAGCTCCAGCGCGCGCTGCTCCAACGATTGCAAAGGGAGCTTTCTTTGATCGCTTTCTTTATAGAATTTAATCACCGTTAAATAACAGATTATTTTCATCCTACTAAGAGAAACAATGCAAGTTGACGTTTAGTCACTGGTTTGATTTACTGACACACAGACAAAGAACATCTGACTGTACATGAATAATTACATTTCAGATCAGGCATTAGAAATAACACAGTTACTTACATGTTGCATTACTGTCGAGCCCAGGCACTGCACAATATTTTGTAATCCTCAACGGCATGTTTATTGCTTGGTAGCTCGATCTGGTTTAACACCACGTAGGCCTATGTTAGTTTTAGGCTACCTATTCTATTGCATGTCATGCGTGAATCGGTGGGCGGGGCTAAACAGACAGTGATGAAGTAGGCGTTGATCATCTTCTGCAGAGGCGGTGCTTGCCTCCCTTTGACGTCATAGATTCCCACTTTGAAAAATCTGTTGTTTGCTGGGCCTGGTGTCAATAAAAACTTTTATTGGACTAACAAGGAAGTTTTCAGTTCTGAAACTTACAGGATATTTTTATAGTATGATGAACTCTTATATACACTCACCTAAAGGATTATTAGGAACACCATACTAATACTGTGTTTGACCCCCTTTCGCCTTCAGAACTGCCTTAATTCTACGTGGCATTGATTCAACAAGGTGCTGAAAGCATTCTTTAGAAATGTTGGCCCATATTGATAGGATAGCATCTTGCAGTTGATGGAGATTTGTGGGATGCACATCCAGGGCACGAAGCTCCCGTTCCACCACATCCCAAAGATGCTCTATTGGGTTGAGATCTGGTGACTGTGGGGGCCATTTTAGTACAGTGAACTCATTGTCATGTTCAAGAAACCAATTTGAAATGATTCGAGCTTTGTGACATGGTGCATTATCCTGCTGGAAGTAGCCATCAGAGGATGGGTACATGGTGGTCATAAAGGGATGGACATGGTCAGGAACAATGCTCAGGTAGGCCGTGGCATTTAAACGATGCCCAATTGGCACTAAGGGGCCTAAAGTGTGCCAAGAAAACATCCCCCACACCATTACACCACCACCACCAGCCTGCACAGTGGTAACAAGGCATGATGGATCCATGTTCTCATTCTGTTTACGCCAAATTCTGACTCTACCATCTGAATTTCTCAACAGAAATCGAGACTCATCAGACCAGGCAACATTTTTCCAGTCTTCAACTGTCCAATTTTGGTGAGCTCGTGCAAATTGTAGCCTCTTTTTCCTATTTGTAGTGGAGATGAGTGGTACCCGGTGGGGTCTTCTGCTGTTGTAGCCCATCCGCCTCAAGGTTGTGCGTGTTGTGGCTTCACAAATGCTTTGCTGCATACCTCGGTTGTAACGAGTGGTTATTTCAGTCAAAGTTGCTCTTCTATCAGCTTGAATTAGTCGGCCCATTCTCCTCTGACCTCTAGCATCAACAAGGCATTTTCGCCCACAGGACTGCCGCATACTGGATGTTTTTCCCTTTTCACACCATTCTTTGTAAACTCTAGAAATGGTTGTGCGTGAAAATCCCAGTAACTGAGCAGATTGTGAAATACTCAGACCGGCCCGTCTGGCACCAACAACCATGCCACGCTCAAAATTGCTTAAATCACCTTTCTTTCCCATTCTGACATTCAGTTTGGAGTTCAGGAGATTGTCTTGACCAGGACCACACCCCTAAATGCATTGAAGCAACTGCCATGTGATTGGTTGATTAGATAATTGCATTAATGAGAAATTGAACAGGTGTTCCTAATAATCCTTTAGGTGAGTGTATGTCAAAAGCTCAAGGAAAATTTGATTTCTCAGTTCATGACCCCTTTAAAGAACACAAACTTCAATAAAGCACTACTTAAACTAAGCAAAGCACATTGTTAAACTATTAAACTGAAACTTCAACAAGAAAATGGTACAAAGACAAATGTTGGCTCAACGCTTTGGAGGCTTTTTAAAGTCGTTTTTAACTTTCAGACAATTTTAATGGTTATATAGCTTTAAGCTGAGTTAGACAGATTGTGTTTGTTTGTTAGAGTTTGAAATTATGAACAAAAATAAGTATAAAAAGTCAGAACAGCCTGAAGGGCTGAATTTTTTTTAAATATCTGATCACAGGAAAACTGCTAGTAATGTTAGAAATTATAAAGCACCCAGTTGAGCATGGGTTTAAAATAAAATAAAATGATAAAATAAAATAAATGGCTAGTCATGCAGCTTTGTCAATACAACATTGTTGTATGGAGGTCTGAAGTAATTGCTTTTGTATTAGATTATAATTCAAATCAAGTGTGAACACCACTATTATAAACATGAGAATAAAGGTGTGGCCTTTTTGAAAGAAAACAAACAAGTTACATAATTATTAACTAAACTAACAACATGTGATGGTCTTAATGGTGAGAGGCAGAGTGTACACCTAATATGTGTTTTCAAAGATGTTTGCCTTGGACCCTTGAATCTACCTCGAGGTGGTTTTTAAAATCATCTTCTGTTGCCTGAGGCATAAGGCGCTGTGCTGACTTGACCCCAAGCTATCATCAAAAGCCGACTTTCAAGCTAAAAAGCTAGTAGGCTTTGAAGTATATAGAAAAGTAAAAGCCCGCTGAGACCGTCAGTCGCCTTTGTCTAAACTGAAACAAACAAGCATGGCAGCCAAATTCAACAAGACCACCTTTATTTGAAGTACACCAAACAAAGCAAATATGCTTAGCGTGAGAACCGATAACATCTGCTGTGAACGTGTCTGTACACCATAAATGTTCGTTCATTAGAGACGAGGCTCTGATTCATTCTGTAATGAAGTCTGTCAATTTTGAAGGCAAAGGAGTTTATTTACAGCACTGCTGAGGGTCGTTTGAGCACTCTCTCTCTCTCATTTTCATCCAAAATGACAGTGTTAATGTTTAAAAACTCTGCTCCTTTCTTTTCACGAGGCATAAATGAATTACAAAATCTTTAAGGCAGGGGGGTGACCTGAGGTAACCCGCTCTTCCTGCAGGCAGGTGGCTCAGTCTTGATGCACCTTGCATCTCTCTCTCTCTCTCTTTCTCCCCAAAGCCATCTGGATAATTAGCCAGAGTGCTGCGTAGGCTTGTAAATGTGGCATTCTGCGCTGGGGAAAGGACAGACACGTGCTGTCCAGTCACCACTGAAATGTTTACTTGGCAAGTTGAATTTGGAGATTAATGGTCCCCAATGTTGCCAAGCAAAAAGTAACAGAACAACAAAAAGAAACAATAATAAAAAAAGAACATCTATGCTACCCATTCTGTGCTTCTTACAAAGAAAGAACCATTTTGCTTTAAGGGATAGTTCACCCAATCATCATTTACTCACCCTCATATCTTTTCAGACCCGTATGACTTTCCTTTTTGCTGTTGAACTCAAATGAACATATTTTGTACTGGTCATACTCTTCTATGCAATTAAAGTGAATGGAGGCTGAAGCTTTGAGCTTCAAAAAGAATGCAAAAATTTCATAAAAGTGGTCAGGTCAGTCAGATGCGTGAACCAAACTTTGTTTCCCAAAAGCATTGTAAGTAGAACCATTGCCACCAATGGTCTCAACGATTAACTTAGCTCATGAAGCTTTTGAGAAACGCAGGCCAGATCGGTTCTGTGAATCATATCAACTGAACAAATCCAAAAAAGACATTGCTACTGGTCATAAAAGACACAATACAACACGACAAAAAGAGCTAGGGCAGATATAAAAAGTTCTTTACATTTATTTCAATTCGTTTTTTTTTTGACAAAAATTCAAAAACATTTTCTTATGACAACTTTTTAAAAACATCTATGAAAGGACTTTCTGAATAAGACATTTACCTAGTTAGATTTCAAGCAGGACAGTCCAATAAATTATGCTTACTATAGAGTCACATAATGGTACTTCAACTTGCATGAGTAAGTCCTGAATGCCTGTGTCCTAACCAGACACGATGAGATAT
The DNA here is from genome assembly GCA_039654105.1 of Coreius guichenoti. NCBI lineage: Eukaryota > Metazoa > Chordata > Actinopteri > Cypriniformes > Gobionidae > Coreius > Coreius guichenoti. Next base: position 30,035,940 of record CM077180.1, on the reverse strand, counting down.
TCAATGATATTCAAACTCACATTAGACTCTTTTAACATTAAATAAAGCACATAAACAGTACCTGGGATTATCATGGTCATACTTTGCGTGTTGTTGTCACAGAAATGGAAACCGTTTCTAAAATAGAATCGTCACGTATCGCAGTCGTGGCTGGTTAGGACAAAAACTGTGATTAACATGGAAAAGATCCCATGGTGTAAAAAAAGAGAATTGACGTGAAAATGCACTATCCAAACTTAAATGGCTGTAATTTGAGAATGCTATGGAATATAGACCCAAATTTGGTCTTTTTTCAAAAAATGAAAGTATGAAAAAGTTATGGAAGTTTAAATTTACTGTAAATGAAATGTACTGTACTACAAACCCAATTCCGAAAAAGTTGGGACACTGTACAAATTGTGAATAAAAAAGGAATGCAATAATTTACAAATCTCATAAACTTATATTTTTTATTCACAATAGAATATAGATAACATATCAAATGTTGAAAGTGAGACATTTTGAAATGTCATGCCAAATATTGGCTCATTTTGGATTTCATGAGAGCTACACATTCCAAAAAAGTTGGGACAGGTAGCAATAAGAGGCCGGAAAAGTTAAATGTACATATAAGGAACAGCTGGAGGACCAATTTGCAACTTATTAGGTCAATTGGCAACATGATTGGGTAAAAAAAGAGCCTCTCAGAGTGGCAGTGTCTCTCAGGAGTCAAGATGGGCAGAGGATCACCAATTCCCCCAATGCTGTGGCGAAAAATAGTGGAGCAATATCAGAAAGGAGTTTCTCAGAGAAAAATTGTAAAGAGTTTGAAGTTATCATCATCTACAGTGCATAATATCATCCAAAGATTCAGAGAATCTGGAACAATCTCTGTGCGTAAGGGTCAAGGCCGGAAAACCATACTGGATGCCCGTGATCTTCGGGCCCTTAGACGGCACTGCATCACATACAGGAATGCTACTGTAATGGAAATCACAACATGGGCTCAGGAATACTTCCAGAAAACATTGTCGGTGAACACAATCCACCGTGCCATTCGCCGTTGCCGGCTAAAACTCTATAGGTCAAAAAAGAAGCCATATCTAAACATGATCCAGAAGCGCAGGCGTTTTCTCTGGGCCAAGGCTCATTTAAAATGGACTGTGGCAAAGTGGAAAACTGTTCTGTGGTCAGACAAATCAAAATTTGAAGTTCTTTTTGGAAAACTGGGACGCCATGTCATCCGGACTAAAGAGGACAAGGACAACCCAAGTTGTTATCAGCGCTCAGTTCAGAAGCCTGCATCTCTGATGGTATGGGGTTGCATGAGTGCGTGCGGCATGGGCAGCTTACACATCTGGAAAGGCACCATCAATGCTGAAAGGTATATCCAAGTTCTAGAACAACATAAGCTCCCATCCAGACGTCGTCTCTTTCAGGGAAGAACTTGCATTTTCCAACATGACAATGCCAGACCACATACTGCATCAATTACAACATCATGGCTGCGTAGAAGAAGGATCCGGGTACTGAAATGGCCAGCCTGCAGTCCAGATCTTTCACCCATAGAAAACATTTGGCGCATCATAAAGAGGAAGATGCGACAAAGAAGACCTAAGACAGTTGAGCAACTAGAAGCCTGTATTAGACAAGAATGGGACAACATTCCTATTCCTAAACTTGAGCAACTTGTCTCTTCAGTCCCCAGACGTTTGCAGACTGTTATAAAAAGAAGAGGGGATGCCACACAGTGGTAAACATGGCCTTGTCCCAACTTTTTTGAGATGTGTTGATGCCATGAAATTTAAAATCAACTTACTTTTCCCTTAAAATGGATACATTTTCTCAGTTTAAACATTTGATATGTCATCTATGTTGTATTCTGAATAAAATATTGAAATTTGAAACTTCCACATCATCGCATTCTGTTTTTATTCACAATTTGTACAGTGTCCCAACTTTTTTGGAATCGGGTTTGTAAATATTTTTTATTTTATATAAAAAAATATATATTTTACAAAATAATTTTTACTCTAAAATTACTATAAAATCAAAGCCATGTATCTAACCAATTTGTGTTCCAAATTTGAAGTCGATTGAAGTTCCCATGAGATTTTATTCAGGCGCTTTACCAATAAAATTTGATGCATTCTCCTGTAACAAATTAAAACATTTCTGTCCAAATATCACTTCTAATCACAAAACAGTCACCAAATATGGAACCTTGAGACTCTGACCTTTCCAACGATATATGTTTTTTTTCAAGATTAGAAAAGGTTAAAATAACGGTTTCCTATTTTATAATATATTTAAAAATTTAATCGATTTCGGTGAAAATTCAGCTTTGCTATCATCAGCCATTACTCCACTCTTCAGTGTCACATGATCCGTCTGAAATAATTCTAATATGCTGATTTGGTGCTCAAGTAATATTGCTTATTAATGTTGAAAACAGTGCTGCTTAATATTTTTGTGGGGTTTTTTTCAGGATTATTTGAGGAATAGAAAGTTAAAGAAGAGCATTTATTTGAAATAGAAATCTTTTGTAACATCATAAATGGGGTTGTAATACACTGCTCCGGTGAAAAACGTTTCATAGACTACTTTAATGGGGCTTTTGTGTCCTTTCTGGAGCTTTCAAGGCTTCAGTCTCTGTTTGTTTTATGTAATTGCATGGAAAAGAGCATGGAAACATTTTCTGGGCTTGGAACAACATGAGGGTGAGTAAATGATGGCATCTTCAATTCTGGGTAAGCCATTCCTTTAAATCCCCAGCATTAGTGCCGTGGAACACAATGAAGTTTATTTGTGTGTATTGTCTTAGTTTGCAGTTGTGTGATGTTTACGGACACGAAGGGCCTATTAGCTGCGGATTGGACTTTAAAAACTTTGTTTTCTTTCATGCAACAAATTCAACTAAACTAAACACTGTTAAAAACCCACTTGAGATTAAGCAGTTGCAACAAACACTAGACAGGAGAGAATCGTAAAAATGACCAATACAATCCTTAACTTACCTATTGCCAAAGTCATGACCTTGAGCTTGTTGCGCACCAACTTGACCACCATGCTCTTCTGCAGGGGCGTCGAGCGACAGCATAGAACGGACCGGCAACTTCGAGCCACTGCCAGGAACTTGTCCTCCAAACTCTTGTCCAGTGCGTAGGCCAAGGTCCGGCCGTCGATCACCAGCCCTAGCCGGTGCACCAGGAACGGGCTGGAGTGGCCAGAGGAGGCCGGGGAACACACTGGAGAAGAGAAATGAATGCCAGCATAGTCTCTAGTTGCTTGAGGATCTGGTCGAGGGTTGCAAAGGAACTTGGCCTGGATGTAGTGTAGACTGTTCTCCAGCAATACAGCACAGGTCTCCTGGTAAGAGTCCACATTCAGACACAATGAAGATCTCACAAGGGTTACACAACATCTGACAAACAGATAACTTTACAAAAAAAGTTGACACGGCTAAGAAATGCAACTTACAATTACGATATAAATTATATAACAAATTTATTGTACCAAATCATTATTATTAAAGGGATACTCCAGCCAAAAATGAAAATGTTGTCATCATTTAGTCACCCTCATGTCATTTCAAACCTGTATGGACTGACTTTCTTCTGTGAAACATAAAAAAAAACAACAAAAAAAAAAAACAGACGTTTCTTAAATTTTTTTTTTTTTTTTTTTTTTTTTTTTTTTACTTTAATGGTAATCCAAACTGTTTGATTACCATCATTCTTCATTCTTTTGTGTTCCACTGATGAAAGAATGTCATACAGGTTTGAAACAATATGAGGGTGAGTAAAAGATGACAACATTTTCATTTTTGGGTGGACTATCCCTTTAAGCAAGGAGAAAGTTATGACTAATGCAACGAGTCAGTGATTAAGACATTCCTACAGTATATGACAACTCTTTGCCTGTGTGTTTTTTCAAAACAAAACTCATGCGGATGCTTCACGTGTTCTCTAAGGAGACAAAATGAAACATCACGAGAGCTCATTCAAGTGAGTCCAGCTGTTGTTGTTGAGCCGCCCGCATTGACACTATATGAGAACTGAACTGAGCTGGACGATGACATTAATGTTTTCTCCGGAGCCAAATCAAATTCGTTGCATTATTTTCCTGTTACCACTGTGAAGCTGCTTTGAAACAATCTGCATTGTAAAAAGCGCTATATAAATAAAGGTGACTTGACTTGTGTGGGGGGGGAACATCAACAGTCTAATAGTGGACAATGTCATGCAGGGGAATATGGATATAGTTTGGTACATGGGTGTTTTTTTCAACTATAGACACTTTTTGCCCTTTAGGTCTAAAGAGGACAAATTATAAACACATTTTAAACAAGGGAATGCAGATAAAGTTTGGTATAAGTTTACTAAATTTGTCTACTAACAACATTCAACAGTGAATACTTACTGTATGAATCACAGAAAAATTTGTAGTTTTTTCTGAATTAAATTCATTTTTTTAATGCATTTTGCTTATAACATTATGTGGAAGAAATTGCATTTAAAATTTTTTTGGGAATAAAATAGCCAACTTTTTTTATCTAGCATAGGCTAATTTCATAGCTAATAGTGCAAGTATCTAAAATAAATAAAAATAAACAAAATATATTTTCATTAGTATTTGACCAATATTAATTTTTTGATTGTGGAAACTGATATCTTAGAGAGCACGGTGGCCGATATAAAGCCAATATGTGATACTATTGTTAAACGAAATAGTGTGATAAATCACATGCTGCAATTACATTTATTTTTATTTCACAAATTATTTACTAAAATTAGAAATAAATTATTTGAAAATGAACCAATATAAACAAAAAACCCAATTCTGAAATCTTTATAGTATTTTTTGCAAATAAAGAAATTGTTACGAGCATGATTAAAAAGGAAGTAAACACTATAACCAACAGTGCACTCTTAAATAAATAAAAAATAACACTACTTAAATAAAGCCCAGGTAATGCTAATATTATAGACATCATTTATTAGACAGAACTGTTAAACAAAGACAGCGATGAGCTGCTTGCGCTTTTTATTTTTTGCATACTTAAAAGTTTACAAAATTATATTCATAAAAGACATTTGACCTTCAAATAACAAAGTAAATTTTGAGATAAGTTCAATTTATAGCAATAAAAACAAATAAATAAATGAATAACTAGCCCTTGGGAGATTAAAGTGCCCATAGTGGAAAAAAAACACCCATATGGTATAGATGAGTGAGGGGAAAAAAAAAAAATATATAAAAATTTACACTAGTGGTAGAAATGGAACTACGGTTTGTGTTTTCAACTGGCAGAATCAGGCCTACAGGTTATGGGCAATACCTTCAGACATTTCTGTCATTCCTGGTAGCAAAAAGCAAAGCAAGAACAATAATCAAATCAGAGAATGAATAATTAAATACAAGATCAAACATAAACTTCTCCTGAGATAAAATAGAATTATAAACGGGCTTTCAACCCCTTGTGAGAACTGATATTAAACATTTTCCAAACCCTGTAGTTGTAGGCAGTACTAGGCAGCATTCCTAAAATTTGTCAGCTGTAGTGGGCAGTCAGAGTAATTTTTTTTTTTTTTTTTAAACAATGCTTGTAGTGTTGGGAATTCTAAAACATTTCCGTAAATCAATTCTTTCAAACATTTCAAATTTCAATGAATCAGTTCACAAATATTAATTTAGTGATTCTCTGAAGTCAAAACAGATGTCCTTTTGTGGCCCTCAACTTTTATACTGTTTATATAATTGGATTCTGAAGAGAATAAGAAGAGACTGCAGAAGTGCATGTTGGGTGTACCTGTGAGTCAGCATTAAGAGTGATTATCTCCTCCTCTGGGTCCAGCAGTTTGCAGGCATAGGCAATATTGATGGCTGTCTCTTGTTTATCTCCTGTCAGCACCCAGATCTGAAGGCCCGCTTTCCTCAGAGAGGCGATAGTCTCAGGGACCCCATCCTGAAGTCTGTCCTCAATACCTGTTGCTCCTATTGAAAAAGGCAGAAAGAAAGGTTTTATGCATATAGATACTTGTGTATGGCACTAACAACTTGTGTTTTGAACAAGCAGCAACCTACCGGTCTCTCTCTTGAAGCCAACATGGAAGTGATTTAAACTGCAATTCATCGACTGGCCGCTAGAGACAGGCTCCAAAAGGGAGTCAATCCCATAGACCCGCCCCCCCCCTACCCCCACCCCCCCCCCATCCGTTTAAATTATATTAAGCCTTAAAGTTCTGCATAATTAAGAGCGTGGCCACTTGAGTGACAGGTGGATTGCCGCTGCTAGTTTCAGCAACCAGGCACCTCAGCTCCACCCACATCCCACCTCTTTGCTCATTTTCGGTTATCCGGGAGTGATGCGTAGTGACACGCTGCCAAGATGGCGACGGCCGGCTCTGCCCACTTTGGGCTTCAAAAATGCTCTTCAGAAACCTACGGGTGGCGTCACAGACACTACGTCCATTGTTTTATACAGTCTATGGTTTTGAATCCTGAGATGTACATTAACATTGGGCGTGAATACGTCTTGTGAGGGACTAAGAGTGCTTTAGGAACTATTTTTACCTAGAAGTTGGAGGTTGGTCTCTAGTCGTAACGCAGACTCAAATAGCAGCTCCTCCCTCTTCTGTATGGCTGTCTCGGCCTCCAGGTGGCGTTGTAGCCAACTGGCGTACTCCTCCTTACTGAGAACCTGGACCAAACAAAAACTATCATCACATCACTGATAGAGGTGTAACATCAGCTCAATGATGTTTAATAAATATAATTTGCGATAAACGAGTCTGGATAACATAGTGGTTGCCAAACTGTAGCACTGTATAAAAAAATAAAAAAAAGGTTTCGAAGTAGTTTCGAAGAGGAAAAAAAGAAAAAGAGAGAAGAACGCAATAAGGTATTCTGGTTGCTGGCTTAAAAAACAAACAGGTGGAGAAAATAAAACTAAACACAATAAGAGGATTGTTAAACTTTAAGCAGCTCCATTTATGTATGATTTCACACTTAATCGTGTGAAAAATAATTGTACACAAGCTGTTCAAATCTTCCCTTCTGTTGAGGTGACTATTTAGCAACAGTGAAGCATGCCAGAAAAAAAAAAAAAAAAAAAAAAAAAAAGGAAAAAAAAAAATTCATACTTTTATTAAAACATATAGGAAGTGTCAGATCATAGCAGGGAATTAGTGACTAAGAAATGGAGAGAAAGAAGTAACATGTTTTGTTGGTTAAAAGTCTATGACAGCAGAAATCTGTAGGTCCATGGGAGCAGGTGAAAATGTTGAAAAATTTTGGGGGAAAAAAACACCACCACCACATCTTATCACATCATATGGCAATCAGACTCTCACAAGGAGCTCAAGACACCTGGTTAACAAGTCAGAGAAGAGAGTGAGAGCATATATTACTATCCATGAGATATGGAGAGAGAAAGAGAGATGAGAGAAAGGGTTGTTGATCTGTCACACAGATCAGCACTCTGGGAAAAAGCTCACACACACTTGTAAACCATCTGTGCAAAAACACTTTTCCAAGGAAAACTTAGTTTTTATCCATAAAGTCAACCCAAAAGTGTAAAAGTGAAAATAAAAATTAGGGCCGTCAATTGATTAAAGATTTTAAATTTAATGATATGTTAATTAACTAAATCAAATTAAATACACATCAATATAACCCAAATTAAGGTAATTCAGGTCATTCACAAACATTACCCACTGAATCACATCTTATCATTTACTAGAATTTATGTACATCAAATGCATTGTACATATTGTTTTGTATTGGTGTGTTTTGTATATAATAATTGTTATAAATATAAACAAATTTGACAGCCCTTAAAATCTAATGATCTAATTATTAATAAAAATCAGTGTTACCTTTTTGGCAATACAAAGCGTTCTGAGGCCATCTGCAGCATAAAGATTTAAGTAGTTTTGAGTTTTATACAAAATTTTCCTTTGTCGCTTTCCTTTGCAATCATCTGCAAAACAAAAACACAAAGAAAAACAAAAAGAGAATTAGACAATTCATCAGAATATTCTAACATTTAGAGTAGAATTTATTGAACTAATATTACACACACACAGTGAGACACACATACTGTAAATACGCCGCCTAAACTAATCACTCCAGGCTCTTCAACGTTGGTTCTCTTTGTTGCCATTGGCTTTCTCAACAAGTGTTTTGACAGAATGCTCCGTAGCCAGATTATCAAGTCAACCTGAGGTTTTATCGCTACTGCGTTATTGCTCAGTGCATTGCCTCCTGGCAGGAAGAGCAGAACAAACTGTTTGGGATGATCACTTCCCAACATGGAGGACTGTCAGCCAAGACGAGGGGGTGAGAGTGCCAAACCTCACATTTTCACCGAATGATTCATCACCACCCCTGCAACTGTGGGACGACTGGACCTGTTTTTCCAGAGACTGATGCATTGAAATGTTCTTAATTCTATAGATAAACTAAATCCCCATATCATTCCCTTACATGACCCTCCAAAGAGTGAAAAGAAAAACGGTATCGGAGTGGTATCATTCATGTCCACAGCACACAGAGTGTGGGACAACCTATGAAACTAAGTTTAATACTGCAGTATGAGCAAAAGTAAGTGATGCTTCCCAAGCACTATTAAATGACAGCATGTTTCCCCAAACACTCCTCCTACAGTTTTATTGTTGAAGAGTTGTTGCAGACGTTGACACATTGGACTGTCCAAACAAACATTAACAAACAAACAAAAAAAATAAAATCTTCACCTTTAAAAAATAAAAAATATAAACAATAATAATATATTGGCCTTTAAAGCTTACCAAAAACTAAACACAAACTAAACAAAACAGCAAAAACTAAATGCAAAACGACACCAAAAACTAAACACAAACTAAACAAAACAGCAAAAACTAAACAAAACAACACTAAAAACTAAACACAAAAACAAACAAAAAGACAGAAAAAAACCCACCAAAAACTAAACTAAACAAAACAAAAAACACAATGCAATACAATACAATACCAAAAACTAAACAGCACCAACACAGGACTAGACCTGGCTGCCATGATGGATTGTATAATAACTAACAGCTTTAGTTTGCAAATTTAACCAGAGAGAAGGTTACTCACTAAAATAAAAATTATGCACCAGTTTCATATTACTGAAAGACGGAAATCACTGCCATTCCCACAGCAAAACATGGTGTCCTTTCCAACATTCAGAAACAGTGTCTATGTGCTTCATTTTAACATGTTACATAATGACTGGAAACACACAGGTACTGTTTGTTTTTCCAAATCTTTATGGTTGCATGATCAAAACTGATTTATGTCAATTAAGTAATAACTCAAAGTTACAACAATTTACTGGTCAAAACCTTGAAAGCTGTGTGGCTTTGTGTCTTTAGATGAACATGGCAAATGTCCCACTGCTTCTGAAAGAAGATATTGTACATTCAGTTGGTCCACTGTGCTAATTGGAAGCCCACACCCAGAGGTGAACAGTGGTTCTGGATTCAAAAGTACAGGAATATACACTGAGCATGTGTCTATGTGCATGAAATAAGCTGCAGTCTGTAGTGAGGCACAGTCTGGGTGTGTGTTTGCAGTCTCATGCTAACTAACCCCAACAGACACTAATAAACCTGGGTCTCTAAACACATTTCTAGACTGCCAACTAAACACCTAACTACTTGCACTACAAATACTTATGGTTCATATAACCGGTTAAAGTCAGCACAATCTCAATTTTCAATGCACTTACAGTGAAAGCCTATGGGGCATAGCCACTTAAGTGTATAGCCTCACTTAAACATGTGACAAAAATGTGTTCTATGTTTTGAAGTCACAATAAAACTGAACAAATCTTTCCTTCCATATTTTTTTTAAAAAGAAAAAAAAAAAATGTAGGCAAGGTTCATGGTTCATGGTTCTATCCATCAGCTGTCAACTGGATTTTGAGATGTGAGCATTGCACTCAAAAATGAATGCGAGCTTGCAGTTAATTGTGGAGGTGCAGGGTTTAAGAGGACTAAATGCTCAGAGAAGTCTGGCATACATCACCAGAGAGTCTGTCGATATCACCGTAAGATCGAGTTATGACATTTTGATTAAACAAGGTAAAAATAATAATAACATAAAACAGAAACATATACATGAACGAATCGCTCACAATAAGATCTATAATATGCATTAATCTAGATAAGATTTTCGTTTCATACCAACTGTTTTAATTACTCTTCTTTTTTAGTCACATTTTATTTTGATAGCCCACTTTAGACATTCTACTAACTACAAGTAACTTTGGAACTACATGTCAACTAACTCTCATTACAGTATTAGTAGACTTAGGTTAAGGTTAGGTGTTAGGGTTCTGGTTAGTAGAATAAGTTGACATGTAGTTGCAAAGTTACATACAGTCAGTATAATGTCTGTTTGGGGAACATCAAAATATAGTGTTAGCAGATATTAAGCAGACCGTCTACTAATACTCTAATGACTGGTAGTTGACATGTTTTTGCACAGTTTCTTATAGTTAGAAGAATGTCTAAAGTGGACTATTTAAATTAAGTAGTACCTTTTTTACTGACATCTAAATATCCTTGAAACAAGATAAATTTATTTGAGAAGCAACACTGTATTTTATTAAAGTCCCCCTGTAGTCAATAATTGTACCCCTTAAAACTCCTTTGATTGCCAAAATGACACATTTAAACGTTTTTTTCCTGTGAATTTTTTTTATTCATGCCTTAAAATAGCTTGAAAATGTAACTACACCCTTGCTTCATTTAGTATATGCGGATTCATGAATATGCAAATTAGCCCCGCCTCCACTCACTCATACAGGCTCGTCTACAAGTCAATGTATCAGAATGGTAATGCGTTTTATGCACTGCTCTTTACAACATCAGATACACAACGGTAATTAATATGATTAGCCTTTGGCTTGACTATGTTATCAAAAAGAGATTTTAAGTCCATGTATATATTAGATATTTTAACTAGCAAACAAGACAAAAATATAGCTCCGAGCAGCAATTATCAATTTCCTTTAAGCATATGCGTAAAAAGGTATTGTGTTTTCATTAGCAAGTCTGGAAAAGAACATTTACAGCCAATGCAGGCAATTTACCATAGGAAATATATGGTTTTTAAAGATTTTTAACAGTTATCGAGGTTAAGCCAAAAACCTAGTTCGCAAGTTTTTTTTCTCTAATTTCCAATATGTAACGAACGATTCGATTGACAACGGCGGTCCTAGAGGCAAAGTTGCTCAGAATGAGGAGTTCTACCATGTGCAGGGTTTTTCCTGTATAGGGAATTAAGAGACGGCTGCCTTCAAATTTCGTGCCACCTCCGTCTCAGAAACCTATTTTCACCGACACTGTGTCTGTGTCAATTCTCGAATTGTTCAATAGTGATGCGTGGATCGTTGTTATATAGATAATCCACAGGTCGGGCGGGCCAAGCAATAAAAAAAAATAACATTCCAATGAATTGCAGGTGGATGAGAGATAAATCATTAATGCGTTGATTTTAATAAAGACACGGAAGGTGCGTCACTCTTTTACTTTCGTTTTCAACATAGTGATGTCCGGTTTGTGAAATTGGACTGAATCGTTAAAAACAGTTTGTGTCTCGAGCCAGTGCTTATCTACAAATTAGGCTACTAAATTACTCCCTTTCGGAGTATTTCTCTTTAGGGAAAACCAATCAAGGAAAACATATGCCTAGAGCACCTCCCAGTGGTCATTATATAAAACACGAAGGAAAAACCCTACATGAGATATTGCTTTATAACTTAATTTTAATACACAAGCTTAACAGAAATTATTCGGAGTGTTTTCCAACAATTATGTAACGAAACAGTGACAATTTAAGTTTGAAGGGAGTAAAGCCTGTGTTTAGGCTATTAAGGAAATGTAATTTTGCCAAAGAAGAACTTTTATTTTAAATAAATATTAATTTAAAAGCAGCCTACTGCAGTGTGATATGTTACCATATCATTATGCTTAAGACTGAGAATTCGAACAATTGTAATGTGATGATCAGGTGCAGATATCTAAATCAGAGAATATCATAGGTTCGGGCAGCTGACGGGTGGATGATTTAATTTTTAACAGCGGATTCAGGTGATGTTAGAGCTGATCCGCACATCTCTAGCGCACAAGCCCTAGGGTCCCCTTTAAAGCTCAGGTGAAAGTCAGTGCACAGACGAGGTCCACCCTCCACAGTCTCACAAAATACTGTGGGGAAAACTGTATATGATAGTGTTCTCGAAATACAAATCGAATTATCTTATTAAAATACATGCTTGTAAAATGTATTTTCTTCAGCTGTGATCAGAATTTTACCACCTCTGCCTTGTTTTGAGCCAGGAAAAACCCTGCATGTGGTATAAAGGTTGTGGCGTGTGCGAAAAATTGCGTGGTATACAATCCTTTACACACGTGAAAAACTTGTCTTTTGAATTTCTCACAGGCCTCTAGGCCAGTGAGTCAAACAGGCCCAGTGTCAATCAGACTTAGGGTTGCATAGTTATAGCCATTTTTTATGTTTTTTCCATGTTATAACCAGTTGGCGAGTGCTTTTTCACGCGACCACATAATTAATTTTTACATGTGTGCCGAGTTTGGTGAAAATCTCTCATTCTGTTCATGAGTCATAGCCATTTTAGTAAAAGTAGCTCCGCCCACTTCAAACATTTTGGTGGCTCTTAGAGACCGTGAATCAAAATTTGAACTTTTTTTTTTTTTTTTTTTGATAATTATTGACTCAAGAGAATCTTGCTGCAATGGTTTGGTTCCGGTCAGGCCAAAAACCTAGGACTAATTTGCAAAAGTAGGTTTTTCAAAAAATTAGAAATACCCGAAAATTTCAAATCCGAGGCATGCATTTTGTCCGTCTTGAGCCAAGGATTCCAGCGATATAAGACACTTGACCCTATTCCTATGAGTGATTTCGTATTTTTCATCGCTGTAGCGCCCCCGTCAAGCCAATCAGGGTGAGCCCTGTTGTAGACACTGTGAGTTCTACCAGCCCTCAAAGTTTCAAGTCTCTATGTGCTTGAACCCCTAATAATACGATTTTCCAGTCTGCAGTTGGCGACAAATAACCAGAAATTTGACTGTCTAGAACATTAGACTGTGTCAATTTGACAAATATTACCAAAATATTCAAATAACACATTTAAACACACATTTTTATATGCATGAATTATATAACATTTTACAAAAACATTAACATCATATTTCTGCTTTTTAACCTTCTGGAACTGCCACATTGACAATGTAAAATGCATTAATGTTTTTACAAAATGAGTGATAAATTGTTTACTTTTGTAATTGGCAACATACCACAGTGAAAAAAAAATTTAAAAAAAAAGAAAGAAGACCACATGTTCTCTGATTTATTCTGCTCTTTCCTCAAAGTTGAGAAACTAGACTGCGTGTGAACTATTCTAAGCCATAGTTTTATCTCTTTTTTTAAGGCTGTCGCCTTGACATTTAGATATAAAGCACAGTATGTAGTACTTCTGTTCAGTCATTTATGTACACAGCATTAGAGAAAACTGCCACTGAGGCGGTTCTCGTGCCTGGAATACTAACAAGCCAGTCTACCTATGCCATTAGGATAGTTTATTACCACTAAAACCCTTGGCTACATCAAGAGCCGGGAACAATCTGGATGCCATCCAACAGATGTTTGGGTGAAGGGGACGTAGGGGACGAAGGGGACGTGACCTTACCATGCTGAATATATGGGAATTAAATGTCTATCAGCATTGATCAATTGTGTAAATCAAAATCCAGGGGCCACTTTAAGCACTCCAAAGACATGAAATACCACCCCCCCCCCCCCACCTCACTGTCTGCTCTTAGTAGATGGTTGCCATCTTGGGGAAAAAAAGGATCCATTTAAATGTTCTGAAGAAACCAGATGACTTTCGGCCATTTGGCCGTGAGCCGTTATTCATTAATTTAGCTGGAATAGGCCTCACCCACTGTCTAACTGGGGCATGGAAAAGAAAACACAGACTTCATTAAAACTTTAGTATGATCAACAAGCGTTCTAATCAACACTGAACATCAAAATAAACTAACCCAGAATATTTGATTCATTTCATATGGGGGAAGGTTTGACAGCATGCCAGATGTTTGTTAATCTGAATTCCAAATATAAAAGAGAAGAGCCATAAATAAATAAAAAGAATAATTCTAAAGTTACAGACAGTTGAAATTATAGCTGGTGAAATTGACAGAAAGTGTCTTTTAGAAAAGTTTCTCATCTCAGAACTGCATCTTCCAACTTTTTCAATAAAATGTTATGAGTTATGATGTTTTTGTTGTGATGACTGGGTTGTAAAAAAGCAATAATTGACAATGGGCAGTTGAATTAATGGAAAATAATGCACCACACTCAAGGTGGTTATATACACAAGTTGTTTGTATTATAAAAAAAAAAAAGATACACTTGATACAAAGATACGTTTGCAATATACATCATGTGTCACGTGATCATTCTGTGATACTTTTGTGTCTTTTTAAAAACCTCGATGCTGGATGCTATTCACTGCCATTATATGGATAATATAATACATTGAATATTGTGAAATATTTAAAAAAATGTTAATAAAATAAATGCATCCTGGGTGAGCACATTAAAGAAATCTTACCTACCCTATTGAGCACAAACTTTTGAACTAATTATATAATAGGAAGGGAAAGGGGCATTGGGATTGGGACATGATTCAAGCCGGACTGCGTCAATTTTTAAAATTTTAAACATAAGCCGAAAAACATTTCCACCGGACAATTTGTCCCAGGAACTTTTCCCAGTTCCCGCTGGATTTCGTCCTCCGCGTATAAGCTTAATAAAACCTGAACCTTGTCGTTGGTCCATCAGTCGTATTTTTTTAAACTCCATTGTTGATTCAAATAGTAAACAACTCTTACAGCACGCACCGCAACAGACTTTTAAAAATGGTGGTTAAAATAAAATGCTGCGTGGAGTCAACCAATCAAAATGCTGCGTGAACTCAACCAATCAGCATGTTCAGCGCCCAAGTCCCACCCCCGAAAGTTCTTTAAACTTTGAAAAAGTACTACCTCGTGAGCAGGGACTTTCTGAGGGGGAGATTTTTACCCGGAACTTCATTTAGACCCAGGTCCCTGTGGTCGAAACACACAGAGTACCCAAGTTCCTGCGGTGGAAACGCGGCTATACATATTCAATGCATCAGAATGGAGCAATTTTGAACCCTAGATAAAGTGTGGGAACAGTGTGCACATCAGTGCTAGCATACCTGTGGCTGGTCTGATCAAATCCATGATGACCGAATCAGCACCCTTGGTGTAGACGGTGATTTGCTCAGTCAGCGGGTGTTTTACCACCACTGACATCCTCTTTCTTGTGGAGTCAAACCCCAGTGTGTGCAGAAGCTCGAAGCTTAGCTTGCCCAAGTGTGGAAGTTCCACAGTCACCTGATCCGGTAAACGTCCAACGAGAGCACACTTATAGGCCCGAGCTGCATAAACCAGAGCTGCCTCATCCGGTGACTCCGCCTCATATCTGAGCTCGCATTCATCTTGAGCCAAAGTTTTTGTTTTATCAAAGTTGGGTGGGACGGGGCTGAAGGCATGCTGCAGGTCATTCTCCGGACGCCGCTTCTCGTTCAGCTTGGTGAGCGTGCTCTCGGCTGAGGGGGAGGACAGCATGCTGCAGCCCACTTTATGGGAAGACGAGCGGTTGGTGGTCAGACTGGAGGAGCTACTGCTGTTGGAGCCAGAGGTCAGGCGGCTTGGAGTGAAGCGCTTGATGAAGTCCTCGATGGTCTTCACTGGAGACTTCAACTCGTAGCGACGTACCTTGATAAGATCCAAGGAAATGTTGTCAAAATAAAACTCCTAAAATATTTCTGTACGACTGAGCCACTTTAATAAGTCATGCAACAGTTGTTTTTTTAATATGGCAGCCAAACTGGGAAGATGATTTGTAAATCATTCCA
Source organism: Coreius guichenoti (assembly GCA_039654105.1). Classification (NCBI taxonomy): domain Eukaryota; kingdom Metazoa; phylum Chordata; class Actinopteri; order Cypriniformes; family Gobionidae; genus Coreius; species Coreius guichenoti. Next base: position 30,019,961 of record CM077180.1, on the reverse strand, counting down.
TAATAGAAGACAAGGAATGTTTTTATCTCACATACGATGACCCTAAGAAGTATTTGAATACTTAAGCATACTTAACACATGAATTCAGTTGGTTTTAAACTAAATATCAAACCAAGTGGCATTTATTTTAAATGAAAGATACTCTTACACAAGATGATTTAAGAAGTATTATTTATTAAATCATTAAATAATAGATTTACAAAAAAAAAAAAAAAACTGTGAACTGACTTTGTATATCCACTAAAAATCACTTTAAGATCAGCTGGTTAAAAGTAATTGCAAAAATGAGAAGAGCTAATAACAATCAGGATACTACATGGTTTGTTATTTTGTAATCTAATGCAGTGGCATTCTTGAATTTTAAGTCTATAAACACTCAACACAAAGACTTCAATACAAGAGTCAATACAAAAGGATGAATTACAGCAATTACAGTATTATCAGGCATCGATTTTATTAAACACTAAATGCAAATCACTCAGTTTAAGCTCAGATTTGTATCATGAAGGGAGGAGAAGTCTTTGATTGCAGCATCAACCTGAACTTACATGCACACTTTTAAAAGTAAGTAAAAGTATTTCCTGATGATTGAATGGCAACAGACAGGGTGGGTTTTGGGGGAATCTTATGCCATAAATTTGCAGAGGGTAAAGATTACACAATAAAGGACAGGCCACACATCTTTAGTGCAGAAACAGGAAGTTGCTCCTATTCTACATAGCAGAAAACCACAGGAAGTGAACTGCGACCAAACCACCACATTCACAGTCAGAACTGAGGTAAAATATGGTGTGAATGTCAGTTCCAGTTAATTCCTGGTGGTCTGTTTGCTAGGGATGTGCAAAACTAGCCGATTAAATGATACTGCTGCTGCTAGTATCTTTTTTTTTTTGCACATTTAGGGGCAGATTTACTAACAGCTTGCACAAGCGCAAACCATCTTTTGGCGCTAAAAAACTACTATCAGCATTTACAAAAGACACGCAGTGAAAATTTAGCGCTGAAAAGGCGTGGACAATTATTTTTATATTGCATATGCATTTGTAGGAGGTCCCCTTTCAGACGCAAAATTGATTTTTGACACAGACGCGCCATTATTTACTGCCCAAAAAAGCCGGTCTTAAACCAGTCACTAATTTGCGCTGCTCTTGGTAGATTGTGTTGGTCATTATGGAAATGATCTGGCTGCGTCTGTATTTTTAATTTGCGCTTTTTTTTGGAATTTTTAAATTGCCCTGTTTAGTAAATCTGGCCCTTTATGTTTTGCTTTATATTTTTACAAAGGCTGTGTTTAAATTATCATCAACTTAGTGTAACATTTTAAAATTTATATTTATATTTATATTTATATATATATATATATATATATATATATATATATATATATATATATATATATATATATATATATATATTTATTTATATATATATATATATATATATATATATATATTTATATATTTATATATTTATATATATATAAAAAACCATGGACCACAAAACCAGTCATAAGGGTCAATTTTTTGAAACTGAGATTTATACATCTTCTGAAAGCTGAATAAATAATTTGTTAGGATAGGATTTAAAAAATCTAAATATTGAGAAAATCGCCTTTAAAGTTGTCCAAATGAAGTACTTAGCAATGCATATTACTACTAATAATACATTTTTGATATATTTATGGTAGGAAATTTACAAAATATCTTCATGGAACATGATCTTTATACATATCCGGTAACACTTTATTTTACAGTGTCCTTGTTACATATGTTACATGTACTTACCATAGTAATAACAGTAAATTATGCATTATTATATGCAACTAACCCTAAACCAAACCCTAATCCTACCCTAACCCTATAGTAAGTACATAATAAGTTACTAAATATTACCCCGTACTTAAATATATAATTACACTGTAACAATGACACCTTAAAATAAAAAGTGTAACCTAATATCCTAATGATTTGTGGCATAAAAGAAATCGATAATTTTGACCGATATAATGTATTGTTGGCTATTGCCACAAATATACCCGTGCGACTTATGACTGGTTTTGTGGTCCAGGGTCACATATTATTTTGAAAAGTGTATATCTGGAGCAAAAATCACAATCATTTTATTTTGATCTCCTATATAACAATTTAGCTTGCTTATAGGCTTGTTATACTACCGGTTATAAGGGACAATACGGTATGAAATTTTATATCGGATTAAAAAAAAAAAAAACAAAAAAAACATTATGAATGATACTTATTTGACACTTAAACAGTTGCTATATCAACATCCTAACAATGAGAATACACTTAAATAATGTAATGTATAGTTGTCAGTACACGTCAAGCTTTTCTTGCGATTTTGCCTCCCGTTACGTGTACAGTTATATGGACTAACTTTTATTTGAGGAAATTTGTTAATAATAGGCTATTAGGTTTGAACTTATTGGTCCTGTACTGCCTATTGATTCAGCTGATTTGAATAAATATGTTGATAATGTCTAATGTTGCTTAAGTTTAATATAGAATGATCATAATGCAAGGCAAGCACATCACATATACCTGACCTATTTTAGCGGCAATGAGTATGGGATTTAACTGTTCATAGATGAAGTAGTCTATTTCAAATGGATCACATATACAGTCTGTCTCCGGGGGGGCGGAGGGTGGGTTTCCGTTAAAATGTTAATGAAATGATTAATTGTGCGCATCCCTACTGTTTGCTTACCTTCTGTCTGGGTTGATTGGGTGAGGACACAACAACAGTGTTGCAGATAGTGAGGGCGATGAAAAAGTCGAAGATGTCACACAGGTCAGGGGGGATCTGGTTTAGGGGCTGACTGTGAAAACGCATGAACTCCATTTGACTGCTACATTCATTGACCTTGTCCATGAGCTGGGGATCTGGAGTGATGTCCTTCTCCTGTCAAACAAATAAAATAAAAATTGAAAAAATGAGTAAGCATTGGGTTACTGAGCAATACAAGCTTAATGTGGAATGGAAGCACTTTCTAACCATAGGACTGCTGAAGGCAGTGTGTTTGGACAGAATGCTGGCCCGTTTGGCTTCGGCTCTGCTCCCAGTGCGCCGGTGAGATTTGGTGCTCTGTGATCGCAACACCACTTTTCCGCTCTGGTGACTGGTGACGCTGTCCCGCCGTGGGAGAGTTCCACCATGAGATGTACAGTCCTCCTCCTCTGAATCCACCTCCTGGTACATAGCAAGCCTCCTCGCTGTGGGAAAGACACGTTGTTAGACTGTCTGAAACTTTTGGGCTTCATGGATTCATCCTAAGGCTTTTCTTCATACTAATCCTGTATTTGAATGGTCTACTTAGGGCACAGGCTGTAGAGGGAGTGAACCACCAATACATTTAATTAAATTATATATTTATTATTTATTAGGGCTGCTAATGTTGCATGTTAATTTAGAAGCATAAGCTATGATATAGTATTTATGTAAGATTTTTAATGCTTTTAAAAGAGGTCTCTTATGCTCACCAAGGCTGCATTTATTTAAAAACAGTAATATTGTGAAATATTATTACAATTTAAAATAACCGTTTCCTCTTTTAATATACACTCACCTAAAGGATTATTAGGAACACCATACTAATACTGTGTTTGACCCCCTTTCGCCTTCAGAACTGCCTTAATTCTACGTGGCATTGATTCAACAAGGTGCTGAAAGCATTCTTTAGAAATGTTGGCCCATATTGATAGGATAGCATCTTGCAGTTGATGGAGATTTGTGGGATGCACATCCAGGGCACGAAGCTCCCGTTCCACCACATCCCAAAGATGCTCTATTGGGTTGAGATCTGGTGACTGTGGGGGCCATTTTAGTACAGTGAACTCATTGTCATGTTCAAGAAACCAATTTGAAATGATTCGAGCTTTGTGACATGGTGCATTATCCTGCTGGAAGTAGCCATCAGAGGATGGGTACATGGTGGTCATAAAGGGATGGACATGGTCAGAAACAATGCTCAGGTAGGCCGTGGCATTTAAACGATGCCCAATTGGGACTAAGTGGCCTAAAGTGTGCCAAGAAAACATCCCCCACACCATTACACCACCACCACCAGCCTGCACAGTGGTAACAAGGCATGATGGATCCATGTTCTCATTCTGTTTACGCCAAATTCTGACTCTACCATCTGAATGTCTCAACAGAAATCGAGACTCATCAGACCAGGCAACATTTTTCCAGTCTTCAACTGTCCAATTTTGGTGAGCTCGTGCAAATTGTAGCCTCTTTTTCCTATTTGTAGTGGAGATGAGTGGTACCCGGTGGGGTCTTCTGCTGTTGTAGCCCATCCGCCTCAAGGTTGTGCGTGTTGTGGCTTCACAAATGCTTTGCTGCATACCTCGGTTGTAACGAGTGGTTATTTCAGTCAAAGTTGCTCTTCTATCAGCTTGAATCAGTCGGCCCATTCTCCTCTGACCTCTAGCATCAACAAGGCATTTTCGCCCACAGGACTGCCGCATACTGGATGTTTTTCCCTTTTCACACCATTCTTTGTAAAGTCTAGAAATGGTTGTGCGTGAAAATCCCAGTAACTGAGCAGATCGTGAAATACTCAGACCGGCCCGTCTGGCACCAACAACCATGCCACGCTCAAAATTGCTTAAAATCACCTTTCTTTCCCATTCTGACATTCAGTTTGGAGTTCAGGAGATTGTCTTGACCAGGACCACACCCCTAAATGCATTGAAGCAACTGCCATGTGATTGGTTGATTAGATAATTGCATTAATGAGAAATTGAACAGGTGTTCCTAATAATCCTTTAGGTGAGTGTATTTTAAATGTAATTTATTTCTGTGATAGCAAAGCTAAATTACAGCCATTACGCCAGTCTTCAGTGTCTTATGATCCTTCAGAAATCATTCTAATATGCTGATTTGGTGCTCAATAAAAGCATTTCTTATTTTTGTGCTGCTTAATATGTTTGTGGAAACCACAAAATGTTTCCCTAATTTTTACTCTTTGACAATTCAAAAGTTAAAAAAAAACAACATTAATTTGGAAGAGAACTTTTGTAACATTAAAAATGTCTTTACTGAGCAATGTAATGCATCCTTGCTGAATAAAAGTATTAATTTTTTTCATAAATAAATCTGTAAATGATTAAAATTTTACATTCTACATTGATTGACAGCACTATTATTTATACAACATATAGCTCATTTACAGAGAATTCATGTTGTGTCCACATAACTACAATAGCCCTTGTGTTGGCACTGAAGACAGTGAGAATCCTAACCGTTGGCATCATGAGAGTACTCGACTCCTGCCACAGTACAACGGCGAAACACCATCTTGTTTTCTGTGAGTGTGCCGGTCTTATCAGAAAAAATGTACTGCATCTGGCCCAGGTCTTCTGTGATGTTCAGAGCCCTGCACTGGAGATGAGAGTCTGTTTCCTCATCATACAGCTCCATGTCCTGATGGATAAAGTACACCTGGCATATCTTCACTATTTCAATGGAAACAAAGAGTGAGATTGGGATCAGCACCTGCATAAGAGAGAATGAGAAATAGAGAGGTTTGGTGTAGATTCATAGGGTTATCATTTCAACTACCACTGAGCCTACAATAAGACAGGAATTTAAGGAACAGTTCATCCCAAAATTTTAATTGTGGCATTGTTTAATCGAACGGTTCCTTGAAAAATGGAATAGAATTGGAATTCTTCTACATAAGAGAATCTAAAGCATATTGCAACATTCCCCTCACACCACTTGCTATTCACCTGGAATACTATAATCATGGTCAGGAAGAGATAAATGGCTGAGACCACTGGAGATAAGTCTGTTCCTTCTGGGCTCAGGACGTCAAAGACGGGCCTCTTATCTCCGTACTGAAACATCCACAGGCCATGTCCTAAAGAAGGTTTCAGAGACAAATGCTTGACTATATAAAGCAGGTAAAATGGAACCATGGGTATTGTTATTTAAGAGACACTGAAGATGTTAAAGGAATCAAAAATGTTCAAGGAAACCAAAAACAGTTAAACCGCTGCTTCCTCTCCAACGCTTCCTCAGGTCAGATACATTCATCAACCGCAGTAGGAGTTTTTTTTATCATGGTAACAGGCACTACAATGTAATTATTTTTGCTTAAAATGCAATTAAAAAAGGTTTATATAATGAATAAAAAGACTGTCCCAAAATAGACATTACCACATGCTTACTTGACTTCATCTTGTTTGATTATTTTTTGTTTTTATTTGGGACTTGATGGATGCAAAAGATTATTCATAACAGATGAATCTGGCAGCTTCACATGATGTAACAGTAAGACTCAAAACAGTAACTAACAGTACAGTAACTAATATTATACAGATAGTTCTGACTCTGATGGGATGAGCCACATTTAAAATAGCCGATATAAACTCAGACATGAAAATATGAATAGCTTACAATACTACATTTTCTAGAAAAAAAAAAAAAAAAAAACAGTATTGATGTAAAGTGTTACATACCAATGGCGGAAAAGAGGCACATGACTAGGAGGATAATGACACACCAGAATACGTCTACGTTCATCTGCCGCTCAAGTTTGCTGCGTTTGTAACGAGGGCCGTTGTTGTTCAGCATTGCTTTCGTCTCATGACCTGAGAATCAGTACAAAGCACAACATTTTTGTAAAGATAATGTGAGCTGTACCAGTTAGATGATCAATCACTTAATTTTTGTATATTTGTAATTTTTGTATATTTGTAAAACAATATTTGTATGTACAGGAAACCAAGTAAAATGCACATTTTGACAAACTTGTTCTTTTTTGTGGTCTTAATAGCAGACATTTACCATATATTTATTTTTGCTTCTTTTCAAATGCCATATGTAAAGATTTTTTTGTATTTTTGTCACACATTAAAATGTGAAAAAAGTTAAAATATTAAAAAACCAAAATCCAAGATAAAAATAATACATAAAAAAAAAACTATAATAGATACTAATGATAATCATGAACCATTTCATTATATCTTAACATTTAACACTATTTACACAGATTTCCTTCACAAATCAATAATTTTGCTACTAATAAAGTTTAATCAGAAGTAATTTGTTACAAATTTGTCAGTGAATGACACGTGACGCATGAAGAAAATCAATGTAAATATCACTTTTGAACAAAATATTAAATGGCACGTTATTTCCAATAAAGCTGGAATTCCAGTGAAGCAGGGGAGTCTCAAGAGAAGCCAGGTTATCCTGGTATATCGATATGAAAAATCGGGTACATTTAGCAATATAGCGGGCGAATTATGTATATGATGTATATTACAATGTTATGATGAGTATGCCTTTCTCCACTGACATTCTAAGTTGTTCAAAGCGTTTCTAAGGATGCTGATGTTTAGAAGGCAGCTGTCTGACTCTGAGATGGTGAATGGGAACATGGTTTGTGTAACATTAGCAACACATTATTAGCTGTTTGATAACGTAGTCAAGCAAAAGGCTTATCATATTAATTACCGTTATGTGTCCGACGTTGTAAAGAGCGATAACGTGCCGCGTTTACTACAGCGTTTAACTTTAGTAAAAGTTGACAGAGTGGGTCTCTGAGCTCGTGTGAGTGAGTGGAGGCGGGGCTAATTTACGTATTCATGAGTCCGCGTTTACTAAATGAAGCAAGGGTGTAGAGTTACATTCAAGCTATTTTAAGGCATGAAGATTTTTTTTCCATAGGAAAAACATTGAAATATTTCATTTTGGTGATCAAAGATGAGTTTTAAGGGATAAAATTATTGACTACAGGGGGACTTTAAACAATTCATAATTTGAGATGTGGTAGAAATGACACTGTAGTGTATTTCCAGTCCTGGTTTGGATAGAAGGAAGCGTACCTGCATAGATAACAATTCCTACAGCCTCCTCTGTGTTGCGGATGGTGCAGCCCCTAAGCAGCAGGTTGTCTTTGTATAGGCCGTCTCTCCTCCCATTGCGATGGATTCTGTCATATACACCACACAGGCTCATTCGTCACACTTATAACACAACATATCAGTGAGGACTATACATAATCTAGTTCCAATCTGAATACCTCTGTCCTCATTTGCTAGAACTTTACATTTGGAAGCCAACAACAATTACATATATAACCATACGTTTTGGATATTGCCAAGGGATATCCACATAATTCTGCGTCCCTTGATGTTGACCACATCGATCCATCATCGTTGACAGTCCACAGGGTTTCCCCCCAGGATCCCTCTTTCTCAGCACAAAATCAATAGAAAAGCCATGACCTCACTAAAACGGCTCTACACACAGGTAAAGCCCTAAGGCCAACTGGATCTCGCATTCAGTCAATGCAGCACTTTTTGTGAAACCCCAAAGCTGCGTCATAAAAGAACTGAGCACAGTGAAAAGATTCTCAGGATAAATGAGAGAGGAGTGGCAAGCAGGCGAGGAATGAAAACTTAAATCCAACGAGGCCTCAGATCCAAATGTTGCACGTAATTCCAACACCGGGAAAAAGTTCAAGAGGGCCCAGGGCTAAGCTTGCTGATAAAAATGGCGGCAAATGCAAATTAACTCACACTAAATGAGCGCTGAATGCTAAACACCTGTGGGGGGAGCTCAATAAGCTTTAATGCAAGTACTAATCCCAGTGCTAAATTAGGATTACATCTGTGAACTCTTCATTTTGTCAATTATCTGACACGGCCCCTGGCAAGTTTTTTTATCCCCTAGTAGTGCATTAATCTTTGATCTTTGCCCTGGTTTAAAGGCAGACCTGATATATTAGCTGTCTACATGCCCCATGCTGTCAATCACAGTTCTGGTTAAATTCAGAGCCATTGGTCTCTTTGTTAGCTTGCACCAAGGGGTCAATTTTTGGCTAGTCAAGCGGTCAAATTTTGGTCCAGTTAGCTGAAGCACTGAAGATCATTCAAATGCATATGTATTCTGACAAGCAACATATAAACTGCAAATATATAATTATGTTCTAGTAGATGTTTTACTAGTGTACAATTGTTTGGAGGGCTCGTAAAGGCGTATATTTACCCAAAAATGAAAATTACATCATTTACTTACTCTCATGTCATTCTAAACCTGTAAAACATTCTTTTTCTGCAAAACACACACACACACACATTCATAAAAACAAAATACATATAAAACACATCAAATTGTCAAAAAAAAAAAAAAAAAATTCAAAATTTGTCAATATAACGAAAGTCAATATTTTGGACATCACTGACTTTCATAATATGAACAAAAACAGTTTATACATTCTTCAAAATGTCTTCTGTGTTCTACATAAGAAAAGAAACAAAGTCATACAGATTTGTAGCAACATTGGAGGTGAGTAAATGATGATAAATTTCTTTTTTGGGCAAACAAACTCTTTTGTAATGAAGTAATGGACTGAAATGTTCTTCACTGTCTGCTGACTTTCACATCACAGCTCAGGGTAGCTGCGTATGAACCTGTTCGTGTGGTGTCATCAGTCAGTCAGCGATGTCATTTTTCTGCTGCACTAGAGTAAATATGCTGGCTTGAAGTGCACCTGGGAAACTCATACCTCTGAGTCAAGTATTCATTATGATTCACGCATTCAAGACAATGTTTCAAATCAACATGCCCCTTCCAACGTCGCAACTCGTGTATCAGCTAGAATTACGAGTTTTCCACTTGTAAATTCAAATTCGCTTGGCCATTCATGTGCTCGGAACTCTAAATTACAATATTTTTGACTCCACTTGAAGGGCATTCGTTGCATAGTATTTACCATTAAGGTGACTGGCACAAAACAACCTAGTTGCAGACATGCCTATGCCCTCCAGGTATTATCTCCTTAGCTTGCACTGCAAATATTCAGCAGCCGGGATGATACTGTATCTTAATGCAATAAGCTGTCGCTCCAATAAGGCACAGTCCTTGGCGCCCATCGTGCATTATGTTCCCCCTTTTGCTCCAGTAAGCCACTTTGTGGTAACTGGACAAAAAAGCTGGCAGCACACCAGAAGCATCTGTTCTCCATCATCCAGGGAAATAAATGTCATAATACTTCTGGTTCCTGTCAGCTGACTCACTGGCCCTGCTGTCATTACCATAACATGTGCAGCAGGTTTTCTTTTAAACACAGGAGATATACTTCAACCTGCCCAGCCTTGACTGGGCTAAAGTTCTTGTTTTACCACTGCTACAGCAGTCTGCTTGAATATATTATGAATGCTAATCCCAAACCTATGACCTGTATGCATTAGCCATCATTTAAGACTACAAGATAAACAGAGAATAATCTTAATCCACACTTTGAAAGTCTAAACACCAGATTAACAAGCCTTTTTAAAAAGTGAAAATACAAGGAATGCATGGATCATTCTATGAAACAGGTGCATTTTACAGTTTGATAAAGTGATTAAAAGAACAATTTCGTAGGATATTAAACATTTCATCAAATAAATGTGTTTATACTGTCAGAAGAGTAACAGGGTTGGCTTCTCAGAATTGAATGATGATTTCTCTACAAATATCAACTTTCAATGATCAATTTACTATAGCATGGCAATAGACCAATATCATGGAAACAGGGTTGACATTTTAACCTTACTCAAAATCATAACACAACATAAGATAAATTGATAAACCTATCCTTGAAGAATTCACTTCTTGAAAACAATGATTTTATCCTTTAATTTAGTCATTTTTTTATTTATAGAATAGTACATACAAAAAGGGAAAAAATATGACTAACAGTGAAACACATAACCTGGGGACACAACTTTAAGCCTTATTAACTAATTAAACCCATCTACTGAAATATGCGAGTATACAGTGGGGAAAACAAGTATTTGATACACTGCCGATTTTGCAGGTTTGCCCACTTACAAAGCATGTAGAAGTCTGTAATTTTATCATAGGTACTCTTCAACTGTGAGAGACGGAATCTACAAACCCGATTCCAAAAAAGTTGGGACACTGTACAAATTGTGAATAAAAAAGGAATGCAATAATTTACAAATCTCATAAACTTATATTTTATTCACAATAGAATATAGATAACATATCAAATGTTGAAAGTGAGACATTTTGAAATGTCATGCCAAATATTGGCTCATTTTGGATTTCATGAGAGCTACACATTCCAAAAAAGTTGGGACAGGTAGCAATAAGAGGCCGGAAAAGTTAAATGTACATATAAGGAACAGCTGGAGGACCAATTTGCAACTTATTAGGTCAATTGGCAACATGATTGGGTATAAAAAGAGCCTCTCAGAGTGGCAGTGTCTCTCAGAAGTCAAGATGGGCAGAGGATCACCAATTCCCCCAATGCTGCGGCGAAAAATAGTGGAGCAATATCAGAAAGGAGTTTCTCAGACAAAAATTGCAAAGAGTTTGAAGTTATCATCTACAGTGCATAATATCATCCAAAGATTCAGAGAATCTGGAACAATCTCTGTGCGTAAGGGTCAAGGCCGGAAAACCATACTGGATGCCCGTGATCTTCGGGCCCTTAGACGGCACTGCATCACATACAGGAATGCTACTGTAATGGAAATCACAACATGGGCTCAGGAATACTTCCAGAAAACATTGTCGGTGAACACAATCCACCGTGCCATTCGCCGTTGCCGGCTAAAACTCTATAGGTCAAAAAAGAAGCCATATCTAAACATGATCCAGAAGCGCAGGTGTTTTCTCTGGGCCTAGGCTCATTTAAAATGGACTGTGGCAAAGTGGAAAACTGTTCTGTGGTCAGACGAATCAAAATTTGAAGTTCTTTTTGGAAAACTGGGACGCCATGTCATCCGGACTAAAGAGGACAAGGACAACCCAAGTTGTTATCAGCGCTCAGTTCAGAAGCCTGCATCTCTGATGGTATGGGGTTGCATGAGTGCTCTGAAAGGTATATCCAAGTTCTAGAACAACATATGCTCCCATCCAGATGTCGTCTCTTTCAGGGAAGACCTTGCATTTTCCAACATGACAATGCCAGACCACATACTGCATCAATTACAACATCATGGCTGCGTAGAAGGAGGATCCGGGTACTGAAATGGCCAGCCTGCAGTCCAGATCTTTCACCCATAGAAAATATTTGGCGCATCATAAAGAGGAAGATGCGACAAAGAAGACCTAAGACAGTTGAGCAACTAGAAGCCTGTATTAGACAAGAATGGGACAACATTCCTATTCCTAAACTTGAGCAACTTGTCTCCTCAGTCCCCAGACGTTTGCAGACTGTTATAAAAAGAAGAGGGGATGCCACACAGTGGTAAACATGGCCTTGTCCCAACTTTTTTGAGATGTGTTGATGCCATGAAATTTAAAATCAACTTCTTTTTCCCTTAAAATGATACATTTTCTCAGTTTAAACATTGTCATCTATGTTGTATTCTGAATAAAATATTGAAATTTGAAACTTCCACATCATTGCATTCTGTTTTTATTCACAATTTGTACAGTGTCCCAACTTTTTTGGAATCGGGTTTGTAAAACAAAAATCCAGAAAATCACATTGTATGATTTTTAAATAATTATTTGCATTTTATTGCATGACATAAGTATTTGATACATCAGAAAAGCAGAACTTAATATTTGGTACAGAAACCTTTACAGATTACAGAGATCATACGTTTCCTGTAGTTCTTGACCAGGTTTGCACACACTGCAGCAGGGATTTTGGCCCACTCCTCCATACAGACCTTCTCCAGATCCTTCAGGTTTCGGGGCTGTCGCTGGGCAATACGGACTTTCAGCTCCCTCCAAAGATTTTCTATTGGGTTCAGGTCTGGAGACTGGCTAGGCCACTCCAGGACCTTGAGATGCTTCTTACGGAGCCACTCCTTAGTTGCCCTGGCTATGTGTTTCGGGTCGTTGCCATGCTGGAAGACCCAGCCACAACCCATCTTCAATGCTCTTACTGAGGGAAGGAGGTTGTTGGCCAAGATCTCGCGATACATGGCCCCATCCATCCTCCCCTCAATACGGTGCAGTCGTCCTGTCCCCTTTGCAGAAAAGAATCCCCAAAGAATGATGTTTCCACCTCCATGCTTCACGGTTAAGATGGTGTTCTTGGGGTTGTACTCATCCTTCTTCTTCCTCCAAACACGGCGAGTGGAGTTTAGACCAAAAAGCTCTATTTTTGTCTCATCAGACCACATGACCTTCTCCCATTCCTCCTCTGGATCATCCAGATGGTCACTGGCAAACTTCAGATGGGCCTGGACATGTGCTGGCTTGAGCAGGGGGACCTTGCGTGCGCTGCAGGATTTTAATCCATGACGGCGTAGTGTGTTACTAATGGTTTTCTTTGAAACTGTGGTCCCAGCTCTCTTCAGGTCATTGACCAGGTCCTGCTGTGTAGTTCTGGGCTGATCCCTCACCTTCCTCATGATCATTGATGCCCCACGAGGTGAGATCTTGCATGGTGCCCCAGACCGAGGGAGATTGACCGTCATCTTGAACTTCTTCCATTTTCTAATAATTGCGCCAACAGTTGTTGCCGTCTCACCAAGCTGCTTGCCTATTGTCCTGTAGCCCATCCCAGCCTTGTGCAGGTCTACAATTTTATCCCTGATGTCCTTACACAGCTCTCTGGTCTTGGCCATTGTGGAGAGGTTGGAGTCTGTTTGATTGAGTGTGTGGACAGGTGTCTTTTATACAGGTAACGAGTTCAAACAGGTACAGTTAATACAGGTAATGAGTGGAGAACAGGAGGGCTTCTTAAAGAAAACTAACAGGTCTGTAAGAGCCGGAATTCTTACTGGTTGGTAGGTGATCAAATACTTATGTCATGCAATAAAATGCAAACTAATTATTTAAAAATCATACAACGTGATTTTCTGGATTTTTGTTTTAGATTCCGTCTCTCACAGTTGAAGAGTACCTATGAATTTAAAAACAAAAAAAAACAAAAAAAAACACAGACCTCTATATGATTTGTAAGTAGGAAAACCTGCAAAATCAGCAGTGTATCAAATACTTGTTCTCCCCACTGTATATAGAGAGAATAAAGACTAAATGCTAACTTTTGTTCTCATCAAAATGTGTATATTTACAGATGCTTTTATACATTTAGAAAAGTATCTGTAGTAACACTTATTTATATTGGGTATTTACTGTAACAACAGTTGATGCCAAATTTTAATGAGGGTCACAAATGGCACTCGTTTTGTAGAATGACCCTTAAAATATAATTTTTGCATCCATCTAAAACATTTCCCATACTTCAACAGCAGCATGGCAGCATTATTTATAGCCTCCTTCCATCTACCAATATTAAACACTGACAAATAAAAGACTTTGTGACCCATTCCTACAGTTCTCCAACAGAGAACGCTACTGGTGAGAGGTAGAGTAATTGGGTAGAGTAACAGGGTTGAAAAGTCATAAGAATAATGCTGGAGTAAGAGAAATACACACCGTCTCTCCTTTACAAATATATTAAACAATCTATGTGGGTCACAAAATAACCATTCATCTGGTTATTTAAATCTCAAGAGCTAAATGGAATTTTAATCACTGCCAGCAAAACAAAACAATGGAAAGATCTGCTTCATCTAAATGGCATATGGCAGTGGTCTCAAACTCGGCTCCTGGAGGGCCACTGTCCTGCAGAGTTTAGCGCCAACCCTAATTAAACACCTGAATCAGCCAATCAAGGTCTTCAGGCTTACTTGAAACTTCCAGGCAGGTGTTTTGGAACATGTTGGAGCTAGACTCCGCAGGACAGCGGCCCTACAGGAGATGAGTTTGAGACCACTAGTTTATGGCTTAAAAAAAAATCATTTAATATAAAGAGTCCAAATTTCCAGATGGGATATTCTATTATTAGCTATACACACATATTGTTAGACATAAACTAATTTACAATACACATATATAACAAAAGACCATGCACACTGACATGACATTTCCATAACATTAATTGTTAATTACATTTTTTTCAAATGATTAGGTTGGCCAATAAATTATTAACCAATAATGTAAATGCCCCTAAAATGCAATAATGCATTTTACTTACATGTATCCACGAAATCTGTTGAGGTCATTGTTGGGCTTCTCACATTCAATAATGCTGTTGTACTTTAATGGGTCAAACTCACAGTCCTGCAAATGAAAAACATAATTGCAATTTGAGATCAGGGGCCGTATTCACAAAACATCTTAAGGCTAAAAGTAGCTCCTAACTTGCCGATTTAGGAGAAACTCTTAAAAATAATGGGCGTGTCAGTCCTAATTCTAAGAGTATTTCACAAAGCATTTTAGCGCTAAAACTAGCTCCTAAATCTGTGAAACGTTAGGATTAGTCAAGAGGACTCCTAAATCACTAAGACCAAATCACAAACAATCCTAATGGCTGTTGCAGACCTTTCTCCCCTTTCTCTCTTCCACTTCGCTTCCTGTCTACTCACTGTCCTATCATAATAAAAAGGCAAAAATGCCAAAAATAATATATCTTTATTAAATAAGTAAACAAATAAATAAAAAAGGAAATAATGTCTGATTACCTGTGGCAGTTGTTTCACGAGTTCACACTTACAAATGATTGGATCAAGTAAAAGAGTAAAATAAGCCTATTTGGCGTGCTGTCCGAGGGGATCGAGGGCTCCGAGCTCAGAATTTAGCGCAAACCCAGAGTTCTCCCCCGAATCCCCGGCTGGGCTGAGAGTGAGGAGTCGGTGGCGGAGGGATGCAGAAAGCTGTCGAGGTAACTAGGTGAGTTGGCTGTGTATAATATATATACTTGAGCTGATTAGATAGTGCTCCTCCTGAACTTTATTTATAAAACATAATTTGTCACTTGAATTCTGCAATCTCTCGAGATGAAGACATGTAAGAGGCTGACAATTAGCTGAACATATGCTTGTTTAATTAGTGACACTTAGCCTAGCTTTTAAAATCTTTATTTGAATATGGTAAAACAATTATTTTAAAATCTCTATTTGAATATGGCAACATTTTTATTTTAAAACCTTTATTTGAATATGGTAACATGATACCTCATTCTACAACATTTCTATGATTAAATAATTGACAGAGACCCCTCCCCTATCAGCCAATCACTGTGGCCATAGTTAGGAAGCGTGATGACATCATCCATAGCAACGAGGTCAACCCCGCCCTTACTCTTAGCTTAAGACTTCTCTCTATTCTTTAGTAAAAGTTGGTCTCAGCAGCTTTGGGAATAGGTTTTAAGAGAAAACTCTTAACTAAGAACTTTTACTGCTATTTAGGAGAACTCTTAGTGCTAAGATAAAATGTTTTGTGAATACAGCCCCTGAACCGTAAATCACCAGAATAATAAAAGATCTAAAGTTTTTAGAAATGATCACTGGATAGTTGTCATATATTCACCCTAGGGATGCACCGATCCGATAATCAATATACACAGTACTCCGTTGCAGGATTATTGGCATTGTTTTGGAATCGGGTATCGGTCAGACAGGGCTGATAAAAATCTGATACCACGCGTTACCCATGGTTGTTATTGTTAAGTGTTGAAATTTCTCTTCCCTTCGCAGCAGCTGCCAAATGTAATTCTCTATTTAGCATCTTCAAACAGCATGTCGCGTTCAGTTACAAGAGACAGCATGGTAAAACTCTCCAAGATGTTCCAATGTTCCCATTATTGTGCATAATCTGAACAAAGTTCTGGGCGTTTGTTTAAAACGACTGTATTTTGCTGGAGTTTATTGGTGATTCTGAATGGTTTGGTACTCACTATTGGATGAGAGGACTGGAGTAGAGGACTCAATATAACTCCTCATTCACACAGTAAATGCAAAACTCTGAGAGTATTACATCTGTCCAACAGTTTACTGAGCCTTTTTTATCAGTGTTTCTCACACACTCACACACACACACACACACACACACACACACACAATATATATTCTTTTTGTTCTCTAACTGTTATGAACTTTTCATTGCAGATCGAGGGTTTGCCCTTAAATCCACGATGCTTTAAGCACATCATCACGCATTCTGGATGCGTATAAGCACTGTTGTGCCGCTCTGTATTGGAGCCTTTTATACTATGATAGATTTGTAAAATAAAATACAATAATTAATATATTTATATTATTAATTTGTTATATATATCATATCTATCATGTCTGTACCATACATTCCAAAAGAAACGGCTTTTATTGGGCATATATTTATGTAGTACTATCACAAATGTATTGTTTATAAGAAGGTTGCCTGCTAACACATAGTAATTTGTAATTGCAGCTTTTAAAATCAAGATTTTACCAGATGTAGCAGTAAGACATCTAAACTTACATTAGCTATGTTTCCATCCACCCATTTTTATGTGCATTTTGGGATATCGCATTTAAAAAAAACAAACGTATGCACTCAAAAGGCATCTGAATGCAAGATAACATGACAGCGTTTATGCGTCTCGTCATTAATGATGTAGGGAAAAAAAGAGCCACAGTGGCTTTCCCAATTGAAGGAACTTCCATTTTTATGAAATATTTTGCTCCAATTTTTCAGGAAGTGACAATTTTGTTCTCTTGAACACATGGGATGAAACACTGCTTTATTCACAAATGTTTTACGTGATATTCCAATTTTGCGCATAAGGTAAATGCGCAACTGGATGGAAACAGCTATTGACTAGATTTTGTCATAGGCTACATCTATGCGTGTATGTGGGTGTGCTTGCAGTATCGGACATGAAAAAAAAAAAAAGTGGTATCGAGCCATCCCTAATTCACCTTCATGTTGCAAAATTTCAGTCTGTTCCTCACATAAATCTTAAGATTTTAGAAGACTTGGAATATATAGGGCACAAGCTTTAATGTCCCTTTTGTTGTATGAAACAATAGCAGCATGAATATTTTTGTTAGATTAAGGTCATTTTCTGGGGTGAACTATGTTTTAATATATACGGTTTCTTTTGCCAAACTGTTTTCAGATCTCTCTAATTGACATCTTAGGACGTAGCATATACAGGGTGAGCAGCGCCAAGGGAAATTAATATTTGGTGTGAATTGACTAAAGTTATCTCAGTGGGCAAACGCAGACCAGCTGAATACACACATCATCACATTAACTCTTCTTGACACCAGGATGCTTCTATTCAGTTCTTTACTCAACTTTCACAACAAACACTACACAGTCCTGAACACTCACCAGGTCGATAAAGCTGCGCACCACCTGCCTCTGTTTGAGGTTGGTTTCGCCGTCCAGTGTGGCCGTCTCGATGTGACACAGGCGGTCTGGGTCGCTGCTGCTGAGCAGAAGAACGTCCGCAGCCAGAATCTCATTGCAGCGCAGACGAATGAAGTCTCCGACACGTACCTCCTTCCAGTATTTCTCCATATACCGATTCTCACTCCTACAAAGGGCACAAGAAAACATTACTGTAAATGTAATTTACCCCGTATTGATGTAGCCAAGCAAAGAGGCTTTGTTATCTCACAGACACCACTGCTTCCCATAGGCATACATGCTTTTCAATATTGAATATTCAAATCATTAAAATGAATCCTCAAGTTGAGATTGACCTTACCATTTCTATGTTTGGGGTCTGAGACTCTAATGGTACGTGTTTAATATTATTATTACGATATAAATCTTACCAAACAAGTCTGACAAACATTTTTGGTTTTTGACTTATGTAGGATCTCATGCTAATACTGTATATGTTTGTAACAAAAACAGGATCTGAATCTGCTGTGTGGAAAGTTCTAATTCTGATCACATGGAGCCATGTAAGACACACTAAAGTTTAAGGTTAGGGGTTTTGAAAAGCCTTAGCAAGCATTACTAATATAAAAGGTAGAAAAAAAATGGCTGTAATTCTAGAAAGCCTCAGATTCATTCGAGATGATGGCACAGTAATAAAAGAGACCCAGACGTTGGTTAAAAAAAAAAATTCAGAACTTCATCAAGACAGAATGTGCATTTAAAAAAAAAAAAAAAAAGTACATGAATCTGTCTTTAGCCACTTTCACATAGCAATCCCGGAAAATTACCAGAATGACTTTATCGGTAAATACACAAACATGCTGTTCACACAATCAACAGCGTTCTGGCTTTTTACTGTTAAGAGACCATCTCAGCGCGCTTGGAAGTCGTACGTGTAATCCTCATTCTGCATTCGCACAGCATCATACTGGTAATTTACTGGTAATGTTACAACTTCCCTTACTGGTAAATTGCCAGAAACGATTTACCGGTATTTTTGAAAAGGTCATGTTCACACATGAGCTCTTCCCGGTAATTTACCAGTAAAGACTGTATGTGTGAAAGGGGCTTTTGTTTCCATTCAGAGAGCTGTGCTGAACCATCTAGAAACTCTAAAGACAAGGTGTTCAATTTTTACAATTTGATTTATTTACCATAAATGTATTTTGTCATTTGCCTCTGATGCTTCTGTTGTTTCCTGCATTAACAGTGAACATATCCGTAAGCACTGAAAGTGAAAAACAACAAGACCAATAAACTCCACACAGGACTGAACAATAAACAAACCACATCTGTGCCGTGTTCAAAAGTGGGAGTAGTGTTCATCATGGTCCAGGCCTAACATGATGGACAACATGACGCCTATTTCAGGAGGACAAAAATAATATTACAGGGCTTTGGCAAACATGGCTGCAGGGACTCTGGCTCTCTGAGACTGCTGCTAAACAAACCTTCCTTCTGTTTTTTTTCCCGCCCTTCCACACATAAGAGTGCTCTTTTACTGCCACAGAGAAACGTGGCAAAAAACCATAGTGCGACCTCTTACACAAAATTGGCTTCAATAGTTGTGTACAAAGTAGAGGAAGAACTAATTCTCCATGGTTTAAGAGGGAAAGAACAGGAGCAGTCACCTGTTGGCAAAGGAGGAAAGGTAAAAAGATGGCCACCAGAAGGTTTCTTCGAGTCTCTTGACGGATAATAATATTTGGTCACATAAATGACCACATTAAAAAACCCCTTACATTTTCATCTGTTACTTTTGCAATGCAGCTTGGAGGCATATACACTCCTGGGCCAAAAAAAAGAAAAAAAAAAGAAAAAAAAAAGAAAAAAAAAAAAAAAAAAAGGAAAAAGGGCCAAGCCCAAAATGGCTAAACACTAAGCTTTTACGGGCCCTATCATACACCCGGCTCAAAAGGTGTGACGCAAGTGTCTTTTGCTAGTTTCAGCCTGACGCAGTGATCATTTTCACGTCCAGCGCCACGTTTAAATAGCAAATGCACTCGCGCCCATTTGTTCGCCCATGAGCGTGCTGATCTGAAAACGAGGTGTGTTCAGGTGCATTGTTGGTGCGTTGATATTTTGAGGCAACAGAAAACAACGGCGCCACTGACCAACAAAAACCTGGTCTAAAGTCAATAGCGCAGTATTTTTTGTGTTATTTAAAGTGCGCGTTAGTAATATGTGCCTATAGGAGGGTGCACAACGCGCGTACACTCTGCTTATTACACACGTGCAGCAGCACACAAACATTTTTAAATATTCAAAATAAAAGGACTCCTCTTTCCGCTCGCAAATTCCACCATGTAAATAGCGAATCTGCCATGGTGCAAGCGCAACTGGCTTTTAAAGGGAATGGGAGATGAGATTCTGATTGGTTTATTGCACGTTATGCCCAAAACACAACCATGACTCATTAAGAGACTAGGTACAACCCTTTTGGACTGCGCCAACCATTTTTTCCGTTGTTAATCTAGCAAAAGTGGATTCGGACACGCCCTAAGTGCACCTGCGCCATGCGCTTCAGACCATGCGCTCAGATCATTAAAATAGGGCCCTAATTGTCTTAAATTATTGGTTAGGACATTAGTAAACTAAGCAAATGCACTACTTAAAATTGTTGTCTCAGAAAAACAAAGACAGAATTAAGATTTTGTCAGAATATGGAAAGTTGTGTGCGGAATGATGAATCACAATGAGAGTTGTGTGGGAATGCTCCAGAGCGGTGTCTTCGAAAATCTGCTGAGAAATATAATAATAAATGAATCTCTACCACAGTGAAGCAAGGAGGAAGAGGTGTCATTGTGGAGCCGTTTTAGCTGCTGTTTTTGGTGAGCTACTTCACTGTGAAAAGTCATTTAATGCTTTGGATTACAGCAGAATATTGAAGAATGGCTTGCTTCCCACAAATAAAAAGTTATCTAAAGAGGAATGATCAAATGTTATTTTTCAACTAGACATGCTTCTGCCCAAATTGCAAAGACAACCAAGAAGTGGTCCAGATTTATACCCTATAGTGAATATTTGGTCTCACATTAAACTCAAACGACCTGGGAGATATTTTTCAACTACTCATGAACTGTTTGAAGCCATTAACATTGAGTGGAACAACACTGACTCTTCTTCCTGTAAAAAGTTTGTATTTGTGAAATTATTGCTAATTTCCTGACCAGTGAGTTTTAGAGACAATTAAAAGACCACTAAATATTTTGCCATTTTTGGCTTGGACCATTTTTTCCCCCCAGTAGGGTAAATTACACACTTTACCTTAAAATCAACTCTGATTACAGGCACATGGCTTTGAGGGCCAGTAGTATCAGACAGTGTCCAGCTGTAAGTAGATAAACATGTCATTGAGAGGA
Source organism: Coreius guichenoti (assembly GCA_039654105.1). Taxonomy (NCBI): domain Eukaryota; kingdom Metazoa; phylum Chordata; class Actinopteri; order Cypriniformes; family Gobionidae; genus Coreius; species Coreius guichenoti. The sequence continues at coordinate 29,998,431 of CM077180.1, read as the reverse complement.
AGCAGAGACATATTAAGGTGGTCATGGGGATGTTACACTGAGAAAGCAATTCACAATCTAGCTTATTTTATAAATAATTCTGGTCACTGTAAAAGCTTAAAACTAAGAATTTGGGGGAGAGGCTTGTGAACATCCATAGCTGGCAGAGTGATACATGGATGAACAAAAAGATCAGTCAGAGACAATTCACCAATTCAGTTTCAGGGTATCTTAATTTAAAAGTTCTCCTCAAAAGTCAAACTAAAAGTGACCAAACTCTAATTTAAATTTTTTTTTATTCATGAAATACATACAGAAATTGTACAAAATGCACATATTGAGAAACAACAACAAAACACTATAGACAAACAGCAATATAATGGAAGATGAGAAAGAAAGAAAAGGGGAAAACAAACAAACAAACAAACAAAAAGGTAGTGAAAAGAAAGATCTTGTACTTAGAAATATATGTCCTTTGGGAGTTGTTAAATGTTATCTTAAAGGGTATTTAGTAAATTTAACATCTTTTAAACCGTAAATTTAACACTAATTTTTTTCCAGTGACACCGCAATTTTCCATTTAAAAAACAAACAAGAATTGTTCATTTTGATTTCATGGTAACTTTAAAATCATGATGAAATTTGATTATGTTAAATTAGAATTAAATTAAATTAGAATAGAAAGTGTCTGTGATCCACTAAAAATAAAATTTGTTTTCCAGTTTTTCACGCACCTGCAGCGCTTCTGCGAACAGAGAAGAACAAAATAAAAGCACATTGCACACAGCGTATTTTTTTAAACATGCAGGAAACGTTTTCAAAATATCTTGAAAAATTACTTTAAAAATTACTTAAATTTCTTTTAAACCGTTTAACCGACAGGAGCCGGTTAACCGGTTATGAACATCCCTAATTTTATGTTTAACGTTCTGGAGAACATGGCCTTAATGACTGATGCTGTGAAACGCTCTGATTCATGTCCAGGCAGTTACAGCACATTCAACCCTGAGTGTTGCTCTTTCAGAAGGAGTGTGTGTCTATCACATCCACATTTGTGATTTTGAGTTTCAATCATTAAAGACATGGGTCCAAGCTCACATTTTGGACATAACTGAATAGTCTCTCATGGAGAAGATTAGGGATGCACGATATGAAAAATTTTAACCGATACCGATAACTAAGTCCTTCTCATGGCCGATTCCGATACATTCCGATAACCAATAAATTCATATTTTTATATTATAATTTTCATATAATCTGCAGTTTGTGCATCCAGTAGAATAGAAACTCTAAGATGCACTTATGAAACCGATATTTTAGTAGCTCTGGCCTAACTATAATGGCAAACATCAGTCCTGACTCTTCAAATGTTTTTATTTTTCGTGTAAGGCACCATAATACTTTTTAACAGAACTATGGTTTATCTGCACTTAACAACTCATTAACAACAAATGTATATTCAAGTATTTCATGCATAAAAGAAATTATTCAACCTTTAGTGCATGAGGATGAGGAAGGTATATAGACTTTAAGTCACATGTTTTTCAAATACATAAATAAAATGCACTTTTGCATTTGTCAACCTCGAAAAAAAAATAAAAACAAAAGTGCATCCTTAAAAATAAAGTGCATCCTCAAAAGTGCATAGGGCATAGTTGAGATTTCTCTGAAATTATAGTTTAACATAAAATAAATAATAATAAACTTAAAATGATTTCCAATTTGCACTACTCAACATGTCTTACCCTCCCTCCAAAGTACATATCGTTTCACTTGTCTCTGTTTAGTGTTTATTGTCTTTTCTATTTGTTACGTGAGGGTATTAGTGGGAGATTCTTCTTGATAAACAGAAGCATCTCTGCCTTCTCACACCCAATTCTGTTTCTTTTTTCATTCCATTACTTTGTCGTTTATGGCTTTAGCCTTTTCGCTGTCTCTGGAAAACTTTTTACAATTTTCAAATGCCTGCTGAATGGGGACATCGACGCTCCGCGTTTTGCTGCAGCGGCTGCTTCATATTTTTTTAATACAGCTTCGCCACTATGACGCCTTTTTTCCTCCTCTCGGAATCCTTGCTGAACATGCTTTGCAAATAGCAACGGCATTGTACTCCGCCGCCACCGAGAAAAACTTCCAGACTGGCGAAGACATGTTCACAGATGATGACGTAATGAGCAGTTTTAAAGCTGCAGTCACTTGCAATTGGAAAGCGTATGAATCTCGGATAAATCAGACTGATTGATTGATTTACCAGCAAGCGTACTTTATCGGATCTAGTTATCGGATTTCATTTATTTATCGGAGCAATAAAAATGACGTCATTTTCACCCATATTGCGCGATAATTTGTCCGATAAATATAGTGCATCCCTAGAGAAGATTAAAGAAGTAAAAAATGAAATTTGGCCTGCTTTTGGCAAAATAAAATATAATTAGCGGAGGTAGGGGGCCTACTACAAAACTACAATAAAGAACATGCTTTTTTGTTCAACTGGAGGGGGGGGAAGAAAAAGTTTTCAAAATATGACCAAATATACTACCATTCAATAGTTCAATAGAGTAGTAAGATTTTTTTATGTTTCTCTTATGCTCACCAAGGCTGCATTTATCCAAATAATAAAAAAAAAAGTAATATGAAATATTTAAAATAACCATTTTGTATTTTGATGTTTTAATTTACTCCTGTGGTGGCAAAGCAAAATTTTCAGAAGCCGTTACTTTCAGAAATCATTTTAATATGCAAATTTGGTGCTTGAAGAAATATTCCCTATTATTATTATTATTATTACAATTAAAAACAGTTGCTGCTTAATATTTTTGTGGAGACCTTGATAAAAAAAAAAAAAAAAAAAATCATGATTTTTTTGGATAAATGGAAAGTTAAAAAGAACAGCATTTATTTGAAAACATACTGACTTCCAACTTTTGAACAGTAGTTTATATATGAAATTAGTATTTAAACTTGTCTAAGTCCCTAATTGCTCACAAATGGGTGGGGGGGGAATGCACTCTTTCAATAATCTTCAACATTAAAATATAAACACTAAAAATGTAAAAAAAGTCATGTAACAATTATCAACAGTAAATCATCAACGGTCACTTACATGGTAAACTCTTCAGTCATTGTCAGTCCAAGTCAAATCAATACATGGGCAACTCAGCCAACAATGCTAAAATTCACCCTGAATTTAGTGATTCTGGATTCTCAGCTTTTATTGTTATTTTTATTTCTTATGCATGATATTGTACTTCTTATGCATCTGGTGTGGTTATTGTATGACTATTTTAATTCATTTGAATTACCACTGAGTATGAAATGTGCTATATAAATAAACTTGCCTTGCCTAAATAAACTCTTTCAATAAAAATCTATGATCCCTTTAATACCATCATGTATTAATAATCAAGCAATACTAATAGTATTAGTCCACAAACAGAGATTGAGATTTAGCTTTGCTACAATGTAAGCAAGCATTCATCAGATGGAAAGGCAATGTATGTGCAGACAGGGCATGCTTCCTTATGCAATTTTCTTGGCATACTCTCAAAGATAATCACCAAGCATTTTAAATTTAAGTGTCTGGCTCTATGCTAAGTGGCACGCAGTCATGTGTCACAAACAGCAAACCCCCATGAGGAGTCAGTGATTGTTTTTATTTCACCTCTGGTGAAAAGGTCGAGGTCATACTCAAGTGTCATCTACAGAGAAAAAAAAAAAAAAAAAAGATCAGCTATTATCTGTGGTCATTTTTGCAAATATCCAATAGTTTCAATAGCTGTTATGAGCAATAGCAAACACTGCATTATTTGAAGAGCAGCACATTACCACGATGAGGAATATATAAAATATCCTAAAACAGTTAATTTAGGAAGAAATGTGCAAAGTGATGCAGTTGGAAATGGGGACGTGTGGATATTCAGGCACAGTCCTACATAAAAAAAGGCTACTGAGACTGAACTTTCTTAAGGTCATTTCCTCCAGTGATACAATGTGGAAACGGTCCACCAACAAGACTTCCGAGAGAAAACAAGCAGCTCAGCAGAATAAAGGCTTATGGGTGTATCTAGTCAACGGAAACTAAGGTTGTTTTCTGAAAAGCAGATTGGATCCTCCCTTTACACAATTACTGCAAATCCAAATGGTTCTACATACAAGCCAATAACGCATCACTGCCAAATCTGCCGAAGATACAGTTATCAAAGAAAGAAAATAACTGAACAGACCACCCAAAGCAAGCCTTCTAACCACTGACAGAAACTAGTGTGCATGGAAAAACTGAGTGGGACAGAAGTGTCATGGGAGCAGATAGGAAAAAGAAGGAAAATTGTGGATGCCAAAATGTTGCTGCAATAAACGCAATGATTATTTGAACACCAGTGTTCATTTTTACACAGTGTTTTAATCAGTTTTGTTTTAACGAAAATGTCATTTTTTTTTTAGGCCCAATCCCAATTCTATTTTATACCCCTTCCCCTTGCCCCTTGAAACAGAGTGGCAAGGGGTAGGGGTGAAAATACGTCAGCTCCTACGTCAGGGGATGCACCGATATTTATCACAAGAACATGACCGTAAATATGAACACATTTTAATTTTGAACCACTTTTAATTTTTTGGGACTCCATTTTAATGGTTAAATTAAATTTTAGTAAATCAAAAAGCATGTCTAATTAATTGAAATTATGAAACAATTTAACAAGAATGTATTAAAAGTTTAACAAATTACATGTTTAAGACCCTGTGAAATACGTTTTTTTTTTTTTTTTTTTTTAAATCAAATTTCATTTTATTTTTACCAAATTCTATGTTTTCTGTTTTAAGTTCTGGATTCCATTTCAATGGTTTAATAAAATTATTAATCAAAAAGCATGTCTAATTAATTTAAAAACAACAATTTGTTTTTAATGTAGGCATAAAACATTTTTATTTAATTATATGAAATTAAACTTTGTCAAACAAAGTGCTGCACAACAGAGCTTTACCGTTAAACGTAAACCATGGAAGAAAAATAATTTTAATTTTTAATGTTAATAATAATTTTTTATTATTATTATTATTATTAGAATAATTATTACATTGAGACGTAGCCAAATTCTACTGTACAACTGTAATATATTTCTGTCACAATTTCAAGTTAAACCGCACTTTTATTTTGACGGGTTGCTGTGAAGACCTTTGAGTTTGTGTGTTTATGATTTATGACAATAGTTTTATCAAATGAATAAAACTACACGCAGGATTCATATTTAAATAGTCTTTTTGCGGTTTAATATTCACAGACACTATAGCAATTTGATTTAAGTGTACCTGCTTTTTATTAATTCATCAAAAATGTGGCAAATTCTGTGTTATACAGTAAATTCAGTTTTTATGACTGGATTCCACAATTTCGTCTGTGTTTTCCACATCGCGAATGAAATTTCTCATACCCTTCGTTTGAAGTGGGGTCCCGAAAAATCTTTGTTTTAAGGGCTATCTGGCCCTTCCCCCTACCCATACCCATACCCCTACCCCTACCCCTACAACCAAAAGAGAATCGAGACACCAAAGTGTATGGGTAAGGAGTAGAAACTGCGCAAAACATAAGTGTGTCAAACTGTAGCACGACCAACCTGATCAAAGACTTGCGAAAACTGTATAAAATATCAAAATAAAATACAACTTGCTGCTTAGTATTTTTGTGGAAACTGGGATACATCTTTTTTCAGGATTCTTGATAAACAAACGTTAAAAGAACAACATTTATTTGAAATAAAAATATTTTGTAACTTTTTATTGTTATTTTGAACAGTTTAATGTGCTGAATAAAACAAACAATGGGTGTAAACATTCGCAAATTAAGACAATAATCACTAATAAATAATCACTTTATAAAGCCTACTTTATTATAACTTTAATGGCTTATCAAGCTAAAAACATGAAAAAACAAAACAACCTTCTGACTACAGTCAAGGCCTATGTTGAGGGCTTCCATATAGATATCCATTTTAGAATTGTACCAGAGATTTACAATTATCCGAGGTGAACCTGAACCATCTCAGCCTGCAAAAGCTCAAAATTCCTTGAATTCCTGCCTCCTGTCCTCTCTCAACTCTTGAAGAAGTGTTGATATCCAAATCCCCAGGACACCATGTTGCACTGTAAACAGATTTTCATAATGGTGCAATATTTTTGTTGTAAGCATTTGAAAAAAGCAGCAAGAAACACAATAGAAAGTCTTTTGATCCTGCTGCTGCCCACCGAACACAGGAAAGGAGGGGACGCATTCGCTTTCTAGACATTTCTATTGTTTTCCCGATCCCTCTGTCTCGCTTGAAAAATTACTTGCATTATTTTACGTGTTACACTTGATACCGCTCTAAAACACACAATAGTCCATGTCAAACTGTCAGAGAGGAGATTATGAAGGTTTTTGTAATTTTCCTGAATAAAAAGAAAACCACACAGATGTTCCCATCACAATGATCAAAAACAGACTTTGCTGTTACATAAAATAATTTTTCTTACATAACCCTTTTCTCCTGTCATCCAACATGAGAATCTGCCTTGAGTGCTGACATCTCAGAGACCCTGCAATGTTAACAAATCATTGATATGTCTCCAAGTTGTGTTTACCCTGAAGCTAAACAGGAACTCGATTTGTGTAGGTGTCGCCCAAAATAGTCCTCTTTGTCTCAACAGGATGACCCGCCGAATAAAATACATGTACCATCATGCGCACAGCCGATCAGCAAAAAAAAAAAAGAAATGTTATGGCTTGGCAGACAAACCTTCATATTATATTTAAGATGGTGAAAATATGAACATAAGCATGTCAAAACAGAAGAGCAACTCATAACAAGAAGCCACAGACAGTGCCTGCATCCTCTGCACTTCATAAATATGTCTAAGGTCAGAGGTGGAGGTGTTCCTACACACACACACGTCTGGTTCGCTATCTTTGTGGGGACTCTCCATAGACGTAATGCCTTTTATACTGTACAAACTGTATATTCTATCCCCTTACACTAACCCTACCCATCACACAAAACTTTCTGCATTTTTACATTTTCAAAAAAATTTTACTATAAAAACATTAAAAGCTCAATTTAGGTCCCCACGAGTCAGTGTGCATTCAGGTTGAAGTCCCCACCGGGAGAGAAAAACATGAACACACACAATGTTAGGCATATTGATTGTACAAGCATTCTACATATCCTACCAGATGACCTTTTGCTAACCTACAATCTTACAATAATAAGGGTTCCAAAAGGGTTTTTTTGCAGTGATGCCATAGAAGAACCATTTTGGGTTCCATTTTCGGAACCGTTTTTTCATAATGGGAAGAATAATTTAAAAATGTAAAGAACCCTTTTCCATTGTAAAGAACCTTTTGTACAATTGAAAGGTTGCATTAAAGGTTCTTCATGGAACCATCAATGCCAAAAAAGAACCTTTATTTTTAAGAGTGTAGAGGGAGTGTTAAGGCCCTCAGAGACGAGTCTAAACCTTGACTAAACTTATAAAAAATGAGCAACCAGAGAACATACTCTGCCTTCCTAATCAACAGACACTTTCAAGAAATGGCACCAAAACATTTTATAATAGGGATGTCCCGATCAAGTTTGTGCCCCTATTCTGATCAGAGTCACTGCATATTGAGTATCTGCCAATACGCATGACCCAAGCCATGTACAAGGTTATCCTGGAAGAAAACTAGCTTCCCTCTGCTCTGACAATGTTCCCCAAATTGAATGATTGTTTTTTTCCCCCTCACAGGACAATGCTCCATGCAACACAGCCAGGCCAATAAAGGTGTGGATGGAGGACCACTATATCAAGACCCTGTTATGGCCAGCCCAAACTCCAGACCTGAACCCCATTGAAAACCTCTGGAATGTGATCAAGAGGAAGGACACAAGGCCATAAGCCATCAAACAAAGCAGAGCTTCTTGAGTTTTTGGACCAGGAGTGGCATAAAGTTTCCCAATAGTAATATGACTCGCTGGTAGAGAGTATGCCAAGACACATGAAAGCTGTGATCGAAAAATCAGGGTTATTCCACCAAATATTGACTTAACTCTTCTGAAGTTAAAACATTAGTATTGTGTTAAGAATTAATATAAACTTGTTTTCTTTTCATTATTCAAGGTCTGAAAACATGGCATGTTTTTTTTTTTATTTTGACAAGTTATTTTCTGCAATAAATGCTCTGAATGACAGTGTTTACTTGAAATTTGGAAGAAATGTCAGTGGTTTATAGAATAAAATAAAAATGTTAATTTTACTCAAACACATACAAATAGTAAATCCAGAGAAACTGCTAATTTTGCAGTGCTCTCACTTTTTAGGGTAAGCACTTATGGATTTATGAATGAACCGAATTTTATGAATGAATTTTAAAATGTCTACTGACATTTGTTATGACATCCGCTTAAAACATTACAATGCTCATGATAACTTTCGTTAACTCTACAATAAGTAAATTTACTTCACCAGCTAATTACTCTTCGACAGTGATGCCGTAGAAATAAACAGAGCAACCACAAACACGGAAGTTCAAAGACAAAAAATTCTAAAGACGGCTGCACGCGTATTTCTCTGGAGCATAAGGTCTATAGAATATTACACCTGACAACATTGTCACCTTTACTTAATTTATTCTGCAAACTATAGTGTTACAAAGATAAAAGACATGGTCTCAACATGGTGACAACCATAAAGGGGGACCATATGGAGAACAAAAAAGCTTACTGTCATAAGTATGATGGCTTTTGAGAAAAGAGAGAAAAAAAAAAAAAAAAGACTCTGCAAAGAGGACTTGACACTAAAATGTTGCTAAGCTAATAGCATGACATTTTGGTAAGCTTAAAAGCACACTGTACGTGCAAATATTGGGTAATACACACAAATGTTCAAAGGTTTGGGGTCAGTACCTTTTTTTAAGAAATTCAGCAAGGATGCATTAAATTGATTACATTGTTACAAAACATTTCCATTTCAAATAAATGCTATTCTTTTAAATATTTTATTAAAGAATCCTTAAAATGTATTATGGCTTACACAAAAACATTGATAATAATAAAATGTTTCTTGAGCACCAAATCAGCATATTAGAATGATTTCTGATCGATAAAAAAAATTAACTGGAGTAATGATACTGAAAATAAAAACCACCAATAATAATATCCACATGACTTAGAATAAATTACTTGTATATATTTCTCAGCTGTTTTGAAGTTTGTGTGCATTCAAAAACTTAATCCATGGATGAGGCAAGATGCAAGGGATGATGAAAGACAGAAGAAATTCTACATTATCTACATTCCTTTATAATGTTATCCACTTTTACATCATTGTGCAATAACAATACAAAATGGAAAAATGTTGACCAAATACACAGTGCTGCAGTGTTCAACAACAAACTGTGTTTTATGCACAGAAAGTACATAAAGCCTCTCCTATAACATTAAGATATTAAATCACTTTGTTAATTCAGTAACATCGGGCAACTTTCAACAGATGTCTGTAGTTATAATGTCGTACCGGGATGTTTTCCATGCACACGTGGAAAACATTGTTCAGATACAAAAACATCCTGTCAAACCCAGTGGAATTGCTAGAGAGAAGAGAAAACTGTGCGGTCCCATCGATCAAATCACACTTGCATTCTTCAAAACATTGCACTCATTAGCACTAAATGGAATTGTGTCCTTTACAGTCCAACCAGTGGCTAGCAATTCAAGCATGAGATTCGGTGACAAACTTTGCAATCATATTAAAGATCAAATCAGGTTCAGCTGGGATGACATCATACCTCAGATTTGATCTGTTGCAATTCAGTGTTGCTTTGTTAGCAATGGGAACAGTTTTCAAAATAGAGTCATTTGCTTGAGAAAATTCAATCAAGCCTAGCCTTGAGAGCAACACTGACACAGCACAAGCTCAGATTGTGGAGTCTGTGAAACACTGTGGCTTTTGACAGAGTTGATACATGGCCTAAACATGGCTGACAGAGCCGCTTTTCATCAAGAAATACAGTCTCCAGGCCGACTCTCTGACTCTGAAAAACAAACAAGTGGAATCCCTCAAAAGTGCAGATGAGAAACAGGAAGATCTCCAAACAAGGCTGATTTTTCACCAGCAATACTGTCCTTCATGTCTGTACAAAGTGAAATTAGTCTTATCTGCTAAAGGACCTGTAGCTGACATAGATGGAGGTGAATAGTTTGTTCCTGCAAGTTCACACTGTAAGCACACTGTGTTTATAACCAAGGACAAAACTGAACTTAAACGTCATGCAAAAGAGTGCCTAACTTGATTATCTGACACACTTTCACAACTAGGGGTAATGTGTTTGCCACATAACGTCAACAAGGAGAAAGGAGCAGAATGCCACTCACTCCAGTTTTTAAAGTTTGAAGAGGGTTCCTTCACTTAACTAAATGAGCAACTAGCTGAATAAGTTTTTTTTTTTTTTTTTTTTTTTTTTTTTTTTTTAAAGTTCTAGGTAATCTCAATAACCCTGCACTCAACACAACATCCAGAGAATAAAGACATCCATGGTGACAGCTACAACTGCATAATACCCCAATACTAGATGTACATTACAAATATTTTAGAGACAAACAGAGATGAGCAGTTACTAAACTCATTGAAATTCAGTGACAATATACAAGAGTGACACTGAGGCCTGAAGTGCACAATCGTATCCACCACTGTGACAGCACTCATTTACCCACAGTGTAATATCAGTACTACAGTATGTCCTTATGGGTGTCATGTGGTATGAGGCATTTCAAACAACAAAATGTACCAGAAATATAAAATAAAGGTAGCACACTAACACCACCACCCAAGATTCCCAACATGAGTCTCAAAAACCTAGTGAGTGAGTTGCCAAAGTAGACAGCATTTGAGACTCAAGGGCTTTTTCATACTGCATTTAACCCTGGGTTAAAGTCATGTTTAACCCTATGTAAAACCTTGCAGTTTTACACTTGTACTTTTCAAGGGGATTAACCACTTTTTTTTTTAAACCCTGGGTTATGAAACCTTGTTCCAAGAGTTGCAAGGCCAAAGGTATACAAGTAAAATGAAATGCTGGAATGTAATTGGGTGTTTTTAGCAACAAACAACCGATCATAAACCTGTTTCATGCTTACTTCAATGGGGCAAGCATTTAATAAATGTTTCTTACATATTGTGAGATATATTTCAGAGTGAAACAGCTTCTTGAACAAGAAAAATGTATTGTTGGACTGGGCACATTTTTTTTTATGTGCACAGATCAGTTATTTATAATAAATAATGCAATATTCCATAAAAATAAGAATGGACAATTTCGATTTCATGGTGACTTTAAATATTAATTCCCTTTGTAGCCTATAGAAAAGTTTAATGTGCTACGTTTAGCAACTTATGTGGAAAACGTTACAAATGTCAAACGTGTTAATTCGAGTTTTAGAAGTATATTTCAGAAGATTTACGACAACCAGAGCAGATTTACTGTATGCGGCGACAACTGGATAAGGAGTAATAGACAGGTGATGTGTGAAATCTCAGCACTTCAATAACATCCCAGAATCAAGTATGGACAATATGAAACATGGGACAAGATAAATCAGGATTACATTGGCCCAGGGTTAAAACTTTCACGTGTGAAAAAGCCCAACAGGTGCGCGTCCAAAATGCAGATCCTGAGACTCTTCGGTCAACAGGTAGGCAGGCCCACAGGTCCTTAGAAGCAAGGCAAAATCATAGCAGTAGCTGTGTCCATTGTCGACTAGTAAAATTAAACAAATACACACAGCTTTATGGCAGTTTGTACTGGGTCAGTTTAAGCACGTGCTTACCTGCTGTAAACGAGACAGTCCATATGATTTATTTCCTTATCTGAGCGGTGTCGTCTGTAATCCTCCCATAAATCCTTGATAGCGGTAACGGACAAAATAAAAACCACAGGGGCAAGAGCCAACTCTGGTTGAAAAGCATTGACCACAGGCACAAAATTCAGCAAGGCTATGAAAACAAAATACACGTTGGCAAACCGGTGGAATTGCTCAAAGAGGTTCTTCGGTAGGAAAGAAAGCAGAGTGTATTTTGTGGTTTTGATCTTATTGTTTGCATACTGTCTGTTGGGGTTATCCCCTCCTTTGGTATAGTCATACAAAATGTTGGCGTGTACAATCCTTGTTTTGCTCTCCTTTTTGCTTTTCCTTCTTTTATGCTTTTTCACTTTGGTACTTTTCGTGTCTCCAGACTCTCCAGTCTCTCCAGTCTCTCGCGCCATACTTCTCCCAAAACTTTTGTCTCTTTTCCTTGAACAAATAAAAGATGGTATCTATGTAATCATGCTGATACTCCTTGCTGATGTGGGACCGTATGAAATGCTCTTCACTCTGTTTTATCGTCCTCACCCATCGCGTCAGTTCTCTCCATTTCTCTCGTTAACACTGAAAAGTTTTACAGCGGCATCTTTTTTTTCCCCTCAGTAGATGAAGATGCTTTAAGGCAGGGCCGAGCGATTATACATACGCGCTGTTACACATTGTAGCAACATACATCATTTGGGTAAACCTAAGGACCAGTATTGCTGTTTAAAGTCCATCCATATGATTGTAAATGCGGAGTTTTACGCAGCCCGTGTTGAAAAAACAAGCCAATCACGGGAGGTACAAAAAAACGTCACCGCTGACGCAAACGAAGCCCCGCCCACTCACCAATGAAACATCTTTACTGGAAGTGCCACGCGTTACCGTTTCTCATGGAAGACGCAAGCATAAATACAGTTTTTGCTTAGAACACGCCGAAATACAGCGGTTGCATCTAATCTGTGGGTATTATGTTAAATCGATATTTCACGAAAAATGTAAAAAAAAAAAAAAAAAAAAAAAATTGTCACTTCACTTTTAAAATGCTCTCTTTCAGTTAGTCAGTCATCTGGATATACAGTAGCAGGGTCAGAAATGAACCAGAATCTAGCCTGAGTTTAGTTTCTTAGCAGATACAGTAAGTGACTTATAGCTGTCAGATTTCTGGCAAGTGTTGCTGAATATGTTGCTTAAATGAAACTTAAAACACTCCCAACAACTTGAAACCGAGAGTAACCAACATAAAAACTACTATGACAATAGAGAGCTTTGGAACCTAACATGGCATTCCATTTGTTCCAAAAAATGTTGACTGTGTTTATGTCTACCGTTATTGCCTTTGTTTTTGCTTTTTGTGTCGTTCACGCTGCCGTCTGTTTTTTCAATAGTGGGTTTTCCTCTCCATCTTCCTAAAACTTGGAATATTATGACAAAGCACAAAGATGAAACCTATAGATTAATTCAAGTTTTAGAACAGACATATAAATATATCTAAAGGTTTTTGACAACATTAATGAAAAAAATCTAAATATTCTATTTGTTTTACCTGGATATCTGTAAAATGCACTGCACATTCACTGAGAGCAGTAACTTATAAAACATAAAATTGAGCTGAACGCATGACAGGGAGGACGACACGAGCAGACAACACACAGACGACAAATAAAACAGCAATAGAGGTAGACAGACAAATGTTCAAAGCCAACATTTTTTGGCACAGATGAAATGGCATCATTTTTAGAAAGAAACTTCCATAAATGACAGAACAAGACGGTATAAACAAAGAACATCAACATACTAATTTATCTTAACGACTGTAGACAAGGCCAAATGTATAGGACTCCGTTTTGGCACAAATGGATCCTCAGGGACCAGACAAAATTATTTAAATTGTGTACGGTTTGTGTTACTGTATGATATACTTAAACCCAATTCCAAAAAAGTTGGGACACTGTACAAATTGTGAATAAAAACAATGCAATGATGTGGAAGTTTCAAATTTCAATATTTTATTCAGAATACAACATAGATGACGACATCAAATGTTTAAACTGAGAAAATGTATCATTTTAAGGGAAAAATAAGTAGATTTTAAATTTCATGGCATCAACACATCTCAAAAGTTGGGACAAGGCCATGTTTACCACTGTGTGGCATCCCCTCTTCTTTTTATAACAGTCTGCAAACGTCTGGGGACTGAGGAGACAAGTTGCTCAAGTTTAGGAATAGGAATGTTGTCCCATTCTTGTCTAATACAGGCTTCTAGTTGCTCAACTGTCTTAGGTCTTCTTTGTCGCATCTTCCTCTTTATGATGCGCCAAATGTTTTCTATGGGTGAAAGATCTGGACTGCAGGCTGGCCATTTCAGTACCCAGATCCTTCTACGCAGCCATGATGTTGCAATTGATGCAGTATGTGGTCTGGCACTGTCATGTTGGAAAATGCAAGGTCTTCCCTGAAAGAGACGACATCTGGATGGGAGCATTTGTTCTAGAACTTGGATATACCTTTCAGCATTGATGGTGCCTTTCCAGATGTGTAAGCTGCCCATGCCACACGCACTCATGCAACCCCATACCATCAGAGATGCAGGCTTCTGAACTGAGCGTTGATAACTTGGGTTGTCCTTGTCCTCTTTAGTCCGGATGACATGGCGTCCCAGTTTTCCAAAAAGAACTTCAAATTTTGATTCGTCTGACCACAGAACAGTTTTCCACTTTGATCTATAGAGTTTTAGCCGGCAACGGCGAATGGCACGGTGGATTGTGTTCACCGACAAGTATTCCTGAGCCCATGTTGTGATTTCCATTACAGTAGCATTCCTGTATGTGATGCAGTGCCGTCTAAGGGCCCGAAGATCACGGGCATCCAGTATGGTTTCCGGCCTTGACCCTTACGCACAGAGATTGTTCCAGATTCTCTGAATCTTTGGATGATATTATGCACTGTAGATGATGATAACTTCAAACTCTTTGCAATTTTTCTCTGAGAAACTCCTTTCTGATATTGCTCCACTATTTTTCGCCGCAGCATTGGGGGAATTGGTGATCCTCTGCCCATCTTGACTTCTGAGAGACACTGCTACTCTGAGAGGCTCTTTTTATACCCAATCATGTTGCCAATTGACCTAATAAGTTGCAAATTGGTCCTCCAGCTGTTCCTTATATGTACATTTAACTTTTCCGGCCTCTTATTGCTACCTGTCCCAACTTTTTTGGAATGTGTAGCTCTCATGAAATCCAAAATGAGCCAATATTTGGCATGACATTTCAAAATGTCTCACTTTCAACATTTGATATGTTATCTATATTCTATTGTGAATAAAATATAAGTTTATGAGATTTGTAAATTATTGCATTCCTTTTTTATTCACTATTTGTACAGTGTCCCAACTTTTTTGGAATCGGGTTTGTATTTACAGTTACTCTTGTACTTTTGTTATTTTATAGGTAACAGCCGTAATTGTTCAAATTAAGATTTTTTTTTAAGTAATTATATTAACAATTTGACAACGTTTGTCTATGTGGGTCGAAAAATAAAAATGCTCAAAATAGAAGGATTTATATATTATTTACTATTGGAAATTCTTCAGTATGGTAGTAGTAGAGTAGGTTTTATGATGGTTGCCTCCCCACAGGACTATTAAACAGACCACACCAAAAATGTGGATACTTCAGTGCAATTAAAAATAGCACATGAACATTTCATGACATAGGGATCACACCAAATCTACGCCCTTGTTTGGTGGAGATTCCTTTAGCCATGAAACTATTAACGATTCATTATGTTTATATTACCTCCACAAACAAGTTAATCAGCTTTGCTGTGACTCAGAGGCCTGTAATGAGACGAAAGCAAACGTGCAACTCTCTGATATGTATTCCTTGTTATCTTCTGATTAAATAAGTCTGTCTTAAGAATGCAGAAAAACAACTTTACAGTAACTCTGTATGTTAACTTGAGGACTGAAATGAAAAAATGTTGTCGATTGCATAACAGACAGTAAACTGAAGATTATTATAGCTGTTTCAAGTGTATATACGGTTGCCATTGTTGCAGTTGTATAAACAGATATGAGGTTGGCATAGATTGATTACAGAAATAGGTGGGTTAATGGCATAGATGTACGTAGATGCCACTCCAGACACATTGATGCATCCACCATCTTGGAAAGGTCAACATTTCAGATGCTGTCGTCTCGTCACTCACAGTAAAAATCAATGAGTTTTCCAAGATGCCACAACATTGTGCAGGGAGAATGTGTTGGTGTGTGTTTTTATATGTACACTATATTGCCAAAAGTTTTGGGATGCCTGCCTTTACATGCACATGAACTTTAATGACATCCCATTCTTAATCCGTAGAGTTTAATATGGAGTTGGCCCACCCTTTGCAGCTATAACAGATTCAACTCTTCTGGGAAGGCTTTCCACAAGGTTTAGGAGTGTGTTTATGGGAATTTTTGACCATTCTTCTAGAAGCACATTTGTGAGATCAGGCATTGATGTTGGACAAGAAGGCCTGGCTCGCAGTCTCCACTCTAATTCATCCTAAAGGTCTTCTATTGGGTTGAGGTCAGGTCGGGTTGTGCAGTCATGTTGGAACAGGAAGGGGCCATCCCCAAACTGTTCCCACAAAGTTTGGAGCATGAAATTGTCCAAAATATCTTGGTATGCTGAAGCATTAAGAGTTCCTTTCACTGGAACTAAGGGGCCAAGCCCAACCCCTGAAAAACAACCCCACACCATAATCCCCCTTCACCAAACTTTACACTTGGCACAATGCAGTCAGGCAAGGACCGTTCTCCTGTCAACCCAGACTCGTCCATCGGATTGCCAGACAGAGAAGCGTGATTCGTCACTCCAGAGAACACATCTCCACTGCTCTAGAGTCCAGTGGCGGCGTGCTTTACACCACTGCATCCGACGCTTTGCATTGTACTTGGTGATGTAAGGCTTGGATGCAGCTGCTCGGCCATGGAAACCCATTCCATGAAGCTCTCTAGACACTGTTTTTGAGCTAATCTGAAGGCCATACAAAGTTTGGAGGTCTGTAGTTATTGACTCTGCAGAAATTGACTTCTGTGCACTGTGTGCCTCAGCAAGCGCTGATCCCACTCTGTGATTTTACGTGGCCTACCACTTCGTGGCTGAGGTGCTGTTGTTCCCAATTGCTTCCACTTTGTTATAATACCGCTAACAGTTGACCGTGGAATATTTAGTAGTGAGGAAATTTCACAAATGGACTTATGGCACAGGTGGCAACCTATCACGGTACCACACTTGAATTCACTGAGCTCCTGAGAGCGACCCATTCTTTCACAAATGTCTGTAGAAGCAGTCTGCATGCCTAGGTGCTTGATTTTATACACCTGTGGCCATGGAAGTGATTGGAACACCTAAATTCAATGATTTGGAGGGGTGTCCCAATACACATATCACATGCCGAAATCTATTGCAGATTGATATTCATACATGCATATAACTATGGTTGCAGATGCACAGCTAACTTGCTCTCGAGTGATGACGGACCGGCTTTGGCCATTCCAATATGGCAGACAGCTTATGCATAGCAGCCCATGGAAACAGCCACTAATGTGGCATCTATGTATGGGTTAATGATACAAGCTTTGCTCCATGAACGGGAAGAACTGGTTTGAATTCGGATACTTCTTCTTTTTTTCTAGTGTACCCTTGAGCAAAGAAGGGAACAAAGCAAGTCGTATTTGTGCTCTAACATCTGTCTGCGGCATATACCAGCTGTTGAATTTCTAGTTATCTAATAAAATCTAAGTGATAAATCATCATGACAATGTGATAAGATCTAGTTTTAAATAGATAAACCAGTTGCTATCGCTATTGATCAAATGGGAAAACACATTTTGACATCAACAGAGGCAAATACATTAGTAACTGTGTGTCGCTTTGTTCTTTTATGAAAATGCTGAGCATAGGTCACTATTTTTTTTCTCTGTAATACCTGCTGGTGTAAAGGAAGGATATTTCTGCAGGGATTGTGCTACATGGTGATTTATGTGTCTGGCCGCAAAGTCACAGATCTTAAACTTATTTATCTTAAGGGCATTTCAGTGTACCATACTTTGCCTTTTTAAACTCAGCATAGGATATTTTATATACTCTCTTGGGTGTAAATGAAAAGCAGCACTGCATTTAGAATAACTCAGAAACTTCTTGTTGTAAACGTATAGTTTTTTAATTTTTTTTACTTTGGACAGGCTTTTTGGCATCCAAAGCATGCATGGCTGGCCTTGATTAAATTAATTAACTTTGCAATGTGAATTGCTTGGATTTGTCTGAATACATACTTTTTTTTTTTTGAATAAACATGCAAGCAGTAGCATTAATACTTACTACTACATTCAAATCGTAAGGAATTGCAAGGTCAGCTTCATCAACATTATTCTTCATTCAAAATAGTCATGTGAAATTGCTTTGGATAGAGATTCTTTAGTGTATGTGAAATGGCTTATTTCTTCATCACTACAGTCAATTTTGTCAAAGTTTTTTGAAAAGCTTGCTTAGAAGACCAGAAAACGAAATTAGATCATTCCCGATCAGTTTTTCCCCAGGCTTTTGGGGATTGTGACACATGGCTTTTTCACTTTGGGAAAAGTGCATCATTGCAGTGGCTTTCTGGCAGTCAGCTCGAATGACTGGAAACGCTCCCTGTCTCGCTTCTGTTTTTCAGGTCTGCGTTGGGTCTGTAGCAGCGTGCTGCAGTGTCTCAGGACCGGCACTCTTTGACCATCCATCACGGGGAAATTGAATTGTTCCCCAATGCCAAGATGCCACAGAGTCCAATCAGCCATTATTTTTTTTCCCAAACCCAACAGCTGGACGCTGGTTCTACAAATCAAGGATGACAGTGGGCTGGATAGGTCCCTGATTGATCTCCCTCTGCCCTGTGCGCTCAGGGCTAAATGACCCAGCACTTGCAAATCTGCTGAGATCTGGAGCTTTGGATAGATGCACTCTCCGCTTCCAATAAACCTGGAGAGTGTCCATGTCTGCTGGCTTTTATCCTGATTCAGCATTTGCCACTGTTTTGGTGCTCTACATCATTGTGCTTAGCAAGTGGATTAATTATTGTCATTTAGCAGATCGAATGAATCTTGAATTAGAACATTTAGCCGTTGATGGTGTTATGGGTGTTATGTCTGAAAAAGCTGCCCTCTTGTGGTACAGCTGTTATCATTTTTTATATGTCTGTTTTATATGTGCTGATAACTTGTGGTGTCATCAATGGGAAATATTTGTATCACTTATCATTGATTTCATCATTTTACACATCACACGTTAACAAATTATAACATAATTTATCAACCGCATGAGCACAGGCTAATTAAAGTGATTCATTTGAGTCATCTAATCACAGCGGAGGAATGCAATCATAACTAAATGCATCTCCATAACAGTGATGATTGATGTTAAAGGTAACATAATTTATTGTTAAAGATACAATATAATAATCTTATTCATTAGGGAAGAATTTAACAGTTTGGGAATCACTTGTGTTCTTTTAACATTATCTACGTTGAAAAAATCAGCTAGCTGTACTGCAGACTTGTTAATTCACACCCAATTTACTAACAATACAATTTTACTCCAAATTAACCACCATTATATTTTGGCAATTCTCCAGGCAACCTGTCAACACATGCTGTCATTCACATCTGATCATTTTTTCCCATCATAATTTGCTTTTTAATATTATAATAAGCCATTACAATGAACCAGTGAGCCATGAAATTTGTGTAAGTGGTTTGAATATCTTCACGTTTCACACCAGAATGCATCTGAAGCTTTGCAATATTCTGCAGGAAAGATCAATGAGTTGGTTGAACTTTGATATACTCAGAACAGAAGTAATGGACATTAAGGCATTTAGTATGTTTATTATGCTGTTTCTCATGAAGTCACAATGTAGGTAATTTCAAGTTATTATTCTTTTTGGGACATTTAGGACTATGTCAAGAGGAGCAGATGGCATTGTGATGAGTTCCAAACACGAAAGTGCTGGCGAGACAAAGGTCCTGTCCTCTGGTGCCTTATTGCGCATATAGCACAACTTCAAAAAATTGCTTTGCACATATTATTCAGCTCTATTTTGGTCTTTCGTACAGCTCACATTCTAAGCACAAATAATGAATCTGCAGTATAGACAGTGGTTTTCATTTTTCTTTGTTTTGTCCTGCATGTCAAATTTTGCCCTTTCAGCAAATAAAACAATGCACACACTCTCAAAACTACAATTGCTGGTTATATACTGGGATAGTTCAATCAAAAATTATAATTCTGTAATCATTTCTCAGCTTAGACCGACTAGAGGACTACTTTTAATGCTTTTTGTTATTTTTGGAGTTTGATCATTCACTTCTTAGCATAAAACTTCTGCTAAATACAAAGATTTGAGCTACGTGAGGATGAGTAAATGAGAGAATTTGTATTTTTGGGTGAACTATCCAGGTGCACTCAGTAAATGTAGTACTGTAGTACACTACAGAAGTGTTAGCGTTCCCATTTATCTTAATGGCAGCTTCTTGGCTGGCGCAGGACCCCTCGGAAGTGTGCGAACTGGATGCTGTCATCTTTGCACATAGGTGCTCAGTTCCAGGAGCGTTTTTCATGTGACTGATCACTCATCTGGAGAAAAAGTGGTACAAAAAATAAGTCTATTTCACACTTTCCATAATTTAATCCACCAATGCTACTAAAGAAATGCTGTGTTTAATATTTTCCAATCATGGTGGGGACTTTCCATTGACTACTGTTGTTTGTATACTGAGCTAATCATATTTTATATCTCCTAACTCTAAACCTTAACCCAACATTTCCACATTTTTATTTAGGTATCATTTAGGTTCACTATGCTGTTTTCCTTCTAGGAACCATGTCAGGTTTTACTGTACTTAAGGGAACATTTGGTGTCCACGATGTGAGCAAAACTTGAACAACACACACATAAAGCAAACATGTGTCCCTTGAGAAATTATAAATGTCTTTTTTTTTTTTAGTTGACAATGTGAAAAAGAGAAAAAACTATAAAATGGATATCTGTGACATTAGTTTTTCCACACTGACAACAAGGTCAACAGTTCAAATTGGTTCATCTTCTCTAGCTCAGTCTGTGTATCATGCGCAATGCTGCAGAAGTGCTCTTTAGATAAACAACTCTTCGAATTTAATACTTTTTTTGCGTCATGAGAGCATATTTTGTTTTCATCATTTGTCCATGGTTGCTTTAATGAGTAAAAGAGGGCAAGCTGTGTTGATAGTAGCGCACTCACATCCCAATCACTACTACTCTTTTAACACTAGGATGTGCTTTCTGAGCCATTCTCAAGAGGATGCAGCAGTATCTGTTAAAGATGAGTTATCGGTGAGTGGTCAGGTGGCAAGAACAGAAATAGAGCGACACTGGGGTTTGATCTGGAGGAGTAAAGAACAGATTGCCCATGATTACACTCAAAAAAGAGCTTGAAATATAACAATAATACATTTATTGTCAGTATATTGAAGAAAATAATATGCATAAAATAACTCAAAATAATGCATTTCCTTTTTTTTACTTTTAAATCCAATCAAAACGTTGACTTTTCATGCATGATTGTTTTCTTTTAGTCCCATGTATTATACATTTAGCTCTAGATTAGTGTAGTGATGTATAGCTGACTTCAGTTGTGCTGCAGTCTACTAGAAATGACAAGACTATTACACACACGCACACGCACACGCGCACACACACACACACACACACACACACACACACACACACACACACACACACACACACACAAACACACACACACAGAGAGAGAGACACAGACACAGACACAGAGACAGAGATATAAGACTCATCAGCAGAGGGAGCTAGACTCCATCCAGTACACTCACAATACCACCCTGCCTCAAGAGTGTTTGGCTGTGTTCAAAATGGAATACTATCTTAGTGCTTACTGCACTGTATACATTGAATGTTGCATACTATTTCCAAAAACTGTTCATACTGTTATGCAAAAAACATTTAATGTAAACAGTAGTTTTGCATTATGTTCCTTTAAAATTTTAGGTAACACTTTACAATAAGGTTCCATTTGTTAACATTAGTTAACTATATATTATATTACATGAACTATCAATGGAAAAATACAATGAAAAGATTTGTATTAATCTCAAAATTAAAAGTTGCATCTGTTAATATTAGTTAATCTGCAAACATGAGCTGACAATGCACATTTGTATTTTTAATAATGTTAACAAAGATGAATAAATACTGTAGCAAATATATTGCTCATTGTTAGTTAATGCATTGAGTTAGTATTGAGACCTTATTGTAAGGTGTTACCAAATTTTATATTAAATATTTTAAATATTATCTGAGAACAAATCTTTATTGCATTTAATCCAATTTTGTGTAAAAACATTTTAACTCTTGGAAATCCTAATGATTAATAATTATTAATGAAAATTAATGATAGATGAAAAAACAGATTGTGGTGGATATTTCTTCCGGTTCATTCATGACAGGAAATTTGAGCGAATTGCATTGTGGGATTACAGTGTTCAATGCACTTTGCTCTGCTCATATGTCCTATGCTATGCACAGTATACATATAGTATATATAGTGCAGAAATACTAAGATTAGTATTCTAATATGCTGTTCCAAACAGCCTTTGTGTGTGCGCGAGAGAAAAGGAGTTAGTAGCCTACTGTACACGTGTGAGCGCTTTGAGACACAGAGCAATACACAACCTCAAAGTGTTAACCTCTTTAGTGAGATTCAATATGTTGTCTCACTCATTCACTGCAGACCGTTTTGGTGCAGTGAGAAAAAACCTAGGTTATTTTGAACCCATCGACACCATAAGTGTTATACTGCGAGGGGCATCGCGTTTCAAAAACCCAACCACTCATTCCTTTTCCTGCTTCCACGATCAACAAGCTGTTGTGGGAGTATTACTGAAACAATCAATGCTAGGTAAAAGCCAATTGTAATAGCCAGCAATGAGACAAGCTCTTATGATATTACATTAATCTGGTGGGGAAAATCTAGGAGGAACAGAAAGTTCACAGTCCAGAGATGGTCCTGTCAGACACCTTACAATGGCTCTGAACAGTTAGATAACATCCTCCTAAATCTGGTCCTGGTTGCCTGGAGACAGGAGTATGATTTGGATGGTGTTGATATGGGAGACAAAGTGCCACTCTCTGCCTGCACGGAGAAGCTCTAATATCATCCGAGGGTACTCGAAAATGCCCTTTAAACTAATTAAATAATAAAACTGACTAATGGCATGGGAAAACCGCACTGCTATTTCTTCCCCTTGTAAATATCAAGCATACATCTATTTTCGCTCTGATCGTAAGGAGATGTCAAACAACTCGAGCATCTCAACACAGAAGAACAGGTTAACTGATAGCAGAGCTTTAAAAGAGACAAGGTGCCAATGTATTCTGGTACCTAACCACGTAACATTTCTTTTCAGACAATGATAAAGAGTCAAATAAAAATATAATCATCCGTACAACACTCTCCACCGATCAGCCCACACAGCCATCTGCAGACATTTGATGCTTTCACAAGGCTCACCCAAAGCATTTCGGCACCAAATGCAATTAACATCATCCAAAGCCAGTTGGAAGTAATGTCAGGAAGAGTTTTGCACTGGGGAAAAGCAGTTCATATTTTTCATACATCACTCTGCAGGGTGCTTGCTAATGACTTTCTTGTGACCATCACTCTGCATCTGATCAATTGTGCTGATTTCCATTTCTAAATAGCTGTTGACGAGATTGAGTACTACGCATCAATCACGATAGAGAAATGAGAAATATAATTAGATTAGACGATTGATGAGGTCCTCGCCCCTCAATGCTTTAACATGCACTGGAGTAAGGCACATTACATTCACCATGAAATCAAAATTGAAAATTCATAATTTTTTTATGCAATATTGCAGTATTTATTATAAATTATTTATCTGTGCACATTATTTTTTAAAAATTCATGTGCCCTTGTAATCTTTAATCAAATTAACTTCCCCTCCCTCTCTTTAACAACATCTCTTCTCTGATGACGTGTTTACTGGCGTGAGGGCGGGACAACCTGTCACTCACATGACATCACAGCAATAGCAAACCACAGCAAGCCAATCAAATCCCAATGGATAAAATCAAGTCCCGCCCTACGTGTTTTCTTGTTCAGGAAGCCATTTCACTCGAATATACTTCTGCTTCATGCCGACTTTTAAAGATATAGTTCACCAAAAAAAAAAGAAAAGAAAATTCTGTTTCAAATTTTAAAAATCTGAATAAAAAAAGTTTATTTTGAATATTTATTTAGATATTCTGAAGAATTGTACTGGTCGTTTTATTCCATGGCGTGAAATGAATAAGGACTAAAACTTCAAGAACAAATATTTATTTTGATACATTTATGAAGATAAGTCTCATATAAGGACCGTACGACTTGTTTTGACACTGTATTTCAAGTCTTCTGAATTCATATAATAGCTCATTTTCATCAAAATATCTCCTTTTGTGGACATGAGGGGGAGTAAATAATGATTATTTTTTGGGGATGAACTATTCAACAATTTTAAATTCAATCACAAAAGCTGCTGGACTATCCCTTGACCTATGACCTTTCCTCTCTGTCATTAAAGGGATAGTTCACCCAGAAATGAAAATTATCCCATCATTTACTCCTAGGTATATAAGACATTTGTTTTTCAGCCGAACACAATCAGAGTTATATTACATAATATCCTGGCTCTTCCCAGCTTTGTAATGGCATTGAATAGTGTTTTTGAATACGTTTTTGAAGCTCCAAAAAGCGCATCCATCCATCGTAAAAGTAATCCATATGACTCCAGTGGGTTAATAAATGCCTTCTGAAGTGAAGCAATGGGTTTTTGTAAGAAAAATATCCATATTTAAAACTTTATAAACTATAATTACTGGCTTCCGGCAACGGCCGTAAGTGCGTTCATCAGAGAATCGAGTTCCGGTGGAAGGGTGACCTCTGACCTGTCATATGACGTATGACGTGAGTATCGTAAGCTTAGGTGAGTGACCAAAACTGACCAATTGAGCAGAGAGAGGATAGAGCAAAACAAAACGCTGGTCACAAATTAGAAGTCTAAAACAAGAAGTTTAAAAGAAACATGTTGGAGGATTTCGATATAAAAGAGCTACATCCTACGTCATACGTCAGGTCAGAGGTCACCCCTCCACCGGAACTCAACTCTCTTATGAACGCTTATACAGCCGTTGCCGGAAGCCAGTGATTATAGTTTATTAAGTTTTAAATATGGATATTTTTCTTAAAAAAACCCATCACTTCACTTCAGAAGGCATTATTAACCCACAGGAGTCATATGGATTACTTTTATGATGGATGGATGCGCTTTTTGGATCTACAAAAACTTAAGGCACTGTTCAATGCCATTACAAAGCTGGAAAGAGCCAGGATATTATTTAATATAACTCAGATTGTGTTCGGCTGAAAGAAGAATGTCATATACACCTAGGATGGTTTGAGGATGAG
Source organism: Coreius guichenoti (assembly GCA_039654105.1). Lineage (NCBI taxonomy): Eukaryota > Metazoa > Chordata > Actinopteri > Cypriniformes > Gobionidae > Coreius > Coreius guichenoti. Next base: position 29,973,033 of record CM077180.1, on the reverse strand, counting down.
TAAATTTTGGGTGAACTATCCTTTATTCCTTTATTCTATATATCATTTATTTTCATTTTTCTGTCTCTCCTCCACTGTTCACTAGAATTTAACCATATGGTTAAGTGTTAAAATGAATACTACAATCTCTGACGTTCAGAACAGTGCATGGTAAACTGATTTTCTTGGAAAGGAGGGCTCATCGGAAATGAGAATGACATAAGCCCTGTATATGACATGCGACACCCACTGTAAGGTGTTGTGTGGACACTGGGTGAATGAGGTGTCTATTTTAATCTAACAGTGGGCGATCTTTATGCTATAGTGGCTCCCCATCTGGTCAAAATTCTAAACATGGAACATAGACGTGGTTAACATGAGCTAAGTGGCTACAGACAGATGGGAACTCAGCAATCGACGAGTCACTTACTAGGCATGTTTTCTTTATAGAAGTTAAATGAGATGGCTATTAGAAATGACTAATTATGTTTCCAAATGTATTTCTTTGGACCAAAATGTCTTCATCATCCTAGAATGCATTATGGCTAATGGAAATATATATTTTTAATTCAGTAATTATAATCACATGTATAGCTGTGCTATTTTAGTATTATTTATACTATTACAGTATTTATTAATATTTTGAATTATCTTTTTTTTTTGTATTTTGTATTTTCGTTTTAGTAATTTTGTTTATTTTTTTCTTTTTAGCTTTATTTAATTTAATTTATTTTTGTCAGTTTTAGATTTAGTAATTTTAGTACTTATTATTTTACAACTTATTTTACAACTTACTATTCAACTTTTTTTAGTTAGTTTGCAAGGCAACATTTCTAATTAAGCAAAATTTAAGTATAAAGGTGCTGTCACATTTACTGTTGCCTGACAAAAACAAAATTCACGTGAGGGCAAATTGCCCAGGCATATATGCATATATACTGTATATATATATATATATACATATATATATACACATATATATATACACACATATATATATATATGTGTGTGTGTGTATATATATATATATACACACACACACATATATATATATATATATATACACACACATATATATACACACATATATATATATATACATATACACTCACCTAAAGGATTATTAGGAACACCTGTTCAATTTCTCATTAATGCAATTATCTAATCAACCAATCACATGGCAGTTGCTTCAATGCATTTAGGGGTGTGGTCCTGGTCAAGACAATCTCCTGAACTCCAAACTGAATGTCAGAATGGGAAAGAAAGGTGATTTAAGCAATTTTGAGCGTGGCATGGTTGTTGGTGCCAGACGAGCCGGTCTGAGTATTTCACAATCTGCTCAGTTACTGGGATTTTCACGCACAACCATTTCTAGAGTTTACAAAGAATGGTGTGAAAAGGGAAAAACATCCAGTATGCGGCAGTCCTGTGGGCGAAAATGCCTTGTTGATGCTAGAGGTCAGAGGAGAATGGGCCGACTGATTCAAGCTGATAGAAGAGCAACTTTGACTGAAATAACCACTCGTTACAACCGAGGTATGCAGCAAAGCATTTGTGAAGCCACAACACGCACAACCTTGAGGCGGATGGGCTACAACAGCAGAAGACCCCACCGGGTACCACTCATCTCCACTACAAATAGGAAAAAGAGGCTACAATTTGCACGAGCTCACCAAAATTGGACAGTTGAAGACTGGAAAAATGTTGCCTGGTCTGATGAGTCTCGATTTCTGTTGAGACATTCAGATGGTAGAGTCAGAATTTGGCGTAAACAGAATGAGAACATGGATCCATCATGCCTTGTTACCACTGTGCAGGCTGGTGGTGGTGGTGTAATGGTGTGGGGGATGTTTTCTTGTCACACTTTAGGCCCCTTAGTGCCAATTGGGCATCGTTTAAATGCCACGGCCTACCTGAGCATTGTTTCTGACCATGTCCATCCCTTTATGACCACCATGTACCCATCCTCTGATGGCTACTTCCAGCAGGATAATGCACCATGTCACAAAGCTCGAATCATTTCAAATTGGTTTCTTGAACATGACAATGAGTTCACTGTACTAAAATGGCCCCCACAGTCACCAGATCTCAACCCAATAGAGCATCTTTGGGATGTGGTGGAACGGGAGCTTCGTGCCCTGGATGTGCATCCCACAAATCTCCATCAACTGCAAGATGCTATCCTATCAATATGGGCCAACATTTCTAAAGAATGCTTTCAGCACCTTGTTGAATCAATGCCACGTAGAATTAAGGCAGTTCTGAAGGCGAAAGGGGGTCAAACACAGTATTAGTATGGTGTTCCTAATAATCCTTTAGGTGAGTGTATATACACATATATATATATATATATATATATATACACACACACATATACATATATATATATATATACACACACATATATATATACATACATATATATATACACATATATACACACATATATACATATATATATATATATATATACAGTGGGTAGAACAAGTATTTGATACACTGCCGATTTTGCAGGTTTGCCCACTTACAAAGCATGTAGAAGTCTGTAATTTTTATCATAGGTACTCTTCAACTGTGAGTGACGGAATCTAAAACAAAAATCCAGAAAATCACATTGTATGATTTTTAAGTAATTAATTTGCATTTTATTGCATGACATAAGTATTTGATACATCAGAAAAGCAGAACTTAATATTTGGTACAGAAACCTTTGTTTGCAATTACAGAGATCATACGTTTCCTGTAGTTCTTGACCAGGTTTGCACACACTGCAGCAGGGATTTTGGCCCACTCCTCCATACAGACCTTCTCCAGATCCTTCAGGTTTCGGGGCTGTCACTGGGCAATACGGACTTTCAGCTCCCTCCAAAGATTTTCTATTTGGTTCAGGTCTGGAGACTGGCTAGGCCACTCCAGGACCTTGAGATGCTTCTTACGGAGCTACTCCTTAGTTGCCCTGGCTGTGTGTTTCGGGTCGTTGTCATGCTGGAAGACCCAGCCACAACCCATCTTCAATGCTCTTACTGAGGGAAGGAGGTTGTTGGCCAAGATCTCGTGATACATGGCCCCATCCATCCTCCCCTCAATACGGTGCAGTCGTTCTGTCCCCTTTGCAGAAAAGCATCCCCAAAGAATGATGTTTCCACCTCCATGCTTCACGGTTGGGATGGTGTTCTTGGGGTTGTACTCATCCTTCTTCTTCCTCCAAACACGGCGAGTGGAGTTTAGACCAAAAAGCTCTATTTTTGTCTCATCAGACCACATGACCTTCTCCCATTCCTCCTCTGGATCATCCAGATGGTCATTGGCAAACTTCAGATGGGCCTAAACATGCGCTGGCTTGAGCAGGGGGACCTTGAGTGCGCTGCAGGATTTTAATCCATAACGGCGTAGTGTGTTACTAATGGTTTTCTTTGAGACTGTGGTCCCAGTCATTGACCAGGTCCTGTCGTGTAGTTCTGGGCTGATCCTTCACCTTCCTCATGATCATTGATGCCCCATGAGGTGAGATCTTGCATGGTGCCCCAGACCGAGGGAGATTGGCCGTCATCTTAAACTTCTTCCATTTTCTAATAATTGCGACAACAGTTGTTGCCTTCTCACCAAGCTGCTTGTCTATTGTCCTGTAGCCCATCCCAGCCTTGTGCAGGTCTACAATTTTATCCCTGATGTCCTTACACAGCTCTCTGGTCTTGGCCATTGTGGAGAGGTTGGAGTCTGTTTGATTGAGTGTGTGGACAGGTGTCTTGTATACAGGTAACAAATTCAAACAGGTGCAGTTAATACAGGTAATGAGTGGAGAAGAGGAGGGCTTCTTAAAGAAAAACTAACAGGTCTGTGAGAGTCGGAATTCTTACTGTTTGGTAGGTGATCAAATACTTATGTCATGCAATAAAATGCAAATTAATTATTTAAAAATCATACAATGTGATTTTTGTTTTAGATTCTGTCTCTCACAGTTGAAGAGTACCTATGATAAAAAATTATAGACTTCTACATGCTTTGTAAGTAGGAAAACCTGCAAAATCGCCAGTGTATCAAATACTTGTTCTCCCCACTGTATATATATATATACACACATATATATATATACACACACACACACACACATATATATATATATATATATATATACACATACACATATATACATATATACATATACATACATATATATATATATATATATATATATATATATACATACATACATACATATATACATATATACATATACATATACATATACATATACACATTTATTTTATGGTACTTCTCTGCTGTCACAGTTGTGGATTAGTGATGTCCGATTCTTGAACGAATCGTTCTTTTGAGGCGGTTCTCAGGAAGTAACCGGTCGAGCATTCACACAATAAACAAACTTTATTTGAATGTTGCATTGATATAACATAGCACGCAGTGACATCATTTTTTTTTACTGGTTCATTGAAACGAACTGTCCGAAAGAACCAGTTCATGGAAATGATTTGGACTTCACATCGCTACTGTGGATCAAATAGCTAGTACTCCTTTATTTAAAGGTGCAGTGTGTAATATTTATGAGGATCTATTGACAGAAATGCAATATAATATACATAACTATGTTTTCAGTGGTGTATAAAGACCTTACATAATGAACCGTTATGTTTTTATTACCTTAGAATGAGCAATTTCTGTCTACACACACCGCGGGTCCCCTTACAGTGAAGTCGCCATTTTGCACCGCCATGTTTCTACAGTAGCCCTAAACGGACAAACTGCTCTACAGAGCGCTAGCTACTCTCTGCTGTCTCAGACAACGACATCTTTGACCTGTCTTGGCCACCGTAGCTTCTCTATGTGCTTTGAAAGGGAGGGGTGAGCGGTTGCGATTAGCAACGTCACCGCTAGATGCCGCTAAAATTTACACAGTGCACATTTAAGATAATCACGGAATGGAAAACACTGAAACAATGAGCAAAGCAAAGTGATACAGCATGGCAGAAAAACACTAAGATAATAATCTTAAATACACAAAAGGAAACTACATAATTAACAAGGAACAGGTGAAACACATGAAGACTAATCAAACACCATGGCAACAAATACAAACACAGGTAGACATGAGGATGATGATGACAACAGACATCAAAATAAGAGTCCTACAACACAGCCTGTAACATCTGCAGGATTTATTTTTAATCTTTTTTTTTTTTTTTTTACTTGATTTTAAGTTCATAGTTGATATCTGATTTTCTGATTTGTGTCTTCTAAAGAAACGTATAACTACTTAAGTAGTTTATTTATTATTGTTAAACATATATTTCTCTGTGGAGAAAATAAATCAGATTTTTGCTTCCATACCCCTATTGCTTTGTTGAAACTTTGGAATCTCTTGTTCGTATGTGATACGCTATTTGTGAGTGAACATATACCAGAATTGCTGCCAATATAGAACGTTTTTAAGTCTTTCAATCTTATAAGGTACCATTTCAGTTACTGTAGCTGACAGCTGTAGGCTGTCTCAAGAAAGTACTGTATGTGCCTATGTAGACGTAAGACAGGCAACTCACTATTTTGGAACAGAGCCACTGTCATATTAGAAAGCACACTGCCACAGTACAAACTTAGGCATGACTACAGAATCTCAGGTAGAGTGTGAAGTGTGAGGAAGAGTCCACTGTTACCCTTACATATGAGAAACCGCCCACATCTACACATCTGAGCCTCCTGTCACAAAGATAGTCTGAGAGGCAGCAGTGGGGCAGAGAAAGAAGGATATAAATAACAGGTTTTAGCTTTCACATGGCCTGCATGGGCAAAGAGATGCTGCACAGCAGAAGCCTACCAGAAGGTCCACATAGAGTTTTGGCACTGAGCCTTTTTTGCCATGCATAGAAGACTGAACTCAGTAGAAAACACATTGAAAAATCACTATAAACCTGTTTATCAACACATCTTTTCCAATAGTCTTTTCTGAAGTAACATTAGAAACTGGAGTGGACTACTCACCCATTGTTTGAGAAAAAAAAGACCAGTCTGTAAGGCTTGAGGCAACTTCCCCACGCAGTGACAGGCACACAAACAGCACTTAATATTAATTAAATCTGACTGAGTCCAGATTTAAGCTGTTTATAGTCACAGTTTGGGGTGTGTGAGGTGAGGAAAATTACTGAGTGCACCTTTAAAGGCACAGTATGTAAGTTTCGCCGCTAGAGGTCGCTTATTCAAAACAAAGGCGTAGCTTGATGAGCGTGAATGAGAGTGGAATCATGGGAGTTGTAGTCTTAACTCTTCACCTCCACAGCCAATGGAAAGGAATCCGATGGACTCGGGTAAATTTCATGTTCATGAATAAGAGAATGTATTAAAGTTTTATTAACGTTATGATGGTATGAAGCAGGACGCGCCGAGAGCCCTTGGGAGCGAATGCTAATGAGAGAGACCTGGGCGAAACACCGGTCTCTGAGCTTTTATTATGCTTATGCTGCAGTCGGCCACTTCCGCTCTATTCGTTGCATATGTGGGGTAACGCAGTACTGTTTTACATGGTTAAAATAATCATACTAAATACATTTGAGTGTGTTGAAAGTTATGTCATAACGTTACTCTGTGCGTTCACTCGGTGGCTGGTATGAGAGACTTGTTGCACTTTGCAATAGGGTAGAGTGGGGGAAAACGCCCCCCTTAAGGACTGTGTAACTTTTCTGTGAAACAAAAGTTAAATGTCTCTAGAATAGTTATCCTAGTTTTCAGTGATAATGACATAAATTATAAACCAAGTATAAAAAATATCCAGAGTTTTCATGTTATTAGATTTTTAACAAAAATTAAATTCGTACCAAGGGGACGTTTTACCCCACAGGCGGGGTAAAATGCCCCCCAGGGTGGGGTAAAATGCCCCCACTCTGACAAAGCAATTTGCTTTATATGTTTACAGCAAAATCAGAGTACAAGCATGTTTTAGCTTAAAATTAAAAAGACAAGCCAAAATGCTGATGCTAACTGGCTGGCTAACTAGCTAGCTGATGCTAATGTGAGGTAATTTTTAAATATAAAGTCCAAATATTTTATTCAACCACCTAGTTAGATTACATTTGATGGAAAAACAAAGAATGTGATGTTCAGAACATGGTAACTACAGTAATTATGATAGTGGGAAGCAATGCCCCCTGGGGGCGTTTTACCCCAAGTGGCTGGGGGCGTTTTACCCCACAGACTATGTTTGAAAAAAAAAATGATGTCATTCTGAAAATATAATTATATTTTCCTTAAATGACAAGTAATCCCTAACTACAGGCCTTGCTCTTCTCATATCATATATAACTGTGATGTTCTGCAAAACAACAAGCTTTAAAACACTTTTTTTCTTACTGTTAATGTAATCATTAGATCATTATATTAACGTGAAATCCGTTTTCTCTCAGGTACGTCACCAGTGTAAGCTTTGCGGTCAAAACTTCTACATCACTCTGGTCAACGTAGTCCATAGCAACAACGAAAACGTATCTTGATTTTATCTAGTGGTTATTTTGGGAAAAACAGTAGGGGGGCGTTTTACCCCATGGGGGCGTTTTCCCCCACTCTACCCTAATCTAGATCGATATTAGAATATCATACTAATAAAAACAGGATGACTAAATGACTGTTGCTAAATGACATGCAATTAATTTTAAAATATATTGTATGATGGAGAAAGCTCTCTCTGATTATGCTATGTTAGTCACTTGACAAAATAGTGTTGTCTCTGAAGCATGGTAAATACGTTACTAGCGGTGAATCAAGAAAACAAGCGATTCAAACAATAAGACTAACCGTGTTGTTCTGTATAACAAGGATTCGTTTTCTGTTAATAAATGTATATCCAAACAGCTGCTCGCCTGTCTAATAAAATACATACTATATTAAAACGATTTTGGTGTTTCCATGGTTTCTACGGAAATCAGGGTAGCGTGGATATGACATCATTGACAGGTGACTCAAGGACACGATCTGTTACACTGGTTAAAATAGCTGATTTGGAAACGTTTGGGATAATGTAAGTACACAGGTCAAAAAAATATATAACATTGTTCTAGTGGTTTTTGGATATTTTAATCTAAAAATCTTTAATATTGTGTCTTTAAGAAAACAGAAAAATAAGAGAGAGAGAGTAAGAGAAACCCAGTTTTAGACTCCCAGAAACTGAAGAGAGTGGGCTTCAGCAGATGATTGGCTGTGTGTGGGAATATGATGCACCACACTGGCACAAATATTAAAACAAACGCTCTCTAAACCACCAGACAGTACATCTTTGAAACGGGACAACAGCTCTGAGGCCGATTAGCACAGCAGTTACAATCTCGCTCATGCTAATTACACTCCTACCAATAAGCTCCATCCAGAGAAGGGTAATCATTCAGGAGGAGGGATGTGGTGGGCCATGAGCAGTGGGGTTCAAATGAGCTGGTCTCTAGATGACAAGTACATGTAGGTCATCAGCATTGTCTGGAACTTAGCTTATTGGTCCTTAAACTTTTTGGATCCACCCCCCTTTGCTGCAAGATTTTATCAGTACAGTCAGAAATTTAGTAAATTTAGAAATTTAGAAGCTTAGTGAACACATTGCGAGTCTGTGACACTTTTACTTAAAGGGTTCACCCAAAAATGCAAATTCTGTCATCAATTACTCACTCTCATGTCGTTTCAAAGATTTTCATTCATTTTCAAAACACAAATGAAGATATTTTTCGTGAAATATGACAGATTTCTGTCCCTATATTTAAAGTCTATTCACGCAAAACTCTATGCTACTGGGTAACTTTAAAAATTTAAAGGGGTGATTATGATTCACTTTTTTCACTTTAGTTAGTGTGTAATGTTGCTGTTTGAGCATAAACAACATCTGCAAAGTTATGATGCTCAAAATTCAAAGCAAATGGAGATATTTTCTCACTAACCCTAAAATTTACATATTTATGCTAATCAGTATGCTAACCAATGACTTGAAGACTCCACATCAGCTACATAAATTCATCAACTAACCATTCAGAAATGTCCTGTTGCATTCTACATGTTGTCACTTCTTAGTGAGTCTCTCCATCATTGTCCGACTCCGGTTTGAACATAAAAGGCTGAACAGTTTTGGACATTTTCAGTGTGTGTCTGCGTGAGGTAATCGGAGCTGCTAACAGGAGCTCTTCCTGAAAGGGGGCCGGGAGCAGCAGCTCATCTGCATTTAAAGGGACACACAAAAACGAGCGTTTTTGCTCAAAAAGTGACAATTTTAACATGCGATAAAAAATTATCTGTGGGGTATTTTGAGTTAAACTTCACATACACACTCTGGGGACATCAGAGACTTATTTTACGTCTTGTAAAAAGGGGCATTATTGGACCCCTTTAAAGTTAAAATGTTGACTTTTTCAGACGTTATTCCATGACTTTTCCTGGCCTGAAATTTTAAAATGTCATTTTCAAGCTTTGCATGACCATGAAAGAATCCCTGAAAGAATCCCTGAAAGTATTAAAATGTAAATATGTAATGATTACTTAATAACATAACTTCATGTTTGTAGCTAAATTAAGCTGAAGTTTAAGTCAGTAGCAGTATAATTTAGGCTAAAGTGTTTTTGCCTACTGATGTCCCAATTAGTTACTGTAAATTACACAAAAGCTTGACTTAAAAACAACAGCAACTATTAAGATATAATGAATAGGACACTACATATAATTCAAAGCATTAAGTGGGATATTTAGCTGTCTTTGAGATCACAATGCCTCCACTTCATATTAGATCGTAATATGGGAAAGGACAGCCTTACTGATGGAATTTCAGAGTCCATTAAAGCAGAACCGATGGGAGGAACGAACCAGACATTAAACGATCCGAATCCAGAATGGAGAGACCGTATCAGCCATATCTGTTAAGAGCGTTATTAGATTAGAACAATACGGTGGAAGAGGCATACCGGCAAAGAGCAGATCAATCAATACAGGTGATTTCCCCCCCCCCCCCCCCCCCCCAAGCAAGTGCTCGGACATTAGGTAATACATCTGCTCTTTCTTTTCCAGCTTTCTTTCTCTGTGTCCATCGCTCTACCCGCTCTCTCAAGCAGACAGATCCATCCGTGAGAGAGCTCCGCTCACCTCCACACTTTCCCCACCAGCTTTCTTTAAGGGAACGAGCAGTTATATGGAGAGAAACATGAGAAGCTATCAGTGTTATCATTTCTATTGAGTGAATTTTTAGCCACTGTCAGGGTAATCTAGATTGATTTGGCTCTGATTTATGGCCAGTGTTTATCAAATGCAGCCTGGAGAAATAGGTATCACCGCATGGATTTGTGCCTTTTAGAAGCCATGTTGAATTTGACTTTAACATAACCTTACAGATACTCTTAATGCCTCTCCATGCTTTTTATTGGATCATCCAAATTACTGGAATTATAGCACCCATTTGCATTACAGTTACTAATCGTATAAGATGGTTTTTGTGCATTTGTGTATGTTTTTATATACTATGGAACTGAAAGATTACCATATCCATGTACCATGATATTTATATAGTACTCCAGTGTATTTCAAAGTAAGCTATACCATTAAAAACTGCATGTCCAATAAGCACTATCATAGGACATGATTTAACTGGTTTAGCTTGTTAACTCATGACAGTTAGCCCAAAATCATCTTTTCCCATTGACTGCCATTCAAACATTGTGTTTGACAACATTTTTCTGTAAGTAACATATAAATTGCCAATATTTTATTTGTATTATAAATATTGTATTGTATTATAGTAGATGTTTTACCAGTGTCCAGTTTTTAAAACTATATATAAAAGTTTGGAATAATATATATATATATTTTTTTTAATGTTTTTGAAAAAAGTCTCTTATGCTCACTAAGGCTGCATTTGTTTGATCAAAAATATAGTAAAAACAGTATGTATCAATGATCCTAAATCATTCTAATATGCTGGTTTGGCACTCAATTATTAATAATGGTTCTTATTATTATCAATGTTGAAAACAGTTTTTGCTTCTTAATATTTTGTGGAAATTGTGTTTTTTTTTTCTGGATTCTTTAATGAACAGAAAGTTGAAAAACAATATTTTAATTATTTGAAATAGAAGTATTTGAAATAGAAATTGTTTGTAACATTGTAAATGTTTTTACTATCACTTTTGATAAATTTTATGCATTCTTGCTGTATGATTTTTAAAAAATTTTTTTTAATGAAAACTATTATAAAGAGATGCAGAATCCTCGCAGACAAATAGAGTATACCATAAAGTAAACCCCAAACAACATTTGATATGGCAAGTGCAGGAGCTGATTTATGGGAATGAAGGGGGGGGAGTGATAAAGAAAGAGAGGAAGTAAGGTGGGAGTAATTTGATTGAACGTGATACACCGACTTGATAAAGCCAGTGTCTCTCGGCAGAGGTCAACAGCTGCAAAACTGCCCTCCATGGCCTACTGCTTCTAACCCCTCTAAAACAAGAGCAATACTGAAGCCTAAAAGTTAAATTTAATGAGAAAGCACATAGGCTGATCACTTCAGCCACCCAAGAGTTTATGAAGGATCCACTGGTCCGCTTAATTAAAGAACTATCAGCCCACTTAGATTTAGAAGAGTTGCAAAATTATCATACCGCCTCTGGCTTGCAAACCGAAGTGCATTTTTCCAAGCCATCCAGAAAGTAGCAGTGGATGATATATCAGCATCTACAGAGAGAGAAAAGAGAAGAAAAAAAGGAGCAGGGAGGGAGTGTTTTTGTGTACTCTGCAGGGTGCGTTGGAGATTGCTGTGCGTTTAGGTGACATTAGGATGGTGTTGTGTATCACAGTCACGATGGCGGTACCAGGAGTGAGGCAGTGCTGTCTAACAGTCTCTTCATCACTGCACACGGTAGTGTGGTTCAACATCGCTGAGATAGAATCGTGTTTCTTTAATCCATTACAGGCTCGCATTACCCACACAACACAAATACATCTCAGTTTGCCATGGCCTGCTGCTTGGATATAAAAGTGCCTCATTTGATCAGCTCATTATTTTCCCCTAAGACCCCTCTCGCTCACATTTTTCAGCTTTGTGTGTTCCTACTTGCGCGAAGATCATGCAGCACTAGAGGGACTGTTATGCTTGGAAGATATCTGTAGTTTTTTGCTTTAAAAGAATTTGTTCTTTTGGATTTTATCCAAAAAGTCAATATTTGGTAATGGTTTAAAGGTGAAGCGTGTAACTTTTGCATTTGGAATTGCAAAAAGTAATGGCCTACAACAGTACTGTTATCATTAAGTGAAATAAAGCTGAAACAAAATTACATATATACACCGATCAGGCATAACATTATGATGTTATCTTCCTAATATTGTGTTGGTCCCTCTTTTGCTGCCAAAACAGGCCTGACCCGTCGAGGCATGGACTCCACTAGACCCTGAAGGTGTGCTGTGGTATCTTGGCACCAAGATGTTAGCAGCAGATCCTTTAAGTCCTGTAAATTGCGAGGTGGGGCCTCCATGGATCTTGTTTGTTCAGCACATCCCACAGATGCTCGATTGGATTGAGATCTGGGGAATTTGGAGGCTCACACCTCAAACTCGTTGTTGTGCTCCTCAAACCATTCCTGGACCATTTTTGCTTTGTGGCAGGGCGCATTATCCTGCTGAAAGAGGCCACAGCCACCAGGTAATACCGTTTCCATGAAAGGGTGTACATGGTCTGCAACAATGCTTAGATAGGTGGTATGTGTCAAAGTAACATCAACATGGATGGCAGGACTCAGCAATGTTTCCCAGCAGAACATTGCCCGAAGCATCACACTGCCTTCTTCCCATAGTGGATCCTGGTGCCATGTGTTCCCCAGGTAAGCGACGCACACGCACCCGGCCATCCACATGATATAAAAGAAAACGTAGTTCATCAGACCAGGCCACCTTCTTCCATTGCTGCGTGGTCCAGTTCTGATGCTCACGTGCCCACTGTTGGCGCTTAGCGGCGGTGGACAGGGGTTAAAATGGGCAGCCTGACTGGTCTGCGGCTATGCAGCCGCATACAAAACAAACTGCAATGCACTGTGTATTCTGACACCTTTCTATCAGAACCAGCATTAACTTCTTGAGCAATCTGAGCTGCAGTAGCTCGTCTGTTCGATCGGACCACACGGGCCAGCCTTTGCTCCCCACGTGCATCAATGAGCTTTGGCCGCCCATGACCCTGTCCCCGGTTCACCACTGTTCCTTCCTTGGACCACTTTTCATAGATACTGACCACTGCAGACTGGAACACCCCACAAGAGCTGCAGTTTTGGAGATGCTCTGACCCAGTTGTCTAGCCATCACAATTTGGTCCTTGTTAAACTCACTGAAATCCTTACACTTGCCCATTTTTCCTGCTTCTAACACATCAACTTTGAGGACAAAATGTTCACTTGCTGAATGATTAAATTCATTATTTTCCTCAATTCTACATACAGTTCCCCTATAATGACAACGTGATAGAAGTTTGTTTGAAATCTTTGCAAATTTATAAAAAAAAAAAAAAAAAAAAAATTTCACATGTATAAGTATTCACAGCCTTTGCTCAATACTTTGTTGAAGCACTTTTGGCACCAATTACAGCCTCAAGTCTTTTTGAGTATGATGCTACAAGCTTGGCACACCTATTTTTGGGCAGTTTCTCCCATCCTTCTTTGCAGGACCTCTCAAGCTCCATCAGGTTGGATGGGGAGTGTCGGCGCACAGCCATTTTCAGATCTCTCCAGAGATGTTCAATCGGGTTCAAATTTTGGGCTCTGGCTGGGCCACTCTGTACATTGCTGTATTCATCTTTCCCTCGATCCAGACTAGTCTCCCAGTTCCTGCCGCTGAAAGAAATCCCCACAGTATGATGCTGCCACCACCATGCTTCACTGTAGGGATGGTATTGGCCAGGTGATGATCGGTGCCTAGTTTCCTCCAGACATGACGCTTGCCATTCAGGCCAAAGAGTTCAATCTTACACTTCTATCAGACCATAGAATTTTGTTTCTCATGGTCTGAGAGTCCTTCAGGTGCCTTTTGGCAAACTCCAGGTGGGCTGTCATGTGCCTTTTATTGAGGAGTGGCTTCCGTCTGGCCACTCTACTATACAGGCCTGATTGGTGGAGTGCTGCAGAGATGGTTGTTCTTTTGGAAGGTTCTCCTCTCTCCACAGAGAAATGCTGGAGCTCTGTCAGAATGACCAACGGGTTCTTGCTCACCTCCCTGACTAAGGCCCTTCTCCCCTGATCGCTCAGTTTGGCCAGGTGGCCAGCTCTAGGAAGAGTCCTGGTGGTTCCAAACTTTTTCCACTTACGGATGATGGAGGCCACTGTGCTTATTGGGACCTTCAATGCTGCAGACATTTTTCTGTACCCTTCCCCAGGTCTGTGCCTCGATACAATCCTGTCTTGGAGGTCTACAGACAATTCCTTGGACTTCATGGCTTGGTTTGTGCTCTAACATGCACTGTTAACTGTGGGACCTTATATAGACAGCTGTGTGCCTTTCCAGATCATGTCCAATCAACTGAATTTACCACAGGTGGACTCCAATCAAGTTGTAGAAACAGCACCTGAGCTCAATTTTGAATGTCACAGCAAAGGCTGTGAATACTTATGTACATAAATTTGCAAATATTTCAAACAAACTCATGTTGTGATTATGGGGTATTTTTTGTAGAATTTTGAGGGAAATAATGAATTTAATCCATTTTGGAATAAGGCTGTAACATAACAAAATGTGGAAAAAGTGAAACTCTGTGAAAACTTTCCAGATGCACTGTATAAACCAGCTAAGGGTGTAGTAGTGTGGTAAAAGACTTTCATCAACTTTCACTATGAATAATTCATATACTCTTTTGCTATATTTCTTTATTTATATAGGTTTATAATTCTTCACATGACATTTCCACACATAATATGTAGAAAACAAAGTGCTCACAAATAATTCATAGATTTTCCCGCTTACCCCTCCTTTTCTTTCTCTTACATACTTACTCTCACCTCCTGCCTTGTAGTCATAAATGTTTCATTCTCATTTCAGGAAGTAGCAAATGTGCAGGTCTTTACACTCTGAGGTCACAGTCTGTGTCCGAATCCCTGTATTTTCACAGTATGTACCAAATTTGAAGAAGAACATTGCCTACTTTATCATGAATATGAATACTTTGTACTAATTTGACATGCTGTTTTTTGCATACAGACATGTGGCCAGTTTCTGAATTAATTAATTTTCATACAAAGCCAACTCATGTGCTGCATACATGAAGGTAGATGTCATGGACATTTCATTGACTAATTTCCCCTCAGAAAAGCAAATGCACTATTTACAGAGGCAAACAAAAATTGCTCAAATTTGTCTCTGTGCTTGCAGACAAAAAAAGAGAGGGAGAGAGAGAAGTGCAACATGCTTGTTACTCCTAACAGAAATGAAGAGAGATAGAGAAATGAAAAGTGGAGTGGCTGAAAATCGTGCAAGGGCCTGGGTATTTCTTGTAAACTTGTGCTTGTAAGCACTTAAAGTGCCAAGAAATGTTGGTTTGTGTGTGCTTTTTAAAGTTTCACTCAACTTGCATTGCTCTTAGACTGAGAAAAGGCATTGTAAGCAACTAAGTGCACTTCAAAAAAAAAAAAAAAAAACTTGTCGGGCACTAACCAATGACAAGCATCTTTGAACTTGCTGATAGTGCATAAAGAAGTGTGTATGACGAAACATTAACATTGCACCTGCAGTGCTGTCATGATTTAGGTCATTTTCGGATATGACTTTATAGAGATGAAACAATAAAACATTTTGGGGTAAACTATTCCTTTAGATTTACTGTATATGTTACTGCTTCTTTTCAATGCCAAAGCCTTCAATGTCTTAGAAGCTTTGATTGCATCTGACGCCTGATTGTAAAACGCCCAGTCATGATGAGTCAGGTTTTGAATGCACAGCCCACACAAACTAAACTGTGCTATTCAGGTTGGCCCTGTGTGGTATTCTTAAAGCTTACTGGTATGTGTCACAGTATATATCCCGGTATACAAATGACCAAAAAGACATTCGTTTCTAAAGTCTTTTTTACATATGAATATCGCTATACACAATTTTCTTTATTATTTCCCTCAGTCTAACTGGTGGGTGTTTTTCCTCCTCTAGCATTCCTTCAGGGACATCATTATGCATTCATGTGCTATATTTGGAAGTCACAGTGTGAGGAATTCCTCTGCATCCAATGTCCTCCTGCACACCCTCACTCAGTGTTAATGACACAATCATTAATACAGAAATGTTGCTTGTTTTTTCTGGATTGCATGCACCTAGTGTTCACTTTTACGCCATTTGTTGTTGTTGTTGTAATCCTTTTTTGTTGACAAAAATGCCATTTTAATTTTTAAATTTTTATTTAAAAATTTAGAATTCATTAATCAATTTAGAATTTATTTAGAATATATTTTAAGTATTTAATTTTGCATATCATTTTATAACGGAAATAATTTTTTAGTTACAATATTGTACAAAACGTCAAACTTTTTTTGCGACTGACTTTTTTTCTCAGAATTGTGACAAACTCGCAATTCTGACTTTTTGTCTCGCAATTCTGACTATATCTCACAATTCTGACTTTATATCTAGCAATCACGTGTTATAAAGTCAGAATTGCGTGATATAAAGTAAGAATTGTGATAAACTTGCAATTCTGAGAAAAAAAAGTCTGAATTGCGAGATATAAACTCACAATTCTAAGAAAAAAAGTCTGAATTGTAAGATAAAAAGTCGCAATTACCTTTTTTATTTTTTTATTCTGTGGCAGAAACAAACTTCCATACTAATGAGCACTCTTCTGAAAGTAAAAATGGGACAAATGGGACACGGAGTACGGCCCAGTAGACTTGTGCACAGACATATGCATGAAGCTATTAATTTGAACAATTTTTAACCAATTTTAAACATTTTAGCAATGGTTTTCTGTCAAGTCATATCACCTTTATTTATATAGCACTTTATACAATACAGATTGTTTAAGAGCAGCTTTACAGTGATGATAGGAAAATAATGCATTTTGGCTGTTGTTCAGCTGAAGTCAGTTCAGAGTTGATTCAGTTCCGTTGTAAAGATCATCAATTATTAAATTAGTTCATTTCACCTATAAAGCAGTTCTGCAAAAAATGATGTCATCGTCCAGCTCAGCAGCCTCAGTACAGTCAGATCAATAACATTGTTGAATATTAAGTGTCTCCTCTGGCCAATGAATGAACACGGTGTCATTATAATTCAGGTGGCATCACAAGTCAGAGTTCAGATCGGGATCGGTAGCATTCACATATTTATCCAGTTCTTTTGCTTGAAAATCGATACATCACGCCGAAATGGAGCCGAAGCTGGCCATAGGGTCTGTGCGGAGGACCGGTTCTCGTAGTCTCTCCTGAGGATCTGTGCCGATGGCTGTCATGTCGACGAGGCCTTCACAGGGATTGTCTAGTAGACACATCTCGGCTGACAGAGACATGAACTGTGTAAGTCAGTTCACTTCTCAGCACCTAGTGTCCTTCCACACTGGGATGAGAGAAGTTTGCAGGAAGGAACATTCTGGGTTAAATTCAATTTAAGCACTGTTAGATAGCATCTAAAGGAGGGCATGCTGTTGATTATCACAGAAAATGATTTCGACTCATCCCACAGTTTAAAAAAAAAACATTTTTACAGTAATGTTAGTAAAATGGAAGTCTGCATTCTTCAAAGGCCACGTCTTTGAAGTCTGCTAAGGTTGAACTGAACGTTGTAAAATGGGATGGAGCCTAAGGAGGATTGCTATAGCGACTGTGACAGCTGTCGTTGACAAGTGGCAGTAACGCTTGTACTGGACTTTTTTGAACGTTATATTCAGCTGTCTGAAAACAAAATAAGGTTCACAACTGGTCTAAATATGTTCATCTTGGGCATTTCTGTACATAATAAAGTATAAACGATTTATAAAATCGCATCTTGGTAAGATATGTCAACATTTGAACAGCTTTAAAGGGTTAGTTCACCCAAAAATGAAAATTCATTAATTCCTCACACTCATGTCGTTCCAAACCCGTAAGACTTTCGTTCATCTTCAGAACACAAATTAAGAGCTTTTTGATGAAATCTGAGAGCTTTCTGTCCCTCCATTGACACTACCACTTTGACACTTCAAAAATGAATTACTGAATGAATGTTTATATGTGAATAAAAGCCTAAATTCAATCTGTTCATCATATAAATCGAATGTGTCTCTTCAGAAAATTTGGACTGTACTTTTCCATTCATATGGATTAGTTTTACGATCTCTTTCTGAACTTTTTGAAGCAGTAGCTGTCAATGGAAAGGGTTAACGTTTTTGGGTGAACTATCCCTTTAAAGTGTTTTTTTTTTTTTTAAACAATTGTGTTGTTAGATATTCGAGTAAGTTGAAACCCAATTGAATTTAACAGTGTCTGGCTTTTTCTCTCAAAAAATCCTTTCATTACCTGCATGCAATGAATCTTGGGATAGTCCTGGCCATGAAGGATCCAGAAAGTGAAGGATGCATTTTGAGGCCGATTTAAAGGTGCCGTCGAAATGGGAGAGCATTCGTCGATACTGTGATGCATTCAGCTATCGAACGCAGCCTTTGAAGGATGCAGCCTCTGAACTGAGATGCAGCTTACAAGGTTCACATTTTAAATCTCCCAAAAATTGGCATTTGTAAGTGCCTCAGAATAACCTTAATTCATTGAAAAAAACAATAAGTAAAATTTACTTAATTTTTCTTTTGCAAGTTTTTTCACAAATTCTTTATGTCACATATGGAATTAAGTAAACTCTACTTAACTAAGTTAAGTAAAATTAACAAAGAAAATAAGTAATTTTAAAGGTGCGGTATGCAGGATTGACATGGGGTTGAAATGGGTACTGCAGTCCAAATTCAAAATATTGGAGAGCGTTGTTTCCCCCGCCCCCTCCTCCTCAGACTCGACACTCACGCGGGTTGCCAGCTTGAGGACACGCAACAGGAGCGAGCGCAATTGACAATGAAAGCCACACTGTAAGTTGATAAGTTGATTTATCCGCATTTTAATATACTCTCGTTCATAGAGATTTTTAGATGGATGCTGAGGCTTTTTAGGTCGGGTAGAATCTGCGATCTCTGACCCTGTTTGTTCGCTGGCTTCCATGGCAGCAATACGCGGTGTTTTCCGCCAACTGGCAACCCGAGGTGTCTAAATACTATTGGGTAAACTGGCGGCATGCGGTATCGAACAGACCAAAACAAAAACAGACATTCCGACACAGAACGCACATTTCAAAGTAGAATAACTGGCTGTAGCATTGTTTTTCTGAGAAACAAGTAGGTGAATTTAACATATTTCCTACATATCTACAAGCATATTATGGTATTTTTATGCTTAAGTAAAGTGAAAAACTTACATACAGCACCTTTAACTTGGCCAGTAAAAGGGTGAGTAATTTCTGCTTTGTTTCCTTTGCAATACATTTTACTCAAAAAATATAACACTGAATTAAACCACGCTTTTAAAGTGTATGCTTTACTTAGAAACATTTAAGTAAATAATACAATAGAGATTGTGTAAACACCATATTTACATAACAGAAGTAAAGCCACACCCGAACACAGAACCCTCAATACTTGGCACACAATACACAATGACGGTAACATTTGATGGATCGTTTTTGAATATGAATGTGTTCATTTTGAGTAGAAAATTAACTCCAAATGTCACAAAATTGCAAGTTACTAAACCTAACAACAAAAGCAATGATAAAACAGTCAAAAATCAACCTCATTAATTATTCAAGGCCCAGTGCATGATGGGAACACCAGCATCAGAAAAGTTGAGTAGTTTTACTTAATTTTATAAATATATTTATGCTTTGATTTCTACAAGCTTGAATTGAGTACTAACACAGAATTTACTTTTGCCTGAACTAACTTTTTCATGTAGAAATTACGTTTGTTTTTCCTGTAGTATTTACTTCACCACAAAATAATTTTTATCAGTGTTTTATGCTTTAATAAAAGGGGCAAAAGCTGCATTTTTTGTTGTTGTTGTAATCAATATTATGCCACGAATGCTGTCGATTGAATTTGTTTTGAACCAGGAATATACCTTTAAGCTTATGTTTTATTTAACCTGGTATGAATAGATATTCATCTTCTAGAGATCAAGACAAATGCATTATGGAAATGTGGAACACAGATTCTAATGAAATGTGCCCTGAGTGCTACAGGAGTAAATGTATGAACGTTTACCGTTGTATCACAAGGTTTTCAGAGCAGAGGGTAGAGGGAGCATCTACAGCTGCTATTACAGCAAGGCCTGCACCATCATTCAGGGTGTCAGTCACCTTGATTACAGTCTGTTCTCATCTCTGTGGCCTGGATGAAGGTTCTGCAGAATAACAACCAACACAAGCAGATTCAGGAACTGTTTGTATCCCCAAGCAGCATGAATATTGAACTGCCAATCAAACATGTATTGACAAACAAATTGAATTGTCAGCCAACATTAGGAAATAAGCACACTGGATTAACTACTGCATCAAGCAATACTGAACAAATATTGAATATTTATTAAAATGATTATTTACATGATGTATTTAGAGTTCTTCTTGTACGCAACTCAGATTTTTTTTTTGTTGCATTTTTGCTTTTTGCATATATATATATATAGGATACTTCTTTATCATTCACAGTTATGTGCAATTCACAATATATATAAATATATATATTTATATATATATACACACACACACTACCATTCAAAAGTTTTTGATCGTAAGATTATTAATGTTTTTAGAAGAAGTCTCTTATGCTCACCAAGGCTGCATTTATTTTATAAAAAAAAATAAAAAAAACAGTAATATTTTGAAATATTAGTTTTAGGATTCTTTGATGAATAGTTCATAAGAACAGTATTTATCTGAAATAGAAAGCTTTTGCAACATTGTACTACCGTTCAAAAGTTTTGGGTCAGTAAGAATTTTTAATTTTTAAGAAATTAATACATTTATTCAAATTGATTAAAAATGACAGTAAAGACATTTATAATGTTACAAAAGATTATATTTAAAATAAATGCTGTTCTTTTGAACTTTCTATTCATCAAAGAATCCTGAAAAAACTGTTTGGTCCAAGGAAGGAACAGTGGTGAACCGGCGACAGGGTCATGGTTCATGGTTCATGGTTCATGGCCAAGGTTCACTGATGCACGTGGGGAGCAAAGGCTGGCCCGTGTGGTCCGATCAAACAGATGAGCTACTGTAGCTCAAATTGCTCAAGAAGTCAATGCTGGTTCTGATAGAAAGGTGTCAGAATACACAGTGCATCACAGTTTGTTGTGTATGGGGCTGCATAGCCGCAGACCAGTCAGGGTGCCCATGCTGACCCCTGTCCACCGCCGAAAGCGCCAACAGTGGGCACGTGAGCATCAGAACTGGACCACGGAGCAGTGGAAGAAGGTTGCCTGGTCTGATGAATCATGTTTTCTTTTACATCACGTGGATGGCCGGGTGCGTGTGCGACGCTTACCTGCGGAACACATGGCACCAGGATGCACTATGGGAAGAAGGCAAGCCGGTGGAGGCAGTGTGGACAATGTTTGACTGGGAAACCTTGGGTCCTGCCATCCATGTGGATGTTACTTTAACACGTATGACCTACCAAGGCATTGTTGCAGACCGTGTACACCCTTTCATGGAAACGGTATTCCCTGGTGGCTGTGGCCTCTTTCAGCAGGATAATGCGCCCTGCCACAAAGAAAAAATGGTTCAGGAATGGTTTGAGGAGCACAACAATGAGTTTGAGGTGTTGATTTGGCCTCCAAATTCCCCAGATCTCAATCCAATCGAGCATCTGTGGGATGTTCTGAATAAACAAGTCCGACCCATGGAGGCCCCACCTCGCAACTTAAAGGACTTAAAGGATCTGCTGCTAACATCTTGGTGCCAGATACCACAGCACAACTTCA
The DNA here is from genome assembly GCA_039654105.1 of Coreius guichenoti. Taxonomy (NCBI): domain Eukaryota; kingdom Metazoa; phylum Chordata; class Actinopteri; order Cypriniformes; family Gobionidae; genus Coreius; species Coreius guichenoti. The sequence goes on along the minus strand of CM077180.1, from coordinate 29,951,089 downwards.
GGGGTCTAGTGGAGTCCATGCCTCGACAGGTCATGGCTGTTTTGGCAGCAAAAGCGGTACCAACACAATATTATCATATCATAATAATCGGTGTATATATATATATATATATATATATATATTGTGAATTGCACATAACACTGTGAATGATAAAGACGCACCCTATATCAGTAAGCACTGTTTCTGAACTTCCTGAAACCTAAAATTCCTCGATTTTAGTCTTGAGTTTTCTTCCGAGAACGTACACATCACAGTATTCCTTATTTAAATAATTCCCACTAAAGGCATTCACAAAATAAAGGGGGCAAAGCCTGGCTGAGTTTGATTAGTAGTGCATTGAAACTCACGGTTAAGCTAAGGGGCTTGACATTTCTCAAACACGCTCAAAGTGATTGACCAATCACAACACACTGGTCCAGCTGACCAATCAGAGCTCATTTTGCTTTTCGGAAGGAGGGGTTTCATAGAGACAGGAACTAAACAGAGCGTTACTGACAGACTGAGAAGAGAATGTGTGAAAATTAATGGTTTTTTTTTTTTTAACATTCAAGCATAAAAACCTATTCTAGTTGACCCCAAAAACAAAATCAGACAAAGACTTTGTAAAAGGGCATAATATGGCCTCTTTAAAATGTATATATCACTATACACTTTTGTTGTAGGGTAAAGGGCTGCTTGGAGAGGGTATGGTAGAATGTTCATTTTTAGGTGAATGTAGATCCCTGAAGTGAATTCAAAGAACAGTATGGAAACCAAAATAGTATATATATATATATATATTGCTTCATTACAACTGCATTCATCTGACCTCTCTTGTAATGGCGAGTGGACTCCAATATCTCTAAACGTCGTGTTTGTGTTTTATCATAGTATCATTGTCCTAGAAAGCCTGGCATTATTCCCAGAAACCCCTCAGTATAATAGGGAACACTTATACACGACCAGTCATTGTGTCTCTGTGTGTCTCCACACAATACACAGACCTTGAGACTCCAATTCAAATCACACTAAACAACGACAAGAGCAGCATACTGAAACACATGCCAACTCAATGTACTTTTAAACCGGAGAGAGGCAACTGCTGTGTATGGTGTGCCTTCAGCACTGTTCTATACATTTTAGCACGAACAGTCAGATGTCAGCAAGCATTTCCAGACAGAGCGGGAGGAGATTTGTTGGAGATGTATTAGAATAACAGGCACTGAGCTTCATGTTTTTGCTGATGAGTTCTTACTGTTTCTTTACTGTTTCACTAGCCACTAACAAAAAGTTACCAAAACTAAGGTACCATCTCAGAAGAAATTTTTATTCAGTGGTTGGTTTGGGAGGCTTAACGGTTATTTCATTATGTCTCATATGAGGTGTTTCTTTTGAATTTGCTTTGGAAAAACAGAAACAAATGAGGTGATATATAGGCTATATATATATATATATGCAGTCAAACCAAAATTTATTCAGACACCTTCAACATTTTCTCACATTATCAGTTTATTCACTATAGTTTAGAAAATGGTAATAAAATATGACAAGAGTTAAACTGTGTCAGAACAAATTCATCTTGATAATGTCAGATAACTTTGATAGAAAGGTATGTAATGGATTACAATCAACCAATCAGCTGTCAGCTGCTAAAATTAAGTACACAATTAGATAATACCCATTTTGGTCAACCAATTAACAAGCAATGCTTAATTTTGTTCAGTCTGTGGTGTAAAAGGTCGCATTAGCAATTAAAGAAAAAACACTTGAGCAAAACATGGTCAGGTCAAAGTGTCTGAATTTTGGTCCCAAATTTTTATCAATTTTACTGGTTGTCCACTGTATGAAGATTTTTTCTGTATAATATGTCACAGTTTACTTTATTTTGCTATCCTCACTTACATAAATTAACTAATGTCCTGCACCCACTAGTAAACAATTATATTTGGTGTCTGAATGATTTTTGGTTTGACTGTATGTATATATATATACTGTATATATACTGTATATATACATTTCTTAATATTGTTGCTTAATATTTTAGTGAAGATAAATATTTTTAAATAATTTTTTTTTTAGGTTTTTTGATAATTAGGACATTCAAATGAACAGCATTTATTTAAAATAATTTATTTAAAATATTATATATATATATTGGACTATATACATTTCTTAATAAATAAATAAAAATCGTACTGACCAATGGACAATAATTTATATGATATTCTATTACGTTTTGAAGAAAAAAATAAATTATGATGCTCTGGTACAGTATCTTTAACGGTATGGGGCCTAGAAGAGAGGAAGCATGAATGAAAGTCCAGCACTAGTGAAAACACTCCAGGACTGCTATTACTGTACCGCCTCAATCAGAAAGTCTATAATGTAAGCTCATGTTTTAAGTCCCATATACTGTATCTCTCCCTCATTGTGTGTGTTTGAGTGTGTATGTGTGGTGGTTCATGCCTCAGTGACTCATACTCTTCAGATGAAGGACTCCCTGAATAAAGCTGCATCCCCCAAGGCTGAAACACAACCTTTCTTTGCCCTCACTGGCTGGGAATGTCAACAGAGTTAACGTTCACTGTTGTCCACCTCTAATTTATACACAAACACAAACCTACTTCCTCTTTATTCCCATGCTGAAAAGTATATTTACAGATATTGGACAATAGGCCTAGCATATTACACAGGAGCAATAACTTTTCTGCTTGCGAGCTCAACTAGTCCTTCTCATGTATCAGAGGATTCTTGATCCCAGCGCCTGAAGGCAGAAAGTCTTGTCTGTCATGCACATCCCTGTCTATTCCGCTGTGCCTTAATTCACCCATGAAAAACACAACAACGAGAGAATTAATACAGCATTTTCCAAAGGATCTGTTTCAAAACATGGAGAACTGCAAACATAGACAGCTAATTTAACCATCATAGGCACGCTCCCAAAGTGAGAAGCAGATTATGCCATGTCCTAGGATGCCTTATTTCAGTCAAATCTGAGGCAGTACTGCACGTAAAAAACTAAGAAAGCATGCATATCCAAGAGCATGACCAAAATTCATAAAAAAAAAAAAAACATGAAACAAAGTTAGGCACACTGCTGCTCCAACAAAAATGTACTGAGCTCACCATAATACTATAACGTGACTTTCGAGCAGCACTTCTTTTCACCAGACTCAATACTGAATGTATCCTTGGTCCAAAAGAAAATTCCATGAAAGAGCTCAAATAGAATTTTTCAATCAATTTGGAGAGCGGCGCTGCTTAAAGGCACAATATGTAATTTTCGCCACTAGAGGTCGCTTATTCAAAACATAGACGTAGCTTGATTTTGCAGAATCATGGCAATTGTTGTCTTCCCCTCTACAGCCGGTGGAAAAGAATCTGACGGGACTCAGGCATAAATCATATTCATGTATGAGCTAATGTATAAAAGATTTAATAACGTTACTGTAGTATGAAGCAGGGTGGGGCTGAAAGCTGCTGGAGCGGAACAAGGCCGCTGGAGCAATTGCTAATGAGAGACAAGTGCGACACATGGCTCGAAAGCAGTGGAGCTTTTATTATGCCGCAGACGACGGCTTCTGCTTCTTCCGGTCATGCGTATGTGAGGTAACGCAGCACTGTTTTATCATACTAGATACATTTGAGAGTGCTGAAAATCATGTTATAATGCTACTCTGTGCGTTCGCTCGGCGGCGACACTTGTTGCACACCACTGTAAGCTAGAGCGATATTAGGCATGGTAAAACACTCGCGGTAAATCAAGAAAACAAGATTTAAACAATAAGACTAACTGTATTAAGCTATATAACAATGATTAGTTTTCTGTTGATGAATGTATCCAAACAGTTGCTCACCTGTCTAATAAAACACACAGTATATTAAAGCGTCTTTGGTGTTTCCATGGTTTCTACAAAATAAAACAGGAAATCGAGGGTAAGGTGGGTATGATGTCATTGATAGGCAACGCACAGACATGGTCGGTGTACTGGTTATAATTGTTTATTTCTCTGGATTTAAACATTCTTGGAAACATTTGGGATAAAGTACACAAGTCAACAAAATATATAACATTGTTCTAGTGGTTTTTGGATATTTTAATAAAAAAATCTTACATATTGTGCCTTTAAAAGTGTTGATTGGAAACATTCAAACTCATTAGTAGCGTGAAAGAGTATTACAGGGATACAAGATGAACCACCTCTGTTCTTATGGATGAATAAATCAAATGGACCATTAATCTGATAAATACATGATTTATTGCTTTTGTCACCCTGCAGCATCTATCTACTGACCTAAGATCAGGAAAGGTATTTTTCAATCATTAGTTACAGACACTGAGTAAGAACAAAATGCTTCTCTCAGCACTGCCATCCATCCTCATTATCACTAGACACAGTCAATAAGCCATTAATTTAAGTCATTTGACCACAAAACAGTATTATTTATTCCTATCTTTCTATATGTACCTAATCCTATATTTTTATTCAGCAAGGATGCATTATATCGATCAATAGTGATAATAAAATATTTATAATGTTTCAAAAGATTTCTCAAATACATGCTGTTCTGCTGAACTTTCTATTCATCGTAAAAATGTATCATGGTTTCAACAAAAAGTTTTCAACATTGATAATAATAAGGAATAAATTACATTTTGATATATTAAAATAGAAAACTGTTCAATTGTAATAATATTTAATGATATTATGGTTTATTACTGTTTTATTTATATATACACTGTTATAATGTATTTATACTCAGGGGTGCACATAACTTTTTTGGTCTGATTTTCAAAGGAGCACCTGGAGATGCTGCTTGGTGCTCACACTTTATGCGGCACACCAAATGTAAAATAACTATTTGTTCACTATAGAAATTAATTTAAAGCTGTTTTTTTCATTTTACTTTATTAACATTAATGACAGACAACAGCAGGAAATGATGATAGCTGCTGTCACTTTAAAACCGAATGCACAGATCAAATATACTGACACGTATCCGGTTTCTTTCTCAACTGTTCACTTATGACATAACCCAGAGAATACTTGCAGAGACAGGTATTTTGACATAATTTTGTGTGTATGTGTCCGTTGTAAGTAAACGCGGAAGAAGAATCAATTCGGTGTTCGAGCGCTATCTGAAAATCTCTCTCTCTCTCTCTGCTTGCGCGTGCTTCGTGTGTGTGCGGCTGCAGACAGTTAACAGCGCGTGAGTCCCGATTTTCGCCTCTTCTTCCGTTTTTAAAATAATTTGAATGTGTAATAAATTGGCAAGAAAAAACACGTCCAAATGATAAACTTTCACTCTATGATGATTAAACTTGGCAGTTAATCTGCGAATCACATGCGTGCCGAACCGTGGGGCCTGGTCCGTACGGATAACGGATCAACTGCAATCTGTTGCACCTCTAATAATTAATGAACACACTTATAATCATGATTTCTATCTTACCAGCGATGAAGAAAAATCATACTCCAGTAAGCAAACATGTCCCTGTCCCCAAAAATCTTGGTACCCAAAAGCACTTCCCTCCATGTTTTCTGGTGCACATCGTTTATTTTTACCACGCATGCGCACGTGCACCAGTTGTGTGCACCCGTTTATATTTATATATTTTTGATCAAATAAATGCAGCCTTGGTGAGCATAAGCGGCATCTTTAAAAACATCTTACCAACTTTTTAACGGTAATATATATTATCTTAGCAACATGCTAATATCAAATAGTATTTACATTGATTTTGGTCACTTGTGAGGTTCCATGACAGTTACTGTAGGATGCTGCCTTAAAAGGTGTTCTGAGTCTTAAGAGAGCTGCCACTGGTATCCAGAATTGAATGTGTGTATGAAATAGTGAAGCATGACTTCAAAAATCTGCACAGAATAAATTCCTTGTGATTTCTCTTGCCATCTTTTTACATGCAAGAACAAATGATATCACACAATTTTTTTTGGTCTCAGACAAAAAAAAAAAACTTAAAAGATATTAAAAATGTATATAGTGCCACATTGCTGTAAAAGTAGGTCAGGATGCATTCTTCTGGATGTTGAACTGGGTCATGGGGGAACCCCTATTAAAGAACTTGGCTTTTATGAACAGCATTGAGGTCAAACCTTAGCTAAGGCAGCATCGATATGTGCAGATCGATGATCGATTACCACCTTAAGGGTATGCTGTGAAACTTGGGGATTCCTTGAATCAATCCTTTGAGTCACATGTTGTTGTTTTGGCATTATGGTGAGAAATCAATACATTCCTGCTTGGTTTTTCATATGTGGGTTATTTGTGTTCCAAGTGTGCAATATGCCTTTGAGCCTCTTTACTCACACAATATTAGCATATAGCCAAACAAAAAATGCAGATAGCAAAACAAGGTACAGTGCATCCGGAAAGTATCCACAACGCTTCACTTTTTCCACATTTTGTTATGTTACAGCCTTATTCCAAAATGGAATTAAATTCATTATTTTCCTCAAAATTCTACAAACAATACCCCATAATCACAACATGAAAGAAGTTTGTTTGAAATCTTTGCAAATTTATTAAAAATAAAAAACTGAAAAATTCAGTATCATTTGTATTCACAGCCTTTGCTCAATACTTTGTTGAAGCACCTTTGGCACCAATTACAGCCTCAAGTCTTTTTGAGTATGATGCTACAAGCTTGGCACACCTATTTTTGGGCAGTTTCAGATCTCTCCAGAGATGTTCAGTCGGGTTCAAGTCTGGGCTCTGGCTGGTCCACTCAAGGACATTCACAGAGTTGTCCCGTAGCCACTCCTTTGTTATCTTGGCTGTATGCTTAGGGTCGTTGTCCTGTTGGAAGATGAACCTTCACCCCAGTCTGAGGTCCAGAGCGCTCTGGAGCAGGTTTTCATCAAGGATGTCTCTGTACATTGCTGCATTCATCTTTCCCTCAATCCTGACTAATCTCCCAGTTCCTGCCGCTGAAAAACATCCCCACAGCATGGTGCTGCCACCACCATGCTTCACTGTAGAGATGGTATTGGCCAGGTGATGAGCGGTGCCTGGTTTCCTCCAGACATGACGCTTGCCATTCAGGCCAAAGAGGTCAATTTCATTAGACCAGAGAATTTTGTTTCTCATGGTCTGAGAGTCCTTCAGGTGCCTTTTGGCAAACTCCAGGCGGGCTGTCATGTGCCTTTTACTGAGGAGTGGCTTCCGTCTGGCCACTACCATACAGGCCTGTTTGGATGGAGTGCTGCAGAGATGGTTGTTCTTCTGGAGGGTTCTCCTCTCTCCACAGAGAAACACTGGAGCTCTGTCAGAGTGTTTTTTTTATTTATTTTTTTATTTTTAATAAATTTGCAAAGATTTTAAACAAACTTCTTTCACGCTGTCATTATGTGGTATTGTTTGTAGAATTTTGAAGAAAAAATGAATTTAATCCATTTTGGAATAAGGCTGTAACATAACAAAATGCACTATCACGTCATCTAAAATGTTGCTGTGCTATACTGTACTTATTATTTTGAAATGCATTAGGCTAGTGTTGGATATAACACATGTGCAAACATTACTTGAAAGTAAGTAAAGTAACATGTTACTCATTAAATTTACACCACAATATCACAAGTTACTCATTTTCTGAAAGTCTTGCTGATTGCACTGATTCATTCAGGTCACCTAATTAGCTTATTTTCTTTGTGCTACACAATCAAATTAATCATTTCAAATGAGTCGATTTCACATGAGTAAACTTACATTCTAGAGTTTCTCTCTTTCCTTCTTACAAAAATATGGCAGGGATTTCTACACTTCTTAAGTTTAATCTAATAACAGCACGCAAAAACACAAATGCACAACTTGACGTCTGAATATAGTTACATTGTTCTGTGTACACTATATATAAGAGTAAACTTTCCATGTCAGCAACTTTTTATATCTCCTTAGAATTCTGTCATGGCTCATGCAAGAATAATACATATTTTGTTATGAGCCACTCGTGTAGAGGGTTGATTTTGTAATATGTTAAGGAAAGCATTCAGACATACCAGGGAAATGAAAGCACCATTACGATGTGCAGGACTTCTAGTTTAAATAAAATTGAATTGCATGCTCTCTTTATATGGTTAAGGAAACCTTTTATGCCATGCAATCCATTCCTGCTGGATACTATTATCTGATACGTCACGCTCATCAGCCCAGCATTTAGAGATACAGCCTGCAGTCAGTAAAGCAGTACAACAGCAATGTCTTGTTTTCAGTGCATTCAGACAAAATCAACACAGTGGCATGGGTTTATCATTGTTTCAAAGGCATTTGTTATTGAATTGCCATTGTGCTCCAGGGCTGCTATTAAACAACAACAAAAGGCCTTTCCTCTAATCTTTTACTTCGTTGAAACCACCCTTCCAATTAAGAACCCTCAAATTCTCTGTCCAGACTTTGTTTAAACATGCGCTCAGTATACAGTGGGGAGAACAAGTATTTGATACACTGCCGATTTTGCAGGTTTGCCCACTTACAAAGCATGTAGAAGTCTGTAATTTTTATCATAGGTACTCTACAACTGTGAGTGACGGAATCTAAAATAAAAATCCAGAAAATCACATTGTATGATTTTTAAGTAATTAATTTGCATTTTATTGCATGACATAAGTATTTGATACATCAGAAAATCAGAACTTCATATTTGGTACAGAAACCTTTGTTTGCAATTACAGAGATCATACGTTTCCTGTAGTTCTTGACCAGGTTTGCACACACTGCAGCAGGGATTTTGGCCTACTCCTCCATACAGACCTTCTCCAGATCCTTCAGGTTTCGGGGCTGTCGCTGGGCAATACGGACTTTCAGCTCCCTCCAAAGATTGTCTATTGGGTTCAGGTCTGGAGACTGGCTAGGCCACTCCAGGACCTTGAGATGCTTCTTACGGAGCCACTCCTTAGTTGCCCTGGCTGTGTGTTTCAGGTCGTTGTCATGCTGGAAGACCCAGCCACGACCCATCTTCAACCCATCTTCAATGCTCTTACTGAGGGGAGGAGGTTGTTGGCCAAGATCTCGTGATACATGGCCCCATCCATCCTCCCCTTAATACGGTGCAGTCGTCCTGTCCCCTTTGCAGAAAAGTATCCCCAAAATATGATGTTTCCACCTCCATGCTTCACGGTTGGGATGGTGTTCTTGGGGTTGTACTCATCCTTCTTCTTCCTCCAAACACGGCGAGTGGAGTTTAGACCAAAAAGCTCTATTTTTGTCTCATCAGACCACATGACCTTCTCCCATTCCTCCTCTGGATCATCCAGATGGTCATTGGCAAACTTCAGACGAGCCTGGACATGCGCTGGCTTGAGCAGGGGGACCTTGAGTGCGCTGCAGGATTTTAATCCATGACGGCGTAGTGTGTTACTAATGGTTTTCTTTGAGACTGTGGTCCCAGCTCTCTTCAGGTCATTGACCAGGTCCTGCCGTGTAGTTTTGGGCTGATCCCTCACCTTCCTCATGATCATTGATGCCCCACGAGGTGAGATCTTGCATGGTGCCCCAGACCGAGGGAGATTGACCGTCATCTTGAACTTCTTCCGTTTTCTAATAATTGCGCCAACAGTTGTTGCCTTCTCACCAAGCTGCTTGCCTATTGTCCTGTAGCCCATCCCAGCCTTGTGCAGGTCTACAATTTTATCCCTGATGTCTTTACACAACTCTCTGGTCTTGGCCATTGTGGAGAGGTTGGAGTCTGTTTGATTGAGTGTGTGGACAGGTGTCTTTTATACAGGTAACGAGTTCAAACAGGTGCAGTTAATACAGGTAATGAGTGGAGAACAGGAGGGCTTCTTAAAGAAAAACTAACAGGTCTGTGAGAGCCGGAATTCTTACTGGTTGGTAGGTGATCAAATACTTATGTCATGCAATAAAATGCAAATTAATTATTTAAAAATCATACAATGTGATTTTCTGGATTTTTTTTAGATTCCGTCTCTCACAGTTGAAGAGTACCTATGATAAAAATTACAGACCTCTACATGCGAAAACCTGCAAAATCGGCAGTGTATCAAATACTTGTTCTCCCCACTGTATATTAAACTATATTACAATATACAATACTGTTTAAAAGATTCAAAATCAATTTCAAATAAACACTGTTCTTATAAACTTTCCATTAATCAAAGAATTCTGAAAAAAAATAAAAAAATAAAAAAATCCACAAAAATGTTAAGCAGCACAACCATTTTCAACTGTGATAATAATCAGAAATGTTTCATGAGCAGCAAATCAGCATATTACAATGATATCTGAAGGATCATGTGACACTGAAGACTGGAGTAAAGGCTGTTGAAAATTCAGCTTTGCCATGCAGGAATAAATTACATTTTAAAATATATTAAAATAGAAAGTTTATTTTAAATTGTAATAATATTTCTCAATATTACTAATTTTACTGTATGGTTCAAAAACATTAAAAATTCTCTTTAATAACCCCAAACTTTCACACAGTAGTGTATACTGTTATATATAAAAATATGTATATAAAACTTTTTTATTTATTCCATAATCATTTAGTTTCACTCTCAAAAAAAGTAAAAAAAAAAGTTGTTTAATTTTACATTTTCTTACTGTTAAATTTTTTTTTTATTAATAATATCAAATGGGTTATTTTGTTAAAAATATTCTTAAACATATCTAATCAATAAATATCATATAGGTAGTACAGTACAAATCTTTTTGTTTGTTTGTCAAAAACATGTTTACAGACCCCCTAGCACCCCATAGTTTGAGAACCCCATTGTTACGAACTGCTCTGAGGCTCGAAGGGTTAGGATCCTAAAGCAACTTTAATGAAAGGGTAATCCACAATCATAGTCAACAGTACAGGCAAGGTCAAAACACAGGCAGGCAGTCCAAATAAACAAACACAACAAGGTAGGGAACACGGGCAAGAGAGTAATCCAGGAAACAGGCAAGAAATCCAAAAACCAAAAGACATGAAACCAGGTAGAATGCTCAGAAACGCAGTGAAACACTAAACAAGATTTCACGAAGAATGACTGAGATAACCAGGCTTATATAGAGTGAGGTAAACAGGGTAATGAGACACAGGTGTAAACAATGAGTGAGATGACACCGGGCAAAGGATTATGGGTAATGTAGTCTTTGATGGAATGACAGTCCGGGATGGAATGCCCTCAGGTGGTAATCAGGGGCACTCTCACTGGTGAGTCACCCATGGTTTCAAAAAATTACAAACTGCATCTTTAATTGATAAAGTAAGACAATATTTTAATTTCTGCAGATGGAAAAGCTAGGGAATATTTCAATGGCCCTTCTCAACTCTTTTCATTTACATAAGACAGGACGAACATGTTCATCAAAAGTCAACAATCCTGAACACACTGAATGCTACTGAGAGGCAAGCCGAGAGGGAACATTGTTTTTCAGTGCGTCTCAGGAGAGTGGGATGTCTGAACAGTAGAGTTGTGGGAAAAGTGGCCAGTAATCTGTAGCGTGTGCTTATGGGAATGGGTCTGCGGTCAGTGAATCTGGAGTCACACCTTCATAACTGATCATAATCTGAATCGACAGAATCCAAAAACAAATACACTCTTGCATACCATCAGCATAAATGTTCAGATAAAGGTCAGTGTATAGACAGTCTCTCCCACTCTCTATTTCCTTCTCTAACTTTTCTTTCTACGTTTCTCTCATTTATCTAGTTTCACCACAGTGCTCTGACCAGTTAGTTTTATTACTACTCATTTTTTCCTCAATTTCAATATAATATATTAAAAATGTTAAAAAATATTCTTGGCCTCATTTTTTTTTGTGTGGCTTTTTTCCTTTTTTGGTTGAATTTTGACTCACTTCTTCTGGTCTGATTAAGGGGTTGTCGACGGCTCACAGTTCTTCTGTGGTATAATTAAAGAGCGACTTTCCCCCTGGCCAAACTGTTTATGTGCTCAACCTTTGCCTCATGCACCCAATCTCTACCTCCATCCCTTCCTGCAAACCTTAAAAAAACCCCTTTCTGTTTTGAGCATGAAAAATAATGAAATCAATTACAGAGTTAATGAATTTGATTTATTTGGGTTTTCTGCTTCGGGAGCTCCGGAATTGTATTATACCTTCAGAAACACAAGGCGAGCTAACTCCTTTTTAATAAACAGATCATGCGCGAATCCACCGACTGGTTGGTGCTTTTCAATTGCTATGGATCAACAGTTATAACAAAACAGGAGTGTATGAATAATGTAAAAGTATAGAGATTTTAATGAGGGGCACAAACCGTCAACCCACATCCGCTTCTGTAACATGCATTCGTTGTATCGTGATTTATTGTTTGATATGCATTTTCTCTTTGCCTCCAGCAAGAACAATGGTTGTTCGGTTAATTAAACAAAAACAAAATCCTCCACGGCATTAAGTAAATGCTTTAATTGTAATGAGAGAAAACAGGCATGAGACCTTAGAGTGAGATAAATGCGAGAAAAAATGTAATTACGAAAAGATTATTGCTTGGGAGAGTGCCATGATACAATTAGCCACTTATAAAATCATATTATAATATCATATAAGTAACATCACAAACGAATCCATCCCATGAGGAATATATTTCAATATTGTATCATTGCCTTTTCTCCTCACTTCCACCTTTTGGGATAAGACTGTTCTTTGATTTAGCCATCCATCAAGAGAAGCATATCGGTGTCCTCCTGGCTCTCAGTTCGCCAGTCATGTACATCCTTCATCTTATCACTTCATGTCTAAAACAGGAACAGGGGTTGACATTTAACAGCGGGAAGGTAAACAATGAGGAGAAGAGATGAGAGAACAAACCAACTTTGAGGTTTGTTTACAACTTCAGGTCCATCTTGTCCAATGGTTGATGATGTTTCGTGATCAGTGGTAAATATAATTGGCATGGTTTTTAAATGTTAGGTTTAATATTTTATTCAGTATATTAAGGCGTATATGACAAGGACATGAAAATGCACTGCATAACAGCAAGGATGGACAGACAGTAAAGAATACTAGGATAAACCACTGGGATACATGCCAAATAACCATGGCAAACATGCCAAATTTCTCAATTCCAAGAACACAAAGAATGGATTTGGCTTCTCGTGGAGACTGGTCTTGCCAGGCTACCTTGGAAGAACGAACTCGGAAGGACGTGAGGACACAGAATATATCCTTGTGAGAACAGAGATGTGCTGCGATCTTGTTGCTCGACTAATTGTCCCGGCTAATGCACAATAAATATAAACATAACAGCACAAACAAATGTTGTAGCCTAATAAAACATCTATTTCATATTATTATAGACATTCATATTCATATTATTTCATATTGTTTTAATTTACCGCATGTATTTGTGAAATGTTTTGTGTTAAAGGGATAGTTCAATCTTCTTTCAGACGAACACAATCGGAGCTATGTTAAAAAATGTCCTGGCTCTTTCAAGCTTTATAATGGTAGTGAATGGCGGTCCTGATTTTGAAGTCCAAAAAAGTGCATCCATCCATCATAAAAGTAATCCATACAACTCCAGGGGGTTAATAAAGACCTTCTGAAGCAAATCGATAGGTTTTTGTAAGAAAATTATCCATATTTAAAACTTTATAGACTAAAATAACTAGCTTCCGGCAGATGGCCTACACAAGTCGACTTATGCCAAAAGAGTAAGCCCTGACACATGTACTGTATGACACAGGATGTAGGAGTAGCGTAAGCTTTGACGCCTCTTGCGGTTCAAACAAACAGGGCTGGGCAACAAACTCAAGCTCCTCTTCTCTTATATCGAAATCCTCCAACATTTCTCTTTAAAAAATTCTAGTTTTAGATTTCTAATTCATTACCGGTGTTTTGTTTTGCTCTATCCTCTGCGCTTTCACGTTCATCAATACGTCATGCGTCAGGTCAAGTGTTACTCTTACGCCGTAAATCGATGCGTACGGCCGCATAGATTACTTTTATGATGGATGGATGCGCTTTTTTGGGCTTCAAAATCTCGTCCTCCATTCACTGCCATTATAAAGCTTGGAAGAGCCAGGACATTTTTTAATATAACTCCAACTGTATTCATCTGAAACAAGAAAGTCATATACACGTACAGTAGGATGGCTTGAGGGTGAGTAAATCATGGGGTAATTTTCATTTTTGGGTGAACTATCCCTTTAACTATGCTTTGTCAATGTTAAGATTCTCTTTAATATGCCAATAAAAATAGTGCAGGCTTTCTTCAGGCCTTTATCACTTTATTAAATTTAAGAAAAACAAACGGACAAATGTTTACTTTCACAAGCCGTCATGTATTCGCAGCTTGCAGCGGGATTCTCTTAAATGAGAACGAGAAGTTTAAACCTTGCAGCCTTCCATACGTGGTCCGCCTGCAGCGTATTCTGGGATTTCTAACGGTTCGATTTTCTCAAGTCTCCATTCGATGCATCCTCGATATCAAGAACACATCCAGTACTTTCATGCGTCCTCTGTACTTGCGTTCTTGAGTATTGGAATTGAACTTCGACAGTTGATGATGACGTAGTATGAGAACACAAGGACACAAGATTGCTTAAGAGCGGATATTGAGAAACGGCCCATCTTTCCAGAAAACCCATCTCGAACATCTTGACATGTCGAACAGGTACCAATGACAGAGGGGGTCATAGGTAGAGGGGTGCATCCTGTTGTCCTTTATAGGATTGGCAGTCCTGTTTGCAATGGCAGAAAATCATTGGTTGATCTAGTGTGCATTTATGGATTTTCAAATTCCTAAGGATTGCATGGCGGGACTGGAGATCAGAGAGAGAGGAAATGGTTGAAATTTCTCAGAGTAAATGCTTGTTCCAGAATGTTCTGCCTGATGGATTAGAGGTAAGGCTGTCTGACCGTTTAGCCCCCAACCGCTTGTGGAGCTGATTGGTCAAGAAGGTCTCCTTAATTCCCCATAAGTCACTGATTCATTGGGGTTTGGTGAAGGTTGTGCTGTAGTCTGCCTCCACTATGGCTTCATATCTAAGGGGTGGCTCTTCTTGACAGATACCTATTTATCATTCTGGCAGTCGGACTGATCAATTGGGCAGTGATTCAGTCCTTTTGGTCAGAGGATGAATGGAGGAGGTGATTGAATGCTCGACTCCAGACCATTTTCAAAACCCAGGATTACTGGTGGACCTCATCCACCATCTAAGACTCTGTATAAACATTTCTGGTGGAAGAAAATACAATCCTGTGGAGTTACTTGATCTATTTAAACATGCATCCCACCCATTTTGTGTGTGATACATATTTGTTGTGCTTATTAGAATATTGAGATTTTAGCCTAGCCAGATGCTAATGTTGGAATTAACTGTGGGTCTTTTTTGATTGTTTTGTACAGTTTACTTGAGGAGTGTTTTGTGAGCCTGAGTGGTTGTTTATGCAGTTGCTACCTCTGAAATCAGTTACTTAGTAGTTTATCTTTTGGTTAGAATGTCGTTTATTTTACCATTAAAACCCATGTAGGCATAAGACAGCAAGTCAACTCAGATTTTTAGATTTAGGGTATGTTTACACGACACCGTTTTCAACTGAAAACGGAAAACTTTTTATGCATTTTGGCCGTTCATTTACACGACAACGGCGTTTTGGGGGCCTGAAAAAGCTTTAAAAGCTTTTGAAAAAGTGCAAGGTTTTGAAAATGATACCTTTACGTCTCCATGTAAACAACAAAAACACTAATCTGTGATAACAGTGACAGCATGCGCATGCGTATTACGTGTTCGTGGGGTGTATCTTGACAAAGCGACATCTCGAACTACAGGCCTGGCATGCATAATACAGCCTTTTTAGTCATTTTCGCAGATTCGTGTGAACGGGGATTGTTTTGACAACGTTGTCGTCTGTTTTAGTACATCGTTGTCGTGTAAACATACCCTTAAACTGTATGTTTTTTTTTTCATCTGAATTCTTGAGAGATCAAATTAAATGGTCACATTGTTTACTATTTAATCTGGGAAATGTTTCAATCTAAAAAAAAGTTCAATCTAGGCTAATTGGAAAAACGTGCCTACCTAATTTTTAAAAGCACATAGTTACATAAAGTTGAAATGACCACTAGTGGCAGTAAAACCCCAACAACTTTTATTTTTGTTTACACAAATTATTATTACAGGGGGCAGTTTATTGAATAATAAAGACTTATTTTCACATGGTTGCTTGCACAATACTGTTATGAACTCAGAATACTTCGCACATGAAAAATAATTTATAAACTATTTGTAAAATAATACATTTTGATGTTTGCATCACATAACCTACGGCTTTTCTGATGTAGTAAGCTCACTTGGTACAGCATTGTACTTGTGATGCACAGTGTTCGGGTAGTCCCTTGAAACAGAGCTTGTTTGGCAAATGTGTTTTTATCTCACGTTGTTTTGGGTTTGGGTAGGGTTAGGGTAGGGACATTTTCAAAGGAAATAAAGCATTAACCTTTTAGCGCCGCTCACTGGACTGCCATGATACATACAACAACCAACGTAATAAAACATTACGAGATTCACATTCAACTTTTTCAGACAAAACTAAACACACTTTTTGTGCCAGTCACGAGACAGTTCATTTTGAAAGTGTTGTGAAACATGCAAGAAGCAACATATCACTTTGAAAAAATGTTAAGGTTTTTGAGTTTTACCAAAACTGTCCTAGGTTTTTCAACTGTCTGGGGGGGGAAAGCATTGTAGAAAGGAGTTCTCTGGAGTTCCTTTGTCAATAATTACCAAACACACTTTTAATTGTAAATGGCTACCCTCAGGACAATGACTTTTTCAAGCGATGCCCATACTCACTAATGTATCTATATCTTCTGAACCTAAAGTCTAAACTTAGAGCAATTTGGTGCAAATGGACACCAGGTCACTTTGAGGATACACACCATATTTAGTAAAAACTAGCCTCTTAATTCTGCAACCATTTGATTTAGGAAGTTTTTTTTGTTTGGTTTTTTATTTCATTGACACTCACATCCATAACTTTTTAAAATGCAAATTAATTATTTAAAAATCATACAATGTGATTTTCTGGATTTTTGTTCTAGATTCCGTCTCTCACAGTTGAAGAGTACCTATGATAAAAATTACAGAACTCTACATGCTTTGTAAGTAGGAAAACATGCAAAATTGGCAGTGTATCAAATACTTGTTCTCCCCACTATATATATATATATATATATATATATATACACACACACACACACACACACAATATAGATACAGATATACAGAATAAAATAGCAAGTGTTAGTATTAATGGGTCAGAAGTTTTCTCTCCTTGAATTTACCACAAATTCATCATGACTCTCCAGGCAATTAAAAATGATTATTTTGTGAAATGGGACACATATGTAGGCCTATACTCTGAGAATGTCTAAAAAATTTGGCAAGGTTCTGACACTTGAGAGCAATCACCCTTCTCCCTGTTATGCCATCTGCTCGGACCCTGCTAATTGCCACTTGCTGCTAAATTTATTATAACTTTTTTGCATATTGAGCGCTAATGATTGCAAACAAGAAGTTAAAATATTCAGTGAATGGTTGAATTAATTTGTATCAACATATCAGTCACATTTATCAAGTGTTATGTTTCCGTTTTTTTATTTCTTTATTATTAATTATATACACTCACCTAAAGGATTATTAGGAACACCATACTAATACTGTGTTTGACCCCCTTTCGCCTTCAGAACTGCCTTAATTCTACGTGGCATTGATTCAACAAGGTGCTGAAAGCATTCTTTAGAAATGTTGGCCCATATTGATAGGATAGCATCTTGCAGTTGATGGAGATTTGTGGGATGCACATCCAGGGCACGAAGCTCCCGTTCCACCACATCCCAAAGATGCTCTATTGGGTTGAGATCTGGTGACTGTGGGGGCCATTTTAGTACAGTGAACTCATTGTCATGTTCAAGAAACCAATTTGAAATGATTCGAGCTTTGTGACATGGTGCATTAAACTGCTGGAAGTAGCCATCAGAGGATGGGTACATGGTGGTCATAAAGGGATGGACATGGTCAGAAACAATGCTCAGGTAGGCCGTGGCATTTAAACGATGCCCAATTGGCACTAAGGGGCCTAAAGTGTGCCAAGAAAACATCCCCCACACCATTACACCACCACCACCAGCCTGCACAGTGGTAACAAGGCATGATGGATCCATGTTCTCATTCTGTTTACGCCAAATTCTGACTCTACCATCTGAATGTCTCAACAGAAATCGAGACTCATCAGACCAGGCAACATTTTTCCAGTCTTCAACTGTCCAATTTTGGTGAGCTCGTGCAAATTGTAGCCTCTTTTTCCTATTTGTAGTGGAGATGAGTGGTACCCGGTGAGGTCTTCTGCTGTTGTAGCCCATCCGCCTCAAGGTTGTGCGTGTTGTGGCTTCACAAATGCTTTGCTGCATACCTCGGTTGTAACGAGTGTTTATTTCAGTCAAAGTTGCTCTTCTATCAGCTTGAATCAGTCGGTTGATTAGATAATTGCATTAATGAGAAATTGAACAGGTGTTCCTAATAATCCTTTAGGTGAGTGTATATATTTTATAAAACACAGGCCTGTCCACATTGCACCATAAGTGTTTCAGTCATTTTGTTGTTGTTGTTGTTGTTATTGTTGTCGTTGTTGTTAAAAAAGTCCTCCATCTGTCAATAACTACAATTCTCCACACTGGTCAAAAGTAAATGGTGTCATGGTGCTTGGCTGTGAGACACTTGAGAACAAATGATGTTTGATGTTATTGACGTCCAACCTGCAGCATGGGTGCCATATTTGATTTGAGAGCCACAGTGGAGGTGAAGATTATCAGTGAATAATGACTAATATTTTGGTGTTATGAACTGCTTTATAAGTTCTTTAAAAAAATTCCTGTTTGCTCACGCATGTTTTGTTCTGTACTATCAGTGTGTATTTTACAACCTATTCCATGGTGAGAAATGGCTTGAGCAGCGATGGGTAAAGCTAATTGTGCACATAATACTATGATGATTTACATTTTCATGAATTAAACATATGAGTGACCTAGCTGTCAGGCTCCTCAAATAATTCCAATGGCACACTGCCTGCCACGTTTTGCATAAACAGCCATAATTTGCCTCTCATTACAATTTAGTTTTTTGCTATCTTGATTTATGGAGGAATTTGATGAGATTTTTTTCCAATAAATATTCGTTAGTTTGGCTTCAGGGCTAAATATGTTTCACGGGAAAGGCGAAGACTCTATTCATGCCATCTTATTGGAACCGGACCCTGTTTTGGTATTAATTTCCTGGAATTAACTCTCCCACTAAAGGTTCTTCTCCAACCGTTTTTCTTTATTATCATGGTAAGCTCGGTTGTCCCCTACAGCAGCTCGTTCATCACACCATGCCTGGGTAGTCTCTGATGGAGAAGTGCTTATGTACAGGACTCATCACAAGGTATTGAGCTTTGCTGAGGGTTAGAGACAACATGGTCCTTATCACCCCTAAACAGCCTTCTGTCCTGCCTGGTTTTATCGTCTGAGTGGCCCGATGGTCAACAGAAGACCATACCTTTTAGCTTTCTTATGACTGATTTAATTGGAGGGAAACTGTAACCCATGTGATCCTGAGAAATAAAACACCCCCTGACTCTCTGATGCAGTACCATCTAAATCCTGCTTATTTCTGAATATTTCACAAAAAGAAAAATTAAAAAATGCTGTCATTATCTACTAGGTTTGTTCAGAATGAAATAATTAGCTCCCTTCCCATTCATGAACTAAGATTAGACAGACAGACAGATAGACAGATAGACAGATAGATAGATATACAGTGGTGGCCAAAATTATTAGAACACTTGGCATCTGGGAGTCGTCTTATGGGCCTGGATTTATTTTCCAAGAGGACAATGACCCGTAACATTCTTCTAACTATTGCCGGAACTGCTTGCGACGGAAGGAATCTGCTGGAACATTGAAAATGATGGACTGGCCCCCTCAAAGTCCAGACCTCAACCCTATCGAGCACATTTGGGACGAGTTGGAAAATAAACTGGACAGATCTATTGTGTATTCAAAGGAAAGCCTTTGGTTTCAGTTGCAGAAGGCATGGGATAAGATTAGTGTTGAAGTTCTCAGAGGAAATATATTGACACTATGCCAGAGAGATGTGCTGCTGTAATTGCTGCCAAAGGTGGACATACCAATTCAGGAGTTCACACTTACATACAATAAAGTTTAATGCGCATGCGGAGTAAAGTTTAATGCGTATTTGGCGTGCTGTCCGGGGGAGGGCTCCGAGCTCGGAATTTGGCCCGAACCTAGAGTACTCCTCCCGTATGTAAATGGTTAAGACTAGAAGTGTGGAGAAGGGGTGGTGGAGAGATGCTGCTAAACTGTCAACGAACTGAGGTGAGACTGCTGAATATATATACACCTCTTATCGTTGATTGCTGAGTGCTCTCCACTCGTGTTAATTATCTGAAAGTGCTCTTCTCGAACTTTGTTAATAAAACATAATTTCACAAGTTCACACTTACATACAATTAGAGGGGGTAAAGTTTAATGCGTATTTGGCGTGCTGTCCAGGGGAAGGGCTCCAAGTTCGGAATTTGGCCTGAACCTAGAGTACTCCCCCCAAAAGGCTAAAGAGCAGAGGACAGCTGCCAGACTAAAGACCCCCCAAAGGAGTGCCGAGCTTGGCGGGCTGGCATCTCGAGAAGGGGCCTGGTTGCTTGACCAGGAGGGCCCGTGATGGCGGCTCACAGCGTCGGACTGACGGGCCCTGCTGGCCTGCGAACAGGGAGCAGTTGTAATTTGGAACGACCAGTTGGGAGGGCTCGTACCTCGTATTTCTCGCTGCGTCCGCTGTGAGACCAAATGCTCGCTGGACGGAAGAAAAAACAGAAAAGAGAAACATGAGTGCTCGACCGGGAGATTTCTCGCTGCGTCTGCTGTGAGACCGAATGCTCGCTGGACAGAAGAGAGAAACCATAAGTGCTCTACCGGGGAGTTCTCATTACGTCCTCTGTGAGACCAAATGCTTGCTGGACGTAAAAGAGAAAACAGGAAAAGAGAAACATGAGTACTTGACCGGGAGATTTCTTGCTGCGTCCGCTATAAGACCAAATGCTCGCTGGATGGAAGAGAGAAACCATAAGTGCTCTACCGGGAGAGTTCTCACTGTGTCCACTGTGAGACCAAATGCTCACTGGATGGAAGAAAAAACAGGAAAGAGAAAAATGAGTGCTTGACCGGGAGATTTCTCGCTGTGTCCGCTGTGAGACCGAATGCTCGCTGGACGGAAGAGAGAAACCTAAGTGCTCTACCGGAGAGTTCTCACTGCGTCCACTGTGAGACCAAATGCTCACTGGACAGAAGAAAAAACAGGAAAGAGAAACAATAGTGCTTGACCGGGAGATTTCTCACTGCCTCTACTGGGAGACCAAATGCTCGCTGGACAGAAGATCGAAACCTAAGTTCTCTACCGGAGAGTTCTCACTGCGTCCGCTGTGAGACCAAAAGTTCGCTGGACGGAAAAAGAGAGACCCCAGGTGGAAGACCCAGAGGGTTTTAATCAATGAGGTTGGTCCTGATATAGCTTTGGAAAGCATCTGAGGACCATCTCCCGAGAGCTTGGATCTGCTGTTGGGAGAGGCCTTTTTGGGCTGCTGAAGTTGCTGCCCCGATACGGAAAGAGTGACTTGAGAAATTATTTGCTGGGTTGCCTGACTGTTGGAGAACAGATTTGAGGTGTTTCTGGAACCAAAAGCGTGTCACAGGTTTATTGGATTCGTCTATGAACAGGGGTTCCAGAGGAGATTTAGCCTGAGAGCTTCTCCATTGCAGATATGCCAGAACGGACTGTTATGGTTGGATTGGCGATGAGAGGTTAAAAATGTAGATGAAATTACCTTTTTTGGTTTGGTTGGTCTTACTTTGCTTAATCAAATATGAGATTGTTTCACCATCTAGTACTGATAAGTCTGAGATGGTGGGGTGGATTTTTGGGTCGAATTTGGAAGTGATAGTGAGTTCCGAGCATCTAAGAAAACCAAAAAAGGCTAGGATAAACATGGCGTCGAGTGTGCGGGCAGTATTGAGGGGCTGGTAGCCTGTGCGGAGGGTGTGAATACATTTGGGAATACAGTTGGGAACTGGTCCGCCTCTGGAGCCAGCGTCCTGAATTTCTGAATTAGAAAACGAGACAGGGAGTCAGCGATTTGGTTTTCTGACCCAGGGACGTGTTTAGCAATTATGATGAATTGGTCGCAAGCTGAAATCCAGATGAGATGCCTTAGGACTGGCATCAGAGCAGGTGAATGGGAACGGCCTTTATTAATGCAATTCACTGTTGCGTTGTTGTCGCAATGCACTAAAATGCTGCTAGCGGCCCATTCTTTTCCCCACAGAAAAGCTGCTACTACGAGAGGGTAAAGCTCGAATAGAGCTGAGGACTGTGATATGTCCTGGAGCTGCGGTGGCCATGGAGACGTGAACCAACGACCTTGATAAAATCCCCCGAAACCGATACAGGGGGTGGCGTCTGTGAACAGTTGGATATCGATGGGGGACGAAACGAGATTGTTATAGAAAAAGGATAGTCCGTTCCACTGGTTTAGGAATGTTAACCATAACCTGAGTTCGTTGCGACATGCTTACGAGTTATGGAATGAGGAGTTATGGAATGAGTTATGGAAATGAGGTCCTCTAGCGAGTGGACGGAGGACGCAAGCGAGAGGACATGTGATATGAAGGGGCGGCCCTGCGGAATGATGATCATTGCAAAGTTTAAATGGCCGAGCAGGGATAGGAGTTCGCGTTTTGAACAATTTGATTTTTCAAGGAGAGTAGATTCGGTCAATTTTCTCTTTGGGCAGGGATGCCTGGAATTTGACTAAATCCAAATTAATTCCTAGGAACTCGATGGATGTTGCAGGGCCCATGGTTTTTTCCTGTGCGATGGAAATTCCGAGCTCAGGAAAAACGTTTTGAACTGTGGGGATGTGTGCGGCTGGGATGGCATCGGGAGGTGAGATTATTAAAAAATCGTCTAGCAGGTGAATGAGGTGGGGCATGGCATAATTGTTCGACAAATTCCAGCAAACGGCTTCTGATAGCATGTTGAATATTTTAGGGCTGCTTTTGCATCCGAAAGTTAAACGCACGGCGAAATAGTATTTCCCGAGCCAGCGAACTCCGAATAGGTGCCATGAATCTGGATGGATAGGCATTACTTTGAAAGTAGATGTAATGTTGATTCTGGCAAGCCAAGCGCCCCGACCTGCGATTTTGATCATGTCGATTGCCTGATCTACGTCATGGTATTTAAGCGAAAATTCGTCGAGAGGGATCAAGCTGTTTATGCTTGGGAAGGGGGAATTGTGCGGGGCTGGCATTATTAGGCGTTTTTTGCCCGATAATTTTCTTGTAGCCACTCCAATGGGGCTAATACGAAAAAGGTTAAATGGGGGATTGTCAAACGGGCCGATCGTGAAGCCTGGCTCGACTTCTTTTTTGATCAGGTTGTCTACGGCTTCAGGTTCTATGAGAGCGGATTGAAGATTATTACATATGTTTTGGGAGAGCGGGCATTCTATGCCAGGTTTAAAGCTGCTTTTGAGGCCTGACAGCAGATAATGAGTAAATTCTGCGTCCGGGTGGTGAGCTAGTTCAAAGTACATGCGCGAAATATTTACGTGAGTTGATAAGTAATTTTTTAATTTTTTTATTCACAGATTTGTACACTGGACATACAATACGGGCATGGGCGCCGCCACAGAAGCTACAAATGTGCATGAACCAGCAGCGCTGTCTGGCACATTTACCAAAGTTAAAATGGTTGCAGGGCTGCCTGCTTTCTTCGAAGGAGGAGACTCTCCTTTCGAAATCCTGGTTTGCGCTGGCGGTTGCTGCACGTGGCACGTAGCTGGTGGATCTAGCAGTGCTTGTTCCCGGGCAGGGTAAAATGGAAGGGTTAACCTGCGGGCACGATGTAATTGAGTGTTTTTACAGCCTAAAAACACCCTGCTGTGGAGATCTGGGTCAAGTGATCCCCAGTATGTGCCTGGTTCCACTGTGCGACTCGCATGGCACTTTTGGCTGAAAAAAGTTTATGGTACGTGTAGAAGTGCCCACCCCCATAGGACAGCACGAGCTCGGCTATGATCGCTGGATAATCATTCAGTTCGCTCTGCCTGTGGGGGAAGGCTGAACAGATGATTTCAGTAAAACGAAAAAAGGCAATTGAAAACTCGGAAAAGGAAAGAACGCCGGATGAATGTGTGTTTGTGTTTTTCAGGGTAACGGAGAAATCCCCACAGTCTATTTGGTGGTCTGGTTCGACTGCGGGGAGCAGAGAAAGCAGAGAAGAAAGATCTACATCCGCACCTGAGAGGAAGGAAAGGAAGGTTGAAATATGACGTGTGGGCTTGTGCTGCAAGCGGAGGCGGGCTCGCGCTTGTTTGAGCTACTGGAGCTGCAGGCCACTGGAAGTGGGAGGAGTTAGAACCTGTTGGGTAAAACTGTTGAAAAGATTGGGCCTGTGCTGCTAGTGGGGACAGCCTCGCGCTAGTATCTGCAATGGGAGCTGGAGGCTACTGGAAGGGAAAAGGGTTATAACCAGTGGGAGCATAGAACTGAGAAGCTGCGGGGAGGCCGCTGGGCCCGGCTGCATACAACCATCTGCATGTTTCATCAAATCAAATCAAATCACCTTTATTTATATAGCGCTTTTTTACAATGCCAATTGTTTCAAAGCAGCTTCACAGTGTTAACAGGTAAATAATGCAACGGAATTTGATTCGGCTGTACAGCCGCTCTGGTGAAAACGGTGATGCCATCTAGCTCATTTCAATTATCATATAGTGTCAATGCGGGCAGATCACTAATATAGTTGAAATTTAAGTGTCCCCAACTGAGCAAGCCAAAAGCCAAAGGCGACGGTGGCAAGGAACCAAAACTCCTTCAGGGCCAGAATGGAGAAAAAAACCTTGGGGGAAACCAGGCTCAGTCGGGGTGCCAGTTCTCCTCTGGCCGACGAACAAATAGTGTATGATTATGATTCTGGCAACATTACAGGTCAGAAGTCATATTAGATCAATAGATATTCGTAGGATTATTCAAAAGATTGGAGTCGTCACGCCGGGCACGGGTTTAATGAGGATGTCGTGTCGATGCGGCATTTACAGGGGGGAGTTTAATTGACACGGTCTCTACAGACACGGACATACGCACTCTACATACGCAGGATGCGTTCGTCATGTCCAGGCTAAGGTCCACCATCTGGTCCGGATACGGCCCGGATCCGGCCGACTGCAGTAAACCTCGGGATAAACAGAGAGACTAACATTAGCGTAGAGGCCATTCTTCTTATGATGTAACGAGTACATCAGGTGTTATGGGAAGTGTTCCCGGTTCCGGCTGACCTAGTTAATGCAGCCTAAAACAATCATTTAACTGATTTGAATAATATAAATTAAAAATGTTTTATGTGTATGCCATAGTAAAGAGATGTGTTTTTAGTCTAGATTTAAACTGACAGAGTGTGTCTGCTTCCCGATGCTAGGAAGACTGTTCCAGAGTTTAGGTGCTAAATAGGAAAAGGATCGACCGCCTGCAGTTGATTTTGATATTCTAGGTATTATCAACTGGCCAGAACATTGAACATTATGAAATTAAATCATGTTTTGGAGGCAAAAAAGGTCAATATTTTCAGATCTGTCAGGTGTTCTAATAATTTTGGCCACCACTGTAATAGTAATATATATTTATATATATATATATATATATATATTTGCTTTTAGATTTCATACTGCTGTGGTAGAATTTGTAGAATTCAAAACGGCTGATTTAGTTTTTTAGTGTTTTTTTTAGTGTTTAGTCTGTCCTGACAAACTTTGCTTTTAAAAAAATTACATGAATGAATTTCTTTGTATTTCAAATGAATTTCAAATTCAAGTTGTTCTACTTCCAAATTCAGAAATTAAATTGCAATTTAAACGGCATTCTCAATACAATTTCGAATGGAGCATATCTCTCTTAGTTACCACTCTCAAGTCATTTTAAACCAAGATTTTAAAATAGCTCTTTTTCTCTTAAAGTAACAGTCCCTGTAAGGGTGCATGTTTTGTGTCAGATGAATCATTATATTTAATAATCCTTTGTTTCTGTTACAGTTATGTTTAGTTCTCAGTTCATTGTGTTTTAGTTTGATTTTCCCTATGCCTGTTTGCCTGAGTTCTAGTTCCTTGTTTGTTTCCATGGTTGTTAATTAGTTCTACACCTGTTCTGTTTTCAGTTGATTGCTCCCATGTGTATTTAAGCCTTTGGTTTAGTCTGTTCCATGTTCAATATCGTTTATGTAAATGTGTTATTGCTTTTTTGTTTTCTCTTTGTTTAATAAGTATTTTTGATTCATCTTTGTTTGTGCGTCTAACACGTTACAGTATTAACACGTCTAACACATTACAGTAACAGCTGTCATCATTACAAGAGGGCTACACCATTTGACATTTACAGTACTTTTTAGGAGAACAAGCAGGCATGGCTTTCTACTTGACCCCTGTTTGTGATTAATAACCTTTAATGAACTGCCTCTGTTGCAATGCATCCATTTCCCTTCAGGCCTCATTGTAAATTCCCCACCACCAGTTCTTCCATTTCCTCTCTCTAACATTGCTAATTTAGATTAATTACACATCCCTCTGTGCAAATATTCATGCAGTGTCTGTTATTAAGTCCAAAATCTACATTATTGGCATCCTTACAGCTCTCCTCTCATTGACCTCCCATTGTCACGGTTCAGGGTGCATCATCGGCTTCTCTTGTTATCTGTGTTCGTCCTGTCAATTCCTTCAGCTCATGATGGGCAGTCAGCGCTGACTTTGCAGTGCGGGTGCGTAGGGATCCCGGGATGATTGCCCTCACCTGTCGCTTGTTCCCTTCTCCCTTATATTCTCTACTGTGTCTACCCCTTTCTTCGTCTCATGTGTTCTTGGAACCTAGCATTTTTTAGAGTGTTGTTTGCTGCTGTGCCCAGGACACTTGTTCCCCGTCCCATTGGGCGTTGCATCTTGGGTGGTCTCCACAGCCTGTGTTTCCGCTGGTGGCTGTACGGACAGCTCTGGAGCTCCCATATATTTTGTCATATCTGTTCACGTGTGCCACTTCACTTTGGAAGTTGTTTTTCCCAAAGTGTTCCAATAAACTCTGTTTCACGAACCCTCTGCATTTGAGTCCTCTGTTCACCCACTCTGACACCTACCTACAGGCGCAGCACAAGCCAGTCAGATTTAATATGGGCTTCTTTTGCTCCTCTTCTCTATTACCCATAGGTGTGATCTTAGTGTGTGAAAGAAAACACAAACATATATTTTCATATAGTTATATAATCAACCATTGTGAGAGTCATGCTGAAGCCCTCCAGTGTGGTTTGCTCTGTCATCAGAACATTATCTAGTTGACAAGAAAGGCAAATAACAGTGTTTAACATGCAGATATTTTTAAATAAAGTGTCATAGTGCTGTGATCTCTGTTAGTGTGGGCACTCTGTTACCACGGGGTTCTTTTTTTACAGGAGGAAACTGCTTTGCATGGCATGATTCCCCGCGGAGAGCGCTTCCCTTCACCAACGAATATCAGATTCCTCATTTATATGCCAATTACTGAACAAATTAATACAGCACTGTGAAAAATAATTCCGGCGAAGACATCAGCGACTCCTGTTTGCTCACTCCTATCTGTTTTACTCCAAATAAACTAATTATAGATTTCGACCTTTTAGAGTATTCTTTGCAGCTGAGGGCTAATGATAGATAATGCTTTTTAATTAATCACACATGCTAATTATGCTTCCCATGACATTTGCCACTACATCCACTGCAGCCGAGAGAGACATATGGAGCATATGTTTTCAGAGGAGATTCTACTGTGCTTATCAGTGCATTATGAAATTCAGAAATATACCATGCAGAGATTAGGGATACTGGTATTTTGAATCACCCTTCTGAAGCCTGTATTGCTGTATGCTTGATACTAGTTTGAAATGCTATTATAGTACAAGCTGAAACAGCATCATATTTAACAATAAGATATGAGAGGCCCTGCTATACGTTGAATATAGTCATGATTTATACAATATATTAAGGACACAATTTTAATTTAAAATATTATTTTATTTAAAAAAAAATGTTAATTAAATTAAACTGCCCGAATATATTCCCTGAGATGTGAACTATAAGGATGCACTATACATTGGTACCATATCAATCACTGGATAATTTTTTTTCCTCCAATAATTGATAATTTGCTTTAAATTGGTATATGCTCAATTATGTTCAATTTCTTTTTTTTTTTAACTAATTTAATTTAATTAAGTTTCCTTATTTTTTTTCATTTAGATTACATTTGCCGAACACTCAAAGTTAATCTTTTTAAAGCACTATTAATTTAATAACAATTAAAATTAATCTAAAAAGCTATACAAGCTATACAAAGCTATACATTTCATATGGCTGTGTCTAAAATTACTTGTAGAACTTTAAACTAATACAAAGTTCTGTCATGAAACTCTAGATGGCACAGGCTGATAAGTCCTTAAGGAAATTTGTTAGCGATCACATCGTTATCTACATAGTGCAGCTGATTGGTTGCTGATGAGCTTGCTGCTCAACATTCAAATACTTGGCATTGTTTGCTGTAGCAGTTGCAGCACGCTTTCAGAAACCCTCCACCTTCCCCAGCTCCACCTGTATATATCTTCTACGGGGTTTATTTCATGTATGTTATATGTGCAGCAGCAGCATGTCTTACATGCTCACAGCAGCATGTCATGTATGTATTGGCAGTAGCAAGTCTCTGTACTTGTTCTGCAGCAGCAGCAGCAGCAATAATCAACAGCAGCAGCATAGCAGATCTATTCCGCCAAGACCAAATACTGTACATTAACATTGCCATATCCATTACCATGCCAATCTCTTCTAGAGTTGTCATGACAGAACTGCTTTTTTAACTATAAGTAACTTTACAACTGCATGTCAACTAATTCTCATTAGAGTATTAGTAGACCGTCTGCTTAATATCTGCTAACACTTTATTTTGATGGTCCACCAAAAGACATATATTGACTATAATATACAATATAATATATTGACTTTGCAACTACATGTCAACTTATTCTATTAGCCTTAACACCTAACCTTAACCTAACAGTCTACTTAAGTCTATTAATACTCTAATGGGAGTGGAGCCTGTTCATTGATTGGTGTTCTTCCCACCAGGAAGACGCCTGTAAATGCCTGATCAGAGTTGGTGCATCTTTAAAAAATAATAATGTCTCGGTTACTAATGTAACCCCTGTTCCCTGAAGGAGGGAATAAAGACATTACATCAGAACAGACTGATGAATTGGGATCTTGCCTGAGAGCCCAATCACCTTCGAGTGGTAACAAAACAAGCCAATGGACATTGGCGAGTGAGATTTGCATCGCAAGCCACTCCCCGTCCATACGGGTATATAAGGCAGCATGCAACACTGACACATTAAGTTTTACACTGAGGAGCCGGGGTCCCGGCAGTTCAGCGGTGGTACAGGGGTTGTGGTGACTCAACGTACCGTCTCTGTTCCCTCCTTCAGGGATCCCTATCAGTCAGTCATGTTCGACGTTACATTAGAACAGACTGACGAATTGGGATCCCTATGGAAAACGCCACAACTGCTGCCCCTTCCCAGTGTGTAAGTCGCTCAGTCCTCCGCACCTGGTGGGGCAGAAAAAGGAGGAACTCCAGCCAGGGTTCGCCAAACAGGGAACTCACCTGGAGAGCAAAAGTAGGTGCACGTATCCCCCCTGAAAGGGGAATGGCACTGCAAGCAAGACACCGAGCCAGCCTTCCCGCACATTACCTGTTTGTACCCAACACACAGGAAGAAACCAGCTCCACTCAGAGATTGTAGAATCTTGCGAATGTGTTAGGTATCACCCAGCCCATAGCTCTACATGTGTCTGCCAGAGAGGTGGCGTGCGTGAGCTCTCACTCCAACTCTGGCCCGCCTTGGGACTGGTACTCCAAGATGACGGTATCCACTATCCAGTGGGCCAGCTCTCTGTTTGAAGACAGCCTTTCCCTTCTGCTGGCCTTTCAGGCCGAGGTCTCAGGATTATGTGACAGTCGGCCGGGCCCAAATTTCAGGCACGTTTTGTTGACCGAAAAATGCATGCAGGTGAATGATGCATGCTTGATGAATGTAAGTGCAGTCAGGAGTGCTGTCTTAAGATACAGGATCTTAATCTTCTTGCAGGGAAAAAAGTACTCCTCTGATCGGGCATTTATTAGGGTCTTCCTGGTGGGAAGAACACCAATCAACAAACAGGCTCCGTTTCAAAGCATAAGCACAGCTAGTAGAGGGGGCTCTAGTGTCTACCTCTGCCGGTGGTAGGCCACTTAAGTCCTCCGCGTCCCATCCAGAGACTACACGTGGGTCAGGGAATAAAACAACTGGCAGTGGGACGACTCCAGAGATGTGAACAGGTCTACCTGTGCTTCTCTGAAGCATCTCCAGATCAGCTGGACCACCTGGGGGTGAGAGCGCATCGGCTGCACGATTGAGCTCTCCCGGAATGTGAGCGGTACCTGAGTCATTTCCGAATCCAGAGGAAGAGATGGCGGGCAAGTTGTGACATAGGACAGGAGTGTAGACCACCCTGACGGTTGATGTATGCAACGGTCGACGTATTGTCCGTCCGGACCAGCACATGCTTGTCCTGCAGCAACGGTCGAAACCAGCGCAGGGCCAGCAGTACTGCTAGCAACTCGAAGCAATTGATATTCCACTGCAGTCGAGGTCCTGTCCAGGAGCCAGAGGCTGTGTGTGCATTGCATACAGCACCCCAGCCCATGTTGGATGCATCTGTTGTGACAACAACATGCCTGGATACTTGTTCTAGGGGATCTCTGGCCCGTAAAAAGGTAAGGTCTGGCCACGGGCTGAAAGTTCGGCAACAGACCGGTGTGATTACCACCCGGTGTGTGCCACGGTGCCATGCCCATCTTGAGACCCAGTCGTGAAACCAGCGATGAAGCGGTCTCAAATGAAGCAACCCATGTGTACTCTTTTAGGGAAATGCTCTTTCAGTGCTGAAGCTCTTTTAGATAGATGGCCACCGCTGATCACACCGTCAGACCAACACTCCAGAACTTCCCTCTTGTACCAAACGAACGATGATTGTCAGAGCGAGTGATCAGATGACTGCTCAGCTCCAAAGGGAAAGTTTAATGTGTGAGTGTTGCACGCTTCCTTATATATCCGTATGAATGGGGAGTGGCTTGCGATGCTCACTCGCCAGTGTCCATTGGCTTGTTTTGTTACCACTCGAAGGTGATTGGGCTCTCAGGCGAGATCCCAATTCATCAGTCTGTATTCGTAACATCGAACGTGACTTACTGATAGGGAACAGAATATTATTCTATGGCTGATTCACAGTATGCAAAGTAGCTAGGTGAGCAGATATTTTGTGTCATTATATTGTGTGTTTTAGCTAAACACTGCAGAATTCAGGAATACAATTATAAATGTACCCCTCACCGAAACTATGGCACTTTTTGTAACACTTTTATAGCTTCCAGATCTTTGATTTAACTGAAAACCCAAAACAGCTTAGTCAGAAATATATCAAGTAAACAGGAAAAAAATTGTGCAGGGAGGGAACCGAAACTCTGAGTATCAGACTATAATAAGATTCCTGTTCAAGCATGAAACCTATTAAGCGGTTGGAAGGATTTGCTCTTATTCACAAAACCTAAGATTTAATTTTTATGTTGCACTCCATTTCTTGACTGAACGACATGAAATGTCCCCTTTGATAGATTAGACAGAGTCAGCCTGCTTTAAAGTCAATATTCTGTAACAGAGAACACAAAACTGCTGTATACACTGTTATACTGTATGCTGCAATAATGTGCAATCCTGAATATGCAGCTATATTGCATTAAAAGACAACTGAGCTACATATAAGTTTTCACAGTAATGTTCCAATTATGATTATTTGTATGCTGAAAATTTTAGAATAATTCTTAAAATTTTCTATCTTGGGTCATTTTCGTCCGCATACCAGTAGGAAAGAACTGATTGAATTATATTTTTTTATAATATCTCAATTGTTTTTTTCCAGACAACAATGCGATTAAATAGAGGACAATGGAGACTTTCGCTTATGACTCTTGCATCTCACATATTTCTTCACATGTAATTTCCCCAAGAATTATCATGAGATCGTACCACAATATCATAAACTCAAATTTGCTAAGATCGCAAGGTCTTGCTAAGATTTCATTATGAACTGAAACATTTTTCATCAAAAAAAAAAAAAGGAAAAAGAAAAGAAAAAAAGATAAAATGATCTGAGCTATGCTATCCACATTCATTTTATAGCTCTGTACCATTCAACAGTGGTCTAATTTGATTCTTTTTTTTCTATTTTAGGAGACACATCTGAGACAAAGTTGGTGCTTGAACTATGACCGATAAGTCTGCAATGTCTCCTGGGCAATGAAAGAGCAATACAAATGGCCTCTAATTGATAATCATTTATGTGATAATCTAATTCACAAAACAAAAAAAAAGAAAAGAAAAAAAGATCCTGTGAGCTTTCTCACCTATATTCCTATAGTTCATGACCTTTAAACAGAATTAAAGCGAACCAGAGTTCTTGTACTCTTTAATAGAGTAAATGTCATAAAGCTTAATTTTAAGGAGTGATAAAAATATCACACTTTAGGGGATATCCCATCTTTTTATTCCTCATTTTTTGTCATGTTTAATGCTGACAGAATAGTTTGCCAAAAAATGCAAATTGTCATTATTTGACCACAAGACAAGAACAAGGAAGAACCTTTCCAGTATAAAAAAAGGCAGTGGCTATAAGTGCAAATAGTGATAGATGTTATTTATAGCAAGTGTAAATAGCAACAAAAAGTATTTTCTTTGCACTAAGTGCAAATATCGTTAAATACTATTACACTGTACATGAAGATAGATGCTATTTACACTATAAGTGTTACATTTTAGTCCAGTAAAGATGAGGGAAGGCAGAGAAGATCAAGTTTAAGCTTATATTTAATAAACAAAGAAAAGACAGGTAATCCAAATGAGAGCAAAAACAACCAGACAGCTTGCATAGCACAAACAATACCGGACAGCCAACAGAAGGTAATGAGGAACTTAAATACACAAAGATAATGAACTCAAAGACTTAACAGGTGTGATTGTTAAATGGCAACTAAGGATTGGCGGGAACAAAGAACACAGGAAATCAGTAACTAAGAGAAACAAACTAAAAGTCCATGAAAACTAAAGTAATACACTGGCAGAACATGAAAATAAGTGAAAATATCAGTATTTTCTTTGAGTGTAAATAGTAGTTAGATGCTATTTATACTTGGCAGATACTATTGCACCTCAGTGTATATTATAAAACAGTATGCAATAATAACAACATATTTAGTGTATATGATTATGTTTATTAAAATCATAATTGGATGCTGATTTATTACTTTCTCACTGTCCCTAAAGCACTCCCCTACCCCACACTTTATTTCCACTTTTCGAATATTTTTTTAGTTATTTAAAACAAACGCCTCTCCGAGCTGATATGCAATGGGAAAGGGGAGAACAATGAGTGTGGATTCAAGCTCGGGTCGGTTGTATCAAAAGCTAAAGCCACCCACCTTACTCTCCACACCACTGATCCTATTATCAGGGGGATTTCTTTTGTAATTTTGTCTGGCATAATAAGACTATGGTGGGAGGAGTTAGTGTAAATAGCCTCTGCCAACAAGATGGGCTATTTGCACTTGCAGTAAGCCACTCCATATAAAAGTGCAACCTTTTGTGCAGTGGAAAGATTCCATGGATGTTAAAGGTTCTTCATGGAACCATTGATGCCAATAAAGAACCTTTATTTTTAAGAGTGATAGCTTTGCGTGAAGCAAATGTAATTATTATTGCAACTGGAACATCTTTCCTTTTCTGGGTCACTCCTACATGGGGACCTGCAGCTTTGGTACCTTAAAAATTTGTGATCGGCCCATCAGTCTATTGTAATGGGTAAAATGTAAGGTAGATTGAGCAGTTCACAGCTGGATTTTATAGTTCCAAGTTCAGGGGGTTTCATTTTAATAATGACTATACCACATCTCAAAGCCAAAATGGATTGCAGTTTTTTTTTAATCACAAGAATGATTTCAGAAAGATGATCATTACAGAAAAGAATCAATGACATAGTGTCGGCTGCCCAATGCTGATCCATGTTATTTTTGATACAGATAAACTAATACACCTCAAAGATCCTGTTTTATATCCCCATTAGTTAGGTGGCAGGGGGGAGATCAAATTAAAAATCTATTAGGAGCAAACTCATGGGATTCATTAGAGGAGAACTTGTTCTGCTTACAAGTGCATTTTCTACACTGAACAAAATTATAAACGCAACACTTTTGTTTTTGCCCCCATTTTTCATGAGCTGAACTCAAATACTTTTTCTATGTACACAAAAGGCCTATTTCTCTCAAATATTGTTCACAAATCTGTCTAAATCTGTGTTAGTGAGCACTTCTCCTTTGCCGAGATAATCAATCCACCTCACAGGTGTGGCATATCAAGATGCTGATTAGACAGCATGATTATTGCACAGGTGTGCCTTAGGCTGGCCACAATAAAAGGCCACTCTAAAATGTGCAGTTTTATCACACAGCACAATGCCACAGATGTCGCAAGTTTTGAGGGAGCGTGCAATTGGCATGCTGACGGCAGGAATGTCCACCAGAGCTGTTGCCCGTGAATTGAATGTTCATTTCTCTACCATAAGCCATCTCCAAAGGTGTTTCAGAGAATTTGGCAGTACATCCAACCGGACTCACAACCGCAGACCACGTTTAACCACACCAGCCCAGGACCTCCACATCCAGTATCTTCACCTCCAAGATCGTCTGAGACCAGCCACCCGGACAGCTGCTGCAACAATCAAAGAATTTCTGCACAAACTGTCAGAAACCATCTCAGGGAAGCTCATCTGCATGCTCGTCATCCTCATTGGGGTCTCGACCTGACTGCTGTTCGTTGTCGTAACCGACTTGAGTGGGCAAATGCTTACATTCGATGGCGTCTGGCACTTTGGAGAGGTGTTCTCTTCACGGATGAATCCCGATTTTCACTGTACAGGGCAGACGGCAGACAGCATGTATGGCGTTGTGTGGGTGAGCGGTTTGCTGATGTCAATGGATCGGCGTATACGACAGTGTGTTCCAGTTCCTGCCAATATCCAGCAACTTCGCACAGCCATTGAAGAGGAGTGGACCAACATTCCACAGGCCACAGTCAACCTGATCAACTCTATGCGAAGGAGATGGGTTTGCGCTGCGTGAGGCAAATGGTGGTCACACCAGATACTGACTGGTTTTCGGACCCCCCCGGACCCCCCCAATACAGTAAAACTGCACATTTTAGAGTGGCCTTTTATTGTGGCCAGCCTAAGGCACACCTGTGCAATAATCATGCTGTGCAGTAATCAAGTGCTCACTAACACAGATTTAGACAGATTTGTGAACAATATTTGAGAGAAATAGGTCTTTTGTGTACATAGAAAAAGTCTTAGATCTTTGAGTTCAGCTCATGAAAAATGGGGGCAAAAACAAAAGTGTTGCGTTTATAATTTTGTTCAGTGTACTTTAATTAGTAATACATGCTAAAATGAAGTTATCATCCCCTTTTCAAATTAGTTGAGGGTAATAAATCACGTTCATACATACCAACATGCCCTTTTATGCCCACACAATGTTATTATGGTGTCTGTATGGTGTACGTGTGTGTTGTGCATGTTTAAGGTTTAAGCATACCCTTACGAAAAAGAAGTTTATTCAAGTGTGCTATTAGTATACTTCTTTTAAACTAAGAATAAGAAAGTATACTTACAGTCTATTTTTTTTAACTTCTCAGAAATATACTGAAAATTGCACTTAATACTTGACTTATACTGACAGAAAAGTCTAAGTATATTTGGCCTATTCTTGTACTCAATCTTTTGATCAAGATATACTTAAAAGTATAATTAAGTATTCTAAGCATACTTGGCTTGTAGTTGTTTACTCTTTTGATTAAGTACTTTTTTCACATAGTTTTACATACTGCCATATAAACCTATAATATTGATTTATAATAACTTAAAATATTGATTTATAAAGAAAACAGATATGTTCCTAATTCTAGTAGCCTATCTGAATTTTTGTGTAGGCTAGTCCACTGGTAGTGTACATAGGAATTTACTTCAAATCTACTTTACTCTTTCTATGTCAGTGATAGAAGATTGCTTACGCAAATGTATAATAACGCGATCATCAAACATTAAACAGCATATAAATCAAAACTGCCTAACGTTACTAAATGAAATGTTGACCCAGGAAGGGTTAATGACTGTGAAGTTTTGGGGGTGTTGATGGACTCGATCTACTCCATCTGAGTTTTGATCATCGTTCTGAATCCGATCAGGACGTAGTCTTTGATAAAAAAAAAAATGTTTAAAATGTAGCTTTTTTTAAAAATGAAACTTACCCACTTTCAAGTGTTGATAAAAAAATAATGCATGAAGCTAAATTAAAATGTTTTTAAAATGGAAAGAGTTAAAGTACTATGGAAGCTTGTTTCCGCCACAGAATAAAACATTTTAAAAGATAATTGCGACTTTTTATCTCACAATTGTGAGTTTACATCTTGCGAGTTATAAAGTCAGAATTGCCAGATATAAAGTCAGAATTGTGAGTAATAAAGTCCAATTCTGAGGGAAAAAACTGTCTTTTTTCTCAGAATTGTGAGTTTATATCTCACAATTCTGACTTCAGGCTATATCTAGTAATTGCATTTATACAATTTTACAATTAAATTACAATTATAGTAATTTTTTTTTAATTCTGTGGCGGAAACAAGCTTCCATAAAGTACAGTTAAAGGTGTATTTCAAGTATAAAAATGTAATACCTAGATAGGAACATAGCAGTATACTTAAAGTGCAAAAATAGTAAATGGTAAACTATAAGGGCCAGATTTACTAAATAGGGGAAATTAACGTAAGAGCGCAATTCCAGAAAAGTGCCCCAGTAGTATTGAAACCGTACACTTACAAACATACTTCTAGAACATTGATATTAGTAGACTTACTACATAAATTATTCTTAAAAATGTACTTGAACTTTACTTAAGTATACTTAATAAAATGAACTTGAAGTATACTTATTTTTTGTAAGGGTATCTGTGTTCAGTGTACTGATTTTCATGGCTGTGTTGGTTCATACAATCGGCATAATTATACATTAATTGACAAAATACACAACTCCATTACCTGAGTTAAAGTAAAAGTACTACTGGTCAAATATTACTCCATTACAAGTGAAAGTTGTAAAGATAGATTTTTACTTAAGTAAAAGTACAGAAGAACTTGCTTTTAAATGTACTTAAATATCAAAAGTAAAAGTAAACGCATTATTTTATTATTGTTGCATTGTTGTATGAATGCTCGCTGTGCCATCATGGTGGTTTAAGCCAGTCATGCACCATCTGACATGCTAGCATACGACTACCCTGAACTCATTTAAATACTTGTTTAAAAGTTACAAAGCTCTTATCAAAGTCGAAATCATACTAGAAAAGAAAGGTTTCTACATTGTGTTTTTGACAGGATTATGTAAAAACATATTTCTGAAAGGACTTCAGTTAACATTATTAGCCCAACTACGTTTTTGCATGCTAACTAACGTCATTGTCGAACTTTACCTATGCGCTGTGTCCACAAGGCTATGGCAACTTGGCGGGCAAATCCATAAAAAATTATTTGACTGACCATACTTCATTCCAGTGTTAATTTTAACAGCAAATTTTGATTTAGTTTTAGTCATAGTCTTTTTACTAAAATGCCATTTAGTTTTAATCAAATTTTAGGCATGTGAATTGTTTTAGTTTTAGTCTAGTTTTAGTCGACTAAATATAATAAGATTTTAGTAAATCGACTAAAATTCAGTACTTTTGCTCTGGCGTCTGAGAGGCAGCTTTCTGTGTGCGCATCCGGATTGAATTGAGCTCTTTCGTGTCGTCGCCTTTTTTAGACATGTCCACGTCTGCTCTTTTCTTTCTCCAGACATTTAAATTTTTGAGCAATTCAAATATGCGCATCTCACACAGGACATCAGTTCTGACTGGATCTCTTCCCAAATCATCCCCCCTAACATTTGTCGAAAATGTCAATAGATTTTTGTCATATTGTTTGTCATTCAAGAAAGTTTTTTTATTTATGAAAAATGTCATAGACGAAAATTATGACAAAAATTATTCGTCAACGAAATTAACACCGCTTTATGCAGAAGCTCTAAAAGCACAGACAATTTCCATTTCAAGCTTTCACCAGAAATTAAAAGTTTAGACACCTCAATATGCTTCTGCAGGTTTAAACGGCGAGTTTTTGAAGGCTATGATACGGTTAGTTTTAGGCAAACAAAGCAAACACTTAAAACTAAATGAATATTTAATCTTTTCAGAAAACTTTCTAAGTATGGCAATGGGTGCGCACACTGCGCCTAACTGCCGCCTTCTATTTTGCCATCAACTGATTGGTGTTCAAAAAATGCTAGGAAATCATTAAACTTCATGTGACCCTACAAGAGTGATTACTGATGGGCTGTCTGCAAAAAAAACCAATCACGTTTTAAAGAAAAAAAATCATCCACTGACTTCCAAAGCGGCTACATAGAAATTACTTTCTACTTCGAGGACCTTGATAGAAATGTAGTGGAGTAAATAGTACGATATTTGTCTTTCAAATGTAGTGAAGTCATAAGTTTCCAGAAAAAAATACTACTCAAGTAAAGTACAGATACTCAAAAAGTGTACTTAAGTACAGTACTCAAGTAAATGTACCTTGTTACTTTCCGCCTCTGGCTGTAATTTGAGAAATGAATGATGGTGACTGACCTGACTTTGTTACGCAGTGAGTATCCCATCCAATTTTGTCTTCACTGCATTTCACAGCAGAAGCTGAGAGGCTGAATATTTATTGCAGAGATGAATGATCACACTAAAAAACAAGCAAACAAAAGTGGACAAACCCACAGCATTTAGGGAGGTTAAACCTTAAGTGCATGATTCAACATGAAAACTAGCACTGAATTTTAGGATAGGACAATGAATGTTGGGACTAATATTTCAGTCAAAGTGTAATACGTACATGCTGCAGATAAAGGGAATTAAATAATAGAAGTAGGAGATGAAAAGTATAAGTTTAACTTTGATCTCAAATGCATTTGAGGCTTTTGCACAGATGAGTCATATTATGTTGATTGTTAATTAGCAGAGAGTGTGTTGTAAAAGATGGTTGACAATTAGCACTTTGATATGTGATGTGATTTTATGACAACATGAGGCAACTGAAAGAGGTCTATAGATGTCAAATTGGTGGTTCCCCAATAGTGTCAGGAAAATTAAAACAGTAAAACAATCATGAAACACAGAAATATCAATCTAGTGCTTTCCTCGTCACTGCGTCCTTCAAATGACTGATGGTGAACTGATGAATCACTCTTGTTAAGAACTTGTTCAGCTACATTGGTAAGACATGATCTCAGCAGCACCACCACTGCTGATTAATACATCTATTAAATGACACCAGTCACATGTGCCAGTAACATTAGTCATGTTTATGATGCCTAACCCTTTATGTTAAACTCAGCCTGCTAGACAGAAGCAGTGCAGATGGGGGAGGGCTTCTGGTATACAGCACGATCGTCTGGTTTGGAATGTAAGATTGAGTTTGATGTTTTTATTGACTTTGAGAACATGTTCTAAAAAAATATGTCCTGCTGATTTTTATTTTTGTTTTATTTTTCTCCTTTTTTCTCTAGTTCCTGCTGTTGTAATCTCAAATACTGTATCTATTCCTAACAATGTTCAAACCCAATAAAGTAAGCTGGAGTTTGTATTCAGAGTTATTATTCCCCTCATACTGCCTTTGCATTACTATTAAATTGGATGCATGATGTAGTGTTGTGCTCAGGATTTGCACACTTGATGCAAGCTTGTCCAATATGCCATTTCAAAACACCTGATAAAGTCTGTTATTGTGATAAATATACAGGGGTTGGACAATCAAACTGAAACACTGGCCAGTATAGTGTTGGAAGTTTCACATCTTCTGTATATTTGGGCAATCTTCACTGATTTTACATTCCAACAGTAAGAGCAAAGTGTTGAATTAGCAGAGCAATAGCAAAGCTGTACATAAAATTTTGCAGTCCACACAACATAATGGGAGACATATCAGAGTCAAAAAAGGACAAATTGTTGGTGTGCATCGTGTTTGTTTATCTGTGACAAGGACAGCAAGTCTTTGTGGTGTATCGAGAGCTATGGTATCCAGGGTAATGTCAGCATACCACTATGTAGGACAAACCACATCCAACAGGAGTAACTGTCAACGCAAGAGAAAGCTGTCTAAAAGGGATGACCAGGTACTAACCCTGATTGTATCCAAAAAACATAAAACCACAGCTGCCCAACTCACTGCAGAATTAAATGTGCACCTCGACTCTCCTGTTTCCACCAAAACTTGGTCGGGAGCTCCAGAGAGTCAGTATTCATGGTTGAGCTGCTACAGCCAAACATTTGGTCGCTCGTGCCAATGCCAAATGTCGGTTTCATTGGTGCCAACAGTGCAAATCTTGGGCTGTGGACAATGTGAAACATGTATTGTTCTCTGATAAGTCACACATCTGTGAGAGTTACAGTATGGAGAAGCCCCAAAGAGGCTTAACACCCGGACTGTTGTGTGCCCAGAATGAAGCACAGGGGTGGATCAGTGATGATTTGGGCTGCAATATCATGGCATTCCCTACTATGCTTGATGGGTGCGTCACTTCCAAGGACTACCGAACCATTCTCAACAAAACTCACTCCCCTGGCCTCAAGAGGCTTTAGCGTCATTGTTAGCACGCCTGCCTCCGACGCCGGTTTGAATCCCGCTCCGAGCGGGTCAAGTAGGACTGGTTACATTTGGTGTCGTGACCCGGATGGGAGTGAGGTTTAGAAGAGTGAGTGTAACGGACGTAGGCCAGTAAGAGCTGTGCGTGTAAACCTCACTCCCCTGGCCTCAAGAGGCATGTTAGCGACTGCAATCTTTAGCGTACTTGTTAGCACGCCCGCCTCCCATGTGGGAGACCCCGGTTCGAATCTTGCTTGGAACGGGTTGAGTAGGACCGGCTACATTTGGTGCCGTGACCCAGATGGGAGTGAGGTTTAGGGGGTGAGTGTGACGGACATAGGCCAGTAAGAGCTGTGCGTGCAAACCTCGCTCGTTGGCAGCTGCTGTCTTTAGCGTCCTTGTTAGCGCATCCGCCTCCCACACCGGAGACTCCAGTTCAAATCCCGCTCGGAGCGGGTTGAGTAGGACTGGTTACATTTGGTGCCGTGACCCGGACGGGAGTGAGGTTTAGGAGAGTGAACGGATGTAGGCCAGTAAGAGCTGTGCGTGCAAACCTCACTCCCCTGGCTCAAGAGGCTCGTTGGCAGCTGCTGTCTTTAGCGTCCTTGTTAGCGCATCCGCCTCCCAGACCGGAGACTCCAGTTCAAATCCCGCTCGGAGCGGGTTGAGTAGGACTGGTTACATTTGGTGCCATGACCCGGACGGGAGTGAGGTTTAGGAGAGTGAACGGATGTAGGCCAGTAAGAGCTGTGCGTATAAACCTCACTCCCCTGGCCTCAAGAGGCTCGTTGGCAGCTGCTGTCTTTAGCGTCCTTGTTAGCGCACCCGCCTCCCACACCGGAGACTCCAGTTCAAATCCCGCTCGGAGCGGGTTGAGTAGGACTGGTTACATTTGGTGCCGTGACCCGGATGGGAGTGAGGTTTAGGAGAGTGAACGGATGTAGGCCAGTAAGAGCTGTGCGTATAAACCTCACTCCCCTGGCCTCAAGAGGCGAGCTAGCGGCTGCTATCTTAAGCATACTTGTTAGCGCCTAGTTCGAATCCCGCTCGGAGTGGGTCGAGTAGGACCGATAACACGTGTGCACCTAATGGTTCAAACATTGTACCCTGAAGGAGGTGCCGTGTATCAGCATAATAATGCACCAGTACACACAGCAAGACTTGTGACAGAATAGTTTGATGAACATGAAAGTGAAGCTAAACAACCTGCAGTCACCAGATCTAAATATTTCTGAACCACTTTGGGGTATTTTGGAGGAGCAAGTCAAAAAGTTTTCCTCCACCAGCATCACATAAAGACCTGGCCACTCTGAATGGCTCAAAATCCCTATGGCCACTGTGAAGGTCTTGTATCTGTCATTACCAAGATTAATTGATACTCTATTGGCTGCAAAGGATTTTAACGACGCAAAAAATAACTATAATAACTTAAAATGTGATGCTCGCATTTGAGTCAGAAGTTTACTTGCGATCGCAATGAGCTGTTTGTGGAGAAATGCGACTTTAAGCAAACAATTTAATTTGATTGCTTGTATTTTAAGCTATGCGTAATAAAACAGTCTCAGTTTTCACTTCCAATTTCATTACTAAATCCAAACAATAAATGTCGTTTAGACGCTCTTGTATTCTGTTCAGACGGTATCACAAGATCATGCATGGCCGTAATTTTGTCCTCTTTATTAGTTATAGCCCGAAAAAACCCAAGAATGAACATCAGGTTTTTTGAAAGATAGAGTACAAATTACTGAAATGTATTATCCCCTTTGTAATCACCCAATCAGTGTTTCAACCCCGAAAAAACGTCAATAAAACAGCTTGTGAACATATCGTCTGATGTTTTCCAGGAGAGTCATTCAAATGTCCATAGCTCTGGGTTGCCAGGTATGTGCAACAAAAGTAGCCTAATGGCCAGTCAAAAGTAGCCCAAAAATAGCCCAATGCGATTTTCTCCATGGGGCGGCCGAATTCCCCAATGAATTTGTACGTCTGGGGGTGTTGGATCTCCGTAATCGTACTTGCGGCCTCGTCGGTTACAGCTAGAAAAATAACTCTACAGAAGAGCATATTGCTAAAATCGTAAACCTATTGTTTGGATATGTACATTATATTTTAAAAAAAGAGCATTATATTTTTCTTTCTTATTTAGTGCATATAATTCAAAATGTGTTTCTAGGTCAAAACGACTTAAAATGATGGAGCAGAACAAATTATGCATGATGTTGATAATGACAATAATTAAAATATAATAAAAACACCTTATTAGAATTTGAAATAAGGCAAAACCAATTACTTGAAAGAGTAAAATTTATTCCATTTCCTCATATTGTCCTCTGGACACTCACCCCTCAATTATCTAATCATTTAAACACATTTCATAAATAGAGATCTGGTCATTTGTGAGGTGGACTGTACAGAATAAAACCTCAAAAGTGAATATTAGAAAAAAAAAGGAAAGAAAGAAATGGGTCACACATGTGGAACGTGGGTTATATATTTACAACATACAATATAAGAGAAAAGGAAAGTAATTGAAGAATTAATGAGGATCTACTGACACAATGCAACTGCAAAGCAACCTGTTGAAATGACACGTCAACAGGACATACGGGATATTTTAAAGAGATTTATAAATATATTTAGATGGTTTGCAAGCATGGGTATACAACATTACTCTCTAACCAGACAGCAGTTTTCGGCCCCTGAAATAGTGTAAGTGCATATGACCGGTGGTAAAGAAATCTGCCAAAACAAAATCAGATACAATCAATGTAGAATCTCTAAATGCAAACAATATCATGCTGTCTAAATCTGCTATGTAATCATTGTTGCTGTACACAAGGATATAATACAAATGAATCACAACAAATATGATGTGAATACTGGCAATCAGAAAAATACAGACCATTTTCATGTTGGAAGAGAACCTGAGACAAGTTGTGTATTGATGCCAACATACAATTCCCTCAAATGCGTTAAGAGCTTGTCCATTTACCTTAAATAAAATTCCCTTAAATAGCCCTAACCGGAAAGGAAAGAAAATAAAGTGATGTGTTGTAAATGGGCCATATGATGTTTACATAAGGCCTAGAATGATATCGGAAACGACTCAGGCATTCTTTAAAAAATGGAGGGGAATAAAACACCCAAACCCACTCTCACTTGAAAATCATAAAGTAATTGCTACACGTCTACTAACAAAAAGCAAAATACGTTAGGATTGTCCGTCTACTTATATTTGATGTTCATGATGGCATCATGGAAATCCTTTGCAGGCCCTGATTTAAATATTCTTTTTTGTTCTTTTTCCTCATTTTTGATATCCTTAAAATGAGATAAGTGTACAATTATTATCTTATCTTACATGTACTGAAGCACTTTACATGGTGATTGCAAAAAGTGTTGTATAATCATATCAACCCAAGGCAGATGGAAATCATGTTCCAAAAGCATACTATAACATGATTATAT
Source organism: Coreius guichenoti (assembly GCA_039654105.1). NCBI lineage: Eukaryota > Metazoa > Chordata > Actinopteri > Cypriniformes > Gobionidae > Coreius > Coreius guichenoti. The sequence goes on along the minus strand of CM077180.1, from coordinate 29,906,678 downwards.
ACAAACTTTGTCTAAATAAGATCATAACGGCAATGTTTAGTACAGATGTTGTTTACGTAGCAAGCTCTGAAACCGAAGACGTGATTTGACCAACAATCTTGTTATAGTGCATTTCCACAACAATATAATCTTCTTTTAATGTTAATCACCTGCGCTCCGACGATAAAGATTTATTGGCATGAAACATTTGCAATTAGCATCTTTCAATGGTAATAACATATCAACATGTACAAATTAAAGACAGCTCTAAGTGCATCATGCGGAAGTCCTGTGGCTTCAAAAATTGCAACGTATGTACAGAGATAGTCTTTAGAAAACTGATCTTGTGTGTATGTGAATGGGTATGTTTTTTTTCAGTACATATGTACTGCATGTGATGGGCGTATGATGAGACGGCCCGTTTTAGTGCAGGTAGCATTCCATCGGAACCCTTTGCAACACCACAAAGGTTCAAATGTAGAAAAACCTTGGTTTATATGGCGTGTAAGTACGTCCCTTAAGTACGTCAGAGCAAAAAAAACAAACAAACAAAAAAAGTTTAATTTTCCACTTGGCAACATGAAAAAATTCTGAAGGGGCAAAAAAACCCCACTGACGTCTGAGGCCTAATTCACATAATAGAGCCAGTAGATCAAATTGAAAAGAGAGAACGCTGAGGGAAATATTATCCGTGACCATCGATCGATGGCGTTCACGTCTGTGAGGTCAGGGATTTTGATTTTGAGCTGGGAAGAGCGTCTGCGTAGCCGCGGTTTCTTCGACTGCGCGTTCCTGTCCATGCTGTGCCGGCCCTCGGGCCGCGCTGTGCTCTGTTTACGATACTGGATCCCTGAGTTATCGAACACCATTGAAGTGGAGTTTCGGGCTTCGCTGACGCTGGTGGTGATCTCGTTCCCGGCCACCTCATTGTGGATCTCCAGGGTGGTCAGAAGGATATTTCCCTGGGAATCCACCTGCAAGCAGAGACACTCCTGGTTACCACATTTTTCTTTATCTCTATAAGAAATATCTTCTAATATCTCTTTATCTACTATTAAAGGGATGGTTCACCCAAAAATTCTGTCATTTACTCACCCGTTGTTCCAAACCTGTATGAATTCTGCTGAACACAAAAGAAGATATTTTGAAGAATGTCTGTAACCAAACAGTTGATATGCTACATTGACTTCCATAGTATTTTTTTTCCCATACTATGGAAGTCAATGGTGCCTATCAACTGTTTGGTTACCCATATTCTTCAAAATATCTTCTTCTGTGTTCAGCAGAGAAAAGAAATTCATACAGGTTTGGAACAACTTGAGGGTGAGTAAATGATGACAGAATTTTCATTTTTGGGTGAACTATCCCTTTAAGTATGATACTCAACAAAAAACACATATGGAAAATATATATACTGTATAAAGGTTTAATAAACTATTCCATTTAAAAAGCAATTAGATTTTTCGGTAACACTTTACAATAAGGTCTCATATGTTAACACTAGTTAACTCTTTCTCTTTCTATTTTCTGTTTTTTTTTTTCGTGTTTTCACTGTTATACAGTAGGGGGCGCTATGACACATCTTCTGAAAGAGTACTGAATCTCCTGATTGAAAACACATGCGAAGAAGATACAGTAACAAGCAATGTCATATGTAATCATATGCATATGTAAAATAACGCGATCATCAACATTAAACAGCATATAAATCAAAACGGCCTAATGTTACTGAATGAAATGTCAACTAACTGTAGCCGCGTTTCCATTACCCTTCAAATTGCGCAAATTGAAATTGCGAATCAAAAATACGGCCAATGGAAACGCGTCAATTTCGCAAAAACTCCCATATATCGCAAAAAAGTTTTTACGCTCACATGAGGTGGTTTTTCAGGCAATTCGAAAAAGGAAATTTTCACAAAACTGCAATGGAAACAGTTTTTTCGCATTTACAGGTCACCTGACGCACGTAAAAAACAATCATTCCTTAAAGCTGACGCCGTATGTCGGACAGAAGACGAGATTCTTTATTAAACTCATAAAAGACAACAGAATTACAGGAATACTGGATTCTAAACACAGAAATGCCACAAATTATCATAAAGTCCTTGAAGCAGATATGAGGGAGAAACACAAACACCTATCCGTGGCCGCTCCCAAGTATAAGGGGCTTTCCTTGCCATTAATGCTTGGATAACACGCCTACGTCTCCTTCGGTTGAAAATAATGGCTAGTGCGGTGACTGGGATATACATAATCCTACCAACATACGTGGCATAATTTTGGAATGACTTATCGCGAGAGGAAAAAAATTAGTTTTAGTCGCATAACATCGGTTAATGGAAACGCCGTCATTTCGTAATAGTTTTTTTATCGACATTTAGAAAATATCGTAAGTTTTGCGCAAATCTGTAATGGAAACGTGGCTAATGAGCAATACATTTGTTACAATACAATACAATAGTATTTATTTGTTAATATTATTTAATAAAAAATACAGTCGTTCACTGTATTAGTGTATTAGTTCATTGTAAAAAAGTATTAGTAAATGTTGAAGGGAACATTAATTCTTAGTTAACATCATTCTTAGTTCATATTAACTAAAGTAGTTAACTAATGTTAACTAATGAAACCTTATTGTAAAGTGTTACCGATGTGATACCGATGACTATTATTTCATATTTCAGACTTACAGGGTTAAAAAAATAAACAGTGAAATGAAAAAGTCAATTACACAATAAAACCCCCAAAACTACTAAGACATTATCAAAGTACTTTTTTTTGTAAGGCAAAGGGGAAGTGTTTTTGAAAAGTGGGGATTTTGTGGTTAGTTAGACAGTTAGACAAGACAGTTAGGCAGTTAGACAAGCTACAATGGAGGCGTTAACATGACACATAAAAAATGAAAGAGCCTTCAATGCGAAGAGTCAAGTGTGCTATATTCTTCAAAACAGTTCTTTGCACAAAAATGAAAGACAACTAGATTTATGTGGCCATGTTTTATCATGTCACTTCAAATAAGATTTAAGATTATTCAGTTACATTATGTATCCACTACATTGGAATGCTCACAAGAAAATAATAATGGTATATATGTAAAGCACTGCCATAGACACATGACACAGACATTAACTACTACTGAAGTGCCGCTCTCCAGTACAACATACAGAATTGAACAGCACTCGTTTTATAATCTTTGGTACTACAAAACATCAACACGCTAATGCATAATTGCAGTAACAATATGACAATGAGGTGCTCTAAACAAGCCACAAATTTCGAAAAGTAATAATCTGTATAAGGTTGTACAATTGTAATGTCAAATCATATTTAGGTTATAAATGGCTGTTTTGTTAATGAGCTGAATTGGAGCTAGTGTAAATAAGAACAAGTTGGGAAAGTTGTTAACCTTACAAGAATCATATTCAGAAGCAAAAGTTCTCATCTATTATACTTTAAATGTAACCTAGGCGGCATGTGGGAGTCCTGAAAAGCAATATATTTGTCACATTGTTATTTTTATCAACAAAAAAAGCTTGTTTATTATATGGCGCATACACATAACACAATTCATGAGGAAACAGCAAAAGGAAATTACACACAAATTTACATTTACTACAATACACACACTAGCTGATTTCAATAATTAAAAAACAACACAGTTCAGGGTTCCCACTCAGCGATCATTTTCCAGGACTTTTCCAGGACATTTTCAATTTTACTACGACAGGAATAAAAGACAAGGATCATGCCAAATATTGCTCTCCAAGTCTTTAAAAGGCATACAGTTTATTGCCATGTCTTAACTATAAAAAGTATAAGTTTTTAATAGGAGCTCTTAATCATACATTATGACTATGGAAGCTTGTTTCCTCCACAGAATAAAAAGAAAAGGTTATTGCGACTTTTTATCTCGCTATTCTGACCTTTTCTCGCAATTGCACGAAAAAAAGTCAGAATTGTGAGATATAAACTCACAATTGTGAGTAAAAAGTAAGAACTGCGAGTTTATATCACAATTCTGACTATATCTTGCAATTCTGACTTTATAACACACAATTGAGAGTTTATTTCTCGCAAATTTGACTTTATAACACAATTGCGACTTTATATCATGCAATTCTGACTAAATAACTCGCAATTGCAAGTTTATATCAACATTATGTGATTAGGTAGCTGCTAATCAGTTAACATTTACTGCATACATTGAGCAGTTAATAGCATTAGCTAACTGCTGCAAGTGGCAACACAAGACTAAACATCATCATTGAAAATATTACTCTCACGTGTCAAAACTCACCATTCCTGAACATTACACATTCTGCAACTAGCGATAATTGTTTGGGCCAGTGATAAATCATCAATTTTCCAGGTTTTCAAGGTTTTCCAGGATGAGTGGGAACCCTGACAGTAGAGACGCACCGATTGCAATTTTCTTGGCCGATTCCGATTTCTGATTTTTTGTTAGTGTGATCTGCCGATACCGATTTTTGCCGATTCCGATTTTCTTTCTAAGAACTATAATTGACAACATATACAAACAAAAATCTACTTTTCTTCAACGCAAAGTTTTATTTTCATAAAAAAAAACACAAGTAAAAAGTCAGTAATAAAATATAAACAGCTCAAATAAATGCAATACAATAAAGAGAGCTATGAAATTAAGTTTTTCAGGTTAACTGGGTTTCTATTCAGGTAAGAAATACTACAGAAACTAAAGTAATTAAATGTAAAATAACACAAATAACACACAGAAATTACCTTAATTTCTGTAGTCTGTATTGTAAATATTAATACAGATCAATTCTTACCATTAAAGTTATAAAACTTATTCAGTCAAGAGCAGAAAGTGATTTTTTTTGTCTTTTGTTCTTTGATTAACATGACAGACAGCAGCAGGAATATTGGACTGCTGTCCCTTTAAGAGTTTATGAACGGTGTTCAACGGAACCAATACTGTTACACACAACATGGGTTCGCTTTCTTAGCTATTTAACGATTCAAAACTGACTGTTTATCAGAATACTCGCCAAGATTGCCTGTGCCGCTGGTTTTGACATACTTTTGTATGTATTTGACAGTTTAAGTGCAGTAAGCCACTCATTTTGGTACTTGTGACTCTGTTTGACTTCTGTCTCTGTTTGAGACTGAGCGTGGCTTGTTCGCTTCACTTATATAGATCAGTGGTGCACGTGCTTTTGGTGTGAGCGCGAAACCTGCGGGAATGACTAAAATTATGCGCAATACAAGCACTATTTAACCGGAGCGAATGAGATGAGTGAGAGAGAGGAGGCGCCCACGCTGATGTGTGTCACTTCACCGTGGCAGAGAAGAGAGCGAGAACGCACAGCTGACGTTATTGCCTGTGCCTCTGGTAACAAAACGGATCAGCTCGGAATCAGTAAGAAGTGAGACTGATCGGCCGATCACCGATCCGGGCCGATCATGAGGGAAATCGGCCGATTCCGATCCCTGGCCGATCGATCGGTGCATCTCTACCTGACAGTTTTACTAAAAACAAAAAAGTGTATGTCACATGACGTGCAAACACTTTTGAGTAAAAAAACAAAAAACAATTCACAATTACTTTTTTTCTCTAAGAAATTAATTAAAATAACAGTATGAAACAAGCAGAGAAAAAAAAAAACTCCCATTGCTAAATGACAGAAGTAATTGCTATTTTGTTGAACAGGTTATTTCTCAAGAGGAGGTCTCTCCATGATATATTGTTTATTTACTGCTACCTCTGAGTCTCTGCAGTAATAAATAATTCAGAAATACATTCTTGCAAAAATATCTTGCAAGCACACTTTATAATCTTGATCAGTGTTTGTGATGGGGCAAATGAGAAAACAGCAATAGAACTTGAGTATGGTATATTGTGTAATAAGATTATGTGTACTGAACCAGAATATTCAACTGAATAAAGGACACATGACAAGTGAATTTTATGGTAATCTGGCTGACATTTTAACTGGACCACAAATCACAACATTACATATGGAGGAAGAAAAAAGCAAGATCAGTGGTTCTCAACTGGTTTTGAATCAGGACCCACATTTTACATTGGACATCAAGTAGCAACCCAACAAAATTTTGTACAAAATTAAATGTCTCTAAAATCAAACGTTGTCATTTATTAGTATTACATAAACTGCATAAAATAAAATAATGCCAAATTTGATAAGATAATAGTAAAAAAACGATTAATCGCGATTAATCGATTCATCGCAAAGTTTGTGTTTACATAATATATGTGTATGTACTGTGTATAATTATTATGTATATATAAATACACACACATGCATGTATATATTTAAGACAAATATGTTATATTTATATATAAAATATTTATATTTATATATAAGATAAATTATATAAATATATACACTCACCTAAAGGATTATTAGGAACACCATACTAATACTGTGTTTGACCCCCTTTCGCCTTCAGAACTGCCTTAATTCTACGTGGCATTGATTCAACAAGGTGCTGAAAGCATTCTTTAGAAATGTTGCCCCATATTGATAGGATAGCATCTTGCAGTTGATGGAGATTTATGGGATGCACATCCAGGGCACGAAGCTCCCGTTCCACCACATCCCAAAGATGCTCTATTGGGTTGAGATCTGGTGACTGTGGGGGCCATTTTAGTACAGTGAACTCATTGTCATGTTCAAGAAACCAATTTGAAATGATTCGAGCTTTGTGACATGGTGCATTATCCTGCTGGAAGTAGCCATCAGAGGATGGGTACATGGTGGTCATAAAGGGATGGACATGGTCAGAAACAATGCTCAGGTAGGCCGTGGCATTTAAACGATGCCCAATTGGCACTAAGGGGCCTAAAGTGTGCCAAGAAAACATCCCCCACACCATTACACCACCACCACCAGCCTGCACAGTGGTAACAAGGCATGATGGATCCATGTTCTCATTCTGTTTACGCCAAATTCTGACTCTACCATCTGAATGTCTCAACAGAAATCGAGACTCATCAGACCAGGCAACATTTTTCCAGTCTTCAACTGTCCAATTTTGGTGAGCTCGTGCAAATTGTAGCCTCTTTTTCCTATTTGTAGTGGAGATGAGTGGTACCCGGTGGGGTCTTCTGCTGTTGTAGCCCATCTGCCTCAAGGTTGTGCGTGTTGTGGCTTCACAAATGCTTTGCTGCATACCTCGGTTGTAACGAGTGGTTATTTCAGTCAAAGTTGCTCTTCTATCAGCTTGAATCAGTCAGCCCATTCTCCTCTGACCTCTAGCATCAACAAGGCATTTTCGCCCACAGGACTGCCGCATACTGGATGTTTTTCCCTTTTCACACCATTCTTTGTAAACTCTAGAAATGGTTGTGCGTGAAAATCCCAGTAACTGAGCAGATTGTGAAATACTCAGACCGGCCCGTCTGGCACCAACAACCATGCCACGCTCAAAATTGCTTAAATCACCTTTCTTTCCCATTCTGACATTCAGTTTGGAGTTCAGGAGATTGTCTTGACCAGGACCACACCCCTAAATGCATTGAAGCAACTGCCATGTGATTGGTTGATTAGATAATTGCATTAATGAGAAATTGAACAGGTGTTCCTAATAATCCTTTAGGTGAGTGTATATAGTATATGCATGCAAATATTTCTTAAATATATACATGAAGGAGTGTGTATTTATATATACATAATAATTATACACAGTACACACATATATTATGTAAACACAAACTTTTATTTTGGATGCGATTAATCACGATTAATCGATTGCCCAGCACAAAAAAAAAAAAAAAAAAAAAAGTATTATTCCTTGAATTTTGATGTTTCATGCTCTACAGTAAAAAGATAGATCTATCTAATCTTCTACCAAGTGATTAATATAATAGTCTGATTGAACACAGCCTTGAACATTAATAATAAAACACATGGGAAGCATTTTCTCCTCCCCTTTAAAAGTTAATATAAGCCTATTTTTCGATGCTGTGAAACAGACCGATGACCCACCAGTTGAGAAACACTGTTTTGCACTAAATGAGAGGGAAACTGTTGCTAGGAGGTGTTCAGAACGAAGCTTACAAACATTGACAAAACATTCAGCAATACACACACTCACCCCTCGTGAGTGACGGTGGCCTTGTACCTGATTGGACTGTTTAACAGATGATGGTTTGCAGTTGCCTCCCTCTTGAACAGACTGGTCAGAAAAGCACAAACAAGAGTTTGTCCTCCATCTGAACTTCAGCACAAATGCTTTAACCTCAAAAATCTCAACTTGAGTCTGGAATTTGTCTTTTGATTCAAGGAAAAAATGACACATATTTCAGGACATTGTTGTTGTTGCATAACTATTCACACGCAAATGTCAGTGGCCATGTTTCTGACACAATATTCCAGGGTAAAACATCTGCAGGAGGAATACTGACATTCATCAGGACTGGGAGTGTCCTAAATAAAGTAAAATAAGTGGAGCATTTGCCAGATGTCAAAGTAGGAAAGAACACGATGTCTAAGTTTAACATGGAAATGGCTTACAGCTTAGCAAAAGTGTTGCTTAATTTTTCTCATATTAAGGATTATTTGAATTCTTTTAGTGCCAGCAAGTTTTTGGTTCATGGTTTATATTTAAAGGGGTCCTTAATTATGATTTCACTTTTTTAACTTTAGTTAGTGCGTAATGTTGCTGTCTGAGCATAAACAACATCTGCAAATTTACAACGCTCAAAGTTCAAAGCAAAGAGAGATATTTTCTTTTACAGAAATCGCTTTTTTAAGGACTACAACAAACGGCTGGTAGGGACTACAACAAGCTTCTTCCTGGTGACATCACAAACCCTAAAATTTACATAAACCCCGCCCTCGGGAACACACAACAAAGGGGGCGAGGCTATGTTGGGCTGCTTTAGAGAAGAGGAAGAGTTGTTGTAGTAGAGCACATTTAGGAGTCTGCTCAAGCTTTCGCATCGTCTTTATTGCAATACTGTACGTAACACAAGTGCAACAGCATGTCATAAAAGCAAGATGACAACATAAGTTATAACCGTAATTAAACTAAACTATACTTGTTCTATCTCCATGCAGCATATATTCTCTGGCTCAGTAGGCATCTTACAACAGTTCCCACATGAGCGATTTATAGATTATCATGACAGAACATGCTAAATGATGACTTGAAGATAGTTAACTCTACATCAACTAACCATTCAGAAATGTCCTGTTGCATTCTACATGTTGTCACTACTTAGTGAGTCTCTCCATCATTGTCCGACTCCGGTTTGAACATAAGAAGTTGAACAGTTTCTGACATTTTCAGTGTGTGTCTGCATGAGGTAATTGGAGCTGCTAACACAAGCTCTTGAAGCGCCACCCTCTTCCTGAAAGGGGGCCGGGAGCAGCAGCTCATTTGCATTTAAAGGGACACACACAAAAACAGCGCGTTTTTCCTCAAAAAGTGACAATTTTAACATGCTATAAAAATGATCTGTGGGGTATTTTGAGCTAAAACTTCACATACACATTCTGGGGACATCAGAGACTTATTTTACATCTTGTAAAAAGGGGCATAATAGGACCCCTTTAATTTTATCAGTTGGCAACCAGTGTTGCACTACCCCTATTTGTCCAAAGCATTTTAAGGGATTTTACAAATGTTATTTTCTTTTAATACTGCAGTGTTGTCAGCTAATGATGTTGCATTGTTACTTAATTCTGTATGGAAAGAAATGCATTGCTTTTTGAATGAACATTTTCATAAACTTTATTACGGTTACTTAGAAATGTCACCTTCTATTTTTTTCCCCATTTTGCCTTTGTATTGTTTCCCCCAGAATGACCATACCACAACCTTTTATTTAAAAAAAAAAAAAAGGGGGAAAAAAGGAAAGAAAATCTAACACTCAATTCTTTAGCACACAAAACAGTCATTCTTCACACTGGCATTGCGACAGATGTAAAAAATGACTTTTACCTTGTTGCCGTCATACTTGCTGCGGTCGTTATTGGCTTTCTCAGCTTTCTCAGCCAACTTCTTTTGCATCTGAGGCCCTCGTCCAAAGAAAATGTAGTTGACAAAAGCATATTCCAGCAGAGCCAAGAAGACAAAGACGAAGCAGCCCATCAGATACATGTCTATGGCTTTGACATACGGGATCTTCGGCAGTGTTTCCCTCAGGTGGGTGTTGATGGTGGTCATGGTCAGCACAGTGGTAATACCTGTATGGGAAATATTTGATTTATTAATAATATTTTTATTTAAGTAATATTAACCCTTTCCCTTTCATTGATGATATTTTTTCTGTCATTTTATGACACAATGCTTCCCCACCATTGACAAGTTTTTCCAGTGTTACTGTTTAACTAGTGACCATGTTAAGTTGTGACTTTATGTCAGGTGCGAACAATCGGCCGCAGATTAATCAATTTGAAAAAAACCTGCGCAATGTGTTTATTACAATTAAACTTTCTTACTACATAATCATGAAATTAACACCTGCCAACCCGCCAAATGCGGGTAAAAATCAACTCTGCCAGGTAACGCTATCAAATCACTAGCCAATTTGGCGGGTTACTTATTATGTTTACTCACTTTGCTGAGGAAGTTTGTGTAAGCCAATTCTGCACAGATTTTGTGCAAATACTCAACTCGTGAGTCATCATGATATATTAAATACAGCGTATTGCGCAGAATCTGCACATATCTGGCTTACTTGAACATACACGTCACTACGCAACAAATAACAGCATGCTTGTTCATTTGCATTGAAGGAATAACGAAGATTAAAAAAACATCATAATGTGGCATTTGTTTTGTTCCGTGTGGTGTTTGATGTATTACTGTATTGATCTGTCCACCTAAAATACAAAATAAATACAAAGGATGAGGATGAAAGAGGAATGGAGGAGATGGCTGGATGATTTTGTTTGAATAAGAAATGAATGTATGAAATCCAAATTTTATAATATAATATAATATAATATAATATAATATAATATAATATAATATAATATAATATAATATAATATAATATAATATAAGATGTGACGTAGTTAATCTGGTTTATTTCTTTCTCTTTTTTTCCCTTTTTGGCTAGTAGAAGTTCTGAATGGTCGGTAACTTAAAAATTTAGTAGCCAAATTGGCTGGTGAGTGAAAAAGTTAATTTCAAACTCTGTACATAATGTTGGTATCACTGCAAAGATAAAACATATCATAAAACATTACCTGGAGTAGCAGAAAAAAAACGCTTATAAAGTCATCCTTGTTATGGGATTCGAACTTGTCCATCAAAATACAATCAATGGTGCGTCCTATCGAGTTGAACTATATTTAACACCACAATTAATGAACAGATTTTGATCTTCAAATAATCTTTTCTGTAGCCTAATGTTTCATGATGCCAGTGTACCCATGTTAAATTGTGCCTCTTGCGCTGAAAGCCTCAGAATTATTTATTTATTTATATTTTGCAAAGTGGCCTTTGTGGTATCTTTCCTATCATCCACACATCTGCAAGTTGGTTGATAACATAACTGCAATAAAGTAATTACTTGTTTACATATTATTTAATTTACATTATTTAAGCATCTGGAACCTTATCAGTTTGACAGAATTGTCTACTTCAGAGCGCCATGGGAAGTCCAACTAACTTTATTTAACATTTAGTTATTGTTGTACTTGCCAGTTTTGCCGCAGAAACAAGAAATAAGCGATAGAAGATTGCTTACGTACATATAAGCTAACGTGATCATCAAACATTCAACAGCATATAAATCAAAACTGCCTAACATTACCGAATGAAATGTAACAGTTAAAAAAAAAATAGAAAATGTTTTTTGTTACAGAAAAAATAACAGCATATGACATGAGGGTTGACACAATTTTCATTTTCAGGGCGATCTATCCCTTTAAACAGTCACAATGTATGGTCTTTAAGGTTTACACAGACAGTCAGTCTCAGTACAACCAAGTGTAAGCAATTTGAAAGTACAAGCTTATGGAAGGCAGAACACACTGACTGAAATTTCAGGGAAGGACTCAGCCAGGGATGAAAGCGCTCTCATTTGACACCTCTGTTCCAACGCCCACCATGAATCTGGACTCTGAGAATGGGCACTACAGATTGAGTGCTGTCACAATGTTTAAAATGCCAGATCCGAGCCCTGCTTAGAAAACGGAATTACACAACCACAACACTGATAAATCTAGCTTTGAATAATCCACTTATGATGGCAGAAGCCTGGGTAACTTCATAATTGATTGCAATACCAAATAAAATGCTGTTTTATCACATAACTGACAGTCTCTGAACCTTTAATTGCCACTACAAAGCCACAACACTGCACCCTTTTGTATATTATGCATTATGTGAGTACTGACCTAATTAGCTGACTAGATTGGATTCATTTGTACCGAGGCCAGATCTGAGAAATCGAGAATAGCATACAGGGTATAAAACAGCATGACTGATCAACTTGGCCACAGCTGAAGAGAATAACCCAGCACTGTTGTTTTTTTCTTCCCTTTAGTGTCTTCCTCCGTTTCCGCAAGCTTTCCCACATGCTATTCATATTTTACAGAATGTCTTATAATATAGATTATATTATATAAATAGAAAAGTCAATAGCATTTTTTCTATTTTCTATGCATTTTATTGATTCTATGCTGTGATACTCTATTCTGTTTATACTGTGAGTCAATCCTGAGTCAGTATCACTGGGAGTTCAAAGATGAGCGATACTCCAACTGCTCAAACACCCACTCGAATATGTACAAACAAGCGCACACACACATAGAAGATAACACAAATATACTGTTCAAACTCCCACTCTATAAAATATCTCCATTATTTTTCCAAACTTCTTCCAAACACCAGCAATTTGCCATTATTCAGAGTTCTCACAAGTGATGGCATCCATGTGTGGTGAATTTTGGGGAATGATGGCCATAGATAAGAGGGTTTTTTCCTGAAATAGACTATACCACAATAATACATTGTTGTACATCTAGCCTATATATATTTTACTTGATACTATAACAAAACTCTGAATTTTTTTTTTTTCATTTGATGCCACTAACCTGATAAATCCAGGGATTATTTTATTGTCATAAGTGCTTTTATCAACCTAGTAACTTGTAAACATGACTTTGTTTCCAGGCAGACTGATAAAAAAAAAAACCCTGCATGCTTGCACTCCCACAACTTGTGTGAAGTCAGCCAGTCAGATTGGAACTTGCCAGTGCTTTCCAGTTTTTTGAGCAATATGTATCAGTCAGATGGTCAGTGAACAGACTGTGGGCGGTCTGAGGACATGCAGTCTGAAACTAGTTGTGACATACTGTATCTTGATGTAACTTATAGCTGCTTTCAAAGAGATTTTTCCTTATGAATGGCCTTGATGTAGAAACAAAAGTCACTGTCAGTATGCAAACAATGTCAAAAGCCCTATTCGCACGGGATTAGTATTATCTGGGGACCTTGTGTGATTTATAAATGACCCCCCCACATCTGAATTTCGTGTGGCGCATTCGCACGAGATAAGCAAAGCCTGTGATTTTACCCGGATATGATGTCAAGGCTTGGAAATGTATTGTTGTTATAGGTCTAGCTGTATCATATATCATAAACAGAAGAATGTTCCTCACCACATGCTATACATGTCATCCATCTCCATCTAATCATTCTTTTTGTTTTCGCTCCTCTGATGGTTTTTAGCTTTCTCTTTCTGCAAATTGTATAGTTGTACGGTGTATAGCAATATGACCCAGCACCCAAAATATTATCAAAACACTCCAATGCAGCCTCCATTCTTTGCGAAAGATGGATAAAAAGGCGCACAGGAAACAAAAACCTTGAAAAAATTATATACGACCCAGCTAAATCACAGAGATGCCGATTCGCACGGGACTAATATTATCACAGGACCTCGGTGTTCGGCGAAATATGGTAGGTCGTTTGCGGGGGAATTTTTACTTTACAAATTACAGACATGGCCGATTCGCACAGGATTAAGATCACAGACAACCTCTGCAATTATTACAAATGACTAGAGGTCACCAGGTAAAACGAATCCAGTGCGAATAGGGCTAAATGCATATTTTGAGGATATGTTTTGAAAAAAGTCTTTTTGTCCAAAATATCAAATAAGGTTTGAAGTTGTTTGGACCCAATCAAAATCATCAAAATATCTTCTTTTGTGATCTGAAAACAAAAGTGACTCAGACAGGTTTGGCATGATGGGGAGTGATGACAGAATTTTAATTTTTAGATGAACTATCCCTTAACATTTGTGGGGATTTTTCAGCCTTTACTCTACATATTTAGTAGCTTTACCTTTCTGCAAATCTCATTTTCAGATTAGACATAAATCTGCTTTATGAACATCGGCTCCCGGTTAACGCTGCCACTCAAATCAGTATGTTTGTTGCTGACTCTGCTGTAGCTGTGGTGGGACTTAAGTGTGAATATGTCTGGAGCAAGAAATGGAACTGTCAACATTTCTGTTGCCCTGCAAAGAACTAACCTCTTCCACAACAAACACAGCAAGACTCCATCATATATGAGCTAATTTCTCAAACAAACTGCCAACTTCTGCCCCAAATCACATTGCAAAACTACTTGAAGATCTCTCCACAGAGGAAGTGATGAGAGTACATCCCGACTATGACAAGCCTGATCTCAGCTTAGATCTCGAGCACTAAAGTTACACACTGTTACTTTGGGTTTTTCCTCTAATTAAAGTGTAATTAGTGCAGGGCAGTGTGCTTTACAGGGGACCTTGTCTCCTTCACATTCACACTCCCTAAGGAATGCCGTTACCTCGTTAACGAGAAAAGGGTCTCGTCGACTGACTGCAAAGCAGTCATGTCCTAGTTTCTACCCTGAGCAGCATCACATTAACATTTAAAGTTACATTTAGCAGAATTCCTGGAATTACAATCCAGGCACTTTGCGACCGTGACTTTGACTGCCCAGAACATCTCAGACATTGTATTTTAAAAGAATGTACATGCTTTTCTTATTTTCTCTTGTCTCCTGACTATTTAAATGGCTTTAATAATTTACTGTTAACCCTAATGCTGCAGTGAATGGGTTTCCCACTGAATAAAGTGATTTCTGTACAGGATTATGAGGTGAACATTCTTTTCTTGGATTTTGGCAGACATTATCCTAGCAGTGTCTCCCAACCTTTTTGTCTTATGTATCCCCATCAAACCAAAAGAAGAAAAAAAAGAAATTGGTACATTTTTTTACTGCACTGGATATCAATAGGCCTATAGCATCATTAGTCAAGTAAAGACATGCACTACCTTCGCCTGTCTTGGTAACACTTTACAATAAGGTCTCATTGGTAACACTTTATTTTACAGTGTCATTGTTACATAAACCGATCAGGCATAACATTATGACTTCCTAATATTGTGTTGGTCCCCCTTTTGCTGCCAAAACAGCCCTAACCAGTCGAGGCATGGACTCCACAAGACCCCTGATGCTGTGGTATCTGGCACCAAGATGTTAGCAGCAGATCCTTTAAGTCCTGTAAGATGCGAGGTGGGGCCTCCATGGATCGGACTTGTTTGTTCAGCACATCCCACAGATGCTCAATTGGATTGAGATCTGGGGAATTTGGAGGCCAAGTCAACACCTCAAACTCATTGTTGTGCTCCTCAAACCATTCCTGAACCATTTTTTCTTTGTGGCAGGGCGCATTATCCTGCTGAAAGAGGCCACAGCCACCAGGGAATACCGTTTCCATGAAAGGGTGTACATGGTCTGCAATGCTTAGGTAGGTGGTACGTGTCAAAGTAACATCCACATGGATGGCAGGACCCAAGGTTTCCCAGCAGAACATTGCCCAAAGCATCACACTGCCTCCGCCGGCTTGCCTTCTTCCCATAGTGCATCCTGGTGCCATGTGATCCCCAGGTAAGCTTAACTAAAAAGACTATAGAAAATGTTTTCTTGTTTTTGAAAAAAGTCTCTTATGCTCATCAAGCCTGCATTTATTTAGTCAAAAACAGTAATATTGTGACCTATTACAATTTAAAATAACGGTTTTCTATTTTAATATGTTTTAAAACGAAATTCATTCCTGTTATGGTGAAGCAGAATTTTCAGCAGCCATTATGCCAGTCTTTAGTGTCATATTTTTTAGGATTCTTTGATGAATCAAACACTTAAACAAATGTCTTTGCTGTCCCTTTTTATCAATTTACTGCATCCTTGCTGAATAAAAAAAGAAGAAAGGTTACTGACCCTAAATAAATAAATGAACAAATGAAAAAACAAGCATAAAAGTATTACATTAATTTTATTTTATTATATATTATTCTATTTTAATTTGCAATTTAAAAAGAGCAATAACGAAATCTAGCTACTGCTGAAGAGTTGCTACTGATTGGTTGGGAATAGCTGTTCTATATTAAATGACCAGTCTGTCATAAATTCATATAAGCTGACAGAATTAAGTGTACAGAGCATCAACAAATGTCCTGAAAAAAGGTGAGCTATCATAGAACTGCATAAGTTCAACTAAAATTAGCATGTCTAGTCTTTCAGACCTTTTACTCACAAGCTTTATTACAAGAGTTGAATATTAGAACGTAGAATACAATTTAACAACCATACAGATCAAAGAAAATGGTTGGCACTTCACTCCCACTGTGTGTTCACTGTAAAGGCCTGAGTCCCCAGAGTGAGAGAGGACATGTGTGGGCAGATGGATGCCTGTCCTAGCTTACATAAACTCAAAAGCAGCATTCTGGTGTGAAGAAGAGGGCTGCACATGGAGCACATTGCATTGATTTGTGCATGACCAGGTCACAGCAAGGGAGGATCAAACTCAGCTCAGCACAGAGAGTTCAGCGCAGAGTTACCTAACCAGAACAAACATACCTTTACACAGACCTGTCTGCAGTGAATAGTGTGGGATGCCGTCCTTTTGAGTTAGACTTTTGAAAGTGAAATGCACAGCATCGGCAAACACTCAAGATCTATATCAGAATTCTTTCAGGCACTTTGACCAGACGTGTTTAGTCAAAGTTCCTTTAAAGTAAAAGTTCACCCAAAAACAAAAACTTTATCTTTATATGACTTTATGTAATTCCAAACTGGCATCTGTTGTACGAAAGATGATTTTATGAAGAACATCATGGCCACTCTTTTCAATACAATGAAAATGAAGATGGTCAATATCCAAAATGACAAAAAGTAACATTAAAAAAGTGGTTAAAATGACTTCCATATTATGTTCATGCTAAATCTTGACACCCGTCCTGGCTCCCACTGGTGTTTTCATGAGTTTATGCAAGAAGTAGCAACTCATAAATGAGTTCTTCTTTTGAGTCCAATCTGTTCAGTCAATCTGTTGATCAGTGTAAAAACCTTTCAGAACAGTTTAAGAATCTGACTTCGCCGCATAAATCTATAGTATGATTTCAGAAGACTTAAGGGGCAGTCACACTGCACTTTTCGTTACATTGACTTCAATTCAAACGCATTTTGCTGCGTTTCAAAGTTCAAGTTTGGTGAACTCTGACCTGCGAATTCGCATCACGTGATGACGTGTGACCAGTAGAAGATCGATACGTCATGGTGTGACCTCTTGGCTGAATTAAAATAACGATATTTTTGCAGTAAAGTCGAGTCGCTGCAGAGCGTGACATCATATCATGTCCGTTGCAGCTTCCGAAGAAATTTTGCGTGCTCAAAGTTTAGTGTGACCGCGGCTTTAGAATAGAGCTCACGTTATATGGACCACTATTATGATATTTTTATTGTTCTTTTTGATTCTATTCATTGTAATTGATCCATTCTTTGTGACAAAATTATAAAATTTGCCTTTTGTGTTCCATGAAGAAAGGTCATACAGGTTTGGAATGACATGAGGTGAGTAAATGATGACAGAACTTTCAACTATTCCTTTAAGACAAGCGAGTCAACTCAGTAGCCATCTTGGTAACATCTTTGGGCAGCTGTTTCATAGCATGTCCGTGTGAAACAGGATATTCAACAAGAAAAAGGTAGGATGGGACATGATTTTATCAAATGGGAATTGAATGAAGTAGCTGTTATAAACCAAAATGTAGCCAGACTTATATGCAAAAGTTTCACAAATGTAACTGCTTTAGTCATTAACCAGTCTTAAGATCTTACAATAATCTCCCCTAAAAGATCTACACGTCTGATCACGTCAGCAAAACAATCGGAAGACATCAATGAAACATCATCCAGATCATTCGATATGTTTGCTTCTTGCATCATTTGATAACTTCCTTTCTGAAATGAAAGGAAGTCTTTAAGTGTGCTGCAGTAATGGAGTGCGAGATATAAGGCCGAGGCCGGCCGGATTTGGCTGCAGAGAATGGATGGAGTTAGCGAGGCAGTGGGAGGTGGCGAGACAGAGGCATTTAAGGCAGAGATTCATCTGTGCTGCAGCATGCCTTGGGATTGAAATGGAAGTTAAATGTAATTGTTTTCTAGCTACATTGATCTCTTTGTTTTCATTTGGCTGCCTGGCTGTGGGAGGACAGCAGAAAAAGACAAAGAAAAGAGGAATAGAAAGAGAGAGAGAGAGAGAGCTACAAAATAGATGGACGGGGGTGGGGGGGGCCTTGTAATGATGCATAGAGGCAGGTGAGATGGGTGGTATATGTGTGGGGGACCCAGGAGACTCTTCCCTCCCGGTGTAAAGTGTTCTCATTTCTCCGCTTAACATGGTTAATGAGGACAATTTCCCTAAAGAAGGCCCATATCCAACATATCACATCCATCTCAAAGAGCTGCACCTGGGTGCATGAACAAACACACTCTCACGCACATTAAACATGTAATTAAAAAG
Source organism: Coreius guichenoti (assembly GCA_039654105.1). Classification (NCBI taxonomy): domain Eukaryota; kingdom Metazoa; phylum Chordata; class Actinopteri; order Cypriniformes; family Gobionidae; genus Coreius; species Coreius guichenoti. Next base: position 29,887,882 of record CM077180.1, on the reverse strand, counting down.
ATATTGCACTGCACTCTGTGATCTATCTCTGTGATTTAAAAATGCCCGGATGATAATTTTGTACATGCATAAAAGACTCTACAGTAGAAGCTTTTGTAAATCCGAGCTCATACGCCCCTAGTCTGGTGTCCACATAGGCAGTGAGTAGGCTGGAGGCAGTGAGACTGAAATTTAGTTTAAAAGGCGCTCACAGTAGCTCTGTTTCACAACCAAGTAAGCTGCCCTGCTGTCAACTGTCTAAAAAGGCAGGGTGCTCCTGGGCAGCATCCTGACTGAAATGGAAATAGCTGCGTAAAGTAGTTCAGCTATAGCTTTTGGTAAAAAGGTAGTAAGCAATACTACAAGCAAATAATAAAACGTAGTCAACTACAAAAAAGCTATTTTAATAGCATGGCAAATTACAATGATATATATGCTATTATTAAATGATACTATATACACCGTTCAAAAGCTGGGATAAGTAAGATTTTTTTAAATATTATTAAAATTTAAATTAGTTTCTATGTAAATACATTTTAAAATGTAATTTATTCCTGTGATGGAAATGCTGAATTTTCAGTCTTCAGTGCCACATGATTCTTCATATATCATCGTAATATGCTGATTTGGTGCTCAAAAACATTATTTTATTATTATCAATGTTGAAAAAAGTTGTGCTGCTTAATATTTTTGTGGAAATATTTTTTTACTGCTGCTTTTGATCAATTTAATCCATCAATTTATTCAATTTAATAAAAAAATAAAAAAATAAATAAAAACACTGACCCCAAACTTTGGAACGGTAGTGTATGTATTTAATTCTACATATAAAAAGGGATATTATAAAATTTTAAAACTACTGAAAAAATATTACAATATTGTTTTGTGTTTCAGTACAAAAATAAAGTATTCTTATACAAATCTGTAAATCTGCATTTTTGCTACCCAAAAAGTAGCTTGAAAAGCTATACAGTTTTTGTAACCTGTCTTTCCTAGTGAAAAAAACATATACCAAAATGCATTTAAAATACGTTTATTTCATACTAAGTATACTACAAATCCATTAACATATTTACTGACATATCGCTTGAGACTTACTGATATAAATATTACAATTCAAATTTATTTGGAGTACTTCTTTATTGCACAATGCACATTTCTTAATATTAAGGCTAAAATGTGTTTTAATATCACTATTAGTAAGGGTAGTATGATCACTGTATAAGATCAGTCTTTAAATGCAAGATATCTAAATTATATTTGCAATGGTTCCACTTTAACACAATCAAATATACTTAAGTATATCTTTAGTTGGGTCTCAGCACTATTTCCGGATAAGGTAAACTAAAGTGCATTAAGTACAAAATTAGTTGTTCCAATTTAGCAGACATTAAGTATATCAATTTAGTATACCAAAAGTACAATTGCAGGGTATTTATAATAAGTACATAATATGTAATTTGTAGTATACTTAGCATAAAATAAATGTATTTCAAATACATTTTGGTATATTTATTTTTCACTAGGGTCGCTACTAAAAAGTATAGTAGTCACACATATAGCACTCCTTACATGAAGAGCACAGGAGACTTGACACACAATTGCTATCAATGTGATACTCTAACGAGTACAAAAATACATTGCTCAGGTTTTTGCCTCCAAAAAGATTCCCTAAAATTTGGCAACGGGAGTGTGTTTATGCTGGTTTTTGTGTCCTGCAACTCGCTGCAGCTGGAAAGGTTCTGTAGCCTTTCGGGCAAACTGTGTCACTCCTCATTCTGGAATAACAACATCAGAGCAAAGGCACACACACTGAGAACTGTCTCTCTCTGTGAGCAGTCGCTGTGGTGTGTCAAAAGCAATGGGTTGTGGCTACCTGGGTCTACCCTGTTCCTTGTTAAATGATGCATGCACCCCTACAATATCTGTCTGTGCATGTGTCTGAGCTAGTGTATATGTGTGTGCCGGTGTTTGTCTGGATGCAAGATCCAAGAAAAAGTAAACCAAATGGAGGGTGAGGACTCTGAGGAGACCTGGAGTGTGTATAGAAAAAGTTACAATTCAAACAGAATACGGAATGCTGGCATTCTAGTTATTGGAACATCCAACAATGTGCTGTTAAATAAAAGCATGCACGTCCACAGTGGAAACGACAGAGGACATACATCCTGTCAGATGCATACAGGACATGCTAATGAATAAATAGCGTACCTAATGCCACTCTGGCTGCTGAGGCATCATAGTTGATCCAGAAGGAGACCCAGGACAGGATGGTGATCAGGATTGAGGGCATGTAGGTCTGCAGGATGAAGTAGCCGATGTTTCTTTTTAATTTGAAGCTCAAAGATAGTCGAGGGTAGGCACCTGTTAAAGAAATGAGAAAGATAGTTAAAGAGAACGAAAAGAAAGAGAAGCAAAGACTGTGAGGAAAAGTAAATAGGGTGACACGAGAGAGAGAGAGAGAGAGAGAGAGAGAGAGAGAGAGAGAGAGAGAGAGAGAGAGAGAAGAAGATGGATATTTATTTCAAAGAGCTTTGGAGCAATTCTTTACATTTTACATCAGCAGCATTGGCAGCACGGGTAGCTTTTGTTGCTATGGCAACAAGCAAGCGTGGACAAAAAAAAAAATCTGTGATTTGTTGTAGCTTAGCCTTGAGCACAAACACCACAGTGTGAAAGGAGACAAAAAAGAGAATGAAATAGTGAGTAAATATTAAATGTTAAAGCCCCTTATGAAATCAAAACTCGACTATTATGGCTTGTAGTTCAAGTCTATTAGTTCTGAAGCCATCTACAATTGGAAAAAGAACATTATTGACTCATGCACTACACAGATTTTTGTCCAATCAAATGCTCTCTAAATAGTGAATGTACTGCCCCCTGCTACAGAATAATATCCTGTCCAAACATCCAATCTCAAATAGAAATGTGCCAACACAGAATTTACTTTAAGAGGCAATATTCATGGAATATTCATCAATATATAAACACAAACTATCTTTTACACTTACAGATTCAATTAAAATCAACAAACAGAAAATAAAAACATCATACAAAGGCAATTTTGCCCTCATATTTAGAATTCCAGGAGTATTCTTGTAATATTCAGTGGCATTTTTGGCCCAATCTCCAAGACAGGACAGGAAAATGTGCTTGTCAAGAGATTTACTGAAGGTGCCGTCTTCAGTAAAGATGGAACATTTACAGTTGTTTGATGAATTTTCATGGACAAAATCATTTCAATAGGAATCCAGACTATCAAGAATTTTCCCCACGCAGATTTCGCAATGTGAAGCTCACAGAAAGCTGCTTGGTTTGAAAGTAACTCCTGTGTGAGCTGAGCTTTAATACATTGCTACACTATTGACAATAGCCAATGGACCTTAGTTATTTATGGAGGTGAAAAAAAAAAAAAAAATGCAACTAACAAGCATTCAGCCTAGATACACATACACACCCAAACATGCACACAACCTATGAATAAATCACACATCCTACACACATATAACACAACCTACAGATGCACATTATGCAACCTGTACTCACATCACAGTCTATAAAAACATGTAACCTACGTGATGAACTTGAGCTACCTACACACTTCGGACTAATTACTTATGTGATTTGTGTGGAAAGGTTTTGTGAGGTATTAGATATGTACAAACACCAACACCTATGTAACATTCCCCTAATCTTCTATTGGTCAGAGAAACAGATTGTCCCGCCCCTAAACTCACACTGTTGTTTAATGTTACTGTGTTAAGTTGGATATGTTAAAGGGTTAGTTCACTCAAAAATGATAATTCTTTCATCATTTACTCACTTTCATGTTGTTCCAAACCCATAAGAACTCTGTTCAACATTAGAACACAAATAAAGATATTTTTGATGAAAAGTCTATTCACCCAAAACTCAGACGCTATAAAACGTTCATAAAGAGATCGTAAAAGAAATCCACAAGAAGTCTACTGAAAACACACAATCGCTTTAAATAATGAACAGATTTAATTTAGGCTTTTATTCACATATACATGAACGTACGTATATACACGATATGCTCAAGCATGCTTGCTTTACGTGTGAGAACCAATGAGGTTCATTCTCGTGTGTCACGGCAGCAAGGAAGTTTGTTCTTGTGCGTCAAGCAAGTACGGTTGAGCTTGATCAATGTTTATAAAAGTCTAAATGAAACCTATTCATTATATAAAGTGATCGTGCTCTTCAGAAGACTTGGATTAAACCTTTTAATTCATGTGGATATATTTCGCGATCTCTTTAAGAAGGTTTTGATCCATCAAGGGTTTTGGGTGAAAACACTTTAAATCCAGGGACAGAGATCTCTCCGATTTCATTAAAATATCTTAATTAGTTGTTTTATAGATGCACGAAAGCCTTATGGGTCTGGAATGACATGAGAGTGAGAAATTGATGACAGAATTTTCTTTTTAAGTGAACTATCCCTTTAAGAGTTAATGTTACTGTGTTGGGCTGGTCAATGTTTTGCTGGTTAGCCTGGGTCTACTATACACAATTTTCACCCAAAGTGTTTTTTTTCCTCTTAGAAAAAGCTCATCATGGCATCAGCAATATAGTCACATCCTCCTCAATCCCAACTTCACAATTCCCATAATCCTTTTCACTATGTGCAGAAGATATCCAGTCTCTTTCTATGTATCATTAATTCAGGGTGGGGAATAATCATTACAGCGCTGCCTCTATGAATGCCTCAGTTTTAGAAGAGAATAATTTATGCAATGGGTCTTCTACCTCATGAATATGTGATGGTTTGTATCAAGTAGCTGTTTTTTCCCTCTCTGACTCCATCTCTGTTCTTCTCTTTAGAAGCTTGATGAAATAGAGTGGTAATTGCTCCTTCATTATTACTGGTCTGTTGTATCATGAGGAAGAAAGATATCTGATGCACAGGCCCCAATTAGGCAGCTTTTCAAATAAGTGGTACATGGGAATATCTATCTTGTTAGAGCCAGTGCAGAAAACAGGACAACCAGAAAAACTTTACAAAAAAAAAAGAAAGAACTAAAACTGTAGCGTTCATCAATTTTCTGTGCCGTAAATCCACTTGATTAAAAACATTCATCTTGATCAGAGCTTACATTTTTTTACGAACACCGTTATTCTAGACTAGCGGCGTGTTTTATGCAGATAGACTTCTTGGAACCTTGCACAAGCCTATATCTCAGATCTAAGCTATACACTTTCTCAGAGGCGTAATTACATGACTAGAAAATTACACTCTTAAAACAACACATTTCACTATTTCAGTATTTAATCAATTATATTATTATTTACTATGTAACAAGAACTATAACCAATGATTCAGGCAGCCCTTTACTACTTACTATCCTGATGCAAACAACTATTCTATTGCCTTGCACAAATAATAAAAAATAAGTGCTAGGAAACAGTTCTAAGATTCATAGCCACGTTTTCCGGCACAATAAAATGCCTGACAGGATGCAGAGGGGTAGATAGAGCATTGAGCTCACTTTTTGGATTCAGTTTATGTTGTAGACATTTTACACAATATTTTAAGCACAAGAGAATCAACTTACTGTAATAATATAAAGGTGCAGCTTATAGCTTTGTAATGCTCAAAAAATCCATCTGCATCTTAAGGGGTTATGACCTCAAGGTTGCAAATATAGGGTCATGCAGCTTCAAAGATGCTGAAAAAAGCTTGCTGAATAAGCAAGACTAAAATTGAAGTCTGGCGCAAAAAAAAAAAAAGAAAATTAATGGAATTTCAAACAAAGTGTTTTTAATCTTACTGGTTATAATTGCAACCTGTCTTGCTACTTTACCTGTGGAAAAGACAACATTTCTGGACACAAGTTTGTAGTCCACAATGGAGAACTGTGGGAGCTCAATACGTGCCACACCCGTAACTGCGTTTTCTCCTCCCTTCCAGTAAAACTCGATGTCATCTGTTGTGTATCCATCTACAGGAAAAACATAAATCAATTTGCTCAAAGAGTAAAATATAAATTACTGGGCCAAAATAAATATCAGATCACAAATCATGTTTTAGTGAGAGATTTACTGAGCTTAATTATATTATATTATATTATATATAAATGTCACATGTCTGTCTGGTTGTTTGGTCTTTCTGTTGTGTTTTGATTTGTCACATGTTCCTTTGTCACAGTTTCCCGCCTCTTGTCTGTTTCCTTGGTTACCTTCGTTAGTTAGTTTAGTTCAGCTGTGTCCAGTTAATCATCTCAATTCTGTTTGCTATTTAAGTTCTTCCCTGTTCAATCATTCTTTGTCCGGTAACTGTTATGTAAGGTTGTGTTTCTGCTGGCTGTCTGCATGGTCCTGTGAAGTTAAGATTAAAGTTTATGTTCAATTCAGATCTTCTGATTCTTCAGTTTGTTCCTGTGGTACACACCATGACAATAAAATTTGTCAAAGAGTAAAATATAAATTACTGGGCCAAAGTAAATATCAGATCACAAATCATGTTTTAGTGAGAGATTTACTGAGCTTAATTATATTACATTACATTACATTACATTACATTACATTATTATATTATATTATATTATATTATATTATTTTTATACAAAGCCCTATTACTGATTCTTGGTCCCTTTCCTTCATCTTACTAATCACTGTAACCCTGTCCAAATTATGTTGAATAAACAATATTTGTTCTTTTTTTAAAAACTACAACTTTTTAAATAATTTACAATTATAAGGATGCAGTCCCTGGAAATAGCATTTCTTTTCCATAATTGGTATGTGTAACATATGCTGAAAAGGAAAAAAAGGCAGCGCAAGTGCATTGTTAGCATAATCATGCATATGAGCATCTGTTTTGTGTGGGGAGCTGTTAGGGGTCAGACTTCCCACTGTGACACAGACCGCTCCATTTCATACCAGTCTTGCTGTGTTTGTAAACCATAATGAGCTAGGTGGTTTTATTAGCGTGCATGAAGCACTGCGTACACTTAAAAGTTTGGTTATTACTAAAGTTAAAGTTTGGTTACTACTAAGCTGAATAACTAGATGTTAAAGAAGTGATTGTTCAGAGAGAATTGATTGTTTAAATGCAATTTAAGGAGAATAAACGAGAAAAAAGTTTACGAACAATCACAGGTGTCATGCAAGATTCAAGAGTTGAAAATCCTACTATATAGGCTGATCATTTGTCTTAATCATAAAAATAAGTAATAATGATAAAACAATAAAATATTTCCTTTTTTTGTTTTCAGTTAGTCTGCCAACTGATTAACAAGGTAAGCTAAAATTTAATTTTGCATTCAGTTCAAAATAAACCTGCTAAAATAACATATTCAGCAAAAACTACATACTCATATTAAAGCTACACTATGTCTAAGTTTGGGGTCAGTAAGATTTTTTTATTAAATGAATACTTTTATTCAGCAAGGAAGCATTCAATTGATCAAGTGACAGTAAAGTCATTTATAATGTTACAAAAAATATATATTTATGTTCTGTTCTTTTGAACTTCTTTCTATTTATAAAAGAATCCTGAAAAAATGTATTACAGTTTTCACAAAAATATTAAGTGGCACAAATATTTTCAATACTGATAAGAAATGTTTCTTGAACAGCAAATCAGCATATTAGAATGATTTCTGAAGGATCATGTGACACTGAAGAGTAATGGAATAATGGCTGCTTAGCTTTGCCATCACAGGAATAAATTGCATGTTAAAATATATTACAAAAAGAAAAGTTATTTTAACTTGTACCAATATTTCACAATAGACCTGTTTTACTGTATTTTTGATCAAATAAATGCCTTGATGAGCAGAAGAGACTTCTTTAATAAACATTAAAAAATGACCCCAAACTTTTAAACGGTAGAGTATATGGTATAATGGATATGGTCATACAATATTTTCTATTCAAAACCTCAAAGGAAGTTGAATTGTCAAAGGGTAAACATTTATTACTATAACTGTATGCACTACAGCACGAAGATACTACATTATATTCAGTAAAACTATAAATTTTATTTTATTTTTAATATTAATGACTATGCTGGCTTACCAGTGAGAAAAGCACCAAACTAGCACTGACTAGTATAAACCAGCATGGTAATGTATGCTGGTCTTTGCAGCAGGCTGTGTGTAAATGAGTGAGGAGAGAGAACACTTACAACTCTCTATCTCCAGAGTGCAGTTCTGTTCATCTAATGGATACCTTCTTAGATCCATCATGCAAGCGGCAGTGGTGGTGATTCTAGAAACACAGAAACACACACACACAGGTCACAGAAAAATCGAAGCCACAATTCTATACATTCAGGAGCTCACACAGCTCTTCTACGGTAATATATAGCAGGTAACACTCTCGCTAAACCACAATGAAAAACTTTTGTGTATCTCTTCGTAAACAGGATGAGCAAGATGGAACAAATTAAAATATGGCTCCTCCTGCCCTTCAAAAGGCTTTTGAACCAAATATAGCACAGAGCATGCATATGCATCAGTGGACATGAACAAATAGTGCAGATTTGAATATATGAAAATGCGGTTTTGTCCCATAAAAGTGGCTACTGATTAGTGGTACTTCAAGCAAGCTCAAGGAAAGCCCATATCTCAACTAACCTTTATTCATCATGTAACTTTGCTACAAGTGTGAGCTTAGACTAAAATGTGATGACAAATGTTCTTTGTGAGTCAATATCAATTAACATTTAAAGTGAGGTTTGGTTTCTCATTCAGGTAACAATACCATCCAGGTATCGATTTAACTTCCTGGTAACAATTGAAATAAGCATATCATAAGTGGAAGATCATGTTCAATGTCCTTCTAATCTTATCTGGATAAATGCAGGGCTGTGGTAGGGTGTACAACCAAAGGGGTCTCACTAAGGTCCTCTAGGGCAGGGGGTGATTAATTTTTCGTCCCAGGCTCTGTAAATTTAAGCTACAGCCCTGGAAATGCATCATTACTTAAGGTGAGGTTACATCTACTGTTGTTCAGCGAATTTTCGTGGGGCGAAATCCAGTCTTTTCAACAAGCGATTGGGCATTTTGAGTGAGGGCGTAAAATTTCCCCATGCAGATTTTGCTTTAAGCACTGACCAACAGAAATCTTGGTTTGGTTCATACATCGCTACACTATTGACAAGAAACAATGGACCTTTGTTAATGGACTACGGACCTTTTAGCTCACAAAATTTGGACAGATTGTTTGAGAGTTAAAATACCTCTATCATGCATTAAATTAAATTGTTTACTCGTTTCTTATCCCTCCAGTAAAACATTCCAACAACATGCTAAAGCAGTATTATTGCATGCTCTCGCTCGATTTAGATTTAAGGATCACCACAAATAAGAATTTTGACATATAAGCACATAACATTGCTTTAGAGTGGGTTGTTACTATGTTTCAGAGGTCCTTCCTTCCTAGAGCGGGTAAATTAAAGAGGAAACTCAGTGTCTTTATTCCATCTTTAATGAGAGCACACTCAAATGCCTTACCATAAATATGCAAGCTCTTCTTTCTTTAATGGCACCCAGCTCAGGCAAACAAATAAAAGCCCTCCATCCACACTATCGTTTCGTCAAAAAGCCAGGGAACTCCCTAGATGAACTGTAAAATGATGTTCAATGGATTGCTGATGTTACATTCGAGCACAAGGAGATAAATCACAAAAGGACGGAAATGGTTCAATAAACTTTATAAGCAAGAACCATTCGTTAGCATATGGCTGCATTAGTCCACGGGATCTCATTTGGAACGAAACGAAAAGCTAAATTAGGCTACGGTAACTGGCTCATAGTCCTCCAGCTGGTACAGAGGATGAAGGCATACCCATGGTCTTCCACATGGGAACGAGCAAAGCAGCTCACCAGACTCTGATAACACTGAAGGGTTTTAACAAGATAAAGGCACACATTAGCACTTATGCAATTTAGTAGGCGAGTGCACTGACCAAAAAAAGGGCACGCTCTCACGATCTGTTTGTTCTCTGAAGCTACGTACTGTCATACCCTTCCCTCAATAGTTAAAACGTCAAATACAAACAAATTGTGTGAAAATTAGTATGTGAAATGTTTGTATATGTATTTGACATACTATATCTAGTGATCAAATCCCCCCCAAAAATTTTAAATTCTTAAAAAAAATGTAGAATGGAAATTTACAGCCAAGACAAGCATGAATAAAATAACAATTGTGCTCATTTTCACTTGCAGTCTCAATGTGAAATGTTATTCATGTCATGATTTTGCATGAGTGGTGTATGAATCACCATATATTGTGTGTACATACAACTGATGATAAAATGTGTGACCCATTTGAATTCTATTGAGAATTTACTTTTTTTTACCGCTATGGAAAAAGTCAAACATGATCCATCTTCCACCAGACCGCCTTCCGATGGTCTGGGGGAAGCTAGATATTTTACTATATTAAGTTTTAAATATGGATATTTTTCTTACAAAACCCCATCGATTCGCTTCAGAAGGCCTTTATTAACCCCCTGGAGCCGTGTGGAGTAAGTTAATGATGGATGGATGTGCTTTTTTGAGCTTCAAACTCGTGGGCCCCGTTCACTGCCATTATAAAGTTTGGAAGCGTCAGGATATTTATTAATATAACTCCGATTGTGCTCATCAGAAAGAAGAAAGTCATAAACTTAGGATGACTTGAGGGTGAGTAAATCATGGGATCATTTTCATTTTAAAGTGAACTAGTCCTTTAAGTAAAGTTAGTTTAACTTCCCATGGCATTTTGAAGCAGAAAAATCTGTCCAACTGATAAGGCTCCAGGTGCTTAAATAATATAAAATGCATATCCTCTGTAAACAAGTAATTGTTAACTAGGTTATTACTTTATTGCAGTTGTGTTATCAACCAACATTGCATGTGTGGAAGATAAGTAAGATCCCAAATAAAAACCATATTGCTAAAATAAACAAACAAATAAATAAATACATCTCACGAGGGATGTCTAAAACAGTTCACAATTCAGCCCCCCACCCAATGTTCAAACCAAAACAACGCCCTTGCACAGTTATAGGCAAGGCTTAGTGATTCCTGGTTGTCCACTATCCTGTTTTTTGGCCCTGGTTAAGTGATCAGTTAGTTCTCACCTTAATCCATAAAGAACTGTGCCATCTGGATGCAAGCGGATCATGCGGTTCTTCACTGTGACACCATGAACGAAAGACTTCTTGTCATTTAGGAAATACGTGTCAGGAACCCAGAGTTGGTCAGCTACCCGGTTGTCTAGAGTAAGATTGAGAGGGATTCCAGTATATGCTAACCGCTTGTCCCTCCAATACTGCTGGAAATACATGGTCAGTGTGTAGTCCTGTAGGAAAGTGAAAGAGAAACATTAGCAGTTCATTTTATCAAACAAAATTATCATAAAAAAGCATCCACAACATTTAGCCATAGTATTTAAATTGCAATTTGTTTACTAAGTGTGTATAGAAAGAAGTGTTCACATTGTACGTTCACATTGTACTTAACAGTTGTGACCTTGGACCACAAAACCAGTCATAAGTCATACAGGTATATTTGTGGCAATAGCCAACAATACATTGCTAGAATAGGGAGGGATTAAATGAGGTTAAGTGCTCACGGAAGAGAGAAACAAGGAAGATAAATAGTTGCTCAAAATACATAAAACAATATATTATGTCAAATATTGTGTCTTTGTGCCATTTCATGTGGCACTAGGTAACAAAAAATAATTACCTTCTTTTTTTTTTAAAATAAATTGTGAGGATACACATGATCTATTTAAGACCGTGTGATCATAAATGACAAAATTACTTCTTCAAAGTGACCATCATATGTACCCTTAGCTAACAGCCTTGTAAAAAGGCCTTTTGAGAAAGCATTCAGCTGCTCACTTTTGTTCTGGAATGACCCTTCTAGCTGTGTCCCCTTCTCCTAGTGTCCATAAAGGACGCAAAAATGCTGTTTGGAATTCACCCTAGATTTTGGAACAGCGCTCACACACTCTGTTTTTCCTTAAGGGTCAAAAGTGTCAAGGTCAGAAATAGAAATCTAAAGGCTGTGGCCTTCAGCAAATAGATTTTCTGTTGTCTGAGTAATATTTATAGAAACGTCAAAAGTTGGATTGGAAACAAGCTGCCTTCGGCCTCCATCTTTCAAGTCTGTCTGCCACGAAGATGCTGCGTGGCCATCTCTGTGAGGCAGTCTGGTCTGCGCTGCACGGACTATGGATTTCCATTACCATTGCCATATAGTCTCAGTAGACCACTCGACATCAGCTCATAGAGCTATACTATATGACCTCAGCTACTCACAGTATAGAAATTCAATCAAACTAAAGCATTGGCATGATTATTTGGCTTATTTGGGCCGCCTCTGAAACTCAATGAATTTTAAAAGGGCTGAAATCACAAAATTTATTTGTCCCCTGGGCCAGAGTTGAACCTGGTTGAAATCCAGTAGGAAGCACGGATGTGTGTGTGTGTGTACTATGTGTGTCTGCTATTAGGTACTCATGGGTAAAATGAAGGCCTGACATGCTGTCCACCACAATGTGCACAACCTGTTGATGTAATAAGAAGTAATTCACTTAGAAACATATGTTAGAACGGGTTTAGGTCCCTGGGGCTGACTTCAGACTGTGCCAGCAGATCTGTGAAAGCAGAGGCTGTGCAAGAGAGCGTGTAAGCTGAGTTCATTAGCTAACGAGATGAGGGGGGACGACATGACAGGGACACCTTCTTTATGATTACTAATGTCTGTGAGTCCCTCTCTCTCTCAGACATCCATTCTTTCCACCCCTATCCTTCTTCCTGCTTCTTATTCTCCTCCTTTCTCCCTTCATCTCTTTCTGTAAGGCTTTTATTTTAATTAATCCCCTAAATGACACTGATGGATACAAATCTTTCTCACAATATATTATACCCTACATTACCAAAAGTAATACTAATGCTAATTAGAATTGAAAATGCTTTATACCCCGGTCAATGTTGGGTAGCTACACAGTAGTGAAGATTTAAAGAGATGAAAAAAAATGAAAATTCTGTCATCTTTTACTCATCATTTGAACTTGTATGACTTTCTTTCTTCGTTTGAAACTTTTGTTTTCTTGTGCATGCAATGATTCAATGTTCAAAAGTAATAATTAAAATTGTGTGTGTGTGTGTGTGTGTGTGTGTGTTCTGCAGAAGAAAGAGGTTTGGACAGCAATAGGGTATGTAAATAAAGACAGAATTTTCATTTTGGGTTGAAAAGTAATATAAGTAACAACAAACAATATAAGTTTATATACACCAAATATTTTGGGGTCATTAATATATATTAAAGAAATTCATACTTTTATTCAGCAAAGAAGCATTAAATTGACAGCAAAGACTTTTACATTGTTACAAAATATTGCTGTTCTTTTTAACTTTCTATTTATCAAAAAATCGTGAAAAAAAAGTATCATGGTTACCACAAAAATATTAATCTGCAAAAGTGTCAAAAAAAATTCTTGAGCTCCAAATCAGCATATTAGAATGATTTCTGAAGGATCATGTGACACTGAAGACTGAAGTAATGATGCTAAAATTCAGCTTTGCATCACAAGAATAAATTACGTTTCAAAACAATAAAATAGTAAACAGTTATATTAAACTTTAAAAATATTTCACAATATTACAGTTTTTATTACACCTTGGTGAGCAGAAGTGACTTCCTTCAAAAAAATCATACCGACGCCAAACTTTTGAAGGTAGTGTAACTAAAAAAAAACAAAAAAAAACACACAAAACAAATATTTTTAACTATTTCTTTTACAAGCACAAATTTGCCAAATAGCTTGTGTAGCTAGCCAGAATATATTAGCAATTTTTTCTATAAAGTAGCTGGTGTCACAAACTCAAAGGCTTTATAGTAGAAACTCACACGACATGAATAAACATGAAATGACTTTCCTCAATGACTCAAAGATAACAACAACTCCTTAACGTGAAAGCGTAACGTGAACAGACAGAAACTGAATTAAACAGAACATAACCGTGACAGCTGGTAGCTTCACTTACTATATTTTCTGTTATGTTTTCTGCACAGTTTTACCAACAGTATACAAATGTACCTAGTAAATTGTATGTCTCGCTGGAGAGGATGCAGAGGATACTCATCTCTCAAATACCTGTGTGTAGGGCCATTTGTGTCTGGTAATGTTTTCTTAACTACCGGTATTTTACATACAATATCATCAACACCATTGCACAGAGACACTCCCATCACAAGTAACACAGACATAATGTTTAGTTATGCATGATTATATATAATAATGTACTGTATCACACACAGTACATTAGTCACACATGATCCAGACAAAGCATCAAAGCCAGAAGTGCTCTGAAAACTGTAAAAAACAGTGTTATTTTCGTGTATATTTAATAATGCCAGCTGAGCGATTTGATACTTTTGATGTCTGGGGAACTGTGCTGCTGTGGTCGCACAAAAAAAGTAAAGGCATCAATCATTCATTACTAGGCAAAATGTTATAGTAGTACATTCAAGCTGCAAGTAGAAAACAGCTCAAAATAAAGTCATCTTAAGATGCTGCTCGCTACATCTCAGGGTATGACTCCTCAGTAAATCATTGTTGTTGTTCTCCACTGAGAGGGATTCCCTCATGATAAAGTGACACCACGTTCTGACATATACACTACTTCCCCTGTCCCACAGATAAAAATAACAGATGAAAAGCAAGAGAAAAAAAACAGAGAGACATTATTTCAAATCTGAAACTGACAATCTATTAATGTAGGGGCTGATATCAAACACAAGGGAACTCACAACAGAACTGAGACATAGTTTTCCCCCTGCTAGATTCAGATTACAGTTACAAGGCTAGAAAATGTATTTTTATTTTATTATAAAAATAATTACATTTATTATAAATGTATCATTTTATATAATAATAATAATAATAATAATAAGTTAACTTATAAGTGTAAATGGGTCAAAGACGAGACGTCACCATTTTGGAGCCTGCATTAAATTAAATTTACAAAAGTAATTATATATACATAAAAAACATGTTAAATGCAAGTAAAGTTCCTACTTTAATATTTCAAATAACTTTTGTGAAAATAATGTAATTTTGGTATATTTTGGTATTTAAATAACCAGGGGACTTTTGTCCCGAAAATGTAGTTTGTAAGAGCTCATTCAGTGTAACAATTTTAGCATCTTATTTATATTACAGTTAAATAAGGAATGTTTAGCACTGACAAATATATTAAACTTAAAAAAAATATTAATAATTTAATGCATTTTTGTATTGTTTAATTTGCATTATTGATTCATTTTACGTCCTCATTTATGTTAAACAAAACAAAAAGTATTCATAAATATAGCTGCAAGGAGTAATTTTTGGGCCAGAGCAAGTCAGAAACAAAGTGACAAGCTAAGCAAGCATGGCAGGGAGCATCAGAACAGTAGAATAAAATGCTTATTATTTTTCAACATCTGCTTCTGCTGTCATTTACTCAGGAATATTATTAAAACTAATTTAATAATACAGACTAATACTAAAAACATTGCAATTATGGGAACAATGGCAATATTATCTCCCTTTTTGGCAAAATGTCATTCAGAGTAACAAACCATGTTCATTCAGCGTAACGGATATATTTGTGTAAAAATGATACAATATTCTTATTCTGACCTGTAATTAATAAAATATATAAAGGAATATGTGATCATACTGTTACATGTATGTCTTTTTGTGTTATCTGTGACCCTGTTTTACTATGTTCTGATTAGTTAATTTGGTTCCACCTGTGTTCGTGCTGACAAATGGGTAAAACCTAGTGGTTTGAAGGATATTAGCAAAAGTATAAAGATTTAAATAATACTAATTATTATTATTATCAATATATACAATCTGAAGTGACTTATGACATAGAAACTACACTTTTCACCATATTTACACCCTACATAGTATTTGAAAATATGAAAGTTTATGAAGAGGAGGATCAATCATAGAAAAGGAAAGAAAAAATCCTGTCAATAAATGAGACCCTCTGGGAGGCTGAGGTGATCGTGTCATCAGCTGGGTGAGGAGTGTGTGCTCTCACACAAAGACAAGCTTTCAAGCATGCCAGTCAGAGAGCATTTACGTCAACTTACCAACACCATGTCTACTGGGAATATCAGAATAACAGCAATAAGAGAGATTCCTCTGTGCACTGTGTATATGTCAGCATGAAAACTTCACTGATCCGTAGTGTGGGTATTCAACTTGCTAGATGTAATAAATAGAACAGATTAAAAGATTTTATGTAATTTTATGTATAAATAAGCAAACAAATGTTACATTTAAAGATGAAGTGTGTATTAAATCACTTTCTCCTATCCTATCCTAAATTCTGATTGATACTATAGTTGGGCAAAAATGAATGACTTTACAGTACACATTTAAAAATAAATTGCAACTGGTGAAGATGCCTTCTAATATTGAGTGGAGACCATCTGAGTAAATCATACATAATACAATGGTGTGTATCAAATATTCATCCAATAACAAATCTGCACAAAAATGTATTGTAAGCTATATTGTAAACTGTAACAGGCAAGAGATTAGTTTTAGATGCATTCTGATAAACTACATCTGCACAATCAAAAAAAGGGTAATATAAGTTGCAAAGCCAGTTTTTTCTGAATGTTAAATGTAAAACAATTTTTAGATCGATACAACTGGTTCTAAATGTAATCTTACAAGGTATATAGTCAAAGTGAGGTTTAAAAGTAAGTTCAGGATCCAGCCATAAGCCCAAATATTTAATTTGATCTACTCTGTGCAAGTACATGCCATCATTACACATTATTGTTAGATTTTAATTTAAACATACACTTTGTACCAAAGACCGTGGTATGAGATTTACCTTTAAGTAATACATTATTAGAATAGAGCCAATCTTGAAGAGCATTAAAATCTGATTGGAGTACATTTTGAATTTAAAGTATAAATGACAGTATCGTCTGCATAAAGATGAGCAGAAGAGTGCAAAAGAACTAAGGGAAGATCATTAATAGAAAAAAGAAGAGGACCCAATGTTGAGCCCTGTGGTACGCCTCTTTCTTGAATAAACAAATCAGATAGTTTTCCTTGAATAACAACACATTATTTTCTGTTATGAAAATAAGAATTAAACCACAATAAAGAATTTTGAGAAAAACCAACTGCATACAGCTTCTTAAGATCAATAAAAATAGCCCCTGTAATATCACCATCTAATGCTGAAAATGCATCGTTAGTAAATTTTAGAAGAGCGCTAGTTGTTGAAAAGTTAGGCCTAAATCCAGATCGAAGATGTGATAAAATATTATTATTTTAAAGATACTTTGATAACTGATTATAAATTAATTTTTCAAATACTTTAGCGATAACACAAATTATTGATATAGGTCTATAATTTTGTAGAATCAAAAGCATACAGTGCAACCAATGTAATCTGATTCATGAATGACTATAATGTGTCGGTTCTTTTTAGTGCTTACAGCTTACACTTACCAGGAAACCTAAATCAGTGTAGGTACATATACCAGTTAAAGATACACATTATGCGTTTTGTCAGTATTTTATAAATGTGACCCCTGCTGGCAAAATGAGTCGCAATGAGCAAATTATCAAAAATTAGTTATTGTTATTTTCACATTCTCTTCAAAATGATGTATGATTTGTTGGAATCCGACAAAAAATTAATGAGCTACACCTGTTTGAAGTCGATAGAGCCAGCAAAGTCAATTTTATCGAGTTAAAGTTTTCTGAAGGTTCCAAAACAAAATCACCTAGCAAGCATACCTTAAAATCCCTGGTAATAACACCAATCAAACACATCAGATGACCAAACGTTCATTTAGGACATAACAGATAATGTTTGCGTGAATAGTCACCAAGACAGATAATGTGAAATACTGTAATTCAGTGTGTACTGTATGTGTATCGGTGTATCGCGTGCTGTCTGAGGCGTCTTTGTGTGCACGCTTCGGATCTGTCAGTCAATGCGAGTACGATCGTTTTGTTTATATCAGCATGAGTTTGAAAA
The DNA here is from genome assembly GCA_039654105.1 of Coreius guichenoti. Classification (NCBI taxonomy): domain Eukaryota; kingdom Metazoa; phylum Chordata; class Actinopteri; order Cypriniformes; family Gobionidae; genus Coreius; species Coreius guichenoti. Next base: position 29,869,866 of record CM077180.1, on the reverse strand, counting down.
TCACATTTCATTGGTTCATGCCATCAAGAATTCGCTATGAATATTCAATAAGCTGGAATACTGCGCTTTACAACGACACCAAACTTGTGCTGAGGGGAAACAACGTCGTCGAGAAGACAGCAGAGAAAAACGGCATTTTTCATGGACAAGGGAAAAGTACTCCTCTCAGAAAACGTACAAATAAAGATACTTTTGTTTACTTTTGTTTAACCATGTTTAATTGCTATTTGGAGCATTGGGATCGCTAGACGAGGGCTTAATGAGTGCATTTTTGTGAAAACCTCAAATTAGACCAAAATTTACATTTTCACTTGTTTTGCCTTAGCTCGTAAATCAGCCCATGCGCATTCCGACTCATTTTGCCAGCACGGGTCACAAATATTAATGAATCTTATATTTTCTATTTATTTCAGTTCACCTCTAAAATCAAAATTCTGTCACTATTTATTAAACCTCATGTCAAACTCATGTCATATGACTTACTTTCTTCCGTGGAACACAAAGACATTTTTAAAGTCAAAGTAGAGACTTTCATTGTATGGACAGGACACCACTGAGAAATTTTTAAAAATATATTCTTTTGTGTTTTAAAGAACAAGGATTGAAAAGTAAAATGACGGTAATTCAATTTCGTTTTTGAGTGAATAAACCCTTTAATATACTAAAAGAATTGTCATTGAACCAGAATCATTAAGAGGAACTGGAACTGCAAATGGTTAAAATCTTCCTGGTTTAAACTACTTTCGACTCCAGAAGCGTTGGCCTCTTGCATCCTCTGCTCAGAAATTACATCTGGCAGCCCAAGGTTCAGGTCAGTCGCAGAGCCAGTTTTCTTTCATATGATATGGATTTTCCTCCTGACATCAACGTGCTTCCTCCCATGCAAACAACAGCATTGAAGAAAGACAACCGTTGTAAAGCGCACAGGGGAAAAAAAAACTTCCTAGTAACAACGGATGAATTCCAGAGAGCGGAGAGAGGCACTCATCCCCAGAGCTCTGCAACTCAACAGGCTGTAGTTAACATGGTGTTCAAAGAGGCTGATGTCACAGCGTGATCTTGCTGCTTGCTCTCTCCATTGCCTGCTCTGCAGGGATAAGCCCAGGAGCTTTGCAGTGCATTCTGTGTGTCAACGAGACTTTCAACAGGAGCTTAAAAGTATCCAACAGGACATTTTGGCGTGATTTAAACAGTGGAATGTCCACTTAACTCCATTTATAATTGAAGCGGAGAACCCCTGGATGTCACTTTGCGGTCCACGTGAACTGTTTTTAGAGGGCACTTAGACCGCAACATGCTCCATTTGCCTTCAGGTCATATGACACATACCAGTTGCTGGAAGGAAATAGTTCCCGAAGCACACCTATTTATCCTAAAGGTGGAGATAATAGGCACTTAGTGAAGTTCAGAGTTAACACTTCTATACACTGATATTACGCCTGATTGAACAATTACAGGCCACAAAGCTGACTATCAGGCTAAAAATAAAGGGGGCGAGAGCAAACAAAAGACTAAATATATTAATAATTCCGGTCTCCTTGACGACGCTCCCTCTCTGCAGAACGCCCACACAAGCTTGCTGAGCTCTGGGCCGATACCTTGTGCGTTTCTGAGGCTTTCCGGTGCATTCTTCGCTTTCTGTGCCATTCCTTCTCTCACTTTCACCTTGAATGCACTTTGACCAAACTTAGCCATTAGGTTACAGCTGCATTAAATTAAAGGAAACCACCAGCATTCATCATAATGGATCATCATAGTGTTTCAGAAACCTGCCACACAGATCAACTTAGCAAAGTTGCATTCATCTGATTTTACTACACAAAGCTTGACCAGCAGGTATGATGGGAGCTTTTTGTAGATATAATTACATTTTCAGGTCCACACGCTTAAAAAAAAACAAACAAAAAAAAAACTGTAATTTCATAAAGCCACCCCCCCACCTCCCTCTTCACCTGGGTAAGTACCATAAACATCTTCAAATTCTTACTAAAAATGATATTGGTTTCCAGGGCAACCACTTATACTTGCCACACACATTGTGCCAGAGCGATCATCTGCTGTGTATCCATGCAGCACTATCACACTGAATATGTTTCATTCGCGTTTGTGCACGGATGAGAATTTCAGTCCTGTGCGTCAGTAGCACTTATGAAATGTTCCCTGACTTCAGATGTTGTCAAGAAAGGCAAAGACAGCCCCTCAGCCCCTCAAAGCATAAGGAGAAAGAGAAAGAGAGAGATTTATGATCTTCTTTTAAATGCATCCATAAGTAATTTGAGGGGTCTTTCCTAGATGAATCACACGAAAGCAGGTCACATTTCACCCCAAGTAAAAATATGTACAAGATATATGTTGCACAATAAATAAAGCCTTGAAATGAAGATGTTTTGCATTTGGACATTATTTTCATGAACATTAAGCACATTTCCCCCCAGATTCTCATTACTGTAGTGAGTACGGATATATTGTTTCTATTTCTATTTTTATTATTTGGTAATTTGTCCTGGTGGGGTTCTTTAGATTTCTTTAAAATAATAATAAATATTTTTTTACAGTGTCATTGTTACACGTTACATGTAGTTACTATAGTAATAACTATAAACTACGCATAATTACATGCAAATAACCCTGAACCTAACCCTACAGTACATGTAGTTAATTAATATTACTCAGTAATTAGATCTACAATTACACTTCAAATAAAGTGTAACCATAAATATAACCATAAACATATGGTTATGTAACCATAAACATATTGTTTTTATTTAAATCAGTAAATATTAAACGTGATATAAAAAATATTAATGAGAATCTGATTTTTTAGGGGAAAAATGTTTAAAAATCTTAAATAATAATAATAATAATATATTATTATATATATAAAATATATATGGGTCATCGACAAATAAAGCTTCAAAAAAAGTGTTTTTAAAAATGTTTTCAAAACTGATGTAATGCATATTTTTGAGTCATGAATAGTGTTGCAGCTGTTAAATAACATTTCAAAGTGTTTAAATTCATTTTTTTCCCTGTTTTTATGTCAGGAGGTACAACCAAATAGTTGTATGTATATATAATGTAGTTGTACCACCTAACATGGAAAGTATACCAACCTGATGAAATTAGCAGTTTTTACCGGTATTTGAGAGATATTTACAAACCTTTTCACTCTGCCACAAGGATCAGTTGGTCCTCTGGGTGATGCATTATCATGTTCACAGTTATTACCTTGTCAATTCATAATAAAAAAGAGCCATGTTTGCAGTTGTGCCACCCATTTGAGAATATATAAATTGCTGGACAAAAGTTTTTCAATTATCTCAACAGCTTTAAAATGACTGGTATTTATAAAATGTGTTCATTTGAAAGGCTAAAATGATGCCATAGTATTTAGTTTTTAATTTATTATTCTTTTATTATTTATTATTAAAACGCCACTTAGTCTGCTCATTTGTTTGGACAGTTGCACCACCTGACATTTTAGGGGTTTAAGATAAAAAAACATGTATTATTTAAATGTACTAAAAATGAATTCAAACTAAATAAGTTTTATAGAATATAGTGATATATGTCATGCATTTATTAAATTATTTTAAAAGGAAATAATGCACTTGGACACAAACGTATGCACGCCATGTCATTGACCCATATACTGTATATATATACACTCACCTAAAGGATTATTAGGAACACCTGTTCAATTTCTCATTAATGCAATTATCTAATCAACCAATCACATGGCAGTTGCTTCAATGCATTTAGGGGTGTGGTCCTGGTCAAGACAATCTCCTGAACTCCAAACTGAATGTCAGAATGGGAAAGAAAGGTGATTTAAGCAATTTTGAGCGTGGCATGGTTGTTGGTGCCAGACGGGCCGGTCTGAGTATTTCACAATCTGCTCAGTTACTGGGATTTTCACGCACAACCATTTCTAGAGTTTACAAAGAATGGTGTGAAAAGGGAAAAACATCCAGTATGCGGCAGTCCTGTGGGCGAAAATGCCTTGTTGATGCTAGAGGTCAGAGGAGAATGGGCCGACTGATTCAAGCTGATAGAAGAGCAACTTTGACTGAAATAACCACTCGTTACAACCGAGGTATGCAGCAAAGCATTTGTGAAGCCACAACACGCACAACCTTGAGGCGGATGGGCTACAACAGCAGAAGACCCCACCGGGTACCACTCATCTCCACTACAAATAGGAAAAAGAGGCTACAATTTGCACGAGCTCACCAAAATTGGACAGTTGAAGACTGGAAACATGTTGCCTGGTCTGATGAGTCTCGATTTCTGTTGAGACATTCAGATGGTAGAGTCAGAATTTGGCGTAAACAGAATGAGAACATGGATCCATCATGCCTTGTTACCACTGTGCAGGCTGGTGGTGGTGGTGGTGTAATGGTGTGGGGGATGTTTTCTTGGCACACTTTAGGCCCCTTAGTGCCAATTGGGCATCGTTTAAATGCCACGGCCTACCTGAGCATTGTTTCTGACCATGTCCATCCCTTTATGACCACCATGTACCCATCCTCTGATGGCTACTTCCAGCAGGATAATGCACCATGTCACAAAGCTCGAATCATTTCAAATTGGTTTCTTGAACATGACAATGAGTTCACTGTACTAAAATGGCCCCCACAGTCACCAGATCTCAACCCAATAGAGCATCTTTGGGATGTGGTGGAACGGGAGCTTCGTGCCCTGGATGTGCATCCCACAAATCTCCATCAACTGCAAGATGCTATCCTATCAATATGGGCCAACATTTCTAAAGAATGCTTTCAGCACCTTGTTGAATCAATGCCACGTAGAATTAAGGCAGTTCTGAAGGCGAAAGGGGGTCAAACACAGTATTAGTATGGTGTTCCTAATAATCCTTTAGGTGAGTGTATATATATATATATACACATATATATATATATATACATACACACTGTACATACACGCAAATTTATAAAAAAATATAACTTTATTTCAGGGTAAAATGTGACTGGGACATACTCTTGACAGGTTTTGTGAGATTCACCCCCCTGATTGAACACAGAACAGCAGCAGTATATTGATTATGTCTGAATGCTTTTGATTTCTGAGAAATATTCTGCTTGCTAACAGCACATTTTGACAGGGTAATTTAATACCGCCTGTGCTGGGCCCTCCTCGAGAGGCTGTGTAAGCAGCACGGTCCGTTAGATGCAAATTGTATTTAATTCATTTTTATGGAAGAGTGTTATATTTTCAACATTTTTTTGCCTTTTCCAAGCAATCGTGCTGACAGACAGCTTGGAATGGGATATTTCATGCCATAATTCTTGCACTATGGCTCAACTCTATGAGTGAAAATATGTCTCTGTGTGTGTAATGACATTCCCACTACCCTGATTTTAGAAGTGAAGAGAGAGAGAGAGAGAGAGAGACACGCACTGGTACAGTAAAATGTAATGTACATAAAGCAAATCTTTCTTACACAAGGCACTGACCTTACCCCACTGACAGCATGAGAGCTTTTAGTCTTTAACAGCCCTGCCACTTCCTGTCTGAAGACAGAATACAGCTGCATGCTCTGACATCAAGTGCACAACATTGAAAAGTAGACCTTAATAGACAGCGCATGGATCACATTTCAAGCCGAAGCTGTGTGGACATTTCATGTAATACATTTGACTAATAGAATGTTCGGAAATTGACCAAAATAGCAACTGTAGGACCATAAAGGTAAAAGAATCATAAACCTATTTTAAAAGAACAATCCAGGTTCAATACAAGTTAAGCTATAAAATAATTGTTCAAAACAAATAAAGAATGTGTTGTGTTTTCACTGGAGTGCTTTTCTATTGAAAGTCTATGGGACAAGGTAATGCACCAGAATAAACTTAAAAATACTGTATTAAATAAAACAGTATAACCATAAGACTTTACATTACATACATGACATATACACCGATCGGGCATCATCCACCTTCCTAATATTGTGTTGGTCCCCCTGTTGCTGCCAAAACAGCCCTGACCTGTCGAGGCATTGACTCCACTAGACCCCTGAAGGTGTGCTGTGGTATCTGGCACCAAGATGTTAGCAGCAGATCCTTTAAGTCCTGTAAGTTGCGAGGTGGGGCCTTCATGGATCAGACTTGTTTGTTCAGAACATCGCACAGATGCTCGAATGGATTGAGATCTGGGGAATTTAGAGGCCAAGTCAACACCTCAAACTCGTTGTTCCATTCCTGAACTATTTTTGCTTTGTGGCAGGGTCCATTATCCTGCTGAAAGAAGCCACAGCCACCAGGAAATACCGTTTCCATGAAAGGGTGTTCATGGTCTGCAACAATGTTTAATCACACTGCCTCCGCCGGCTTGCCTTCTTCCCATAATGCATCCTGGTGCCATGTGTTCCCCAGGTAAGCGACGCACACGCACCCGGCCATCCACATGAAGTAAAAGCAAATGTGTTTCATCAGACAAGGCCACCTTCTTCCATCGCTCCGTGGTCCAGTTCTGATGCTCACATGCCCACTGTTGGTGCTTTCGGCGGTGGACAGGGGTCAGCATGAGCACCCTGATTGGCCTTTGCAGCCCCATACGCAACAAACTGTGATGCACTGTGCATTCTGACACCTTTCTATCAGAACCAGAATTAACTTCTTGAGCAATTTGAGCTACAGCTCGTCTGTTTGATCGGACCACACGGGTCAGCCTTCGCTCCCCACGTGCATCAATGAGCTTTGGCCGCCCATGACCCTGTTGCCGGTTCACCACTGTTCCTTCCTTGGACCACTTTTAATAGATACTGACCACTGCAGACCAGGAACACCCCACAAGAGCTGCAGTTTTGGAGATGCTCTGACCCAATCGTCTAGCCATCACAATTTGGTCCTTGTCAAACTTGCTCAAATCCTTACGCTTGCCCATTTTTCCTGCTTCTAACACATCAACTTTGAGGACAAAATGTTCACTTGCTGCCTAATATATCCCACCCACTAACAGGTGCCGTGATGAAGAGATAATCAGTGTTATTCACTTCACCGGTCATAATGTTATGCCTGATCGGTTTACATGTTAACATTTGACTATTGTGACTGAATCGCTTACCAACCTTGTCTGATCAATCATTCAACTTTTACAACCATGTGAAGTTGTGAAACAGGAAGGGATGTGACATGACTACTATATGCTTAAAGCCAGCCACATATCCAGAGTTTCTTATCTACCTAAAACAATAGTCCCACCAAAAGTTTAATTGAAATTTAAATTAAACTGGAAAAACAAAATAAAAGCTAATTCAAAATATTAATAAATACTATAAGAGTCTATAAATAATAATAATAATAATAAAATAACACTGTTCTGTGATAACCAACAACATGCCCTACAGATGCTTTACTTATACTGAACAAAAAACATTGGTGTAACTTTCAAGAGCAAACTTCAGGGTATGATATTATTATCATACCCGCAACCCGTCACAGTAAAGAGTGATTCTTTTAGCTTGAACAAAAACCAATGAAGATATTCCGAGGGAACCCTGAAAAAGCAGCAAAAACAAGCCTCTGGGGTAAAAATCTGGAGTGCATCTCAGTGTAGCAGCGTTGTCTCAGTCTATGCGCTTGAATGCTGTGGGGAAACCACAAATTCTTCTGTAATGTCTACCCATGTCACTACTGAACCTCTGGGACCGATACTTTTGTCATACAACGTGACGGCAAGACATTCGAAAAACATCCACTCCATTGATTTCGTTCTTCTTGGTTTCATTAACACACGTACTAACTAAAATCTTGATGTGTTTCATGTCTGTCTCTGGCATTTCAGTGTAGCTAATGAGGTACCACAATTAAACGTTCAACACACACACACGCGCACACACACCGCCTGCCCACCTGACACTCTGCAAGTGCGAGCCTCATTGCTATGGCAGCCGGCTATTTATACACTATGCCACACAATCAGGCCTTGTGTCACAGTCAACAGGGGCATAAGAAAAGCCGTGGATATGTCAGTCAATCAGGACATGTTTTCCTGTGACTCACTGGCTAATGGCAAGAGTTAACAGGTTGGACTAATCATGGCTGGATGGGGCAGTTGTGCAATTCTGTCACTATATTACCTCCAAAAATCTATCACACAAAATCACATACAGTTACACCTGCCGTTTAACAGTCTAAATGTCAACAGTTGAGCATCATTTACTTTGGTGAAATAGTCCTGACTTCTGACTCCACCGAGGGGGTCAAGATTTTGTTATGGCTTTGTTGTGGCTCTGTTAACCTTTACTTGTAGGCTACACACACTGCTCTGGAAACAGCTCACGGTTGACCAATAGGGGTTTACCTTTGGCCATGTAGTGTATATACATACATACACCACCAGTTTGGAGTCAGTATTTCAATGCTTCAAGTCTCTTATGCTCACCAAGGCTGCATTTATTTGATCAAAAAACAGTAAACTTGTGAAATAGCATTACAATTTAAAATGACTGTTTCTTATTTTATTATATTTTAAAATGTTATCAATTCCTGTGATGGCAAAGCTGAATTTTCAGCAGCCATTACTCCAGGCTTCAGTCCCATATGATCCTTCAGAAATCATTCCAATATGCTGATTTGGCGCTAAAGAAACATTTCTTATTATTATCAGTGTTGTGCTGCTTAATATTTTTGTGAAACCTTGGTATATTTGTTCAGAATCCTTTGATGAATAGAGTGGTGCAGGTATGACATTATTGTGTAGGCCAAAACGCGGAAGCGAGTTAGCATTTTAGCACTTCCGGTTCCATCGTCCCGAAATCAATGGGTTTTTTGAATGGGATTTTGTTTAAATGGCTGAAATAAGGTTTGAGGTGAACACAAGCTCAAGACACTTTCACGTTTTATTCTACGACATAAAATACATTAGTATTACCCCACTCGTGATTTTTTGGAGCTGTTACATGTCTTGAAAAAGGAGGTTGCTAACAAGTGGCTAAATGGGACTACAGAGGCTGTCGAGGAGATTAAACGTCATCACGCTGAAAAGGTAACCTCAGTCTGCTTTTACTGCCTCATTATGCTCATAATTGTGCTCTTAGTCTAACCCAAACGTTCTGGGAAAATGTTTTGAGATAAAAACTGAAAGAGTTGTCGGAAGCTTAGTGATGGTGATGCTGAAGACGAGCGACCGTGGTGTAGACTGTTCATATAGCCTACCTATAGCTTTTTACTGCATTTAGGCTTCAAAAAATTTGTGATTTCATAAAAGTTCTGTGATAATTATCTTGATGGACAAAACGTGTAAATATCATAAACTTTTGTTGATCACAGAGCTTGTTTTTGCGATAATCCAAAAGCCTATGGGAAAATCCTATTGGGTTTTTATCGGGGGAACCAGTGCGATGCTAACTGCCGATTGGCCTACAAAGTGATGTCATACCTGCACCTCTCTATAGAAAGTTCAAACAGAACAGCATTTAAATCTTTTGTAAAAATATAAATGTCTTTACTGTCATGATCTTTACTTTCATAATTTGGTAAATTTAATGCATCCTTGCTGAATAAAAAGTATTAATTTCTTTAAAAAAATGTCAATGTTAGCAGATGAGATGCACACATGAATACTATTGAATATGAATTGAATGAACACTAGGCCTCTAGCTTATTTTACACAATACTTATTCAAAATTCAAGCAAACCAGTTAAAAAAAAAACATGGAAAAAGCATTATCTGTTGTCTGTTTATTGCATCACTGCTTAAAATATTCTGAGGTGTGTTCAGCCCTAGGCAAAAAATATTTTAAAACTATATACTTTGTACTCTTCAGTCCAGACACAGACACAAAGACATAAAATAAAAAAACAAACCATTAAATCAGCATAAGTCAACAAGCAACTATTCCACATTCAAACATCTTTAAACATTTGAAAAAGCTCTGCATTGATACAAAAAAGGGCTATTCAAGCTGGGATGTTGAAGAACAATACCTTTTAAAGGCAAATGTGCATGTGTGTGCCTGACTATATATGTCAGAATAACAGAATAGATCTTAGTAAATGGTAAAATTACAACAACAACTGGAAAATAAAGCAATGCGCTGTCAACAATATATATTGTACAAAGTTCACAAGTAGTAAAACTAAACAATATGGCTTATTTTTGTCCTGATAAATGTTATTTAGTGGGTTGTGTTAGATAAAGTTAATGAATCATATAAGTTGTTAAAGAGTACCTATTAATCCCTTTTACAAAGGTATGCCCTTTTTTGGGGTCTACTAGAATAAGTTTTCATGCTTCATTGTTCAAAAAACACCTTATTTTTCACGTATTAAAACTCATTTTTTAAGACTTTTTAAGTATGTAATTTCTTATGTTTTGTATTTTGTATACTGTATGTTTGTAGCATGTTTAGTATATTGTTCTGATGTGTTTTTATTTCTCGTTATCTATGTATTTACTTTTTACCTGTACATTGTATCCTTTTCTGTGTAAAGCGCTTTGAGAAGTAGCATTTAAAGGCGCTAAATAAAATAAAGTTTATTATTATTATATTTTGAATGGCTGCAGCATCTCTCTTCCTGGTCTGTAATGCTCTGTTTAGTTACGGTCTCTTTGAAACCCCCCCTTCGGAAAAGTGCATGGTGCTCTGATTGATCAGTTGGATCAGTGTGCGGTGATTGGTCAACCGCAGTGTGTTTTAGAAATGTCACGTCCCTTACCATTACCGCGATAGATCCAGGGTGGAAAAAACAGCATCTCTTGGACATGGTGACAGCACACTACTAATGCAACTCAACCAAGCCTCACCCCCCTTATTTTGTGTATGCCTTGAGTGAGAATTATTTAAATGAGGAATATTGTGATGTGTACATTCCTGGTAGAAAACTTAAGACTACAATCAAGGTGTTTCAGGGAGTTCAGAAACAGTGCTTACTGATATAGAGAATAACTCCCTTTGGAGTGGATTTTGTGCTTTGTAACTTTGTAACAGATCTTTTTCATGCTCAAACAGCAACATTACACACTAAAGAAAGTTGAAAACGTAAAAAGCATAATAGGTCCTCTTTAATGCCGGGTACACCCTGCACGATTTTAGCCCCGATTTTCACTCGCCGACAGTTTTGTGTAAATCACAGATAAATGCACAAAATTGGAGGCAAATTGGAGCTTGTTCACATGAGTAACAATCACGAAGTGTGTATTATCAAAGATGCGATCTGAGTCAAGATGCCGATGCCCGTGAGACAATTAGCATGCTAAATATCTGGACCTGTCTGCGACTCAGAGTCCTGCAGTGTGAAATGTGTTTTGACTGGAAATGACATCTGTGAAGATGTCAAAGAGAGAGCAAGATACAGGGCAAGAGAAAATTCAGGCAGAGCAGTTATAGACCTGCAACAGAACATCAGCAAGTATGGCTTCTGCAAGCTCTTCTTTTCTTCTGTTTCGCTGCAAATCAGCGCACAGACAACTTGCATCACAAGCTTCTTGCAGGCTACCATTTTTAACAGGAAGAGAATTCCTGCGAGAACATTATTTCCTGTATCACTTCTTATGTGTGTTTGGTTGTGAAACATAGTTTGTAGACCAGACAGAATTGTCTGGTTCTTCTGATTGAAATGTTGTGTAATGTGTGACCACAACAGGAACTAAACGGTACCCCAGACCGATTTTGAAAATCGTGTAGCGTGTTCCCGTTATGTCAGCATCTCAACATATGCAAAATCCTTCTCAAATCACACATTTCAGCACCACGGACAGCGACGTTGCTATACTTGTGACGCTATGATTTCGCCAGTATGCATCTATAATCAATTTTCCTTCTCACAAACAGTAGTTTGAGTAAGCAGTCATTCAACTTTGATGCATATATGAATGAATACTAAGATACTTTTTTCCTTTCTCACACCAGCCAACACACTCTCAAATCATATCACTTCAAAGATAATCTCAAGAGAGATGAACTATTCCATACGGTCTGCATAAGCAGTCATGTATACACAAGCGCCTGCATGCACATGATATGCCTGTATGGGTAATGTTTCATATTGCTCTCTATTCCTGTCATTCCCTGGATGTTTAACTGTCTCACAGAATAATAATCACACTGACTGCTGTAATCCCTACTGTGCACAGAGGTTTCCCTGATATCCCCACTGTCCTGGGCTGCGTTGAGCTTTGCTGAGCTAAGCCAACCCCCGCTACACACATACACACACATCCTTGTCCTCACCCTGCCTGGATCACTGCTATTAACAATACGGGCCAAGTAATCCTAATTTGTACCTCTAAAGAAAGCTAATCCATTATACAGAAATAACTAATCTGTAAAGAGCAAACACCATTCTTAGGCTGGAAAATCCTGTTAGCGTCTGCTTGATTACCTTACCATTAGACTTCCTGTGCAAGCGCTCTAAGTTCAGTCACATGGCTAACCTCATCAACCGGGCTAATGTCTGCAGCACTGTTGATTTCGGCTACAAATTAAGTTAATATTTCATGCTGACAGGGTCAGTTTAACTCCACGGGAGAACTAAAGCTAAATGTGGCTATAGTGAATAATTCACATACCTGATAAGACTAAGTGTGGCCGTGTTTAATTATTAATGATCTTAATATTGCAAAAATGCACTGATCAATGCATTTCTGCAGTGAGTGGGAGAAGTGCAAAGGAAAGGAAAGATGTGGGAAGAACAGCTGGGCGAAAATTTATGCAATAACAAGTTTGGAGTTTTTTTTCCCTTACAGATAGAACTAAATCAAAAGAAGCTAACAATGTAAAAGCTCATTAACCTGGACAACCTGCTAAATTGCAAGGACAAATATTCAAAATGAAAAACTATGCCATATCTGGGCTGATTTTTCAAGTTGTAAGTACGATTTTGGGTTGTGTGACTTTCACTGCTCTGAGCTCCAACAGACATGTTTTGGGGCTAATCTAAGATTAGTGCACCTTGTTCAGACTCTCACCTTTAAAGGTAAGATCAGTGACAGCCTTAAAGGTAAAGTGACATATCAAATCTCTAGCACACATATCTTCTGATTTGACAATGGCAGAGCGAATCAAAGTATCTGAGCTCAGACATAACTTTCATAAAGAATGAAGAAATTGAGGTGCAAATATTGATCCACACTGCGGCAAATATCTGACATATCATGCTACGTACAGTAGATGAGGACAGATACTGGACAACTTCATCTTGTCAGTGTCTATCAACTTTACAAGTGAAGGTCCAGGTGACTGATGATCACTTCTTGTGTCACAGTCAAGCTGTGTCCTTAGCATATGTGTCCATCCCCCTGTGGGACTCTATGCTGACAGCATCCTCCTTTCAGTGCCCAGGTGAGAGGGCTAACCTATCTGCATATTCATGACTGTGAAATGGACATGGTCGCCATGGAGACAACCCTGTCTCATACGCTGATGTGGACATGGACCACTGTAGACTTTTGATACGTTTCATACAGGTATAATCAAGTCAGCCAAAACAAAGCCAAATTTAGAATGTATGCAACACAAACAGCTACAAATAATGCTCCAAATAAAACTTTTTAACTGTGTTTTAACAAACTTTTATTGACTCAAAACGCACCCCTACAGTTTCTAGATCTAAAACATGTGAGATATTTTTCAAGTTCAAATCACAATAAAAGCTATCATCTGACATTGGAAGTGATTTGCTGGTGCTGACCTGCCCTGCAAAAGCATTAACATGATAAAAAAACACCACATCCTCGACGTGAAGTCCTGGCGGGATTTTAATAATAAAAACACTTCTCTTACCAGACCTTGGCACTAAAACAGATTGAGCAAAGCTCCATCACTCACAGGCAGAAGACACTAAGCCATGTGATTTCAGCACCATGGACAACTCTTTAACAAATTCACAGGACATGTCCAAAAGCCTGCTTATGCTACTTATCAATGGTTCGATAAATGAATAAAGATATAAACAGACATACCATGTTGACCTCAGACACCATGTCTATGCTCGCCACATCGATGCTCATGCCAACCGCCACTGGTGCACCTTAAATGAGAAGAAAAACTTAATCCTCAAGTTCACCAAAACCATATATTTATTTTATATCAATCTTAAAAAAACGTATGTAGCATTAAAAGTAAGTAATATCGAAGTGAGCAACATCATACCTCCAAAATCTGGTCGAAGACGAATGTCATAGCCTTTCAAAAGCTTGTCTACTGTCTCTTTGACAAAAGACATGTTTCCTGGTTCATTGGCGCTGTAAAGAAATAATAAATAAGGTTATTCCATCATATTAGAGCCCAGGAGGTCTACGCTCTCGCGCCATGGTCTCCACCAGCTCTTCTTACCTTTGAGCACAGCACATCACTGCCACAATTACCGGTAATGAAAGAACACCAAACAGCCTTCGTTTCTGTATTCCAAACATTCCTTATACTCTTTCGGACAAGGAAAGCGACAAAACGGACGTTGTAAGGTTTCCTTGCGTAGGTAACAGGTTACGTTATTCCATCAGTGGGTATTTGCTAAAGAACTCCAATTACTGTCAAACAAGCGTAAACAAATCGCTGCGATCCGCGTTTTCGCTCTCTTGCGGAGACTGCGTTATTTGGTTAGGTGCTCGGTGAATACAATGCATTTTGCCCAAGACACTACCGGAGCTTGCAGCAGGGGAGTCGGTGTTTGGGGCACAGCCAGATCTCCATCCTTCGGGTTTGACGCTCGTAGCTGTGCTGTCCCGAATCTACACCCTCTGTTGAAGTCTCAGTCTTAACGCCTCTTTTTTGTTTCAGCTATAAGCAAAGCAAGGTCTTATGACTTATTTTCCCACATATAGCCAACACAATACGCTTGTTATCAGATGTTCACTCGGGTTTTCACTCCTGAAATTTCGGCTACTGATTTCGAAAATGATGACTGAGTCTACCGGAGTGATGAAATTGACGTGAGCACGAGGACTTCACTATAAGTAAAGTGGTCACGTGACATTCCACAAGCTTCGGGGTGAACGCTGTTTTGCTGGTGTAGCTTCTACATGTCAATTCAAACAAACACTTAACTGTATATCGCACCAAAACACCGGTGTTGTTTCGTTGGGCTCGCCATTTAGTAGAAAAAGTGTATATATTCACGCGAGTAAACGTCGAAGAGAACGACTGGGAAGGGTTTTCCCAACTCTTCGTTAATTTAGGCGATTTATTAAAAAATAACAAATCGTGCATTCCTGCCGTTCCTGCTGGTGGGTGTATCAAAAATCTTTGTGAGGAGAAAGCAACCTGGCTACAACATGACCAAATCACAACTTCTTGCGTTGTAAATTCGTCTTTTGCTGTTTTCAAGTGCAGGAAATGTAACCAACCGTCAGGTTTGGGTGTTTCTTACCTTCACTGGAAGACAGGAAGTCAAAACCAAAGAATGGTTGAGGAGGGGCCATAAAACAATTGATTCGTTTTACATACATTTCATTAATATAAATTCAGTTTCATTAATCACAGATTTTCGATTACAACGAGAATGCGCAAAAAACACAAGACCTGGCATTATTTATCACTTTAGATGTAGACATATATTATTAAAAAACTTAGCATAACTTGTTTAAAATGCTTTAAGGTGTGCTAAAAAGGAATGGTACGTAGTTTTTAAGTAGCTACTCAGCTCATTCCTTCCATTTGAGTGTTATGGACACTAGTAGGCTAATCTTTCTCTTTCTGAGAAGATCATTTCAGCTGCTACATCAAGGTATGGTGGTATCAAATGGCAGGGCTTTATAATGTTATTAGAACATTACATTTATAAGAACAGCTCCTGTACTGTACCTCTGCATGCACGTCTCACGTGCGCACTTATAGTGATAAACAGAACACCATGGCACAGAGTGGAAGGAGAAAAATGCTGCTGTATTGACACCTTCTGTGATACAATCAATCTGATATATTACTTGTTCTCACTACCACTCCCCATCAATGGATATTAAGGCTCCTCCACTGAGCCTCTACACAATTTTATTATACATAATCAGATTTTCAGTGAGGCTTGACAGTCTGCTGGAGATTAAGCCGAAGTGTGATGGCTTCTACCAAGCTTTAAAAACTCAAACTAATCCTGTTAATTTGACCTGTGTTCAAAAAACTGGTCTGCATTGTTCTGACTGAAAGGTTAAGGGGGCTGTTGGTGGATTTGAAATGGTCAATGGTTGAAGTTAGTGGCCTTCTTAAATCCCTCAAGCTGCATTAAGACTGTAGTGTGCAGACTGATGCCGGCCTAATGCTTTTAGAAGCAGATTCCGGATGCAGAGGGATGTGGCTGTGCTTCCTGGTATTGTTTCAGAAGCTTTATTCCAGAGAAGCGAGGGTTGAGACTCCATCGAGATGCTCATTCTTCTTGAGCCCTCAAGTACATACTATTCTGTTCTAGTGTGGCAACATTTAGCATTTGATCTGCTGCCTGAAAAATGTTAGGACTATATTATTGATACATAGATAGCCCTCTTCAATTTTGAATTGTTAACGGATATTGATCTGTTTTAGGACAGCTGGTCCTGTCTGTACCAGGGTAACCATTCAGAACTGAATACCTTTTAAATTCCTATTCAGTTATTAAGTTTGAATTTATAATCTGAATGTAAGGAAAATAGAATTACATTAGAATTGACATAACAGTAATTTTTAATTAGGAAAGCAAAGATTATTAAGTCCTTAAATGTTGGAGGTTGGACCAAGGTGAAAGTGCACCTCATTTCCCAGAATGCATGTGTTGATTTAAGTTGCAATTAAATACATTCCCTTTCCTATCATTCCATTTCAATACAGTTTAACTTTGTATGTGGCCAGTTTCAAACTCATGGGTTGGCAGGGTAAATTCTTTAGTTCTGAAATTTGAAACAACCCTTTTCTGTACATAACTAAGACATAATTAAGCGCAGTCCGTGCCCTTGCACCTTTTAATATCACATTGGCATTAATAGAGTATAGTGCATTCAATATTGTTGCAAAAATCTTTTTTTTTTTTTTTGTAGCTGTACATGTGTAGCTGGAATGATTTCTATGCTTCTTGCAGCATAAACATTTATCAAGAGCAGCTACTATAAGGAGAGAGATAGAAAGCGAGGGTAGCTCTGAACAGCACTTACCCACACACACCCACATCCCATCATCCAAACAAAGCACTCCACTCACACATCATCTGCAAATGCAAAGGCTCCTCAGTGTGTGGGCTGAGCAAATGGCACAAAGTCACGGTCACACACCAAGCCAAATGCTGTAGATTGCCTTTAAAGTAACACTAGTCAAACAGCCTGTGGGAGGACTGGAACCTTTCACTATGATCCCTGTCTTTGCCTTTAAAATGACCAGTGTCCCCTGACCTCTTTAATTGTGAGGTAAAAGACAGCGTCCACAAGTTCACTTTGCTTTATTTCGCCCACTGGACTATCAAAGCAATTTTTCTGATCTACTGTATTGGGGTGAGGTAGTATCATTAAGAGAGGGATGAAACATGGTTTCCACTGAAAGGGTTTTTCCTTCTATTTGTGTCAAATCGCAGATGCAGAAGACCTCTCTCCTCCACACGGCCTCACCACCCCCTCCAGATTAAATGGACACAGATAAATAGATCCTCAGGATGGAGTGAATATTGCACTGTGCTGAATGAATAATGTATGTACGTGGCTGACATTGTGGGTCTGATTTGTTTTAGATTGAGACAGAACTCTGCAAAATCACTCCTAATACCCATTGAAAAATTCAGACCCCTGCGATACTACGGAAAAGATGCATGGATGCATCCTGAGACGTTAACAACATGCAGTAGACAATGAGGATTTTTTTTCTTCTCTAAGTTGTAAATAAAGTCTTACAAGAAAATACCATTTCAGTCTTTTTTACCATACACAAAAGGTAACTTACCTTGTGTCATAAATTGCAAACAGCTTTTTATTCCCATCCACAGCATTCCTGCAAAACAGAAAGGGAGATGATGTTACTATTCCAATCATTCAATGCTATGCCTATTTTTGGAATCAACACACTCTCTAAGCAATTGTGATGTTTTTGATTGTGTAGTAAAAAAAGAATCACAAAGAGCATTACCAAATATACCACTTTAAACTCATAACATATATGTGTTGGGTTCAAACAGGCTGTTTTTGTGTCGTTCTGGTGATCTTAGTTATTCAAGTTCCGTTTAACGCGCACATACACACACTACGCAACTAAATCAGGTTTATCGGATGCTCGCAGGACACAGGTGGACTGTAGAAGTAACAGCTGCTCTTGTGTGAAAATCTCTGGAGTACACATCAACCGAGTCAATCAACAGTCAGACAAAAGCGCTTCAAAAATAAACCAACCCCCAAATCACATTATTACAATATCACATTATGCTTAGACAACAAACTGTCTGTACTATCTTCATGAACCTAGAAATAATCTTGTCTTATAAGGAATGCATGTTTGTTTGTTTTTTCGATAGCACTGTGACCATTAAAGCCAACCCAAAGCAGATGTTTAATTTACTCAGTTGAATCAAAGACTTTCTTTGATTCTCTTGCTGTAAATCAATGTTACACCTTCAACATGCATTACCCTTAGTGTGTGCAGATTTACTGGGATTCTTTAATACACAAACTACACATTTGAAGCTATAAACTTAATATTTTTGTAATATTTTGCATGATTAGTGTGTGTGTGATGTTTATGATATTGCAGACATTTCCAAGTTGTCCTTTCACCCAAAATCAGCATAAAATGTGTCATTATAAAAGAAACTAGTTCAATAAGTTCTTTTCACTTATGCACAACATGAAATTGGAGCAGGTGAAGCTTTTTAAGGTTTTCGTTTATCGACTGAGGCACTGCAGTGATAGTCAGCATCAGAAAAAAATGGGATTAGAGTTCCCTCTGATGGCTGTCCTCATTACTGCTCCATTCGGTTTCTTATAAAACAATACTTGCTCTCGAATCATTTTATATCTAGTCCTACCAAATCAATATTATTTATCTTTGACTGATACCTTGATATTTTTATATACCTAGACTTCGTAAATATTTATACAAAGGGCTATTCTATAATTTACAACCCGTTATAACTGGGCAAAACTTTTAAAGCATAAATATCCCCAGTGGAGATATAATGATCCGCATGTAGAGAAAGCCAGTCTCCATTAAACAGCCTGGCGCAGGGGGGCTGCCTAGGGGTAAACGCTCGTGCGCAAAATGCATAGTAAGCAGAATTGTTGGGAAATCCACTCATTTTCTAGGGTCCGCGCTTGTACCGCGCGCCGGCGACGGGGTAATATCGCTTTTCTCTGAATAAGCTCAAACAAGATAAGTTTCAAAACCCAACGGCCGCTTAAATTTCCCTCGGGGGGTAATTATGCAGCGCGAGCGGAGGTGACGTCCCAAATACTTTGGTCCCAAATACGAACAAATGCCACTAGAGTGACAGTAGGGCTAGAGTGAGGAGAGCAACGGACGTCCAAACCGGCGACCCGGTAAACGGAGAATCCTGTTAAACTCTAACGCTTGAACGGTTGCGCAGATAAGCGTTGAGATGTCGTACTAGGCTACCACAGAGGAAAGAAGGGGGAAAGTAATGGTCTGTTAAAGGGAATGTGTTGACTAGAGGGAGAATAGGGGAAGAGAGAAAACAAAGACTATTTTAAGGGCTGTCTGGTTACTGTCGTTCAATTGGATTTAGGAGTGATGAAGAGGTCTTTGGGATGCGGGGGAAAGGAAGGGATGCTCTGCAGCGGTTTTTCAGTCACTGACTCGTAGAAGAGGACAGAACAATAAGCCTGTATGGTTAAGACTGGATGTATCTGAAGAACAACGCATCACACTACTGCTGTAAACTGAACGTTGCGGGATTTTGCTCACTGCTTCAAAAGGAATTCATTGCACATTTTTCAACGTGGATCCACTGCACCATTCAGGTATTTAAGGTAAGATACGAGGTTTTTACTGCACACTACCTCTGCTCAACTCACTATAAATGTTCAAGTTTATACGCCAGAGGCTGTTAAAACTAAGCGTTACAGCTGCTGCAAACTCGGCGCTTCTACAGCTTTTGACAAACGATCACGTTGAAGAAATGTTGCAAACTGGCATTCAAGGGAAAGGCACTAAACGTGTTTGTTTGACATAGAACGGGTTCTTAAAATTGGATTAAAAAAGTAAATAAAATAAAATAAAATATTATATAAAATAACTTCTATAGTATCTGAAATATGCAAATAAATAAATAATATTAAAAATGACATTTAATTGCATCAATTATTATTACTTATTTTATTATTATGATTATTAATAAAGGTGTCCCAATTTTCAGAGCTGTTTGTTTAACATTTGGTGAATTACTATATTGTTTTTAAGTTTACTGATCATCCTGTTTTAGAGATTTTGTACACACCTCTATTTCTATCTTCTCAATTTATTTTAAATTGAAGTGTGCATAATTCATGGAGTTTCATGGAGAATGATCAGACTATCATGCTGGTATGAATGAATCCATATGCTGGACTCTTTGCAGGTATGGGATATGGACCACACTGCAGCGCCAAAATGAGAAGTCTGTGGGTCGGTGTTTTGTTCATGACTTTCACCTGCCATCTGAGGTAGATTACATGTTTAATGTAACTTTCTATTTCTCGTTGACTTCACATTATTTTCTAGTTAATTGCAGGAGTCAGTTAATGTAACATACATATATGTCTATTGATTCATATGTTAAGAACGCACATTTTCCAGACCACTTTATCATTGTGGTCACCTAATGGATGGGAACTAATACTTGTAGTTATTAATTATCTGTGTGGACTTTTGCATCAGCCTCTCCCAGTCTACTACAGGGACTCCTAAAGAGTCAGAGCTCAATGATAACATCACAGTATTTACACGAATCCTGGATGGATTGCTGGATGGCTACGATAACAGACTGCGACCTGGGCTTGGAGGTAAACTCTGCCTAGATACCATTTCCATCTCAAAAAACATAATCTGTAGCAAGACTGCGATTTAGTGAGAGGCGTTTTTTTCTTTTCTTTGCATATTAGGGCAATTTATGTCTGGCATTGGCCTCCGGTAGTTATTCTGAAAAAAATGTCTTCAGATAAAGGCAGATGGTTTTTGAAAAACAGAGAGAACGCCTGCATATTCCATCGTGACCAGCAGCATCAAGGACTTTCAAAAAAAAAAAAAGAAAGAGATGCTGCTTCTATTCAATCCACTAACTATGAGGAAAAGTACATAAAAAAAAAGAAAAAAAAAAAATCTGTTTTCATACTCAAGATGTTTGCACAGAGCACTGAAATTGCCCAGTCCTCTTTGAAAATCAAACGGCCACTATTTCCCGGCACTCGCAATTACAGTGTTCTTGCAAGAGAGAGAGAGAGAGAGAGGGGTGGGAGAGAGAGAAGGGATATGAATGTGGCTGCTGACCTTGAGAAAGCTATCGTTCTTTTCAAAAAGGTGCAGGTTCATTGTTCTCAGAGGTCGAAAGCATGCCATTATGGCAGAGAAAGAGAATAAAAACAGGCTGCTCTGTTTCCATGTGAGAGAGTTCAAGGGAGCACGTCTCATAACTGTAGCAGTAGCAAGATGATGTCAATTGACAAATGATGGATTTGGACTTGATTGAGAAGGAAAGTGCAGTCAGGAGCCTGAAATAAATTGCTTTTCATTTTAAATGAATGCAACTAACAGAAATAATGTGGGCGAATCAAAGCGTACTTTAATGGAAATTCTGCATATATTTTATACTATAGCTACATACATTCTATATATTTATTTACTATATACTATATGCACTATTTAATATATATATGCACATGGGCGTCGGAAGCAAAAAAAATGTGGGTGGGTCCTTCCCCAGAAAAATGTAGATGAGTAGATTCCATTTACATTAAGTACAAATAACCTGCCTTGTTTACTAAACGTCTGGTTGGGACAGTCAAAATCACAGAAGACAATGAATTAATTGTAGTGTAGGGGTAAAGCACATGGAGGAAAGTTTTGACGCAAATCAACCCAAGGTTCGAATCCGCCTTTTGCCGAACTCGCTCTACTCCCTTTTCCCATCACATATCAAATCGGAAAGGCATTTATTTTCAATAAAAATGAAGAAAATATTTGAAAAATGGAAATAAAGCATCTAACGTGTGTTTAATAATAAAGTGTTTATTGGTTAGGGGTAAGTGAACAGACATGCGCTGAATTAGAGACGGTAAAAGTGAGTGGGTCCAATATAATTAGTCTTAAAAAGTGGGTGGGTCTTGTCCCATTTCCATTATAGTACAAATATATAACATCCAGACTTAATCTAATAAATCACTATTTGTTTGTGGCGTTACAGAGAAAGTGACCGAAATTAAGACCAACATCTTTGTCACCAGCTTTGGGCCAGTGTCAGATACTGAGATGGTAAGTATTTAAACCATATCCTTTCTTCATGAAGAAACACCATTCATTCACCTCTGCATCTGGAAATTCACGACTGAGATCACTCTTCATCAAGACCCCCTTCATTAAATCCTGCCTCCATCTGTAACATTACTTCACCTCTGCATGCAATATCTTAGGTAGGTCACAGTATGATCTGATGATTGAAACTATTGCTCATTTTTATATTCAGTCATGTGACACATTTGATTTTGCCTTCAGGCAAGGTCATCGCTGTAATTCATGGGCCCCTGGAGAAAAAGTTTATGGGGAGGCCTTAGTGGGCCCTTCCTCCTCATCACAGGGCCTGGGGTCCCTCACGACGACCCTGCCTTCTGGTGCACACTAAATGAACATTTTCCTTTGAACAGGAATACACCATTGATGTGTTTTTCCGTCAAAGCTGGAAAGATGAGCGTTTGTGTTTCAAAGGGCCAATGGAGATGCTACCTCTGAATAACCTGCTGGCCAGCAACATCTGGACACCCGACACCTTTTTCCTTAATGGCAAAAAATCCATTGCTCACAACATGACAACGCCCAACAAGCTTCTGAGACTGAAGGATGATGGGACATTGCTGTACACCATGAGGTACCAGTTTAAGCTACAATGCCTTGTCATTCCACAGTATGAACTGCTGTCTGCATGAATGGATTTGAGTAGTTATGGGTAGTACAGCCATACATTTGACCTTAATCTCATTTATGGCCTCTTCACCCGTTTTGCACTGCTGAACCCTCTGTCATGTGACAGATGTGTTAAGCACACACGAACTCGGCTCCCGCTGAACTCAGCATCTCATGTTCCACATCGTACAATCTCAGTGGGAATGTTCAGCTTGCCCCTGCTAAAGCTTTTTCTCTATACTTTTTTTAAATGTTGTCTTCTCACAAGAGGACACACGAGTTTATCTTTGTTGTTTTCATTAGTGGGTCCTCCTGCTTTAGATTCCTCATGCTTATTTATTCTCTTTATATTTCACAGACAAAATTCTTCATGCTCTGTTTATGCTATAGACTTGAATGATACTTCAAACCATCCTGCTTATTGAGGAGAGGTGTGCTAATACTTCTTTAAGCGATCACAGTGATTTTCCCAACAGGCAAAGGAATTCACTTAGCAAACATTTCTTACATTGAAAAGGGATCAGAAGCATCATCTCTTGGGTTCAGGATATCATAGAAGCTTTGAGGTTGGCTTTTTTGATTTGGGACCAGAGGCACCACTAGGCCCATTTTAGGGCTTTAGCCCCCCTAAAAAATATGCAATTAAAATCATCTATTGCCGTTAGAGGACATTGCCATTAAAAACATCCCCATATTTTAGTCTGTGTTATTCAGCGTGTTCTTCAGTCTGCGGCAGCACAGTGCCAGTGTCAAAAGCAGAATTCAGTATGTTATGATATCTGCATCTGTGTAGTTCTTTGTCATAAATGCAGTTTATGCGGGAGCAATTCAAGACGGTTTTCCATCCACTGTAAAATCTGGGCTTATTTATTTGTTCCTTTCATCTAAATGGCATGGGACTTTGTGACTTTTCCTACTCTTGCTATATAGTTCAGTTCAATAAAATTGCTATTTGTTATAATATTCATTTTATAATAAAGCAAAACGGTAGTGGAAAATGAGCTAATGAGTGGTCCTCTGCAGCCATCTACTGGTTATAGTGGAAATATCATGCCATTTTCATGTTAAAAGTATGTTAGTTTTCCACCAGGTGACAGAAATCCTCCACTGAAGCATGGCACATTTTCCATGTTATCTCCATGAATGAAAATGATAAATGTATAATAAACAAAAAGTTAATTTTCCTGCACAAATGTATAGTTAAAAAATTGTGTTTAAAACATTACATGTGTTGAAATATATATATATATATATATGTATATATATTTTACCTCATATTGCCAATCTAGACAATTACAGCAATATAAAGTTTGTCTATATTCTTAATGAATATTAATGAATATTAGCTGGTTATTTAAAATGATTAGAAATTAATTCAGGGATTGACTTGATAGGTAGTGTAACCTACTGTATTGTTCATGCCTACCCTAGTATACAAACAATATATTCTTTTTTTTTTTTTTTAAATCATACCCTCATTGGGGGCTTAGCCTCCCTAATATTGAAATATTTATTTATGCCCTGCCGACATTTTCACAGGCCTTCACATAAAAAAAGTACAAATATTTTTTTTGCATTTTTAAAAAAAAATTATGTATATTTATAATTTAAATAATTACTACTTCGATACATTATTCAATATGTATTATTAAACATATTATATTACTTTAAAAAAAAAAAGTGATTATTTTTGAAATACAACTTTAAAGCTTTCTTTACCAAAAAAGCTGAAAATTATACACTTTTGCTGGCAAATGATGGAATGCAGTACACTGCAAAATCTTGAAAAAAAAAAAAAAAAAACTTATAGTTTATAATTTTCAATATATTATTACTGATGCTACCAAGACTAAATCACACTGACTAATCATTCTTGCACTTTTGACTAAACCTCATATACAAACCTGATTCCAAAAAAGTTGGGACACTGTACAAATTGTGAATAAAAACAGAATGCAATGATGTGGAAGTTTCAAATTTCAATATTTTATTCAGAATACAACATAGATGACATATCAAATGTTTAAACTGAGAAAATGTATCATTTTAAGGGAAAAAATAAGTTGATTTTAAATTTCATGGCATCAACACATCTCAAAAAAAGTTGGGACAAGGCCATGTTTACCACTGTGTGGCATCCCCTCTTCTTTTTATAACAGTCTGCAAACGTCTGGGGACTGAGGAGACAAGTTGCTCAAGTTTAGGAATAGGAATGTTGTCCCATTCTTGTCTAATACAGGCTTCTAGTTGCGACAAAGAAGACCTAAGACAGTTGAGCATCTTCCTCTTTATGATGCGCCAAATGTTTTCTGTGGGTGAAAGATCTGGACTGCAGGCTGGCCATTTCAGTACCCGGATCCTTCTACGCAGCCATGATGTTGTAATTGATGCAGTATGTGGTCTGGCATTGTCATGTTGGAAAATGCAAGGTCTTCCCTGAAAGATACGACGTCTGGATGGGAGCATATGTTGTTCTAGAACTTGGATATACCTTTCAGCATTGATGGTGCCTTTCCAGATGTGTAAGCTGCCCATGCCACACGCACTCATGCAACCTCATACCATCAGAGACGCAGGCTTCTGAACTGAGCGCTGATAACAACTTGGGTTGTCCTTGTCCTCTTTAGTCCGGATGACATGGCGTCCCAGTTTTCCAAAAAGAACTTCAAATTTTGATTCGTCTGACCACGGAACAGTTTTCCACTTTGCCACAGTCCATTTTAAATGAGCCTTGGCCCAGAGAAAACGCCTGCGCTTCTGGATCATGTTTAGATATGGCTTCTTTTTTGACCTATAGAGTTTTAGCCGGCAACGAATGGCACGGTGGATTGTGTTCACCGACAATGTTTTCTGGAAGTATTCCTGAGCCCATGTTGTGATTTCCATTACAGTAGCTTTCCTGTATGTGATGCAGTGCCGTCTAAGGGCCCGAAGATCACGGGCATCCAGTATGGTTTTCTGGCCTTGACCCTTACGCACAGAGATTGTTTCAGATTCTCTGAATCTTTGGATGATATTATGCACTGTAGATGATGATAACTTCAAACTCTTTGCAAATTTTTCTCTGAGAAACTCCTTTCTGATATTGCTCCACTATTTTTCGCCGCAGCATTGGGGGAATTGGTGATCCTCTGCCCATCTTGACTTCTGAGAGACACTGCCACTCTGAGAGGCTCTTTTTATACCCAATCATGTTGCCAATTGACCTAATAAGTTGCAAATTGGTCCTCCAGCTGTTCCTTATATGTACATTTAACTTTTCCGGCCTCTTATTGCTACCTGTCCCAACTTTTTTGGAATGTGTAGCTCTCATGAAATCCAAAATGAGCCGATATTTGGCATGACATTTCAAAATGTCTCACTTTCAACATTTGATATGTTATCTATATTCTATTGTGAATAAAATATAAGTTTATGAGATTTGTAAATTATTGCATTCCTTTTTTATTCACAACTTGTACAGTGTCCCAACTTTTTTGGAATCGGGTTTGTATGTTAGCCAGTTAGATTAGCAATTTTAAAAAAATCTTCTGACATTGGTTAGTGTACTGAATCCCCAAAGGCTCTATTTGGGGACCCTGCAATAACGTAGAGGCAGATTTAAAATTTGTTGAAACTCCACACACATTTTCTTTAGAAAATGTATCTACTGTATCTAGTTTTATAGCCATCCAAGGGTGTTCCAACCTAATGGTGTTCCAGAGAAAAGAAATTAAAAGGGGGGTGAGATGAAATAAGAGACAGTAACAAAGGAAAAAGAGAAAGTGGAAGAGGGCATGTGGCTGTATGTTTTATGCTTCTGTTGTTGAGTTGTTCTTCACAGACTGTCTGCTCCATTACTCGCAGTACCAGGGCAGAGGGAGAGAACACACACACATGCACACACTTACAATCACATACACACACAGTTTCTGCTCTCCAAGCTATCATCAGCAACAATCTACTGCCAAGTGCCGTGCACTGCTGTGTTAGTGCTGTATAAAAGCTGCTATTGTTGTTCTCAAAATGGAATCAATACTAAATCCTCTATAGTAGAACCTGCTTGTTTAAGTGCTGAATTTTGAGGCGCACAATCGTAATAGTGTTTAGATTATGATGGTTATGTATTAGTTATTTTTATTCTCCGAGGTTACAGTTATGATGATCCATTATATAATGAGTTATTAGCTTTTATTAACCCAAATTCAAATGCAATGGGGGATTTGGCGAGTTTTCCATAGAGGTAACAATTAGATTTCATGTAGTGGGTCTAAAGCAATATAAAATAAATGAAAAAGGCAAAGAACATGGATCATTTAATTTACACAAAACGCATTCCTTTCTCATTTGCGAGGCTTCGCTGTTTTTTGTTTGTTTTTATTGTGTTGTATATTGTGAGACCAAACACATATTACAAAATTATTCAATTGATAAAGCCTTAGATAGAGCTGCTTTTTTAGACTGTAGATTGAACAAGATCATCAATCAAACATTAATGACTCTGAGAGGAAATGACTTGGAGCATGTCATTTAGAAATCAATGGTGGAGCTATTGTAGCTTGCGTACAATAAACTCTGCCCAGTGTTGCATTTCCTAACAGTGCAAACTATTAAAAGGGCCTTTTACCACTCACTAATGCGCACATTGTTTCTGGAAAAGTGATCAGCAGTAAGGTTTTTTTTTCTTGCTGAGATGGAAAGGAGCACCTTAGCTGCCATGAAAAAGCAGGGCAAAACAGTTTCACCACCCACATTCTAAAAGTGGAATGCAGTCTACAGCTTTTATTAGAGTTAAAAAGGAGGTTATGAGACTGAACAAAAGGGAGATGTTCTAGAAACTGACAAATCTTCTGAAGGATCTGCCATGTTTTTAAAATAGCTTTTTAGCTTGAGTTTGATGTTAAGAAAAATGGTGCAGTGGGCAAACATGCATTGTAAAAATTCATCAATTGCATTGTGTTCATCTTCGAAACACAAATGAAGATTGATCTTTTTGATGAAATCTGACAGATTTCTGTCCCTCTGTTGACAGCTACGCAACTACTACTTTGACACTTCAAAAGGTGCATAAAGAGATAATTGTAAAACTAATCCATATGAATTGAGTGGTTTAGTCCAAATTTTCTAAAGAGACTCGATCTCTTTATATGATGAACAGATTTAATTTAGTCTTTTATTTACATATAAACATAGATCAGCGAACATAAACAGAAGCTCAACCGAACCTGCCTGACACGCAACAACAAACCTCATTGGTTCTTGCGGAAGCTCAAAGGTGATGCTTAACGCACGAGAATGATCCTCATTGGTTCTTACGGAAGCTCAAAGGTGATGCGTAACAAACGAGAATGAACCTCACTGGTTCTTGCGGAAGCTCAAAAGTGATGCTTAACACTCAAGAATGAACCTCATTGCTTCTTGCGGAAGCTCAAATGTGATGCGTAACACACGAGAATGATCCTCATTGGTTCATGCGGAAGCTGAAAGGTGATGCGTATGAACCTCATTGGTTCTTATGGAAGCTCAAAAGTGATGCGTAACACATGAGAATGAACCTCATTTTTTCTTGCGGAAGCTCAAAAGTGATGCGTAACACACAAGAATGAACCTCATTGGTTCTTATTTAAAGCTCAAAGGTGATGCGTAACACACGAGAATGAACCTCACTGGTTCTTGCGGAAGCTTAAAGGTGATGCGTAACACACGAGAATGATCCTCATTGGTTCATGCAAAAGCTCAAAGGTGATGCGTAACACAAGAATGATCCTCATTGGTTCTTGCAGAAGCTCAAAGGTGATGCGTATGAACCTCATTGGTTCTTATGGAAGCTCAAAGGTGATGCGTATGAACCTCATTGGTTCTTATGGAAGCTCAAAGGTGATGCGTAACACACGAGAATGAACCTCATTGGTTCTTATGAAAGCTCAAAGGTGATGCGTAACACACGAGAATGAACCTCATTGGTTCTTCCGGAAGCTCAAAGGTGATGTGTAACACGAGAATGATCCTCATTGGCTCTTATGGAAGCTTAAATGTGATGTGTAACACACGAGAATGAACCTCATTGGTTCTTGCGAAAGCTCAAAGGTGATGCGTATGAACCTCATTGGTTCTTATGGAAGCTCAAAGGTGATGCGTAACACACGAGAATGAACCTCATTGGTTCTTGCGGAAGCTCAAAGGTGATGCGTAACACACTAGAATGATCCTCATTGGTTCATGCGAAAGCTCAAAGGTGATGCGTAACACAAAAATTAACCTCATTGGTTCTTATGAAAACTCCAAGGTGATGCGTAAGTTAACACATGAGAATGAACCTCATTGGTTCTTGCGGAAGCTCAAAGGTGCTTCGAAACATGAGAATGATCATCACTGGTTCTCACACCTCAAGCAAACATGCTTCCGTTTACCATAACTGTGTGAGATGATGAATGCTTATGTGAATAAAAGCCTAAATTCAATCTGTTCTTCATATAAATCGATCATGTCTCTTCAGAAAATTTGGACTAAACCGCTCAATTCATATGGGTTAGTTTTACGATCTCTTTATGAACTTTTTGAAGCGTCAAAGTGGTAGTTGAGTAGCTGTCTATGGAGGGACAGAAAGCTCTTAGATTTCATCACAAAGATCTTCATTTGTGTTCTGAAGATGAACGAAAGTCTTTGGTTTGGAACGACATGAGGGAGAGTAATTAATAATAAGTGTCAAAACCAACATAGAAATTGAGGGGGACACATCCGCTTCAATATTAAGATTAATGGTTGACCAATATGAGTTTTTCAATGAGCAATTTTTAAAATTTGACCTTTGATCCCCCTTAAAATTGAATATTTGTTTATATTCTTGTCTATGTAAATAACTGTTATACCACTTGATAATGACACAGATATCTGATTCTCCATGTTTTTTAAATTGCTGTGAATGTGCAAATTAATACAAAGTCCTGTAGTGATTTGATAATTTCTATATTGCGATGACATACATGTACTGCATATGCAAGCTGAAAGGTAGATACTGCTAATATTAAAAAGAACAAACTATTACAATATCTCTTTAATATTTAAGGAAATAGTAAGAAAGTATTTTAAGTTGTGCATTATTTATATACACCTGAGGTTTGTATCTTAATTTTGTGTAAGCACAGAATCAGCCACCATTATTTAGAGATACAGACGTTTTCTGTACACCTTTTTCCTGGTGAGCCTCCTGATTATCTTCTTTTTTCTTTGTATTCAGCTGTAACAGTATGAAAAAAACAACATGTACTGCGCATTTCTGGTCTGCTCTCCTGATGTAATTTATGATATAAACTATCCCATGAATAATTCACTGGAATGCACTAAGAATCTCTCGCTTTTCTCCCAGAATCCTCACGTCTAGGTTTGTTTTCACACGGATGCTTTAAAATGTAATCGTCTCCCCTTTTCACTTCTTATCCCTATAGCAGTGTTTACTGGAATGTTTGTAAAGCAGTTAAATACAGTATTTGTTATCTAACGAAAAGCACACTGAGATATTAACACTCAATGCTAAAGTTAATGAACATTATACATAATACAGACATATTACAGTGATATTTAACAAGTCTGTAGTATTTCTGCGGAAATAATCAAGCTTTTGGGGTTATTCGTGGTCTGTTGTAGTAATTTTTTAATGCTTTCACACTTTTAAATTTCCTAGTTTAATTTTCCTACTTTATTTTACCCAAGTTTATTGTGTTCATAGAGTGAACCTTTCACTGATTGTTTCCAGTTTAACAGAAGTTACTCCAATAATTCATGCAAAGCATCATTGGGTGTATGAAAAAAGTGGATAGAACGTTGTTGTGAAATGATATATAATTTATGAGCTTTAATAGGCTATCACAGACCAAATAAAGCTCACCGTAAGGATACAGTTCTGAGCGCTCACCATTTGTCAAGGCCTAAGTGCCACATCATTTCGTCTCCACATCCAGCAATGCTGACCTAAGCACTGTGTTCAGTAAGTACATAGCAAGCTCTTCGCCTCCCAAATGGCTGGTTTTGATAAAGTTGTGTGAGCTGGTCGAATGGAGGTTGAGTTTAGAGGACAGTCCTTGATTTTTCCAATACAGCAATTTATCATGGAGCTGTCAGAGATGAAGGCCCTGCGCTGATTAAGTGAAGGAACAGCGCCTCACGTGTCCCGCCCCATTAATTACATTCTCGCAGGACTTCCAGTCAGAGATGCAACCATGGGCCCTTCAACCCTGGTCCCATCCTCAGTTGCTGATGATGGAGGTTTTAAGCAGTTCCAGTTCCGTGGCAATATCAAACCCTTCATTACGCTGTCAGCTGAGGGTCAGTGCTGACATCTTATTGCATTGCTTACACCAAAGCATTGAATTGGCTCTAGCCGGGACATTAAGGGAGGGCTTAATGGCCACAGGGTGGCATAATAAGCCAGCCATCCTGTACCCATTATGGTAATGATCAGCCTTGATCTCATATAATTGCTTTGCTAAATGGCCCTGCGGACGACTTTCTTTAGCAGCAGACTTTGGACATTGATTTGAATAGACTTTATGCAACTAGACATTGTAAATATCATGGACGAGTTTGTTGGATGCATGATTTCGTTGTTACACACTTCTTTGTAACAGGAAATTCCTAAAACCTTTTGGCCTTGGGTGACAATTATTATACGATGCTATTTCCATTTCATATTTTTAAGGTCATGTTAGATCACTTATACAGTGGGGAGAACAAGTATT
The DNA here is from genome assembly GCA_039654105.1 of Coreius guichenoti. Taxonomy (NCBI): domain Eukaryota; kingdom Metazoa; phylum Chordata; class Actinopteri; order Cypriniformes; family Gobionidae; genus Coreius; species Coreius guichenoti. Next base: position 29,838,144 of record CM077180.1, on the reverse strand, counting down.
TGATACACTGCCGATTTTGCAGGTTTGCCCACTTACCAAGCATGTAGAAGTCTGTAATTTTTATCATAGGCACACTTCAACTGTGAGAGACGGAATCTAAAACAAAAATCCAGAAAATCACATTGTATGATTTTTAAATAATTAATTTGCATTTTATTGCATGACATAAGTATTTGATCACCTACCAACCAGTAAGAATTCCGGCTCTCACAAACCTGTTATTTTTTCTTTAAGAAGCCCTCCTGTTCTCCACTCATTACCTGTATTAACTTCACCTGTTTGAACTCGTTACCTGTATAAAAGACACCTGTCCACACACTCAATCAAACAGACTCCAACCTCTCCACAATGGCCAAGACCAGAGAGCTGTGTAAGGACATCAGGGATAAAATTGTAGACCTGCACAAGGCTGGGATGGGCTACAGGACAATAGGCAAGCAGCTTGGTGAGAAGGCAACAACTGTTGGCGCAATTATTAGAAAACGGAAGAAGTTCAAGATGACGGTCAATCTCCCTCGGTCTGGGGCACCATGCAAGATCTCACCTCGTGGGGCATCAATGATCATGAGGAAGGTGAGGGATCAGCCCAGAACTACACGGCAGGACCTGGTCAATGACCTGAAGAGAGCTGGGACCACAGTCTCAAAGAAAACCATTAGTAACACACTACGCCATCATGGATTAAAACGCAAGGTCCCCCTGCTCAAGCCAGCGCATGTCCAGGCCCGTCTGAAGTTTGCCAATGACCATCTGGATGATCCAGAGGAGGAATGGGAGAAGGTCAGGTGAGGGTGGTCTGATGAGACAAAAATAGAGCTTTTTGGTCTAAACTCCACTCGCCTAGTTTGGAGGAAGAAGAAGGATGAGTACAACCCCAAGAACACCATCCCAACCGTGAAGCATGGAGGTGGAAACATCATTCTTTGGGGATGCTTTTCTGCAAAGGGGACAGGACGACTGGACCATATTGAGGGGAGGATGGATGGGGCCATGTATCGCGAGATCTTGGCCAACAACCTCCTTCCCTCAGTAAGAGCATTGAAGATGGGTTGTGGCTGGGTCTTCCAGCATGACAACGACCCGAAACACACAGCCAGGGCAACTAAGGAGTGGCTCCGTAAGAAGCATCTCAAGGTCCTGGAGTGGCCTAGCCAGTCTCCAGACCTGAACCCAATAGAAAATCTTTGGAGAGAGCTGAAAGTCCGTATTGCCCAGCGACAGCCCCGAAACCTGAAGGATCTGGAGAAGGTCTGTATGGAGGAGTGGGCCAAAATCCCTGCTGCAGTGTGTGCAAACCTGGTCAAGAACTACAGGAAACGTACGATCTCTGTAATTGCAAACAAAGGTTTCTGTACCAAATATTAAGTTCTGCTTTTCTGATGTATCAAATACTTATGTCATGCAATAAAATGCAAATTAATTACTTAAAAATCATACAATGTGATTTTCTAGATTTTTGTTTTAGATTCCGTCTCTCACAGTTGAAGAGTACCTATGATAAAAATTACAGACTTCTACATGCTTTGCAAGTGGGCAAACCTGCAAAATCGGCAGTGTATCAAATACTTGTTCTCCCCACTGTATACTCTATAACATCCAGCAATCGGATTCAGGGGCACTTTCTTGGATAGGATGAATTAATGTTGTCCAGTTGCAAAATTCATCTCTTTCACATTTAATGCGTTTAGCCTCAGATCTTTTCAGGAAATCATATGGTTATAACGTTAAAAAAAAGTGGTTTAACGTTTCATAAGTGGTCCACTAGAGGGGGCTACAGGACATCAGATTTAGCCACTGCAGAACCACTGCAGTGTTCTGTACATCAGGGGGTTTCAAACTTTTTGATAGGCCTAGGCTGAGGAACACCCTAATATAAAGTCTGTTTTTATGTTGAAAGACTTATTTGTTTATATTTTATTTATACTGTCTATCTGGAAAAGTTAAGCAGGGTTTCTGCGGGTCTTAAATTCATAAAGTCATGGCATTAAATGTTGCATGCACTGAAAAAAAACGGAATAAAATGATTTTTTGTCCTGTTTTTCAATACAGTTTTTTCAATAAACATCTTTAAATCAAGATACATCTACCTGAGATGCAAATGTAAAATTAAGTCTTGAAAAATTTTGCAAAATTAAGTGAGTTTATACTTAAAACAAGAAAATATCTGTGAGTGAGTTATGAGAACTTACTTTTTAATTAAATTGATTTTTCTGAGCCCAGATTTTTTTTTTTTTTTTTAATCTTAAACACTTTATTTTGATCAATTTCACAGAAAACAAGACTTCATATTTCATCTCATTTTGTCATTTTGCATCTCAAGTAAATGTATCTTGATTTACGAATTTTTAGACAGTTGCACTGGAAACAAGACTAACAATATTGATGAAGAACATTATTTTTTGCTGTGCGGTCAGAAGGTACAGTGGTTGGAAGCAGAGCAATTCAAGCTTGTTTTGTAAGATTCATTAAAATGGATATCTGTTGGAAGTTGTATTTTCAAACTGAAGTGTTTCTCCCTAGATATTTACATTCAAAACAATATTGATGTATATTGTATATTGAATACAATTTATTCCTTAAATTTTCTTTACTTGGTCTTAAAAAGGTCTTTAAAAGGTGTTAAAATTAATTTACCTTCTACAGAAACCCTGGTTAAGTTTACAGAATTTCCTTTCTTACCCGCTATTAGATTAATGTTAGATGTATACCTGAACAGAAACAATTCAGGTCAAATTTATTTGTATAGCACTTTTCACAATAAATGTCATTCCAAAGCAGCTATAATTAGTAAACATTAAAATGCTTTTAAGTTTACAAGTGAAAATCACATTGTACATTGTGAAAACCTCGGGGGGGGGGGAAACCAAGCAAAAAAATAAAAAACAACTTTTATTGTATAAAGACTGGCTATAAAGATAAACACTGTAAAACACTGTAAAAAAAAAAAAAAAAAAAAAAAAAAAAGTAAATAAAACAAAGATTATTGGAGTATGTTTTACAAGAAAATTGTATTTCAGTCTTTCTACTTTTAGTTTATGTACTTTAATAATTAGATCATTTAATAATTTAATTAAGCTAAAACTGAATCAGTCCTCACTAGTTTGTGATAGAATTTAATGTAGTGATATTTCAGTTTTTTCTTCTTGTAGCCCTCAAATTTTTCAATAGGTGGCGTTGTCTGCTCAAAATAGGTCTCTTAAATCCTGCTGTGTGCATGAATGAAAACTGAGAATAGAATATGAAAAAACATCTGTATGTATGTATGTGTTTGTGAGGTTTGTGTGTGTGTGTGTGTGTGTGTGTGGTTATGAGCAAAGCCAGAATTAGCAGTGATTTACTTCTCCGATTTGGCAGCATTCCTACTTCTGACACATGATGGCACCCTTGTTCTATAAATACATCTAAGAGCACTCAACACACACAAGCTCAGTATTCCTATTAATATACTTTTGTTATTCAATCATATACTTTAAGATGATTTTCAGTAAGAAAATTGATTGAATCATCAATGTTGCAGTGGTGATTGTCACTATGGTGATGATAACTTGCGTAAGACATGTTTATATTAACAACTGATCTCTAAAACATATCCTCAGAAGTGCAGATCTAGATTTAATCATATCTTAATGTTTCTCTCTTCAGATTGACCATATCAGCGGAGTGTCCCATGCAGTTGGAGGATTTCCCTATGGATGCTCATGCCTGCCCACTCAAATTTGGCAGCTGTAAGTCCATAATGTTTTATATTGAATGTAGAAAAATCCCCTTTGCCACTCTTGTACATGTTTCATTGCCATTACAAAAAGATTTTAAATTAGCAGATTCCAAGAAATCATAACAGAATCCCTCTGATGCTGTGTGTAGTCACTCAAAATGCACGATTACATCCATCTGTTATTCGATTAATGTGAATAGCATCTTATATTCTTATTTAGATGCAAGTATAAAATTGTGGAATATATACAGTACATTGGTTGTCTTTTACGATAGGAGCAAAATTTTGTATATTCCCACTACAGGAGATGATGGGAAATTCATCTTTCTGATATTACGTACCAAACACCTCTCTCTGCATATTTTCTTAATTCATTTTAGTATATTGAAATATTGAGTACAAATTGTGTACTAACTTGGCCCATTTTAGGCAGCTTGACGGACTGATGTTTAAGGTATGGCTGAACACATACTGAGTCCAGTTTAGTCTCATTATCACGTGGCATCCTGTCCAAGAGCAGGATTAAGATTATCACCTGGTGCTTGCAGAGAGGAGGGTGACTTGAGGACTGGATTAGTGGGAAGGTGTCCTGCCATCCCTCCCGCGCTCACGTACACACTGCACACATATAAAAGAAAGGCTTTTTGGTGCTAAGAAGCCAAGAATGACCTGAGATAAGCTCAGCTTTCTTTGATGTTTAGAGCATTACAGGACAGGGGATGTACACGGAGAGCCTTTGGGTTAGGATACTGCAGAAACCATGACAGACAGCGCTTAGGAGGGTAGATATGCAAAAACTTATATTTGTGCATATCTGAAAATTTGATCAATTGTACTTTCGCAGCTGCATAGTAAAATCCCTCACGATCGGAAGTTCTTCAGGTTTTGAAGACCTCTCATAGGCTTTTAGGCAGTGGTGTTAAACACAGATAAGAATACAGGAGAGGTCAATCTGGCCCGTGGGATGATTTGAACGTTTAAACATTTAAATTAGATCATGCTAAAAAGATTCAAATTCCAGCAGGTCAGATAAGCTTTTTAATTTGTGTTAAATGTTATAGCTGTCGTGCAGGTAATTCATATTTCCATTTATCCATTTTGGATGTGTATTTAATCTTGTGAAAGTTGCTCTTGATATTCAATAGTTGCATAAGACTATGTATTTCCACTCTCCATGGGTACATCAAGGTTTATCAAATAAAAAATCGGCCAATGAAAGGTGACGTTTAATCTAATCTGGCCCGTGACCTGCAATGAGTCTGATGCAATGCATTTGGATATCTCATAGGCTTCCCAATGCGATTGGATGGTTAATTTAGAACATCAACATATTTAGAAGTACAGTAGGGTATAAAATGTAATCACATGTAGCCTGCATGGTTTGACCTTGATGTATGCAACCCTTGAAACGAATGTTGAACCAGCCACACAGCATCCTTTGAAGGTACTCCACTGTCTAAAAAACTTTGGTAACACTTTACTTAAAGCCTTTATGTATAATGCATTATAAAAGTAATTTTAATGCATTAATTATGCCTGGTAATGCACCTTATAATGCATTATATGGTCTCATGAATAACTAACCACAGTTATAATACATTATGATACTTATCTAATCATTGAACACACCTTAAGAAAGTATAGTGCATTGAAACACAAGACGAGCAACCAGTTTCAGAATCTGCAAATATTAATGCATTTTAACTTTGGTTGCAAATATTTATGAAAAGATATAATGCATTATAACTTACATTATGAATAACTTTATAATGCATTATACATAAAGGTTTTAAAGGTGCACTGTGTAAATGTTAGCGTCATCTAGCGGTGTGGTTGCGAATTGCAACCGCCCACCGTTCACCCCTCCCTTTCGAAGCACATAGAGAAGCTACGATGGCCGACACAGGACAAAGATGTCGTCGTCTGAGACAGCAGAGAGTAGCTAGCGCTCTGTAGAGCAGTTTGTCAGTTTAGGGCTACTGTAGAAACATGGCGGTGCAAAATGGCGACTTCACTGTAAGGGGACCCACGGTGTATGTAGATAGAAATGGCTCATTCTAAGGTAATAAAAACATAACGGTTCATTATGTAAGGTCTTTATACACCACTGAAAACATAGTTCCCTTTCGTTCAGTCACTCCGAGTAACGTCAGTGACTGACGAATGGGGGTTTCGCCATTCGTCAGTCACTGACGTTACGTCTCTGTTCCCTCCTCAGGGAACGAGGGTTACATATGTAACCGAGACGTTCCCTTTCGTTCAGTCACTCCGAGTAACGTCAGTGACTGACGAATGGCGAAACCCCCATTCATCAGTCACTGACGTTACGTCTCCGTTCCCTCCTCAGGGAACGAGGGTTACATACGTAACCGAGACGTTATGTATATTATATTGCATTTCTGCCAATAGATCCTCATAAATATTACACACTGCACCTTTAAGTAAAGTGTTACTCCTTTTCATGGGCTGACTAGTATAGTGAGAATATTTTTCTAACAAGGCTTAGTAGTCAAAAGATCTCTTATTGTCAGTTCAGTTTTTTTGACCAATTCAGATCTTCCTTATGGACAATAGCATATCCAAAAGCATTTACTCGTTTTCATTTTTTTCCTCTCATTGATTTTATCATATATTATCTCTTTTATCATAGAAGCAACTACCTTACCCACCATAAATATTTAATGAAGGTTGAGGACAACGTTCATATATCAATAGTACGGTGTTAATAAACATGAACTATTCTGTACAGAAATCATTGCCTTTATTATTTAGTCATTGCGATTTTTTAATTTTACATTCTACTTAGATATAAAACACCCTGTGAGCTATCTCAAATGTCTCAAATGGTATTAATTATTCATTGTCAGGTGGTAATTGAAAATTTAACCTTCATTAGGATTTAGGAACGTACTTGCATACTTAGAGTTTAACACCATTTTCTCTGCGAGAGTTACTCGATATACAGGTGGCAGAGAATTAGTGCTTTAACTTGTAAATTGCACAACAAATGTGTTTACTTGAAGTATTGTGCTGTGTTATGTAACGGGTTATATAAATTCTGTCTGCACTTAGCAGCTTTTGTTTGGCTGGTTGGATAACAGTCACAGACGCCTGATTTTAACTGTCATCTCAACCAAAATGCCTGAGAAAGGCAACCCATATAAACGACAACAGTTTGGAGTTGTGAAACTATTGTGTGCGTTATGTTAATGTGGAGACTTTTGTTAAAGAATATTCTGCTCTTCAAAGAGACACAGACTCTAATCGTTCTTGTAGCTAATCTCCAAAAACACAATGTACATCTCTGGCTATGGATATTATCCTTTACATGTAAGCACCTTGAGTGAATCCTGTACAAAAGCATGAATTCTGGATTAATGTATAGTCAGAGGGTCATTAAAATAGCCCCTGACGTGAAGCTGAGGAGTCTGGTATCACCCTGAGACGGTTTATTTTGTTGTAAAGACCGTCTGACTGTACATTATCCCACTTATTGCATGGCTAGACATGAAATATTGATTTGAGTTGAAATTATTTTATTAGGTGAGATGAAAGAGAGTGTCTAGGAGCTCTGAACTCTGTATATGACTGTACATTAACCCACTTATTACACGGTTACTTGACAAATTAATAAATAGAGATTATTATAGATGTTTTAGTTTACATATACAGACTGGAGAGAAAACACAAGTACAGCTACAGATGAACGGTCATTTATACAGTCATTATTCAGCAACAACAACCACAAAAGTAATTTTCTCTCTATATTTCACTCCATATTCTTCATTCTGTATCTCTTTTTTGACATTTACTTTCTGCCATGTCCATTAAGGTTTATTTGATGGTGTTAGTAGTACCAATATACTGTATATTAAGCGCTTCCAGTGCTGCAATACAGCCTTTGGGCTCTCCTGCCATGCAGGCCAGATTCACCTCAAAAGATTATATACTGTAGACCAAAGATTACTGTGGGAGGATTCAACCTTGTAAAGGTCCCCAATGGTGAATCATATTTTGGTTCAGATTAATCCAATATATCTCTTCCCAGAGAGTTTTGGGAGAGAACTAAGCTAAGGCATAGGTCAGCAATGGAGGATGTACTGTATGAGGCTGGTCTAACTTTTTGAAATATAGGTCTATTTAAAGGATAGGCAATAGACACTAAACAAACATGCCTTTTAACAACCAAACCTTACAATCACAAACATAACCTGTAATTTTAAGAATACTTATCTGTGTTTGGTTCTCAATCTGCTGAGCTAATGGCTAAACATGATGCTAGCTTATGTATATAGAGTATCACCTAGGGCAGCCAAGCCTCATAATCTCAGTGTAAAGAAAGACTGGCTTTAGGGACATGTTGAAAGGTGTGGGTGTTTGTAGGATAGGAGGGAGTGTTATTTTTATGTATATTCTCTGCATAAATGGAGTTTATATTACTCATGCCATTCTGGGGTAAAAAGACTTTCTATATGGAATTATCAATGTTAATGAAATGCCACTGTTGGAAGATATCCTTGCTGATTGTATTTCCTGAATGAAAACCCTGACATTTGATATATGACTCATTTAGAATTTAGATTAAAATAAGATGCAAAAATTAACATTCTTTACCACAAATACAGATAAAACCACACACACATATGCTGGTTTTACTATATTAATGAGGACATATATTAGTGAGGGTCTCTTTGTGGGATTTCACTATATTTGTGAGAACATTTTTTTTCAAAATTTGGCCCTCTCAAGTATAACTAAACCTGAATACGCACACACGCATTCTGTCAAGCCAATCTCACTCAACAATTTCTTTTAACTGGAAAGTGTTTCAGTCATGTGTGAGTAAGAAGGTGATTCTACAGGCTATTCATTCTGTGGGCTGTGGTGACCCTGTCTTAATGAAGAGCTACATTTGTTTCCCTTAAGTCTCAACCCTTGACCTATGAGAAATATTTTGTCCTACGTTTGCTAGACCTTGTCACTTCCTTTGCTTCATCAAACACTGTGTCTCATTCACTAATAATTGCGTGGATTATTTTGTGAACTTCTCACAAAAAATCTCTGCTTAATTCACGCACATGAATTCATTCTTAATCTCGTCCTAATGTTAGTGAATTTGGAGTATTCTAAATGAGTGGCTGCATGCACAAGGTTAGTCATAAAACATGCCCAAACCATCTCCATATAAGGGCTTTCCACACAACCTTTCCTTTACAGCTTTTCATCGCTCTCGCCAGATCCTCGAGCAATGCCAAGTGTGTCGTTCTCAAAACCAGTTCAAACACAATAAACACCTTTTTATAAAAACCCATATTACAGACCTCTCATTAACCAGCTGTACATACGCATAAATCTGTGTTATTCAGAGAAACCTTGCAGCTGAAGCTATGGTAGCTTTTCTTACTCTTTCACTGTATATGATGAAATATATTTAAGATTAAATTAAATTGTATTATTTATTGTAATATAATATAATATAATTAATATAATTATAGTCGTGTTAAGATTAAATAAAACTTAAGGCCGCACAGAGAAAGTGCTTTTTGCGTACATGTGGTTTCAGTTGTTCCTATATTTTTGTTGTACATTTACAATATACTGTTGTACAAAGGTTTTGGTGAATTGAGATTTGCTCGTGAATTCAGTTTTCAAGCACATAATTGTGAGTATGCATGCTTAGCGAATGAGACCCACTGTATGTCTACAGTGGCTGCATCCGAAATCGCATACTTCCACACTACATAGTAGGTAAAAAACAGTATGTGTCAGAATAAGTATGTATTCACAGTACTCATAAAAGAGTAGGCAAAAAGTACCCAGATGACCTACTTCTTCTGGTGAGATTCTGAAGTGTGCATACGATGGACACTTTACTATCCTATGAAGCCATGGGAGAGGATTTGTGAATGGCAGTGAAGCGACGTAACTGACGCTGGTAGGTCACATGATAATGACAACATGGCGAATGTAGTGCGTCCAGATTACATTCACACTACACACATTCATACTATATAGAACATACTTTTTTAGCAGTCGTGAAGTAATTACTAAGTAATTAATTCAAAATAAGTACCTACTCAAGAGAGTATGCGGTTTCGGACACATCCAGTATGTCTAATTATAATACCTCCCAAAGTGCTCTGGGTATAATATAAACACACTAAATACATTTTTTCCTAATCCACATGTTGTCTATTATATCTGTCATTCTACCATGATTTCTATCATTACCACCATATACAACTTCAAACTCCTTCTTAATTCAATCCATAGTATTGGACTTGACAAAGTTTATAGTTTTCCATTTTACCTTAAGTTCAGAGCTTATTAGGACCAGCTGATGTCCACTAAATTCAATCCAATTAAATCCACTTACGATCACCAGCCATAATTAGCACCAATACTGTCTTCACGCTCAGTAGCTACATCTCACCACCTGAACCTGCACCGCGCTTCAAACACCATTCTTAGGAGAACTGATATTGTTGATATCTAACCCTTAAAAAAGTCTCCAGTTTCTCATAAAGTCTGAAGTTTCACACATAGTTTGTAAAGATTTATACCATAAATGCACAATAATAATGGCAGCAGTAATGGAGATAAAGGGAAAGGGAGATAACACAGAACACAAGCATGATGATACTGAAAATATGAAAATATTGAAAAAGCTTGTAGAGGAAGTAGCACTATAGCAACATACAAAAAAAAAAAAAAAAAAAAAAACACCCAGGAAGGTAGTTTAGCAACGAGAAATTTACAGAGATTGATACCTTTCTATAAAAACACTGGTCCTTATTCATGGAACGCAGTGATTTTTTTGTGTAAACATTTGTACATAAATCTACCCATTGATTTGAATGCAAAAATGTACAAATATTATAGAATTATACTTGTGTTTCATGAATAAAACCCACTGTGAGGGGTTTATAGAACTTTTTACAGTAAACATTAAACAAGCATCTGTCCCAGAAGTGTTAACAATGTACAGTATGAGCTTATATATATATATATATATATATATATATACACCGATCAGGCATAACATTATGACCACATTACAACATTATGTCCTAATATTGTGTTGGTCCCCCTTTTGATACCAAAACAGCCCTGACCCGTCGAGGCATGGACTCCACTAGACCCTTGAAGGTGTGCTGTGGTATCTGGCACCAAGATGTTAGCAGCGGATCCTTTAAGTCCTGTAAGTTGCGAGGTAGGGCCTCCATGGATCGGACTTGTTTGTTCAGCACATCCCACAAATGCTCGATTGGATTGAGATCTGGGGAATTTAGAAGCCAAGTCAACACCTCAAACTCATTGTTGTGCTCCTCAAACCATTCCTGACCCATTTTTGCTTTGTGGCAGGACGCATTATCCTGCTGAAAGAGGCCACAGCCACCAGCGAATACCATTTCCATGAAACATGGTCTGCAACAATGCTTAGGTAGGTGGTACGTGTCAAAGTAACATCCGCATGGATGGCAGGACCCAAGGTTTTCCAGCAGAACATTGCCCAAAGCATCACACTGCCTCCGCCGGCTTGCCTTTTTCCCATAGTGCATCCTGGTGCCATGTGTTCCCCAGGTAAGCGAAGCACACGCAACCGCCCCTCCACGTGATATAAAAGAAAACGTGATTCATCAGACCAGGCCACCTTCTTCCATCGCTCCATGGTCCAGTTCTGATGCTCACTTGCCCACTGTTGGCGCTTTCGGCAGTGGACAGGGGTCAGCATGGGCACCCTGACTGGTCTGCGGCTATGCTGCCCCATACACAACAAACTGCGATGCACTGTGTAGTCTGACACCTTTCTATCAGAACCAGCATTAACTTCTTGAGCAATTTGAGCTAAAGTAGCTCGTCTGTTTGATCGGACCACACGGGCCAGCCTTCGCTCCCCACATGCCATGTGCCTTGGCCGCCCATGACCTTGTCGCCGGTTCACTTCTTTTCCTTCCTTGGACCACTTTTGATAGATACTGACCACTGCAGACCGGGAACACCCCACAAGAGCTGCAGTTTTGGAGATGCTTTGACCCAGTCGTCTAGCCATCACAAATCCTTACGCTTGCCCATTTTTCCTGCTTCTAACACATCAACTTTGAGGACAAAATGTTTACTTGCTGCCTAATATATCCCACCCACTAACAGGTGCCATGATGAAGAGATAATCAGTGTTATTCACTTCACCGGTCATAATGTTATGCCTGATCGGTATATATATATATATATATATATATATATATATATATAAAAATTGCTGTTCTTTAGAATAGAAAATCATGACTTGCCAGTATTTTGCACTATAGCTACCTAAATATGCTCTCTATCCAGGTACTCAGTATTAACTTTAAAATCTTATTTGGCAGGTTCCCTACAGAGTCTTAATAGGTAATGTGTGGTCTTGTCCTCAAGTGGACTGTCCATTCTGAGAAGTGTCTATGAGGATGGCCCAGAAGCTACTTGCCTAAAATGCCTTACATTCAGCATTACATTATTACATTATTTCAACATGCTAAAATCTTTTTTTTCTACAACCATCCAATGAAATATGACACAGTTTTTTGGTAAAAACCCTGAACTGTGTTTGAGTGCTTCCTAAAAGTAGATTTACTGATTCAGAGGAGCATCTGGTTGAGTATGTGTTAGTCATGATTTAGTCAGTACATTTGTAGCAAAATCGATATAGTCGGAGGAAGAATTTGTTGGGGGTAACTAAGGGTACGTGTTGGTCTTTGTTTGTGTCTGTGTGTGTGTGTGTGTGTGTGTGTATGTGTGTGTGTGTGTGTGTGTATAAATGGTTGGCAGAAGAATCCCTCAGTCTAGATGTTTAAAGTCAATCTTAATTGTGATGGAGACATCCGGCATGAGAGTGGCAGGATTAATGCTTTGCTTCAAGATTGAATGTCACGATGAAGGGAGGGGGCGAAAGTGAAAAGCTAAAGTGAATTGTGTGATAAGAAAGTCACTGTAAAGCTGCAGCTATTTTATGTGAAACAATCATCTACTGAAAATTTTGTTTCACATTGTGCTGAATCTGTTCTTATGTTGATATATATATATGCTACTACTAAAATACTATTATTTTAAAATACTAATTGAAAATGTTTATTTGTGGATCAGTGTATTAAGAGGAGTGCCTGTTTTTAGATTTAGTGGCCCTAGCTTTTTTTGCAAAGGACAAACAATATAAGTCTACACACTTTTTAACATATTCAACACTTGAAGTGTTCCATCTTGTTGTCTTCAACTGAGGTGTAGGTGTCTGTAAAAATCTCTTTTTTTACCCTGATGGCCTGATCCTATTATTCAACACAGGTGCAGATGATTAAATTTATTACTGCCAGCTCTACACTTGGCAGAGTCAGACAAACATGCTCCCTATTGAAAAAGAATGCAGATATTTCCCTATGATTGACAGGTGTAGACACTGTACCTCCTTAATCTGAGAAATGAAACTTGCCTGCATGAAAATCGCAATGCAATCAACTGACAATAACTGTACGATCAAGATTGAGTAACACTTATGTAACCTTATTTAAATACGGTACTAAACAGATTACATTTCATTTGAACTAATCTTCTAGCCACTTGCTGTGTCTGGTTAATAAACCATTATGACTGCATAATTTCACTTAGTGGCAGGTATAAAGTGTAAACTACTGTGTGTTTTTCCAGATGCATACCCTATCTCAGAAGTTGTGTATAAGTGGACGAAAGGCCCTGGCAAATCTGTGGTAGTGGCAGAGGAAGGGTCACGTCTCAACCAATACCATTTGATTGGCCACACGGCTGGTACGGAAGATATTAGCACAAGTAGAGGTAAACCACTTTGTCTGACCCAATCCCATTCATTATAATGAGTGTCAGTTAGTCAATTGGTAAAAGATCTGTGAATTCACAGTTAGGACCAGGGTCCAAAACGTTTTATAGTATCTCCCTGAATTGAGAAAGTATAATGCTCATAAATAATTACTGGCCACGAAACTGTATTTTGTATTGTATTGTATTTTTAAATTTCTTAATTTTTTTTAATATAAAATCAATATTATATAATATATAATATATTTTAAATGTGTATGTTTATTTATAGATTTATAGATAATATTATTGATTTCATATAATTAATAAAAAAAATTATAAATGTGTTATTACACATAATATATTTTAAATGTGTAATATATTTTATTGTTTTAAATGTGTGTGTGTATATATATATATATATATATATATATATATATGTATATACAGTTTGATTTCCATGAATTACATTGTCGTTCCTTATAGAGCTGTCCTAACCCTAACCCTAACCTAACCCCTGACATTTTGTTTACTCATTTGCCAGTGTCTTTTTTTTCATAGTTCATCTGATCTTGTAACCTGTTGCATCTCATGCATTATTTACAGGAACAAGACGTGTTGCATCAAACCATTTAAGTTTTATTCCTCTGCATTGTGTGATGTCGTCTCTCTTAAATAAAGTGATAGCCCTTCTGTGATTATAGCTTTTTCAAATCAAGCTGGATGACAAATGAGTGATGGGGATTCAGTACACCTCCCACTCATGGCCAGCTGTCTCTAGGACCAGCGAGAGTACAGGAAGAGATGAAGATGAAAGAGCGAGAGAGAGGGAGGGGAAAAAACAACACTTATCCTGAGCCATTGGGTCTGGAGGGTTAATCCTCATGCCTCCCCATCAGTTGTGCTTTTACCACGTGACGTCGGTCAGCCGCCATTGGCTCAAGCCGGCAAGAGACACATGGGAGCCGAACGAGGGGGAGAAAGGGGCCTAGGCGGCATCTGCTTAATGCGGTTATGTAAAGAGGACTGGTAATACACTCATATCATTGCTGCCTCTAGCTTTGTAATCATTAAGCATGGGGGTAGGAGTTGGGGGCTTCCCCTTGTTCTGCCTTTATAGATGTACATATATGGATAACCGTGCTGAGCTGGCGTCCAGTCATATTCAATAAGACATTATCGTACTTTGATCATGAGCTAGGAAGACACTATCAACAGCGCTGACCATGTCATGTTTTAAACCCTGCTGAGCCATCTCACTGTGATTGATTTACACATCAAAGTTTGCCAGCTGTCATCAGGTAGCCAGAAGCTTTTTTTAGAAACAAGCTCCCAGGCCACGGCCTTCCTTTCTGGGAGATCCAACCCCTTTCCGATTTTTGTCCTGGCTGACTTGCAGGACAAAGGTCAGCTGGTCATTACTGCTGCTAATCTGAGGTGCAAACCTCTTTACAAAGTCAGAAATAGATCCACCAGGACTTCATATCATGAGCGCAGGGTCATTAGCTCAACTTAAAAAAACCCGGTGGAGAAGAAAGAAAGAGCAAAGGAGGGAAAAAAAAGAGACTTTCTAGAGTCTGCCAAACAGGGGTGAAATTATCTCCAGTGGAAATGTCAACATTCAATCACATGGCCTGCACTGTAAAGACATCCAGATAACCTGTCACCTTTTATTAATAAGAACTTCCATCCAGAAAATAGCACCTGCCCTTCCCAACTGTTTCAAATTGATTTAGAAGCTGACCCCTTCAGATGCTCATCTGTTCCTGTCGACTTTTCAATGCTATGTTATTTTATTTTTTTTTAGTGTAGAAAAGCAGACCACTCACCAGTTGACAAGCATGGCAGCGTTGTTCTCTGCTATGAAGGGGAGTTCTCCATAAACACTCCAAAAACTTAGCAGTAAAATCCACCACAGTCGCATGTTTGCAGCTCTCAGAAGATTCCCACCCCGCAGGGCACATCCAAGGTGGAATATCTGAAATGGGGCACTGCCAATTGTGCTTTCTTCCCTGTCATTGAAATAAATGGGCGAGCGTGCTGAAGGGGATGCGATGAGCCCCTCGTGACGAGGACATCTTTGCCCCCAGGGCCCTTACGATGTTCAAACTTTTTCTTGACTTCCAAGGCTCAACAGCTTGTCGTCCTCTTCATCTGATCCACTTGATCTTTCCCCTCTGATCCTGACTAGATTTTACGCTTTCGCTATGTTGTTTTTCGCCCTTCTTTTGTTCCCTCACTCTCTTTCTGCATGCAAAGAAAGAGTATATCCTAAACGCGGATGGCCTGGCCTGAAAGAATGGATGGAACTATTGAAAGAACGAGAGACAGACGAGTGTGTGTGTGTGTGAGAGAGAGAAAGAGAGAGAGAGAGAGAGAGAGAGAGAGAGAGAGAGAGAGAGAGAGAGAAGCCTGCAGGATGCAGATTGTGAAAAGGGATTAGTGGGACACAAAAATCCGATTTTGCCAGGAGAAAGCAACAGTCATCAGTGGATTTTCTATAGTTTATCAGACTGTGTGGCTCAAAAGGATTTTTTTTTAAAAAAGCTTCAAATTCAATCTTCGCTTGGTTAACAGGAAATATAATGTTTTTTTCACTCTGTATTCTCTTTTCTATTCCAGTTAATGATTTACCTCACCATGTTCCAGTGCACAGTGTGACAGACCATAAATGCTACTTTTATTTAGACGATTCGATCCATTCCATTCTGGTGATTTATGCAGTTTTTATTCCTTTAAAGTGATTTATTATAGTATGTTGTACTTTTTTACTAAAACAAAGTCAAACCATCTTTGTGGTCAGATATTACAGTAACTGTCCACTATTTGGTGCTAATGAGACCACCAACCAGGAAGTCAAAGTACTTCCCTTTACTCTATAAGAATACTGCAGTACTGTTGGAAAATTCCATAATCGCATCACCCCCCAATTGTTTTGATTTGTCTCATATTATTATGTCTCTATCTTCCCTTGACTTGTGTCTCACCACCTCTCTCTCTTTTTCTCATTTTCTTTTTAAACCTCTCAGCTGGTTTTCAGCTGCACTTATCCCCCCAAGAGTTTAATCACACTCTATCCCTCCCTCTCTTAGTCCCTTTATTTCTTCTCTTACTTATTTTTCCATCAGTGTTTTCTATTCTCATCCCTTCTCTCTCATTTCATTCTTCTTTTCATTGTTCCCTCTGCAGGTCAATACACAGTCATGATGGCCCATTTCTACCTGAAGAGGAAGATTGGTTACTTTGTGATTCAGACTTACATGCCCTGCTTCATGACTGTCATTCTGTCCCAAGTCTCATTCTGGCTCAACCGTGAATCTGTCCCTGCCAGGACTGTCTTCGGTTAGTGCTTCCTTCTTATTTTTTTTTTGGTGGTAATTCTGATTTTATACAGGAAGTCTTTAAAAAAGCATCTTTTTTTATTCCACATGGATCGGGTCGTTCCCTCATGGAAGCTGCCACATTGAGATCACATAGTCATTTTAAAAAAATATATTTTTACATAGTTTTATTTATTTAGAAATGTAGTACTTTAACTTAATTATTTCAGTTAGTTGCCAAGAGAACATTTATAATTTTCATTGTAAGTTTTTAAGATAACTAATATATACACTCACCTAAAGGATTATTAGGAACACCTGTTCAATTTCTCATTAATGCAATTATCTAATCAACCAATCACATGGCAGTTGCTTCAATGCATTTAGGGGTGTGGTCCTGGTCAAGACAATCTCCTGAACTCCAAACTGAATGTCAGAATGGGAAAGAAAGGTGATTTAAGCAATTTTGAGCGTGGCATGGTTGTTGGTGCCAGACGGGCCGGTCTGAGTATTTCACAATCTGCTCAGTTACTGGGATTTTCACGCACAACCATTTCTAGAGTTTACAAAGAATGGTGTGAAAAGGGAAAAACATCCAGTATGCGGCAGTCCTGTGGGCGAAAATGCCTTGTTGATGCTAGAGGTCAGAGGAGAATGGGCCGACTGATTCAAGCTGATAGAAGAGCAACTTTGACTGAAATAACCACTCGTTACAACCGAGGTATGCAGCAAAGCATTTGTGAAGCCACAACACACACAACCTTGAGGCGGATGGGCTACAACAGCAGAAGACCCCACCGGGTACCACTCATCTCCACTACAAATAGGAAAAAGAGGCTACAATTTGCACGAGCTCACCAAAATTGGACATTTGAAGACTGGAAAAATGTTGCCTGGTCTGATGAGTCTCGATTTCTGTTGAGACATTCAGATGGTACAGTCAGAATTTGGCGTAAACAGAATGAGAACATGGATCCATCATGCCTTGTTACCACTGTGCAGGCTGGTGGTGGTGGTGGTGTAATGGTGTGGGGGATGTTTTCTTGGCACACTTTAGGCCCCTTAGTGCCAATTGGGCATCGTTTAAATGCCACGGCCTACCTGAGCATTGTTTCTGACCATGTCCATCCCTTTATGACCACCATGTACCCATCCTCTGATGGCTACTTCCAGCAGGATAATGCACCATGTCACAAAGCTCGAATCATTTCAAATTGGTTTCTTGAACATGACAATGAGTTCACTGTACTAAAATGGCCCCCACAGTCACCAGATCTCAACCCAATAGAGCATCTTTGGGATGTGGTGGAACGGGAGCTTCGTGCCCTGGATGTGCATCCCACAAATCCATCAACTGCAAGATGCTATCCTATCAATATGGGCCAACATTTCTAAAGAATGCTTTCAGCACCTTGTTGAATCAATGCCACGTAGAATTAAGGCAGTTCTGAAGGCGAAAGGGGGTCAAACACAGTATTAGTATGGTGTTCCTAATAATCCTTTAGGTGAGTGTATATATACAGTACCAGTCAAACGTTTGGACACACTTTCCCATCAAAGAGAAAGGGAAAGTGTGTCCAAACTTTTGACTGGTAGTGTTCATGTATATACACCGATCAGGCATAACATTATGACCTGATAACATATGTAATATTGTGTTGGTCCACCTTTTGCTGCCAAAACAGCCCTGACCCATCGTGGCATGGACTCCCCTGACGGTGTGCTGTGGTATCTGGCACTAAGTCCTGTAAGTTGCGAGGTGGGGCCTCCATGGATCGGACTTGTTTGTTCAGCACATCCCACAGATGCTCGATTGGATTGAGATCTGGGGAATTTGGAGGCCAAGTCAACACCTCAAACTCATTGTTGTGCTCCTCAAATCATTCCTGAACCATTTTTGCTTTGTGGCAGGGCGCATTATCCTGCTGGAAGAGGCCACAGCCACCAGGGAATACCGTTTCCATGAAAGGTCTGCAACAATGCTTAGGTAGGTGATACGTGTCAAAGTAACATCCACATGGATGGTAGGACCCAAGGTTTCCCAGCAGAACATTGCCCAAAGCATCACACTGCCTCCGGCGGCTTGCATTCTTCCCATAGTGCATCCTGGTGCCATGTGTTCCCCAGGCCACCTTCTTCCATTGCTCCGTGGTCCAGTTCTGATACTCACGTGCCCACTGTTGGCGCTTTCGGCGGTGAACAGGGGTCAGCATGGGTACCCTGACTGGTCTGCGGCTATGCAGCCCCATACACAACAAACTGTGATGCACTGTGTATTCTGACACCTTTCTATCAGAACCAGAATTAACTTCTTGAGCAATTTGAGCTACAGTAGCTCGTCTGTTTGATTGGACCACACGGGCCAGCCTTCGCTCTCAGCATGCATCAGTGAGCCTTGGCTGCCCATGACCCTGTCGCCGGTTCACCACTGTTCCTTCCTTGGACCACTTTTGATAGATATTGACCACTGCAGACCGGGAACACCCCACAAGAGCTGCAGTTTTGGAAATGCTCTGGCCCAGTTGTCTAGCCATCACAATTTGGCCCTTGTCAAACTCACTCAAATCTTTACGCTTGCCCATTTTTCCTGCTTCTAACACATCAATGTTGTGAGGACACAATGTTATTTTGTCCCACCCACCCACTAACAGGTGCCGTGATGAAGAGATTGTAACACAGTTCGTAGTCATGGGAAGAAGGAGGTGGGGACCGGCGAACGTTTAACAAACTTTAATAAATAAATAAACAAACTGAAAGTAAAAACGGCGGCCTCCTCACGGATGACTGCCACGCATACACATAATAAAACATAAAACAAAACACAACATAAAATCCAGGCCTGGTCCTCTCTCGTCCTTCACTGTCGTCGCTTCTCCTTTTATGCGTCCAAGCTCCTCCGTGAGACACGAGACCGGTGCAACGCGGTAATCACTCACGCCACCGGCAAGGACAGACGAGGCAAGAGAAAAGGAGCCAGAAGCATGAGGAGCGACAGAGACGAGAGAGGGGAGAGGGGAAAAGAAAAAAAAATTCTGGTTCCCGGACACACTGCTGCTCGGTCCTCAACCAGCCAAGAGGCTCTTCCTCGCGGTGCCATGCGATGGTACTGGACGCTCGGTGGATGGCTCGACACTCCTTCGCCTCCTGGCGGCCAGCGATGGCTCCTCCGGTTGAGAGCAGCCGGCAGCGAGTCCCCCATCCCCTGCTCCCCATCATGGTGGACTTCAGCAGGCTCCGGTCCACGGCGAACGGCGGTGACTCCTCCACTCCCTCTCGGACAGCAGCCACCCCACCACGACCCAGGAGCACGGCAGTCCCACCTTGTCTTCACTCGCTCCAGCACCACTGCCTCGGGCAGCCACTCGTGGTCTTCATTCTTCCGCGCTGCCCGACCTCCTCAGCACTGCGATCCCCCTCAGCAGCTCTCTGAGCATGTCCCTCCTTCCTCCTGGGTTTCAGCAACAGTTCGTAGTCACGAGAGACCGTGAGACACGAGACTGGTGCGGCGCGCAGCTGGCGGTCATTATCACTCACGCCACTGGCCTCGCCCCGTTCTCACGGTCCCTCTGCCTCGTCCTGCTTGCCACAGAGATAATCAGTGTTATTCACTTCACCTGTTATGCCTGATCGGTATATATATATATATATTTTAAATTAATTTATTTCTTTTGTTCACTTTTAGTTAACAAAAACAACACTGTTTAGCTGTTAGCCCTGCTAGTTGATGCCGTAAATTCACCATCTGATTCTGGACACAAAAAGCATCTTTCTTTATTGAGAAATCCAAAATTAGCCATATAATGTTTATAGCTCAGGTAATTGGCTTGAAAAGAATATGCTAATGTTAATGCTAATGCTAATAGCTTTCAATTTTTTTTTTGATAATTCAGAAAAAAATTTATTCTACATGGACCAGGCCTCCATCTAATGAGTGAATCCAAAATTAGCCTTATAGTATTTATATCTTATGTGATTTCTTTAAACAGTTATGCTAATGCTAACAGATTTTTTCCAGTGATTATAAATCACTTACATAAAAACACACTGATTGCACCTTTAAAAACTCATTATAGTGTACTTCATAGTGTCAGATATTCGCTCCCTAAGGCCTGACTGTATGCAGAGCATCTTTTATATATTTCCTTTTCATTCATCTAGCATGTATGGATTCTTAGCTGTTGCTCCTTTTGGCCATCAGTTAGTGTTTTGCTTAATAAATCGATAATTCTCATCAAAATGGAAATCAGAATTGACTGATGCAATCAGAGGGAATGAAGAATTAATCCACTCAGATGACTGTTTCTGAATTCAAACCGCCATTCCAATTTAATTCTGAGGCCTTGAATTGTATCTTGGCAATAATCAGAAATAATAAGCAAGCAGACAGTCCACAAGGAATATGTGCCCACGCAAACAACATCTCTATGACTGGCCAACAAAGGATACATCAAAACATAACGCTTTCTCACACACATACATATACAAATATCCATGAACAGAGGCTCAAAGACGCGCTCGCTGATATCGCACATGTGACAGTATTTTATTTGCATAGCCTGAGGCTGAGAAATCCCAGAGCCGTATGGCTAAGAGACTGTAGTACCATAGCTATTTATGTCTAAAAGTCTCTGTGTCCGCTGCCTGGGGCGATCTGCAGATCTCCCTCTGACAGGGACAGAACACCTCCGCTCCTTTAGCAATTCTCCAGAACTATTCACAGGTGCTTTGCATAAACAATTATTAATGATACTGTCCCGCTAAGGGCATGTTAGATATTAAGAACAGTTATATTTGAACTGCATTGATGCTGTGTTTGACCCTTCATTGTTACCTTTTTGTAAAAAAAAAAATTTCTTTGATAGAATAAACCACATTTCTGGGAATGAAATTATCTTAATGCCAGTATTCCCAGCTGGTTCGCTTTGTTTTGTTGTTAAGATGAGTTTATGATTCATGAACCAAAATTTTATTCATGCAAAGTATTTTAAATATTAAAAGAATTATGTTAGGTGAAAGAAAAAAATTCCCTGCTCACTGGTAGCGGCATTCACAAAATGACTGAAAAAATTTTGATGGATTACTGTGATCATTTTCGGCACACAAATCATTTTATTTTAAAAGCATTATATGCCTTGCATGAAGAAGTTATAGTTTAACATACATTTAAAAAATAAATTATAGTCTAACACATATATTTTTAAAGAAATACCCTTTTTTAAAATTAAGATTTATGGTGTCTTACAAAGATGCAAACTTTAAGGATTTAGATTATATTCTATTATAGTTTTGATTTACACTACTGGTCAAAAGTGTGGAATAATTACGATTTTTTTAATGTTTTTGAAGGAAGTCTCATATGCTCATCAAAGCTGCATTTATTTGATCAAAAACACAGTAAATACAGTAATATTGTAAAATATATTATTACAATCTAAAACAACTGTTTTCTTTTTGCTTATTATTTTTCTATTTCTGTGATGGCAAAGATGAATTTTCAGCAGCAATTACTTCACAGGATTCTTCAGAAATAACTCTAATATGCTGATTTGGTGCTTAATCAAAGAAATCTTTTGTAACATTAAATATCTATAAATTTAACATTAAATGTCTATACATTTAATGCGTCCTTGGTGAATTAATTTATTTATTTAAAAAAATTTATCTCAATTGTATTATATCATGGATTTCTCAAAAATGTTAAGCAACAAAAACGTCTCGGTTACGTATGTAACCCTCGTTCCCTGAAGGAGGGAACGGAGACGTACGTCGGACGTCACCGACGAATTGGGATCACTTCTGGGAGCCCCTATCAGCTTCGAGTGTATACAGAACGGGCCAATGGCCATTGGCGTGCGAGATTTGCATCTCGCGCTCCGGCCTGCACCGCGGGTATAAAGCGGAAGGAGATGCAGCGCATCTTTGTTTTTCACTGAGGAGCCGAACTAGTGACTCGGCCATGCAGTGATGGTACAGCAACTGTGGCGACGGGACGTACGTCTCCGTTCCCTCCTTCAGGGAACGAGGGTTACATACGTAACCGAGACGTTCCCTTTCAGTCGGTCACGTTCGACGTACGTCGGACGTCACCGACGAATTGGGATCCCTATGGAAAACGCCACAGTTACTACCACTTCCAGCGCCCAGCGAAAGCCCCTCAGACCCCCGTCTGTTCGTGGCGGGGAACTTACGCAGGGAGAGTCACTGCTGCTGTTCCGCAAGACCCACTCAGCAGAGTATTGGATAACGCTGGGAAAGCGTGCCCAGGGGGGCCGCTGCGGAAGCCACATCCTACCCGTAGGGAGGTATCATGTGGAATATACATGTATGGACTGGCCGTGGGCAGTACAACATACGGAAGTCCCAGGGGTGGCCCCGGCCAATGCAGGCGGGAGACTGCACCGCACAGAGACGGCAGAGCGAGCTCTGCCAAGGGAAAGACACGGGCTCGCCGTAGGGAGCCGTACCGTGGAAGAATACACATATGGGACCGCCGTAGGGGTCACAACATATGGATACCCAGCCTAACACAAGTTCCACCAATGCATACGAGTGTTAGACCTGGCGTCGGACGCTTCGCCACGTCTGACTGCCGCGGGTTGCGGAGGACTCAACAGGGTTCGCCGTTCTGGGGAACTCGACTGGAGCATATCAGCGCACGTATCCGGTCCATGAGGAGGGGAATGGCGCAGCAAGCCGACACTAGAACGGGCCCTTCGGTGTTACTGGCTATTTGAAGCGAGCACACGGGAGAAAACCGGCTCTACACGGAGGCTATAGAATCTAGCAAACGTGTTAGGTGTCGCCCAGCCTGCAGCTCTACATATATCTGTCAGCGAGGCGCCGTGCGCTAGCGCCCAGGAAGAGGCCACACTCCTGGTGGAGTGGGCCCTCAACCCAAGCGGGCAGGGCACGCCTTGGGTTTCATACGCCAAGGCGATGGCATCCACTATCCAGTGAGCCATCCTCTGCTTGGAGACAGCCTTTCCCTTCTGCTGGCCTCCGTAACAGATGAAGAGCTGTTCTGAGGTCCTGAAGCTTTGCGTTCTGTCCACGTAAGTCCGCAGAGTGCGAACGGGACAGAGAAAAGCCAGGGCTGGGTCTGCCTCCTCCGAAGGCAGCGCTTGCAGGTTCACCACCTGGTCCCGAAAGGGAGTGGTGGGAACCTTGGGCACATATCCGGGCCGGGGTCTCAGGATTACATGAGAGTTACCCGCCCCGACTTCCAGGCACGATTCGTCGACCGAAAATGCCTGCAGGTCCCCTACCCTCTTGATGGAAGCCAATGCAGTCAGGAGTACTGTCTTCCAAGACAGGATTTTTAACTCTGCTGACTGCAAAGGTTCAAAGGGAGCCCTCTGCAATGCGGTTAGCACCAGAGATAAGTCCCAAGAGGGTATAGAGTGAGGGCGAGGCGGATTTAATCTCCTCGCCCCCCTCAGGAACCTGACGACCAGATCGTGCTTCCCTAGGGACTTACCATCAACCATGCTGTGATTTGCGGCGATAGCGGCAACATACACTTTGAGGGTGGAGGGAGACAGCCTTCGCTCCAACCCTTCTTGCAGGGGATTCCATGGATTGGCAGGCATGTGAGACAGTGAGCGTGGCCGTTAGACGGCACACAGCGCGCTGGACACTCAAGCCCCTATGAAAGGCAAGGCGAACAACGCGCTGACGTGGCCATGCTCTCATGAGAGAACATGACCACCCACGAACACAGTCTCAACATGCTCGCGATGCGATAGAGGAGTGGGGGCCCACGGAGATGTACTCGGCAGGGAAGCCCCACTGTAATCCTCAGGTCACCCAGGCTTATTAGCCGAAGTAGCTCTTTTCTGGTGCACCAGAAGAGAAACTAGATCGGGGAATAGGCGAAGGGACTCAGCCCCGTTTGAGGTTGCGAGTCTCGACCGCGCATCTAAAGCGCCGAGTGACGCGCTGGGTTGCCGTGACAACCCGCGCTGTCAACTGGCAGCTAGACGGCACACAGCGCGCTGAACGCTCAAACCTTACGAGGAAGGAGAAACGAACAGCACGCCGACGTGATCACATTCTCCTTTTCTGAGAGAACATGGATCACCCACGAACACAATCTCAACATGCTTATGTGAGAGAGGTCGTGGCCGTCAAGAAGGACAGGAAACAACCGCATCCAGAAACGCACGGGTGGAATGACATCTTGAAAAAGACGCAGTGTCACACCCGTGTACTCTTTTAGGGAAAAAGCTCTTTTAACGTGCTGAAGCACCCAGGGAGATAGCCGCGGCAAAAACACAGGGAATAGTGCAGCCTGTGTTTTGCACTCAGAGTAATATGAACGCCCACCAAACTGAAAGTTGCTGTAATAACAGCAGTTTTTGTGCTCAGTGAGCTCGCGGTCCTCGCTGCTGTGCCTTCACACCAACACTCAGAACTTCTCCTCTCTCGTTCTGATTATCTCTGTATAATACAGGAACACTCTTCAGCAGCACACAATCGGCTCCGAAGTGAATGACAAAGGTGCGCTGCATCTCCTTCCGCTTTATACCCGCGGTGCGGGGCGGAGCGCGAGATGCAAATCTCGCACGCCAATGGCCATTGGCCCGTTCTGTATACACTCGAAGCTGATAGGGGCTCCCAGAAGTGATCCCAATTCGTCGGTGACGTCCGACGTACGTCGAACGTGACCGACTGAAAGGGAACTGTTTTTACATTGATTTTAAAGAGAAATGTTTTCTGAGCACCAAATCAGCATGTTAGAATGATTTCTGAAGGATTGTGTAACAATGAAAATTCAGCTTTGCCATCACAGGAATAAATTAGATTTTGAAAAATATTGAAATAGAAAAGTTATTTTAAATTGTGACAATATTTCACAATATTACTGTTTTTACTGTATTTTTGATCAAATAAATGCAGCCTTGGAGTGCATAAGACAGTTCTTTTAAAAAACATGAAGAAAAACTTAATTGTTCCGAACTTTTGACCAGTAGTGAATTTATTTATTTTGCTTTAGAGATCTCTTATTTTTATAATATGCTTAATATCTGTGTTTGATCCTCCACAGGTGTGACCACAGTGTTGACCATGACCACCCTCAGCATCAGCGCCCGCAACTCTCTTCCCAAAGTGGCGTACGCCACCGCCATGGATTGGTTCATTGCCGTTTGCTATGCCTTTGTGTTTTCAGCGCTTATTGAGTTTGCCACAGTCAACTACTTTACTAAACGCAGCTGGGCATGGGATGGAAAGAAGGCCCTGGAAGCTCAGCAACCTAAAGTAAGTTAGTATGTTTTTGAGTGTGTATGTGATGTTCAACTCTCAGTCTTTATTGAGTGCAGTTGCATAACATGACAGTTCAGTTCTGTTTGACGTGAAGGTTACAATACATTGCATCCCTCGAAACGGTTATATAATGTGCTTTTTCTAATTGTTTTGAGACACCCGAACAGCTTGAGAGTGCTCAGTCAAAACATTTCAGAGGGTGACACTAACTCATGTCAATGGCTTTATTAGATGTGCTGCATTTGTGTTAGCTGCTGATGGATGTCACATTTAGAAATTCTACAGGATCAATTTTTAGCCTTTACCCAGAATGCCCTTCAGACCAGGCACTTCATTGAAATTTCTGAGAGCTGCTTGTTTGATGTACATGTAAATGCCAGGTTTCTCCTTATGCAAGATCCATTTTCACCCAGGTGGTAATTTTTCATTCGCACTGGACAAACAGAATTCAAAAAGCGGTCAGTGCACATGTCACTGTGGTGAGTGTGTTAGTAAAGGCTCTACTGTCAGACCTCTGAAGGTCAGATCTAGACCTCCAGCACAGCTTTCTTAAATGTCACCCTCACTTTTTATCAAACATCAGCTTATTCCTCCTCTCCTGCTGAGGAGTCTTTCTAAAAGCCCAAAATCACTGCTGTGGGGTCCTTCTTTAGGCAAGAGCAGGAAGTGATGTAGACAAAAGACTATTCATTATTGGCATTATGGTTTATATTTATAAATAGAGTAAAAACTGTAATTTTGTGAAAAATTATTACAATTTAAAATAACTTTTTATTTTCTATTTTAATACATTTTAAAATGTAATTTATTTCTGTGATGGCAGAGCTGAATTTTAATCAGCCATTACTCCAGTCTTCAGTGTCACATGTTTCCTTTTGAAGTGGAACTTCAGTGCTGCATCTTGGTGTTGACACTATAGGGAATGCCCTCATGTAACCACACGCCAAAATATTCATTGGCTGACGACAGTCCATAATGTCACAAGCTGAGTGCCCGTGAGTATAGAAGGGCGCCTGTATTACACTTAAGCTTTTTTTGTCTTCAGGACCCATTCGTTTTTAGCGTGTGATAACAGACGAATTATGGAGAAAACAAGCAGCAAATGCTTTAGAAAGTGCATGCCTCCATGTCCTCGTTCTATGACAGCTGAGCACGATCTTTACGTTGTTTGCTTGGGAGCGGAGCATGTGGATTCAGCACACGAGAGGAACGCACACAGTGAGGAAGCTCCACTCACGCTTGGCCCTCTTCTCAAGGGATAAGGGACAAGTGTCTGCACCCTGCGGTTCGGGTGCCGCTGTTGCCAAGGTGGCCTGGAAACTTAAATTGTGGGGATCGCAGATATAGCTGGCTGAGGAATTTCAAAAAGGTTTTTCGCTTTCTTAATCCTTGATTGCTGACTCGAGCGTTCTGCTTGATCAGGAAGCCCATTCGTTGGCATCTTCCAGTGTAGCAGAGCGCATGTTACTGGTGCCATCTAGCTCTGAGTAGCTGGATGTAGTAGGAGAGGGCGAAGAGAGTGAGAAACAGGAAGTTGCTCATGGTAGACTCAATGAGCGATTCCTGGCGGGCCATGATCGTCCCTCCCCTATGAGCCTTCCATTTTCCCCGTATCTTCACAATGAGGTGAGGAGATCCTGGAAGAAACCATATTCAACACTCATTTTTCCATTTCCGCTTTCAAATTATGTGAATGTGGAAGGATTATGCAAGCAGGGATATGTGAAGACTAGACTAGATATCTCTTGCAGAGTAAGGCATCCTCGTTGAAGACTCCGGTCTAAACAGTTACAGACCACCTTGCAGTTGAATGGCAAGGTGTGGGTCAGGCTGGTGGTGCACACAATGACTGTTCTACAGGCATATGTGCTGAGAGATTTGGATCAGGTGCAGGAATTGTCTCCTGAAGTGGTTGCTGAGCTGCGCCACACCATAGACTTGGCCCTCCGTGCCACCAAACAAACAGCCGCTGCTATCATTTCGGTTAATTTCGCCTTCCATTGTCTCCAATTCTCCTGGCCCGTCTTCAGACAGCTGGAGGCAGGGTCAGAAGGCAAGCGCCAGCAGTAGAGGAGAGACAAGGCCTGATGCCAAGAGGAAGAGACACTACCTCAGGGAGACAACTGATAAAAAGTGGTTGGAAAAATAAGTGAAGGGCACTGGGGCACAAGAGGTTAAGCGCTGGCATCAGAATCAGAAGCTGGACTGATGATGTAAGTGACGTTGCAATAATTGCGACCCGTTATCTGATAGGTCCAGTGCAATACTTGATGTTAAGCACTGTTGAGGGTAACGGTTAAGAAGGATGGTCACAGTGAGATGGTGCACCTCTTCTTGTTCCAGTTGCCTTTTTTAACTGGAGTAGAGTTTTTTTTTCTGTAAGAGTAAAAAGCAATTGTACACTCTTAAACTTCTTCAGTGGTTCTAGAGGGTGAATTTACAAAGGGATTGAGTAGATTTTGTTTTTAAGAAAACTGTCTCTCTGTCACGCTAAGAGTAGTAAAAACAAAGTTATGCATGCTGGCACATTCATGCATTCGGTGAGGTGCTGGAGAGCGGTCGCTCTCTGAGAACATCCAGTTCCCTTCGCCTGCTCCCTCTAGACAGGTGCCACCTTAGGATTGATGCAGGGTGAATGGAGCTATGTGGGAAGTAGAGAATCCCTCTACTTTGTTTACCTCCCTTCCCAACAAATGTTGGGTCTTGAAGTAGGGATATCACTCCCCTTTTGGTTGGGTGCTTTTTAGGCCTCTTTAGTATGATCCATGTTGAGAGTAGAGGTAGATTGCCTGTGGGCTGTCCCTTCTTGTTATCTGTTGCATAATATAGTTTAACGCCAAAAAGAAGAAAAAAAGTGAAGCACTAGTTATAACGGGTCTTGTGAGAAGTGCCTTTACTCAAGTCAGGGTATGAGCTTATTTCATCCAGTGTTTTTAAGTAGGGTCTAAGCTCCCCTGCAGCTGCCTTTGGGTATAGAGCTTAGTGAATGAGAGTTAATGGGCAAACTGCAATATGTCCTTCTCTTTTTTGCCTACCATCCTGAATGATGATAGAGATGTATGCTCCTCCTTGGTTTGGTGTCAATACTGAAGGTTGTAGCTTGGGCATTATGGAGTTGGGCTATATTTAACGAGTTATGGAGTTGGGCTACATCTAACAAAAAACAGCTACCACTACCTTGTCTATGCTGGGGCCCTAATGAACAGGGTTTTTGGCACCCTGCATGCACCCTTTGGTAGGCTGCGCCCTAAGAGCCTCTCAGGCAGTATTGCTAAGGTGATTGCAAGGCATACTTTTCCCTAGCACCCGGGGATATTGGCTTAGGGAGTAGCGCCACTATAGCTTTTTGCAAGTCACATAGGATGCACCCTTGGGGTTGACGCATTCTTGACTCCGGCTGAGTTCCGCAGAGTCATTTAATGCTATGCCTACTGTGTTTGTGCAAATTCACAGCTTAGTCAGGCAGGCACCCCTTCAGCATGGCATAGTGGGTATTGTTTCCCCATACCGTCAACACAGTATCTAAGTTTCACTTCGAAAGGGAACATCTCAGGTTGCATATGCAACCAATGGCACTTTTCCACTGCATGATACGGCTCGGTATGGCTCGCTTTAGCACTTTTCCACTGCATGGTACAGCTCGGTACGGCTCACTTTTTGGCGCTTTTCCACTGCATGGTATGGCTAGGTATGGCAAATCGTCACTACCAGCTACCACTACTATCATATGCTTTTGTGACAGTGACAGTGATACCATCGAGCAAACCAAGTGATATCGTTGTCTGCGCTTTGTTGTACGAGTTCCCAGAGTTCTTGTTTTTTTTTAGCAGTATTTTGCTCAAGCAAACTTCTTCGTCTTGCAGTTAAAAACATCCACATGCCAAGAAGTAGAGATGGTGCAACTATAATGATCATTCTATAATCCCACCCACTTTGAAGCGGTACTAACTGCAGTGGAAAAACAAACCGAGGCAAAGCGAGCCGAGCCGTGCTGAACCGAGTTGTATCACGCAGTGGAAAAGTGAAGCGAGCCGAGCCCGAGCCGTACCCTAGCGAGCCGTACCAAGTTCCCTGAGAAGGGTGAACAAGACACTGCTTCTCATTGCTATGCCTCAGGCTTGCCTGGACGTCTTCTTCAGACAAAAGAGTTGATGATGTGTAATATAGGCGCCCTTTTATACTCACAGGCTTTCCAATGAATATTGAAGTGTGGTAAAACACGTGCTTCAGACACCGGTCATGCGTTCCCCATACGCCAAAACTAAGACGCAACGTATTGTTCCCCTTCTCAGGGAACCTGGTTGCATACACAACCTGGGACGATCCTTCAGAAATGATTCTAATATGCTGATTTGATGCTCAAGAAACATTTCTTATTATTATCAATGTCGAAAACAGTTGTGCTGCTTAATATTTTAGTATAAAGCTTCAGCATTCTTTGATGAATAAAAAGTTCAAAAGAACAGCATTTATTTGAAATAATTTTTGTAACAATTTAGTCTTTACTGTCACTTTTGATAAATTTAATATGTCCTTGCTGAATAAAAGTATTAATTTCATTCAAAATATTATTGACCCCAAACTTTTGAACGGTAGTGTATGTTTGTATGTAGTGTATATGTGTTCTGAATTCTTTACAGCAATTTTGTAAGTTTTTCAATGAAAATCTTTCTTTCCAGTGAGCTGTTAACTGCTGTGACCAGATCATAAAATCTGTGAGTTGAACTCAAGAATGGATCTTTCCAATTTGATCCAGTTCAGGTGTTGTGAACTGGATCAAATGGTTCATTGAAAATACTTCAAATCAGGCATCGCTACTTCTCTAATGAATTTGACATAAATTTCGGTCTGTTCCTTAGCTTTCATATGGCTTCAGAAGACTTGTAATATCAGGACTATTTTAATGGTGCTTTTCCATCTCTTTTGAGCTTGAAAGCTCTATTCCTTTAAGCCAAGATGAATAGTAAAGTAAATGGGGTTGCTAGAAGCAACTCAGATCCTTTTGTCCACTGGCATGGTGACAGATTACCTCTGCCCACCTGAAAGTACTGGATATATGCAGTACAGCAGGATTTTTAGAGCTGTAACCACTTCTTCTCTTCAATCTAAAGTAATTATACTAATTGTGGAGAAAAATCCTTGAAAGCATTATAGATTCTGTAGATCAACATTTGTCCAATGTCTCACTGACTGAGAACAGAAGATTACTGTGATAAACTAAATGACATTTCACTTGAAAACTGCCTCAAAATCACTTGCACATACTCTTGAGTAAATCAAGTTCAATCTACTGTCTGAACCGCAGTCTCGACCGCTTCTGTATTATACTGTTGCTTTATTAATTAATCTCTTCTGCTGGCCCTGCAGAGGCCATTGTTTAATGTTCAGAGCCAGATCTCTGTTAACCCTGACTGTATTTCACCTTTAATTAGAAGTTTACGACCTGCAAACTGGTTCATTATCTGGGCTTTCTCCAGACAGATAGTTTTCTTAGACAGCTTCATTCTTAGACTGATATTCTTGTTTAAAATCTCCTGACTCTAACAATATCTTCTCCTCACCTTTCTCAACCACAGAAAAAAGACCCACTGGCGCTCTCCAAAAAGCCAAACAATGCCTGTTCATCCGGAGTTAACTTCACCCCCAACATCACAAAGGATGCGGCCATCTCCACCATCTCCAACAGCACCACAGTTCAGTTGAAGAGCGCTGAGGCCAAGCCCGCAATGGATCCCAAAAAGACCTACAACAGCGTCAGCAAAATTGACAAGATGTCCCGGATAGTGTTCCCGGTCCTCTTTGGGACTTTTAACTTGGTCTACTGGGCCACATACCTCAACAGGGAACCGGTGATTAAAGGTGCCGTTTAACCCACACAAAATACCCGATGCCCCCGCAACATTCCCTTCACAGCCTCTTTTTCTTCTCCACTTCAGTATTCAGCGACAAGCTAACCTTGCAAAAAATGATGACGAGCACTCATTTACTGCACATCCCACTTCGCTTACCTATAAGAGGAGAGCTCTTGTTGCATTTCTCCTGATATCATAAATTGCATGGGAATATAATTGCCATATTTGCCTTGACTTCTTATTTTATATTTCCCTGGATTCCACTGGTTATTGCATTCATTTTACAATGAAATGAGTGCCATACAAGCTACCATTTCATTCATGAAAAGTTTCCAAAGGACCTGAACAAAGATTAATGCATTTGGCATCAACATTTATCACAGAATAAAAATGATTTATGAAAAGAAGTACAGCAAGGCCAAATGCTATGCAAAAACCGTTTTTCTACTATGCTGTAATGGGTAATTGCTTATAATGAAACCCTTGCTTTGTATTAATGGACTTGAGGCTTCTCTTCTTTATGTTTAATAGCTTTAGCATCAGTGGTGTAAGGCAGACAGATGCTATGCTAAGTTTTTAGCCATGCTAAAAATGTTGCCTTCAGAGGGATTACTTCATACGAGTGCTCTGGAATGTCCCGCAATTACTGATTTCACTTTCATTTGTCATTTTTTTCTAAGCTTTTTTGAAGTAGCTAAATAGAATTGTGCACCTTAGGCAGATTTTCACACTTTAGACCATACTATTCTGCAAGGTGAACAAGGCCCGGGTTGCAGCTAAGACTTTTGAATCATTTGTACATAGCTTGTGTATGCTTTGCTTTTAATGTAGATGCGGCTTAACATTAGAGAGGAAGGAGCTGAAAACGGTTCTGCTACGCTACTCTAATGTGCAGCCAAAGCGACATGAATGGGAGCTAGCTTGCCGATGGGGAAACGCAGATTGTATTGTGAAATATTGTAGGCTTTGACAGAATGTGCTATTTCTTTACAGTTAATAGTTTCTAACTTGGCTTTTCATGCTGTTTAGGCCATTTTCTTACTTTTCTCTGTGTTGTAAATTGGTCAGTGGGTTTTGAGGTCGGAACGAGTCCGCAAAAGCATTAAATGTTTTTGCGCTACCAAGACTAATGTGAAATGATCAGGTAAAAAGTTCTGAAAACAAAATGAAAGAAACATTTACATAGAACAATAAAAAAAAATTCAGATTCTAAAAACGTAACGACAGGAAAAAAGACAGTCAGACATACAGTAGAAAGGTGGAACCTGCTGTTGTCAAGCATGTTAAAATGGAAATGTCACACCATAATGTCATCTCTGGCCTTCAACTGAAATGCATGGCTACTTACTTGGGGAATTACATGGAGGAGAGAACAATGACCTTGTAACTGCAAAAATGTGACTCGGGAAGATTCGGTTTTTATGCTGTAATCATTCTATTCTGAACTTGTTACATGGAAGTGAGATGGCACAAAGAACTAGTAACCCAACGGATGATGTGTAGCTCATTAAGAGGCCAACTACAAGAGCCATTAAGCTCAGCTCCTCTGTATGCCACTTAGGCCTATAGGAGAATGAATCATGAAAAGAGTTCAAGTGAGTCAGTAATGTGCCCTTTTACAACAATGGATGTTTCCAGAAATGTACAGCTGTTCCTCAAAGCATACATGTCTGAAGCAATAAATTCTGCCTGATATGTTTCTTGACCAAGTTCTGTGATTACTTCTGTTCAAAGACATTTCTTAATTGCCATCTTTAGAATTAACCTGACCTAGAATGTTAGTGACCTTTACACCTTCCAAGGAAATGTTCCCACTTCCCACATAGATGAGCTCAGATAAAGGAACGAAGATCAACAAGGACTTTATTTACATCAAAAATAATATGTTGCTCGTTTGCTTTGGTTAATGCTGGACCTTGTGCCATGAGATTGTAGGGGTTTTATGTTTATTGGGTTCATGGCTGCTGTTCACAGGATCATGGCAATAAGACTGTGCACATGAAGCTTAGCATGATATTTTCCTAATGGAACAGTTGCTGCAGAAACCACTGTAACTGGAAGAAGGATTCTTCCTGGGATTACTCCTGGGATTATACAAAACACACACACACACACACACACACACACACACACACACACACACACACACACACACACATGTTGGTGCAACTACATTATGAAGACATTCCATAGACGTAATGGTTTTTATACTGTACAAACTGTACATTCTATCCCCCTACAGTACCCCTACCCCTAAACCTACCCATCACAGAAAACATTCTGCATTTTTACATTTTTAATAAAACATTGTTTAGTATGTTTTTTAAGCTATTTTTATTACAAGGACACAGGAAATGTCCTCATAAACCACGTTTACGTTGTAATACCAGTGTAATACCCATGTCATTATACAAATTTGTGTCCTCATAAATCACATAAACAAGCACACACACACACACACACACACACACACACACATATGTGGGCAAACGCATGCACACATCAAGACCAGAGTTCCTGGAGCAGGGAGGAATGCGGAATCCTTCCTCTGGTCCTGTGTGCCAGCAACATCTGGCCCACATCTGTTTGAGAAGGATTTAGCTTCACTTAAATTGCTTTTTCCATCCAGTGCTCCTATACATGGTACCAAATTAAAATAGCACCAATGCAACCAAGTGACTGCATTTTTGCATTGTGAGTGATATACACTAGCATATTGCTGGACGCTGGCAGCTGTGCTCAGTGTGTGATGTCCTGTACATAGAATATACAAATTAAATTTGTGTATTCTACACATTTACATTTTTGTCACCATTTTAAAGTAAGCTTTATGAATGTTAAACCATGTTGTTACTTTGTTTCAGAGTCACACTGACATTTATTTGACGTCACGCTTTTGTTGGGGGCTCGCAGAAAGACTTTACTTCATTTTATTACATGTAAGGCAAGTGTAAGCCACTCCAATATACTGAACTCATCCCTCACACAATAATGCACAGCATGCCAATGGACTTTAAACCTTTAATCCCCTGAGTGGCGGAGTGAGAGTTTGGGATCCTATTCCTGGTGCCGGACCGGAATTCCACTAGTGTAGAGTTTAGAAGCTGTCATTACAGATTTATGTTTGTATCGTGGATAGATACCCAGTTGCTTTCATTTTATTATTAAGAAGGGGGGAAAAAACATAGATTGCACATCCTAAAGCTGAAAATGCATTTTCTTATCAAAAAGGGTTTGGTTATGTCGCTATTTTGATTTAATCTATTGTGCAGAGATGACAGCTGAAAACCATTTAAAGTGGTAGTGGCATGATTGTTAACATGGAATACATTTGAAAGTGACAGATAACATTGACCATCCACAATTTAAGTATAGAGATGCCAAAACTGGCAATGATTTAAAAGCACAGTATTCAAAAGCACAGTAATATTTGCATCATTATTTTCCTAATGTCTTTGTTTCCATCCATTTAACATCAATTTTTTCTACTTGATTGTATTAATTTTACTTTTACAGGGTTTTGTTGTGTATTTGTTTCCTTAAATTCAAAGTGGTCTAAAAAGTGCACTTTTTTTCACTAGAAGGTCTGGCACTACTTTGATTGTTACGTTTTCAATTCTAGTGAGTTTTCTTTTGGTTAGCTGCGCTCCTTTTTTAATTCTTCCACTGTGTTTGGTTTAGTATGTACTGTGGTTAACTGTGTGCTGCACTTCCAGTCTGCATTACTGTAATCAGCCACAAGAGGATAGTCTATCATGCATTTGAACTGGCCGAGTTCATGCTCTCACTAACCCAAAAAGGGAGACACCATACCGTCATAAGAACTTGAAAACAAAGCGAATGAGCTCGACATGTAGTTTTATGTGTTATGAAAGCTGAAGTGTGTAATTTCTTATATGTTAAAATACTTTATCCTATATTCAGAGATAATTATAAGTAAGCCATAAGTTAGGCTAATAAGTGTGATGCTACGAAACATTCTATCCCGACAAGCATGAATCAACCAATGGCGTGTGTTCGGGGCGGGACGACCTGTTTTCTGACCAATGGCAGACGGGGGGAGTGTACGAGGAAACCTGTTTGAAACAATCGCCATTTTTTTTTTTTAATTACGTTGTTTTATGCTAGTAGAGCAAAAACTAAACACTTCAGCTTTCGTTATTTATTTATTAATTAATATTTGATTATTTCTTTGTCAAAATGACAAAAGACTTAAATAATCAAAAGTAGATTCGCCTTTGGCGGTTTTTAAGCGTACTGAGATACTGAACTTTCTAGAGAGAAGTCAGGAAAAAATCTCACAACACGCAGAGCAAAGCCAGAGAGAAAGGGGCTTGTTTTTTCCAAAGTGCGTGGGCGACTGGGAGCTGCCTGTGGTGATAAATGTCGGCGCTGTCTCTCAAATATTATACTGCATATGTGCACCTGCTCATACAGACACAACAATACGAAGATAAAGTATGGATAGACATTTCTCCAGCTTTAAAGGTTAAATTAGCAGCAGTAGTTATGTATATCAGAGTCAGATAGTAAAAGAAAGAAATAAAGAAATGACATTTCACTGGCAATATTAAGGCAGAGTACAGAAAACTGCATGTGTATTCATATTTATGCCAGAAACATCAGAATGTATGTAGTGGGATGCAATGAATAATACCCTGTAGTAATTAATTCGACTCCAAATTGGATGATGACATTTTCTTCACCCTCAATCTTGCTCTATTATCGGGTTAATCGCACTGCGATCAATGCACGTGCCAAGTAATTGCAGCAATTATGCGCCAATTTTCATTTCGAACACAGTCCGCGCGGTAATCGTTTACCTAGCTGATAGCGATACTGTAAACAGCCGCTTCTTAATGTCTCTCCTCGAAGCGTTCTGACGTTGAACGTATCAGATGTACCCGAAGAGGATCTCAAGTTCCGCTGAAGCGTCTGGGAAAGCAGACTTTGTTTTTATGACGTAATTTGGAGAAACTAACGGATGCGTTAGAGGTTTGAAGGTGTCCACTTTGGAAGTTTGCGCTCTACCTCTGTGCGAACGTCAGTATGATCTGCTGGTGCAATCTAAGGCAGCGCAACTTCAAGGAGCAGGAGGGGCTCTTCCATTATTTGATCTCGCTAATTGCCAATGTAAGTGAACTTTAAGCACCGGACACTAAGCCGAGGAGGTCTTACCGTTCCCGTTGGACTGTCTATAACCTAGACTACTCGCCACTGTTTTTAATTGAGCCTGCAAGAAAAGGCTGCAGCTCTGTCACTATTTTTTCCTTCTTAGAAGAGTCTCCGTGCAGTGTGCCACATTCAACACGGAGTCAATCTCACCTAAAACATGTCCACCAAATTGTTCCTCTACTTCTTACTTTTGTCAGTGTTTCGTGCATGGTAAGTGACGTTGCTACCCTCTTTGTCTTGACATGAATTAATTGTTCATAAGGGTAATTCTGTTTATCCGTTGCAGATTTCTTATGCATAGTCTAGCCTGATGCCATATAATGTAATGCACGCTCTGAGCACCTAAGTTTAACAACAAGTCTTTTGATTTGTGCTATTTTTTTAATTTTTTTTGTCAGCGTTTTTGTAAGACTTAACTCTATACTGTCATGTCTTCGAAACAGCATCTCTGTGGGTGTAAACTGTGAGATTGGTCTT
Organism: Coreius guichenoti; assembly: GCA_039654105.1. Classification (NCBI taxonomy): domain Eukaryota; kingdom Metazoa; phylum Chordata; class Actinopteri; order Cypriniformes; family Gobionidae; genus Coreius; species Coreius guichenoti. The sequence continues at coordinate 29,800,540 of CM077180.1, read as the reverse complement.
TAGCTGGGTTTCCTGATAACATAGCAAATGACGCTTTAAAAATAATTTGAACTACCATCGTACGTTATTTGACGGTAGAGATAACGCATGTGTGCGTCGTTACCGAAGCTGTCACTTCCAAAGGTGCTGAACTAAGTATGTCCAAAAGTTTGTCTTCCTAACCAAAAAAAAAAAGTGTGAAAATGGAAAACGTGGAAATTGATTGCTATTTTGTCGAGGTGCTGAAAGTTGTTAAAAAGTTCTGAAATGAATTATAGAAATGATGGTAGGAAATTGGCTCAAATTGTGATGAATAATTTGCACGCGATGTGCATCATGCATCTTGCAATATTTGACCATGTCTCTGTTATGGTACAGACAAGGCTTCTGGAGCAGCCCTTTGTTAACATTATTTATTTGTTTATTTATTTATTGTGTATTTGTAGAGGACAAACGATACTGGTTTTCTTTGATCAGTTATTTCATTTTTTTAAGTGTCAGATAACTGATATTGACAACTGATAATTGATCATTTTATTTCTAAGTCTATTTCTCTTTTTCTTTTGTTTAATCTCTACTGACACAACACTAACTAAAAACACCTAAAATGTATTATGAATATTTTATAGTAATAATAATTAAGCCAATTATCTCTATGTATACATTATATTTATTTAATCTTGGGAAATATCTTTCATAATGAAGAATATATTGCCTCTTTATTGCAATTAGTTACTTAAACTTGTCAAAGTAGGCCTTCAGAAAGTTGTCATGTAAATATAGGTCTCCGAGATTGTTATTCTCAGATATAGTGTACAATGGTTTGCAATGATCAAAATATATTAATATAATTTAATTAGCCCTCTGCTCTCTGATAAAACATGGAAAAGAGATAATTATCCATTTTAAGTAGGATGTAATGGACGTATGTGTTGTTAATGCTGTTAATAATATTCAGTTAAGGCTGTATTTAATTTATGAACGCTTACATACTACTTGGATAATGATGCTTTTGAATGAAACATGCCGTATAGAACTTACTGTACATGTGAGTAAAGTTCTACTGAGTGCTTTGGGAAACCCAGCCTTTAACTGTGCAACTGTGAAACGGTTTCTACTTCCATATTTGTCTGATTGCTAACTGCTCTCAAAAAAACTAGAAAGCTTTCTCTGAAAATGGTGACTAATGTGCTTCAGTTATTCCACATTTCTGTAAGCCTAACTGTTCAATACTAACAGATATACTTTTAGTTAAATGTATTAATGCTAATGTTAAAACACAGAAAATGACCCCAATGGTGATCTGTGAAATGCATTTTCTTTTATTTCTTTAGTTCTCAAACAGTCGCTTCTGAGGATGATGAGTACGACGACGTTACTGTGAATCAAATGTTAGCCCCCAAAACCCACGAGACAGACGCAACGCAAATACTAAACAACTTACTAAAGGAGTATGACAAAAAACTGCGCCCGGATATTGGAGGTGAGTGGTTTTATAGATGTAAGCATTGAGAAGACTGTGGAGCTGCATTGAGCTGTCCATGGTGCTGAAATCAGTTCAGCTTACAGCATCCAGCCTTTTAAGACTCCATTTACAGGCATTATATGCAAACAAATGTATGTCATACATAAATTGAATTTACTTTAAAGTCCAACTGTTGTGTTTACCCCAACAATTCATGCATTTGCAAACTGGTGAAGTGCATTAGCTTTGTACTGTGGAGTAGAGTATACACCCGCAAATTACACTTATACTAACACAAGCGACACAATTTTCCTTATACTAGTAAGAATAAAAATGTCAAATGTATTCACTGTTTGAGAATCATTGAGCGTGAGCAACAGCTAGACTGCTGGTTTATTGTTTTACATTAAGTAATTGAATTCCTGGAGCAGTGGAATATTTTCCTGTGATTTTTCTACTTATGTATACTGGCATTTCATATTTTTTCCTTTTTTTAACCATACAGCACTCTTAATAGCCTCATGGACTGCTTTACAATCCACTTATGCATGTAATCTCACAGATTTGCTTGTTTTCATGTGTTTCAAGAGTTATATTAGCTTACAGAGTGCTTCTATGAGAGCAGGATTCTTCTGACAGGAAATTTCAGGCATTCCGTCAGAATAACATAAAAAATTGTCATTTCACTCAGGCTAACAACATATCTCAAGGTTGAGATTGATGCTATTTTCTTGTAAATGCAACTAAATAGAGTGCCATGAGAGGAAATCACAATCTGCAATTCAAACAGCACATTCTGTACTCAATCTGAGATGTCACCGCAGAACATCACAACCGCTCTTGACACATCTGTCAGGTCTGTTATTGGTTTTGTGGCATCGTTGTGATATATTGCATTCTATTGGATTCGAAGCATTTTAGAAAGCCTATCCCTGCAAAAATCTTACCATTTCTACGTGTTTTTTGTTTCCCTTCAATGAGAAGAACAACCTCCATGTTTGATGGATGACAGTCTCCAAATTATATTTCTTATACTACCGTCTGGTTTTTAAGAGGAAGACTATGTTTATGTGCTCTCTTACACACACACCACACCTACAACAACCCACACAAATCAAGCATATTGCCTTTCGAGCCACCTTGCCGTGAAATAGCTTTTGTTTTTCCCCTTTGTAGCTCGGTCTTTCTAGAAAGAACTGTACTGCTATATAATAATCAAGGATGCCACTGAATGGCTGTGATACTATGTATGAAGACAGCTACACGAGACACTGATAAGGAAGTAGAAAGATTCCAGTTGAAGTCCATAAAAATTGAGAAACTTAGATGGTGGGCACGTCTCAGATCTGTCAACTCAAGTGCAGAGTGGGTCAATAAAAGGGGCTTTAATACACTTTCTACAACTGGACCTTCTGTTTCAACAGAGAGAGAGAGAGAGAGAGAGAGAGAGAGAGAGAGAGAGAGAGAGAGAGAGAGACTCTTTTGTTCATTCTTTCTCTCTCCACTTTAGACGGTTTGTTCAGAGTCAGAAATGTCATTTTCTTGTTTTTTAATCAGAATTTATGGCTAGAAAAAAGAAAGCTCTTGAACCAGATTTTCACATGCAAGTTATGAAGTACAAGAATAGAGTGAAAATAATAGAATCCTCTTGACCATAATTGTTTATCTACCAGTGTTTTAGTATTAAGATATCGTGTTATGCTGTCCAGCTACGTGTTTATTGAATCAGCGGGTCTGCAAATTAGCATTACTGCAAATAGCACTATTACAGATGATTTATGAAGTATTAAAAACAAACAACTACTCGGGAACTTTATAACATGAGCACTAGCTGAAAACTTTTCCTGATTCTTGTTGGACACAGCCTGATATTAACATGAAAATGATCTTCTTTGTAGAATCGTCCTTTATTTGTGCATAAATCCCAATATTGTTTAGTAAACCCGCCTCAATGAGATATGATACATATTGATTGTGTTTTCACCATGGAAAAACCATGCAGATGATTTTATTGCAGGAACTTTAAATTCAGTTTGTTTTCCCTTTTGTCCTCTATAAAATGGTAAAATGTCTACAGATGCTGCGTTTTATTTGTCAAATGTGCACCAACATAGTATTGTGAAATATGCTAACAATGAAAGATTACAGAATAAAGAGCCTCATCAGAGCTCTGCTGGTACATTACAGACTACTGTAGAGTGTTTTCCGAAATCCCCTTGTACTTGTGTGTGTTGTACATTGTTATTGTCATACTATTACATTTTATTGTGGTTGTACAAAGCACTCTCAGGTTATTTTTCTATTGTATTCTTATTATGCCTGTTACGATAAGAGGAGCTTCTGTAAACACTTGCTACTGCCAATTTCCTGATTCTCCATGATGTTGTCCTCAAACTCGTCTACAAGATTTGATTTGATTATGGGACCGGTACATTATCCTGAATGCCTGTGATTAATAGTACATTAACTTCACTGTTAAACATGTCAGTGTTTTATGGAGCTTGTCAACGGATGGTAGTCCATCTGTGGAAGTGAATTAGCTGGAAGGGTGGAAGTTGGGTGCAGAGAACCTGTTGCTTCAAGCTTGTTTTTATCAGCTTTGTATTCTCATTATGGTCCATTTTGTCAGTGAATTGACCAGTGGTTCACTGACTTCTGGGTATTAGCATCGGATGGCACTCTTCCCTCTTTAGCATTAATTTGTTGTTTTTTTGCTTCTTTTGTTGGCCAATGTTCACGCTGCCATCTGTGCTAAGCTCAATCATCTAGTTACAAGGTTGTCTTTTAAAAGGGTCACATGGCTACTTCTCTTAGCGTACTGCATTCTAAAAGCATGAAAACGACTGGTGCATTAAAGCTAATATGCTTTGCAATTAGAGAGAGGGGCAGATGCTTTTTTCCAGCAAGGAATTCAACAGTAATAGACTAAATCACACTGCCATGTTTTGGAAAAGATGGCTGCATATTAAACAGTTTGTTACTAACAGGCTAATTAGCTGGTTTTTGACATGCTTTATAGCATGTCATTGAGTCTATCATAAACATATAGTATATACTGTCTATAGGAGTGTTTTGTAGATGATATGATACAATTAAAGGAACACTTCCCCCAAAAATAAAAATTCTGTCATTATTTACTCACCCTAATATGTATAGCAACGACAAGGTCATGGGTTTGATTCCCAGGGAATGCCTGAACTGATAAAATGTATTCCTTAAATGCAATGTTGCTGCCGGCTGTCAGGCTGCAACAAAAAGGAGACCAGAATTCTTAACAAAACATTTATTTTAACGCTAGAAAACAAACATAAAATTAACATAAACAAAGAGATGTGTCAGGGCCGGGCAGGACACATGCCGGAGACAAACGCCCGAACCACGCTCTCCACAAACAGTCTCAGCCACATTTAAGTCTGCGCCCAACAAGTGTCAGGTGTGTCAACCACGCCCCCTCCAGACGGCACCTAAAACACACACACCAACCACACACATGCACAGCCTAGGCTCAGACGTCACACACCCCCCCCCGAAAAATCCCAAATCCATAACACCAAATAAAAAGAAAAATCATGAATCAAAACACAGATAACATTCAAAATATCAAATAACATCCATGAAGAACTTCTGACCTATGATTGAGAAAACTAACTTGTCCCACTAACCCTTCCACCTCACCTACCCATCATCTTCATCCCCAGCAATCCGGATCCTGAAAGCAATTTAAGGTGATAGAGAAAATAGTAGAGAGCAAAGGAAAAGTCGACAACATAGTAATCAACAAAGTATGAGACAACGCATCAGCCATGACGTTATCAACCCCTCTGATATGTTGAATATTCAAGTTATACGGTTGTAGAAATAAACCCCACCGCATCAAACGTTGATTAGGACTTTAAAATGAATGCAAAAATGTCAGAGGGTTATGATTAGTACACCTCTGTGCTTCCCCCAACATAGACATCAAAATGCTGGAGCGCCTAAATCATAGCCAAAGCTTCTTTCTCGATCACGAAATAATTTTGATATAATAATGATATAATAATAATATAATAATTTTGATAATAATTTTGATATAATGTTGATTAAACTTTCGCGAAAAGAGACATACCGGGTGGTCCATTCCGTCTTGATCCAATTGTAACAAAACTGCCCCCACTCCTACCTGACTTGCATCAACCTGAATTTTAAAAGGCTGATCAAACTTAGCCCGCGAGGACTGGGGCTATCGTCAGTAACAGTTTTACATTGTCAAATGCCCTCTGACAGTTAGAGGTCCATTCAAATCTCGTTGAACCTTTCAACATATCTGTCAGTGGAGAAACAACAGTGGAAAAATTAGGACAAAAACTCTGATAGTAGCCAACAAGCCCTAAGAAACGCATCAGCTCCTTTTTAGTCGATGGAGGAGGAAAACCTTCAATAGCTGAAACTTTAGCTTGGAGCGGACGTACCTGGCCCTGGCCCTGGCCCTGTCCCACCTCCTTCCCCAAGTACTTCACTGTGGCCTGGGCAAATTCACATTTTGACAAGTTGACTGTAAGTTGCGTTTCAACCAGATGATCAAACAATGTCCGTAAACGCTGAAGATGCTGCTCCCAAGTATCACTAAAAATAATAACATCCAAATAACCAGCGCAACCCTCCAAACCCAGAATCACCCGATTCATTAATCTCTGGAAGGTTGCCGGCGCATTTCGCAACCTAAAACTCATAACAGAATACGAGTATAACCCTGAGGGCGTAATAAAAGCAGTTACCTCTTGGGCACGTGTTGTTAACGGCACTTGCCAGTACCCTTTCAAGAGGTTCAGCTTACTCACGAACTTGGATGCGCCAACTTGGTCAACGCAGTCCTCCATACGGGGAAGAGGAAACGCATCGGGCCTAGTTATTTTGTTTAACTTCCGATAATCAGTACAGAATCTATGTGTACCATCTGATTTTTTCACTAACAAGCAGGGCGATTTACAGCTAGAAAAGGAATGTTGGGCTATGCCGTTATCCAGCATATACTGGACCTCAGATTCTAATACTTTTAGTTTCTCAAGAGGGACCCGATAAAAACGCTGCCGTATTGGCGGCGCGTCACCAACGTCCACATCATGGTGTATCAGATCTCCAAACAAACTGGGAATTGCCCACTAAACGAATTACTTCTGATCTACGCCCATCAGACAGATGACTTAGCAAACTCTCAAAATTCCCAAGCGTTTCAGAATTTCTTAGACGCGGTAACATCTTGCACAAAACGGAAATCCCGGGTAAGGCAACAACACTAATACTTGATCGCCCGGACTGAAGACACGGCATCCCGTACGTCGATCAAATCATTTTTTCATTTTTATTTGCACCTTCCCAAGACGTTCTCGCGCTTTTTGTCCTGCAAGAAACAAATGCCTACGAAACCCACTAACATAGTCGGACAAATTTTTAGGCGGTTCCTTACCCTTTAATTCACCTTGCAAAACTGCGAGTAGTCCCCGCACCGTGTGACCAAACACTAACTCGCTTGGACTAAAACCCAAACTCTCTTGTGTCACCTCCCGGGCAGCGAGCATTAACCAAGGCAGCCCGTCTTCCCAATCCCTGTTCAATTCAACACAGTAAGCGCGCAACAACGACTTCAGAGACTGATGAAAACGCTCTGATGCGCCTTGACTCTGAGGATGATACGCGCTAGACTGGTTGTGTTTCACACCAAGCCGTTTCAAAATCTCTGCAAACATTCCAGACATAAAATTGGTCCCTCGATCGCTCTGAACAATCTTAGGTATACCAAAAATAGAAATAAAATGTGTCAAAGCTTTAGCCACAGCATTAGTAGTGATTTTACGCAAGGGATATGCCGCAGGATAACAAGCTGTTTGACACATACAGTAACTGTAAGCAAATACGAGTTACCTGATTTAGACGGAGGCAACGGCCCAACACAGTCAATCATTATGTGTTCGAAAGGTTGATTTATTACTGGTATTGGACACAACGGCACAGGTTTTAAAACCTGATTGGGTTTACCCACAATCTGGCAAGTTTTAATAAATGCTGCTACTTTTTTAAGACGAGGCCAATAAAAAAAACACACATCAACCGCACACACACGCACAGCCTAGGCTGAGGCGTCACAGCAATGTAAGTCACTTTTGTATAAAAGTGTCTGCCAAAAGCATAAAAATGTTATATATTGTTATTTTATTGTTATGTTATATATTGTTGAATTTATAAAAAAATCTTTTCATAGCTCCATTACAGCACCATTAAAGGCACAATATGTAATTTTCGCAGCTAGAAGTTGCTTATTCAAAACAAAGGCTTAGCTTGATGACGCCTTGATGACTCAGAATCATGGGAGTTGTTGTCTTCCCCTCTACAGCCGGTGGAAAAGATTCTGATGGGACTTGGGCAGAAATCATATTCATGGATGAGCTAGTGTATAAAAGATTTAATAACGTTACTGTAGTATGAAGCAGGGTGGGGCTGAAAGCCGTTGGAGCGGAACAAGGCCGCAGGAACGATTGCTAATGAGAGACAAGCGTGACACACGGCTCGAGAGTATGGAAGCATATGGGTAGTAATATTCAATTTGCAATGCAATATGTAAAATGGCAATGCATTTCAGTATTTAAATTTACAATTTCCATACCATGCGTGCAACATTTGGAGCAAAATGATAATTCAAATTGAACAATATAATTTACATTTGCCATTTCCTACACTAGTTTTAACATATAATTTAAACATATATTTTAACGCTTTATAAGTTGCAAAATTAAAATGAAAATGTATTACAGAAATGATTAGATGTGTTTAACATGTTCAAGCAAAAATTGTAGCAAAATGATCATTTAAATGTTATTTTTCTTAATTGCATTTACACTCACAATTAAGATACTTGCGATTGCATTTTCATTAAATGTCCCGCAATGAATGTAGCAAAATTCAATGTGGAATTCAATGTGGAATAAGCCGATCAAGCCTTCGTCCCGCCCTGTCAATCATCGCATCAAGGCGGGGCCAGGTGTTGGAAACATGGCAGCAGCAGAGCTATTAGAGCGAGGCATTTACTGGCAGATGAAGTGGAGCAAGAACAGAGAAATGATTACGCACGTCTGTCAGTGACTGTTCTGTTAGACCAGTGCGTTATTAGAACCATAGATATTTATGGTTAGAACGTCTCGCAGAGAACGCGCCTGGCACTCGTGCACCTTAACATGAGCCATCGCATGTCTGCTGAAGTTCTGAAACAGTGAGCGGTGCTTTACAACAGGTTATTTTACTCTCAAATAATCTTAGACAAGCTGTCCAAGATTATTGTTTGCTATATCAGTATGGTTGTATTTTGTCTCTCTTTTTACCATTCTGGTTGTTGTTTAATGCATCAATTATTAAATCAATTAATAAAACGATGTGAAGTCCATATGGATGGTAATGGGTGTTATTTATCATAATAATAGGCCTAATAATAAAACATTTTATTCCCCAAAATAAGTTTTTATTCATGTACATTTTATTTAAAACTTCACAACTGCTAATGTTTTTCAACATTGTACAAATCTCCCGTTCCAGCACATTCTTTAGCTTTTTAGGGATTATTAAGGGAGCGCAATTTGCATGCATTCTACCATGCACGCAGCAGCCTATTGCTTTTCTGTTAAAAGTGGTTTGTGAATATTGATACTTTAATAACAAGTATTTATCGGGAACATTTATGCGGGAATTTGAAGGCTATACTTGATACCATTTCATGGAAATTTTATGGACATACAGAAAATAATCTATTTATAGCCTACGTTTATGCGTGCGGGAGCGGGACAAAACGTGAATGTTGCGGGCGGGAGAAGTTAACATAGCCTATATTTTTGCGGGAGCGAGACTGAAAAATCAGAGGTCATAAAGTCTCTGAAAGTCTCTGAGGTCATAAAGGGATGGACACAGCCAGCAACAATACTAGGCTGTGGTGTTTAAATAATGCTCAAAAGGCCCAAAGTGTGCCAAGAAAATATCCATCACACCACCAGCACCTGTTCACATCAGACCAAAATGCTTAGATGTGAAAGACGGGTTTAGACATCACCAGAGTTATTTTTGGGAACAGAAATTATTATTATTATTATTAGGCCTATTGTTATTATAAATAACACCCATCACCATCCAGATGGACTACACGTCGTTTTATTAATTAATTTAATAATTGATGCATTAAACAACAATCAGAATGGTACAAAGAGAGGCAAAATACAACCATACTGATATAGCAAACAATAATCTTGGACAGTTTGTCTAAGATTATTTGAGAGTAAAATAACCTGTTGTAAAGCACCGCTCACTGTTTCAGCACTTCAGCAGACATGCGACCGCGCTCATGTTAAGGTGCATGAGCGCCAGGCGCGTTCTCTGCGAGACGTTCTAACTTTTAAAGGGTTAATTCACCCAAAAATGAAAATTCTGTCATTAATTACTTACCCTCATGTCGTTCGACACCCGTAAGACCTTTGTTCATCTTCGTAACACAAATTAGGATATTTTTGTTGAAATCCGATGGCTCAGAAAGGCCTCCATTGGCAGCAATGACATTTTCTCTCTCAAGACCCATAAAAGGTACTAAAGACGTCGTTAAAAAGTCCATCTCACTACAGTGGTTCTACAATTTTATGAAGCGACAAGAATAGTTTTTGTGTGCAAAAAAATCAAAATAACGACTTTATTCAACTTTATTCTTGTCTTCTGTGTGGGCCTCTGACGTGAACTCACGAAGCACCACGACGCATGCGCGAGAATATGACGTAGAGCCGGCAGAAGCGAGGAACTTTGTTTACAAGCAGAGGAAGACGCGCCGTATCTAAGCTGTTGAATTCTACATTGATTGTGCTTTAGGTCTTGGCGTAGTGCTCAAAATTGTGCTAAAGTGTGCATTTCCTGGATGCCCGAACGCCGGCTCTACGTCATATTCTCGTCGCTTCATACAATTATTGTAGAACTGTAGTGAGATGGACTTTTTAACAACGTCTTTAGTACCTTTTATAGGTCTTGAGAGAGGAAATGTCATTGCTGCCAATGGAGGCCTTTCTGAGCCATCGGAATTCAACAAAAATATCTTTTTTTGTGTTCCGAAGATGAACAAAGGTCTTATGGGTGTCGAACGACATGAGGGTAAGTAATTAATGACAGAATTTTCATTTTTGGGTGAACTAACCCTTTAAACAATTTGTTCCCAAATATGACTGATTAATTAATGAATTGAGTTTGTTTGACTGACTCAATGATCCACTTGACTGGAAGGGAAGACTATCAGTGAATATCGCCCGTATTTTGTTTTGGTGTTTGAACTGCATTTTATTTTCTCACTCAAAGCCATTGTATAGCTTTAGAGACTTTGAACATACTACATAAGTCTTATAGACTACTTTAATAGTGCTTTTGATTAGCCAAACTGTAAAAAGTATCAATTTGTCATAACAGATTTTTCATTTTTGATGAACTGCTCCTTTAAATGAGATGTCTAAACAGATCTCCGGGCGCGTGGTGTGTATAGACTTTTGGTATTGACACCGCAACTGTCGCAGCAGTAGCAGTGTCACAGTGGCCCAATTGTGTCAGCTCTCTTTTGGGCTGAGCTGTAGGGGAAACCCTTCAAAGTGGGTCAGCCTCCCTCTTCACTTGCCTTTCAATTCTGTTGCATTATTTTCCTGTTAACACTGTGAAGCTGCTTTGATACAATCGGCATTGTAAAAAGCGTTATATAAATAAAGGTGATGTGCATTGAGCCTCGCTCAGCAAGGTGACATCATTACCAGGGTAAAGGAAAGACTGGGTAAGAGGGATCAGGGACATTTAAACGCATGTGACACATGCGCATTGGAATTCGGGAAGCGAATCCTGGCCCATCCATGAGAGTTTCCTTTATACGGTGGATGGCGTATGGTGAGTGGCAAACGTGCTAGAACAATCTGCTCTGTCTGCTGCATAAATAGAGGTAAAAAGAATCGCTTCACTTTGGATAAGCCCCATGACCAGCCCCCTGGAGGAACACTCATTATAAAGTGCTAGTTTGTGTTAGCCCAGATTCATCCATGCAGAGATGGAGAGAGCTGGGGGCGTGGTGGAGGTGGTGTGGGAAAGCGGGGGGAGGCGGGCTGGTCATTACTATGTTGTGATTTTTATCGCGGCGGAGAGACAGTGTGAGGTGAGAAAGAAGTAATGATCTAGAAACAAAGAGCCAGAATGTGGGAGGGAGGAAGAGAAAGAGAGGTACTGTACACAAGCCCTCAGGCAAAAGAGTGTCAGTGTGGGAAAATCTATGCGCATGTATATGTAGAAGTGAGAGTGTATAAAGCTGACTTGTGTAAAGCACATGCCTCCACCTGTAGGCCCTTCTTGCCATCAGTGAAAGCAACTTTTGTTTCATCATCAGCCACTAAAAAACATGTGAGCATGTGTGTTTGTGTGCCAGAATGAGTGTGCAAAAGTAGCACCATAAAAAGATTTGATTCTCACAGGGACAAGGCCAAGCGCACCAGAAACGAATCCCTCACTCTCTTCTCTTGTTTTTCCCCTCATACTTTTTCTTTTCTCTTTCATAATGCTCATTGATGTCAAGGCTTGTGTATCAGCAACAGTCCATTTTCCACAGTCCTGGTACTAATCCACATAAGTCACTCTGCCACTGCCACTGTGCACTTCTCTGTACATCTGTGTGACATGTTTGCAACATGTAATGCGTGTGAAGCAGCTTGCAGTGTAGCCCTATGTGTACTAGTGTAACCCCCCCGCCCCCTTTTTTGAGGGGTGTCCCTATATAGTGATCTACCAGTGTGGTGTTAGCTACATAGCTACATTTGCCTACATACCAGTGCATGCATGCCACTAAACTAAGAATTTTTTTGGGGCCTGCAAGGCTTAACGCTAGTGGGCTATTCTGTGTGTGCCTGGGCCTGCTTTGCCGAATGGCTTAACGCTAGTGGACTATGCTATATGTGTGCCTGAGCCAATATGGCTCAAACATACCTAATCAGAATGTGCACTATGTGAGCTTTAACAAATGATGTGATAATGTGTAGACCGATAAAAGTATCCAAAAATTAGCATAAATTGTTGTTCGTCCTGTAGTTGTGAGATAGTGGGCCCTATTTTAACGATCTAAGTGCATGGTCTGAAGCGCATGGCGCAAGTGCACTTAGGGCGTGTCCGAATCCACTTTTGCTAGTTTAATGACGGGAAAAATGGTCGACACGCCCGTCGCATGGTCTAAAAGGGTTGTTCCTATTTTCTTAATGAGTCATGGTTGTGTTTTGGGTGTAACGTGCAATAAACCAATCAGAATCTCATCTCCCATTCCCTTTAAAAGCCAGTTGCGCTTGCACCATGGCGGATTCACTATTTACATGGCGTAATTTGCGAGTGGAAAGACTGAACACTTCTCCAGAGAGGAATCCTTTTATTTTTAATATTTAAAAATGTTTTTGTGCTGCTGCGTGTGTAATAAGCAAAGTGTACATGCGTTGTGGACCCGCCTATAGGCGCATATTACTAATATACTAACATATATTACCATTGACTTTAGACCAGGTTTCAGTTGGTCAATGGTGCAGTCATTTTCAGTTGCCTCAAAATAGCAGCTTGCCAACAATGCGCCTGAACACACCTCGTTTTCAGACCAGCACACCCATGGGCACACAAACGGGCGCAAATGCATTTGCTATTTAAACAACGTGGGCGCTGGACGTGAAAATGATCACTGTGTTGGGCTGAAACTAGCAAAAAACACTTTGCGCCGCATTGCGCCGGGTGTATGATAGGGCCCAGTATATATGCCCAAAATCTAATTCTGCCAGAAATGCAGCTGCTTGCGTACTTCCGTGTTGTAAATAAGGTGAATACATTTTATTTGCATATTAAATGATAATGTTCACATTATACAAACCCGATTCCAAAAAAGTTGGGAAAAAGTTTTTCACATTTCAATATTTTATTCAGAATACAACATAGATGAAATATCAAATGTTTAAACTGAGAAAATGTATCATTTTAAGGGAAAAATAAGTTGATTTTAAATTTCATGGCATCAACACATCTCAAAAAAGTTGGGACAAGGCCATGTTTACCACTGTGTGGCATCCCCTCTTCTTTTTATAACAGTCTGCAAATGTCTGGGGACTGAGGAGACAAGTTGCTCAAGTTTAGGAATAGGAATGTTGTCCCATATCTTGTCTAATACAGGCTTCTAGTTGCTCAACTGTCTTAGGTCTTCTTTGTCGCATCTTCCTCTTTATTATGCGCCAAATGTTTTCTATGGGTGAAAGATCTGGACTGCAGGCTGGCCTTTTCAGTACCCGGATCCTTCTTCTACGCAGCCATGATGTTGTAATTGATGCAGTATGTGGTCTGGCATTGTCATGTTGGAAAATGCAAGGTCTTCCCTGAAATAGACGACGTCTGGATGGAGCATATGTTGTTCTAGAACTTGGATATACCTTTCAGCATTGATGGTGCCTTTCCAGATGTGTAAGCTGCCCATGCCACACGCACTCATGCAACCCCATACCATCAGAGATGCAGGCTTCTGAACTGAGCACTGATAACAACTTGGGTTGTCCTTGTCCTCTTTAGTCCGGATGACATGGCGTCCCAGTTTTCCAAAAAGAACTTCAAATTTTGATTCGTCTGACCACAGAACAGTTTTCCACTTTGCCACAGTCCATTTTAAATGAGCCTTGGCCCAGAGAAAACGCCTGCGCTTCTGGATCATGTTTAGATATGGCTTCTTTTTTGACCTATAGAGTTTTAGCCGGCAACGGCGAATGGCACGGTGGATTGTGTTCACCGACAATGTTTTCTGGAAGTATTCCTGAGCCCATGTTGTGATTTCCATTACAGTAGCATTCCTGTATGTGATGCAGTGCTGTCTAAGGGCCCAAAGATCACGGGCATCCAGTATGGTTTTCTGGCCTTGACCCTTACGCACAGAGATTGTTCCAGATTCTCTGAATCTTTGGATGATATTATGCACTGTAGATGATGATAACTTCAAACTCTTTGCAATTTTTCTCTGAGAAACTCCTTTCTGATATTGCTCCACTATTTTTCGCCGCAGCATTGGGGGAATTGGTGATCCTCTGCCCATCTTGACTTCTGACAGACACTGCCACTCTGAGAGGCTCTTTTTATACCCAATCATGTTGCCAATTGACCTAATAAGTTGCAAATTGGTCCTCCAGCTGTTCCTTATATGTACATTCAACTTTTCCGGCCTCTTATTGCTACCTGTCCCAACTTTTTTGGAATGTGTAGCTCTCATGAAATCCAAAATGAGCCAATATTTGGCATGACATTTCAAAATGTCTCACTTTCAACATTTGATATGTTATCTATATTCTATTGTGAATAAAATATAAGTTTATGAGATTTGTAAATTATTGCATTCCTTTTTTATTCACAATTTGTACAGTGTCCCAACTTTTTTGGAATCGGGGTTTGTACATGATCAACTCGTTAGCCAACACATGATTAATCTCAACTCAATTTAGCAAGACTTTACTTACTTCACCGCAACATCTGCTAGGGTGCTGTTGCTGTTGATGATATTCACTAACATTGCAATAAGAATTTGCTCTACATGCTACTGATGCTGTACAAAAGTACTAAAAAATGCTGTAAGCTATGTTGAAATAAGTGAATACAAAAACGAATGCTTATTTCACATTCCAGCAATGCTTCGTATCCTCACTACTATACATTGTCTGCTTGCTGTTGCTGCTGCATAAAAGCAATATTGCATATTCGCTAGCTGCTAATATGCTTAGTAGTTCACTCTAAGCATTAAAACAGAACTGTTAACATGACACGATTAAACATTGTGTATGGATACTTCATAAGGAATTAATAAGACAGACCATGCAATAATGCATAGTGATATAGCATAAGAAAGACCATTCACTTATCTTAGATGTTGAAATTCTGAAATTGATTTCTGAAAGCGCAGACTGCTACAGCAAATGCTGACCAAGTATTGATGGTTGAGCAGCGAGCTCATTGGCTACTTATACAGCAGGAACCAATCAGCTGTGCCCTACAGAGAATGATGTGATTGCTAGCAGATTGAGTTAAGAACCTATCAGCCTGCGCCATATAGAGTGTCATGACAAAACTTTGTATTAGAATGATTTCTAAAGAATCATAAGTAATGACTTCTGAAAATTCAGCTTTGCCATCACAGAGGTACAGTATATTACATTTTAAAATATAGTCAAATAGAAAACGTCTCGGTTACGTATGTAACCCTCGTTCCCTGAAGGAGGGAACGGAGACGTACGTCGGAACTGACCGACGAATTGGGGATCATTTTCCGAGACCAATCTACTTCGAGTGTATAAAAACGAGCCAATAACGTTGGCATGCGGTCCACGCACCGCCCCGCAGCGCGGGTATAAACATGGAAGTGGAATACCGCATCCTCGCTTTCCAACTGAGGAGCCGAAAACTGATTCGGCCCTTCAGCGGAAGCACAGCACCTGGTGACGGGACGGACTTCTCCGTTCCCTCCTTCAGGGATCGAGGGTTACATACGTAACTGAGACGTTCCCTTTCAGTCGGTCACGTTCGACGTACGTCGGAACTGACCGACGAATTGGGGATCCCTACCAACACGCCAGGGAGGCTGGCCCTTCCAGCGCCCTGCTTGAGCTCGCTAGAGTGCTCCTAGGTTGGAGCAGGAGTCAGGGCTCCAAGCAGGGAAGGTCCATCACTGCTGTTTCTGCAAGACCCACTCAGTGTGACTATTGGATAACGCTGGGAAAGCGTGCCCGTCTCAGGGAGATGGAACGCTGCGGAGCCACGTCCTCCAGGGGAGGAGAGGTGGAATACTCATTAGGACTAACCTAGCAGGGTAGTGGTACATATGGCAGTCTCTGGGGTGGATCCAACCTGGTCCCGGGGGGGAAAGAACACCACCAGAGACGACAGAGCGAGCTCTGTCAAGGGAAAGACACAGGGCTAACCGAGTAGGGTAGCGGGTACCGTGGAGAATACACATATGGAGTCGCCGTAGGGACCGCTACATATGGAACCCAGCCTACACACACGTTCCACAAGCATACGGGTGCAGGCCTGGCGTCAGACGGCCGCAACGTCTGACACCGAAGGGGTGACGTGGGTTAGCCCACCAGTCCGCAGCGGTCCTGGGACACAGTTGCATCGCCTCGGACCGCTCGACTGTGGGAATCCCCACGTATCCCTTAGCCGCGCCACCATCGAGGGTAGTGAGGACAGAGGAGTCACTAGATCAGTTTCTGGCGCTATAGGGCGCCGTCCACGACTTCGTGAGCTCCTGATGCACTTCCGGAAAGAATGGTACCGGGGCGGGGCGCTGAGAACCAGCACGGGCCGTCCCGAGAAACCAATCGTCCAGCCGCGAGGGTTCGGGACACGGTGGAGGGTTCCACTCAAGCCCGACACTCGCGGCAGCCCGGGAAAGCATAGCTGTAAGTTCTGGATCTGACTCAGGCAACGCTACCACACCCGAAGGGGCCAACGCAGCTAAATCCTCATCTCCAGAGCCCATTAGCTCGTCCTCCGATGCAGCTATCGAGATCATATCCTCAGCCGGAGCCCCGAAAGAGACGGCCGGCCCCCCATGGGAAGGACTGGGCCGCTCTCTCCACCGGCGCTCCACCGGCGCAGCGGAGGGGGGAGGGGCACAAGGGGCTTGTTGGCCCGTCGGGGAAGCCCTCACAGTCACCCTCAGGTCTCCACCAAAGGCATCAGCCAAAGTAGCAGCCCTCTGCTTTGCAGCGGGAGGACCACTAGATCGGGGGATGCGCAATGTCCTCTACCTCTTCTGAGGTATTCGAGCCTAGACCGTAGAACTGGGATGGTCATGTTCCCGCAGTCATTCACGAACGCCGTCTCAGCGTGCTGAACGCCCAAACACGTGAGACAGCGATCATGACCGTCAACTGGGGACAGAAAACAACGGCATCCAGAAACACGCGGTTTGAATGACATCTTGAAAAAGACACAGGGTCAAACCGTGTTGCTCTTTTAGGAAGGGAAATGCTCTTTTAGAAGTGCAGAGAGCGATCCTCCTCAAGGCTCGTATCGTGAAACACTCTTCGTAGAAACAGCTTGAACTGCAAACAGTTCGGCTCCGAAGTTGAAAGCGAGGATGCGGTATTCCACTTCCGTGTTTATACCCGCGCTGCAGGGCGGTGCGTGGACCGCATGCCAACGTTATTGGCTCGTTTTTATACACTCGAAGTAGATTGGTCTCTGAAAATGATCCCCAATTCGACAGTCAGTTCCGACGTACGTTGAACGTGACCGACTGAAAGGGAACAGTTTCTATTTTTCAGAATTTAACTCTTTTACTGTATTTTTGCTCAATTAAATGCAGCCCTAAAAGCACTACAAAATCCTACCAACCCCAAACTTACATTTTTGATATTAATATTTTAAGGGCCATCCAGAAACATATTGAGTAAAAGTTTGTAATACTTCATTTTTACACTAAAATATGAAACATTAAAAAACAACTGGTAACACTTTATAATAAGTATAGTGTAATAAAGTACTTACAAATCATTTGCATATTAGTTTATAGTTAATTAATAGTTTATAAACTGTAGTTAATACATTAATATACAAATAGTTCTTCATTCATTGTTATTTATTTATTTATTTATTTATTTTTAAGCACTTAGTTAATGTCATTTTCCCATTTTCCGTGACCTAATCTAAAATGAGAACTATTTACAGTTAATACGTTAACAAAGCTCTTTAACTCTTTATATATGAGCTAATTAAACAATAACACTTTGTTAATTAAAGTGACAATGAATGAAGAACTCACTATTTGTATATAGTCTATTAATGTATTAACTACAGTTATAAACTATTAATTAAACTATTTGCAAATGATTTGTAAATACTTTATTACACTATACTTATTATAAAGTGTTACCAAGACATTTTAACCCACATAGTGTATCCCCAGGACCCTTCTGATTCCCAGCTCTTTTCACTAGCATACTAACAGGACATGGCTTAATGTGCTGCCATTAACTTTGTTCAGTTTTTTACTGTTCCCTCTCTCTTTGACTCTGTGTCTTTTGTGTATATGTTTATTTAATGAGCTGTGTTCCACCGAAATTCATCTCTCTGCACATCCTGTTCTAGGGTCTGTGGAAGCGATGATAAACACTAAATGCATAAAGTATGATATAACTGTGACAAATTGGAATCATCAAAATGGTTTAGTATTGCACAACATTTGAGGTGGAATGTTCTTACTGACCCAAGAGAGCTTGTATATGCAATTGCTAGTTTCCCAGGAAGAAATGAATGATGTTGCAGGCTACCTTAATATTCAAAAATTGAACAAATGCAAGGAAATGATTCTGACATTTTCCATCCCACTTGAGGGCATCTTAGTCTTTAAGAGTAGAAAAGTAGCTTCCTTTCAGACATTTCTGAACAATGTCCGTAGTATGTGCAGCTGCCGGCAAGGACAGACACATAAGCAACCTTTCAATAATTCAACTTATCATCATCGAAGTCTGATTTGCTTACTTAATGCTCAAAATGAACATAGCTGAGGGAATTGAATTATTAGCAGTCTTTAGATATTTGGAGAAACAGAAAGAGGCTTTCCATCACAATAATATGGGTTGTTCTATATTTTAGACCTTATATAAGTCAATCAAGGTTAACTGGGTAGCCAAGAGTACAGTTAAAGTGATAGTTTACCCAAAAATCAAAATTCTGTCATCATTTACTTACCCTCATGGGGCTCTATCATACACCCGGCGCAATGCGACGCCAGGTTTTTTCAAATCAAGTGTTTTTTACTAGTTTCATCCCGACGCAGTTATCATTTTCACGTCCAGGTGTGCTGGTCTGAAAACGAGGTGTGTTCAGGCGCATTGTTGGCGCGTTGCTATTTTGAGGCAACTGAAAACGACTGCGCAATTTACCAACTAAAACCTGGTCAAAAGTCAATAGCACAGTTATTTATAGGGCGCGTTAGTAATGTGCGCCTATAGGTGCACAACATGCGTACACTCTGCTTATTACACACACAGGGATGCGCAGCAGCACACAAACATTTTTAACCCTTAAATGCATGACTGTTTCGCCAATCATTCTTACATATTCGGGTCTTTAGCGACCCGGATCTATATCTAACACAGATGGATCTCTACCTGTCGCGATAATATAAAACTCTCCTGAAATTAGTGTAACAATTACAGAAGAATAAAATAAAATGTATTTCGTTACCTTTTGGAGCTTGGAAGGGTTCAGTTTGAGCAGATGTTTTATACTGTCATCACTGTCCTCGTCAGAGCTCATTTCCCAGCACATTCAGCATCTGGCTCATATTCGCGATCTCAAACATATTCTCAAAACTATCCTTTTCAACAGCTTCAAAATCAATATTTTGATTACTTACAGCTTCTTCACCAGATTCCCCATCAAGTGACAGTGACACTAATATTGGATTGCGTTTAGTACTTGCTCTGCAGTAAATCGCTAAGACATTTCAAGTTTTGCAGATTATACTTATTATTGTTTCGTTTTCAGACTGCAGTAACTATGAGTGAAACGTCACTTTATCATTGTGTATCAGACATAGCCACCTTGTGGAATAAAGGTGAATTGCACTTATTCCGTCATTAAAGATTAAATTATTGTTGTGCAGAAAAAAATATATGTACACTCTTACACACCTCGGGCCGTTAGCGACCCTATACAATTTTTACAAAAAATGAATGGAAAAACAGGCATTCTTTTATAATTTGTTTTTTTCTTGTTATATTGTTTATAATGAATTGATTGAGGAATACTAAGAAGGTTGATGTCTAACTTTAAAAAATGAATGAGGAGGAGGGTAGTGAATGACGTCCCGGGTCACTAAAGGCCCGAGGTATGCATTTAAGGGTTAAATAATACAAATAAAAGGATTCCTCTCTGGAGAAGTGTTCAGTCTTTCCACTCGCAAATTCCCCCATGTAAATAGCGAATCCGCCATGGTGCAAGCGCAACTGGCTTTTAAAGGAAATGGGATATGAGATTCTGATTGGTTTATTGCATGTTATGCCCAAAACACACCCATGACTCATTAAGAGTCTAGGTACAACCCCTTTGGACCATGCGCCTGGCTCGTGGTTAAACTAGCAAAAGTGGATTCAGACACACCCTAAGTGCACCTGCGCCATGCGCTTCAGACCATGCACTCAGATAAAATAGGGCCCATGTTGTTACAAACCTATATGCATTTCTTTACTCTACAAAACACAAAAGAAGATATCTTGAAAAATGGTACACTCAAAAATGATATTGGCTGCTTGTTTAATTTGCTTAATTAAAATGAGCTAAATCAACACAATTGAGCATTTTATCAGTATTAACTTAATTTCATCACGTTCAATACATTTAAATTTGTAAAATGGAAGTTTACTTAATCCTTTCGTATTGCAACTACGTGAATAATATTTGTTGACAGCTTTTTAAATTTCTGTATCATAACATGCGTTTGCCATTTTGGCAAAGTACATTTTAAAATCAAGTGTTATTTTATGTGTTTTTGAGTAAAAGGAAAGACTCTGTTCAGTGTTCAGTTATGATAGAGATTTAGAACAATTTTTGTTATGCTAGAGTTTTCATAGTTCTTTTTGTGCTGAAGATTAGAGCTTGTATTTAGACTGTGTAAGTCATATTTAGCATGCTAACATGCACAATTGCTGGTATATAGTGACACTAATTCTTAATGAAATAAATTAATTTATTGAATAATCCTTTGTAAACTGAGTTTGACAAACTTAATGGAATTGAGTTAAAATGACTATATTACATTTATTTGACCTAATCCAACTACATTAGCTCAATGAAACTGACTTAATTTAATTAGAGAACATTTTTACAAGAAATTTCAGATTAAGTAAGGGCAAGGTGTTTTTTTTTTTTTTTTTTTGTGCAGTTTTTTTTTTCACCCCATACAATGGAAGTCATTATTGTTTTGGACCCCACAGACTTTCATTGTAAGGACAACATTTAAAACATTCTTCAAAATATATTATTTTGCGTTTCCAGAAGAAAGTTAGTTCCTGTTTGGATCGACATGAGCGTGAGTAAATGATAGCTGCATCCAAAAGCTTAAGCAGCTGACTTGTTGCATCGCTACCCTATCAGGCAATGACTTTGCAGGCAGCGTTTGCACAGGAAGATACCTCACAAAACTGATTTCGGACAGACTTCTGTGGCAGCATAACCGTTTAATGAAGTACAACAAAATAGAGAGAGCTTTGATAACTAAGCAAATATTTAATTACTACAACACTACTACAACATTGATCCAAAAATTTACATTGACAAACAAACTGGCAACCGAATACAACGTTCAAACCTTCTTTATTTTTTAGCTTAACTGTCACAGAATGCAATGCACAGGACTGTGGGATATCAAAGGCAGCGAAGGATACATCTATGTTGCCTTCAAAAATCGATCAGATGATGGTATCTCAGGAGACAGGAAGTGAAGCTAACATTGGATTCGGACGTGCCTTGATGCCTTCCTAGTTCCTACCTTGGAATGCATCCTCCGAAGGCAGCATTTTTAAGCTTTTGGATGCAGCCGATGACAGAATTTTCATTTTTGGGTGCACTATACCTTTAATGCTATGGTCTGTGGACATTCTTCACTTGTCAACAAATTCCCCTCATTAACACCAATTATTGTCAAGACCCTCCTAGTTAAAGCTTTACCAGTGGCGATTGTTCTGGAATTGGGTGCTAGTCTTTATTAATCCCTATTAATAAAGGTCAGTGAGCCCAGCTGTCAGAGTGCTTCTCCGTTTTCCTCTGGCCACTCAGCAGGCAGACAGTCTGATCCCAGCCATTTCCAGAGGCCTGTTACCTCCTTGTCATGCCACTTGCCTCATATGTCTCTTTCCCTCTTAGCGTCAGTGACATCTTCTCGACTTGGATATCTGCCCCTGCTCATTGAATATTTCAAAACCCCTTGACATTTCATCCTGTAATGAGCCTATACGCGTCTGCGGAAGAAGGGGCGGGAGCTAAGGAGAGTCAGGCTCAGCTTCATTAATCCAAACCCTTTTGGCTTGAAGCGAAAAGGCATCAGCCAGACTCGCTTTGGCTGCTCATTCACCTGGACTAGACCCCATTTATTTAGTGTAGGGATGCCGAAATCTCTCATAATCCAGCAAGTGTGCAGGAAGTCTGACGCTCCTGATTAGGTAGAAAAGGTGAGCATGAAGGAACGCTTAACACCTTTCTGCCACGATGTAAGCCTTAAAGATCACCATCCTCTACAGGATCATGAGTACTTATCGCAGGTTATCACAGCTTCAGATACAGAGTGACACTGAGATAAGTTACTGTGAAATGCTGTATGTTTATTTCTTCAGCTTTGTTAAATCAGAAGAGCATTCCAACTCTGTATATTTCAGATAAGTGTTCTAGATTTCTTTGAGAATGAGAATTGTGCATAAAATAGATAAAAAGCATGTTTTGAGTTTATGGGCCCTATCATACACCCGGCGCAATGCGACGCCAGACGAGATGCAAGTGTTTTTTGCTAGTTTCAGCCCGACACAGTGATCATTTTCACGTCTAGCGCCACGTTGTTTAAATAGCAAACGCACTCGCGCCCATTTGTGTGCCCATGGGCGTGCTGGTCTGAAAACGAGGTGTGTTCAGGCGCATTGTTGGCACGCTGCTTTTTTGAGGCAACATAAAACGACGACACCATTGACCAACAAAAACCTGGCCTAAAGTCAATAGTGCAGTATTTTTTGTGTTATTTAAAGAGCGTGTTAGTAATGTGAAACATTACTTAGTAATGTAAGAAACATTTCTTATTATTATCAATGCTTAAAACATTATTTGTGGGAACCATGATGCATTTTTTCATGATACTTTTTTTTGTAACCATGTTAAAGTCTTTAATGCCTCACTGTTTACTTTTGATCAATTTAATTCATCCTTGCAGAATAAAAGTATTAACTTCTTTTTTTTTTTTTTTTAAATCTTACTGGGCCCAAACTTTTGAACCATATGTAGAATTTAATCAAAACAAGAGATATACACAAAATTGATCAAATACAATTATTTTATAAAATATATACTGACAATTCACACATTTTTTAAATCAGAAAATGTTTATTAGGTAACACTTTACAATAAAGTTCCATTAAGTAGCATTATTTAATGCATTAACTAAAATTAACTACAAATGAGCAATTAATTTGTTAGTAGAGTATTTATTAATCTTTGTTCAATGTATTCATTAAATCATATTATGCGATACAAATTTTTTATTTTAATAATGTATTAATAAATGTTAAAATTAACATTAATTAAGATTAATAAATGCTTTGTAACATTTTTCATTGTTAGTTAATTTTAACTAACATTTTGAAATTGCTTATCCAGTAATCACACATGCTTGGTAAGTCATGGAAATGTGATAGCTCTAAAGGTGTGGGAAGCCTGTTATCATATACCAAGTACAACATCATTCACCTATTGCTGTTTTCTTCATGCCAGCAATCATACAAGATCTCTGCCAAGCCTCTTAATTTCTCTCCATGGGAATAATACAATAACTTGCCTTGACAAGGACACTTTTAATTTGATCTACACTAGTAAGGCAAAACTCTGCCTGTGGCCACAAGCTATGTTTCATGTGCCATCTCTGTCAGCGTATGTCACACTAATTGACTAGGGTGTAATTCCAGGACTCCTCTCTGTCTGTCACTCTCTCACTCTCTCTCTCTCTCTCTCTCTCTCTCTCTCTCTCTCTCTCTCTCTCTCTCTCTCTCTCCCCTTTACACACAAACACACACACAACACTCCTCATTCATGTAGAATTACTAAAAGTCTGACTGTAGTAAAAAAGTAACATTCTACAGCAATATGCATTTTAGAACGAGTCTTCAATTATTGGCATTTTAGAAAATAAACTCTCTTAAAAGACTCTACACACTATTAACTGTGGACATACATCACAGTAGAACTGTCTTTTTTTATTAAGCAAAAATGTAATTTCCACTGCATCTGAAATTATGTATTTTGTCTGATAAAATTATGTGATGGAAATAACATTTAAACTTTTTTGGAATAAAACAGCAACTAGTTTGTCTTGCTAAGGTAATTTTTTTAAATAAAATGAACCCCTGGGACATGCAAGTGTCCATAATTGAAGAAATTAATTTGTAACATTCATAATCATGAATGCAAAGATATGCATATTAATATAACTGCTCTGGTGACACTGTACAAATGTACTGTAATTTGTTGTTTATGCATTATGCATGGCCTAATGTGTGATTGTACAGGGTTGTTGACCAATGATTATGAACGACTGGCTTTTTCAATTAAGTATAGCTAAATTACAGGGGGAAAAATCTGAATTATGTGCTGAGGATTACAAACTGGGGTTGATGGGCCAGAGGAATAGTTGTCTATCTGACCGAAATGTGTCAGTAAATGTGAAAGAAGCAGTTTTATTAATGCCATTTATTTAGGGCCAATTTACACATATGGGGGAAAGTTTCATAAATGAGGCACATTATGAAAGCTGAAGGCAGGCGTGTGAAAGGAAAGAGGGGATGAGAAATGACAGGAGAGAAAGAGATGATAGAGAGATTACTTGCCCACTGTTCATATCAGCCTTGTTTATCATGCTCTCCCCATCTTCCCGGATGTCTCCTGTGCATCTGAGTGTTTGACATTGATATGGTTCAACTTCACTGTGACATAAACTCCTCCTCTGACTGGTCATTACCCTGCTACAGATCAGCTGCATTCACCCCCCGAGGGATGTTTACATGCCCCCACACGCCAGCCTTTCCGGAGGCATCATTCTGGTGATGACCACATCATCTGATTAAGATCTGTTGATTCTCTTTCCCTGCTATTTCTTCTCTTGCACCAACACCCTGCATTCTCTCTATGGCCATGGCATGCAGTGGTGGACAGATGGTGGACAATATGCTTGTTCTGGATATGTTTTAAAATGTAAAAACAAAATAATTTTTTTTTTTTCTAGTCTGTAACAATCATCTTAATGTTGCATTACATAAAAACGTATATACATTATTGTCAGGAAACACAGACTCGCAGAAGTAGTGCATAACAATAAACAGTATTTATTCAAACAGGTAGATGGTAAGTATATTGCAGGCAGATATACCATGAAGACGATAGTGATGATGAAGCAATGGAACACAGGTACGTTGCACCACGTACCACTACACACCAGTATAACGCTGAGTACTGAATGACCGATATGTTTCCTCTTACAGGGAGTTTGGAGAACTGGAGACTGGAGACAGGCAGAATAGGAGACAAGGAGGTAGGTATCTCAGGTAAGGAATATCCACAAACTTGGTTGAGTCCTAGTTGACAATGATGGTGTGTGGTGCAGGCTTTTGTAGAGGGTGCTGATGAGTGTGGTAATTGGTGACAGGGGGTTGTAATCAGTACTCCGGTGAGAGTGAGCAATGTGAGGGAGTGAAGGTGGACAGTACCCCCCCCCCCCCACCCTCCTTTCCACAGCCCACTCCTGAGGGACGGGGAGCCCGACGTCGAGATGGTCGCCCTCTGTTGCGTGGAGCTGGTCGATTAGGATGGTTCTCATGGAAGGAGGTAAGTAGATCGTGGTCAAGTATGTCATCTCTAGGAACCCAGGAACGCTCCTCTGGACCATACCCCTCCCAGTCGACGAGGTACTCCAATCGACCACCTCAGCGCCGGGAGTCCAAAATCTCTCGGACTGAGTAGACTTCTCTGTCTTGGATGGCGCGGGGTGGGGGGGGTGGGCTCATCAGTGGTACCAGGCTCTGTGGATGGAGGAGAGACAGGTGAGTGGTAGGGACATTAAATACAGGATAGATGTGATATTGAGCGGGTAATTGTAATTTGAAGGACACTGGATTGATTTGCTTCTCAATCTCAAAGGGGCCAATGAACCTGGGACTAAGCTTCTTGCTGGGGAGCCGTAGTCGGATGTCCTTGGCGGAGAGCCATACTCTTTGTCCGAGTTGATAGAAAGGTGCTTGGGTCCGCCAGACATCAGCATGGCTCTTGTGTCGCCAAATGTCTCTTTCTGCAGATGATGATGTGCAGAGTCCCAGACCCTTTCACTGTCTTGGAACCAGTGATTCACAGAAGGAACATTTGGAGGGTTTCCCAGACCATGGGAACGGGGGGGTTGGTATCCAAGTACGCACTGGAACGGAGTCAGGCCGGTATTCCTCTGGTGCAAAGAATTCTGGGTGTACTCTGCCCATGCTAGAAACTGTCTCCAAGAGTTCTGGTGGCTATGACATAAGGTTCGGAGGAATCACTCCGATTTCTTGGACCTTCCTTTCCATCTGCACGTTGGTTTGGTAATGGTAGCCCGATGACTGACTTACGATCACATCTAGGAGCTTGAAGAAGGCCTTCCAGACCTTAGAGATAAACTGGGGTCCACAGTCTAACACTATGTCTTCAGGAAGTCCATAGTGGCGAAATATGTGATTGAACAATAGCTCAGCTGTTTCCATGGCAGTGGGCAATCCCTTGAGGGGAATTACCCGGCAAGATTTGTAAAAGCAATCGACCACAATGAAGATGCTAGTTTTTTTGTTGGATGTTGGCAGGTCAGTCATAAAATCCACCCCTATATGTGACTAGGGGCGATTGGGAACGGGCATCGGAAGGAGTTTGCTTGTAGGTAGTTGGCGAGGTGATTTAGAAATGGTGCAATCCATACACCCTCTCATGAACCTTCTGACATCTCTGGCCATACTGGGCCACCAGAAGCGATCTTGTAGCAGTGAGAGGGTTTGATTGGCCCCTGTGTTGCCAGTGCCCACTGAAGAATGTGCGGAATGGATGAGGTTGTAGCGTTGATCTTGAGGAATGTATTGACGACCTGGTGGGCACCCCGGCGGAGGATCTTCAGAGACACTGGCTGGGTGTTCATCTTGAGACCACTTGATAGGACTTATGATTACCTTGGGATTCAGAATGGGCTCAGGAGATTCAGGAGACTCTTCAGGTGCATGAATTTGGGATAGTGCATTGACTCTTCCATTCATGTCACCTGGATGATAGGAGATTTGAAAAATGAAAAGAGTGAAAAAGAGAGCCCATTGAGCTTGACGTGGGTTATGGATGTGCTCCTGATACAGATAACCTACTTGCAACTGAATGGGACCCACTCAGCCAGTTATGGATTGGGCTTGGTAACTCCTCTCATTGATGGTCTTTTGGAGGTTGAGCTGACGGCTGAGGTCCCGGAGATGCAGTTTACGGCCAGAGTCAATAAGGGCGGTAACTGAAATAGACACACCCAAGGCAATAAAGAGCACTTTGGATGTAAGTAGAGTAGAACTAACACATGGAGTTTGGACAAAACTCACCAGAGGACATGGAGGAAGAATGGGGCATGAGAGGATCATATGCTCAGCAGCGCCACAATATAGGCATGACCCTTGGGTCAGCCATCATCGTCGCTCTGCCATGGGAAGGCGAGTGAATTAAATAAGCATGGGTTCTGGTTCTGGAGGGCTGGCTTGCTCTGGCTGGCGGTGCGGGGAGGAATGTTGACCCTGGGTGGTCTCCTGACATCCCTGCATATGATGGGAGACACGGACATTACGATGTCCAGAAATCAATTGCAGTAGTAAATTGTGTTTAATTTATTGACATAGCACTCATGTTTAAAGGAAGAATGGAGGAAGAATGGGGCATGAGAGGATCATATGCCCAGCAGCGCCACAATATAGGCATGACCCCTGGGTCAGCCATCGACGTCGCTCTGCCATGGGAAGGCGAGTGAATTAAATAAGCATGGGTTCTGGTTCTGGAGGGCTGGCTTGCTCTGGCTGGTGGTGCGGGGAGGAATGTTGACCCTGGGTGGTCTCCTGACATCCCTGCATATGATGGGAGACACAGACATTACGATGTCCAGAAATCAATTCCAGTAGTAAATTGGGTTTAATTTATTGACATAGCACTCATGTTTAATGAGATAGTTTCATCCTTACATCTACTATAATACAATATATAGTTAGTGTCTATATTTTTCACATGAATAAATGCATAGATCCGCAAAATAGGTCTGTACCCTATTGGTCTAGTGGTAGAACTTTTGCTAAGCGTGTCAGAGTTTTTTTTTTTTTTTTCTCATCAAAACCGATTATGTTCATCAGTGATTGTATATCAAGAGCAGGCCCACATTTGTGTGCATTTTGTTTTGTAATTTCACTGGAATGAATAGTCTCCGCAACGGTGTTAAGCGATAGATCTATCTATCTATCATCTTACCACAATTTAACATAACTAGTTTTCTATTTTAATATATTATAAAATATACAGTAATTTATTCCTGTGAGTTCAGCAGCCATTACTCAAGTATTTATTGTCACATCATCCTTCAGAATTATAATAATAATGCTGATTTTGGTTATTATTGTCAATGCTGAAAACAGTTTTTCTGCTTAATATTTTTTGTGTATTTTTTAGTATTTAGTATTAATTTCTTAAATCTTACCGACCCTAAACTTTTGAATATTTTGAATGGTAGTGTGTTTGTGTATATATTCTTGTTGAATATATATTCTTGTGCTGAATCTTATATTTTTCTTAATCATTTTACATTGTTTCTTCATTTTTTACCTCATTCTGCTTATTTTCAGGGTGAGATTTTAAATCCCAGATTTTCAATGTAGTCTCAGACTTTTGAACTCCACTGTATATGCACATGGAGCTGGTTATTAGATCCATATGTGACATGTTATTTTTGGTTAAAATGTATGCTTGGCCAGTGTGACAGCAGATATAATGTGTTGCTGTAAACATTAAAGTATTTAGGTTATAATCTGTAAAAACAGCATGGGGTGATGTGTGGATTACGTCATCGGGCTTGTGTGTGTTTTTTTAACACAAATGCAAGCTGGCCTCAAAGACATCTGCTTGGCTGATGAGGCATTCACAGAGTTCACCATCACCCCGAGCATGAAAATCTGGACGATTAATGCATTCAGTGTTTGTTTTTTTTTCATTGCCAACTTTACACTGCACAGAGAACTGGTGTGAGGTTATAAATAATACAGCAATTTGTGGTATTAGTGGGATGTAAAATTCTACAGCATTTTGGTACAAATACTACTATAATCCATTAGAAGCCTCAAGGTGCTATTGGTTTACTGGAAATCAAAGCTCATATGTAAATGGCCAGTAAAAGCACGCTTTGCTTTGTTACAGAACTGTGCTGAAATTTGGATCGCATACTGTGAGAACATTATGAATACACCTACGCCAAACAGGAGGAGATGAAAGGTGTTGGCCAATGATTCTCTGTTGTTGACTCATAAACACCACTATAATGTGAAAGATCTTTCCGGTAAGAAATGCACTTTAAAGAGCATGCAGTACTTTTTATTTCATTTATATTTTGCAATATAGAATAATTTGCTGTTATTTTGCAGTCTTGACAGGTATTTCATTGGAAACGTTAGTCTTTTTATAGTCTTAAAAGCAATGTAGCCCAGCAACAGGGAGCGGTGTTGTTTTGGCAGACAGGTTACTGCTTCCTCCTCTCAAAAGGTGTCACATTTAACATTGCTTAGCAAATTTTTGAAAACCACAAATTTCACAATGGGTTGAGTTAGTCATGCAAATTTGCCATGTTGACCAACAGAAAGCTTCTTTGTTTGAAAACGACTTCTGTGTGAGCAGTGTTACATACATCTAGACTATTAACAAAAGACAATTTACCTTTTTTGCCTGCAAAATGTGGCTGCACTTTAAAAGCCCCGATATACTTTAAGCAAAAGCGAAGAACGAACTGGTGAGAAGTAATTTCGATCAAAATCAGGCTAAAATGTTTTGGAGTTTGTTTCAGGAGTTTGAAAAAGCTTGTCACAGCAAACTTTCCAGAAAGTTCACTCTGGCTGGTAAACACCTTCGGTCAGTGCCAATTCTGTAATAGGTAGGTGTGCTTTGACGTGGAAATCTTCTCCAGTTTATTTCTTCTGTTCAGTCTGTCACTGTCAGATATCACACTGAAGTTGTAATTCTGTTTGAAAGGGTCACTTACAGTTCGGTCACAGTTTTTCCATGATTAATACTGTAATGCTGCTTGCTGTAAAACAATACATTGTATAAAGCGATATATACAAAATGAGACATGACTTGACTGGAGTAAAGTCAAGTTACCTTTAATTATATAGCACTTATAAGCTTAGGGCTGTAAAGCAGCCCTAAAAAGACAATAGTAAACAGTCATTATTCAGTTTGGTTCAATAACAATAAGTTCATCAATTATGGAATGAGTTCAATTCATCTATATAGCAGCTCTGAAGAAAACAGTGATGTCATCATCCAGCTCAGTTCAGGGGTCCGTTCTTCGTACCTCGCTTAATACATCTGAGATTTGACAGATGCCAGATCTTCTAATCGTGATAACTGGTCTCTGGCTAATTTGGTTCTTCAAACAAATTTGCGGATTTGATTAAAATATCTGGATTAAGTTGTCCGAGATTACTGTGCATTCCCTGAAAAGGGCAGATGCATCGATACTCAAAACCACGATCAACAATGCATCGACAGTAACGTACGACAGTAACGTAATGGCATCATACAATTACAAAAGACACCTGGCAAAAAAATTTGACAGGAAAAAAAATAAATAAATTGGAAACAGCCAAGTAAACAAAACATAAAAGTTATAATAGATAAACTAAATGTGCACTTTTTTTTTTAAACATGATTCCCAATTATTTATATTCACGATTTCTAGTATTTGTACAGTCTTTACATTTTTATTTCAATGTTGTAATTAGCAATTCATTTAATTTTATATTTGAAGCAGATTTGTTACGTGACAGCATTAAAGTTTCTTAAGGGTCAAGATCAAGTTATCTGCATCTCCTGCCCTGCATCAAGCCACTCCCATAATATCTGTCATCACTCAAATTAATGCATCTCCCAGATGTGATAACTGTACAGCATGTGTGTAAGACTCCAATACAATTATAAAGTAATTATTCCATCACAAATAAATCTCTCAATCAAGTGGCTGTGTCTATAGTATTATAGACTACACAACATTGTCACGGGTGTGTGCAGGCAGGAAGACGAATACAGATGAATCAAGTTCAAAACGTAGTTTAATTACAAATACTCTAAAGACAGGCAAACAGGCAATGGCACAACAACTTAACATAACGGTGACCGGACAAAGACTGAGTGAAAAGGGAAGAACTTAAATGGCAAACAGAAACTAGATAATTAACTGGACACAGCTAAACTAAACTAACTAACGAGGGTAACCAAGGAAACAGACAAGTGGCGGGAAAACTAAGACAAAGGAACATGTGACAAGTAAACTGAAAGACAACACAAACTGACAGTCATGTAATGTTACATCCCCTCCCCAGAAGGCGTGGCCTCACGCCGTAAATAGACCAACTGCAGCAGGAGGGAGGGGGCTCAGGTAAAAGGTAGACAGACGACACAGGATACAGGAGGGACCAGGGCAGAGCCGATGGAGGAGAAAGGGCTGACAACTTCAGGGGGCTGACTGACGGAGGCGGAGAAGGTGCAAGTGGAGACCAGGGTATAGCCGTAGAGCCGACGATCCCAGGTGACACTGATGATCCGGCGGGACATGGCGTTGCCAGTGGCTCTGGCGACTGAGGCGCAGGCGGGGATCCAGAAGGCTGCGGTGGAGTCGGAGCAACAGAGGACCAAGATGGAGTGAGGAGCCCAATGGAGCCGGAGGGACGAAGGGACAAGGCAAAGCCAGAGGAGTGCAGTCCCAAGGCGAGGGCAGGCCGACAAACGACCAAGGCAAAACTGGAGGGACGAGGGAGCCCGGCGTAGCTGGTGGATGGATGGGCCACGATGGAACTGAGGGAGGTAAGAGCCAGGGTAGAGCTAATGGACCGACGGGCTGAGGTGGAGTCCTGGTCGTGGAGGCCAGAGGCGGAAACCGTGGATCCACCAGCCATGATGGAGCTGGAGACTGGCAGACCCACGGCGAGCACACCTCACCGATGGTGGACTGAGGGTGAACTGAGGGGCTGACAGGAAGCAGAGGAGGCAGGGATAAGGAATAGACGATGTGAGGAGGTGGGAGAGGGAGGCTGGGTGGGAGTACAGGAAGCCCTGGTAGCTCAGGCAGTTCAGGGGACCATGGTGGCGCCGGCAGCTCAGGGGACCATGGCGCCGCAGGCAGCTGTAGCCCTCTCTGGACTCTGGTCGGGGACAGAAGACGGGACTAGAGACGTCACTGGATTCTTGACGGAGACAGGAGGACTTTCTGGGCACCAAGACATCCCCTCAAATTCAATTAGTACCCCTAGGGGTACCTGTACAGCAGCCATCTTGGCTGAGGCTGTTGGTTCTGGCGTGGCGGCCGTCCTCCTGGCAGCCTCACTGCTCTCCTCTCTGCTCTCGCCGATGGTGAATGGGGAACCGTTGTGGTGGAGTACCCACTCGACGGACTCCTCGAAATTCCCCAGAGGCCCCTCTCCGGGCAGGCACGCCCTGGTCCTCTAATTCAGGCCTGCCCGGAAACACACACAGGCTGGTGTCATTATAATGGACGAGGTGTTGCAGTTCAAGGAAAGCCTGTGTGCTCCTCTAGGGATTGGTTCCCTTGTGAGAGCAGGAGGATCTGGACGGCTGCCTCCAAGGTTTGAGGTCCGGTCATCTGTCACAGGTGTGTGCAGGCAGGAAGACGAATACAGATGAATCAAGTTCAAAACGTAGTTTAATTACAAATACTCTAAAGACATACAAACAGGCAATAGCACAACAACTTAACGTAACGGTGACCGGACAAAGACTGAGTGAAAAGGGAAAAACTTAAATAGCAAACAGAAACGAGATAATTAACTGGACACAGCTGAACTAAACTAACTAAGGAGGGTAACCAAGGAAACAAGTGGCGGGAAAACTAAGACAAAGGAACATATGACAAGAAGTAAACTGAAAGACAACACAAACTGACAGTCATGTGACAATTATAATATTATTTTCAAATGAATTTTTATATTATTATTATTATTATTTAAAATTATTATTGTCCCTGGTTGAGTAAGGAACTCTTGTAATAAAGTATCAGTGGCTGGGACAGATTTTAAGTATCAACTCTAGGGGTTAAAAAAAGATGCAATCTAATCCTGTTTACATGAAAATAAGCCTGCTCTCGAGCAGGTTTAAGGGGATAGTTCACCCAAAAATGAAAATTAGCCCATGATTTACTCGCCCTCAAGTCATCCTAGGTGTATATGACATTCTTTTTTCAGACAAATACAATCAAGAGTTATTTTTAAAAAATGTCATGGCTCTTGGCCATGAATGGCTGTTTCTGTTTTGAAGTCCATAAAAGTCGATCCATCATATAAGTAATCCACACGGCTCCGGGGGGGTTAATAAAGGCCTTCTGAAGCGAAGCGATGCGTTTGTGTAAAAAAAAATCCATATTTAAAACTTTACAAACTGTAATCTCTAACTTCCGCTAACAGTCGTACATGCGTTCACGAGAGACTGGTGTTCCAGCGTATGACGTAGGACGAAGGTGTACCGTAAGTTACTGTGACGAACGCGAAAACGCAGAGGATAGAGAAAAACAAAACTTGGTTCTCGCGAGAGCTGGCATATTCTCACCGGAGCATCCTACGTCATACGCTGGAACGCCAGTCTCTTGTGAACGCGCGTACGACAGTTAGCCCCCGGAGCCATGTGGATTACTTTTATGATGGATAGATGCACTTTTATGGACTTCAAAACAGAAACAGACATTCACTGCCATTATAAAGCTTGGAAGAGCCAGGACATTTTTTAACATAACTCTGATTGTATTCGTCTGAAAGAAAAATGTCATATAGACCTAGGATGACTTGAGGGTGAGTAGATCATGGGATAATTTTAATTTTTAGGTGAACTATCCCTTTAAGCTTACGGATCTGTTGCTATGACAGCAAGTCCAGGATGAGCGAAGGATGACCAAACAATCCAAGATCATGCCAAATCGTCAACAATCAAATCCAGCTAACTGAGTTAGCGACGAACAAAGAATGGTTCCTGTTCTCGTCCAATAGTGTCAGTGCATTCAAGATAATAATTTAGCAGAATATTATAGCTGAATTGCAGAGCTAGTGCATACATATCCACGTCGCTATGATCAGATGTTTTCTTAACTGCTATTTTCTCACCGGTGTTGTTTTAGCTGTGTGTTTATTTTGTTATTGAGAGAAAAGAGCGCAGCACATATTTACATATTCACCTAAACGGCGCTCGCAGTTTAGGCACTAGCCAAGGAAGTGTTTAAAATCAGCTATTGCAATGACTTGGAAAAAGACTGGGGATATTTTCCAGCAAATGTTTCAAGAGGGACATTCGCCTTGCCCCTAGCCACATTGCTGATTGGTGAGCACTCAGCCTCCCCCTGCTGTTATTTTCACTTGCACAGGTCGGTTGAGGTTAATGAATAAGAGCACAGACATTTTCCTGAGGGCAACACACACTTCTCTAATGGACCTAAACAACTACACCAAACTTCACAGCGGTGTAAGTTACAAATAATATCTCCTACTACCCAATGCTCTTGACGGTCCGACCCTCCCTCAGCTCCTCCCACACAGAGCCCTGTGAATAGCATTAAAAATGTATCACTTTCTAACACGACCAGGCTCTCAGAGCTTCTGCGGTCTTAATATAAGCTCCGGCAGGCGGTGGATATTTGCAGGCAGCTGATTGGGATGGAATTTGAATTGGAGCGTCTCAGGCGGCATTACAGGTTTGGAGCCGTGATGGTACACTCGATTTGCCTGAGCAATCTTTCATTAGTGTTTGGACGCAAGTGAAGACGAATGTTAGCTTCCCAGAACCCCTCCTGTCCACTTTTCATTTTGACTGCTGATGAATGGATATTCACATTGCTTCAGAGAGAATAAATACAAGCCGTTCATATTCATAAGCAAAGCACAACACAGCAGTATTTTAAAGGAGGAAAAGTATTTGGGGGGATATCTGTTAAAATTTAATGTGCAAAATGGAATGGAAAAGCTGTCTTGTTCTTTTATTAGATCTTGCTTAGTGTGACTGATAAAGTCTAGACATGAAGTAACAGCACTAGCATCGGCCCTTTGGAGGCAGCTGCTGAGATGCCTTTAGTTATCACTCTAAATCGTTACTATCTGTCAGTCTAACCACAGACGCTGAGCTAATTATACTGTTGCCTGTTAGCAGGTGAAGTACCAGACTAAAGATGCAGTCTTGCTCTCAATAAGAAAATTTGAGCTTTGGTTGACCTTTTGATTTTGGCTTGACATACTGTAATATGTATTCAATGTGTATGTATGTATATGTGTATGTTATTATTAGGAAATTTGGGAGGAATTGTCATACAGATTTCATGCAGATTGCAATTTAATGATTTTGCCTTGATTGATTTAATTTACAGTGGGAGCCATATCATATAGTAAAATGCATTTGATTTAATTTACCGTTATAGTTACACTTTATTATGATGGTCTACTTTAGACATTCTACTAACTATAACTAATTTTGCAACTACATGTCAACTAACTCTCATTAGAATATCAGTAGACTGTAGTAAACTGTTAAGGTGATGATACACGGGGCAACATTTTGAGCAATGTTGCCGTCAACGGGTAACCAGGTGAGACACAGAGGGCAATGGACTGGTATTCTTAAGGTGATGATACACGGGGCAATTGTTTTACCCAAGCAACATCGCTCAAAAAGTTGCCCCGTGTGTCATCACCTTCAGGTTAGGGTTAGGTGTTAGGGTTCAGGTTAGTTTTAGTCAGTAGCATGTCTGTTAGGGGACCATCAAAATAAAGTGTTAGCAGATATTAAGTCTTCTAATACTCTAATGAGAGTTAGTTGACATGTAGTTGCAAAGTTACTTATAGTTAGTAGAATAGTGTTACCATTATTATTTATTTATTCATTTACAGGAGCAATTCACGATTCATGTATTGCATCAGTATTACCCAAAAGCTATTTCTAGTCCCTATAGGCGGTAGTCAAAAATTACACTATGCACACAAAATAGATCCCCTTTACGGCTTTAAGGACAGATTGCACAAGGGTAGATATCAAGAATTATAATATTTAGCATTGTTATGCATATTTTTGCATACATAATTTTGGCCACACTTTAGAGTCCAATTCTCATTATTAACTAACTATTAACTGCAACTTTTGCCTCTATAAACTCCTAATTAATAGTTAGTAGGGTAGTTGTTAAGTATTATGTAGGCTTAAAGGATGTAGAATATGGTCATGTAGAATAAGGCATTAATATGTGCTTTATAAGTACTAATAAACAGCAATAATATCCAAGTATGCATGCTAATAATCAGCTAGTTAATACTGAGAATTGAGTCCTAAACTAAAGTGTTACCATAATTTTTTATACATTATATACATTTATTTGGCCACACTTTAGATTAGGGTGCAATTCTCATTATTAGCTAACTATTAATAACTACAACTTTTGCCTCTATAAACATCTAATTACTGCTTATTAATAGTTAATAAGGTTATTGTTAAGTTTAGGTATTGGGTAGGATTAAGGGATGTACAATATGGTCATGCAGAATAAGGCATTAATTGCTTGCTCTTGTCTCTGTTTGGTCCCCACCCCTCTTATAATCTGATTATTGTTTTATTGGACCCACCTGTTTCCCTCCTGATTTGTGCCCTTTATAGTCTCCTTGTGTTTGCAGTCTTGTGTCGGATAGTTGTCGTTGTCTCCTGTTTTCCCCGTTGTGCTTCATGTTCTGTTCCAGTCAATTTGGTATTTCAAGTTTGATTTTCCCCCTCATGGGTTTTTATTTTGTGTTTTTGTTTATTATTTTGTCAATAAAATCCACCTCTCTGCAATTGAGCTCCCATTTTTCCTTTGCGCAACGTGACAGAACGATCCGACCATTATGAGGACTCAGCGGAGGAAGGAGTCAGGGCAGAAAGTCACCTGTCCTCGATTTGAGCACATGCTCAGATTTAAGACATTGGTCTCTCTCCGTCAACACGGGACGGAGATCAGAGAGTTCGCCCTGAGGTTCAGCAGTGCGGCAGAGGGTTTGGAGCTCAATGAGGCGGCTCGGAAGGACCTCTTTAATTATGCCCTCGATGAGCCTGTTGACTGGGTGGTCATGAGGGAGTTGGACATGATGGGTTTTGAGGGGATGGTGGATTTCTTCGCTCGCTAGCAGGAGAAGGCTGCCAGGGAGGCAGTAACTCCTCCTAAAGTGGCCGGTGAGGTGGTGAAACCTCCAGATGCGGAGATGAATGCTGCAGCGGTCCCTGAGGCGGGTGATGATGCCGCAGCACCCTCGGAGGTGGCCAGCATCACCGTCTCACCGGCGTAAGCGGGGGAGGAGAAGAAAAGCTTTCTCGGTGTGCGCAGGTCCGGCGGTCCCAGGTCCGGTGGTCCCAAGTCTGGTGGTTCCAAGTCCGGTGGTCCCGGAGGATCTGACTGCAGTGACTTCTAGTCTGATGGTCCAGGAGGACCCGACAGCAGTTACTCCTGACCCAGAGACTGTCCCGGAGCCCGCTGCCGTTCCAGACGCGCCGCCCAGGCTTCTTACTCTACCCACGCCACCCAGGCGTCTTGCTCTGCCTGCGCCGCCCAGGCGCCTTGAGGTCCTGAGTCCGGTGGTCCCCAGTCCGGTGGTCCCGAAACGGAGGAGGAGAATAAAGGCTCTCTCCGTGACAGTTCTGGTGGTTCCAGTTCCGGTGGTCCCAGTTCCGGTGGTCCCAGTTCTGGTGGTCCCGAGTCTGGAGGTTCCGAGTCCGGTGGTTCCGAGTCCGGTGGTCCCAGTTCCGGTGGTCCCGAGTCCGGCGGTCCCTGTTCCGGCGGTCCCAGTTCCAGTGGTCCCGAGTCCGGTGGTCCCAGTTCCGATGGTCCCGAGTCTGGTGGTCCCGAGTCCGGCGGTCCTGGTTCCGGTGGTCCCGGTTCTGGTGGTCCCAGTTCCGGTGGTCCCGAGTCCAGAGAGGGTTCCGTTCCGTGCACTGAGTCCTGAGAGGGCTCTGCTGCCCGTGTCAGTCCAGAGAGGACTTTGCTCCCTGAACTTTGTGGGCTGCCCTGGCCTCCTGAACTGTGTGGGCCGCCCTGGCCTCCTGAACTGTGTGGGCCGCACTGGCCTCATGAACTTTCTGTCCCACCCTGGTCTGTCCCTCCCGTCTTGTCCCTCCTGTCCCGCCCTGGTCTGTCCCTCCCGTCCCCCCTGGTCTGTCCCTCCCGTCCCGCCCTCGTCTCTAGTGGAGCGTCCGCTCCGTTGGGGGGGGGTAATGTCACATGTCTGTCCTGTCTCGTGTAGCACATGTGGTGTTTTGTTATTTTGGGCCATGTGCTCTTGTCTCTGTTTGGTCCCCACCCCTCTTGTAATCTGATTATTGTTTGATTGGACCCACCTGTTTCCCTCCTGATCTGTGCCCTTTATAGGCTCCTTGTGTTTGCAGTCTTGTGTCGGATCGTTGTCGTTGTCTCCTGTTTTCCCCGTTGTGCTTCATGTTCTGTTCCAGTCATAATGATAGTGCTTACATAATGTACTACTGCACAAGAAAAAAGAAAAATACAAAGGGCATTTTATGGCATTTTATTCACTTAAAATTCCATTTGGATGGTAACATGATTGAAATTTGAAGTGCACAATAATTTCAAATCATTTGTATCCTGCATGTATTCATCATGGATTAGGAAATCTCAAGCATTGCAATAAGTTCAACTAAAAGATTTCCATCTTACTTTCATTAGCTGTGGGAAACATTAATAATCAATGTAAGTACATTTTCATACTGAACAGTATTGACAGGAAATAGATTGATCTAATTAAAATGAATAACTTTAGTCAATATTTGTATGAGCTATACGTTCTTTTCTGCTTATTTAAGAGTTGAATTAGCTACATTGCCATTCAAAAGTTTTTGATCTGTAAGATTTTTAATGTTTTTAGAAGAAGACATTAAATGCTCACCAAGGCTGAATTTATTTTATTAAAAATACCACAAAAAAAAAAACAGTAATATTGTGAAATATTATTAAAATGTAAAATAACTGTTTTCTATTTGAATATATTTAGGGCCCGAGCACCGAAGGTGTGAGGACCCTATTGGAATTGCTGAGCCTATTATTATTCTTCTCCCAAATGAATCGCATTTTTGATGGCCTAAACATGCTCGAAAACTCATGAAACTTTGCACACGCGTCAAAAGTGGTGAAAATTTACGTCTGATATGGGTTTCAGAATTAGGTGTGGCAAAATGGCTCGATAGCGCCACCTACAACATTTCAACGAAGTGCCCCTCCCGCTACGTTT
Organism: Coreius guichenoti; assembly: GCA_039654105.1. Lineage (NCBI taxonomy): Eukaryota > Metazoa > Chordata > Actinopteri > Cypriniformes > Gobionidae > Coreius > Coreius guichenoti. The sequence goes on along the minus strand of CM077180.1, from coordinate 29,760,730 downwards.
CACGAACAGGTATGAAATTCGGGAGACACATGTAACAGCCCAATACCTACAAAAAAGTCTCCTGGTACGAAATCTGAAAACCAACAGGAAGTGAGATATTTTGAATTTTCTTTGCAAAATTGTTGCAAATTTTGCCATTTCCAGAAGTTGTACTTTAACGAACTCTTCCTAGAGATTTAATCAGATCAACATCATATTTGCACAGTCTAATCTAAAGGCCTTTGCGATGTTAAATTGCGAAGATCTTGAGTTTTCCCTGAAGGGCGTGTCCGTGGCGGCCTCACAAAGTTCGATGTTTTGCCATAAAACAGGAAGTTGTTGTAACTCGGTCATACAATTTCCGATCTGCCCCAAACTTCACATGTATTATTAGAGTCCTGGCCCGAAGACATCTACACGCCAATATTCAGTTACAGTCATAGTGCCACCTGTGGGCAACAGGAAAGACCATGTTTTACACTGTGATGAGTATCCTCATTGAGATTTAACCAGAACAACATCATATTTGGTCAGTCTAATCTTAAGGTCTTGGTGATTTTAAATTGTGAAGATCTTGAGTTTTCGCTGAAGGGCGTGTCCGTGGCGGCCTGTCAAAGTCTGATGTTTCGCCATGACACAGGAAGCTGTTGTAAGTCAGCCATACAATGTCCGATACGCCCCAAACTTCACATGTTTGATAAGAGTCCTGGCCTGAAGACATCTACATGCCAATATTAGTTAGTCATAGTGCCACCTGCTGGCAACAGGAAATGGCATGCTTTACACTGTAATTCCCTCCCAGAAACACATTGAAATATGCCATCAAGTCCCAAACATGCTAGAAACACATTAAATCATGCAACACTTGGCTAAGTGCTAATGTATGCGATTTACGCCACAAAACAGGAAGTTGTTGTAACTCAGGCATACAGTGTCTGATCTGCCCCAAACTTCACGTTTGATAATAGTCCAGGCCTGAAGACATCTACATGCCAACATTCGGTTATAGTCAAAGCGCCACCTGCTGGCAGCAGGAAGTGTGGCACATTGAAGTGACTTTGCCATATTTCTCCTATATTTACCCACTTAAATGCATGTCGCCCACTATTCGCTGTTTTCCTGAGGCCACCAGGTGGCGGTGCTCCCGGGTGCGAGGGCCCTTTCATCGCTGCTTGCAGCTTTAATTTAAAATGTAATTTATTTCTGTGATGCAAAGCTGAATTTTCAGCATCACTACTCCAGTCTTCAGTGTCACATGATCCTTCAGAAATAATTCTAATATGATGATTTGCTGCTCACGAAACATTTATGATTATTATCAATGTTGAAAACAGTTGTGTAAAACATTTGTTTTAGGATTCTTTGATGAATAGAAAGTCAAAAGAACAGTATTTATCAGAAATAGGAAGCTTTTGCAACAATGTACTACCGTTCAAATGTTTTGGGTCAGTAAGAATTTTTTTTTTTTTTTTTTTTTTGGGGAAAGAACAAAGAAATGAATACATTTATTCAGCAAAGATGCATTAAATTGATCAAAAGTGACAGTAAAGACATTTATAATGTAACAAAAGATTCTATTTAAAATAAATTCTGTTCTTTTGAACTTTCTATTCATCAAAGAATCCTGAAAAAAATGTTTTACACGACTGTTTTCAACATTGATAATAATCATAAATGTTTCTTGATCAGCAAATCATCATATTAGAATTATTTCTGAAGGATCATGTGACACTGAAGACTGGAGTAGTGATGCTGAAAATTCATCTTTGCATCAGAGAAATAAATTACATTTTAAAATATATTCAAATAGAAAACAGTTATTTTACATTTTAATAATATTTCACAATATTACTGTTTTTTTTTTAATAAAATAAATTCAGCCTTGGTGAGCATAAGAGACTTCTTCTAAAAACATTAAAAATATACCGATCAAAAACCTTTGAATGGCAGTGTATATGCAAGGTTCAACTACTTGTGTACCACACATGTGAGTGGCTGTTAAGTGGCTGCAAAAATGTATTTCTTTATTGATGACCATTCAAAATTAGCCATGTTTTATCAGTGCCTGATTCTTGATTATTTTTAAAGTATTAATTTGACTTTTTATTTGACTTCCTAGCCAAGCAAGAGCCACTAAAATGGTTTGGAAAGGTAACAGATAACTTTCTCCAGGCATTATTGACCTACTTGGTTGTTACATATCAGACTGGTTTCTTATGAACTTCCTTTTATGTTCACATAGATAGCTGTACATGTAGATAGTGGACACAGTGTAAGCTCATTAGGTTTTGTGACAGACTTTTCATCAAATGTTATTTACCTCTAAATGGTTGCATCATTAACAGGGTCAGGGTTTCTGTGTTTAGAGAGTTTTAATGGCTGTTTATGGGGTGGTGGATGTCATCATTATTGTTCCTGCTCTCGGTCAGTTGCGGGTGATTTAATTAGTGTGTCTATTGTGATTCTGGGCAGAGAGCTTGCATATTAATGCTCTCATCGATGGACACACACAGCTCTGCGAGGAAACATAATGGTGCAGGGGCTAAATGTGGCCATGCAGGGTTGATTGCCGCTAATTTGTTTCTCCTCTATGGTGATGGCTGCGCTGACAAAAAAACGTAAGACACAACACAATGTCTGTCCACGACGTGGTCACTTGACAAACAGGATATACTTTGATCACTTCCTTTGCTTTTGTGGCAACTCTTGTGAGACAGGAAACGTGTCCGTGAATTTCTCAGCTATTATGAGTTCTGTCTCATCTAACCTATCAACATGCCCACTGCAATTTACATCTTCTTCTTAGCAACCTAACACCCACCTCCCTTGGATAACATTAGAGGGTTGTAAAATTGTATGAGCGTGCATTCTGCTATGCCACTGTCAATACATGTTAGCTGGATAACAATAGGACTCAAGCCATTAGTGTCTCTAAGGACTATTTTTCAAATCGCATTTCAAAGCACATGCACTTTATTACAGTAATGTTGAAGAGAAAGGATATCCCTCAGCGGCACAATGGGATATAAATGCATGATGAATCCCTTCGTCTGCATGTGACAAAATCCTGTTGTTAGACTACAAAACTTTCGGCACTGATTTAATTTGCCAAGACATAAGTCCTGTGTTGGACTGGATTGCATAATGATGTTTGTGCAATTTGCCACGCGAGTGTGAATGGCTGGTTGTAGCAAGGGAGAGCTAATAAATTTAAAAGATTGCTCTTTAAATGTTGGGCGGAAGCTGAGCATGAAATCCCACCGATGAATTGTTCATGACGTGGTTCGATAATGTGGAGGCATGGAAGAAGCAGGGAGACCCAAAGTGCTCCTGCAGGAATACAGATGAATGAGAGGTAGAGCACAAGACTGTCACAGGGTTCAGAGCAGACGTTAGCTTCAGCTAATGTTCCCCTATCTTCTTTCTTCTCTCCTCCCATTCTTTTTTTCTCATTGGTTGTAATTCGCTTTGTCTTCTAATGCATATAAATGTTTTACCCAGGGTCTAAAACTAATTTTTTGCCACACCTTCCAATGGCCGGTGACTTAAGAAAACGTACCATAAATATTTTTTACCGGCCATGCAAAAACAGGCAGTTATGACACCAAAATTTTAGATACTAGTGAAAATTCACTAGTATCTCTACTAATTCTCTATTCCAATTTCGATACCACAGCTAAAACTAGCCTAATTAATATAAATGTAAAACATTATTAAAGACAAATAAACAGTCAGTAATAGCACAAACAAATGCAACAGAACAAAGGTACAAATGAAATAAACTTAAAATAAATCAAATGTAAAATAGCCTTCACTGTACAGTATAAATGAACATATATTAATCCTCTTTAAAGTTAAACTCTAAAAAGTTATTCAGACCACAGCAGTGAGTGATTTTCAACAAGATTATTAGGCTGCTGTCCCTTTAAGACCTGCACGAATCCAATATAGGTTACTGATACTGTACACATGCATTTTTTTCTCAACTATTTATGTTCACTTAAGACATAATCGGCTATGTTTACTAGGATACTTTGTGTGAATTTGTTCTTCCAAGCGCAAGAAGACATGAAGGAGAGCTCAGTTCAGTATTCGCATGCTGTCGCATGCAGTATTCGCACGGATGTTTGCGCGCAGAAAACTCCCCACAGCGCGTGAGAAACATATTGAGTTCCCTTTCTCGTCTTCTTGATCTTGAATATTTTAATTGGAAAAGCTTAAACTTTCGTGACGATGCAGTACTGGCCTGTCAACTGTTCCGAGCATTGTTCATGTTCTCACAACATTGCATTGTTAGAATTCATAAAAATGTTACCGGCCAATGCCGATTGACACCGTTTCATATACTCGCCAACGCAGTTTTCTTTTTACTCGCATTTGGCGCTTGGCAAGTGTTAATTTTAGGCCCTGGTTTTACCACTTGTATTGACTTTGTCTTAACCATTTATTTGAAGCACCGTAAACACCTTTTATTTTATCACATGTATATTTTATACAACTCTTAAACAAAATTTATCTGATCTTCAATATTGGACTCAAAGCCTCATGTTTCTTTGAATTTATTTCAATTAATTTTTTTCCACTAGGCACGCAGATACCTTTTTTTTTATTCATTTTGAATTGACACACCCAACTTACATAATATATTATTTATATATTTTTAGCTCAGAACAAGTTTATTTCTCAGTTTTTTTCTATCATTCTCTCCTATGTTATAACTGTCTTTTTTCAGTATCTGCCCAATATTTCCTTGTCATCAGCTGTTCATTTGTAAATTATGAGGTTGCCTACATGTCTGGCAATCTTCTGGACTTTGCAGTTGCTTATGAGGTTTTTGGGAGTTTGGACACAGTTTTGTTGATCATGGTGGCTTGTAGTGTAGATTGGGTTCAGATAAAAGTGATATGGCAAGTTATTGAAAACATTATTGTTATTCCTAATTTTCATTAAACATACTGGTCATAGCATACATTTCTTTCAAAGTTGTATGCGGTGGCAGATTCACTAAAATACTGTAGTTATTGGATCTGGATCTGGGCTACATTTCTCAAAAGCATCGTAAGCCTAAGTAGATTGTAGAACCATTGGCACCAATGGTCTCTACGGTCAACTTGGCTCACGATTCTTTTGAGAAATGGAGCCCTGGCTTGTTGCTGCACAAATTAAGCGTCTGTTTTCTACTCTGATTTCCTTCTAGCTTGTCCTTCTGCAAGTATTATGCCTCCAAACAGTCATTTATACATTTATTTTTACCTAGTTTGCCCCTTTTTTTCCTCGTCTTCTCTTCTGTTGGCATGGGCACATCTGTGTGTGTAGAGCAATTAATGAGTTAGTGTGACATTTGATGCAGGTGCTTGTCCTTATCCTAACTCTAATGAGCGGACACCCTTTGTCGGAGAAAGGCCCATGACCTGCTCAACCCGACTGCACCCCACAGCTGCCAGCGTACACCAGACGACGATTACCAAACAAGAGTTTACGTGGAATAACATTAACCATGCTTCCTCCCTGACTTTGCAAAGTAAGGTGTGAGAGAGGAAGAGTGAAAACATGTGGATGGTGATGCTCAGCCATAATGATATTGGCAGACAGCAGGGAGAGATCTATAAATCTTATATGGAAGAGCATCTAAACATTCTGTGTCCAGATCCAAACACTAAGCTCATTAACTTTATTGCACATTATCATAGCACAGCAACAATATCTGTCTAATTTGTATCATTGCTGTAAATTGAAAGCAATTACAAACTGTAAATGTAATTTTCCAGCTGTGAAATAAGACATTGGATGATGAACTGTGACTTGCGTGAGTAATGAAATATTCATAGTACTTAGCTGTTATTTCCCATATCGCATTCAAAGTTGACAGCAGTGTGTTCTTTATAATTAATCAAACATATCCAATAAAAGTTATAGGTTACAGGTACGAAGTATTGCTCCTGTGTCTAACAAATGCTTAATGTTTAGCAGTGCATATACTGTATTTAGCCAAGGACATGGTCTTGGTTTCAAATCAAAGCATTCAATGTAAAGTCTAGTCAAAACTTGAAAAATGAAGAAAACAACAGATTAAATGAGCAGTTCAACTAAAATATATATTTTAAATCTGTTAAAGGGATAGTTCACCAAAAATTGAAAATTATCCCATGATCTACTCCCCCTGAAGTCATCCTAGGTGTATATGACATTCTTCTTTCAGACGAATACAATCGGAGTTATATTAAAAAAAGTCCTGGCTCTTCCAAGCTTTATAATTGCAGTGAATGGCTGTTTCTGTTTTGAAGTCCATAAAAGTGCATCTATCCATCATAAAAGTAATCCACACAGCTCCGGGGGGTTAATAAAGGCCTTCTAAAGTGAAGCGATGCGTTTGTGTTAGAAAAATATCCATATTTAAAACTTTATAAACTGTAATCTCTAACTTCCGCTAACTGTTGTACGCGCGTTCACGAGAGACTGGCGTTCCAGCGTATGACGTAGGACGCTCCGGTGAGAATATGCTAGTTCTCGCGAGAACCAAGTTTTGTTTTGCTCTATCCTCTGTGCTTCTGCGTTCGTCACCGGAACTTACGCTCATGAACTTGCGTACGACAGTTAGCATAAGTTAGAGATTACAGTTTGTAAAGTTTTAAATATTTTTCTTACGCATCGCTTCGCTTCAGAAGGCCTTTATTAACCCCCCGGAGCCGTGTGGAGCACTTTTATGATGGATAGATGCACTTTTATGGACTTTATGGCCATTCACTGCCATTATAAAGCTTGGAAGAGCCAGGACATTTTTTAATATAACTCTGATTGTATTTATCTGAAAGAAGAATGTCATATACACCTAGGATGACTTGAGGGTGAGTAAATGATGGGCTAATTTTCATTTTTGGGTGAACTATCCCTTTAAGGATATTTATAGAAGAATGTCTAAGCTGCTTTTATACATATAATTCTGTACATATAAAACATGGTGTTATCCTTTTCTTGTTGCATGTACATTGTAAAGCATCCTTGAGCACTGGAAAGGCGCTATATAAAACTTATATTTATTATCATAATTTTTATATTATTTATATAACTATAAACTTATTATTATTATTAATGAAAGTGAATGGTGACTATAGATGAATGTTTCAAGCAAGATTTTCAAGGTGTAGGGCCTTGCAGCAAATCAGGCAGGGATGACGTGATCGGAACTATGCCGAAACATTGCAAAGAGGAGAATCCCACGAGAGGCCAGAGTCAACACTGACCACACCCTTAAGAAAAATGGTTCTAAACCATACCAAATTAGGGTTATTTGGCTTGTAACAATAGCAGAACCCTTTTTGGTGCTAAATAGAAAGGTTCCATAAAGAACCATGCTTTAACGGTGTTATATAGGTGTTATAAATAACCTTTTCGACAATAGTTTATTTTCATTAATATTAGTATATTAATATCTTCATATTATTAATATTAGGATTATTAATATTATTTTTATATATTATTTATTAATATTGTTTTTTTGTTTTTTTTTATCTGCCTGGTCTTTTGCCTTTTGCTTCTATTTGGGTTTTACTTTCTTTTTTTTCTTTTTTTTAAACAGCATGTTGTGTCAATTAGGTACTTTTATTTTGATTGACATGTAAAATTGTAGCAAAAAATTACAGTGCTTTAACAACAGTTGTTAGCTGAATACATTAGCTGAATACATAAATAACAATTGACATTGAACATGATATAAATGTAACGAAGACCAAGTTCCAGTGAAATATCTTCACAATCCTCTATTTACGTCCTTCATTATGTGTGTATTCTAAGTGGCAGTTTCTCTCTGCAGATGATGAGGTTATGGTACATGACAGCATCTGAAATACACAAGTGAGTTTAGAGTTACAGTGTGTCTCTTCCATTTAGTTATGTAAAAACTAGTATGTGAGCCCTTTTGTTAAAAGGAAAAAGTGATAGAAAGTCATGGGATAGCTGTATTTTTGTGACTGGGTATATTTAGGCAAGTAAGAATTAAAAAAAATCATTCATATAAATTCAATATCTCTGTTACTTATAGAGAAGAGAAGATGAGTATCTCTAACTGAACAGAGCTGCTCACACTTACATGCTCTGTTAAACTAAAAAAGAGAAAAAGACATGATTGATAGGAAACCAGTTATAATTTTTAAAGTTATAATTTATAGACATTTTAAGAAAGAAATCATTTACCTGTTGAGAGTGTGTTGATGTCTGTGTAGTTGTATAGCTGAGCTCCAGAAAATCAGTAATGAGGTGGCTTGGACAGTTACAGATTGAAAAACGAAAAATGCATGAATAAAGAATCCTAAACTCTAACACAAAGAACCATTTCAGCATATAAAGGGTTCTTCAGGATGATATGGTTCTAAATAGAACTGTTACTACGTGTAAAGAACCTTTAAAGAACCATCTTTTTTTAGAGTGTATGATGATGTCAACTTTAGGCAGGTTTTTTTTTTTTTTGTATTTGTCTTGTGTTATGCGAAAATTCAGCTTTGCTATCACAAGAATAAATTACATTTAAAAATATATTAAAATAGAAAAGAGTTATTTTAAATTGTAATAATATTTCATAATATTACTGTTTCTTTTTCTGTATTTTTAAACATCAAATAAATGCAACCTTGGTGAGCATAAGAGACTTATCATAAAAAAACTCAAAATTTTGAAGTAGTGTACATTATATCAAATCTACGAATGAATAAATGATGTTTAGTAAGCTGCATGGCTAACATTTGGTAGAATTGCTACATGCAAAAGTCTCATCTTAGAGGATGTGTTCAACTGCTTGTGATTAATTGCATAAATCACCCACGATACATCTTGAAGTCCACACACAATTTAAATGTATTCTTTTCGTAAATCAAGGCCCTAATGTGGTACTGTCTGCGTTACTTCTAGACAGCATGTAAGATACCAAGGCATATGACACTGTTAATTCTTGCACAAATGGGAATCTTTATTTTGATGCACACTCAGTGAAGAAGGCATTTAGGAAATGAGATGGGAGATTGAAAATGTCATGCTCATATTTAAGTGTAAGCACACCTGAGGGGGTTGTGCCCACTCGAGCGCAGTTGGACTGACAGAAGTGGTCAGAGGTTGGCTAAGGCAACATGATAAAAAAGGGTTTTTGTGATACTCTTCTCCATTGCAGTTGTTATATTCTTCAAAGACTGACAAAATATGCAAATTAAAGCAACCTATTTTTTTCTTCCCGAATCATGTGATGCCTAATGCATTTAATCAATGTCATTTTATGATTTTCTATTTCATATTTTATTTAAAAAATAAATCTGGCAGTTAAATATTGTGGTGGCTCTCAGTTAAAATGTTTCTCTGCCATGAAAATTAAAAATCGTGACAAATTTAGATGTTTCACAGAGTTGTAAGAGTCGTAAACGTTACCTTGGCTGACACTATATGCTGCTATCAGAATGATATGATGTTGATCATACTTGACTCACTGTCTTTTTGTCATTTTGTTGTTTTTGTGAAGAATGAACCCCTCCTTCATCTCTTCGGCTACAGAAAATGCTTTCATAATGGAGGGTTGTCAGACCAAGCTTTCACTCATATTGAAATTCTCACAGCTCCTTTCCTTTGCTCCCCCCTCCAACTTTCCACTTCATCTCTCAGAAGACAGAAGTGCTTTTCAGCCACGCTTAATGTCAATCAAGCTAATGTTTAAAACTGTAGATTATTGTGATAAACTGCTCAAAGAGGAAATCCTTTAAAAGAGATTTGGATTCAGGGAGAGAAGATTATGCAATGTGATGACATCACAAAGTTTATGACCTCTTGGTGCACAGACAGCTCATTTGTTGAACTCATTGTCAAACATAAAGTTGCTTTCACACAGGATGCATGAACAGCTGGAGAGTGAAACAATTCCTAATATTAGTAAAAAGAAATTAAAATAACTTAATTGAAACGTTTTTGTTTTATGGCAATGAGTCTCATGTCATCTTTCTTTCTCTCTCACTCTCTTTTTCACTCTCTCTCTCTCTCTCTGCAGTTAAACCGACAGTCATTGATGTTGATATCTTCGTAAATAGTATTGGACCTGTGTCATCAATAAATATGGTGAGTGAATGCATGTCCCTAAAGCTGTGCTATTTTTGGTCATTATGAAGGTCGTTTTGATGATTTTAAAGGTAGTTCACCCCAAAAATTTAATTCTGTCGTTATTTACTCACCCATCTCTTATATTATATTATATTATATTTAGTGCTGTCAAATCGATTAATCGCGATTAATCGCATCCAAAATAAAAGTTTGTGTTTACATAATATATGTGTGTGTACTGTGTATAATTATGATGCATATTTGAATACACACACATACATGTATATATATTTATATCATTTATATTATATATAAATATTTTATATATAAATATAAAAAAATTCTTAAATATATACATGCATTTGTGTGTATTTATATATACACAAACGCATGTTAACAGTACACACACATATATTATGTAAACACAAACTTTTGTTTTGGATGCGATTAATCGCGATTAATCGCGATTAATCGATTTGACAGCGCTTATTATATTATATTATATTATTCTGTCGAACACAAACAGAATTTTTGAAGAATCTGCAGCTATTTTCCATAAAACAGCCTAAATAATGAGAGAATTTTCATTTTGGTGTGAACTTTTATTCCTTCAGTGTCTCCTTTTCTCTATTTCTCAGTCACTCTCACATTCTCTCTTTCACACATTCAACAGTTACACTTCAGTCCCATAGGTGACACATGGCTGTAGGTTTGAGTTGAAAGCAGGGCCACTAGCAATCCCTCTGAGATGTGAGTCCAATGCTTAAGCTTCATCTCCCCTGAGGTACGGAAAAGCTTCAGGGGAAAGACAGAGGAAGAAAAAGTATGAGACAGAAAGAAAATATAAAGACTTAAACTGAGACATAGGAAGCGGCAGTGGATAGGAGTATCTCAGTTTTTTTTGCAGAGTAGTTGCCACTTGATATAATAGTTGATCATAAAAATTCATCGACTGGATCTACTGTTATAAAAAATTAAATAAAGCAGCCGGTTCTTCCATATTTATGTGCGCTTCGATAGATATCATATGTAAATGTGGACGACAGTGACAGATCTCTTCAAATGGATGTTAAATTCCTCTGGAGTTCAATTCTGTCTTTGGCTCCCAATACATCAGATTCATCCTTGGAAATCTGAGTGTGTATTCACTTCCAATTATTATAGTCCAGGGCTCAGAGAGTGAGAGAGAATGGTTGGATAATAAGTAGTGCCCAAACAAGCACCTGAAAAAACATCAGCTATCGATCGATGTCACCTAACAGTGTGTTAAGGGCTGTTTTAAAGCCTTAAGGGAGATGTTTCTTAGAATTCACAGCAGACAAGAATATTCAAGAATGTTGACAGTTTTCAAGGTCTTAATGTTACGTTTAAGTTTGGAACACTGACATACTCTTTAGACTTGCATGTGAATGAACAGAGGTTGTGACCTCCGCAACGAACCAGTCATGCATATTCACATGATTTATTTGCATATTCAGCCAAAAGAAGTAACAAAAATGTTTCATTTTTCAGAGGAATTTGGCATTCACAGCTGTATGAATGGAAGTCAGTTAACATGAAATAACTATCTTCCTATCTTTTCATTTTGGTTTATTGCGTGAGTTGTCAGAATGCAAAAGGAGTGCGAGAAACATTTAAATATGCTTACATTAATATATTATCTCATGCTCTGCGACACCGTGTCTCTCCATCTCCCAATATCTAATTTATTGTCGGTGACAATTTCATTCTCTTGGAATGCTGCACACACAATAACATTGTCTGGCAGGTTATTTGCACATCTGTGATAGGACTAGCTCAGCCAACAAAGCGGATTGCATTTTTTTCTGTTGCTGGACTGTACACCATCCACCTTAGTAAATAAAAACTGTTTTACACAACAAAAAGAGGATAATGATAATGTATTGTCAAAGTATATATTAAAGGCAGTATATGTTGTTGCCTGTTTGTCATACTTGTAGTGGAGATCTTAATGAGATCTTATAATGTTTAGGACTCAAAAAAAAACACCCTCACCAAGGCATACGTACTCTCGTCATGCTTCATTCCTGCTGTTTGTGCTTTCCTTTGTTGGGCCACTGCCGTATTAGATAGTGTGGAAACTCTAGAAAATGAATAAACACCTACGCAGAAGTCACAGCAGTGATTCCAGTGGGAGGGTTTTGGTTGTGCTGTGGAACTGAATCGCTAAATGCACTTCAAGTGCGTCATCGTGCTGCATTGGTCGGGTGTGACGTACAGGGACATAGCAACCATTGTATCCTTCCACAACAGTTTTTAGATTTTTGAGGTAAAATAATCATTATATAAAAAAACAAAAAAAAACAATTGTTGTCAACCATGTAAAACAACTGAATAAAGACCAAGCAATTGCCAACAGGTTGCACAGAAAGTTGCTCTAACAAATGTGCAAGCAGTAAGGAATTAGTCATAAATGATTGTCTGTTCAAATCATTTGTCTGTTGGCTGAACATTATGTCACCTAATTAATATATTCATGAGCAGCGTTGGGGGTAACGCATTACAAGTAGCACGAGTAGTTACATAATCAGATTACTTTTTTCAAGTAACTAGTAAAGTAACACATTACTTTTATATTTGCAACAAAATATCGGATTTACATTTTCAAATAAGTAACGCAAGTTACTTTGGTTTCCCATGTATTGACTGACAGCCCTCCCGTCACCATGTTGAGAGAAAACGGGAGTAAGTGCAGAGGCGTTGTGTGTGCTGTGTAAACATGATGCTTATTGCAGACTAAATGTTAGCATGAATTTACTCATCCCACTTGCACAAAAACTAATTCAGTATTCCTCAAAACGAATATAAAACATTACGCAAACCTGTAATAATTAAATGTTAAATAACACCAATAAGGAAAATTTATTAAATCTCACTTTATTTACCAATGTATTTGCTGCTGACCTTAGTGAGCCAATTCAACCATACAAATAAGCAAAATGACTTTATTTAAACATCACATTTGTGCTTCATTTTATTATTTTTATTGAAGAGAGGTGACTTTTCTTCTCCTGCAATCCAGAATGGCAGCACAGCCATTTATATAATTTATTAATAATTATATTAATGAAAATATAAATTGTTACATATATTGTATTAATATTTATTATTAAATAGCATTACAGACACTAATTAAAAAAAAAAAAGATTTATATATATATATATATAAAATGGACATATTTTATATTAGTGCTGTCAAAATTAGCACATTAACACATGCAATTAAATTTTTCAGTTTAATGCGTTTAAAATATTTAACGCAATTAATGAAGCATCAGTTTTTTCTGTCATCCTTTAGCTAGCGTTACATTATATGATCACGCTCTTATTCATGCAAATGCTTTTAAAACATTCAAGTGCGACAAGACAAAAGAGAACGCGCCAGAATCGAGTTCTCTTTCACGCTTGAACAAACAATAACACACAGAATTATGCCAAAATGCCTGTTTTGTCGAGTATTCTCATAAGAGCAGTCTTAAATGAGTTAAATAACATCTTAAATGAACTTGAGAAAATGAAGAGTTGTGAGAAAATGAGATGCGCGTGACAGCGCGTCAGATCCGTGTCATGTGGGCCAGCGGCAGATCTTAAAGTGACAGCAGCCTAATAAAACAGTTGCTCTGGTGTCTGTCATTAATGTTAGTCAAAGAACAAAGGTAACAGAGAAAATTGTAGCTTTAATAAAGATTAATCTATATTTAATTTACAATTTATGCAGTTAAGACTGTAAAGTGATAACTTTATTCAATTTCTATATATTGATTATATATGAAGGCTGCAGGTTTATTATTATTATAATTAACAATTATAATTGGTTTATGTGAAGATTGTTTTAAGTTCACTTAAAATAAAAGTTATTTTTTTAAAGCCTAATAAATGTTGAAATTGATATAGCTTTCACTAATATTGTAATGTTGAATGTCTATCATTAATGTTTTTAAAAAAAAAAATCAATTTCATAGAGACATCAGTGCCAGTATTTGTATCAGCGATACTGGCCTTCATTCATAAAAAAGATGCGATTACAAAAAATAATTAAGTTGTTAAAATGTGTGATTTAATTCGTTAATTTTTTAATCGATTGACAGCACTATATATTTCTATATCTATATATATCTATATCTACAGTATATATATATTTTTTTTAATAAGTCTTTGTTTTAATGCCGTTTTTAAAGACAATGTATTTATTATTTATCAATATTTATATTAGTAAATATATAAGAATTATTTTAACTGTGATTAATTACACTTATTATAGCGTAGTACACTCTTTAACTTGTAACTGATGTAAATATTTTGTGTACTCTGCTTTACTCATCTTTGTAATTATCTTTAATGGCATACATAATTTATGGACATTAATAAATACGAAACTATTATCAGCTAACAACCAAACCAGCTTTACTTGTAATGGACAGGAAATACTGTGTGTAATTTACCTGCAATTAAATCAAGCCATTATTATTCAAGTTCACGCTGTGATGGTAGATTAGCGAAATAATAAGCTTAATAATTGGTATGCAGGATGTGCCAAAACCATTGTCAAACAGGGACAAACTCTCTCGTTATCTCTTGTTTGTGGCACCAGAATTCCTGCTGGGCTGCTCCATAATTGTGGTAGCCACACATTTAATATGCCATTGATTGTTGTCTTAAAAGAGATCTATATTTGTGCTTGTTGTTATTCTGATTCTGAAAAACTGCATAAACTTTTAATACAGGAAAGCGAATGTATAGGTGTCTGTGGTCCTCTCAATGCTTCACCCATCTTCTCCTCCACAACTCCAGTACCACAACATTTAGACATAATAAATTAAAGGCCTAGGAGAAAATTGAGGATAGACAGGATCAATTTCCCCCAACGCAGCAGGTCGCTTTTAGCTGCACCTAATTCTTCATGTGCCATTTAAAATCCCAAGGATTATAGGTAACAATTATATGAAAGAATGTGAGGATTAGTTAGTTCAGCAGATTATCAGCATCACAAAACACAGTTAATACCCTGCAGAGACAGGGAAAGGTCCTGTCTCTCTGTGCTCGGGATCCTTGTCCAGCTCACAACTCCCTACAGAAAAGGTGAAAAGGTTTAAGCACGGTTCTCAAGCTTCAGTCCTTTTCTGGCTGACTGTGAGCCTGGCCACACCTGATTGTCCTCAGACCTTGGCTCTTTCAACTGCGTATCGATCTCATCCTCAGCTTGCACTTCCTCCCTGCTCAACTGTTACGGATTGCAATCATTTCCCGGGGAGAGACAATGGCTTGTTGCATTTTTTTTATTATTTTTTTAATGTTGATTTTGATTGATTATTGCAGCCTTAGATGTTCATGTCCACCTGCTGGATATCTAACTTTAGAGATGGAACGTGATCAATACGCTGTGGTACCTGTGAGTAGGGTTGGCTTGATACCATTATTGGATTATGAATCATTAAAGGGTGGGTCTAATGCTATTTCATGCATTCTGACTTATTTACACTGTTAAAGAGTTGGATTCTCATGCTAAACATGGGCAAAATAATAAAAAAAACGAGTTGGACGTATGATGGAGTATTTCTGTGCAAAAATAAACTCCTTCAGGATTCGAATACGTTTTGGAAAGTTTTTTTCGAGTATGGCCCTGTATGACTTGGGCACTTCTCCCAGATGAGCTCGTGCGCACATCAACCAGAGCGAGCGCAAGAGCACGTCCATCAGTGAGCTTCGTTCAGGTTACGGTAGCCGTCGGCAGCGCTGTCATTTTGTTTTTAGACCATGAAATCAACAATGTCACTAAAGAAGTGTGTTTTTGGTTGTGAGGGAAAGATAACCTTGTTCAGCTTCCCAAATAACCCAACGTTAAGGAAACAGTGGATGCAGTTTGTTTTTCCGGAGCAGCAACGGAGTTCTGCAAGTGTGTTTGTTTGTTCCCTGTTAGAGTCGAAACCGCAGGCGGTGAGTGAAACTGCATCTCATGTCTGTGTTTTGTTGGTAATCGGCACTTAAGTGCATATAACGTAAACAACACAAACGTATAGTGAATCGAAAGTTATCCAGGGATAATGCCATGATGTATTTCGTGTGTGTGTGTGTGCGCGCTCGTGTCTCTTTAGCTCTGCCCACTGCACGAGTTCGACTGTTTTCGGAAAGAATCGGTACAGCGTATCTGTCTTTTATAAATATGATAAAAATAAAGACTCTTCGGAGATATGAAGGATGCAATACTACTCTATAGGTACTCAAGATTAACATGAGATTGGCGGAAACTGTGTGTGTTATGTACCCTTTAAATGATCATATGCATGTAAAATGTGTCAGGTTATTTCATTATCAAGGACTATCCATGTACATGTATTAGAGGTTTTTTTTTTTTTTTTTTGTGCACATAAATGTCTATTTTATATTGTTTTATTTTTAATATTATTGTTAATAATTACTTATTCACTTATTTTAACTTAATTACTTATTTTAATTAAATGCATAGTATTTAATACTATGCATTTAATGCATAATTATTTTGATTTCATTTTCAACGTTCTTTAGTGTGTAATGTTGCTGTTTGAGCATGAAAACGTCCACTCCAAAGGCAGTTATTCTCTATATCAGTAAGCACTGTTTCTGGACTCCCTGAAATGCCTTGTGTAGTCTTGAGTTTTCTTCTGGGAATGTACACAGTTTCCCTCATTTAAAGCAGGGTTGCCAACTCTCACGCATTTGGCGCAAGACACACACTTTCAGGCTCTGTCTCACGCTCTCACTCTGCCCAAGTAAATCTCACGCCAAATTGGCAACCCTGCTTTTGATATGAAACAAAGTCTCAGCTTTCAAGTTTTGTAAGTTTTAATACGAAATTCAAACAATAAATACAGTTTTGGCGCACTTAATATGGCATAACCAATCGCTGTAGCGCCTCAGTTAAAGCCAGAGCTGTTGAAAAACAGAGTTGCGGCATGCTTTGATCCCGCCGGCGTCGCCGCCACACGGTCACACGGTCACACGGTCACGTGGTTCATGGAGCTCTCAATAGTTCCAAACCGGCGCTGTCAATACATTTCAATGGCTTTAAGCAGGATAGACAATAGCTTCACTATACAGGTATTTGCAGCAATTTTTGGTAAACATTACAGCATAGTGTGCATTGATTATTAAGTCGACAACATTTACAGTATTGTTTTATTCTGGAAAGTGATGGAGAGGCAACATGTTTAATTTGTTTTTCTTGTATTCAGCCCTTAGGTATTCCTTACTAATTGGTCACACTCATACTCCTTGGTGGTCAAATGTGACCATACACCTTAACTATTTTTCAGTTAAATAAATGTTCTATATTTTAGTTCAATAATATGTATTTAATATTTTAAGTAGATCTTTTGGTACTAAATACTATTTGTGCAATAATTATGGTCCATGAATGATCACTTAAAATAATATTTTTTCTAATTTTTTTTTATTATTTAAATGACAAGTAGTATTTAAGGTTAAAATAGAGAAAAGGGTTTTAAATTCCAATGCAAAGAGGCAAATTTAGAGTAATTTTGTGGCCGGGAAAATAATAATTTTCACTTGTAATGTCATGGTTTACCCACTAGGTGCCTGTATGGCTTTTTAATAAATACAGTATACATATATCTACTAGTCTGGTTGCTCATGAGTATTGCAGGTCCTAACTGCTTACTTATTTTTAGGTTTTGCATTTGAATAAATATTTAGACATGATCAAACACTAGATTTTTTAATTGTGAAATTCAAGAAAGTTAGAGGGCCCTATTTTAACGTTCTGAGCACATAGTCTGAAGCGCATGGCACAGGTGCACTTAGGGCATGTCCGAATCCACTTTTGCTAGTTTAACCACGAAAAAAATGGTCGCCGCGTCAGGCTCATGGTCTGAAAGGGTTGTACCTAGTCTCTTAATGAATCATGGGTGTGTTTTGAGCGTAATGTGCAATAAACCAATCAGAATCTCATCTCCCATTCCCTTTAAAAGCCAGTTGTGCTTGCACCATGGCGGATTCGCTGTTTACATGGCGGAATTTGCAAGCGGAAAGACTGAATGCTTATGCAGAGAGGAATCCTTTTATTTTTAATATTTAAAAATGTTTGTGTGCTGCTGCGCGTTCCCCGGTGTGTGTGTAACAAGCAGAGTGTACACGCATAGGCGCATATTTATAACACGCCCTTTAAATAACACAAAAAATACTGCGCTATTGACTTTAGACCAGGTTTTTGTTGGGCAATGGCACAGTTGTTTTCAGTTGCCTCAAAATAGCAACACGCCAACAATGTGCCTGAACACACCTCGTTTTCAGACCAGCACGCCCATGGGCGAACAGATGGGTGTGAGTGCATTTGCTATTTAAACAACGTGGGCGCTGGACGTGAAAATGATAATTGAGTCGGGCTGAAACTAGCAAAAAACACTTGCGTCGCATTGCGCTGGATGTATGATAGGGTCCAATAATTTACATCCTAATATTTTTTTAATGATACTTGTATAAGCACACACAAGTGAATATTAAAGAATGCAAGCAAATACTGAATTTAACCCAAGAAAAGTTTAAAATAGTGCTAAAAAGATTTTTCCCTTATATGTACAGTAGGCTATATACATATGGATTGTTACTGAATCAAGTTTGAAATCGATATTTGTGTCAATCACAACACACTGGTCCAGCCGACCAATCACATTGGGCTGGCGGGGCTTTGTAGAGACAGGAGTTAAACAGTGTTACTGGCAGACTGGGAAGAGAGGAGCTGCAATAATGTACAAACCTGATTCCAAAAAAGTTGGGACAATGTACAAATTGTGAATAAAAACAGAATGCAATGATGTGGAAGTTTCAAATGTCAATATTTTATTCAGAATACAACATAGATGACATATCAAATGTTTAAACTGAGAAAATGTATAATTTTAAGGGAAAAATAAGTTGATTTTAAATTTCATGGCATCAACACATCTCAAAAAAGTTGGGACAAGGCCATGTTTACCACTGTGTGGCATCCCCTCTTCTTTTTATAACAGTCTGCAAACGTCTGGGGACTGAGGAGACAAGTTGCTCAAGTTTAGGAATAGGAATGTTGTCCCATTCTTGTCTAATACAGGCTTCTAGTTGCTCAACTGTCTTAGGTCTTCTTTGTCGCATCTTCCTCTTTATGATGCACCAAATGTTTTCTATGGGTGAAAGAGCTGGACTGCAGGCTGGCCATTTCAGTACCCGGATCCTTCTACGCAGCCATGATGTTGTAATTGATGCAGTATGTGGTCTGGCATTGTCATGTTGGAAAATGCAAGGTCTTCCCTGAAAGAGACGACGTCTGGATGGGAGCATATGTTGTTCTAGAACTTGGATATACCTTTCAGCATTGATGGTGCCTTTCCAGATGTGTAAGCTGCCCATGCCACACGCACTCATGCAACCCCATACCATCAGAGATGCAGGCTTCTGAACTGAGCGCTGATAACAACTTGGGTTGTCCTTGTCCTCTTTAGTCCGGATGACATGGCGTCCCAGTTTTCCAAAAAGGAACTTCAAATTTTGATTCGTCTGACCACAGAACAGTTTTCCTCTTTGCCACAGTCCATTTTAAATGAGCCTTGGCCCAGAGAAAACCCCTGCGCTTCTGGATCATGTTTAGATATGGCTTCTTTTTTGACCTATAGAGTTTTAGTCGGCAACGGCGAATGGCACGGTGGATTGTGTTCACCGACAATGTTTTCTGGAAGTATTCCTGAGCCCATGTTGTGATTTCCATTACAGTAGCATTCCTGTATGTGATGCAGTGCCGTCTAAGGGCCCGAAGATCACGGGCATCCAGTATGGTTTTCCGGCCTTGACCCTTACGCACAGAGATTGTTCCAGATTCTCTGAATCTTTGGATGATATTATGCACTGTAGATGATGATAACTTCAAACTCTTTGCAATTTTTCTCTGAGAAACTCCTTTCTGATATTGCTCCACTATTTTTCGCCGCAGCATTGGGGGAATTGGTGATCCTCTGCCCATCTTGACTTCTGAGAGACACTGCCACTCTGAGAGGCTCTTTTTATACCCAATCATGTTGCCAATTGACCTAATAAGTTGCAAATTGGTCCTCCAGCTGTTCCTTATATGTACATTTAACTTTTCCGGCCTCTTATTGCTACCTGTCCCAACGTTTTTGGAATGTGTAGCTCTCATGAAATCCAAAATGAGCCAATATTTGGCATGACATTTCAAAATGTCTCACTTTCAACATTTGATATGTTATCTATATTCTATTGTGAATAAAATATAAGTTTATGAGATTTGTAAATTATTGCATTCCTTTTTTATTCACAATTTGTACAGTGTCCTTTTTTGGAATCGGGTTTGTAAAATATGTGAAAAATAACCATTCAAACATGAAGATCCCCTAATGTATTTCTACGTTTGCTTTCATGCTTTCTGAACTGCAGAACTGTGATGAACTGCAGAACACTGTTGTCAGGTACCTTAGTATGTTCAATACTGGTATCGTACCAATACTTTTTTATACTATACCATAAAACCCTACCTGTGGGAGAGATATTGAAATTGAAATCAGTTCATCAGTCCACTGCCATTACAAAACTGGCAGCCATTCTGTCTTCTGAATTCAAACATATCAAGACCTGTCAAATCTGTATGTATCAGTCAGTGGTGTTTACATACTGAGACTGTATTTCGATAATGCATGCACTGTGGTGCATATACATCTAAATCAAATTTTCACTTGGTTTGGTTGCGCTGATAAGGCCGGGGAGAGCTCATTTCATAATGTAACTTGGCTGTCACTTGTCATTCACTCCGAGGCTCTGAATGAATGGCACATTTTGCACTGCAGCTCATGTGTTTGCTTTAAGAAGAAGAAATACTTTATTATTTGGTTTAAATGTGCTGCTACAGTTTCTCTGAGTATTGATCAAATCTATTTTTGTGCATCAATCTTGACAAACTGTGTCGGTGGAAAGGGCATCAATATCAGAGTTCATGCAAAGGTTCAGGTTTAGTTTGTTAGTATGACTTGACCCAGTTTGTCCCTGCAGGTAGATGTTGTGTAACTACACCATCTGGCAACTTTTTCCATTGACAGCCATTTAAAAGATTACTTTTTTTAGCAAATGTAACAAGGTTAAAATGGTTTTATTTCACAAGATTTTCCTGTTAATATACATTTAATGCTGTTCTACAATAATGGTGTTTCTAAAAATACATTAAAAAGGGTCTGTAAGGATAGTTCAACCTCCCCCGCCCCCCCCTCCTTTTACAACAAAGTGGTTCAGGCCAGGCAGCCATACCTGCCGTATTGCTCTTTTAGCGGTCTTTTCTGTCTTTCTCCCGAACGAAAGAGGTATGCTGTGTTCCATGCTACAGATTAGTTGTTGGCATTGGTTGAAAATAATTCACACACACAAATACACAATGTTTAAGTTGGTTTTATTTATTTTGTTAGTTATTTACAGATGTAAGATCATATATATTTAACATACATGTTTCATTGTTGTGGATTGGTATATTTGGGAATGTTATTTTTGTTGGCAGTGTTACTGATGTGTGAGCTGAAGCTGTCGTGACGGCCTGTCTATATAAAAATACATTCTCTATGCAGGTATGCATTGACGAACCATATTTTTGTGTTTTTAAGTTTATATTGTCGTGTTTCATGTGTATAAGTTTAAGTGTACGGAGTTACTGCATTTTCTCCGTTTCTGTCTTTGTGCTTTTCCTTTCGCTTTTTTTTTTTTTGCCCCGCTTTCTTTTCTGTCTTTCTCCCGAACGAAAGAGTGTTACTGATGTGTGAGCTGAAGCTGTCGTGATGGCCTGTCTATATAAAAATACATTCTCTATGCAGACCCAATCCGACGCTCTCCTGTCGTTCTTCACTAATTTTCAACACAACGCAGACTACAGAAGCATACGGTTACACAAGCAACATATAAATTACAAATATTTAATTACATTATAGTAGATGAATTGCCAATGACCAATTTTTGTGTTTTTGTCTCCTGCCTTTCACGTCACAGCTCAGGGGTGCTTTTCCTGTATAACAAAGTAACTCGCTGCTTAACTACCACAGTACGATGGATCGTTGGAGAAATTAGCTAGTCACGACTGTTCCCCGAAACCATAATATTGTTGCACCTCCATTGTTTGAACCACATTGGTTCAACAATATAGGATTTGTGTTGATGATGTCACACGCAGGTGGTGGAGTAATAACTTATACTAATTATTCTCCCGGAAATTAGTTTTTGCAAGGTGGGATGTCTGGGAATGTCACAGAATTTAATAATAATAATAATAATAATAGAGTTTATTAATACACACAGAATATCAAAAGTCTTCATTACAACCTGCCAAAATAAAAGTTCGGTCTAACTTGAAGAAATTATAAAAGGAATATATTACTATTGCACAGTACAATGTAAAGTAATAATAATAATAATTTATTAAAACATTATTTTTAAGGAATATCACAAGTTTTTAACTAAGGCCCTGTTAACACTAGTGCGTTTACGTTTTAAAACGGTGTTTTAAAATGAAAATGATCCTCGTTTATACTGGCGTTTCCACTGCGTTTCACAAACGATCTCCATCCACACTACATGACCGAAAACGCATGTCACATGACCGTTCATGCACACTGGGCAGCTGCAGTATTATAAAATACAGCGTTTAACTGCACAACGGCTGCTAAAAAGGACCACAAAGCATGCAGTTCCGTCTCCGTGTTATTGTTTACACGGTCGTCGAGGCTGGTATTTTACAGAAGAGAGATGGCTCAGGGCTATGTTTCCCAAAAGCATTGTAACAATAGCCACCAACGGTCTCTACGATCAACTTAGGCGTACAGTGCTTTTGCGAAACGCAGCCCTGGTCTGTTATTGTTGTGTTCAGGTAGCGTAATGTGGGCAGTCACGCCATCATTTTCAAAAGTCTCGATTTTGTTCCGTTTACACTGAAACGCAACCCCAGAGTTTTCAAACTAAAACGGGGCGTTTTCAAAAGTCTCAGTTTTCGAGGTTCGCCGGAGTAGTGTAGACGACAGGCGTAACCGTAGCAAAAGTTATGCGTTTTAAAACAAAAACCACTATAAACTTATATAATGGTCCAGTCATGAAAAGAAAAAAATAGTGTAGGGGAGACCGGGGATGGTTGTAACACTTTTTGTTTGAGCATCAGTAACTCAGTGGTTGTTTGTGCTAAATGTGTCAAATTTGGATACATTGTAGCCACATTTGTCTGCTACAAACATAACTCACTTGGACATACACAATCACAGATTATGTGAGTTAATGTCAAATACGAAGAGTTCCGTTGTTACAATCTACCACACTACTGGGGTGAGTTGTAACACTAGCCGGGGACACTGAGACATGTAACACACATACACTCACCTAAAGGATTATTAGGAACACCTGTTCAATTTCTCATTAATGCAATTATCTAATCAACCAATCACATGGCAGTTGCTTCAATGCATTTAGGGCTGTGGTCCTGGTCAAGACAATCTCCTGAACTCCAAACTGAATGTCAGAATGGGAAAGAAAGGTGATTTAAGCAATTTTGAGCGTGGCATGGTTGTTGGTGCCAGACGGGCCGGTCTGAGTATTTCACAATCTGCTCAGTTACTGGGATTTTCACGCACAACCATTTCTAGAGTTTACAAAGAATGGTGTGAAAAGGGAAAAACATCCAGTATGCGGCAGTCCTGTGGGCGAAAATGCCTTGTTGATGCTAGAGGTCAGAGGAGAATGGGCCGACTGATTCAAGCTGATAGAAGAGCAACTTTGACTGAAATAACCACTCGTTACAACCGAGGTATGCAGCAAAGCATTTGTGAAGTCACAACACGCACAACCTTGAGGTGGATGGGCTACAACAGCAGAAGACCCCACCGGGTACCACTCATCTCCACTACAAATAGGAAAAAGAGGCTACAATTTGCACGAGCTCACCAAAATTGGACAGTTGAAGACTGGAAAAATGTTGCCTGGTCTGATGAGTCTCGATTTCTGTTGAGACATTCAGATGGTAGAGTCAGAATTTGGCGTAAACAGAATGAGAACATGGATCCATCATGCCTTGTTACCACTGTGCAGGCTGGTGGTGGTGGTGTAATGGTGTGGGGGATGTTTTCTTGGCACACTTTAGGCCCCTTAGTGCCAATTGGGCATCGTTTAAATGCCACGGCCTACCTGAGCATTGTTTCTGACCATGTCCATCCCTTTATGACCACCATGTACCCATCCTCTGATGGCTACTTCCAGCAGGATAATGCACCATGTCACAAAGCTCGAATCATTTCAAATTGGTTTCTTGAACATGACAATGAGTTCACTGTACTAAAATGGCCCCCACAGTCACCAGATCTCAACCCAATAGAGCATCTTTGGGATGTGGTGGAACGGGAGCTTCGTGCCCTGGATGTGCATCCCACAAATCTCCATCAACTGCAAGATGCTATCCTATCAATATGGGCCAACATTTCTAAAGAATGCTTTCAGCACCTTGTTGAATCAATGCCACGTAGAATTAAGGCAGTTCTGAAGGCGAAAGGGGGTCAAACACAGTATTAGTATGGTGTTCCTAATAATCCTTTAGGTGAGTGTATAACACTGAGAGGTCATTTGCTGAAATAACACCCACACTATCTAATTTTTGCATGAACATCATTGAAGAACAAAGAAAAAACAGTTTTGAACAACGTGAACAATTTAAACTGTCAAAAAACATACTGTATTTTTTTAGAACATTAAGGGCCAGATTTATTAACAGCTTGCGCCAGCGCAAACCCTCTTTTGGTGTTAAAAAAACACTGTCAGGATTTACTAAAGACACGCAGTGGAAAATTAGTGCTGAAAAGGCGTGGACACGGTTATTTTTGCGGCTGACCTTATTGCATATGCATTTGTAGGAGTTTCCCTTTCAGGCGCAAAATTCATGGAAGGAGAGTAAAAAGGAGAGTCTTAAACCAGACGCTAAAGGGTAGATTGCGCTGGTCATTATTGAAATGATCCGGCTGCGTCTGTGTTCATTATTTGCGCGTCGTCAGTAGATCACACGCAGAACTTTCCACTCCCATCGGCTATGCTTCGAACCACAGGTCGAGAGCTATACTATAGTTCCAACCACAAAAATGTGTGATGTCGTATGTGAATGTTTGCTTGAACTATGGTTTCGGAAAACACAGAACTATTGAGCTATGCTAGTAACAACTTAGTTGTGTTTTGGGAAACGCGCCCCAGTGTAAGACATGGGTCTGTGCACGTTCTTGTGGTGCCAAAAAAAACAGGCAGATTTCAGATGGGAAGAAGTTTCTCTCTCAGGCTGGAGTGCAGGAATACTAAGGAGGTATTGAATCAGGAAAGCAGCCATCAGCCAACATCTGCTTGTCAGTTTGAAGTCAGCGGTCATTTCATTCACAGAGCGATTCAAGCTTGTCCTTAGCCAATGACTACCCGAGGGTGTGCAGGCTTATTGGAAGGGTAAGAAATGGCCGGCGTGAGATGATCAAATTATTCAGAGGGCTCCTGTTAAGAGGCAATGTGTAGTTTTCTGAATGGCAGCACAGGAGGCTTGAATAGATCTGCACTGAAAATAATACTGTGGTTTGCTTATACGGTATGATATGATGCTGCAAAAGTGCTTTAGAAATATGAATACTCCTAATAGCTGACCATGATTATCAAAGCTGCATTGAGTGCCGCTTGATTTTTGTCCACGTGAGAAATCAGCTTTGCTCATCAATCTAATTGTGTGAAGCTGAAATAGCCAACTTCATAGTATTCACTGCAGAAAACGGGTCTCAAGCGCCATATAATTTGATTTTAATGGCTCTATAGAACATGAGTCAGCTAGCAGCCAGACACTGAATAGGGCTGATAAATTAGCATTAATCATCCCTGTTCCTCATGTCCCTTGTGTCCCTAAACCGCAACTGATAGTATAATGGTAATTAATGGAGCTTTAAGATCTACATAAAAATGAGAGATCATTCTACTTATCATCTTGATCTGTTACTTGACGCACAGCTAAAAGCGTTGACAACATGATGCAGTTGATGTCAAGATGGACCCGCATTAGCTTGGCTGATGTGTCGAGCTAATGTCAAGCCCTGCATGAAAATCAATGATCCCGTGTGAAAGCCGAGATATGATTGATAGCATCAAACTGAGCATCATCCTTCAGCTTCCTCTGTCAGTGGTCTACAGTTTACAGAGTCAGGCAGGTAGGTGCTATCTCAGACAAATGACAGGTGTCATTGTAGTCTGTCAAGAGGAGACATATATCTCCCGTGGTACAATAGCTGTCTTTAAGGTGATTTATCAAATGGAGGAAATGTGGGGAGTTAGCATTATTCACTCTCTTACTGGGAACATATATGGAATACGATGATGTTTTAGTTTTTATTTGTTTTAGTGTTTTTATTTAGATTTTTGGATGAACTGTTCCTCTTTCTTTATAGTTGTTTTTATATACATATATGTGTGTGTGTGTGTTCATTTACATTTTTGGGTAAACTATTCCTTTAAAATCTTTGTCTTTTGTGGTTCTTAATTGTTATTCATATTTAGACTTTTTATTTTCATAAAAAATGTACTAATCTATTATCTTTGTTATTAATGTTTATGTTTATTTAAATGTTTTTATTTATATATATTTATATATATTTATTAATATTTATTTGTTTTTATATATATATATATATATATATATACACTCACCTAAAGGATTATTAGGAACACCATACTAATACTGTGTTTGACCCCCTTTCGCCTTCAGAACTGCCTTAATTCTACGTGGCATTGATTCAACAAGGTGCTGAAAGCATTCTTTAGAAATGTTGGCCCATATTGATAGGATAGCATCTTGCAGTTGATGGAGATTTGTGGGATGCACATCCAGGGCACGAAGCTCCCGTTCCACCACATCCCAAAGATGCTCTATTGGGTTGAGATCTGGTGACTGTGGGGGCCATTTTAGTACAGTGAACTCATTGTCATGTTCAAGAAACCAATTTGAAATGATTCGAGCTTTGTGACATGGTGCATTATCCTGCTGGAAGTAGCCATCAGAGGATGGGTACATGGTGGTCATAAAGGGATGGACATGGTCAGAAACAATGCTCAGGTAGGCCGTGGCATTTAAACGATGCCCAATTGGCACTAAGGGGCCTAAAGTGTGCCAAGAAAACATCCCCCACACCATTACACCACCACCACCAGCCTGCACAGTGGTAACAAGGCATGATGGATCCATGTTCTCATTCTGTTTACGCCAAATTCTGACTCTACCATCTGAATGTCTCAACAGAAATCGAGACTCATCAGACCAGGCAACATTTTTCCAGTCTTCAACTGTCCAATTTTGGTGAGCTCGTGCAAATTGTAGCCTCTTTTTCCTATTTGTAGTGGAGATGAGTGGTACCCGGTGGGGTCTTCTGCTGTTGTAGCCCATCCGCCTCAAGGTTGTGCGTGTTGTGGCTTCACAAATGCTTTGCTGCATACCTTGGTTGTAACGAGTGGTTATTTCAGTCAAAGTTGCTCTTCTATCAGCTTGAATCATTCGGCCCATTCTCCTCTGACCTCTAGCATCAACAAGGCATTTTCGCCCACAGGACTGCCGCATACTGGATGTTTTTCCCTTTTCACACCATTCTTTGTAAACTCTAGAAATGGTTGTGCGTGAAAATCCCAGTAACTGAGCAGATTGTGAAATACTCAGACTCAACAACCATGCCACGCTTAAAATTGCTTAAATCACCTTTCTTTCCCATTCTGACATTCAGTTTGGAGTTCAGGAGATTGTCTTGACCAGGACCACACCCCTAAATGCATTGAAGCAACTGCCATGTGATTGGTTGATTAGATAATTGCATTAATGAGAAATTGAACAGGTGTTCCTAATAATCCTTTAGGTGAGTGTATATACAGTGGGGAGAACAAGTATTTGATACACTGCCGATTTTGCAGGTTTGCCCACTTTGCATACACTGCAGCAGGGATTTTGGCCCACTTCTCCATACAGACCATCTCCAGATCCTTCAGGTTTCGGGGCTGTCGCTGGGCAATACGGACTTTCAGCTCCCTCCAAAGATTTTCTATTGGGTTCAGGTCTGGAGACTGGCTAGGCCACTCCAGGACCTTGAGATGCTTCTTACGAAGCCACTCCTTAGTTGCCCTGGCTGTGTGTTTCGGCTCGTTGTCATGCTGGAAGAACC
Organism: Coreius guichenoti; assembly: GCA_039654105.1. NCBI lineage: Eukaryota > Metazoa > Chordata > Actinopteri > Cypriniformes > Gobionidae > Coreius > Coreius guichenoti. The sequence continues at coordinate 29,732,459 of CM077180.1, read as the reverse complement.
AGCCACGACCCATCTTCAATGCTCTTACTGAGGGAAGGAGGTTGTTGGCCAAGATCTCGCGATACATGGCCCAAACATCCTCCCCTCAATACGGTGCAGTCATCCTGTCCCCTTTGCAGAAAAGCATCCCCAAAGAATGATATTTCCACCTCCATGCTTCACGGTTGGGATGGTGTTCTTGGGGTTGTACTCATCCTTCTTCTTCCTCCAAACACGGCGAGTGGAGTTTAGACCAAAAAGCTCTATTTTTGTCTCATCAGACCACATGACCTTCTCCCATTCCTCCTCTGGATCATCCAGATGGTCATTGGCAAACTTCAGACGGGCCTGGACATGCGCTGGCTTGAGCAGGGGGACCTTGCGTGCGCTGCAGGATTTTAATCCATGACGGCGTAGTGTGTTACTAATGGTTTTCTTTGAGACTGTGGTCCCAGCTCTCTTCAGGTCATTGACCAGGTCCTGCCGTGTAGTTCTGGGCTGATCCCTCACCTTCCTCATGATCATTGATGCCCCACGAGGTGAGATCTTGCATGGTGCCCCAGACCGAGGGAGATTGACCGTCATCTTGAACTTCTTCCATTTTCTAATAATTGCGCCAACAGTTGTTGCCTTCTCACCAAGCTGCTTGCCTATTGTCCTGTAGCCCATCCCAGCCTTGTGCAGGTCTACAATTTTATCCCTGATGTCTTTACACAGCTCTCTGGTCTTGGCCATTGTGGAGAGGTTGGAGTCTGTTTGATTGAGTTTGTGGACAGGTGTCTTTTATACAGGTAACGAGTTCAAACAGGTGCAGTTAATACAGGTAATGAGTGGAGAACAGGAGGGCTTCTTAAAGAAAAACTAACAGGTCTGTGAGAGCCGGAATTCTTACTGATCAAATACTTACAGTGGGGAGAACAAGTATTTGATACACTGCCGATTTTGCAGGTTTTCCTACTTACAAAGCATGTAGAGGTCTGTAATTTTTATCATAGGTACACTTCAACTGTGAGAGACGGAATCTAAAACAAAAATCCAGAAAATTACATTGTATGATTTTTAAATAATTAATTTGCATTTTATTGCATGACATAAGTATTTGATCACTTACCAACCAGTAAGAATGCAATAATAAAATGCAAATTAATTACTTAAAGAAAAACTAACAGGTCTGTGAGAGCCGGAATTCTGTTTTTATTCACAATTTGTACAGTGTCCCAACTTTTTTGGAATCGGGTTTGTACATACATTATTATTTTATTTTTGAATTAACTTTTCCTTTAAAATCTTTTTAAAATCATTTTTAGACGAATTATTCCTTTGAAATCTTTGTCTTTGTGGTTCTTAATTTTTATTATTTTATTTATTTATGTATATATATATTTTGTTTTGGGTGATCTATTCCTTTATAATCCTTTATAAAGTCTGTGTTATTCTGGCATAATTTCTATCAAACTCTATAAATAGTTATTTTCCATGGCCATCACTTGCCGTCCAGCACCTTCAAAAGATCCTCACTAGTCTCTAGCAGAGGGGCGGGGACATTTTCTTTTAATGGAACACACTCTTCCTATCTACATACACATCTCCAGCTGTATGAGCTCAGCCACAAGCTTTCTCTTGACATTAGATAAGAGGCTGAAATCTGTCTCTGGCACATCTGAAGAGAATTGCCAGAAATACGTGCTAGGGAATAACAAGGGCCCTGCATATAACATTGTCTGGATTCTGAATTCTCTTGATCCCAGTTTCAGGCAAATAAAAATAGCTGTTCTCTCTCCACTAAAATGCTCTTGATGACACAAAATACGTCTCCTGTGAATGTCTTTATAGCATGACACCTCAGTAACAGAGAAAATGAAGATGCAGTGATATGTTTTCTGCTTAAGCTTGTACCAAAATGGGTAAATGAACTTTGCATTGAATCGATTGTCCTCCTATGCAGCTTTCAATGTGACCTTCTTTGGTAACAAAGATTTAGTCAGTGATATGGCTAAGATAGCTTGAGCCGAAAGTTATTTAAAAGGCAGTAAGTTCTAACAGCTCGTTGTACTCTCTTTTTCTCAGATAGACCTTTGCATTGACTTCTTCTCTGGCATTTTTTCCGGTAAACAGTGTGAGTATAAGAAGGTTTTATGACTAAGCAAATCACATAGACAATGAGATTCACCTCATTAACAGGGCACGGCTTGAAAAGGCCTGCATCAACGTGGCGGTACCAAGGGTGGCTATTTTTAAACGTCTAGGTCAGTCTGTGTCCTAGGCAACCATGTGTAGCTAGGAAATCCTTCACTGTGGTACCCATCGATAGTAACATGCTGGCAAGCCAGTCTCACCCACACAAACCATCCAGTACAGTCGGATCTCTTTAGTCCAGCCACCTACTTGCTTTCAGGGAGGTATTTAAAAGTCAGAAGGTTATATGAACAACTTTCCCACCTATGGACGTTTGCAGACATTACTGCAGGTTAGGTCTAGTTCCATATGTGACTGAACCAGTTTCAGGCATGTTTTGACTGTTAACTCTTAAAATGACAGTACACCCAAACATAAAAATTCTTCATCGTTTACTCACCCTGTGGAACAAACACACAAAAAATATATTTTGAAGCACTGGTTGGGGTACAAAAAGAAAATGTAGACATTTTGCAAAACATTAGGATATACTTGTAACACTTTACAATAAGGTTCCATTTGTTAACATTATAGTTAGTTAACATGAACTAACAATGAAAAATACTTTTCAATTATTAATACTAAAAAATACTAATGCATTTGATAATCTTTTGGTTAATGGTAATGGTTAATGGTAAAATAATAAGTAAAATAAACTTATTTTTTCTTTTGCATGTTTTTGCACACATATTTTTAAAGTAAATTTCATATATGGAATTAAGTAAACTCTACTTAACTAAGTTAAGTAAAATGACCAAAGAAAATAAGTAATTTTAACTAGTAAAAGGTTGAGTAATTTCTACTTAGTTGAAGTTTCCTTTGCAATACTTTTTATACAATATAACACTGAATTAAACCACACTTTTAAAGTGTATGCTTTACTTAGAAACATCTAAGTAAATAATACAGTAAATATTGTGTAGATACCATATCTCCATAATAGTAAACTCAGTACCCACCCGGACACAGAGATCTCAATACTTGGTACACAATACACAGTGACGGTAACATTCAATGGATCATTTTTGAATATGAATGTGTTCATTTTTAGAAAATGTAGAAAATGAACTCCAAATGTCACAAAATGGCAAGTTACTAAACCTAACAACAAAAGCAATGATGAAACAGTGTAAATAGAGCTGGAAAACAGCGCCAGTGCATGATGGGAACACCAGTATCAGAAGAGTTGAGTAGTTTTACTTAATTTTATAATGTTGATATTTATGCTTTTATTTCTACAAGCTTGAACTGAGTACTAATATAGAATTTACTTAGTTTTTTTTTATTCTCGCCTGAACTAACTTTTTCATGTAGAAATTACATTTGTTTTTTCTGTAGTATTTACTTCACCACAGAATCATTTTTATCAGTAAAATCAAAAGTTGTAACTGTTAATATTATTTAATAGACCTGAGCTAACATGAACTATAACAACTATAACGTTAACAAAGATACTTTAACAAATGTATTTCTCATTGTTAGTTAATGTATGCTTTAACGTCAACTAATCGGACCTTATATACAGTGTTACCATTATACTTTTACCCTATAGCAGGTCATGTTGCTGTTGCTTCTGTTGCTGTTTAGGGCAAAAAAAATGCATTTACAGAGAAGATAGCTTTTATCGCATTGTTTAATCTCATCGCGTCTGGTTAGGAACCCTTTGCCTTTTAAAATCTAATAGGTCGATTAGTAATGTTGTTCCAGGATCAATAAGAATGTTGATTCAGGAACATGTCCTACTTAGGTAAGTTACGTTCCCTTTCAGTTCACGAATTGGGGATCATTTTCAGAGACCAATCTACTTTGAGTGTATAAAAATGAGCCAATAACATTGGCATGCGGTCCACGCACCGTCCCGCAGCGCGGATATAAATACGGAAGTGGAATACCACATCCTCGCTTTCAACTTCGGAGCCGAACGGTCTACAGTCAGTCTGTTGCTGTTTATACGAAGAGTGTTCTGTGAAGACGAGCCTTTTGAGGAAGATCGCTCTCTTGTTGGTGCTGGCGTGACAGTGCGATTCAGCGAGTGGCCGCTGCAACGTACACTGTGTTGTGTTGGTTGGCTGGGTGTTCCGTTTATTGAGCGCTCACACGCGGGCTTGCACTATCGGGCCGCTGTGAGCCGCGGCCATCTCCCTGAGTGCCTCAGCACTCCTAAAAAGAGCATTTTTCCCTTCCTAAAAGAGCAACACGGTTTGACCCTGCGTCTTTTTCAAGATGTCATTCAAACCGTGTGTTTCTGGATACCGTCGTTTTCTGTCCCCAGTTGACGGTCATGATCGCTGTCTCACATGTTTGGGCGTTCAGCACGCTGAGGCGCCGTTCGTGAATGACTCATGTTCCCATTGCGGGAACATGACCATCGCAGTTCTACGGTCTAGGCTCGAATACCTCAGAAGGGGTGGAGTCCCATTGCGCATCCCCCGATCTAGTGGTCCTCCCGCTGCAAAGCAGAGGGCTGCTACTTTGGCTGATGCCTTTGGTGGAGACATGAGGGTGACTGTGAGGGCTTCACCGACGGGCCAACTGGAGTTTCCGGAAGAGCGGCCCAGTCCATGGGGGGACGGGCGTCTCTTTCGGGGCTCCGGCTGAGGATATGATCTCGATAGCTGCATCGGAGGACGAGCTAATGGGCCCTTCGGGTGTGGTAGCGTTGCCCGAGTCAGTTCCAGAGCTTATGGCTATGCTTTCCCGGGCCGCCGCGAGTGTCGGGCTCGAGTGGAACCCTCCACCGTGTCCCGAACCCTCGCGGCTGGACTGCAGGTCTACCAGGCCAAAGCGCTAAAGGATCTGCACGAGGGTAGTTCCAACCCAGGCGTGATGCAGGAACTGCGCACACTGACGGACCTGACGAAAGTCATTGCGCGCTCCCTGGTTCTCTGGTGGTCCAGGAGCACCACCTGTGGCTGAACCTGGCAGACATGCGCGAGTCCGACAAGGTTCGGTTCTTCGACGTCCCTATCTGCCAGGCCGGCCTTTTCGGCGACGCCATCGAGAGCTTCGTCCAGCAGTTCTTGGTGGCCCAGAAGCAGACGGAGGCGATTAAAAATATCCTGCCCAAGCAGCAGCCTCCACCCGGGAAGCAGGGCGCCAGACGCAAGGGGGTCGCCCAACCCGCTCAGGGTCCCGCAAAGTCAGCCGGTAAACGGAAGGGTAAGCGGCCCTGAGACGGGCAGCCCAGGGATGGATGGGTCTACTCGGAGGGAGATGGTGTCCGCACCCCTCCCCCCCCCCGGTCCCGGGCCAACATCACTCTGCCGCTGGCTCTTCGGAGTGCAGCGGTACCCACATTTTCAATAAAAGAGCAGTTTCCGTTGTCCCTGGGCCCCGAGAGGGCCAAGCCGGCTGTGTGCGAAGCCCCCGGCCCTTGCCACTCCTGGCTCCCCCTCTTTTCGCCAGGGGGCGGTGTGAGGCTAGGGGATGCCCCCGGGTCTTCTCTCCCACACACTGCCCCACCCTGGAATGGTCAGACAGCCTTCGGGCTGTCCCTGACGCCTCGCGTCTTCATGAAAGTCACAGAGGCAGCCATTGTTCCGCTCAGAGAACGCGGCGTTCGCATCCTCAACCATCTCGACGACTGGCTCATACTCACCCAGTCTCGGGAGCAGTTGTGTGAACACAGGGACCTGGTGCTCTGTCACCTCAGCCTGTTGGGCCTTCGGGTCAACCGAGAGAAGAGCAAACTCTGTCCCACACAGAGGTCAGACCCTTCGTTTCTACGGGCGGGAGTGCCCTTAGAATAAGTGTCCAGGCATGCTGTGGTCTTCACGGATGCCTCATCCACCGGCTGGGGGACCACGTACAACGGGCATGCAGTCTCGGGTCTGTGGACGGGGCCCTAGCTGCATTGGCATATCAATTGCCTGGAGTTGCTAGCAGTACGTCTTTCCCTAAGCCGCCTCAAAAAGCCGTTTCAGAGCAAGCACGTACTGGTCCGTACGGACAGCACTGCGGCCGTTGCGTACATCAACCGCCAGGGTGGTCTACGCTCCCGTCGCTTGATGCAACTCGCCTGCCATCTCCTCCTGTGGAGTCAAAAGCATCTGAGGTCGCTTCGGGCCATTCACATCCCTGGTGCGCTGAACCAGACAGCCGACGAGCTCTCTCGTCAGTCGACACCTCCGGGAGAGTGGCGACTCCACCCCCGGAGCGTCCAGCTGATATGGGACCTTTTCAGAGCCGCGCAGGTAGACCTGTTCGCCTTTCCGGACTCGACCCATTGCCAGTTGTACTATTCCCTGACCGGGGGCACCCTCGGCACGGATGCACTGGTGCACAGCTGGCCCCGGGACCTACGCAAATATGCTTTTCCCCCAGTGAGCCTTCTCGCACAGACTCTGTGCAAGGTCAGGGAGGACGAGGAGCAGGTCTTGCTAGTTGCGCCCTACTGGCCCAACCGGACCTGGTTCCCCGAACTCACACTCCTCTCGACAGCCCCTCCCTGGCCGATTCCCCTGAGGAAGGACCTGCTTTCTCAGGGACGGGGCACTCTATGGCACCCGCATGGAAACTCCATGTCTGCTCCCTGGACGGGACGCCGAGGTTCTAGGTGGCCTGCCACAAGCGGTGGCAGACACCATCGCTTCTGAAGTGGAACCTGTTTGTTGAGTGGTGCTCTTCCCGCTAGGAAGACCCCCGAAGGTGTTCGGTTAGTGTCGTGCTTTCTTTCCTGCAAGATGGGCTGGAGCGAAGGCTGTCTCCCTCCACCCTCAAAGTGTACGTCGCAGCAATAGCGGTGTATCACGACGCAGTTGAAGGTAAGTCCTTAGGGAAGCACGACCTAATTGTCAGGTTCCTCAGAGGTGCGAGGAGGCTAAATCCTCCTCGTCCACACTCGATACCCTCTTGGAATTTAACTCTGGTGCTCAGAGCACTTCAGAGCCCTCGCTTTGAGCCTTTGCAGTCTGTAGAGTTAAAAATTCTGTCCATAAAGACAGTACTCCTGACTGCATTGGCCTCCATCAAGAGGGTAGGGGACCTGCACACACTTTCGGTCAACGAATCATGCCAGATACGTGCCCAAGGTTCCCACCACTCCCTTCCGGGACCAGGTGGTGAACCTGCAAGCGCTGCCCTCGGAGGAGGCAGACCCAGCCCTGGCTTTGTTATGTCCCGTCCACGCTCTTCGCACTTACGTTGACCGGACTCAAAGCTTTAGGACCTCAGAGCAGCTCTTCGTCTGTTACGGAGGCCAGCAGAAGGGAAAGGCTGTCTCCAAGCAGAGGTTAGCCCACTGGATAGTGGATGCTATCGTCTCAGCGTACCAATCGCAAGACGTGCCTTGCCCGTTCGGGTTGCGAGCACACTCAACCAGGAGTGTGGTTTCCTCCTGGGCGCTGGCTCAAGGCGCCTCGCTGACAGATATATGTAGAGCTGCGGGCTGGGCGACACCTAACACATTCGCTAGATTTTATAGCCTCCGTGTAGAGCCGGTTTCTTCCCGTGTACTCGCCCCCAGTGGCCGGTAGGCGCGAAGTGCCCGTTCTTGTGTCGGCTTGCAACGCCACTCCCGCCCGCTGGGCCGGATACGTGTGTCTATTGTCTCCAGTTGTGTTCCCCAGAAATGGCTAACCCTGTCGAGCTCCTCCATCACCCCTTCGGTGTCAGACGTTGCGGCCGTCTGACGCCAGGCCTGCACCCGTATGCTTGTGGAACGTGTGTGTAGGCTGGGTTCCATATGTAGCGGCCCCTACGGCGACCCTATGTGTGTATTCTCCACGGTACCCACTACCCTACTCGGCTAGCCCTGTGTCTTTCCTTTGAGAGAGCTCGCTCTGTCGTCTCTGGTGGTGTTCTTTCCCCCCTGGGACCAGGTTGGATCCACCCCAGAGACTGCCATATGTAGCACTACCCTGCTAGGTTAGTCCTTATGAGTATTCCACCTCTCCTCCGTGGCTCCGCAGCGTTCCATCTCCCTGAGACAGGCAAGCTTTCCCAGCGTTATCCAATAGTCACACTGAGTGGGTCTTGCAGAAACAGCAGTGATGGACCTTCCCTGCTTGGAGCCCTGACTCCTGCTCCAACCTAGGAGCACTCCAGCGAGCTCAAGCAGGGCGCTGGAAGGGCCAGCCTCCCTGGCGTGTTGGTAGGGATCCCCAATTCGACGGTCAGTTCCGACATACGTCGAACGTGACCGACTGAAAGGGAACGTCTCGGTTACGTATGTAACCCTCATTCCCTGAAGGAGGGAACGGAGACGTACGTCCCGTCGCCAGGTGCTGTGCTTCCGCTGAAGGGCCGAGTCACTTTTTCGGCTCCTCAGTTGGAAAAGCGAGGATGCGGTATTCCACTTCCGTATTTATACCCGCGCTGCGGGGCGGTGCGTGGACCGCATGCCAACGTTATTGGCTCGTTTTTATACACTCGAAGTAGATTGGTCTCTGAAAATGATCCCCAATTCGTCGGTCAGTTCCGACGTACGTCTCCGTTCCCTCCTTCAGGGAACGAGGGTTACATACGTAACTGAGACGTTAAGCATGTCTCTTTGGAACAGTTTGTTGAGGTTATATGTGAGCACACAAAAACAGCATTTTACACTTATCTTTTCCTTTAAACATTTACAAGCTTAAGTGGAATTAATCAATGCGTTATAAATATTTCAAGTTTTTCAAAACAACAGAGTCAGCCAGTTCCTCATCAGCATCACTTTTATCATACACATCAACAGCTGTAGCACACAGAAAAACACATTAAAATGGGTTTAATAGAGCCACATAAACTGTTAATGAGTTAAGCAGCCCCGCAAATATGCAATTCTGTCTTATGAGTGGTTATTCTCTTAATGAAAGCCTCAGAGAGAACATCATATTATCAGCATTCCAGGTACAGCCATAATCAGCAGTGCAAATACATTAGTGCAATACTAATGCTGAATAGAGAATAATAACAAAAAAAAGTTTAGGCAAGAAGTGGTTTCTTAAATATTTTTCTTGCCCATAGACATCATAGTACCAGAGTATGCAATGAACAGAGTATCTCTTCGCTTCACTTTGACTGCCATTTATATGTGTGTGTGTGTGTGTGTTGAACCATGCTTCAAATGGACAGCTAAGACTTTTATATTGTTAAAAAAGACAGCAGAACTTTTCAACATTGATAATCATAAGAAATGTTTCTTGAGCAACAAATCAGCAAACTGCTGGAAGGACTGCTGTGAATTCAGCTTTGCCAAAACAGGAGTAAATTACATGTTAAAGGCACAATATGTAAGATTTTTGGATTAAAATATCCAAAAACCACTAGAACAATGTTATATATTTTGTTGTCTTGTGTAATTACGTTATCCCAAATGTTTCCAAGAATGTTTAAATCCAGAGAAATAAGCGATTTTAACCAGGACACGGACCGGGTCCGTGTGTCGCCTATCAATGACATCATACCCGCGTTACCCTCGATTTCCGATTTATTTTTTAGAAACCATGGAAACATCAAAGACGCTTTAATATATTATGTGTTTTATTAGACAGATGAGCAGTTGTTTGGAAACATTCATCGACAGAAAACTAATCATTGTTATATAGCTTAACACAGTAAGTCTTATTGTTTAAATCTGGTTTTCTTGATTTACCGCGAGTACCATGTTTTACCATGCCTAATATCGATCTAGCTCGCTGCAGTGTGAACAAATGTCTCATAGCTTCCGCCAAGCGAACGCACATAGTAGCATTATAACATAACTTTCAACACACTCAAATCTGTGTAATATGATAAAACAGCGCTGCGTTACCCCACATATGCTTGAGCGGAAGAAGCAGAAGCGCTCGTCCCTGGCATAATAAAAGCCCCGCCAAATCAAGACGTCATCAAGATACGCCTTTGTTTTGAATAAGCGACCTCTAGCGGCGAAAAATTACATATTGTGGCTTTAAAGTATATTAAGATAGAAAACCGTTATTTAAAATTCTAATAACATTTCACAATATTACTGTTTTTACTGATTTTTTTATCAAATAAATGCAGCCTTGTTGAGCATGATGACTTCTTTGAAAGACATTTTAAAAAATCTTATCAATGGCAAACTTTTGAATGGTTGTGTGTGTGTGTGTGTGTGTGTGTGTGTGTGTGTGTGTGTGTGTACTGGTTTGCCCTACATTATGAGGCTGCAAAGTCCTTATATTGTAGTGTGTGTTCAGGTTTCAGGCCACGCCCCCTACATTATGAGGACATTCAGATGTCCTTGTAATTCAAATGCAAAGTAAACATACTAAATGATTTTTATTAAGAATTGTAAAAATGCAGAAAGATTTCTGTGATGGGTAGGTTTAGGTGTATGGAATGTCCCCATAAGGAATGGAATGTCTCTGTAAACCACCTATACCAACGCGTGCGTGCGTGTGTACCTTTCATTTTTGATCATTGTCTTTTTAACAACATTGAAAAATTTCCATTATGGAATTTTCATTATTAAACACCAATGTTCAGACTCCCTGAAAGAACTGTCCTTGCTCCAGGCACAATCCGCTTCCACTCCGTAGCGCTCACAAACTCATCATAAATGGTATAGTTCAGGAGCAGCTCTTTTTTTTCTTTTGCCATTCTCAAGGTTTTTACTCATACTTTTTTATGTCATTTTTTTCTAATTGTTTTGCTTTTAGAATGAGTCACCCCAAAACTGTCACCACAGTGTTCCAGTCGTGCTGTGATAATCACTAGATTCTGTGTGTAAGGAGGAGATGGGGGAGAACTAGAGGCTAAGACTGAAGCTCTGAACTGAAATAATGGAGGATGGGTTTACTCACTACTTTAGAATGAGACAGAGCAGATTGAAGTGGACACCATTGACAGAGATTTGGAACAGAAACCGGAGAGGCATTCTGCCAGAGAATGTCACCTTGAAGACAAAGGGCCATTTGCGATCAGGAGTGCACTGTGTTGCGTAGATTAATGGAGTGAAGACAAGCAAGGCAGACAACAAACCACTTTGCTTGTCTCATTCCTGCACTGCTTCTTGAAAGGCTAAAGGAGACTTTAGACTGCCAACCCTCTCAAGGCCATAACTGAAAGGATCATGGGCGATTTTGTCTGTGTCTGAGACTGTTTCGCAGTGTTTACGAGTCTGTGCTATATCAATTATTTTATTAAAGTAATGTAACTGATTACAACTGATTACTTTTTGATTACTTTTCTAAATTTCTAAGGAATGTATTTAACTGTTAATCATTTTCAAACATTTAAACCAGGCAGCGTTAACCTTACAGTAGTTCTCAACACTGATAACTGTCAGACTTTCAAAATCCTTCATCATTTGAATTAAGATTATAATAATTTAATTTTAAAGCACAGCCTCCACAAAACCAGACTTTAGCACCTCTTTTTACTTTGAGATCATTCTGAGGTTAAATACAGATTTCTGGATGAAATGATTTTTAAATGTCCAGATAAAACATATTTTTATCACTCACTATGGTGGCAACTCTCAGACAAGTTGTAGCCTAAAGCTTTCAGCAGCAATGTGGATTGATGTAATTGGCAGACGTGGTGCGCTATTTCAAACAAAAGAACCAATCAAAAGCATCAGAATAGCATCGCTTTACTAAACAGCCTTTAAATGGAAGGAGGCATTGTGCACATAAAAAACAGGCAAAGCAACAAATTAATATTATTCAACATATCCTAGCTTTTTACAGAAAATATTCAGATGTAACCCCCTTTGTAATCATTAACATTTTCATAAGTAACTGTAATTTAATTACACATTTTTTCTTAGTAACTGTAACGGATTACAGTTACATTTATTTTGTGATTAAATTACGTAATGCTGTTACATGTAACTAGTTACTCCCCAACACTGACTGCTATAGTTAAGGGGTTTTCAAGCTTTCATATTCCAACAAACCCTTAAATATGATTCCTAATTCCTAAAATATAAAGAGCGATATGTTTTTTGTACAAAATAAATTATATTATTTTAAATGGAATGCTAGCATGGGAACTCAGATTACCAAGATTATTTTTGTGTTTTGTCAGTGTCATGTGATGCACAGAAACATATCACTTAAAATCACAGTTATAACACATAAAAAGCACACTGAGTGTCTTGGTATGTTTGTTGTGCTCTTTTATTTTCGAATATTTGTTATATCTTTTCAACCCATTCAATATTATGATGCTTCTGTGTCATTACTGAGATTGACATCTTCACACAAGATGTTCAATTGCTTCAAAGAGAAGATACTTTTTTACTGAGATAATACCAACCTCCTACTCATTGTCTCACAAAGAAAAAGATGTTAATTTTCTTTGCCCCCAAAACATAGATGATTGCACATAAATACACCAACTGCCATCTGCTTATCATAATCATTATTGCTAGAAAATTGTATTTTCTCATGAGATTCCAGCTGAATGTCATGGGGTCAGTATATTTTAATCATGATTAAATGCATACTAGAACTTTTATTGCGAGGTGCTCTGAATCTCTTGTTTGGTTCTGTTAAGCAGACACACACACACACACACACATATATATATATATTGTGTGCGTGTGTATTTTCTTTCAGCAAGCGAATTCATTGAACTTTCATTCAGCTTTTTTGAACGAATTGTTTAGTGAATGATTCAATGACTTGATTCAAATCTCTGTTGAATGAACCAGTGTTTTTTACAAATCTACTGAATGAATGATTCAGTGGCTCACTAATTAAAGGTGCTGTATGTAAGTTTTTGACTGTACTAAAGCATAAAAATAGCATCATATGTTTGCAGATATTTAGGAAACATGCTGAGTTCACATACTCGTTTCTCTGAAAAACAATGCTACAGCCTGTTATTTTACTTTGAAATGTGTGTTCCGTGTCAGAATGTCTGTTTTTGTTTTGGTCTGTGTGAAACCGCATGTTGCCAGTTTACCCAATAGTATTCAGACACCCCGGGTTGCCAGTTGGCGGAAAACACCGCGTATTGCTGCCATGGAAGCCAGCAAACAAACTGGGTCAGCGATTGCAGATTCTACCCGGTCCCGACCTAAAATGCCCCAGAATCCATCTAAAATCTCTATAAACGGAAGCACATTAAAATGCGGATAAATCAACTCATCAACTTATGTAAGTCTCCTCACCTTCCATTGTCACTTGCGCTCGTTCCTGTTGCGTGTCCTTAAACTGGCAACCTTCGTGAGTGTGGAGTCTGAGGAGGAGGGGGCGGGGCAAACTATATTTTTAATTTGGACTGGAGTACCCATTTCAACCACTAGCTGTCATTCCTACATACAGCACCTTTAAGATGCACTAGTTTAATTCCCGAATGAATCAGAGTTTTTGAATGAGTCGTTTGAGTAAGTTATATATAAAGATAGTCACTTGTATCCACCTACTGGTGAAACTATATACAGTGGGGAGAACAAGTATTTGATACACTGCTGATTTTGCAGGTTTTCCTACTTACAAAGCATGTAGAGGTCTGTAATTTTTATCATAGGTACTCTTCAACTGTGAGAGACGGAATCTAAAACAAAAATCCAGAAAATCACATTGTATGATTTTTAAATAATTAATTTGCATTTTATTGCATGACATACAGTGGGGAGAACAAGTATTTGATACACTGCCGATTTTGCAGGTTTGCCCACTTACAAAGCATGTAGAAGTCTGTAATTTTTATCATAGGTACTCTTCAACTGTGAGTGACGGAATCTAAAACAAAAATCCAGAAAATCACATTGTATGATTTTTAAGTAATTAAGTAATTTTAAGTAATTAATTTGCATTTTATTATTGCATTCTTACTGTTTGGTAGGTGATCAAATACTTATGTCATGCAATAAAATGCTAATTAATTATTTAAAAATCATACAATGTAATTTTCTGGATTTTTGTTTTAGATTCCATCTCTCACAGTTGAAGAGTACCTATGATACAAATTACAGACCTCTACATGCTTTGTAAGTAGGAAAACCTGCAAAATCGGCAGTGTATCAAATACTTGTTCTCCCCAATGTAAGTATTTGATCACCTACCAACCAGTAAGAATTCTGGCTCTCACAGACCTGTTAGTTTTTCTTTAAGAAGCCCTCCTGTTCTCCACTCATTACCTGTATTAACTGCACCTGTTTGAACTCGTTACCTGTATAAAAGACACCTGTCCACACACTCAATCAAACAGACTCCAACCTCTCCACAATGGCCAAGACCAGAGAGCTGTGTAAGGACATCAGGGATAGAATTGTAGACCTGCACAAGGCTGGGATGGGCTACAGGACAATAGGCAAGCAGCTTGGTGAGAAGGCAACAACTGTTGGCGCAATTATTAGAAAATGGAAGAAGTTCAAGATGACGGTCAATCTCCCTCGGTCTGGGGCACCATACAAGATCTCACCTCGTGGGGCATCAATGATCATGAGGAAGGCGAGGCATCAGCCCAGAACTACACGGCAGGACCTGGTCAATGACCTGAAGAGAGCTGGGACCACAGTCTCAAAGAAAACCATTAGTAACACACTACGCCGTCATGGATTAAAATCCTGCAGCGCACGCAAGGTCCCCCTGCTCAAGCCAGCGCATGTCCAGGCCCGTCTGAAGTTTGCCAATGACCATCTGGATGATCCAGAGGAGGAATGGGTAAAGGTCATGTGGTCTGAGGAGACAAAAATAGAGCTTTTTGGTCTAAACTCCACTCGCCGTGTTTGGAGGAAGAAGAAGGATGAGTACAACCCCAAGAACACCATCCCAACCGTGAAGCATGGAGGTGGAAACATCATTCTTTGGGGATGCTTTTCTGCAATGGGGACAGGACGACTGCACCGTATTGAGGGGAGGATGGATGGGGCCATGTATCGCGAGATCTTGGCCAACAACCTCCTTCCCTCAGTAAGAGCATTGAAGATGGGTCGTGGCTGGGTCTTCCAGCATGACAACGACTCGAAACACACAGCCAGGGCAACTAAGGAGTGGCTCCGTAAGAAGCATCTCAAGGTCCTGGAGTGGCCTAGCCAGTCTCCAGACCTGAACCCAATAGAAAATCTTTGGAGGGAGCTGAAAGTCCGTATTGCCCAGCGACAGCCCCGAAACCTGAAGGATCTGGAGAAGGTCTGTATGGAGGAGTGGGCCAAAATCCCTGCTGCAGTGTGTGCAAACCTGGTCAAGAACTACAGGAAACGTATGATCTCTGTAATTGCAAACAAAGGTTTCTGTACCAAATATTAAGTTCTGCTTTTCTGATGTATCAAATACTTATGTCATGCAATAAAATGCAAATTAATTACTTAAAAATCATACAATGTGATTTTCTGGATTTTTGTTTTAGATTCTGTCTCTCACAGTTGAAGTGTACCTATGATAAAAATTACAGACTTCTACATGCTTTGTAAGTGGGCAAACCTGCAAAATCGGCAGTGTATCAAATACTTGTTCTCCCCACTGTAATCTACAGAAAGAGTCACTGAAGATTCATGTGTAGCTAAATCTACCTTAATGCAACTAACATAACTAATTTTAATACTTAAAATTGCAGCTACATGTCATCTTGAAATGCGGCGATTTGAGATTGTATTAGATACATTACAGCCACAATCAATTTCATAGTGTTGACGTGTGGACAGTGAAACCGGAGATTTTGCCTTGTTACGTCAGAACCGGAACCGGCAATAACCTTTTTTCCAGGCTTCTGATTGGCCAACATGGCTACGGTTAGGGTTATATTGCCACCTGTTGGTTTGGCATGCTCTTGACAGCGCTTCATAGCGTGTTTTTGCGTGTTGATGTGGACGCGATTTTTTTTTTTAAACGGAGGAGGAAAAACTCAGGGTAAGTAAAATGAAAATAAGTTTAAAAAAATGAAAATAAACAGTTTAAAATACATTTATGAAACACAAAACAATTAATGAAACAGCAAAAGTGTAACGCTAAAGTATATAAATATCAAACTATTAATTTAACAACTATCATAATTAAAAGTTAATATTAGTATAACATTTAAAACACTTGTGACAACCATTATATTTTATATTATTAAACCTTTGCTTGACTATATCGTATTTATTTTATTACCCAACAGCTATAGTAAAAATAAGATTACATTGGAACTTTTGTTTTGAGGAAAAAATTCGAATTCGGGTTTTGAACTAGAGAAAACATTTGTGCAATACTTTTGAGTCAAAACCTTATATTTGCTGAAATATAGCCCTTGCGACTAACTTGCCTCGGTCTCTCCTATACATAAAAACTAATATACTGTATATCGTCGCTGTCGGGTGGAAACCTCGGATATCCAAAACCGCTACATTTCAGGAAATGGAAAAAAACACTGTATTTTTTAAATAATTAAACACTGTGTTGTCAAAGGCTTTGTTTACACTTGGCATTAACATGCAACCTGTATCCGGATGTTGTCCACATATACATTGAAAAGACAAGTGTAAACGCGCTTCTGATCGGAATGTTATCCGATCAGCGTGTCCTGGTCCAGAGGTAGTCGAGAACGCATTGTGATCGTATCTCAGTGTAATGTAAATGCAATCCAGCCATCGTATATAGTTGATATTGTGGCTTCATACAGTTAAATATATACTGCACATATAAATAAATCATTCAACAGGTCCTGGAGGGCAAGCAGAGGTTTTTTTCCCCTTTACATGCAGTAATGATTTTAGAACGATACGCTGAATAAATGCATTACCAATAGCAAACTCTTCACTAAACATGCATTAATAGCTAATTGACCATAACATTAGCATTTAAAACATGCGTGTATCAGAACACTGTCTAAAAACTAATTAAATATTTTCAGGATGGATTATGTAATGCTTTAAAAAAAACTTTCCATAGAATACCACACAATAACAAAAAAATGCTGTCAAAAGAGGGAATGTATTTACTCAGAAATAATCAGCTGTCCAGATTATGCTGTTACGAAAAACAACATGGAACTGAGGTGAACTCAATAATTCAAAGCAAATAAAAGATGCACTGCGTAGAAGAAATACACAGGCCTTGTCAAAAATTAATTCCCCTTCCCATTATTAACCATGATAATTAGCTAATTAATGCTGGAGAAGTTGCTCCCCAAACCTCCCACACACAAGGAACACGCAGCAGGCATCGTTCATCCCCTGAGAAGCCAGTGTGAGGGAGGTACACCATTCCCAAACTCCTTCCCTCTTTCATTGCCTAGAGTAAGATGAGGAGAAGAGGAGGATGTGAAAGGCCTTCCACAGGATGAAGAAAGGAGAACATACCGATTTCAGTGTGTTAACCAGGAGCGATGCTGATATCTCCTGACGTTTGCTAACCAGGGGTTCGGATCACATGCATTTGCTGCACTAGAGCAACACCTACGCCTTCTGTGTTGTTCGGGCCGTGGCGGTTTGAGGTGGGGGGGAGGATGTTACTGAGGAGAGGGGTAGAACTATTTCATCTAAGCTCAAAGAAAAGGTACAATCTTGTTGCATCAGCCATGTAATTTATTTAGGTCTCAGTTTTATACAGAACAGTCAGCCTCCCTGATTAAATAGTGATAGGTTTGTGATGTGTTGAGAAAGAATGCTTAAACTAGAGTTGGTCGCCAGAAAAACATATTAGTTTGTCCTATTTATGTTAAAAATGACAATTGTTTAATTTCTTTTTCATATAATTATATATATTAATACATAATTATATGAAAAAGAAATTAAACGATTGTCATTTACGATGATTTAAAGGCACAATATGTAATTTTCGCACTAGAGGTCGCTTATTCAAAACAAAGGCATCGCTAGATGACGCCTTGATTTCGCGGAATCATGGGAGTTGTTGTCTTCCCCTCTAATTTTTATCATAGGTACTCTTCAACTGTGAGAGACGGAATCTAAAACAAAAATCCAGAAAATCACATTGTATGATTTTTAAATAATTAATTTGCATTTTATTGAATGACATAAGTATTTGATCACCTACCAACCAGTAAGAATTCTGGCTCTCACAGACCTGTTAGTTTTTCTTTAAGAAGCCCTTCTGTTCTCCACTCATTACCTGTATTAACTGCACCTGTTTGAACTCGTTACCTGTATAAAAGACACCTGTCCACACACTCAATCAAACAGACTCCAACCTCTCCACAATGGCCAAGACCAGAGAGCTGTGTAAGGACATCAGGGATAAAATTGTAGACCTGCACAAGGCTGGGATGGGCTACAGGACAATAGGCAAGCAGCTTGGTGAGAAGGCAACAACTGTTGGCGCAATTATTAGAAAATGGAAGAAGTTCAAGATGACGGTCAATCTCCCTCGGTCTGGGGCACCATGCAAGATCTCACCTTGTGGGGCATCAATGATCATGAGGAAGGTGAGGGATCAGCCCAGAACTACACGGCAGGACCTGGTCAATGACCTGAAGAGAGCTGGGACCACAGTCTCAAAGAAAACCATTAGTAACACACTACGCCGTCATGGATTAAAATCCTGCAGCGCACGCAAGGTCCCCTTGCTCAAGCCAGCGCATGTCCATGCCCGTCTGAAGTTTGCCAGTGACCATCTGGATGATCCAAAGGAGGAATGGGAGAAGGTCATGTGGTCTGATGAGACAAAAATAGAGCTTTTTGGTCTAAACTCCACTCGCCGTGTTTGGAGGAAGAAGAAGGATGAGTACAACCCCAAGAACACCATCCCAACCGTGAAGCATGTAGGTGGAAACATCATTCTTTGGGGATGCTTTTCTGCAATGGGGACAGGACGACTGCACCGTATTGAGGGGAGGATGGATGGGGCCATGTATCGCGAGATCTTGGCCAACAACCTCCTTCCCTCAGTAAGAGCATTGAAGATGGGTCGTGGCTGGGTCTTCCAGCATGACAACGGCCCGAAACACACAGCCAGGGCAACTAAGGAGTGGCTCCTTAAGAAGCATCTTAAGGTCCTGGAGTGGCCTAGCCAGTCTCCAGACCTGAACCCAATAGAAAATCTTTGGAGGGAGCTGAAAGTCCGTATTGCCCAGCGACAGCCCCGAAACCTGAAGGATCTGGAGAAGGTCTGTATGGAGGAGTGGGCCAAAATCCCTGCTGCAGTGTGTGCAAACCTGGTCAAGAACTACAGGAAACGTATGATCTCTGTAATTGCAAACAAAGGTTTCTGTAGCAAATATTAAGTTCTGCTTTTCTGATGTATCAAATACTTACGTCATGCAATAAAATGCAAATTATTACTTAAAAATCATACAATGTGATTTTCTGGATTTTTGTTTTAGATTCCGTCACTCACAGTTGAAGAGTACCTATGATAAAAATTACAGACTTCTACATGCTTTGTAAGTGGGCAAACCTGCAAAATCGGAAGTGTATCAAATACTTGTTCTCCCCACTGTATTAACGTTACTGTAGTATGAAGCAGGGTGGGGCTGAAAGCCGTTGGAGCGGAACAAGGCCGCTGGAACGATTGCTAATGAGAGACAAGCGCGACACACGGCTCGAGAGCAGTGGAGCTTTTATTATGCCGCAGACGACCACTTCCGCTTCTTCTGCTCATGTGTATGTGGGGTAATGCAGCACTGTTTTATCATATTAGATACATTTGAGAGTGCTGAAAGTTATGTTATAATGCTAATAAAAAACATAGGGCCAGATTTACTAAACATGGCAAATTAGCGTGAGAGCGCAATTCCAAAAAAATGCAGATGGGAGTGGAAAGTTCTGCTCAAATTAAAGCACACAGACGCAGCCGGGTCATTTCCATAATGACCAACGCAATCTACACCAGTAAATTGACAAACACAAACCTTAGTAAATCACCTTGCATGATTCATTTAAATACTCTCCTCCCATACATTTTACACCTGAAAGGGAAACTCCTACAAATGCATATGCAATAAGGTCAGCCTTTTCAGTGCTAATTTATCACTGCGTGTCTTTAGTAAATCCTGACAGTAGTTTTTTAACGCCAAAAACATGTATATATATATATATATATATATATATATATATATATGGACACATGGGCTCAAACTCTGATTTCATCACCATTATGACAAATGCTGACGCACTGCTTTTTCTCCATTTCCATGGATATCAGTTAATTTTAGAATAAGCTTGAGGGAGCACATTAAGGGCAAGTATGAAAGCATCAGCTGAGCTTATCAGCTTCTTACATGTCTCATTCTTGCTTTCCCTTCTGTCAGAGCATAATAGTGATTTTAATGCAATTATTCAAATAACAAGAGCTGAAACTATCTCGCCACATTGGAGTGATGTGACTGTGGAGTGCACCTGAAGACATAAGAGCTCATCTTACATGACTGACTGATGTGAGTTGAATTAGACATGACATCATGACACTGTACCTGAGTATGGTGCTAAATAACTAGAGAACAAATCAGATGAGTCAGAGTAAAAATGCCCTGTTGAACATTTTGTTGTTGCCTCTTCATTTTAGCTCTTTGTGCACTCAAGGATGCAAACTACGGTCACTTTTAAAATGAATACTAATTGAAAATATGGACTCCCCTCTTATATATACACTGATTTTGTCTGTATGAATACAATTTTCTTTTTTGAAAAAAAAAAAATTGTCATTTAAATATGCCTTTATACAATTGGGGTCTATTTAAAAAAAAAAAAAAAAAAAAAAAAAAGCCTATTTCTCTCAAATTTTGTTTACACATCTGTCTAAATCTGTGTTAGTGAGCACTTCTCCTTTGCCGAGATAATCCATCCACCTCACAGGTGTGGCATATCAAGATGCTGATTAGACAGCATGATTATTGCACAGGTGTGCCATAGGCTGGCCACAATAAAAGGCCACTCTAAAATGTGCAGTTTTACTGTATTGGGGGGGTCCGGGGGGTCCGAAAACCAGTCAGTATCTGGTGTGACCACCATTTGCCTCACGCAGTGCAACACATCTCCTTCGCATAGAGTTGATCAGGTTGACTGTGGCCTGTGGAATGTTGGTCCACTCCTCTTCAATGCCTGTGTGAAGCTGCTGGATATTGGCAGGAACTGGAACACACTGTCGTATACGCCGATCCAGAGCATCTCAAACATGCTCAATGGGTGACATGTCCGGTGAGTATGCTGGCCATGCAAGCTTCCAGGAATTATGTACAGATCCTTGCAACATGGGGCCGTGCATTATCATGCTGCAACATGAGGTGATGGTCGTGGATGAATGGCACAACAATGGGCCTCAGGATCTCGTCACGGTATCTCTGTGCATTCAAAATGCCATCAATAAAATGCAACTGTGTTCGTTGTCCATAACATACGCCTGCCCATACCATAACCCCACTGCCATCATGGGCCACTCGATCCACAATATTGACATCAGCAAACCGCTCCCCCACACAACGCCAGACATGCTGTCTGTACAGTGAAAACCGGGATTCATCCATGAAGAGAACACCTCTCCAAAGTGCCAGACGCCATCGAATGTGAGCATTTGCCCACTCAAGTCGGTTACAACGACAAACTGCAGTCAGGTCGAGATCCCAATGAGGATGACAAGCATGCAGATGAGCTTCCCTGAGACGGTTTCTGACAGTTTGTGCAGAAATTCTTTGGTTATGCAAACCGATTGTTGGAGCAGCTGTCCGGGTGGCTGGTCTCAGACGATCTTGGAGGTGAAGATGCTGGATGTGGAGGTCCTGGGCTGGTGTGGTTACACGTGGTCTGCGGTTGTGAGGCCGGTTGTACTGCCAAATTCTCTGAAACGCCTTTGGAGACGGCGTATGGTAGAGAAATAAAGCTCTGGTGGACATTCCTGCAGTCAGCATGCCAATTGCACGCAAAACTTGTGACATCTGTGGTATTGTGCTGTGTTATAAAACTGCACATTTTAGAGTGGCCTTTTATTGTGGCCAGCCTAAGGCACACCTGTGCAATAATCATGCTGTCTAATCAGCATCTTGATATGCCACACCTGTGAGGTGGATTGATTATCTCGGCAAAGGAGAAGTGCTCACTAACACAGATTTAGACAGATTTGTGAACAATATTTGAGAGAAATAATTTTGTGAAGTTTATAATTTTGTTCAGTGTAAATGGGCAATCTCTTTGGGATACTGTTGCTAATCAGGACCCCAACAGGAAGTAAACAGAGAACAGGAAAACATTTTCAAGCCTGTAAGTTAGAACAGGGTTTTTACCTCCCATTCTTAATTAAATGTGCAACGTTTATGTAAAAATACCTCCATGTTCATGTATTCAGTCTTACAGAGTGATGCTTCATTAATAAGCATAAAATAAGTTAAAAGCTTTACCTATTTGTGTGGATGTTTGCATATGGGAGTCTTAACTGTTGGAAACAATGTGTCAAAATAGATTAATATCTTGAAGTGGCCTGCGGTATGACTGGATAAACTACAACCAAAACTTTAAACAGCATTTATCAAAGTGTAATTTTATTACTGGGTATTTTTATGACCTCATATTTGTTGAGATTCATCATGGGATATTTGCACTTTTATGAATTCATTTGTCACACTGCAGGACCATTTCAAAGAACTAATGAAGGCAAACAATTTATGATATTAATATGCATTTGGCAACTACCCATTGTGATTTTACATAATTCATTGATTTATGATTTTAGCATCCGTTTACAAACTAGCGATAATGGCAGGGATCCCTATTCTCTACTTGTGATTTCAATCACTTTTGATGCTAGAAGGAAGTTGAATAGAAGGAAGGCATATGTAATTTAAATGGAAAATATAATGAGCATGCTAACGTTTTGTTGTCAATATTACGACAGAGTAGCTTTAAGGACTTGTTAAACATTGTCAGTGGTCATATTGGTTAAAGGCACAATATGTAAGATTTTTGTAATAAAATATCCAAAAAACACTTACACAGTGTGATATATTTCATGCAGTGTACTTACATTATCCCAAAAGTTCCCAACGATTTGTAAATCCGGAGAAATTCCAATTTTAAATAATGGGTCGTCCTTTGTCATTGTCGCCTATCAATGACGCAATATCCACACTATCCTCGGTTTCCGCTTGTAGAAACCAAGGCAACACACATGGACAAATAAGCAAGTGGTGGTTATACAGCATCTAGATAAACTTAAATGTAGATCAACTGAGGAAAGCAGGCTTTTGGACAAACAGAGAAATAAAACAAGGATCAACATCGGCGTGGCGTTTTCGAGATGGAGAGAGCTTTGTGACAAACTTGAACTTGACAGAGACTCTGCTCTCGCATGTGTTTTAATAGACAGGTAAGCAAATACATATTGTTTATTGTACAAGTAATAGTCATGTACAGATGATTTTAATAGATATGAATGAAGATACAGATATGACATGACATATTGGTCTTATTGGTTTATTTAAAGGAATTAAATTATTAAAGGGTTAAAAGGGATTTAAGGAAATAAAGAAAAAGAAATAAAAACAGTAAAAGTTCCAGTTCTATTGAAGTAATCTATTTGCCAATAAAATATATATTTTTTTAAATATGCACACATTCACTTATTTTCGTCTGCCTAATTTGATTGGCTATCTCACTCATTCTGACAGTGACGAGTGCTGTTAGACTGCTGAGGCAGACCAAAAATGTAACATTTTACTTTTGTCATCCTAGCAACAAACAGAGCGGTGTGTAATGGAGTACAGCAGATCAGCATCAACAATATCAAATTCTTTGTTCCCTTTCGTTCAGTCACTCCGAGTTACGTCAGTGACTGACGAATGGGGGTTTCGCTTAGAAGCCTATCATCTTCGAGTTCTTACAAACCCGATTCCAAAAAAGTTGGGACACTGTACAAATTGTGAATAAAAACAGAATGCAATGATGTGGAAGTTTTAAATTTCAATATTTTATTCAGAATACAACATAGATGACATATCAAATGTTTAAACTGAGAAAATGTATCATTTTAAGGGAAAAATAAGTTGATTTTAAATTTCATGGCATCAACATATCTCACTGTGTGGCATCCCCTCTTCTTTTTATAACAGTCTGCAAACGTCTGGGGACTGAGGAGACAAGTTGCTCAAGTTTAGGAATAGGAATGTTGTCCCATTCTTGTCTAATACAGGCTTCTAGTTGTTCAACTGTCAACTGCATCTTCCTCTTTATGATGCACCAAATGTTTTCTATGGGTGAAAGATCTGGACTGCAGGCTGGCCATTTCAGTAACCGGATCCTTCTTCTACGCAGCCATGATGTTGTAATTGATGCAGTATGTGGTCTGGCATTGTCATGTTGGAAAATGCAAGGTCTTCCCTGAAAGAGACGACGTCTGGATGGGAGCATATGTTGTTCTAGAACTTGGATATACCTTTCAGCATTGATGGTGCCTTTCCAGATGTGTAAGCTGCCCATGCCACACGCACTCATGCAACCCCATACCATCAGAGATGCAGGCTTCTGAACTGAGCGCTGATAACAACTTGGGTTGTCCTTGTCCTCTTTAGTCCGGATGACATGGCGTCCCAATTTTCCAAAAAGGAACTTCAAATTTTGATTCGTCTGACCACAGAACAGTTTTCCTCTTTGCCACAGTCCATTTTAAATGAGCCTTGGCCCAGAGAAAACGCCTGCGCTTCTGGATCATGTTTAGATATGGCTTCTTTTTTGACCTATAGAGTTTTAGTCGGCAACGGCGAATGGCACGGTGGATTGTGTTCACCGACAATGTTTTCTAGAAGTATTCCTGAGCCCATGTTGTGATTTCCATTACAGTAGCATTCCTGTATGAGATGCAGTGCCGTCTAAGGGCCCGAAGATCACGGGCATCCAGTATGGTTTTCCGGCCTTGACCCTTACGCACAGAGATTGTTCCAGATTCTCTGAATCTTTGGATGATATTATGCACTGTAGATGATGATAACTTCAAACTCTTTGCAATTTTTCTCTGAGAAACTCCTTTCTGATATTGCTCCACTATTTTTCGCCGCAGCATTGGGGGAATTGGTGATCCTCTGCCCATCTTGACTTCTGAGAGACACTGCCACTCTGAGAGGCTCTTTTTATACCCAATCATGTTGCCAATTGACCTAATAAGTTGCAAATTGGTCCTCCAGCTGTTCCTTATATGTACATTTAACTTTTCCGGCCTCTTATTGCTACCTGTCCCAACTTTTTTGGAATGTGTAGCTCTCATGAAATCCAAAATGAGCCAATATTTAGCATGACATTTCAAAATGTCTCACTTTCAACATTTGATATGTTATCTATATTCTATTGTGAATAAAATATAAGTTTATGAGATTTGTAAATGATTGCATTCCTTTTTTATTCACAATTTGTACAATGTCCCAACTTTTTTGGAATTGGGTTTGTAGAAAACGAGCCAATGGCGATGAAATGCCATGGGTCTGCGGAATTTGCATAGCGTAGCTCCGCCCCACTCTGTGGATATATAAGGAAGTACACTGGCAATGTCGCATTATGTTTCTGCTTCGGAGCCAAGAGCATCTCTTCACTCCTCAAGCCTGATACTGAGTAAAGTCAGTTCTTCGAGCCGAGCGACTCTCCAGTCTGTGTTGGTGTGATGGTGCGTTCCAGCGATCGCACATTGCCTGCCTGCTGATCTGTGCAGTGATCTGTGTGTTTCCCTGGGCGCTTCAGCACTGCTGCAGAGTTTCCTCTCACAAAAAGAGCTTGTGCGTGGCACGTCTTTTTCAAGATGTCTCGCCTGTGCACTTCTGGGTGTGGTCGGTCTTTGCCACCCTCTAATTTATTAGTCTTCGTGGAGCCAGTGTCCTCCCGTGTACTCGCTTCCAGTAGTGTCGGTGTCTTCGCTTGCTCGCCAATTCCACTCCACGGACTGGATACGTGTGATATTTCCTCAGGTGAATTTCCCTAAAGCTCTGAGTTCCTCCAGCACTGTTGATGCCAACACCAGAGTGCATGCCCGGTTGGTCAGCCCTCGTGTCAGGCTAGGTGCCTCCATGTGCATGGTTCCCCCGCTGGGCAACCCCCACATGTGTATTTCCACTGTAAGCCTCTCTGAGCAGGTGTCTTTCCCTTGGCAAGCCCCTTGCCACCCCTGGGGTTGAAATATTCCACCTTCGGCTGGATACCCCAGAGTGCTCCATATGCAGCCCATACGTGGGTCATATGTGTATTCTTAAGTCCTCCCTTCGGGCAGGCATTGTGTTACATTTCTCCACGTGGGATATGCTTCCCAGTGTACCTTGGTATTCCTGTGTTAAGTGGAGTCCTTCGTCCGTGTTAGTCTCACGACAGGGAGCTCACACTTGCGCAGAGCACTGGAAGACAGCCGAGTGGTGTGATTAGATTGGACCCCCATTTGTCAGTCACTGACTCGGAGTGACTGAACGAAAGGGAACGTCTCGGTTACGTATGTAACCCTCGTTCCCTGAGGAGGGAACGGAGGCGTTACGTCCCCCTGCCACGTCCGCTGTACCACTGGAACGGTCGGGAGTTCAGTCTCGGCTCCTCAGCAGGTAACATAATGCGACATTGCCAGCGTACTTCCTTACATACCCACAGAGTGGGGCGGAGCTACGCTATGCAAATTCCACAGACCCATGGCATTTCATCGCCATTGGCTCGTTTTCTAAGAACTCAAAGATGATAGGCTTCTAAGCGAAACCCCCATTCGTCAGTCACTGACATAACGTCTCTGTTCCCTCCTCAGGGAATGAGGGTTACATACGTAACCGAGGCGTTTTCTGTGGAAACTGAGCACATGGCACACATTTTTATATACATATAAACCTGAAGTTTCCCTCACTAAACAGAGAGCGTAACACTGATTTAAAATGTATGTAGTTTTATATAGCATATAAAATGGCCTAATAGTTTGCAAAATAATCAGCTTTACAGGTCATCTGTGGGAACACACTAAATGTTATTGGGGTTTCTCTCTCTCTCTCTCTCTCTCTCTCTCTCTCTCTCTCTCTCTCTCTCTCTCTCTCTCTCTCTCTCTCTCTCTCTCTCTCAACTGTCTTTGCTTTAATAGAAATACAAACGTGGGCTGATAGTTGCACCTGTACGATGACTCTAAACACGAGGAGCACTTAACAAAACACCATTATCATTCCATGAGCATATGAATGCACCTAGTACAACTCAAAAAGCCTTCAAAACTCATCATAATTCAGTTCACTTCATTACACCGTAAACCATCCAATGATTATTGCAAACCAAGGTCAGTATATAATTACTTTTATTAATTAGCTGTGCCGCAGCTGTGTTTTCTGTTTTAACCCAACAGACAGTTTGATTTCCACCTACTCATCCATTGTTTGGCTGTTGCACTGATTGACACAGCAAAGCGATATGTCTTCACTAATACATGGATAAACTTAACCTTGCCTATAACTGATCCCTAAAATCAGAGGGAAATAAGTGGATAACATTTAGAAGCACTGTAAACTGTAAACTTGTTACTCAAATCTGATTGGAATGTTGTTCCAGGATCAACAAAGACGCTGATCCAGGAACATGTTGTACTAGGTAAAATCACGTTCACCATCTATATAGATGTCCCTGTTTTGAAAATGTATTGATTACTATGGGTGCTTTTCATAACTCTTGTGGTCTCTCTGCACTTTTTCATGTGACAAATTGGCCTGCTTGTCACACAAGACATTTTCCCCTACGAATCAAATTGTCCATTATCTATCACCGGCCCCCGTCATCTCCCACACATACACTGATGCAGAGACACCCTAGTCATGCACTACTACTTGCTACGTATACATGGTTAGCTCTACTGCAGTTGGATGTTTTCAAATGAAAGTGGGTTTTACGAAAGTGTGTATTGTGTATGTTTATGTTTCATATAGTATTTGCATGTTCTTTTGCTGGATTACTACTCCAATGTGATCAAATAGATCCAATTGCACTGACCTGCATAAAATTGAGGTTATCCATACATTTCCATACACTGATTCAAAATACAGTTTTTAAGCACCCCTCCAAAAATGGAATAATTCATCCGATGGAAAGTGGAATAATTCATCCGATATTGTGCATTGTACAACATATAACAGTTAGTTCTGGTCCTCTTCCTACAGTTTGTATTGTTTGTCTGTGTTTGTGGTGTTCCAGAACAGAGTATGTAAGTGGTGCGGAGTGGAAGCAGAACAGGTTGTTTTGTGATTTTTGCTGTAGCAAGGAGTCTTAAATGTTTCCAAGTCTCACTCCACATTTACATATACATTTATTAATTTAGCAGACACTTTTATCCAAAGTGACTTACAAATTAGAATAATAATGCAGTAGCAATTAATCCAATGCAGACAATACAAGTAGTGCTACCATACAAACTGACCAATATTTCTTAATTAAATCGACCACAGTGTCTGTTGTCTTGTTCACGTTGCGAAAGCAGAATAAAAAAAGCCAAGAACGTGCCACAGTGCTTTATTGACAGATAAGCATGATTATAAATGTAATGATTATTAGTGCTGACTCACTAATGATTGTATATGTAGTTGTATGTGGAAAACAAAAAAGCATTAGCATTTCTATCTTTGCCGAATGTGGTCAGAACCTGTTCCTGGCAACCTCTGAATGTGGTTTTATTGATCCTATCCAATGTTATTTTATTGTCGCTGGAATACGATTATACTTTTTATTAATATTTTGAATGTTTCTATTTTTATATTTTCTTTTTTCATTTTAAAGTTTTAGTAAAAATATATTTTTTGTCATATACAGTATATAGAAAAATTTTAGCTAAATAAACTGTTTTAATTGGTCTGTTATGTATTAATCTTAACTAGGAATTGGGCAGCACTTTATTTTACAGTCCTGTTCCACATACTATGTACTTATTATAGTGATTACAATAACTGTGTAATAACTAGGTACTAACCCTGAACCTACCCTTAAACCTGACCTTAACACGTTTCCATATATTACCCAGTACTTTCTTAGGTAAGAACGCTGCAAGTAAATGTAAGTGCACGTACAGTAAAATAAAGTGCAACCAGGAATTAACTAGGAATTATGGCGTGTTGACCCAATAATTATCATAAAAGAAACCTGTAATCCAGTAATCAGCATCACAGCTGCCAAAGAGGCATGTCTGACTGTCACATGCATATATATTAGTGTTGTCAATCGATAAACGCAATTAAAATCAAGCCTACTGATGTCTCTATGAAATAGATTTTTTTTTAAACATTAATGATAGCCATTCAACATTACAGTATAATTGAAAGCTATCAATTTCAACATTTATTAGGCTTAAAAAACAACAACTTTTAATTAAAGTGAATTTAAAACAAATCTTCACATAAACCAATTATAATAAATGTCATATTTACTTGTGGCCTTTTCATATACAGAAATTAAATAAAGTTACAAACATCTTTCTTAACTGCATAAATTATAAATTAAATATAGATTAATCCTTATTAAAGCTACAATTTTCTCTGTTACATTTGTTCTTTGATTAACATTAATGACAGATATCAAAGCAACTGTTTTATTAGGCTGCTGTCACTTTAAGATCTGGCGCTGCCGAACATGACGCGGATCTGACGCGCTGTCACGCGCATCTCATTTTCTCACAACTCTTTAAGTTCATTTAAGACGTTATTTAACTTATTTAAGACTGCTCTTTTGAGAATACTCGACAAAATGGGCATCTTGGCATAATTCTGTGTGTTATTGTTTGTTCAAGCGCGAAAGAGAACTCGCGCATCTTTCTGTGCGTCGTGTGTGTGTGTGTGTGTCAGGACATTCACAGACAGCGCGTTCTCTTTTGTCTTGTTGCACTTGAATGGTTAATAAAGCATTTGCGTGAATAAAAACGTGATCATGTAATCAATGTAACGCTAGCCAAAGGATGACAGAAAAATGGATGCGGCGTTAATTGCATTAAATATTTTTAACGCGTTAAACTGAAAACATTAATCGCATGCGTTAACGCGCTAATTTTGACAGCAATATTATATATTAGCATTATAGGTAACACTTTATTTTACAGTGTCCCTGTTACACGTTACATTACTGTAGTAATAGCTATACATTATGCATAATTACATGCAACTAACCCTAAACCAAACCCTAATCCTATAGTAAGTACATGTAGTTAATTATTATTACTCAGTACTTAAATGTATAATTACACTGTAACATGGACACCTTAAAATAGTGTAACCGCATTATCTTATAAATAAGCTTTTCCCAAACGCATTTACGAAATGATGATTTTTTTATGCTGATATTGTCTATGAAACCTAGGGTGTTGTCAAACTTTTCTAGTGCACTGCATGTAGACCACAAAAAAAAGCACTTTTTAAGTTGTGTTCTGAAAGTGCCTAAAAAAAAAAAACAGGTGAGTTTGGTGGAAAATCACTGAAGTATGCTGAAGAAAGTAGGTCATTAATCTAGAACTGTACACACAAAATACAGGATATGAAATAGAGGCATCTCTCTCAGGGCAGCAGAGCTCATTACATTAATATATACACCTATGTCATACAGCAGCAAAGGATGCATACATTAACAAATTTTCACATCTGGCTATTTCAGTACATTTTGGGTTGAGAAGGTCATGAGGAGTGTTCCCATGTGGGTCCTCTCGGCAGGCTTGGGTGGATCTGGCTGATTCAGCAAGATTGTCCCAGAAACTTTTTTCTTCATGTATAGCAGCAAAGTTAGTGAAGTCTGGGAGTTAGCCTGGAGTATGACACAACGACAACAACTTGATAAAATAAGAAGAAACATTTAGCAAAAGCAGCACAAGTGCTTAAACAACAGCATAAGGGTAGCAAACATGATCAAATACGAAAAGGAAAACATCCCAGAGCTGTTGGTAAGTCTTACAAACAGAGTGTGAATGATAAGACAGTATTCCCTTTGATCTCGCCTTAAACGGGATCTGTTCAAACCCCCAACATTGCTGTTGTACAGACAATGCAATCAAGACACAGTTTTCCTGTTTGAAATTAGGCTCAGTTACAGCAGGACACGGCGCGTGATGACGTATAGCATGTGGCAGGAGATCAAAGCAGGTTCCAAATTAAAGCTGCAATTGTGCACCTGTCATTTGATATGGAGATGCAAATTCTGCTCGAGTCTGATGAAGTAGCACAACAACGATGTAAGCAGTGATGTCATTGAGTGCGCTGAGCTCCATACCTGCTCATTTGTTTGGCATAATGAGGTAGCTTGAAGTTGAACTCGATATTCATGCACATATATTAACTAAGCTGTAGTTGTGAGCCATTTAGGCCCAAATGAGTTGCAAATCGGTGACCCTTAGAGAATTGATTGACCTTCCATTTTAGTTCATTTCCCACTCAAAGTCATGCAGCACATACAGTCATCAATCAAATTTTTCCTGTTATAGCCATTAAGTGTTTCCTGTTATTTTGAATCACTTCTTTGATTTATGATATTACAGTTGGTATGAGTTCAGCTTTTATTTACATGATGGCTATGTGATATATTTACATTTATATATTTAATACTCTACTCTCTACTTTATTCTAATTGGTCAATCATTACAATCTGTGGTCTGATTTGTCGCTGTAATCCAATTTCCTGCATAGGAACATACTGCAGTTCCATATATTTTTTTCTCACATATTAAAATTATTTCATGTCCGTTTCATAATATGTTCGGTATATAAGTTGCCCTTTAATAAATAGAGTAATTCAAAGTTAGTTAATTATTATATACAGTCAAACCAAAAATTATTCAGACACCAGATATTTTTTTATTTATTTTTTGCTAGTGGGTGCAGGACACTAGTTCATTTATGTAAGTGAGGATGGCAAAATGAAGTAAACTGTGACATATTATACCCAAAAATTCTTCATACAGTGGACTACCAGTAAAATTGATAAAAAAAATTTGGGACCAAAATTATTCAGACACTTTGACCTGACCATGTTTTGCTTAAGTGTTTTTTCTTTAAATGCTAATGCGACCTTTTACACCACAGACTGAACAAAATTAAGCATTGCTTGTTAATTGGTTGACCAAAATGGGTATTATCTAATTGTGTACTTAATTTTAACAGCTGACAGCTGATTGGTTGATTGTAATCCATTACATACCTTTCTATCAAAGTTATCTGACATTATCAAAATGAATTTGTTCTGACACAGTTTAACTCTGAGTTCTTGTCATATTTTATTACCATTTTCTAAACTATAGCGAATAAACTGTGATAATGTGAGAAAATGTTGAAGGTGTCTGAATAGATTTTGGTTTGACTGTATATTCTGTCTGGGTTATTTAGCAATATTGACCATCCGGCTAGATTGTACCTTATCCCATAATGTCTGACTGTCACATGCATATATATTAGTGTTGTCAATCGATAAACGCAATTAAAATCATGAGTTTTTAATATTTTTATATTGTAATAATTTCACAGTTACTCTCCAAATTAATGTAGAAACAACTTAAAGACAGTATATTTAAATTATTTGTTGTAATGGCATCTTTTTATGAATGAAGGCCAGTATCACTACTAATACTGATTGCCTACTGATGTCTCTATGAAACTGATTTGTTAAAACATTAATGATAGCCATTCAACATTACAGTATAATTGAAAGCTATCAATTTCAATAGTTATTAGGCATTTATTATTTAGCAATATTGACTAGATTTGCTAGACTGTACCTTATCCCATAATTCCAAGCTTTTTAAATCTTATTTACACAGGAAATAATTCCACTCTTTTGACTGTTAAATATATTTTATTGAACTGCTTTTAATGTTGCCAGACAGCAATTTGTTCTGAAGGCTCTCAAAAGGATGTTTAGTAGTGTCAACAGGAAAACAGTATTTTATCTCAAGTTTCCATAAAAAATATTATATGTATACTATCTTTCTGTATGTAAACAGTTTATCCGGTTTGTCTGTCTCATTTTAAATATTTATTCACATTTTAAAGCTGA
Source organism: Coreius guichenoti (assembly GCA_039654105.1). Taxonomy (NCBI): domain Eukaryota; kingdom Metazoa; phylum Chordata; class Actinopteri; order Cypriniformes; family Gobionidae; genus Coreius; species Coreius guichenoti. The sequence continues at coordinate 29,699,545 of CM077180.1, read as the reverse complement.
TTTTACCCAGTTCTTTTTTACCCAGACGCTGACATGACATAAAACAACAAGAGCAAGCATCATGTAAAATTCTGTGGGTACAAACGAAAGTCGCTGGAATATTTTGAAGACCGAATGTGGCCCAATAGTCATGGGGATCTGTGCTCTCTGATTTTTACAACAGCAAATCTATTTGTGCATGTGCTGTTGCCTGGTTAACCTTGTTTGCCCCCAATTTCATTTGAGATTAAACACACTCAATTTTTGTGGTCACTGCCATTCTCCTATTTAATTTCCTCCTGAACAATGCGTTGAGGAGGGGGATGAGTGTCTTTGGTATGTAATCTGCCGTTGCAGTAAATCAGTTTATTACAGGAAACTATCAAAGAGCACAGGACATGATGATGAGAAAGTGAGATGCAGGACCAGAACATTCCTCCGTGGATGAAATTCCTGTGCTTGTTCCCTGCATTCAAAAAATGATAGAAGCTAATAAGGAATTTAATAATTACAGCACAGATGGACTGCTAACAAGGTACTCAGGCCATTCTCTAGCAACATTAGGATTTATTACATTTATTTATCTAATTTTATGTTCACCAAGATAGGCCAGATAAATGTATCAGGGAGCAAAAGTAAACTAAAAAGTAAACTTTTTTGTTGTGGTTGTTCAAAAGTCAATCATTCTTCTTATCATCAATCCTTCTCCTGTCTTACCCTGATTCACTATGGTAAATTCACTATTTTAATAAAATTTGTTTATATTTTAGACCTGAGGGATGGTTTTCATGGGAAATTGTGTATATGCGTCACTCGCCCCTACGTGTCTCGTCATATATGTAAATAAAGAAAAGTTGCTCCGGTTGACGTGTGTATGGTGTAGGAGCAGCATAGGTTAGTTGTCACAACGAGCAAGAAAGATTGATGTGGAGCATGTTAAATCTCCAACCTCCGGAGAATCACCCATTTTTTATAAAACGCAGAACAGAGGAGAGAGTCTGCTGGCAAAAAGAGAATGTGACAGAGCTCGTAATAATACAAGAATCAACATTGGCTTGGCTGTTTGGAGATGGCGAGAACTGTGGAATTTGAAATGTAGTAAAAGAGATGGGGAGATAGTGTTTTTATTACTCAACAGGTGAGTAAGGTATTTTATTTGAACAGATAAATTGCCATATGTAGCTCTATAACAGAGTTCACTGAAGGGCCATTTCATTATGGTTGTAGCGCTGTGCTGGAATTTATTTTTAAGGAAGTACTATTGGGTAATGCTATAGTAATGCTTCAGCTTGTCAGCTTGAGATCCTTTCCATTTAAACTGGTTATATTTCTTAAGCCTAGTAGTGAATGTTTTATGAGCAATAGGATAACCATATTCATCCGCACAGTCACGCAGAGCCGAAGCACAACCAAAACAATGTTCTTCTGCAAAATGCATTCAGTTTTGTTTTTTTAACCGCTAGAGGGCCTAAAGTTAAGTAAGTACCTTTAACTGCACATTTTAGAGTAGCTTGTTTTCCAATAAGTTGCATGACAAAATACTCAATCACTTTTTAATGTCAACCAGCATTGCACACACAACTGCATAGCCCAGTGACTCACTGGCACTATGGCACTTTTCAGACGCTCTCTCCTAAACAGTCTTCCCTGTAGCCTTGAGAGTCCAATTTATTCTAAATTATTAATTTATTCATATAAATTAAGCAATTCAAAACCAATTCACAAAATCACTCTCACTTCACAACATTTTAGGTGGTTTTTTTTCAGTCTCTGTTATATAAATTAGGCTGTATTTAACTTATTGTTGAATTTAGCGTAAATGTACTGTATGTTTTGAGGTTTAATGCAGTCAGCAGTTACATTAACTGAGTTCATTCAAGAAACCCTTTTATTTTTGTGCCACAGAAATACAGCTCTGATTAAATTATAAATTATAAGTATATTTAGAAAGATATTGGCCCTTTAAAGAGTTTCAGTGTTGTTATATGTTCATAACTTGTAGTGTAGTTAACTATTTTGTTTCTTGACTGTCGATAACTGCATTAAATTATGAGTAGCTTATAGTTTATAATGATGCAGTTAACAGTTATAGTTAACTGCATCATTATAATATATGATGCAGGCTGCATCATATATTATAATGACAGTGTAATATATTGAGTTGTTTAATGATTTAATGGTCTGTTAATGATAAACCACCTCCAGAGTGTGGATATCTTTGCGTGTTCCTTTTGTGGTATTTGGGTGTCATTTATGATATGATCTTAAAAATGATCTAAAAATTAAAGTGTGACTCTCTCACTTAAGGTTAGTGGTGACCTTTTTTGCTTGTCTAACACTTTAATGGAAACATTTTAAAGACACTTCTTACTTTAAGAATGCACAGATGAATAGAAAGCATAGACTAGCTTTATATAGACAATAGAATTATGTGTATTCCCTGCAAACTGAACCAATGACCTTGGCATTGCTATTATAACCATAAGTTGAGCTATATACGTATATACAAGTGTCTGCCTTTTGCATAAATATAATTGTACTATATTAAGGGATTTCAATGGTAATACTGACGGACGCCATAGCAAGTCCCACTAATACATTATAATATTAATTTTCAGTCATATTAGTATACTTATGACCCTCATTTTCTGTGTGTAACTTTTCTGTGTGTAACTCTTTATGTGCATAAAAACAAATATTGCAGCCATTATATTTTGGCAGAGGATTGGTTTCTATATAAATGCTCATGACGTCATAAAAAGTGAAGCCACCGCTTCCCGCATTCCCTCACATTCTATTGAATTAATAGGAAATCATCTGATTTTAATGTGAAAACATTACCTAACGTGTCAGCGTTTTTATATCTGAAGTCTCCCTGTGCATTCTTACGACATCCTAAACATTTAAATGGTTCAAGTCTGGAATTACATTAGCGAATATCAGATCAGCTGATGGACGAGACACCTCAACATAAAATGTCACAATGATTATCTGAAATCTGAATACAGATTTATGCTTATGTAAGGCATGCGCATACAACTTAATTCGTCATAACTACAGTTATTCACTGTGGTTATGTAATTATGTTGTGTTATATAATACTGTTTTTATTCATAATGTGAAATGCGAAATGACGCTGGCTGCATATGGATTTAAAGAAGTCATGAACTGGCTTTTTTTATACTGTTGTCTGAGGTCAACTTATGACGTTTGCGTGGTTTTTACATTCAAAAACATCATAATGAATAAGTAATAGGCTATTTTCTACCCTGATTTTGAGCCTAGCTCTTGAAACGCTCTGTTTTTATGGGCGTGCTGCATTGAAGACTTAGGAAGTAAACGCCTACTGCTATGATTGGATAACAGTTTTGCATATTATAATGAGCTTCGGCTCCCCAGTCATTACACGTGAGGAATTGTTTTGAAAACTTCCAATGTGGAGAAACGGCAACCAGAATGATATGCCCACAGGGCTCGCAAAATGTCTTTATCAAAGAAACACAATGATTCATCTCTCATCCACCCGCAATTAATTGGAATGTTATTTTTTATTACTTGGCCGGCCCGATCGGTGGATATAACCGCAAACCGTGCATAACACACACGCGCGCACGCGCATGTATTTCACTATTTAAGATAGTGGCCCATACATGTTCGAGTCTGATCACGAATCGTAGGACAATGAACCAACAACACCTCAAATACAAAGCCTGTGACAGCGTGGAAGTTATTTTTAGTTAGACACGTACATAATCAGTAGATATCAAACAATGCAATACTATCACATATAAAAAATTTTTTGTAAAAAATCATTCCTGTCAGAACCAGTGGGCGAATCGGTGGGCGGGGCTACAGAATTAGGCGTTCGTCTTCTTCGGTTAAGGCGGCATTTCACTGCACTCTGACGTCACGGGGAAGCACATTCGCAGATCATCGTTTGCTGAGCCAGCTGTCAATAAAAGCTTTTCTTTGACTAACAAGGAAGTTTTCAGCTCTGAAACTTACAGGATATTCTTATATTACCATAACCTTTTATATATCAAAAGCTCAAGGGAAAGTTGATTTCTCAATTCATGACCCCTTTAAAGACATGAAGCTTTATTTCCAGCCATTTATACTGTCGCTCCGAGCAAGATGATGCATGGTAAATCTTTTTAATATAATATAGTGCAATTTCTAATAGGGGATTGTATGTATTGTAATATTTAATGTACATTCAAATTAATTTCTGCTAATAAGCCCGGATATATGTTCATGGTTTATATTTCCTGCATAGTTACGTACATAAAGAAATCTATTTTGTGTTAGTTCAGTTACCTGTGTTGGCAGTGTGAAGTAGACACACCCATCTTTCTATATACAGTATATTGCTTATCCTGCCCGAAAAGACCATAAACATTACAGATAACGTTTGAAGTATCGATTAATGTACATACATATATCTTAAAAACTATTAATTTGCGGCTGATATGTCAATGTTTTGGCTGTAAATTAATGATGCCCTCTGTCGGTATGGTCGTAAGATGGCCACTCAAACACTTCAGGTGGCTTCACCTCCTGACGGCAGTTTAAAACGCAATGAGAAATCCAGTCATTTATATAGATCAGGTCAGGATGCATCATAAAAAGCAGGATTGCGATGTTAGGGCAAATGTGTTAACTCATTTATATGTGGCTTCAGGGAAGTTGTGATATTAACAGCACAGCACAGAGGTATGATACAGTTTGTGTACGTGAACACTGCAGGGTGAGCTTTAGCTATCTGAAAGATTAAGAAGAAAGCAGCATGGAATGTTTAGATCAAGTTCATGGCTTTGCCTCTAGCTTTGAGCCGTAACCTATTTAGCTGTTTCAGTAAAGCTGGTAAACCCTGTAGTTTCCATCAATAAAATAACCCTGGGGTGTCTGTAATGAGGGCAGCAGCACATGCCTCCAGCTCTGCCAGCAAGCATATGCAACCCTCTTTCAGGAGCTGAGGTTGACCCTGCAGAATTCTGCGGCATAGTCATGAGCACTGCTAACATTTCTCCACAAGTCAGCGGCCCACTTAGCTGTCACTTGGCCTGGGTGGGCTAAGATGATCAGAGAAAAATGCCACTTTTCACACCTTTTGGGAAGGCTGTCTGCTGGAGACCATCACGGTCTCTATTTCTCTTTCATGAGGGTGTGAAATGGAGGGTTTGAGTTTTGAAGTAGTAGGTAAGAACCTGAGTTAGATGGTGAGTTTGAATGCGAAGAGAGATGAAATGATGGAAAGAAGAGAGTGGCGGAGAGAGAGAGAGAGTGGGAGGAACAAAGATTACTGTGGGTGGAAAGGTGAGCGCTTGAGACAGGCATGGCCAGAAGAGAATGCGACCTGGAGAATGTGAATGAGCCTGTACAAGATTGGGGAGAAAGTGCGGGGAGGTGAGACAGGAAGGGAGTGGAATGAGAAGAGTGTACATGGAGGACAGAGGGAGGGGTGAGAAATGAGTTGGAGTAAAAAGCACTGTAAGCACTTTTTCGCTTCACTGGAAAGTACATGAATCTGAAAGGAGTTTTCTCCAAGAGGGAATTCCTACAGTGAAACTGGCTTTTTCTTTGAGATCTATTCGCAGCTACTTTGTGTCTATTCCGAGTCTTATGTAAAGCTATAGTTCACCTAAAAATGAAAATCCTGTCATTATTTACTCATTCTCATGTCATTTTTGAAGAATATCCTGGACACAAATCAATATAATGAAATGTTTGATTAATGAACGAGGACTGGGGCTTCCAAGCTCTAAAAGGACAAAAAAAAGCACCATAAAAGTGGTCCTTTTGACTCATCTGCTATATTCAGTCTTTTGAAGTCATACAATAGCTTTGTGTGACAAAAAGACCAAAAAAAAAGTAAAGAGAAAAGTGTCCAATGTCCAATTCATGAACTAATTCTTCTTTTGAATGTGATCTTTTCAATGAATCCAGTTCACAAAACCAATCTAAATTCACAAATCAGACAGACCCTAATCTCAACTTGATAAATGTCCTAATTCAGCATGTTCCTCACACAAAAGCTATCTTATAACTTGAAGGCCTTGTAATAAGAATACAAGTCCGCATGAGTCATTTGTACCACTTTTATGATACATTTATTGTGATTTTTCCATCCTTTTTGAAGCTTGAAAGCTCGAGTTCCCAATTCATTGTAAAAGTTTCATATGAGAGTGAGCAAATGATGACAGGAGTTTCTTTGTTGGGTGAACTATACCTTTAAAACATGAACAGAAAAGAACAGGCTTGTTTCTGATATTCAAAATGTTCACAAGGTCATCCTACTTTCTTTTAATTGGATAAAAATCGAATGCAGAATCGTTCACAGACATTTCTTTAACTAGAGACTTTCACCGGGAGGTAAATTTGCAGAGTTTCAATGAGGATAAAAACAGCAAGCTCCATTATTAGGCCATAGGGGATGCTAAGTGTTAATTAGCATTATCTCATGAGGATGAAAAGTGACTGTTTTTCTTTGAGAGGATAACATCTTTGAGGAACTCACTCCACATGATATAAATGGTTGTGGCAGTTATTAAAAAGGCACACTATAACACCAATCCAACGCCAGTGGTTGTATAGCCCGACTAGAAATGTTATTCCTATCTATAGCCTGACTAGAAAAGACTTCCTATTGATTTTCCTGTTTTTTACTCTCAGTGTTACTTTCATTAAAAATAAAAGTCATTAAAAACCTAAAAAATTAAATTAGGTTTAATAAATGTCAATAGAGTGGTGCAGGTATGACATTATTTTGTAGGCCAAAACGCGGAAGCGAGTTAGCATTTTAGCACTTTCGTTTCCCTCGTTCCAAAGTCAATGGGTTTTTTGAATGGGGTTTTGGTTAAATGGCTGAAATAAGGTTTGTGGTGAACACAAGCTCAAGACACTTTCACGTTTTATTCTATGACATAAAATACATCAGTTTTACCCCACTCGTGATTTTTTGAAGCTGTTACGTGTCTTGAAAAAGGAGGTTGCTAACAAGTGGCTAAATGGGACTACAGAGGCTGTCGAGGAGATTAAACATCATCACGCTGAAAAGGTAACCTCAGTCCGTTTTTGAAGTCTCATTATGCTCATAGTTGTGCTCTTATAAACTATTCTAACTCAAACGTTCTGGAAAAATGTTTTGAGATAAAAACTGAAAGAGTTGTTGGAAGCTTAGTGATGGTGGCGTTGAAATCACGGGACCGTAACTTTCCCTTTCCGTAACCATAACTTTCAACACACTTAAATAAGCGACCTCTATAGCGGCGAAAATGACATATTGTGCCTTTAAAATTTGAACTTTTAAAAACACGTCTGGACACCCTGTGCTCTTTTCCATTTTGTTAGCGTTTTTAAAAGCACACATTCCTTCATTTAGCTCACTCATCATTTTCTGTTCCGGCCACAAGGTGGAACTATCCATAGACATAACAAATACATAGACGTCTATATGTCTATGTGACTGTAAGTTGACAAGTTTCAATAACTGTTATTGATTCAAAGGGCTGATAATATAATAATAAAGATGTTCAGCAAAATTTAAACCATGCTTAATAACTGCACACACACTTTACAATGTGACCTTGTAAATGTATAATTTTACGGTAAAATGGAAAATTAAATAAGTACAATGCAATAAATGCTGGGTATTGAAGTTAGTGATGCACTTCTTTTTTTTAGCACCCCCTTTGAACTGTTAAACCCATCCGTAGCACCCCCCAAAAAAATCCTGGAGCCGCCACTGTCCATTGCAATTATTTTAAAAACATGCCTAGTCAAACTAACAAGCACAACTTATTACCTTAGCAAGCAAAAACCACTGCGCATTGTAATCCGCACCAATGTTGCTGATGCTGTTAACATTGTGAGGAAATGTTACATATTATATTAATATTGGTTTCTCTGTGGTTTAAAGTTAACATTTTACAGGTTTGTTGACTCTGTAATATAAATGCGGTTCCTTGGAGTCCATGGTGTCCTCAGGAGACGTAGCACAGATCTGCAGCTCAGATGGAAACAGAACTTTTCTACTGACTAATCTAAAGAGTTTACTCAAGCCTCCTGAGAATACATTGTTATTTTCTTAACTCATTTCTCGAGTTCAGAAATTGCTGCATAAATGAATACAAATATCTTAATGCTGTTTTTAATGGCAACTCTCTAATTTACTTTATATTACTAAGTTTGTAAGCTAAATGTTAGTAATAGTTCTATGGTCTGTTTTCAGAATTACAATTATATAAAATACCATAATATACTGTTAAAAAAACAAGGAGACATCTTGCTTAACTGCATCTTTATTAACATAAAGGAAGAACTCATTGAAGCTGTGCCGACAATAGCAGTAAGAAACTTTTTTGTAATTAGGTGGATAAAATGTATATTTAATTAAATGGGAAACTGTAGCACAAAAGTACAATTCCTTTCAGAGTTTGTGCTTTGAGAATGTATTCTTTATTCTTTCCTCTTTTTTGTATCAAGAAGAGTATTCCCTTTTAACATAACTTGCCATCACAGTGGATGAATGCCAGTCATGTTGGGTCTTTAGTTGGTTGTGAATTGAGATCGTTCTCTTAAAGCTCCAGTCTTTTGTAGATCTGCGTAAAGATAAAATAATGTCTCAGTACAGTACAGAATGCTGATCTTTGCCATGGGTGAACAAGCATCATTTAAAGGGATAGTTCACCCAAAAATGAAAATTACCCCATAATTTACTCACCCTCAAGCCATCCTAGGAGTATATGATACAGAAGGCGGTCCGCCAGAAGCTATATATTTTACTTCATAACGTGTTAAATATGAATATTTTTCTTACAAAAACTCATCAATTCGCTTCAGAAGGCCTTTATTAACCCCTGGAGCCATGTGGATTACTTTTATAATGGATGGATGTACTTTTTTGGGCTTCAAATTTTGGGCTGCCATTTACTGCCATTATAAAGCTTGGAAGAGCCAGGACATTTTTTAATATAACTCCGATTGTGTTCGTCTGAAAGAAGAAAGTCATATACACCTAGGATCGCTTGAGGGTGAGTAAACCATGGGCTAATTTTCATTTTTGGGTGAACTATCCCTTTAACATTACATCGTCCAGATTAAATTTATAACACTGGATTTTTTGTTAAATTTTAATTTGGAAGATAAAGTGCTTGTGAAACTTTTCATTACAGTACACAGCAAATATTCATCCCTAGTCTTAAATAATGTCCATTATAACTAAATAAAATGGATAAATACGCAATTGCATTCATTCTGATACTTTTATCTACATTTAAATCAATGGGGAAAGATGCTTTTTGGGCCAGGCGGTGGTTCAAAACTTTGACCCCTGACCCCTTTGATTCTACTTTACAATTTCATCAGTTCTTGTTAGACTTTGCAGCAACATGCTCATTTGTTAATGAATATAATTCAGTTGATAATTCTGCCTCTAACTGCACTTTTTGGTTGTCTTAGCATACTATAAGTACATACTATAAATTACTGGGCATATGAAGGATAGTAACACAGACTAGCATTTCTCTGAATATCCTAATGAAATTTGGCAGGAAAGAATGAACTTTTTTTAACACTTTGGAACACCTCAGACCCGGGCTCCCTGCGGTGTATTTCCTGCGGGCCAATCCCCTGTGGTCGTGTCATGGCTAAATGCCATATTCATTTAATGCTGATCCATACCATCCCCCTGGACGTGAACGTTCCAGAGCTTGCATAACTCTGCCTTGGCCTGTTTTATCATTCATTCAACAGGCCTTTATTTATATATTCTCTTTCTCAGATGATAAATGGCACAAGGAATTTAATTAGAGCTATGGGAGGAGAAGGGGCCTGATGAATCTGATACTGTGTGGCTCTCACACACAAATCAAAGGTGAAAGTATGTGTGCGTGGGACAGCGGAGCAGGGAGATGTCATTACCACAAATGGCGTGATGTGCCTGTCAGGCGTGGTGGAATTAACTCACTCATTCTGATCTCAACAGCTGAGGGAGCCACTCTGCTCAGGGAAATCACTAATCTGTATGCAGGTCATTTGTGGACAAGACAGGAACAGGAGCAGAAAATAATTCCTTACTCACAAGAGCCTGTGCCAGACAATTTACTGTAATGAGTGATATTCCTACTAGTCCTTCAGAAATTTCATATGGCAATATTTCCACTCTGAAAAACTTTTTTTGAATGAAGCTTTATGAAGGCGAGTACACAGGTGCAAGAAATGTCCCTTGAGGTTACAACACTTTACTGGATAAAAATAGATTCTTGTTTGTGGAAAACCCGCCATCAAATGAGATGTTCTTTGAAAGCCAGGGTGGTTTTGCATAATAAATAATACTGATGTAAACTATAGTAATTGCTTATTAGGCTTTATGAGACTACACAGAAATGAAGCCATTCTGATGCCCACTTAAAACAAGAGTTCACCAAAAAAATGAAAGTTCTGTCATTATTTTCTCACCCTCATGTCATTTTTTTATTTGTATTTATTTATTTGATAGGGACAATGCTCATCAATCAACAGTCAGACACTGTAAATAAGCCAGAGTTAGCCCAGCAGGCAAATTTTTATCGGTTGCCCCTTGCCAGATTTTAAGGTGAAAAACATGGTAAATTATCACAAATAAAAATTGTCAAAAGAATGTCAATACAATAAAACCAAATGAAACATCTCCATGATTAAGGATTAAAACACACACACTTCTTGAGAAAAAAAAAACAATATAAAAGCACTATAAAAGACCCCTGTGGTCACTATGAACTGTTGTTGTTTGGCGAAGAATAGCATAAATTATTAAAACGGTTTGTTCCACTGAAAAAATACCAGCACATATTGTTGGAATGACATCAGGGTGAGTAAATAATAGCAGAATTTTCATTTTTGGGTGAATTATTCCTTGAAAGTGCGTACATTTTGCATTAACATTTAACTCATGGCAATGGTAGACCTATAGTAGGCGTTTTTACTGAAATGCAATTGTACGCAATGGTTATTATCCTTTGAATCAACCTCTACATTGAAACCAGCAGCTAATGAATGTGTCAATATACAACCACTGACATAAATGTGTCTGTCAGGACCTCTAAGGACGGGGAAATTAGTTGTTTTATTTCTTATTCATTAAATAAGTGTTTCCATTGCAGTGAACCACAAAGCAGGAACCTTGTTTTTATATGCATTCTCCACACATTACCCTTCCCACAGCAGTCCCGACGGATTATCCAGACAAAAACAAGCCTGGTGAAATCAAACTATGGCAGACTGTTAATAACAAAATTATTTCAATGGAAATCCGCAAACTGCCAAGCCTGCTGAGTAAATGTTCGACCTAGTAAAGGCTTGCCTTGCGATAAGGACATCCGGTGGGACACAAACAGACCTGTTGCCACATTCCACCATTTATTTCTTAGTCCGTGGGAATTTTGCACTGGTATACACGCTTATATACATTTTGCATACTTTTATTGTGTGTGTCGTGTTTACTAATGTTTTGCCGATGTAATTCCTTGCTTATCACAGCAGTAAAGAATCTTTGAATCTCCCCCGCATCGGCATCAGCTTTGTGATTTAGAGTGCAGACTGAATGCTGTAAAACATTCTTTTTTTTCTTTTTTTCCTAGCGTTTGATGCTTGCCTGCAGCTTTGAAGCAGCACTCCAAAACCTAATTAATATAACAGATTGTCACAGCACACAGACTGTGACAGTCTTGAACTCTCAAACAACAAGAAAATGTTTACACTCATTTTATCATATGGGATCATTCATAATCTTTCTGTTGAAAAGAACAAATTTAATTTTACTTTGTGGCTTATAAAATGGCAACTGATTCACTTTAGACTTCTTTGAACAAACAGACTCTCTCTCTATTGTCTGTACATTGTTTTTGTCCAGATGTAAGGGAATCACCTCACATTAGTTCTGTTTATTCTCAACACATTTTCACTTGGATGGCGATAAGACCTGAAGTGATGTTCTTTTCCGCCTACCTCTGAACTCCCTTTAGCTTCTGGAACAAAAGGTCACAATTATGGCCTGACTGCTCTCATGCCCACTGACTTGTGATAAATGAGACTGGTATTATAATGAAGAGACCCACCTTTGGGGAGAGATAGAAAAAGGTCAAATGACTGTCAGGCCAGTGCAGGTACATGGAGTAGGAGGGTGACAACCACCATTAATTATGAAGTGGGACAATCAATTTAGAGTCGTAATAAAAGAGGAGGTGCCACTATAACAGAGTTTTCACATTTTTTAATGTCAAGAACCCCTAAATTTAATGATCCCCTCATAACCCCCCTTCTTCCTAAAATATAATGGAATATACACTCATATTTTCCTGTATATACATTAATGTATGTTTTAATGAGAAATAATAATAATTAAAAGGCTTGTTGTTTGCTAAATAAAATAATTGGCTGTCCTCTCATTGTCCTAAAGCCAAAACAGTTATTAACTATGCATTAAAGAGTTAGTTCAGAGACTGACACAGAAGAGAAGAAATGATTGAATTTCTTCAACAACAAAAAAAAGTAAAAGAAAAAGTATTTTCATCACTTCATAACATTAAGGTTGAACCACTGTAGTCACATGAACTATTTTAACAATGTCTTTACAACCTTTCTGGGCCTTGAAAGTGGTAATAACGTTGCAGCATGGGGGGTCAGAAAGCTCTCAGATTTCATCAAAAATATCTTAATTTGTGTTCCAAAGATGAACAAAGGTCTTACAGGTTTGGAACGACATGAGAGTGAGTAATTAATGACAGAATTTTCATTTTTGGGTGAACTAACCCTTTTAGTTGGCAGAGAATCATTTTATAGCGCTTTTGACAATAAATATTCCAAACGTTCCAAATACTACAATGTTCCAAATCAGCTTTACAGAGAATATTGCCTTACATCCCCCAGTGTGCAAGCTGAAGGAAACTAACACGATGAGAAACTCTCCAGAAAGATACAGCACAAATACAAACTCTTCTTCCAAGTATATGTACATTGCAAGCACAGAGAAATGAACACTTAGAAACAAAAATAAGAAATGTTTGTTAATAGAATAAAATAACATTCTCATTATTATTTCCTTTAAACGTAGAGTGACATATATGTAATAAAATATTAAATATCAACATATAAAAATGTTATTGTGAATGATTATTTATTTATTACACTTTTTATTACATTTCCCCACCTCTGAAACACTCTGCATCCCCCTCACACCACCTTTTGGCCCCCGTGGGTCTGCTGACCCCAGTTTGAAAACATCAAGAAACATTCAGAGCTCTTTTTGAATGTATTCAAACAAATATGAAGTCATCACATTGAGTTTGGTATTCAATATGGTGACATTTTAAGGAAGTCTCTTTCATGTAGTGCACAGATGCCCACATTTATCTTGCCCATGGATCATTTACTGAGTTAGCACAAATCACATTGATCAGATCTGTGTGGAGGTTTGTGCAGACTTTAGTGGGGTCAGTGCACTTAAAGACTGGCCGGTTGAAACGGCTGGAGTAAATTAGTTGGATGTTTATAGGGCTGGATTCAGACATCAACGCTGGAATAGATAATGAGGCCATTAGTCTTCCTACCTCAAATCACTCCAAAGAAGATACACATTCAAATACACATTCACACACACAATGATGCATAGGCACATATTTTGATTGGACTGCTTCCACAGAATAGTTCTAATCGTGGAAAATGTTTGAAATGGAAACTGATTTTGAGCTATTTATGCACCATTTCAGATGCAGTGACTCTTACACCTCAGAGACCCTGTCAAACTGCATTGAAGTTCTGACATAAATTCTGCGTTAGGGATATATATCAGTGAGACATTTTCAAATAAATAACATTCATTGGTGCTGATTAAATGCATATCCTCTATTAGTCTCTGGTAAACCCTATTATGTATTTTTCAGCTTTCATTCTGACATTAAAAATCAAAAAAAGCATAAGATTCAATGTACCATAATTAATGTATTAATGCTACGATCTGATTTCAAAATTACCCCTTTTTGAAGGCTATTTCAGACTGTAATGGCAAAGAGCGTTTATGAAAAATGTTTCAACAAACTCTGGCCTCATTCGGTTTTTGTTTAATTGTTGTTGCCTATAGCCCCTTTTAGTTGTGTTAAAAGGATCCATCCTTTAAATTTCAAACAATCAAGACCTCTTGCCCTCAAAACACACTACTAAAATATATGAAATATCAGATGGCTCTAACCCTGTGGTTTTAACAAATGTGTTTAGGCATTTTTCCTCACAGGTTGCATGGGTCAGATGCAATATTTAACCATGTACACAAGTATCCTTTGTGGGTATCTATACAACTGCTGGGATGGTTTATAAAGCCTAAGAAATCCCTGAAAGTTTGTGGACCATGAGGTGTGATTGTGTGTCTTTCCCCACATTCAATTCCTGTGGCTCCGACTGCCAGCTTCTACAGTGCCAGAACCTCATAATCCTTGTTAAAGTATCTCAAAGCTGACTCTGACTTCCATCCAAACCACAGTGGGATCGGCGGTGCTCCATCGCTGAATACTGAATAATTTTGGCATTAATTTAAGGGCTGGTTCTATGAATTCTGACTGCTACTGTAAGGCTCTGTTTCCACTGGGAATAAATCACAGTGAGATTGTGTTAAGAGTGCTAAAGAATACCATTAAGGCCAGGATGTATTAGAATGGGTTCAATTTTCAATATTCAATCAACAAGAATAGCGCCATGTATTTATGGTTCAAAAGTGATCACTATAAGAGCTTCAATATATAGGCTATTATTAAGCCAACATGTCATTCATCTCCCTTGATACATGGCTTTTTTTATGTCTACAGGAGTACCAGATTGACATAATTTTTGCGCAGACATGGACGGACAGCCGGCTCAGATATAACAGCACTATGAAAATATTGACTTTGAACAGTAATATGGTTGGACTCATTTGGCTACCGGACACGATCTTCAGAAATTCCAAGAGCGCAGATTCACATTGGATTACTACACCAAATCAGCTACTTAGAATATGGAATGATGGGAAAATACTTTACACTTTGAGGTAAGCCATATATTTTATAATTATATTTGATAATGAAATGATGAATCAAGATAGGAGTAAGAATATTATTATTTTTTTTAACTCAAAAACTATCCAATAAATGAGAAAAAAATAAACAAATATGGCTGGTTAGCAAGGTTGTTGATGTATAGGTTGTAAATATATAAATTCAATTTCAATTTTAATATATCAATTTTATTAAATACACAGATCAGGCATAACGTTATGACAGGTGAAGTGAATAACACTGATTATGTGTTGCCTGTTAGTGGGTGGGATGTATTAGGCAGCAAGTGAACATTTTGTCCTCAAAGTTGATGTGTTAGAAGCAGGAAAAATGGTCAAGCGTATGGATTTGAGCGAGTTTGACAAGGGCCAAATTGTGATGGTTAGACGACTGGGTCAGAGCATCTCCAAAACTGCACCTCTTGTGGGGTGTTCCCGGTCTGCAGTGGTCAGTATCTATCAAAAGTGGTCCAAGGAAGGAACAGTGGCGACAGGCTCAAGGGCGGCCAAGGCTCATTGATGCACGTGGGGAGCGAAGGCTGGCATGGTGGTCCGATCAAACAGACGAGCTACTGTAGCTCAAATTGCTCAAGTTAATGCTGGTTCTGAAAGAAAGGTGTCAGAATACACAGTGCATCGCAGTTTGTTGCGTATGGGGCTGCATAGCTGCAGACCAGTCAGGGTGCCCACCGCTGAAAGCACCAACAGTGGGCACGTGAGCATCAGAACTGGACCACGGAGCAATGGAAGAAGGTGGCCTAGTCTGATGAATCATGTTTTCTTTTACATCATGTGGATGGCCGGATGTGTGTGCGCTGCTTACCTGGGGAACACATGGCACCAGGATGCACTATGGGAAGAAGGCAAGCCGGCGGAGGCAGTGTGATCCTTTGGTCAATGTTCTGCTGGGAAACATTGGGTCCTGCCATCCATGTGGATGTTACTTTGACATGTACCACCTACCTAAGCATTGTTGCAGACCGTGTACACCCTTTCATGAAAACGGTATTCCCTGGTGGCTGTGGCCTCTTTCAGCAGGATAATGCGCCCTGCCACAAAGCAAAAATGGTTCAGGAATGGTTTGAGGAGCACAGCAACGAGTTTGAGGTGTTGACTTGGCCTCCAAATTCCCCAGATCTAAATCCAATCGAGCATCTGTGGGATGTGCTGAACAAACAAGTCCGATCCATGGAAGCCCCACCTCGCAACTTACAGGACTTAAAGGATCTGCTGCTAACATCTTGGTGCCAGATACCACAGCACACCTGCAGGGGTCTAGTGGAGTCCATGCCTCGACGGGTCAGGGCTGTTTTGGCAACAAAAGGTGGACCAACACAATATTAGGATATAATGTTATGCCTGATCGGTGTAAATATGATGTAATTTATCAGTTGCTTTATATAATTATGGCACTTGAGCACACAGAATATGCAAAAAAAATTTCTTAGAAATTTGAAATAAAAAGCATTTCCTTGACTCTGAAACATGAAATTCTTAACATGAACTGCTACATCAGTGACAGTGGGTCGCTGATTTTAAATGACTTTATTGAAAATGTTTTTTATTCACTACTTTTCACCATTGCAACCTACTGTCGGCTGTGTCAATTCATATAGAATCACCCTAACATGGCCATCAGAAGAAAGAAAGTAGATTTTTAAGACCCACAAGCTTTTGACAAGGTCATAACAGCACTGTATAAAATGTATAAAAGAGAAAACAGGATGTAATAAAGTAGGCATGGCAGTAGGTCAGTAGTCAGTGTCAATGGTCTAATTTCATGTTTCTTGCACTTTCTTGAAGTAAGTAATTCTGTGTAATACTTAAGTATTATTTTGTGAATTGTGTTAACTTTACTCAGTACTATTGACACTGAATATTTTAGGTTATATATAAAATAGCCTATATAATGTTAAATATATAAATAAATATAATTTTATCATTTTATATCTTGAAAGTTACACTTTGTATAATGTCTAATGAATTGTAAGGGGTAAAAAGTACATAGTATCATACATATTTCACCTATGTATGTCTACATATATCTAAAAAAATACCATTCTGGGTTAATACAGGTTACATTCTTTTGACAGGGCCTGTGGTTGATTACCAGAGAATTGAATTTTGACTTGTCCCTCAGTTTAAAAAAAAAAGAACAGAAATTGCACTTACAGTGGAGACCCAACAGGCAAGATAGCTGGAGGGAAATGTTTAATTTAATTTAATTTTTTCAAGTGTTTAAATATAGCAACCAATCATTTTTTAAGTGTATGGTGATACAAGTTATATGACAGTGAATTTTAAGGTAATATATTTAGCTGGATGTTCTAAAGCCTCTGCATGATGTCCAATGCCTTTAATCAGTTACCCAGACTGTCCCTTTGCAGATGTCCCTTTGACATTTTTAGGCGCCTCTATTTCAGATTAGGTCATCTCTTTCACAGTCCTTGATGGAACATCAAGAGCTGCGATGAATTTAGGTCCATGGTCACAAATTTATGCCGCTTTCCAGAGATAAAAAGTCACAAGAGTCAGAAGTCACTGTCAAAAGCACTTTGTCAAAGTATTCTCTGAGACAGCAAAACACAGTGTTAAGCTCTGATAAGTAATATTTATATTTGATGGATTTGAGATGTCTGTGTTATGATTGGAACATTAAAGACCACTGGATATGTGACCAAATATCAACCAATCGTCTATTTTCAAAACTCTCAGTGACATCAGCCCGTCTTCTGAGTTAGAGCTCCACACTGCCTTTCTGGTCTGGTGTGACGCCAGTGTCTGTGATGTTGAGATGTGATGACACTAGTTCAGCCCAGTTTGGTTCAGTGCTTGTATTTGTGACGGATCTATTCAGTAAGACTGTAGGCTAGGTTTGACCAAAATTAGACCAGAAAATAATGTAAATAGATTGTATGTGTTTATGTATCTATTATTACCTATAAGAATCTATTATAATACATAAATTGTTGTACTTAACCATTGGCAGAATATTCAGACTTTCCGTGTTTTCACTGTTATATGGTAGGGGGCACTATGACACACCTTCTGAAAGAGTACTGAATCTCCTGATCAAAGCACATGCGAAGAAGATGCAGAAACAAGCGATATCATATGTAATCATATGAATATGTAAAATAACGATCATCAACATTAAATAGCATATAAATCAAAACTGCCTAATGTTACTAAATGAAATGTCGACCCAGGATGAGCTATAGGACTGTGCAAGCATTAGGGGTGCTGATGGACTCGATCTACTCCATCTGTGTTTTGATCAACTTTCTGAATCTAGATGTAGTCTTTGACAAAAACGTGATTTTCTCAGCTTTTTGCTCAAAATGTTGCTTTTTTTATGAATCTTACCCATATTCAAGTGTTGATAAAAAAAGAATGCATGAATAAAACATTTTTTTGTTTGTTTGCTTAAGGGTCTGTTCTTTCTTTTGATATATTGCATGTTCAGATATTCATACAACAAAATATTCTGGGGGGCATGACATTTTTGTGAAAATTATCAAAAACGCTGGCGGTGGCTGGCAACTTAAAAAAATTTAATTAAAAAAAACACTGTCGGAGAAAGAGTTAAAGGGTTAGTTCACCCAAAAATAAAAATTCTCTCATTAATTAATCACCTTCATGTCGTTCCAAACCCATAAGACTTTCGTTCATCTTCGGAACACAAATCAAGATATTTATTATAAAATCTGAGCGATTTCTGTCCCTTTATTGACAGCTACGCAACTGACACTTTGACGCTTCAAAAAGTTCATAAAGAGTTCTTAAAACTAACCCATATGAATTGAGCGGTTTAGTCCAAATATTTTGATGAGAGATGATCGCTTTATACGCTGAACAGATTTAATTCAGGCTTTTATTTACATATAAACATTCATCAACTCACACGTCAGTTATGGTAAACGGAAGCTCAAGCATGTTCGTTTGATGTGCAAGAACCAATGTGATTCATTCTTGTGTGTTACGCATCAGGTTTGAGCTTCCACAAGAACCAATGAGATTCATTCTCGTGTGTTACGCATCACATTTGAGCTTCCGCAAGAACCAATGAGATTCATTCTCGTGTGTTACGCATCACGTTTGAGCTTCCGCAAGAACCAATGAGGTTTATTCTTGTGTGTTACGCAGCACGTTTGAGCTTCCGCAAGAACCAGTGAGCATCATTCTTGTGTAAATTCAATCTGTTTATCATATAAAGTGATTGTGTCTCTTCAGAAAATTTTGACTAAACCACTCAATTCATATTGATTCGTTTTACGATCTCTTCACAAACTTTTTGAAGCGTCAAAGTGTCAGTTGCGTAGCTGTCAACGGAGGGACAGAAATCACTCAGATTTCGTTAAAATATCTTCATTTGTGTTCCGAAGATGAACAGAAGTCTGCAATAGTATTAAGAAGAAGAACAAATATCATAAAAGGGCATATCTGAAACCATAAAAGTTGTTTCTTTCTCCTTTTTTTTTAATAAAACACCAGAGAGAATGTGCTAACACCACTGTAGATATTACTAATGAGAGCAGTAATGTGAATTACAGTATATGCCTCTGGCACTTCTCATTATAAATACATATGTATCATCACAGCAGACTGGGGTGCACATGAGAAAGCATCATTTGCTTATAGCAAACTAACACTGTTGCGAATGTAAGCAAATGGTTCACACATTTTCTTCAGTATCATCCCAGTGTCGGCTACACCAACAGAGCCCAAAGCTGCTAGTTAACAACAACAAGTTAAAAAATGCATAAAATCTTTTTCTTTTTTTTCCCATTTGAATTGCAGTGTCAAGTTAAGGATTCCAACTTTGATTTGAAGAGAAAAGTGGAATTGTAAAAAATATGGGTCTGTCACATGAAACTTGTCTACTTTTGTCTTTTCATAAGTCAGAAACTGCTGCAGTTTTCCAAATATAGTCAGATGAGTGGGTGTCCACCGAAGACGACTCTGCCCTAGTTATTCAAATCGGGACATCCAAACATGTCATGTCCTTTTCAAGCTGTCCCATCAGAAAAACTCACCCCAATGAGAACAACAGCAAGATCAAGACCTTGTCTGCTTAGGTACAATCATAATTTAAAGGCCATGTGTTCAAATAAATATACTGTAATACAGTAAATACAGTAAAACAATAATATTGTAAAATATTATTACAATTTACTAGAACAGTTTTCTATTTTAATATATTTTAAAATGTAATTTATTCCAGTAATACATTTTCAGTGTCACATGATCCTTTAAATAAATATCATTTTAATATGCTGATTTGGTGCTCATGTAACAGTTCATAATATCATCCATGTTGAAAATAGTTTTAAGTACTGCTCAATGTTTTTGTAGACGCAGTGATACATATTTTTAATAGAGAGTTCCAAAGAACTGCATTTGTCATTGAATCTTTTTTTTAATTTCTTGATGAATATATAAAAATCTTACTGACCCAAAACGTTTGAACAGTTTACATTTCAGATAACGTTTCCCAGCTGAAAAATTACGTACTATTAAATGTATTAAAAATTTACTTGAGTATGTTTTTAGTACAATACAAATATACTATAATGCATTTTTAATACATTTAATATTATGTCTTTTTAACCTGGGTTAGTATGCTTATTTTCCTTACCAATGTTGTTTTAGGAAATGTCAGCACTCTTGGATTGCCTCTTGCCAATCAAATTAGAGAAGCAAATGCAACTGTTGTATAAAGCTATTTAATCATTTTGACTTTGCATTATTAGTATTCACCCTAGGCGTAAACATTTTAATGCATCTTTTTATATAGCTTTCCAGACCTATGCTAAATATACTTTCAGATTCTCAAGTAGCCTACTAATGAAGGTGAAGTTAAAACAACAACAACAACAACATACAAATAGAGAACAAACTGTGCTCTTTTGGCGGCAGAGAAGTATTTTAGGAAAACAGCTACTTGGTTAATGCGTCTCAGGCAGGGCGATGGCCTATTCAGGTATCTCTCAGCTGCCTGAAGACCACAGCGTTTATTTGGACCAGAGGAAATTTCACAGGCCAGTGGAGAGACTACATCATGCCGTCTCCAGTGCTCCGTGAAATATTTCCTTGGCAACAGGAGAAACAGCGTTGATGCTGAGGGGCAAATTCTGCGGATAAAGCCAATCTGGAACAAAGGCTAACTAGATGCTCCCATATGCAGCTCATGATCGATATTCAGTGACACAGCAGACGTGCAGCAGTGGTATTTAGGAGGAGTGTGAAGAGAAAAGGGTAGTGCAGACTACGAAATGTCACTCTCTATTTTAATTGCAGTCATCGGAGCTTTGAAGTAAACAATGCTGGATTTTGGGAGTGCTGTAAGCTTTCTGAGCTGCAACGCACAGAGCTCAATGGCACAGATTCAGGTCTGAGCTGAGAAATGAGAAATTTGATTTGCCATACCTCTCCATAATGCTTAATATGTGCTGTCGGGCTGTTTGTTTACCAATATGGCAATATTTACCATGATGGCTTCTTTGTCACATATTTATGAAGGCTAAGGTTGCAATAGTAAGCCAATTATCCACTGGCTCTATGTTACCAAGCAAGGGATTGTGTTTAAACAGCCAACGGCCTGCCACTGTGTATCTACTTGTCTATTCATTTCAAACGCTCTTGAAGCTATCCACCAATTTTTCTTGCAGGAGTTGGAATGTACCTATAATCTACTTGATGTTTATTTATCATATTACCAGAGGCGGACAATAGTGAAGTATTTTAACTTTCTACTCAAGTACATTTTTCAAGTATATGTACTTCATCAGTGTTCTTCTTTGGAAACTTTACAACATTCCAAAGCATAATATTGTACTTTTTACTGCACTACGTTTCATATTGAATATCATTTAATTACATAAAAAATGTAGTACTGTCTTACTTTTACTCAAGTAAAAGTAATTCAAAGTTTTACTTGAGTACAAGTAAGAAAGTACTACATTTTTAATGTAATTAAGTATTAAAGGTGAAAAAAAAACAACTTTTATTTATGAAACGTAGTGCAGTAAAAAGTACGACATTACGCTTTGGAATGTAGTGAAGTAAAAGTTTTCCAAAGAAAAACAGTGATAAAGTACATATACTTGAAAAATGTACTTGAGTACAAACTTCACCACTGTCCGCCTCTGCATATTAAAGTTTACAGACTTCAGAATAAGGGTCAGGCACATTTAGTGTCTCAACCCATGAAACCCTAACGAGCTGGAGAGAATCTAATATACGTTATCTATTTTTTTCAAATTAAATTGTCTATTATTATTACTATTATTATTTTTTTATCTCATGTCTATTTTCTTTGTTTTATTTAACTACTATTGTATGTGCAATATTGCAATATCTAAAATCTGCCTTATTTTTGATGGGCCCACAGACATTTTTGAAACAGTCACCTGAATTGTAAATGCATGTCAGGGAAAAATATTCCAAATAAGTTAACTTCACACTTTTATGAGCCTTCAAAACATAATTGGGTACAGGCACAACATCTAATACAATATAATGAAATATTAGCAATTTATGTGTTTCTTTTTTCATCAGAATACATGACGTAATGACGTAGTTACAGTATCTACCAGAATGTGCTAACTTGGCTATGCTAACTTTATCCAAAATACAGGTTACAGAATGACTGCACAAATATACAGATGTCAAGGAAGGGGAGAATAATATGTCCATGTTATATTAACAGTGTCATCCTTATTCATGCTATATGGTTAATAAGCATGCAGTCAACACAGCTGTGGTTCATTATATTCTTCCTGTGGGAGATAATAATTAAAACTTTAAATCCTACTCTAATGTATGAAACAGACGTTTCAAACGTCAGTGATTTCACCTGAGCGTCACTGGGCTGTCAGAGAATTAAATAGAATTAAACCTGTTTCCAAGTAGACATCTGTCAAACAAGCTTCCTCAAACTGCCAATTTTTCATCCTGAAAATTGAAAGTGAAATAAGTACTTATTTTTTCTCCCTCGTGAGGACAACAGCTGATATATCACAAAATGTAATGAATCAAAATGTAATCATCCACTCCTTTTTTGTGTGCTTAAGTAGGTTTTAGATATTTCACTTACTGCAAATGCCATGCATGTCTCTTTTATTGTGCACCGTCCTTCTGCTTTATATTGTGCTTTATATTCTTTTGCATTGTAATTGTATGTTGCTTCTTCTCTTCATAGATTGACCATAAACGCAGAGTGCCAGCTTCAACTGCATAACTTTCCTATGGATGAGCACTCCTGCCCCCTCATCTTCTCCAGCTGTGAGTATCTCTTCCCTTTAGTCTCCTCGGATTCACAACTTTAGATTTCCATTTCTTTCCATTTCCATTTCAACTTCACGCATTTAAGTAGATACAACATCAACATATCAACATCATTTGAAGCATATCAGTACAGTGTTGCCAAGGCTGTGCACAGACATTTTGGGGGGCATAATCTTTTAATTAATTACACTATTTAACACTATACACTATAATAGTGTTTTAATAGTGGTTTAATTTCACAGCGGTGACAAACAGTGTCAAAATGTATGGCAAACACAATCGTAACCTGGCTGTCACCAATGAAGGCAGGTCCAGAAGATGCCTGCTCTGCAGAGCGCTGTGGTGGTTGCAGTGTTGGAGAGTAACTGTTACATGTAACGTAGTTACGTAATTTAATTACAAAATAAATGTAACTGTAATCTGTTACAGTTACTGAGAAAAAATGTGTAATTAAAATACAGTTACTTATGAAAATGTTAATGATTACAAGGGGGGTTAATATTTTCTGTAAAAAGCTAGGATATGTTGAATAATATTCATTTGTCGCTTTGCCTATTTTTGATGTGCACAATGCCTCCTTCCATTTAAAAGCCATTTAGTAAAGCGATGCTATTCTGATGCTTTTGATTGGTTCTCTTGTTTGAATTTGCAGTGCACCACGTCTGCCAATTAGCTACATCAATCCACATTGCCGCTGAAAGCTTTAGGCTACAACCTGTCTGAGAGTTGCCACCATGGCGAGTGATAAAAATGTGTTCCAGTGCTGGAAATTTAAAAAATCATTTCATCCAGAAATCAGGAAAGGGCGCAAATATAACAGTTCAGTGCAAAACATGTTTGCCAGCTATTAAAATGCTATCAACATCGAAAGTTTCAATGTTGAACCTGAGGAAGCATCTGCAAGTATGCAACTTAGCCTACAGTTAACTGTAAGCAGTCATTAAATAAAGTTATTTTATTATAGGCATTGCCTACTCCCGCCTGCCACACCATGCTACTTATGTGTATTCAAGACATACTTTAGCTCTGTATTGCTTGGTGCATGTTTAGGAGTTTATTTAATGATGTTAATCTCCATTCATAACAAATTAGCTAGTCTGCTGCTAGCTAGCTAAAGATGTCTTTATCAGCCACACTTCTATTTATGAACCCTTTGACAGAAAATATAACGTTTTTCCTCCTTGAATACACACAGAGAAAAAAGGTGTCAGAATTGTACCTTTAGGGGTACAACAGCTTGTTACTAGGGCAGTACCCTCAAAAGGACATCTTTGTACCTTTTTTACCACAAAAAGGTTCATAGTAGTACCTTAAAGTACGTATTCGTAATCGAAGGTACTAATATGCACCTTTTAGGAGTTTTTGCACTAGATTTTGCGGTCTTTAGCATCCTTGTTAGCACGCCCACCTCCCATGCCGGAAGCGCCGGTTCAAATCCCGCTCAGAGTGGGGCAAGTAGAATCAAGTAGAAGGCAAGTAAAAAGTAGGAGGGGTTACAGTTGCATATAGGCAACATCGATCTTTTTGATTGGTCAAAGCATTTTCCTTTTATGCTGTAAATGTCAGTTTAGAAGAGCAATATGCCCTGGAATGTCTTTGAAATATTCACATACTGTATCTTCACAAACAAGTGAGAAATGTTCTGAAAATCCACTACAGGATTCAATGGATGTTTTTTTTATTATATTACATTTCTCTCATAACAACAACACCAATAAAAGACTTGCCACAAAAGCAATTCAAACCCTGTTTGGCAATATTTCACATGTGAAAGAGGCATTTATATTGGAGTCACAGCAGCAAAAAATTTACTGTTTAATTTTAAAGGTGCAAGAGGAAGGAAATTGTCAATGAAAAACTAAATTATGACTGTTTTGGCATAAAAGAAATTACATTATACACTCACCTAAAGGATTATTAGGAACACCTGTTCAATTTCTCATTAATGCAATTATCTAATCAACCAATCACATGGCAGTTGCTTCAATGCATTTAGGGGTGTGGTCCTGGTCAAGACAATCTCCTGAACTCCAAACTGAATGTCAGAATGGGAAAGAAAGGTGATTTAAGCAATTTTGAGCGTGGCATGGTTGTTGGTGCCAGACGGGCCGGTCTGAGTATTTCACAATCTGCTCAGTTACTGGGATTTTCACGCACAACCATTTCTAGAGTTTACAAAGAATGGTGTGAAAAGGGAAAAACATCCAGTATGCGGCAGTCCTGTGGGCGAAAAAGCCTTGTTGATGCTAGAGGTCAGAGGAGAATGGGCCGACTGATTCAAGCTGATAGAAGAGCAACTTTGACTGAAATAACCACTCGTTACAACCGAGGTATGCAGCAAAGCATTTGTGAAGCCACAACACGCACAACCTTGAGGCGGATGGGCTACAACAGCAGAAGACCCCACCGGGTACCACTCATCTCCACTACAAATAGGAAAAAGAGGCTACAATTTGCACGAGCTCACCAAAATTGGACAGTTGAAGACTGGAAAAATGTTGCCTGGTCTGATGAGTCTCGATTTCTGTTGAGACATTCAGATGGTAGAGTTAGAATTTGGCGTAAACAGAATGAGAACATGGATCCATCATGCCTTGTTACCACTGTGCAGGCTGGTGGTGGTGGTGTAATGGTGTGGGGGATGTTTTCTTGGCACACTTTAGGCCCCTTAGTGCCAATTGGGCATCGTTTAAATGCCACGGCCTACCTGAGCATTGTTTCTGACCATGTCCATCCCTTTATGACCACCATGTACCCATCCTCTGATGGCTACTTCCAGCAGGATAATGCACCATGTCACAAAGCTCGAATCATTTCAAATTGGTTTCTTGAACATGATAATGAGTTCACTGTACTAAAATGGCCCCCACAGTCACCAGATCTCAACCCAATAGAGCATCTTTGGGATGTGGTGGAACGGGAGCTTCGTGCCCTGGATGTGCATCCCACAAATCTCCATCAACTGCAAGATGCTATCCTATCAATATGGGCCAACATTTCTAAAGAATGCTTTCAGCACCTTGTTGAATCAATGCCACGTAGAATTAAGGCAGTTCTGAAGGCGAAAGGGGGTCAAACACAGTATTAGTATGGTGTTCCTAATAATCCTTTAGGTGAGTGTATATGGACTTAAGGGGAAAAAATAAGGGAAAAAAATGTTCGATATGACCCCTTTAACTGAGAAAGACAATCAGAAGTGATATTTAGCCTGTAAAATTGGATTTTATGGATAATATTGCAAGTGCACTGTTCTGATGGTAGACATGGTATTGCTGTAGGGAATGTGTCACAGCTGATTAGGATTTCATGCTTTATGATGTAATATCTCATTGTTGCTCTCCATATATTCTCTTATATAGAAACTAGGCCATGGATTTCATTGCATGTATACACCAAGGGCACAGACAGGCTGGTAATTACACTGCATGTCCAATGGGCTCTTGAAAGCTGGCTTCATTAGTAAGGTGTCATGAATGACATTACTCGAGGGTGATGGGTAATGGGTGATGCATCTGTGGTGTTAAGAGTCCAGGCAAAGAAGGACATAGGTAAATTGGAAAAGTTTGTGTCCCTGAGTAATTTGATTTCTCACTTCTGTTTCTCACCCAGCCTCTGTTTCTACCCCCTAATACACACATCAAAACACTCTGCTCTTCTCAAAATGTTTTTTTTTTCATACTCATTTGTGGAGCCATGCTCAGAATGACATACCGTACCAACACCCATTTACAGAAAGCCACTAACCAAAGGTGTTCTTTCAAAAATCTAAGTTTTATTCAGAAAGACCCATTATAATTAATGTTTAATGGTTGTTTACTTAATGATTGCATTATAGAAGAAGTGGAGTTGGAACTAATTAGCAGATAATTATTGATAGTCGCTTTTACACTATATGGCATGAAAACATTTGTGTGTTTACTTATTGCTGATAATTAGTTTAGATTTGATTTGATTTGATTTATGTCTGAAAGCTTGGCCTTGACTGTATTGAGTTGAAACACTGAAGAAAGTCTTACATCTGGAAATATTTGTGGGTTGCTCTTTCATTGCCATGGACACCTTTGATCTCAGACTTTTAGTTCTTTTGGCAAATAGTTTGTGACTATACAGTATATTGTTGATATCTCTTCCTCTTCCTTTGGCTGCTCTAGAGGTGAAACATCTGACAATCAGGAGACTATGAGCAAAAAAACTGTAACTGTATTGCTGTCTAGGAGAAACAATTGATATATTAAATGGATCATTATGCTTGCTAATACTTTTTGTGCACTTTCTGATGTACACTTTTAATTTATAACTTAATTAGTAAATTGATGACCATGCATCCTAAACTTGCAGTCTATGTCTTTGAATTGCTAAGTATTACTAATTATATAAATTCTTGAACTTTTTGAGGTTTTGTTTTTATCTGTTCTGAATTGAGGGATTCAATTATTTCCATCAACAAATGTATTTTTATCTCTTGACTAAACATCTAAACTTTTACTGCAAAAAAAGATTTTGTTCTGCCTTTATCTAATTTTCTAGTATAAACATTCTTAAATCAAGAGACATTTACTTATTAGCAAACTGACATAAGGAAATTAAGTTAAAGTTAAAGTCTCAGCCTTGTTTTCTGAGACTTTTCAAAATTATGTGTGTTTATTCTTTAAACAAGAAAAATATCTGCCAATTGGGTAAGAAAAATGTATGTTATTCAAAAGGAAAACTCTTACCCTGTTGGACAAGGGCGTAGGTTTGATTTTGAAATTGGTGGGGACATACCCAGAAGCTGAGGATTCAGGAAATGAATAGGATCATTTATTAAGGTTTTTAGTCTATATTGACCTTAACAATATGTTAATTAATGAATTCTGTAATGTTACAGGTATCTAATAATGACAAGGAGGCAGTTTAACAGAGACTTAACTTTACTCTGTTCATAGTACAATGCAATAGTCAATGTGTCTATACTGTCTTGTTCCTTGCTTGAAGAAGCCAAACACATATGTCTACATATGTCATTAACAGAAATGAACTGTTGGGATAATTGTTTCACATCAATATTGTCCAATTTGTCCTGGTGGACATGGCACACAGCAAAACAGTTAAGTCTCGTTTGTGTCATTGTTATTCTGAGCCATGTTTTCAGTCTCCTAAGAGCACTGAAACTTCTTTCAGCCTCAGCTGATAAGACTGGGATGACAAAAATGTGAAATTTTTTATATTTTATGGGGACTTTTACATAGACGTAATGATTTTTATACTGTACAAACTGTATACTCTATTCCCTTACACTAACCCTACCTCTAGACCTACCCATCACACAAAACTTTCTGCATTTTTACATTTTCAAAAAACCACTTTGTATGATTTATAAGCTGTTTTCCTCATGGGGACCAAAAAAAATGTCCCCACAAGGACAGGGATTTCGGATATACAGCCTCTCACAAGTTAGAAAGAAAAAACAAAGCCAATCAGATTAGCGATGTGGGTTCAGGAGGCAGGACTCATAATAGAGAACGAGATCTATGTGTACCAGGAATTGCATGTTTTTTACAGAGCGCTCTTGTAAGAGATTTTTAATCTCAATTATATGTTTCCTGGTTACATAAAATAAGTAATACATAAAAACCACAAGACACAGTCGGACAACAGTAGTTATATATAAATATATTTGAATTTTTTATCGAAATTATTGCTAGGGACAAATCAGTGGTCACTGGATATCGGTAGGGACATGTCCCTAGCGTCCCTATTAAAGTTTATGCCCCAGCTATTGGCAGATATTTTTTCCCATTTTAAGCATAAATTAACAAAATTTTGAAAATGTATCAGAAAATAAGAATTAATACAAAATGTCCCACAGTGATAGTAATACAGAACTTTTTGATCTTGTAGGAACATTTTTGGTCCCCATGAGGAAAACAGCTTATAAATCATACTGAATGTGATGTGACAAAATTATGTTTTTTGAACATGTAAAAATGCAAAATTCGTGCAAAAATGTTTTCTGTGATGGTTGTGTTTAGGGTAGGGTTAGGGTTAGGGGATAGAGTATACAGTTTGTATAGTATAAAATTCATTATGTTGATGGAAAGTTTCCATACAACATGGAAACATGTGCATGTGTGTGTTCTTGTACAGTATATATGATTTATGAGGACATAAATGTGTATAATGACATAGGTACTGCAATGTATTCCAACTTTTGTATTCCAACAAGATTTGACAGATTTCATCAAATTAATGTAGTTGCTCTCAAAACAATTAACACAGCACACTAAACACTCTTATGTTGACGAAACAGTTCAATGTTTATTGCATAATGAAGCACTGCAGTTTATTCTAGTAATACGTTTAATAAAAGTAAATGCTGTCATCAAAACTACAGGTGTGTTCTCTGTTATTTGTATAACATATTCAGCTATAAACACACAAATACACTAATGAAAATACATGTTTATCATTAAAGTTTTTCCCCCTATCCCAAAAATTCCATACACAAACATGTGTTAACTGTTGTAGAGTACTGCAATCACTGAACTTTATTGATCATGCCTCTAATGTACATCTGGCCAGAGAATTTCATCTACATCACCCATGTAGATGGGGGGGGGGGGATTGGGGGGATGTTGTGATGGTTCTTCTGCCTCAACATCTCTTCACTCCTCTTCTATCCTGCTGTCCCCTTCCTTTCTTTTCATGTCTTCTTACAATTTCTCCTCTTATTCTTTACACTAAACCAATGCCCTCCACCTCCACTTTACCCATCTCTTCACCCTCTCCTTTTCCCCATTCAACTCTTCCTATGCCCTCTCCTTTTTTAAACTCTCTCCTCTTCTCCCCTCATCTCTTTCTACCTGTTCCACTCTTCCTCTCCCTCTCATTACACCCATTTCTCAATAACTCTCTGCACCTTTTTCCACTCTTACAGCTTTCTTTTCCCTTTCACATGATTATTCTTAATCTCTTTTTTTTCATTTGTATAACAATGTTTGTTACTTTTGAACATAGTTTTTATAGTTAATGCAATTGTGATAGCTGTGTAAACAGTTATAAAAAGTGGATTTCCTGTGATGTGTGTATTATTAACCCAGCAGATACTATTGGGGCCAATCATTCCATGTGCAATTGAGAATATGAAAAATTACAGTTGCAAAAATGGTACACAAATGTTTGCAATTCTTGTAAAATTAACAAAAAGAGCTGCAAATGCTTTTTTCCTGATATATTAAAATTTTGGTTGGCTGTGTGAACTGTTGTGAACATATTTGAGGAGTTTGCACACAATATTTTGAGAACATTATGCATATGATTTGTAATTTGTATAAAATGAATGAAAACTTACAATGTTTAGGACAGTTAATTGTTTTTAGAGCAGTCTGAGTTGGAGAAGTGTGTCAAATCGAAAAACTAAAAATGTAAAAATGCAGAAAGTTTTCTGTGATGGGTTGGTTTAAGGTTAGAGGCTAGAAAATGTCAGTAGCTCAGTATAAAAACCATTACGCCTATGGATTGTCCTCATAATAATAGGGGTACCATCAGGGGAAACAGATGATCAGTCTTTATATATAAATAAAAAGATCTGAATGCTCCTTAACAATTGTGCATGCACATGTGATTTGGCAAACTTGAATGACTTGGTATTTGTGGAGTGACAGTGTTCAGAAACTCACCCTTTTCAGCTGTCTTTCAGGCTGCTGCAGGAGAATCTTGATTTCAGACAGAGCTCATTCAATACAACATGAATTATTTCTCATGGTTTTAAGATGTTTGAAGATGGCTTCATTAGTGGTAGTATGATAGGACTATCCTCAGCATTTAACCTTTTCACGTCATGCAACTCCCAGATTCCTGCGGGAATTGCTTCAGTGTAGATATGAATTAAGATCACTGAGGGAATCACCTGCCTGATGCTGTGAATCACAATCTCTGTGTGAGTTTGAATTGGAGTGAAATGTAGAGATGTAGAGATGTCAGGACAGCATTGTAAGTAACTCATAAGAGATGTCGTAGACCTCCACCCACCTCCACCCTCGCCGTGCAGGGATGCATCTTTACATGACATCCTTTATGCCTTGCAAACCATCTGTCTTCTCTGTTTTGCCTCTGTGCACTGCTGTCTTTGGCACTGGTCCCTTAGATGCAGAAGTTGTGGTCCTCCTGTGTTGGACAACAAAATTTGTTACATTTTCCTGATATATAATTTCAGACAGTCCTTTTTGCATGGAGCAGATTGGATTCAGCAAAGCTTGGACATAAGCGGGACAAATATTCACATAAATAAAAATGTCATGATCAATTGCCCTTTAAATATCAGGGAATAATGAAATGTAACCGCCATTAGTAATTGCCAATAGGGTCTGTGCCATTCTGAAGTTTTTTTTCCCTTCATTTTCCTGACAACATCATAGTGGATGTTTTTTTTTTTATTTTTTAAAGATGGTCAATTGAGCATGACATTAAGGCAGAAACCAAGAAGATGGGATATATCTGTATTTAATTGCAAAGATCTGTTTAGGTAGTGTTCCCCTTTAACTCAACATGTTATCTAAAGTGGGACACTTCTGTTCAGATGAATTATGATAGTTAATCATCATACTTTTATGAGCTACCATGAATCACGTAATACAACGGTTTGATATTCCTGATAACCTAATTATAGCTGCACTATAGCAATGATATTACAAATGGTTGCCTAAGTGTTAGCCTTCTGATTGTAGCTGGTTTTACATGACCATGCTAGTCATTTATAGTCTTTTGCTGGTGCAAGTTGATCTAAATATTGGATCAGAAGAACTACCACTTGATCGGGCCAAGATTTACCTGGTATAGACCTTGGTTAGGACTAACTGACCACCAAAAACTAAAAATTTTCACTTTTCTAGACCTAATTTGACAAAACTTGTATCACGTCATTGAAGAAAATTGTATGTTGTGTGTGTGTGTGTGTGTGTAGCAGCAGTAGTAGTAGTGGTGGTAGTAGTATTTCAATTCCAGCAGACATATTTGCTATATAAATTTAAAACCACTATCCCACTTGTTTCTGATCATCTGTCCCACTTTGCACAATCAGTCTTGTTTAGTTGACTGCTATAGTAGATGTTTACTCTTCCTCTGATGTATGGATACATAATGAAGTTTTGTAGTAGGATGTGATGTAACTATTAGAGGTGTCAGGATGGAGATCAGGTATTATATGATGATGTACTTCAGTTGAGGCTTCTTGACAGTGGATGCGAGTAATGTTTCTCTTTTTATTTTTTGTGTGGTATTTTTAGGGATCATTTTAATTCTCTTTGTCTAATGGGCAAACATTCTTCGTAGGGCCTCTAAAACACAGTAAAGATCCGAATTGTCACTGTTGAGGAAAGGAGAATGAGCCATATTAAGCAATCCTTCAAAGCTTCAGGACACCCTCAGACCTTTTCTTCCTCTAAGCTACTTTCTTCCATTTCCCTGCTGCATTTGCCATTTGTTTTTGAGAAACCAGCGCTGGGTTCCAAGCCTTGCATTTTAAATTCAATTGATATGCAAATGAAGGTTAATGCCCATCAGGCAGGACCTTGCGGACCGTTTCATGTTAGCGGCCACATAGGAGCGAACATACTCGGACTGAAATGCCTCCCCCTGTATCAGTCACAGAGAAAATGGTCCCCCATCTGCACCCGAGAGGAGCAATTTTCCAGAAAGATTATTTTAATATTTCACACCTCGCTGCCCAGCACAGCAGCTTGTCCTCTAAAGCATATTTAACAGACTCAAACATACAATGCTATAGTCTCTGTGTGCATAAACAAACAGACAAATGAAACGCTCCTCAACCAGTGTGTCTGTACCTGCCCTGCAGGGAACGAGGAGCTGTCAGGTGTTTAACAGACCTGACACCAGGCATCAGGTTTGTCTGCTCTGGTCCAGTGGAAACAAGCTGTGGGAACTTTTCAGAGCAGTGGGAACTTTTCTACCTGTGTTTATCACCTGCCTCCTGGCTATGACCTTTCACTATTAAATGACACTAAAGTGGCATAATTTTTATGTATTTATAGGCATAGTGAAGTGAGGCTCTTAACTGGCAGACTTCTAAAAAAAACACATTTTGGACATTTTAAAAGGATAGTTCACCTAAAAATGAAAAATCTGTCTTCATTTGCTAACTTTCATGTAGGTGCAAAACACTGGGGTCCAAACGACTTTCATTGTATGAGCAATTATATATCTTTTGTGTGTGTACATGTTTTTCTATCGCGGTGGGGACTTCAACCTGAATGCACACAGACTCATGGGGACTCGTGAATCAGAATCAGAACTTAAAAACAGAATTCAAATATGCTATAAAGTGGCTCTAAAAAAGACAACAGTGTCATTATTCAGCTAAATTCAGTTCAGTGTTGATTCAGTTCAATTTAGCTATACGCAGCTCTACAGAAGACAATAGTGTTGTTATTCAAGACAATAGTCTCATTATTTAGAAAACAAAGTGACATCTGCAAAAACAAAATGATGCTAGATGCTATACACATTGCATCACAGCAATTTGTGTTGTAGTGGAAGAATAAACTAGTCATAAACGTCAGAAAATTCAAATGGAACAAATACACTTGCCATACTATAATGGTCACTACAAAGGCATTACATTATTCAGATAAAGCAATACCTGGTTGTGTCCATGCAACATGCATCAAATCCATCAAGCAATATGACCTAAATACCGTCTGGAGACCTGTTGAGAAGTCATTGGTCATGAAACTCTGTACAGTCGGTAATGAAGATAGATGGAGTGTTCAGACTCATTTAAAAGGTGGGGAAGTGCTGCGTGTGTTTGCAGTTCCTGCAAAAAACACCTTTTGTGGACCTAACCGATGGGAGCTGCTTTTCCTGCCGCACAGAATCACCTTAGTGCCATTAACTCATCGAATTGCTTTGGCTTCCCTTCATGGATTCGCTTGGAGGGGAAGACATTACCATTTTCCATCAAAGCCTTTTTACTCTGCATAGAGGCAGTTATGAATGCTCTCATGCTCTGATGGCACTTCCACTCAGACATGCCGGATCATTTATTGGTCATTTTCAAAGGATGGTCAAAAACAGATCTAGACGGATGTTGGGGTTATTAACGGAGAAGATTCCTGAGAATAATTTGCTCACATTAATGTTCGCAATAATGTGTGAGACTGAAGAAGCGTCATGTGACACAAAATGACGAAGAGGTTTAGAAATGAGGAAGTGACTAAGCAGTATGCAAAAATGCAATTCACAAGATAATGCTGTGCAGCACATAAATCATAATAAACCTTGTCTTTTTTGTGTCCGTATTAGGAAATTCTATGCTTGTTCTCATTCTTCTATTCATTTGTTTTATGCTCTCTCCACTCTTTTATCGTCTGCAACACACTTGTGGTTACATCTCTATATTTTCACTGTTTCAAATGTTGTAATAAGATGTCAACTTCAAAACATCTTTTCTCTTTCAGTTTAATGCTCCCACAAGTAATTTATGGGATCAAATCACTGTCATAATCCAAACTTAAAAGGTCTGTGAAATTAGAGGACCTGCCCATTATCTTTGCTCATACAAACATCAAAGGCTTGCAAACATAAAGGTGATAAAAAAATATGAAATAAAATAAAAGGTGATAAAAAAGTTTATGTAGCTGAAGGTTTTGAATGAAAATGGTATGTACTGTGGTATATTTGACTAAAAAAATAACACTTATTTTCAAGCTCTGATTAAAAAGGCAATCCGAAATGTTGCGAGTTGAACAAAGGGAGGATGTTATGTTTCAAATTGAGCAACACACTCAGACACCAATTATTGTGCTGATCTAAAACAGAATCAGTTCATTAAATAAAGTGAGAATTTTTAAATGATGATAGGAACTGCTGTGATTGCCTTTTGATCATGCACCTCTTCTGTTTGAAACACAGCTCTTTCTTTCAACAGGATCTCTCTTAATACCTAGATGTCAGAGGAGTTGGTGAAGATTAATGATTAATTATTGCTGGAAAGTGGAAAAAATGTCCTCAAATAGAACTAGGAAGACCATGTTAACAAAAAAAGGTATATTACAAACAACAAAAGTTGGTGAAATTAATGCACGACCCTCAACCCAATTGTAAGGTTGTTGCATAGTGGAACCTGAATACAAAAGAAGTCCAAACAACATTGAACCCCTATTGAACCAAAAGCATGTTTTTCAAAATAAATAAAAATAAACCTTTTGTGTTCCACAGAGGAAAGTCAGTCATACAGCTTTGATGATTAGAAATGTAAAAGCCAGTTGGCTGCTCATTTCTCAATGTTTTTTGAGCACTTGGATTGGTTGAAAAGAAAGATTGATACCTCATGTTAAATTATTTGTGCATAAGCTAATTAACATTTATGAGCTGAATCTTTGTCATTTTGTGGTTTCTCCACCCCCATCTGTTACCAAGACTTTTTAAAACAAAACTGCATTTCATTTCTGAATGAATCAGCGTTTTTGAATAAAACTGTTGAGTGAATGATTCAGTGACTCACTGATAAAAACAGTCACTTGAATTGTTCTTTAATGAATCAACATGTTTGAATGAATACGAATAATTCAATGATTCACTCAGTCACTTGTCGCCACCTACTGGCATTATATTGTAACCTGCAGGAAGAGTCACTGCATATAAATTGATATTCATGTATATTTGCACTATAGTTCCCACAGCCAGGCTGGTATTATCTCTTTTGCAGCCAGGGTGTTTTTTGATTCACACTTTTTTGATTGTTTACTCTTTTTACTATTTTTGGCTTGCCTGCGCATATTTTTATAACTCTTCTCTTCTTGCGTCCTCTGCATGGCCCACAGCTACACTGAAACTCATCTGCGACACCTACTTTCAGCAGATCTAAAACTCCCTAGTCATTCATCCTCAATAACCGTCGTGTTTATTTTCTTCTTTAGTACTTAAGGCCAAATCTGTCACACCAACCTTGACTAAAGCCATTGTTTTACCCATGTCTATCAGCTGGTCTAAATGTGACTTTGTCTCTGTGCATATTCATGCTAATGTTGTATGCTAGCTGTCCTGATTATTGAGTGAAGAGGAGATGATTTTGCAATCTCTTTTAAAAATGTGTGACTAAATAATTTACTCGCTCTGCTTTTGTTGGTGAGATATAAAGCTCCACTCTGCTAGATGATTCCCCACATCTCTGTATCAATGGTGTCACTCAAGATTATTTTCATTGCTGTATTTCTCTTCTCCCCCTTCTTGCTCATCAAATAACAAAATTTATCAGCTCATGCTGATTTTACTCAAATTGTATTTGGAGCTGCTTTTCATAAAGAAAGAAAATTTAATCTAAAATTATTAATATCTCAAGTATCGACACATTATGAGGGTATATTGTTTTATAAGTTTCATTTATTTTCATATAGGGGAGAGCAGTGGATAATTTTTACACATCAAAGAAAAATGTTTGGTTTTTGCTTACTTATTTATATTTTTTCCACAAGCATCTTTGACATATTACCATATTAATATTATTAATATTACATATTATCATCATTACCCTTAAAACAAAAATATATTATTTTTTTAAGATTTAAAAAAAAGGTTTTTAAAGAAGTCTCTTATGTTCATACCTCTTCTTATCCAATTAAAATGTATTCATCGTATTTACTGGACAAAAGTGAGGTTGGCAAAATTCAAGCCTGGTGTTGATCCTCTGTGTGATCGTTGCCATCAGGCCCCTGCAGATTTAATACATATGTTTTGGTTATGTCCATCCATAACTTTGTTTTGGCTATTAATCTTTAATTGTTTTTCTTTAGTGACAAAGAAACAGATTGAGCCTTGCCCTTTGGTTTCACTTTTTGGACTTGCTCCAAATGTCACTGGCTTGCCTGGATATACTGCAAAGGCCTTTGCTTTCTCAACATTATTATCTAGACGGCACATTCTCCTGCTATGGAAACAAAATTCCCCTCCATCTGTCAATGACTGGCTGAGAAATGTTATGAGCTTCATTCATTTGGAAAAAAATTAGGTATACGATAAAGGGCAACACTGGTATATTTTCTGAGATGTCAATACTTCTTCTATAGTGTCAACCTTCACGTGCTATCAGAAATTTCGTACTTCCCACTTCTGAAGTCGTGATTACAAGCTCATCTCATTCAACTTTTGACTTGAGAGTGTGTTCATGTCCAATTTTTAAATTAGAAAACTAGTATTTACGATAATATACTTTACTTGAGACATTATGTATTACTTTGTATTACACTCTCTGTGCCCTATCATACACCCAGTGCAATGCAGGCGCCAGGCATACCGCAACTGTTTTTTGCTAGTTTCAGCTCGACGCAGTTATCATTTTCACGTCATACGCCACGTTGTTTAAATAGCAAATGCATTTGCGCCCATTTGTGGGCATTCTGGTCTGAAAACAAGGTGTGTTCAGGCACATTGTTGGCGCGTTGCTATTTTGAGGCAACTGAAATAGACTGCACCATTTACCAACTGAAACCTGGTCTAAAGTCAATAGCGTAGTATTTTTGGTGTTATTTATAGGGTGCGTTAGTAATGTGCGCCTATAGGCGGGTCCACAACGCGCGTACACTCTGCTTATTACACACACAGGGATGCGCAGCAACACACAAACAATTTTAAATCTGAAAAATTAAAGGCATGCCATGTTAATAGCGAATCCGCCATTGAGGTTTTTTTTATTAGTATTTTTTATTTAGTTTATTTCATTTGAATTTCAATTTCTTTTTTTTCTATGGGGGAGGGGGGTTGTTGGGGGTGGAGTGGGAACAATATTTTTTCACTATTCTCTTGTATCTGTATCCTGTTATTATTGTAAAAGTTCAATAAACAGATTTTTTTTTTTTTTTTAAGAAGTCTCTTATGCTCACCAAGGCTGCATTTATTTGGTAAAAAGTACAGTAAAAACAGTAATATTGCAAAATATTATTACAATTTAAAAGAACTGTTTTCTATTTGAATCTACATTTTAGTTTAACTTATTCCTATAATTGCAAATCTGAATTTTCAGCATCATTACTCATTAGTCTTCAGTGTCACATGATCCTTCAGAAATCATTCTAATATGATGATTGGGTGCTCAAGAAACATTTAGTATTATTATAATGTTGAAAATATTGTTCCCTTTCGAGAGAATCACTCGTATTGCGTAGCATACACTAGGGGGAACTCCTTTTCCTCGAGAATTGAAGCAAAATTTTATCCTTAAAATTTATCCATGTAAAACGCAGTGCGGCTGCACAGCAGACACAACAGAGCGTATACGCGTGCTAATTGGCTATGCTGCGGCAACTGCAGGAACCTATGGCGAGGTGGCTAAGTGGGAGGACTACCCGTGCTCCCGCCTAAACAATCCGCCTGAATTTGCATATCGAGTCTATAAAAGACCGTGTCACGCCATAGGACTCAGATTTAATCTCCTTCAGCGACTCACCACTTCGCTGATCTCTTGACCTTGAAGCCGCCATCAAACAGCACCTCAGCGGAACCCGTGCACTTCTGAGGACATCGGAATCATCCGCATTCAGTTGCCGCCGTTCCAGCTGCGCTATCCGGCGTTACTATATCCTTTATTGCTATCTGTGTTTGCTATTGTACGAGCGCATTGTTTCAAATGCCTTGTCCCATCTGCGCATCATGCAGAAACCCTCTGCTCGGTGGGGATCGCCACATCATATGCGCGTCGTGTCTCGGCCGAGACCACGCCTTCGCTGCACTCTCCCAGGGCGGCTGCACAGAGTGCGACGAGATGGCACTGCAGACCCTGCGGGCTCGGCTTGCCATCTTCAATGACGATCCCACTCCATCTGCTCTCCCTCTCAAACCGCACAAGAAGAAGCGCCGCGATCAGAGGCAGCCGGAGCAGCTCAGCGAGCACATGCCGGACCTTTCCCCGCGTGTCTTGCCGTCACCAGTGACGTTCACGCAGGAGGAACAGCGCCCCTCTCTCGCAGTGGCCTGTTCCGCAACGGGAGGAGGAAGATGACGATGACAGCTTGTCACAAGCTGCATCTGGGAGCGCGTGGTCGGACTCTGTCTCGGAGCCTGCAGCTTCGACGCAAGCCACCACGAGCGTCAGGGCCAGCGTTGACGCGGAACTGGACCACGTGCTCACGAGGGCCGTGGAAGACCTCGGCCTCGAGTGGTCCCAGCCTCAAGAGCTCACGTGGAGCAGACTCGACGAATGGTTCCTTCAACGACGTCGCCATTCCTCTCCGCAAAAGCCCGCCCCCTTCTTCCCAGAAGTTCACGACGAGCTGACTAAGGCTTGGAAGGCGCCATTTTCTGCTCGCGCCAAATCCTCGTTTTCCCCAGCGCTCTCTACTGTAGACGGCGTGAAGGAAGAGGGTTATGAGAACTTCCCCCCGCTTGAAGAGGCTGTCGCCGCCCACCTTTGTCCGCCCTCCGCCAGAGGATGGCAGGCAAAGGCGTTGCATCCCTCCAAACCCTGCCGCACCACGTCAGCCCTCGCTGGCCGAGCTTACGCCTCCGCCAGCCAGGCTGCGTCGGCTCTTTACACAATGGCGGTACTCCAGGTGTTTCAGGCGAAACTTCTCTGCTCGCTGGATGAGTCTGTCCCTGACCCGGATGCTTTCAAGGATCTCCGCAGCGCCACCGATCTAGCCCTGTGAGCGACCAAAGCCACCGCCCAGGCGATCGGGAAGTCCATGGCCAGCCTAACCGTGCTCGAGCTTCATCTGTGGTTTAACCTCACCGAGATGAAGGAGTCGGACAGAGCCGCCTTTCTGGATGCCCCTATCACAACTGCCGGCCTGTTCGGTCCCGCAGTAACTGGTTTCGCAGAAGGCTTCACAGAGGCGCAGAAGGCTTCACAGGCTATGAAGCATTTCTTACCAAAGAGATCCAGCTCTGCATCTGGCCGCCAGGCTAAGGCTCCGCCTCCCCAGCAGCCGAAGGCAGCGCCGGCGAGCACACAGCCCCGCTCTGCCTCGAGATCTAGACAGCGCTCACGCTCAGCTAGCCGCAACAGACTGCCAGAGCGACGGGGACCTCGGCCCAAGATTGTGCTGAACCCCGAACCGCCGAAGCCGTCCTAACCGCGGTGAGAAAGACCACCACCGTTCTCTCCCAACCTCTGTCTCACAGTTCCCTGCAGCCAGGTGACTGGAGACTCCAAATATGCAGCCAACGAGCCCGTAACCAAACGCGCTCGCCTGCACCCAAACGCCGTTTTTACGGCGACCCAAGTATATCACAAAGAGAGCTTTTTCTATGTAGGCAGTGTGCCAACTACACAGTACACACCCCTGCACATAAGCACTTTACACACATAGCACCCGCTGTCCCGCGCTACGAGCGCTATGAATGTAATGCGCGCGCCCACCACACAGTGCACGCCGCAGAACATTATCAATATCCCCAATGTGTCTCAAGCACAAAACAACCAGGCTACCGGGTCCCTTTCACAAAGCGGCCCATCCCTGAATGTAATTGGCAGGCCATCATATCAAAATGGGTTTTGAACATTGTAAAACGAGGCTACTCGTTGCAGTTCGCTCTCAGACCCCCGCGCTTTCGCGCCGTGGTCGAGACCTCGGTGAGAAGCAGCGTGAGTCACGTGCTTCGCGCCGAAGTTATGAGGCTACTAGAGAAGGGAGCGATAGAAGCCATGCACCCGTCGCTTCCAGTCAGGCTTCCACAGCCGCTACTTCCTCATTCCAAAGAAGGATGGCGGTCTCAGACCCATCCTAGATCTCAGACAGCTGAACAAAGCGCTGATGAAGCGCACGATCAGAATGCTGACTATGAAACAAATCCTCTCGTAAATTCGCCCGGGGGATTGGTTCTTCACACTGGATCTGAAAGATGCATACTTTCACATTCAGATAGCGCCCCATCACAGGCCATTCTTGAGATTCACCTTCGAGGGGCAGGCTTATCAGTACACAGTCCTACCATTCGGACTATCTCTGGCGCCCCGCATTTTTACAAAATGTATGGACGCAGCACTAGCTCCCCTGAGACTAAAGGGAGTGCGCATTCTCAACTACCTCGACGATTGGCTTGTCATAGCCCAATCAGAGACTCAGTTGATGACTCACAGATCCTGGCTCCTCAACCATCTAGAATGTTTGGGTCTCAGGATCAATATGGAGAAGAGTGCACTATCTCCAACCCAGAATACTTCCTTTCTGGGAACACGTATAGACTCAATACGAATGAAAGGATGGCTTACGTCAGAGCGCGAGCGTGCCATTCAGAGTCTGGCAGCGTCTTTCAAGGCCGGCACTTACACTCCTCTCAAAAAGTTTCAGAGGATGTTAGGTCATATGGCCTCAGCATCAGCAGTGCTCGAACTGGGTCTGTTGCACATGCGCCCCCTCCAATACTGGTTAAAAGACCGCGTCCCAGCCCGGGCGTGGCATTCGGGCCGGTTACGCATCAAAGTGAACCACAGCTGTAGCAAAGCTCTATCCTTGGTTAGCGACCGACCGGTACCAATCGGGCGTGAGCACAGGCTCAGTTACGAGATGGAAAGTAGTCTCGACAGATGCATCCAACCTAGGTTGGGGTGCCCTGCTCCAGGGCAAGCCACTCTCCGGCCTCTGGGCATTATCGGAGAAAAGGCTGCACATAAACTGTTTAGAGATGAAAGCGGCCATTATAGCGCTGAGAGCTTTCCTCCCGTACTTAAAGGGACACCACGTGCTGGTCCGAACGGACAACATGGCAGTAGTGTCTTACATAAATCGCCAAGGCGGCCTGAGATCATACAGCCTGCATTCCATGGCAAAACACCTCCTTTTATGGGCAAGGCGCAACCTGAGCTCGCTAAGAGCAGCTCATGTACCAGGTATTCTGAATCAGTTTTCGGATATGTTATCCAGAGACAATGTTCCCCCAGGGGAATGGTCACTTCACCCTCAAACAATTCAGCTGATATGGAGTATCTTTGGCGAGGCAAAGGTAGACCTGTTCGCCTCAGAAGACAATACTCATTGCCCAATATATTTCTCCAAACACAGGGATGCGCTGGCCCACGATTGGCCCAGACACCCTCTGTATGCGTTTCCTCCGGTCACAATGATACCTCAGGTAATCAGGAGGATCAGGGAGGACAAATGCGCGGTGCTTTTGGTAGCCCCGCTGTGGAGGAGTCAGATATGGTGCTCAGAACTGACTCAGATGCTAGAGACAGCCCCATGGCCGATACCGCTGAGGAAAGACCTCCTCACGCAGGCGAAGGGGAAAATCTGGCATCCCAGACCCGATCTATGACCCGATCTATGGCCCTTCATGTATGGCCCATCAACAGGTATCCGGGAACCTTCCCGATAAAGTACTAAATACTATTTCCGAGGCTAGAGCCCCCGCAACCAGGCAGCTTTATGCTATGAAATGGTCAGTCTTCTCAGACTGGTGTAATGCAGGAAATCTGAACCCACAGTCATGTGAGGTGGCAGAAGTGCTTTATTTCCTGCAAGAGCTGATGGACAAGGGTCGCTCCCCCTCCACGCTCAAAGTATATGTGGCTGCAATAGCGGCATATCACATCCAGGTGATTGGTCAGTCCCTGGGGAAATGCGAGCTCAAAGGGTTTTCTTAAAGGGGCTAGAAGGCTTAACCCGCCTCGCCCCCCTTCAGTTCCTATATGGGACCTTTCCACAGTCCTACAGGCTATGAAAGGAGCACCATTCAAACCACTACCGTCAGTAAGCTTAAAGCACCTTTCGCTCAAAGTTGCTTTTTTGCTGGCTTTAGCGTCTGTAAAGCGAGTGGGTGACCTGCATGCACTTTCAGTGAGTGCATCCTGTTTAGAGTCTGGGCTTAATGATTCCAGAGTTGTCCTCAAACCAACACACGGTTATGTACCTAAGGTGCCTTCCACTCCGTTCAAAGCACAGGTCATTACACTATCGGCGCTGCCTTCATCAGAGGGCGAAAAAGACGCAAACTTGCTTTGCCCAGTGAGGGCACTGAGATTATATATAGAGTGTTCCGCCACCTTCAGGCAGTCAGAACAGCTCTTCGTTTGCTTTGGCGGCTGCACTAAAGGGAGTTCGGTCACGAAGCAGAGATTGTCACGATGGATAGTAGACACTATCTCGTTGGCTTATCAGTCTAGGGGCCTCAGCTGTCCTATAGGCATCAGAGCTCACTCCACGACAGGCATGGCCTCTTCATGGGCTTGGTCTAGTGGTATACCACTGGAAGATATCTGTGCGGCGGCAGGCTGGGCCTCACCGTCCACTTTTATCAGATTTTATAATTTGGAGGTTCATGCTTTACAAGCAGGTATTCTCTCCATATGACATATTGTGAAACACACCTATGTACTCACAAGCATGACATAATCCATAAGCCCGACTCTGTCTGGCTACATTATACCTTCATATAAGGCCCGATTATATCCGGCCTACATACATTTTTCATTGTTACCCTCTTCGGGGCCCACCACGGTTGGCTTCCAGCGGTTCATTCTCTCTATACTGGACAATAGATATATTGTCAATAGATTTCTATTTAAAAAAAATCTATTCTTAAAATTTACTATTCATCAAAGAATCATGGTAAGAACTGTTTCTTGAGCACCACATCAGCATATTAGAATGATTTCTGAAGGATCATGTGACACTAAAGACTGGAGTAATGATGCTGAAAATTCAGCTTTGCATC
Organism: Coreius guichenoti; assembly: GCA_039654105.1. Lineage (NCBI taxonomy): Eukaryota > Metazoa > Chordata > Actinopteri > Cypriniformes > Gobionidae > Coreius > Coreius guichenoti. The sequence goes on along the minus strand of CM077180.1, from coordinate 29,655,576 downwards.
ACAGAAATAAATGAAATTTTTAAAATATATTAAAATAGAAAACAGTTCTTTCATTTGCAATAATATTTCACAATATTACTGTTTTACTGTATTTTTGATTAAAATTGGTGAGTCTTGGTGAGCACGAAAGACTTATTTCAAAAACATTTTTAAAGATTCCAAACTTTTGAGCGGTAGTGTATATCCATATCAGTTGTTTCTTAGACTGTCCATCATTTTGGAAAGAGGTAGTTTTAGCTCTGACAGTGTTCATTCAGAACTGGTCTGCCTGTTGCATCCTCTCTGATTTTAGCCAAATAATCTCAGTGGGCACGAAAGCCAACCAGCCAGCTCTGCATTGAGGCTATTAATGTTGTGCTCCAGTCCTGCATTGATAAAAAACCCGAAAAAGCACCTTATGTGTGCACAGGGGTCACAAGGTTTTTTATATAATCAGTTACTATATTTAAAAAAAAAAAAACATGCTATAGAAGGCCATAGTGTGAAGGTAAGCAATTGTTATTTTGTGTGTGTGTAAAATGATTGAATGTTAAGCTAAGATCAATTTGATGGTATTGCTGCGGGTCATAAGATGAGCCACAAATCTTTATTGCCCACATGACCATGACATTCACAGCCACTTGGTGGACAGAGGCAGGATGTTTAAACTAAAATGTATGACTCACATTTAGTCTTCCACAAATCAATAGTAAGCTCCTTTGTTGATGAATGATGAAATTACAAAGTTATTTGTTTGGGCTAGCAAGGCATTCTCCACACACCCTATTAGGTTTAAATCTCATAGTCTTCCTCCCGCTGCCTGATCTTCCCACCATCACGGGAAGCTCTTGCATGCTGTGATTCATCAGCGCCCCTTTCTTCACCCACTGAAGCCAATGAATGGTGTTCTGGTTCCCATGGCGATGGCTATTTTTTCCTCTGATTAAGTGGAATTTGCTTGTACCTTTTAGCCCATCATGACCTAAGGGTTATACAGTAATGAACCAAGGACAATGCAAATAGGGGAGACAGAGACAGGGGGTGGCAGGGCAACTGTTGGGATGAAATGGAGCAGGAATGTATCTTTTACACTGACCATGGATAATTATCAAAAGAAACATAAAGAGATCTCCACTTCCACCTAATGAATTGAGTATAATGTAAAGAGAACAGAAGTGTGGCATCAAACTGGACATAGCTGGCTACTTTTTATAATGTCTGAGGAACAAAGAGTTCAACAATATGATTGAAAGGGAAACTGCTGTAGGTGTTTTTACTGTTTTGCTTAGAGTGACAAAAAGGCATTTAGAGTTTGACAGAGGCCGTGTATATACTGTTAAGCAACATCTAAAAATAAAAAAATAATGTTTCCTGCTGGCACAATAAAGCTAAAGATTTTGGCATTTGCACAGCATTGAATGTCTTTAATTTGATTCGCTCAGCATGATTTACATCAGATTAAAACAACAAGGGTCGGGCGATTGTTCTTGCTGTTTCAAACATGCTCTTATTTAGCAGTTAGTTTCAAATAAATTCCATTCAAATTACCATTAGTTCAATTTTATTTACTTGCAAATTTTGCTTTTGGCGCTTGTTGAGCATTCATTTGGACCGTTATACCACAAAAAAGGTTTTCAGTCAGCAGACTGAGATTTTAGTTTAGTTATAAACTACTACTACATTCTAAAAAATGCTGCGTTGTTTCAACCCATGTTTGGGTCAAATATGGACAAACCTAACAGTTGGGTTTAAGGTTAGGGTTAGGGTTTAAACCAACGGTTGGGTTTGTCCATATTTGACCCAAACATGAGTATGAAATAACATGAAATAATATTTCACAATAGAACTGTTTTTACTGTATTTTTGATCAAATAAATGCAGACTTGGTGAGCAGAAGAGACTTATTTTAAAAACAAGAAATGTTGATGGATTTCTTTCAAACGTTAAGCAGCGCTTTTATTTTGGCGGAAACACGCAGGAAGACCTTAGTGCTTCTTCTTGTTGACAACAACAGATTTATAAATGATTCTCATTATGAATTTGGGAAGATGTTTGCTCCATGTTGCGTTCCCAAATTATATAATTTTAAGTGACTCAAACATATAGCATTTACTGTGAACAGAAACTGAAAGCTATGCTGTACTCCGTCCAAAACATGCAGCACTTTAGATAAGATATTCGCACTAAACCATATCACATTCTCAAATCCATCCATTCATACAAAGATTACCGGGCAACTGACGAGTAGCACCGTTTCAGATTTTTCTCGCACTTTGCACCCTGGCTAACAAGCTAATAGTGTCCAGCCAATGGCGCCGCGAGCTCGTGCAGCGCTGTCAGAATCAGTCTGTGCATATATTAGAAAACTTTACATTTTGCAGTTTATTTAGTAATTGTTTATGGCCATTTTGCGATTTCAATCATCATAAAGTAACATGCAGCAATAAGTCATTTCATGTGCTCTTGTGGGCCCCCTGGTGGCCAAGGGGGCCCTAAGCAGCCGCTTAGTTCGCTTATGCCTTGGGCCGGCTCTGCCCAAAATACACAGTAGTAGTATTGCAGTGTAAATATAAAACACTTCTTTTGAGTTCTAGTGATTGTCTTTATATTTGTTTAGTCATTGTGTATTTAATTCAGAATTTATTTATTAATTTATTAAATAATTCTGCATATGCATTCAGTACAGAAGAGATAGTTCACCAAAAAAAAGATAAACTATACCTTTAAGACTTGTTGTATATTTAAAGGGGACCTATTATGCAAAATTCACTTTTATAAGCTGTTTGAATATAGATGTGTGTCCACAGTGTGTAAACAACCAGCCTATAATGGTAAAAATCCACCCACTCCTTTTTTTATAATCCCCATAAATCATAAACAGTCTCTCTAAACAAGCGTTACAAATGTTTTGTTATTGGATGTACCAACAAACAAATCTCCATAGACTCCCAGCATCTGAGCCACTGAGGACACCATGGTTGAATTTCATTTATGAAGGAAAGTCGAAGAAAGTCGTTAAAGTGTTATATATTTGTGCAAATCATTTTACGCCGGACTGCTGCACAAACGAGGGTCAGTTCAACGCTGGATTTGCACAAAAGTTGTTTCTGAAAGATTTTTAGATTAGCATGACAGTATAAGCTAGTCGATGAGTTGAATCAAGTTAACTCCACAACAACTAGATAAATTTATCCACTAACCATTCAGAAATGTTCAGTTGTAACTTCTTCCTGAGTCTCTGCATCAGTGACCGCTACTGACCATTTCTGACATTTTGGATGCGTGGCATTCTCCAGTTTTGTTGTTGCCGGAGTTTTCGAAGCACAAGCTGTAAATGCTCCCCCCTAATCTGGAAAGGGGGCCGGGAGCAGCAGCTCATTTACATTTAAAGGGGCAAACACAAAAACGGCCTATTTTAAAAATCTGTCTGATTATTTTTCACGTGTAAAATGTCAACCGATTGTGGCCAAGACCATCTTCATTGCTATGCGAATGCCCTCTGCATAGACCAAGGAGATTTTAATAAAATTAATTTAATCAAAAAACAAAATTAGCTATCTTTTTCATATTTAGTGTACTTAATCTGTTAAGAGAATGATAATTACCTCAGATGGCTATTGCCATTTAACAGCACAGGTCATTGTGTATTCAACAGAATTAATATGTATTTGTGTGGAAATCTAATCATGCTGTTTTATTAATCACAATGTCTAGGTGAGGTGCATCCACTCACTTATTAAAGAATGCTCTTCAAGAAATAACAATAACTCTTTAAACTCTTTAAATCTTTAGACATTGTGGAACATAAGTGCTTAGAACACCAGCAGTCTTGCTGCTTAAAGGGACAGTTATGAAAATTCTATCATTATTTACTTACCTTCATGTCTTTTTCCCAACCTGAATGAATTTCACTTTCTATTTAATTTTGAGGAATTGTTCTGGTCAGTTCTGGAATCTTTGCCATGTAATTACAATGAACAAATAATTCAGAATCAACTGATTCATTGAAAAAATCCAAACTAGCCGAACTCTCATGAACTAGCCAAGTAGTGGTCTTTTTCTTTCAGAAGTATGGCTATTGTTCGGAAGCATGGCAAAATATTGCATGACTCCAGAAGACTCATGCATCTTTTTGTTTTATCACATTGAAATTCAAAAATTCTCCTTTTGTGAAAGTAAGTCATACAGGTTTGCGACGACGAGATTGAGTAAACGATTTTCATTTCTGGGCGAACTATCCCTTTAAGGCAGAGTTTAAAAAAAGAATGTGAAATACCATACACGTAGCAATACTTAAGAGTCATGGATAATCGACGCAAGAGCAGCATCAGTGATCATTTTTAAGATTAAAGTTCCCGAGCCTCAAGAGACAGCTGTTTCAAATCTCCTTTTGGGCCACAGGTTGCACGCGAGAGGCATACATCTCAAGGTTGGGTGTCAGCATCAAGATGGATGCTGTGTATAATCGAACCAAACTTCTCATTTACTTCTTCTCTCTCTCTGCCTTTGTCTTCTTTGTGCCTGTGATGTGCGTTTTATTAGCACGCTCTGGGCTAGAGACAAATGCTGCAGTTGGATGCCTGACACTGGGCTACACTCAGGCATCCATCACAAGTGAAGGGGGCGCTAGGGGTCACTTGGCTTATGCTCTATGTAATTACAGATGGATACCCACGAGATGAAATGATTTACAAGTGGAGGAAGAACTCGGTGCAGGCGGCTGATCAGAAGTCATGGAGACTTTACCAGTTTGACTTCATGGGCCTGAGGAACACCACAGATATAATTAAGACAACAGCTGGTAATTTTCTACTCTATTGTTTGAATCTAATGAGAGTATGATTATTTACTGGCTATTGATTCGAATTTGTAGAAGGCTGATATACAATACCATTCAAAAGTTTGGGGTCTGTATGTTTTTTTAAACATTATAAGTTATAAGTATTCATTTCTTTTAAAAAAAATGCTGACCCCAAACTTTTGAACGGTGATATAAATATCATAATGTATGTTTTAGAGCTAGAACTTTGGTTCAAAGCAACCATTTCTAACCCAGGGATTCTCATCCAACGTATGCTCAGTGTAATTTCTCCCTTTAATTTACATTATTAAATTATGCTAAACTAGTGTTGGCCTATTTTCTCAAGCAACTACCTTTACATCCTTTTTAATGTCCTAGATTCATCACACCATTGTATTTTCTGGTAGACCGACATTTGCATTTGTTAAATGCTGTTTTTTTGCTCTATAGAAGCGACTAGATCAACCAAAGATGATATATGAGGGTGTTTCACTTCACAGTAAATGTATAGAATTTTTTATATCTAGTATGTGTACCGCCTGCAGTAATAGACCCCCATTAAGATCGAAATCTCTGGGTCCAGAAGATTGTAAGCAGTTGAAATGTCACTTCAGGTAAAGCACTACTGTACGTGCACTGTTGGATGACATTTTCTCAGGGCTTAGTTAATATTAGTGTGAACATGGTCAATGGACAGAGCTAGAAATTTTATATCCTCATATTCATATACCAAATCTGTTATACAAGGATGATGCAGTATGGCATTTTTGGTGCAAATTGATGTTACATTGAAGTTATATTAAAACAATGTTATACAATAATGTTTCATATTTTCAGAGAGAGATAAAAATTGCACCAAGATTCATTTTTATTTAAGATACTGATAATATTAACAAATGAATATTGCATACAGTACAGTAGCGTTCCCGTCAATTTTCAAATTATCAATACGTGAGGTCTGTATGTGAGAACTGCAGCACAGCATGAATAAAAATATTAAGAAAAAAAGTAATTAGATTGAACTAGGTATTTTTATGTTTTTTCACATATTGCAAATTATTTTGACTGTTAAAACAAGATGATTTGCAATGTTTTTTTTCCCCCTAACATTTCACACACTGTTTACTCTCAGCCTGTAAAATAGATAGAATAGCCATGGATAGAAACTGTTTATCACTGTATGAAGAAAAAACACTTCTGTAGGTTACAATGAAAAGTGAAAAGGTTTTGTTTAGGCCTCCAGACAAAACCATAATAATGACTGAAAGACAAAGTTCACAATATCAGTGCAAGGAAAGAAGCAAGATGCTTTCAAACATTTCAAAACTTCAGATTAGGTATAGTATAAGGCCTGTAAATATTCTGTATATTACGCTACCATCGCTAATAGCATAGCTCAAGAATCTGCTCAGTTGAGAGTTTCTGCATATTAGATTTGTATTTCAAATGAACACTTAATAAGTAGCCTTGAAATATAGATATAAAAATGTCAATAAAGAAACAAGAAAAATTCTGAAACATTGCAATTAAATCAGAGCTAAAATATTTTCAAGGTTGGACAGTCTCTTACAAAAATTAAAACTTGCAGAAGGGCTTTTCAATGAAAATATAAAGGCAATATGACCTTCACATTCCAGAAGTGTTAGACTTGGTTTGTCAATGCATGTATGTTTAGTCATTGAAGTACAACAATGTATTTGAGACACCATTGGTTTATTCTTTTTAGAGATGTTTCATTGGTATCTCAACATCTTTTTCTCTTTCTAGGTGACTATGTGGTGATGACTGTATATTTTGACCTAAGTAGAAGAATGGGATACTTCACAATTCAGACCTATATCCCCTGCATACTTACTGTGGTTCTCTCTTGGGTTTCCTTTTGGATCAAAAAAGATGCAACTCCAGCCAGAACAGCACTAGGTACATGCAGTAAATGCACCCGATCCTTGTGTGATTCATTCATGTGTGACTTGATGTTTCTGTTTCTCTAAATAAAAAAAAGCATTATTAATGGGATAGTTCACCCAAAAATGAAAATTACCCCATGATTTACTCTCAAGCCATCCTAGGTGTATATGACTTTCTTCTTTCAGACGAATACAATCGGAGTTGTATTAAAAAATGTCCTGGTTCTTCCAAGCATTATAATGGCAGTGAATGGCAGGCCAAAATTTGAAGCCCAAAAAAGTGCATCCATCCATTATAAAAGTAATTTTTTTCAAATTTTTGGGCTTTGCACTTTTTTTGGGCTTCAAATTTTGGGCTGCCATTCAAGAATGTCATATACACCTAGGATGGCTTGAGGGTGAGTAAATTATGGGATAATTTTCATTTTTGGGTGAACTATCCCTTTAAAGACACTTTGACATACAATATGGTTGTTACTATGGCCATGTACACACTGCAAAGTATTGGGAGTGATTTAAAGTGCCCCTATTATGCTATTTTAAAGGTTCCTAGTTTTGCTTTAGAGGTCTCCTACAATAGGTTTACATGCATCCATACGCTTTAATTTTCTCATAATATACACTGCAACATCACCTCTTTTTTCACAGTGTCTGAAACGGTTTAATCAAGGACTCTGTCTCTCTAAACCGCTCCTTTCTGACAGCTACTCTGCCCAGTCAGCTGTGATTGGTCTAGAAACAAAATGCCCATTACCATGTCTGAATTTCAGCTCCGGAGGTTTCCTCAGTGCTTGTATGCGCATTGATACAAACAATAACAATGGCATCAGTTTTACTGTATTAAATCGAGCCTGAGTCCTCATCCTTTAGAAGTGCATGCAAAGTGGATTTGCTTTTGCAGCACAGAATACTTCTTTCTGTCTTCTCGACATGACAACATGAACAACACAAACCACACTCTTCCAGGCCTCAGGGACAACTACAGTGTTCAAGGGTGGGTCAAAGTAAACGTTGTTTGTGGGAAGCCAATGAAGACCTGGCATTATGCAAATTTGTTACAAACCTACATAGGTTCATGCAGGTAGTAAGACTGGAATTACTAATGACTCATTTTACGTAGTTTAGAATTGGTTCTGTCTTTTGGGAGACAATAGCCGGTTTTCTACCATCAGGCCAAACCATTTTCATTGAAACTGTAACCCAGCTGGTACAGATATGGTTAAATTTTCCACTGTGGGGCTGATAACGGAGCTCTTTGGAATGTAATACAAATGTGTCAGTCATTGCCTTAATAACACAAGAGTTAACATACGGTATGAGATGTTAATAGCGATCGCGTTATGGAGGATGATTAGATTTCTTTTAATTTTATTATTAACTTGTGTTTACTTCGCTCAAATAACGCACTTGGCCAGCTACAGAAAAACTGGTAGCCAGGAAACAGACAAGTGACCAATCCTGAGTGGCGACGTCACGACACGCATTCTACCAGCATGGTTCAGCAAGGTTCATCAAATGCGCTGAGAATTCCGGGCCGAGAATGGTTATAACTGGAACCGTGCCTTACCGTTCTTATAACCGTTCGGCTCGACAGTGAAAAAACGGCTTAGACTGTAACTCCATTTATCATGCACTTTGGTCTTTGAAAGTTTGCATACCTTTTAAATTCATAAACAGCTATATTGCACACTACATAAAAGGTAATATCCAAAAACGCATAATAGGGGCACTTTAATGCTATAGTGAATTCCCTGAATTATCATTCCATGTGTATGGAATACAGAAGTCATTCACGAAATTGTGATGGTTGATAAATGTTTTGCTTTATTTACGATCCAAGTTGACATATTATAAGAATGAAAGACATTATAAACAAATGCTTTATCAAAAAGAACATCTATGTGTGTGTTTTTTTTTTTGTGTGTGTCTGTTCGTTCACATTTATTCTTGTTTCATTGCAGCGCTTCATCTGTTTTTTTGTTGGCTTTACTCATTTCTTTATAGTTTCCTGCTTTGTCCATGTCCTGTCCTGGTAAATGTCACTTTTGTCAAGGTAATTTTTCTTTTTTCTTTTTTTTCTTTTTTTAATTTATCAAATAATTAGACCTTGGTATTTTTTTTAAATGTATCCCCATGTTGTTCAATGAGAGATCTGCATGTATCTTGCAATTTAGAAAGGCTCATGACATAGTTTGATTAGCTTGCCACTCTTAGGCTGTCTTGTTCGCTTACCTCTGAGCACACAACAGATAAATGGCCTGAGATAGTGTCCCCACTGAGTATTCTCAAGCTAACAAGCAGGATCAGTGACGGCCATAAAAAAAGGGATCATAGATTGACATAAATTGGGTATCTACACTGATCCTATAGCTAACTGCTAAGAAAACTGGATGAAAAGGCCCTGCACAATCCTTGTTTGGAAGAAAAGAAATAAACTGGCAACATACTCTGAGAAGAAAAAGAAGGATGAATGCAATTAATCTGTCTGACAAAAGAAAGTCATTATACCTTCAGTGGAAAGAAAGGGAGTAGGAGAAAAAGTAGAGATTTGCTTTACAGGCGTCCGGTTGATCGATGAAGTCCAGAAAGGCAGCCGAGATAAAATGTGGGAGAGAGAGCGTGCTTGGGCTCACAGCTGTGGAAATGTCAGGTTAGGAAAGGATGTGACCAAGACAGAACCCAGAAAAAATAGTGAGGTGTCAAGTATAGGGTGGACAGTCAGTCTTTGAAGACATGAGCAACTTAATCTGAAAATGTATTTTGTGTGGTAACATCTAAATTAACTGCTTTTGTACATAGCCAGAATGTATGTGGACACCCAAATAGCACACCCATATGTGCTTTTAATTTTGAAACCATGGGCAATAACAGGAATTTGGTCCTCCTTTTTCTGCTATAACAACTGTCTCTCTGCTGGGAAGACGTTCCACTGTGTTGGAACATGGCTGCTAAGATTTGCTCCCAGTCAGACATAAGAGCATCAGTGAGGTCAGGCATGGATGTCATTGTTCAGATTTATCCCAGAAGTCTTAAGTGGTGTTCAGGTCTGGGCAATCAATTTCTTCCATGTTCCCCACTTTAGGCAAAGGGGCATGCCCATTCAACAAAAAGAACAAGAAAAAGTATAAATCTACCTGACTATATTTAGTCATACAAATGAAAGTAATTTTAAAGGTCAGTCCAGGTAGAAATAGCTCCTTTCAATGCTTTCAACACCAATATGAAAGTTGCTGGGTGAACTATCCCTTTAAGTCCTGGCTGAGCCAGGAGGCCTTTCTGTGTGGAGTTTACATGTTCTCTCTGTGTCTGCGTTAGTTTCCTTCGGGTGCTCCGGTTTCCCCCACAATCCAAAACAACACATTCTCACACCCAACTCGTCACATATTGACGCTTGGTCAGGACCCTTTGGCGTCACTTTTTAATGCACATTGTACCCCGCACAGGGTACTCCATTTATTTCAATGAGAAACTTTTGACGTCATACACAGACGCCTTGGGCATGGGAATGTTATCGTCATGATACAATTATATATTGGGTTATGATTTTGCCATTATGACATGTTGGAGTGTGATTCTCAATTTAATCAGCCAGCGTAATTTTATTTACATTTATTTTATTTTTTATTTACGCTATTTAGACACGTTAGACACGTTAACCCAACCCTATCCCTAACACAGGATATAACAGGCAGATACAACAGCAGGCACAATTTATTCAAAAAGTACAATTATTCCAAGTGTTCCAATGCCAAACGATTGATTCAGCGTCTCCATCCGCCGAAGATCATGCACACATTAAAAAATTGCAGCTTTTTGATAGTGAAATTGCATTGGCTCTCGTATGTCTCGTGACCAATTGCATCATTACGTCAGCTTTGATTGTAAAATGTCATTAGCTGTGTCTCATTTCAGAGGCTGCGTCCTCTGGAGGTCACATTTGAAGGCTGCACACATCATCAAAGATGTCTTATTTAAGAAAAGTAACCGTAAAAAAAAAAACTGTTATTCCTCACGAGGTGTAAAATATATATATATTTTTTTTACTTTGCAATCTATCGGTTACTTTTCTTAAATGAGACCGCCTCGATGACGTGTGTAGCCTTCAAATGCGACCTCCGGAGGACGCAGCCTTACAAATGAGACGCAGCAAGTGGCTCTCATGTGTCTTGTGACCGACTGCATCATGCTAAAGAGTCGGGTGTATCTTTTGAATGAGATATGACTGAGTGCGTGCGTGTGTGCGTTCACCGAGCGGCGAGATCATCATTTCAGCGATTCAGCAATTAAAACATTAAGATCAACTCTGTTCTTTACATAAAGGTATCGTATGACTTCAGAAGACTTGGAATGCATCATGAGTTAATACTTTTATACTGTTTTTGGTCAGTTTTTGCAATAAATACTTGTGACTGTACTTTTATTTGCCTGTTAACATTGCGTGTTTTATATTGTTAAGAAGTGGGTAGGTTTAGTTGCTGAGTGGGGTTAGTTGCTTCAAAATATAAAAGTAGCCAATAAATATTTATAAAATCATGTCTACTTTTACAAATGCAAAGAATTAAATGTGTCTTGATCTGACACATTGGGCAAACAACTGAAATCAATGGAGTACCCTGCGCGTCAAAAAATTACGCTAAAGGGGCACCCTCTGCGTTAAAAATTGACACCGAGGGGTCCTCACCAAGCGTCAATATGTGACGAGTTGGGAGTGAGAAAACATGCAGTATAGGTAATTTGGAGATGCTAAAAATTGTCCGTAGGTGTGAATGCATGTGTGTGTGAGTCCCAAGCCATGTAATAAGAGGGTTGGGGAAAGACCTGGCAACCTACCCCGGAAAAAACATTGCCAAGAAATCACCAAGAATCACCCATAGAATCAAAAATAAAAAAAATACACTACCATTCAAAAGACTGGAGTCATGAAGATTTTTAATCCTTTTATTCGGCAAGGATGCATTAAATTGATCAGCAGTGACATAAAGACATTTATAATGATACAACATTTGTTTCTATTTCAAATAAATGCTGTTCTTTTGAACGATCTATGTAAATGAACTACATGAATTACATGAATATATTAATCAAAGAATCCTAAAAAAAAAAAAAAATGTATCAGTTTCCACAAAAATATTAAGCATGCAGCTGTTTTCAACATTTCAACAACAACATAATAAAAGAAAATGTTTCTTGAGCATCAAATCAGCATATTAGTGTGATTTCTGATCATGTGACACTGAAGAGATGTCTGCTTCAGCTGTGTCATCACATGAACATAAATATACATTACAATATTACTATTTTTAATCAAATAAATGCAGCCTTGGTGAGCATATGAAACTTCAAAAAAAAGAAACTTACCAACCCCAAACTTTTGAACAGTGTATATTAATAATATGCATTTTTTTCAAAATCAAAATGTCTCACTTGTGAATAGTTGGAAAAGATGGGGAAAAAACTGGAAAATTATGTAGAGGAAGAGTACAAAAGTACTGAACACACCTAACAGCCGGTGTACATCATTGCTAACATTACTAACTCTTTCAACCCACAAACCAGCTGCCTGGGTACCATCACTGATAAGTACAGGAAGTACAGCATTACAGTCATTTGAACATCCAGCCAGTTGTTATGTCATTCTTATCCATTGCAAAAACAGATGAGAGAACTAATGAGGCTAAAATGGAGCTAAGCAGTTCAGGAAAGAGTGCCATTTTGGAATGCATATTTCATTCACAGGCTTTTTTGACACGGGCAGGCAGTCATTTAACTAAGTGCCACTGTAACAGGGGAAGTCAGTCTAACAGGTGAAGGTAATCACCGTGGCCAGCAACAGCAGAGGAAAAAAGGAATGGGGTGCCAGATTCTCTCTGAAATAGATAAAGCTTGCTTGTTTCCATAGAAACCCTTACAAAACAGGGGCACAGTCACTGGTTCTCTGAGGCAACTCTAAATGTCCATGCAAGAGTGGAGCTAAGAATGTCTACACGCTTCTAAGATTCTAGGTGTTTGTGTGGGTGGATTTTTTTTTAATTTGCAGGTGTGTCTGTTCCTATCATATGCAAGAGAAGCACTTCAGCATCTGGTGTCAAATTGAAGGCATATAATAGTGTTGTTTTTTTCTTTCTGTTAAAAAAAGAAAAATAATTTGCTGTAGTGGTGAATTATGGTGGTGGTTAAAGTATTGCATTTACTGATCTATATAGAGAACTAGATTGCTCATGAAGCCACTGCGCCGCCATATTGGTATTCCCTAGTAAGCTCACGCGTTCTATTGAATTAATAGGAAATTTTATGATTTTACTAAGAAAACACGAGACACTGTTTTTATATCAGAAGTCTCCCTGTATATTCTTACAATGCAAACGTCCTAATCATGTAAATGGTTATTTGTTTGAAGCCGGTATTTTCCCCTGCTTAATAAAAAGTTACGTTCATATTTATTACAGTAGTGAACGTCAGCTAGGCGAGCGAGACACTTCAGCATATGTTACAAATGTCAAAGTGCAAAGATTTATGCCTTTTTATTCATTCAGTACGCTAACATGGAAATGTTTCAACAATGATTTCATCAACAGAATGCATTTCGAAGCAGCAGTTCATGATTTAAACAATGGTTAAATTAATAATTCAATTAATTCAACTACATAGCCTACATAACACTTTACTCATACGAAAACTGTGATTCTAGTAAAACGCCATAGAATTTGCGCTGTCTTGAGTCTGAAATAGATGTTGCTCAATCAGGAAATAAAATACGGAAATAGCATATTTTCTTAGCCATAGCTGCTATTTACACTAAGTTTAAATAGCAATAGATTCTATTTACGCTAAGTGAAAATAGCAGCATTTCTTAGCGATCTGCTATTTACACTAGTTAGATGATATAGCTACTTATAAATAGTGGCAGATGCTATTTGCACCTCAGTGTTGTTGTACATTAAACAGTATGCAATAATAACAGAGTGTAAATGATTATATTTGTTAAAATTATTAAATGAATGCCGCCGTATTGGGACCATAAAGCCCTCCCTAAACCTACCCCTAACCGATAAAAACACGATAAACACACATTAGACACTTTATTTCCACTTTTCGAATATTTTCTTCATTTTTATTGAAAATAAATGCCTTTCCGATCTGATATGTGATGGGAAAAGGGATTAGAGCGAGTTCGGCAAAAGGCGGATTCAGACCTCGGGTCAATTTGCGTCAAAACTTTCTGCTGTGCGCTTTACCCCTATACTATTGCTGCTGTACACATACCACTGTCTTCCGTCCTTTTGTCTGGCCCAACCAGACATCAGTAGGCGAAGTTAGTGCAAATAGCATTTGCCAACAAGCTGGGCTATTTGCACTTAGTGTAAAATAAAAATAAAATACATGCATCATAACTTATTCAGACAAATAAGGCTGACTGCTTTATTGCCATGCAAGAAGATGCATGGTAGACTTTGAATTTTTAATACAATATAGTGCAATATAGTAACAGATGCTTGTATTAATATTTATTGTATAGGCTATTCGAATCAATTTCTGCAACTAAACATAGATATATGTTCATTTTTAATATTTCCTCCATAATTACGTACATAAAGAAATATATTTTTGTGTTAGGTCAGTTACCTGTGTCAGAAGTGTGCAGTAGACACACCCACATTAACAAATTTAATATATGACTTGTCCTTTCCGAAAATACCATAAACATTACAGATAACATCTGAAGTAACAATTAATTTACATACATATATCATAAAACTAATCCTGTGAGACTGAGACGCTGCAAATCGGGTGATTTTAGGTCAATGTTTTGGTTGTAAATCAATAATGCCTTCTGTCAGTAGAGAATAGTAAGATGGCCGCTCGAACACTTCCGGTGGCTTCACCGCCTGAAGGCAGTTTAGAACGCAATAAGCAATCCAGTCATTATACAGATCAGTGATTGCATTACTTTTTTTTTCTTTCATATTGCCTGTATTAAAATCCTGCCTATGTAGAGTACTTCAAGTCAATCACTTATGAGGTTCCGTTTTAGATAGGCAGCCTAGTGAGGCAGCTCACTAGATTTTGGAACAGAGCTATTTTTTTTAATACCTGTACTTACAACAACCAGAGCAATTGAGTCTTAGATGTAATTTAATCAGGTCTGCTCAGTGAAAAAGCATCACATAATTAGCTTAGAGCCAAAAAAATAAGGTTTGTTTTGTATTCAGCAGAGATATCAAACTACATTTTACTCATGCTAACCATGTCAGTGTACGCTTTAGATGATTTAGCTCATATTTTTCATTAGCAGGCATTTCCCTCGTTACCCGCCTTTCCATCTAATATCCTCTTTTGATTATGCAGGAATAACAACAGTATTAACCATGACAACGCTCAGCACGGTGGCACGGACATCACTACCCAGGGTCTCATACGTCACAGCAATGGACCTTTTCGTCACTGTCTGTTTCCTGTTTGTTTTTGCGGCTCTCATGGAGTATGCCACTCTCAATTATTACTCCTACAGTGCTCGCAAACCAACCTGCAACAAGACGAAAAGATCAGTGAGTACCATGTTCTGCACGAATCAAGATTGTATAATAATAATAAACTTTATTTTATATAGCGCCTTTAAAGCAGCTTCTCAAGGCACTTTACACAATAAAAGGTACAAAGCATACAAATGCTTAGATTCTGTGCATCTCTAATATGAGAAGGGAGTGCATTCCAGAGTCCAGGAGCATAGGATGAGAAAGCCCTGTCCCCTACAGATCGCAAACGTGTCTGTGGGACAGCCAGTAAACCAGCTTGAGAGGAGCGCAAATGACGCTTAGGAATATATAAAGTTAAAAGCGCAGACAGATACTGAGGGGCCAGACCATGTAGTGCCTTATATGTGAGCATAAGGATTTTAAAATCAACGCGGAACCTGACCGGTAGCCAGTGCAAGGGCTTCAATATTGGAGTGATGTTCATTTCTCCTGACACCAGTCAGGATCCTAGCAGCAGAATTTTGCACACATTGCAATTTGTTGAGTGTGGTTTTAGGAACCCCAGCAAGAAGTGCCTTGCAGTAGTCAATGCGCGAAAAAACAAAACTATTGATAAGCCTTTCAGTCACAGGAAAAGATAGCATAGGTTGAAGTCTAGCAATATTTCTGAGATGAAAAAAGGAATTCTTAACAGTATATTGCACATGTGGGTAAAAAAGACAAACTCGAATCAAATATAACAAAATATAAAACATTTTAATTTAGTTTTGAACTCCAAAACAGAGCCATCTACGTTTAACATTAGTGAACCAGCTTTACGAAGCTGATGAGGAGAGCCAATAAGCAAAACCTCTGTCTTACCACTATTAAGACACAAAAAGTTTTGGGTCATCCATATTTTTATCTCAGAAATACAATGCGAGAGAAAATAAACATCCACATTTTGACCAGATTTAGAGTAAATATAAATCTAAATATCACCTGCATAGAAATGATAATTAAGCCCGAGTGATCTTAAGAGCAATCCAAGAAAATACAAACCCGATTCCAAAAAAGTTGGGACACTGTACAAATTGTGAATAAAAAAGGGATGCAATAATTTACAAATCTCATAAACTTATATTTTATTCACAATAGAATATAGATAACATATCAAATGTTGAAAGTGAGACATTTTGAAATGTCATGCCAAATATTGGCTCATTTTGGATTTCATGAGAGCTACACATTCCAAAAAAGTTGGGACAGGTAGCAATAAGAGGCCGGAAAAGTTAAATGTACATATAAGGAACAGCTGGAGGACCAATTTGCAACTTATTAGGTCAATTGGCAACATGATTGGGTATAAAAAGAGCCTCTCAGAGTGGCAGTGTCTCTCAGAAGTCAAGATGGGCAGAGGATCACCAATTCCCCCAATGCTGCGGCGAAAAATAGTGGAGCAATATCAGAAAGGAGTTTCTCAGAGAAAAATTGCAAAGAGTTTGAAGTTATCATCATCTACAGTGCATAATATCATCCAAAGATTCAGAGAATCTGGAACAATCTCTGTGCGTAAGGGTCAAGGCCGGAAAACCATACTGGATGCCCGTGATCTTCGGGCCCTTAGACGGCACTGCATCACATACAGGAATGCTACTGTAATGGAAATCACAACATGGGCTCAAGAATACTTCCAGAAAACATTGTCGGTGAACACAATCCACCGTGCCATTCGCCGTTGCCGGCTAAAACTCTATAGGTCAAAAAAGAAGCCATATCTAAACATGATCCAGAAGCGCAGGCGTTTTCTCTGGGCCAAGGCTCATTTAAAATGGACTGTGGCAAAGTGGAAAACTGTTCTGTGGTCAGACGAATCAAAATTTGAAGTTCTTTTTGGAAAACTGGGACGCCATGTCATCCGGACTAAAGAGGACAAGGACAACCCAAGTTGTTATCAGCGCTCAGTTCAGAAGCCTGCATCTCTGATGGTATGGGGTTGCATGAGTGCGTGTGGCATGGGCAGCTTACACATCTGGAAAGGCACCATCAATGCTGAAAGGTATATCCAAGTTCTAGAACAACATATGCTCCCATCCAGATGTCGTCTCCTTCAGGGAAGACCTTGCATTTTCCAACATGACAATTCCAGACCACATACTGCATCAATTACACACATCATGGCTGCATAGAAGGATCCGGGTACTGAAATGGCCAGTCCAGATCTTTCACCCATAGAAAACATTTGCCGCATCATAAAGAGGAAGATGCGACAAAGACCTAAGACAGTTGAGCAACTAGAAGCCTGTATTAGACAAGAATGGGACAACATTCCTATTCCTAAACTTGAGCAACTTGTCTCTTCAGTCCCCAGACGTTTGCAGACTGTTATAAAAAGAAGAGGGGACGCCACACAGTGGTAAACATGGCCTTGTCCCAACTTTTTTGAGATGTGTTGATGCCATAAAATTTAAAATCAACTTATTTTTCCCTTAAAATGATACATTTTCTCAGTTTAAACATTTGATATGTCATCTATGTTGTATTCTGAATAAAATATTGAAATTTGAAACTTCCACATCATTGCATTCTGTTTTTATTCACAATTTGTACAGTGTCCCAACTTTTATGGAATCGGGTTTGTATATAACTGCTAAAAAGTAAGGGGCCTAAAATTGAACCTTGAGGGACACCAGTAGGGACTATTATTAGCAGTAAGGCGATTGTGTAGCTGCAAAGCCACAACACGTTCTAAAGTTTTTGCCAGAAAAGGTATGGCTTGGTAAGGTTAGGGTAAAGGTTTGGTATGGGGCGATAATTATTCATAATTATTATTATAATTATATTAATATAAGTATAATATAATTATTAATTAAAGATTGTATGCTGCAGTTTATGCTGTTCTTCTTTTAGGAGAATGCTATGCATCCTGTTCACACAATATATGTAAGTTTTTTTTTTTTCTTGCTCAAGCCATCTATCAAAGTTTCATGTCCACCATGTATATTAAAATGAATACTGAAATCTTCCAGGGACATTTTTAATAATTTTAATAATTTAATACAGTTTAATACAGACTAATTTTGATTTAGCATCAGTGTGCTTTGGTTTGAAACAAGAGTGAAGTGATACAAGAGATACGGAAGTAGCAATGGTAGGGTTTAGCAGTAATTATTAAATGTTTATAAATATATATCACAAATGTTTGTAGAAGCTTTCTGCATGCCTATGTGCTTGATTTTATACATATGTGGCCATGGAAGTGATTGGTACACCTGAATTCAATGATTTGGAGGGGTGTCCCAATACTTTTGGCAATATAGTGTATATTAAGTAGCATACTCAAGTGTATTTGCATGTCAGGTAAGTCATTAAATCGTTACTTTTACCCTTTCAAATACATGAAATACTCATCCAATTTGACAGACTGTGCTAATGACTTTTCAGGTAGAGTCTATTATTGTTATACTTTCATAACATAGGGATGTACTATTGCTATCAAATATATGCAGACAGAAGTCCCTTTTCGCATATGTGTTTGTAATAGGCGATCTCTCAAGATGGTATGGTATGGAAATATGATTTCATTAGGCTGATGTTGTTAGTCTTTGTCTATGTGTGTAATGTGATGCTAAATTATGGTTGAGCAAGCACGTCTTACTTTTTATTCATTGTGTTTCTCCGGTGGCAGTCTCCGCAGGTGAAATTTTCCCACTCTCTCGCCGATCACTCATTTTGATTAGATCTTATCTCTGCTGAGAAGCACAGATAATTACCATAGCAATTTTACACGAAACAAATATTACCCTATAGGTGATCTCACATAGATTATCTTTCAGTTCTGTAATTACCATGCTTTGTTATGTCACTATAATGAGACGAATAACTGGGAATAAGTGGCAGAATACTACTGGAGAGTTTTCGTTGTGTGGTCTAAAAGGGTTTAGAGAAAGGATTTAGACAACCATGCTCAGATTTTAAGGTCATTGTACCTGCCCGGAAGAGATTGATGCTGCACTTGACTTGCCCACCGGAGAGAACGCTGTTAGTTCAAGTGAGTGGGAATCTCTTTTAGAAGCCACCATGATCTTATGCTTTGATTGACAGCCCACTCTGAATGACTTGTTTTGCTCATGGCATAAATTAGATGTCACATGTCTGTCTTGTCTTGTTAGCACATGTGGTGTTTTTGTTATTTTCTAGCCATGTGCTTTGGTTTGTCATGTTTTGGTCTTACGTCATGTCTCTGGTATTGTCCTGACCCCGCCCCTCTTGTTATCTCATTATTGATTATTTGCCCCACCTGTTCTCCCTCATCACCTGCCTGATTTGTCACTCTTTATAATCCCCTCGTGTCTGCAGTCCTGTGCTGGATCGTTGTCTTACATTTGATGTTCCCTGTTGGATGTCGTCTGCCCCCTGTTGTGTTCCCTGTTTACCTTTCCTGGTATTTAGGTTTATTTCAAGTTTGTTTTCCCCCTCGTGGGTTTTTGGTTTGTGTTTGTTTTATTTTGTTAGTTAATAGTCACCTCTTCCTGCACTTGAGTCCTCGCTCCCTTTTCATGTACCATACCCTGACATAATGATCCAGCCATTAGAGGACTCAGCAGAAGATGGGTGTCTTCCTTTTTCCATCTCCCCCCACCGAACCCTCCAACTATCTGAGACTCGCCAGATATGTGAACTCATGTTACATCCGTCAGCAGGGAGCTGACGTGAGGGACTTTGCCTGCAGTTTCCTCATTAAGGTCAATCACATGGTCTACACGGAGGCAGAGATTAAGGAGGTGTATAATATCTGTTTGGCTATGCCTCTCAGCCCGGGGGAGATGGAGAAGCTGGGGCATCTGGGATTCTGGGATTTTGTCCACCACATCTACCATCTTGGTGAGCCTAAACATCTACGGCCAGCAGAGTCCCAGCTCACTGACTGTTACGTGCCATCTGCAGTCAGTGGAGGCCCCATTCCTCCAATGAAACGGAGAAGGAGGAAGAAGGGGTCCACTTTGTCGGAGACCTCTGCTGAGGAGGATCCGACTCCGGTGGTCCCAGGTCCGGTGGTCCCGAGTCCGGTGGTTCCAGGCCGATGATCCCGAGTCCTGACATGGCCAAGAGGGCTGTGCTGGGGTTTTATGTGGTGGCAGTCCTACGTGCTTGGGAGAAGCACAGGGCTTCCTCCAGATATTCGGGGGCTGTTACGGAGCAGCCCGCGGTCGTCTCGGAGGAGTGTCCAGAGTCGCCCAAATGTATTGCCTTGCTGTGGCTAGCCCCTGACCAGCGTCCAGAGATGGCTCCAGCCCCTGACCAGCGTCCAAGGATGGCTCCAGCCCTGACCAGCGTCCAGAGATGGCTCCAGCCCCTGACCAGCGTCCAGAGAGGGCTCCAGCCCGCGATCAGAGTCCAGAGAGGACTCTGCTTCCCGTCTCGAGTCCAGAGAGGACTCTGCTTCCCGTCTCGAGTCCAGAGAGGACTCTGCTTCCCGTCTCGAGTCCAGAGAGGACTCTGCTTCCCGTTTCGAGTCCCGAGAGAACTCTGTTTCCCGTTAGGACTCCAGAGAGGACTTCGCTTCCTGTTACGAGTCCGGAGAGGACTCCGCTTCCTGTTACGAGTCCGGAGAGGACTTCGCTCCCTGTGCGCCGCTCACGCTGATTTGTCACCCTTTATAATCCCCTTGTGTCTGCAGTCCTGTGCTGGATCGTTGTCTTACGTTTGATGTTCCCTGTTGGATGTCGTCTGCCCCCTGTTGTGTTCCCTGTTTACCTTTCCTGGTATTTAGGTTTATTTCATGTTTGGTTTTCCCCCTCGTGGGTGTTTTGTTTATGATTGTGTTATTTTATTATTTACAATAAATCTTCTCTTCCTGCGAATGAGTCCTCGCTCCCTTTTTTACCCACTGACTCCTGACATTAGATGCACAAGCATGCACTTCGACTACAGATTTGTTGTTCGATTGAATGAAATATTGTGTACAGTACATGCAAAACGCATCCAAATTTATGACTCCATAGCTTTTTTGGATGCGTATTGCAAACGAGAGCCCTTCAAATTCTAAAAGGATGTTGTTTTTGTCCAACAGAACTACTCAGTACTGGATGTGGGTCCGCCTCCCACAGTTATCACGCTCAACAACTCCATGTACTGGCAGGAGTTTGATGATACCTGTGTTTATGAGTGCCTGGATGGAAAAGACTGCCAGAGTTTCTTCTGCTGCTATGAAGAGTGCAAAGATGGAGCGTGGCGAAAGGGCCGTGTGCATATAGACATTTTGGAACTTGATGCATACTCTCGTGTCTTCTTTCCCACCTCTTTCCTATTGTTCAATATTGTCTACTGGGTAGGCTACTTATATCTTTAGCGGTCACACACACCTCACGACGCAAAGGACTTGACTTTTGGTTCTGTCAGAGCAGAAACAAAGAATAGACTGAACCAGGACTTTCAAGGTACAGTAAAAAAAAAAAAAAAAGAGCGGATACTGGTTATCAGAGTTGAGCTGTGGTGATACACCAGTGGTGACTTCACCAGTAGGAGAAGAAAATGAAAAATGAGACTACAGAAACCGAAAGCTACAGCAGATGTGTCAAAACCCTTAAAACCAGGCTGTTTTTATATGGTCAGGAAGGATATTGCAACAAGCTCTTTAAGTGGTTGCAATTCTCTGGCAGAGACCTTGCCTTTTGTTCTTCAGGTACCAGGGGGAAAAAAAGATTCACAACGTTCCACTCACACAATCTCATCTTTTTATGGGTGAGAGAGCAACTGTAAGAAGTCAAGGTGCGAAAAATCCTTAGGCCAAGACAGAGTGAGAAAAAAAATGCCTTGCATAGCATGTGACCCTCTGACTTTTGGTGTCTCTTACAATCCTGGTAGATTGTTCACATGAATGGAAACCTGTCATCTAGCCATCAGTCAAAACCAGACCGGCTTTCATGTAAGCGGAGCTTTCAGAGCCATCTATAGTGCCTTCCACTGGAGGAGAAGCCATCAGGCAGAGAAATCTTAGAAATGATGGCAGGAGCATCATCTGGTCTTGACTGACCGCTGATGGTTTTGTTTTGGAGTTTATTCGACCTTTAGTTATAGTCACCCATTATTTTAATGCATTCAACATGTCTAAACCCATTGTCACTGCATGTTATAGTATTAAGCTCTACCCTGAATCAGCACAATAATGGCAAGAGAGTAGAACCATTTTGGAAAGTTTTGGAATATTAATTAGTATGTAGATTGCAAATGTTTGCCTATATTTCTAGATTTTTATAGCATAATTTTTCCACACAAAAGAAAGGTTAATTAAATATTAAATTAATATATTATACAGTAGACGATATTTTATTTTGAAATGCCTAACGTCTATTAGCATCAGTTTATTAGTTAAAAAGTGCATGCATAGAATGGATCATAAGTTCCATAGACTCTCACCCTTCAGTATAGTCCAGCTGGCAAAATAGTTGCTATTCATGTCTATGCCAAGTACAGAAAAATCAACACCGCCCAAAGGAAATCAAGGGAAGTGAGTGTCTCTGGATCTTCATGAACACATTTGCATTATTTGCAGATTTTATTATTCTGTCTAGGACTTGCATCTACAGCCCCATCCTATGATATGGCAATACATTTGACTATTGCAGTTTCATTTGAAAAGTACAATTCTGTCATCCTTTATTCACTCTCATATACATTAAATTTTCCACTCACAGAATACAAAAGGAGTTATCTAGCAGAATGTCAAGGCTGCGCTTTTTTTTTGGTTGTGCGCTTTTGAAAAAAACTAAAAACAATTTGGTTACACTTTATGTTAAAGGGATAGTTCACCCAAAAATGAAAATTACCCCATGATTTACTCACCCTCAAGGCATCCTAGTTGTATATGACATTCTTCTTTCAGACGAATACAGTTGGAGTTATATTAAAAAATGTCCTAATCCAAGCATTATAATGAATGGGAGCCCAAAATTTGAAGCCCAAAAAAGTGCATCCATCCATCATAAAAGTAATCCACACGGCTCCGGGGGGTTAATAAAGGCCTTCTGAAGTGAAGTGATGTGTTTCTGTAAGAAAAATATCCATATTTAAAACTGTATAAAAATATCTAGCTTCCGCAAGAACTGCGAGAGGCGTTACACTTTCGTTGTAAGTTGAATACGGAAGGCTACAGATCCCCGCACACGACGTGCAAGAAAAAAAATCGTGCGGACGATTTACTACTTCGTTCCCTCGGCTTGCTAAACCGTCCACATGAT
Organism: Coreius guichenoti; assembly: GCA_039654105.1. Classification (NCBI taxonomy): domain Eukaryota; kingdom Metazoa; phylum Chordata; class Actinopteri; order Cypriniformes; family Gobionidae; genus Coreius; species Coreius guichenoti. Next base: position 29,632,196 of record CM077180.1, on the reverse strand, counting down.
TTACTAATTTGTTCCCTCGATTTATAAATCGTGTGCATGATTTAGCAAATCGAGGGAACGAATTAATAAATCGTGCGCACGATTTAGCCTACTAGTTTTTTCTTGCATGTCATGTGCGAGGCTCCGTAGCCTTCCGTATTCAACTTACGAAGAAAGTGTAACGCCTCTCACAATTCAAAACACTTACGCTATGGCCTAGTCATAGGCCTACATTGCGTCAGTTACGCTTTTCCATAAGTTGAATACTGAAGGCGGAAAGAAGAATGTCATATACACCTAGGATAGCTTGAGGGTGAGTAAATCATGGGTTAATTTCCATTTTTAGGTGAACTATCCCTTTAAGGTGACCGTGTTACAGTGTAATTATACATTTAAGTACTAAGTAATAATAATTAACTACATGTACTTACTATAGGGTTAGGATTGGGGTTTGTTTAGGGTTAGTTGCATGAAAATATGCATCATTTATAGTTATCACTATAGTAACTACATGTAACATGTAACAAGGGCACTATAAAATAAAGTGTTACCGAAAAATCATACAGGTTTGGAACGACATGAGGGTAAGTAGATAATGACAGATTTTGTTTATTTATTTTTGAGTGAACTATCCATTTAATAAAAAGATGGAGTGTCAGAATAATACCCATATTCAAAACAGTAACAGTAACACCTTACACAAATGTTTGAAATGGCTGCATCATTGAAGTAACAATGAACAACATTTTTACAGCCTTTATTAATCTAGGTTAATGCTAGTTTATAAATATACTGATGTTCATTGTTAATTCACATTCATTCATCATTAACTTGTGTTAATTTATACAACTTGAAATGTAAAAAATGAATTTGTTTATGTATAAATTAACATGAACTTTGATTAATAAATGCTGTTAAGTGTATTGTTCATTGCTAGTTCATGATACATAATGCATTAGCAAATTGAAATATGTTGTAAAGTGTTACCAAACAATCTTCAGCACACTGCAGTAAGAACCCTACATAATCACTGTGCTCATTACCAAACTGTAATTCACAATAAGAGTTGTTACTGTGTTGCCTTAGGGTCACCTGCACAGAGATACTGTGAGATGATCCATTAGGAGCGATCGAATAGATTAATATAAGGTATCTACTTCAAATTATAGTCATTACCAAAGGATTTACACTAGCTGAAAACATTCCGAGGCAATCGCAAGTTCTTTTTCTTATTTTCTTGATTTATTGTTTTGTAGTCATGATCTTCATTATCATTATTGTCTCATAGGTAAAATGTTAATGTGTGATGCACACCAGAGGAAATATTTTTATTATTTTCTTCCTCAATGATTGTAGCATTTTTCCCCATCTTATACCACTGTGGTGGGCTGTGGATGCTACCAGCTTCAGCCCTACAGAAGGTATCAACATTTAATCAATCAAATCTTTTCCAACCGCTCTCTGTAACGTTAATCTTTGGAGTCACATTTTTCTCTGATTTCATCTTTGACACTTGCTCATTTTAGTTTGTGCCAAGCGTCTTTGTAAGGTAATCTTTAAGGATTGTTTCGCAGTCTGTTAACAATGTTCTGAATAACCAGAAATGTGCTGTGATTTGCTGCCAAGCCGATTCTCCTCTTGCATTTCATGACGCTTTAGTATAGGTTTTTCTGTTGTGGCTTCTTGAAGGTGTCAATCTACTATTGACCTGTTTTGCGATTCTGTTTGATGATAATCTGTGAGTGCTTCAACATGTTGTTATTGCGGCTGTTAATTCAGTTTGACGTACAATAATTATTAGCTGTTAATTTATAGTGGTGCTAGAGCTTCAAACCATCATTCGAGTTCATCCATCGTTCGAGAGCAGCGGTTTTTGCTCATCACACCCAAGGAATCAGACAAATCTAACTTTGCCAAAAGTTCATGTTAGTTACCTAAAGCCATATGCTGGAATTAAATCCAATTATACTGCTTTTTATAGTGGCCTAATAATAACATTAATTCCAATGACGAAGTACTCCGAGGAAGGAAATAGAAAATCTTGAGCATTAGCCCTTGATGTATTTCAAGCTTATTTGGTCACGTTTTGTCATTGGGTGTAGACTACTGGATATCATTCTTCACCATTCAAGCCAGGGGATCTTTTCAGCGCAACAAATATACTATTTAGTTGTTTTGATTCATTTTTTTTTTACTAGGAGAAAAAGATTAACACATTCAAGTGACCTTCAAGAGGGTGGATATGCTATCCTTAATGAAATATAACGTGCATTCACTGAACACTCAGTACTCTGGTGAACGTGATTTCACCAAGTATGTTCCTGGATCAACATTCTAATCAGCCAATCAGATTTGAGGGATAATTTTGCAGTTTATGTCAAGTTTAGGCTTACAACCAGGGTTAGGTGCATCTACATCAGTGTTATTCACCTCCCTCAAATCATTTCCCTCTAATTTTATGGTTGGATATGGTTAGGAGTAAATTTTCGGAGAGGAATGTTGATATGTTGATCCAGAATCATATCTTAGGCCTACTTAGTAAAATCACGGTGACCCATACTCTTTCCTACAGTCCAGCCACAAAGCAGACCAGATAAATCTGGTTTTAAAAGCGGTCATTGCTACTTTCTTTCTTTTTCTGTCTTTCTTTTCTTTCTGTCTTTCTTCCTTTCTTCTTCCCTAAGGGGACATGGTGGTGGAAAAGAAATATGAGATGGGAGGAAAAATAATAAGCCAAAGCTTTTGCTCTCTTTCGCAAATGTTTTGCGTTCCCCCGAGAAACTTTGTGTTCACTCGCAAAATGTATGCGTTCCCCCGAGAAACTTTAATACAGCGTCTGTTTATACAAGAATAAAGTTCAACATAACATAAGCCTATACTATTTAAATACCAATGTAATGGGGTCTACGTTTTTTATCAGTTTTATTTTGATAGACACAATATAACATCGCAACTACATGAAAAGAGGTTTTACTGTGATAAAAATACAGGTTTGTGAGCATTACTGGAACTGAAGGTGTCGAAGAAACAAAACACACGTGATCATTGTCATGCGGTGAATCCGGGCCAATCGTGGAACAGCTGTGTCGTCATCAGCACTCGTGCAGCCGCTCTTGAGAAGCTGTGCCGGCTGACTAGGTGTCTGCTCTCGAATGGCTCTTGCGGTACTTTGATGCCATACGTCACAGTGACACGGCGTCTGCGCTGTCTTAAGGCAGACAAAATTTCTAACCGGCATGCACTGCTTCAAGTCAGACGCCGATCGGTCTGCGAAGCGCTGCATGAAGTCGAACAAGCCTAAAGTTTTTTGGGGGAACACAAACATTTTGCGAGCGAACGCAAAGTTTCTCAGGGGAACGCAAAACATTTGGGAGAGAACGCAAAAGCATTGCCAAAAAAATGCTCCCATCTCATATTTTTTTTTCTTCACCATGTCCCTTGAGGGGCTCGTATAAATTTACATTTAATTAATAAAACCTTCAAAGTGCAGGTCGACCGTTAAAGGCTGAATGCCAAAGAAATCTCATTCACTGATCTGCTATGAAGATGGCTCCCCCCATTCATGTCGCTCATTTTGCTCAATAATGTTGTTGGGATTTGTTTGTTCACTACAGTATGGTAAATTACAGCATAATTCCTCACCTTTGAAAGTGTCCGAAAGCCTTTTGTTTCAAGCGGTCAGATAGCAATCAATGCAATCAATGTCAATGGCCTGTACTGTTTTTGGGAATAGTCTTAAAATATAACCACTGTCCTGATAGCGATAATAATAATCATAATAATAATAACTCTTTTCTCTATTGCCCCGGTCACACAGGCACACTTTGTGCACCTCTTTTTCACATTAACACACAATCTTTCATTGTAGATTATTGCTTTGTGTTTACAATGACAATTTGGTGTGTATTTCTCATGTTTCTATGGTTTGTGAGTGCTCACAATGTGCAGTGTTGTCAGTGGGGTTGTCATTTGGATTTGATAATAGAGGGTTTATGTGAGTTTTTGGCCTGTCTATAAACTCATTTCTATTTCTTGTGCTATTTTCATATATGTAATTCTTTTTATAATTGAATTGTAAAGTGCAGAGGTGAATCAGAAGATGTGAAATAAAACTTTGTTTTCTTTTTTCCCATTTTTGTATATCACTGCAATCTTACCTGCACTTTATAAGTGACTTAGTTCAATGTATTTACAACAAATTAAAGGTATTTTGTAAGTAGGAGCAAGTTTCTTTTGCTAGCTGGAAGATTTGATTATTCATTCATTCATCTGTTTTTATCATCTCATTTAACACTGTAATTAACGTTACATGGTCCGATAAGACTGATGTACGAGAATGTTCGAGTCGATTCCACATTGATTTCTGCCCCAGCGGCTGTCAATAACAGCCTCAGTGCTTATGCATTAAAATTGTTCATATTCATCTGCCCTCTTAAAGGGATAGTACACCTAAAAATGAATATTCTGTCATCATTGACTCACCCTCACGTTATGACTGACTTACTTTCATGGAACACACAAATTTTGAATTTTCAATGAATCAGTTGATTCAATACAGTTCTGAAGGAATTATCCACATATGGACCGCTTTTATGATACTTTTATGATTTTGTTTAAAGCTTAAAGGCTGAATCGACATGATAAATAAGAACAGAATTTTCACTTTTGGGTGAACTATTCCTTTAAAAACACTTGTGTGTTCTTGATTCAGTGCAGCTTACTCAACAATAGTTGCCAGATAAAACTGCATCTCAGCTAAAAGCAAATCACAAATAAAAATGAAAAATTCCTATTTTCTGAGAGGAAATAAACAATGAAAACATCAGAAGCAGTAAGCACGTAAAACTGGGGATCTAAAAGTAGGTTAATGCTGTTAGTGCTCCATATGCATCCACAAAGGCCCTGCGCTCTCAAAATAATTAACTGAGCATTACCAACCTTGAGAACGCAGTATTTATGAAATGCACAGGGAGACAGGTGGATGATTATATTTTATAATGTCACAGGTCAGATTCCCTGGGCAAACGGATGGATGATACATGACGTCAAAATAAGAGATAATGATGTATCTGACATTTCATCTGAAAGACTGTCCCACTAAAGTTCACTAACCCGGGAGAGCCATGTTATTACACACTTTAAATCATACTTTTTTATGATTTTTTTTTTTTTTTTTTCTGAGGGGAAAGGCAATATCAAATGGCATTTGTAATATGACAAATGATATAGAGGGTTCACTAACACTAGCCCTTGAAATTGCTTCAGTGAAAATGCTGATCTTGAGTGCTGCACTTAATTTTAACACAAATACTCCTTAAATTTAAGATGGTTGCAATCTATGTAGAAATTAATAATGAAGCAAAGAAATTAGGAATGAAAATGAATTTAAACATGTGCAATTGGCTTTGTTTGAAATGTTCTTCCTGCCTCTATTCTGATGAGGCCTGAATCTCTCTACCACTAAACTTGGAATGGTTGCTATGGGAACATTGTTCGTTCTGTGTGTAATGAAGCCAAAGATGAGAGATGACTGATTTGGAACTGGAGTGTCTGACCTACTTTTTAAAGACATTTTAACTTCTTGTGTAACTTACATGCTGTTTGACATAATCAGTCAACTCTTACCAATGATAAATTTATCACATCGGACCATCACACATTCCCCACCAACTTTCCTGAATGAATCGGCACAAGATTTGTATTTAATACAATATTTCACAGAGCTTAAAATATAATGCTCAGAGGTTTTCATTCATTTTAGTTTTATCACTTACCTAATTTTTCATGATGAATGTGAATGTTTGTTAGATGGGGTAATGACATCGTCCACAACCTGAATGCTAAAGGTGATCATTTATGTTAAAATATTCGTATCCTATTTCAATATAAAAATAACTGTATGGAAGCTTGTTTCCAACACTGAATAAAAAATAAAAAGGTAGTTGTAAAGGTTTTCAAGTTTGCATCTCACAATTCAAACTTTTCCAAATTCCAAAGTCCAGATTGCAATTCTGAGAAATAGTCACAATTCTGACTTTTTCTCTCAATTGGGACTATTTCTCAGAATTATGAGATACAAACTCGCAATTCTGACTTTTTCTCAAATTCGTAATTGCAAGAAAATGTCAAACTTTTTTGTCAGAATTAGACTTTATAACTCACAATTGTGAGGAAAAAAAGTCAAAATTGCGACTTGTAATCTGAATTATGAGATAAAAAGTCGCAATTATCTTATTTTTTTTATTCCGTGGCGGAAACAAATTACCATAAATAACAAAGGAAGTGTTTTAGGATAACCTGGTTGAAAACAAAAAAATTAAGCTTAATTTTTTTCATTTTCTTTTTTAAAAGCCACAATTTTCCATTTGATTAAGAATCATAAGACTTTCGGGGAATGAAGCTATGTGACTTTACCATGTAAATTTAAAGTGATATAGTGATGAGGATCAAAAGCACTGCATCATATTCATTGTAATACGAGAAAACATGTCCCCTGATGATCCTATCAGAGTCAGACTGCATTATATCAATGAGCACAAATTTTTTTTGAGCACATTTTTGCTGCTTTTGCAATGAATTAATCACAAAAATGTAAGTTATTCTGCTCAGTTCGGGAGATTTATTTATCTTCAGGCTATAATATTAACAAGTCAAGCCCTTCCTATCTCAGAATAACAGCAAATCTTTGTTAACCTCATACATACTCCAAACCTTTGATATGTGCACTCACTGTTCCTGCAGGGCATTCATTTGAATGTATAAATGATTTTATCGCTTTACATAAGCACTTTTTCGTGTCCATAACCTAATAACACCTAAATAAAATTTAAAATACAAATTTTAATTGCCCCAAAACTCTTTTCATCTCACAGTTTCAGTAGGCTAGAATTATGAATTATTAACTCTCCATTTAGCTTTCACTTTATGAAGTTATGTCTTCAGTGTCCCTGAACACAGTGCAGTGTTTATCTGGGGACGGTGAATTTTTACCTTTTGTCATTCACTTACAGACTTAGTGCAGAACATTTTTTTCTCTAAAAACCTACATGCATTTTTTATTGAAGTATGCACTCAATATGAATCATTCATATGTCCTCCAAACCCAGGTACAGCAAGTGTGTATGGTTAATGTCTCAGCATACTTTTTATTTGTATTTCTTTTTATTATATTATTTTATGTTTTGGTTTTTTCATATATAAAATGGCAGTCTCTAAATGCTACCAAAGAACTTTCAGACAAATGAAAAATCTGGGGCTCTATATCGTACAGAGAAGGGCACATGACAGCATGACATCTTGTGTTGCAAATGTTGACCAACATGAGCATTTCGAGTGTTTCGCAGTCCTAAAGAGCGACTCCAACTGAATCAATACATACAGTGTTCAGAAGCCATGCACAAATAGAAGATAAATATGGAGTGTTATGACAAATGACCTGATTGCACTGACAGTGCTAAACAACAAAATTGTATATCTGTCATTTGATTCAGCTGATTCTGTGTTCTGGAGAAAGTTCATTACAATTAAATTGATTTTAAAAATAAGAAATGCACTAGACTTGATCTTCAGGCATAAACACACATCCATTGATCATCTTAATAAGTAGCTATGACATGACAATCTTCGTTTGTTTGTTCATTGTGTTACTCAAAAATAAATAAAAAAATCTATTAAAATGTAATCTGTATTAAAAATGCATTTTATACAGACAGTGACTTCACTGATTAAAGGGTTAGTTCACCCAAAAATGAAAATTAGCCCATGATTTACTCACCCTCAAGCCATCCTAGGTGTATATGACATTCTTCTTTCAGATGAATACAATCGGAGTTATATTAAAAAATGTCCTGGCTCTTCCAAGCTTTAAAATGGCAGTGAAAGGGAAGTTCTGTTTTGAAGTCCATAAAAGTGCATCTATCCATCATAAATGTACTCCACACAGCTCCGGGGGGGTTAATAAAGGCATTCTGAAGCGAAGTGATGCGTTTGTGTAAGAAAAATATCCATATATAAAACTTTATAGACAAAAATAACTAACTACGCATCGATTTACGGCGAAAGAGTAAGAACCCTTGACGCATGCATATTCACGAATGCGGAAGCGCAGAGGATAGAGCAAAACAAAACACCAGTCATGAATTAGAAGTCTAAAACGAGAATTTTTAAAGAGAAATGGCGGAGGATTTCGATATAAGAGAAGAGGAACTTGAGTTTGTTGCCCAGCCCTATCCGCGAGAGGCGTCAAAGCTTGCGATGCTTCTATACATCGCGTCAAGGGTTACTCTTTTGCCGTAAGTCGACTTGCGTACAGCTGTCCACCGGAAGTTAGTTATTTTAGTCTATAAAGTTTTAAATATGGATATTTTTCTTACACAAACGCATCGCTTCGCTTCAGAAGGCCTTTATTAACCCCCTGGAGTCGTGTGGATTACTTTTATGATGGATACATGCACTTTTATGGACTTCAAAACAGAACCAACAAGTCACTGCCATTATAAAGCTTGGATTAGCCAGGACATTTTTTAATATAACTCCGATTGTATTCGTCTGAAAGAAGAACGTCATATACACCTAGGATGGCTTGAGGGTGAGTAAATCATGGGGTAATTTTCATTTTTGGGTGAACTATCCCTTTAACACTTTTTGAATTTATGAAGTAATACAGAAAATTTAAATTTATTTAGCAAATTTTGTGGGGCTTAAATTAAAAAGTCTGGTATAACTGCTCAAAAATATATTACATATATTTAAAAAATCTAACAAATCTTTAAAGTACTCTTTTAGTATAAACAGGGGACACGTTTGGGTTTTATTAAACCAAATAAAAGTGGTGTAAGCAACATGCAGGAAGCTATTTTTTATTACATCACATGTTTATATCACAGGGAGGATATAATGATATTTTTTTTATTTTATTAGTGAAGGGATTAGTTCATTAATTATTATGTATAAAATATATTTTGCCATGAAAAAGTTTTTTTGTTTTTAAATGTGTACACTTGAATACACTTAATGGTTACACTGCTTGAGTCATTACTGTATATGATTTATTTTATTTTTTTTAAATGGCATGTTTTTTTTTTTAAATGTATGAGACCAACATGAATACAAATATTATATTTCTAAGAACTTGCCACTTACATTTTTAACTGTACATTTACAATATTTCTCCTGCTCATCCTCTCAGATATCCTAATTTGTCACTGACCCAGTCATTTATAAATACCATAATTTACATTTAGAATAACAGACATTGTTTGGTCATTCCGTCATTTTCTACATGAAAGATGGAGTTGTATTGTGTACGCTTTACAGATCCAGCTGAGTTAGGCTTCTCCTCTTTTAAGGTTATACCGCACCTTCCCATCCCTTGAAAGCTTTCACAGTTCAGTTGTTTAGCTTTCCAGCACTAAGAGCCTTTGTACGAGTCCCTCTCCTGTCACATCTATTAGAGGGCGAAAACATGATGTTTGTCTATCCAGAGAAAAATTTGCTTTAACAGAGTGACCAGTGTCACACAGGATGATTCAAAATGTTTCCAGGCAAAAGAAATCTGACACACACAAAAAGTTTCAAATGGATTCAGTCGTTCTGAACTCGATATAATTAACACATTTTTTAAGCTTCAACACTTGGCACAATATCTCAGCATTGCAAATTTTCTAGGAGCAATCAATATCTACCCCTTTCTATTTAATGAAGTCTCAACTAGCTATTGTTACTAAGGCAACAGGGAAGACAATGAGCAAATTGAATAAAGTGATGTCATGAAAAGTCAGAACTGGCACATCAATTTCCTGAGAGAGAGAGAGATTTTCATTGAGAAAGGCTTGAGCAGAATTTTTGCTGACCGATTTGAATCACAGGCTTTGTGCTTTATTGAAAATGTGATTTTATGAGAATAACCTTTTGTTTGACGGGAATATTTTTATTAGATGAAATATTTCCATTCGCATTCCATTTTCTGAAAAAGACACTACTGAATTATGGCCAGTGATTAGTGTAGCAATAGCAGGTTGGAAGTGGAAGTTCATTGTTCAAGCAATGTCATTATTGAAGCCGTAAAGAATAGAAATGATTACAGTCATACTTTCAACCATTATCATCTCATAAATGGACGGAAACTAGACCACTTCATAATTACATTTTAATCAGGAGAGTGTCTTTAGAAGTTCCTTTCTGGGTCTGTAGTGATAACAAAAATAACAATTTTCCTTTCAGTCCCTGCTTTTCTTTATTCCTCATACTTTATATTTTTCCCTGCAGAATCTTGTTCTATTTGCAGATGGTGTAAATCCAGTTTAAAAAAAAGAAAGTGAGATCTGTTTTTCTGCATTCTCAGCTGTTTGCTTCAGCTCAGGACTCCACAAGTTTTTCCTCTGTCAATACTGATGCCAACAGCTTGACCTTCCAAACAACAAATGTGTATTATTTCACGTACAGCTCTGTGGTAACTGCTGGTAAGTGAAATCAGTAATGGCTGCACCTTTTGATACTTAAGCAATTTGCTCGAGTGTTTTTCTTAATTGGCTTATACTTTGGATTGTAATGGTTCAATGGGAATTGTGAGCAATGATGAACCACCCAGCTAACTCACTCTATCTTTATCTAATTTTCTCTTTCGGCTGTTGTTCGCTCAGTTCTGGGTAATTGATCATTCTGCGGTACAAGGTAAAGAGGTAGCAATTGGGATGTTCAGTAAAATGTCTCATGGGGTTTTCAACTGGAACCTTCATGTGCCTCATACAGTACAGTCAAAGTGAATTAAATTTAAATGAGAATGCTCAAAATAGGTGCTCAGCCAAAAATAACTCAAAACAGAAAAAATATAAAGCCGACACAGCATGGCTCCAAAAATATAGATTTTTGTTATATATATATATATATACAGGGCTTGACATTAACACTCGCCAACCTGCTATATGCGGGTGGATTTCAGCAGTGGCGTGTAACACTCCCACTAGCCACTTTGGTGGGTTGAATTTTATTATAGTCTTCTCAAAAGGCATCTGTTATAATCGCTTTGCGCATTATAAACAATCACACGCGAGTCTGTTGAGCTTATGAATGCAATCTCTAATAATCAGAGGCGTTCAGATTAGTCATCGCTGAAACGCTGGAGTTTTGTTCAGAACGCGCTCTCACTTACTGAAATCTGCACTCTCATTATAAACAACCAAGCAGAGATGTACGTGCGATGTACGTATGAGATTCATTCATCATACAGTGATTGACTGTTTTTGTTCTATTTCAGCAGCGAAAATAGTCTCAAACATAGATCACAGCAAAACCATAGTGCATCCGATGTGACTGGCATAAAGTTCGATATTCGCGCATTTAGGGACCGTCTCTAAAGTTACATACGACATTAGTATACACGTTTCTAACTTCAATAGCATTTGAAGAGAATGACTTACAGTCATAAAACCAACTGTAAAGTGTTCATCTAGGTGTCAGGTATGATGCACACCTTTTAGATTTTTGATATTTAATAAAAAAAATCACATGAAAATATGGATATGTATTTCACTAGGCTACTGTATCGTACACAAAATATGCTAGATTTAAATATGCCATAGCTAATAGAACACTGATGAGAATATTGCTTGAGAGTAAATTATATTTACACCAAAAAAAATCTTATTTTTTTTCAGACAAGCAACTGTTGGTGTTTCTCTGATTAAGGAGCTTTACACAAAACCTTATCAGAGCTAAATAAGACTATTTGATGACCTGTCATGTTATGCATTTCATGTAGACTTGATTTGGGTGTGTACAGTGGTCATTTACATATAGCCAACAACAAATTTCCCAACAACAAAATTTTGGCCAGTGAAAATGCTGAGTGGCTAGTAACTTTGGAAAACCACTAGCCACAGTGGCTGGTGAGCAAAAAAGTTAATGTCAAGCCCTGTATATATATATATCGATCAGGCATAACATTATGACCTATGATTGACCTATGATTAGGTCAAGTGAATAACACTGATTATCTCTTCATCACGGCTGTTAGTGGGTGGGATATATTAGGCAGCAAGTGAACATTTTGTCCTCAAAGTTGATGTGTTAGAAGCAGGAAAAATTGGCAAGAGTAAGGATTTGATCGAGTTCGACAAGGGCCAAATTGTGATGGCTAGACGACTGGGTCAGAGCGTCTCCAAAACTGCAGCTCTTGTGGGGTGTTCCCGGTCTGCAGTGGTCAGTATCTATCAAAAGTGGTCCAAGGAAGGAACAGTGGTGAACTGGCAACAGGGTCATGGGCGGCCAAGGCTCATTGATGCACGTGGTGAGCGAAGGCTGGCCTGTGTGGTCCGATCTAACAGACGAGCTACTGTAGATCAAACTGCTCAAGAAGTTAATGCTGGTTCTAATATAAAGGTGTCAGAATACACAGTGCATTGCAGTTTGTCGCGTATGGGGCTGCATAGCCGCAAACCAGTCAGGGTGCCCATGCTGACCCCTGTCCACCGCCAAAAGCAGCAACAGTGGGCACGTGAGCATCAGAACTGGACCACGGAGCAGTGGAAGAAGGTGGCCTGGTCTGATGAATCACGTTTTCTTTTGCATCATGTGGATGACTGGGTGCGTGTGCGTTGCTTACCTGGGGAACACATGGCACCAGGATGCACTATGGGAAGAAGGCAAACCGGCGGAGGCAGTGAGATGCTTTGGGCAATGTTCTGCTGGCAAACCTTGGGTCCTGCCATCCATGTGGATGTTACTTTGACACGTACCACCTACCTAAGCATTGTTGCAGACCATGTACACCCTTTCATGAAAACGGTATTCCCTGGTGGCTGTGGCCTCTTTCAGCAGGATAATGCGCCCTGCCACAAAGCAAAAAATGGTTTAGGAATGGTTTGAGGAGCACAACGAGTTTGAGGTGTTGACTTGACCTCCAAATTCCCCAGATCTCAATCCAATCGAGGATCTGTGGGATGTGCTGAAAAAACAAGTCCAATCCATGGAGGCCCCATCTCGCACCTTACAGGACTTAAAGGATCTGCTGCTAACATCTTGGTGCCAGATACCACAGCACACCTTCAGGGGTCTAGTGGAGTCCATGCCTCGACGGGTCAGGGCTGTTTTAACAGCAAAAGGGGGACCAACACAATATTAGGTCATAGGTCATAATGTTATTCCTGATCGGTATATCGATGTATATATATATATATATATATATATGAAGAGTTCCAATGCAAAAACCTCTAAAAGCCACCTCGGTCAAAAATGAGATAACGATACTGAGCGAATGCTCTCCATACATAGTATACGTTCATCAAATACTTTCACTTCAAACCCGCTAAATCCCAGCCTCAGCCCATTCAGAAGTACCGACAGCACTGACATATTTCAAGTAAAATGAACTGTTTCATTGTTTTGAGTTGTATGAACTAATTTCCTTTAATTTAGACTAACTTAAGTTTAACTGAAACTGGGCTGGGATTTTTTATTTCCCAGCATGCTTTGCCCATGGCACTCGAAAGGGAGAGTAAATGCTAAAATTAAGTGTTAAATAATGTTTTTTTTTTTTTGTGCAAGATTAATGGTAAGGGAGATTTAGTAGTGATTAATGTTTTGTTATGCTAATTTAGAAGAGTTTCTGTTAATGTGGGTTTTGGAGAGTTACCATCATGGTGACAAGTGTCGCATGCTGCTTGGTTTGAGAGCAGGTAAGTTACATGTTTTAAGTTGCTGTACCCATTCAGTAAGTACTATACCATGCTATTGTTAACATGTTAGCAAATTAGCAAGTTGGCATTTTCTGAATTAGCTTGTTAGAGCTACAAATGTAGCAAAATATTTCTTAACTTAAAAAAAAAATCTCATTCAACTTTTTTGAGTTCTGAGAACTTCTTAGGGTTTACAGTGAAGTAAATAACTCGTTTGATTTGCAAGAAATCAAAATAAAAAAGTTAACCAAATCTTTTATGTTAATTGCTATCAAAATGTATGAGTTAGCTAACACAGTACTTCAAGTTAACATGCATGAGTACTACAAACTCAAAACTTGATAGTTCTGCTTAATTAAAATTGGGAACATAACTAAAAAAAAAATGTATGTAACTGATTACCTCAAATTTTTGGAGTTAGCCCAACTTATTTGGGTTTATAGTGTAGCAGATGCCACTTACTTTAATATTTTGTATCTAATGTACTGAAATTCAGATATAACTCCAGAATAGTCCAGATTCTATTTTTAGCCCCTAAATATCATCAATAGTTAATATCAAATAAAACATTACTAATAATCTGGAGTGATGCATTTATTTGAGCAAATCTCTATATATTCTTATATCATGCTACAGTTCACACAGAGTGGTTGATTCAGAAGGTTAACTAAAAGTTCAAACTGTACATAATTCCAAAGCCAACAATAGTGCATTTTGTTTCTTTGTATACTTGATTTTCTGATAAGAAATCCAATTAGGTTCAGGCAGAACCAGTCTCATTTCCCTTCCCTGCAATTACTTGATACATGTTTATAAATGATAAGCCTTTGTGATTGAAATATGTTTTAGTCATAGATATGCAAATAACTCATTATAGCAGTCGAGAGCAAGAGAGTCCTCTATCAGCTCTGATCAAAAGAGGCATCACTTTGGTACTTGCCTTCTAAAACCTGTATTCTTCTCATCAAATTATGTTTGGAGAAATTGTGGGGTGCCATACTGTCAGGCTTCAGATATGGTTGACGGCGACACTACAATTTCATGGGTAAGGATTTACTGCCATTAGCCTTTGTCCAATTTCTTTCCTCGTGTGAGTGACTTTCTGAACACTTTATTTAATCACAGTGCAACATCTCATGAAAGTACACATGCAATTGTCATAAAACACTAATTCTAAAATGGATAACTCAGACTCTTTTAAAAAGCACATTCTATATTAATGTGCCAAACTGCTACGTCGTGTGGCAACCGCCTAACAGCCTAATGTTAGTATAATTAACTCTTGGAAGAAGAATTGTTTATTTGATAATTAGCCATAATAAATGTAACTCTTCATTTCATCATTGTTTATGCAATTTTACAAAAGCAAAAAGCTGCTTAAGTCTGGATGTACTGTAAGTGATTTTACCACCGAGTGCTCTAAAAGTGCTTGTATGTGCACCATCTCAAGTTTTATTGCTTTAATATTTCTTAGAATGTCAGTTAGTCTCTCTCTCTCTCTCTCTCTCTCTCTCTCATATATGACTTATAAAAGCAGTCTAATTGCTCATTGCTCGTTCTCTTATACTGTATATTTGAGCATAATAACAAGGTATACAGCCGACCACCCGCTGAGATATGATGCTTTGCGCACAAATCTCAGCACTTGTCAGGGTTGTAGAAATTATACTTTTCAATGCATATACTGTAGTAACCTACATGGCAACATTTTAAGGTGTCCTACAAACCATTGTATAAATGACTGATGGTCATATCAGCCAGCAGGCGGTGATAAAGATAATTAAAGATTGATCTGTCCCCAAAAAACAAATGACTTACATGTTGCCGTCTTCAATCTTAAGGCAACCATTTAAGTATATCCCAGAGGACTGTCGCTACATTTATTGTACTTCAAGTCACTATGGATAAAAGTAATATAGCAAATAACAAAGCTAACCAGGAATGCTCTGTTTTGACAGTTTGTCAAATTGCAATAGTGCATTCAACATATATGATTACTGGAGGAGTTAAAGATGAAAGATGGACTGCTGGTAAATGTACAGAATATATACAACATGACAGGGCACAACATCCAACCCAGTTCCCTGAGATATGGGCCTTTGATTTTAAAACGGAGGTGAATTAATTTGTTATTCAGAAAAGTGTTTGTCTATCATGGAGACTTTGGACATCCTTCCCATCCCATCATTCAGTAGGTAAGGAGCAACCTAAATGGAATCTGTCCATGTGAAATGCATCTTTTCAGGCTTTATACATCAGTATGCTGTGGGCTCTCCAGAAAGCTCTAAAATGACTTTCTTTAGCCTCCATTAGCTTTTCATCTTTTATAAGATGTATGGCTTCTTCACAGAGGAAGCAAACTCTAATAACCTCATACACATGTAAAGAAAACTGAATTAGGTTTTAGTCTGTTTACTTGTTTGTTTAAAGCAATAGTGCCTTCAAAAAAATGAAACTGTTTACGCCAGTATGTATGACTTCCTTTCTTCCATTGAACAAAATATATTTTCCACTTGCAGTTAATTAAAAAAAAAGAGAGAAAAGGCATCATTAATGTATTCAAGTCTTCTGAAGTTATATGATAGCTTTATGATGAACAGACCAAACTGCAACCAGATTGAGTCAGTGAGTTGAACTGCAATTTGTGAACAAATCAGTTTGATTCATGAATGAAAGGTTCAGATTTGTGAACTAGATCAGAAGAACAATTCATTCAGTGATTCAATTCTTGGATTTAACTCATCGACTGAGTCAGTGAGTTGAACTTGAGAACTGGATTAGTTTATGAATCATTCTTTTGATTTAACCACAGTGGTTCAGCTCACTGGAAGGGAAGATTCTCCTGGTGTGTTTCACAGAAAGATTAACTATTTAGAAACAACATGTAAGTACATGTAAGTAAATACAACAAGTATGCAAGTAAAAATTGACAGAATTTTCATTTTGGATCAACAATTTCTTTAAAGGGGTCATGAAATGAGGAATCCATTTTTTTTATTTTTATTTTTACGTTTTATTCAATTTTCTTATGAACATCACCATCCCCAACATTCAAACCCCTTACAAACGAGGAAGTATATGTTCGAATGTTCAAATGATTCATATATATATATATATATATAAATACAGTGGGGAGAACAAGTATTTGATACACTGCCGATTTTGCAGGTTTGCCCACTTACAAAGCATGTAGAAGTCTGTAATTTTTATCATAGGTACTCTTCAACTGTGAGTGACGGAATCTAAAACAAAAATCCAGAAAATCACATTGTATGATTTTTAAGTAATTAATTTGCATTTTATTGCATGACATAAGTATTTGATACATCAGAAAAGCAGAACTTAATATTTGGTACAGAAACCTTTGTTTGCAATTACAGAGATCATATGTTTCCTGTAGTTCTTGTCCAGATTTGCACACGCTGCAGCAGGGATTTTGGCCCACTCCTCCATACAGACCTTCTCCAGATCCTTCAGGTTTCAGGGCTGTCGCTGGGCAATATGGACTTTCAGCTCCCTCCAAAGATTTTCTATTGGGTTCAGGTCTGGAGACTGGCTAGGCCACTCCAGCACCTTGAGATGCTTCTTACGGAGCCACTCCTTAGTTGCCCTGGCTGTGTGTTTCGGCTCGTTGTCATGCTGGAAGACCCAGCCACGACCCATCTTCAATGCTCTTACTGAGGGAAGGAGGTTGTTGGCCAAGATCTCGCGTTACATGGCCCCATCCATCCTCCCCTCAATACGGTGCAGTCGTCCTGTCCCCATTGCAGAAAAGCATCCCCAAAGAATGATGTTTCCACCTCCATGCTTCACGGTTGGGATGGTGTTCTTGGGGTTGTACTCATCCTTCTTCTTCCTCCAAACACGGCGAGTGGAGTTTAGACCAAAAAGCTCTATTTTTGTCTCATCAGACCACATGACCTTCTCCCATTCCTCCTCTGGATCATCCAGATGGTCACTGGCAAACTTCAGATGGGCCTGGACATGCGCTGGCTTGAGCAGGGGGACCTTGCGTGCGCTGCAGGATTTTAATCCATGACGGCGTAGTGTGTTACTAATAGTTTTCTTTGAGACTGTGGTCCCAGCTCTCTTCAGGTCATTAACCAGGTCCTGCCGTGTAGTTCTGGGCTGATCCCTCACCTTCCTCATGATCATTGATGCCCCACGAGGTGAGATCTTGCATGGTGCACCAGACCGAGGGAGACTGACCGTCATCTTGAACTTCTTCCATCTTCTAATAATTGCGCCAACAGTTGTTGCCTTCTCACCAAGCTGCTTGCCTATTGTCCTGTAGCCCATCCCAGCCTTGTGCAGGTCTACAATTTTATCCCTGATGTCCTTACACAGCTCTCTGGTCTTGGCCATTGTGGAGAGGTTGGAGTCTGTTTGATTGAGTGTGTGGACAGGTGTCTTTTATACAGGTAACGAGTTCAAACAGGTGCAGTTAATACAGGTAATGAGTGGAGAACAGGAGGGCTTCTTAAAGAAAAACTAACAGGTCTGTGAGAGCCGGAATTCTTACTGGTTGGTAGGTGATCAAATACTTATGTCATGCAATAAAATGCAAATTAATTATTTAAAAATCATACAATGTGATTTTCTGGATTTTTGTTTTAGATTCCGTCTCTCACAGTTGAAGAGTACCTATGATAAAAATTACAGACTTCTACATGCTTTGTAAGTGGGAAAACCTGCAAAATCGGCAGTGTATCAAATACTTGTTCTCCCCACTGTATATACACCGACCAAGCATAACATTATGACCGGTGAAGTGAATAACACCGATTATCTCTTCATCACGCACCTGTTAGTGGGTGGGATATATTAGGCAGCAAGTGAACATTTTGTTCTCAAAGTTGATGTGTGTTAGAAGCAGAAAAATGGGCAAGCGTAAGGATTTGAGCGAGTTTGACAAGGGCCAAATTGTGATGGCTAGACGACTGGGTCAGAGCGTCTCCAAAACTGCAGCTCTTGTGGGGTGTTCCCGGTCTGCAGTGGTCAGTATCTATCAAAAGTGGTCCAAGGAAGGAACAGTAGTGAACCGGTGACAGCGTTATGGGCGGCCAAGGCTCATTGATGCACGTGGGGAGCGAAGGCTGGCTTGGTGGTCCGATCAAACAGACGAGCTACTGTAGCTCAAATTGCTCAAGAAGTTAATGCTGGTTCTAATAGAAAGGTGTCAGAATACACAGTGCATCACAGTTTGTTGCGTATGGGGCTGCATAGCCGCAAACCAGTCAGGGTGCCCATGCTGACCCCTGTCCACCGCCAAAAGCGCCAACAGTGGGCACATGAGCATCAGAACTGGACCACAGAGCAATGGAAGAAGGTGGCCTGGTCTGATGAATCACGTTTTCTTTTACATCACGTGGATGGCCGGTTGCATGTGCGTCGCTTACCTGGGGAACACATGGCACCAGGATGCACTATGGGAAGAAGGCAAGCCGACGGAGGCAGTGTGATGCTTTGGGCAATGTTCTGCTGGGAAACCTTGGGTCCTGCCATCCATGCGGACTTTGACACATACCACCTACCTAAGAATTGTTGCAAACCATGTACACCCTTTCATGGAAACGGTATTCCCTGGTGGCTGTGGCCTCTTTCAGCAGGATAATGCGCCCTGCCACAAAGCAAAAATGGTTCAGGAATGGTTTGAGGAGCACAACAACGAGTTTGAGGTGTTGACTTGGCCTCCAAATTTCCCAGATCTCAATCCAATCGAGCATCTGTGGGATGTGCTGAACAAACAAGTCCGATCCATGGAGGCCCCACCTCGCAACTTATAGGTCTTAAAGGATCTGCTGCTAACATCTTGGTGCCAGATACCACAGCACACCTTCAGGGATCTAGTGGAGTCCATGCCTCGACAGGTCAGGGCTGTTTTGGCAGCAAAAGGGGGACCAACACAATATTGGGTCATAATGTTATGCCTGATCGGTGTATATATACAGTACATATTGCCATTAATGCATTATTTGTGGAGGTAGCATTTGTACAACAAATAACCAGAGCAGGTTAGTTTGTTATGCTATTCTTTACAAACCATCTTAGTTACATCTCTAAATATATTGTAATGCTTTCCCATCTTTGCAGAAGAACATCCATCTTCATTTGTAGGCATGGAGTCATTTGGAGAAATCTATTTGCCTTGATCCTTTAAAATATAAGAGGTCTTTGAACCATTAAAACATCCTACATGTTTCATAACTTATATCATCCTCCTCGTTGTAAACAAAGCATTTATTTAATCAGGAGCCAAAAACAGCTCGTTTTGTGGTCTGTGATGTCACATGGGCAAAATACATTTGCATATGACTGCCTCCAGAGCAAGACATCGACGAATAGTTTTACATCATCGCACCATAGACCCCACCCACTGGCATTCAGTCACTTAAATGGTTAGTTCACCCAAAAATGAAAATTCTGTCATCATTTACCCCTATTTAAACCCGTAAGACTTTCGTTCATCTTCGGAAAACAAATGAAGATATTTTACAGAAATGAAGATTTCTGCCCCTCTATTGACAGCTACGCAACTACCACTTTGACACTTAAAAAGTTCATAAAGAGATCATTGTAAAATTATCCATATGAATTGAGCGGTTTAGTCCAAATTTTCTGAAGAAATACGATCGCTTTATATGATGAACAGATTAAATTTAGGCTTTTATTCACAGCACAAAAAACAGCAGCAAAAAAAACATCATACTTTCTTGACACACGAGAACAAACCTCACTGGTTCTTGTGGATGTTCAAACGTGCTGCGTAACACACGAGAATGAACCTCACTGGTTCTCACACCGCAAACATGCTTGAGCTTCAGTTTACCACAACTGATGTGTGAGTTGATGAATGTTTATATGTGAACAAAAAGCCTAAAATAAATGACATGAGGGTGAATAAATTATGAAAGAATTTTCATTTTTCCGTGAGCTAAGCCTTTAATGGCTGACATTTGACTACACTAGATGTGAGCGTCACGTCAAAAGCAAATAGAACCCATTATAATCACTGACGCGGTCTACACTGGATACTGTATACAGATATGCGTTCAGTTTATATACTTCACACTCTTGAGTCTGTCGACAACAGGACAAATGGAAGAGTGAAAGAACGTTGGCTTTGACGTGTCCAGTCCAACAGCTCTATGCGTCTCTGTACAAACTTCAGAAGCATCCCAGCGCCAGAAACAACTGGATGGTTTATTTTAATGGCATCCCAGATAGCGTCAGAGGATTATATGTTTGTTCGGAGCATTTTATTTTGAAATTGAGGCACAGTGTAATGGAGAATTTGCAAAGAAACTTTTGTTTAAAGATTAAGCAGACAGCTGTATTGGATCTTATTAACAGTATAAGATGTCACATTATAAAAAATAGTGACCCTTTAATACTTAACATTCTCTATTGGAAAAAAGTTTTCTGATGATACTAATAATCAGTGAACCAAGTACACCTGCAACTTATATACTGGAATTGTAAGAGCAGTCAAACAACTGCTTTCTATTTTTGCAGCATAATGTTTGTCTGTGTAACCAGAAGATGTTTAATCTTTCTAAACACCTTCTCTCTCTAGGACAGCAGATGCCTTCTGGTATGAAGAGGCATTTCAGTCTCAATTATTAGATTTTGTGTTCCTTCTTCTCCTATCCAGGGCTGCACTGACAGCCCTACCCTGAGGTTGGATTTCTGCTTTGCGCACCCTAATAGATCTGATTTCTCCTCAGCCTGATGGGATCGGTAGATTGATTGCTTCAGTCTGGCACCACACGGTGGTGTGGGAGCAAGATAGAAAGTGTTCCCATGGAGACATGCCCAGATGTGTCTTACACCAGGAAGGAGAAGTCCTATATACAATAGCAAGGAGACAAAACAACTGTCAGGACAGTACACATACAACAATAAGTCTTTCTTTAAAAAAATAAATAAAATAAAAATAAAAGCATTAATATGTCTGTCATTTCACAGGAGTGAGAAAAAGAAGGTAAAAAAGTGATAACTTCTGGGAAAAAGGAATAGCTTGTCACACAAGGTATAGGTACAGTCAAATGTACAGTATACTGTATAGGTTTTCTGTAGCAGGATCACCTCAGGCTGCTTGGTAGAGAATCACTAGCCTATAAACAGAGCATGAATGTTCCCCACCCTCCATTACTCTTATTATGTCTGCAGGGATATCTTACATCCAGAACCTCTGTCAAACGCATCCTCTCATCTCTTGCCTTCCATCGGCAAGCCTGGGTAATGGATGCAGAGATCCAGTACTAATGAGCTTTGACACACTTTCAAATCCTGTCCTATATGTCCCGCACCACTTTTCTGGGATTCACAGGTGAATAAAAGAAACACTGAAGACAGCAGTGCTGAATAAAAAGGAAGGTAAAAGTGAAGTACTGTACATTCTGTATATGGGCAGTTAACATGACATGCCGTTTTTAAATTGTGCAAGTAAAATGTGGAAATTGTCCTTCTGTGTGACTACCCTGATCAAAAACTATATATAGGCTTTATTTAACCCCTTGCTGCTCACCCCCCATTTTGGCAAGTGGGGCATAAATGACATACCCAAAATAAAAAGATTGCTGCTCATAAGTCATTCTGAATAGACAAATAACCAACATATATTTAGAAAGCCAACACTTGAGAGTTTACAGTTCAATACTCAGAATTACTCAGATTGTTATTAATATGGAGATATATAAGCTCAAACATAAACTAAAATATTAAGAATATAATTTTTTAAATGTATAAAAATGTATAACAATGTATAACCACAATTTAAACTGAAGGCACAAGTGTGGTCATGCTTCATTTAAAATCTGAGGATGATATCTCTATATCTAAAACTATATATAAAACTATGAATTTTAAGAAGCATTTCCTAAGACCATGTCAAGTGAGTTTTTACAGAAGGCTGATACGGTGCTAATAAAATATTTATTGCCCTGTAAACACCTAGTACTTGCAGTCTAGTGTCTAATGTCTGGAGAGGAGAACTGCTCAATTTATGTTCTACTGTTCTCACTCAACGAACCTTATTTCATTATTTTTTATTATTCTTTTATCATTATTATTTTGTTTGTATTCAGCCATTATTAGCCTTTATTCTGGCATTACATGGCTTGCCCATCTACACAACCTTGATCTTACTATACATTAATCCACCTATTATCTGAAGTCATTTTAGAAAACAAAAAAATAACCATATTCTTGGGACCTTATGTGATTTCTTTGAACAAATTAGATTATAGAATAGGGGCATTAGAGCTACAATTATTAGCAATCCTGGCCAAATTTGCCCATTGGCCTCTGTCCATCATGGCCTCCTAATCATCCCCATATACGATTGGCTTCATCACTCTGTAGCGACTGAGGCGAAATCAGACACATAATCGCCTGTTACATTTAACAAATATGTTTTATAACCCTAAAAAATGTGGCCACATGGAAAAGGCCATAGTTAAGACACAAAGCCTGTAAAACACACGCTTTTGCCTCAAGTTATAGACAAACCGTCTATAAATGAACATGCACTCCAGGACATTGTATGTACGCATATAACTGTCTTGTAAAGTGTCCCTTGTATGTTATTTCATTTATGCATGTCTTATGAGCAACTTGCTAGTTCATGTAACCTTATATATGTCACGTCTCCTATCAAATTAATGCTCACTTCACGACTTACACCTTCATGTATGTCACTTCCTTGTAAGAGGCAGTATGTGTTTGTTGCATTAATTGGAGTATAAATGGGCACAGACCCATTGAATCCTGCTTGAAATAAAGAGCGATAAATCTCCCACAGAGGAATTTCCCACTGGAAAAGCCCAACAATCCCATTGGTCAGCCCGACTGTCGAGGGTGGGATTTCTCTAAGACTCTTAAGAGAGATGCTGCCGACCCACGCCCTCTCTTCTCTTCTACCTCTGGACCAAAACGACGAGTCATCTTGGCTGTCTATGAGCAGCCAAGGCCAACAGGCCAGGCCAGATAAGGCCAAGAGGCCAGGCCAGATAAGGCCTACACACACAGCCTCACGTGTGTGTGTGGGACAGGAAACCAGATGCCACCACACGGTCAGTTGGGCCACAGGCACGGCGTGTGCAGCTTCCTCAACCTCGATGGAGTCAAAACAACCATGCAAGCTCACCGTCGTTCCTTCGCTCAACACGGAAGGAAACGATCGCCACTGCAAAGCCATCGGACAGAACCATCAAGACTTTCTCCTGCAACCGTATATCTGGACGCCTTCCCGGGCAAATGCAAGTAATGTACTAAGAAATACAAGTCGCTGTGTAGTTAGTAAAACTGTAAAATCCTTTGCTCAGACAAAGGAGCTTATCAGGGATAGTTCTCCCAGGTTTAGACTCTTTGCATAACTTCATCCATCTGTACTGACCCGGTTCTTCTAACCACTTTAACTTTACCTCTTGCCATGTATGTTTTGTGTCTGTATGTTTTATGTCCGTTTAATCTTGTCCGCGATTTAGTTATTAAAGTTTGTGCACAATATACGTTGTTTCTGACTCCCTGCCTGCAAACAAATTGTCACTTAAATGATCGATCTTGTTATGCGCTCTAAGCGCTTATGTAAATACAAAAGAAGGATTATTTTTCTGTGGCCATGAAAAATATCCTTTTCTTAGAATTAATTAATAATCAATACTGAACGTTCACAGGATGAACTGATTGATTGATTGTAATGTTAATGTAGCTACATCAAGTTAATCAATTTAACTGATTCAAATATTCATAATTAATCATAATGAATAATCATAATGAGTTATGAATAATTATTAATATTTCCCCTCTAAGCTAATTCGCTACAACTCTGTCTCCTCTCCACCAATAAGCTGATGTGTGGTGGGCGTTCTGGCGCAATATGGCTGTCATCCAGGTGGATGCTGCACATTGGTGGTGGTTGAGGAGATTCCCCCCCTTCTATATGTAAAGCGCTTTGAGTAACCAGAAAAGCGCTATATAAATGTAACAAATTTAATTATACAATTAGCATCAAGCTACATAACACAATTTAAAAGATTAATATTACACATTTACTCAAAATTCACTTTAAACTACCATCAAGTGTTTGTATTAACTTCCGATCGTGATCTAATGAGGATTTTAGTCATATAATGATGTTGAAATGTTATTTTAGCCTTTTATATGCAGCTATTTGCTACACCTGCTTAGCATTTATAATGTTAACATCCATTATTGATATGAAAATACCCCAAATCGCATGAAAATCACATAAAGCATATACTTTCGTAATCGTGTGTTTATTAGCTTCTTTTTTCACGTGTAGAAATGTTTCTTTGGGTTTGTTTTTCACGGAGCTCAGAATGAGGAAGTGTACAGGAACAGGACAGCATCATCCAAAAGGCAGATTTATGGAATCACGTACAATGATTGACAGCTCCCTGCCGAATGAACGCTCGATGAGTCATAACTGACGCAAATCAGGAACAGGAGAAACAGAGCGCGCTCTGAACACACTTTCAGCTCTTCTAAATCAGTGGGAAATGAATAGAAATGGTATTCTGTATGATGAAATATTTAGCAAATGTGAGAATAAATCAATATTTGTCCCAATATGCATACTTTTGGACTGAGAGCCTGAACAGATGCTGTTCAGTGAAGCTATGTGAACACAAATAAACCGGAGCAGACATGACTGAATTCATATGCGTGTTGATATTCTATTCAAAATAAATAAAATTACAGATATTAATGTTTATTTTGCACTCCTGACATAAATTAAAAAATGAATGTCATTGCAATCTAGTTTTATCATAAACAGTGGTCAAATATTAAAGCTGGAATCTTAATTCTTTCTAATGATACTCAGTTTGTCCCGAACAAGTAAGAGTGTGATGTTTTAACGTGCAGTGAAGGTTGAACAAAAAAACAATCTGGGGCCATTAGCCATGTTTGTATTTGGGGTCAATATAAAAAAATTACTTGTACAATAAATTTACATAGTACTTTTAAAAAAAACGTAAAATACACTATATTGCCAAAAGTTTTGGGAGGCCTGCCTTTATTTGCACATGAACTTTAATGACATCCCATTCTTAATCCGTAGGGTTTAATATGGAGTTGGCCCACCCCCCTTCAACTGTTCTGGGAAGGCTTTTCACAAGGTTTAGGAGTGTGTTTATGGGAATTTTTGACCATTCTTCTAGAAGCGCATTTGTGAGGTCAGGCACTGATGTAGGACGAGAAGTTCCTCCACACCAAACTCGCTCATCCATGTCTTTATGGACCTTGCTTTGTGCACTGGTGCGCAGTCATGTTGGAACAGGAAGGGGCCATCCCCAAACTGTTCCCACAAAGTTGGGAGCATGAAATTGTCCAAAATGTCTTGGTGTGCTGAAGCATTAAAAGTTCCTTTCACTGGAACTAAGGGGCCAAGCCCAACCCCTGAAAAACAACCCCACACCATAATCCCCCCTCCACCAAACTTTACACTTGGCACAATGCAGTCAGGCAAGTACCGTTCTCCTGGCAACCGCCAAACCCAGACTCGTCCATCGGATTGCCAGACAGAGAAGCGTGATTCATCACTCCAGAGAACACGTCTCCACTGCTCTAGAGTCCAGTGGCGGCGTGCTTTACACCACTACATCCGACGCTTTGCATTGCACTTGGTGATGTAAGGCATGGATGCAGCTGCTCAGCCATGGAAACCCATTCCATGAAGCTCTCTATGCACTGTTCTTGAGCTAATATGAAGGCCACACGAAGTTTGGAGGTCTGTAGCTAGTAACTCTGCAGAAAGATGGCGACTTCTGCGCACTGTGCGCCTCAGCATGTGCTGACCCCGCTCTGTGATTTTACGTGGTCTACCACTTTGTGGCTAAATTGCTGTTGTTCCCAATTGCTTCCACTTTGTTATAATACCACTAACAGTTGACTACTTAGTAATGAGGAAACCTATCACGGTACCATGCTTGAATTCACTGAGCTCCTGAGAGCGACCCATTCTTTCACAAATGTTTGTAGAAGCTTTCTGCATGCCCAGGTGCTTGATTTTATACACCTTTGGCCATGGAAGTGATTGGAACACCTGAATTCAATTATTTGGAGGGGTGTCACAATACTTTTGGCAATATAGTGTAAATAAAAACAAACTAACTAAATAATTAAATAAATGCATAAGTAAAATCATCTGTACACTTATTCAGTCTTGTGGAGTGACTAGGAACATTTTAATGTCTTTGAGATGAATATAATATTATATAATATTGAAAAAATAAGAGCAGCACCAAAGTTACATATTAAGCTTAAAATTAATCTAAATTAATGCTTTTTCATTTACTTTACTCAATAATCGATGTACTTATGCTAAAGCATGAACACTAATGTGTAGTGACAAAAAGAAATACATCCATCTCCTCTGGTGGCAACAGGAAAAGACACTTTTGACAAAGGAAAATATGTTTCAAAAGTGTCAAAAAATGTGCATTGTGATGTACATGTAAATAAATTGTCAAGATAATTTTAACGACATGCTTCAGGAATCTATAGAGATTTTTTGAAGTGTGCTTAGAAGGTAAAACATACAAGACAAAAAAAGAGAGCTTTTTAACAATAAAACAGTTGATCCTGTAGATTAAAACATGATTTCCCTGGAGATAGAGCTGTCTGTGTATGCGGCCTTGGAAACTGAATTAAATTGAGGACACGAAGCTGCTTGGATAACTATATGCATGATATCTTATTATGATAGTTGAGAGATGACTGTTGAGATTCACTTACTCCTCTACAAACAAGAGAGATACAATTCCTTTCCTCAACCACAAGCCATCCATAGAAGGGACAAACGTTTACTTTGCATACACATTTTTAGGCTACCCTGATAAGATTTGAAATGCAGTAAACAACTCCTTGTTTTAGAGGGATGTTTAGCAATGAGATAAATCCCTTGTGCATGCAAGACACGGTTCAGAATACAAAATAGGATGTCTACAAATAAAAGTATTATTCAAATACTTCTGCAAACTGTATTAGCCTTTATGAATTATGATCCATTTTGGGTCACAGATGGAAAGACCATGCAAGTATTGAAGTTTGTTACAACCAAAGTTTTCGTTATTAATGTCACAAATGTTTACAAGTTATTAGCAATTTTACTTTCATATTTCTAAAGGAATCTTCCAGTGAGGATGTATGTTGAACTGTGAGACCTTTAAAAAAAAAAAAAAAAAAAACAGCTCACAGCTGCCTGCAAATGTTTAGATGACAGACTGAAATGAGTAGAGTTGGTTACATTCACTGCTTTTTAAATTAACCTTTAAGTGAAAGGATGACATTTTGATCCTAGTGGGCCTGCATCTGATTAATACTGATCAAAGATTTTGATGTCGAGCTGTTCACTAAATAAAAGATGTACTGTTCTTGAGTCTATTAGATTTCTATATCACAATATAAACCTTGCAAAAATAGTGGCAGGTATTGTTATTATCATTAGTGGTGTGCATTAACATAGATAGGATTGTCATTGGAGATAATCAAACTTCAATTAAGATTACTATTTTATCTGAAGAGACAAGAAATAGAGCAGATACGGTATTTAAGACGTAATTACTCTGCAGGAAAGTATTGGTGTGAATACATTACGTCTTGCTGCCTGCAGGTCTTCTCATTCCCAACTTAGTATCTTACGCAAAAAAGCTCACTATTATTAAAACTGAGATGTAATGGTCAGCCTAAATGGTCAACCTATAGAGATATTTTAAAAGGTAATGCTTAAACAGCAAAACTTCTCCGAAAACACAATAAAGTCTTATATTGACCAAAGCTATTCAGGAGGGTGAACACAGTAAGTCAAAAAAGTCAATGCAAAGGTGCAAAATTGATATAAAGAAAAGGAAAAGAGAATAAAGATGGTGACTAGTGGTGGATTACACGCCACACAGGCTATGACACAGTATGAAGGTCATTCTGTCCAAATGTGATGTCCTGAAACTCTGGATCTCATGGGACATG
Source organism: Coreius guichenoti (assembly GCA_039654105.1). Classification (NCBI taxonomy): domain Eukaryota; kingdom Metazoa; phylum Chordata; class Actinopteri; order Cypriniformes; family Gobionidae; genus Coreius; species Coreius guichenoti. The sequence continues at coordinate 29,603,550 of CM077180.1, read as the reverse complement.
GCTCACACACAAACTGAAGACTATGTGTATCAGAGACACTTTCACAAGGCCTTTCTTGCTAAAGAGACCTATCGATGTGACAGATGGTGTGTTGCTGACGGAGCAGAAAATATGTTCTTTGCTGTTAAGATGTGTCACTGATAGGGTAAGCGGACATTGTGTCACCTCCTCTCACTGAGGGCACAGCTAACAATGCAAAAGTTGACATGTCAAAGAAGGACAGACTGGCTCCACCATCCAAACTTCATTCTTGTGTATTTTATGACTTGCTATGGTAAGAAGGAACCCTGTATAGGCTACCTGAGCAATGCACACATACACTATATTGCCAAAAGTATTGGGACACTCCTCCAAATCATTGAATTCGGGTGTTCCAATCACTTCCATGGCCAAAGGTGTATAAAATCAAGCACCTAGGCATGCAGACTGCTTCTACAAACATTTGTGAAAGAATGGGTTGCTCTCAGGAGCTCAGTGAATTCAAGTGTGGTACCGTGATAGGTTCCCACCTGTGCAATAAGTGCATTTGTGAAATTTCCTCACTACTAAATATTCCATGGTCAACTGTTAGTGGTATTATAACAAAGTGAAAGCAATTGGGAACAACAGCAACTCAGCCACGAAGTGGTAGGCCACGTAAAATCACAGAGTGGAGTCAGCGCATGCTGAAGCGTACAGTGTGCAGAAGTCGCCAACTTTCTGAAGAGCCAATAGCTACAGACCTCCAAAGTTCATGTGGCCTTCAGATTAGCTCAAGAACAGTGGGTAGAGAGCTTCATGGAATGGGTCTCCATGGCCGAGCAGCTGCATCCATGCCTTACATCACCAAGTGCAATGCAAAGCGTCGGATGCAGTGGTGTAAAGCACGCCGCCACTGGACTCTAGAGCAGTCCAAATCATGCTTCTCTGTCTGGCAATCCGATGGACGAGTCTGGGTTTGGCGGTTGCCAGGAGAACGGTACTTGCCTGACTGCATTGTGCCAAGTGTAAAGTTTGGTGGAGGGGGGATTCAGGGGTTGGGCCCTTAGTTCCAGTGAAAGGAACTCTTAATGCTTCAGCATACCAAGACATTTTGGACAATTTCATGCTCCCAACTTTGTAGGAACAGTTTGGGGATGGCCCCTTCCTGTTCCAGCATGACTGCGCACTAGTGCACAAAGAAAGGTCCATAAAGACATGGATGAGTGAGTTTGGTGTGGAGGAACTTGACTGGCCTGCACAGAGTCCTGACCTCAACCCGATAGAACACCTTTGGGATGAATTAGAGCGGAGACTGCGAACCAGGCCTTCTCATCCAACATCAGTGCCTGACCTCACAAATGCGCTTCTAGAAGAGTGGTCAAAAATTCCCATAAACACACTCCTAAACCTTGTGGAAAGCCTTCCCAAAAGAGTTGAAGCTGTTATAGCTGCAAAGGGTGGGCCCTACACTATTAAACCCTACGGATTAAGAATGGAATGTCATTAAAATTCATGTGCATTTAAAGGCAGACATCCCAAAACTTTTGGCAATATAGTGTATTTTGTAATATACAAAATAAAATGTGGAAGAATGGACAAATATTAAGATTACTAGTCACATTGTTCTGAAAAAAAAAAAATCACTGGATATTGGAATTGTGTACACTGTTACTGTTAAAAAGTTTTTTTTAAGTAAGGACGCATTAAATTGTTCAAAAGGGATGGTAAATACATTTATAATGTTACAAAAGATTCCCATTTCAAATAAATTATATTCTTTTGAATTTTCTATTCATTAAAGAATACCAAAAAAGCATGGTTTCCATTACAAATATTAAGCAGCACAACTGTTTTCAACATTGATAATGATAAGAAATATTTCTTAAGCACCAAATCAGCATATTAGAATGATTTCTGAAGGATCATGTGACACTGAAGACTGGAGTAATGATGCTGAAAATTCCACGTTGACATCACAGGAATAAATTGCGTACATATAATAATTTATTTTAATATATTTTAAAGTTTTAATAATATTTCAGAATATTACTGTTTTACATCAGTGTAAAGTCTTAATCTGGTTTGAAATGAACCGATTTTGTTTTGTGGTTGCAAATAAAGAGGTTTCTCTGTTAATATAGTCACAGCTGTCATTAAACGTTTTAAGATAAAAGATAGCTAGTAGATAATTATCAATCATTCAAAACCGTAAAAAAAAAAAAAAAAAAACACATTCCAGACAAGTTTAATGTTTTCTATAATCTTTGTTCTCTGTCATGTTTTTCAAATAAATCATTGAATTACACCAAACTGTTTATTTCAATTCTATTTCTATAAATTATATTCAATGTGCATCAGTTTAGTAACTTGAAATATATACAGCTATCCCGCTGTGTGCTACATAGTACAACAGGTACAGAAATGGATTATGCATTGTCATAGCATCACCAGAGCTGTAGAAGTAAATCTATTTCTGTTCCAGTAAAAAAAATTAAATAAAATTGACAGGGAGGCAAGGATATACAGAGGAGAGAGAGAGAGAGAGAGAGAGAGAGAGAGAGAGAGAGAGAGAGAGAGAGAGAGAGAGAGAGAGAGAGAGAGAGAGAGAGAGAGAGAGAGAGAGAGAGAGAGAGAGAGAGAGAGAGACTCATCCTCTGTTCATTAAATGAAGAATATTCTTTGAAATTCTTGAGAGAATTATGCAGATCTTCTAAGAAGGGAAGATTAGTCACTATGTCTCACATAACTAATATGTAATTTTTTGATAGCTAAATTCAGGCAGCTAACCTGAGAAGGAGGTCATGAGCAATCTTGCCCCAGCTTTTTCAAATCTTTATTTGCGCTGAGCAAAGACAATCATTACATTTGCCCAGGTCATGGGCATTTGTGACCATCCTCTTTCTCTGTAGGGTAAAAACGCCCAGTTCCCCCAGGTCTCATTCTCATCATCTTTAAAACACATCTGGGTTCAAAAGTTTAATATGATAGTTCTCTAAGCTCTATTTATTCATGAGATCATTTAAGTTTTCTGAGCAAGGCTTACTAATTTAGGTCTACTCGCAGATGAGATATGATGAAGAAAATATTTAGACATTTCGAGTGCAATTTTTTTTTTTACTGTGTACACTCAAAGCTATCAAAGCTGAAACACCTATCAGAGAAAATCCCTCTGTTTTGTGTCAAACAGAGCTGAGTGCTGTTAGAGTACAGCAATCACTGTTCTCATATTTATTATCCTTTAAAAGATAAATGCATCATGCATTTAAGTTAGTATCAGTGTGTGTTTCCCTGACATATTATAGTACTTCATGTCTATCACCTCCAGATCTATCTCAGCTGATGGACACAGATGATGCCTCCAGGTGTTTCATGCACTCCCAACATAAAAGCTTTTCCCAAAAGGTCCTCCTATAGATATTCCTCCTCATACAGTGGAGAAGCAATTTCTCTCTGAAAAAAAAATATCTGATATGGTGGACGTAAGGACTACATGAAAATAATTGAGTTTAATTAGAAATGGATTCTTTTACAGACAGACACTTGACAAACGATAGTACAAACAATGGATGGATGGATGGATGGATGGATGGATGGATGGATGGATGGATGGATGGATGGATGGATGGATGGATGGATGGATGGATGGATGGATGGATGGATGGATGGATGGATGGATGGATGGATGGATGGATGGATGGATGGATACAAACCCGATTCCAAAAAAGTTGGGACACTGTACAAATTGTGAATAAAAAAGGAATGCAATAATTTACAAATCTCATAAACTTATATTTTATTCACAATAGAATATAGATAACATATCAAATGTTGAAAGTGAGACATTTTGAAATGTCATGCTAAATATTGGCTCATTTTGGATTTCATGAGAGCTAAACATTCCAAAAAAGTTGGGACAGGTAGCAATAAGAGGCCGGAAAAGTTAAATGTACATATAAGGAACAGCTGGAGGACCAATTTGCAACTTATTAGGTCGATTGGCAACATGATTGGGTATAAAAAGAGCCTCTCAGAGTGGCAGTGTCTCTCAGAAGTCAAGATGGGCAGAGGATCACCAATTCCCCCAATGCTGCGGCGAAAAATAGTGGAGCAATATCAGAAAGGAGTTTCTCAGAGAAAAATTGCAAAGAGTTTGAAGTTATCATCATCTACAGTGCATAATATCCTCCAAAGATTCAGAGAATCTGGAACAATCTCTGTGTGTAAGGGTCAAGGCCGGAAAACCATACTGGATGCCCGTGATCTTCGGGCCCTTAGACAGCACTGCATCACATACAGGAATGCTACTGTAATGGAAATCACAACATGGGCTCAGGAATACTTCCAGAAAACATTGTCGGTGAACACAATCCACCGTGCCATTCGCCGTTGCCGGCTAAAACTCTATAGGTCAAAAAAGAAGCCATATCTAAACATGATCCAGAAGCGCAGGCGTTTTCTCTGGGCCAAGGCTCATTTAAAATGGACTGTGGCAAAGTGGAAAACTGTTTTGTGGTCAGACGAATCAAAATTTGAAGTTCTTTTTGGAAAACTGGGACGCCATGTCATCCGGACTAAAGAGGACAAGAACAACCCAAGTTGTTGTCAGCGCTCAGTTCAGAAGCCTGCATCTTTGATGGTATGGGGTTGCATGAGTGCGTGTGGCATGGGCAGCTTACACATCTGGAAAGGCACCATCAATGCTGAAAGGTATATCCAAGTTCTAGAACAACATATGCTCCCATCCAGACATCGTCTCTTTCAGGGAAGACCTTGCATTTTCCAACATGACAATGCCAGACCACGTACTGCATCAATTACAACATCATGGCTGCGTAGAGGAAGGATCCGGGTACTGAAATGGCCAGCCTGCAGTCCAGATCTTTCACCCATAGAAAACATTTGGCGCATCATAAAGAGGAAGATGCGACAAAGAAGACCTAAGACAGTTGAGCAACTAGAAGCCTGTATTAGACAAGAATGGGACAACATTCCTATTCCTAAACTTGAGCAACTTGTCTCTTCAGTCCCCAGACGTTTGCAGACTGTTATAAAAAGAAGAGGGGATGCCACACAGTGGTAAACATGGCCTTGTCCCAACTTTTTTGAGATGTGTTGATGCCATGAAATTTAAAATCAACTTATTTTTCCCTTAAAATGATACATTTTCTCAGTTTAAACATTTGATATGTCATCTATGTTGTATTCTGAATAAAATATTGAAATTTGAAACTTCCACATCATTACATTCTGTTTTTATTCACAATTTGTACAGTGTCCCAACTTTTTTGGAATCGGGTTTGTAGATAGATAGATTTGCCCTTTTCACGTACAACATACAGTATTTGTTCACATTTTTGTACATCAATATAGTTCAATATAATGCGTAGTTCCATATAATGCAGGACTCAGCAATGCTAATGAACTATAAAAAAAGAGGGGCTAACCTTGAAAACAAGATGCAGAGAACCCAGCCAGTAAATAAATAAATAAATAAATGTATCTGTTTGACAGTAGAAAGCTTTTGGCAACCGCTGGCCGCCCCCATGCAGCTGAAGGTAAGACTAATGAGAGGGTCATCAATATGAATGTCACAGTGACTAGACTGCTTTCACTGGCACTGAAATGACTTATGTGCCTGTACCTGTGTAGCTGGCTTTTTCTAAAGCCCCCAAAAACACCCTTTCACAACAGCAGGAAAACATACGGCATGCCATTGCTGTATCCATGGATACAAGAGCAGCCTCAATATTAGATAGGGATTTGAAGAAAACTCTTTCAAAACTGTCAATCAACAACTTTTGAAGTCACAGCTTGTTACAGGTGCTAAACACTGTATAATAAAAAAAAAAAACTTAAAATAATAAGGCAACTTATCGCAAGCGCTTCTTTGAGTAAACTCAACCAACAGGCACTGAAGTCCACCCAACTTAAAATATTACATTAACATCACAAGTTGTCACAACATAAATAGTCATGTTTACCTAATGAATAACAGAACAAAATATTTTTTGTTTACTGAACACAAATAGGCCTATTATCTATAGGCATAGACTGATTCATATATTTAAATAGTCTAATTAAATAAAAGACAGACCATAACGGGTCAAATAACTTTTCTTTTTTATTATTTAAACAGTTTCTGTCCAATGCACCACGTCATTACAGTATCAAGTTCTGCATTTTAAGCATTTTACACTGAACTCAATGCATGTTCAATAAATCCAGTGTTAATTATACCATAATACATTAGCTGTCTTGTAGCATGAGGCACATTTGCACGTATTTAACATTTTTGGTTGATTTTTAAAGGAGCAATTATGAGAAAACTATATTGCATATTTTAACATCAACCTAAGAGTTCCTCAAAACTAAGTTACTATTGTGTCCAAGAACCCAAAACTAGTGAAAGCATCTGAGTACTGAGTATCTGAGTACTGATTACTCAGTTATTATAAATCCACTGTACTTTTTTGTCAGAACATCAACATTGAAACTATTGAAACATTGAAATTACAATGATATGCCTGTAGTCCACTCTTGACCTAGATCCTTGGACATACCAGTGTCTACACAGAAATAAAATACAATTAGTTTGGCCAGAACAAAGAAGAAAAAGGAAGGGAAAAAAAACACTTTAGGAGAAATTCCAGCCTGAAGAGTGTTCACACAAAAATGACTTAATAAACAATGTTTTCTTTCAATGTATTAATTAATGTTAAGTATTCACTTGTTACAACCTTTGCCTTAAAGAGATAGTTCATGAAATGAAAGTTCTTTCATCATTTACTCACCCCCAAGTTCACACAGGTTTAGAACAACTTGGTTTAGAACTTTCATTTCATGAACTATCTCTTTAAGGCTAAGGTTGTAACAAGTGAATACTTAACATTAATTAATACATTGAAAGAAAACAGTATTGTTTTTTAAGTCATTACCTTTGAAAATATAAAAAAAACAATGGCCAGTGGAAGAACGTCATTCAGATGTCCATTTAGCAAAGTTTTGACTTCAATGACTGTATTCTTGCAGAGCAGGTACCACCAAGATCCATGAAGATCTTTTGTATTACTTCAAAAGTATACTTAAGTTCTTTTGGGTACTCCATGTTGAGTGCATACAAGAGACCGAACAAGTATGCGAATGCTGCTGGCAGATCTTTAATGTCCTCAAGCACAATGGCCTCTGCAGGATTATGGCCAGGTTGATAACAGTTGGCAATGATGTGACAGCAGCAACATCATCTTCAAGCACAGTAAGGATTCCGATCTTTAAACCTTTGGTGCAGTGGTCCAGAGAATCAGTATCCTGGGAGAATAATAGATGGGAGGGGGGTATTATTATTAACTAACACTACATTATTAAAAATTGGTATTTTTGTAGACAAAGGTCTCAGATAATGAACCATGTAAGGGAACAGGCTTATTTCTAAATATTTTTTCTAAAAAAAAAATTATTTATTCACTCCATAACTTAATTTGTGTCAACTCCGTCAGACACACTAAAAAGCATGCTAATTTAATTTAATCTATCCAAAAACAATGTAAAATCTTCAGTTATGTAATATTGGTTTGATATGACAAATAACATAGTCGATTATAAAAATGATTAATACACACCAGTTATTTTGAAGAAAAGCTGGATTGATGAGGAACGACACCACTCCTTCACATCAGCATCGAAAAGCACCCAAAAGTGCGCGGAATCAGAAACACTGCGCAATGAAATTAGGCCGTCAGTTTGTGAAGAGCGCAATATTCATTATGACAAATAACATACAGTAGATTACAAAAAAATTATTAATACGTACAAATTATTCTGCAGAGATTGATTAGGCACTTCTTCACATCAGCCATCGAATGAACTGTAACACTGCTAAATTAGATTACGCCATCAGTTTGGGAAGAGCACAGTACATATGACAAATAAGGCGATTATATAAATTATTAATACATACCAGTTACTGTGCAAAAAAGATGGATTGGTTAGGCAGGACACACGGTCACTGGCTTCTTCTCATCAGCATCAACTTCTAGAAAACACCGCTTCTTCTCACCTGCATGAACTTCTGGAAACCCCATGCTGTCTCAAGCTGCGCATGCGTTCAATGTTCAAACTGCGCACGCGCTAACGAGAATCGCGAGATTCAATGAAAACTAAAACTTCGTAGTAAGATCAACAAAACATTGCACGTTTTTAACATTTAAGGAACAAATTTGTTAAATCAACTTAGTATCATGCATGAACACTTCCAAAAAAAATATCTTAGTTCAATTTACTGTTTTATGTTTATTGGGAGGACTTTTTGGAAGTTGGCTTTTTTACAGTGAAGTATAATATAGATTCCTTAACATAAAATATTTTTTTAAGAAATATAATAAAATAATAGGCTATACAAAAATGTATATAATAATAATCAAGGTCTTGTGCAAGCAAAAATGATATGAGACATATTTTATATACTACAGGGCTGTTGAATGCTTGAATTTGATTGGTTGACGAACATTCTAAAGTGTGCATTTATTTTCAGGGAAACGCACGGCTAAAGTAGTTCCAGGCAGGTCTCCACCGCATTACTGTTCCATATCACTTTGCCAAATGATTTCAGTTATTTCAAAGGTTCTTACAGCATACAACAGCAAAAGAACCAAAACCCACAACGACACTGACCAAGTAAAAAAAATATAGTAAACAGCAGGATAAAAACGACAAATTATTTCCATGTTTTTGCCACAAAAATACATTTTATTATGGAAAGCACATACTCTAGTCTCTTTCTCCCGCTCTCTCTCCCACTCAAACGCACACACATACAGTACGGATACAAACTCGCATTTTACTGATTTTATCAGTAAAATAGTTTAGCAACATAAAATCTACATGACATTTCTTACTAACGAGGTAATAATGGTGCTGATCTTGCAGCAGATAAACTTACAGTTTCGCTATAAGTAGAGACGCTGCTGCCGAACACAGTTGAGAGACGCACACTCAGGTAATTCACACACACCCCTCCCTCTCTCTCCCTCTCTCTCTCTCTCTCTCTCCCTCTCTCCCTCTCCCTCTCTCTCTCTCTCTCTCTCTCTCTCTCTCTCTCTCTCTCTCTCTCTCTCTCTCTCTCTCTTTCTCACTCTCACTCTCTAAAAACTGCATTAATAACTAATCTGATAATTGATAGTCTGCTATCAATGGCTCAAGCCTACGTTACTAGCTTTAAAATTACGTTTTGTAATTAAAATGATGTTTTGGTCACATGGGATGTAATCTGTAAGAATTTGGTCCTACACACGAGTGTTTTAAGGACAAAAACCTGACTGTCTTAAAATACAACATCTGAACAGTGTCTTGAGGTGTGGTAACCGTAGTATACGCGGAATAATTGACTCCACTCTATTGAATTATTAGAAAATAATGCACACCCCGGGTGTAACAGCCTCTGCTTCTCGTCGTGGCTGTATTACCACCTCGGGTGTGCATTATTTTTCTAATAATTCAACGGATCGTCGTCAATTACATAACCTTGAGTGTGTAGTCTTTCTGTATTCTGTATTCTCTCTTACCTTGTTAGAATGTTAGCCTGGTCTGTTTTGCGATTGTTTGTTTTGGAATGAGCTATGGAAACATATGCTGTTTTTGGAATGAATATCAAAGGTCATCCCTGGAAACACACAGAGGTTGCTGACTGACAGCGCCAACACTGATCTCATCTTGTGTCTTATTACTTTGCGCTTTTACAGGCCAAGGTTCGATTATTCAGAAACCTTCCACTGAGTCTCCCCTAAGCTCTAAACCCAACTTCTTAATTACAGTCGACATAACCCATTTAATCCCATTCTAATTAATACGGGACTCGGCATGCAGTAGTATTGGGCAGAGAAGGGCAATGAAAATTAGACACAGACTACAATCAGGGAGAGAGCAAACTCGGTCAAAGAGCTGAAAGGACAATTACAGTATCTGTCTTGGTAGAACAAAAGAAGAAACAGTTTAATTCACATTGTAAAACCGTCATGTCAGGCAAAGCCTCCTACACAGCTTACTGGGTATTTTTCTTATTCAACATCATGCATAAAGGAGATTACAGATTAGTCAAATGCTATATTCATATGCAAATGATGATACTGTATGTTTATGAATTCTTCTATATGCTTCCAAACAGCATCATTAATTATCCAGCATGCTCTCTCTAGCCTCTGTGATTTGGCGATGCGTAAATATAGACCAAGATCGATTCAACAGAGTTTACTTAAAATGCATGATGGATTTAGATTTAGTCTCTGGTTCTGGTCTATTCAAAATAAGGCATGTTATTTTGACAAAGTAAAAAGTTTTGGCAAGCAACATTTAAAACAGCTGTGCCACGTGCTTAATATCTTTGTGGAAACCATGATACACTTTCCCCAAGAATCTTTGATGAATAGAAAGTCCAAAAGAACAGCATTTATTATAACTATATAATTTGTTTATATATATACACCGATCAGGCATAACATTATGACAGGTGAAGTGAATAACACTGATTATCTCTTCATCACGGCACCTGTTATTGTTTGGGATATATTAGGCAGCAAGTGAACATTTTGTCCTCAAAGTTGATGTGTTAGAAGCAGGAAAAATGGGCAAGCGTAAGGATTTGAGCGAGTTTTATAAGGGCCAAACTGTGATGGCTAGACGACTGGGTTAGAGCGTCTCCAAAACTGCAGCTCTTGTGGGGTGTTCTGAAGTGGTCAGTATCTATCAAAAGTGGTCCAAGGAAGGAAACAGTGGTGAACCAGCGACAGGGTCATGGGCGGCCAAGGCTCATTGATGCACGTGGGGAGCGAAGGCTGGCCCGTGTGGTCCGATCAAACAGACAAGCTACTGTAGCTCAAATTGCTTAAGAAGTTAATGCTGGTTCTGATAGAAAGGTGTCAGAATACACAGTGCATCACATTTTGTTGCGTATAGGGGCTGCATAGCCGCAAATTAGTCAGGGTACCCACGCTGACCCGTCCACCGCCGAAAGCGGCAACAGTGGGCACGCGAGCATCAGAAATGGACCACGGAGCAATGGAAGAAGGTGGCCTGGTCTGATAAATCACGTTTTCTTTTACATCACGTGGATGGCCGGATGCGTGTGCGTCGCTTACCTGGGGAACACATGGCACCAGGATGCACTATGGGAAGAAGGCAAGCCGGTGGAGGCAGTGTGATGCTTTGGGCAATGTTCTGCTGGGAAGCCTTGGGTCCTGCCATCCATGTGGATGTTACTTTGACACGTACCATTTACCTAAGCATTGTTGCAGACCATGTACACCTTTCATGGAAATGGTATTCCCTGGTGGCTGCAAAAATGGTTCAGGAATGGTTTGAGGAGGTGTTGACTTGGCCTCCAAATTCCCCAGATCTCAATCCAATCACAATCATCCAACACAATATTAGGAAGGTGGTCATAATGTTATGCCTGATCGGTGTATATGCGCACACACACTTTTTTTTTTTAACTGACCCAAAACTTTTGAATGGTAGTGCATATATTGCTAATATTTTTTTCTTTGTATTATAGACTGCTTTTCATGGCCCAGTTAAGGATAGTGATTTGTGAATTGTTTGGGACTTTGTGTTCTCCCATCAGTTAATCAGTGTCATAATTTTCCTTCAGCGATGCCACAATGCCTTTATGGCTCAGGTGATTGGTTCCAAAAGTTCTGTCGTCTTGCACAAAGATCTCAAATTGTGTACTCGCAGGCGCTCCTAGACTAGCTGGAATGAACCCGTCTGAATAACACTTGGCACTCATTTTATGTTCTGAAAACTCTGGACTCATAGGTACAGTACATCTACTGTACAAGCTTCTCTGCCTATCAGTGAGTAAGGAGAGTATCTATTCTACTCATATAGTAGATGTCAGAGGGTTTAGATACTTCAGCAACGAATGACATTTGACAAGCTCAGGCAATACTTTCAGTTATGTTCTCACACACAAGACTTTAGAGTGATTCACAGACTAGAACTAAAACTACAGGAATATGGGGTTGGAAAAGATCCAAATGCTTCCCTCCCTTAGGGATCAGCCCTCAAACAAGCGTAAAGCACGTAGATTAGATAGTGGATGATGTAGCACCACAATAATGACTCATTCAGTGCTAACTAACGTTAATCACTGCTGGCAGCTGGGGTGCAGATCCAGCTCTTTAAATGGCATTTACATTGCATATTAAGCCTTGAAAGGCTAACCTGGAAGAAAGAAACTCAGAGGGGGCACACTGAAATGAAGGACAAAATTGCATCAGTTTAGCTATAATGAAATTGTATCTTCACGTGCTTTGTTGCCACCACCCAAAAGCCTGTTTAAGCCTTCGATAATGCGATTTTCTGCCAACCTCACAGCCTCGGAGAGATGTGATTTTCACTTGAAACAAGAAAGAAACAATGTAATTTTTCTGTGAAATAAATCAGAAAACACAATACTTTTAGAACACTGCACAAGTTGTGAGACTCCCAAAGGACTGACATGTCAATACTACAAAACAATTCAAATGCAGGCCTTTACTAGCTTTACTCTGAATCAAAGCACTGCAAAAGTTCACTTTTTGTTTTCCATACTGATGAAAACATTTGTGAGACATGGAGGAAAAAAAGGGCGTAATTCAACATGACCTTCACATGATCAGAAGAAAAGAGTTCATAAATTGACTTAGTAATCACAGAAATACAACAGCTAGATAGAATTACATAATATGATTTCTTTTTGTACAGAAACATATATTGCAGTATATTATAGATATATAATATATAAAAAAAGTACAAAAAAAGTATAAAAATATAGTAATTTGCACAATTGTAACAAAGAAGTTGTATAATACTTTGACAAGCCACTTATGCCAATGGCATTTATTTGACCGGCACAGTGCTTTATGGACTTGAAATCTGCCATCTTTGCTCACAGAATGTTTTGAGTCGTAAATGCCATGTAAATATATTCATTCTGCAACTGGAAGGAAATGACATCCACAAGAACGAATCCAGAGACCCAAGCCCTCCATTAGTGGCAATCCTGAGTTGTGACGTGAAAGAAAGCAGACAGGAAAAACTATATCTCTGTCCATTTCACGCTTTTAAGAGCCCACCAAAAAAGAAGTGGGCACTGGAGAAACCACTCTACTACACTATATTTTACCAATAATCCTGGTAACACTCTTGACCCTCCACTGTAGCTTATTTTTTTGTCTAATTTGCCAGCCAAAAGAAACAGACTTGATCACTAAGTAGAACTGAACTGATTGAATTTCCTCAGCTGGTAAAGCAAGTGCAATTTGCAAATACAAATTTGATAACATTGCAATATTTGGCACAGCAGTCAGTTTCCATACACTTTCTAAAAGTTATATCACAAAGGGCATTATTATTAGAGCTTAATAAAATTGGGGGTGGATCTGTCAGACTTTCAAAAACGCACAGAAATAGTGTAAAAATACAGAAAAAAAAATAAACAAAAATAATCAGCCGTATCTGTAGTGCTAAAAAGTTAAATCTGATTCTGTCAGAAAACTCCCTTTCCATCAAATTCTGCAATACACCATTTAACACACATTTCTAATCAGACCCTGTAGACCATGGAACATTTCAGGAATGTAATGCCTCATGTTAAAAGCTATTCTCTGCAGCCATTACCCTATAAATCTCTGCATTACCTTATTTGATAGAAAGTCAAGAAAACAATAAGCTGGAAACTAATGGAACCAGCTGACAAATGTTGCTGACAGAGATTCCTGTGTGAAAGGGAACTGTTTAACATTTCAAAAAGATTATAGGTTTGGTGGAAAAAGTTTTGAATGGACAGTTTCAGTTTATATTGGGCAAAATTTTTCTTAAGTTCTCTTTGAAGCCTTATTTTGCATCAAATGTGTCACAGTGATACTACAGGGATGTAACATGTCAGTATGCTAATGCTCTATGAGTCTGAAACATGCAGTGGATGCTCAGCAGATGTTGCCACGGCAGAAGTGTTATCATGCCATATGTGCAACTGTCTAGACCAGTGTGCTTTATTCTGAGACTGACTAAGAGGGGAACTGACTTACCTTTTAACATCCTCTCTTTCCCAAGGCTAAACACACACACACACACACACACACAAACTACACAAGAATCCACAGCCATGCACATACATATAAACAGCTACAGACAGCAGAGCTGTGCTATATGCTAAAGACCACTGCTGTAGCTTCTTGAGATCCCTAAGCTGCCATTGTGGGAGGTTTAACACAATAAAAGAATAAAATCAATTTGTATTATTACTCCAAATGCTGTTTTATTTTTGGTAAACATTGTCCCAGATTTATCTGTCACCCATCCAGCTTGCTTAACACACTTGGGAAGAGCTTTTAGATGTTTAGTTAAAGGTTCATTGTAGGTATGACACTGTTTACAATCTTCTCAGTTTCTTTGTCTGCTGGTTTTCTTCTGCATGGAAGCCCATTTCTACCACATAAGAGAAAAAATCATGGCACATGGTCCAAAAGGGTTGTACCTTGCCTTGGGTGTGTTTTGGGCGTAACATGCAATAAACCTTTTTTTTTTTTTTTGTCTTTCTGAAGAAAAGTCTATTTTATTTAAGGTGGTGACTTAAGCATTTAACTAAAAATGTAACATGTCTGTCTGTGCTTTTCTTTGAAAATATTAAATCTGTGTTAATTCGTTAGAGGCATCAAAAGTATTTGAAGATTTTAGAGATTTGTAACATTTCACTAGCTCTTATGAATTAAAGACGCATGGTAGCAACTTCCTGAAAAAGATCTTTGACATTTGAAATTGTTTAGGCATTTATGGAAACAAGGGAATAAGCAAAGGCATTCTGGTTTCTGAGTGACTGCTCCATTGCCCAGTGTTGCCTGTGACATTTCATGGCTGCTGGATGTAATCTGCATGTCTTTGCCAATTTCATTTCCTCCACCTCCAGCATTCCAGCTATTCCATATAATAGTGTGGTGATAAGCGTGCTTAACTTCACTCACTGATAATGTGCATTCAAGACATTGTAAGATATTGTAACATATTTTCTCTGTGGGTACATCAGCACTGAACGGCCCCTGACGGCCTGGAGCTCGCATCTGCAAACGCGTCTAAACAAACTGTAAAATGGGCGCCATGTTTATACATGAGCCACATATTTGAGGTCTAAATAACTACATTCTCGCCTAAAAAACTTGGGTGCTTGACCGCCATGACAATCGCCGCAAATGGAGTGATACAAACGGTGAAACGGTTCCAGTGCTGATACTGGGGGAATATCACACGGCTGGAAAAGGCTCCCAGCCAATCAGATTCGAAAACCAGAAAGAACTGTTGTATAAATATAAATATAAATATATATGATATAAACATATATAACATTTCTTATCTTGATGAATCTTATCTTTTCCCCTTTCAAACTGATAGCTGTTGTGAGATTCATTGTTTCTTCCCATGCATGACTGAGACGCTGGGAATAAAGAATTTTAGTACACACAGGTGTTTTGTCTGATATGATCCGACATTTGCATATGTAGCTGGTGCATGAAATATTCTAAAAGCCACTGAATCAAATTCTCAAGTGAAGGTTTGATGGTTCTTTTTACTGTATGGTTGTTAGTCCCAGTCACAGAACATGTACAGACAAGCAACCAACTGATCATCCTTTACAGTTTTTCAGCAAGTGTTCATAATGGGGGTAAAATAAAGAATTATCCACCAGGGGAAACGAGTTATTAAGAAACATGGGCGATTATATTACTTACACATGACTATCCTCAAATATGATCTCTACAGGTAAATGGCAATACGGTATCATCAGTTTAAAATCAAATACATTTATGTGACATTACAATTTACAGATTATTATTTATGCACAATAAATTAATACATTAATAGAGGGTTTCAGTAAGGTCCTATCTTATATGATGTCTGGGTTAATATAGAGATAATTGGAAAAATTTGCCATTAATTTAAGTACTTACACATTTAATTCTTCATATAGCTGGTAGTTCTGTAGTGGATTGTGATAGAAATGATTAATTAGGTCAGTGCTGAAATGGCCAAATAAAAAAATGGTGTGCGCTGATTAAAACACAGGCCATCTAATGCATCACTGATTACATAAACTCTCTGTATGCAATCAGATGCAAGATTTTCTTGTTGTTGCAAAGAGTGACTGAACACAAAACACCCATACACAACACCCATAACAGTAACACTTTCTATGTGTCCTGTACCCACAATGCATTATAGAGGTCTTCTATTTTATAAAGGTTTTTCACATTCATACTGTAAATAACTGTAACCACAATTAGTACTTGCATATTCACGTTTAAAGTGCCTTAAACACTCATTATTTCTGATCAATATTTAATGCATGATAGTTATAAAAGGTATAACAATTAATAGGTACAGTAAGCATTATAATGTATTATACTGTAACTGTGGTTACAATTATTTACAACACAAAAACTGATTATAAGGTGAGGTCACAAATAAGATGAAACAGTGCTGACCAGTTTTGTGAATTAGATAATATCTAATTACTTGCAGACTGTGATGGGTCTTATTTTTTTTTAAGTGTATGCATAAAATTATTTTAGACACTCTGAATATGCCAAATGCAAATTATTTCATTTATTAATTTATTTTATGAATTCTAAAGCATTAGAATTTCAAAATTTCAACAATTGTTGGCCACAGAGGATCCCTTTCAAAAATGTCTCAAAATGAAAACGTTGTAATCCAAACTGTGCATCAATAAATAAGCAGATATCAGCATTTTAAAAAAAGGAATCTCCTGGGTTGTTGTTGTTGTTTTTTTGAGCAAATATAAACAGGTTTTCCAAAAATTATCACAAAACAGCAGTAGCACCACAGCAGTGTGAAACACCTGTAAGAATACAGCAGATGATCCGATGTTCCCATGGTTTATCTTCTCTGTACCTCTCCTGCATGTAAAGCTTAGTCTCTCAGGATGAACAAGGTCTACGATGTGTAAGTCTTCATGGATCCATCCAAGAAGAACAGACACACATTCGCATCCACACTCAAACACAAACCTGAAGACACACCAAAAGTCTTTCTGGCTCCCCATGTAGAGGTAACGTTTATGTATTCCAGCCAAGGCCGATGTGAGTTGCGAGCAGGTAGCACATGCCTATTGTGCAGGTCATCAGCATCATGGGGAAGCCCAACCTGTGAAATAAAGCACAGTGAGAATTCATATTCTGAATCCCTACATGAAAGTTCCTACCAAGATGAAAATTGAACCTTAAAAAGTCTGAAAATCCCACACTGCTACACTGAAAAAAATTAGTATGAAGATTTTTTTTTTCTTTACGAAAGACTGGAAAACAGATATTCTTGTGTCCCAATGAAAGCTCTTCCCTCAACATAACCCAGCATCTTCCTAGGTTTCATTCCCAATTCATCTTTGTTTCTCTTTCTATCAAATGATGATCTCTGAGCAGTTCCACTTTATTTCCCCTTCTGCAGTGCATTTGTTTATGCCTGTTTGTGAGTGTGTGTGGAATTCGATTCTGAACAGCAGGGGTCTCGATGTTCTCCCGCTGAGGAGCACGGCAGGCACGTTACCAGCTTCATCGAAGTGGTATTAAAATGTGAGTCTTTAAACATTATAGCAGAGTCAAAAGCAGGGGACAACAGCATTAAAGTATGATCTCCAGGCATTAACGGTGAAGCCAAAGGCTGGAGACGCAATAGACTGATGATACCCGTCCCCCCCCCATTTAACGTAAGCCGATTTCCTCAGCCTCCGCAAAGCCGTCAACTCTCAGAGACATGTGGACCGTCCTTGATGTACTCGCTTGTAAAAGCATCCATCTGGAGAGTGGAATTACCATTGTAATTACAACTGGACACTGGCCTAATCTCCACACTCGATCGGCATGCATCAGTGCCCTTCTGACCCTCAGTTCAACATGCTGCGTCTCATCTGTCCATGAGGATTATACTGCATGCCATCCAACATCACATGTTATCAGTAGAACTAAGAATTGCACATGGACACTCTGTTGAGCAAATCAGTACAAAAGAAATCAACAGATTATAAAGGGAAGTGGACAGATTATACAGGGAAAATGGACAATAGCACACAGCAAACATCCCAAGAACAATATAATCTGTTTTCAAAACAATGTCTGTGCCCAACCCGCCCTTTATCAAATAATCGAGACCAATATAAATGTGATTCCGACCCTATTAAATCACCCTGATGCCAATTCAAAACTGTGCGCTATATTATTTTTTGTGGAACACAAAAGGAGAATTTTAAAGCATCTATATGTAGCTCTTGTTCCATATAACAAAGTTCATAATGTTCATGGCTGGTAGATTCCAATAATGACAAAAAACGTACCAAAAGAGTGGCACATTTATGCAATATGTCATTTCTTCTGAAGCCATATTTTTGTGTAGGGAACAGGTCAAAATCTGTTCCCTTCAGTGACCTGTAACTTGAGATCATTGAAACAGACTGAACGGATCAGTAAATGAATCAGTCTGAACTGGTTCTTGTCAATGAATCAGTTGATTCAGTTCACAAATCAGACTGAACATTTTCGGAATTGACTCTCTGACTTTTTTTTGTAATTTAATAGATTTTGAAGCTTAAAGACCTATGAAGATTTTTC
Source organism: Coreius guichenoti (assembly GCA_039654105.1). Taxonomy (NCBI): domain Eukaryota; kingdom Metazoa; phylum Chordata; class Actinopteri; order Cypriniformes; family Gobionidae; genus Coreius; species Coreius guichenoti. The sequence goes on along the minus strand of CM077180.1, from coordinate 29,584,942 downwards.
TAATTTTTTTCAAGACTTTTCGTTCCACAGAGGAAAAAATAGCATATGAGTATAATAATGGCATATGAGGGAAGTGTTTAGAAAACCTGTTTGAAAACCTGTTTGATTTTTTGCTTGGTGTTAGAAAAAAAGCAGAAATTACACACTTCACCTTTAAGTAGCAAATCTGTGTCTTGTTTGATCGGAGCCGTTGCTTTCTTTTCACAGAACACTGAAAATCCACATGCAATTTTAATAATTTCTGTTCCGTTTACTTCGCTGATAGTTCATAAAAGAGTCAGGTCTTGTTGAATAAAATGTTCCATAGAAAGGGATTCTGGAATGAATAAATGAGTGAAAAAGCTGCTGAGAGGACAAAGCACTTGTGAGGATGAAAGCTCTGGACCATCCATTTAGCCCAAGTGCATACCTTCAGCAGCCCAGTGGATACTGACTGAGTGCATGGGTAAATACAGAACATTTGGGGCAAAGAGAAATCAACAAGCTAAAAAGACCAAGTGGGCACTGATTGAGAGGAAAAGAGAGGGAGGCATGGAAAGCAAATGGATGATAAAAAGAGCGAAAGAACATGTAAACGGGTCAGAGAGGGACAATCAGTTTCCTGATAATGTTGCAAATCACAATCTCAAACAACTCGTCAAAAACAAAGTTACTAAATTGAGGTGTTCCTTAAGCTCAAACAGTAGTCAATTGTAGAGATGTCATGAACTGATAAAATGTACACCTTAAATGCACTTTTAAATGTAAAATGTAATGTAAAAAAGTATGGACAAAATTGTAGCCAATTTAGTATCATTAACACCAAAAAGTGTAAAATAATGAATTGGTAGAAGGAAAGGAATCCAAATAATGATTGGTGAAAGAATCAACAGAGAAAGGGGCTGAAGAAATGAGACATGAAGGTAAGACAATCGTATTGGAAATGAAGTGTCCTCCAGTGCTTCCTGTCCTCTATTCCATATATTTCTAACATTCTCTAAAATTAGATTAGATTATTGGAAAGCACATATTTTAAGATCAAGTATGGCAAAGATCACAGCTGGACCAGAGCACAAGCCAGGTGTTCAGTATCCGGAAGGCAGGAGGGAAGGCTGAATGCTGGATTGCATAAGGAACAGGTGTGTATTAGCTGTATACGGCATTTATGTGACATACATCAAAGCAGGTGTACGTGCCTCAGGTTGTGAGGGCAGGTCAGGCGGCTAATGCACAATCTGAGTGATGCGAATGAAGCAGCCAGGTGCCTGATTCATAAGTAGTCAAGTGGACAAATCGATGTGCACCGAAACACAGAGTATCAAGGGTGTGAGTTGTACAACCTGAAAAGCAGCTCCACATGTGGTTTGTTAAACTGGCTGAATAAAATAAATAGCACATTAAATAGCACTAAGTATTGCATAAAGCATCCTAAAATATGTTTTTTTTTTTTCATCTTTAACGGCCTAATGAAAGGAAAAGTAATGTGACTAAAGGTGATACAGTCCATTATGAGCATGTTGAGGACAACAATGACTTCAACATGCACATTGAGGCAGTCTTTCAAGCTACTCAGTGCATGACATTCACATTTATTCATTTAGCAGATGTTTTTATCTAAAGTGACAATAATCTTTTTTCTTTTCTTATTTTACTACAGGGACAATCACAGTAAGTTTAAACAAATTGCTCAAGGGCACAATGATTGCAACTCATTAATCGTTTCTACTTGGGTTCAAATCTACAACCTTTTAATTATAAGCTTAGATATTTTACCATAACGACACCTATATAGCATGACAAAAAGCTTTGAGGTGTCTCAAAACTCGAACCCTCATAGCGGGATGCTCAAAAAACAACATAAGGGCGCAATAGGAAAAAAAGATCATCTGAATGCCTGGCCTGATCTCATAAGAATTAGTAGTAATATGTAACATGTACACATTCATATGTACATTTTTGATATTTACAGAAACATACAATATGAATGTATTGAAAGTTGAAAACATAAAAGTACTAGCATATGAATAGCTTTAAAAACATAAAACTGCTTGTGAATCCTACAGGAAATCTATTCATATAAGTCCATTTTACAATTACACAGATATTTTTGAGCCCCTAATCCCACCCTACTGTACCTGAACCTAAACCTAACCAGTTCTCTATGTATTATCTCTATAACTATATATTGTCATATGACAGTGACAATAATTCTTACCATGCAAAATGCCTAACAGCTAATTCACAGCATGCTAATGCTTTTCAAACCTAAAACCTTTGAATTATAAGCTCAGATCTTTACCACTAAACTACAACATTCATATGCATGACCTTGGGGAAAAATCTGTTTTAAGTTGATGGAAAAATTGATGATTCTTTTATCCATTTTGTCCACCCTTCCTTGCTCAAGGCTATCAACTATGTGGCACATTTTGTATTAAAAACCCTCGACATCTCAAACATGTGATGAGATCAGAAAAGCTATCTGCCACAATCTCACCCACTCTCACTACTAGATTGCTGATGTACACAACATTTCCTTACGACTGTGAAAACTCATCTCGTGTGGCTCAGAAAACGTCAGAATGGCCATTTTTAGTTAGAACTGAACCAAAAAAAAGTGGAAAGCCATTAAAACTAGTGAAGTACATGACTTTCTCAAAGTCACACAAAGATACGGTACTGAGTGGAAATTAAGGTCAGTGTCGATTAGGTCTGATATTTCAAACATTATTATAAATGCCATCATCATCATCATTCAGTATTTTTCAATAGGGACACACCAGATGGTTTGTCATTTGGACATCCACCATTATCTTACATGCCAGTGTTAGGGGGCACATGATGGATTTTGAAGGCCAAAGTGGCTTGGCATGGTGCTGGGAATAACAATGTGATCCAAGCTCTTGGGCTTGTTTGTACAATAGGCCATGATTGCCCATGGTTGCACACACATATGCTGCTTCTCTCCTCTGTACAAGCACAGAAATACAAGTATATTCACACCAACAGATGGGGGAAGCAGACTAACTGTAAATGGAAAATAGGGATGTGCAAAACTACTTTTAAAAACTGGCTAGTAGGTTGGATTACAAACAATTTGTTATGTATTAATATTAAGAAGCCCTAATTAAGCTGGTTTTGGGCCAAGGGAATGTTCAAAAAGTATATTTATATATATATATATATATATATATATATATATATATATATATATATATATATATATATATATATATATATATATATATATATATATATATATATACAAACCCGATTCCAAAAAAGTTGGGACACTGTACAAATTGTGAATAAAAAAGGAATGCAATAATTTACAAATCTCATAAACTTACATTTTATTCACAATAGAATATAGATAACATATCAAATGTTGAAAGTGAGACATTTTGAAATGTCATGCCAAATATTGGCTCATTTTGGATTTCATGAGAGCTACACATTCCAAAAAAGTTGGGACAGGTAGCAATAAGAGGCCGGAAAAGTTAAATGTACATATAAGGAACAGCTGGAGGACCAATTTGCAACTTATTAGGTCAATTGGCAACATGATTGGGTATAAAAAGAGCCTCTCAGAGTGGCAGTGTCTCTCAGAAGTCAAGATGGGCAGAGGATCACCAATTCCCCCAATGCTGCGTTGAAAAGTAGTGGAGCAATATCAGAAAGGAGTTTCTCAGAGAAAAATTGCAAAGAGTTTGAAGTTATCATCATCTACAGTGCATAATATCATCCAAAGATTCAGAGAATCTGGAACAATCTCTGTGCGTAAGGGTCAAGGCCGGAAAACCATACTGGATGCCCGTGATCTTCGGGCCCTTAGACGGCACTGCATCACATACAGGAATGCTACTGTAATGGAAATCACAACATGGGCTCAGGAATACTTCCAGAAAACATTGTCGGTGAACACAATCCACCGTGCCATTCACCGTTGCCGGCTAAAACTCTATAGGTCAAAAAAGAAGCCATATCTAAACATGATCCAGAAGCGCAGGCATTTTCTCTGGGCCAAGGCTCATTTAAAATGGACTGTGGCAAAGTGGAAAACTGTTCTGTGGTCAGACGAATCAAAATTTGAAGTTCTTTTTGGAAAACTGGGACGCCATGTCATCCGGACTAAAGAGGACAAGGACAACCCAAGTTGTTATCAGCGCTCAGTTCAGAAGCCTGCATCTCTGATGGTATGGGGTTGCATGAGTGCGTGTGGCATGGGCAGCTTACACATCTGGAAAGGCACCATCAATGCTGAAAGGTATATCCAAGTTCTAGAACAACATATGCTCCCATCCAGACGTCGTCTCTTTCAGGGAAGCCCTTGCATTTTCCAACATGACAATGCCAGACCACATACTGCATCAATTACAACATCACGGCTGCGTAGAAGGATCCGGGTACTGAAATGGCCAGCCTGCAGTCCAGATCTTTCACCCATAGAAAACATTTGGCGCATCATAAAGAGGAAGATGCGACAAAGAAGACCTAAGACAGTTGAGCAACTAGAAGCCTGTATTAGACAAGAATGGGACAACATTCCTATTCCTAAACTTGAGCAACTTGTCTCCTCAGTCCCCAGACTTTTGCAGACTGTTATAAAAAGAAGAGGGGATGCCACACAGTGGTAAACATGGCCTTGTCCCAACTTTTTTGAGATGTGTTGATGCCATGAAATTTAAAATCAACTTATTTTTTCCCTTAAAATGATACATTTTCTCAGTTTAAACATTTGATATGTCATCTATGTTTTATTCTGAATAAAATATTGAAATTTGAAACTTCCACATCATTGCATTCTGTTTTTATTCACAATTTGTACAGTGTCCCAACTTTTTTGGAATCGGGTTGGTATATACACACACCGATTAATATTGTGTTGGCCCCACTTTTGCTGCCAAAACAGCCCTGACCCGTCGAGGCATGGACTCCACTAGACCCCTGAAGCTGTGTTGTGGTATCTGGCACCAAGATGTTGGCAGCGGATCCTTTAAGTCCTGTCAGTTGCGAGGTGGGGCCTCAATGGATCAGACTTGTTTGTTCAGCACATCCCACAGATGCTCGACTGGATTGAGATCTGGGGAATTTGGAGGCCAAGTCAACACCTCAAACTCGTTCTTGTGCTCCTCAAACCATTCCTGAACCATTTTTGCTTTGTGGCAGGGCGCATTATCCTGCTGAAAGAAGCCACAGGGGAAATCCGTTTCCATGAAAGGTTGTACATGGTCTGCAACAATGCTCAGGTAGGTGGTACGTGTCAAAGTAACATTCACATGGATACATGGATCCACAAGGTTTCCCAGCAGAACATTGCCCAAAGCATCACACTGCCTCTGCCGGCTTGCCTTCTTCCCATAGTGCATCCTGGTGCCATGTGTTCCCCAGGTAAGCAACGCACACGCACCCTGCCATCCACGTGATGTAAAAGAAAATGTGATTCATCAGACCAGGCCACCTTCTTCCATTGCTCTGTGGTCCAGTTCTGATGCTCACGTGCCCACTGTTTGCGCTTTTGCCGGTGGACAGGGGTCAGCATGGGCACCCTGACTGGTCTGCGGCTATGCAGCCCCATACACAACAAACTGCGATGCACTGCGTATTCTGACACCTTTCTATCAGAATCAGCATTAACTTCTTGAGCAATTTGAGCTACAGTAGCTCGTCTGTTTGATCGGAACACACGGGCCAGCCTTCGCTCCCCACTGGATCAATGAGCCTTGACCCTGTCGCTGATTCACCACTGTTCCTTCCTGGGACCACTTTTGATAGATACTGACCACTGCAGACTGGGAACACACCACAAGAGCTGCAGTTTTGGAGACGCTCTGACCCAGTCGTCTACCCATCACAATTTGGTCCTTGTCAAACTCCCTCAAATCCTTACGCTTGCCCATTTTTCCTGCTTCTAACACATCAACTTTGAGGACAAAATGTTCACTTGCTGCCTAATATATCCCACCCACTAACAGGTGCCGTGATGAAGAGATAATCAGTGTTATTCCCTTCACCTGTCAGTGGTTATAATGTTATGCCTGATCGGTGTATATATATATTAGTGCTGTCAAATCGATTAATAAATCCCAAATAAAAGTTTGTTTACATAATATATGTGTGTGTACTGTGTATAATTATTATGTATATATAAACACACACTCATTTATGTATATATTTAAGAAATATTTGCATTTACATGTATATACTGTATACACACTCACCTAAAGGATTATTAGGAACACCATACTAATACTGTGTTTGACCCCCTTTCGCCTTCAGAACTGCCTTAATTCTACGTGGCATTGATTCAACAAGGTGCTGAAAGCATTCTTTAGAAATGTTGGCCCATATTGACAGGATAGCATCTTGCAGTTGATGGAGATTTGTGGGATGCACATCCAGGGCACGAAGCTCCCGTTCCACCACATCCCAAAGATGCTCTATTGGGTTGAGATCTGGTGACTGTGGGGGCCATTTTAGTACAGTGAACTCATTGTCATGTTCAAGAAACCAATTTGAAATGATTCGAGCTTTGTGACATGGTGCATTATCCTGCTGGAAGTAGCCATCAGAGGATGGGTACATGGTGGTCATAAAGGGATGGACATGGTCAGAAACAATGCTCAGGTAGGCCGTGGCATTTAAACGATGCCCAATTGGCACTAAGGGGCCTAAAGTGTGCCAAGAAAACATCCCCCACACCATTACACCACCACCACCAGCCTGCACAGTGGTAACAAGGCATGATAGATCCATGTTCTCATTCTGTTTACGCCAAATTCTGACTCTACCATCTGAATGTCTCAACAGAAATTGAGACTCATCAGACCAGGCAACATTTTTCCAGTCTTCAACTGTCCAATTTTGGTGAGCTCGTGCAAATTGTAGCCTCTTTTTCCTATTTGTAGTGGAGATGAGTGGTACCCAGTGGGGTCTTCTGCTGTTGTAGCCCATCCGCCTCAAGGTTGTGCGTGTTGTGGCTTCACAAATGCTTTGCTGCATACCTCGGTTGTAACGAGTGGTTATTTCAGTCAAAGTTGCTCTTCTATCAGCTTGAATCAGTCGGCCCATTCTCCTCTGACCTCTAGCATCAACAAGGCATTTTCGCCCACAGGACTGCCGCATACTGGATGTTTTTCTCTTTTCACACCATTCTTTGTAAACTCTAGAAATGGTTGTGCGTGAAAATCCCAGTAACTGAGCAGATTGTGAAATACTCAGACCGGCCTGTCTGGCACCAACAACCATGCCACGCTCAAAATTGCTTAAATCACCTTTCTTTCCCATTCTGACATTCAGTTTGGAGTTCAGGAGATTGTCTTGACCAGGACCACACCCCTAAATGCATTGAAGCAACTGCCATGTGATTGGTTGATTAGATAATTGCATTAATGAGAAATTGAACAGGTGTTCCTAATAATCCTTTAGGTGAGTGTATATATATATATATATATATATATATATATATATATATATATAATTTATATTATATATATATATATAAATATGAATATTTTATATATAAATAAATATAACAAATTTTTCTTAAATATATACATCTGTGTGGGGACATTTTTTTTGTGTATGTGTGTAAAAACAAAAAAGCACCACACAATATCAACAAGCACAACAAACAAAAAATCTAGATCAACTAGTTTAATTCACTAATTGACAAGTTGACTAAGACTTCTTTATAGTGGGAAAGCTGGATGACAATTCTGAAATTAAATATAAAAAAAAGAAGAAAGAGAAGGAAACTAGACAATACCTAAAATACTACCATATGATCCAAAAAATTATAGCGATTACCCTTATACTGCTGAATGAAGCTCTATCAGCACATGTTATGTTCCACAAAGAATATCTCACATAAAGTCATTATGAATGTTTTCTAGGCAATGAAATTGTGCTCCTGTAATCACAGTTCATTCTGGCTTTTTTTATCTGGGAGTGTGGTCATTTTAACAAAATAATTCTGGATTTGCAACAAAACCGATTACCGATTTGAGGAATAGAAGTGATTCAAAAAAGCAGTGTACACCATTTAAAGGGTTAGTTCACCCAAAAATGAAAATTAGCCCATGATTTACTCACCCTCAAGCCATCCTAGGTGTATATGACATTCTTCTTTCTTTCTACAGTATTGTTGGAACCAATTACACTGATAAAAATGATTCTGTGGTGAAGTAAATAATACAGAAAAAACAAATGTAATTTCTACATGAAAAAGTTAGTTAAGGCAAGAATTAAAAAAAACTAAGTAAATTCTATATTAGTACTCAATTCAAGCTTGTAGAAATTGAAGTGTAAATATCAGCGTTATAAAATGAAGTAAAACCTACTCAACTTTTCTGATACTGGTGTTCCCATCAAGCACTGGGGCATGAATAATTAATAAGGTTGATTTTTCACTGTTTTCCAGCTGTATTTACACTGTTTTATTATTGCTTTTGTTTACTAACTTGCCATTTTGTAACATATGGGGCCAGATTTACTAACAGCTTGCACCTGTCAGGATTTACTAAAGACACGCAGTGATAAATTAGCGCTGAAAACGCGTGGGCACAGTTATTTTTGCGGCTCACCTTATTGCATATGCATTTGTAGGAGTTTCCCTAAATTTATGGGAGGAGAGTATTTAAATGAATCATGCAAGGTGATTTACTAAGATTTGTGCTCGTAAATTTACTGGTGTTTGAGCCATTATTTACCGCCCAAAAAAAGCACGTCTTAAACCAGTTTCTAACGGGTAGATTGCGTTGGTCATTATGGAAATGATCCGGCTGCATCTGTGTTCTTTAATTTGCTCGTGGTCAGTAGTGGACGCAGAACTGTCCACTCCCATCGGCGCTAATTTGCCCTGTTTAGTAAATCTGGCCCATGTAGTTAATTTTCTACTCAAATGTCAAATTCAGACTCAAAAATATTCTACACAATATCTGTTGTATTATTTACTTAGATGTTTCCAAGTAAAGCATACACTTTAAAAGTATGGTTATTGTTTGAGTAAAAAGTATTGCAAAGGAAACTTCAACTACACAAATGCGTCAAAATATTGGATATCTGGCATTAGGCCCTGAATTGGAAATGGAGCTGAAATATGTCATATTACTGACAAACTGTCTTTTAATTTATTTCTTTGATCTTTACTGATTATTTACTGGAATACCTTCTTGAACAATTTGAAGCAATATTTACTTGAAATATTGAAAGCTATATGCCATTATTTCAATTTAGTTTCTTATCATTTATTTCATTTTATTTAAAATAAAGGAATATGTTCAATAGCATATTGATTTGGAGTGGTACACTATATTGCCAAAAGTTTTGGGACACCTGCCTTTACATGCACATGAACTTTAATGACATCCCATTCTTAATCCGTAGGGTTTAATAGTGTAGGGCCCACCCTTTGCAGCTATAACAGCTTCAACTCTTCTGGGAAGGCTTTCCACAAGGTTTAGGAGTGTGTTTATGGGAATTTTTGACCATTCTTCTAGAAGCGCATTTGTGAGGTCAGGCACTGATGTTGGACGAGAAGGCCTGGCTTGCAGTCTCCGCTCTAATTCATCCCAAAGGTGTTCTATCGGGTTGAGGTCTCTGTGCAAGCCAGTCAAGTTCCTCCACATCAAACTCGCTCATCCATGTCTTTATGGTCCTTGCTTTGTGCACTGGTGTGCAGTCATGTTGGAACAGTGCAATATAGTGTATATATCAAACAAAATAAAATTTACACACCAGTCACTGTTCTCAGGTTAAATTAATAAAGAAACAGAGCAACAATCAAAATGCAGTTAAATAATAATTCCATGTTCTCCATTCAAATTTCTATCTAAACTAATCTTAATGTATAGAGTAAACAAATGGATGTGTGCTCTTCTGAAAGCCTGAATCTCTCTCACACACAGACCCACACGCTGATCTTTCTTTGCCGTGCTGTAAGCCTGTATACCCAGGTGTGCCACTTAAACTCCCTCCCTTAATTACAGAAGCCTGACAGCATCCATCATGCTACCAATGTGACTACAGCAGGAGTTATAAATAGCTCCAATCTAGGTCCTCCCTATCTACAATAATGGGCCCCTAATCATTTGTCAAGACTCGCCCTCAAACACACACACACACACACACACACACAAAATCACTCGAGACTTGAGGTTGACAGCCTTTAGAAGTACAGCACCTTAATAGATCAGTGACTGCAACATCAGGATCAGGATAAACTTTTAAAAGCCTTTTCTCTTTGTTCTAAATGAATGTTAAAGAGGAAATCCATTAGCATGTAGTCCGATTTCTAACAAGCATTCCTATGTGGCCAAGACTTTACAGCACTTCAAACAAATAGGAAAGTGACATAATTTGACATGGAGAGGGGGTCTTATTGCAGCCCGGTAATAGCATGAAACTTTGATCATAAAAGGTTTGAATGTGCAGAAATCAAAGATATAGCAGAAAGCTATTGCATAAAAGTATTACAAAAAAAAAAAAAAAAGTGGTTATAGTGCAAGTCACTCTGAAAAAGAAACATTCAAGTGGTTGAGTCCTCAACACTTACAGGCCAATTTTACAATTATAATCTCTAAGCACAGCATTAGAAATGGGTTTAGAAACAGTTGAATGACTTTGATAATCTCAGTACGATCTTAGTGAAATTGAATCTTTCAATAAAATCAAAGCAGTCATATACCCACAGTCCAAGTTAAGTGGCCTACCATCAAGCCTAAAAAAAGGAAAACAAAGAAAGAAAGAATTGTAATTTTATGATTGATGTGCTTAAGGATCCCATGAAATTACTTGATAAGCTGAGTTTTTATGTCCTATTAAAAGAGGAAGAACATTTTTGTTAACTCATATCCATGAACTATGATTTGCTACAGTACATGCTGGTTGGTCACAGGAGGAGGCTCAGTCTCATTCTGGAGAGCACTGGACTGGACTAAAATCTGTGTGGCACACCATGAGCCATCAATATTTGATCCATTTTCCTGGAAGAGAAAGACTATACATTTTAAATGCGTATATCTGCTAAAAGTGATTTTTGTCAATGTTTAAGCATACACTAGCATATAGATGGCCTCCAAGCTAAAAGACATGGGCTAAAATATAATTTGTATTCCATATTTTATTTTTCTAAAAATCCTAAGGGAATTATGCATGCATAAACCATGCTTTGATTTTGTATCTGTGCCTCCATCAAAATTTTGATGAAATCAAAATCTATGGAGTTTCAAAGAACACTTAATTGCATTGAAAACGAAAGAAAAACATTCAATAAAACTTTTTTTTATGGCAACTTTTTGTGTGTACCTTGTATATCTCCTGCTTTATCACTTTTGTTTACCACTTTTTCTTGAAGGGCAATACAGCTTAAAAACTTAAATCTAGCAATCCAAATGTGTTGCAAAAGTGCTGAGATAAAGCAAAGCACCAAAAGCAAAATTCAAATTCAAGTGGACAAAACCATATAAAACACATTTAAAAAATGAATAAGTAAACATTTGGTGGCAATCTTCCCTGTCTGATATGTGTGCACACTTTATATCTCCATTCAATCTGTTTAGAGTAGAAGTCACATCTATGTTTGAATGTGTCAGCTCTCTGTTTTCTTTCAATGTCCCAACCTGCCCTTCCCTAAACCTGGAAAGTTTTCCTTACACAATACGCTACAACAATGAAATAAACCGTTTCATTGTTAAAAAATACATTCAATATTGTTTTGAAGCCAGAAGGCTGTGAAAAAGACTTCATTATTTTCTCTTTAGGTGTTTAGTTGTGTACAACTATTACATCTTGAAAAGAGGATGTCTGTGGTGGTCCATGCAGAATGGGATTCATTGTTCTTGATTTACCATACAGGGTAAGTAATTGATTCAGTGCCAAATGCAGATTACACACCTGCAGTCTCCAAGCACAGGTTATGGTTTTGTGTGTGGCACAGGGGTATCAAGACACAGTGGATGAAAATGGGAATGCTAATTACATCACATGATGTGGGAGATCCGCAGAAAAGAAAAGCAGGGCTTCGTCTATTGGAAACAACAGAATGAGGCCCTTTCACGTAAATCAGACAGAATTGTCTCTGTTGTTTTTAGTTACACCAACTGTTTATCTGCCCTGAAGAAAGTCAATGGTATTCATGGATTCTTTGCTGGAAGTGTTTTGCAAAAGACTCAGTTTAATTAATTCAGCATTAATGAAAATGCTGATGCATTTGTATGCAAATGCATACATCTATATTTATACCTTCTTAATCTAAACCACACACACACACACACATTTAGATGCAAATATATATTTTGTATAAAATACATGCATTACTAACTCAGTTTTCCTTTCATTGAAACTACCATTTCAGAGTACTGTGTTTGATTTAAGCACTACATAATATATCTATATATAGAGAATAAACGTAAGGAAAACTATGGAGGACGCATGTAAATGATAATTAAAACAACATCATAAAAAAAATCTCGAGCTATAGTGTGTAATTTTACAGCACTAGCACCATTAAAATTATATTATATTATATTGATTATATTTTATTTTATTTATTATATTATATTATATTTTATTTTATTTTATTATATTCATTATATTATTTATGCACACACACAGACAGACTTAGGCTCTCAAGGTGTGAGGTATGAAATTAAATAATATTAAAATTTTTATCAAATAAACAGTCACTATAGTTACTAGTGTGCTAGTCAATTCAATTACGTTAGATTCGTCTCTACACGAGAGCAGCTTCTTACAATTTTTACTAATGTCTTTTCATCAGTGTAAAGTAAAAATAAATGCAGTTAAGTCTCTAACTACTCATTCTCATTTATGTCTCTTGCTGACCTAAAAGGCAAGCAAATATACAAAATATGTTCGCAATCAAACTGTTATGGTTAATTTCTCTATTTTGCTTACATATTCCACCAGGTTCTTCTCTTGAGAGCTGCTCTGGTCACCCTTGTGTGTAAAGGTGTCAGGAGGCAGACTTACAGCCTATCAATAATGTGGGATAACTGCGTATAACATGGATTTACAAGCTCTGCATCATTAAAGTTTTACAGCTGGTCAGAATATGTCTCCGTATGTCACTTCATTAATTCTGCAGTTCACTCAGAGGGCTTGGTCAGGGAAGGAAAATGCCATCAGAAGAGGGATGTTGGAAAGAGAAAAAAAAAGTGTTCAATATAGGCAACTTGCCCTGGTGTGATAAACATGCTCCATTTAAGAGCAGGTCCCCAAAGCCTTGGTCATTCTGACTACCCTCTTCACGCCAAACACGGTCAGTGATGGTTTTCTGAGAAAAAGTATGTATGGAGGTCAGAGGAGCATGGCTGCAAAGCCAAGCGAGTCATCACAAGCCAATATCACCACTTTTGGGATAGGCTAGGGTGAGTGGAAAAGGGCAGGAGATTGACAGGAAAAGAGAGTGATGCGCGGTTTAATAAAAACTGGACTCATCTGAACACCAATGAAAGACTTTCTGTCACTTACAATTGGAGCGATCAGAGCAAGACTTCTGGAGCAAGTAGAAAGTTTAGATTAAATTCATTTCACTGTCAGAGAACAACACGGAATGCAGTGTGGTCACTTTTAAACTTTCATAAAAAAGTACTGTAATGACATGGGAATGTACATATTCTAGATAGTCAGTGAGATGTCTAAACTACTAGTGTTTTTTTAAAAATGGTATTATTTTAAATGTACCATGCTGTTTAAGAACGCACTCATCTACATGTATGCAGTAGACCAAGAAAAGTGCAAAATAAAATAAAAATATGTAGACTTAATTCAAGAATGTGCAGAAAGGTAACAAAGATATTCAACAAATATGAATGCTAATTTTCTGTTTTAAATTGCATATTTTTGTTGTTAAAAGGAACAAAAATTCTGTGAATATTTAGAGAACAACTTCTCGGAGGGACAGCCCTGCTGGAAAAAAAACTGGTTAAAACAGTCTAAACTAATTCGACGGTCTTAGGCTGTTTACACTGGCACAAAAAAGATTTTTTACTCGATCAGAAGATCAGAATTTGTTGCACACGTAAACACAAAAATCCGCACAAGATCCATTTTTTTCCGCATACGTTCTGAGCCACTTTCATATGTGTTTTTTTTAATCAGATACATATCCAATGTCCGACATACCCTAAACTTGATATCCGATTCCCTTAATAATTCCAAGCCACCACAAGGAGAGGGCAACACATTTGTCCACAAAGATAATGTCTTTTAATGTCGTATTATGAAGCAGACGTGCCTGTATGCAATCGCACTAAAACTCAGCTTTAAATATAGAAATTGCGCACACACAGAAGCATTCAGGAGCATAGAAACCTGTGAATTTTATAAATGAAACAGTGTCACTACTGAAAGCTACATTATATTTCTCAACAATAAGGTGATAACTTCGCTGTTTTTGTAATTAAACTCATAGCTTCACTATTACATAGAGACGCTGTACAGACACAGGTAATGCACACTCACAATCTCTCTCTCTCATTAATTAATTCGAATTCATTCAAATATAATCTTACCGCACAATTTTACAGAATTCTATATCTAAACGTAGATCGGCTGGTCTAGATGCGTTCAGTCAGATTTTGCACTGCAAACATCCATGACAGCTTTTAACTTATCCATGCAAAAAAAAAAAAAAAAGGATCAGATCTGTGCATTAAGAATTGCAGTTTAAACCCAGCCTTAGTTGGCTTAACTGCACTTTTAAAGTACATTAGCTAAATAGATTGTAGCTAAAGCTAAAATTAAAGCAAAAAAGTATGGTAAATATTGTGCTTAGGTTCAGAATAAAATAAAGCTAGTCCGCTGCTCAGGTGGTCTTGTTATTTTACAAATCAGGAGACGAACGGTGTAGTACAACGTCAGCTGCTTTGTGAAGCTCAGTGGTGTTCCATCACTAGTTTCTAACCAGAGCACCAGAGAATGTCTCAGTCCTCCATTCATCCCCATAGCAACCGACCAATCAGCCAATTACCGGATGAGCTGAGGACTTACCCATTCATCACAAAGTTCTAACTATTCTAATGCATTCAAATGAGACCCAAAATACAACAAGCGAATATTCCAGGATTACATCGCAATTTATCTACTTCTGGAACTGTACCTGAAGTGGTATAAAAGCGGTTCAGATGATATGCAGCAGTTGATAAGGATGACTTGAGTCTCTGTGAGTATCAGGCAGGAGGGAGGTTAATGATGAATGAGCAATTACTCAAACATCTGCTGCCACCCTGTTTGTTTTCCTAGCACTGCCAAAAAAAATAAGATCCCAAAGGCGAATCCCTCCTCCCTCACCCACCCCGCTGCCACCAGCCCATCCCCATTTGGCTCAGTCCGGAGTCGCCCAGCTGCTCTACCTGCCTCTGGACAGTCCTATGGCGCCCTAGAACGAGGAAGGAGAGAACCTCAAGAGTGAACGTGGTGAACAGGTCTTTGGCTTAGCAGAGGTGCTTCATTACTGAAACACAATCGGAAGCAAGTGGCAGCCGTTCAACTAAAAGTGAAGAGCGAGGCAGAATCTGGAGTTCTTGCTAACACTAGAACGGATTGGATTTACTCCAAAGATCAGCTTGAATTGATCTACCTTATCTCCCTGTCTGATGTTCCGTTTAAACTGAGCTCCCGTTCCATCCCTGTGTTGAGCCGTGAGGCCTTGGGCTCTGTCTAATGCCATTGATTTCTCCTGTTCCAGGGTTTAAAAGTGCCATGGCCACTCAGACAGACTAGCAAAGGAACCACAGAACAGTAAGTGACTGCCTGTCAATGGTGATAGATTGTTAGGTCATGGAAAAATATTAAAATAATATTGTATGTTTTACATAACGTTTTATATATATATATATATATATATATATATATATATATATATAAAATTTGTAATATTTTTATATATTTTATTTATTTATATTTATATATCTGTTATACGCACACTATAGTTCACAGATAATTCATTGTTCATAATACGACTAATGTTATTTTTCTATAATTGTAAAAGTGCTTTAAAAGCATTGTTAATTGTTTGTTCATGACACCTATTGAACCTTACTGTACCTTACTGTACTGAATCAATTTAACCTTATTGTAAAATGTTACCATACAATTTATAAACAATAAATAATATCTAAAAATAATTTTAATTTTTAACATTACAATATTTTTCAATGACATAACAATAATCTAATTAAAAATACAATATGCCAATTAATTAACAGAATGAATTGCAACTAATTGCATAACTCAATATTTGCTAAGAAAAGCCACCACATGATAATTTAAAACACATTTTACATTTTTTTTTAAAGATATTTAACTGACATTGGCAAATTAAAAAAATAAAAATAATTTAAAAATGTACATAGAATAAGCCTCTTTTTTATAGGGGTTGAGCAAATTTCAAAGCAAACTGTTAGTAGTATTTAAGTAAATCCAAAGACACAAAGTCCCAAAGGTATCAGTGAATGTGTGAAGTGCCTTCATGTCTGGCTCTGTGCTAAGCATGTCTAAACTTCCTTTTCAGATTCTATATACTGCGATTGAAAAACCCTACTGCCACCCACCGGGTTCATTTCACAGTCCAATCAGATGTGCATTCAAGTTCCTCTATTTCACCATTGACCACCAACACCCCACCAACTGGGAGAAAGCCAGATATCTGCATGCATCTGTATGTGCATGGAAAGCACTTCCATCGAGCAGGTGGTAACAAGCAGGGAGAACCGAATCAAAAGAGACGGTGAATATCTTCACAAGCCTCTCACCAAGAGGTAATCAGCGAGCAGCTCCTTTCCCACATTCAGATGTATTTGTTGATACGCTAGAGAGTGCTTGAAATCAAGCTGTCTTAAGAGTCTCTCTAAAACTAGATCTGTCACTTCTTAAAAAGATAGGCACACTTAGGGATATTTTTGGAACATGGCGAACATGCTCCACTTACAGTGATTTTACACGGAACATGTAAAGACAAATGTGTTCACAACAAAAAATGATATTAATACAGAGGACTTACAAGAAAGTTTGTATATTGTGCTTCTCTTTTTTAATTCTAGTTGCGACAATAAGTAAACAATAAAATACAGTAACCAATAAGCACATTTACATATAATCGGGCTAGATCAGATTTCTGCATAGTCGTGCTACAGTCTTCATCTCTGTGTCCAAGTATACATGGCACAACAGCTAATCAAATATTTGAAGGAATAAATACAGTCAACTGTTTTTTTAGAGCATGCGCATAATACCAAGACCAACTATAATGTGTTAAAAATGTATACAAAGTCGCATTATCTCTGTCCCATTAGTCCGACAGTATGATTTCAGTCAGACTACAGCATTTACAGGACATTACATTTACATAAGTGAGGTTAAGTGAGCTTGTGTTTAGTGCCATTTTGATTGTAACTGACGGTTCTGCTGTTCTCTTTGCGATTTTGATATTGCTCCACTTTTAAATGGTGTATTTTATAACATGAAGACTAGAGAAGGGAGAACATAACCAGAAGCAGCAGATTGCAGAGTTTGCCCTGAAACAGACCTCCTAAGTGTCACTTAAGCTACCACTGGCCAACAGATCTGGGTGGAATACTCACAGCTTTCCCTGAAGAGTGAGAGTACATGAAAGGCAATAAACATCTGGACATAGCTAGGGGATTGACTCTTGCACTAGAACATGCTTGGGTTATTTTAGCATTTTATTAGCAATCCTAGTCTTGACAAAAAGGAAAACATTTTTTCCCCTTGTAAGAGTCTGGTGCTCAGCGCAGCGTATTCTGGCTAAGATCTGCCCGGTAAGACAGAAAACAAACCACCTGACAAAAATGTCAAGCAACCAATCATAGAGTCATGTGAAATTGACTATACTGGCATTAAAAATGTATTAAAATACTGGCATGACTTGTCTCTTTAAGAAAAACACTAAAAAGAAAAACACTAAAAAACAGCAGAAAATGTGTGCAGGATTTGAGATCAATTTTCTACCACAGTTGAGCACAAAAGACTCTCTATTTGTAATAAAACCTGTGGACGAATAAATTTGTGCCCAATATAAATACCTGAAGAACTCCATGAAGGAAAATCCATAGCCATGCTGTTCAGCAATCCCAGCACACACTACATTTGCAGATGCTCCAATCAGTGTCCCATTTCCTTTCATAGAAAGAGAAGGAAAAAGTGAATGACTATCTTGGATAACTCTGAATAAACAGACATCCATTTATATTTAATGAAAAAAAAGAAGTTTGCCTAGTGAATTTTTCCATATACGTATACTCTATCCAATCACTCGAGTCTGCCTTGAGAGAGAGATCTGAGAATTTGTAAATGTTTAAATAGCACTACATGTCCTCTACAAACACAGCACTGCACAAACATGGATCTTTATAAATGAATATAACAATTGATTTGGTGCCAATGTGCACAGCAGATTTTGTTATGCTGATTGCAATTTAAAGTTGTCCACTGTGCAATCACTCCTGTTAAAGTATCAGCCATGAAATGACCTTCAGTGCTAAATTGCAGAGGTGATTTAGCAAGTGTTTTTTTTTTTTTTTGTGTAGTACCTCCTTTGATAATGCATGGCACGAAGAGGGACTTTTGTCCCAACTCAAATCACAGGCATGATAGCTTTCTGATGAAGGACAGAGGTCATCAATTCATCAATGGCATGTCTAGAAAAATTTACTCTGGAGCGTCTAGACGTGTTCTTCAATTTATTGTCCCGCCTCCGATCCAAGTGGCTTCATCAGTTGTAGTACGGTGGAGATTCACAGACATTTAATCCCACGCCTCAATCTTGCAAAACTGGGATGAAACTGCCAGTGTGATGTGCATTTAGCATGTTCTGTTTTAGATTTGGTCATTTACAATCCTCTATCATTCAAATGCCTTTTCTATTTTGTCTTGGATTGTAAGTGAAGAAAGTCCATTATAAAAATATAAATATGATAATCTAAAGAGAGTTTGAAAATCTTAATTGCATGATAATTAATTATATAAATATATATTTTACACAAATTACAACTGTGGTGTAAGACAAAAAAAAGACAACAAAAAAAGAAGGTAAATACACTATATTGGCAAAAGTTTTGGGATACCTGCCTTTACAGGCACATGAACGTTAATGATATCCCATTCTTAATCCGTAGGGTTTAATATGGAGTTGGCCCACCCTTTGCAGCTATAACATCTTCAACTCTTCTGGGAAGGGTTTCCACAAGATTTAGGAGTGTGTTTATGGGAATTTTTGACCATTCATCTAGAAGTGCATTTGTGAGGTCAGGCACTGATGTTGGACGAGAAGGCCTGGATCGCAGTCTCCATTATAATTCATCCCAAAGGTGTTCTATCGAGTTGAGGTCTCTGTGCAGGCCAGTCAAGTTCCTCCATACCAAACTCGCTCATCCATGTCTTTATGGACATAACCCCAAACTGTTCCCACAAAGTTGGGAGCATGAAATTGTCCAAAATGTCTTGGTATGCTGAAGCATTAAGCGTTCCTTTCACTGGAACTAAGGGGCCAAGCCCAACCCCTAAAAAAAAAACCCCACACCGTAGTCCTCCCTCCACCAAACTTTACACTTGGCACAATGCAGTCAGGCAAGTACCGTTCTCCTGGCAACAGCCAAACCCAGACTCGTCCATCGGATTGCCAGACAGAGAAGCGTGATTCGTCACTCCAGAGAACACGTCTCCACTGCTTCCAGTGGCGGCGTGCTTTACACCACTGCATCCAACGCTTTGCATTGCACTTGGTGATGTAAGGCATGAATGAAGCTGCTCGGCCATGGAAACCCATTCCATGAAGCTCTCTACGCACTGTTCTTGAGCTACTCTGAAGGCCACACGAAGTTTGGAGGTCTGTAGCTATTGACTCTGCAGAAAGTTGGCAACTTCTGTGCACTGTGAGCCTCAGCATGCGCTGGCCCCGCTCTGTGATTTTACGTAGTCTACCATTTCGTGGCTGAGTTGCTGTTGTTCCCAATTGCTTCCACTTTGTTATAATACCACTAACAGTTGTTATACCTGTGGCCATGGAAGTGATTGGAACACCTGAATTCAATGATTTGGAAGGGTGTCCCAATACGTTTGGCAGTATAGTGTATGAAGGATCTTGATTCCTTCACAAA
Source organism: Coreius guichenoti (assembly GCA_039654105.1). Lineage (NCBI taxonomy): Eukaryota > Metazoa > Chordata > Actinopteri > Cypriniformes > Gobionidae > Coreius > Coreius guichenoti. The sequence continues at coordinate 29,564,822 of CM077180.1, read as the reverse complement.
AGTATTGCCAACACCACATTTTCAGTTTAATTCCTAAATGTCTTGTAGGGGTTGAAGTTTCTAAATGTAGTTTACAGCTATCAGTTCATCATTTGCTAAAGGACATATTTCCTAAAGTGTGTTGTTTGGCCTTAGAATGGTCTTGATATGAAATGTTCACATTTCAAAAGGTGTCCACGTGACAACAAAACCAGAAGCCTGCCTTAGCATTTCATGGATCGATACTAGAGCTAACACATGTCCTGTGATTAGGCTGTAGTACTGCCACATCTCTCTCCGTGTCCTTAGAGCCAAACAGGCAATGAGGCATTTTCAGATTGCCTTGTAAGCACACTACATTTGTAAATGTAGAGAAATCTATTGTGCTCTGTTGTGCTTTGAAAGCGAGGGGCATTGAAAAATTACAGCTTATTAGGGATGACACGATGTAATAAAATAAGACCTGTTTTCTGATTCGAAAGTTTGAATTACTAGCATAAAATAGTACGGTATATATCACAGAAACATTTAGGCGAAGTAATTACTTCTTTGCCTATAGGAGGTGGCTTGCAATTCAAATAAAATGCTACAAAGGATGTCTTTTAAAGGCAGTGTGAATTTCAGTTCCACTGGAACCAAACAGGTTGCTGCAATGGTATGTTTGTTTTAAAACACACTTATATAATATATAATACAGAAAAATTAACAAAATTAACTGACCTCCAAGGCAAGCTCCCATAGCCAATGCAAAAATGAGAGGTTTGACTGGCAAGTTGACATCGACATCTTGACTGAGGTTTATAAGCACAGGAATCTATAGGGGGAAAAAAAATAAATGAGATGGATGGATGGACGGATGGACGGACGGACAGCAGGCATGCATAACCTGATCATAATTCTCATAGGCAATGTACATGAAGAATGAACAATTAAGCAATGCTCATTACAAACAGCCATCTGTCAAGAACTAAGCATTGTGAATGTCAGGGTCATGAAGAGTGTTATATTCAATAATTTTGACAGCCGTTCAACCTATTAGTAGATTGAGTCATATTCTACTACTGCACAAGTCAACAACAAGAAAATCAATAGAGGATGACATTACATTTCTTTTCCATTTTCCTCTCTTTTTGCACAGACACACAGCTCGAAAAAACTGCAAATGAAAACCTCATGAAACAGCATGTATGAACCAAGCTTCACCGCATTGGCCCAGGCATGAAATCTACACAGATATAAACAAGACAAAAACACCTATGGCTCCACAATGGCAATAGCCATCAGTACTTAGCATGAGCATATAATGGTGAGAAGCAGAGAATGCATCCCTGTGGTGACAACCAGAAGCACACATGCCTGCATCCATTTCTTAAGCATTCGATCTACCAGTGTAGCTTAATTTAACGATTGCATATTTACAGAATATGCCTTCTGCTCCAAGGATTTCGGTGTGTAGCCACTTGTCTGCTACACGCTGGCCTCCCAGCTAACAGCGGCTTCAGCTGCAATCGACTTGAATAAATTACACAGCACAACTGTGATTACATTTTCTACTACATTTGCCATCCGGTTCATTCAGCTGTGGCATCGCCACCGGAGCCAAAGCAACCATACACTTGTGCTGACAAGAAAATAGCAGTTTTATGTTTGCAGTGGAGCGCAAATAGCAAATTTTAATCTGTGTGGAAAATCCTAACTTGACACAGGTGGCATAGAAACATTTTCACAGATCTCAAACATGATCTCTGTAATCATAACTCATATTAGTCTATTTATTATACATAATACAAATGTTTGTTAATTAATGTGGATTAAACTTTCATTAAGTTGTCTACACATTAACAATTTTTTTAGGGGACATTTCTTCTTTTTTATGAATAAGTTTTATCTAAGGGATAATGTACAGCCAGCCAGTTTTAAATAAAAAATAACCCCAAACCGAACAATCACAACCATGAGGATAGGCGCCTTATATCACCTTGAAAAGGTTTTTTTTTTTTTTTTTTTTTGGCAATAACTGACTCCAGAAGCAAATAAATGAAAAATATATTTATCATATATTGATATATACACTACCATTCAATAATGGCACCGCAATTTGTACAAAGTGCAAATAGCAACAGATGCTATTTACACTAAGTGAAAATAGCTGTATTTTCTTTGCAATAGGCTAAGTGTAAATAGTAGTTAGATGCTATTTATACTTATAAATAGTGGTGGATATTATTTGCACCTCAGTGTTGTTGTACATTAAACGGTATGCAATAATAACAGTGTAAATGATTATATTTATTAAAATTATTAAATTGATGCCGCTTTATTGGGACCAACCCATCCCTATACCAACCCATAACCGACAAACACTATTATTATTAAACACACGTTAGACATTTTATTTCCACTTTTCAAATATTTTCTTCATTTTTATTGAAAATAAATGCCTTTCTGGACTGATATGTGATGGGAAAAGGGAGTAGAGCGAGTTCGGCAAAAGGCGGATTCAAACTTGGGTCGATTTGCATCAAAACTTTCTGCCATTTGCCTTACACCTACACTATTTCTACTGTTGACAATCCAGCATCTTCCGAAATTTTGTCTGGCCCAACCAGATGTAAGTGGCCAGAGTTAGTGTAAATAGCCTCTGCAAACAAGGTGGGATATTTGTACTTAGTGTAAATAGACACTGCTCGCAATAATTTGTTGTCATTTTTAATAATGAAATATGAAATTATTTTTTAACTTAAGAAAATAAGAGACTGGAGCAATAAAAGAGACTTGGAGAAGATTAGTGATGAGGGACAACAGTAAAATTTACAAAATAAAAATTGTTTAAATTATTTCGCATAATGACCAAAGATATATTTAATTGTATACAGTATATAATTAACTGTCATCAGTCAGATTCAGATTGAGTCAGATATGCTGGTTCTCCCCAGGAGGTTCTTTTGGGATTGCTTGTATATCTATCGCATGATCGCCACTGAGGGGTCCTGAAAATATAACATCAACTGTGGTTTAAAGGTCTACTACAAAGACAGGACCTATGGTCATACAGGTTAAGAACGGTCAGTGATGTTCATGTTATATGATCACATTCATCAAATCCCACAAGCACTTTGATACTTGTTGCAATTAAAGAAGAATCCTTGGCAAGTCACCCAACAAATGGCCAGGGACACAAAAGGAGATCTACAAACATGGTGAGAGAGAGAAGAGGGACATGACTGTGGCTATGTATATGTCATATATAATCCCTTACAGATGAGTCCAGGGACAGAAGTAAACAGCTTCTAGACATTGTATTGATCTTCAGATCAGATGTTCAATGCTCCATGTGGATGTCAGTGATTGTGTCACGTTTAAAAACGTACAGAATACTTAACTAGAACACATTGTGTCTGATACATAGACCTAGACATGACAAGCACATGAAGGCCAATTTAAAATTGCTTTATGCATGGTGTGATATGGAGTCAATATAATGCAATTTAAAATTCTGACCACAGAAATACACAGAAATTTGCTGTTTAGACCAGCATGAATTTCCAAGCCCGTATATTCTGGTTAGTGCTGGTTTCCTGCATAAAATGGTCTTCAATCATAATAAAGCTGATTGACCAAATAAGACCCCTAACCCTAACCCAAAAAGTAATGAGTAATGACACGTTCACTCAAAAATGAAAATTCTGTCATTAATTACTCACCCTCATGTCGTTCCAAACCTGTAAGACTTTCGTTCATCTTCGGAACACAAATGAAGATCTTTGTGATGAAATCTGAGAGATTTCTGTCTCTCCACTGACAGCTACGCAACTGACACTTTGAAGCTTCAAAAAGTTCATAAAGAGATCATAAAAACGAATCCATATAAATTGAACGGTTTAGTCCAAAATTTTCAGAAGAGACACAATCGGTTTATACAATGAACAGATTGAATTTAGGCTTTTATTCACATATAAACATTCATCAACTCACACATCAGTTATGGTAAACGGAAGCTCAAGCATGTTTGCTTGACGTGCGAGAACAAATGAGGATTATTCTCGTGTGTTACGCATCAGGTTTGAGCTTCCACAAGAACCAATGAGGTTTGTTATCATGCGTCAAGCATGTTCAGTTGAGCTTCTGTTTATGTTCGCTGATCAATGTTTATATGTGAATAAAAGCCTAAATTCAATCTGTTGAGTCTCTTCAAAAAAATTTGACTAAACCGCTCAATTTATATGGATTAGTTTTACGATCTCCTTATGAACTTTTTGAAGCGTCAAAGTGTCAGTTGCGTAGCTGTCTATGGAGGGAAAGCTCTCAGATTTCATCAAAAAGATCTTCATTTGTGTTCCGAAGATGAACGAAAGTATACGAGTTTGGAATGTCATGAGGGTTAGTAATTCAGACTTTTGGGTAAACTATTTATGAGGTCTGGTTGGGACACCAACATACAGCATTCATACCTCTTTTCAAGAGGGCAGTTCAAAATAACTGAATGTATGCTGATTTTTGTTGCTGGAGGAGTCGAAAACAGGCACATTCTGTGCTCAACAGAAGTGAAGTGTGTGTCTAACTGCATGGCCTTTTTACATTCAGATTGTTAGAGGGCAATGCTGAGAAGTCTTTTCTGTATTTATACAGTGACAAGTCCTGCAAAATCAATGCGATCCATTACCACCACAGGTGTATGCTGAGCTCAAGCCCATTTCACCCTGCTTATCTCTCCTTTTTTGGCAAAGTGAGAGAAAGAGGCAGACAGTGAGAAAAAGAATGAGCCAAAATAAGAGAGCGGCAGGTCAACCGGTGATCAACTAGTCCAACAACCGACTAGTCAAACAGATTAAGATCTTTATGTAACGCTCCCTAAGAAACATATATAATCAGGGTCAGATTAACTGGCTAAATCAACTAGTCATTCAGGCAACCTAACAACTAGTTATAAAACTTTTTAGTTTTGCACATCCCTACTACACACTAGAGGCGAAAATGCAAGTAAGAAAAGAGGGCAAAATAGACAGATCAAATGAAACGTGTGGAAAACGCTGGAGAAGAAGGAAATGAAAAGGCTTTTGAAATGCTAAGTGATTTCTGGAGTGACTTGTCTCTTCATCTGCCCTGCATTCTTCCCTTCTGCTCATTTGGCAGTGAGCGATTGGCAGCACAGCTCTGTCTGTTTGGTGGCATGTTCATCATATCAGCTCACAGCACGTGTTCCTTCATGATACACATGATTCATGCGCTGCTCTGATAGCACATCATCACTCACTACTGTTTCTCACACGTATAGAGGATAAGATGCACTACTTTCACCTATTTGTCAACAGAACGTGGGCAGTTGACACGACATGTCAAGCAGTGATGGCAGTGTCCTGCAGTGTGACATACTCAAACTATTTGAAAAAACATATTTCTAATTAATTTAAAAACATACAACAGCTCCTGTCTTCTACATTGGCCAAATATTGTTAAAAAAGTACTGGAATGTTGCACACTTTACTTTGTTTGCAGGGTTTAAATTGAAAGAACTGTAAAATCTGGTGGTCTAGGCAAGATATGACAAGTTAAGTAAGGGATAACATACATGAATCTAGTCATTATCATTACATAAATTCATCCAAGACCCTCCTGGTTCACGGGTCTGATCATCCAGTCTTATTTTCTGATAATGATCAGATGACTGTACATTGCACCTTACACACAATTTCTTGTTTACAAAACTGTATAAAAGACTTTGTCTTGGCCAGGGGTCCTCAATTAGCAGACCGCGGTCTGGTTCCGGACCCTGGCTTGGTTCCAACTGGACTGTGAGGCATACAATGGAAGCACAATTTTACTGTTTAAAGTGAGCAGCACATCAAAACAATGGAGCAGTACACACCACAAACGCTCAGGGTCGTTTATGATAATGATCTTTTAGTTATATCCTCTAATATTTTTATCTAGAGCTAAATGAACTTCATTCAAGCCCTTCCCGTTCTGTGCGCATTGCTTCTCTCTCCCGCTCAAGATGCTAAAGCGCCACATTAAGAGCTGCAGATGACGCGGTTATTTTAACAACAGTAGCAAAAACGCAGTGAACAGCAAAATAGATCGATACTTTTGCTAAAACACTGCAGAAAATAAGAATGCAGCAAATACAATTGTTTTTTATCTGTCATACATATATGACTAAACAGGTTTTTTTGATAAGCCGTTTTTTTATCCACATTTAGCATTATTAATCAGCATGTTGAGAGCATTTCATAATAAACAATGTTATACACTCACCTAAAGGATTATTAGGAACACCTGTTCAATTTCTCATTAACGCAATTATCTAATCAACCAATCACATGGCAGTTGCTTCAATGCATTTAGGGGTGTGGTCCTGGTCAAGACAATCTCCTGAACTCCAAACTGAATGTCAGAATGGGAAAGAAAGGTGATTTAAGCAATTTTGAGCGTGGCATGGTTGTTGGTGCCAGACGGGCCGGTCTGAGTATTTCACAATCTGCTCAGTTACTGGGATTTTTACGCACAACCATTTCTAGAGTTTACAAAGAATGGTGTGAAAAGGGAAAAACATCCAGTATGCGGCAGTCCTGTGGGCAAAAATGCCTTGTTGAAGCTAGAGGTCAGAGGAGAATGGGCCGACTGATTCAAGCTGATAGAAGAGCAACTTTGAAATAACCACTCGTTACATCCGAGGTATGCAGCAAAGCATTTGTGAAGCCACAACACGCACAACCTTGAGGCGGATGGGCTACAACAGCAGAAGACCCCACCGGGTACCACTCATCTCCACTACAAATAGGAAAAAGAGGCTACAATTTGCACGAGCTCACCAAAATTGGACAGTTGAAGACTGGAAAAATGTTGCCTGGTCTGATGAATCTCGATTTCTGTTGAGACATTCAGATGGTAGAGTCAGAATTTGGCGTAAACAGAATGAGAACATGGATCCATCATGCCTTGTTACCACTGTGCAGGCTGGTGGTGGTGGTGTAATGGTGTGGGGGATGTTTTCTTGGCACACTTTAGGCCCCTTAGTGCCAATTGGGCATCGTTTAAATGCCACGGCCTACCTGAGCATTGTTTCTGACCATGTCCATCCCTTTATGACCACCATGTACCCATCCTCTGATGGCTACTTCCAGCAGGATAATGCACCATGTCACAAAGCTTGAATCATTTCAAATTGGTTTCTTGAACATGACAATGAGTTCACTGTACTAAAATGGCCCCCACAGTCACCAGATCTCAACCCAATAGAGCATCTTTGGGATGTGGTGGAACGGGAGCTTCGTGCCCTAGATGTGCATCCCACAAATCTCCATCAACTGCAAGATGCTATCCTATCAATATGGGCCAACATTTCTAAAGAATGCTTTCAGCACCTTGTTGAATCAATGCCACGTAGAATTAAGGCAGTTCTGAAGGCGAAAGGGGGTCAAACACAGTATTAGTATGGTGTTCCTAATAATCCTTTAGGTGAGTGTAATTGGGAAAATTATTTGTTGATGGCAAGGAAAACTAAAACTGAAATTACTAGTTAACTTTGTTTTCTGCTCATGATGAGAGCATTTTGAATATTATGTATGTTGTTTGTTTTTAGTAGATACTTATTTTAAACAAAATATAAAAATGTTCCAGACTTCAAAGAGGAAAACCCTGAACTCCCATACAGTACCTTTCATCAGTCACATGGCTTTCTGCTATACATGGGTATCTAAATGTAAAAATTATAATAGCCTGAGTAAAACATATTATCTTACCTTTTAATAATCTTATGCAATTAATTCTCAGACAGCACCGCTATAGCTCTCGGGACCCAATATCCTCATCTTTGATGACTATTTAGGATTTTTTTTTTTCTTTTACAAAGTGCTACTGCTGCCAAGATGGAAATGTATAACTATTCCAAAAAAGTATTGTCCAGACCTCCACTGGGAAGAAAATATAGAGGCCGGACCTCTTGGAATTTTAATTGAATACCTCTGGTCTAGGCCTATTGCAGGAAACTGCAAAAACAAGATTGAAAAAAGGTGAAATTAAAATAAAATGGTGAGCAATTTCACTATCTAATAATATAAACTGTCCCTTATAATTTAATTAAATATAATTTTAACTGCATCAACAACAGCAAAAGTCAATTGTCAGTCCGTCAACTGAAGGCACATCGCTTCAACGGGTGCTCCACGTGTATGTATACAATACTGCTCAAAAGTTTGGGATCAGTACGATTTTTTTTCGAAGAAATTAAAACATTTTATTCAGCAGGATGCATTAAATTGATCCAAGCATTTTGTCCTTTTAAACTACTAACTATTAATCAAAGAATTAAAAATGTTTAACAAAATGGAAATGGAAAAAAATATATCACAGTATTCACAAAAATATTAAGCAAATATTTTCAAAATTGATAATAATAATAAGAAATGTTACTTGAGCATCAAATCAACATATAATAATTATTTCTGAAAGACTGTGTGACACTGAAGACTGGAGTAATGATGCTGAAAATTTAGCTTTGCCATCACAGGGAATAAATTACATTTTAAAATATATTAAAATATTAAAAAAAATATTTTAAATGGTAAATATATTTTCTACTGCATTTTTGATCAAATAAATGCAGCCTGGGTGAACAAAAGAAACTTCTTTCAAAAACATTTAAAAATATTACCTTTTTAATCTGACTTTTGAATGGTAGTAAAATTCAATGAAGTTTAAAATATTAAAATAATAAAATTGATTATTACCTTTAAAAAAACCTAAAGAAAAAGTTGAATATAATGAAGAGCTATTTTTGTTTTACCAAATCTTTGTGTTTGTGTGCAAATAATTGACTGAGTCTGTGCGTTCCTTACCATAGTGGCAGTGAAGGGAATGTTGTCTATAAGAGAGGAGGCCAGCGCTGAGACCCACATGACCAAAATGATGGCGATGGCCAACCGCTCATCCTCTGGCACTGCCTGGTAGAGAAGATAACAATAAAATATGTCACAATGAAACGCACACACACACAAGCCCTGTCTTTCTGTCAGTCTCAAGGTCCGTAGATGCCAACACAAAGGTGGGAGGCTTTGCAGACAATGTGTTCATGACACAGTCACGTTGAATTCATTATTTCACGGTCTGTTGCTTTCATAAACACCACACATGTACACAAGCAGACATAAACACACACTTTCTCACCATATGCCTGTTTTTCATCCTGAAAGCGTATGGGAAAACACACTGTAGCTTTTTATATGCATGTACGAATGCTGTTTATTAGAACATGGTTTTATTTCAGTTGTTTCCCCACTGTTCTTCTCCTTGGTTGTTTATCTACTGTACATGGTCAGATTTTAGGGGGTTCTGGTGCTGATGATTGGATTGAATGCATCAGAGCTCCACAGCAGCACCTGTCATGAATAATTACTGTGATTGTAAAAGGCCCGCACACCAAACACAAGCTGACGGGTCTATCAGAGTGTGATCGCCAGCCACGCAAAGCTGGACACTTCCATGCCTGTGGAAATCTCTCTATTTATGGCTCACACAGCCTTACTACTGGATCAAAGATAATCATTTCAGCCAGCCACATTATTTAATGAGGTTCATTTGGCCGGTTTACAGTGTTTTTTTATGTGTGGAAACACATGCACTTAGAATTATGTTCTACGAATGAAAAAGTTATAGAGTACAACAGTGCCTGCCCACTTTTTCAGGGGCCTTGAATTCGGAAGTATTTTATTCCTATTCATTCCTTTCTGTTCATCACATCATTACAAACTTTAATTTGAAGCGAAAAAAATGTATTTGAAATTCAGACAAAAAACAAAGGTACAAGACTGTGTACTTAACATCTTTAATGAGGGAAAGAAATAAAAATCCTTCAAGCATTGCAAAAGAAACAATTTTTAAACAATGGAGAAGTATAAAACTATTTATTTAAAGATATTGATATTTTATGTTCTTTGTGAAATATGTACATATACACACAAATACATAAGAGAGTAGGAAGACAGAATCTATTATGTAATTTGCAGTGCTTCATGGAAGTGGGCAGATAACAGAAAATTCTTTTGTTGCAATTTGCTTGTTGTGATTCTCTGATTGGTGGAGATTTCTTTACAGAATCATGGGTAATGTAGTTTCTCACCAGGACCCCCACTGTTAAAAATGATAATTTAAAAAAATAAGTTGAAGTAATACGGGATGACGGATATTTACTATCGATTAACAACCTTGTACTGTTGCTCAAAGTGTGGGTCTTTAATGTTTATAAGTTATCGGTAAAAATTAATTCCCCTATTGGAAACAGAATTTTACTTCCAGAACCCAACTTTTGCGCCCCATAATAGGCTAAGCTGCTGCATAACATATAGACCTTGTTTATACAGTAGCTGGTATTAACATCTTGAGTGATCTGCTCAAAAGTGGACAATGCTAAATACAGGTATAAACGGCATCCAATGCTTTGTAATGTGATCAGATTGCATTTGTAAATGCTAGTCCTTCCGTGTTCCAGACAACAGTGAAGGGCCATCTAAATAAAAAGGTAATTGTAACTTTGTTTCACGTAATATCTCTTTATATATCAAAATGTGATTTTATATCTCATGAAGTGTGAATATACAGTATCTTACAAGTGCAGCTTTGTTTCTCATGCTAACTTTTATCTCACAATTGTGAGTTTACATCTCACAAGTTATAAAGTCAGAACTGCGAGATATAAAGTCAGAATAACAAGCAATTCTGACTTTATATCACGCAATTCAATTCTGACTTTATATCACGCAATTCTGAGTTTATATCTCGCAATTCTGACTTTATATCACGCAATTCTGACTTTATATCTCGCAATTCTGACTTTATATCACGTAATTCTGACTTTATATCTCGCAATTCTGACTTTATATCTCGCAATTCTGACTTTATATCACGCAATTCTGACTTTATATCACGCAATTCTGACTTTATATCACGCAATTCTGACTTTATATCTCGCAATTCTGACTTTATATCTCGCAATTCTGACTTTATATCTCGCAATTCTGACTTTATATCATGTAATTCTGACTTTATATCTCGCAATTCTGACTTTACATCACGCAATCTGACTTTATATCACGCAATTCTGACTTTATATCTCGCAATTCTGACTTTATATCACGCAATTCTGACTTTATATCTCGCAATTCTGACTTTATATCACGCAATTCTGACTATCTCGCAACTCTGACTTTATAACAACTCGCAATTCTGACTTTATATCACGCAATTCTGACTTTATATCACGCAATTCTGACTTTATATCTCGCAATTCTGAGTTTATATCTTGCAATTCTGACTTTATATCTCGCAATTCTGACTTTATATCTCGCAATTCTGACTTTATATCTCGCAATTCTGACTTTATATCACGCAATCTGACTTTATATCACGCAATTCTGACTTTATATCTCGCAATTCTGACTTTACATCACGCAATCTGACTTTATATCACGCAATTCTGACTTTATATCTCGCAATTCTGACTTTATAACAACTCACAATTCTGACTTTATAACAACTCGCAATTCTGACTTTATATCTCGCAATTCTGACTTTATAACATGCAATTCTGACTTTATAACATGCAATTCTGACTTTATATCACGCAATTCTGACTTTATATCACGCAATTCTGACTTTATATCTCACAATTCTGATTTTATAACTCACAATTCTGACTTTGTATCACGCAATTCTGACTTTGTATCACGCAATTCTGACTTTATATCACGCAATTCTGACTTTATATCACGCAATTCTGACTTTATATCACGCAATTCTGACTTTATATCTCGCAATTCTGACTATATAACATGCAATTCTGACTTTATAACATGCAATTCTGACTTTTGTCTTGTAATTGCGAGTTTATATCACGCAATTCTGACTTTATATCACGCAATTCTGACTTTATATCTCGCAATTCTGACTATATAACATGCAATTCTGACTATATAACATGCAATTCTGACTTTATATCATGTAATTCTGACTTTATATCTCGCAATTCTGACTTTACATCACGCAATCTGACTTTATATCACGCAATTCTGACTTTATATCTCGCAATTCTGACTTTATATCACGCAATTCTGACTTTATATCTCGCAATTCTGACTTTATATCACGCAATTCTGACTATCTCGCAACTCTGACTTTATAACAACTCGCAATTCTGACTTTATATCACGCAATTCTGACTTTATATCACGCAATTCTGACTTTATATCTCGCAATTCTGAGTTTATATCTTGCAATTCTGACTTTATATCTCGCAATTCTGACTTTATATCTCGCAATTCTGACTTTATATCTCGCAATTCTGACTTTATATCACGCAATCTGACTTTATATCACGCAATTCTGACTTTATATCTCGCAATTCTGACTTTACATCACGCAATCTGACTTTATATCACGCAATTCTGACTTTATATCTCGCAATTCTGACTTTATAACAACTCACAATTCTGACTTTATAACAACTCGCAATTCTGACTTTATATCTCGCAATTCTGACTTTATAACATGCAATTCTGACTTTATAACATGCAATTCTGACTTTATATCACGCAATTCTGACTTTATATCACGCAATTCTGACTTTATATCTCACAATTCTGATTTTATAACTCACAATTCTGACTTTGTATCACGCAATTCTGACTTTGTATCACGCAATTCTGACTTTATATCACGCAATTCTGACTTTATATCTCGCAATTCTGACTATATAACATGCAATTCTGACTTTATAACATGCAATTCTGACTTTTGTCTTGTAATTGCGAGTTTATATCACGCAATTCTGACTTAATATCACGCAATTCTGACTTTATATCATGCAATTCTGACTTTATATCATGCAATTACGTGTTATAAAGTGAGAAAAAAGTCAGAATTGCGAGATAAACTCGCAATTGCAACTTTATATCACACAATTCTGACTTTATAACTCGCAAGTGCGACTTTATAACTTGCACTTTTGTGAGAAAAAAAGGTCACAGGAGACACATTTGAGACATATTACTTCCAACATGTAAACATGTGTCACCTCCCCACTTGTGATCGTATCACCCAAGATTTTATTTACATTTTTTGGATAGGTTTTGTGTTGATTTGCATAACTTATTTAGTGAGTTGAGCACCAAAGAAACACAGACTGCAAAATTATTAGTGAAATCCCCCCCAAAGACTGTAGAAAATATTTCTGGAGAAAATACTTACTTTTATCAACACTGCTGTCTGCTCCCCGATGTAGTCGATGAGCTGCAGCTGGGCTAAGGCCTTAAAACACATCAAAGAGAAAATCAAGCCATAGACCAGAAATCAAAACAACAGACATTTAACCTGACAGTCCTGATTTTCCATCTTTTAAACAATGGAAGTGGAATATCAAAATTAATCTATTTTTGTCTCGCTGCTTGCGGTGTACACTGGTATAAATGATTGTGAATGTTGGCTCTGCTGTAGAGGGCAAACAGTTTATCTTGGAGAAGCATTAAGCTCCCCACTAAGCCCAAGGGGTGGTCTTCCCTGTGTGAATACTGTCTTCCTTACAAAACAAAGGATTAAAACAACACAAACAGCAAACCCAGCATTTATGCTGCTGACATGCTAACTTTTCCCTTACTTAGACTTCCAATCTCTAAGTCACCCTCTTTCTCTCTCTTTATTTCAGAATGTAATAGATAAAAATAAACATAAAAAAAACACTAATATATACACTATTAAATATTTCTTAAATCTTTCATGCCAATGCACTTTAAATATTTTGTCTTTTCTAACAATGCACTTTTTCCCCTTTAGGCTTAGGCTCAGGTTTGTAAAAAACAAACAAAAAATAGATCAAATTTAGAAAAAAGAAAAATATATTTAATAAAAAAGATTAATTAAAAACTAGATTACATTTAAAAGAAAAAAAAAAAATTCTTACAATTGTGCAAATTTAGAGTTGACACAAATCTAAATATGTGTAAATATATTATTGTTTTTTGCAATTAAATCCTATGATTGACTGATTGATTGATTGATTCAACGCACATTTGATATGAACATGACAAGCTCAGAACAAGCATCCAAAACACAACATGGGCCGGCGTCCAACTAAACTGCTCTTTTCAGCCTTGTAAACAATGACTAGACATCACTGTGATGTAATACATGACAGAACATTTAGATATGTGGACGTTTGTGTTTTTAAGCATGTCTGTGTGCAGTTTGTGAGCATTACCATACCTCCATAAGCACAAACAAAGCAGCAAAGAACAACAGGGTGGCCCATTCCACCCTGTGGAGTATGATCTCGAAGTCCTGAATGTCAGCCAGCACCAGTAACCACAGAGCACCCAAGATAGCGATCCAACCTGAGGGACAAAACAGTACATCAAGCCAAGATCACTGGGGAAAAAACAGAGAACACTGTGAACACAAATGCAATTTTATTTCCTGTTGTTGCACGTAAAGGTTTTAAAATAATGGAATCCTGGAAAACAGCCGACCGGTAGTTAATGCAATGCATCAATCATATGTTATGCCTCAATCTATCTTGCCTTCCCATGACCACAAACCACATTCTCATCAGCCGACCACAGTGGTCCTAAATCTGGTATTCCACTCACACAAAACCTCAGTCAGCGGGAGAGAGACCAAACAGCGGCATTCAATTAGAAACACAGTCCAGCCACCCCACAAACAGACTCATAAACGCTCTGCACATCGATACACTGACACCACAGGAATTCTGCGACGCCACAATGGACTACGGGTTGTCAGGGTGTAAGAATAATAGGCCTAAGCCAGTTACTGGATAGTCTTCATTAAAGGCTTCTGTGATGGGTTCGACACTGATCTTATTACCTCAGTCTAAATAAACAATGGGAATCGCAACTACAACAGAGATAACAAAACATAAATGTGGCGGTTTCCTTTATTATCAATGTTGAAAAAAGTTGTGCTGTTTAATACAGTGGGGAGAACAAGTATTTGATACACTGCCGATTTTGCAGGTTTGCCCACTTACAAAGCATGTAGAAGTCTGTAATTTTTATCATAGGTACTCTTCAACTGTGAGAGACGGAATCTAAAACAAAAATCCAGAAAATCACATTGTATGATTTTAAGTAATTAATTAGCATTTTATTGCATGACATAAGTATTTGATACATCAGAAAAGCAGAACTTAATACTTGGTACAGAAACCTTTGTTTGCAATTACAGAGATCATACGTTTCCTGTAGTTCTTGACCAGGTTTGCACACGCTGCAGCAGGGATTTTGGCCCACTCCTCCATACAGACCTTCTCCAGATCCTTCAGGTTTCGGGGCTGTCGCTGGGCAATATGGACTTTCAGCTCCCTTTTCTATTGGGTTCAGGTCTGGAGACTTGCTAGGCCACTCCAGGACCTTGAGATGCTTCTTACGGAGTCACTCCTTAGTTGCCCTGGCTGTGTGTTTCGGCTCGTTGTCATGCTGGAAGACCTAGCCACGACCCATCTTCAATGCTCTTACTGAGGGAAGGAGGTTGTTGGCCAAGATCTCGCGATACATGGCCCCATCCATCCTCCCCTCAATACAGTGCAGTCGTCCTGTCCCCTTTGCAGAAAAGCATCCCCAAAGAATGATGTTTCCACCTCCATGCTTCACGGTTGGGATGGTGTTCTTGGGGTTGTACTCATCCTTCTTCTTTCTCCAAACACGACGAGTGGAGTTTAGACCAAAAAGCTCTATTTTTGTCTCATCAGACCACATGACCTTCTCCCATTCCTCCTCTGGATCATCCAGATGGTCATTGGCAAACTTCAGATGGGCCTGGACATGCGCTGGCTTGAGCAGGGGGACCTTGCGTGCACTGCAGGATTTTAATCCATGACGGCGTAGTGTGTTACTAATGGTTTTCTTTGAGACTGTGGTCCCAGCTCTCTTCAGGTCATTGACCAGGTCCTGCCGTGTAGTTCTGGGCTGATCCCTCAGCTTCCTCATGATCAATGATGCCCCACGAGGTGAGATCTTACATGCTGCCCCAGACCGAGGGAGACTGACCGTCATCTTGAACTTCTTCCATTTTCTAATAATTGCGCCAACAGTTGTTGCCTTCTCACCAAGCTGCTTGCCTATTGTCCTGTAGCCCATCCCAGCCTTGTGCAGGTCTACAATTTTATCCCTGATGTCCTTACACAGCTCTCTGGTCTTGGCCATTGTGGAGAGGTTGGAGTCTGTTTGATTGAGTGTGTGGACAGGTGTCTTTTATACAGGTAACGAGTTCAAACAGGTGCAGTTAATACAGGTAATGAGTGGAAAACAGGAGGGCTTCTTAAAGAAAAACTAACAGGTCTGTGAGAGCCGGAATTCTTACTGGTTGGTAGGTGATCAAATACTTATGTCATGCAATAAAATGCAAATTAATTATTTAAAAATCATACAATGTGATTTTCTGGATTTTTGTTTTAGATTCCGTCTCTCACAGTTGAAGTGTACCTATGATAAAAATTACAGACCTCTATATGCTTTGTAAGTAGGAAAACCTGCAAAATCGGCAGTGTATCAAATACTTGTTCTCCCCACTGTATCTTTGTGGAAAGCGTGATACTTTTTTTTCATATTCCTTGATGGATAGAAAGTTTAAAAGATTTTTTTGTCCATAAAAAGCATGGGTTCGGTGGGATTTTTAAATTTTCATTTTGAAAAATTTATATTTTTGTGTGTTCCATAGAATAAAGAAAAAATAGAGGTTTGGAATAACATGAGTGTGAGTAAATGATCCCAGAATTTTAATTTTCATATGAATGTTCCCTTTAAGTTGTACAGTAAATATCATAGCAAAATAAGATTCAACTTCTGTACCACTGTGTATTTTAATCCACTCAGATGTTATTGTAAAATCAATCTGAAAAATCTATCAAGAATGGAGGTGAAATAAAAAGGACATTAACTAAAATGATTAACAGAAATGTACACAATGTGAAGAAATATTGCCAGACATTTTACTACTGATTAGCTGATGTACCGTTTCCCAGAAGCCTCTGGGAATAAAAACATATGCAGCACATCAGGAACAAAATGTATGAGTCACTAAAGCGAGACTGATAATACGGCAGGACGTGGGCCAGTTTTATACTTCTACATCACATACGGTGGTAGAAGTCCATCATAATAAGCGTGCCATTTAGAGATCAGGGCTGTGCACATCTAATGCGTCACATGACAGCCTTTGACCTTTACTATAATAGCCACAGAAAAGCAGGCTTTATTCTGGACCTGCATATTACATGCAGCTGTTTGACGTTGACCATTTAAAAAAAATGACTTGCTGCAAATGTTACAACAAACGAACAGAAGCCATTAGTGCAGTTAATGAATGCTTACATACTGGGAGAAACATTTACAAGCAGTAAGATCAGAGTTTGAAACGTATTTAAGTGCAGGTAGTAGATTATCATCTCTAGGTTGTGTTTTACCGGAGCAACCATTAAGAGGACATTCATTGTACAACAGCATCCAGATAAAATGGTTCCTGGAAATATTATCCCCCAGTACACTGTTTGTCATCATTTACCAAGACAAAACAGTAAAAGGGAAAATGTCATTACCTGTTATTTTGCATTTATTTGTTTGTGCAGTATTGATATTTCCATTGAATATTAATCCTCAAATGTAATAAGAATACAAATATGAAGGCTTGAACTGTGGATGGTGTTCGATTGGTATGGTGTATATGAGTAGATTTTGGCCTTGAGTTAAAAGCAGGAACACGTAGTGTGGACTCTGAGGAGTTCAGTCCTTGAAGCAGCATGTGTTGAGCAGATGGTTACAGCTTTGGGGTCGAAATGACATTTTTATCATATAACAACACAGGGCCTTAGTCTGAAGTGGACAATCAGAAACCAAGGGACTCGATGGTAGTGGGTCTCAAATGGTGCGCCACAATCCACAATATAAAAAAAGGTCTGGGGGAAAAAAATGCTAAATGCAAACAATAAAATTAAATAAAAATTAATAAACTTTTATTTTTTAGAGAGTATAAAAATGCTGCTTTGTTGATATTTTGGCACAAATTTATTAGTTACATGGTTAAAGCACGCAAAAGTAGGTGCCAATATTAAAATGCACGCATTAAAAAAGAAAACATATATACGTATAAGTTAAAATGTGTCAACTACAACATTTGATTTTAAAGAGGCCATATTACGCACTTTTATTTTATTATTTTTTTCAACATATTTTACATTGTTGCAGCATCAGGTCTGGTCAGTAACGCTCTGTTTACTTCTCTATGAAGCCCCTCCTTCCGAAAAAGCACAGTGTGCTCTGATTGGTCGGCTGGACCAGTGTGTTGTGATTGGTCAACCACTTTGAGCATGTTTCGAAAATGTCACGTGAGTTTCAACACACTACTAACACAACTCAACCAGACTCAACCACCTCTTTTTTATGTTTGCCTTGGGCTGGAAATATTTAAATGAGGAATATTGAGACATGTAGCCTACTTGCCCAGAAGAAACGTCAAGCAATGGCTTCAGCCTACACCTTTTTCGGTTATTATGTATATTTTTGTTTTACTTATTATGGAAAATTGTCTGTAAGTACTGAAATAAAATAATAATGAAAAATAAAGAAGGCTACAATCAAGGCATTTCAAGGAGTTACTGACATAGAGAATAACTCCCTTTGGAGTAGATTTTGTGCTTTGTAACTTTGCAGACCTTTTTCATGCTCAAACGGCAACATTACACACTAAGGAAAGTTGAAAATGTAAAAAGCACAATAGGTCCTCTTTAAGACAGTTTTTTATTATTATTATTATTATTATTATTATTATTATTATTATTATTATTTTGGTCGATAAACAAACTTTTTTGGGTCGCCAACTTGATGTTCATGTAAAAGCTGGGCCCTAAAGCAAAATCCACTACTTGGTCCCAGCAAAGTGGGGTCATCCATAACATTTTGTACCAGTGCTCCTTGAATTTATGCCCAGTAAGGATAATTGTGTGCAAGAATGTTCCTTCAAAAGTGAAGGAAGAGTTGGGAAACTTCTCTTGCATTTTAATTTCCTGCATAAACTTAACATTCATGAAAAACCATTCTCACTATATTTTGACATCAGCAATAGTCATAAATGTCAAAAATCTAACCCACACCACTCAAAGCAGAATAGTGAATTACTGAGCAATTATCTAAAGACCCCACTTCCACCACAAAGACTATTTCCTGTTAGCCAGCCAGAAGCTTTGAATTCCAGCCAGCGATGTCAGTGAATGAAGTGCCTCCATTAAAAAAAAAGAAAGAAAAGCTGGACAATGGTCAAACAGTTATTATTCAAGCTTCCCACATTTAGCACAAAACACCACATGCATGCACACATACTTTTGGGATTACACTGGTCAGTAAATGCTGCAACAACCCGATATGCTATAAATCATAGCAGAGGGGGCGACAGTATGCTTCCAATTCAAGCAAAATTTGATTAAACAGGTGAGTTCTGGAGATTGCCCGTGGGAAATCATTTAATAAGAGATGAGAAGGACGAACAGAAGAAGAGCCAAAGACAGGAAGAAAAAGAACAGAAGACAGAGAAGGATTTAGATGCAGTCACAGAGAGGACATGGATGTACTGTAATTATGGTGGAGAATGTATTAGTAAAGATGGTTTGATTTAAATGAGGTAAAGATCATAAAAGGAAATGTTGTTCGGAATAGCCGAATGATGGAAGACAAAGTTATGTAACTAGTTATGGAAATCTCCAAGTCAGTAACACTTTAGAATAATGGTCCGTCATTAATAGGTAACTATGCAGGAATTATTTCAGGACTAATGAGTAGTACTACATTAACACTTCAGCTACTATTATTAACTAATATAGATACAAGCTTAACTAATCAGTAAGTAATATTGAATTTAGGACTAAGATTGTTCCTTATTAGGTAATCAATAATTACTGAAGGAGATTGGCATCACTAAGAACTAATAGGTAACTATGACAAATTATAAAGAATTACTAATTAATTACTAATCACAACATTAACGTGTCTGAGATGTGAGCAATTGTCTTTTTTTCACTTTAAAATAATGGTCCAGGTCACTAGTAGTTCCAGCAGAGTGACTAGGTAACATTAGTAATTAGTGATGCCTTTTATGACCACATTGAGAGTAAAAAAAGACAATTGCTCACATCTCAGACATGTTAATGTTGTGATTAGTAATTAATTAGTAATTCTTTATAATTTGTCATAGTTACCTATTAGTTCTTTTCACTTTAAAATAATGGTCCAGATCACTAGTAGTTCTTGAAGATTGTCCTTCGTTACTCTGTCATAAAATGCATCACTAATTACTCAAGTGTTACCTAGTCACTATGCAGGAACTACTAGTGATGTGGACCATTATTTTAAAGTGAAAAACATCCTTTTCACTTTAAAATAATGGTCCAGATCACTAGTAGTCCTTGAAGAGACTAGGTAACACTTGAGTAATTAGTGATGCATTTAATGACTTTACTCAGAGTAAAAAAGATGACTGATTACGTCTCAGACACACAATAATGTTCTTTATAATTTGTCAGTTAGTTAATAGATATTAATGAGGTTAATCTTACTCAGTAATTATTGATTCCTTAACAAGGAACTATCTCCTAAATTCAATATTACTTACTGATTAGTTAAGCTTTTATCTATATTAGTTAATACTACTAATAATTTTTTTTTATTTTTTTTTATGTGGATTGTTTTGCAATTTTTATACGTAACTGTTACGTAATACGAAGTTGAAATTAACGGTAAAATAAGGGTCTGACCCTCGCTGATGTAAATGACATGCACTATTCAAATATCTATTATGCCCCTCATGTTTGGTTGATACCCTGAAAGGTATTCTGTATATTTTAAAATAATCATAATTCCAAAATTAAGCTCCAATTTCCTATCAGAGTCTTTGAATATCCTCTCATTTAATGAAAACCCAGGAGAAAGAAATTCATGAAGCTTTAATCTCTTTAAGACTGTGATTAAAAAGTTTGTTTGGGTTTTCATAAGATTAGAAGAGTCAATAAGAATCAACCTTTTTGAGGCATTAAACAGAATTTGGGGTCAACCACAACATGAGGCATTTCATTAAAACTTTCACGTCAGTTGGCTACCTTAAGTTTTTTCCCCAGAGAAAAGTAACAACACATAAATCACAATTCACCACCACTGACAGACAGACAGACAGACAGACAGGTATATCATCTGACTTTAAAACACTTTTTTTGTAGATACAAGCATCTTTTCTCAAAGAGTATATTATATTCACTGATTTGGATGGCACAAACACATACACACACACACAAGCACTGTAGCTCATGCGTGGTGTGAAATGAATCCCAGACTTCTTCCACACTGGCACTGGGACGATTTTGTCACAACACAAGTCCAAAAAAAGTAACTTTTGATTTGCTTTCCGCTTCAGTGTTCCCCCACGGCATCCAACTGAAGATGGAGGAGGAATTGGGGGCCTTCAGCAGTGCACAGCACAAACAGAGCAAAAAAATGAGAGAGAAAAAGAGAGAGGAAAAGGCTCTGCAATTAAAAGAACTTTCCTGAGAAACCTTGGCGGCTCATTCATCATACCCAAAACAACACAGGCATTCCGGCCCATTGAGTGAGACACAAACACCACCTCGTCATGTTCTTCTTTTTAAAGCAAATGTGTTTCTACAAGCACCTTTTTATAAAGAACCCTGTCTCTCTCAGGATGTTCCAGGAAGAAATGAGCTGTTGCGTGTTTTCTACTTTGATTAATCTTCCTCTGTTTCCTCATTCATTATTTGGTGGTACAGCTTTTGTGCTACCCGGTAGATAAATTATGTCTTATATCTTAATTTAGTTATTTATAAATAAATGACTATATCAAGAGCTGAGATAGTAACATTTAATATGCATGTGCCCCAGATCTTAAATGAAAAATTTTCTCAAATTTAAATAAATTAATAATACTTCAAAGTCACAGCAAAGAAGAGTTTTTAGTTAACAACGAACAAAACTCAATATGTATACCTTCAGATGCATCACAACCCATGTTAAAAACTGTGATGGTGTTAGAGAGGCCAAAGTTTCATAGTGCATCTTTAAACTCAAGACATATCTATAGCTTTATTTTACATTGGAATTAATTAATCATGGCTGACTACAGGGTATTTCTACAATGCTAAATTACAATTTCCAATTTTTCATAATACTGTATCCACAGCACTAGGTGTCAGTATATTCCGAGACAACAGTCAAATCAATCAGTATAACAACAAAATATTACTTAGCGCAACTGTTGACTTACCACAAAACCAAATAATGATTAACACAAGATTCTTAAATTAAATGTTGCATGATGTTTTCTATTAACCTTTTTTTTATTATTATTTTGAGAGCATGAAAATATCTTTACTTTCAGAGTAAAGTCTCACACTGAGAATCTAATTGATATTTCCTTAAAAGGGTCATGAACTGAGAAATCTAATTTTCCTTGAGCTTTTGACATATGAGAGGTCGTCATACTATAAGAATATCCTGTAAGCTTCAGAACTGAAAACTTCCTTGTTAGTCCAAAAACAGCTTTTATTGTTATCAAGCCCAGCGAACGACTCATTGTGGAATGTGCCTATCTATGATGAAGGTGAAAGAAGAAGAAAAATCAACGCATACTTCATCATTGCAACTTTGGCCCCGCCCACTAGCGTGTGAGATGACGAGGAGAGAAGAGCAATGCAGGATGGACTAAAAATAACATTACCTTCCAAAGGATCCTAATGTTAGGAATGTGGTTTTTTTTTTTTCAACAATATGAATGTCTCAGTTGAGCATTATTTATTTGTATGCTGTACATTTCACTGTGGATTCTTTGGTAAATCAGTCAGCAATTTCGGCGAAGGCTTTGCAAACAGACTTTTACGATATGGACTCGACAGTATTGCCACAAAAACATGTAATGTAACACCAGTAATGTCTGATATATAATGATTCATCTACAGTCAGATGTTCTTTGTCTATGTGTCAGTAAATCAAACCAGTAACTAAATGGTCAACTTCACGTTGTTTCTCTTAGTAGGATGAAAACTGTGATTAAATTATATACAGAAAGTGATCAAAGAACACTCCATTTGCAATCGCTGGAGCTGTCAATCAAACAGCGCAAGTTTATCAGTGACTGAGTTCTGGGCTCGCACCAAAGCTCCCGTAACAATCAACGAATCTCTTATTTACATTGTGTTTGCACTGTCAGTTATGATGAAAGCATTCAGTAGTGTGCAGAAATTGAGTTGCAATGACGTGTTCACTTCATTCAAGCACTCAACATGTCTGTGATCGGCTACAATGCTCATCTCTGCAACCTTTCATGCCACGATCTGAATATAATGCCATAGATCTAAATATAATGCTATGATCAACACTTTTCACGATTAGTTAACCTTGAGAGTTGTAATAGTAAAAACATGCTAAAAGTTTTCGAGAGAGTTAAACATGTAATACTTAGCTATTTCATATACAACGATGCTAGCCAATCACAGCAGTGGCCGTTTACTCTAAAGTCTCTCAGCAGACACGACCCTTCAAACAGAGCGTTCAAATCAGAGTAGGAAAAATGCCTTTTATTTCTAAATCACGACAATTTTGATGTAAAAATCATACTAACATTATAAGTGCACCACAGGAAACATTATAAAACAATAAAACAATGCAGTTCATGACCCCTTTAAAAATCTGTTATGACCTACACATCAAATTTTTTCATGGACCTATAGAAATTACCTTCCAGAGCCTTTTTTTTACTCTTAACACTCTTTGGTTGAGTTAAAATCAAGAAAACTCCACAGATGCACTGTTACTGCTAATGTTGTTCATAGAAATGTGCTAATGTTCACTAGTCAATTATAGAATAATCAAATTGTAATTACATAATTTTTCTGGGAAATGGATGGCCTTGGGGCTTAAGAATCACTTAATTGTCATGAATGTGCTTTTCGTTGGAAAGTCGTGTGGAGCTCTGTGAGCACAGTGCATCCTGTGTGCTTCATTGCCCTCCAGCAGGCGCACTGTATCCTCGCCCATGATTAAATAATCAATATCAAAGGTCAAACGGAGTGGTGATGTGTCAACCTAATGAAAGTCTAATGACAGTCATTTGTAGCCCATGCTGGCCGACCCTGGTTTTGATCAGAACGAGGAACTGAGGAGAATTTGAAAGAAGAACCACACTGTTTTTTGAAAATGGTAATGTACAGTGATTATTTTTGCGATCAGTGCCAATTAATTATTTACACAGCTGAGGAAAGGCAAAAAAAAAAAAAAAAACATTATTTTGTATGTATGAAGAGATGCTCATTTTGATCATTTTGAAAATAATATTCATGTGTCATCCCTCCACAAGATCAAACTGTCCACAAATGAGAATTGATTATCAATGCACAATCAGACCCGAACAATATAACAACCTAAATGAGCTGTGTGGCTGGCATTTTCTGATTGACCAACTCGTTCTCACTAATAATGTTTGGTGAAGTTCTCAATCTCATTTCCATCACTAATTGACATCTCATTCACAGTGTAATAAACATGTCCGTAAACCAGTTAGACAAAGCTAGAGCAAAAAGGAAGGCTGTGTGGCGGGAAGAAAAAAACATACAGAAAAAAATTAAAACAGAAACAAAAGACTAATTTTGGGGCGAGTAATACTAGCTGTCTTATTTAATCTCACGCTACTCCATTGTTATGGCTTTGCGTTTGTGTCTCTTTCTACATTTAAAGCCCAGCTGCAAACAATTACCACATCAACACATTGACGGATTTATACACGCACCAATTAGATCATGGGAGGATGTGGCCAGCTTTTTTAGAATAATATTTGTTTCTCTATTTTTATTCTATGAACCCTAATATAATGCATATAAAATGAAATGTTTCCTCTGTGGAAGAGGAATTGGGACATCATTTGATCATTTCCAAAATAGCAAAGTATTTTTGTGATTCCATTTCCTCTGCTCAAACAGAGAGGAAACAAGCCCTCATAATTAGATAGTGGGGCGTGTAAACAGCAGGGCCAGTTCAGCAACAGAAACGGATGAAGACTGATTATTTGTGTCCTTGTTTGTCTCTCTCTTACCCAGATCCAGATGTATGGCAGGAACAAAGGAGTTCAGGAAGAACATAAAGATGACCACCCCAAGGACAGTCAGACACTTGACCAGGAGGATTTTGTCAGTTATTCTGTGCTGTAAAAGACCATGAAAGACATGTTTTAGAGACAAGACAGACAGAAACATGTCAAATACCTATTATGCCCTCTCAACTAGCGTTTCTGGTGGGTTACGCTCCGCAGGTCTGTTCTGATAGGATCATTTACAGCAGTGAAAAAAACAACAATGCTAAATTGCAAATATTATAATGCTAATCATATAATGGCTAACTTTTAGAAGGTTAACACACCTAGAAACATGTATTTTGTTTAGGACATCAAAGGTCATGTGTCCAATAAATGGTATTTAATGTAAATACATAACCCAGAGTACATTACATACACATTCAACTGCAACAAGGCTAAAGATAGTGTGTCCTCACCACAATATGTTTCAGTAAATCATTGGCTACCAAACAAATACAAAACCACCAAATTTTAATTGATATTTAAAAAACAAACTATAAACACTGTAAACACTTCTGCAGTTGTTTATGCGATTAAAAAACTGTACATTTCCCTATTCAGTCAATGTCATGCTTATGCAGTTCATAGTAATATTATTACATTAATAAATGTCAATTTGTATGGAAATGTGTTAAGGACATTTCGTTTATTTTTGTACAAAAAAATGAATGAATTAATTAATTTATTTGAGAGCCAGTGCTCTAAAACGCTGACCCCGCTGGAATAAGATAACATCGGGAAAGATAAGGCAGGGTTAGCAGTAAGGTAGGGCAATTAATCAATCAGAGCCATCTTATTGCAGCCTTGTTTTACCTTTTTTTGCAGTTCTTGAATATTGTGCTCCCAGTTTTTGTCTTCCTGTGATATTTGCCTGTGAGAATAAAGGAATAGAACAGAATGGAGTGTGTTAACACATCCTTTCAGCCAGCATGGACACCTTTAAATGAGTTAGAGAGGTGATTTCATGTGGTCACCCTGAACCTTTTCCACTCAGCATGTGAGGCTGTAAATGGCTTCTGTGATCATTCTATCTGTCATCAAAGCAAACCCACAAGCTCCGCATAATCACAAGCAGAACTAATCGAAATTCTTTAGTTAAAAGAAGCATTTATAATTAACAATACAAAAAAATAAGGTACTGTTGAGATCAAAATGATTCTGCATTATTCAAAAATCAGCTCTCTACAAAAACTTCAGAGGGCTTACGCAACTGAGAACAATTACCTACTTTTCTACAGGTTAATTATTTATCACTTATCCTGGGCCTCTGCACACAACAGGTGACATGCAGTGGGAATGGATATATTTTGCACCTGATAAAGTTTTTTCAAGTGGCCTGATACTAAGACATTTATCTTAATACCTTATCAAAATGGCTATAGATTTTAAGGCTTGAGACTTTGAGAATTCATCTTGAACAGGACTTGACATTAACTTTTTTGCTCACGAGCCACTGCGGCTAGTGGTTTTCCAAAGTTACTAGCCACACATTTTCCACATCAATACCATGGGAAAAAACTTCCATATAGATATTTTTGATGATATCTCATAATTTGGCAGCAGGTATATTAGGCTGCTTTTAAGACTTGACACACGGATCCATTATACTGTAACACATGCGTTTTCTTTCTCATCTGTTTACGTTCACTTAAAACATAACTGACTGTGTTTACGCAAATACTCATTAAGAGTATTTAAGCACAATAAGCAGTGAAAAAGAACAAAATCTGTGGGAATGAGTCAAATTATGCACAATACGCACAATCTCACAGCGAAATTCAAGCCCTGTAACACCAATAATATTCATCCGGAGCAAATGAAACGAGTGAGTGAGGGGGGTTTGTGTGTCAACTCGCTGTCAGAGAGATGAGAGATTGAGAAAGCGCAGCTGGTATCGTGTGTCTATTGTGTGAAAAATTAGTATTGAAAGAGTTTTAGATGTTTCAGTATCGATATGTACTGAAAAGTCGATATTTTTGACAACACTTTTGACAAAAATGTATATTATATATATTTCAATAAAACGAAGTTCGAAATACGTGAGCAGCGATATACTGTTAGCGAACATCCGACGCCGCCCACACTGGTGAGAGCGACGGTTAGATGAATATGTAAATATGTGCTGCGCGCTTTCCTCTCAATAACAAAATAAACACACAACAAAATTGAGAAAACAGCAAGTATTTTTTAATAGAGAATAAGAAAAGCATCTGATCATAGCAACGATATGTTTGCACGAGCTCTGCAATTCGGCACTCTAGTAAAGTCACGTCACGTTTATTTATATAGCACTTTATACAATAGATTGCTTAAAATCAAGCAGCTTTACCGTATTAAACATGAAAACAGTGTCAATGTCTCATTTCAGAAGTACAACTTCATTTTCTACTATAAAGCAGCTCTCCAGTGTGTTCATGTTTTCACTCACAGACGTCTGACCTCGACGGACTGAACAGGAGAAATTAAGTGGAAAAGATTTCCACGTGAAAGAAGGCGGAGCCTCTGTGCACACCTACCTATTACGTAATCGCCACGGACCAATGTTAGTACAAAGGTGTTTACCAGCCGTAGCGAACTTCTCCGGAAAGTTCGCTTTGGCAAGCTGTTTCTAACTCCCAAAACAAACTCCAAACTAAGTTCGTTTTGGCCTGATTTTGTTTGAAATTATGTCACATCAGTTCATTCTTCGATTTCGCTTTTAGTATATCGGGGCCTTTACACACCACTGCTGAAATCCACCCGCATTTGGCAGGATGGCGGGTGTTAAAGTCAAGCCCTGATCTTGAATATAAGTGTAGCTTAATTTGTTTTGTTCAATTTTTTTCCACCATTTAGACAACACAAGTGGAAAAAAAGTGCAAAAATCAGCCACTGTAACAAGAACTAAAAAAAAACATTTATACACCATCCACTGTGTAGACAGACTGCTTCTATTTTAACCAGACAGACAATGAAAAGAATGGATTGAGCATGAGTGTAGCACCTCTGGAAGGTCTTGAGCTTCTTGCGCAGAAGGCTTTCCAGATTGAGCACCTTCTGCATGAGAAGACACTTGACGGCAGTCTCCTCTCGGCTGGCAGGATTAATGCGATGGGCTGTCTGCCTCCACACCAGAATCTCATGCTTCAGTTCTGCAGGGCGACACAAATCGTGACAAGATAAAGGGTTCAGCAGTAGAACAGACAAATACAAATTAAGATAAGAATTTCAAATCTATTCCAAAAAAACTGTGAAGAAACAGATAACAAGAACTATTAAAGATAGGGATTTATGGTCAAACAGAGCCAATCCAGAAAAAAAGGGAGGGATAATTATAACACTTTGTTGTTTATTTAGTCGGAATATTTTTAGGCCAGCTTTGCAATTGGTCATCTTTGGCATGTCTGGTGTCACTACCTGTGACAATTACTTTCATAACTTCATTTACCCGGATACAGTTAAATGCAGACAGGGCAATCTCAGAATTTTTTTTTTTTAAATACTGTGACCGAATTATTCATTCATTTTTAATGGAAGCAATAACTGTTTAAAATTTGAACAAAAAACAATACTTAAAGCTTAAGGCTGACTAAAGGGGTCATAAATTGAGAGATCAAATCTTTTGACATATAAGAGGTTTTTGTACTATAAAAATATCCTGTAAGTTTCAGAACTCAAAACTTTGTTAGTCCAAAAACAAGAAGAAAGTGTGGATGAACTTTATTTTTAATGAAGTTCCAGATCGCGGCAGTAAGAAACCATTCTTTTGTAGGCTTCATTCATTTATAAACAAGACACCGTTCTGCAAAGGCTTTTCAGAGAGACTGAAAATAAAAGATGATGCAGTGCCGACTACATTGGATCCAACAGTTATGTCGCAACACAGTGAGTAACAATGTTTTTACAATGTGTCACTATTGCTTTGTCCGTTACAAATCATTTGATATGTACTGAGCATTTATACTGTAGCACCACAGTCAAGCTGTGAATAGTTGTGATAGTTGTGATTTGCTGTTGTTTCCTTTGCTTCGGCATTTATGGGGATAATGCGTTGGACTATTATTGGATACGGAAGAGAGCATGTAGAAAACGCTGCTTTTGTTATTGTTTTGCTCTAAGCCATTCTCTGTAACCCTGAATAAAAGCTTCAGGGAGCAACATCTTCTGTTTTGTCATCAGTAAGACATCACAACATGTTTCATTTTATTTAAAACACAACACTGCAAATAATGTACAAGATTTTCAATTTATCGAAAGGAATGAACTACGAATAGCCTATAAGAACGACAGTGTGACAAACGATGGTACGTCCATTTACACGAAACACTAGTTATCATTTGTCAACTATAACTGTGGGAACTATAACTGTGAGTAGGCTTATAAAGCATATGTAATATGCATAAATGTTTCACAGTTGGCAAATGTTTCAACTATGTAACAAGATATTTTTCAACATCAGAAGTTTTCAAAACAATTCCACACAATTCAGCATTAGCTAGTCTGTAAAAACAATACTAACTTTTCATGATTGTAATTATTGTAACTGTAAATGAATTCTATGGTGTTATTCTATAAAAGTAACACAGACATCCCAAAAAGGCTGATTTAGCGGCATTTTCAAGCACTTCTTTCAAACTGCTGTGAATAAGATTTTTTTCCCAGCAGATTAAAATGGCCGTGAGTTTACATTTGAGTCTCTTACACTGTGGGCCATTTACTATTTATATTTAATAACTGGCAACGGCAGTTTCAGAAAACAATGGTCAATAAAAAGGACAAAAAATAATGGACGGACGGATGGATAGACAGATAGATAGATAGAATGAGGGTGAGTAAATGATAACAGAATTTAAATTCTTTATGACGAAAGAGGATGAAGCACTAGGGGTGTAACAATACATCGATTCGATATAGATCGATACATCGATCTAATGTCTAACGATAAGATGTATCAATGCAACACGTTAAAAATCATTCTCGTTTAAGTTATACCTTTCAGAGCTTGTGAAAGACGCTCGGGCCGGTGCTGATTCTTCACAAAAGTTTATAATTTGCTCGTGTTTAAAGCCTTGCAAAAAGCAGCGTGCACTCATCTCAAACAGCGCACAAATAGGCCACTGAATTGAGTCTTCTTTTACTTATTTTTGTGCTTCAGTAGATAAAGGTCTATGGTTTTGCATAAAAAGAGAATAGAGCGCCATGAATCTTTCTTCACACACACAGTAATTGAAATTTAAAACTGTTAAAGGAAAATGCTCAAACTGCTGCATAGGAGCACTGCGCGCTGTGACTCTGTGTTGCTTCAAGCGCATCATTGTGCTTTGTGTCGCTCTGTATTGGAGCCTTACATATTATAATACTTTTGCACAATGAAAGAATATTAATAGCCTCTTGTTCTGTCCTACCTATAATTTGCTGTTGCTTCATTAAAAATCTGCGCTATACATTTAAAAGAAATGTCTTTTAATTGTATATAATTTATATAATATATATATTATTTGTGGGTGTCCCAGTCAGGGTGCAGGATATGACATTTTGAAATAAATGTTTATGTTATATATTTTGGATGCAGTTGTGAGTTAATAGAGTTAAAATAGAGTTAAAAGTGAGTTAAAAGAATGGAGAAGGTAAGGAAAGAGAAGATATGGGTGTAGGAAAAAGAAAGATATAGAATAGACAAGGTTTTGTACTAGTCCTTCAGCATGACTCTTCACCATGTGATGGTGAGGCTGCTAGGAAAGCTTTCCAGAAGCTAATTGACACAGTAATGCATCATGCCGAGGACCTGGAAAACTATATCAGCCGCACAGCAGGTTTGATTTTTTTGAATGTGAGGCCCTGTGGGGACTTAAGGCTTTACAGAATTAGAAATTGGACTGGCATTGAATGGTCACCATCAGGCCTAGTGGAGGTCTTTCGTTCCAGACGCAGCACGGGGAACCGACAAGCCGATAATTTATGTTCTGGTCCTTGTAGAGCAGAGTTCTAAAACTTTGCATCAACTTCACACCGACCAACACTCTCTCATTGTGTTAGCCAGCCAATAACCCAATAATCACAGGAATGAGGGGGAGATTTGCATTCTGGCTGGTGCTAGTTCCATGCTGATGA
Organism: Coreius guichenoti; assembly: GCA_039654105.1. NCBI lineage: Eukaryota > Metazoa > Chordata > Actinopteri > Cypriniformes > Gobionidae > Coreius > Coreius guichenoti. The sequence goes on along the minus strand of CM077180.1, from coordinate 29,533,574 downwards.
TGTCTCAAAGGGAAGACAATCCTCACAGTAGGCAAAGGCCAATGGTGTAGGAGAACATATAAAGTGTGCCCTCCTGCCTTCTGAGAAAGAAATTCTCTTTTTTTAGTTGCTTGTCTAAAAAGACAAGCTTTATCTCTAAATAACAGGCACAAATCATATATACATTTAAATTAAGGCTCTAGGTTTGAATTCTCAAATACTGATAAGTTTGGTTATGACACCTAATATAGTTATTTATATATATATATATATATATATATATATATAGTTATACTCAAAAAAAAAAAATAATAATAATTTTGTCTCCAAACATGTTTGTTGAGACAGTCCTGGCTGCAGTATGGGGAGAGTGATTCTTTTTACTAAAAAGTTCTTAGGAAAAAATTCACTGATTTTAACACTTTTTATAAATTCTAAAGCCTGGATGGCTGACAAGCCCAAAACAGATAAATGCTGGAAATGATCATGTCAGCACTCTTTAAAAATGACTGCTGTGAATTAGAGACATTCAATTTTAAGCCATTATAATCTGGAGTATTGCCTTGCTTAAAAAAAAAAAAACAACAACAAAAGAGAAGAAGCTTCCCAGCACTCTTGGAAAGACCATAAGGAGCGGGAAGGCCTTAAGGACACCGAAGTTGCTTTATTTCTTCTCGATACGCAAGTAACTGGTTTTGCTGTGTTTCACAGAACTTAGATGCTATCTTTTGCTTGAATATACTCTTGTGTTATATTCGCTTGTTTATTCATTTGCATATTATTATTATTATTATTATAAGCCTGGAACATCTAAACCTCCTCCGGCTCCCAATGTGTGTCCGAAAAGTGACATAACATACTCCTATTATATGTTTTTTCTTTTAGTTCCTCTTTTAGTGATCGCTATAACCCCATAATCTTGTCACATTTGTAATATATTATATTAGTTACTTGGACTATCGTGTTATGTAAGGAGTTGTTCATGAAAACGGTTGTTTGTTTTTTGGGATGCAAGTAGAAGAGCTAAATAACAATTAGCCATTCAACCTGAACTATCATAGTAACACAAACTGCTTTCACTTATTGATGACATCATACCCTCAAGGTGGCAGGCACAGCAGATTCCCGCCATAGTCGTTGCCTGTGTTGCATAGCGTGTACGTGAATGGGTTGGAGGGGTGGAGGCATCAAGATAGGGGTGTGATCCTTTTAGGTTGGTGATTTCAAATATCAACAGCGTTTACCAGAAATCCCCTACTGCAGCTTTAAGACGCGCACTTCGCATTCAAACGCATATCAACTCAAGTCTCGATCTGTGACGAAGCAGGTGAAAGCCATCACTGCGTTGTAAAGCTTCCTGGGGGGACAATTTTTGAATTTGTAATGAGTGTGGGATTTGACATTTGAGGTCACTGCTGTGAATGGAGATTAAAGTCTTGAATTTGGGTCTGTTCCTCGCAAACGTATGGATTCTAAAGATGTGGATTACAGAGCACAAATAAAATGTATTACTTTTGTAATGTATTGCGTTTGGTGTAGAATATTATGGTTCTATTGTCAGTCCCAGCCTAGGACCTTACTGAGAAAACACCTTTTTTGTTCCATGACAAACAAAATAAAAAATTACATAATATAAAGTACAATGGCTAAACGATTACAGAAAAGCTATTTATTTTAAGGGTTTAAAGTGTAGTCTTGTTTAACATTATGTAATCTTTTGAAAAGAGTTTGCAGCAAAAAACACAGAACAGAGCGAAATGTTATCATTTCACATAAAGTAGATGAGTAAACTGCATTTAATAAATGCGACTGAAAACAATGTCATTGATATGACAATTTAATACAATAGAATCGAAATACTAATGCCACAATTTTAATATTGATTAATAAAACCTAAAGGTGGCTTATACGTACATAATTTACGTTATAGTGCTGTCAATACATCAATATTGTATGTTTCAGTGTGTATGAAAATATAAGTAAATATACATGTGGTAGAACCACACTTTACGTTAAAATACAATCGAATACTCATAAGATCATTTTGTTTTATACTGCTTTCTCATCTAGCCCAAATCTGCAGGTTATAAGGACATAAAACTGCTGTGACTAAGCTGATCAGCATGCAGCTCTCATACACCATCATGCTATTTCATAGAATCAAAGGATGACTCAAAGTCCTGGCTTAAATTGGATGATCAACCACTGTGTGACTCTTAGAACATTTTAAAAAGAAAACATCAGGGTGATAGAAAAGCTTTGTGCTTTCCTCACATTATGACTTATGGGTATGGTGAAAGTCTCTCTGGAAACCCCAGAGCCTGTATTCAGACTGTGAATGGCTGAAATGAATGGTTTACTATAGAGGAGCTATTGTCATACTTCAGGTGTGTGAAGGAGAGCTCAGGTGTGGAGGTGTATGGGAGATGTGAGGAGTAGGTCTCTGTGGATCAGAGGGAGCAGCTGCTCAATAGGCTAATGGCCATCTGTAGAGAGAGCTTGACAACTGGAGGAAGACTCATCTGATCATTTATTTATTTACACAACAAATAATGGAATATAAAAACAAAAACCATTTGACTGAGGTTAAAAATGACCCAAAAAAGCAAATGAAATGCATATAGAAAAAAATTGATTATCATAAATGAATAGTTCACCCAAAAAGTGAGTTCCTTATACAAAACTATACTTGACTGTGCTATTTTTTACTATTATTTTTTTTCTTTTACTTTTTACCTTCATGTCGTTCCAAACCTGTATGGCTTCTTTCTTGTGTGGAAAAAAGACAGTATTGCAAGGGGTTGGGTTTTCCCACACAATTGGGCTATTTTGAAAATGTTGTGTAAATGCACATTGAAAAGACAAGTGTAAATGCACTTCTAATCGGAATGTTATCCGTGGTCCAGAGGTAGTCGAGGACACATTGTGATCGGATCTCAGTGTAATGTAAACGCAATCTAGCCATCGTATCTACATTCAGAGGGCGACGTCATATAAATCCCCGCATGGCTGTCAGAATACTTATTTGAACTTTACAATAAACGTCGATCTTTAAAACAGTTTATTTAGACTTGCATGATACCGTGTGTCATTTTTCATTTTAATTAATAATCTGAACTAGGCGATCGCCTGTAGGCCTAGGTATATCACAGTCATGAGATCTTAATGAAGAGCTGCACGTTGCTTTGCCAGAGAAATAATCGGAATACACTTTGTATTGTATGTTTTTATTGTTTCAGCATATTTATTAATCTCCCATTTCTGTCAATATAGTCATTGCACGCTAACCTTAAACCCGGATGATGTGACTTGTTTAACATGATCAAGTTCAACTTGTTATTTGTGTATGATCAACTCTGGAAGTATTGCTTCATTTAAACTTTATTTAAACTTAATTTGATCTAAGTCTTGAGATTGCATCAGAAAGTAAAGTAGGCTAAGTGAGTGAAAGCAATGGGCAATTGTTTAATTTGTATCATCTTTACTCTTAATCTGGTGTCATATAGCCTACCCTTGTTTAATTCTAATTAATGGTCTTTAATGAGATGTAGGATCTTTTATTTCTTTAAAACAAAGGTGTTCAGATTCTGCCGTGTTCTACATATTAGGCTACACATACAATATAAATGCTTGCGCGCTCCTTTCAATCATGAAATGCGTCGGAATCTTTTCATAATACAAGAATAATGTTGGGAAACTTAAATTGGTATATTAAGTACTCTATTTGTGATCAACTGTACTTTTCTTGAATAAATCACAAAAATTCTGCGCTGTATTTGTGCACTGCCATAGAGGCTAAAGTGAAAGTTGATTTATGCTGTGAAGCCATTTGAAGCTCTGCCTTTAAAACATGCCACAGGCATAATTTAAATATTATGCGGGAAACAGAAATCCGATCGGTTATCCAGATACAGAGGCCACTTAATGTGAACAAATGTAAACGCGCCATGTCCTGATTGGCTAATGATCTGATCTGCTTGATCGGATCAAGGTGATCGCATGTTAATGCCAAGTGTAAACACAGCTGTCAAAGCTGAGAGAAAAAATAGACAAAGTAGACAAATAAAAATTAAAATAGCTAATTTTACTAATGTGTATTGATCCTTGGCATTAATACATCGCAACCTAAGGACCACTGAAAGAGGAAGCGACTGTATGGAGGCGTGTTTGATTTCACATCACATTTCACAGCTTTAACCACATCAGGAATTTTAAGTCAGGTGTACTGAGTGTAGATTAATTGCACATTGATACTTCAGTAGACAAAACAAGGGTGAATGTGGAGAGAAGAAGAGTGGATGAAGAGAAAATAGTTTGTAGGCTATTAATAATGGTCTTGACTGAGATCAGAAAACATACGATTTTAAGTGAAAGGACAATATGCATTTTAAGACAAAAACTAGCTTATAGAATTTTATGGATAGCTATATCAGTATAACATGTTGTGACAGTGTTATATCTCACATTTTAAACAATTTATCATGTAAACTGCCTAAAAAAAAAATAATACTAAAATTAAAAAAGAAGAATTAAAATATACTACATATAAACGAGCCATCCATAGTTAAAATCATCCAAATAAAATTTAAAACAGAATTAAAAAAATTCATTTCGAGTCAGTTCTGGGCTGGAAATATCTTTGGGACATAGCAACCCTGACAAAGGAAGTTTTTTTTTTTTCAATATTGTTTTGGACCCCACTGACATTCAGTGTATGGACAGAACAGAACAGAACAGAAAGAAAGAAAGAAAGAAAGAAAGAAAGAAAGAAAGAAAGAAAGAAAGAAAGAAAGAAAGAAAGAAAGAAAGAAAGAAAGAAAGAAAGAAAGAAAGTCATGCAGCTTTGGAACGACATGAAGGGGTGAGAGACCTTTGTCAATGTGAAGTCCGTGAATGGTGAGGAAATAAATCTTTGTATGTCCATTAATTTCAGTGACTGGCCAGAATGGGGAAAAAAAATATGAGAAATATATAAATCCTGTATGCGAAAGAAGAGGAGAAAAATAGAGCATGTCTGGGCTCTCAGTGGAGGCGGAGATGAAGCGATGACTCCCTAGGTGAGAGTGGTATTGACCTGTCAGTGTCTATGATGGCCTTATCGGCCTTTCTAACTGTGTTAGCACCTTCGAACTTGGGCTAAATGTGCCCTGTTCCTTCAGAATTTCATAAATCTGCAATTCCCTGACACATCGCCCATTTCAAGCAAGTGTCAAAATACAAGTACAACACGCAACATGACAGGCTGATTACAGTACAACCATAACCATGCTCTAACATGCACTTTGTTAGGACGTACTTTGTATTTTTGCAGATAATAATATGAGAAAAGTATTAATTTTGTAGATGTAAAACAGTTGAGACCTTAAAGTACAATTTAATATGTGCTTTATTTGCTCATGAGCAGTTTTTGAGCAAATCACCTTTACTCTAAATTTGACTAACCACACCACAAGAAGCCCTTATATATTACTTCAAAATAAAAAATGAGTTTTGAATTGCTGTCAATGGAAAATTATGCTTTGTGGGCCCAGATGGTGTAATTACGACATCTACCAGCAGGGGCTAAATGGGCCATGCTAATCAGCCAGACCTTGACCCTCAGAAAAAGTCCGGTCTGAGAGTAGTGCATAAGTCTAGGTCTTGAGAGAGGTCATATACGACAGAATTTATGTATTTAATACAGACGCGTTAAGGCTTTCAGCACAGGCTCATCCGATAAGAATAATGGAAATATCAGGGAAAACAGCCTGAAGGGTACAGAGAGACTAAACGCATCAATGTGGTCGTGGGAAGTGGGGGAGGAGGGGAGGATGAAAAATGTATGTATTGCTGAGGTTATAATCATCCATGAAAGGGTAGACTGTGCCTATCCCAGTCACAGGGGCTCAAAGGCCAAATGTAAGGAGCTTTGGATAGGATATGAGATTTGGTGTAAATAGTGTATGAACGCTTTATGACACTCATTCACGTTCTCATATAGGAAGAACTGCTGACAACAAGGAAGATCAAGTGTGCCCTCAACCACTCTATGGTTTTTAGAAATGATTGCTCATTCTTTAAGATCTAGGTCAATGGGATTATAAATAAATGTTTCATTGCACGTCAGAACAAAAGAGCTTGAATCATAAAGGGAGGAAATCCGAGTTGCCCTGCAGTACACTTGAGGATAGTGATTTTGGGAAACCTGATGCGCAGGAACAGAGCAGAATAAATTAATACTCACCCACGATTTCGCTGGATTCCTTGTTATAAAGTTTCTTATTCCAGTACAGCAGTCTCAAAAAAGGAAATGAGGTCAGCAGCACCAGACAGATTCCCAGGAACATGTAACCCGTAAAGGCTGCAAAGTCAATCCCCTAGAGGAAGAAGAGGGCGGGTTAATTTTCACCCTTTTAAAATGCGAATACAGTGAACATGTGCAATTAATTTGCTGCGGTATTTCATGAAATCTGTTCTAAGCACTAAGTAGAGATCACATCCACTTTACTGGCTCTCCATTTAATGTGGATGGAGGCCTTGATTACATTTCATCAACAAAATCATATTCCCCATTTTAATGCTTGCATCTTGATGCATTTAAACACTTATATAAGATTTAAATGAGCACCTGCATGAGGCATAAATCCTCTTAAAATGCTCTTGACTATTTATTAATTATCATTCATATCAAGAGCATACAGCCCTTTCTGCTAAACATCTAGCTTCAGATGATATTTCCTTGCCTGTGCACCCACCCCATCTCTCATCATAACCAGATGGCATCACATTTTCAAATGGCACCACTGATAGAGATGTGTAAAATAGATCTGTGTGGCCTGAAATCTAATCCTACGACTTATCTCACAATATACGGCTGATGTATAACCCATTGTAGTGAGGTATCTATGCTTGTTTACACAATGACATATTCATATACAAGCAGTACAAGGATATTTTACAGAGAGAGAGAAAAAGGAGATCTGTCACAAAGGGAAGTTGTCACAGGGCTATTCTGATACAAAATGTAAAGTCACAAATGCTTGTTTTTGTATGTTGGTTTCAAAAACCTATTTTAAAACCCTCTTAAGTTACCCTTATATGATTTTTAAACAAAACCGTGATTGAAAGGATGTAGTCATTTCTGTCCCCACCAAACCCAAACAAAAAAAACATAGTATATCTTCATATCACATGCAAAGCTGGATTTTCAGCAGCTATTACTCCAGCCTTCAGTGTCACATGATCCTTCAGAAATCATTCTAATGCTGATTTGCTGGTCAAGAAAAAATTCTGATTTTAATCAATGTTGAAAACAGTTGTGCTGAGGAAATTGTGATACTTTTTTTCAGGATTCTTTGATGAAAGTTTATTGAACAGCATTTATTACATTTATTAAAGCATTTATTAAACAGATATCTTTTGTAACACTATAAATGTCTTCACTGTCACTTTTGATCAATTTAATGCATCCTTGATGAATAAATGTATTAATTCCTCTCTTTTTTAATCTTACCACAAATGTTTAAATGTTTGGGTTTAAATGGTTTGATTGTTTCCACAAAAATGTTAAGCAGCACAACTGTTTTCAACATTGATAATAATAATAATAATAATAATAATAATAATAATGAGAAATGTTTGTTGAGCTGCAAATCAGCATATTAGAACAATTTCTGAAGGATCATGTGACTGAAGACTGAAGTATGTATGATGCTGAAAATTCAGCTTTGATCACAGGAATAAATTACATTTTAAAACATATTTAAATACAAAACAGCTATTTTCAATTTTAATAATGTCTCACAATGTTACTGTTTTTACTGTTAAAAAAAAAAAAATAGAAATGTTTTTTAAACAAAACTATAATTGAAAGGATAAACCCAAATCCAGTTTAAATTCTATTATCATTTAGCAAGTGTTATATATTGTAATTTTAGTTTGGTATTTTGGTAAATTTTTTGCTTTCACAAATTGTGCTATATAATTGATTTACTGTTTACATTTTGCTGAGTGAGAAGTCTATAACAGGCTATACCTTATATTGTATGTGCCTATACAGAAATGGACCATGAGAAATGATAAATGAGTAAAAAGTGTGACAACTAGACCCAGTCTCCTCTATTCTGTAAAGGAACTGGCAAGATACAAGATAATTGCATCCCTGTTGTAGTTCAGCTCCCCACATTGCTTAAGCTTGGCAAAAAATCTAGGAATTGGAGGTACTTTTTAGAAATGAAAAAAAAAAGTCTGGTAAAAAAAAAAGGTGTGTGTGGGGAAGGGGGTGATTTGGCAGTATAACATCCTAAAGCAGCTCAAGGTACTAAATCCTCCACCCTTAAAACAAAACCATGATTGAAAGGATAAACATGGCCTTGTATGATTTAGAAAAATAAAAAATTAAGATGTGAGCAAACAAAACATGTCTAATCTCAGATGCCAGACAAACGTGAGTGGAGACAAAAAGACATGAGACTGGTATACAGTGACCTCTACAGGAGATCAGGAAAAAAGGAAAAAGAGTAATAGTGAGAGAGAGAGAGAGAGAGAGAGAGAGAGAGAGAGAGAGAGAGAGAGAGAGAGAGAGAGAGAGAGAGAGAGAGAGAGAGAGAGAGAGAGATGAAAGGACAACTGAGAGGATTGCTGAAAGATAAGGGGAAAGACATGGAAATAAAAAAGAAACAAACCGTTCACTTAAAATTGAATGAAAAGTTATCATTTACTCACCCTCATGCCAAGAAGCGATGTCTGATTTGAAAACAAAACATTCTTTTGAATGGGATCTTTTCAATCAAACTGTTGATATACTTTGAAACGACATGAGGGTGAGTAAATTATACAGAATTTTCATTTTTGTGTGAATAATCACTTTAAGATTCAAATAAAGAATGATATATCACTTTAAAGAGATAGTTCACCCAAAAATGAAAATTCTGTCATCGTTTACTCACCCTCAAGTTGTTCCAAACCTGTATGAATGTCTTTCTTCTGCTGAACACAAAGGAAGATATTTGGAAGATCTCGGCAGCCATTGACTACCATAGTATTTTTTTTCCCACTATGGTAGTCAATGGCTGCCGAGATCTGCTTGGCTACAAACATTCTTCCAAATATCTTCCTTTGTGTTCAGCAGAACAAAGAAATTTATACAGGTTTGGAATAACTTGAGCGTGACTAAATGATGACAGAATTTTCATTTTTGGGTGAACTATCCCTTTAAGATTCAAATAAAGAATGATATATTGGAAGTTTCATAAAAAAAACATATTTACTTTAAAACAAATCAATCTTTCTTAACTGAACATATTCCATCACAAATTAAAAACTATTTTAGCAATAGTTCATTCTTCATTCAGTACATCTGAAGGCCAAGAGCTTTACTCCAATGTTTGAACCTACTAAGAATAATAATACCTCACAGATTCATTCAGGGCTAACTAGGTTTGTGGGGATCTGTCAATAACATTTCATTAAAGCGGTCCTCTGCTTTATTCCTCATGGACTTCCTGTGCTGTTGAGCTGAATGCCCTATCATACAGAGTAGATGCATAAGTCCTCATTACTTTGTCAGTAATGCAGATGCAGACAATGGGCAGTGTTTGTGGATATTTCTTTGTAGATTCTCTTGTTTTGTCCTGAAGGCAGGCATGTTGTGATAATGACTTAGTGTGTAAATGAGACCTCCCCTCACTTCATTTCTGTTGTCACTGTCCCACTTTTATCAGCCAAGAAAACAACTTCAAAAAGCAATGTAAGTGGGAGAGAAGAGGGAATGAGAAATAACTATGCAAAAAGACCTTCACTGTTGGTGCTAGCTGATTAGTGAGCAGTCAGGGGCCACGGTCAGACCAGAGTCCGCCAAAGCCTGTCTGCCTGGGGCCTGGAGAAGCGCTGATTGGCAGCTGAGATTTCTAGGAGTGTGACTGACGGCCCAGTAGATGCCAGAGAGAGAGAGCACAGGGTGTATGAGATGTCTCCTCAGCGACCCTGAAACACCCCTCATGCCCAGCCACAAATGTCTGATCCACAGAGAGCTCCACAGATGGATGCTTGACTGACCAAATGGCAACATCCCTGCTGTAGTGATCCTGTCGAGACCGATGGGGGGGCCCATTTCGACTCGCACAGCCCAAACAAACAGAGAAAAACAAACAAATAAACAAAGAGGCCACAAGTACAAGATGTTCCGTCATGACTGACTACTGCCTCGGAAATGTAGGACGGGCAAAGATCGTTCAGGGTTCCCACGGCCATGGAAAACCTGAAAACTTTGGGGATTTAAAAATTGTGATTTCTAGTCACGCTATCATTTCCCAATCGCATTTCCATTTTCCTTCCTTCCACTTTCCACTATCTATTTAACATCCTACTTTATTAAACTTAAAATTAAAACAAAAAAACGTTGGTATTTAAAGGGATAGTTCACCTAAAAATGAATTTCTGTCATTAATTACTCACCCTCATGTCGTTTAAAACACGTAAGACTTTCGTTTATCTTTGGAACACAAATGAAGATCTTTTTGAAAAGAGCTTTCTGTACTCTCCACAGACAGCTACGCAACTATCACTTTGACGCTTCAAAAAGTTCATAAAGAGATCGTAAAACGAACCCATATGAATTGAGCGGTTTAGTCCAAATTTTCTGAAGAGACTTGGTCGCTTTACATGATGAACGAACATAAACATTCATCGACTCACACATCAGTTATGGTAAACGGAAGCTCAAGCATGTTTGCTTGACGTGCAAGAACCAATGAGGTTCATTCTTGTGTGTTATGCATCACGTATGAGCTTCCGCAAGAACCAATGAGGTTCATTCTTGTGTGTTATGCATCACGTATGAGCTTCCGCAAGAACCAATGAGGTTCATTCTTGTGTGTTAAGCATCACGTATGAGCTTCCGCAAGAACCAATGAGGTTCATTCTTGTGTGTTATGCAGCACGTTTGAGCTACCACAAGAGGTTTGTTCTCACGCGTCAAGCTCAGTTGAGCTTCTGTTTATGTTCGCTGATCAATGTTTATGTGAACAAAAGCCTAAATTCAATCTCATCATATAAAGCAACCGAGTCTCCTCAGAAAATTTTGACTAAACCGCTTAGTTTTACGATCTCTTTATGAACTTTTTGAATCGTCATGGAGGGGCAGAAAGCTCTCAGATTTCATCAAAAAGATCTTCATTTGTGTTCCGAAGATGAACGAAAGTCTTATGACATGAGGGCAAGAAATTAATGACAGTTTTCATTTTTATGTGAACTATGAAATGTGAAATGTGCTTTAAGTTGCACATTTATTCTAATTTATTCTCTATATATTCTGAGATTAATACGTTATTCAGCATGGACGCATTAAATTGACTTTTGAATCAAAAGTGACAGTAAAGACTTTTACAATCTAAGTCAATGTTACAAATAAATGTGGTTCTTTTGAATTTTCTATTCATCAAGGAATCCTGAAAAAAAAAAAAAAACATTTTCCACAAAAATATTAAGCAGCACAACCGTTTTCAACAATGATAATAATAGGATATGCTTCTTGACCACCAAATCAGCACATTAGAATGATTTCTGGCAGCAGAAAATTCAGCTTTTTCATAACAGGAATAAATTACGTTTTAAAATATAGTGAAATAGAAAAAGTTATTTTAAATTGTAATAATATTTCAAAGTATTAATGTTTTTACTGTATTTCTGATCAAATAATTGCAGCCTTGGTCAGCTTTAGAGGCTTCTTTCAAAACATTAAAACAATCTTACCGACACCAAATTTTTGAATGGTAGTGCACAGTATATACTCTGCAAGGCATACCTTTTCCAGATGTTACTGGTCTTATATACTGGTCTTAAAACATTATGGCCCGGTTCCACAGACAGGGTTTAGATTAAACCAGGATTAGGCCTTCAATTAGGGCATTTAAGTAACTTTATAAACGTGCCTTAGAAAAAACATTACTGGTGTGCATCTGGAGACAAAACAATGGCACTGACATATTTTAAGATATGTCAGTGCAAGTTGCTTTCAGTTCAAACAGCTCAAACATGCATTTTAGTTTGGGACTAGGTTTAAACCTTGTCTGTGAAACCGGGCATATATGCTTTTTGTAAGTCAAAGTGTTTTATAACATCTTTTGAGGTTGATTAATAAAGCACATTTCTAGCACTGTGCTTTTTATTAAGCTATATGGTGCCATGTTATCCATGTATTTGTATAGCAGAGCTTCGATTCTGATTCCTGAGGCTCTAAAAATCCTGAGGCTGATTAGAGCTTAATAAACGGATTAAGTGAGTGCTGGAGAAGATGATGGCTTCACTAGACTCAAATTAAATCCACGTCTATACACAAGCAGACAGACGTGAGCCACAAAATTGCACACCCTCATTCATACATAAAATACAGAGAACCACAGTATACACAGGATGTTCAAAGCTAGTTTCAATTTCGAAATTAAAATTTTTGGTGCTAAAAATGGAGGGAAACAAAACAAAAGCATAACATAAAATTATGTGATACCTCAAGACACTAATATCAGTGTCAGGTGCAGTAATAGGAAAATTCATTTAAAAAAAAAAAAAATTCACTTTTAATCTTAAACACGGGATAAAAAAACTACATTACACAAGTTCACCCACATACAATATAAAAGCACCTGTTTGCACAAGCTTAAATATAGTTTTGGATCATACAGTCATTCACAGAGAGCCTAGAGTTTCATCGACTCCTACCTCTATTGCATCAGGAACTCGAGCCCTCAGACACACACAGACGTGTAACCCAGAAAAGTGTTTCATAATGCAGGGAATCTCTCTTAGTAATGCCATAATAGTGTTATGTTTGACTGACTTTAAGACCCAGCTAAATGGATACCAAATCAATGCACAAAGCAATCAACAGATAAGCAAATGGCATGTATTGAATTGTGTATGTGTCATTTTTTGAAGTTGTATCTCCATTTATCATCTGCATGTTGTCAACACAAACAGAAGCCCTCTCAAATATAAACAAATCTGGCCCATGTAACACAGAGATAACACAAACCACTGCATCCAAGTCAATAATTACAGCAGATGCGATCTCTCCCTACGAAACAGAATGGATGAATCTGTCCAGAATTTCACACATATGTATCGCCACAGCCCTCCTCTGTGCATCTGCTACAGGAGCATATTCATCACCCAACGTCCTGACAGAAACCCAAAATGATGTTTATAAAGCAGTAGTGCATTTGATGGGTTCTACCCTCCAGAGATTTAGGCCCGTCAGAAATGCAAGTTTATGGATATTGGGTTTTTTAGAAACTTCCCACTGTCAATTGCAGCCCAGCAGGAAGTAACCTTGATGTGGAAAATGTAACTTGAGCATGATTACTGCTGCATCATCCTGTGCAACAGCCAGTTTGACAGGCAAGGACAATGTTTCTACTGAGCCACAAATTAACTCAAACCCCACAGCGATTTCAGCTCTGAAAGCCAGCTGATGAAACAACAATTTAAACCAGGCACCTTTTTGTCGCCGATGGAAGAGTGTGAGGAATAACTAAATTAAAAACTGTGATGGCAAATATTGAACTTCTCATGAAATATTTAAGTCACTCTCGTTGATGGGTTTTGATGGGTTTTAATGGGTTTAATGACCTTTCTTACTAGAGTCCATTAACACTTTACAATAAGGTTCAGTTTGTTAATGTTAGTTCAATGTATTGGGTATAATGGGCTAACAATGAATGAACAATACTTTTACAGCATTTTTTTAGCTTAGGTTAATGTTAATTTCTGCACATACTAATTTACAACTTTAACATCTGAACTTCTTTAGTTAACATGAATTAATAAACAAACATGAATGAACAGTGAACACATTACCTAGTGTCAAAATCACAAATGAGAGTGCCCTTGGTTACCACCAGAGGGCACTCCATCCTGGACTGTCACTTCATCTAAGGACTACAATTCCTACATCACTCACTACCCGGACTTCCTTCCTGATTACATCCACCTGCACCCCATTACCTTGTTAGCTCACACTTTATAAGCCTGGTCATGTCTGTCATTCACGGCAAAGTCTTGTTTGTTGTATTACTGCATTTCTGAGCATTTTCCCTGGTTTCTTGTCTCTTGGTTTTGGATTACTTGCCCGTTCCGTGGATTACCCTTTTGCCTGTCTCTCCTGTCTTGTTTGCCTGTTTGGACTGCTTGCCTGTGTTTTGACCTTGCCTGAACTCTTGACTACGATTGTGGATTACCCTTTCAATAAAGCTGCGTTTGGATCCTCTACCTGTGTCTCTCGGAGTAGTACGTTACAGAAGACTTCGCCATGCACAGATCCAGCAGCCGAGTGAACGTCCGTCCACAAATGAGTCCAGCCACAACGATCATGCGTCTCTGTCAAGGAGATCGTCCTATCGAGGACTATGTGCAAGACTTTATTGAACTGGCATATCTCTCCACGATGGACACGGTATGTCTGATGATATTTTTTCGAGGAGGCCTTGCCAAGCCACTCAGTTCCTGTATGCCACTGCACAATCCGAACTGGACACTAGAATATTATATAGACATTGCTTTGCAACTGAGTGGCTCTGCTTTTAGTGTGGGTGTTGTTGAGGATGAATGCGACATTCACGCAGTACCCAGTCCAGAGTCTCGTCCCGTCATAGTCTCTGTCCAGAATCCATTGACATCTCCTGTCCACGTCCAGAGTCTAGTGACATCCCCTGTGTCCATCCAGAGCCCAGAGATGGCTCCAGCCACTGACCAGCGTCCAGAGATGGCTCCAGCCACTGACCAGCGTCCAGAGATGGCTCCAGCCACTGACCAGCGTCCAGAGAGGGCTCCAGCCCGTGAACAGAGTCCAGAGAGGGCTCCGCCTCCTGTCACGAGTCCAGAGAGGACTCCGCCTCCTGTCACGAGTCCAGAGAGGACTCCGCCTCCTGTCACGAGTCCAGAGAGGACTCCGCCTCCTGTCACGAGTCCAGAGAGGACTCCGCCTCCTGTCACGAGTCCAGAGAGGACTCCGCCTCCTGTCACGAGTCCAGAGAGGACTCCGCCTCCTGTCACGAGTCCAGAGAGGACTCCGCCTCCTGTCACGAGTCCAGAGAGGACTCCGCCTCCTGTCACGAGTCCAGAGAGGACTCCGCCTCCTGTCACGAGTCCAGAGAGGACTCCGCCTCCTGTCACGAGTCCAGAGAGGACTCCGCCTCCTGTCACGAGTCCAGAGAGGACTCCGCCTCCTGTCACGAGTCCAGAGAGGACTCCGCCTCCTGTCACGAGTCCAGAGAGGACTCCGCCTCCTGTCACGAGTCCAGAGAGGACTCCGCCTCCTGTCACGAGTCCAGAGAGGACTCCGCCTCCTGTCACGAGTCCAGAGAGGACTCCGCCTCCTGTCACGAGTCCAGAGAGGACTCCGCCTCCTGTCACGAGTCCAGAGAGGACTCCGCCTCCTGTCACGAGTCCAGAGAGGACTCCGCCTCCTGTCACGAGTCCAGAGAGGACTCCGCCTCCTGTCACGAGTCCCGAGAGGACTCCGCCTCCTGTCACGAGTCCCGAGAGGACTCCGCCTCCTGTCACGAGTCCCGAGAGGACTCCGCCTACTGTCACGAGTCCCGAGAGGACTCCGCCTACTGTCACGAGTCCCGAGAGGACTCCGCCTACTGTCACGAGTCCCGAGAGGACTCCGCCTACTGTCACGAGTCCAGAGAGGATTCCAACCGGGCCACCTGCTCAGCCTGCTGCGCCGTGGGTGTCTTCAAACCCATCTGCGCTGCTGTGGTGGTCGTCTGCTCCGCCGTGGGTGTCTTCAAGCCCGTCTGCGCTGCTGTGGTGGTCGTCTGCTCCGCCGTGGGTGTCTTCAAGCCCGTCTGCGCTGCTGTGGTGGTCGTCTGCTCCGCCATGGGCTTCAAGCCCATCTGCGCTGCTGTGGTGGTCGTCTGCTCCGCCATGGGCTTCAAGACCGTCTGCGCTGCTGTGGTGGTCGTCTGCGCCGCCATGGTGGTCAGCCCTTTTACCCTGGTCATCTGCCTGGCCCGCACCACCCTGGTCATCTGCCCATCCTTCTCTGCCCTGGCCGTCTGCCCGGCCTGAGCCACCCTGGTCACCTGCTCTGCCTGAGTCTTCAGGCCCTCTTCCGCTCCACGGGCCTGGCCCTCCATCCCGCCCCCCGGTTCCGCCTCCGTTCCACCTCCCTCCTGGACAGTTTAGGAGCGTCTGGAAGTCGCTCCTTTGAGGGGGGGCTATGTCACAATCACAAATGAGAGTGCCCTTGGTTACCACCAGAGGGCACTCCATCCTGGACTGTCACTTCATCTAAGGACTACAATTCCCACATCACTCACTACCCGGACTTCCTTCCTGATTACATCCACCTGCACCCCATTACCTTGTTAGCTCACACTTTATAAGCCTGGTCATGTCTGTCATTCACTGCGAAGTCTTGTTTGTTGTATTACTGCATTTCTGAGCATTTTCCCTGGTTTCTTGTCTCTTGGTTTTGGATTACTTGCCCGTTCCGTGGATTACCCTTTTGCCTGTCTCTCCTGTCTTGTTTGGACTGCTTGCCTGTGTTTTGACCTTGCCTGAACTCTTGATTACGATTGTGGATTACCCTTTCAATAAAGCTGCGTTTGGATCCTCTACCTGTGTCTCTCGGAGCAGTACGTTACACCTAGATTAATAAATGCTCTATAAAACTGTTATTCATAGCTTCCATCCACTTTTGGCACTGTTCTGTTATTGACAAAGTGAAAATGTGTTTTTTATTTTTAAAAAAAGGTTAAATTTGCTGTCTCCAGGGAGTTTTGATGCAAACGCCCTTTTACTGATAAAATTTCGATACATCATTTTGCGTATATCAGAAATTATGTATCTTTCATATCCCATATTTCCCCATCTGAAAAATGGAGAGAGTAATGAGACAACTGAAAATGGCCAGCTTACTGCTTACTAATTTCACACATAATTTATTATTATTAAATTAGGAAATATCAGAAAACGACAGCGAAATGTCAAGCCAGCTGCAGTTTGACGTGGCAAAAAAAAGCAGGGATTAAATACTAAATGTTTTTCATTTTAGTTTGTTCGAGAAAATATGGTTAATATTAGAATAGGAGTTCTGAGGTCTCCATTCCAAAATGTGTCTTCTAACGAGTTTTTCTCAACAGTTCATTTCGTTAACATTTCATATCGACATAGAACATATGCTCTAAAGTTAAAAGGAAAAAGATTGTTTCACCATTTGCAATAATTTTATCTATAAAGGTCCCGATATACAGTATATCGCTGGTCAAGTATTTCGAACTTCGTTTTACCCCTAAGTGAAGAATGGAAAAGAACTTCGCCATGAGTATATCGGGCCTTAATGGCCATTTTCAACAGCTATATTGGTAAACTTTTTTGCAACTAAAAACCCTTGGATGGAATTTGGACTATTGTTAGTTCAAGATACCCTAATTAACGATTTGAACCTTATTGTAAAAAGTTGCAGTGAATACTCTAAAAAATGATGTATATTGAAACATGATGTATATCCAGAATGAATCAGTGTTTTTGAACGAAGCAGTTGAGTGAATGATTCACTGACTCTCTCAGGGCCGCCCCAAGCATGACACCCTCCCTCAGTCGTGATGACGTGCTTTTGGACTGTCTATATCTTATCAAGAATGACAGTACCATCCTATCTGTATCTGTGGTTTAGGTTAAAATGAGCCCTAACTAGTTTGTAATCTTTTGCTTTGACTTCTAAAGTTAAAGGCTTGAGTCTGCACTCAAGCTTAAACATAGTCCCATTATTCGCACCTGTAATGGAAGCATAACAATATTACATATTAGAAAAGTCCTCTCTTTACCTTTGCATGACCCTTCAAGCCACCCTTGAGATTTTCTCTTTAAAACACACTTAAAACTTGAAGCAGCACTCAATTAAAATAGGTAATATAATGTGCTTCACACACACTAATTCATCCATCTCTGTCAAAAAGTGTGATGGGGCTGGAAATCAATTTTGCTGACAAGATGTTTATATGGCATAAAAATGTATGGCTCCAAATAGACTGAGGTTTTTAGGCATAGTTGTTCTTTTGGCGTGTAGCCTTTTAAATAGACTGTCAGAAAAAGATGGATCTCCTATTCTTTTATAGCCACCCTCTTTCCGCTCGCTTTCTCTTTTGCACTGATACACACACACACATACGGTTTTGTGTCTTAGTCATTATTTCTGTGGTAGTGTGTGACAGAAAGAGCTGCAGGGTAGAGTGGCTCCAAAGAGAGCATCTTTAATCAGCATCTGGAGCTGGAGATGAAAGAGCTCTATCTTGTACTCTGTCTCTCATTCAGGGCTTTAAGCTGGACACTTACACATACTTACTGACACACACATTGACCATATACACTAAAACATTCAAATACACTAGCACACATGGCTTTTAAACTTTTTATGATGCAAAACTTGCCATCACAAGTGGTTGCCAAGGTGTTGCTATGCAGTTACTAAGGTGTTTTAGTGTGTTCCTAGTGAGTTCTAAGAGGTTACTAGGAATCTAGGTGGTTGCTAGGGTGTTTTAGGTAGTTGCTTACTGCCAATGTCAAGTCTGTATGATGTTCTATAGCCTTGATTTATTCTCAGTGCAATTTCAATGCAAATCTATGGGATTTTCTTTGTCTGTTTTATTGTAAATCACCAGGTCTGACTAGAAAAGCACACTTCAACAAGCTGCATGATTTAGGCCAGGAGTATACTTTATGCAAATGTTAGGCCGAAGCAGAGCAAGTGCACAGATCCATTGAACATATTTAATGTGTGTTCATGCGCTATGTTGACAATAACAAATCTTATTGAATTATAAAGCTAGCTTCAAATGTTTTTGCTATTAAATCTGATTTGCTATTATTCAGGTAAACATACTTATGAGATCTATCTTGCTCAGCATCATTCTTACAAACTGTCCCTCTGTCAATGCAGTGGATGATCTAAAAGGGAACTATCTGTAGAAGCAGGTTTATTCTAATGCCAACTTGCGGCAATACAGAGAACGCAACGCACACTTGAGTTAATGTTATGAAATGCACTCAAAGGGTTAGCCATTTGAACCGCATTCAAATCCATAATCCTAAATAAGAGCAATAAAAAAAAAAACACACCCAACTACAAAAACACAAACTGGTAGACACTCAAGTAAGTATAGTCAAACAAACAGACAAAATAAACTCCAAGACATACACCGATCCGGCATAACATTATGACAGGTGAATAACACTGATTATCTCTTCATCACGGCACCTGTTAGTGGGTGGGATATATTAGGCAGCAAGTAAACATTTTGTCCTCAAAGTTGATGTGTGAGAAGCAGGAAAAATAGACAAGCGTAATGATTTGAGCGAGTTTGGGCCAAATTGTGATGCTAGACAACTGGGTCAGAGCATCTCCAAAACTGCAGCTCTTGTGGGGTGTTCCTGGTCTGCAGTGGTCAGTATCTATCAAAAGTGGTCCAAGGAAGGAACAGTGGTGAACCGGCGACAGGGTCATAGGTGGCCAAGGCTCATTGATGCACGTGGGGAGCGAAGGCTGGCCAGTGTGGTCCGATCAAACAGAAGAGCTACTGCAGCTCAAATTGCTCAAGAAGTTAATGCTGGTTCTGATAGAAAGGTGTCAGAATACGCAGTGCATCGCAGTTTGTTGCATATGGGGCTGCATAGCCGGAGACCAGTCAGGGTGCCCATGCTGACCCCTGTCCACCGCCGAAAGCGCCAACAGTGGGCATGTGAGCATCAAAACTGGACCACAGAGCAATGGAAGAAGGTGGCCTGGTCTGATAAATCACGTTTTCTTTTACATCACGTGGATGGCCGGGTGCGTGTGAGTTGCTTACCTGGGGAACACATAGCACCAGGATGCACTATGGGAAGAAGGCAAGCCGATGGAGGCAGTGTGATGCTTTGGGCAATGTTCTGCTGGGAAACCTTGGGTCCTGCCATCCATGTGGATATTACTTTGACTGAATGTGAACATGAAAATTTCAAATCAAAACCACAAACCTGGGTCACACTTTTCCATCTCCTCCATTAAAGTGAATAATACATCACAAAATGTCCCCTCACCTTTTCAATCAAACCGATATTACACAAGGCTCAATGAACACAGAACCACACAAGACTCTCTGCTTTGAGGTCACATCATAAACCTAGAGATTATTCAGCCTGCCTGTGACCTTGTCCAATTGGCAGGATGGAACTTTAAATTGTGGTTTCCTGTGAGTGAGCGTTTGATAGAAAGAGTTTGATCATAGACTCTGAGGTTGTATAATGATGAAAAAGTCCTTGTGCTGCTGTTCTGTGATTAAGTTAGGAAAGTACATGTAGATGTTGCAGACCAAATTTTTGTAATCACTCGCATCCATCAGCTAGGCATTGCTTTGTTGTACTTCAACAGCTTCAAGTAACACACAGTTGATAACTGGGAATCCCAGTAGCTCCTCACTGCAGAACGCGAGATCCAGGGAGCGGGGGTTGGATCCAGATCCAGGGGGTGGAGTTGGGGTAGGTTTAGGGTTGGAGTAAAGTGTAGTTTCAGCCAACTGCCGTGACGCCAAACTCCCTCGTGGAAGAAGAAAGTTGTTGTGTTTACAACTGTGACAATGAGCGCTTACCAGGATAAACTAAATGCTGGATTTTCAAAAGTATATTAAGTTTGCGGCTCCATTGCTGCAGTAATATAGCAAAGTAATATAGCAAAGTATATAAAGTGTGAGGAGTTGGATCAGGATCCAACCCCACCCCCTGGATCTCGTGTTCTGCAGTGAGGACCATCTCGGGAATCTTCACAAACTTGATCATTTACAGAAAAAATGGATATTTACACTCAAATGTAATTAATATACTAATATAATAAATAAAACTGACTAAATTATCTGAATTCAGTCAGATTTACTAATGTGTGGGCAGTATGAGTACCTTACGTGCTGTTTTGGCATTCAGTGTAAACAGCTGTGAAACTATGAATAACAAGTCTATTGCAGCCAAACATCTCGCATGCTCCTAGTCGAAAATAGTTGGTCTCAGAGTCTGTATACAATGACTGTTACAGGTTTGCAGTTTTGCTATTACAGAAGTTGAAAAGATTTCAACTCTGCACAATGAAAGAGAGAGAGAAAATTTGGCAGAGTGTGACTGAAGCTGGCAAGAAGTATTCCTACATAATTAATAGTCTGAGGTGTAAGACAGGATGCCATGGTGTTTTAGCCTTGAGTGGATAGTGACGTTTTGGCACAAGGCTATCATTCTATGCCAGAAAAATGCTTGGTCACAAATGTGCCTGTGTGTTTTGTTTATTTGTTCAGTCATGTATAATTTGTCCAACAAGTTCCCCGAGACACTCTCAACAGGCACACAACAGAAGCACAATATCCTTTCACCCGTGAATGACCCAGCATCAAATGGGAACGGTGAGAAATAATTACATACTTTTTTACGCAGATCCTGGTTGGATACGATGATGACATTGGGGGGATCTCCAACAGCAGTGGCAGCTCCTCCGATGTTGGTGAAGATTACCTCGGCAATCAAGACATGCCTAGGGTCCAGATTAAGCACCTCACATAACCTAGTGTACAAAATGCATCACAAAGCCTGATTAGCACTGATGATCCTGGAACATCAATGCAATTATTTTTTTAATCTATCATACTTGATGATTTGTGCCATAAAACATGCACAAAAAAAAATCCCACAGACTTTAATATGGACCTGATTATAATACAGACTTGATTTGGGTCTGTAGCAACCACCCAGAACACCATAGCAACACTCTAAAAAAACACACACAGATCAACTAAGCAATCACATAGCAACACCATGGCAAACATCACAATGTCCTAGCATCGTGACCACAAGTTTTACACAGGCTCATACTGTAGGTTTTACTTCTGCCATAGTTGTAATTGTACCATAAAATATGGAGAGGGAAGGACCTGATTCATCAACAGCAAAAGCTTAAGCTGAGCTGCACAAAATTCAAGTTTGGTTATTAACACTGAATTTCAAGCAAATCTAAAGATAAGCAAATCAGTTTCCCTGCTAAATTGGCATGAAAAAAATACTTGCACAAGCAAATTGCCTGTTAACAAAAAGCTAAACTCTGTAATTTCTCAAATTTGATTTTTAACAAGTGTATGTGTCCTGTGTTTCTAAACCCTGAATCCCTGAAGGTGTTTGAAGATGCAATTGGTGATGCATGATCAAAAAAAAAAGGAGTCATTTCTCACCAGCAACGTCATGAAAATGCTGAGGCAGCGCATAACATTTTAATGGCTGTGTGAAATATAGATTTATTTTATTCTACCAGACTAGGGATTTTTAAGGTCCACATAAATTGATAAGATTTTGACGGATGAAATTTGCAGAGGGATGAAAAGTACAAAAATATCAAAAAAGTATCCTTGCACAAAAAAAAAAAAGTGGGTTTGTTGGTCTTTTTTTTCAGCAGTGATGGGACAAGAAACAATGTTACACAGTGCCTGATTGATTCATATCACGTCCTCTGAAGGAGAAGGATGTCCTACATGACGCTAAATAAGTAATGCTGAACATCAGGATATAAAACATATAAAACAGAAATATAATGTGCACAGGCACCAATGAATCACACTGAGAAACAATGTGTAATGGCGAAAAGATGGAAGGGGAAAATAAGCTCAAATGGAGCTGAAACGAGCAATGAGGTGGGAAGTTTATAGTGTGGAGACATGACTCTTTGTCTCCTCAGTTCTAAGCAAACTGACAGAGAAATTCTTGTCCAGAAAAAAAGCCAAGGCCTTCTGGGAATTTTCTTTTTTTTTTTTAGCAGTAGTTCAGCTGAACAGATTTTTTTAAAAGGAATGTTCCAGCTTCAATGCAAGTTAAACTCTACTGACAGCATCTGTGGCATTCTGTCAATTACCAAGAAAATCATTTGGATTTATTCCTCAGTTTGTAAAAAATAAAAGTCACGTGTACAATAAAGCACTGAAAGTCTATGGGGCCGGGCATTCTGGAGGTTTCCCAAAGATTCACAAGTCTAACAGAACATTGTATTTTAAAGGAATAGTTCACCCAAAAATGAAAATTCTGTCATTATTTACTCGACCTCAAGTTGTTCCAAACCTGTACGAATTTCTTTTTTCTGCTAAACACAAAAGAAGATATTTTAAAGAATGTCAGTAACCAAACAGTTGATGGATCCCATTGATTTCTATAGTATTTTTTTCCTACTATGGAAGTCAATGGGGTCCATCAACTGTCTGGTTACCCATATTCTTCAAAAAATCTTCTTTTGTGTTCAGCAGAGGACAGAAATTCATACAGGTTTGGAACCACTTGAGGGTGAGTAAATGACAACAGAATTTTAATTTTTGGGTGAACTATTCCTTAATGTTTATTCCAGTGCAATTGCTTGCTGCACAGACTTGTATTGTAAGCACATTTCTACCTGGGTTAAAAAAAAAAGAAAGAAGTAAAAAGAGAAAAAAAGAGGAAGAGAGACTGTTTTAGGAATAGCGACCATTACCTGATTGTAACAGGGGTGAAGAGCATCATAGTTGTCACATTATCAAGAAACGCTGACAGAACGGCCGCAATTAGACAGAGAATGATAATCATGGGCCACACTCTTCCTCGCGATAACTGATACGCCTGTGTGGAGACAAAGAGCACTGTTGGGAATACCTTAAAGATTGGTTTACAAAGTTAGATCTTTTCTCGTAACTTCACATTAATGAAAACTAACTGGGTCAAAAATAAATTAAGCGAAAAATCGCTTGCCTTTGTTTATGAACATTAACAAAATCATGTTTTCAAAAAATCCTCCAGTGGAAAGGAGAGACAGATTTAACAGCGCCTCAAAAACAGAGAATAAAGAACGGTCCTCTGAGGGGGTCTCGGAACACAATGTTCAGAAGTGAACTTTAATGAGGAATTCGCTCTAAAAACTGACACAGATCCATAGTGTGTTTACTCATTCAAGCTTTAACATTTAAAGAATGTTCAAGTCTGAAAAGAAAAGAATAATAATAAAAAAAGACCTGCACTTTAAGAGCCTGTCGCTATGGAGACATTTTCAGGCTGTCTGGAATCATTCTAATCAAGTGGTAACACTAGGGGGTCATAACCCACCCGTGATGTCACCACTTCCTGACTCAAAACGATGGTAACTGAAAAAAAAAAACAGAGTAACACACCCGCATATGACTACACATGGTGATAGAAGTGGTGTGAGATGGTGTTCAATCAAGAGGGTTGTTTCTATGGCAATGTTTTAATTTGTGGGACATGCCCTTGTCCAGAACCCTGTTAATATTCATGAATGGGATGAGAGGACACAAGCGTGTGCCCTCATAATGTCCAGAGCACATCCATAATGTTCCAACAGGGTTTTTACAGCAGTCAACAGAATCCCTGAAAATAAGGGATGAGATATCCATCCAGTGAAGCTCATCGTAAGATTTATTTTTAGGCTTTCATTACTTCTAACCCATTTTCTTCTCGATTTATAAACATTTGCATCATTTGACAAACATTTGTTCCATCTGATTTCTTTTCGCATGTCTATTGGGGATTGATATTCACCCATACATTTCATATACAGTATAAAGCATTTGTGGGGTTCTCAATTCTCATCACGTTGCTTGAGAGTAAACGATAGGGATTTTCAGGGCACCTGCTCCTTTGCCCCAAAGCTAAAGTAGCATGATGGGATTACATTGACTAAATCAAAAACAGGGATATCAATAACGTGAAATGAAAGCATTTCAGACTGAATCAATAACAGACCACGCCCCAAAAAAAATACTGGGTTGGTTCAACCCATGTTTGGGTCAAATATGGACAAACCCAACCGTTGGTTTAAATTTTTAAATTACATTTTAAACCCAACCGCTGGGTTTGTCCCAAGCGTGCCGCACACGTCCTGAAAAGTGAACCCAAAGCGTCTCGATCGCCCCCAGGTGGCTAGTCCCAGTATAGGCCATAAACACCGCCCCTCCATGTATTCTAATGTGACGCGAGACAATCAAATTACACTTCAAATTACAAACAAATTACACTTCAAATTAATGTTTTCCAAAGATGTCATTTTAGGTAGTTTTTAATCATGCTGATGTAAGTTCAAGTGTTCGTTTTTTTAAATAAGTTTGGTTTTAGTTAGTTATTTGATGCTATAAAAACGGGGGTGTGACGTCATGATTGACAGCTGTGATTGACAGCTTCTCTAAGTGAAGTTGTCACTGAAGCACTAACAGATTTTTTCTGGGATTTTCGGGAGGAGATTGGAGCTTTAACTTTAATTTCTACATTTCCACAACTGTTTATTTCACACCAACATAATGAGTTGTTCTGCAGCTTACAGATACTGTGGGAGTGTGGGCGGAGTTTTGATATCGCAGCTCTACTTCCTGCTCTCTACTGCGCAGACTCAGGTCCCGAGGTCACTACTGCACAGACTCGGGTCCCAAATCAGCGCCAGATGTCAGCGCCATATTCAGACGTTGGCGGCTTCACTTTTCTCCAATAGAAGATAGTGAAGGGGCATCGTCCATCTTTTTTACAGTCTATGGTTTGTCCATATTTGACCCAAACATGGGTTGACTAACTGTTAGTAGTTATTTGTATCTTTATGTATATACTGGAATGTACTGGTACAAAAATTTTTATTAGATTTAAGGTGGGTGGGATAGATTGAGTGGCCTAATTTTACAGAGAATATGAGGACATAACCAAGAAATTGTATCTTGCTTAAGCAGACATCTGCAAAACAAATTACAAACAAGCATTTGCAAAATAAAGATTGAGAAAACTCACCTTGACAGCACAGTAATCAAAGAAACCAGTCTCAGAGAATATTGCCACCAGTATCATCTGAAAGTAAATAGTAAGGGTTATGAGACTTGAACATTTCATGCTTTCTATTTTTAGTGCTTACTGCCACGTGTTGCTATAAAATCACATTATGTCTCAAATACCACACGCACGGTCTCTCACTCAATTTCATGCCACATATATCCCTCTCTGATTTTTTTTTTTTTTTTTTTGGTGCCTCAGACACAGAAACAGACATCCTTCAAATATAGAAAATCAATAAAGAGAAACATTAATATTTCTGAGTTTATTAAAGCTAACATTTCATAGTCAGTCTTTAAAATTGACAGATGCTGTGATTCATTTTCTATCATCAGTCTCTGATTTTCTTTTATGCCTTTCCTCACATACTCCTACATGTAGTCTTTTGGATGAGGGCTGATTGAATGTATTTGTTTCCATGGAGACAGCAGCTGAACAAACAGAGATCCTGAAAAGGGTGGCACTTTAGCAATAATATTAGAGAGGCTGTGTGTTTTTAATGTGTATTTGGTATTTTTTGGTCACATTTTGTTGCACTACCATTTAAAATATGGGCTAATGTCATATGCAGACAAGCAGCCATACCTAACAAACATTTCACATGTTCTAAAATCAACCGTGTGTGCTGCTGTGTAGCTGCTGCAAAGTAAGTGCAATGCAAAGAAATACCATAAATGATCTCAGATCCCTAAAGAATTCTTTCTAAAAGAAGCACTAGGTTAACAGCATATTAAAGAAAGGTGCCCCACTAAGTGCCTGTCAGGTTAGCAGCCTGAGAGGCTGATATGGGTTCAGGTTAGGGGTTGGATTAGGGGCTTGTCAGCCAGTCAAGCATTTAGCAGGACATCTTTCTCCAACAGCATCTCATTACATCAGAGACAAGGTTCTAATGCTATCTGAAAGAATTAAATAACTAGATTCTTTTTCTGAAGAAAATATGGTGGTGGTTGATGTGCGTTTTTTCTTTGCAATTGCTAAGATGTTGTATATGGTTTTAATGTGTTGATTTGTGGTTTCTAGGGTGTTCTGAGTGGTTTTAAAAGATATTCTGGTTGCTCGATTTAGCTTAGATAATTCCATCAATGGTAGTTTTTCCCCATTTTATCATCCACCAGGAGAAAGTCAGAAGTTCACTCACATCTAAAAGTAACAACACACCACTTCTCAGCAAGTCACATGATTTGATGTATCATTCATGTTTATAGCACAAACGGTGCACTGATTTACATGCCGAAGTTCAATGTATGTTTTATAAACAACAGAAATAGTGATAATAATAGCAAGCATTATTAATGCATTTTACATTTTTACTTTTCATTTAAAAAAGCCCTTCTGTGACTTTATATTTAATACATTCTGTTGGAACCCTGCTACTCAGGTTGATTGAGTAAAAAAGCTGAAAGAGAGCTTAGAATTATACTTACCATTCCAAAAAGCAGGGCAAGCGTCTCATAGTCAATCCATTCCACAACAGTCATCATGCTCGGCCTCTACAGTAAAGAGATGAGAAGCTCACCTCAGATACAGAGGAGCATTTTAACATTCCAGACTTACAGTAACTGGGTTCTCTGAATTGCTGAAATAATAATAATAATAATAATAATAATAATAAACTATTTTATATAGCGCCTTTAAAAGTTGCATCTCAAAGCGCTTTACAAGAACATACAAATAAAATACATTGAAATAAGAAAAAGGAAAAAAAGTAACATACAGTACAACAATCACGTATAGGCTAGCCTGTAAAAATAAGTTTTAAGTGAAGATTTAAAAACACTAAAAGATTCAGCATGTCTTATCTCAGTGGGAAGTTTTAAAGCCCAGTCACCCATAGAGCGTGAACGAGTTGAAGGAACAGTTAAAAAGCCAGAATCGGAAGAGCAGAGATTTTGTATTGGGGTGTAGACAGTTAAAGGGTTAGTTCACCCAAAAATGAAAATTTCTGTCATTAATTACTCACCCTCCTGTCGTTCCAAACCCGTAAGACCTTCGTTCATCTTCGGAACACAAATTAAGATATTTTTGATGAAATCCGAGAGCTCTCTGACCCCTCCATAGACAGCAATTTAATTACCACGTTCAAGGCCCAGAAAGGTAGGAAAGACATTGTTAAAATAGTCCATGTGACTCCAGTGGTTCAACCTTAATTTTACGAAGCGACGAGAATACATTTTTTTGCGCAAAAAACAAACGAAAACAACGACTTAATTCAACAATCTCTTCTCGTCTGTGCTAGTCTCCTACACTGTTGACGTAGTGTAAACAGTGCAGCACTTCCGAGTTCTACGGCAGAACGACGGCTCACCATTGCCAGCTCCTGCATCAGCATCACACGCATGCGTCATATGCTCACGTGAACAGCGTCGGCCAATGGTAAACCGGCTTTCTGACGTAGCGCTTCGAAAGTGCTGCACTGTATTTACTATGTCAACAGTGTAGGAGACTGGCACATACAAGAAGAGATTGTTGAATAAAGTTGTTATTTTTGGGGGGTTTTGCGCACAAAAAATATTCTCGTTGCTTCATAAATATCTTCAAAAATATCTTCAAAAATATCTTAATTTGTGTTCCGAAGATGAACGAAGGTCTTACGGGTTTGGAACGACAGGAGGGTGAGTAATTAATGACAGAATTTTTCATTTTTTGGGTGAACTAACCCTTTAAAAGTTCAGACCGATATTGTGTCACTAAACCATGCAAGGCCTTGTAGGTAAGCATGAGAATTTTAAAATCTATGCGAAATCTGACAGGGAGCCAGTGCAAGGATTTTAAGATTGGAGTGATGTGCTCACTTTTCCTGCAACTTGTCAGGATTCTGACAGCTGAGTTTTAAACATACTGTAATAATTGCGGCCATTATGATTTTTTTCATACTGTATTCTGATGATTACTGGAGTATTTACCAACCAACCAAGTCTAAAGTTCATTGAGTTTTTAGTTTAAAAAAAAAAAACAAAAAACTACAGACTACAGAGCTTTGGGTCTTTTTAAAGGGCACTCCATCTATGAAACAGACAGAAGTGCACTGAGTAATTTAACTTGCGCTCAAATAATGTACTTATCTCCAATTTCTGGAATACAATAACTAATTCGTAGAGCAGCAGAGAGAAAGTCAAGATTTAAATTATTCACAATCTTACGCTTTACATTAGAGTAAATTAGTGCAATTACCACCGATATCCCATTTATGCGAAATGGCCCAGTCTGATTTACTTAACTGTGTAAATGTAGTTGTTTTTTATCTCTCTCTCTATGTATAACATATATATATATATATATATAAATATATTCTGAAGCGCATGCTCTGTAATTTTAATCAAAATTTGCCACTATATATATTAATCATGCAGACTTCTGCACATGACAGAATGTTGCTGTGCTCTCATACTTTAAGCTAATAAAACTAAAGACCATCACAGCAGCTCTCAAAATTAATGAAGTCCCAGAGTCCAACTCTTGACACAATGTAAGAAATCTTCATCTGAATGGAATAAATAACATCCTCTAAAACCAAAACTTACATCTCCAATGAAAGCCAACGCTGCCAGAGCAGCCAGGGATCCTAACATTGCAGCCAGAGTGCGGTGAACAATCTGCAGACACAGAAAACAAAACAAAAAAAATAAGTAAATAAATAATTCAAAATAAATATTTATTATAAATAAATAAAATGTCAGTACAGTAATACAACAGCTTTTTTTTGCTACACTATATTGCCAAGTATTGGGACACCTCTCCAAATCATTGAATTCGGGTGTTCCAATCACTTCCAATGACCACAGGTGTATAAAATCAAGCACCTAGGCATGCAGACTGCTTCTACAAACATTTGTGAAAGAATGGGTTGCTCTCAGGAGCTCAGTGAATTCAAGCATGGTACCGTGATAGGTTGCCACCTGTGCAATAAGTCCATTTGTGAAATTTCCTCACTACTAAATATTCCACGGTCAACTGTTAGTGGTATTATAACAAAGTGGAAGCAATTGGGAACAACAGCAACTCAGCCACGAAGTGGTAGGCCACGTAAAATCACAGAGCTCATGCTGAGGCGCACAGTGCGCAGAAGTCGCCAACTTTCTGAAGAGTCAATAGCTACAGACCTCCAAACTTCGTGTGGCCCACAGATTAGCTCAAGAACAGTGCGTAGAGAGCTTCCTGGAATGGGTCTCCATGGCCGAGCAGCTGCATCCATGCCTTACATCACCAATTGCAATGCAAAGCGTCGGTTGCAGTGGTGTAAAGCACAGGACTCGAGCAGTGGGGATGTGTTCTCTAGAGTGACGAATCACGCTTCTCTGTCTGGCAGTCCGATGGATGAGTCTGGGTTTGGCAGTTACCAGGAGAACGGTACTTGCCTGACTGCATTGTACCAATTTTTTGGTGTTTGGTGGAGGGGGGATTACGGTGTGGGGTTGTTTTTCAGGGGTTGGGTTTGGCCCCTTAGTTCTGCTGAAAGGAACCAAGACATTTTGGACAATTTCATGCTTCATGCTTTGTGGGAACAGTTTGGGGATGGCTCCTTCCTGTTCCAACATGACTGCACACCAGTGCACAAAGCAAGGTCCATAAAGACATGGATGAGCGAGTTTGGTGTGGAGGAACTTGACTGGCCTGCACAGAGCCCTGACCTCAACCTGATAGAACACCTTTGGGATGAATTAGAGCAGAGACCGCAAACCAGGCCTTCTCGTCCAACATCAGTGCCTGACCTCACAAATGCGCTTCTAGAAGAATGGTCAAAAATTCCCATAAACACACTCCTAAACCTTGTGGAAAGCCTTCCCAAAAGAGTTGAAGCTGTTATAGCTGCAAAGGGTGGGCCAACTCCATATTAAACCCTACAGATTAAGAATGGAATGTCATTAAAGTTCATGCGCATGTAAAGGCAGGCATCCCAAAACTTTTGCCAATATAGTGTATAATAATAGCCACAATGTACCACAAACTAGATTTGTGCTCACCTATGCACAATGCTAGAGTGGTTGCTAAGGTGTTCTTAAGCATGTTGCTTTTAAGCATGTTATGGTTGCTAGGATGTTCAAAGATCTCACCCCAAAGTCTCTCAATTATGTTCTCCTTCAATATAAGCCAATGTGGCAAAAATCATGTCTAATTGCTATAAATGAGAAAAGTAATACCACAACTCATCTAAACGAGCTGCATGATATGAGGTATCATTCTCACCCATAGCAAAAATTGTAATACTTGAGATTAGGTGTTTGTTCAAATCCCTAACCCTCCACATCAGTAACAGTAATAACGATGCCTGCCTTAGCAAACACTACTAAATATGTAGTACATAAGACTTTGGACAGCCTAACAAATTTGCTGATTCAAAATGCCAAATAACCCTCTTCCCCACACTTCATTTATGTTCTTTTGCTGTTTGATCCACCTCATTTCTTACAATAAATTCATTCTGACCCTTTTGTGCACTCTTATAATCAAATGATAAATTCCGATCCACAACTAAAAGTGTCAGGCGACAGCATCTTCTGATTTTCAGCTCTTCAATCACCATCTGGACTAAAAGCGCCACCTTAAAGTTCATTATCAGATATCAGCATCTGTTTTCTTGGTGAGAGCACTTGACTGGGACACCTGAATCAAGCTTTGTCTGATGCACCTCTTTCGGTGTCATGTGGCAAGATGGAGCAGTCGTTACAAGACTGTGTAATCAGCTAGAAGAGCGAAAGAAGGACGATGAGCACATAACATGCATGCTAACAGCTAATGACTCCAGTCTCGAAAGAGCAAGTAATCTGTGTCAGTCCGACGACTTCCCTGAGGGGGAGGAACACTTGGTGCAATGTTGTGATTGTAAGTGTAAAACAGGTCATTAAGATAAATTGTTGAACACGGCTTTCTGAGCAGAATTAATCAGCAACATGGATATACATTATGTTGCTTTGCATAAGAAAGTATCCTCTGAGACTAATGTTCTCTGTTTTGTGATTTAAACCAATTAATCTTAATTATAGGCCAAGAAACAGTTTATGGCTAGCCTAGAAATCTAGACGTACCCTAGCGGCAGCAAATGTAATTTTCAGCCTGGATCATCTAGCAACTCTCCGTTGCCTTGCAAGCTTGAAAACCAAACTCTAGTCAGGCCAATCACATCGTGTATAGAGTTGGTGGGCGGGCTTAACATAATGACGGCAGAGTTGCGACGGTTCCGCGTGCTACTTGAAAACAACGAAGAAGGCGAACAGCGGTCTTTCGAATCGGCTTTGACCGAGACTCTGGAAGACTTGGAGTTAAGCTTTTCTTTGAGAAAATAACAAAGAACGGCACTGAAGTCATTCTTAAAAAAGGAAGATGTGTTCGGAGTTTTGCCGACCGGATACGGCAAAAGTTTAATCTATCAACTAGCTCCGCTTCACTTTCTTCGTTGGTTGGTTGTAGCGCTATCCTATTGCGTGCAGAGGGAATCTGAAAGACAACCGTTTATCCCGCCCCTCAGATTGAGCCCTGCCAATGGTGTGTTCCCAGACTCAACATCTTGATGTGGGTCTGGCTTGTCAGGCTAGTTTATGGCTAAATTAAATGTCAAAATGTGCCTGTGTGAGATGTAATGTTAGTTTTATACCCAAAGTCCCCCATTTACTGAGAAGCTGCTGC
Organism: Coreius guichenoti; assembly: GCA_039654105.1. Classification (NCBI taxonomy): domain Eukaryota; kingdom Metazoa; phylum Chordata; class Actinopteri; order Cypriniformes; family Gobionidae; genus Coreius; species Coreius guichenoti. Next base: position 29,501,147 of record CM077180.1, on the reverse strand, counting down.
TCTAGTCTAATTTAGGAATAATCTATCAACCATTATTAAAATGTTTACACGATATCTGCAATTAGATTGTGAAAATACATTATTCATGAATCTTTTAAGGCATATTAATATTTATAAGCACATCATACTATTATATATCTCAGGTTTTGCCCTCTCTTGGGGTAAATGAGTTTTAGCTATCAGGGCTGCTGATGAAACTCACCATCTGAGCCCTTTTAATCAAAGTAGTTCAGAGTGCTGATTCTAGATCAGCTCTGAGGATTATCACCAAACTGCTGTGCAATGCAGATAGGAAGAACAGGCCCGGGTCAATACAACAAATGCTTCCTTATTTACAATAGGGTCCTAAAGTCTGAGACCACAGACTTCTGTGGAATCTGTAATGCAAATCAAATCTATTTTAACTTGGAAACAAACTAAGTTTTAGATTTTTTTTTAAAGACTGTAAACCAAGAAATGTCATGGCATAAAATGAACAAGAAATATTTAAGATTCTGCACTAATACTTCATTACTAATCAAAAGTAGCAGATTTGTGACACTGATCATGTGAACTCCAGTGTACAAAAGGTATTGATGATGGCAGATATTCTTGCTTCCATTGAAACACAAGACTCTCTTTTGAAGACCTCAAATCATGCCTGATAACACAATCATTGAGTTGTACAAAAAACTTAAGTGCTGCAAAGGTGGGTCAAACCAAATAGCAAGACATTCTGAAAGTCATTTCACTCAAATTGCTATGGTAATAATGTAATTATAAAAAAATGTATCACATTTGAAAAATTCTAAATAGGAGCATTTTCACTTGTGGTCCAAGACTTTTGAAGTTCAATGTCCAGTACTGTATTATATCATTTGATTCAGCAGTCTATTAAAAGCTGATTATGAGGGCACAATCTGGGCAGCTGCACCTTCCATCTGGCACACACACATACATGTGTGCTATATCATTTGCTATTCAGATCAATAAATGAGAAGCAGAAATATTTTAATTATAAATGGACTGGGTAATGGTGACTATGCTTCCTAGTATGAAAAATCAAGATCAAAAAGAAACAGAAGTATAACTGAACATAGAGACACATGTAGACTAAGACAGACCATGTGAGCAAGTGTTGTTTAGGTGTTATGTTACTTTAATGAGATGTCTTGCTGTGTCTTTTGAGGCATTCATCATTACAGAAAAACAGACTACACAATGTTTTTTTTCTTTTTTATGATTTCTAAAAAGCCTGAGAACTAGATCTTTGAGTTCATATACAGATTAGAATTGACTGATTTAATATTAAGGGGTAATAATTTCTCTTCATGTTTTCAAATTACCAGCATACCAATTAATATAATATAATATAATATAATATAATATAATATAATATAATATAATATAATATAATATAATATAATATAATATAAAATATTTAAATAATATAATAATAAATATAATATAATATAATATAATTTGTGCTGTCAAATCGATTAATCGTGATTAATTGCATCCAAAATAAAAGTTTGTGTTTACATAATGTGTGTGTAATGTGTACAATTATTATGTATACAATAAGTATGTATATTATGTATATTTATAAGTATATAAATACACACATGCATGTATATATTTAAGAAAAATTTGTTATATTTAATACATATACAGTATATACACATGCAAATATTTCTTAAATATATACATGTATGTGTGTGTATTCAATATACATAATAATTATACACAGTACACACACATATATTATGTAAAGAAAAACTTTTATTTTGGATGCGATTAATCACGATTGATTGATTTGACAGCACTAAATATAATATAATATAATATAATATAATATAATATAATATAATATAATATAATATAATATAATATAATATAATATAAAGCAGTCTTCAACAATGTGATTATCTGATGAACTTCACCTGTAATCTTCTCAAAGACGTTCTAATTAGGATGAGGTTTTGTGACCTCGAAGTGCTTACCCAAAGTAACTCTGTTTTAAAAGCACAATAAATAAAATGATGATGACTCACCGAATCAGCATAAAATTCAGTCATTAGTTTAATTTTAAAAACATAATGTATATATTTCTTGGCACCTTGATGACAGTGTAGCCATATTTTATGAAGCATTAGTATTAACGTAGTGTTTTGTTAGAAGCGGAAACATGGGCCCCCAATGTCTCCATTAGCATTCTCACAAAGGCCTAATTAAAATGAATAATTTCCATTTTTTATTTATTTCTTTTTTTGGTCACTATATATCTCTTTTAGTGTGAACAGCTCTTAGGGGTATAGATTATTACAGAGTCTAACAGCAAAACACTCCTCCACATTTTTAACAACTTCTCCCTGTAGTGCACACTTTTTAGAGTTTGCGAGAAAGCTCCGTTTTAGTGTGGCACCAGGGGGACATGAGGGCAGAGGGGACCTCCCTTCTTAATTACGTTCATTTCTTCAGGAGGGACAACATGCTGTGTGTCGAAGAGTTTAAATGAGAGCTAGCCATTTCAGGCAACATGAGCGACAGAGGCCAGAAAATTGAGTTCTACTACTACAATAAGGTCCAAAAGAGACCACTAGTGAAAATGCTCCCATTTAATACAACGTGTGAACGTCAGAATGTCTTAGTATTCAGTATGTCCCTCTGATTGACAGCAGCACCTAAGCTGCATGAACTCCACACTTTTGTGCAAAACTGGATGATGTTATCAGCATGATTTGAAGTATGCATTTTTGCACTTCAATGGAAGCAAGGGACATCTGACATTTTTGACAAAGGTTAAAGCTTATTTGATTAGTGACAGTGGATGTGATTTCACCAAGTGCAACATGTTCCTGGATTAACATCTTTGTTTATCGTCGAACAACATTCCAATCAACCAATCAGATTTGAGAGACAAGTTTACAGTTTAGGCCTACAACCAGGGCTAGGTGCTTCTACACCAGTGTTATTTCATATACACTCACCTAAAGGATTATTAGGAACACCATACTAATACTGTGTTTGACCCCCTTTCGCCTTCAGAACTGCCTTAATTCTACGTGGCATTGATTCAACAAGGTGCTGAAAGCATTCTTTAGAAATGTTGGCCCATATTGATAGGATAGCATCTTGCAGTTGATGGAGATTTGTGGGATGCACATCCAGGGCACGAAGCTCCCGTTCCACCACATCCTAAAGATGCTCTATTGGGTTGAGATCTGGTGACTGTGGGGGCCATTTTAGTACAGTGAACTCATTGTCATGTTCAAGAAACCAATTTGAAATGATTCGAGCTTTGTGACATGGTGCATTATCCTGCTGGAAGTAGCCATCAGAGGATGGGTACATGGTGGTCATAAAGGGATGGACATGGTCAGAAACAATGATCAGGCAGGCCGTGGCATTTAAACGATGCCCAATTGGCACTAAGGGGCCTAAAGTGTGCCAAGAAAACATCCCCCACACCATTACACCACCACCACCAGCCTGCACAGTGGTAACAAGGCATGATGGATCAATGTTCTCATTCTGTTTACGCCAAATTCTGACTCTACCATCTGAATGTCTCAACAGAAATCGAGACTCATCAGACCAGGCAACATTTTTCCAGTCTTCAACTGTCCAATTTTGGTGAGCTCACGCAAATTGTAGCCTCTTTTTCCTATTTGTAGTGGAGATGAGTGGTACCCGGTGGGGTCTTCTGCTGTTGTAGCCCATCCGCCTCAAGGTTGTGCGTGTTGTGGCTTCACAAATGCTTTGCTGCATACCTCGGTTGTAACGAGTGGTTATTTCAGTCAAAGTTACTCTTCTATCAGCTTGAATCAGTCGGCCCATTCTCCTCTGACCTCTAGCATCAACAAGGCATTTTCGCCCACAGGACTGCCGCATACTGGATGTTTTTCCCTTTTCACACCATTCTTTGTAAACTCTAGAAATGGTTGTGCGTGAAAATCCCAGTAACTGAGCAGATTGTGAAATACTCAGACCGGCCCGTCTGGCACCAACAACCATGCCACGCTCAAAATTGCTTAAATCACCTTTCTTTCCCATTCTGACATTCAGTTTAGAGTTCAGGAGATTGTCTTGACCAGGACCACACCCCTAAATGCATTGAAGCAACTGCCATGTGATTGGTTGATTAGATAATTGCATTAATGAGAAATTGAACAGGTGTTCCTAATAATCCTTTAGGTGAGTGTATATTCACATATTATTTCCCTATGATTTTAGATATAAGTTATCATTTTTGGAAAACAATGTTGTTCAAGGATCAACAAAATATGTTGATCCAGGATCATGTCTTACTTTTACTTACAAAATGACCGATGTCCCCCGTGTCCTTTACTTTACCTCATAACTTTTCTCCATTTTAAATGTTACAAAAGCTTAAAACGGTGTATTTTTTAAGTTAAAATTAAAAATAAAAATAGGTTTCTGACATTTGGACCAATACAGTTTGATGTGGATAAGCTAAATCCACTTTTCGAATTATAAATCGGTTTCAGATATTCCAAAAATCCAATATACTTCTGTGGAATCACAGTTTGTGTGGGCCAGTAGAAACCTTTTCCTGTTAACTTTAGAAGAGCCCAGTGACCTCTAGTGCTCAACAGCGGTACAGATAAAAACGTCAGTTTATGAATAGCCACTGCTAAGGACATATCAGTGTAGTGCTGGATCTGCAAGCACTGCTTTTACCCACCATGACATCTACTCTTCATGAGAAGTTACAAAAGACTACAGACATGTACATACAAATCTCAGTCGACTCCGCACAGAGTCAATGTGGCAAAACAGCCGAGATTATCCTGTTTAAGGGGATGAAATATGGGATGAGTCATGAAAGACCATTGAATAGATTATCTTGCAGTGTGAAAATAATGTCTTCACACCGATTCCTCATATTTTACCTCAAAGATGATGAGCACATAGACTCCTGCCAGGATCAATCCAGCGATAAGCACCTGTGTTTCCACGGTTACATAAAGCGACTGGTGAGTCATGGACAGAGGGACCACCTGACTGTCTAACAGAAAGGCCTGCACACTGATCAGAATAGGAGCGCTTGAGGGGAAGAGAAAGAGACAGATTACAGAGGTGGAGACACATTAAAGCACATACCATGACAGGAACTACTGCAAAACCCACATTATCACATGATCACATTTACTGAACTATTAACAGACTTAAAATCTGACAGTTGTTTGACAAGATTATTGTTTTCAATATTCAGCAGATGCAATAATGTGCATTGTATAACATGAAATGTCTTTGCATTTGGTCCTGGCTTTGCCAGTTCATTAGTGGAATTGTCCTGATCTTATGTGATGGCTGATGAGAAATGTGTAATCGTACCTGCTAACCATTTCAAATGTCCTTGTTCTCAGAATCTGGTCACTTCGTTGGGAATGCAATGGTATAGTCCAGTTATAAAGTACCTGTTGGAAAAATCTTACCGTTTATATTGTGAATGTTTAGAATAATCTCCATAAAGACTATTTGAGAAAAGAAAATATTTGCTATTTATATTTCACATACAACAGCCTCCAAAAGTATTTGGTGACACTTTAAAATGTATAAATGCCTTTACATAATATACTATAATATAATAATATAGCAATATAACATTATAATAAACAACATAATACATAACAGTAAACCATCAAGTGGCATTTACAAACCCGATTCCAAAAAAGTTGGGACACTGTACAAATTGTGAATAAAAAAGGAATGCAATAATTTACAAATCTCATAAACTTATATTTTATTCACAATAGAATATAGATAACATATCAAATGTTGAAAGTGAGACATTTTGAAATGTCATGCCAAATATTGGCTCATTTTGGATTTCATGAGAGCTACACATTCCAAAAAAGTTGGGACAGGTAGCATTAAGAGGCGTAAGGGTCTAACAATCTCTGTGCGTAAGGGTCAAGGCCGGAAAACCATACTGGATGCCCGTGATCTTCGGGCCCTTAGACGGCACTACATCACATACAGGAATGCTACTGTAATGGAAATCACAACATGGGCTCAGGAATACTTCCAGAAAACGTTGTCGGTGAACACAATCCACTGTGCCATTCGCCGTTGCCAGCTAAAACTCTATAGGTCCAAAAAGAAGCCATATCTAAAAATGATCCAGAAGCGCAGGCGTTTTCTCTGGGCCAAGGCTCATTTAAAATGGACTGTGGCAAAGTGGAAAACTGTTGGAACACTGGGACGCCATGTCATCCGGACTAAAGAGGACAAGGACAACCCAAGTTGTTATCAGCGGTCAGTTCAGAAGCCTGCATCTCTGATGGTATGGGGTTGCATGAGTGCGTGTGGCATGGGCAGCTTACACATCTGGAAAGGCACCATCAATGCTGAAAGGTATATCCAAGTTCTAGAACAACATATGCTCCCATCCAGACGTCGTCTCTTTCAGGGAAGACCTTGCATTTTCCAACATGACAATGCCAGACCACATACTGCATCAATTACAACATCATGGCTGCGTAGAAGAAGGATCCGGGTACTGAAATGGCCAGCCTGCAGTCCAGATCTTTCACCCATAGAAAACATTTGGCGCATCATAAAGAGGAAGATGCGACAAAGAAGACCTAAGACAGTTGAGCAACTAGAAGCCTGTATTAGACAAGAATGGGACAACATTCCTATTCCTAAACTTGAGCAACTTGTCTCCTCAGTCCCCAGACGTTTGCAGACTGTTATAAAAAGAAGAGGGGATGCCACACAGTGGTAAACATGGCCTTGTCCCAACTTTTTTGAGATGTGTTGATGCCATGAAATTTAAAATCAACTTATTTTTCCCTTAAAATGATACATTTTCTCAGTTTAAACATTTGATATGTCATCTATGTTGTATTCTGAATAAAATATTGAAATTTGAAACTTCCACATCATTGCATTCTGTTTTTATTCACAATTTGTACAGTGTCCCAACTTTTTTGGAATCGGGTTTGTATTTTAAAGATTTATTTTATATTATTATGCATATTTTAAAGACTATATTATATTATACAAACCCGATTCCAAAAAAGTTGGGACACTGTACAAATTGTGAATAAAAACAGAATGCAATGATGTGGAAGTTTCAAATTTCAATATTTTATTCAGAATACAACATAGATGACATATCAAATGTTTATACTGAGAAAATGTAGCATTTTAAGGGAAAAATAAGTTGATTTTAAATTTCATGGCATCAACACATCTCAAAAAAGTTGGGACAAGGCCATGTTTACCACTGTGTGGCATCCCCTCTTCTTTTTATAACAGTCTGCAAACGTCTGGGGACTGAGGAGACAAGTTGCTCAAGTTTAGGAATAGGAATGTTGTCCCATTCTTGTCTAATACAGGCTTCTAGTTGTTCAACTGTCTTAGGTCTTCTTTGTCGCATCTTCCTCTTTATGATGAGCCAAATGTTTTCTATGGGTGAAAGATCTGGACTGCAGGCTGGCCATTTCAGTACCCGGATCCTTCTTCTACGCAGCCATGATGTTGTAATTGATGCAGTATGTGGTCTGGCATTGTCATGTTGGAAAATGCAAGGTCTTCCCTGAAAGAGACGACGTCTGGATGGGAGCATATGTTGTTCTAGAACTTGGATATACCTTTCAGCATTGATGGTGCCTTTCCAGATGTGTAAGCTGCCCATGCCACACGCACTCATGCAACCCCATACCATCAGAGATGCAGGCTTCTGAACTGAGCGCTGATGACAACTTGGGTTGTCCTTGTCCTCTTTAGTCCGGATGACATGGCGTCCCAGTTTTCCAAAAAGAACTTCAAATTTTGATTCGTCTGACCACAGAACAGTTTTCCACTTTGCCACAGTCCATTTTAAATGAGCCTTGGCCCAGAGAAAACGCCTGCGCTTCTGGATCATGTTTAGATATGGCTTCTTTTTTGACCTATAGAGTTTTAGCTGGCAACAGCGAATGGCACGGTGGATTGTGTTCACCGACAATGTTTTCTGGAAGTATTCCTGAGCCCATGTTGTGATTTCCATTACAGTAGCATTCCTGTATGTGATGCAGTGCCGTCTAAGGGCCCGAAGATCACGGGCATCCAGTATGGTTTTCCAGCCTTGACCCTTACGCACAGAGATTGTTCCAGATTCTCTGAATCTTTGGATGATATTATGCACTGTAGATGATCATAACTTCAAACTCTTTGCAATTTTTCTCTGAGAAACTCCTTTCTGATATTGCTCCACTATTTTTCGCCGTAGCATTGGGGGAATTGGTGATACTCTGCCCATCTTGAGTTCTGAGAGACACTGCCACTCTGAGAGGCTCTTTTTATACCCAATCATGTTGCCAATTGACCTAATAAGTTGCAAATTGGTCCTCCAGCTGTTCTTTATATGTACATTTAACTTTTCCGGCCTCTTATTGCTACCTGTCCCAACTTTTTTGGAATGTGTAGCTCTCATGAAATCCAAAATGAGCCAATATTTGGCATGACATTTCAAAATGTCTCACTTTCAACATTTGATATGTTATCTATATTATAAAATATAAGTTTATGAGATTTGTAAATTATTGCATTCCTTTTTTATTCACAATTTGTACAGTGTCCCAACTTTTTTGGAATCGGGTTTGTATTATATTATATTATATTATATTATATTATATTATATTATTATTTAAAGGTTTGGGGTCGGTAAGATATGTTTTTTTGTTTGTTTGCTTGCTTTTAAGAAATTGCCTTTATGCTGTTCTTTTGAACTTTCCATTTATTAAAGAATCCTGAAAAAATGTATCACAGCTTCCACAAAAATATTAAGCAGCACAACTGTTTTCAACATTGATAATAATAATATGAAATGTTCATAGAGCACCAAATTATATTAGTACTAATTATATTAGCATTTAAATATTTCTATAAATATGTATAAGTACAAGTATATTAAAATGATTTCTGAAGGATAATGTGACACTGAAGACTGAAGTAATGGTTGCTGAAAGCTTTGTCAACACAGGAATAAATGACATTTTAAAACATACTAAAATAGAAAACAGTAACTTAAAACTGTAATATTTTTACTGTTTTTTTCTGTATTTTTGATCAAATCAATGCAGCCTTTGTGAGCATAAGAGACTACATTCAAAAAAGAATAATTCATACTGACCCCAAACTAAAGCAAAAAATACACATTTCAAGCTAAATGTCTCACAAAAAAAGTTTAATGGGTTTCAAATTATTAACTCTTTCCCCGCCAGCGTTTTTAAAAAAAAATTGCCTGTTCCCCGACAGTGTTTTTGATCATTTTCACAAAAATTTCATGGCCCCCAGAATATTTTGTTGTATTTACATTGAGCAAACAACATTGAGCAAAAAGCTGAGAAAATCACGTTTTTGTCAAAGACTACATCCAGATCGGATTCAGAAAGATGAACAAAACATAGATGGAGTAGATCGAGTCCATCAACACCCCCAAAGCTTGCACATATAGCTCGTCCTGGGACGACATTTCATTCAGTAACATTATCAGTTTTGATTTATATGCCATTTAAATGTTGATGATTATGTTGTTTTACATAAGCAAATGATTACATCGCTTGTTTCTGCATCTTCTTCTGTGTTTTGATCAGGAGATTCAGTACTCGTTCAGGAGATGCATAATTGCGCCGGAAAGACACAGAAAGCCGTAAAAACTCGCAAGTGGCGGGGAAAGAGTTAAACAATAGATATACTGTTCAAAATTAAAACAAAACGAATTTTGACACTGTCTGGTTGCCATACATTGTGGAATGTGCATATAGTAACCACATGTGAAGGTCATCACATTGACACTTTAACTATATTTAATATTAGTTTATTCTGCTGGTAGGATAAAGCGCATAATTGTTCCGTTTCGGCTGTTTTGAAACAACTCTAACCTGCTGAGCTCTTCTCCGGCGAGGCCCCGCCTCCTCAGTCTGCTCCACTTGGATCAAAATATACTCCTGGGCCTCTTGTACTGCCTCCATCTCTCCCAAAAACGGCCCACCAACCTGCAGTTTCAGCAGGGAGTTGTCACGAAAATCAGTAAGATTTGTAGCTATAGTGTTCAGTTAGGTTAAGGAAAACTTCCATGGACTAGAGATATAAATGAAAATACACAACACAAAACATCCATCAAGCGTTAACCTGAGTGTTTTGGAAGAGTTTTGCAAAAACAGATGTCAGCTGGCCATCGTTTCATTTTGGACAGACAATCCCCTCCCACCAGCAGAAGGTACTTTGCAGCACTTCAGTGCATTGTTCACTATTCACATCCATCTCTACGGCTCTGCAGGACTCACAGATTGCCGCAAGTATCAGGCAGATCTGTTGTTATGCACGAAGTCATAGGCAAGACTGTTACCATGACACAGGCCGCTGTAAATAGCAGATGGTGAGATTGTCACAGAAACGGAAATGAATTAGCGCAGCCCTTCAGTGCAATCTCCGAACCAAATATAAAATCCCTGCAGGGTCTGAGGAGTTAGCGCAGTGGCACGCATCATCACAATATTTGACTTGTGCATTAATGATTCTTATTTATCTAGTCAAAGCAAACCCAAACAATGCAGATTCTCTAAAGTACACAAATGGTGAGGATACAGAAGCTCTCAGTAGATGAGACTGCCAGCATCCTCCAGGGGCTCTCCCTGTCAGGATACATGCTGAAAAACAGCTGATGATTCAAATAAATATAGTTATTTATAAGTGTCACAAAGGCAGACAAATAAAATTGAGCTATGTAAGTAATAGAATCATAAGTGCATATTATTCTATATAAGAAAAGAAAACGTTGATCAGGTCTGTATAACTTACTGAACAGAGAACAACAATGATGAAGATGGTGATGATTTTTGTTGTCCTTAAGCAATTTCTGTAAAAGCAAACGTAGGCATTTGTTATGACATCTACTTTGCAACAGAAACACAGTTAATGTCCCAGACAGTCGTTTTCAGAGAGGATTTTGAATTATAGAGCTACAGTAAAGAACTGCCTTATCCTCCTACTCAGCTTGATAACTTTGTTTAACTTTAGTTAGTTTGGGGTCTGTAAGATTTTTAAATGTTTTTGAAAAAAAGTGCCCTATGCTCACAAAGGCTGCATTTATCTGATCAAAAATACAGTAAAAAAAACTATTTAAAATAACTATTTTCAAGGTAACACTTTACAATAAGGTTTCATTACTTAACATTAGTTAATGTATTAACTAACATAAACTAACCATGAGCAATACATTTGTTACTGTATTTGTTCATCTTTGTTAACGTTAGTTAATAAAAATACAGCTGTTCATGGTTTGTTCATGTTAGTTCACAGAGCATTAACTAATGTTAACAAGATTTTAATAATGTATTAGTAAATGTTAAAATTAACATTAACAAAGATAAATAAATGCTTTATAAGTGCAGTTCATTATTAATTCATGTTAACTAATGTAGTTAACTAATGTTAACTAATGAACCTTATTGTAAAGTGTTACCATTTTCAATTTGAATTAATGTAATTTATTCCTGTGATGGCAAAGCTGAATTTTCAGCAACCATTACGCGAGTCTTTAGGGTCACATGATCCTTCAGAAATCATTCTAAAATGCTGATTTGGTCCTTGTCAGGATTCTATGATTAATAGAAAATGAATAGGAATATGAATCAAAAGTTCAAAATAACAGCAATAGTAGAAATAGTAACATCATGGGCCCTATTTTAACGATCTGAGTGCATGGTCTAAAGCGCACGGCGCAAGTGCACTTAGGGCGTGTCCGAATCCACTTTTGCTAATTTAACGACGGGAAAAATGGTCTGCTACGTCCAAAAGGGTTGTTCCTATTTTCTTAATGAGTAATGGGTGTGTTTTGGGCATAACATGCAATAAACCAATCAGAGTCTCATCTCCCATTCCCTTTAAAAGCCAGTTGCGCTCGCGCCATGGCGGATTCGCTATTTACATGGCGGAATTTGCTAGCGGAAAAACTGAAAGCTTCTCTAGCGAGGAAACTGATCTATGGACCATCTACGGAAAAAGCCGGATTCCACCAAAGCTCCCTGAGCTTTTAATCCTTTAATTTTTCATATTAAAAAATATTTGTGTGCTGCTGCAGTGTGTGTAATAAGCAGAGTGTACGCGCGTTGTGCACCCGCCTATAGGCACATATTACTAACGCGTTCTTTAAATTACACAAAAAATACTGTGTTTTCAGTTGCCTCAAAATAGCAACGCGCCAACAATGCGCCTGAACACACCTCGTTTTTAGACCAGCACGCCCAATGGCGCACAAATGGGCGCAAATGCATTTGTTATTTAAACACCGTAGCGCTGGACATGAAAATGATAACTGCGTGAAACTAGCAAAAAACACTTGCCTGGCGCCGGGTGTATGATAGGGCTCTATGTCTTTACTGTCGCTTTTGATCAATATAATGCATCCTTGCTGAATAAAACTATTAATTTCTTTACAAAAACAAAAAAATCTTACTGACCCCAAACTTTTGAATGATAGTGTATGTATGCCATACCTGACGGGGGATGATAGTTTGAAGTAATGTTCACATTTCTCCATGGATGTGATGTGGGAGAGACTGGTCACCTCACTGCCCAGCCTGCACCTCCTCTCCAATTCAGCAGAGCTCGCCTCCCACGATTCCTCTCCAGAACCCAGGCTGGGCTCATGCAGCGTCATGTAAGTTATACTGCACAAAACAGTATAAAAACAGTGAGATAGACACTGTGGTGCTTGCTAAATATTGCTCCGTTTGTTTGAGCTGTCAGAGACAACTACTGGTTCAATGACCTAATGAGTTTAGTAGTAAAATTAATTCGTTTGACCTGGGAAACCTGTTTGAAACGATCATTATTTCTGCAGTCCCACTTGATGCCGCTAGTCACAACCAATTATTTTCACATTTTAGTTGTGAAAATCCACTACCTCTAGGCTAACTTTTACTATCATCCAAAGTAAAACATATGGCTGATTCACTTATGCAGGTAGAAAGCAATCATTCATCTAAATACTAATAGCAGCCACACAACAGAGATTAAGACCAACGAAAGGTGTTAAAAGCCTGTTATGCTACACAGTTCTGCTGAATTCATGCTAAAACAGGATACAAGTTCCTAGGCATAACTAGAGGTTTTTGTGTTGATTATAGGTAGCAAGATAGATTATTCCAACTGAGAACACAATATAATCGCTAGCAGCATTAGCATTCAGCTCACTGCCTTACAGAGGGAATGAAAAACGTATTACCGAGGGCAGCAGATAGCAGCCAGCCATATTAGCAATACAGTTTACTACATGTAGGCTCCTTGATCTCAGAGGGCTGTTATGATAACACAGAGCAGGGGTCTTCAACAGAGGGTCTGTGGCAGTACCACCAATTGTTTGATATCAAACAAATTTGTGAAAAACTGACTTATGTTAAACAAAATACATTTTAATTTAACTTCAACTACATCAAGAAGATAAACATCAGCAGTGTTTCACTAAAATATAATGTGACGTATATGACTCTTTAAGAATCATGACAAAGTTTTATAAATACATTAATATGGTACTATAGGTTATTATAGGCCAAGCTCAAAAAACAATAAGGCAGTGATTCTCATATATCCATGTTTTCAGGAATAGGGGAATGACTGTTCTTCCAAAAAAAAAAAAAAAAACCTACTGGGCCCCAGCCCTATGGTTGAGAAAGACTGCAATAAGGGTCCCAGAGGAGACTGAGCCAGGTTTCTCCCAAGGTTTTTTTTCTCCATTTCTATCACCAATGAAGTTTGGATTCCTTGCCACCTTTTGGCTTTCTTATTTGGGGACACTTAATATTCTATAATATTATTGATTTGAATGCACTGACACTGTTGGATGAGAACTGAACTGAGCTGAATGATGACATCACTGCTTTACAGATGAATTGAACTTTTTCCATAATTGATGAACGTTACACAGTTATTGAACGGAACTGAATTCTGAACATTCTGAACTGATTGCAACTGAATAATGACTGTTTACTATTGTCTTTTTAGAGCTGCTTTACAAACAGAATTGAATTCTGTTTGTATCAATTTGAATTTTCATTAGCAATGAGAAGACTTATCCTACACATCCCAACAAAATTAAATACAGGTGACTCTTCAAACATTGTTACATAAAAAAAATCACTGGCTTTAGAGTGCTGGTAGGGATGCATGGGTGAATCAAGGACACATGCTGAGGAAAACAGGAAATGAATGGAACAATAAGCAAAATGACAAAAGAACTATTGCTTCCCGCATAAAAATATTGATTTGTATGCAAAAATACAAAACTTTTTAAATGGAAAATTGGGGATTCTTATGCAAACGACATGGTTAATAATACCTAAGTGGTTAAGCGAACTGCACTGTGAAAATTTTTCCAGTCTGGTATCAAATTCAATCTGTTGGAATCATTCCCACTTATTATAGAGGCTGACAACTGAGAGTGCAGATAGTGTGCTGCAGGCAGTGTTTGGTCTAATTAAGAAGTACATAGAGGTCAAGACCACTTCAAGATATCAAAATGCCATACATTATGTGAGGAACTGTTTGCCTTCAACCTGGTAATATATAAAGTAATTGTTGGAAATGAAGGTCACAAAGCCACTTTTTCTCATTACCGAATGAGAACAAGGTTGGTAATTACAGACCCCAGGTAATATTCATACAGCTGTTCTGCAGAAGCCCCCTTTGACTAAAGTCAAGTCAGCAGGTCTTTACAATCTGCAACTTTGGAAGAAAGAGGGAGAAATTCCCTCTGTACGACTGGTTAATGCTTTATAATAACTTTCAATAGAATATGATATTCTATAACACTTAACAGATGATTAATGAATACTGAAATAGCCAGAAATGCCATTACAATTTGATTAGTATCGTTTGGTAGCCTATATATAATTATATATGAATGCACATCAACCTCTGATCTTAATGCATTATATAATGTTTGCAAATGACTAATTGAAAAAAGTTATTATAGTGAATGAGCTCCAGAATTGTTTACTGCTGAACAGAAAAGAAAACAAGAGCTAAAGAACATCACAAATGAAATACTGTGAAACCAACTAGGAAATATACATAGTCTCACCTGTCATTTTGGGGAAATGTGAGAAGGGGTGACCGTTCTGTGTGATTGGCTTGGTTGGATTTGCCTTTCAGGAGGTTTACCATACTGAAGCTGTGCCTGGAAACAAGGAGAGAACTTATTAAATCCGAGCATGATGTCTGTCATAAATAACATCTCAGCCACATTTAGAAATCAATTCTTGGCATTCATTTTTAATGACTCTTCTATAAAAACTGGCAGCTGAAATAAAATGGAACTAAAAGTCTTTGAGCAGATCTCAAAGTCATTCTTCCTTTTTGGTCTGTTTAGTCATCTTTACAGCACTATCAAACATCCTGGTCTAACGTGTCAAACAAGGTGTAAGCTAAATGATCATAACATAAATGTAGATTTGCAAACAAATGCACATGCACAGATAGACCCCAAGTGGTGCTCAAGCACCTGCCCTTTTTCTCTGACTAGATAAATACCCTTTTCTAAGTCATAAGTGCATTTTTTTTTTTTATTAGACCCATGGCATCCATTCTCAATTAAGTGTGCGCCTAAAACTGCATTAAAGGGATAGTTTACCCAAAAATGAAGCCTACATGAATCATTTAGCCTACTCATGCTCAAGTTGTTCGAAACCTGAATTTCTTTCTTCTGCTGAACACAAAAGATATTTTGAAGAATGTTGGTAACCAAACAATTGACGAGCCCCATTGACTTCCATAGTATTTATTTTTTCAATACTATGGAAGTCATTGGGGGCCATCAACTTTTTGGTTAACCATATTCTTCAAAATATCTTCTTTTGTGTTTAGCAGAAGAAAGTTATACAGGTTTGGAACAACTTGAGGGTGAGTAAAATGACCTTGAGACGGATGGCAAAAGGTCTGGACCATACCGGTCAACACTCCCGTTTTTGCCGCGAGTCTCCCGTATTTCACACACATCTCCCGCCCCCCTCCCGTTTAGTTATTTCTCCCGGCAATCTCCCGTAATTTGTATGGCCCAAACCTCGTTGTATGAATAATCACATCAATATATTATTCCAAGGTTGTTCAGTTGCCAGATCTTGTATGAAACGCATCCTACTCATAGAATCGACACATCCATAGACTGTAAAAAGGGACACATCATACAAATTTCAACCCATTTGTGACCTCGACCTAGCAACCTACAACCTAGTTGCGCTGTTGATATCTGCGCAGGACGCGGGAAGTTGAAACAAGCATCACTAGTAGAAACGGGAGGAGAAGACTCAGCTGGTAAATATTTAATGCAGTATCAGTATTTTCTGTCATCCTTTGGCTAGCGTTACATTATATGATCACGCTTTTATTCATGCAAATGCTTTTAAATCATTCAAGAGCTGTCTGTGACACACACACACGGCGCATAGAAAGCTCGCGCCAGATTCGAGTTCTCTTTCGCGCTTGAACGACCAATAACACACACAATTATGCCAAAACGCCAGTTTTCAGTATCCTCATATGAGCAGCCTTAAAAGAGTTAAATAATGTCTTAAATGAACTTAAAGAGGTGTGAGAAAATGAGACGCGTGTGAGATCCGCTTTTTGTGCGACAGCGGAAGATCTTAAAGTGACAGTAACCACTATGACGACAATGTAAAGAACAAAAGTAATTACTCAGTAAATACGCACTGCTCTTGACTAAATAACTTTTGTAGCTTTAATAATGATTAATCTATATATAATTTATAATTTATGCAGTGCAAACTGATAACTTTTCAATTTCTGTATATTTCCTACTTGTTATACAGGTAGGAAGGGCACAGGTAGCCTACATATGAAATTTATTATGGGTTTATGTGAGGATTGTTTTTAAATTCACTTAAATTAAAAGTTATATTTTTTGAAGCTTAATAAATGTTAATGTGTTATTTCATTGAAATGTCAATGAAATGTTATTTCATAGAGACATCAGTAGCTGTATTACTATCAGTGATACTGACCTTCATTCATAAAAAGATGCCATTAAACAAATATTTAAAAATATTCTGTCTTTATGTTGTTTCTACATTAATTTGAAGATTAACTGTGAAATTATTACATTATAATATATATATATATATATATATATATATATATATATATATATATATATATATAAAAGTGTTTTTAATGGCGATTAATCATGATTAATCACAGGAAAAATATGAATCTAGTTAATTATTTTAATTGATTGACAGCAATAATAATAAAAAAAATGAAGAAACTTATTCATTTATATTAAAAATTATGTATTAATTCATGTTGATATCTGCGCAATTTATATGTATTTAGCCTGCCTCTGCCATCCAGCACCCAACATCTCACATGCGATGAGCGCCTAATCACGACTTCAGAGGTAGGAAGTACGAAATTATCGGAATTATCATAAATTAATGAGCTCAGAATCAAGAAGAGGGAAGTACGACATTTCCGATAGCACGTGAAGACACATTAGTAAATGACAGAATTTTCATTTTTGGATGAACTATCCCTTTAAGATTCTGCGAGATCGCACCGCACAATCACCTCTTCTTAATCCCTCGGCTCGTCATAACCACCACGCAAATCGAGCGAGGAGAATTCACGGGTGAGTTGTGACAGGCAGGTAATGTTTACCCTAGATTCGCATTGATAGTCACTGCTGTCAAATTAAACCACTATTACAACATCTACATTTAGCAAAGTTAACTAGGCAATAGACCCACATTAAGCGTAACAAGTCTGGCGTTGGCGTAAAATAGCGCCGTGCAGGGTAGAAAATGCCACCAAAATTAAAGTAATGCCCGCAACAAAAAAAATCCCAAATGAGATTTTGTCTTCTATAATGATATCATGTGATATAGTAGGCCTGTATATGTATAAAACATACATTTACACACGCCATCTTTATTTGTTTATCTCAACTGTAACATAATAGCAAGCACAGGATTGTGGGATATCAAAGGCAGCAAAGGATACATCTATCTATGTTGCCTTCAAAAATCGATCAGATGAAGGTATCTCAGGAGACAGGAAGTGACTTGACGCCTTCCTACCTTAGAATGCATCCTCCGAAGGCAGCCTTTTTAAGCTTTCGGACGCAGAGTGGCGTTTCGTTCATGAATGAATCAGTGAATAGAAAATTCTTGGATTCACTTATTAAGACTTGCTGCCACCTACTGGCGGTTTCGGTTTCATATATTCTATATTAAAAATTTTACATTTAAAACACTAATTTCATAACATTATTACTGCAACTGTAATTGCATCTAAATAATACTATATTCATAGTTATAATGAAATAGTAATTTCTGTCAGTAATGCACAACACTGATTTTCATTTACCAATCCCAGCATAATGACAACAAAAGATATTTATTTCAGTAAATAAATATGAAAGGAATTTAAAGTTGTTCATATTTATAGTAATTATGAAAGGAGTGCCCTTTTTTCCCACTTGAGCACCTGCCCCCCAAAATGTCTGTGCACGGCCCTGACACGTTACATGTCCAAAAGGTTAACAGCAATTGTATAAGTTATCCTTCTGATCCATTATGTCCTCCTACAGCTGTCTGAAGGCAGGCTGTCTTGATGATTTAACTGACACCTCATAACTTGTCAGGGTGGATGGGCATCAGGTGGTGTGCAGATTCACAGAGGCAATAGTGTGATATGGTTATGACAGGTTTAAGGACAACATCATCCTGCTTATCCAGGCCTTGAAGACTGAAATAATGTTCTGACCTTGGTTTACGTGCTATAAAGCACAGTGGCACAATTAAATAAATCAAACAATGGCTTTGTTACCTTTATCTGTGCCAGTGTCACGATTTTAAAGTATTTATCTTTTAACATGTCATATATCCTCTAAGTTCAACGTATCATTGAAAGAAATGGAGAATATAATGCATAAAAAGCCTGAAATCCTGACCCAGGAAATCAGTTCTAGTGCAATGTGTCCATAATGTCTTGCACAGGGATACATTCATTTAGAAGTTGCATAGCAGTTTGATCCCATTTTTTTCCATTAAAATGACTTAAAAATACAGTATTAACTGAACAACTAAAACAGTAACACTTTACAATAAGGTCTCAGTTAATGCATTAACTATCATTAACTAACAGTGTGAAATACATTTGTTACAGTACTTATTCATATTTGTTAACAGTTAATACAAATGCTCATTGTTAGTTCATGTTAACTCATGTCTATTAAATAATATTAACAAGTAAAACGTTTGATTTTAATAATGTATTAGTAAATGTTGAAATTAACATGAACTAAGAATAAGAAATGCTTAAGAAGTATTTTTCATTGTTAGTTTGTGTTAACTAATGCAGTTAACCAATGTTAACAAATGGAACTACTAAAACTAAAGAAGCTAAAGTTCCATTAAATGTTTTATTGTTCCTCCCAAATTGTTCTGAATATGGCATGCATCAAAAATTATAATTTTAATGGCTCTGCAATGTAAGCATCATACAAAGTATATAAATATATTAACATGGTACTACATGCATAATGTAGTACCAAAATAATATATTTCAATATAAATTGAGCCACTGATAGTATTCCTTCAGTATTTTTTTTCCTCCTCAGACAAGGACATCTTTATTTACTGTAGTCATAAAGCAAACATTTCACATCTCATATGCTAAATAACAACAGGAAAATCTATATAAGTTTTAAGAAGAAGAGTGGAAAGAGACTGGTTCTGAGCTATTGCTCCGAGACACCAGCAGTGTTGATATTTTTTGGCCTGTATGAATAGAACAGATGGAAATCCAGAGAATTCTGCAGGCTAATTACTGAAGCCTCTTCAGTAATCTAATAATCATGAAAAATTCTCTGTTTGTCCTAATAAATGACAGTTTAAATGGGTAAAGTCCCTCTTATCTCTTCAGTTGGCTCTGAGTTTATGTGTGTGAGTTATGGAGAGTCCTTTGCACAGTGCCAGAAAATAGATCAATGTTGCTCAGCACAGGCCAGACTATAGAGTCAACCCAAGTCCAATTCTAACACATCATTGGGCAAATCCCAAACCTCAGCTGCTTAGCATTACAGAGGATCCACCCCTACCGATGCCACAGCTCACTGCAAACAGCTGGGATGGGGTGTGTGTGTGTCTGTGTGCTCCAGACAAGACATAATAGCCATGGCCTCCAGGATATATCCTGGTGTTGAGTTTGGGCAAAAGGGAGATTAGACAGGATATTTCAAGGCCTTTAATCCCTCTCTCTGCAGTTACACAGCGGAGAGGAGATTTGAAATGTTAGCTCACTGAATGCAGGATTTATAAATGAAGTAAAGCCTTCTCTTATTGTGCCTGGATCTGAGTGTGTGAGGTCCAGATGAGAATGAAACGAAGGGGGGGGGTGGGGGATGAAACATAACCTAGTGGGACACCCACCATCCTCTTAGATCTGGCCTAAAATACAAGTCTAATTTAATGCTACCTGAGACACTCAATTACATTTCACATAAAGACATTTACAGCATTACAAAAGACTTCTATTTTAAATAAATGCTGTTCTTTTGAACTTTCCATTCATCAAAGCATTCTAAAAAAAAATGCATCACAACACCCACAAAAATACTAAGTAGCACAATTGTTTTCAATGTTGATTGTTTTTTGAGCACCAAATCGGCATATTAGAATGATTTATGAAGGATCATGTGACACAGAAGAATGGCTGCTGAAATGTAGCTTTGCCAAAGGAATAAATTCTAACTCTAATAATACATTCTAACAATATACACTATATTGCCAAAAGTATTGGGACACCTCTTCAAATCATTGAATTCAGTTGTTCCAATCACTTCCATGGCCAAAGGTGTATAAAATCAAGCACCTAGGCATGCAGAAAGCTTCTACAAACATTTGTGAAAGAATGGGTTGCTCTCAGGAGCTCAGTGAATTCAAGCATGGTACCGTGATAGATTGTCACCTGTGCAATAAGTCCATTTGTGAAATTTCCTCACTACTAAATATTCCACGGTCAACTGTTAGTGGTATTACAACAAAGTGGAAGCAATTAGGAACAACAGCAACTCAGCCACGAAGTGGTAGACCACGTAAAATCACAGAGCGGGGTCAGCGCATGCTGAGGCGCACAGTGCGCAGAAGTCGCCAACTTTCTGCAGAGTCAATAGCTACAGACCTCCAAGCTTTGTGTGGCCTTCAGAGTAGCTCAAGAACAGTGCGTAGAGAGCTTCATGGAATGGGTCTCCATGGCCGAGCAGCTGCATCCATGCCTTACATCACCAAGTGCAATGCAAAGCGTCGGATGCAGTGGTGTAAAGCACACTGCCACTGGACTCGAGCAGTGGAGACGTGTTCTCTGGAGTGATCCAGATCACGCTTCTCTGTCTGGCAATCTGATGGACGAGTCTGGGTTTGGCTGTTGCCAGGAGAACGGTACTTGCCTGACTGCATTGTGCCAAGTATAAAGTTTGGTGGAGGGGGGATTCAGGGGTTGGGCCCTTAGTTCCAGTGAAAGGAACTCTTAATGCTTCAGCATACCAAGACATTTTGGACAATTTCATGCTCCCAACTTAGCGAACAGTTTGTTGATGGCCCCTTCCTGTTCCAGCATGACTGCACACCAGTGCACAAATCAAGGTCCATAAAGACATGGATGAGCGAGTTTGGTGTGGAGGAACTTGACTGGCCTGCACAGAGCCCTGACCTCAACCCGATAGAACACCTTTGGGATGAATTAGAGCGGAGACTGCAAGCCAGGCCTTCTCATCCAACATCAGTGCCTGGCCTCACAAATGCGCTTCTAGAAGAATGGTCAAAAATTCCTATAAACACACTCCTAAACCTTGTGGAAAGTCTTCCCAGAAGAGTTGAAGCTGTTATAGCTGCAAAGGGTGGGCCAACTCCATATTAAACCCTACAGATTAAGAATGGGATGTCATTAAAGTTCATGTGCAGACGTCCCAAAACTTTTGTCAATATAGTGTATCTCACAATATTGCTGTTTTACTGTATTTTTGATCAAATAAGAGACTTTCAAAAACATAAAAATATCTTACTGACCCCAAACCTTTGAACGATAGTATACAGTACATATGTGTGTATATATGTACAGTGGGGAGAACAAGTATTTGATACACTGTCGATTTTGCAGGTTTGCCTACTTACAAAGCATGTAGAAGTCTGTAATTTTTATCATAGGTACACTTCAACTGTGAGTGACGGAATCTAAAACAAAAATCCAGAAAATCACATTGTATGATTTTTAAGTAATTAATTTGCATTTTATTGCATGACATAAGTATTTGATACATCAGAAAAGCAGAACTTAATATTTGGTACAGAAACCTTTGTTTGCAATTACAGAGATCATACGTTTCCTGTAGTTTTTGACCAGGTTTGCACACATTGCAGCAAGGATTTTGGCCTACTCCTCCATACAGACCTTCTCCAGATCCTTCAGGTTTCGGGCTGTCGCTGGGCAATACGGACTTTCAGCTCCCTCCAAAGATTTTCTATTGGGTTCAGGTCTGGAGACTGGCTAGGCCACTCCAGGACCTTGAGATGCTTCTTACGGAGCCACTCCTTAGTTGCCCTGGCTGTGTGGTTCGGGTCGTTGTCATGCTGGAAGACCCAGCCACGACCCATCTTCAATGCTTTTACTGAGGGAATGAGGTTGTTGGCCAAGACCTCGCGATACATGGCCCCATCCATCCTCCCCTCAATACGGTGCAGTTGTCCTGTCCCCTTTGCGGAAAAGCATCCCCAAAGAATGATGTTTCCACCTCCATGCTTCACGGTTGGGATGGTGTTCTTGGGGTTGTACTCATCCTTCTTCTTCCTCCAAACACGGCGAGTGGAGTTTAGACCAAAAAGCTCTATTTTTGTCTCATCAGACCACATGACCTTCTCCCATTCCTCCTCTGGATCATCCAGATGGTCATTGGCAAACTTCAGACGGGCCTGGACATACGCTGGCTTGAGCAGGGGGACCTTGCGTGCGCTGCAGGATTTTAATCCATGACGGCGTAGTGTGTTACTAATGGTTTTCTTTGAGACTGTGGTCCCAGCTCTTTTCAGGTCATTGACCAGGTCCTGCCGTGTAGTTCTGGGCTGATCATGCCCCACGAGGTGAGATCTTGCATGGTGCCCCAGACCGAGGGAGATTGACCGTCATCTTGAACTTCTTCCATTTTTCTAATAATTGCACCAACAGTTGTTGCCTTCTCACCAAGCTGCTTGCCTATTGTCCTGTAGCCCATCCCAGCCTTGTGCAGGTCTACAATTTTATCCCTGATGTCCTTACACAGCTCTCTGATCTTGGTCATTGTGGAGAGGTTGGAGTCTGTTTGATTGAGTGTGTGGACAGGTGTCTTATATACAGGTAACAAGTTCAAACAGGTGCAGTTAATACAGGTAATGAGTGGAGAACAGGAGGGCTTCTTAAAGAAAAACGAACAGGTCTGTGAGAGCCGGAATTCTTACTGGTTGGTAGGTGATCAAATACTTATGTCATGCAATAAAATGCAAATGAATTATTTAAAAATCATACAATGTGATTTTCTGGATTTTTGTTTTAGATTCCGTCACTCACAGTTGAAGAGTACCTATGATAAAAATTACACACCTCTACATGCTTTGTAAGTGGGCAAACCTGCAAAATCGGCAGTGTATCAAATACTTGTTCTCCCCACTGTACATAGTAAACATATGAGATTTTTTCTGTACTACTGGAAATTTGCCATAGTTATATACAAACTATGGCATATTTCCCATAGAACATAAAAAGAGAGAACAAACAACTATTGAAACTTTCTACATAATTAAATTATGGAATATTTCCCATAAGACAAAAAGAGAGAGAACAAACATCTATTGAAATATATATTGTGTGATGTGATGATCAGCCAATTTCATTGAGAGCAGTTAAAGAATTCCTGCAGGAGAGCAGTCACGAGAGTAGAAGCAGATCTGATCTCATGCCTGACTAACAATTAATCACGTGATGGCTGATCTAAAACTGTAGTGTCTAATCCGAAAAGTGTCACAAGTTTAAGATTAAGACCCCCATCATCATATTCTATAGTACAATCTCTCACACACATTTTTCCCACATATTTGCAATGACGTTACTACAGTAATGTGACTCCACACGTGAGCACCAATCCTCTTTGGAGTTGATTAGCAGCTGTTTCACACAGAAACGCTCTCACTAAGGGTTCTGGGGACCTTATCATGTGTTCAGCTGAATGTCAGTCATACACTCACCTAAAGGATTATTAGGAACACCATACTAATACTGTGTTTGACCCCCTTTCGCCTTCAGGCCTGCCTTAATTCTACGTGGCATTGATTCAACAAGGTGCTGAAAGCATTCTTTAGAAATGTTGGCCCATATTGATAGGATAGCATCTTGCAGTTGATGGAGATTTGTGGGATGCACATCCAGGGCACGAAGCTCCCGTTCCACCACATCCCAAAGATGCTCTATTGGGTTGAGATCTGGTGACTGTGGGGGCCATTTTAGTACAGTGAACTCATTGTCATGTTCAAGAAACCAATTTGAAATGATTCGAGCTTTGTGACATGGTGCATTATCCTGCTGGAAGTAGCCATCAGAGGATGGGTACATGGTGGTCATAAAGGGATGGACATGGTCAGAAACAATGCTCAGGTAGGCCGTGGCATTTAAACGATGCCCAATTGGCACTAAGGGGCCTAAAGTGTGCCAAGAAAACATCCCCCACACCATTACACCACCACCACCAGCCTGCACAGTGGTAACAAGGCATGATGGATCCATGTTCTCATTCTGTTTACGCCAAATTCTGACTCTACCATCTGAATGTCTCAACAGAAATCGAGACTCATCAGACCAGGCAACATTTTTCCAGTCTTCAACTGTCCAATTTTGGTGAGCTCGTGCAAATTGTAGCCTCTTTTTCCTATTTGTAGTGGAGATGAGTGGTACCCGGTGGGGTCTTCTGCTGTTGTAGCCCATCCGCCTCAAGGTTGTGCGTGTTGTGGCTTCACAAATGCTTTGCTGCATACCTCGGTTGTAACGAGTGGTTATTTCAGTCAAAGTTGCTCTTCTATCAGCTTGAATCAGTCGGCCCATTCTCCTCTGACCTCTAGCATCAACAAGGCATTTTCGCCCACAGGACTGCCGCATACTGGATGTTTTTCCCTTTTCACACCATTCTTTGTAAACTCTAGAAATGGTTGTGCGTGAAAATCCCAGTAACTGAGCAGATTGTGAAATACTCAGACCGGCCCGTCTGGCACCAACAACCATGCCACGCTCAAAATTGCTTAAATCACCTTTCTTTCCCATTCTGACATTCAGTTTGGAGTTCAGGAGATTGTCTTGACCAGGACCACACCCCTAAATGCATTGAAGCAACTGCCATGTGATTGGTTGATTAGATAATTGCATTAATGAGAAATTGAACAGGTGTTCCTAATAATCCTTTAGGTGAGTGTAATAGTGGAAGTGAAATGTTAAAATGAATTTACAAAGCACATTTTGCATTAGGATGTCCGCTAAATTAATGATTTTCCCGGCATGAGGTTTCTCAGAAGTATATCTTGAAGGTGACATGTTGTGCAGAGACAACTATAAGCAAGTCATAGACTGATCTCCCTGAAGAGTGTAAACACTGTGGCACTATCAAAACATTGTTCTGTTTGCTTGTGCTTGACTTCTGGCTCAAACAATTGAGTGTGCTTGGGGTGGGACTATCTGTTTGTCCAAATCATCTTTGACATACAGTATGGTGCGTTCAAATCCTCCTGGGAAGTTCGTATTTATGAGTTCGTAATTTTTTCCATCAGATGCATTCAAGTCACTTTGGTCGGAACAAGATGGCAACATACCTTTTCTACAAAACAATCAGCAAGATTTTTTTTTAACTCTTCTTCTACAAAAAGGCAAATAAATAATGCGCATCAGGTATGTTTTTTCTTTTTTCAATTTATGAAGGTGCTGAAAATTTAATTGTAATATTTTATTGTAATTGTACAATACTATTGTATTTTGTACATGCAACCGCTAGATGTATTGTAAATGAAACAATTATATAAATTTAATTTCAATGAATTTACCATCAATACAGATGCTGCATCTATTATATCCACTATATTTTCTCACTGACACGCCCCCAACTTGGAAACTCTGGGCTTAAAGAAAAATCAGAGTTTCCACACTTGTAATTATGACTTTGTGATGGCCAGTGTTGGGGGTAACGCATTTCAAGTAAATCAGATTACTTTATTTCTAATAACTAGTAAAGTAACACATTACTTTCAAATTTACAACAAAATACCTGTTACTTTTTCAAATAAGTAACGCAAGTTACTTTGTTTTCCCATTTATTGATGCCTCTGCCGTCACCATGTTGAGAAAAATCGGGAGTAAGTGCAGAGGCGTTGTGTGTGCTGTGTAAACATGATGCTTATTGTAGTTCTAGACAAAATATAAGCATACATTTACTCATCTCACTTGCACAAAAACAGATTCAGTATTCCTTAAAATTAATTAAACTCAGAATATTATGCAAATCTTCATGTTACATTACACAAATATGCTTTATGTATTTAATCTCACTTTAACCAATGTCTTTGCTGCTGACATTCAATGATCTAATTCAACCATATCAATAAGTAAAAATGACTTTAGATAAACATCACATTTGTGTTTCACTTTTTTGTTTTTATTGCTTATGTGATGTGATGAGAGTGCTGAACTTTCTTCTCCTGTGTCCTATTCTTTTGTAATCCAGAATGGAAGCACAGCTGAAAGGTTTGTTTGAGCTGCGTCCTCTACTGTACAGGCGTGAATTTGCATTTCCTTCAGCCTGAGGCTCATTCCTTTCACTTTTGGTGTGAAAGGGCCTTTACATTTGCCAAAAATAGAACTTTTGCTTGTTTTTATTATTATTTAAAAAAAAATGCAAAAGTAACATAACATATTACTTTCCATAACTAAGTAACACAATTAGTTACTTTTTTAGGGAGTAACACAATATTGTAATGCATTAGGCCTACTTTTAAAAGTAACTTTTTTTCTTACATGACTTGATTCCACCAATAAAATAAAATGAAAGGGACAGTTCACCCAATAAAGGACATTTCTGTTAGCATTTGAATGTTGTCAATTGAAAAAAATTTTTTTTTCATATAATGAAAGTCAATGGGAATGTTGTTTTGTACCCCAATGACTTTTGTTATATGGACAAAAACAGTTGAAAAATGATTTTGTGTTCCTTAGAAGAAAGTAAGTCATGTATGTTTGGAACAATTAGAATGAGTAAATGATGATGTATGAATTTTAATTTAGGGGTGAACTATCCCTTTAACGGAATTCAGATTAACTATTTGATAGTCAAAACCCCAAGAACTACTGTCTTACCTATCCTCTTGATGGACGTCGGTGTAGATTATGCAGTGTCCCGAGGGCATCGCTGCAGCCTGCAGCAATTTCTGTGTCTCTCTTTTCCCAGAGAATCCCTCCAGCAGACGAAGCTCATCAAAGTTCCCAGCCACAGTGTCAGACTTTCTGCTGCCTACCCTGCTGGAGTGATCCTGGCCTCCGGTTTGAGACATCTCCACCTCAATATTACTCTTATTCTCTAGGTACATCTTCACTCCGGCGCACTGGACCGCAACTGGGGGATAAAGGGAACATTGAGGTCAAATGATTTTTTAATGCAGCATAAGTGTTTTATGGTAACTAGCAGTTGAGACAGGTCTTTTGAGACTTACATTTCCAGATTAAAATGTAAGAGACTTCTATAAACCACGTAGAATAATGTTGTATAGAAAGAAATAATTAGAGATTCAGAACTGCATTGCGTATGGTTTCATTCCATAAGGATGCACCTGCCCCCTCTAGTGCTTCACATACATATAGCAAATACACAAATAAAATTCACACATTTTCAGGACTCATTGTAATTACCAAGACACATTAGATATATGGAATAATGCACATGATGAATGTCACAAACACTACTGTAAACCTTAAAGTGTGAGCTACATATGGCAATTTATCTGTTCAATAAAATACCTTACTCATTTGTTGAGTAATAAAAACCATACACGCATCCAAGTAGCCAGAGCAACTTTTCTCTATTTACAGATTTGACGAGACACAGACGGGCGAGCGACATATGTACAAACCCGATTCCAAAAAAGTTGGGACACTGTACAAATTGTGAATAAAAACAGAATGCAATGATGTGGAAGTTTCAGATTTCAATATTTTATTCAGAATACAACATAGATGACATATCAAATGTTTAAACTGAGAAAATGTATCATTTTAAGGGAAAAATAAGTTGATTTTAAATTTCATGGCATCAACACGTATCAAAAAAGTTGGGACAAGGCCATGTTTACCACTGTGTGGCATCCCCTCTTCTTTTTATAACAGTCTGCAAACGTCTGGGGACTGAGGAGACAAGTTGCTCAAGTTTAGGAATAGGAATGTTGTCCCATTCTTGTCTAATACAGGCTTCTAGTTGCTCAACTGTCTTAGGTCTTCTTTGTCGCATCTTCCTCTTTATGATGCGCCAAATGTTTTCTATGGGTGAAAGATCTGGACTGCAGGCTGGCCATTTCAGTACCCGGATCCTTCTTCTACGCAGCCATGATGTTGTAATTGATGCAGTATGTGGTCTGGCATTGTCATGTTGGAAAATGCAAGGTCTTCCCTGAAAGAGACGACGTCTGGATGGGAGCATATGTTGTTCTAGAACTTGGATATACCTTTCAGCATTGATGGTGCCTTTCCAGATGTGTAAGCTGCCCATGCCACACGCACTCATGCGACCCCATACCATCAGACATGCAGGCTTCTGAACTGAGCGCTGATAACAGCTTGGGTTGTCCTTGTCCTCTTGAGTCCGGATGACATGGCGTCCCAGTTTTCCAAAAAGAACTTCAAATTTTGATTCGTCTGACCACAGAACAGTTTTCCACTTTGCCACAGTCCATTTTAAATTAGCCTTGGCCCAGAGAAAACGCCTGCGCTTCTGGATCATGTTTAGATATGGCTTCTTTTTGGACCTATAGAGTTTTAGCCGGCAACGGCGAATGGCACGGTGGATTGTGTTCACCGACGATGTTTTCTGGAAGTATTCCTGAGCCCATGTTGTGATTTCCATTACAGTAGCATTCCTGTATGTGATGCAGTCCCGTCTAAGGGCCCGAAGATCACGGGCATCCAGTATGGTTTTCCGGCCTTGACCCTTACGCACAGAGATTGTTCCAGATTCTCTGAATCTTTGGATGATATTATGCACTGTAGATGATGATAACTTCAAACTCTTTGCAATTTTTCTCTGAGAAACTCCTTTCTGATATTGCTCCACTATTTTTCGCCACAGCATTGGGGGAATTGGTGATCCTCTGCCCATCTTGACTTCTGAGAGACACTGCCACTCTGAGAGGCTCTTTTTATTGGTCCTCCAGCTGTTCCTTATATGTACATTTAACTTTTCCGGCCTCTTATTGCTACCTGTCCCAACTTTTTTGGAATGTGTAGCTCTCATGAAATCCAAAATGAGCCAGTATTTGGCATGACATTTCAAAATGTCTCACTTTCAACATTTGATATGTTATCTATATTCTATTGTGAATAAAATATAAGTTTATGAGATTTGTAAATTATTGCATTCCTTTTTTATTCACAATTTGTACAGTGTCCCAACTTTTTTGGAATCGAGTTTGTATATGCAATTTCCTGCAAAATACATCCCACTAGGGTTGCGTTTAAGGCTATATTTAACTCCACTTTTAAACATACATTTGCAAAATTCCCTAAGCACTTACCCTTGGGTGAATCCAATTTTGAAGTGTGTTTTTTTTAAGCTTTCGGACCCAGCCAATATGTACACTTCAAGCAGATCCATAGACCACAATGCAACACGATTGTGATGTCACAGCAGATAGCGCTCAATTTAGCCCCACCCCACACAACTCTAATGTATGCTGTTGGAGTTATTTTGACATTTATCCAAATAATACACTCTAAAAAATGCTGGGTTGTTTCAACCCATGTTAGGGTCAAATATAGACAAACCCAACCATTGGGTTTAAAATTTTAATTAAAAAAAATGTAAACCATTTTTGAGAGTGTACTTGTAGCTACCTTAAGCTGACTATTTTTTAAACAGTTATAGTTTATTTTATTGTTATTTCCGTGTGTGAATTTTTTTTATTTTCTCCAACAAAACAAGCATACATAGGCCTAAAGAATGGTGCGTAAAACAAATTTATGAGGAAAAAAACTGTAAATGATAAATCAGCTCCATAGTGTATTCCATGTGATCAAGGGCTTAGGGTGTTACATTTAAACACATTGCAAGGGTTCTGCCAGTAGTGGGCACTTGTGCAACGTAAGCAATGATGTACATCTGAGTGAACAAGAAGGAGGGAAGTTAGAGAGCCTCCCTCTGTCTTGAGCCTCGCTAAGGCTGTGTTTAAGTCAAATTTTTTATGCCCTTCCCTCGTAACTGCCCTCCATCTCGTTCACTCAGATGTACATCATTGCTTACGTTGCACGAGTGCCCACTACTGGCGGAACCCTTGAAATGTGTTTAAATGGAACGCACTGAGCCCTTGATCACATGGAATCAGCAATGGAGCTGATTGATTTACGGGTTTTTTCCTTATGAATTTGTTTTACGCACCATTCTGTTAAAAAAATTAAATATAATCAAATATTGATTATGAATATATTAATATATTTATATTAAATAAAAAATATTAAAAAACAAACGAAAATGATAATACAGTAAACTATAATTGTGTTAAAAAAACAGCTTACAGTAGCTACAATTAAATTCGGTTAAAAGTCAATTAAGCGCGATCTGCTGTGATGTCACAATCATGTTGCATTGTGGTCTATGGATCTGCCTGAAGTGTACATGCTGAGTAGGCTCGTTCCCTCTGTCAAAATCGAGGGGTCGAGGGTCTGTCCAAATAAACTTCCCTCGTCCACTTGAAGCGCACTTCAAAGCGGCGGTCGGGATTCCCCCAAGGGAAAGTGCTTAGGGAAGTTTGCGAGTGTATGTCTAAAAGTGGAGTTACCCGCAGCCCTACTTCCATGCGCCTCATTCACTCGAATGTGTGTCATTGCTTACTTGCATGAGTGCCCACTACTGGCGGAACCCTTGAAATGGGCTTAAATTGAACGCCCTAAGCGTCTAAAATATAAACACTTATAACAAGCTTACCATTATGTATCAGGGTAAAAACACATTTTGGATAAAGGATTGATGATTTATTGACTCATTTAAATTGTGTTAATTTTGAGTTAAAAGTTACATAGTGTACTATTAAAGAGTTAATTCTCAATCTGGTGTTTGACAGACTGTAAGGTTCCACAGTCACAGACACAGAACCGTCCTAATTGAGAACTTACTTCACCTCATGACCCTAGCATTACTTTTCCACACTCCCTCCGAGTCCTTCACACAAAGACCTACACACCTATGTAGAGTCTTAGAAATACAGAGTTTTCAACAAGTTCAAGGGTAAGTAAGCTGTGTTTTTGATCAGAAGCACATTGTGGTAGTGTTGCATATCTTTTTCACACTACCTGAATAAAATGTGAGTGGTGCAGCTTGCCTGTGCAAAACTCAACGTGTTCCTAGGGGTTGTGAGAATGTTCCAGCAACATTCCATTAGTATTCATACGTAATGTTTACAAGTATATTTTTGCATGTTTGGATATGAGCTGAAACAAACAGAATGGACGTATACTGACAGCATCTAAAACATATGTATTTATTTACGTATGCACAGCTTTAGAAATGTAAAAATCTTTACAAATCCTTTATATCTTAAATAGATTTGTACTGTTGCAATGTACTGTTGTATACATAATTATAAGCCCCTAAACTAAACCCACCCCTATACTCTATTGGTATTGTTAAGTAAAACTAAACGCTATTAAAAATAATTAACTGAAAGTTGAAATTAAATAAAATAAAATATAGAGTGAAAAACTTAAAAAAAAAAAAAAAAAAAAAACACTTAAATATTAGCAATGTTGAAATAACTGAAAGTTAATTAAAAATAAATTAAAGCTAAAAATATATTCTCAAAAAAAAAAAAAAAAAAAAAAAAAAAAAAAAACACTTAAATATTAGCAATGTTGAAATAACTGAAAGTTAATTAAAAATAAATTAAAGCTAAAAATATATTCTCAAAAAAAAAAAAAAAAAAAAAAAAAAATCACACAAAAGTACTAAAACCTAAAAATTAAAATAAAACCTAATTCATAAAATTCATAGATATGATAATAATAATAACACTACAATAACACTGCCCTACTCTAAATCTAACCACTTCTCTCCAATATAAAATAGAGAGGTCTACACACACACACACACACACACTATTATTCTATTCTATTAAAATATAGAGATCAGTGATCACAACATTAATATATTTCAATATAATACAACTATTATCTAGATATTTTACACCATTATGAAGTCAAATTAGTTAAAGGTGACAAATGACGACATTAAACATACTGTATTGCATTAATCTCAGTCATTAAATACAATAAATTCAACTTAATTCCATTAATTACATTTTCTATGAGCCTATTCAATACTGAAATGAGCAATGGTAGGGTAATAGTTTTAGCAAGCACCACTCATTAGATTGACTTTATTAAACAGCTCCCCCAAGTGGAACTTGTGAGAAAAGTCAGGGGACAACATCAAATAAAAGCCCCTTTTTACAAGCAGGCTGCCTCTTGAATAAAGTCTCCATAGCAGCAGATCAAGCTTATTGAAAATTCATTTTTATATTATTGAGTATGATATCACTTCACACACTACACACACCTATGAGATTTTAGAGCTATTTCTGTCTATGACCAATCGTTTTGATGTGTTTGAATAGAAAAAAGAGAGCCATTATGTCCTTGAGACAACCACTAACTAGTGTTTGTAGTCCTTAGCAACCATGGGGAGTGAGAAAAAACAAACCACCAAAAAAGTGGCACGACTAATCAATGAGAAGCCAAAACAATAATGTTTAAGGAATAATTAGTTATGGGGCCAATAAACCCCCATTCTGGAGTGTCCAGGGTAATTGGATTGACTAGAGGTCGCCCTTTTCTCAAAGAGCCGTGTGCTACAGTCCAGAGACAGAGGAGAGTCATTGTGTGTTGAAAGCTCAAGGTCTGCTTTAATGGACACTTGGGCATATCAGTGACCTGTGACCAATGACTAGTGACCGGTGCTTGTTTGATTTCTGTTTCTCACTGTTGCTGAACCAAACAAGCTCTATTGTGCCAGTGGTCAATACAAAGTGTGTTAACACAGCCTGCAGAAACATGTAATCCTTCCGTAGAGTGTTATTTCTCTTTCTACCCCAATTCAAATCAGGCCTCCAGTTTGCGAGTCTCAGGGTGGGCCGGACAGTGGGACGGTGGGGGATTCAAAAGCAGACTTAGGTGCAGACGATATTGACATTACTAGAAAGTCATTCTGCAAAATGGATAGATAGATAGATAGATAGATAGATAGACAGAAAGATAGATAGATAGATAGATAGATAGATAGATAGATAGATAGATAGATAGATAGATAGATAGATAGATAGATAGATAGATAGATAGATAGATAGATAGATAGATAGATAGATAGTATTTTTCTATATTTTAACAGAGCAAAGGCTTGAGGTTTTTCTTTTGAATCAGAGCAATATTAATCTGCTTAAAAGCCTTAACACACACAAAGCTCTCACACACTCTCTCCAGACATTACTGCACATTCCTCTTTGCTCACTCCCTCCTCTCTCTCAGTGTGGGAAGAAATATTATAATCCATTGACAAATGCATTCAGTATAAATACTGTTTGAAAAGGAGAACATTTCAAATCAAATAAAAAATGCTAAGTGATTTTTTGTGTGTGTGTGTGTGTGTGTGGATATAAAACGCACATTGCAACCCACACTTACATAAAAAAAAATATTGAAATTACATGGTCTGGAATTATATTAATATTTAAATTACATCCAAAATCAAAGTTTAAATACACAGTATATGCAAATTATAATTGAATTAAATTCATTGTTGTAATTTTGTAACCAAGAAGGTAATGAATATTTTTAAATAGAATTAAAAATATATGGACATATTTTACCCATTGTGTATAATTTTAACTTTTTTTTTTTTTTTTTGCAACAAAACTTAACTCCTTACCTGTCAATGCAGAGAATTAAATGGTGAAGTGGGCAATAAGATGATGGAGGAGGATGATGATGATGATGATGATATAACGATATTATAACATTAAAACAAAAATAAAAAGTCCAAAAAAAGTCTGGTGGGTCCAAACAGGTCTGACTAGCTCACGAGTGCCGCACACAGGCTGCAGGTTTTTATGAGCTCAGGAGGAGGAGGAGGAAGATGCTCACTCTTAAATGGAAGTTGTAGACTTCTTTGAGGAGATGGAGGGAGTGACCCACAGCAAATCTGCACACAGACAGGAGAGAGTGAATACACAGCCCTCCCTCTTTCCTGTTCTCCCCTCAGATACTTTGTGAAAGTGGACACTCATTAACTCTGGTAGTGTTTAGGGCATGCCCAACTTTCCCTCACCCACCCCTTCAAACCAAAACAATGCACACAATGATTGTTTTAAATTAACTGTTTCTTGCGCACACACTCATATATTACTCACTAGCAACTTACTATGTATGACGTTATTGCTTAAAGCTTCTCCTACTTACGAGAGCTGAAGGAATCTCACTGCCCTACTTTACATCCGTCTTACTGCCCAAGACCTGCTTTTACAAGGAGCGGTCCAATCCATCTCCTTTTTTGAAGATATTCCTAAGTAAAAACTAAAAACAGAATGAAAATAATTTAATATCCAAGTCTCCAAAATTGATACTCAAAACAATTGATCAGTCCCTTGAGATGCAGAAAAGAGCAATCTTTGAGCAATAACAATTTTGCCTTGTCCACTGAATGAAAAAAATATCACAAGAATCAATTTAAAAATAGACAAATAAAAATACTCAACTGGTGTCAGCACTGACGAGGAGACATACCATGCAGATCAATGGCAGGGGTCACATAGATGTCAAAAAATGTCATGTAACCATGTAAATTAAATATGAATTTCAACATTAGAGGTCATATGACATCATTTTTATGCATCAAAGGAAGCGTTAGAGCAGAAAAGACCTAAAATTTTCAGAACCGGGAGGCAAACTTGTGACACACATAGTTCTAGGCAGGGACTCAAAATATATACACTTTCTTACATTCCATTGTTCATCATGGTTCAGAATAACATGAATGTGAAAATGTTTTAAAGCAGCCAGAAGAAAAGCAGAAGAGAGCTGAGTGATCATGGAGGTGATGTGGTGTATCACACGGGTCGGAAAGAGTGCCGTTGATCGCTGTGGGAAAGAGGAAAGAGTGAGAGAAACTTTCATGTGACTTCTAGTAGATTCTGGATTTTGGCCCAGTGCGCACAGTCTGAGGTCTTCACTCATCCAGACTTTTGTCTGAGGGTTATGGCCAATATAATAACATAGAATTATTATGCACATATGTACATTAAGCGTACATTAATACAGTCCAAAAATCTGAGATGACATTGGAGAGAAAAAAAAAAGCAAATTAAACAAAACAAAACCTATACAAAACAATACAAAAACATTTTTGCTGTTGTTCTAAAAATCGTTTTCGCCATTAGGCTACCTTAAACAAGCTACGCAGATGCTTGAATCCCAGTGCAGGAGCTGTAGGTTACCACAGTGGTTAGTTGATTGCTGTCGCGACTCGTGACACTCGCGAACAGCACTGAACACGCACTTTGGCCGGTACAACTTGAATATTATTATTATCATAAAGTTTTCATTAACTTCGCTAGGCTGTACAACAAGGGAATTGTAATTGGCTGCTTTTTCTGAAGAGAGCGGATCTCTGTTGATGTGTCTAATTTTTTTATCAATCATTTGTTGGTAAGGGGTGAGACGTACCTGGCCACATGATTTTTGTCAAAGACCCAGGTGTGGCTCCCGAGCCATAGGTTCCCGACCACTGCCCTAAGCAATCTAAGCAAAAATAACAAAAAAGGAACTAAGCAAAATGAGAAGAAAAAAAAAAAAAAAAAAATCTAAGCAAAACAAAAACTAAGCAACTCCCCAAAAAACAAAACAAAATCCAAACAAAACAAAAAACTAAGCAAATTGAAACAAAACAAAAACTAAGCAAACTTAATCTTGCCCCCAAAAAACATAATATAAAACTTAATTTTGGCATTTACTGTCCCTTTTGAGTGTCATGGCAAAGCATGCTGAGAAATAGAAATAATTTGAGTTGGTATACTCAAACCAATTAATTATTCTGAGCGTTAGGGTTTACAGTGTAAGCAAAGCGAAACGAAAAACTAAGCAAAACAAAAATAAACTACAAAAACAAATAAAACAAATAGCGAAGCAAAAAAAAAAAAAAAAAAAAAAAACGAACCATGTTCTGGTATAAACTGGATATGAAATATAGATATTTCTAGGTCACTAATGAAACAAGAAAATCTGTGATATTAACATAAATCAAGCTTTTAACAAACTTGTAGAGATCATGCTCAAGTGCTGCTGTCATTAAGGTAAAAGGGAGACTTTTTTCTCATTTTAACATGCACAGATGATGGCATGATACTGAAGAGAGGGAACTGATTTGAGAGCAATCAAGGAACTACTGCTTCAATCAGATGGCGGTTTTGATTAATGTATATTTCCTAAGCACTTCTTGCACAGTTCTCAAAGAATAAACCCTGGATGTAATGTAGCATCAAGTCAGAGTGATCCTGTGCATGGGAGCCCATTTATACTGGTGTACATCAGAAATGGAAGAGCCTGTGAAACCAACTGAAGTGCATAATTGGACTTTGCAAGGTCAAATAGAGTCTTCGGATAGTGAGGAAAAGTGACACACAGAGGTAAAGATAAGCATGTTTTATCCTGTATGTGGCTATTGAGATCCCATAAAACATCCAATGAACCCAGCCAAAGGATCCCAGCCGTCTGAGCTCCCCTAATCGCAAAATTCCTCCAAAGTCAGTTATGAAAAAATTGCCCGCACACATGCCCTCCTACAGAGGTGGGTGCTTATGCAACCCTACCAAATGAATTCAGCTCTTCTTACATAACATTTTATTTACTGAATCAACAGGAAGAGCAAGAAGAGTACAGGAACACCTCCATTTTAAGATGAATTAAAGCTGCATTTCATTACAAAATATAGAGTAAGGTCCACTAAAGATATTGAGAGTATAATTTGAGAGTATACAAGTAGTATCATATACTGTATGTATGTATGTATATATGTATATATATACATACATACAGTATATGATACTACTTGTATACTCTCAAATTATACTCTCAATACATACATACTGTATGTATGTATGTATGTATGTATGTATGTATGTATGTATGTATGTATATATATATATATATATATATATATACACATACATACACATACATACACATACATACACATACATACACATACATACATACACATACATACACACACACACACACGTATACATATATACATACACTTATATACACATACATACATACATACACACACACACACACACACACACATATACATATATACATACACATATACACTCACCTAAAGGATTATTAGGAACACCTGTTCAATTTCTCAATGCAATTATCTAATCAACCAATCACATGGCAGTTGCTTCAATGCATTTAGGGGTGTGGTCCTGGCCAAGACAATCTCCTGAACTCCAAACTGAATGTCAGAATGGGAAAGAAAGGTGATTTAAGCAATTTTGAGCGTGGCATGGTTGTTGGTGCCAGACGGGCCGGTCTGAGTATTTCACAATCTGCTCAGTTACTGGGATTTTCACGCACAACCATTTCTAGAGTTTACAAAGAATGGTGTGAAAAGGGAAAAACATCCAGTATGCGGCAGTCCTGTGGACGAAAATGCCTTGTTGATGCTAGAGGTCAGAGGAGAATGGGCCGACTGATTCAAGCTGATAGAAGAGCAACTTTGACTGAATAACCACTCGTTACAACCGAGGTATGCAGAAAAGCATTTGTGAAGCCACAACACGCACAACCTTGAGGCGGATGGGCTACAACAGCAGAAGACCCCACCAGGTACCACTCATCTCCACTACAAATAGGAAAAAGAGGCTACAATTTGCACGAGCTCACCAAAATTGGACAGTTGAAGACTGGAAAAATGTTGCCTGGTCTGATGAGTCTCGATTTCTGTTGAGACATTCAGATGGTAGAGTCAGAATTTGGCATAAACAGAATGAGAACATGGATCCATCATGCCTTGTTACCGCTGTGCAGGCTGGTGGTGGTGGTGGTGTAATGGTGTGGGGGATGTTTTCTTGGCACACTTTAGGCCCCTTAGTGCCAATTGGGCATCGTTTAAATGCCACGGCCTACCTGAGCATTGTTTCTGACCATGTCCATCCCTTTATGACCACCATGTACCCATCCTCTGATGGCTACTTCCAGCAGGATAATGCACCATGTCACAAAGCTCGAATCATTTCAAATTGGTTTCTTGAACATGACAATGAGTTCACTGTACTAAAATGGCCCCCACAGTCACCAGATCTCAACCCAATAGAGCATCTTTGGGATGTGGTGGAACGGGAGCTTCGTGCCCTGGATGTGCATCCCACAAATCTCCATCAACTGCAAGATGCTATCCTATCAATATGGGCCAACATTTCTAAAGAATGCTTTCAGCACCTTGTTGAATCAATGCCACGTAGAATTAAGGCAGTTCTGAAGGCGAAAGGGGGTCAAACACAGTATTAGTATGGTGTTCCTAATAATCCTTTAGGTGAGTGTATACACATACATACTGCATATTATATTGGTATATAGCATTAATTATTGACAGTAAATATGTTTTAGTATTTTTAGGCACATGGTATTTTGCAAAATAATTAAACTATCCACTTTTTCTATGGGATTATGAATGTAGATTTATAATATTGGCCATCATTTGGTTACTGGGCATGAACTGAAAAATGTATATGGAACGATTTAGTAAAAATCAAACTCAGGGCGCTCATATCAGCTACTGTGCAATGAGTCCGAGCATGTGCAGTATGCTTTTTGAATATGATGGTTCCTGCTAATGGACTTTGGCATGATATACTTCAGTGACGTTGATAGTGAGGAAGCAAATGTTATCAAAAATGCCAAATAATGCTTTTCACAAACCAAACCACAATTTGTTTAACATGAGTGTTATGGTTTTTCAGCAGGGTTTCTGCAGCTTTTATGAATTTAAATTTAAGACCATTTAAAGAACATTTAAGGAATAAATTGAAGGGAACATCACACGTCAATATGTTCTCTAAATGTAAATGTCTAAGCACACAATGACTTGTATTAGTGACTCTTCAAAGTTTGAAAATACAATTTCCAACAGATCTCCATAACGTTTTAATTAATTGTACAAAAAATATCTTAAAGTCTGAGATAAGAAATCTTGTGAAAGTGATTTTATGATTACAAAAACATCTGCCAATGGGTTCATAAAAATCAACTTAATTCAAATAAGTAATTTTCATACCCAATGACAGATATTTGTTCGTGTTTTAAGCATGAACACAAATGAAGTTATTTTTAATGAAATCTTAAAGATTTCTGTCCCTCCAATGGCAGTTTAAGCAACTACCACTTTGACACTTCAAAAAAATTCATAAAGAGATCGTAAAACTAATCCATATAAATCAAGCGGTTTATTCCAAATTTTCTGAAGAGACTCGATCACTTTATATGAAGAACGAAAGTCTTACAGGTTTGGAACGACATTAGGGTGATTAAATGATACTATGCTTTTGTACTATGTAATTATACTATGCATGACTACACTTTTAAGTGTACTGACCTACTTTTGATTTATCCAAAATTTGACAAATTCTGTGACATTCTGCACTATACAGTGAATTACACTTTTATGAATGGATTCTGTAGTTCCGTCCACATTTTCTGCATTGCAGAAATCATAGGGCCCTAATTTGATATTGAATTTAAGACATTTTTAAGGCCTTAAATTGTGGAAGGTCAAATCCAGACTTAAAGGTGCTGTATGTAAGAATGACAGCTAGTGGTTGAAATGGGTACTGCAGTGCAAATTCTAAATATAGTTTGCCCCGCCACCTCCTCCTCAGACTCGACGCTCACGCGGGTTGCCAGTTTGAGGACACGCAACAGGAATGAGCGCAATTGACAATGGAAGGCGAGGAGATTTACACACGGTAAGTTGATGAGTTGATTTATCCGCATTTTAACGTGTTCATAGAGATTTTTAGACCCAGTTTGTTTGCTGGCTTCCATGGCAGCAATACGCTGTTTTCCGCCAACTGGAAACCCAGTGTGTCGAAATACTATCGGGTAAACTGGCAACATGCGGTTTCACACAGACCAAAACAAAAACAGACATTCTGACACGGAACACACATTTCAAAGTAAAATAACAGGCTGTAGCATTGTTTTTCAGAGAAACGAGTATGTGAACTTAGCATGTTTCCTAAATATCTGCAAACATATTATGGTATTTTTATGCTTTAGTGCAGTCAAAGACTTTAAGACCCGCAGAAACCCTGTTCAGGCTGTTTGAACGATTTGTGAGAAAATGTACAGTAAAGTCAGACCTTGCTGCTGCATTCTAAATGAAGTACAGTTTTACATCCATGGTTCATTTCTTCTGCCTGCCTGGAGCCAACCCGGCGTAAGTAGAGCACCTGACCTACTCCAGCATAATGCGCTCTGTGATTTCTGCTTATGAAAGAAAGAAAAAAGCATTAAGACGGTGAAGAATGCTCCTGATTTCTAAGCCAAATTAAGCCATCATAAAACACTTCCCTCCTCTTTTCTCTGTGTCATGCACCCCTAATATCCTTTCATCTCCTCAGACTTTGACGTAGAGAAGAAGATAGAGGAGGCAGGTTTACGATGTAACCTTTGACCTCTGAGCTTACTGCTGTCGCCTATTAACAACAAAGTCTGTGAACCAAGAGTAACGTACGCCGAGCTTGATGGATCAGCCAACTCACGGGTAAACATCACTTGACTTTCCTCTGGTTGCACGTGAAAGCTGTAAGGGGTGGAAGGGCTCACTCTACACCACATACGCCAGTATGAGTTGTGCAGGTCATTATGGGGATTTTATTAAACAGTTTATGTCAGTGTTTCAGAGGAATGGGTCTTAAAAGGTCTGGAAATCCCAGACAAGACCAAAACCAAAGTAGATGGAATCTAAAGCATGTTAACCTGAAACAATGGCAAACTGCTTGCATATTTGGGGATTTCAAATATTAGATAAATAAAAATACATTTTCAGAATGTGTATGATTTCATTATCATCAATTATTATTATTATTATTATTATCCAGTGTCAAAACTGGAAGCAAGTATGGCGCAGGGCTTACATTTTCAAATTCGGTAACACTTTACAATAAGGTTTAATTTGTTAACATTAGTTAATGTATTAACTAACACGAACTTACCATGAGCAATACATTTGTTACTGTATTTGTTAATAAAAATACAGCAGTTCATTGTTCATGTTAGTTCACAGTGCATTAAATGTTAAAATACAACTTTTGATTTTAACGTATTAGTAAATGTTGTAATTAACATTAACAAAGAATAATAAATGCTGTAGAAGTGCAGTTCATTATTAGTTCATGTTAACTAATGAAACTTTATTGTAAAGTGTTACCTCAAATTCAAACAAAATTTGGGGGTGTGGGTTCAATGTCACAAAAATATTAAACCATTACCAATCTTTTCTATTGGACAGTGAATATGGATTTATAATATTGGCAATAGAGATTATAGAGCATAATAAAAATAAATATGAGCTGTTGATATTTGTCAAAATGTGAGGAATAAAACACCAAATGCTAGTGTACAAAAGTATAATTAAGTAATTTAGGGGAAAAAAAACTTGCACATTTCAAATATATATCAACCAATATTTTGACTGATAAATTGCGACTACATCGCTACCGGCTAGTTTTTTTTTCTCTCTTTTTAAAATCTGTATAACATTTCTCGCTTTATATGATGAACGAAAGTCTTATGGGTTTGGAACGACATTAGGGTGAGTAAATGACAGAATTTTAATTTTGGGGTGAACTGTCCCTTTAAGTGTAATTTAATGCCATTTTATTGAATTTAAGACTTTCTGCTCCAATTTAAGACATTAAGGCCTTAAATTGTGGAAGGTTAAATTAAGACTTAAGACTTTAAGACCCACGGAAACCCTGAATAATAAACTTACAAGAGAAATTTGGTTTAAATTTATTAACAGAAATTAACATTTATTTATAACATGGGAATGAGATTTCTCATAAACACATGGCACAATCAAATTATATACATTCCATAAGGAGAACAGTGCAGACACATACTGGAGGAGAGGAAACAGTGACCGACGACCTAAAAACAACCCCTGATCAGGCTTCCACTGATCAAATGAGAACACAAAACGTCCTGCTCCAAGTTAAAAAAGGTTCTTAAAGAAACACTGCTGTTCTCAAATAAAGAGGCAAAGCTAAAATTCATAATACTAGCTATTTAACACAAAATTAAAGTGAAGATCTTCATAGACACCTGTCAGGAGTCGTCTACCACAGTGCTAGGCTAAGCGGTCTGTCCTCTGCAATAAAACATGAACACAATGTTTAACACAAAGAGATGTGTAGTTTCTCCTGTCTTCCTGGTTCTCTTCACAACAAAGATAATAAAAAAAAAAAAATTTAAAAAAAAATCTCTCTATCTTGCTTTTCACCAG
This sequence comes from Coreius guichenoti, assembly GCA_039654105.1. Taxonomy (NCBI): domain Eukaryota; kingdom Metazoa; phylum Chordata; class Actinopteri; order Cypriniformes; family Gobionidae; genus Coreius; species Coreius guichenoti. Next base: position 29,458,255 of record CM077180.1, on the reverse strand, counting down.
CTTATAGTGCTTTAAAGCTAATTGCACATAATGATATACACTTATTTCTCTTCATTTAGTTGTATTTGTGTCTATGCACATATTAATAAGTGAGGTTAAAACAAACATCTTCGGTTCAGTTTTCATTTAAAACTTTTTCTTCTCGTCAGCTTATTTTCAAGGCTTCCTACAACTTACCACACCATGTGTCTGTGTGTGTATGTGTTTGTGTGTATCTGTGTGTTTTAACCAGGGGTTAAGAGTTCAGTGTCCTGTCAGGTAATCCTGTGTAGAGTCGGAAGCAAACGAGTCCGCATCCTCATTGTCAGAGTCGTCACTGCTGTCATCTGCGGCGGGCTCTCCGCTCAAAGCAATCCGTGCGTAGTCATCCGTGTCAATGGACTTGCAGAAGTGAATGGCGTATTTGAGTTTCTCCTCCAAGACTAGCTTACAGGAGTAGCGAGGCAGCTTGAGCAGGAAGAAGCAGGTGTAGGACTCAGGGAGGAAATGGTCGGGTGGGTTGTATTTATCCAGAACCTGGACAAAGAGGGCAAAAACTCTAAAAATGAGCAATTATATTTTACAACACGCATACATACAAACATATTTTAAATAAATGCTGTTCTTTTGAGCTTTCTACTCAAGGAATCCTGGGGAAAAAAAAAAAAAAAAAAAAAAAAGAGTTTTAAACCGTGATAAGAAGAAATGTTTCCAAATCAGCATATTAGAAAGATTTCTGAAGAATTAGGTTGTGTGTCCACCAAAGTGTTTTTTTCACGTGGCTGGTGTATTTTTCCAATTGTTTTCAATGGGAGCGCTGCGTTTTTAGAAAGCCATGAGCGTAACAAGGTGCTGAACGCTTAGCGTTTTTCACTGGTTGCCGAGAGTTGAAGAATGTTCAACTTCAGGTAAAAAGTGACAGTGATGAGCGCTGCGTTTTACTCAGTCATCCAATCACAGTGGAGGAGGGGCGGGACAAATACAACACCAACCAACCACCACATTCTGCTTGTACAATGTCAACAGAGCATAATAACCAAACAAAAATCATTTAAAACAAGAGCCAGAGCATTGTATCAGCATTTTTATATAGAAACAATACAGAAACCAACTATCTATGAAATAAGATGCTAGTAACACTTCCGCGGATATTCCGTATATAGCAAGCAAAGCGTCTCAACTGAAAAAAAAACACTGCACTGCCAAAACGCTCACAGCTAGGTGTTTTCAGTAGGCTAAAAATGCTTTGGTGGACACACGGCCTTATGTTACAAATTCTGATGGCTGTAATTATATAAATATACCATTCATTTGGACAGCAGAATGAACTCATATGGGTTTGGATTGACATACGGGTTGGTAGATTTTAATTTTTAAGGGGAACTATCGCTTTAAGTGAGACTTTTCAGATTCACAAATTACCTGCACCACAAAGTCTCGTCCACGGAAGTCTGCAATGGTTCTGGGGAGGCGCGTGCGACCCCAGACAAACCTGAGGAAGAGTGAGCGTTCTGTGTTGGAGAAAGACTCCATCACCTCCCAGAACCACTGGATCAGAGGAGCAGTGGGCTCCACTCCCTTATACGTGGCCACTGATTTGAGCAGGTGCAGGGGGATGTCTGGGCTACCACACACCTAGACAACACAAACAAGTGACATGTAGTCTAATAAGAATTCCTGACAACATATTTGCTCAGTGTGTGTTTATGTTGAAGACGCACGCACTCACCATGGTCTCCAGCTCATAGCCGGTAAAGAGAGAGAGGAGCGGCACTGGTACCACACGTGCCATACCTTCCCTTACTGCAGATACCTGCTCATCGTACTCATGCAGCCTGGAAGAACAAAACAACAACATACCAGTAATATTTATTCATGATGTGTTTCTTTCCTCAGAATGTGTTGGTAACTTTTTTTAAAAATAAAATTAGTCACACCTGTAGTTTATTGCTAGCCGCACATATTCGCTTCGGTTCTCTAGGGTGATGTGGGAATGTTTGGAGCTGAGTTGGACTTCCTGTCCACAGGCACTGGGCACAGTGAAGGGCAGAGGCATAGCCTCAAACTCCTCCGCAGACGCCTCGTTATCTCTGATATACATCAGACCGGGGATGAAATCCTTGTCCACCTAACACAAAAGAAAAGGTGAGGTCAGATGTAAAATATTGTGAAAAGCAAGTAAAACTTTATTTCAATAAATATACTATATACACACACACCAAAAAATCTTGCCCCAAACTTGAGCTAACACTTTAGTTTAGGGTCCAGTTCTCACTATTAACTTGTTGCTTATTAGCATGCATATTACTAGGATATTGGCAGTTTATTAGTACTTATAAATCACATATTAATGCCTTATTCTGCATGACTATATTCTACGTCCCTTAATCCTACCTAATAACTTAACAACTACCCTACTAACTATTAATAAGCAGTAATTAGGAGTTTATAGAGGCAAAAGTCGTAGTTAAAGGGATAGTTCACCCGAAAATTACAATTATCCCATAATTTACACACCCTCAAGCCATCCTAGGTGTATATGACTTTCTTCTTTCAGACGAATACAATCGGAGTTATATTAAAAAAAATGTCTTGACTAATCCAAGCTTTATAATGGCAGTGAACGGCAGCCCAAAATTTGAAACCCAAAAAAGTGCATCCATCCATTATAAAAGTAATCCATACAGCTCCAGGGAGTTAATAAAGGCCTTCTGAAGTGAATCGATGGGATTTTGTAAGAAAAATATCCATATTTAAAATATCGTAAAATTTTTACAGCATAAGACTTTTCAAAATCTTACAAACTACAGTGAATTTAAATAAAAGTTTGCCACTTTTCAGATTTAGGTTGTTGTGTTTAAGTTTATTGCCATATCAGCATCACTGGCTATTACATGGCAGATACAAATTAAACTTCAGATTTAGGTACCAGAGAACCTTGAAGTTGTAGTTGGATGATCTGAGTGATCTAGCAGGACTAAATTTTATGGAGGAGACTGTTTCCATGACTTAGGTTTATTCAAGATTCATTCAACAAAGGTGACTAAAGATAATCTAAACCTGTGCAAATGACCATAGAAAAGGAATTAAAGGAATGTGTGGCTGTCTTTGAGTGCATCATAGTCAGTGTCTCACTGTTGTCTTGTGCTTGGTAATCTTTCTCTTTAACCTTTCTGATATCTCCAGGCAAAAGCAACAAACAACAGCTGCTCTGTGAGCAAGAGACATCCTGCGCTGAGAAACGCCATCACTGCAGACGTCTCAGCAACACATGATCGCAGCGTGAATGCAGGAGATGCATACACTCACATTCATTTTTACACATCACACGTGCATGTGCGCACACTCTCTCACACACTTTATATCTTAGAGATCATTCAATTAAAACAGTTATATTTGTATAACTGCATAACATTCCTGTAATTTGATGTAAGCAACTGCTGAGAAATGCAGTATTACTGTAGCACAAACATACCACATAGATTTAGAGAAAGCTGCTTATAGTACATATGCATCAAGAGTGGTAGGTTTATGACCATCATCTATGTCAGCTGACCGCCATCAAATGTACAGAATGCACAAGAGGTATGTGCTCTCATTCCATTTGTTTATATAATGGATTCAAGAGGTCTTGCCATAAGCTCCAACTACAGACATACTTGCTATGTCATCTAATCCTGATGTGCTGAGTGAAAAAAAACTAAAACAAAAAATGTGCTGAGTGAAAAAAAAGAACAAAAAAGCAACAAAAAAATAAGTAATAATAAGTTAATGATAATAACCTTGGTTTCAAACACACACACACACACACACACACACACACACACACACACACACACACACACACACACACACACACACACACACCTCACTGAGATCAGCGATGGTCAGGTTCATGCCTGCCAGCTGTTTCCACACAGGTTCAGCCAGGTACAGACTTAGAGGACTTCCTGTACGGATTGCTATGCCCAGGAGCACCCCTGTACACAAATAAAAACAGAGAATGGTATATCAACAGATCTAATGAAGGGAAATACTGCAGCTGTGAAATTATAGACTTTTCCCATCAAGTCTTGAAAGTATTTTCAGTGTAGGAAACACAAGCAGGTGGTACCTAGGAAGCGGAACATGCTGATGTGCAGAGGGGACTTGGCAGCTGGGTTGAGCAGGAAGCAATCTCTGTTTGCTCCTGACTCGTCTCGCCCGTTCGGAGTGACGATGAGGAGAGGAGTAAGACCGTTCTGTAGTTCCTCACACATTTCAGCAATAGATTCACTGTATCCACCACCACAGTCATCGACCGACTCACCTACAAACACAAGGTAAGAAACAGTGTAAATGGGCCATAAACCAAGGGTGCTTTCACACCTGCCTCATTTAGTTCTGTTGAATCGCACTAGAGTTCGTTGGCCCCCTTGGTGCGGTTCGTTTGGGCAAGTGTGAATGCAGCAATCGCACCCGGGTGCGCACCAAAAGCAGACCAAACAAGCGTAACGAGATCTCCTTGAAGAGGTGGTCTCGGTACGCTTTTAAAAGAACACCGGAGTGCCCATTTTCATGTCACAGTTTAGCAAAATTAATGCACGCCTTCTCCTGAAGTGACTTGCGATGCGCCTTTGCCATTTGCAGTGCAGTAAAACATTATTTTCCAGCCGCATCCGTGCTTCATTTTGGAAATGTTTTGATTGCCTAAAGTGGTGTATACAAACTATGTAGTATATTATGACCAGGGATACAATCAGCCCACGCAGACGTCTCTCCATAGTATGACTTACAAAAGCGGCACGTTGTCTGCTGGCTTTTTTTACCATCTGGCCAACGAGTGATGTGGATGTTGTCACGTGACTGCATTTTGGTTCATTTCATCAACTCATCAACTGATTCGGACCAGAGCAATCAGTGTGGTGTGAAAAGGAACCAAAACGGCTGAAAATGCTACAATGTATACTTTTTTGCTCTTGGTCAAGACCAAATGAACTGAATTACAGACGTGAAAGCACCCTAAGGGTCTTTTCCCCACCAATTCCCCTCATTCATGTAGAATCAATCATCCCTCTCTAAATACAAACTCACCCACAAACTTGACCTTCCAGACCCTGTGTGGCAGCAACAGACTGTCGGGGCTGAAAGAGCTCATCTTCGCGCACATCTGCCCAAACACTGACTTGGTGCCATCTGGCCCTGCCAGTCCTCCTTTACTGCGGGAACGCTTGACCTGATAGAAAGAATGAGAAAGGATGAATTATTATAGGCTTCTCCATATACAGCACTTCTGCTCTGAATTACTGTATAAATCCACTCTTATGCTTTCAGGCTCTAAGACTTTGCAGATCCCTGCCAGACTCCAGGGGCCCTATTAGAGGGCCACTGGATCTATGAAGATACATATTTGGGGGTAAATCTCATGACGAGCAGATATTAAGATTTAGTGCTGCTAATTCTCACTCAAAATGGTAACTAATATAAAATGAATGATAATAATCAAATGGTGTACACAGTACTTGTGTGTCCATGCCGACAGGAAGGAGCAGGAAACGCAACGGTAATTACGGCGATTAGGGAAAGGGAGACAATTTTACTGAGGACCCGCTAGCTATTTTTGCCCATTAAAAGTAATTGTTCATTTTGGATTCTGTTTACTATCCTAATGAACTCTCAAACCAAGTGGGAAATGAAAGTAAAAATGGTGCTTTGGTGAGGAAATAACATGCATTTTTGGTCAAAGTTTTTTCAAAATTAAAACAAATACATTTAAAATGTTAACATCTTAAACTCTGTGACCATTTTTGGGGATTTCCGCCTGGATTTGGCCTACCCAAATTGAAAAGCTTCCCATACCCACATACAGTGGTCTAAATACACAATTTTGGTGTCATTTTACCGGAAACCCTTTGAAGTTACATAAAACACTGCTAAAAGTGATAACCATATAAGTATATGTTGTCTGAGCTTTTTTGGGGGGGTTATTACAGCTCAGACAACATATACTTACATGTTTATCACTTTTAGCAGTGTTTTATGTAAGTTCAAAGGTCTTCCTGTAAAATGACACCAAAATTGTGTATTTAGACCACTGCATTTGGGTATGAGAAGCTTTCAATTTGGGTAGGCCAAATCCAGGAGGAAATGGTCCCCGAGTAATTTAGTGTAAATAAGTTACTTTGTGTAAAATGCCAAAGAGATGCATATCTCCTGAAAGTAGACATTCTAAGCTTTAAAATGGTACCACATATGAGGTCAGAGCTCCTCCACAGACATTTAAAATTTAAAGTATATACTTGATGACATCATTCCGTACCCTGATCAGGGTCCTTGGAGTTTAGGAGGTTAAAACACCACCACCACCACCCCCACCACCCACCACCACCACCACCACCACCCCCACCACCCACCCACCCACCACCACAATGGGCAACCATTTAATTTACTGACATAAGCACCTTGTTTATTGCAAATATGCAGCACTTTTTAAATGTTATAAATACATTAATTTAGTTATTCATGCAAAACATTAATTTTGGACCCGATAGTGAGATTTACTGTATTTTGTAGGCCAAATTAAGGATATGATTGAACGCAAATCTCAAACTATGTGTGCAGTTTTGTATAGAAGTGTACCTGTATCCTGTTCAGCTCCACCACTGGGCCATGCTGTCGGTCTCTAACCATGGTGGCCTGGACCACCTTACGGAATGCTGCCTCCTATAGATATTGAAAACCAAAATTAAAGTACATATACTTCGGTATTATAATTAAAATAAATAAGACTCCTCACCTTGCCCTGTGATATGAGGATTCCACGGAGAGTGTCAAAGCCAACGGAGACACCGTGTCCAGTCTCGCCCAGTCGTCCTTCTAGGTCAAACATTGGGATGCAGGGGCAGAAGAGCTCAGAGATGTGGTGCAGTAGCAGTAATCGGTTCCTCAGGCCTATGATGGCAATCTCCTGCAAGTGGTTGTACTCCATAGGAACCTACAGACAAACACTGAATTATTTACATGCAACATTTAGCACATTTAAAAGGCTGAATGGTTAAATATTTAGTTCTTTGACATTTTTTGTAGTCTTATGCGATTGCGCTATATTTGGTGGAACGGTACCTGAGCAGGCAGTTTTCCAGCATTGGTCGGTTTACTAGTGGACCAGGCAAGTGTGTGTGCTGATCCACAAGCCACACGGTTGATCTTCTTGCCCTGCAGTGCTGCCACCAGCCTGGGCCGCTGAATGGCATTGGTGGTCCCATCACCGAGCTGACCCTCATCATTGTCACCCCATGTGTACACTTCCCCTGTGTGTTTACATTCATGTTTTTAGCATGTATGTAACATTTTAGTATACAGACTGTGTCAGACAAAAGAAAATACTAAACATATATTTAAGGTATCAAATTTAAAGGCTTTTACGACCTGCACAAATAAAATGAATCTAGGTGGGGTAGAGCAAAATCTATGGTAGCATTCAAACCATAAATTGATTATTTAAACAACTTTACCATTCAAATAATAAAGGTTTTGACAAAAACAAAAAGTTTTATAAAATGATAAACCTCACATTTCAGCCTTTTTAAGAAAAGGGGTGAGTCAAAATGTATAAAGGAGTACATACTTAAAATATGATATATATCCTTTAAGAATAGCATAGTTAGAATTTTTAGCTTCTTTTCGATCCACTGGCTGAATGAAAATGCAGATGGTGCTTATGGAACAGCAGAAATATAACTGTTCCATAAGCCTGTATACAATGTAGCTGCACTTTTTAGAAATGCAACGAGTTTGTAGGAACGATATAAACACCATAAGGTAAACATGATCATAATTCTTTAACAGTAGATCATGAGCAATCGATTGGCATAAATGCATATTCATAGATTGTAAACAGCCCTAAAACCGTGACTCTGTAGTTTGCAACAGCGTCGCGTTTTTCTTTGAAACATGCAGCAGTCACATTTATTTAACTAAATCAACGCCTTTTGAGGTTTAATATTCACAAGCCATTTCACGACTCCTGTTTTACTGTCCCCAAATTTAAGACCTCTTGAAATAATAATTAAGACTTTTCTTATACCATTTAAGACTTGTTATGGCCTTAAATTTGATACAACTAAATTTAAGACTTTAAGGACCCGCAGAGACCCTATATATAAAAATATCTCTTGAACAAGATTATAACAAGGGTTACAAAGGCCTGCATAACACAAATAAAAACAAGGTTTAAAAAAAAGTCCAGATGACCTACCATCCTCTGTGCAGCATACACAGTGAAGAGAACCAGTTGCTATGGCGATGACCTTTTTGCCTTGCAAACCCTGGACCTGCCGGGGTCTGCGAACATGATCATCCGAACCATGTCCCAGCCTGTGGTAGTCACCCTTTCCCCTAAAACACACATGAACATGTAAACAAATCTATATGTGTCCTCACTAAATGAAAGATCAGTTTATAGTACCGCTGTATTGTGGGATTGATTACCATGTGTAAACTGCTCCAGACTTGGTGAGAGCCACAGAGAACTGAGAGCCGCATTCCACTTTCACAACACCCAATCCAGTTAATGAGTCAATCTAAGCAGAGAAATAGAGAATGAGATGTGAATACAGGAAATCACTAAACAAGAAAATCTTGACATTTGAGTAACTGCACAAGCAGTCTCACCTTCATAGGCACTTTACATCCGTCACTACCTCCTCGGCCCAATTTGCCATAGTCTCCATCCCCCCATGACCACACCATGTCATCATCAGTCAGGCACAGAGTCTGGGCATCCCCGCTGCCACATGCAACGTCTATCACCCGGTGACCCTGCAGAGCCTCCACCTATACACATGCACAGGCAATGCACATATTATAATTATATATTATTATACATTACACTACTAACTAAAGTATATTTAGTATCCCTTTTCAAAATGTACCAGTTCCACTATTTAAAAAAAAAACAAAAAAAACACGACCAATCAATCAACTACAAGCCTGACTAATTTTAGTGAATCAATTTGGTTGCTTAGTTCAGTTATTCGTGTAATTTAATAATAAAAAAATTATTATTAATTTATTTCCATAATTTTTCCAGTCGCTCATTAAACCGTTTCCCCCCCTAAATATAGAGATTGTACATAGCAATTTCTGATGAACTAATAAGAACTGAGCATAAAATATTAGAATATTTATTTCATATTGTACTAATAAAATGTATTATAAATTACAAAAGTCTAATATTTTGTTTTTTTATGATGTGTATTTATGTTACTCCCTAATTTCAACATTAATTGTTTTCATGCTAGATAAATATGCATTAAAAAAAGCATAATGAACGCACCAGTTTTGGTTTAAGTTGGTCCTCACTGTCTCCATGACCCAGGCGACCATAGCGACCTTTGCCCCATGTGTAGAGCTCTCCGCTGGCTGTAATGCAGGCGCTATGGGCCCCACCAGCCGCAATGTCCACCACTTCCACACCTCTGAGAGACTCAATCACGCGTGGACGGTCACAAGGGCTGGGGAAAAGACCACACATACTGTACCCCTTAGTACAAGCTGCTATAACAAATCAGTGACAGTCTAGCACACACATTTCTTTAAGGAACTACAAACCCGATTCCAAAAAAGTTGGGCCACTGTACAAATTGTGAATAAAAACAGAATGCAATGATGTGGAAGTTTCAAATTTCAATATTTTATTCTGAATACAACATAGATGACATATCAAATGTTTAAACTGAGAAAATGTATCATTTTAAGGGAAAAATAAGTTGATTTTAAATTTCATGGCATCAACACATCTCAAAAAAGTTGGGACAAGGCCATGTTTACCACTGTGTGGCATCCCCTCTTCTTTTTATAACAGTCTGCAAACGTCTGGGGACTGAGGAGACAAGTTGCTCAAGTTTAGGAATAGGAATGTTGTCCCATTCTTGTCTAATACAGGCTTCTAGTTGCTCAACTGTCTTAGGTCTTCGTCACATCTTCCTCTTTATGATGCGCCAAATGTTTTCTATGGGTGAAAGATCTGGACTGCAGGCTGGCCATTTCAGTACCCGGATCCTTCTACGCAGCCATGATGTTGTAATTGATGCGGTATGTGGTCTGGCATTGTCATGTTGGAAAATGCAAGGTCTTCCCTGAAAGAGACGACGTCTGGATGGGAGCATATGTTGTTCTAGAACTTGGATATACCTTTCAGCATTGATGGTGCCTTTCCAGATGTGTAAGCTGCCCATGCCGCACGCACTCATGCAACCCCATACCATCAGAGATGCAGGCTTCTGAACTGAGCGCTGATAACAACTTGGGTTGTCCTTGTCCTCTTTAGTCCGGATGACATGGCGTCCCAGTTTTCCAAAAAGAACTTCAAATTTTGATTCGTCTGACCACAGAACAGTTTTCCACTTTGCCACAGTCCATTTTAAATGAGCCTTGGCCCAGAGAAAACGCCTGCGCTTCTGGATCATGTTTAGATATGGCTTCTTTTTTGACCTATAGAGTTTTAGCCGGCAACGGCGAATGGCACGGTGGATTGTGTTCACCGACAATGTTTTCTGGAAGTATTCCTGAGCCCATGTTGTGATTTCCAATACAGTAGCATTCCTGTATGTGATGCAGTGCCGTCTAAGGGCCCGAAGATCACGGGCATCCAGTATGGTTTTCCGGCCTTGACCCTTAGACACAGAGATTGTTCCAGATTCTCTGAATCTTTGGAGGATATTATGCACTGTAGATGATGATAACTTCAAACTCTTTGCAATTTTTCTCTGAGAAACTCCTTTCTGATATTGCTCCACTATTTTTCGCCGCAGCATTGGGGGAATTGGTGATCCTCTGCCCATCTTGACTTCTGAGAGACACTGCCACTCTGAGAGGCTCTTTTTATACCCAATCATGTTGCCAATTGACATAATAAGTTGCAAATTGGTCCTCCAGCTGTTCCTTATATGTACATTTAACTTTTCCGGCCTCTTATTGCTACCTGTCCCAACTTTTTTGGAATGTGTAGCTCTCATGAAATCCAAAATGAGCCAATATTTGGCATGACATTTCAAAATGTCTCACTTTCAACATTTGATATGTTATCTATATTCTATTGTGAATAAAATATAAGTTTATGAGATTTGTAAATTATTGCATTCCTTTTTTATTCACAATTTGTACAGTGTCCCAACTTTTTTGGAATCGGGTTTGTACAAGAAGTACTGTGCTACCATACAGTGATGGCATCAGCCAGTAATTACGATGGTATTCTGACATATCCCATGGTATAAAATTCTCAACTTGTAAAGTGGACTTTAGATAGTTACTTGTAGTTAGTAGAATTTGCAACAACATGTCAACTAACTCTCAGAGTTAGTAGATAGTTAGGTTCGGGTTAGTAGAATAAGTTTATGTACTTGCAAAGATACTTAAAGTCAGTAAATATATGTTGGGGAACCATCAAAATAAAGTGTTAGCAGATATTAAGCAGGCAGTCTTCTATTACTCTAATGACTGCTAGTTGACATAGTTGCAAAGTTACTTATAGTTCGTAGAATGTCTAAAGTGGACTCGAAATAAAGTGTAACCAAAGACACTTTAAAAGAATACCACTGTATGGGTCTTCATTGTGAACATGGAAAACAGTTAAATAAAGAAAGTTAAGTATGTAGAAGGTCATTGCATGAGATGAACCAAAGGTGCCTATGTGAAAAGACAACAGTAGTAACCATAGTATGGGGCTGACCTTCTGTTTCCATGACCCAGTTTCCCATCTTCAGCCTCTCCCCAGGAGTACAGTTCTCCTTCAGAGGAGAGAGCTAAACAGTGCTTGCCCCCAGAGTTCACAGCAACCTTCCGAATGAAAACATGCTGGATCGACTCCAGCAAGGTCGGCGTGGACACGGACTCTGTGCCTCCTATTCCCAGCCGACCGCCAGCACCATACCCTGTAGCATACAGCTGAGGACAGCAAAGACAAGTTACTAAGGACATTATTCAGCTGACATAGTGACTGATATTAGAGATTAGAGCAACTGCTACAACAGAGGTCCTATACAACATAGGTCTGTATTTAAGAATTTATCAGCTGAGAAGGAAAAAAAAAAAAATACAAATGAAAATGTATAGTGAAAAATGTAAAGAAACCTTGCTGGTTGGAAATTACACACATCTTAAAATGTAAAAGTAAAATATAAAAAGCAGATGAAGCCCTACTTTCCCATCAGCAGTGACAGCAAACAAGGTCTGCTCTCCACCAATCAGCTGAACAGGACGCAGTGTGGCTAGAGCTTCTGTTGGTGTGGGAACCTTGACTTTTGCTCCTTCAATACCACCTAACTGACCCCGGTGATTGTGTCCCCAGCCATAGATGGTCCCACTGCCGCCTGCTGAGAGTGTCCAATCATCTGGCCGTCTATATAACAGTAAACATTAATGAATCACAAATTTAAATGACTGGAATCCCGACCATTTAAAGCATCATTTAAAGGTACACAGTCATTTTTGCTTATGTTTCACTGGCTGAAACACATTACCTGTTCATCCACTGAACTAACTGCTCATCCTGCTCCCTTTTAAACAGGTCGTGACTCTCATGGAGCGTGTTCATGTTCTCATGGTCTGCCATCAGCTCACGGATTTTCTTTGCCACCTGGTGAAAATGAAGAGATTTTAGGATCAATATCAGTTGTACAAAAAAAAAAAACAGACCTCATATATGGTTATATAAACTAGAAAATGTTTTTACATTACATAAATATTATAGTAAAATGCTGTATGTACATAAAAAAAAAAAAATTACACAGGAAATCAAAAGATATTTCATTAGATCAGATGCATATACATGTACATAAAATAAGGTATAAATGTATAAAATATCTTAAGTTAATAGCACCATCAAGATGATGTCAAGATATCATCTGTTGTTTTTGTCTTGACTGTCAAGAATCTCAACCATCAAGAAAGGAGTTCTTTAATTTCAAACCAATACTAGAAATCCCTACCTCATCCAGGAAAGGGCGGGGCAAAGGGGTCCTCTTGTCCAGAGCCACTGCCACTCTGGAGGCGGTGCAATAGCGGCGGAACCACGCCCACTTGTGTGTCTCAGCACAGCATGGAAGTGTGTCCAACTCCAGATCACATGCAAGTGCCACCAACACCTAAACAAGACAAAAATAAAACAGTAAGTTTGAGAGATGCGTTTTCCAGAAATAATAAGAACTTCTATTAGGCAGACAAACACACCTTGAAGAACGGGCTGTGGAGTAGCTGTTTGCCACCCCTGACAATAGGTTCCTCATACTCATACTGTCTCTGTAAAGCCTCAGGAAGTCCTTTCACCAGAGCAGCTAATGCACTTCCTGTAAAACTCTACACAACATTCAGAAAAAAAGTTAACTATACAACTAAAAATAAATTAATTATAAATGTAATTATATTATATAGAGAGTATATCGTCTAACCATAGAGCGAGCCTCTCCTTCGCTATCTCCTAAGAGGCGGTTGATGTTTATGGATTGCCCATATTCGGTGGTAAGGAGCTTGCGTAACCTTTGCAGGGCCCACATACGATGACCAGCCGCTGACCATGCACATAGAAACAGAGACAGAATTTTTTTTTATTACAAAACATCAAATTTTAGATTTCAGGATAGAATTAAATAAAATTGTAACATATACCCTTACATAAACATTAAAATTTTAGACTAAAAATAGACGGATAATATAACATAATACAATATAATATGCAAAATCTAGACTGGTGGAAAAGTAATTAGTAATACTAATAATTATTTGTATCATTAGTTATTTCATATCCAATAAAGCAATTAAAATTCTTTTTAAATGATTCTGATGTAAATTTTACAATTCTGATATTAGATAGAACTACACGTTTAGGTAGCATTGTGGTTTTAAAACAATTAAAACGTCATTAATACATTAGAGATACATTAATTTCTTTCCTTTTTATTAAAAAAAAAAAAAAAAAAAAAAAACCTTGGATTTGCACGATGAATGGCCTATTTCAATGTCAGAAAGGAAAATTTTGCCAAAATGAGATGAGTTTGTGTGTATGATAATATAAAAACTGTAAACGCTTCTTTCATAGGTTCTTCTCTTACCCAATGCGCTGAGCTGGGCACAAGCAGCAAGTGAAGCTGCCAACCTCGGCACGATGCTGCGATTTGAAGCAAAGTTCAGGCGAAAGTCTAGCAGACATGTTACTAGATCCATCGAAGGGCAAGACAGAATGCAACGGTCTGAAAGAAGGTCTTTAGGACCTGCAAATAATTCAATAAAAGGTCAAGTACTTCAGAATATCATATTACATATGAAGCATGAAAAATGAAGAGATGTCATATTAAACTGATGTACCAGCAGCAGGCATGATGGGATAGACAGTGAAGCGCCAGCCCCAGCCATTAACAGAGCCATCACTGGTGAACTTCCATTTAAGCTCATCTCCTGGAATCCTCAATTCACTGGACCAATCAGACCACTCACGACCTGAAGGGGTGGAGACAAGTAAAGTTAAATGGCTAATAGTTCAAACAACAACTTTTTGACTGGGGTAAAATTAAAAATACAAAAGAATGTCACCTGATCGAACAGACACTATCCTATTGGCTCCATCCATAATGGTAAGTGGGTCATGTCTCCTTTCTGTTGAACACTGGCGATCAAACTCTACCCTCAACCCTTCAGCACCTGAAATAATTTAAATAATCTTAAATATTCTTACTTATTCATTATTTTTCACAGAGCATCCACACTTCAATTCAAAAGTTTGGGGTCAGTAATATTTTTTAAAGAAATTAATACTTTTATTCAGCAAGGATGCATTAAATTGATCAAAAGTGCAGTAAAGACTTTTACATTGTTACAAAAGAAAAAATTCAAATAAATGCTGTTTTGAACTTTCTTTTCCAAGGATCCTGAAAAAAATTGTATCATGGTTTCCACAAATATATTATGCAGCATAACTGTTTAACATTGATACTCAAGAAACATTTCTTACTATTATCAAATCAGCATATTAGAATGATTTCTAATCATGTGACACTGAAGAACGGAGTAATGGCTGCTGAAAATTCAGCTTTTCCCATAACAGGAATAGATAACATTTAAATGGAAAATTTTTAATTGCAATATTTACTGTATTTATCAAATAATAATGGGTTGGTTAATTCCCATCATCATTAAAATACTATAGTAGTACATTGTCTGAAGAACTTTGCTTTGCGTAATTGTGCCAAAGTTTAACTGGCTATCACCAGACCAAGCTCAAGTTAAGATTGAACATTGGCCTGGGGAGTCTGCTCTGTATTTTCTACTGCACAAGAGGCGTGATAAACGAGCATAATTCAAATGAATCTGTATGCAATTGGATAGTCCTTCAACCGATCAGACCACAAGAGGCGTGATCAACGGGCAACGACCCATCGCTTCTCTATCAGTCATCGTGTTAAACCCGCCAATAGCGCGCCAGGTGGATAAGCGAGTCTGTGATTGGTTCCCGCAAAAGTGTAACAGAAGCAGTAGAAATTAATGTACAGGTTTCCAGACTGAGTTGCAGGGCGAAATCAAATCGCCGGCAGATCAGGCTGGGTTTACCCAGTCTAGGGATTTGTTCAACTGAGCAATAATACCACTTTGGCAAGCACCACTAATGAGGTTGTGAAGGCTGCTACATAATGAAGGATGCTACATAAACAGAAAAGCACAAGGTGACCTGGTATTTTCACAGTTCCACTGGTGGAAGTGTCGTCAGTGTACGGGTGACTGCTCTCCACCACCACAGGCTGTGAGGACAGTCGTCCACTTTGAGAGTCTGTGGCCACATCCTCTAACTCAGTCACACACAGCTCCAGCAGCATATCTGCCACCTGCGTGCAAACAAATACATTCAGATAAGAGTAACTACAAACCCGATTCCAAAAAAGTTGGGACACTGTACAAATTGTGAATAAAAAAGGAATGCAATAATTTACAAATCTCATAAACTTATATTTTATTCACAATAGAATATAGATAACATATCAAATGTTGAAAGTGAGACATTTTAAAATGTCATGCCAAATATTGGCTCATTTTGGATTTCATGAGAGCTACACATTCCAAAAAAGTTGGGACAGGTAGCAATAAGAGGCCGGAAAAGTTAAATGTACATATAAGGAACAGCTGGAGGACCAATTTGCAACTTATTAGGTCAATTGGCAACATGATTGGGTACAAAAAGAGCCTCTCAGAGTGGCAGTGTCTCTCAGAAGTCAAGATGGGCAGAGGATCACCAATTCCCCCAATGCTGCGGCGAAAAATAGTGGTGCAATATCAGAAAGGAGTTTCTCAGAGAAAAATTGCAAAGAGTTTGAAGTTATCATCATCATCTACAGTGCATAATATCATCCAAAGATTCAGAGAATCTGGAACAATCTCTGTGCGTAAGGGTCAAGGCCGGAAAACCATACTGGATGCCCGTGATCTTCGGGCCCTTAGACGGCACTGCATCACATACAGGAATGCTACTGTAATGGAAATCACAACATGGGCTCAGGAATACTTCCAGAAAACATTGTCGGTGAACACAATCCACCGTGCCATTCGCTGTTGCCGGCTAAAACTCTAGGTCAAAAAAGAAGCCATATCTAAACATGATCCAGAAGCGCAGGCGTTTTCTCTGGGCCAAGGCTCATTTAAAATGGACTGTGGCAAAGTGGAAAACTGTTCTGTGGTCAGACGAATCAAAATTTGAAGTTCTTTTTGGAAAACTGGGACGCCATTTCATCCGGACTAAAGAGGACAAGGACAACACAAATTGTTATCAGCGCTCAGTTCAGAAGCCTGCATCTCTGATGGTATGGGGTTGCATGAGTACGTGTGGCATGGGCAGCTTACACATCTGGAAAGGCACCATCAATGCTGAAAGGTATATCCAAGTTCTAGAACAACATATGCTCCCATCCAGACGTCGTCTCTTTCAGGGAAGACCTTGCATTTTCCAACATGACAATGCCAGACCACATACCGCATCAATTACAACATCATGGCTGCGTAGAAGAAGGATCCGGGTACTGAAATGGCCAGCCTGCAGTCCAGATCTTTCACCCATAGAAAACATTTGGCGCATCATAAAGAGGAAGATGTGACAAAGAAGACCTAAGACAGTTGAGCAACTAGAAGCCTGTATTAGACAAGAATGGGACAACATTCCTATTCCTAAACTTGAGCAACTTGTCTCCTCAGTCCCCAGACGTTTGCAGACTGTTATAAAAAGAAGAGGGGATGCCACACAGTGGTAAACATGGCCTTGTCCCAACTTTTTGGAGATGTTGATGCCATGAAATTTAAAATCAACTTATTTTTCTCTTAAAATTATACATTTTCTCAGTTTAAACATGTGATATGACATCTATGTTGTATTCTGAATAAAATATTGAAATTTGAAACTTCCACATCATTGCATTCTGTTTTTATTCACAATTTGTACAGTGTCCCAACTTTTTTGGAATCGGGTTTGTAAAATGGAATCATTTAATCTTTTGATTCTTTGTGTAAACATGTAAAACATGTAGTGAGTAACTGAAGAGCTGATTTTTTTTTTTTTTACCTGTGGGAAGGCTGTACCCATGCCAGATAGCACAGCTGACAGCACTTCCTTGCCTTTATCGCCTGAGCGCAGAGACACAGCCAGTTTCAACAGGTCCACCATCACACGTGTGTCATCGGGAACCAGCAGACTAGTGAACTCATCCAGATATTGTGGCTCTGGGCCCACTGCTTTACTCTGGCTCTCAGAGTCCTGTTACAATAAATCAAACCAGGCCACTATAAATATCACTTCAGTTTATATAAGGGATTGTAGCATGACATACAAATGTAATCTATTTTTCAAACTGATGCATGCATTTCATCATTGATCAGAAACAAACATCTACAAAGTGTGATCAATGGGAACATTTCCATGACCGGTAGATAAGAATTCACTTTGGTCATTCTGCTATTTTTCCTCTATAACGCTCAGGCAAAGAGCCATACATTTATAGTAACACAGTGTTCCCTAATCTAAACATAAATAAATGAAAGTAGCTGGCTTTGTCAAACAACAGGACAAAAATCCCTTTTGGTAAACAAAACAAACTAGGGATGCACCGAAATGAAAATTCTGGGCCGAAACCGAAAATTCTGGATACACTTGGCCGGAAACCGAAACCGAAACAGAAAATTACTTTTTTAAAATAATTATTCATTTATTTTAAATTTGTTTTTTGTATAATTGTATTATTATTAGATGTTTTAATTAAATTCAATAATTTTACTGAATCTGAATTTAAAAAAAAATACAAGCCAATAAAATAAAATAACCACACTTTTATTTAAAGTAACACACAATAATTAGACAGAAAATAGGCCTATATTCAAATAATATTAAATATCAATATATTAATATTAGTGCTGGGGAAAAATTTATCGTGATTAATCACATCCAAAAATAAAAGTTTGTGTTTACATAATATATGTGTGTGTACTGTGTATAATTATTATGTATATAGAAATACACACACATACATGTATATATTTAAGAAAAATGTTATATTTTTATAAAAAAAAAAAAATTATATATATATATATATATATATATATATATATATATATATATATATATATATATATATATATATATATATATATAAGATAAATTATATATACAGTATATACATGCAAATATTTCTTAAATATATACATGCATGTGTGTGTATTTATATATACATAATAATTATACACAGTACACACACATATATTATGTAAACAAACTTTTTTTTGGATGCGATTAATCACGATTAATTTTTCCCCAGCACTAATACTAATATCAATATATTAATATCAATATATTATTCTTCATTCAGTTCAGTTCAAATCAGATTTAACAGATTTATTTTTTGACCAGTTATCAAAATAATGTATAGTCCTAGAAAACTATTATTATCAGTGCATGTGAGCAGAGAGCGAGGAGCGGGTTAGTGAATGAGAGGGTAGCGTCATTTTACCCCAGCACGGCTATACCATACCATATTACAGCACAGGCTACTGCAAACAGAAACAAGTTTAGAGAAATGTCATGTCTGCACGCGGTGCACACACGGAGCGGAACACGGAGCAGTCGTTTCGAAGCTGTGCATCTTCGGAAGCGGAGCCGCTCGCAAAGTTACAAAACATGCTGCGAGAGAGTGAAACCTGATCGCCGAACACGGATGGGTGGGGCGGCATATTTTCGGCTCATATTTTCTGCCTTTTTTCTCTTTCGGCCAAAAACCAAAAATGCCTTTTTCGGCCGAAATTTTTCGGCGGCCGAAATTTCGGTGCATCCCTACAATAAACACACAAGCATAAATTGTGACATGCATCCATGATTATTAATTCATTATAGCAGTATATAATTAAACAGAAAACTTGTTTCAAATTAGCAAGCTGATGAATAAAAAATAAATAAATACATACAATTAAAAAAATAAAAATAAACTAAAACAAATTAAAATAATAATAATAAAAAAAAAACGATTTGTTTGAATTGATAAAAAAGTATTGCAAGAAAGCATTTATGACTGACCTCCTTGGTTTTGGTCATGGTCTCTGCAATGATGCTGGCAGCACCAGGGTCATCTGTGACTGGGATGAAGGGCCGAGATGAGGCAGAGGCAGCGGAAGGGGTCACCGCTGAAGACGGGGTAGTGGCATCCTCAGATGTGGTCACCTAGACCACACAATAACATGACAGAATCAGCATTTATATGCAGAGCATGTACTGATTTTTGTTGTTGTTTTTGGACATTTGAAAAAATGGAAAAAGGAAAAGAAAAAAGAAAGGTGAAAGAGTTGAACATTATGCAATACTGAAAATTAAGCATAAAATAAACAAAAAAAAGTACAGCAAAATATGACTGAGGCAGTCGTGCACAGGCAGCATTCTTCACCTCTCCTCGTTTGCTGTCCATCCAGGGGTGCGGACTGACCCTCTCCTCTGTCTCTGAGGGCAGGGCTGGACCCTCAGCTTCACAGGGGCTGGAAGCTGATGAACAATCTGAAGGTGGCACCGGAGAGCTGGAGGGACATTCCAAAGGAATCATACAGGCAGGCATCAATGCTCCCACCACTGCATCCCTACAGGTTTCAAATGACATGAGGGTGATTAAGTGATGCCAGAGCTTTTCAGAACAAGAAAACAAAATCAACCTGGGATGCAAAGTAGTTCTAAAGCCATTAAAGTTATACCTGGCATACATGATCTGCAGGGCAGAGAGCACATGGGACAGGGCCTGCTGTTTGGCCAGATTACCATCCAGAGAGAGCAGGATCTTTGCCAGAGACGGCCTATTGGGCTTCACACTGCTCACACCATTCAGCTTATTACTCAGTAAAGATGGGTCACTGTCTGACGGCACACCTATTAAAAAAAAAATCATCCACAAAACTTTAGATTTTAAGAAGCGGGCACACAACGACACCAAAGCAATGGACATAAGACAAATTTTACCAAGATAAGAGGCTCCAAGAGAGTCTCTGGCAGTCTGGAAGAGGACAGGCTCGTGGACGGAGGGTGTGGTGACATCTACAGTGGTCCAGGCCACGCTGTGAGAGGAGCCGCAGGCCACACGGGTAATTTTTTGCCCCTCTAGACCCTGCACCAGTGTAGGCTTCCTGTTGACAGTGGTTGTGCCGTTCCCCTGCTGCCCATGGTCATTATCCCCCCACGCGTACACCTACCAAAACAACACTTCATCTTACAGAAGCACTAAAGCGAATAGCTTTTCATCAACAAAAGGCGAGTTGTATACCGTGGATCATGAGTTGTTTAATGTGCCAAAATAAAAAGAAAAAACAAGCAGAGGAAGGGGTTCTTGTGCAAAAAAAAAAAAAAAAAAAAAAAACTAATTTATAGGCCTACCTGTCCAGTGTCTGTGACGGCCAGGCAGTGCAGAGCCCCTACAGCAACATGAACAATCTTCTTCCCCCTCAGTCCTTCAACCATCTGGGGTTTGCGCACATGAACGTCTGTGCCGTGACCCAGTCTGAAGTAATCGCCCTTACCCCTGCACAATGCAAGAACATAAAAATCATATTAGGGATTACTTGGAAAAAAGTGACTCATAAATTATGAATTGTATTGTAATGCCTCTGAAAAATCCAAATATCCTCTTAAATTCATACCAGGTCCAGACAACTCCAGATTTGGTGAGGGCGAGGGAGAATTGAGCTCCACATTCAATCTGACACACCCCCTGTCCATTCAGACGCTCAATGTTCTGGGGAATGTTACAGCCTTCACTGCCGCCACGGCCCAGCTTCCCAAAGTCTCCATCTCCCCACGAGAACACCAGTCCTACAAAATATACATTCATATATATGAATTCATTCAATGTATATAAAAGAAACACCAACACAAAAACAACCACAAATACCAAACCAAACCAAAACTCAATTAAAATTTACATAAAATGCAGGTATCTACCTTCATCTGTAAGGGCAAGAGTCTGGGCATCTCGACTTCCACAAGCCACCTGGACAACACGATGGCCTAAAAGCACCTTGACCTGCAAACCAGACACAGGCTGGTTGATCTAGTGCAATGAGTCACACTGTACTAAACAGCATCCAGTTTATTTAAACTGTTATACAAAGAGCATAAGCAAAGTCTCTTTAAAACAAGTCAGTTCACTCTACAGTCATCTTAGCAATTTGACAGATGTTTCCCATGTATGCAAAAGGCATAGAAGTACAGCTCCTATTTACATGAACAGGGAAAGACGGACATCTCAAACTGTCAAGATTCAGTTTCAATTACTTATTAAAAAAAATCCTACAATAATGACATTATAAAATGTGTTTCTTTAGCTCAAATCACTTAAAACTGTATACGGTCTGGCCCAGTTGAAGGGCATTGTAAAAAAATATTAAAGGGCAATTGGCTCTTATAACTCAAAAGCTTGACTTTTTTTTGGACGTATGGAGAATTATTGTGAATTTCTCCGATTCATTATTCAAAAAAAAAAAAAAATATTGTAAAATCACTTCTACCTTATAGTGATTGTTTTGCAAAAAATATTGGAACCCTGCAGTTCTGAACCAAGACGTCTGAGTTTACTGAGGCAAGTAAAACAAATACCAGTTTGGGTCTGAGCTGAGTGGTGTTGTCCCCGTGGCCCAGGCGGCCATATTCTCCCAGACCCCAGCTGTACAATTCTCCACTGGAGGTGATAGCAGCACTGTGAGAGCTGCCACATGCGATATCTCGAATGCGCTTGGTTTTCAAGGCCTCAATTAGCCGTGGCTTATCACAGTTCCTGGTATAAAAAAAAAAGAAAAAAAAGAAAAAAAAGAAGCAATTCATCAGATCCCTCTAGAAATCTTCTACATGTTCTACATTACTGTTGGAGAAGGTGCCTACATTCGGCTGAAGTGCCCAAGCTTGCCATCATCTCCTTCACCCCAAGAGAATACTTTCCCATCCACAGTCAATGCCATGGCATGCCTTCCACCTGCACACAAACAGTTTATCCACTTTAAACAAGTTCTGACAACATGGGATGCTTTTCTTAAAGGGGACCTATTATGCAGAATTCACTTTTATATTGTTTTTGAACATAATTATGTGTCCACAACCACACTATTGCGGTAAAAATCTATCCACTGTTTGTTATTTTCCCCATAAATCTGAGCTGATCAGGAATGTACTCCAATGTGACGTCACATTGGAATGGGCCTCTGCCCATGACTGGCGACGGAATCTGCCCTATTAGCTTAGCTCCTCCCCTCAGTGAGTTGTAAACAGTCCACCATGTTTATCTCCACACCAGAGCATTTAACAGCAACATTCAAGTAAAATAGAAATCTTAAAGCTACTAAAGTTATTCAAATCAAGAGCAGTGAGTTATTTTCTGTTTTTCTTTTGTGGTTTGATTCATATTAATTGGGATGAATACGCGATCGTCAGTGCCACCCTAACTTCGGCTACTGGCGCTGCTGTCCTCAGACTGCTGTGACGTGTGGTCCTGCGGTTCTGCAGTTAGATACATCTCGTAGGTAATGTATATTACGCTGCTGTCACTTTAATACACAGATCTAATATACACATGCAATTTTTTTCCCTGGTGTTTACGTTCACAGACATAACTGTGTAAAACGTGTTTTTGACATAACCTTGTGTATCTGACAGTTTAAGCGCAATTAGAAGTGAAAGAGAACTTAGTTTAGTACTTCACTTTCTGTGCATGTGCTTCTGATGTGTGCGCTCAGAAACCACATATCAGAAGTTTAAAATGATAGGACTTTAAAACACATGCAAATAAACTTTCATGATGACGAAGAACAGCAATGTCACGTGAGCGTGACCGCGATGGAGATAATCAAAACCAAACAAATGTTTTGTTAGTTTTTGGCAGAGTATCTGAGGCACGAGCTGTAAAGGCACAGCACTATTCTGGATAGGGGACACTCAAATATGGGCATTTACAACATGGTATAATAAATGATCTGAGGGGATCATACCAGGGACACGTGAGATTTAGATTACATCTTGTAAAAAGGGGCATAACAGGTCCCCTTTAAAACGGAAAAAGGGCATACCTGAATGTACAGCAACCTTTTTGACCACATAGTTGCTGAGGGCAGATATCTGTCTTGGTATAGGGATGGTTCCACTGGACAGTCCTAAACCAAGTCTTCCGTTAGTGGCCTCTCCACAGGCATATACTTTACCTTCAGCAGTCACTGTAAAGACAAAGAATCAATCATTCATTCATTTGGTTAAAGGAGCAAAAATGTAATACTTCAGCATTTAACTGCAAAATAATAAGCATCCAATGCTGTGTCAAATAAAGTAATTTCAGATTTAAAATACAACTAGAAAGTTACATTTGTAACAGGGCCTTGAGTGTTATTTTGCACTTGAGGGTCAAAATGGCCGTAAACAGCAAAATAATACACCAGCCTCACATTTTTGTCTCAGAAATGTCACATTTTTACAGCCTTGCATCATACACCCAGGGTTGGAACTTAAATTTAATACATCCTTTAACTAGTGGTATAATCGATGTGATGCATGGCATTAAGCAGCTTGCAAAAGGAACAAAGGCCTGCTTTTGTTATTTTTAAAAAACTCACCAGCAAAAAGACTTTTAGAGCCTCCAGCCACCTGCACTACATTCAGAGCAGACAGCGTCTCTGAGAATGATGGGACTTTTATCTGAGAGAGAAAACAAGACAATAAGATTTGTCATTGCATGTGCAAAGACATTTTAAAAAGAAATTTAAATTTATTTTTAATGCATTTAATTTCTATTTTAAATATATACACATTTTTACACATTACTGACCTTGGACCCCTTAAGTCCTCCAAGTTGGTCCTTATCGTTGAGACCCCAGACAAAGACTTTAGTTCTGATAGTGGCAGCAGACTCCAGCCCTGACAATCTCTTTCGAGACAGACTGCAAAGAAAGAGAAGGGAAGAAAGAAAAAAAAAAAACTCAATGACATACCAGATCATGCGTTTTCTTCTATACTAAACCCTCTCAAATCACACACCTTCCAGTCACGGGCTTCTCATCCTCTTCTTCCTCATTGTCAGATGCCAGAAAAGGCACAGTAGCCAGATCTTCATCCTCTGCACGGACACGACCCACAATGCTCAAACCATGGATCTTACAGTCAATCCCTGAACTCCGGCACTGTTTTATGGCAATCTCGATGTACCTGTGATACTGAACACACAAATACAAGAGTGCTCAGCATTCCAAAAGAAACAGCCCTAAAGAACAGACGTTTGAGAAGAAATTCAAACCAACATCTGTGCAGTCATTGAGTAGAGAGACCGCGGTGTCTGTGGGATTAATGTTGATGGTCTTCAGCTCAATCAAGTTATTGAGCGAGCTTCCACCTGGAGGACAAACACAGTTAATCAGGTCACCCATAAAAGGTTAGACTATGACAGACCCAAAAAGGCTTCATGGTTTTTTTTACCTGACACCACCACCAGTGAAGGCATGTAGCTGCTGTCAGCTGGATCTACAATCATTTTCAGTCTGTGGACCAAGATATCTGGGAAAAGCTCCAACCTGATCCAGTGCTATTGAAAAATCAGCAAAACCAAACACATCATTTTTTCCCTCAATTAAACTTACAACCAAGTGTTTCCAATTGATTTTTGATATGCAAACAAGCAAATGAACACTACCATTCCAAAGATTGGGGTCAGTAATATATTTGATATTGTTTTAAAGTCTCTTATGCTCAGGCAAGGCTGCATTTATTTAATCATACAGTAAAACGGTAATATTGTAAAACAGTAATATTGAACAATTTAAAAATAACTTTTTTAAATGTAATTTATTCCTGTGATGGCAAAGCTGAATTTTCAGTAGCTATTATTCAAGTCTTCAGTAGCCGCGTTTCCATTACACAAATTGAAATTGCGAATTGAAAATACGCCCAATGGAAACGCCCTGGCGTACGTAGAAGTCGATCATTCTTTACAGATGACGGTATGTTTGGACAGAAGACGAGACAGAGTTCTTTATTAAACTCGTAAAAGACAAAAGAATTACAGAAATACTGGATTCTAAACAACAAAGAAATGCCACAAATGATCAAGACCTTGAAGCAGATATGAGGGAGAAACACCCAGAAACACCTCATACGTGCCGCTCAAGTATAAAGTGCTTTCCTTGCCATTAATGCTTGGATAACACGCCTATGTCTTCCATTAAAAATAATGGCTAGTGCAGTGGATGGGATATACATAAACCTACCAACATACGTGGCATAATTTTTGGAATGACTTCTCACGAGAGGAAAAAAATAAGTTTTAGTCGCATAACATCGGTTAATGGAAACGTCGTCATTTCGCAATAGATTTTAATCGACATTTAGAAAATATCGCAAAAGTTTTGCATAAATCTGTAATGGAAACGTGGCTAATGTCACATGATCCTTCAGAAATCATCCTAATATGCTGATTTGGTGCTCAAGAAACATTTCTTATTATCAATGTTGAAAATAGTTGTGCTTCAATTTATTTTCTTTGTAATATTATTGATGTCTTTGTTGTAACCAAATTGTTTTACTAAATTGTTTTACTAAAATTGCAAGTATAACATTTTTCAAAAATATCTTACTGACCCCAAACTTTTCAATGGTAGTGTTTGCCTACAATGAGACAGACCTTGCCCTGAGAGCCTGAGGACTGCCAGCACTGCTCTCCACAGTCTATGAGCCGAGACGCCTGGTTAACGGAGGACGACACGCTGAGGTTCTTCACCACTCTGGACCACTCGTCAATCAGCATGCCACGCTGACTGCTGTGATGTCTCTTCAGCTGCTTTCCTGAGCGCCCACTGAAGGTGGGTGACTGACCTAAAGAGAAATGATTATGTCAAAACAGACTGGTTACATCCCATGAAGAACTTTCCACTGTTGTAATGCTAAACTACATAAAAGTAGCTATTAAATATTTTCACAGAATTTTCTCTGACCTGGTTCATTTATTCGTCCGAACGAATGTCTAGGGTTGTGTTTACGGGTCTTGAAGCAGCTCTCACAAAAGTCAAAGTCATCACAGCTCCGACACTTAAACCTGGGGCCGTTTATAGGGAACATCTGACATCCATCACACCTAAGGAAAGTGAAAGGTAAGAAAATGTTTATTAGTTGTTTAATTATTCATTGCCTTGATGTGATTTTCGCTTGTACTCTGTGTACCTGACACCAGGATGTATGCTGGGCACAAGCTCCATCTCTGACAGCAGTCCAGTCCAGTGTGACTGCTGAGGAAAGTCCACTATTACATCCTTCCCATTGGCACTGAAGGCTGGACACAAATGTAACACACTATGATGAAACCCAAATACAACAGTTCTCATTTACAGCTGAATGGACAGCCCTGTTCTACAGGTTTGAGATATATAGCAAAACAAATTGCTATATACAAAAAGGGATAGTTCACCCAATAATGGAAAACATGCAGGTTTTGAACAACATGAGCAGCTCATTTTAGGGGTGAACTATTCCTCTAAAGCGGTGAAGAGAAATAGTATAAACATAATTACGTTACCTTTGACCACACCTACACTCCTGTGAGTGACAGATCCCCACTTATACTTTGGTGTTGTGACCAAAGGCTTAACTCGCACTTTATCACCAATCTTTATATGAGATGGAGAACTCTGGGGTGGAAATCCTGGGAAATACAGAATTACATTTATGTATTTATTTAATAAATACATAAATAAAAATAACGACCACTGATCTATATAAATTACTGGATTGCTCAATGCGTTCTAAACTGCCAACCGGAAGTGTTTTGAGCGGCCAACTTACTATTCCCTACCGACAGAAGGCATCATTGATTTACAGCCAAAACATTGACCTAAAAATCACCCGATTTGCAGCGTCTCAGTCTCACAGGATTAGTTTTTATGATATATGTATGTAAATTAATTGTTACTTCAGATGTTATCTGTAATGTTTATGGTCTTTTCAGAGAGGATATATATCATATATTGAAATCATGGATGTGGGTCTTTACTGAACACTGCAGACACATGTAACTGACCAAACACAAAAATACACTTTATGTACATAATTATGGAGGAAATATTAAACATGAACATACAGTGGGGAGAACAAGTATTTGATACACTGCCGATTTTGCAGGTTTTCCTACTTACAAAGCATGTAGAAGTCTGTAATTTTTATCATAGGTACACTTCAACTGTGAGAGACGGAATCCAGAAAATCACATTGTATGATTTTTAAATAATTAATTTGCATTTTATTGCATGACATAAGTATTTGATCACCTACCAACCAGTAAGAATACCGGCTCTCACAGACCTGTTAGTTTTTCTTTAAGAAGCCCTCCTGTTCTCCACTCATTACCTGTATTAACTGCACCTGTTTGAACTCGTTACCTGTATAAAAGACACCTGTCCACACACTCAATCAAACAGACTCCAACCTCTCCACAATGGCCAAGACCAGAGAGCTGTGTAAGGACATCAGGGATAAAATTGTAGACCTGCACAAGGCTGGGATGGGCTACAGGACAATAGGCAAGCAGCTTGGTGAGAAGGCAACAACTGTTGGCGCAATTATTAGAAAATGAAGAAGTTCAAGATGTTCAAGAAGTCAATCTCCCTCGGTCTGGGGCACCATGCAAGATCTCACCTCGTGGGGCATCAATGATCATGAGGAAGGTGAGGGATCAGCCCAGAACTACACGGCAGGACCTGGTCAATGACCTGAAGAGAGCTGGGACCACAGACTCAAAGAAAACCATTAATAACACACTACGCCGTCATGGATTAAAATCCTGCAGCACACGCAAGGTCTCCCTGCTCAAGCCAGCGCATGTCCAGGCCCGTCTGAAGTTTGCCAATGACCATCTGGATGATCCAGAGGAGGAATGGGAGAAGGTCATGTGGTCTGATGAGACAAAAATAGAGCTTTTTGGTCTAAAACTCCACTCGCCGTGTTTGGAGGAAGGAGGAGGATGAGTACAACCCCAAGAACACCATCCCAACCGTGAAGCATGGAGGTGGAAACATCATTCTTTGGGGATGCTTTTCTGAAAAGGGGACAGGACAACTGCACCGTATTGAGGGGAGGATGGATGGGGCCATGTATCGCGAGATCTTGGCCAACAACCTCCTTCCCTCAGTAAGAGCACTGAAGATGGGTCGTGGCTGGGTCTTCCAGCATGACAACGAGCCGAAACACACACACACAACTAAGGAGTGGCTCCGTAAGAAGCATCTCAAGGTCCTGGAGTGGCCTAGCCAGTCTCCAGACCTGAACCCAATAGAAAATCTTTGGAGGGAGCTGAAAGTCCGTATTACCCAGCGACAGCCCCGAAACCTGAAGGATCTGGAGAAGGTCTGTATGGAGGAGTGGGCCAAAATCCCTGCTGCAGCGTGTGCAAACCTGGTCAAGAACTACAGGAAACGCATGATCTCTGTAATTGCAAACAAAGGTTTCTGTACCAAATATTAAGTTCTGCTTTTCTGATGTATCAAATACTTATGTCATGCAATAAAATGCAAATTAATTACTTAAAAATCATACAATGTGATTTTCTGGATTTTTGTTTTAGATTCCATCTCTCACAGTTGAAGAGTACCTATGATAAAAATGACAGACTTCTACATGCTTTGTAAGTGGGCAAACCTGCAAAATCAGCAGTGTGTCAAATACTTGTTCTCCCCACTGTATGTATGTATATATGTATGTGTATATAATCTTGGAAATAAAGCAGTCAGCGTGTCTGAATAAGTTATGATGCATGTATTTTATTTCCTGGTTGAGCGACATCTATTTCAGACTCTTAAAGACGACGCAAATTTATGCCGTTTTACTAGAATTACAGTTTCTACATGAGTAAAGTGTTATGTTAGGTTAATTATTACTTTAACGATCGTTTAATGCACGCTGTTCAACAAAATCATTGTTGAAACATTTGCAGTTAGCCTACTGTATGGATAAAAACAATACTACAACACAACATAAATACATAAACACAACAGTACAAGGCGATTTCAGGTTACAAGGCATAAATCTTTATTCCGATTTCAGAATGCGCACTTTGACATATGTAATACATATGCTGAAGTGTCTCGTCCGTCAACTAATCTGATGTTCACTACTGTAATGAATATGAACGTAACTTTTTAACAAGCAGGGGAAATTCCTGAGTTAAAAAAAAAAAAACATTTTCATGGTTAGGGCATTTGTGTTGTAAGAATGTACAGGGAGACTTCAGATATAAAAACGGTGTCTCCTTAGGCAATGTTTTCTCAGTAAAATCATATAATTTCCGATTAATTCAATAGAACATGTGAGCTTACTAGGAAATACCAATATGGCGGCACGGTGGCTTCACTTTTTATGACGTCATGAGCAATCCAGTTCTCTATATAGATCAGTGATAACGACCCAAATCCACTATAACTGACAGCTTTAATTAAAAAAAAAAAAATCTGAAAACTTTTTAATTAAAAAATATATATATATTATTTGATCAAATAAAAATGCAATTAGGACTTCAACAGTCCATATAAAGTGTTTAAGAGCAGAACAGAAACAGTATTACCCAGCAGCTCAGTGTGGATGTAACGGACCCAGTAAGTTCCTCCTTTTTGCTGCCAGTCACACTGCACATTTAGATCATGCAGGCCGTCTCTGTCCAGCTTTATCACTTTTCCCACATCTCCCTCATATACTTCCTCATACGTCCTGCAGCAACGCACCATCATGCCCACCTGCAACACACACAGTTCAATCAGGTTGCCCCTTAAGTACATTAATCTAATTTTAAGGATGTTTCAATACTTTTACAGGAGACACAAAATACAATTTTTAAGTACATATGCATACCAGTTAGTAAAGTGTAGCTCCTTACCTGAATGTTCTCTCTCACATACACAGCGTAATCATCGTTGCTCTGAAAATCCGACCTTTTTTTAAATGTCTGACTTTCAGTCACAACAACCCCAGGAGGCTGACATGCAAAAGAAAGAGCATTAGTCACACATTAAATGACTACAAGTGAATCTGCACCTCATATCGGTGTGTGACGGATCAGTTTGTGTGTACATGTAATTATACACACCACAGGGAAGGCTGGCTCAGGCTCCTCTAGCTCTTCCAGCACCTCTTCATCAGAGTATTCATCTGATACAGTATCTGCATCTGACAGATCTGTAATGTGAACATCTGGATGGTCCAACAACCAGCCCACCAATGCCTCTACACCTGAAACCCAAGCAATCATGAATGAGTGGCTAGCAAAAAATGCTCTATGTACTCTTAATAAAAATTCTGTGGGGATAGCATGACACAGATATATGGTACTATATGATTACAATATTCATATGACATGGTATTTGCTCCAAGATACGTGAAAAACAACGGTATAACCATCATGCTAGTGTATAAATAGTGTGTACATTTGTATGTAGTGTACAGTGTAGTGTACATTTCTATGGTACCGTGCAAGCAATGCAAGGGTAACTCAAGCATGTAGTGCCAACACTGAATACAATATACAAGAATTTAACACTTCAAAAAAAATTGAGCTATTGGTGCATTACCTGGCACTCCAGAGGCGCCTGTGGTTCCAGACAGTGATTTAAGGGCAAACTCGATGTTTTTCCTTTGAAAGCCCATCTCCATCAGCTGCAGGACGATGGGAACAGGGGGCACAGGCGAGGTCTTGTGTTTCTTCTGCTTGGGTGGGCGCATATGCTGCACAGTGACTGGTGTTGTGGCCTCGCTAGAGCTGCTGTCCTCAAACAGAGGGGAGGACGGGTGTGTGGATTCAACTGCCAGGTACTGACACACAGCCAGAGCTGCTGCCTAAACACACATACACACAAAAACTGAGTGAAGACATTAGAAATTCAGGGGAGGAAAAAATATGGAGGAACTGGGTAATGTAACATCTGGTACATCTGGAGCTGGTACCTGAAAGTTTAAGTTCACATACAATGTGTGCGCTATCAACAACATATGAAACAAAATATTACCTCAAAGAATATTTAACAAAGTAACATTTTATAATATAGTTCAAAAGTTGGTAAGATTTTTATTGCTTTTGGGGAAAAAAAAAAAAAAAGCTCACCAGCTGTTTTTTGTTGATCCAAAATACAGTAATATTATGAAATATTTCAAATAGCTAACTGTTTTTAAACATTCATTGCAGTGGTTGACCGCTATGGATTTTTTTGATGGCCGATGTTGAAAGCAGGGTGGCCAATAACTGATTTAAAGCCGATATAGGCCAATATGATATGACACCATTTAATTTAAAGACCGTAAATAACACATGAATATCAATTTCTGCAATGAAATCTAGGTTACACTTTATTTTAAGGTGTCCGATTACAGTGTAATTTTAAGGTGTCCAGTTGCAATGTAATTATACATTTAAGAGCGGAGTAATAATTATCTACATGTACTTACCATAGGATTAGGGTTTGGTTAAGGGTTAGTTGCATGTAATTATGCATAATTTATAGTAATTACTACAGTACCTGGACGTAACGTGTAAAAAAAGACACTGTAAAATAAAGTTTTACCGAAATGTATATTTATTTTATGTAATATAAAATTAGAAATAACCTAAAAACTAATCAATTCAGATTTTTTCACACTAATATTATATCGCCATTACAGCAAAAGCATGTCAAGAGCATGTAATTTAACATGCATTCAATACAAATGTCAAGAAAGTCTAAATGTGGTCTCTGACCTCTAGCTCTTGGCGGTGGAATATGGCTTTAATGGGGGAAGGTTGAGTGGAAGCTGACAGCAGCTGCTGGAGGAGGATGAGGGGAGGCTGAGGACCCTCAGGAGACAAATCTCCCACATCAGGAGATGCCACACACTGATCCTCTGAACACAAACACACAAAGTCATAACATAAGCACATTACACAATTGTCATTTCACAAAGTAAATAGAAATAGCAACATATTGACCTTAGTCAAAATAGAGTGCTGCAGGGATGGCGTCAAAACCCGGAAGAATAATTTGCCAGTGGTTCCCTTTAGATTTTCCTATGGGTTTTTATAATAGGGTTTTTCAATTTATGAGTAAAATAAGGTCCGTGCTAAACATAACTTGGCAATACTTGGACGTTTTGCTCTACAATGTTAATTACTCAAAAAAAAAAAACACGTTTTTAATTAGTAACTAGATAAGAACATTTAGGGTGTGAGTGTGTGCAGTTTACGTTGCAGAACAATGTCCAAGCATCATCAAGTTATGTTTACCACAGACCTCATTTTACTCATAAATTCAAAAAACCTATTATAAAAACCCATAGGAATATCTTGAGGGAACCACTGGCAAATTAGTCTTCCGGGTTTTGACATCATCCCTGCACCACTCTATAGGCGCCATATTTAAAAGCAGACAAAAAAAAAAAATCTACACATGACCACCAGGGGGTAGTGATGGGATACAACCAGACAATTCTGTTCAAATCATTGCCAGTTCATTACGGTCAGTTTACAGATATTTAATCCTCATTGCAGCTGCATTGTCTGGTTGGTGTGCCAGCTTTGAGTGATAAATTGGAACACTTATGGCACCAAAGCATGAAAAGATCATTGCACCTGTAGGATTGGGGCTGACGTCTATGACAGCAGGCTGAGAAAGGATCTGTCGGAGTTTGTCCTGGTGGGAGAGCAGAGCCCGTGCTGCCTTCAGGATGTACAGCCTGAGCTGCTGACACCGCAGCAAATGCACATCCACCTGATCCGCTGCAATGACAAACAAACTAGAATAGATATTTTCATACATAGATTGCATTGGTGGAACATGCTGAAGCATCTGTTCCACCCAAACTAAAGTAGTACAGTGGGTGTCATAATACACTGATGATATCAATAGTACTGTGATATACAATTGTACGTGATATAAATGCAGTGTTATAATTTTACACCTAGATGCTTAGCAACAGACAACTAATCGCGTGCTTGAATTAACAGTAGTTTTAGCGCTTGAGGAGAAAATGTAAAACGGGGACAGAAAATGCGACAGTTGGAGTGAAGAGACCGTTTCATTCTTATCTTTATATTCCGAAAAGTCCATTCAGGATAAACTTGATACTATAATTTTGCAAAATTTGCAGACTGTACTATGAGGTTGTGCTATGCTAGAGCCCTTACGTAAGCATATCACGTGCAACGTTCGTACAATCAGTGACACTGACACTGCAAATAAGGACGTTAACCCAGGGTTTAGAAATGTACAGCGTGAAACTGCAGCGTACGAATACCCAGGATTAATTGTTAACCCCAGGTAAATTATGAGCAATGCGAAATGTGAATCAACATAACCCAGGATTCTGTTTATCAAGGGTTTAGAATGACCCAGGGTTAACTATTTCTAGTGTGAAAAGCCCTATAAAATTGTATCAAGTGGGTGAAATGTGACATGATCAAATGGACATTTTTTTTGTGGTCTATCAAGAAGCAATCTATTTCTTTCCCTATCAGATGACATGAGAATAGCATGTGATTCATGACTGCTGCATGTGCCGTACCTGTAAGTCCTCTGCTAAGAGATTTCTTCATGCGTTGTTTCTCCAGCTTGCTTCCTGCCAAGTTAACTAGCTTTGCCCACACAGTCAGCATGGGCTCAGTGAAGGGCAGGTTATGAACACTGAAAGGAACCATGTGAATCTGCAAAAATATAAAGACAGAAAATAAACATCAACCACAGAGATAAACGATGGCTGTTTGTAAAAAAAATGATGTTAAAATATCTTCAGTATATAGTACTGTATGTATATGGTGCATATTTTACACTACCATGCAAAGGTTTGGGGTCTATAAGATTTTTTTTTTTTGTCTTTTTGAAACAAGTCTCTTAGGCTTACCAAGTCAGCATTTATTTGTAGTAAAACAGTAATATTGTGAAATATTACAATTTCAAATAACTTTTTGTGCATTTACTATTTTAATATATTGTAAAATGTAATTTATTCCTGTAATGGCAAAGCTGAACTTTCAGCAGGCATTACTGGAGTTTTCAGCAATCACAAAATCCTTCAGAAATCAGTCTAATATGCTTATTTGGTGTTGCATAATTTTAATAATAGCTGGTTGTGTTGCATTTTTGTGGAAACAGTGACTAAAGCCTGCATTGAAAGCACGAGTACTGTGTGAGAAAAAAAGAAGAAAATTTATGGAGTTTCAGTGACATTACTACATTAAAACTACTATAATGTATAATAATGCAATGGAATATTTGTGGGTCCTGAATATAACAAACTAAAAAAAATTTTGGCTTAAAATACCACAATAATATTGTGTCATGAGTTCAGTATCGTGATTTGTATCGAATCGTGACACGAGTGTATTGTTACACCCCTACTATCCAGAATGAATGAACAAGGAGTAATACTGCATGTTAACGAATATGTACCGGCTTGAGCTGACTGAGAAGGCAGACTTTGCAGTTCCTCATCTCGTGGAACTGAACAGTGATTCGTCCTTTAGGTGTGATGCGAGTCACAGTGCCCTCCCCAAATTCCTCATGAACCACAGGTCCACCCAGGCGCAGACGGCCATCAATCCCACCAATGACCGCCAAAACAGCCATCAGACTGCCCACAGCAGGGGCTTCTGCATTGGGGAGGTAGTCTTCAAGCACAGCCTGACAGAAAAACAGTGTAGAAGAATTCAAAATCCTCTAGCCAGGGCTCAACATCAATATATGGCACATTAAGTCATCCTTTTACAACACTATTATTGGTTGACTAATGAATATGATAAATTTCACTCATACCGCTTCAGTGTGTCTGCCTGCCATGACATCACTGATACCACTGAGCTGAGAGTTAATGTATTCATTAATTAGACCATTCCACTGGCCAAGAGAATGGAGTATACGCAGTAAGGCCACTATTTCCTCTGCTAGGGTACTGCTGTGAGTGGCTGTCAGAGAGGCTTGAGGACGGGACTTCCTCCTACGCATCGAACATTCTGTCAAATCACAAAATGTAAATAAAGTTAAGGTGTCATCCTGATATCAGACTTTGCACTACCTCTAAATCAAAGAATTTGAGCACAAAAAGGAAAAACACCACAGTGAGAAAAGGAAATAATAAATGTACAGTACCCCTGAGAAGGGGCAGATCTGAAGAACATGTGCTGAGCAGGCTTCCGAGGAACCCAAAGAGTTTCTCCACCAGGAACTTCATATCCTGCGAGCGCTCTGTCTTATCCCAGGATGGTAATACTGCCTGTAGAAGCCGCAGGGCAAGAATCTGCCATGGGGTGAGGAGAGATTGATTAAAACATGTCACTAAATGGATCCTGTCAACAGCACTAATGCGTACCGCTCAGCTGCACTCATTTTAACCCTGTGGTGCTCATGCCCTTTAGAATGACAATTTTACAGTAATGAGACAAGGAAAGCTCTCCTTCTCTTGGTAAACCCAAACAGAACTCATGATAGGCGTTTAATGAAACCAGAACACAGTGCTGGCACCTGTCTTTGTAGTGTGACTGCAGTGAAGGACTGGTGGCCCTCCACGATGCGTATGAGCAGATTTATCCAGGCAGAGGAGCTCAAGGTACTGCACATCTGGGGCATGAGAGCTATACTGCGAATAAATCCCAGCGTGCACCAGCTCCTGTGCTGCTCACGGGACACCAGCTTGTGAGATGAACAACCTAAAGAAGAGAGAGAGAGGAATGTGGTTTAAACATATTTTGAAAGGACCCTCTGTATAGTAAAAGAGTCTTTAACTATGTGACATTTAATCATTTGATATAATTAAAAAAAAACTCTGTTACCAGTCTTGTCATTGGCTCCGCTCTCCACCAGTATCCTAAGTAGGCCACACAGAGTGCTAATGGCGTCAACCTGCATCACCTCAGCATGAATCCCAGAGGACAGTGACAGTGTCTTCAACAGATTAACTGTACTGGTCAACATGATCGCAGTAGGGTGAACACTCTTCTCCATCACCTCCCCTTCTGAAAGAATAAGAGAGGTTGTATAATACAAAATGGCAAGGTTGAATACAGTAAAACACCAAGATTAGGAAGTAATCGGAATGGCACAATGCCAGAGCAGAGTGTAGCACTAACCTGTGTCGTCCTCTGTGTCAGAGTCTTCTGTGGTAGGTTGGGTGGCAGGTGGCGGCTCGGCCAGTTTAAGGTCATACTTGCCCTCTTTGCCCATCCTGTAGGAATTGGTGCTGCTGGTATCCCACTGGACACGAATCCAGCCATCTTCTCCCAACTCCCCAATCACACGCCCTAGGCCTGGAGGTGGGCCATCCTAAAACACACAATAAAGGAACTTAAATGAACTGACCTGCCTTTGCTTTTGTGTACACTTGAATTCTGAAGTGTGGATGAGACAAACACGTTGAATTTACTCACCTGGTCTCCCCACTTCCAGTCAGGTCCTCTCATCACCCTAGTGCCGATCTTCATCATAGCTGCCAACTCAGGGCCGGAGGCGGGGAGAGGGGTGGGAGTCGTCTCCTTCCTGGACTCTTCGAGAACTGTAGCAGAGTCTCCATGAGCTACAGAGCTCAGCTCCTCCTCACTGCTGTCAGAGCTGGGACCTGTACAATACAATGGCGACACAATCATACCAAGAAATACAAACCACACTAAATAGAAATAGAATCCCATCTAACCCTATAGAACAGAACCCACATGATCCCATAGAACTGAACCAATCTAACCCTATAACAAGAGTCTAACTGCCCTAGAAAATAGAGAATGTGCTAACCAATGAGTCGGAGAACACTCTGGGTGAGGGCGAGAAGGCCGGAGTTCAGCAGGAGGCTGAGACTGTTGGCTCCGTGTTTGAGAGTGAGCATATGGAGCATGGCCAGCAGGAAGCGTGCCTGAGGGATAGTACCCAGACTGGGGCCTGCTGGGTTCTCATTAGTGATGGTCTGCAGAGGCACTGGCTGCACACCTGGAGGAGAGGAAACAACAATCAGTAAAAATGAAAAGACTAAATACTCTACCGTACAAAAGTTCAGGGTCAATAAGATTTATTTTAAGAAATTAATACTTTTATTCAGCAAGGACATAAATTTGACCAAAAGTAAAAATTATGTTCTTCTATTCAAATAATAAGAAATGTTTCTTGAGCACCTAATCAGCATATTAGAATGATTTCTGAGGGATCATGAGGCACAGAAGACTGGAGTAATGGCTGCTGAAAATTCAGCTTTGCCATTACATTAATGACATTTTATAATATATTACAATTTAAAATAACATTCCTAGTTTAATATTTCACAATATTACTGTTTTACTGTATTTGATGCCCAATTTACCCCTCCCGAGATTCAAGAAAAAAAAAAAAAAAAAAAAAACTCCTCCCGATCTGCTCACAGACACATCGGGCCACCCCGACAATATCAAACATGTTTGATATTTAGGATTTTAAATTGGGATTATTCTGACTGTGATTACTTCCACAATAGCCAATGAGAGACAAGTCAACAAGGAGGCGGAAGTGACAGAACTTTTGAAATGGCAACCGTGAAACAAGCAGCTGTACGGGTCCGGTTGACAACAGAGATGGCGGAATGGCTGGTCTAAATGTGGCAACAGCACGGCTGCCTTTATAATGTCTCCTCATATAATGTCTACAGCAAGTTGTCGCGACACAGTATCCATTTTGTTTACATCCGCTTCCCCGTGAGATCACATGAGGTGTGATTCGATTTTCAAATCTTGTAGTGTGTGCTGGTTTCAGATTTGAAAAAAGAAAATCTGTGAAGATTCTCCTTATGTGCATGATGCAACCACATTTCACAATCGGTTAAGATTTAAAAACTCTTGTAGTCTGAGCCCGGCTGTAGAAACTTCTCTCTCTCTCAAAAAAAAAAAAAATCTTACCAACCCCAAACTTTTGTGTATAATGATCTTCTAGTTTTTGATCTTTAAACTTACCCAGCTCCTTGAACTTGACACTGGCCTCTAACAAGATGTTGCGGACATTCTGGATGGCCCAGGCATAGAGCTTACCAAACGTCACCTCCAGCAGCATCCGGTTAAATGGAGGAATGAGATCTACATCCTTTAGACAGTCAGCCAGAGGCTCCCTATTGAAGCAAAGCAGATATGAATGTAAACACAAGCCTGCTTGAAGTGCTATACATTGTTTATATTTTGCACTTACCCAATATTGGTCCCTTCAGGTATGACTCTCTGCCAGCCACAGAGCATGGCGTACTGTACGGAAGGCAGGAGGAAGTTTTTGGATGCCAGTTTAAGCATAGTGTCTATACCCTCAAGCCGGACCTCAGCTCGCTCCAGCTGTTTAAGGAGGCATTTCCTCATCTTCTCCACATCCAGGGGCTCCTCTTTCAGAGCAAACTCAACGATGGTGCTCATGAGGCTGGACTGAGAGAAGGAGCCCTGAACACTGTGCCTTAACCAGCGGTACTTCTGAACACTGCCTATGGTGTTTAGCAGAGGATGCCACTTATCCTGCTACAAGTTAAAGGACATAAAAATAAATAGGGCTGTCAATCAATTACATTTTTTATATTACATGATATGCATATTAAATCTAATTAAGTGTATAATAATATTTGTAAAGAAAAGCTAAAAAAAGATTTCAAACATGTAATTTATAAACACAGAGACCCCTACAATAAAAAAAACATTTACAATACCAAAACACATTAAAGGATAATAATTAACTATGAAGTAAATTAGTTTATATAAAAAAATAAATAAAAAAAATAAAACCCACACACGACAAATTCCATAGAAAGCATTAATAATAAAAAAATTTAAAAAAAAATCCCCAAATCAAACTGTAATTTCAACTGAACAAGATGCTGTTGAAGAGGAAGGTATTTAAAGTAACTTTAGAAGGACAGTGACTGTAGATGTAACGCATGCAGATAACACAGATGTCAGAGCTGCAGAGATGCAAGAGATATATTTATAGACATAGCTGCGATAAACTCTGACTGAAATATGTATTCAATTAGAGAGACAGAGAGAGAGTCAAAGAAAGAGAGAGAAAAATGGCAAACCTTTGCAGATTTTACAGTTTGTTTCTTGTCCACAGGGGCAGGGCTGATAGGAGCAGGTGGCTCCTCATTGGTCCCTTCCCTCTCCATCTTACACTCCTCCAGATCAGCTGACTCTGACTTCTTAGGCACTGGAAGATTAAGCGAAACACGCTATAATTATAGACCGAATTATAGATTTTACACTGAACAGTTCGACTAGTTACCTCTCTTTTTGCGGCGGTCTCTGATCAGTTTCTGCGTGATCCTCTTCCAGCGAGGCTGAGAGCTCAGCAGCTTCAGTTTGGACACAATGGACAGGTCGTTACTGACGGCAGGCCTGAGCTCATTAAACAGGAAACGCAGCCTCTCGATCACTGGGGCACACACCTCTTTATAAGAGCGGCCCTGCTCCTGGTGTGTCTGTACCACACAGGAAAGATGGGGTCAAAGAGGTCATTATGATGTAAATGACAAGATGACATACCATGTTACACTTAAACCTGGTATTAACATGTATTATATATGAAAAGCTCCTGTAAAAAGGTACTAAAATTAATCTCCTGTAATTACTCAATTTCATCCCAAATGTGATGGCTCAAGCTGAATATTCCAAGGAAAAAGATACAATAGAAAACATTTATTTGGATTTAGATTGTCTTTGCTCACTTTTATCAGAGAACA
This sequence comes from Coreius guichenoti, assembly GCA_039654105.1. NCBI lineage: Eukaryota > Metazoa > Chordata > Actinopteri > Cypriniformes > Gobionidae > Coreius > Coreius guichenoti. The sequence continues at coordinate 29,418,066 of CM077180.1, read as the reverse complement.
CTTGGCCTGGTACACCATTCGACACACATCAATCACAGATTTGGGGAGGGACCTCTGTTTCCCCTGGTCTACACCCAAGGCATATTGATCAACAAGAGAGAGGGCAACATGACCTGTATAAGAAAACAGATTTTACTATTACTGAATAAAAAGGAATATCCAAAGAATAACAAAAGACAGTAATAATGAAACTGTTTTGGCTAGTTCAGTGAGCAGGATTTCAGAAACTAAAACTATAAATACGAAGCAGCCATCACCACTCAATACAACAAACACTAAGTTACCAAGGTCCTGGTGCTTGAGAAGGCAGCAGAGCAGCAGGCGGCCCACTTCCTCTACAGGATGTTCCAGGGGAAAAGTGATGGGAGTGATGAGATGGTACTGTTTACAGCACCGCTCAATTTGGCATAAAAAGTCCTGCAGCAAATAAGAACGAATCCAACATTAACCATCAGAACACATCCCAAATGATGCAGTATCTGTTCTACACGCAGTATCAATTTGACAGTGATTTCTTAGTGAATGGGCAGTATGATAAATAATACCAAATGAAGAGACAAATAAAAGTGATAGTCTTTCACTGTGTATGACCTTCACAGTGTGGTCCTGGGTGTTGTTGTCAGCGATGGCCTGCAGGAAGGGCTGGGCGTGATCACTCAGAGTGATTCTGCGGCAGTAGAGTTTGGCTTTGTCAGGAGTGGTGGTCCCTGGAGAGCTGCAGTGGTCCTCATCCTTCTCCTCATTATAATTATAGTGGATCTGACTCGTCTGAAGACCACCGAAGAAAATAGATGACTGGAGCCATTCTGGAAGGTAGAAGAGTAAAGTTGACTAAAAATGTGAAACGTTTTAAACATTTAAAAAAAAAAAAAAAAAAAAGTAAGTATTTTAATAATTTTGTTTCTTGATTTTTTTTATTTTTATATTTGTATATTTGATGCACTACTGAAATATTTGCAATATCATAACTCACTGGCACATTCTAACTCTATGCGGGAGAGAGGGGTGCTCATAGCCAGATATGAGGCATGTAGCCCCAGCAGCAGACCCAGGTTCCTCTCAGCATCTATAAGAGGTGAGGACAGACTGCTCAGGTCAGGTGTTGTCACCATTTCTTGGTTGGGCTGGACAAACAGAGAACCAACAAGAACAAGAAAAATGAAGACCAAACATTCTTAGAATAAAATCAGGTTGAAACTGGTGAATACAAAATCAGACAGACCTCCATGTACTGGCCCACACAGAAAGCTTGCATGGACTCTCTAGTGTCTTCAAACTGAAGAGCGGCCTCTAAAGCTACCACAGGATCGTCTCCAGCAAACTGGGCTGTGGAGGGAAAACAGATGACAATGAACTTACAAAACTCTTTATTTGAAAATTAATTTCAAGTTAAAGGTTTCGGGCATTTGTGTTACATGTTTGCTATACCAAGGATGCTGTTGCCGGTTAAAGTCTGAGCCTGGAAGTCTTTAATATCATAGACCTTCCCATCAATCACAGTCCAGAAGCCACCATCTTTATTATGATTCTCTAGGTCAGCTTTGCGGATAAGTGACACTTCCTCGTTGTTCTTTGAGCTCGGCCCATTGAAAAAGAAACCTGAAAAGAAAGACCGGTCACAGCTAATTGTGCATCGCTGCTCCTCTTTTTTTTTTTTTTTTTTTTGGTTTGGATTAAAGCAAAACTCAACTGTGCAATCAGACTCTCTAGGTTATGAAAGAAGTGCATGGGTGGATTTCTCACATACCCATGAGTCCAGGCCATGCAAGATCCTCATTATCATCTCTCTCTATACCAGGGGCGAGATGGTTAAAACGGTCCAGGTGCTCCAGTAGAGCAGCGAGCAAAGGAATGGATCCAGTCTCCTGCATCAGGCCAGCATCATGGGTCAGCAGCAGCACAATGGACACGATCAACTCTGGTAGCAAAACACCTGGAGGATGAAGGAACAGGATGGTTGGCAAATATGATTATCACCTTGCTACTTCTTAAAAGAAATATTATCTTCAAAATAAAAATACTCTCATTATTTAATTCACCCTCATCTCATTCCAAACCTATTGCTATGTTTTGTAGGACATGATTTTTAAAGATTTTTCACATGAGGTACAAATTCTAATAACTCTCAAACCAAATAAAGTGCAAATTGGATGTTAATGAGATCAAATTTAATTTCAGGCATGATGTCAAACCCTTTAGAAGGAAGAGATTGAAATTTTCCAATGAAAATACTCTGCACCACTGTACTCCTCAAATCAAATACAATCCCTTCTTTCTAAAGGGTTCGACATCATGACATTTAAGGAATCACATGAAGAAAATAAAAACATATGAAGAAATGAAATAGACTTCAGGAGAAAAAAATAACAGCAGACAGGTCTGGAATTACATGAGGGTCAGTTAATCATTTTCAGAACTTAAAACAGAATTTTAAATTTTCCTTTAATGTCAAAATTGTTCTAAAGCTTTATTTAGTCATGATGAATGTTATATGTTAACATGAAATGGCATATTCACCTGTGAGATCTCCCTCAAGGACACGTGCCACCTCTGCAAAGTGACGATGGCTGTTGAGGGCGATGCTGGTGGCCACAGGAAGAATATCCCCAATGTGTGTGCACAGCAAAGCCATGTACTTCTTCAAAAGAGATCCTACTCCCAGAATCTCAGAGTGACTCAAAGCTGTGACAATGAGAGATACTGTTGACTTGATGCTCAAACGGTGGCTTCCGCAATAAAATCCCTGGTCATAAGGCCATGCACACAAAAAAAATTAAGATCTTCTACTTACTGTATCCTCCCACACCCACAGTGCCATTGACACCCACGTACAACTTGCAGACTAACAGCCTCTGAAAGCGCAGCAGTAGGTCCAGCGAGGCAGAGCGCTCCTTGCTGACCTGCTCCGTGTCTTGGCAGTTTGAGATGCGTCGTGCCACATCCTTAAGACGAGCTATAGTCTGCGAAGCAATGTTCCTACAGTACAAAACACACGGAAAAGAGTTATACACCAGAAGCAGCAATTTAAGTTAATTTAGAAAATGACACTTTTGTTGAAGCCCTCTGTAAGATTCCAAATGATTGATTGATGAACACAGTAAAGTGGGTTTCTGCAGTACCTGAGCAACTGTTGGACCAGCTGGACCAATGGGAGGCTCTGTTTGTTGGCAGACTCATAGATGCCCGTGTTGATCAGGTCTTTGTCCAGTGTGGTGCGACAGCGATGCAGAGAGGAAGCACTGGCTTCCTGCTCATCAATCTCCTTCTCTTTCTGTGCCTCCTTCTTTGCCTCAATATCCTAATAGAAGATGCACAGAAATTCGTTAACTGGAAAGTCAAAACACAAATTAAAAAATCTAATTAAATAAATAAAAATAACCTTGTGTATATGTTTTGGATAACAGATTACATCATTATTTAAAATTTAAATCATTGTTAACACTTTCCCCTCAGGGGTCATGAAGAGGTTTCCTCCTCTGTCTGATTTTTGGAGATATAAGGCATGAAGGGTGAATAAATGAAGTAACTAATGAATAAAACATGCTGACCTGGATCTCAGCCGTGATGGCAGCGTTCAAAGCAGACTCAAGCCCTCCATCCGCCATCAGACTACTAACCAAGAGGTCGATCATGAAGCGACGACCAGGACTTACACTCATCTCATTAGCAGATGCTAAAAAGACACAGAAATGCTTTTGACCATCAAAATTGTATTAGAAACAATCACCTTTTAATTAATTAATTTATTCATTTACTATTTATTTTTGCATTTTTGCACATCTCAACAGATGTTTCTAGATGTAAACCAGCCAATATGATATATATGATAAAGGTATAAGCTAAATAGTATCAAGCATTATCTAGCAGTTTTCCAAGCACAGAATTCATGCACTGACCTGCATTGGGCAGCAGTGAGGACAGGGCTCTTGCTCTTTCCTCCGCAGTGGGCAGTAGAACTGACCAGCCACTCTGGAGCACGGCCTGGGCGGCTGCCTGCACAGTGTTTAGCACCCCAGCATTGCTGGCCAGCGTCACCACCGTCTGCTTGAGGTTATTAAGCAGCCCACTGCCCAGGCCCAGACCCAGCTCCTCAGGATCCACCTGGTTACTGATGGCTGCATGGAGCTGAAATAGATTAAATACAATGATGATTTTCATTTCTAAGGGAACTATCCCTTTAAGAGGACACATGCTCTACCATTCAAACAGTTGGTTTAGATTAAATAAATACATATTCTGTCAGATTCATAGTTTAGATGGCTGACCTGTAGTCTGAGCAGGTTGAGAGCAGCCACAACCATGCATTCTTTTTCCTGTGCCGGTGGCCAATCAGAGCTGCCATCCATGCCCTCGCTGACCTGCCGCAGCAGCAAGTCCAGCTGGTCGAAGGTCATAGTGCATACGTCCACCACAAATGGTACACGGAGCCCCACGGACCACTCAGAGCATGACGACCATGCAAAACTCTGAGAGACAGAATACATGAAAGATAATAAGCATGCACAGTCAAAGGTAGTGTACAACGCATCACATCTTGGTGACTGACAGGTTATACCTGGCCAGGGCCGCAGGAGATGCCCACTATGTGTTTGGAGTTGAGCCCCGGAAGGGCTTTAGGTTGCTTCTTATTGGAGAAGAGCGTGTCAAAGTGCTGTAGTTTATCATTACTTCCCCAGCTGTGCACCTCTCCTTCTTCTGTGAGGGCCAGGCAGTGTGTAGAGCCAACTGCTACATCCACCACCCTCTTACCTAAATTGACAAATAATGAATGTTAAGCGCAGACTTTACATTAAATGCAGATGAAAACTGATGACCAAGCATGAAATGGAATTTTTCAATATTCAATAGGGGAAAAAAGAAAAAAAGAAACAAAAAAAAAAAGAAAAAAAAAAGAAAAGAGAGACTTGATTTTTATCCACATGGAATTGAACATTGAATTGAACAAAAAAAATGCTGTCATGTTGACTTTTCCTTCAGGTTTTTAAAAACCTGAAATGTATATTTTGTGAAAACAATGGTTGAAACCAAAGGAAAACTCTGAACCTTGTAGACTGTCAAGCAGTTTGGGATAGCGGACGTGTTCATCAGTGCCGTGGCCAAGTCTTTGATTGTCTCCTTTGCCCCAGGTGTACACCTGTCCATCTTTAGTAAGAGCTACAGAGAACTGGCTCCCGCAGCACACCTTCACGATATCCAAATCCTGCAGCTTCTCCACAAGTTTTGGCGTCTTGCATCCATCGCTACCCCCACGGCCGAGTTTACCGTAGTCCCCATCACCCCATGACCATACCTGACCTGTAAAGAGTAAGCAAGATAAATATGATCATATCATTCACTCATCATCTTAAAACCACTGCTGAAAGTGCACTTTTCAGATGTCATACCATTCTCAGTCACAGCAAGGGTCTGAGCATCTCCACTTCCACAAGCCACATCAATCACCTTAAGCCCCTTTAAAGCAGTTACCAGCATTGGAGTGGTCTGGTCTTCACTGGAGCCTTTGGAAACAAGGTAGACGACATTTCACTTGGTCCTGAGGTAAGATTCGACATGTCTTGGTATAAACAGCAGTGGATTTTAGCTGGGTTTATACTGTAGATATTACCGTGGCCCAGCCTGCCGTAGTTTCCCCGGCCCCATGTATACAGCTCTCCATCTGCTGTGATCGCTGCACTGTACGTGCTGCCACATGCAATGTGCATGACTTGCTTCCCCGTCGGCCTCCCTGAGAATACGGCAATCATGGTAGGTTCCTCTAAATACCTGTAGAAGCGTAAGAAATATACAAATCACACAACAAATTGTGTAAAAAGAATTATATAGGCTTTTTTATATTACACATTTGTAAAATACTTTCTGGAATGCTTAATTTTGATTGGTCAAATAACAACACTGAATGGTCAAATATTTTTATAATTAATGCTAAACTGTATTTCACACAGTCCATGGCAACATACCAGTCCTTAGAAGACTTTCATATTAGTTTTTTTTGCCCTTGAACATGACATGCTTTTTCAAGCTACACTAACATTCAAAGGTTTAAGGTACCGGTAAATTGTTTCAAAGAAATTATCACTTATTTAGCAAAGATGCACTAAATTGATCAAAATTCAGAGTAAAAAATTGTGTAGTTACAAAATAATTCTATTCCAAATAAATTATAAAAAAAATGGAGCACCAAAGTATATTAGAATGATTTCTGAAGGATCAAAAATTAGCTTTGCCATCACATATCAAAATTAATATTTTATTACTTTAAATTGTAATATTTCACAAAATTCTAATATTTCACATATTTTTGAACAAATAAAAATGTAGCTTTGGTGAGCATTAAAAGACATTTAAAAAAAAAAAAAAAAAGAAAGATACCAACCCCAAATTTTTTAAACATATACACATAGAGATATGGATCTGAGAGATATTATTAAAAGTTTGATGAAGTTGATATGCTCTTACGTGGTGTCTCCATGTCCCAGTCTGCCTCCATCTCCACAACCCCAGGAGAACACCTCCCCATTAACTGATAGAGCCAAGTAGTGCTGCCCATCAGGATGAGCTGCAAGCTTCATTATTTTCTTAGATGACAATGCGTGGACTAGCATTGGGGCCTGATGGGAAATCACAGGTTAATTGGTTTAGTGTACAAATCAAAAGTAGAAAAATAAAGAGAAATCTGGCTCAGCAACAGCTATACGCACAGTCACATTAATTTGTGAAGTATGGGTGAAAAAAACAACAACAACAAGGCATTCAGCTAAGAAAATGAGGGACTCACTAGAGCAGTGCTTTTGTAATTTTGTGTGTAGACAGCACCAGTGATGGTCAGAATGAAGAAACCCTTCTCTGAGCAGACAATCTGTGTGACGCCCAGGTTCGACAGTGCCTTGCACTGAATTGGTCCATTCACATTAGCGTAAGGCTTCCATCCAAGCAGACCCCAACCGATCACCTCCTGCAGTGTACCCTGGAAGTGGAACAACAAAGAGATTGAGCTCTATTAAGAATGATTTAGTTTTTCTCATAGAGGGATTATAGCACAGTATACTGACAGCACAGGGACATAATCAAATTTAAATGAGGGTTCCCTGGTGCTTCCTGGAGAATCATTGTGCTCTAGAGCCAAGAAGTTGACTTCCTGTGTGACACTGCAAATAAAGTGTCAGAACATGTTGTTGTTGCATGTAGTACCTTGTTAGAAGTGGGTGAGCTGCACTGCGGGGGGCTGCATGGGGCTGCCAGGCGGTCCAAGTGTGCCATGACAACTACAGCTGTCTGCCGCAGATCAATGGCCAGGTCATTATCTTGAGGCAGTGTAAGGTAACGCAGAAAGCTCTCATTCGGGCTCAGAGGGGCTGAAAGGATCTGAGAACAAAAGTAGTGAGATCAGTGAGAACAGTGCAGTTCTAAAAAGTATTCATTGATTCAATCTCACCTCAATCTCCTCTTCGGGAAGAGGCTCCTCCTTACTGTTGTGGATGTTCTGGAAGCGCTGCAGGAGGGGCAGTAAAGGGGCACTGGTGCCCTGGGTCGAGCGCTCATTATCCATCTCTCTGGTTCCACTGTCCCAGAGCTTTAGCAGCAGCAGAACCGCAGACAGCAGCTGACTACAGTACACATGCAAAAGCAGGTTAGAGAGAGTATTTATGAATAAGACCCTTCAGTCCTTCCAAAAGTCTCACATGCGAGGTCCAGAATTAACACTCGTCAAGGGCCAACTGAGAGTAAAAATTGGCTTTCAGTTAAAGATATTTAGGAATTGTAGCAAAACGCATTTTGGACCCTGGGTCAAATGTAACACAATTCTGAATATACCTGAGAGTTCCTCGCTGCACTGCGAGCTCCAGCAGGATGGCCAGGGCCAAGTGCTGATCCTGCAGGGGAATGTTACTGGGTGCTTTTCCACTGGCACTTCCATGGATGTCACTGGAAAAATAAAAATGGGAGTAAAATGAGCTTTAACAGCAATGAGCATTAGGAATGTAAGAATTTATCTCTTAAAATGTTAAAATTCTAGACTACAGTTCAAAAGTTTGGGGTCAGTAATTATTATTTTTTTTTTTTAAAGATCTCAATACTTTTAATTCAGCAAGGATGCATTGAATTGATTAAAAGCGACAGTAAAAGAGACATTTAAAATGTTACAAAAAATGCATCACGGTTTTTACAAAAATATTAAGCGTCTTTTTAATATTGATGATAATATTAAAGGGCTAGTTCACCCAAAAATGAAATTTCTGTCATTAATTACTCACCCTCATGTTGTTCCAAACCCGTAAGACCTTCGTTCATCTTCGGAACACAAATTAAGATATTTCTGATGAAATCCGAGAGCTCTCTGACCCCTCCATAGACAGCAATTTAATTAACACTTTCAAGGCGCAGAAAGGTAGTAAAGACATCGTTAAAATCATCCATGTGACTACAGTGGTTCAACCTTAATTTTATTAAGACTGAATACCTTTTGTGCGCAAAAACAAACAAAAATAACGACTTTATTCAACAATCTCTTCTCGTCTGTCTCAGTCTTCTATGCAGTTTACATTGGCCAGCTCCTGCGTCAGCATCACACGCATGCGTCGTGGTGCTCACGTGAACAGCTTCGGCCAATGGTAAGCCGGCGCTCTGGCGTAGCTCTGACGTAGCTCTGACGTAACTTGGAAGCAGTGGACTGTATTTACTATGTCAACAACGTAGGAGACTGACACAGATGTAAAGAAAAGTTGAATAAAGTCGTTATTTTTGTTTGTTTTTTTTGCGCACAAAAAGTATTCTCGACGCTCCATAAAATTAAGGTTGAACCACTGTAGTCACATGGACTATTTTAACAATGTTTTTACTACCTTTCTGGGCCTTGAACGTGGTAATTAAATTGCTGTCTATGGAGGGGTCAGAGAGCTCTCGGATTTCATCAAAAATATCTTAATTTGTGTTCCGAAGATGAACGAAGGTCTTTCGGGTTTGGAACGACATGAGGGTGAGTAATTAATGACAGAATTTTCATTTTTGGGTGAACTAACCCTTTAAGAAACATTTCTTGAGTACCATATTGGAATGATTTCAGAAAGATATGACACTGAAGACTGGAGTAATGGCTGCTGAAAATTCAGATTGCCATCACAGGAATAAATATATTAAAATGTAAAACAGTTATTTTAAATTGTAATAATATTTCACAATGTTTTAATGTATTTTTGATCAAATAAACATAGCCTTGGTGAGCAATGAGCATAGGAGACTTCTTTCAAAAACATTAAAAAAAAATCTTACTTAAACTTTTGAAAGGTAGTGTAAGCTTTCTAGACAAAACTTACTACACAGGAAATAATACCACTACGTCTGCATTTGGGAATAGTGAAGATGACAATTAAACCTGAGGAATTTGGTAGCCCTCTCGACAACCTCCAGCCAGACGGGCGACACCGTGCCCTCATCAAACAGAGTAGCTTCTGGGAGAGCCCGAAGAGCATCCAGAGACTCCTGAAGTAACTCACTGCACAGGTCTGCATCATCACCTGAGATGGCACAAACACACCAGTTAATGAGTGTGAATAGAAGACTTCTTTGTATAGTATACATTTTAATGCATTAACGGCTGTCATTAGCAAGCTGTGCTTTAGCTACTAGATAGTTTAGACAGTCTGCACTGTCAAACTCAGAGAAGTTACATCTTCAAATTCTATACTTTCTATTCGGAACTTAATGAACACAAACACAAAAATAAGATTATCCATTACAAATAAAATGGCAAAAAATAGCATCAGTGCAAAAACTGCTGCTTTAATTATATACTGTAACAAGTCTCAACACTTTACATTATAAAAATGTACACAAATCAATATGGTCCAAAGCCTTTTATGCACTCACTGCTTTATTCTTAAATGAATTCTTAAAGCAGGCCTTCTATAGACCATGATATCATCCAGCTCTGTGTACAATCTCTTATGATGTCTCTTTCACCAAAGACAGGAAAACCTGAACACTATAAACTTTAACACAGAATAAACATTTACCCTTCCTCTCATACATCTGCCTCCTCCCTTTCCTATCCTTTTATCTCATATTCTCACAACTATAGCATTTCTTAGTCGTTCAATGGAATGTGCATATGGCTCAGGTTTCAGGGCGGCTTTATTTCCCGGGCCAGAGAGGCTGTATCCACCCATTCCCTGTGGATACTGTGCTGCACTGCTCTCAACATCTAGACAGATCAAAACTAGATCTCCCACCAGTCTGTAAACTTCTGCCCAGACTCAGGGTTTCAGCTACAAGTAGAAAATAAATTTCTGCTCATATTTGCCCTCAACTCTGGGTTAAGCTGCAAGGTCGACCGTTTGTAGCAAGTAGAGATTAAAGCCCGGCCCAACAGAAAAACAATTTCATGTGCTTCACATTAAGCTCATAAAATCTACAAGTTGAGCAATAATTTGACCCAACAACTGTTGTAAATGTAGAACTCATTAAAAGTCACTAATATGTTACACTAGATCGATACATTAGTCAGTAATATCATGGGATGCCTTCATATGCTTCATGTAATCAGTAATGTGTGTCAATATTTCCAAAAAGCTGGTTCTCTCTCATCATCTCGTGTTCGAGATGCACCTATGGGAAGGGTATCCGTACCTGACCTCTGCAGAAGCATCCAATTGCACCAAGTCTGGCAAGACAGACAGAAGCACGCAGCCAATGCCCGGTAAGGCCCCACCCCTTACCTGTGGGCATATAAGGCCTGCACGCGCTACTGTTCATCAGTTTTCATTCACTTCTCGCAATCTCTGCACTGACACAGCTCGGTTGGAATTACGCTGCTCACTTTCTTGTCTGCAGGAGGACAAATCGCCAGATCAGCCTCCGCCAGGCATGACAGTTTCTATTCTGCCTATTTAGCTGTGTCTGCTCTCGGAGCAGCCCACGCTCTCGCATCTTCTCACCTGTTCCCACAGCTGCCCGCCACGGATTTCTCTGAGTTTTTCGGTATGTCGCTTTCTATTTCTGCCGCTTCTCCCGGGAACAGCTGTTCACGGGCCTGCCTGGCCGCGTGTGGTTCGCTGATCGCCGCGAAGGACCTTCATCCGTTCTGCGTGGTTTGCTTGGGCCTCAAGCACGTGGAAGAGGCCTTGGAGAACCCGGAGAATTGCAATCACTGCCTGGTGCTGCCTAAAAAACTCCTGCGACACCGCCTTAAAGTTGCTGCTACCCAGTGTGTCAAGCTCGACTTTTCTGACTCGGATGTGGGACACGGTGACGACAACGCGCTACCGGGGACCTCCCGGGGCGCGACATCTCTCATCTGGCCTGACCAGCCCAATCCTGAGTTCCCTGAAGAGGACATCTTCGAGGGCAACCTCCCGCTCGCCGACGAACCGGCCGGGTCCGGTGACGACGCGGGCCTTCTCGGGGTCTCAGAGAACAAGGTGGCCATCTCGCCCTCTGGCATTCCCCAGGCCAGCGCCCCCGCGGCCTTGCCTCAGTCTATCCTCCTGGAAGTGTGTGAGCAAGCGGCCGCTCGCCTCAACATTGAGTGGCCGGCTCCACAGAGCGCCACCAACCAGGAAAGGGACATTTATGACGGGAAAGTGCTGGGAGCCCTTCCCGGCCCGAGGATACAACTCTTCCCCGTCCTTCCAGCGTGCACGAAGCACATGAGGCACTACTGGAGCGACCCGCTCGATTTCAAACACGGTCTCGCGGGTCTAGAGGTGAAGGATATGGCGGCTCTCGGCGTGGGCGACCCGCCCACTACCGAGCCCTCGATCGCCAGGCACCTCAACCCAGTCCAGGGAGGGCTGCTCGCTCCCCCAAAGCCGGTCCTTCCTAACAAGATGGACCGTTTTTCTGCCTCGGTGCACCAGGCCGCCTATAAGTCCTCGGCCTTGGCTGTTAGGGCCCTGAATGTCTCCTCCCTCCTCTCCACTTACCAGGCAGAGATTTATACACGAATCAGGCATGGCTCGATTGGGTATACTCGCGAGCTATGTGTCAGTGTGGCAAACTGCAGCGGCCCCCGAATGGGTGACGCACACAATTATGCAGGGCTACCGATTGCAGTTTGCAATGAAACCCCCGCATTTCAGCGGCGTTCTCTCTTCACACACAGAGGAGAGCGCTGCTCACGTTCTGAAGGAAGAAATCTCCTCCCTTTTGAACAAAGGTGCTATTCAGGTGGTGCCCCCCAATCTGATAAACCAGGTTTTTAATTCTCATTATTTCCTGGTTCCAAAGAAGGACGGTTCTCTCCGGCCCATTCTGGACCTCCAGGTGTTGAACAAACATTTAAGGAAATACAATTTCAGAATGTTAACCCATGGTTTGCTCGCCCGCACCATAAAACGGAACTGGTTCACATCAGTTGACCTGAAAGATGCTTTTTTTTTTTCCACATAAGCATTTATCCGGCACACAGGAAGTTTCTTCGTTTCGCCTATCAAGGCATATGTTACAAATTCACGGTCCTCCCATTTGGGCTCGCCCTAAGCCCACTGACCTTTTCTCTGTGTGCGGAAGCGGGCTTAACTCCCCTGAGAATGTCTGGTCTACGGATTTTGACATACATAGATGATTGGCTTATAATAGCTGAATCGAAGGAGAAAGTGTTGCAGGACACCTGCCGTGTGCTCGCGCACATCACATCTCTTGGGTTCAGGGTAATTGTGAACAAAAGCAATTTTACACCCAGTCAGAGTGTGATCTTCTTGGGCCTGGAGCTGAACTCAGAGGGGTGAAGGTGCAATATCGCACATGCCTTAGGCTACAGAGTCTTATGGCTTCATTTATCCAGGTTTTGCCACTAGGACTCCTGAGGATGAGGGCGTTCATGAAATGGGTTGTCACTACATTTCAGCCCGTTACGCGATCTTTGCCGCTCTGTAACAGTGACGCGCACCTGCGCCGCAGCTCTGCGCCACTGGAAGAGCGCAGACTTTTACGCACAGGGTACCCCTCTGGGGATGGTTTTGTTGCAGAAAGTTGTGACGACGGATGCGTCCTTAACAGGCTGGGGTGCCACCCAAGAGGGCAGAACTGTGAATGGTTTGTGGCCGAGCAAATTACGTTCAGAGCACATAAATTATTTAGAGCTTCTGACCATTTGGAAAGCTCTGAATTATTTTCTGCCTCGTCTGCAGGGACATCATGTGCTCGACAATACCACAGCAGTGGCATGTATCAACCATCAAGGCGGTGTGCGCTCGTCGAAACTTCATGCTCTAGCTTACAAGCTTTTGGTATGGAGCAGGTGATTTTTCCTGTTGTTATGCGCGACTCATGTTCCGGGCATTCTGAAGAGAGGCGTGGACCTTCTATCAAGGGGGAACCCGCTCTACGGGGATTGGCGCCTACACCCTCAGATAGCGGGCATGATATGGATGAGATTCGGACAGGCATCAATAGATCTATTCGCCTCACGCAAAAACACCCATTGTCCTATGTGCTGCTGTATGCTTTTCCTCCCCTGTGCCTGATAATTCCCACACTGGCCAGGGTGAGAGAGAAGGGCCTGTCTCTCATTCTGATAGCATCCAGGTGGCCCAAAGCACCATGGCTGGCGGAGATAATTCCTCTGTTACATGCCCAGCCGTGGCACCTCCCCCTCCGCACAGACCTGTTGTCTCAAGCGAACAGGGATATTTATCACCGACACCCGAACATGGTGGCTCTCTGGGCCTGGCCCATGAGAGGGCGAACCTAAGCACACTAGGGCTTCCCCCGCGTGTGGTTGCTACTATACAGAATGCCAGGGCCGTTTCTACGCGGTCCTTATATGGCTGTAAGTGGCAGGTGTTCAATGAGTGGTGTGATGGGCGTGGTCTCACATCATATCATGCTCTGTTCCTGATATTTTGTGTTTCCTCCAAGACCTTATGGATAAGGGCAGGTCTTTTTCCACTATTAAGGTCTACCTGGCAGCTATCTCTGCTTGTCATGTGGGTTTTGAGGGCTCAACGGTTGGGCAGCATCCTCTAATCCGCAGATTTATGAAGGGTGCCCGTCGCTCTTTGCCAGTCATTAGGAGAATGGTCCCTGAATGGGACCTCTCCATAGTGCGGGAGGCTCTGTCTCAATTCCCTTTTGAGCCTCTGGGAAATATTTCCTTAAAGTTGCTGTTTTTCAAGACAGCTTTGCTCTTGACCTTGGCGTCAGCCAAACGTGTCAGTGAGTTACATGCACTTTCGGTTCATCCCTCGTGCACTAAATTCTCTCTGGGTGGAGATAAGGTTTTCCTTAAGCCTAATCCGGCCTTCATGCCGAAATGTTTCCCTGAGTTCACATCGGAGGTGTTGGAGCTGTCTGCTTTTCACCCTCCGCCTTTTTCCTCCACGGAGGATCAAAGGCTGAATGCCGTGTGTCCGGTCCGTGCGTTACAGACGTATCTGGCTAGGACCAGTGCTTTCCGGAAGAGTGACCAGCTCTTTGTTTCATGGGCACCTCCTCACAAGGGGAATCCCCTATCTAAGCAACGCCTCTCACATTGGCTTGTGGACGCTATAATTTTGGCATATGAATCGAAGGGAGTGCAGCTCCCAGGGGACATCAGAGCTCATTCCACGAGGGGCTTAGCCGCCTCTTGGGCTCTGTTCAGGGGAGTATCACTGCAGGACATTTGCACTGCTGCCAGCTGGGCTTCTCCCCATACGTTTGTGCGTTACTACAGGCTGGATGTCACCAGAACCTCGGTAGCACAATCGGTTTTGGGGGTGGGGTCGTCTTAACCCTGCCTTCTCTTGTGTGTGCCACACACGTTTCATGCCCTGCTTGTACACCGCAGTTATGTGTGTGCGTCGGTGTGGCAGGTTTATGATTATGAGACGTGTCAAGCACCGCCCCTTAAGATGACCGTCTTTCTCTGGCCAACAGAACCTCACTGTGAGTGTATTGGGCAATTGGGGAGCTGTCCATGTCTCTCCCATAGGTGAATCTCGAACACGAGATGAAAGAGAACAATAGGTTACTGTCGTAACCCCGGTTCTCTGAAACATCGAGTGGAGAGATCCACCAGCTTTGCCCCGCTTACCACACGAGAAGCGAATATACTTACTGATGAACAGTAGCGCCTGCAGGCCTTATATGCCCACAGGTAAGGGGTGGGGCCTTACCAGGCATTGGCTGCGCGCTTCTGTCTGTCTTGCCAGACTTGGTGCAATTGGATGCTTCTGCAGAGGTCAGGTACAGACGCCCTTCCCATAGGTGGATCTCTCCACTCGAAGTTTCAGAGAACCGGGGTTACGACAGTAACCTATTGTTCTGAAGAAATGGATTGTGGTTTTTGGACACAATATTCTGTCTTTGCATGTCATTTCTCATGCGGATCGGTGTGACACAGGAATCCTACAAGGGGATTATGGAGTTTCATATTATAAAGCTTCATATTACAATGGAAAACTTCATAAGAGCCACAGAACAACTGGAGATTCAGGTTACACAGGAGAAAGAAGTAGCAGCAAATTCTTTCTAAGAATTAGATTTTAAAAACAGATGCCTTAAACATTTTGTCAACAGAAGTGTTGTTGTAAATCAAAGCCTGTTTCGGGCAATGGATGCTGGGTAATCTGCAAGCAGAGATGGGTAGATTACTTACAAATTGTAGTCAGTTACTGATTCCAAATTACATAACAAAAATTGTAGTTACAGTAATAACATAATCCATTACATCACAGATTATAATCTGACTACTTTTAGATTACTTTTGACCCAACTCATTTATCACTTTGATTTGAATAGGATAGTCTTGTACCATATTGATAGCAAATATATTCCATTCTTCTGTTTTTTCCACTTTGTATTTATATCAACAACATGAATTGCATTAAATATTACACTTAGACAGGGTTTCCCAGACTGAGGTTCATGACGGAACTGCAGAGTAATTGTGAGTTCATGAAAATATATTAATTAAATCAGAATTTAAAATTAAAATAAACAATAAAAACAATCAAAAATATAGCTGCAAGCAGCCATTACTGGGGCCAAGCACAACAGAAGCAAACAAGGAAGCTAGCAGTAGACCAACTGCAAAAATTAGTAAAGACATTTGGAGACAATTTTAAGCAAAAAGGTTGAACCCCCACATTAATACAATGAGTCGTAAAGAGCCAATTTCATGTTTTGTTTAATTAAAGCGCCACGAAGTGGCGCAGTTCCACCGCTTTTTTTGTGTGTGTTCTCAGAGTGTCCCCATACATAAGCGTGTGAAAATATTTGGTTTTCAATTTCATTTAGGAGTTATAGACATTTATATGTATGAACACAAAAAAAAAAAAAAATGACCCACACCTGACTTGGATTGCATTTTTTTGCCACTTACAATCATAATTTTGACATTTGGCCCAACTCTTCACATCAACATGCTATGATTCCAATTTTCCTATGGTGGTTTCGTCTCGATCGGACTAACTGTTTCAAAGATATTCGCAAAAGTTGTTTAAGCGCTATATTACAACCTTGCACAAACCATAAGGCGAAACCTAGCATGTTTGGTATCGTTGGACTCGGCAAGGATTCAGGAATCTAAGGAGATCACTCCCGTGAAAATAAGTCAACCACATACAAAGTTATAAGCATGTAAATATTTTTTTTTGGTCCGAAACTTCTCAGACTCTTTCAGGACATCGTGACGATTACCCATACCAAGTTTTGTTACGATACATTCATGCGTTCATAAAATACAGCATTTTACAACAAAATTCAAAATGGCTGACACCCAAAATGGGCGACATGGGAAAATTGGATATCACTTGACTCGGCATGCTGCCCCAAATCTAACGAGACCACTTTTATGATTTTTGGGCAAACCGTTCAGAAGTTATAAGCAAAAATAGCCATTTTTCTAATCTCCGCACCAGTAGGTGGTGCTGCAGCATGAAACGCAGCATGTAGCCTCAGGTCATGCTTGTGATGATGTGTACCAAGTTTGGTCCGAATATGATAAATTGTTGCGAAGATATAGCCTTATGTCTAATTTCGCGAGTTATTCGAAAACACTTTAATGAATCGACTTGAATTCCATAACTTTTTGTTGCCATTGTCTGACAATGATCTGGTTAAATTTTCGTGCAAATTGGATAAACCGTCTAGGAGGATTTAGAAAAAGTAGGATTTTTGGCGGGAAAATTTGGCAGGAAAATAGCCACTACAGAAAATTGATTCGTATGGTTCAATCGAATCGGCTTGAGACACAGAATCAGAGGAAAAAATATTTTTATTTCTAACCCTTACGGTTCAAAAGTTATTAGCATAAACGTGAGTGCTTCTTTGGACAGTTGGTGGCGCTAGAGGGATTGAGTTAGAGACTCCAAATTTGCTATGGTGACAGTTGAGACTGTCCTCTATCTGTGTGCCAAATTTCATATTTCACTTTCCCGCAAGCGGTTCTATGGGCTGCCATAGGCTCCCATAACGGAATAAGAAATCTAACGATTTCAATAGGTGCTTGGCCCCTAATAAAACACCTACTAAAAAAGATGAAATATTTACCTGCATGTTATGTGAACATTAACCAAGATCAGAGAACCATAAACTTAAGATTTTTATTATTGACTTTATTATAGACCTAACTTATTAACTTAATCTCAGGGGGTACTTTAAGTAAATATATTAGGTCAAAGAGGTTCAGCTGACAAAAAAAGTTGGGGAAACCCTACATTGCATGTAAATATGAAGTGACGTGAATTTCTGCATTTTAATGTGTTTGAAAGACAAAAGCCTTCCAAAAGACAGCAATATGTGGTTAAATGACTCACTGAGTGATAATTCAAATAATAATGTGTTTGTCAGGAGCTGATTAGATATGAATTGTTGTAATGTTTTGTAATCAAGTGAAATGATTTGTGTAAATCCAGTGATCAATTGCTGTGTCCCCCTCAGTTTTAAGTGATTCACCTTCTAAACGTGTAAGTAACAGTCTTTTTTTAGAAAGGAAAATTTAAAAGATAAAAAAGTAGTAGTAGTGAGAATCAATGTATTATGAATAATTTACTGTCATTGTCAGAACAACATGTAATCATGAAATCAATAAAAAAGCAACTATAGTCTAGTTACGAGTATTTTAAAACGCAATATAATCAAATTACAAGCACTTCATTTTTGGAATCTGATTACATGTAATCAGTTACAACCCAGCACTGTCTGCAAGCATGGCCGTATCCAGCTATGAGGTCACCGAGGTCCGGACCTCTGTATTTTTCCGAGGTGTATATAATAAATGTTGTGAAATAATTGTCTTATATAGTATTAACACTACTTTAGTGCTGCAAAGAGATTGCACAGCACCAAGATCTTCTCATATGAGCTGTCATTAGTCTGTCACCACTCGTCAAGTTCAAAATATTAGAGATGACAAATCAAAGTAGGCGGGCTTTATGTTCACACGAATTTGCAGTGCGAGTCTCGTGGCGCTTCAGTAAACAGTCATAAAGTGCGAGATGTAAGTAGTTAAAACATTTCATATTTGACAGCTGTTTTAGGATAGAAATGTTAAACGATCGACAAAAATAATCAGGCAAACTAATAAAACTGTATAATTTCGCCATTTTGATTAAAAAAAAAAAAAAGGCCTATATATAATTTACGTGTTTCATGTAATGTAGTAATTAGTAACTGTCAATGTGAGAGGACAAGAAACATTAACGAAGCCGTTTTCATCATATTAGGTATAAGATTAATATTTAATGTGTACATTGTGAATGAATTTAATAAACTTATTTGCCTAGCGGTACAGCCTTCAGTAAATTAACTTGACTAAGAAAATGATTAATAAAACAGGCTAAATATCAGCTGACAGATGAAATGAAAAGACTATCAATCAAAGCTCAGCTTTAGGAGGGGAAGAAACAGGGCTAGATAATGAGAAAGAGTGATACCGATGACCGAGGAGCGAGCAGGTATTGGCAAATAATCTACTGCCCACTGACATGGTTTTAAAGATATTTCTTATCCATATTTTTGGCCTTCAAACATCTTAAAATGCACATATGTAGATCAGAGAAATTAAAATTCTCAGGGGAACCCCTGAACCCCCCTAACTATCTAAAATTTTGGACCTGTGATTATAAAACCCTGCCTACGGCCCTGTCTGCAAGTAACCCTGATGGCCAGCCAAACCATGCTGGAAACATCTTACCTGATCTCCAGGCTCGGCGAAGGAAGGCAAAAGCAAAGGAAAGCGCTGCTCTTGATCCCACCCTGGCCAAACCCTCCACTCCTTTGCTGACTGGTCGAGTGCTAAGGAAACAGACAAAACATGTCGGACCATTATTTCCATTGCTTCTAACCAGAGCAGATTAAAAGGTAATCCAACTTTAATCAAAGCTCTTTTTCTCATACCTTTTATTATCGATGGCAGAGAGCGGAGGGCTGAGGGGAATCTTCCAGCGCACTTTGTACTTTTCCTCCATCATGCTGTGGGTGAGTGAGATGAGGTAGCGCTCCAGGATCACCAGTCTCTGGCTCAGACGCAGGGCGGAGAGTGTGCTCTTAGCTGTCTGCGAAGAAAGCTTCTGTTGGTCGTCTACCAGCGCCATCAGACAGTCCTTTAGCTCTACAGGTTCTGTACAAATAATGGGAAAAATGTCATGTCAGTCATGTCATGTGTGTTTTATACAACAGTTCAATAAATAAGAAGTTAATATTGTGTTATATTTTAGACACAATATTGTCTGTTTTTGCTCAATTTTGCCAAAGAAAATATTACCTATAAAGCCACAGCATAACTGTTGTGCATCTCCGAGCAACACAGTGATGTTTCATTACTGAATGAATCCAGGTTTTCAACGAATCGGATGAACCAATGATTCAATGGCCCATTCATAAAGAGAGCCATTTACTTAATTCCTAAATGAATCAGGTGTTTGAACAAATCGAATGAATGACTAAATAACTTACCCATTAAGACATTTACTGGCACCTACTGGCAGTTTTAGTTTCTTATTCAGAGTATCATTTCATTAAAAAAACAAATAAATAAGATCTACTCAAATCCCTGACTACAAAAAGACATTAGCATTTTATTGCAGTTTTGAATATCATGATAGAACTATGGTAAAACAGTGAAAAATAAATAAGAAATATTTTTTGCTTATGTTATATACAACCTTAAGTCGAAAAGCACAAAAATGCAAGTCTATATAGAATTGGATCTAGCAATAATGTTGATATCGTATAACAATGTTTGATGCAACATGAGCCCTTGAAGTGCATTCCAATCTAAAGCCTTCATTATGCTTTCCTGAAACCGTCTGTCTGGTTCCAGTGGACTGTTGTTACGGCTGTGCATGCATTCATCTCTGCACAGCCTCTGGATAAAAGCCTCATACAAGCAGACAGGGTGAATTAAAATAGCCGTTCTTAAACCCACTTAAGCCTTATGTAAGCCAAGCTGCCTAACCCTCAAAGGCCCTGAAGCAGCACAGTTTATACAGCACCAATAAGAGGTTATAGTGCATGGAAGTGTGAGTCTGAGCGAGAAAAAGAAAGGGTTTGATAACGTCACACAAAGATAAGTAAAGGAACTGCTTTTACTTTCCACATAGCTGTTTGACAATTTGTTTGATTTAAACGGGCTCCCACAGAAGCTAAAAAGCACCAGCATCCGTTCATTTCCTGCAATTCAACATTTTGATTCTAGTATAGTAGTAGTTGGTGCTGTTATCAGTAAATGTCCCATTTTCCTCACCACTTTTATTGCTAGAACAATAGAGAGATGACAGGAAATGATAGGGCTCTTCAACTGCTCTCTTTCAAGGGCCAGATTATTCAGATCAAAAATAGCCTGTGTGTTTACAAAAGGAAAACTGAGGCGGAAAAAAAAATCTTCTACAATCCATAACTTTATCAATCTGCGTAAGAAAGAAAAAAAAAAAAGATCATCTGATAAAGAATTCATTTTACACGAGGAATACATTTAAAAACCAAAGAAAATAAAACAGCCTGTTTCTCTATAATCCTCCCATTCAGCAAGCAAAAATGAGCCTTTCTTTATCCTGCATGTTATTCTTTGAAGGGTATCAAGCAAAAATCATGAAACCAAAAGTTTTGGGTCTGTAAGATTATTTATAAAAAAAAAATAAAAAATAAAATTTAAAAAAATAAATAAATAAATAATATATATCTCTCTTATGCTCACTGAGGTTTCATTTATTTGCTTAAATAACAGTAATAATAAAAAAAACAGTAATATTTTGAAATACTATCACGCTGCATAATATTTTATGGAAACTTTCTTTGAGCAGAAAGTTCAAAAGAAGAGCATTTATTTGAATTTCATTTTTTGCACTAAACTGTGTTGGTGCATCCTTAATGAATAAAAGTATTAATTTCTTTAAAAAAAAAAAAAAAAAAAAAAAAAATTCTTATACTGACCCCAAACTTTTGAACAGTAGTGTGCATAAATGTCAACATTACAGTACCATGAAAATATCTTAAAGGGATAGTTCACCCAAAAATGAAAATTCTGTCATCATTTAGTCACGCTCAAGTTGTTCCAAACCTGTATAAATTTCTTTGTTCTGCTGAACACAAAGGAAGATTTTTGGAAGAATGTTTGTAACCAAGCAGATCTCGGCAGCCATTGACTACCATAGTATTTTTTTTTTTCTCCCCCCCCACTATGGTAGTCAGTGGCTGCCGAGATCTGCTTGGTTACAAACATTCTTCCAAATATCTTCCTTTTTGTTCAGCAAAACAAGGAAATTCATACAGGTCTAGAACAACTTGAGCGTGACTAAATGATGACAATTTAAATTTCTGAATGAACTATCCCTTTAAGATACAATGATATAGCCCAGTGTTTATTCTGTGATAATATACAGTGGGAAGAACAAGTACTGCCGATTTTGCAGGTTTGCCCACTTACAAAGCATGTAGAAGTCTGTAATTTTTATCATAGGTACTCTTCAACTGTGAGTGACGGAATCTAAAACAAAAATCCAGAAAATCACATTGTATGATTTTTAAGTAATTCATTTGCATTTTATTGCATGACAAAGTATTTGATACATCAGAAAAGCAGACCTTAATATTTGGTACAGAAACCTTTGTTTGCAATTACAGAGATCATACGTTTCCTGTAGTTCTTGACCAGGTTTGCACACACTGCAGCAGGGATTTTGGCCCACTCCTCCATACAGACCTTCTCCAGATCCTTCAGGTTTCAGGGCTGTCGCTGGGCAATACGGACTTTCAGCTCCCTCCAAAGATTTTCTATTGGGTTCAGGTCTGGAGACTGGCTAGGCCACTCCAGGAGCTTGAGATGCTTCTTACGGAGCGACTCCTTAGTTGCCCTGGCTGTGTGTTTCGGGTCGTTGTCATGCTGGAAGACCCAGCCACGACCCATCTTCAGTGCTCTTACTGAGGGAAGGAGGTTGTTGGCCAAGATCTCGCGATACATGGCCCCATCCATCCTCCCCTCAATATGGTGCAGTTGTCCTGTCCCCTTTGCAGAAAAGCATCCCCAAAGAATGATGTTTCCACCTCCATGCGTCACGTTTGGGATGGTGTTCTTGGGGTTGTACTCATCCTTCTTCCTCCAAATACGGCGAGTGGAGTTTAGACCAAAAAGCTCTATTTTTGTCTTATCAGACCACATGACCTTCTCACATTCCTCCTCTGGATCACCCAGATGGTCATTTGCAAACTTCAGATGGGCCTGGACATGCGCTGGTTTGAGCAGGGGGATCTTGCGTGCGCTGCAGGATTTTAATCCATGATGGCGTAGTGTGTTACTAATGGTTTTCTTTGAGACTGTGGTCCCAGCTCTCTTCAGGTCATTGACCAGGTTCTGGGCTGATCCCTCACCTTCCTCATGATCATTGATGCCCCACGAGGTGAGATCTCGCATGGTGCCCCAGACCGAGGGAGATTGACCGTCATCTTAAACTTCTTCCATTTTCTAATAATTGCGCCAACAGTTGTTGCCTTCTCACCAAGCTGCTTGCCTATTGTCCTGTAGCCCATCCCAGCCTTGTGCAGGTCTACAATTTTATCCCTGATGTCCTTACATAGCTCTCTGGTCTTGGCCATTGTGGAGAGGTTGGAGTCAGTTTGATTGAGTGTGTGGACAGGTGTCGAGTTCAAACAGGTGCAGTTAATACAGGTAATGAGTGGAGAACAGGAGGGCTTCTTAAAGAAAAACTAACAGGTCTGTGAGAGCCGGAATTCTTACTGGTTGGTAGGTGATCAAATACTTATGTCATGCAATAAAATGCAAATTAATTATTTAAAAATCATACAATGTGATTTTCTGGATTTTTGTTTTAGATTCCGTCTCTCACAGTTGAAGTGTACCTATGATAAAAATTACAGACCTCTACATGCGTTGTAAGTAGGAAAACCTGCAAAATCGGCAGTGTATCAAATACTTGTTCTCCCCACTGTACAGTGCCACGAAACAAAAACAGAGGAAAAGAGAAAAGAGGGAGAGAAAAAAAAAAAAAAAAAAAAAAAAAAATTGTATTTAGTTTAAATAAAATATTTTATTTGCATAAGACTGACATGACACCTTCATAATCATGAAATGACACGTCATGAATATGAAGGAGTTTTTAATGCATGTTTATGACAACTGTCATTCGCTCAATTATGTCATTTTTAATGCAAAGATGACATTATTTGAGATGTCTTTGTTATGACAACTTGACATTACCAAGACAACATAACCTGTCATAAACATGACATAGCAGATTAATTATCAAACTTAAAGGATTAGTTCACTTCAAAATGAAAATTCCCTGATATTTTACTGACCCCCATCTCATCCAAGATGTTCATGTCTTTCTTTCTTTAGTCGAAAAGAAATTAAGTTTTTTGAGGAAAACATTCCAGGATTTTCAGAGGGCTTCAGAGGCTCTGAGCGATTTCAGACGAGGAATAGGGTCCTCCCTGAAGCCCTTCGAAGGACTTTGAAACTGCATTGATTTGGACCTTCAACATTTTGGTTGCCATGGAAGTCTGTGATGGGGAGAAAAATCCTGGAATGTTTTCCTTAAAAAAAAAAAAAAAAAACTTAATTTCTTTTCGACTGAAGAAAGAAAGAAAGACATGAACATCTTGGATGAGATGGGGGTGAGTAAAATACCAGGAAATTTTCATTTTGAAGTGAACTAATCCTTTAAGAAACTACTTAGCTTTATGGGTTAACATTACATTAAACTGTCATGTGGTTGGTTTTGACGTTGGCTGTCATTTTTTTCAGTGGTACAAGTTGAATTTGTCATTAAGTGTTAATACTCTGTCAAATTACTTTATAACAGAGTCATGAATATTTTTCAGTTCATAATGTTTTTTTGGGGGGTTTTTTTAAGTTTCCTCCAACAGAAGGTCAGATAATAGACAATTTCAAATGTCTTAAAAAGATGAATAGGTGTTAGAGAAATAAAATCAATCATCCAATAATACTAATACTACTACTAATAATAATAATAATAATAATAATAAAAATGGATAAAATTATATTTTATTGCATTTGGAGAACGAGTCACCCAAAATGAAATGAAAACAGTACAATTGTGGGTAAAGCCATGCAGTGTTTTGTCCATATCACTGCAAAAACAGTTAATTACAGCATCCCACACATTTATATTTTCTTGAAATGCTTTTTTACATCATGGATAAGTCTACCTAAGACACACCTAACCAGTGGTGCCACTCTATCATTTTGAGGTGAGTTTTCAATGACTCAGGAGTACGACTTTCTCTATGACACCATAGTTTAGGTCAAGAAAAATATTTATGACACTGTTATAAAATAATTTGACAGAGTATTAACACTTAATGACAAATTCAACTTGTACCACTGAAAAAAGTGGCCATAAAAAAAATTCATGACATTATAATGGCCTCATGACAGCCAACGTCAAAACCAACCACATGACAGTTTAATGTAATGTTAACCCATAAAGCTAAGTAATTTCTTAAGTTTGATAATTAATCTGCTATGTCATGTTTATGACAGGTTATGTTGTCTTGGTAATGTCAAGTTGTCATAAAGACATCTCAAACAATGTCATCTTTGCATTAAAAATGACATAATTGAGCGAATGCCACTTAATGACAGTCGTCATAAACATGCATAAAAACTCCTTCATATTCATGACGTGTCATGTCATGATTATGAAGGTGTCATGTCAGTCTTATGCACACCCCTTCAAGTAAAGTGTTACCAAGAAATCTGATTATAGATTAAAGAGACTTAGATTTAACAATCATGCTAGCTTTACTATTATGAGTGACAGTACATTGGGTGGGATACATCATTAATCAGAAGGGTTACTACTACCATGTGATGCTGATGGAAAGCCACATAGGCCCCCCATGAAAATGTCCTTATCATCACCCACCAGAAAGCTGCTCCACCTAGACTTGTCTGTAAACACACAAGGCCTACAACCACACATAGGGTAAAAATAACCTCACAGACAGTATGTACAGTCACCCGAGCCCCAAACACCTCACACACCAAGGGGAGCCAGAAAACACACACACAGAGACACATGGAGGGTAACACACACTGCCAGAGAGGGAGTAGGTCACCTATGTGGTGACAGGGCTGAATAACTGGGCCACATTTAGATGTGGCAAATCCATCTGCTATCCTACATTACAGTGCTGTGCTGAGGGGAAACACAGCCAATGGAAACTGCTCAAGGGTTTGCACTTAGATGTCATGTGCTGAGGAGGGAGAACAGTGTGTGAAGTTGGGGCCGTTGCAGGTGATTAGATGCAGGATGTCACAAGCCGAAGTTAATACTTAAAGTCACAAAGAAACAGATCGTTTCTACTGCATTGTGATGTATATCCAAGTGTAAAGGATTACCAAAAAAGAAAAAAGAAAAAGAAAGAAAGAAAGAAAAAAAAAAAAAAAAAAAAAAAAAAAAAAAAAAGGCAGGGACTTTGTTCTATGCGTCAGTTGTCAATTGTATTTTGATATATGGGCATTGCACTCAAAAACGGCAGATGAACGCAGGCTTGCAGGTGCGGGTTAAAGCGGACTAAATGATTGGAGACGTCCTGCATACGTCACCAGAGAGAAGTTTGTCATTTGCCCTCGTTCAAGGGTTGGTTTACCCAAAAATGAAAATTCTGTCATCATTTACTCACCTTCATGTCATTCCAAACCCGTAAGACTTTCGTTCGTCTTCGGGAACACAAATGAAGATCTTTTTAATGAAATCTGTGAGATTTCTCTCCCCCCATTGACAGTCTATGCAACTACCACTTTGACGCTTTAAAGTTCATAAAGAGATCGGCCACCATATCGGTAGATATATGTTTATTTTTAATGTTATCGTTATCGACCCGATAAGTAAATTAGGCCGATATATTAAAGCCAATAGATAATGTATTATTTCCTTCATCATGGCGAACAGTGCGCATCTGAAGTGTCTCAGCTGGTTTTGAATTGCTTGAAATATGATTGGAATCACTTTGAAAAGGAAAATACAGTTAAGGGCAACATGTGCAGCGCAAGTCTGTCATACATACAAACATACCATACATACCCTACCACTCATAGGGTCAATAAAATTATAATGAGAACACTACTGTAAAAGAATGTTGTGAATTTTGTTCGCCCGTGTTCTAGCGCGTAGTTAACAGGATGAGCGCATTCACAACAGTCACACCTTCATGACTAGCAGTCAAGTGCGCCTGTGCAGTCGCAACATTTTGTGCAATTGAAAGTTGTAATGTTTATTTTGTGGATTTCTCTCATATAGGATGAGTTTGGTTAAGTTAATTAACACCGTACCGTAGTAAAGCACTCCAGTTTACTAGTGACCATCTTTATCTTCAGCGCATGTAGCTCAAACAGCAATGCACAACATTAAAGGGATAGTTCACCCAAAAAAAATGAAAATTAGCCCATGATTTACTCACCCTTAAGTCATCCTAGGTGTATATGACATTCTTCTTTCAGACGAATACAATCGGAGTTATATTAAAAAAAGTCCTGGCTCTTCCAAGCATTATAATAGCAGTCACTTGTTGGTTCGTTTTTGAAGTCCATAAAAGTGCATCTATCCATCATATAACTGCTCAACACGGCTCCAGGGGGTTAATAAAGGCCTTCTGAAGTGAAGTGGCGCGTTTGTGTAAGAAAAATATCCATATTTAAAACTTTATAGACTAAAATAACTAGCTTCCGACGATCAGCGGTACACAAGTCAACTTACGGCGAAAGAGTAACCCTTGACGCGATGTATAGAAGCGTTGCAAGCTTTGACGCCTCTCGCGGATAGGGCTGGGCAACAAACTCGCTTTAAAAATTCTCTTTTTAGACTTCTAATTCATGACCGGTGTTTTGTTTTGCTCTATCCTCTGCGCTTCTGCGTTCGTCAATACGCATGCGTCAAGGGTTCAAGGGTCAAGGGTTACTCTTTCGCCGTAAGTCGACTTGCGTACTGCTGACCGCCGGAAGTTAGTTATTTTAGTCTATAAAGTTTTAAATATGGATATTTTTCCTTACACAAACGAGCCACTTCGCTTCAGAAGGCCTTCATTAACCCCCCGGAGCCATGTGGAGCAGTTATATGATGGATAGATGCACTTTTATGGACTTCGAAAATGAACCAACAATTCACTGCCATTATAAAGCTTGGAAGAGCCAGGACTTTTTTAATATAACTCCGATTTTATTCATCTGAAAGAAGAACGTCATATACACCTAGGATGACTTGAGGGTGAGTAAATCATGGGCTAATTTGCATTTTTGGGTGAACTATCCCTTTAATACTATGACTGAGACTGTCATATACACAACATTATAATGAGAACACTATTGTAATAAAACGTTGTGAATTCTTTGGGTTTAGTTGCTTTGTATCAGCACGTTGTTACGGGTAGAGTTACACATTCTGACTAGAATGTAATTAGTTCAAGTTCACTTGTGCAGTCGCATCATTTTGTGCAGATATAAGTCTAATATTATGTTTATGTTGTATAAATATCTGATTATTCTCATATGTGATGCGTATGGTTAAGTTAATTAACCTGCTAACAAAGCGGTTCAGTTTTATTGGTGATCTTTCAGCTCTTCAGCTTTAGCGTGCAGCTCAAACAGCAATACGGTTGTTTAAGACCGTAATATTAATTTAAAAAAAAAAAAAAAAAAAAAAAAAAAAAACCTATTGTGACATATATTGATTAGATCATTGTGGTTTGCTATTGCTGTGATCTCATGTGAGTGATAGAAGATGTCATTGCAAGAGGGAGAGGAAGTTGTTTTGATTAAAGATTATGAGGGCACATGAATAAAAATAAATAAATAAATAAATAAATAAATAAATAAATAAATAAATAAATAAACGATGTGCGCAGGTAAATTTAATAAATACTGCAATATTCTATAAAAAAATAAGAATTGTCAATTTTGATTTCATGGTGAGTTTAAGGTTAGGGATTTTTCAAAATTTTGACGCCATGCATGAGCAATAGTAATAGTAATGCTTGCTTTAGCATGCACCACTAGTGTTGAATCAAAGGACTATGGGGCAAAATTATAGACACAATCCCGTCCGTAAACCGCACGGAATGATATCTAAACACTATGGAGAATGCAATTGTTCCATATTTTGTGCGAGAGATGGACATGTGTACCCAAGAACTCGAAAACATGGAAGAGACAGCATTGATCAACCATGAAAACAATGATCAATGTGTGACATGACTTTCACTGAATTATACACAAACGTGTTAAAATTTGGCATCATTTTTAATTTTGTGGTTGGTTACAATAGCATGGTGGGGAGCAACAGCACCCAAAACACTGGACACGTTCCTCCTTTTTAAACAGCTAGACAGCAAGCAACTCAAGATCTTGAAATGTTTTAGAAAGTATTTTTAGATTAGTCTTTTTAGTGTGCGGGAAATCCTATGCAGATTGAGCCAATGACGTATGAGTGGGTTGATGACCTTGCAAGATGGCAGTCAGAGGATGCAGTAATCAGCATGTTGAGTTCAGCACTCTCTATTTGAACCCAGAGCATGTCATTAAGTATCACCACCCACCTGGCTGCCTCCCCCAGTCCCACATCTCAATGATGGAGTGATGTAAAGATGAAGCCGCCACTGCCTCCTCCTCTTCCTTCTTTTCCTTATCGTTTGTATCATCTTTCTTTTGGGTGCAATCGGCACAGTCCTCTGAGAAATTCAGAAGTTTTAGAAAACATCATGAAAAGCCAACTTCACAAATATATAGTAATCCAATAGGATTCAAGGATAATGTAGCTTTTACCTGGATGAGCAGACTCTTCTCTGTCAAAGACAATTTCTTCATCCTTCACCATTTCATTCCACATCTCGCTCAGTCCTTCAGAAGAGAAGGCTCGCTGTAACACAGAGGAGATATTATTATATCTGGATCATTTTTCCAATTCATTTATTATACTTTAAGGAAAGAAGACTTAACATTAAACTAACAAAACAATTAGTGCTGTCAATCGATTACATTTTTTAATAATTATTTAATAGTTTAATCATTTTTATATTATAATAACTTCAGTTACTCTCCACTATTACACTATAATACTGCTATTGATGTCTCTTGATTATTTTTAAACATTAAATGATAGACATTCAACATTACAGTATAATTGAAAGCTATCAATTTCAACATTAGGCTTTAAAAAAAAAAATTATAAAAATTTAAGTGAACTTAAAACAATCTTCACATAAACCCATTATAATTAATGTAATTATGTAATGTATTACCTGTCTAACAGGTATGAAATATACAGAAATTGAATAAAGTTATCAAACAGTCTGCACTGCATAAATAATTAAATATAGATTAATCCTTATTAAAGCTACAAAATTCTCTGTTACCTTTGTTCTTTGATTAACATTAATGACAGACATCACAGCAACTGTTTTATTAGGCTGCTGTCACTTTAAGATCTGCCGCTGCCGCACATGATGCGGATCTGAGGTACCGTCACACGCATCTCATTTTCTCACAACTCTAAGTTCATTTAAGATGTTATTTAACTCATTTAAGACTGCTCTTATGAGAATACTCGACAAAACGATCAAAATTCAATCAAACATACTCGATCAAAAATTCTTTGATCAATTAGAAAGTTCAAATGAACAGCATTTACTTGAAATAGAAATATTTTGTAAACTTATAAAATGTCTCGTATGCAAAAATGGCAGAGAAGGCAGAGATCTTTTGGTGACCATTAGCAACTATAACATTTCTATTTCCGCCAACTAGTCAGCAGTCACCTTATAATGCTACCAAAGCCTCACTGAGTACTTGAGCAATAATTCTGAAACTCAGAGCCCAGACTCAAGTTTCAAATTGGGGGGGGGGAGAAAAAAAAAAAAATCATGACACCAGACTTCCAACTGTAAAAAGCAGAGAGACCTTATATAGATGCTAATAACAGCACCTTGAGCAATACTCCAGACAAATGTCACAGAGACCCAAACATACAGACACACATAAACACCATTTTGGGGTGTTGATTTCATAAGTCATCGCTGCACTACTACCAAGAATCAGTACTAAATTCATCCAGCGTTTTGAAACTGAATCCGTTGAACAATTATTTACAGCAGATGTATTTTTTTCCCTTCAAAACATGAGGGGATATCTCTGCAAGTTGCAACAAGATATCAATAATCATGTAGCGGTATGGCACATTTGCAAGCATCTTAACTCAGAAAATGTCACATTTTCATAAGCCAAACTGTTTGGTGTGACAACTGGAAAATGTAAAATAGACATATAATCGAAAACCAGAGTCATCACAGAATTGGACTGTGTGGAGAGAAATAAAATTGCTGTATAAAAATCTACTAACATACTTAACACAAACCTAATTTAAAATGGTTAAAGGGATAGTTCACCCAAAAATGAAAATTTCAGACGAATACAATCGGAGTTATATTAAAAAATATCCTGGCTCTTCCAAGCATTATAATGGCAATAAATGACAGCCCAAAATTTGGGTTTTTGTAAGAAACATATCCATATTTAACACATTATAAAGTAAAATATCTAGCTTTCGGCGGACCGCCTTCCGTATTCAACTTACGGAAAAAGCATAACTAGCGCGACGATGACGGACGCTGCGCAAGCATTTTGAACTGCGAGAGGTGTTACACTTTCTTCGTAAGTTGAATACGTAAGGCGGTCCGTCGGAAGCTAGATATTTTACTTTATAACGTGTTAAATATGGATATTTTTCTTTCAAAACCCCATCGATTCACTTCAGAAGGCCTTTATTAACCCCCCAGAGCTGTACGGATTACTTTTATAATTGATGGATACATTTTTTTGGGCTTCCATTCACTGCCATTATAATGCTTGGATTAGCCAGGACATTTTTTAATATAACTCTGATTGTATTCATCTGAAAGAAGAATGTCATATACACCTAGGATGGCTTGAGGGTGAGTATTTTTGGGTGAACTATCCCTTTAAATACCATTTATATGTGTAAAAATATAAATGGAAGTTGTTGTATAATATCAAGGAAATGCAATTACCCTGCCTCCTTGTCTATTGTAGATGCCTTTTTGTTACACATATTTAGCCAATTTATTGAATATAAAGCATTGTGTACACTGTTGTTATTTTTGTTTGTAAGAAAAACCTTATACAGTACTGGCAGAGATGTACAGTAATAGTTATGTACGTGTGTGTGCCTACCCATGAGAAGGAGCAGAAGTGTGTGCATTTATGTGTATGTGCTCAAAGATACAAAGAACTGTGGTTCTACTCCTAGAACCTTGAAAGGCAATCAGCCACCTTGGTTGAGTTTACTTGAGTTCAAGGACATGTACTATGGTAATACCAAATTTACTCTTTAAAGTTCCATGTAGAGTTCGTTTGAAAGGTGGACAGAGACCCATCTTTTCAGCAGTCTTGGTCCGCTTGTTTGGTGCGCACCAGGGTTTGGATGGAAACGTTCACACTTATTCAAATAAACCGCACTAACAGAGCAATCACACCAGGGTTCATTTTAATCAAACCAAACATGCCAAGTGTGAACACATCCTTAATTACCCTCAAATTCAAATTGGTTAAAGGGTTAAAGGTTAAAGGATTGACCATGGCAACAAGATGGTTAATAACTAGGGCTACACAATTAAATTTATATAAAACCAAAATCGTGATATTACTTCATGCAAATATCAAATCACAAAGGCTGTGATTTTTATCAGAAGAATCACAATTAGATTTTTTCATGCAGCCCTATTAATAACATCTCATGTCCAAATTTAGGAAGAACAAAATGATTCAGCTTTTAACACAAACCACTGAAACACATAACCAAACAACAAAAGTTAAGCAAACTTTCAAAACAAAACTGACAAGATAACATTTCTTGTTTCGAGCAATAGTCTCCCAAAATAAATAACTTTTTATATATATTTCTCACAAACAGCTTCTGGCAAGTTCACAATATTCATAAAATCAAGCTGCATGGGAAGTCTCCCTGTAAACACCAACAGGAGGTCAGGAAAAAAATAAGCATAAAGAGACTTCTGTTTGCTTTGAGAGCTCTGACAGCAAGACACATTGACTGAAATGCTGTTACCCCATTGCTGAGGGAACCGTTTTTAAAAACACATACAATACAAGCTTTTCAACAGTTTAAGACCTCAAGCGGTACTTTTAATATGCAACTGACCAGAAGAAATTATCCATCTACTGCCATTCAGCATCAGTACTCACCGAGAGACAAGATACAAAAGATTTTCAGTGTTAACAAACAATTCCTGTTTCTGCTGAGACTTAGTACCCACATTGCTAAATATTGACCAACAGTGCAACCAAGTAGCTTTCGGATAAGGGCTTCAATACATCCCTGCCCCCTTAAAAAACATCAACACTCTATATTTAGCATCAAGGCTGGGTCATCCTAGACAACAATATTTGGACCGATGACAAAATTCATTCATGACAAAATTTACCTGCAAGTCTATCTTCAGCCATTTGTCATGGAAGCGCAGCTGGGCATCAAGGGAAAAAGATGGAGACGGCATCCTTCCCTCGGCTCTCCAGGCTGCAGACGCAGCCTTCCTTAAAGAGACACATTCACGGATCAAACAAGTTAACACTGTGGTGTGAAGCCCTGACAAGGGGAAAAGGAAAAAGGAAAAAAAAAAAGCTATCTATATCTCATTAAAATGACTATCCCACCCCAGCTAATATTGATCATTTGCATATAGATTTTCCCAAAGGCACAGTAGTTCAGTACAGTGTGTAGTTGATGATGCAATCCGGCCTTTTTTAGATAATTGGGAACCATCTTCATAGCCAAATGAATAGTCATAGTCAAAACTATATTCATTCTTCGTTCAGTATAATACTTGGTGTTAAACATTAAAATAGGCTTAGAAATCCCAGCAAGTAATTTTAAAGGGATAGGTCATCCCATATTGAAAATTAGGTCTTTCCAAATCCAGAATTTTTTGAGAATTTTTAAAGGATGTCTTTTCCATGGAATGAATGGTGAATGAAGATATTATGTCTCAAAGTACTCAAAATCCACACTACTCAAGCACTATATTTCAAGTCTTCTTACATATCTTTGTGAAACACACAGAAATTACGTCGAGTCAGAGGTCACCCTTCCGCCGGAACTCGACTCTCTCGTGAATGCATGTACAGCTGTTGCCGGAAGCCCATGATTATGGTTTATAGTTTTAAATATGGATAATTTTCTTGCAAAAACCCATCACATTGCTTCAGAAGATATTTATTAATCCCACTTAACATATGGATAACTTTATTATGTATGGATGCACTTCTTTGAGCTTCAAAAACGCAGACACTATTCAATGCCATTACAAAGCTGGGAAGAGCCAGGATATAACTCTGATTGTGTTCGGATGAAAGATAAGTCATATACACCTAGGATGGCTTGAGATGTAAATTATGAGACAATTTTTGGGTGAACTACTCCTTTAACTATTGATCAAATCATTGAGTCAATGAGTTGAACCCAAGAATCAATTTTTATGACTTTGTATCCCATATTTAGTCACCCTTCATTGTCATTGCACAAAACATTCTTCAAAATGGCTTTGAAATGACATAAGGATCAGCAAACATTGACAAACGTTTAATTTTTGTGTGAACTGTCCCTTTAACTTCAAGCCTAATCAACCTTGAAATGTTGAAATGTGTCTTTAACCTCTTTAATGCATAAAAACGGACAAATGAGCAATAGTTAGCATATAAGCAGTAAAATATGAAAATAACATCATAACAAAATATATTAAATTATGATTGTGGCACTGTGTTAAAGCGTACAGACCTGATCGAACAGGAGAGCATCACTGAAATAATTTATTAAAATAAACTGGGTGTTGGCTTGGTCACATCCGTATTTAATCTCATATGTCAATAACTAGACGTGAGAAAAATAGTGTTGTTGTTGTTGTTTTAATCAACAGATGTTGCTGTAATGCTGCAGGTTGCTATCTATGAACGGTGTGTTGTTGATGGAACTCAGGCTGTCAGCCGCTAGCAGCTACAAGACAGGACGTTCCCAAATACAGCGCTCTGACCTGCCATTCTTGAACACACTACAGCCTATTAATACCGCAAACCAGCTATATTTTCCTATCCTAAAAGTCATAACGGAATCAACACATCTTTTACCTGTTCGGTTGTCTTATTGAATCCTTGCTGCTTCGGTCCTACCACCAGCTTCACTGCACTTTAATGTCGGCCATGTCGTGTGTTGATTGACAGTATCGGTAGCCAAACAAATGTAGAAGAATCTGATGACGTACATCAATCGGAGGGCGGAACGACGCAAGGGCCAATCACAGGCTGGGATAGACACACATGGAGCAAAGCGTTCATTAAAATTGAGAATTTATAAAATTACGTAAATTTCGTTTTACCGCATAAACTATGATATACAAATAACCACTTTTCTTGAACTTACCTATATTTTAAGCTAAAATTTATATTCATGTATAAGGGATAGTGTATATCATATGTAGCTACTTTGACCTGTTACGTTTTTCATAATTTCAATCATTTTTTTATTCCACTAGGTTCCTTTAATTGCTCATGAGGTGTGACAAATTAATTCATGCAGTACAAATATTCAGTATAGTTATCAAAATTTAAAATATAGCATGCCACACCACAGTACTAATTTTCTCTTTTATTTAATTTATTTTAATTGTATTTTTTTTTTTTTTTTGTTAATTAATTTTGCATTATTACAGTGTTAGTAAAGTAAAAATGTGGGACTAATGAAATCCTCTGTATTTAAAATGCCCTTGTTCTGAATATTTATTAATGAAAATTTACATTATTGCTTAAATCAAATACAAACCATGTCTTAAATAAACATAAAGATTAAAAAAACAGAAAAATATTACAATCAAAATTAATAAAATATTTTAAATAAAAATACATTGCACAGCTTAGGGTTTTTTGTTATGCATAGGTTAAGAATTTTAAGATTTCTTCTGCAAATAGCCTACGATTTGCATATCTATAAAATAATTGTCCAAAAACACAACATTATTAACCATAAATTCAATATCACAATTCAGAGAAGAAAAAAAACAACACACTTTATAAACTTAACCAAACATGAAGGTGGCCCTTACTTTAGAAAATTTGCGTGAATAAAATAAATGTTCCAATGTCGGTTTTATGAAAACTCTGTCACCACTTACATTTACCCTCATGACAACCAAAAAGTGACTACTCACTTGTATCGCATCTTTTTTTCCTCATACAATAAAAATGAATGGTGGCTGAGAGATTTATAGTCTTTGGTTTGAACTATGTAAACTTTTTATATTACAACGCCACCTGCTGTTAACAGCTTGAAGCTCTGCGCAGCCACCTCATATTGTACTACTACAGGCATCGTGAAACTCAAATAACGCAAGAAACACAGCACGGGCCTTTTAAATATTACACTGTATACTTATTTGCGTTAAAGGCGCATAAACCAGGGATTTTCAAACCTGTCCTGGAAACCATTTTGTATGTCTCCCTCATCTAACACCTGATTCAACTCATCAGCTCAAAATGTGCAGTGCTGGGGGTGCTTCAAGACAGTTTTAAAAACCCCTGTGTTAGATTACTCTTTAAAAGATATTAGTTTAGTCCTCTGCTTTAACCAGTAGAGGTCGTTAGTTTGGCAAGGAACCCCTGAGAATGAACTTCCGGGATGTAATGTACGCCGATTCATGTTTTTGTGCATTTCTAGGCGAATTACTAAGTCCACAACATAACAAGCCTATGAGGGCTTCACCAACACCAGTCAAAAAGTGATCTAAAGACTTACACTGACCGTTCATAAACTCGCATACATTTATGGACGACACTTCATTCCCAGTCGTTGGTGTTGTGATTGCTGTTGTGTCTAGTTTTATCAATGGGTCCACGTTTGTACTCCAGAAAAAGGGGATACTGCGAGCCCGCAAATCAGGTATTTCACATCAGACCATTATTTCCCTATTTTGTCCCAAAGAAAAGTTACACTTCCTGTCCAGATGTAATATTTAAAGGATGATCTGTGTCACTAAAGGTGGAAGTTACCTGGCTGACTGTGTGTGGTGGTGTGGTACTTTCACAAGTGAGTTATACCTCTATATCTGCAAATAAATCTAAACTAATGTCAATAATGGTAGTTTAAAGTGTGTATTTATGCTTTTTTAAAGTGATTGTGGGACAAATAGGAAATTTTCTGGCATACAATGTTGCCCCGGCAGTTGTGGTCACTCCCCTTGGAGCCCTGGGTGTCCTGTTTGGGTGAATTTCTTTATTATATTAAGAATACAGTGGTCTGAGCAATCTCAAAATAAATATTACAGCAACAACAACATTTAAATCAGCATATCAGAGAACCTATGCTGTGACCTGAAGTGATTTATGTGATTTTGTCTTTTCATCATTAATCAGGGCCGTTCTGGCATCCTGGATCCTTGAGGAACATCTCAATCTCATAGGGAAACTTGGCTGCGCTTTGTGCTGTTGTGGTTCAGTTGTGCTCATCATTCACTCACCCAAGTCTGAAAATGTTACATCAAGAGCAGAACTAGAGGAAAGACTGATGGACCCAGGTATGATAAACATGTCTGGTGGAGCCATAATTCATCTATTTTCAATGGCAGTCTGGTGGTTAAAGGGATAGTTCACACAAAAATTAAAATTCTGTCATCATTTACTCACCTTCATGTAGTTCCAAACCTGTATTACTTTCTTCTGTGGAACTGAAAAGATGTTACGAAGAACGATGATAACCAAACAGTTTCAGTTACCATTGACATCCACAGTGTGGACAAAAAAATACAATGTAAGTCAATAGGAACTGAAACAGCTTTTTTTTTTACCAGCATTATTCAAAATATTGTGTTCTGCAGAAGAAAAAGTCATACAGGTTTGGAACAACATTAGGATGAGTAAATAGTGACAGAATTTTCATTATTGGGTGGACTATCCCTTTAAGAACAAGGACCGATAACGCAAAACTGAAACAAATTGCAAAGTTATGGAAATCATCTATTGTACTTTTGTGCAAATCACTTAACGGCAGATTTTTCCAAGGGGGCTGTTCCTGCAGATAGGTTGCTTTGGTTAAAATCATCTGCAACTCCTTTTTTTCTGGTCTGTTTTATTGTGGTAAAATCGATTAATCGCATATAACATTAAAAGTTTGTGTTTACATAATATATGTGTATGTATATATATATATATATTATTAAATTATTGTATATATGTCTGTGTGTATATATACTGTATATACACACACACATTTATACACATATAATGGCACACAGACATACACACACAGACATATATATGATATACCTGTATATAAATGTAATAATATGTTTATACACACATATATTATGTGTTCATTTGCGATTAATCGATTTGACAGCACTAAAATACATAGATGCTGAATAAAAGATGACATTTAAAGGTCCTTTTGTTTTCTCTGAAATGAGTCCTGCTTCATCATCATTATATTAATTGATGTGTGGAGGAATAAACTTAACTTACTCTCATACATTGTACCATACCATGTTTCTGATCTTTCCATTCATGTTTCAGTGTTCCTGGTGTACATCTCACTGGTGGTCTTATTACTGATTATACTGATCGGTTGGCTGTCTCCAGTTCATGGAAAATCTAACATTATGGTGTACGTGGGCATCTGTTCTCTCCTTGGGACTTTCACTGTGCCCAGCAGCAAAGGCCTGGGACTGGCTGCTCAGGAGGCCTTCAGTGGAACACCTATAAGTGATAGCAGAGCACTTTACCTCTTCCTGGGGTTGCTGGGAATTCTCGTAGTCAGTATTCTGATCCAGTTCACCTTTATCAACAAAGCCTTGGAGAGCTTTAGCTCTAACATGTTTGAGGCAATTTACTATGTGAGTTTCACCTCATGTGTCATCATGGCCTCTGCTATTCTTTTCAGGGAATGGACAGCACTTGGCATTGTGGACTGTTTGGGTATTCTGTGTGGTTTTATCACAGTATCTGTGGGTGTTGCCTTATTACGCATCTCTCAAGAAGCTAAACTTGCTTGGAGCCAAACCAAAGCTAAAGAGGACTAACTCATGAGTACATATTTTTTTTTAATCAATAACTGACAGGGTTGGTTTCACAAACAATGATCGGATATGATGTGTTAATAGAAGTCCTATAACATTTTATAGACTGGATTATATTAATTAAAAAAAAAAAAAATGCATTTTAATATGGAATTTATCCTGATTATTATGCATCAGTTTTAACTCGCTAATAAAAACTTTTTTTAATAAATTATTGATTGATGATTTAATGAATTATAATGTGATTATTTAATTACATTTAAATTCGAATATATAATACATTTAATTGCGTATTGGAAATAAAAATCATTTATATTAACTCTCTGTTTTAATAAATCACAATGTCTCCATTATAAGAAATGGTTCTCTTGGTCTCAATTTTTTAATTTAGATTTGTAAATAAATATTTAATGAGGTAAATATGAAACAAAATATTAATGTTTGTATGAAAACACTGGCAGGATTTCCGTCTGGAATAATTCTATGGTAACAGTTTTGGTCAGTCTACCATCAATAATTTAATGTAATTGTAAGCATGGCAAGATGACGGCCAGCAGGGGCGGTTTTTCTTACCTTTTGTAGACGACAATTGGCTTCCTAGTCGATGTACTTTCCTACTGCATCCTGATCCAGTCCCACCAGAGAACGGAAATCATCTCAATCCCAGAGTAAGTTGTGTGTTATTTTTATGCATTCCAATAGGGACATTTCTAGTTGTCTAGTTTACAGTTTACCCTTTTCTTTAAAGTAACGTTTTATTTTAATCGATTTTATCGTTTGCTCTGTGGTTGCGAATGTTGGCCGGGTGAAAACCAGACCCGAAAGAGTTTGTGTGCTTGTACAATCTATCGATGTTTATATATCTTCATATATGTTAACAACATACGTTACCTATAGTTATACTTACAACGTTACATTGTAAATTAGCTGTAAGAAATACACTGTTTTAGTGTCAAGAGATTCCTGTAGTTTATATCTGGTTTCTGCACCTGTCTCAACGTTTACATATGTGCAACTACTGTACGTCACTAGCTCAACATAAAGCACTCACACACTTTGATATTAGGAGAGGAGGGAACTTTTTAAGATTTAATATATTTATAACAAAAACAAGTTTTCACTTTACATTTGGTTACAATGTTTAAACGCATGAAGGAAGACTTTATAGGGACGTAGTACGTCAAAGACCCATCAAAAGAGTGGTTCTGCGCATGCGCACACGCTTCTTTCCCTGTGCTGCTGGGGGTCCGACTTGCCTCTAATCGGCTCTTTCGAACAATTCATTTCAAAGAACCAGTGCATTCGGTGATTCTTTTACGTCATAACGTTTTGCTGCATCATGTGGCAAATCTAACCCATTTAGATTTGCAAAATGTACATTGCTAAATATTCAATGACATTTCAGTGTTGATAAAACCATACAATACATTGAAAAACATATTTTTCAATACGTTTTATTTGTAACATTCCTCCCCACCCTCAGTTCACTTCAAAGGCTCTTGTGCTGCCTTCATGTGCAGTTACCTCCTATCGGAATTATCGTAAATACTAGTTTCCTAGTTAAGAAAATTGGACATGAACACTCAAGTAATAATTTGAATGCAATGAGCTCGTAATCACGACTTCAGAAGTGTGAATTAGGAAATGTCTGATAGCACGTGAAGGCAGCAAATACTATCAGTTCACTCATCTGCTCTCGGATCATTAAAGAGTCGAAGGAGAGAATTCTCGGTTCAATGAGTCGGTGGCTAGAGAAACGATCGAACCGAATCAGACCAATTGAATGAGTATTTTATTATTAATCTGTTATTGTTCCTTGCCAAATTTCACCTTCA
This sequence comes from Coreius guichenoti, assembly GCA_039654105.1. Lineage (NCBI taxonomy): Eukaryota > Metazoa > Chordata > Actinopteri > Cypriniformes > Gobionidae > Coreius > Coreius guichenoti. The sequence goes on along the minus strand of CM077180.1, from coordinate 29,377,690 downwards.
TTGTAATAAATTCAACAATAATATGCCCCTTTTTATTGTATTTTGAATTTTCAGCCCTGTGAAAAATACATCCAAGTTATTTCATCTTCAAAGAACTTTAAAGCTCTTAAGACGGTAGACGTGTGCTGCCCTTTTAATTTATTTTAAGATAATATTATGTAATATTTGATATTAGTAATGTTAAGTAATATTTTATTTGTATTATATTTTTTATTTTGAAGTATTTATCTTATAATTGGTACATTTAATTCATAGTTATATTAGCAGTTTGATAAATGTGTGGATGAATTCAGGCCAATTTATGGACGAATTTTTCAGACCGAGTTTTGCGAACCGGTTCAACTGATTGTTTGAAAAGATCCGACTCAAAAGGAAGATTCGCTCACGAATCGCACGTCGCTACCGTGTAGGTGGATCTGCATGGGTTCGCGTCAACATCGCGTCTGAATTTCATGGTCGCAAGAAAATGTGAAAGTCAAAACCGTGAAATCTCTGTGACCAGACACAATGTCGAGCTGATCGCTGGAATTGAACCAGGTACTCTGAATGACTTCATAACCTCCGTTAGCCACGCGTGTGTTTTGCTGTGAATTATGAAGCTAATTGGCTAGGCTATCCGGTTGGGTTTGGCTGTATGAATAAGGTAATTGTCATCATGTTGTCATCAAGAAGATCTCGCCTAATGTCGCGACAACCAAAATGCTAACCCTTAAGAGATTGGTGTTTTACACTTGGGTTAAATGGACATGGGATGTTGTACCGCTGTAAAGTTTGCTGGATCAGCTGTATGCTCATGTCTCGCGCCTTAAAGGGATAGTTCACTCAAAAATAAAATTCTGTCATTAAAATTCTGGCCTTATTTGAAACAAAGCTGAAACACTTCTTCCGTGAACACGCATATAGATGCACAATGACAATCTCAGTCACCATTCACTTTCATTGTATGGAAGTGACGGAGGGGAAAAAAGTCACTAGGATGAAACCTATTGATCTATGCTGATAGCATTCCCTTTAAGTCAACATGTGTAATAGGACTTCGAGCCGGCAGTGGATTATACAGTCACTTCCTGTACTGGTGATGTCATGTCATCTTATCACTTATTGTGCATTACACACACTGTTATTCTTCATTCTCCCTCAGAGCTGTTGACATGAATGTAACCTCAGATCTTGTGAGCTGTAATGTGTGTAGTGTTTCTCATAAAAATGGTATGATACAAGGTTTTATCCCTAACTTGGAACACATTGGATCATATTTACATAATTATGATACATTTTTCTTTCTTTATTTCCAGGCTCTGCATTTGGCCAGGATTGTTCCTCTGGACTGAAACTTTGGTGCGTGTATGTCAATGTGACGAGAGGAAACTCTACCGACGACACTATGGGTCAAGACAGAGGAAAGTACGATTTCTATATAGGCCTTGCTTTGGCAATAAGCTCCAGTATATTTATCGGTGGTAGTTTCATTTTAAAGAAGAAAGGACTCCTTCGACTGGCCAGGAAGGGCTCGATGCGGGCAGGTATGTTTCTTTCTGTAAGCTTTTAATTTAATGGTGTCAGAAAAATATACATAGCTTTGCCAGAGAGGTTTAACTGGTATGGGTGGGAACATTTTTGAGATTTTTTTTTTTTTTAATTCAGACACACCTGTTCAGTAGCTATCAGTGTTTAAGCTTAAAGGTGCAGCACATTACAGATCACTTGCCACACACTTTTTACAAATCATTAACTCTGTTTCCATGTTGTTGACTTCACCATACTGAGATATTTAACCCTGTATGGACTTGTCATTTATAATGACAATGAAATGAATGACTTTTATTGTTAAAAAGGAAACTAAACCAATCACTTTTCACTTTTATAGTATATAGTTTTATTTATTCAGTGTTGTATTCTGTAATATGATAGCATTTTTTGGTTGCTAGACAACAAACATTTAGTGGATGTATTTAAATACCTTAAGTTGATTTCAAACTTGTTTTTGCTTAAATAAGGTGTTTAAAAAAACGTATTGTGTTATAGTTGACTTTCAAATTGTTCAAAATGATTTGTCATGGATAAATACCAATGGCCCATCATGGAATACATATTTAGTGCATAGAGTCTACGTTCCATTGCACGGTATAAATAAGTTATTTTGTGTAATGCTTTTTTTATTTGCATGAAGAAATGACACATTATTATAGTGGGTTTTTTTTCTTTCAGTATAAATAACGTTTAAAAATATATGTATTTCATTTAAATAAACCTAAAGTGTGATTACAAAATCAACCGAAAATGCACAAAGAAAATACATTTTAAAGATGTTTGTTACATTTCTGATAATCACACATAAATAGGTCTTCTAAAGTACCCCATTTTTAATATTTTACCCTTTATAGTCAAATTTCATGTATTGTACTGTATGATATTGTTGGGTCAAAGATGTATATAACACTAACATTTATAAAGCTGATTTGTGGATATAGTTGATTTTGTTTTAAACAAAGTACCATTCAAAACTTTTTTTTTTAAAGAAATTAATACTTTTATTCAGCAAGTAAATGATAATCTTTTGAACTTCAAATACTGGAGAAAAAAGCAGCACAACTGTTTTTAACATTGATATTAATAAGAATTATTAAGACTGGAGGAGTAATGATGCTGAAAATTCAGCTTTGCCATCACAGGAATAAACAACATTTTAACACACAGTATATTAAAATAGAAAACAAATAGAATATATTTTTATTTGTTTTATTGTATTTTTTTTTATCAAATAAATGCAGCCTTGAGTATCAGACTTTTTTCAAAAACATGAAAAATCTTACCGAACAGTAGTGTATTTTATAATGTGGAGGGTTAACGGAATACTGACTCTCTGTTTAACATCAGTACAAAGTACAGTGTTGGCAAACTGTGATTTTTAGTTCTGTGCCTTGACAGTTACAGAAATGTCTGAGGGATTATAATGTTTGAACCAAGTAGTCATCAATGAGTTTTTTTTCAATGTTGATATCTAGAAAGTAGGGTGGCCGATATATGATGTTCAATGCAATTTAATTTGAGAAAATATGACACCAAATTTCTGACAGTATATTGAATAATTTTGAAATATTAATCAACTTGTTTACTAGGGCAAGGAGGTCATGCATACTTAAAAGAATGGCTTTGGTGGGCTGGCTTGTTATCAAGTAAGTGAAACAGAGTAAACAACTAATATTCATCTTAAAGACAAACTTGAAGCAGCTGTTCACATACAGCATATATTTATCATGTTTGTGGCTCAGCTGCTTGGAATTAACTATTTTATTTCTGTCTGTTTTGACAGTGGGGGCTGGTGAAGCTGCCAATTTCGCAGCATATGCCTTTGCTCCCGCCACCCTCGTCACTCCTCTCGGGGCTCTCAGTGTGTTAGTCAGGTTTGTCAACCTTTCATGAATTTCTCATGTTGATGACATCCCGTTTATTGTTAATGTGCAAATAAATGTTAATGGTACAGGAGGTGGAAAAAGTATTGTAAAAATGCAGGGTTTTTTGCAGGATGTTACTGTTGCCCTGAAAACTAGAGTGTGATTCTAGAGTGGTTTAGCAGTAATTTTTGTGGTTTCCTTTTTTTTTGTTTTTTTTTTTTGTTTTTGTTTTTGTTTTTTTGTAAACCAAGTACAAGCTTAGTAGCTGCTACATCTCTTAATGCTTAATGTCAAAGGTATTATCTTCTCAAATGGACAAAACAAGCTACAACATGATGTTAACACAGTTTCGTAACCTACTTTATTCACAACAAACTTCTAAAGGGGTCTCAAGTAGACTATAAGACAAAAAAAAAGCATTAAAATAAGCTCAAACAAATGACCAAAATCAAATTTTAATTCATCCCCTTAACAACAGATTTTTTTTCATTTGGAAGAACCAGGGTTCCAAGCTGCTTGGAAAAACCTGGATATATTCGTAATTTTAAACATGAGATTTCTAGACTGGGAAAAGTCTTTTTTTTTTCTAGGAATGCTAAGATCTTAAATTATTTATCGGTACATTTTTATTTTTATTTTTTTTTTGAGTAAAAATGGTTTTAAAAATCATTACATAGTAAATCATGAACAGCTGGACAATTGTTGTGGATAATGGGGAGCATTGGAGTAAAAAAAAGTTGAGAGCAACTGATATAGAAATATACGAAAGACACTTTTTTTTTTTTTTTTTTTTTTTTTTTTTTACGAATTTGTTACAAAAAAAAAAGTCCTATAATTAATAGCCATAATTGGGTTGCACTTTATTTTACAGTATGTGTACTTGCATGCACTTACAGTATACTTGCCTAAGAAAGATACTGGGTAATATAAGGTAACTACAGGGGTTAGGTTTAGGAGTAGGTTCAGGGTTAGTAACTAGTTATTACCCAGATATTGTAATTACTGTAATAAGTACATTGTATGTACATGATGGGGAGCAGGACTGTAAAATAAAGTGCTACCCATAGTTGTAGTATCTACTTTGTTCCAAAGTACAGGTTCTTTGGATATTCCTACTTAGTACTTAAGAATTCTAAAAAATATTTTAGGCATATGTCAGAAATGGGTCATAACTTGCACTTTGGGCTTCAGTTCAGGAATAGTTCACGAAAAATAAAAATTCTGTCATTTACTCATAATGACATGAGGGTGAGTAAATGAAGACAGAATGTTCATTTTTGGGTCAACTACCCTTTAAGATGATTAAGTTTAATGTTTGCCTGTTTTTGCAGTGCGGTATTGTCCTCGTACTTCCTGACAGAGAGATTGAACCTGCACGGAAAGCTTGGCTGTCTGCTCAGTATCCTGGGTTCCACTACCATGGTGATACATGCACCTCAAGAGGAAGAGATCGACAGCCTGAAAGACATGGCCAAAAAACTGGTTGATCCAGGTAAACTGACATATAAAGACAATGACGACCCTCCTGGAATGTGACTCAGCAGTGCTGATAGAAACAGCTCATGGAGGAGCTGAATTCAGCTATTGTAATATTAATATGCATTGCGTGATATAAAGTCAGAATTGTAAGATTTAAAAAGTCGCAATTACCTTTTTTATTTTTAATTCTGTGACGGAAGCAAGCTTCTATAGTCTCTTATGCTCACCAGGGCTATATTTATTTGATCAAAAATACAAAGAGTAATATTGTTAAATACTATTACAATTTAAGATGTCACGCAATTTAATGCATCCTTGCGGAATAAAAGTATTAATTTATTTTTTACTGACCATAAACTTTTGAACGACTGTGTACATACATATTTATATTGTTAAAACAAATGTTTCTCTTCAGGGATTTTTTTGAAAGTGATTTTAAAAAATGCTGTATATTACTAATATTTGTCTTTTCTCCAGGCTTTGTGGTCTTTGCAACAGCTGTCATCATCATAGCTCTCATCTTCATCTTCGTAATGGGCCCACGCCACGGGCAGACCAACATCCTGGTCTACATCACTATCTGCTCTGTGATTGGTGCCCTGTCGGTCTCCTGCGTGAAGGGATTGGGCATCACCATTAAAGAGGCCATCGCTGGGAAGCCAGTGTTGCGAAACCCTTTGGCCTGGCTGCTGCTGCTGAGCCTGATCGCTTGTGTTAGCACACAGATCAACTACCTGAACAAAGCACTGGACATCTTTAACACATCCCTTGTGACGCCCATCTATTACGTGTTCTTCACCACCTCTGTGCTCTCCTGCTCTGCCATATTGTTCAAAGAATGGGAACATATGGGGACCGATGACATCATCGGGACGATGAGTGGTTTCATTACGATTATCGTGGGCATCTTTCTTCTGCACGCCTTTAAGGACGTTAGCATCAGCTTGGCGACACTGGCTGTGTCCATCAGGAAGGACGAGAGGAACGGGCCGGTATTAAACGGCATGGCCGCTCACAACCACTCCAATTATGAGCTGCTACATAATGATGTTACGGAGGACTTTGACGACAGAGAGTCAGGGTTGCCTTTCGACAGCGTCTCTAGAAGAAACGGCACTATGACCGTCTCTTAGGTTCAAGGAGGAACCAATATGCAGCAGTTTGTCTATGAAAATGTTTGGCTGCTCTATGGACTTTTAGCATTTTTCTTTTCAAATGAGATAAAACCTAAGACAATCAACTCTCAAAGCAAAAAAACGAAAAAAGATGGACCAATCGATTGTACTAAGGGTTTTGTTTGCCTCTTTTTGTTTTGTTTTGTTTGTTTCAAACTAGACTACATGGTAAGCGTCATCTCATTCCTCATGTAGCACTGTAAATATACAACTGTACGTTTTTAAGAGACTTTTGTTATATTTTATGTACAGATATCTGTATTTACATGCACTGAGTTCCTTTCTACAAAATCGGTAGTTGCTCTGACTTTGTAATAAAGACATCCAAGTGGAACGATGAAGAGACCATCTCAATTTATCAGTCTAAATCTAATTTAAAGGATAGTTGACTGAAAAATGAAAATCATAAAGCATAAGACTTTATGCTTTATGATTTTCATTTTCAGTCAACTATTCTGAAGGCATCTTTCTCACAAGCAGCCAGTGTTATTTGCAAAAGTATTTATTTTTTGATGATAAATCCTTTAAATTGTTAATATTTCATGACGTTATATTCATAAATTAGGCTATACTGTGACTAAAATGGCATCTAATTTTAGTGAACGAATTCAAACCAAGTATTAAAACATTCCACACATATTTATTTAAATATGGCACATTTTACAAAACAAGTAAAACAGTCCTTTTGAAAATCTGAGCCCCTGAAACATTACAATGAGTACACTATTAATATATTTTTTTTAATTCATGCATTAGATCTGTATCTCTATGGAAGCCCGTTTCCGCCACTAAATAAAAAAAAAAAAGAGTAATTGCGACTTTTTTTCTCACAAATGCGAGTTATAAAGTCACAATTCTGACTTTTTTTCTGTCAGAATTCTGACTTTATATCACGCAATTGCGAGTTTTTTTCTGTCATCCTTTGACTAGCTTCATTATATGATAGCGCTCTTATTCATGCAAATGCTTTTAAACCATTCACGCGCGACAAGACACAACTCAGTGTGTGTTTGTCTCACACAGGAGATTCACAGACAGCGCGCCAGGTCTGTGAATCTCAAACACACACACGACTCGCGTCCACAAAGCCGCTTCAGACAGCGCTTGAACGAACAAAAACACAATTGTGCCAAAATTCCCGTTTTGTCGAGTATCCTCAAATATAGTCTCAAATGAGTAATAAAGTCTTAAATGAACTTAAAGAATTCTGAGAAAAATGGGATGCGTGTCAGGTCTTAAAGTAACAGCAGCCTAATAAACCCACTGCTGTGATGTCGGTCATTAATGTTAATCAAAGAAAAAGAGAAAATCACTCACTGCTCTTGACTGAATAGCTTAGCTTTAAAAATGATTAATCTATATTCAATTCGTAATTTAGCAAAGGCTGTAAAGTGTTTGATGATTCAATTTCTGTCTATTTCCTACCTGTTAGGCCTACCTAAAAATCTTAAAGCGCCGTTCACAAGGTTACATGGAATGAAAATAACTTTTTTGTGCCTTTTGGAAGGGCAAGTAAAAATCTGAACCGGTCTGACTGGGCCAGTAGAAAAAACCCTTAGCGTTGAGCCCTGATATATTACAGGCACAGCTAAATGTGACATTTATTAAAATGGGTTTATGTGAAGAATGTTTTAATTCACTTAAATGTTAAAATTGATAGCTTTCAATTATACTGTAATGTTGAACGGCTATTATTAATGGCTAAAATTAAGGAAAAAAATCCATTTCATAGAGACAGTAGCAGTATTGGTATTGGTCTGAATCTGGCCTTCATTCATAAAAAGATGCCATTAAACAAATATTTAAAATATACTGTCTTTGTTGTTTCTACATTAATTTGGAGATTAAATGTTAAATTATAACAATATATTAAAAACTGAAATTTTTAAATGTCTGAAATGTTAATATCTTGCAGTGTTATTTTTTTCTCATTTTTTTGTCAGTAATTTTGTTGAAAAGATTAACACTGCACACAGCTACCTTCAGGTTATGAATCACATTAACCCGATCAACTCTTCTTGTGGAGACCCAGTCCAACCTATTTATTTAATTTCACAACACACATTCTAAAGATTTTGATGAGCTGGTTCAGGTGTTTGATTAGGGTTAAAGGCCTCTAGCAGATACTTTTATATAGTGCTTTTTTCTTTTTCTTTTTTGGAGCCCTCAGAGTGAGTAAACAATGACAATTTGTATTTTATGTGAACTATTCCTTAAACCCATTGACTTTTGTTTTGTAAAGAAAGAGCCAGAGAAACCAAGTTTGATACATATTTATTGAATTAAAATCTGATTACATCATTCAAATACTAAAAGGCACGTTTACTGAGAGTAAAAACTTGGTTATGCTTAAATGTTTTATTCAGGATAATAGAAGAAAAAAATCTTGCATGCAATCATTCAACACCACCATATAGAAAATATACCACGGGTCTCTCACCACAGCAAAAGCTTAAATAATCAGTTGATAAAACCCACTTGGCCATTTCCAACCCTTTTCCACTTCTTTCCCCAAGTATAAAACATGAAAATGAGTAGTGCTGTGCTATCATTAACATATAAAAGATAAGTCATTTATCTATAATAAGGCACGAGTGTGTGTACAAAAAAATCAACCTGAAATACACTAAGTAAAACTGTTTGTCTACATCATCTTAAAACATATATTAGCCTAATTTACCAAAGCCTGAGACGTGTGCAAAACCAATAATGGTACAATTGATTGGTGCATACCAAATCTCTCAACTAATCGCAAGGCAACTTACTGGCTCTGTGAACACTACAAGCTGGCATAAGAAAGGCTTCTTTAAGTAGAATGTGACAGTGAAACTGGTCCTAAACTTGAGGATAAACTTGTCGCTAATATGTTCCCCTATACCATCTTTTCCACTTCTAATTGGTGCAAATGTACGGCAATCTCAGTTACTGGCCAGTGACTGATGGATCGGAGGCTGAAAGCAACGGACATGTTCTACTGGCATGTTCTCTCCATCCCCAGACTTCAGGTACTTGTTCAAAATGGCAAAGATTTCATCATTCAAAATCTGGAACTTGCGAATTCGTTCACCCATTTTCTTTAGAGGCTAAAGTAGGAGGGAAACAAATGGATTAGTTGGTGTCTTGATTACAGAAGTTACATGGAAAACACACTGAACTCGCTTAGAAAAACTCACCACACTCTTGATGATCTCATCTTTGCCATCATGTTTCTGCACCTTCAGGAGATGGTAGCTGAAGTCCAGGATATCGAAGCGTCTGTGCTGACCGAGTAATGTGATTATCATGCAACCGGCCCAGTTCAGACCATCTCCAAAACATTGCCTAGAAGAGGTTAAAAATGCTTTAAAAAGCTCAAAATCTTAATTCCATTGTAAACAGCCGTTCTACATGACGAGAAAAACAGGTGATCAGTTTTCACTCACTCAACGGTGAACTCGTGAGCTCCCACCGGGATGCAGTACACAAACTGCATGGCGCTCCACAACCTGTGAAACTCCACGCACTCGTCCACGTGCATCACGCCATTGCTGGGCAACGGTCCGCGCCAGATCGGGTCGTCCAGATAACCACGGATGCGAGTCAGAATGACCTCGAACATGGAGAGACCGCAGCACAGTCGCTCTTTAGTCAGCAGGTCACCCTCACGGGCAATGGCAATTTGCTGATGAGAGATTGTACAGGGTATTGATTAAAATCGGACCAGCATGGCTCACTTAAGGCCGCATCAAGACACTGCAGACTTTACTACTAATAAAAAAAAAGTTAAATATAGCTGCAAACCACAAATATTTAAGATTATTTATACATTTTGACCAGTAGGTGGCAGTGTCACATCATGTAAGTGGTATTGTGACAATTCTGACAATGACTGCTTTATGTTAAAATACATGCCAATGATACTGCCTCGCTTCCTGTTTGGTGTGTCTTTGACAGGAACTATTAAGGGGTCAAACACCAAAAATTAATTGGTAATCATCTTGTACTTAAAGTAATTCTTCTGTTTATTTCACTTGCTTTAACAACTTCCTAAACATTCAATATAACTATGGAAGCAGATTTTTGCCACATAAGGAAAATAATTATGCTTTGGTAAATCAATTATGACATAAGTTATAACTTGATGTGATCTGACATGAAGACCAAGCATGGTAACTAGGGGTGTAACGATACCCTCATGTCATGATTCGATAGATATCACGATACTGAACTCACAATACGATATTATTGCGATAATCCAAGACATATGGTAAAAGGTTAACAATTTTTTTTTTTACTGTTGATTAAACTGTAGAATTATTTTAGACGAATATTGCACTCTGTCACTGACTAGATATATTTAAAATAATGTAGGCCACTTTTTACACTCTTTACATAAGACATTTGGCATCATCAGGACCCACAAATATTCCTCCATTGCATTATTATACATTATATTCAACATTATATATAGTATTTTAATGTAGTACTGACACTAAAACTCTGTAAACTTGAATTTTTTACACAATTCAGATTGTCACTATCCACGATATATATTGTTGCATTTTTATATTGCGATATATTGTGACACCCTTAATGGTAACCCATACTTGGAATTTGTCCTCTGCATTTAACCCATCCAAGTTAGTGCACACACATTAGGAGTAGTGAGTAGTGAACACACACAGCAGTGGGCAGGCATTTTTGCTGTGGGGGTTAGGTGCCTTGCTCAAGAATCGAACTAGCAACCTTTGGGTTACTGAGTCTGAATATCGATTTGTAGTATAAATAGTGCAAGTAGTGTGTTCACAGAAAATTCCAAAAAGAAAAAATGCACTTTAACTACCCGGATGGTGCACTAAATTAACGGAAAAAACGAAGTGCGGAATGTTGGACACTTCATGCACTCAATTGTCGCAGCTTTAATTATGTAGCGGAGGGGGAGGGGCTATCAGACTCCAATGTCGAATGCCAAAATAACCACGGTTGAGTACACAGTGCATAAGTACAGTGTATAAGTGCATAGTCTATAGTGCGTCATTTGGGGTGACGCACTATAGACTAAGTCAATTAAGACAAGTAAAAATTTTGAAAAAAAAGTCAATGACAAAGTCGAAATTGTCAATTATGACTGTCAATTTCAACTGTTTTATCTCAAAAAGGATGTTTTTATGCTCAAAAAGCATGTTTTTTTCCCCTTAAGTGGTAGAAATTGGTTTTGGACTATGAAAAGGCTTTCGGTACAACAGCAGCATAAAAAGAAATGACCAATGTCCTTATAGAAAGACCAATTAATGTAACGAAAAGTGACTGATAATAGCGCTGTTAGCAGAATAAAGTACTACTAATTTCCTCAAGTAAACTTTAGCCAGAAATCACCATTTTTATTTGAAAATAATCAATTTGCCCATTACCACTGACACAACTCATCAATAAAAAATGAATCTGGAAGGCTCTGGGATGAGATCAAAGCAGCAGTTAAGTGTGAAATTGGAGATGCTAATGACAATAAGTCAATGTGTGTGCTAGAGGCGGTAAAGCAGCAGAGCACGACTAAAGCGGCTGTCGGAGAAGTGATGTTTCACCCACCTGAGGGGTTCCCAGACGCTCAATTAGAGGCACCAAATGCAGTGCTGTGTATTTGGCCTCCAAACGCTTCATCTTTGCATCCAGACGCTCGCCTTCTGCTCAAGTGTGGGATGTAGAGAGATTATTGGATATGTTTGAGGAACTGCTCACTTAAAGCATGCTAAAAATACTGAATATCCTCAAGAAACATACATAAACACGAGCTTACCTTTAACGTGAACTCTTGGCAAGATGTTCTGGAAGGGTGCTGCATGCAACAAATCACACACCTCCTCTTGAGACTGCATGAAAGGAGAAGAACTCATTTCAGAAACGATGGTTTCAAAGCCTGAGTTCAACTCAAATAAGAAGTCTGAGACAAGTGCTGCTTTGACACGTACATGCATAATCACAGAGTTTTGGTGCATTAATTTAGCTCTCAAGATGACCAGGATGAATTCTGGTCATATTGGTGAAGCACTGAAACCATTAATCACTGGCTCAATGTTCATGGGTCTTAATGCAATAGATATCATAAACTAACAATTTTTACAACATTTATTAATCTTGATTAATGTTTTTTCTTAAATTCTAGTAGCCTACTGTTCATTATACATGAACTAATGGTAATATTGGCGATTTATACAACTAAAAATGTAGGTTTGTTGAAATTAACTGAGAAAAAAAAATTAACCAGAAACATTAATACATGCTGTAAAAGTATTGTTCATTAACATTTCCTGTTAGCTATTGTAATGTTAATGTATAGAACATGTTTTTTTATGCTCTATACATTGTTTTTATGGTATGCATCTCTAAAAATAAACAACAGCTACTTTAAAGCAATCATAAGTGAGCATGCTAAAAGAGTAACCATTAGTAAATGAGTGATACAAGCAAGAGAGATTAATATTTTATATAAATAATATTATGCATTTAGACAAATATTCTTCTATTTAGCGGTTCAAAAAATGCTGAATACCCTCACAAAAAAAAGCATGTCCGATGAAGCCGTTTAGACATCCTTGGCACAGATTTCTATGGTAACCAAGTGCGGTTCCAGTAGATGGAGCCATGCAGTCATATACACCACTGACAGGAGCTATTACGGATGAGGCTGTTGACATTTAAATTAAAATGCAGAGAATTACAGCCGGCAGAACTGATTGCACTGACCTTGCCATCAGGCAGAGCAGGTACACAGAGAGGCATAGAGATTTTTCTCTAGCAAGTCTATATTTTAACAGACAGCCCTTTATTGTTGACACTATATAATTTGAAGTTTAATGGTGGTGGAAGACAGAATCTCTCTGGGTAACTTTCATAATTTTGACTAATGGTTGACAATTAAACAGCAGCTTATCACATCTGAGAAGAATCTCTTCTCTTCGTGTCTGGATGAACGGCAGATATTCTCAACCATGCTGCAGTGATGTTTCAGCCATTATGCAGTGAAAACCCAACCAACTTCTTAGCAGATCTAAAATGTTGTTGTTTTTTTGATTGGATGCTTTCAGATTTCAGATAAGCTTGAATAATGATCATCATTCATTTTGACAATGAAATGTAGAATCGAAAGGGCACACAGACAAAACATGTTATACTGCACTTAAAAGCCAATGAAGTCTTGTATAATTATTATATACAGTTTTGGATCTCACATTATTGAAATATATCTAGGTGTTAAATTGGGACTTAAGAGGTGGGGGAACTCATATATATTACGACTAAAATATCACAATGTAGCACCTAAATATACAATTTTTCTCATAAATTAATTTTAACCTAAAGTTGGAGATTTCAACTACCCCAATAAAAAGAAAATTCGTGGCTGAAGTCTAGCTGATGTCAGTCTTGGTCGAATGTTATTTATGCTGATATCGGACATTTCCTACTTCCCACTTCTGAAGTCCTGATTACGAGCTAAATCACATTCAAGTGCTATATTGTCGGAAAGAACAGGAATCATGGAGGACACTAGGTTTCTTCTTGCCTATTTATTGGGAAAATCGTATTAAAGCCAAAATGATATTTAGCGTCCCATTCATAGACAACCATATAAACATTCACTGTGCTATCTAGATTGTCAGCTTGCTGACGATTCTGGAAATTCGGTCAAATACAGGCTATTTATAAAACATACAATAAGCTTCAAATGATTATTCATATTTGTAAATATGCACTACTTTAACGATTAGAAAAGGCGATGTAGCTTTTGTGGAAAAAACTAATAAAGAATACTAGTCACAGCAGCAATCTTTCTCCCCTCTGCCATGCCCGCCCAAATCGGGAACTTGGGTATTCAAATTTTACCAGAGCTTCCCAGTGGTAAATATGACTTGAGAGGGCGTTCATGTCCAATTTTCAATGAGGAAACTCGTATTTACGATAATTCCGATAGCACGTGAAGGCAACATTACTTTGTACTTTGGATTTATTTGTCCCCTAAAGGGGATAAACTCATTAACAAATTACAAATCAACCCAAACAACCCAAATTCAAAGTTTGCAAGCAGTCAAATGGCCTGTCTTTGGGGACACAAACATTTAATTTCTAGAACATTTTAGATATATAAAAAAAGTGTCAAAAGTATGTGATAATCATTCACCACATTTGATTAAAGTGAATTGTTACCATTCAGACTCTAAAAAGAACAGAAAATAAGCAGCAACGCCGATGCTTATTTGTCAAACGGTGTATATGCGATGTGACAGCATAACAATAACATTGGTTGTGCTTTTAACACTAGAACCGCCAGGGGTCGTTGTATACCTAAAACCACCAGCGGGTAAAATTTACCCATGCACATGACTACCATTTTGATATGGCTAAAAAAACCTTCTTATGTCACTGTGTTATGCCACTGTCTTCACAAAGTAATGTCTAGAGTCATGAAATGATTATTTTTAGTCAACTATATTTTCGTCCTGTTGTTTTTTATGTTCAAGGCTATTTTAAGCAGGCTACACTAATCACTGAATATAGGCTAAACCAGCCTGCAATGACAATGAAAATTTGAAGGAAATAAATACATATTTGGGTGGTGTAATATTTATCCATTGTGACTAAAAGTGATTACCGCTATCACTGCCTAGTAACATAGAACGTTAAAACATAAGCGGCGCAAAAATGAAGCATTATATAGGTAAATTTGACCCACTGGCACTTATAGGTATAAATGCACTTTTTAATCTGGTTTTAACTAAACAATTTTTAACAACAGGGGATTGTAAATAACAAAATTTTAGTAAAAGTCAATGACTGGGAGACTTGAAATCTGTACATTTGAAAAACAGCCATAGGTAAATTTTACCCCGTGGCGGCTCTAGTGTTAAAGTGACAATGAAACAACAGCTCTATACAAAAAAACCTAGCATGCTCATGCAGGCAGTGTGATCTATAACCTGTTAATAATAGACATTTAATCAAATGTGCGCTGCTTTCATGTACAGTATGAAATAAACCGTACTCTGTAAGATCATTACCTTATACCGAGCATTGTTATAGGGGTTGGTTGTTCAAAAGAAAAAAAGGTGAAGCTGATCTGGCTTCTTAAAAGGGTTGAAAACTGACATGGAGAAATTGACAGTGCTGCCACATGCAACACAACTGCAGATGTGTTCCCATGACAACAGTGTGTCAAAGTCAGACATCGTAAACACTGAGCAGGTGGCAGACTAAATGGAAGTGACCTGTGCAGTGTATATATTCCTTTTTCCTGTCATGGGTTCATGAATAATTCCTAAAAACGAAGAGATTCATTCATGATTGAAGACTTTAGTGAAGCTGTGTGTCTCATGTCACTACAGAATATAAAAGAAGCCAAATCTCAAAAGAAGATTAATTAGTGAAGCTCTCTACCCACACCACACTCTTTACTGTAAGAAAAGTATGTCAAAACCACATTATCAATCTACTGAAAAAGATCTGTTGTGATGGCATGTGTTAACTGACCCTTTGGAATTGGAATTTCTTCTTTAAAGAAAAGATGATGGCAAAGTAACATTTTCAAGGCAGGGTTTAGTGATGTGGTGAGGACGACTTTCTGTAGTATGGTGTGAGTGGTCAGAGATGATGTTGTGATAGCAGAGTTGTATCATACCAAGCTCTGTTCACTCAGAAGGCAGAAGAGCACCGCATTTCCAACTTCCCTCAGGTTCTGGAAGCACACGGTCTTCAGCTCAGCATACTCCACAATGTCTTTCAACTGGTGGTGAAAGAACTCTAGAATTCCTGCATCCGGGAGACAAAATCATGCATTACAGTAATGGCAGCTTCATTTTGTTTTAGGAAATGTTGAAGTATCTTTTATAATTTAACACAACTAACGCAAATAAATTACTGAAGCATGTGAAATTGCGAATTGCCACATTCCGTTCCTTCCGTTTAAAGTGGTGCATTTATAGCCCTCCTTAATGTCCAAATCAGTCTCAGTTAACTTTAGACCCGATATAGTCCGGCTATGAGTAACCCACTTCTAGCAAAAATAACCTTGAATTTGGTTACATGTCGTTTTTGCCAAAATAATTTGCAAGATGCATGATATTCCATCATGTAAGCAAAGTCGACAGTGATTACAAGGTGTTTGGTTTCATTTTTTTGGTTAGACGTTAGACGTCATTTTTCACTGACAGCCCAAATGTTTTAGCCTAGACGTCAGGGCTGTGTTTGGACGGCTATTAGATGTCTTTTAAACACAAAATTGCTTGCTGGGGAATGTCGTAAAATGCAGTCCACTGTGGGAGGTGCTTGATATTAGAGTTATAAAGCTGTACATTAACTTGTGAAAGAGTACTCGCGCTGTTCCTCAGGTGGCTTTCTGTATGCACGCTCTGAGACGGAGCAAAACATGGACAAGCAAAGTTTAGGCTACCTACTTTACGCATGGGATATGTGCCTAAATGGTCAAATATACACAAAAATATGGCAAGTATTCTCATAATTACAGTCAGTTACGCCTTAAAGGGATAGTTAACCCAAAAATGAAAATTAGCCCATGATTTACTCACCCTCAAGCCATCCTAGGT
The DNA here is from genome assembly GCA_039654105.1 of Coreius guichenoti. Classification (NCBI taxonomy): domain Eukaryota; kingdom Metazoa; phylum Chordata; class Actinopteri; order Cypriniformes; family Gobionidae; genus Coreius; species Coreius guichenoti. The sequence continues at coordinate 29,361,070 of CM077180.1, read as the reverse complement.
ATATATGACATTCTTCTTTCAGATGAATACAATCAGAGTTATATTAAAAAATGTCCTGGCTAATCGAAGCTTTATAATGGCAGTGAATGGCTGTTTCTGTTTTGAAGTCCATAAGAGTGCATCTATCATAAAAGATATCCACACGGCTCCGGGGGGATAATAAAGGCCTTCTGAAGCGAAGCAAAGCGTTTGTGTAAGAAAAATATCCATATTTAAAACTTTGCAAACTGTAATCTCTAACTTCCGCTAACTGTGTTCACGAGAGACTGGCGTTCCAGTGTATTAAATATGGGTATTTTTCTTACAGAAACAGAAACAGCTATTCACTGCCATTATAATGCTTGGAAGAGCCAGGACATTTTTTAATATAACTCTGATTGTATTCGTCTGAAAGAAGACATATACACCTAGGATGACTTGAGGGCGAGTAAATCATGGGCTAATTTTCATTTTTGGGTTAACTATCCCTTTAAGCGAACAAACAACTGGGAAAGAAATCGAATGCGTGTCAGTATATTAGATCCGTGCATTTGCTCTTAAAGTGACAGCAGCCTAATATTGCTGTCTGTGTCATTAATGTTAATGAAAAAGAAAATCACCTAATGTTCTTGACTGAATAACTTTAGAATCAGTGTAGGCCTATATTAATTCATAGTGCAGTGTTGTACAGTTTTGTTGACTAAAAAAATAAAGCTGAATAAGCTGTGCTGTGTCTTAATTTTGGAACTTTCAAAGGAAATGACTGAAATGATCCAATCTGATTTAATTTGTTGTATATAGCAAATGATGACAAAAATATGTGTATATATATGCCAAAATAAGTGTTAATGCATGCGATACATTTTTTCAGTTTAACGCATTAAAAATATTTAACGCAGTTAACGTAGCATCCATTTTTTCTGTCATCCTTGGGCTAGTGTACAATATATGATCACACTCTTATTCATGCAAATGCTTTTTTAACCATTCAAGCACAACAAGACAAAAGAGAATGTGCCACAGACAGCGTGCCAGAATCGAGTTCTCTTTTGCACAGAATTATGCCAAAATGCCCGTTTTGTCGAGTATTCTCATAAGAGCAGTTTTACATGAGTTAAATAACATCTTAAATGAACTTAAGGAGGATTTGTGAGAAAATCAGATCCGCGTCATGTTCGGCAGCGGCAGATCTTAAAATCACAACAGTTGCTGTGATGTCTGTCATTAATGTTAATCAAAGAACAAAGGTAACAGAGAATTTTGTAGCTTTAATAAGGATTCATCTATATTTAATTTATATTTATGCAGTGCAGACTGTTTGATAACTTTATTCAATTTCTGTATATTTCCTGTATTTAAGGCCACAGGTAAATATGACATTATACGAATTCAATTAAATATGAATTCAACACTGATTTCTGCATCAACCTTTTGTGGTTTCATCCCCATACATATATTCAATCTTCAACATTTATGAAAGAATCTATAGTGACTGTTTTTAAGCTGACTTTCTTTTGTTATTCCAGTTACTGCCAAGAATCCAATAATAAGTATTAATCTTACAAGCAGAAGCTTTTAACTACATATACAGACCCTTTGCCATTTTCTACCCTCTGCTTTTTTTCTCTCTCTCTCTACACCACCCACATCATTTCATTCTTCCTTTCATTTTTTTTTTCTTCTCCAGGCTGTCTGAAACCCACATAATCAGACAAAGTCATGATTTCGGCATGGAGTGCACCCTCTCAGTATGGTCACCCGGAATGTAATAACAAACAAAGAGAGAGGGAAAGACGGCGAGAGGCAATTACAAAACCATTTCAAGTCAAGAGGGGTCTGATTAAGTCTTATAAAACGCCCATCATCGACTGTGTAAGCTCTGCTAAAAGCACCAATGTGTGAATGACACAGCAGACTGCCAATCTTCCCAGCAGCACAGCTGGACTTACTAAAGCTTAATAATTTAGTGCTTATCTTCTACTTGGTAATATTTACATAGGGTCAAATTTCCTCTCTTGGGTCAGAAAATAAAAGGCTTGTTTAGGAGTGTCAAAGGAGTGTGATTTTCACCTGGTGAGCCGTACTCGTGGCGAGGCAGACGGCATATCTTGGGCATCACTTCCATCAGGGTCTTCACATACTGCAGGATGGTGCCCTGAAGCTGCACCGGAAAGAACAAGACGTCGAGGTTATTTCAGGAAAAATGTTTGCTAATACCGAAACATCCTAAAAAACGTTTGCTCCAACAATGATCTGACTCAATTAAGATTCTTTATAAATGATGCACCATGAAATCAGACATTTGGTATATACCCTATCATTGAATGCATTCCTGGGAATCAAACCCATGACCTTGCTTGTTGCTAGCACCACACAATTTTCTTTTAGAGCTTTCTTTTTTTCTTTTTAGAGCTTTTAGAGAAATGAACTCTGTTTGCATCATTGAATCATTTTTCTGTTATCACTGTAAAGCTGCTTTGAAGCAATCTGTATTGTATAAAGCGCTTTATAAATAAAGGTGACTCGACTTGACTTGACATGTTCTACAGTTTGAAACCACGAAAATTAAGGCATCACTTGAGAGGCTCTAGTAGGAACGTGGTCGGACATAAATACAAAATACAACATGCATTTCCTCTCACACATTTGAGAGCCACTGATTAAAAAATAGATTATGCCTAGGGTCTTGCAAAAGCCCCCAGATCGCCATACACAAACTTCAATTTGCATGCTCCTGCACGTACCAGGCTTTTGACGACCTTTAACAGCTCTTCCATCACCACAGCAATTCCCTGGTATCCCAGAAGTCTGCAAATAGCCTTAATATGCGGAGGTCCCAGGAAGTTCCGGTAGAGGCTGTATATGCTACTGTATGCCAAATTCAAGGCCTGAATCATCATGATAAAGAAAAGAGAGCATGTTATGGAATGGAAAGCTGAATAGATAATGTTGAGGCATAGTTTGATTTGTTAGTTACTACTCTTTGTATGTCTATATGTAATGAAAGTAATAGCAAACCAGTAACTGTTGCAAAATTAATTAAATAATAACGTCTCCTCTAGTTCATTATAGGGAAAACAATCTGGTTACTGTAAGTCATACCCAACAATACAGCTCAGCACCAACTGTGTTTATTACCCAAGTGCTGCCAAACTAACAAAAGGTATGTGTATATATATTTCAATCATGACATCTTTTGAAATAGTTTTAACATGTTAATAAATATGGCAATGTTCTACTGCTGTTGATTATTACTGCTGCTTCAGAACAAGTATGGACTTGCTACTGCCAACAGATACACATACATGCTGCTGCGATCATGTCAGATATGCTGCTGCTGCATGAATAGACGTATATAAATCTCATAGCAGATCTAGGCAGGTGGAACTGGGGGAGGTGGAGGATTTCGGAGTAAATCTGACAGTGCACTGCAGGACTAGCATACAGCAAACACTGAATGAAACTATTTGAATGATAAGCAAGCAATCTCACTGGCTGCAGAATCGCTTGCTTATCATTCAAATAGTTTCACTCAGTGTTTGCTGTATGCTAGTCCTGCAGTGCGCTGTCAGATTTACTCCGAAATCCTCCACCTCCCCCAGTTCCACCTGCTTAGATCTGCTACGGGATTTATATATGTCTATTCATGCAGCAGCAGCATAACTGACATGATAGGCCAATCTTGCGCCATGTGGTAATGACATGATTGCTTGCAGACTGCATGTAAAGAACCTATCAGCATGCGCCCTCTAGAGTTTCATGACTCAGACACAATTCACAAACACTAATAGCACCTCATTTCATTCAAAATTAACCATGGCTATCAAGGACTAGAAGGACTAAACTAAACATACTTTACAATGTGATAATGATTTTCTTTTAAGCTTCCTTTGTTTATTGGTGTCACACAGGGCCGGTTCTAGGCATGGGCAGGGTTGGGCTGAACCCACCGAAACGTCTGCCTTGTGCACCCAATCAGAATTTAGGAACAGATAGTGTTAATCTGTTTTTACGATTTGTGCATTGATTAAAAACAATCTGAGGTGGGCTCGTTCTGTGTTGAAAGGTTTGATGAAGGGCTGTAAAATGACCCCAGTCAATTACAAAAATAACACCAGAAATTTGCAGTATTTTTTCCTTTATTATCAGACTGTAGCAGAAAAGCAGAGGCTGACAATCACATGAGTGAAAACGGGCAGAAATATTTGCATGCTATTAAGGTAATTACGAGTTGTATTCGTGAATATGTAGGCTATCTTGTAAATATTAATATACAGCTCTGATTTGATTTGATTTGATTTATGCCAAGTTGTAATTAGCTAAAAAACCTCGCTCATAAGAACGCGCATTGCTTGGACAGAGCTAGAACAATGTAAGTATTTAAAATGCATAAGTGTTTAAAATGCATATGCATAGTTCAGTTGAAACCTTGCCCTCTTTGGCTTGCTGTTAAACTGTCTGCTTAAATAACAGCACTGAAATAAGAATGCGCTGTTTGGCTTTTAATCAATTTAGGGCCATTCACACAGGGCGCGTTTTTGTGATTAAAAACGTGAGACGCAGGTCAGTGCAGATCTAGAGACGCGTTTTTTAAAAGTTATTTTAACTTGACTGCCACGTTTTAGAAAGCGTGTCATGCACGATACTCTGCAAAAGTATGGAAGCGAGATACGAGCGCAACAGTCTAACACGTCTAGGGTGATGTTTACATTAAAAACGATAGAAAAGTAGCGCAATTGAATTAAAAAAAACATTCTGTGTAGCATTTAATTGCCCCTTTCCACGCAATTCAAGTTACATTTATTGCTATAGTTTAAGATTTCATTGTGTTTTCTTTCCAAATTATCACTGGACAGTAGAATAGTGAAAATGTTTGTGAAAATAAGATAGTCATGTAGAGGTGTGTTACAAAATGTTATAAAATAAATATAGTTAATAATATAATAATAAGGATCTATCTATCTATCTATCTATCTATCTATCTATCTATCCATCCATCTGTCCATCTATCCATCCATCCATCCATCCTAAAAAAAATGAAGCCCATCCAGGATATCTGCCAGCCCACCCTTCTATAAGTGCCTAGAACCGGGCCTGGTGTCACGTTACTAAACCAAATTAAAATAAATTGTTTTTAAACATTGGCAAACAATTCGAGTAGTAACGAAACTAGAAAGAAACAAGTTTCCTATTGTTTCCTTTTTTGTTGACCGTTTAAAGATTAATCATAAATGCATGAGAATACATGTCCGTAGGTGTTGTGGCAGTGAGTCAGGGGAGACAGGTCACCAGTCTGAGGGAGTAATTGAGAGCACAGTGGGGGAGGAAAAATGCCATGTGTTCCTCCAATGATTGAGGGAGAAAAGATGCGTAAGAGACAGAGGACAAGCAAGAGAGTTCAAGCTCTCCCAGCTGTAATTCTGTTTAAAATGCACTCTACGCAAAACATTGATGTGTCGTCTCCCCCCTCCCCACCGCTCTCTCTCTCTCTCTGCTTTATGTGCCGTCTGCTGTTCTAATCAGATAGAAGAGCTTTTCTGTGCAGCGGTGTGAATGTGGAGCTCTTTCTGAAGCAGACTTGAGCCATGCCAAACAGAAAGCTACAGGTCACACACTCTCACGCTTCAGGGGGATTCTGTCTGCAACAGTGACACAATCTGTCTATGAAGTGACTCTTCTCATCTCATACGGTAAGATTTTTGCTTCTTTACCTCTCAATTTCAGTTTTCCCAGACATACCTGTCTCTCTGTTAGATTACCCAAAACATTTTTTTTAAATAGGTGTGGATTACCTGTAAAGAATTGTGAAAGACCAATTTAGGTAAGTACTGTCTGAAAATACTACTAAAGATAAATCTTTAGCAGCTATGCACATCTGAAGCAGATTGGAAAGAGTAACAGGTGCATAGAGCGAGAGAATACACATTCTGTTTTCTTCAGAGGGACTTGTCTGGGTGTTATTGACACTGGAAGATCAAAATGATTAGTGTTCAAGCTTTCACACGGTGCTGACTGCCGAGTAATCACAGTGTGAGTGTGTAACAAAGATTCACCACTCATCTACAAAAGTCCAATGTGGTGATTTATTGATTGAGTTGATGGGCTTCAAACAGACCAAAGCCATGAGTGGCAAGAGAAACAAAACATATGGCAACTATTATGAACAAACAAATACACATTTTAAGCTAAAGATAGAATATTCAGAAATATAGAGAAATCTCTTTCTGCTCTTGAAGCGTTAAAGCACAGGATATTAGATATAAACAAAAGTTTACAAATATAGAAATTAAAAATTTAAATAAAATAATTATGTATCAGTGTTTGACCATGCATAGATCTTAAAACAGTGAACACTGAATAAATAATTATGTGTTTATATATATATATATAAAAATAAATGACATGGCATTTTTATAATTTTAACCTTAAAATTATATTTTTTGGGCTGTGATGCCATTAAGTTAAAATGACTCGAGAGAATCCCTTAAGAACGTCTCTCGGCAAGGGGATATATGGATGTAACATCAATTGGAAATTCCTCTCCAACTCATTCACATAATCCTGCTTTAGATACCTTGATACCTAGTTTTGGAGGGAAAAAAAATTAGATACAAAGTAATCAGGGCGGATAAATAAAAAAATCTGGTCTTGCACTCAATAACCTGGTGCTTTTCCCCACTAGATAAATCTGCTTTACCTAACACCCTGCTAGAGCAGGGCATTTGTACTTGAATGGAGAAGAAAACTGAAATGACAAAAGAGGATATAACCATGAAAAAAGCCATCTTGTGTTACCTACTCAACCATTTTCAATGTTATCACAATATGAAAGACAACAGAAAAACACAGAAAACAACAAAAAGAACAGAAAAAAAAGATACAAATGTATTGACTACTGCAAATGGCCAAAACGTATGTTTACAACAAAGCTGCAGGTTTTTTTTATATATCTGCTCTCAACCAGTTACTGATTAATTCCTTTCGACAAAGCCCTTCAATTCAAAACCAATTTCAGTCCTGAAACCAATGATTGAAGTTATCCAATTCTTTAACTCTTTCCCTGTCAAACACTACATTTTTCGTTATTTGTGAGAAAGCGCTTCCCCGCCAAACGCAAAATTCTCTGGGTTTCCATGTTTTCACTGTTATATGGTAGGGGGCGCTATGACACATCTTCTGAAAGAGTACTGAATCTCCTGATCAAAACACATGAGAAGAAGATGCAGCTCATATGTAATCATATGCATATGTAAAATAACGCGATCATCAACATTAAACAGCATATTAATCAAAACTGCCTAATGTTACTAAATGAAATGTCGACCCAGGACGAGGTGTAGGACTGTGCAAGCCTATGGGGTGTTGATGAACTCGATTTACTCCATCTGTGTTTTGATCATCGTTCTGAATCCGATCCAGATGTAGTCTTTGACAAAAACGTGATTTCTCAGCTTTTTTTTTTTTTTTTTTTTTATGAAACTTACCCATATTCAAGTGTTGATGAAAAAAAGAATGCATGAAGCTAGAATAAAACGTGTTTTTTTTGTTTAAAAGCAGAAGGTCTGTTCTTTCTTTTGAGATATTCATACAACAAAATTCTGGGGGCCATGAAATTTTTGTGAAAAAGTTCAAAAACGCTGGCGGGGAAAGAGTTAAGAACATGTTTTTATGCCAGAAGCAAGCCCATTGGTAATTTATTAGTTTTTTGCCCTCTATTCTTCCAGATTCTTCCAAATCATTGCATGTCGTCTCAAACTGTGACTTAAGCCTTCATCATCAAACTGTGCGTGCATAAGAGACTGAGACTCGACCTAAAAGACAAATTCAACATGACTATCACCATTCAGAACGTCACAGCCACCTCTGCTATCGTCAGCTGGCCGTCTTCTCCGGGCTGTGTGGACACGTTCTACAGCGTCATGTATCACCCTAACTGGAACAGCCTTCTAATGGGTTACACACGCAAGAGTTTCCTGCGCGAGGACAGGGTTCCCGTGAGCCAGACGTCTACCAGTCTGGGCAACCTCAGTCCTCAGACCACATACATCCTCTGCGTCACCTGCCAGTCTGCCAATCCCACCAGAGAGCAGTGCCAGGTCTTTAGTACCCTAGATGAGGGCACTGAGCTCGGGGAGAGCGGCAGGGAGCTGGCGATGGGAGTCTGGCTGGCCAGCAGCATTCTCTTGCTGATCATCGCCGTGGCTCTGCTTTGGGGATGTCTCCACACCATGTGTCCAGCAAAGAGGGACCCAGAAAGAGCCAGCCAGCCAGGTCCAAACAATCCACACCTGGCTCTGACCCCCATGGGTGAGAACATGGGAAGTGAAGGAAGAAAAAGTCTATACATGCCCGGTTGCAGCGAAGAGGACTCTCAGAACGCAACAGTGATCGAGAATCCTTTTCGAGTCGAGCATGGCAGAGAAATGGCAAATGGGCAGAGTCGTGAACTTCGAACACCAAGTAATAAACACAGATTTGGCCCCGAGTCAGAATAACTGGGCTACCAAATTGTCACTGTGATATACTGACCCCCAAAATTCTAACTATTAGAAAACTTACACAATGAGGACAATCACCGGGTGGAAAGCATTTTGAGGAAATGAGGCTGGGACAGTTGGGATGGGCTGATGGGGTTAAATAAGCATTTAAATGTCAGATGAATACTACATTAACTAATCAACCAAGGAAACTGAAGGAGGCCCCTTAGCTTACACTGTAATTCTATGGACTTAAAGGTGCACAAAGTATTGTTTTGGTATACCTTTATAACAAGGTTCAATTTATAAACAGTATAAAGTTAATGCATTCAGTATCAGAATTTATTAATCTAGGTTAAATTATGTTAAATTATACCATTTTACCCCATTATTTTTTTTTTTTGTATTTATAATAAAAAAATCCACCCACTTTTTTAATACTTAATGTTAACAATCATATTTATTATAATTTTTATCATTATTCTTATTTGAAAATTATAATTTTTTACGCTTACAGAAATAGTACCAAATTTTCTAAGAGACACAAAATTAAGATTCCAGTCATACCAGACGTATATATAGCTCTAATGTAATGATTTTAATGTCTCTGTGAGTTGATAGTCTCTGTTTGTGCATTCATGGATATCCGTCTCTGTTTGAAATGTACCTTGCTTACCTAGCTATCTTGCTTAATAAAAAACATTTCCTTGTATATGTTATGGTTTGTGAGAGGCATATTGTAATTGCATGTGAACGATGGAGATGTAACTGATCTAGGTGTGATGTAAACTCATTTAAACCCACCTTTGAGCCATAAAGGTATTGTGGCTGGGCGTTGGGAGGCTTGTCTCTCTGAAACTCTTGAGAAAACGGCAGTACAGTGCGAACAAATCTAAAAGAAAAGGAGGAAAAATTAATTTGAGCATTTTTGTATTATTGGCTTTGTCACCCAGTTATTGTCATCTCTGTTCAATCAGGCTGCGCTCAGCATGTCCACTCTGGCCCCATTCACATGTAACAATACAGTGGAAAAACTCATCACACAAGTCAAATCACAGATTTCAGAGTAACATGTTTCTAAGAGAAAATTGCAAAAAGGCTACAAATATGTGTTTTGGTTAAAGTAACTGTAGCTGTGAGTTTAATATAACAGGAGCAGGTGAGAAGTGGCATCAGTGTGCTCTGTGTACCTATCCATCACGTCTCCCGAGAATCAACAAGACACAATGACTGAATGAGTCATTCACGCTTTATCAAAAAAAAAAAAGTCTTCTCAGGGGTGAGCTGGGACCTTCTTTGCATCCCGAGCTGAAGCTAATATTACATCTGAGTTTCTGAAATCTTATAAAGGGATCCTCCTTCCAGTTATGAACTGTATTGAGACCACAGCTGAACCCTGATAGTTCATTTTGATACTATATGGCTACATTTATGATGAATTTTAAATTCCATAATTGTGTTAAAGCCACCTCAACCTGACAGTGTAAAGATGACTTTAGTCTTATTTTTATCCCACATTCAGTCTACCTGCACATCACGTCCATACACACCATCTTGAAGACCTCACAATTTAGTTTTGAAATATTTCCCACCTCACAATGGATCCTTACAAAGCGCTTTCTTTTTCTCTCTGCTGTCATATTTGATATATGGGTCAGAGTATCCTTGAATCCTTGAAAAATGATCGTGTTCGGCAATTATTCGACAATAAAAGAGATGTGAAAAGAAAAAGTAATTGGATATAACAGCAAAAGGTAGACAAACCCTCAATTCACAGAAAAAAAGATTGATAAAAAGGTAATTGATTTGCCTCAAATTTCTGCAGATTACACACTTATCAAAAGCTGCAAACTCTGTGTACAAGAGTGTGTCTCAAGTGTGGAAAGAGACTTCTAAAAACATAACAGTCCTTTCCTGGTTAAAATAAAACAGACATTTCAAACATATCTTTTGATTATTCACATTTAAGCATAGACTGACTATCAATAACTAATGAATTCAACTCAATAATTAATCATTCTCTAAAATTAAAGATAAAAGCAATGCTCCATCTTGATGTAAGTGTCTTGGGCGTCTGGCTTGTGATGAAAGAAATGTTCTTTGCAATTTGACTTTTAATCTCAATCACTTCTGTTTAAATTAAATATGGATGAATGAATACATATTGCAACAGCTGAAGCCTGAAAGTCTACATAATATAGCTGCTAAAGTGCATTATACAATTATATTATTGCACAACCATATCAGTAATGATTAGTAGAGCCTGCATGATTCTTTTTAGTATTTATATTTAATAATATATTTGACAAAACAAAACAAAAAAAATTATATATAATTTCTAAATTTCGTGGGGGTGACGGGCTGACCCACCTGTTCGTGGAGCCGTTGTAACAGTAGTTGGGCAAGAAGTCGTAGTTGAGTTCCCAGAAGACATGGAGAGTGATTCTGCCATAGGGTGCGGATACGTTGTGGTTTGCCTCACGAAACATGGCGTCGATACTGTCCAGTGTCAAATACTTGCTGAGGAGCTTGTGGGTCATCCGGTTTATATCCAGCAAACCCTCCAACTCCTGATCATAGACAAAAAGCCACAACAATGATGTTTACAGACAATGCATGTCTATATATTCAAGCACACACAGACTTTAACAACAATTTGTATGAAAACCAATAATGAGCCTTGGAACAATTTAATGGCATTTTTAAATGCTCTGTCACACTGAGACGTCCAATGTCTATACATTCACGCACACACACATACAGGAAGCAAATATTAATAAAACGATTCACTCTCTTGGCTAAATTATTTCTGCTGCACTGAATTTCAATTCTGCTATGAGAGCAACTTCTCTTTCATTAGAAATCCTGAACATGCAAATTTACACAGCTAAAACAAGCTGAGCAAATTCAAGGTCTCCGTAAGAGAAAAATGAAAAATGCATGTTTCCATAAAAACACTTGAAGGATAAGGCACCATGATGGAAGTAAGGTCCTCGCTCTCAAAACGGTTGATGGCTAGCTCTAGAGATTTGTAAAGTGCCGAGGACACTCGCTGGGTGATCAGGCGGTTCAAGTCGATTGATCGTCCAAGGAGCTGCAAGAGAAAAGGACAAAACAAGATGAGTGGACTTAAGAACAGCATTAATAAACAGAAATTAATGTTATCATACAGAAGAGTGGCCATTCTTACCTGTACATGTCTCTGTTTGAGCAGCGTCTCGTAACGATTGGAGGAAGGCCACGAGATGTTGGCACCTTGATTCTTACATTCAGCTCTTAGTCTCTTATCCAGAAGGAGACTAAAGAGAGAAATCATGTTACAGAAAATAAAAGATACTTTTTAAATTCCCCACAGAAAAACTGTTACATATTTATCCTGAAAACGAAATCCGTCCAAATAAGGTTTTGAAGAGACATACCTTCCGGCAAGAATCTTGTAGTAGGCAAAAATTTGATCAGCAAGTTTGTAGACAAACTGGTCAAAGCAGAGATTCACCTGAGAGACAGAAAAAATCCAGATGCACAATCACTTAATAGACCATTAAAGAAAATTAAATGCAAAATCCAATAACTGATTTAATTATTTTTTTAGAATGAGTGTAGAAGGTCAAGAGGATTTTACCTCAGCTTCAATCTCGTCGTAAAGGAACTGCTTTTTAAACTTTGTGAGAGCGTAGTGTGCGCTGTCGTTGTACAGATCCAGTGAATACAACACGTACCTGTGTAGATCAGACAGACTTGTAAGCATATTTCATGAAAGCATTTTTTTGCACATATATCATGGGAATGTACTAAAAAATTTGGTTACACTTTATTTTTAAGGTTTTCTTGTTACAGTGTAATTATACATTTAAGAACTGAGTAATATTAATTAACAACATGTACTTACTATAGCATTAGGGTTGTGCTTATGCATAATTTACTGTTATTACTATAGTAAGTACATGTAACGCCTGTAACAAGGACACTGTAAAATAAGTGTTACCAAAATGTAATTTTTGTTCTCACTCCATCATAGAGGCCTCTTTAATCTCGAGGATGTGGTCAGTGAGGATCCAGGGCATGGACATCTCAATGGGGAACTGGATGCGGCGGCCCATTGTGAGCTCCAGAAAGAACTCACGGAACCAGAGCTGGGACAAATCACAGCACTGCTGCAGTGTCTCTGCAACACAACACGCATGCACAAGTGACAAAACATTAACAGCGTCTGACCACATTCTACTAAATAGACTGGTCCAAAAATTAAAATTCTGTCATTAATTACTCCCCCTCATGTTGATCCAAACCCGTAAGACCTTCGTTCATCTTCTGAACACAAATTAAGATATTTTTGATGAAATCTGAGAGCTCTCTGACCCCTCCATAGACAGCTATTTAATTACCACTTTCAAGGCCCAGAAAGGTAGTAAAAACATCATTAAAATCGTCCATGTGACTCCAGTGGATCAACCTTAATTTTATGAAGCGACGAGAATACTTTTTGTGCGCAAAAAACAAACAAAAATAACAACTTTATTCAACAATTTCTTCTAGCCTGTGTCAGACTCTTATGCTGTTGACGTAATGTAAACAGTGCAGCGCTTCCTAGTTCTACAGCAGAACGACTCGTGTGCATGCGTCGTGGTGTTTACGTGAACAGCGTCGACCAATGGTAAGCCGGTGTTCTGGAAGCGCTGCACTGTTTACGTTACGTCAACAGCGTAAGAGTCTGACACAGGCTAGAAGAAATTGTAGAATAAAGTTGTTATTTTTGTTTGTTTTTTGCGCACAAAAAGTATACTCGTCGCTTCATAAAATTAAGGTTGAACCACTGGAGACACTTGGACGATTTTAACGATGTTTTACTACCTTGAAAGTGTTAATTAAATTGCTGTCTATGGAGGGGTCAGAGAACTCTCGGATTTCATCAAAAATATCTTCATTTGTGTTTTGAAAATGAACGAAGGTCTTACGGGTTTGGAACGACATGAGGGTGAGTAATTAACGACAGAATTTTCATTTATGGGTGAACTAACCCTTTAAAGTCACCATGAAATCAAAATAGACAATTCTTATTTTTTAACGGAACGCTGCCGTGTTTATTATTAATTATTTATCAGAGTACATAAAAAAACATGTGCCCTAGTCTAGTAAAGCAATTAAAAGCATTAATGTGCCCCTCTCCCTTGCTATGACATCTCCTCTCTGATCGACTGGCTGTGAAATAAGGATCTCCAAAGGCCAGCCAAGCTTCAATCCCTCCCCTCTATCAACTTGTCACTCAAATAAAGCAATCGCAGCAATTAGCATACAAAAACACTTTCTTTCAAAATCAAGTTCCATCCTACAATTTTTTTTTTTTGTTTGAGAAACCGTTGCACTTGGATACACATCAATACAGAAGAAAAGATGGTTGCAATTCCAGTTTCATGCCTCACTTAAAATGTACACATTATTATTTAAATACACTATGAAACCAAGTGGCATGTGCAAACAAATGATAATGGAACTTTACTTAGGACTTTTTTTTTTTTTTTTTTTTTTAAGTTTGACAAGCAACAAGTGTCCAAATACTTTGCAACACTACATCTATTGTTTTATAATATAAAACAATAAAGCATTTAGCCTGTTCCTTACCACTGAAGTTCAGCAGATGAGTGTAGAAGAATGATTCGCGATGGAACTTCTCGATGTCCAGGATGGTCGGTCCCTCAAGACTACTGCGCAGAGTCTTCTTTGAGCCGCTTTTATCAGCGACCAAAGACTCCAGCATCGTCCTGACCATATACAGCTATACAAAGGAACAGAAAGAAGCAGATAAAAGGACATTAAGTGTCTGATGCAAAGTTGGACACATCTTTACTCTCCACACGTTCAGCCACTCCCCGACAGGCAGATTCACATCACCATTCTGCTCTCATCATCTAAACACTTGTGGGGGGTTCTTCATTGCATTCTGGTCTGAGAGCTTTAATGTGCTGATGGAGGGCACACAGGGGTCAAAACCTCCCTGGACATGTCAGACAGGCATCAAGGACTCGTCTGTATCTCTGCCCTTGGATTCCATCTGGAATTGTGTGTGTCCGTGTGGCACTGTATTCAGATACTGAGAGGCTACATTCACACAGTCATTGTTAGGGTCAAATTATCCTGTACATAATATAAGACAGGGGTTTTCAAACTTTTTGATGCAGGTCCCTCAAATATGATCCCCTTGTGAGAGGAAACCTTCCGAAAATATATAGGCAGCTACATGAAAATAAAATGTGATATTATAAAAACTAAATTAAATAATTGTTTCCAAAAAACAAATAGTTAGATAGTACTAAAGAAAACATAAAATATTACATGGAAATTATTTTTTATTAACTTCGGAGTGTATCTGAGATTAAGACTTCTCTTGTTTCCCCACAAAACTATATGCAGATTTATTTCATAATAGTCCTTCCAATAGAATAAAATAATGGCAATTAATCTCATGATTTATGACCAGTTTTTAGAAATAGAACGAAATAGATCTGTTTAATATATAATTACTATTAAGTAAATATATATTTATTAGTTCTGGGCAATCGATTAATCACAATTAATCGCATCCAAAAAAAATGTTTGTTTACACGTAATATATGTGTGTGTACTGTGTATTGTTATTATGTATATATAAATACACACACATGCATGTATATATTTAAGGAATATTTTCATGTATATACTGTATATATATATATATATATATTTATATAACTTATATATAAATATAAAATTTGTCTTAAATATATACATGCATGTGTGTGTATTTATATATACATAATAACGATACACAGTACACACACATATATTATGTAAACACAAACTTTTATTTTGGATCCGATTAATCAATTGTCCAGCACTAATATGTCCAGCACTAATATATATATATATATATATATATAAATAAAATTACACTAAACATATTTCATTAATACATGGTAATGAGTTATAAAATACAAAATTACAATTGTGTAAAAATAAATAAGAATAGTAATAAAAAAATATATAGGGCCTTAAATTAACACTCACCAAATGCCTAATAATAATAATAATAATAATAATTTGTTACATTTATATAGCGCTTTTCTGGGTACTCAACCACCACCAATGTGCAGCATCCACCTGGATGACAGCCACGTCTCAGTCTCTCTTTCATGCCTTCCTGTGCTTGAATGGACAAATTCAATCAAAATTAAAAATGCCCGTCTCTGCGAGTATCCTAGTAAACATGGTCGGTTATGTCTTAAGTGAACGTAAACACAAAACGCATGATCCGTGCGTGCATTCGGTCTTAAAGTGACAGCATCCTAATAATCCTGCTACTGTCTGTGTTTTAAATGTTAAACAAACAACAAAGGACAAAGAAGAAAAATCACTCACTGCTCTTGAACTTTAAAAAGGATATGAAGACTATGCAGTGTTATTTATTTGATTAGCCTACTTTATGAAATTTCGGCACATGAAAACTATTAGACCTGCCTGAAGAGCACCGTTTATTTCATTTGTATCTTTGTTCTATTGTAGGCCATTTATTGGTGCTACTGCTTGTAATTTGATTTGTTTGTGTTTTATTTTATTACTGACTGTTTACTTGTCTTTATGTAGGCTATTAAATTTATATTACACTTAAATAAAATTTATATTAATTTATACATTTATATTTTTGGATGGTAAATTTTCTTCTGTCACCGGTCATTGGCCTATCTATCTATCTATCTATCTATCTATCTATCTATATATATATATATATATATATATATATATATATATGCACACGCCTATATATACACGCCTATTATACAGAACATTGATGAGTCAAGAATCAACAAACAAAAAACAAAAAAAAACATACGACATAGGAACAATCATTACTATCAAATTAAACTGACTGTTGAATCTGGACACGTATGAATCTCTCTCAATAAATGCCAGAAGCAAAGCACTGCGATCATGTTGAGAGGCATCACCGATTACAGCTCAAATCCCCGAGGCACTATTGACATTCAATACAACACCCTTCCGCGGCACACTGGATTCAACTGTGCTTCATGCAACATCTGCGGCAGAAGCGAGTGGAAGATTACAAGCTCTTCTGAATGACACTGGGGGAGCGTGTCACCGTGTGTGTGTGTGTGTGAGTGAGTGTTTGAGTGTGTGAATAAAACACACTTGAAAAAGCAGATAGCAGTATGACTGGTTAGGTTGTTTCAGGTAAGGAGTTGTATACGGTGAAAAGGGGATGAGGTGACATTTTAAATCAGCAAGTACAGCTTTCAATTTTCAATTTCAATCAATTTTCTCAGCCTGAAGCATACTCACTAATACATGACCCCAATCGACTCAATGTCGATATAGCTAGCTATACGATATAAATTTCACGTGCCGTTGCATTCAGAATGGAAATCATAAACTACATGCATTTGAGGGTAACTCTGTTGGCCCCTTGAGTTCTGAGGTTTGTTACAGTCACTGTAAGAAAAAACGTTATGCATGTATAATGGGGTTGCTATATTGTCTGCATTTGTGTAGAGCATGTTTCTGCCCTTTATATGGTATAGAAACTAAAAATCGGAGAGCTGCATACTTGAGTGCTGGAGGGTCCTACAGCACGACGAGGAACTTTGATATCAAATCCCCCTTTAGGATCCTTCTCGCCCCTCAGCGCTGGGTCATTATGTGGCTCTCTGCCCGTCTCCCAATCACAGATGGTCTTACGGATGGCCTGGAGAACACTGGAACAACATCACTGTCAGCTTACACAGACTTAAACCACTAGAGCAGTAAGACAGAAAGACCATCCAGTTTGCTGCTCTGTTGTACCTCTGGACAACGTTCTTCTTCCTCTTGATAGCCTGACGCAGCGGTTCTCTGAGCGTGACCTGGGCAAAGTCTTGCAGAGCTGAATAGATGGTGTGACGGATGGCGTGGTTGAACACGCTTTCCATTCGGCCCATCAGCACCTGCAGGCCCTTTATCATCGCAATGACCTAAACAAGACAGAAGCACATTCAGACAGAGAACTGGAAAACGAACACTGACTCCTAAGAGTTACTTTGGATACACTAAACAAATGACACTGATTACCATTATATATATATATATATATATATATTTTTTTTTTAAATGAGTAAAATTCACAAAACAGTTCATCATTAATGTCAATTCAGTCATTGATCTGATTCATTTAGTTCATTCAGAGAGGATTCATCAGGCTGATTCAAACACAGGCCTACACAGAGTTTGATACTGAATTTTAGCTATTCTAAAGAAATAAAATAAAAAATTAAATACAAAAATTATTCATTTTAATTTGAAATAAGATTAAAATACAATTAATTTTTTAATTGTTTATAAAAAAAATATTAAAGGAGACCTGAATTAATTGCTCAGCATCCCAAAAAATAAACAACCAACCAAACAAAAAAAACACCTTGCCTAAAATGACAGATTATTGAAGTATAATTTATTTTCAGACTAGGTGTGTTCATAGTGGTGCAATGACCTTTAAAATAGTTGTGAATGTATTTTGTGCAGAAAATTATAATTACAATGCTATGCAGCTGAGCTTTGGACCTGCGGGTGTACTGACCTCCACCAGAGCAAACTTCTCCTCGCTGGTGTAGTTGTATCTGGTGGCACGTTCATACTCCTCAGCATTGTCTGGGCATTCTTTGTTGGAGTATTTGTCTGTAGGGTGCACCAATTTCCAGGAATACTGCAAAAAGGAAAACATTTTACAATCTTTAATGTATAAATGCTTATGATGATTATTCTACAAGATATCTTAAATGCTGCTTTAAAAAAAATCAGTCACAAATTTCAGAAACTATGGTCAAAATCATCTCCATCTCCAACCTAATTAGCTACAAATATAAAAATGTATTTTACTAATTGCCAAGAATGGACTTGTTTCAGGCTGTTTCCATGGCAACAATATTTCATAAGACTGCCAGTATGGAGTGTTTTGTTTGGAACGTCTGTTCCAAGAGTATAGCTGGAACCGAATATTAAAGTGAAATGAAAGATTCAAATCAAAGGTGAAAATGTTGATGGCCTTGTGGAAGTAAGAGAAAGAACATACACCAGTGGACTGGCAGGCCCGGTCCAATCAATGAATGAGGTTCAAGCTCTTTGTCTTGAATGGGTGGGTTGCTGGTACTGAAAATTAGAGGTTAGTTAGTCTTTAGTGAGTGCAACAGGCTGTCTTATCTGCCTGTTAAAGTGCGTGGTGGGAATGACAGTCCTCAGACACAGAGTAAGACATTCGGGAAAATGTTTGCCTTTTGAGAAACTCAATTAAGCAGCTCTCAGAGACTGGGCACTTCACTCAGACAGCACTCATTAAAAGAGCATTTGACAGGCTGGTATTTGGTACTTCGCACGCTCAGAAAGCCTCTTTCACGTCTGCTTGCACTTGAACGGACACACAAAATTCACACAAAATGATGTCAAAAAGCCCACCTTGGCGAGAATCCTAATACACATTGTCAGTTATGCCTTAAAGGTGGGGTAAGTGTTATTTCAAAAATGCTTTAGTAAAAGTGTCTCGGGCCGAGTACCAAAACAAACTTGTAGCCAATCAGCAGTAAGGGGCGTGTCTACTAATGATGGGGAGAAGAGATCGCTCAGTGCACGTCATTATTCAAAAGACACGACACACAGGACGGACATTAGCCGAGCGACGAGAGATCGCAGATAAACAAAAGTGGAAAATGTCTGTGGAACAAAAGAAGGGTTACGATCAGGCAAGAAGTATCAGCTTTCCAGCGCTGGAGAGAACTCAAGGAGCGGCAAGGCCTGCAATCGGACGCCGAGGTTGCTTTATTTCTTCTCAATAGGCGAGTAACATTGGTTTTGTTTTGTTTCACAGAACTAATATATGTTGGCTTTTGCTTGAATATGCACGTGTGTCATGTTCGCTTGTTTATCCATTTGCAATCGTATTGTCGTTAACTTCAGCGATGATAAAGACCCATTCACTTCCACACCCGATAAGCCTGGAGCGTCTAAACCTCCTCCACTGTCTGTTTCAAGCGTCAGCTCCCAAAGTGTGTCCGAACAGTAAGATAATATACTCCTAATATATGTTTGTTTCCTTTGGTTCCTCTTTTCGTGACCGATACAACCCTCTAATCTTGTCATAACATGTTCGTGCTCATGCTATCGAGTTGTTCATGAGAACTGCGTTTGAGTGTTTGGGATGGAAGGGATGACTTTTTCATTGAACATTCGACCTGGATTACCATAGTAACACACATTGCTTTCACCCGTCGGCCGGCTGGAACAGCAGATTCTGCCATAGTCGTTGCCTGCGTTGCGTACGTATGTGTGGGGCGGAGTTATCAAAATAGGGGCAAGACCCTTTTGGGGTAGGGGCGTGTTTGTTTTGGTGATTTGAAATATCAACATCGGTTACCAGAAAGCACTTACCCCACCTTTAAGTGAACGTAAACAATTGATAAATAATAAAACGCATGTGTCACATTGTATTTGCTCCGTGCATTAGGTCTTAAAGTGACAGCCGCCTAATTTTCCTGCTGCCGTCTGTTTTTTAATGATAACCAAAAAACAAAGGGCAAAGAAGATAGTTTAGTCTATTTGAGACAGTCGGGCTGTCACCAACTAATATTTTGGTAATCAAGTAATCAGCTGATTGTTTTGACGATTAATCAGACTTTTTTTGTGGTAATACAAATAGACCTAAGCAAACAATAGCCTTTAAAATGACTAAAAATACATATATAATTACAATGAGGCAAAAAATTTTGTTTCAAAAAAAGTATCAAAAGCAAGTAATCATATGGGTTTATAGAACAACACTGTTAAAATACATAATATTATATACAGAATATAAACAATCAACTTATGTACATTAGGCATTAACAAATGCCTGCAGAGGGCACCAATGGCCTGGTAATTGTTGTTGTTACACTTTACAGCAGATCAAATCCTTGTTTGTTTAATATTGGCCAAATGGCATTTAATTTAAATGTTCACTTAATCTTTAATATTTGGCCAGTTCTTTACGATGAGACGCGCTCCACGCATGTAAATGATAACAGCTGTGGAGCAGCATTTACTGTGAAATGCACGTAACCTACACACATGCGAATTATCAAAGCGCATATATATTAAACCTGCAGGGCATATATTTATTTAATTGAAAAATCACAGCCTTTGTGAATTCACAATAGCACCATTCTATTGTATGGTTTTTAAATGGTTTTCATATATTGTGCAGCCTTAGAAAAAGGTCTAATAACGCGGTTCATGGATTCTCGTCTGTGGAATGTGCCACTTCTGGTATTTTGCCAGTTACTCGACACGGGTAAAGTGCAATCTAGGATTTTTTCAAATTGAGTACTTAAATTTAATAAAAGGAATCATGACAGCCCTAGCTGAGAGTAACATAAGACAAAGAGAGGGGAAAGATATCAGGACTCGAGTCTGTGTCTCCGCAAGAAAAACACCTCATAAAGATAAAGGAAAATCTCAGCTTTTGTAGGAGTTAATAGAAATTTGTTTATTTGCTGACCTAGAAAAATCTTATTTTTCATTTTATATAAAACGCAATATTTATTTATATGCCAAAATACACATAGCATTAAATCTAAAAAAAAAAAAAAAAAACAACTACTTCTTTTTGTTTTTGAATCCCAGATTTTCAGTGTGGTCTTAAAGTTTTGTACCTTATTGTATGCAAATCTATGGAGCCCCTAAAGGGACATGCTGAAGAACAAAATATGAGATGGGTGGAAAACAACGAACAGCAAGTTTTTTGGGGGGGAAGGCAAACATTTTGCCCAAGAATGCAAAGGCAATTTTATAATAAAGACATATAATTTTTCCTCCCGTCTCCCATATTTTTTAGTGCTGGGCAATCGATTAATCGCATCCAAAATAAAAGTTTTGTGTTTACATAATATATTTGTGTGTACCGTGTATAATTATTATGTATATATAAATACACACGCATGCATGCATATATTTAAGGAATATTTGCATGTATATACTGTATATATATATTTATATAATTTATCTTATATATAAACATTTTTCTTAAATATATACATGCATGTATACACCACTAATTGTTTTCCATCACCATGTCCCTTTAGGGCTCCGTACAAATCTCTACTGTCTCGCACATGTATCCACAGCTTCAACAATTCTGAATCTCAAAATTTTATTTTACAAAATACTTTTACACAATACTTGAATTCGAGATTCAATTTTAAGACAGTTGTACAATATTTTGACTGATTTGAGTGATTTCTGTCGCTTTTTTAATGCAGATATATTGATGAGCAGCATGAATCCAGCCAAGCGTCACCCACATAATCATCATGGGTCAAAAGTTTCCCTGGGTGGTGTTCAGTTCACATAAACAAATATGAGTGTGACAAGTCCACTCACCACTTCCATGACCTGAGCACTCCACTGAGAGAGCAGCTGCAGGCCCTGCAGAGCCAGATCAAACAACTTCCTATATTCAGAGTCGGTCTTCTGAGACTCCTGACGCCCTGAGCCAGTCACTACCTGCGAAAACGAGAAAAGGAAGCAATGATAAACAGCAAGTAAACAAGATAACATAACATCTAACAGAACTACTGTCATTAGGGAGAAAGCGAGCAAATTAATGAACCACTGAAATCTCATCATACAAGCTAATGATAAAACACTAGGATACCTACCGCATCCTACAGGAGCAGGGGCTGCATTCGAAATGAACAAACAGAGGAGGAAATGCCAAAACCCTGCATCTATGCATTTGTTTCAGCAATTCAAGACAGCACAAGATACAAGCACCGTGTCAAAACCCCTGACATCTGACAACCATAGCTGTGGAACGAACAAGCTAATTCCTCCC
This sequence comes from Coreius guichenoti, assembly GCA_039654105.1. Classification (NCBI taxonomy): domain Eukaryota; kingdom Metazoa; phylum Chordata; class Actinopteri; order Cypriniformes; family Gobionidae; genus Coreius; species Coreius guichenoti. The sequence continues at coordinate 29,338,732 of CM077180.1, read as the reverse complement.
TGCTTCTCCTCGTCACTGGGCTGCTGTCACTGATAGCGGACCCCAGTTGTCTTCTGGCTGCCAATGTGTTCTCATTACAGTGCTGCTGCCATGTCTTAATTCAAACCCACGCTAGCCTCCTGCCCTCACATTTCCATATTCATCTGTAAGACTACCGACCCCAGTGGCTCTGAATGCAAACTTTGAGTTGCGGAGACTGAGCCTTGAAACCAATCAGCCGTGGAAAAGGGAATAGTGTATGAAGCGAGAGCTGCTCGCCCTCCCATGGCTAATGAATATTCCTGAAATCTACTCATATGAGCAAAAACAAACTCAACAAAAGCAACGTAAGCCACTGTAGCTTCTGATTCTCATTAAGCCATATGATTACAATCATTAGTGCATTTCTGAAAGAGATTTTTCCGCATTCAATATGCTGAGGCCTAATTCAGTCTAACTAGCTAATTTTCAGCTAAGGAAAATCAGATTTACCATAAGAACTAGAGTACTAGAGTATACCGTACTATATATATTATATAAATAAATAAATACTGTAATTTATTCCTGTGATGGAAAAGCAGAATTTTTAGCAGTCATTACTCCAGTCTTTAGTGTCACATGATCCACATGATTTAGTTTTGAAAACAGTTGTGCAGTTTCATATTTTCGTGGAAACCGTGATATATGTTTTTCAGAATTCTTTGATAAATATAAAGTTCAAAAGAACAGCATTAATTTGAAATAGAATTAATTTGTAGCAAAGTATTTAATGTCATTTTTGATCAATTTAAAGCATCCTTGCTGATTAAAAGTAAAAATCTTACTGACCCCAATTTTCTGGACTGTAGTGTGTGTGTGTGTGTGTGTGTGTGTGTGTGTGTGTGTGTGTGTGTGTGTGTGTGTGTGTGTGTATATGGCTGCTGAAAATGCAACTTTGCCATCACAGGAATTAATTACATTATAAAAAATATGTTAAAATAAAGAAAAGTTATTTTAAATTGTAATAATATTTCACAATATTACTGTTTATTAGTTTTCTATCAAACAGACTATGAGCATAAGAGACATAAAAAAATTCTTACTGACCACAAAAAAAGTAAAAAAAAAAAAATTACATTACATTACATTATATTATATTATATTAATATATATATATATATATATATATATATATATTTATTATGCTGCCATACAATGTGCTATTTTTCAGAATACTTTGGTAGTTCAAGTTAAGCATTGCATTGAGATTGCATTGACGTGAAATTTATTGTTTTTGTTTTACACGTTTCTATAATTTACAGGTAAATCAAATCCAGGATGTTTAACAAAAAGTCTGTAGCATTGGGAGATTAAATTCATTTAGTTAATATCGAGGATGATTACTGCAGCCAAAATTTTGTTTTCAAAAAATTTTTGTTTTCTCTGAGACTTCGTCAGAGTTCTTATGTTTAGAAAGAGCAAGTCATTTGGCAGATTAGGTAACAGACATTTCGCCCCCCGTCAACGTCATGGCAATATGAGTCAGTGCATGGTGACTGTGGAGTCCACACTGCATTTGTTTAGAAAGACAGTGAAGAAAATCTCTCACCTCACTGTTGCTGTAGCGAGCCAGCTCAGAAATGAAGCGCATATGATCTTCACGGATTTGAATCATCTGCTCGCAGATATTATACTGCGGACTACTGCCTGAAGATGTGCACGACCACCTAGAGGATGGAAGAGGCCAGGCAATTAAAAAACATCGAAGGATCTAGTAAATACTTCACCCAAATATTAAAATAGACCATTTTTACTCTCTCACAAAAAGCAGAAATTCAGAATTGTGTACTGTTAACATTTTTTCTCCATTTTACAGTTCTATTTTTCCAAATGTTACAAAAAAAAAACCAGCATGTGGACATAGGCAACTTATAAAACTTTTATGATGAATTTGCAATCTGAGTTTTCCATTCATTGCAGTTTCTTGGAAAAGACCAGCCAGTACATTGTTAAAAATATCATCTTCTGTATTCCACAAACGATAAAGTTATGTTTTGAAGGGCCGTTTGGATGGGCAGATTTTCATCTTGAATGATCTATTCCTTTAATTAAAGCAAGCTAAAATACATCTGCAAGCAACAGTGTTCCTATTTAAGTATGGCCTGCTAGGGCACTCACCTGGACTTGTTTTCCTCATAGTGGGCGCTGGTTTTAATATAGCGGGACAGTTCAATCTGCATGTCACCAAACAAAGGCACTACCTGCAATTGCTGTAGGGGTAGAGCAGAATGTCAAATCACATCAAAATCTGTCTCAGGTGACCCTAACACAAGTGGTCAGACGAGACAGACATCTCTGACATCTCAAATGCATTCTCATTTGTAAAGGTCTGAGATTTCATGACCATTACATCATCAAAAGCACAGACACACACCTTGAAAAACTTGTCAATCTTTGTGAGGTTGATTCTCTTCTTGGCTTCCAGTTTGTAGATGTTGCTGTTGTTTCCATCCATGAGATAGAGACCAAAGCCCATCACCTACAAGACAGTCACAACAAACTATGTGGAACAATGCCTTAATTTCTAGATTTTTAGTTGTGTTTTAGCTTCTACATTAAACTTTTTGAATCTGCTTGGCAACAATGATTGCTTGGTCATGATGATGATACATAAATATCAAGATTCAAATTTAATATTGTCAAAAGTCTGAAAAATATCATCAAAAACATGGTACTATCCTTAATTAAAAATACAACGCACTTTTTTCAACTTTTTGTAAGTGTAAATATAAACTACCTTTCAAAATTTTGGGGTCAGTAAGATTTTTTTTTTTTTTTTATATCTAATTTGTTTTCCAGCAAGGATGCAATAAAATGATCAAAAGTGACCATATAGACATTTATTATGTTATAAAATATTTCTATTTCAAATAAACACTGTTCTTTTAAACTTTCTATTCATCATAGAATCCCGAAAAAAAATATTAAGCAGCACAACCATTTTCAACATAATGCTGTTTTTTTCTTGAGTATAAAATCAGCATATTAGAATGATTTCTGAAGGATCGTGTGGCACTGAAGACAGGAGTAATGATGCTGACAATTTATTAAAATAGAAACAGTTATTTTAAATTGTAATAATATTTAACAATATTACTGTTTTATTGTATTTTTGATCAAATAAATGCAACCTTGGTGAGCATTAGGGACTCGTTTCAAAAACATTAATACAATCTTATTGACCCTAAACTTTTGAATGGTTATGTAGACAGTTCAATAATTTAAAATATATAGTAAATGTGCATTTTACCAAACGCTAGAGGATAGTGTGTAAATGTCAGTGTGTTCATGCTTACTTTGAGCAGCATGTGTTTCTCACTGGGGGTGAGGTACATCTTGTTTTCGTAGTAGTCAACACACAGGTTAACAATGTCTGCCAACAGCTCATCAAATCCACTAATCACCTCAAGCTGCTGCTGTAGGGACTGAAACAGAGATGCCCGTCAATATAAGTAACTCATACACAGAACATGTTTGAAGCACTGCCACATGTATTTGTGTTTATTATGCTGCTGTATATAGAGACATGAGTAAATTCAGAGAATTTCAGTGTTCAAGAACGATCTGTCAATCAACAGTCTGTTTGTTTAGATATAAAGTATTCAATGCATTTTCTCTGTATTAAGTGTTAGTTTACAGAAGATGGTGTGGTACCTGAGTGATCTTGTTGTGGTTTGCCAGAAACATGGATAAGTTCTGAGATTCCTGAATGGAGGATGGCTCGGACATTTTCCTCAGGAACTGGGCAGCTCTGATGGACAGAGAGGACAATATAAGTAAAGAAGAGAAAGACTGATTGAGGACATATCGCAATGAGGTCAGTTCAAGCGTTATGTGTCACTACAACAAACAATTATATTATATTTCTGACACTTAAAAAAAAAACACTATTTCCAAAAGTTTTGGGACGCCTGCCTTTACATGTACATGAACTTTAATGACATCCCATTCTTAATCCGTAGGGTTTAATATGGAGTTGGCCCACCCTTTGCAACTATAACAGCTTCAACTCTTCTGGGAAGGCTTTCCACAAGGTTTAGGAGTGTGTTTATGGGAATTTTTGACCATTCTTCTAGAAGCGCATTTGTGAGGTCAGGCACCGATGTTGGACGAGAAGGCCTGGTTCGCAGTCTCCATTCTAATTCTGTTCTATCAGGTTGAGGTCAGGGCTCTGTGCAGGCCAGTCAAGTTCCTCCACACCAAACTCGCTCATCCATGTCTTTATGGACCTTGCTTTGTGCACTGGTGCACAGTCATGTTGGAACAGGAAGGGGCCATCCCCAAACTGTTCCCACAAAGTTGGGAGCATGAAATTGTCCAAAATGTCTTGGTATGCTGAAGCATTGCTTTCACTGGAACTAAGGGGCCAAGCCCAACCACTGAAAAACAACCCCACAACATAATCCCCCCTCCACCAAACTTTACACTTGGCACAATGCAGTCAGGCAAGTACCGTTCTCCTGGTAACAGCCAAACCCAGACTCATCCATCGGACTGCCAGACAGAGAAGCGTGATTCGTCACTCCAGAGAACACGTCTCCACTGCTCTACAGTCCAGTGGCGGCGTGCTTCACACCACTGCATCCGACACTTTGCATTGCACTTGGTGATGTAAGGCATAGATGCAGCTCCTCGGCCATGGAAACCCATTCCATGAAGCTCTCTACGCACTGTTCTTGAGTTAATCTGAAGGCCACACGAAGCTTGGAGGTCTGTAGCTACTGACTCTGCAGAAAGTTGGCGACTTCTGCGCACTGTGCGCCTCAGCATGCGCTGACCCCGCTCTGTGATTTTACGTGGCCTACCACTTCATGGCTGAGTTGCTGTTGTTCCCAATTGCTTCCACTTTGTTATAATACCACTAACAGTTGACCGTGGAATATTTAGTAGTGAGGAAATTTCACGAATGGACTTATTGCACAGGTGGCAACCTATCACGGTACCATGCTTGAATTCACTGAGCTCCTGAGAGTGACCCATTCTTTCACAAATGTTTGTAGAAGCAGTCTGCATTCCTAGGTGCTTGATTTTATACACCATTGGCCATGGAAGTGATTGGAACAACTGAATTCAATGATTTGGAGGGGTGTCCCAATACTTTTGGCAATATAGTGTATGTTGCTTTTGTTTTTTGTTGTGGGGAAAGTGAAAATGCAGGAAAAGTCATATCTACTGACCCCTGGAAAGACAAACAGAATAAACAGTGATAGAGACACAGAGAAAGACAGCAAGAGAGTGACGAGAAAAGTTAGACGACATGGTGGAAAACTAGATGGGTGGTTGACAAATTTGACATTTCATAAAGTGTGTTCAGTGGGAGGGCATGCTGAAAATAAACTCAAATACACTCGAACACTTTGAAAGAGCAGGGAGAATAAAACTAGATCGCTCCTAGTCTCTTAAGGGATATGATGGCATGCAGTTTGTGCAGCATCTCTGTTCTGTTTATCATAATTTTATATTGACTGTATAAATGCACTAAATAAAGGCTGTACTTTGTAAATTTCTATCCATCAAAGAATCCTGAAAACAATGCATCATGGTTTCCAAAAAAAAGTTTTCAACATTGATAAGAAGAAATGTTTCTTGGGCACAAAATCAGCATATCAGAATGATTTCTGATGTTGCTGAAGACTGAAGTAATGCTGAAAATTCAGCTTTGCCATTACAGAAATAAATTACATTGTAAAATATATAGAAATAGAAAAAGAGTTCATTTTAAATTGTAATAATAGTTCACAATATTACTGTTTTATTGTATTTTTGATCAAATGAATGAAGCCTGGATTGAAATGTCTGTTTAATGCCAACTGAGTATGAAAAAAAGCATGTACGGATCAGTGATAACAACTGACTAGAAGATGTAGCATGACTGCCATCTAGATGCCACATGTATTAATGACTAGGCTAGATGCAGAACTGAGGCTCACAGAAAGCAGTCTGTGGTTACCTCTTGTAGGCGGAGTGATCATTTTTGACGCTGCACTTCATGTTCTTAAGTTCGTCCAGCACAGCAAACATGTTGATGAACTTCCCCAGTGTTAACAGATAGGCTTCAGACACAAAGTCCTTCCTCCGCTCAGCATGACAAAGGCGTCGCACTTCCCCACAGAAGCGATCTATTGCTGTCCTCTGGGAGTGAAGAAAAATGAGAGTGAAGCATTAGTGTATTCTTACAACATCCTGTACTCAAATTCTGAAAATAGCGTTAAGCATTACCTGAAAGTACATGAAGTTCATTAGTTTGGTGACTTCAGGCTCGAGCACCTCCACTGTCTTCTCATAGATCTCCACTCTGTTAGGCTGTTCATTACACTTCACCTGAGAGAGGGACAGATGGACCGGGTCAAATCAAGTCTACCAGTCTGTGTTGGTGGTGTTTTTTGAGAGGCTTTGAGTGTTACTAATTTACCTGAGGGATAGCTCTTGAACAGCTTCTCCATGTATACAGCATCACAGCATACTCCTGTCCTTCCTCTAACATCTCATTCTGCAACATAGCAAAATGTCATTACGAAATTAAAATACACTCGAGTAACTAAACGCAGTTGGATAAATCTTTCCTTCCTTCCTGCCCCCCTCCCTCAAAAAAATCAAGTTTTATGATACTGAAACAAGTTATGAAGTAAATGAAAAATAATATTTACGATTCTACATTATATCTAGATTAGTCTATAAAGTATTACTTCAATAAAATAAATAATTCACAATAAATGTTTTAATATTTTGAATTTTTCAATTAAACTCAAATTGTGATGAAAAATTAATAATAAGATATTCTATTAAATACGACTACTACTACTACTACTACTACTAATAATAATAATAATAATAATGCAAAAAAAGGATTTCTCGGCTAGTGATCTCAGAATTTTGTATCAAATATATTCTACAATAAACCTTTATCACATCTTGAATATATTCCCAAAGAACAGATTAACCCACTTAATCTTAAAATTTTAACAATTTAGAAAATCTATGCTAGAGTAACAAAAAAGCCTTTCACTCAGTGTGTGTAGCACCAAACTACTTCCACACACACACACTTCTCAATTGATGCCAAACAGTCCCTGACAGCTATTACCTCTCACTAATAGAGCACACAGCAGTTCACATTCAGTACAAAAACCATTCAGAGCGGCCCACTTCACTTGGCCAGGCTCCTCAAATGAGCACGGTGAACATGGACAATGAGAGACTCTAATGGGCCCTCTTGAATCATTTCAAGCCCCTGTCCGACTCCTTTAGCAAGGCTTCCAGAGAGCTGGCTTGACAGACTGGTTCAGACAGCCGAGGTTAGCATTACAGAGCTGTGATGGAGTCGAGGTTTAGTGAATTAAAGAAGGGCAACCCATGAAGGTGGAGTTGAACATGCCAAGCTGTTTGTGTGGAAATGCTGAGAGGATCTTACCATGTTGGAGTGGACGGTGGCCTGCTCGATGTAACGGGCGATGCCTGTCACGAAGGCATTGCGGTCCTCAAAGTTGGTGTTGAAGTTGGGCTGAGGGTGGCAAAAAGCAGCAGTATAGTTATGAAAGCACTGTTTTGTAAGTGTTTAGGTAATTTGGGTTTATATATTCTAAAATACACTGAAGATCTAGATTCAGTGTGCCGCACATGTCCTGAAAAGTGAAGCCAAAGCCTTTCGATCTTAAATTTGCACATCGTTCTTGAATGAATAATTTATAGATGCACGCCGGTCTGTTATTGCAGGGACGTCGACTTTACATTTTCACGCTAGGGATGGGCGATATGGACTTAAAAATATATCACGATATTTTTTTTGGTATTTATTGCGATAACAATATCAATGACGATATAAATTTAGTACCATTCCCCATGTTTTTGGCTACAAGTGAGAGCTGCATGCATTCTTGAGAGCTTCAGAAAAACAATGATCTAAATTAAAACGTACCCATCATCAAATAGACTCCTATAATAAACAAATTACATAAAAGAATTTAATAAAAAAAAAATCCAAACACCAGCCTTTTCAGAAATGGAAAAGTTGCAGATATACTTTTCTTCTGTAAAAGTGCAGGCATTGTTTACATAGTGCAACTGTGCTGAAAAACATCACACAATACAAACAATAATAGTTCAAATCAATGACAAGTTTGAAATGTAAACAGATTCTGTATTTATTCATATTGTCATGGTGCAAACAGTGGCAAAAATAGTGCAAACAGCAAAAGTAATAATCCCAACCATGTCTTCAGATTACAAAAAAAATTGCAAATAATGATTTAATGATAGAACTTAAGTAATTTGAACTAAAACTTGGTAATCATGTGCTAATGAAAACGTATGAATGCATATTTGTCATTTTAACTGAACTTAGGACTGGTGGTGGTGCTTAAGACATTGGTCATTCAGTGTTCTGTAAAAAAAAAACTAACAATAATACTGATAAGATAATAATACTACAAATTCTACTACTAATAACAATATAAACCGCACTAAGGATTGATGAGCTGCTGGGTTTATGAATATTAAAATCACGTTGTCTGCGTTCGCTCGAACTGATTTGCTGAAATCAAAACAGGGACAGTAATAGGCGAGCACCAGCCAATGAGATTGCCGTTTGTGCGTTAGTTTCTTCTTGTTCATAAAGGTTGAATAAATCCAAATGAACGCCGTTATTTTACAGGAAAATACAACAAAGAATAGTTTACATGTAGCACGTCGATTCTGTGTGGTATGTAAGAATCTCTCACGCTCTCTTTGAGTGTGTGAGAAATACTGAGCGCAGTCGGCGCCTCACACTAGTGTTTACTGTGCGTCAAATACACTGTGCATTCATTGAGATGAACTGAAATAGCATGCTTTGCCGATCGCTTGACAAAGAGCGAATCTCTCAAGCGCTCAGTCCAAATGCTCAGCGAGTGAAAATATATCTGTGTATACAGGTTCCAGATTGTAGAGGTAGCTCCTCGTTTAGTGATAAACTCCTCCGCAGCTTCCGCCATAGTTGTTTTCGCTCTGCTCGTGACCTGCTAATGGGTCGCGTCATCAACTAGGCTTTACCGTTATTATCGCGGGAAGACTAATTCTTATCGTGAGTAATTCTTATACAATTTTTACCTGTATATCGCAAACGATGAGATATTGCCCATCCCTATTTCACGCCCCTAAACATGACGTGGAACAAATCGAACTGTGATTGGTTGCGTTACATGTCAGTCAAATGTCCTCTTGGGCAGTCCTCATCCAATGAAAGCTGCAAAAAGAGTCCAGACCTTCTGCCGTTAGTCTGAAGGTCTGGCTACGCGAGGCTAGGTTTTAGTTAGTTATTTGATGCTATAAAACGGGGTGTAACATCAGGATTGACAGCTGTGCGATTGAGTCTGCAGGAGCGGGTGTATTGGCGAGACTTTGATATCGCGGCTCCACCTCAGGATCACTAGTGCGCAGACTCATGCTCCAAATGACATAATCAGCAACGACCGTTTCTGGGATATTTTGGCTTCATTTTTCTACAAAGGAAGGAAGTGGAGACACGTTGTCTGTTTTTTTACAGTCTATGATCTAGATCAGTGGTTTTCAAACCTGCCCTGGAGGCACCCCAGCCCTGCACATTTTGTGTGTCTCCCTCATTTATCACACCTGATTCAACTCATCAGCTCGTTAGTAGAGACTGCAAGAACTAAATTGGGTGTGTCTGATAACAGAGACATACAAAATGTGCAGGGCTGGGGTGCCTCCAGGACAGGTTTGAAAACCACTGATCTAGATGAAGGGCTGCTCTGGGGTCAGTTGTTACCTGGTAAATGAGGGACGAGGGCAGAGGCTCGATGCAGGGCTGCTGATCCGGGAGCGGCAGCTCCTCCAGCAGGTCCACATTGGACAGAGCATCTTCCAGAGTCACTGTGGACGCCATCACTCTAGAACAAAACATGAAACACATATGAGACAAGAAAACTGGCTACGTCCAGGATAGCATACTACTAGTGCTATAAACAAGGTATGAATATTTTATGCATGTAGAAGACCTTTGTCATTTGTCAGAATTTGTCAAAATGTGCAGTACACAACAGATCATTTGACAGGAATACTGTATGCCTATCTCAGAACGCAACACGCTTGACTTGACCTTCCACTTCAAAAGCGATGAATCAGAACAATATCAACTGGAATTTTTTTCTTGACTCAGTATTTGATCATACTGCCAAAGATTTTCACACAAAGACATTCTAAAGCTGAGATGACAACTGGACACCACTTGGTTTGAAGCACTTATTGTTACATACTGTTTTAAATACACTAATAATAAGTTAACAAGTTAATAAGTTGAGTCAGTGAGTCAGAAATGAATGTTATTCGACAAGGATGCATTACATTAATCAAAAGAGACAGTAAGCTATTCATTTCAACGTTCTATTCATTAAATTCTGAAAAAGAAAATTAATTAATTAATTAATTAAATATATAGCAGATCAACTGCTTTGAACATTGATAACACGAAATGTTTATTAAGCAAAAACGGAGCATATTAAAATGATTTCTGGAGGATCATGTGACACTGAACCCTGGAGTAATGGCTGCTGAAAAGCTTTGCATCACAGGAATAAATTACATATTACATTTAAAATATATTAAAATAGCGAAAAAAAATTTTTAAATTGTAATAATTTCACAATATTACTGTTTTTATTGTACTTGTGATCAAATAAATGTTATATATAAATAATAATAAACCTTAGTGATCATAATAGACTTTAATAATAATAATAATAATAAACAACAACAATCATTAGTAATGTCTTCAAGACTATGAAATAACAAAAATGTTAATTCCACATCGTTCTGTAAAAAACACTCCTGCCACTCTATAGTTTTGATATCACAGATAGTAAGCATTAACACAAATAAAGGAAATGTTTGGAAACCATGGCAACAGGGCAAGCAAGAGGTTTAATAGTTGACAGGAAAAAATAAGACATCAAAACATTAAAAAAAAAATTCCTATCATTGCAAATGGGCAACTTTTTCACACCTCACAGCATCAACTGTCAGAATGAAAGTGCCCTCATCCTCATCCTCCTCCTCCTCCTCCTCCTCCTCCTCCTCCTCCTCCTCCTTCCTCTATTCCCCTCATGGGGCAAAACCTCATATTCGCAACAAATCTCTCCTGTAAAGAGAAGTTCATGCTGCTGACACTGATTTAACTGCTACAAATTCCAATCTCTCACTGAAAATTAAAATCATTAAATAAATTGGTTTGTCACTGCAAATAGCTGTGAAACAGTGCAAGAAGAACATTTTGCTGATCACTTGTTTTTTTATTTCTGCAGCTGGTCCAGAACTTGTTCACTAAACAAACATCTGATTGGCTGTGATTGTATGTCATGTTTTGCAGCAAATTCACATTTAGCATGGACAGACAAATTGCTTGTTGCTTAAACTGGTAATGGCCAAAAGTGCACAGCAGTTGCTGACAAGACAATTAAAGGACATCAAAAGGGGAAACACAAAGCAGGCCTGAGGAACTGGATAAGGGCTACTGTGGTCTTGCAGAGGTAAACAACTGAAAACATTAGTCAAATAAATACTGAAGACATCCTTAGTGTGCTGTGGACATCACTAGCAAGCACACATCTAGACATTTAGGAAGGCACTTGTGTATCTGATCAAGACGCACTTGTAGAGAGATAAAAGAGAGGAACTTAGAGGGGGAAAAAGCAGAAGGAGATTTGTGATGAGGAAGAGAGTGAGTAGAAGAGAGTGGGGCACTGCAGTCTATCATGAAGAACAGTGTCTCTAGAGAAACACAGTGATGTTATCAGACACTGCTGTGGTTAACACTGACAGCTGCATCTGCCGAGAGCTGAACAAATGTACTCTAAAATGTCAATCACACACTGAATTAAAGCTGAAGAGTGTCATTTGGTTTGATGTTAAAATACAGTCTTCTAACAAGCACTGTGTAACGTGCATAGACAACAATAAGTAAGCATTCCTGAAGAATGTAAACAGGACAGAACAACTTGTTTAGGTAGAAGGGGTGGCATTTTGGAAATCTGTTTGGATATCGCACATGATTAAAAACAACTTTGTCACAATTTAATTTTTTTAAAGGTGCAGTGTGTAGTATTTATGAGGATCTATTGAGAGAAATGCAATATAATATACATAACTATGTTTTCAGTGGTGTATAAAGACCTTACATGAACCGTTATGTTTTATTACCTTAGAATGAGCCATTTCTATCTACACACACCGCGGGTCCCCTTACAGTGAAGCCGCCATTTTGCGCTGCCATGTTTCTACAGTAGCCCTAAACGGACAAAATGCTCTACAGAGCGCTAGCTACTCTCTGCTGTGTCAGACGACGACATTTTTGTCCTGTGTCGGCCACCGTAGCTTCTCTATGTGCTTCAAAATGGAGGGGTGAGCGGTGGGCGGTTGCAATTCGCAACTTTTTTTAAAATCTAAAATTTACACAGTGCAACTTTAAAATGTTAAATTCTCTGGCTTTAATGACTGGTAAACAGTTCACAACTGCTCAGATGTCAGAGTCTATTTTACACTCTTGCTGGTTTAGAGTTTAACCCATTCATTGCTGTCTGCAGTTGCCTGCTTTACAGGATTAGACATTTCTTAGGCCTTATCTTTTAATATCAATTTGAATAACAAAATAAAGGCATTTAACCAGTTCATTTGTAGTGCCCTGACAATATAGTTTTATATAAATAGCTTATTTATTGGGTTAATAAAAATATAAAAAGACCTTAACAAATACTTCTGGAAGTACAAAATTTTGAGATGCAAATGATAAATTTATAAATCCCTTGAAACTGACCTATGACATCCTGTCACATGCAGTTTATTTAAATTTAAATTATCTCATGGATGTGGCTGTGTGGTTCAAGGTCGTAGTGGCACCAGCTGACTGCAGTAAATGTAGCATATTCAAATGACTTTGACATTTTGTCTTTTTACATTTACCGGCTTTAAATGCATATTGCCCATCGTGCACAGTTGCCCTGAAGTTACCGAGGTGGCGGTGGCGCAGGGGCTTGGGCCTGTCATCGCTGCTTGCAGCTATATTTCTTTTTACAATTCAGTTTTAAGTCACTAGTGGTGAAATTAGAAATTGCAAACTTCTTTAAATTACAAAAATGAAAGGGAGCTGAGTTAGACTGAATTAATATCTACTATGAAATGATGCAAAGTAAAATTCAGATACAGGGCTGCACGATTAATCGTTAAAAGGCTGCAATCTCGATTTATAAACCCATGTGATCTTATTCCAAAATGACGACGAATCCACTGTCGTCTATAATGCCTGCAGATCTCAACAATCTGATCTGACAATGAACTGAGATAAGCACAAAAAAGGTGACGTAACTCAGCACTGACATCACACGATTACTGCGCCCTTCTCATGAGCTGAGTTTGTGTTTAGGAAAGTACAGTATGAGCTGGTGCTGTAATTGCAGCTGGTATTATTTCCTAAGGCATTACAGCATGTTACAACCACTTCTGGTAGCTCCATTATTTAAACCCTACATGATGAATATTTATAAATGAGCAGCTAATCCATGCAAGACGCAATCAAATTACTGTCCTTTAAAAAATTTAAAAAGGTCTATTTATTTTTATTGTTATTTATTTTTGTAAGCTAAATACAGCATGAAACCATGCAGGTCAGTATTTTTTGTCAAAAAGGAAGTGGGTAAAAGGCTGTGGACAACAAGACATGACAGCTCAATATTGTGGGTTTTATCTGTCAAAAAGTTGCTGATGAAGTCTTGCACTCTTCACTGTAGGCTCACTTGCTTCAAATATAATGCAGACCTGCATAATCTCAATTAAATTCATAAATCCAATATTTATCATTAAACAACCATTTTTTAATCGCTGTGAGGTAAAAAGGGAAGTTGTCTTGAGTGAGCTGAACATTGTTCCTCTTTAATGCTGCAAAGTTCCCTGAACTCCTTTTTCAGATGACACGTCTTAGAAAAAAATGCTGACATGCAATCAGAATCTTGTCTTTTCTTATTACTCACTGCCAATAAACCAGATCATGAAGCCAAAGTGGCCCTGTCAGAGAATGATGTGTTTTGGTCCACTGCAGTTATAAGCAGTGCAATGTTTTTTAGAGAGACCACAATCATTCCACAGGCTTTACAAGCCTTGTCACGTCCCTGAAGTTCTACACGCCTGAATATTTCTGTACGGGGCAGGTCATGATCAAGCACAGTCATATAAATAGGGATGGCAGCAGAGAAAATTAGAAAACACTTTTTGTCTATAATTCTATATCTACTCTTCTGGATGGCCAGATTTAGATTACAAATTATAATCAGTCAGTAATGATACTGATGCAAGTTTCACGAAATTTAACGTGGAAATTCAGAGGGGGCAAGAGGGGTTTTTAAATAAGACTTAGCTGTCTATGCAGTAGAAACATGAAAACAATTGAAATTGCACTACATGACTAGAGAGAACATTTTTTACCCTAGTTGTGAATGTAACTGCTTCTAAATTGATTGTGTTGAAACAAAAAGAAAGTTTTCAGCAAAATAATAGCGGACTGCATGCAAATACAAACATTCAGCCAGTATAGTCCGATCACAAATAAAGGATCCAGCGCTTTATAGTGAATCAAAAGCATACAACGCAACCAGTGTAGTCTGATTCATAAACAAACAACTCTTAGGAGCTGAATCGAAAACATGCACAAACAGTGTAGTCCAACAACAAATAAAAAAAAACAGAGAAGCTGGAATTAACAATTATAAAATATAATGCAGACCTGAATTAACGACTTCACAATTCGTTCCCACACTCTAAATAAAATCTGTAAAAATAGGGTACAATGTACTGTATTAATTTGGCGAAATTTTCTGTATTTATTTATTTTTTACAGCTGTTTTACCTGTATTTTGAATTTTGAACTTCATTGCGTTGTGTTTTATGGTTAACGGAAATGTCCATAAAATTACTGGATAATGTCCTGGTAATTTTCTGCCAGTACGTTATCAGTTTTTTTACGCGATTTTTTTTTTTTTTTTTTTACAGTGCATGACTTACTAATACGTCAGCATGTTTTACTAATTCGTTCCCTTGTTTTAAGTAAATCATGTGCACAATATAATAATTAGTTCCCTTGTTTTTTTAAATCATGGCCACGTTGTAATCATTTGTTCTCGTTTTAGTTAAATCAAAACGAGGGAACGAATTAGTTCAACATGGCCACAATTTACTAAAACAAGGGAACAAATTCTTAAATTGTGGGAGCGAATTCTTAATTCGTGAGTATATACGATTAAAATGTCTCTAGTCTCCACAATCTGCTTTTGAGGAAATATCGTAGTGTCATCCCAACATACTGCTAACGTACTTTTCTTTTATATATATTTTTTTACCTTGTAAAGCTACATTTTTAAAATAGGGAAATTAGTTTGGCTGTACTGCTCAGTCACTTGTAAAATAGTAAAACCAGCATGAAAAAAAAGCTTGACAGAGGGGTGGCGCCAAAATCAAAAGTGCATTATGGTTGTTGAAGTTTTTGGCAAAAGGGAACACTAGAGCCCTTTTTCTGATTTCTTTTGCTGAGGTGCTGTGGAAGCGAACCAGACTTCATGCTGATTGTCAATAAACAAGACTGGAGACTGCTAAGCATTCAAGAATGACTACATTGGACGTTGAACAGTCTCCAGTCCTACAGCCAAGGGTGGAGATAAGTCACTGATTCTGAGCATGTACATGAATCACAATCTGAAATGCAAGAACACTTAAGCTACTCTCTAAAGTCACACAAACCTATGTAAATTCTAGTCAGAATATCTAAAAATATCCAAACCACAATAAACCGTCCAGAGTACATTCCCTGAGACTGACACTGCCATCTTCAGTGCAACATCCCATAGCCCTGGTCTGGCTGTCTGCCCTGAGCTCTTTTACTACCGGACATCCACTAAGTCAGTATTAAACACACTGAGAAGATTTCCACCTGTGTTGACGTATATCAACTGACCATGCCAAAACATAACCTCAACTCCAGCTGCACGCAGGATGGAAAAAAAAAAAAGCCTTTTTTGCATCATGTGAGCTGTGCAGATTCAACACCTGCTGCACACAGTGCCTTCCTCTCTGAAATTTTCACATCTTCACACACACATTTTCCTCTCATGGCAGTAGAGGTGGTGGCACACGAACAAAAACTTTACAACATGCAGAACGCACTGGTGTGCTCTCCGTTACTGAAAATACACACAACTTTGACACATACTGCCTTTATATCACACTTTGCACACTAGAGAAAATCACATACTAACTTAGAATGTCATATGATGATGAACATTATATCTTGCTGCATTACACAAAAAACATTTGTACACATCAAAGTAAACTTGTAAATACCTGCCACCAAATGCGTTTGGTTGGCTCTTTTAAGCCTACAAAGATGCCTTTTTCCACTATCTCCGACATTCTGACGTATGATTGTCCCTCTTAGAGGCAGTTGCACGGAACTTTCATACTGGTCGTGATGCAGCCCTTCACTTATTCACCATGGTAAAATGAATGAATAATAAAGATATAGATATATATTCACACAAACCAAATGACTACCAATAGAAAAGAAAATCATGGTTTTCTAGGGCTAATCAATGTAAATAATTATAAAATAATTTTTCAGACACAATTACTCAACCACCCATTTTACAGATTTACATTTTAGTGTAAAAATATTGGTAATTCTTACCTAACAATCATAGTTTTGATTAGAATACACACATCCAGTCAGGCAGTCGCACAGCTGCAAAACGGATCAAGATTTTCACATATGGTCAATAATCATCACAGATATCTCCTTCGGAAATTAAAAGGTTAGTTCACCCAAAAAAGAAGATTCTTTCATTAATTACTCACCCTCATGTCGTTCCAAACCCGTAAGACCTTCGTTCATCTTCGGAACAGAAATTAAGATATTTTTGATGAAATCCGAGAGCTCTCTGACCCCTCCATAGCTATTTAATTAACACTTTCAAGGCCAAGAAAGGTAGGAAAGACATTGTTAAAATAGTCCATGTGACTACAACCTTAATTTTATGAAGCGACGAGTATACTTTTTGTGCGCAAAAAACGAACAAAAATAACTTTATTCAACAATTTCTTCACGTCTGTGTCAGTCTCCTATGCTGTTGACATAGTAAATACAGTGTAGCACTTCCAGAACGCCGGCTTACCATTGGCCGACGCTGTTCACGTGAGCACCACGACGCATGCGCACGAGTCGCTCTGCCGTAGAACTAGGAAGCGCTGCACTGTTTACACTACGTCAACAGAGTCTGACAGAGGCTAGAAGAAATTGTTGAATAAAGTCATTATTTTTGTTTGTTTTTTTTGCGCACAAAAAGTATACTCCACGCTTCATAAAATTGAGGTTGAACCACTGTAGTCACATGGATGATTTTAACGATGTCTTTACTACCTTTCTGGGCCTTGAAAGTGGTAATTAAATAGCTGTCTATGGAGGGGTCAGAGAGCTCTCGGATTTCATCAAAAATATCTTCATTTGTGTTCCGAAGATGATTGAAGGTCTTACGGGTTTGGAACGACATGAGGGGGAGTAATTAATGACAGAAATTTTCATTTCTGGGTGAACTAACCCTTTAATGACATCCGATCTGTTGTTTGTTTGTCAGAGATGGTCAAAATGTGGCTTAATTTGCTCTAGATAATCTGCTGAATCATAAAACTCACTCAGGCTGCCAAAGTGGAACAAATAACATCCTAAAGCATTATTATAAAGCATCTCAAAAGGATGTGGGCTGGTGAACAGCATGCCTGAACTTTCAACAGTCCTGCTGACCTCCAGCCAATAAAGACATTTCCCTTTCTTTTCTGTCTTCAAGTTATTTACAATCCAGAAAAGAACTAGATTAAAGATTAGGAGAGGGGGACTGACACCACAGAATCGGTTTACAGACATAGCCTAAGCCTAGTTCTAGACTAAAGGGATTTTCAAAAAGATCCACCCCTGACAGAGCGGTTTAATCCATGTGTAGTCTTGAGCTGCATCCAGGAAACAAACTGACAGGGTTTTAGGAGACAAACTAAAAGTTTACAGTGCTGTGATTCAACAGAAGTTGACTACTCTGATTGGAGGCTGCTTAACAGGCATGAAAACCAATACAGATATCTCATTAACTTTGTTTCTGTAAACCATAATCTTAGAATATCAAGTAGAAAAACAACATTAAACATATATCATAAATATATTAGACACTGAGTTTTTTTATTGAGACAATATTTGTCCCCTTGAATTTATTATCGGGGCATTTTTTCTTTACTTTTCACCATCAACAACAACTTTATATTATTTTCACATTTAACATGTCTTAAAAACATATCTACAAGATGGTGGGTGTATCTGACAGGCAAGCATATATCTAATATCTAAAAGACAAGCATACAAAAAACTCAAAATAACTACATTACTTGCTGTTCCATAACTTAACACACAGAAACACTACAGTTTCGGTAAAGTTGTACAGAAAGCTGTTCACCCAAACTACGCGACAAACTATAATGCACTTATTATAAACTACGAAGCGTTCTCTTGCGTTTGCAGTGCAGACAACTTCGTTTATTTTAATGAGAGCGTTCTAGTTAGTCGCGTCGCGTCGACTGTACGTTAGCTGTTCGCGTTTTCAAACGCGCAGTCGAGTGAACAGGCCCACTTCATCCACGACGTGAAACTTCAAACAACTCAAAGGAATTCAACCCGACAATACCTTTCCATTCTGCCTTGCACATACTGAAACATAAACATATATTTAAACAAAACTACGCGAACGCCGACTATGTTAACTGACTAATAAACTACAGAGAAAGCGTTTGAAAAAAGACAACACCCAGAATGAAAGTAAGGCAAAGCTCCGCTCTACCCACCCTTACGTGAGATTTCCAGGACAAACTATCCGCTTCGACTATTCATTCATGCATTTTCCGTTGTGATTTCCAGTTCTGAGGTGGCTGAAGTTAACTTGTAAGACCGTTTTCGGTGGTTAATCTGCGGTGGTTTGGAGTGGTTGAGGGAGTTTGCGGAGGAATCCTGCGCGCGGTGAGTGTTGTCGCAGGCGCAGCTCTGGTTGGAAGTTCCTGTTGCGCTCTACAGGGACATTCAACAGGAAACTCCAGCGCCACAGTACAGCACACTGCCAGCAGGGGGCGTTCAGGAATATAACTGTCCGTGAGGGCAGAAGTAGCATTTAGAAAATGTGAAATGTAAATATTTAAAAAATATATACTAACTCTTATATATGTACATTTATCCCCATTCTATCATTTTTTTTTACTTTGCGTTTATTTTCTTATATTCCTCAATTTCATATATTCCTTTACCACATCCTATTTATTTTCCTGTATTGTGTATTTCAGTGCTATAAGCAATATTATAATATCATGCCAATTGAGTTTTTTGCTGTTGGTTTACAGTTACCCGAAATGTGAAATGCGTATACAGTTCAAAAGTTTGGGGTCACAAAATGTTTTAATGTTACTGAATAAAGTCCCAATGCTGCATTAATTTGATCAAAATATATAATGACATACTAATATTGTGAAATATTAGTACAATTTAAAATAACTTTTGGTAACACGTTATTTTAGTGTCCTTGTTACACGTTGTATGTACTTGTAAATTATGCATAGTTACATGCAACTAACCCTCAACCAAAACCTAATCCTACCCTAACTCTATAGTAAGTACATGTTGTTAATTATTTAATCAGTACTTAAATATATAATTACACTGTAACAATAACACCTTAAAATAAAGTGTAACCTAACCTAAAGTTATTTTTTGCAGCCATTACTCCAGTCCTATCCTTTAGAAAACAGCTGATTTGTTGCTAAAGAAACATTTCATAGTATCAATGTTGAAAACAATTGTGCTGCTTAATATTTATATTTTAATCAGGATTTTTTTGATGAATAGAAAGTTCCAAAAAAAAAAGAACAGTGTAACATTTTATACATCTTTTCAATTTAACGAGTCCTTGCTGAATAAACATTATTTCCTTCAAAAACAAACCCAAAACTTTTGAATGGCAGTGTATATGAAACAAAGTATGATGCAACATTATACTGTATCTCAAAGTCAGGGCAATTATTTTAATATATGCAATCCATTCAGCACAATGAAAAACAGCTTTAAGCAACCACAAAACATACAAATATAGGCTGGAACTGCAGAACAAATGTAATTTACAATTTTCATTGTTATCTTATTATGTACAGTACTTTTTTTTCTATTCACTGCTGCGTGTAATATACATAATTAGATCACCTGTAAAATTAAACTGCTTTTGGCATGTGCACTTCACATATCCACTGCATGTAGAGGACAATTAAGTTTTACATCTGACATATTGAGCCGCAACACTGGCCAACAACTCTGAAAAACAAACAGTCAGACTGTCCACAAAACATTACATTATGTATCTTGATGCAGCAAATGTGCTGTAGACAGAGCAGACAACTGAACACAAGTTTCACTGTTTACAGACACAAAGTGCTATTTCTGTACCAATGAAGTGCTATTGGGATTTTGTCTGTCTCATGTGCTAATATGATGTCAGATATCCTGGTACAGACAAACAAGAACAGTACAGCAGCTGTCATACAGCTTGAACTTGTGTTCAATGTTCTAGATTGAAACCATGTTCAATCTGCTAACACTGTTCAAATCCAGCCATTAGCGACAGCGCCAAGGACTCCACTGTAAAAGAAAGCGGAAACATATATGGTGAGTAAAACTAAATATATCTTGGTCATAATTAGGAGCAGCGGAAGACTTACAATGAGGAAATGAGCCTCTGCACACGGCCTTGTTTAAAATGGTCACAAGAAACATGTGACAGTTTTTAAAATCGGACTCCATTTTGTCAATCGACTCGATTCTGAGGAAGAAAAGAAACAAATTTAGAGAATGGAAAAAATAGCTAAAGGGAAGTAAAACCTCATCCTCATTAAGCTGAACCGAAAGCTGCAAGATGAGGACATGTGGCTAGACGGAAAAAAATCTGAAAAGATCCCATACATGATGTAAAAGTTTTGAACTTACTTCCAGGCCCCAAAACCAGCCTGCCATCTGTCTGAAAAGATGAGAACTAAATTCAGCACTTTCATGATGGCCTCCTTGACAAAACTGACCTGCAAATACACAGTAACCCGAATTGATGGTTTAGAAACAACACAAATATCTATAACAGTTTAAAAGTAAAAACTAGTACAACCTCCATGGGGTAGACAGCTTACTGAATTAAAGGGATAGTTCACCTAAATAATGAAAATTTCCCCATGATTTACTCACCCTCAAGCCATCCTAGGTGTATATGACATTCTTCTTTCAGATGAATACAGTCGGAGTTATATAAAAAAATGTCCTGGCTAATCCAAGCATTATAATGGCAGTAAATGGCAGCCCAAAATTTGAAGCCCAAAAAAGTGCATCCATCTATGATAAAAGTAATCCATATGGCTCCAGGGGTTAATAAAGGCCTTCTGAAGCGAATCGATGAGTTTGTGTAAGAAAAATATCCATATTTAAGGCGTTATAAAGTAAAATATCTAGCTTCTGCCAGACCGCCTTCCGTATTCAACTTACAAAGAAAGTGTAACGCCTCTCGCAGTTCAAAACGCTTACGCTACGTCCGACGTCATACGTTGCACCGGTTACGCTTTTTTCGTAAGTTGAACAGGAAAGGCGGTCTGGAGGAAGCAAGATATTTTACTTTATAAAGTTTTAAATATGGATATATATCTGCCATTCACTGCCATTATAAAGTTTGGAAGAGCCAGGATATTTTTTTAAATATAACTCCGATTGTATTCGTCTGAAAGAAGACTGTCATATACACCTAGAATGGCTTGAGGGTGAGTAAATCATGGGGTATTTTTCATTTTTGGGTGAACTATCCCTTAAAAAAGAAAAACTGCAAATGGCATGCAAAAATGAGGCAACATCTAAAACATGTACTATTTGTTTCCTGACAGACACATTATTTGGCCTGTTTAATTTCAGCTTACTTTCTCTCTGAGCAGACATCGGTCATGAATGGTGGACAAGTATCTGTAGTGGATTTTAATGAGCTGGTCCAGGTCCTTTGCCTCCTGCACTTGGTGTTGAAATTCTAGACCTGTACTATGTAGGATCTGTGAATGAATGCATGGTAATGTCCACATGATGATAAAATTTTTTTTTGTTAAAATCAAATCAGAACAAATTTATCAGAACAAAAATAGTCTAAACTCTACAGCAAATAAATTAAGTCTATTTTCCGTATGTCAAACTTACCCTAGTCATAATGTAGTTGTGGAGGCTGTTGACAAAGTGCATGAGTTTGACCCTCAAGAGAAACATCCTGTGAATCTGCTGGTTTATGGGCTCTTTGGGCTCTTTGGCTGTGCTTTCCTCAGATGGGCCTCCTTCTTGCCTCTTAGCGGCTACTGTCAAATCTGTGGGAAGACTCTATTTTAAGATCCCATAACAGCAGGTGAACTGAAACCATCCTGATCTGAGAGTATTGTGAATAAAGATAGTTCTTATGTCACAGGGAAAAAAGAACTGTGATCACAGAACAAAAATAAGGTACAATGAAAAGTTAAAGGGATAGTTCACCCAAAAATGAAAATTCTATAATTTACTCACCCTCAAATTGTTCCAAACCTGTATGAATTTCTTTGTTCTACTGAACACAAAAGATATTTTGAAGAATATTGGTAACCAAACAGTTGATCTTTTTGATTCAGATTGACTTCCATAGTATTTGTTTCCCATACTATGGAAGTCAATGGGGTCCATCAACTGTTTGGTTACCCATATTCTTCTAAATATCTTCTTTTGTGTTCAGTATAAGAAAGAAATTCATACAGGTTTGCAACACCTTGAGGGTGAGTAAATGATGACAGAATTTTCATTTTTGTGTGAACTATTCCTTTAATGAGTTAAATATGAAATTACTTCACTCTCATTTTATTACAAACAGAAGTAATGAAAAATAACTCACCACTGAATCGTAATGTGTCCAGACTATATTTGGCCCATTTGATCTGAAGCAGCAGTAGGAAGACCTGATTGTAGATTTTCTGACACTCTGAACTAATAACAATATCTACAGGCCATGGAACCTGGTAAGAGAAATTATACACAAAAATGCACAATTTGTAAAAATAATAATTATCATAAAAAAACATGCATGCATTTACATTTCGAAACAGACACATTATTTTGATTTATTATAAATGTGTTAATACAATCCTTGAAGCAAAAAAGCTACATTAATAATTTTCAAAGTTGAAATTAGGGTTTGTAACCTTGTAACTCAGAGTAAGACCATCAAGGTTATTCACTGGCTGTTTTTTTCTTGCAGGATCAATAGTTTCAAGAAATATGGACAACCTAGAATCATGAGAAAGATGCGAGAGAAACATAAGTGAACCACAGGATATTGAGTGATGATAGGTAGGGTTGAACGGTAAACCACAGAATCGCTAAAGCTCCATGTGGAGTACCGGCTGCTGTCCTCTGGGTGGCGCTGTCCAACAGCCTCTTGCAGCTGCACATTGAGGAACGCCAGCTGCTGCCAGCTCTCCTTCTCCAGAACTTTGTCAAAGATGGCTGTGTAGAAATCATACATAGTATCACCAGCTTCCAACAGGAAGTAGTTTCTCATGGCCTGCAAGCACCCTAGAAGCCTAAGATAAAAAAAAAAAAAAGAGAGGCTAAAGCATAAATGCTCTACAAAACTATATTGTGAGGTTTGTGCAAAAAGGATTCTCCTGCAGGATCTTACCTGTAGTCTTTCTTCAGGGTTCTCATGAGGTTCCCACAGCATTCAATGTATCTCCTCTCAATATGTGGATACAGACAGGACCGGAGTGTGAGCTCAAACGTCTGACATGTCACAGACTCGGAGGAGCGGTCCAAAATCACACTGCCGCCAGAGAATTTCTCATGGAAATCATTCTGCTCTAAATAAAGCCTGCAAGAGATAACACACATTACCTCAATGGAAAACAAGCTAATGAAATTGTGAATGACCAAACATAGTGTCTTTATATAGTTATATTAGAGCTGCACGATTCTCGATAAATTGAGAATCACAATTTTTTGTTTAAAATAGAGATCACGATTCTAAATAGACAACTAAACAAAATAATGTAATTTACTAGAGGTTCTGGCAAAATGCTAATTGCTGCATTTCATTTAAAAAATATTTAATTAATTTGAATTAAATTGTTTTTTTTTTTTTAAATCAGTTTGAATGAATGATTCAATGACTCAAAAGGCCCTATCATACACCCGGCGCAATGCGACGCCAGGCGCAACATAAGTGTTTTTTGCTAGTTTCAGCCCGACGCAGTTATCATTTTCACCTCCAGCGCCACCTTGTTTAAAGGTGGGGTAAGTGCTTTCTGGTAACCGATGTTGATATTTCAAATCACCAAAACAAACACGCCCCTATTTTGATAGCTCCGCCCCACACATACGTAACCCAGGCAACGACTATGGCGGAATCTGTGTGTTACTGTGGTAATCCAGGTTGAATGTTCAATGAAAAAGTCATCCCTTCCATCCCAAAAACACAAACAGTTCTCATGAACAACTCGATAGCACGAGCACGACAGTCCAACTAACGAACATATTACAATTATGACAAGTTTGAGGGTTATATCGATCATGAAAAGAGGAACCAAAGGAAACAAACATATATTAGGAGTATATTATCTTACTTTTCGGACACATTTTGGGAGCTGACGCTTGAAACAGACAGTGGAGGAAGTTTAGACGCTCCAGGCTTATCGGGTGTGAAATTGAATGGGTCTTTATCATCGCTGAAGTGAACGACAATACGATCACAAATGGACAAACAAGCGAACATGACACACAAGCATATTCAAGCAAAAGCCAGCATATATTAGTTCTGTGAAACAAAACAAAACCAATGTTACTCGCCTATTGAGAAGAAATAGAGCAACCTCGGCCTTCCCGCTCCTTGAGTTCTCTCTAGCACAAATAATTTTTTAGTCAAAGTCAAAACCACCTACTGGTGTAACAATGAAATTGATACAATCTTTATTTGAGGCGTCAAGTTACTTTCTAAAGGTGATTTTGATCGCTACCGTAGTCATCAGTGTTTATATGCAAACTATAAACTTTTATTCCAGTATTTAGTGAATGTTTGTAACAGAAATAATGATATTGTGTTGTTGAAAAGACTGTTTGTGAAGCTGATTCATACCTATACATAGGTAACTGCTCTCTCTGGGTCAGTGGTAGCGCAGATTTGAATGCTCGCTGCGAATGTACTTGTCAAAGGTTTAACACACAGGCAAACTATTCATTTAAGAATAAGATCGCGTGGATGTTTGAATTTAGATTGCGATCTTTTAACAATTAATCATGCAGCTCTGAGTTATATTAAGACTGAAGTTTGAATCTATATTTAACCTCCTTGGTCACACTTTATATTAGTTGTCTAACTACTATGAACTTACATAAACTTTTTGTGTTCATATTGTATTGCAAACACTTCTGCTATCAAGGTGGGATACGGGTAAGGTTAGGAACTGGTTTGATGGTATGGTAAGGTTTACGGTGTAAAGGAAGGGTCTACAGTGTAATTATAGATGTCATTTCAGAAATTAACTACAGCTGTGTAATTACATGCAGGTATGTTTTAAATATACTGCAAGTACGATGTAAAAATATCTATGTGCACAATAAGTGTATTATTTCAAATGATTCATTTAAATGTTATTACGTAGTATTTAAAGACACTTCATATAAAGTGGGACCACATCCTTTGCTCTTTTGTGTGTTCTTCAGTGACGTCAAGTCCTTTATTCTGTATTCTGCTGTTACCTTGCAAAATTAATGGCCAGCAGGGGGTCATGGATGTCATCCAGCTCCAGATGACGTGCTACAATGGACTGCATCTTGATCAGGCTCTTCTTAGTGGCCTGTTGCTCGGTAACCATATTCGTAGGTGACTCTTCCCCATACCGAAGACGTGTCTGCACTGACTCCAAGAAAAGCGTGTACAGACTCTTTCTTTCGGCATCTGCAGAGACAAGTGTCAGAAATATTAAGACAATCTTGTTTATCATCAAACTTTCTATATGCTATAAGAAACATTATAAAAATAAAGTAAAACATAAACCAAAACACAAAAACAAACATACATTTTAAATAGAAAAAAATATTAATTCAAGGATATCATTAACGAAAACAACACATATATAAAAACGTGAGCGTGCAACAAATTGAAAACTTTATTGAAACTATAAAAAAATACGGATAACTAAACAGAATTACAGAGAAAATTACTTATGACTATCAGTATCTGAACCACCATGTGACATAGTCATGTCATGTGAATAACTGACATTAGCAACACTGCAATAATAAACTAGTAGCTCATGCAAATAACAGCATGAAACATAAGATATTCCAAATTAAATTAGCTTTTCATTTAATATAATTACACAGCTGATTGTGTTCCAACTTTTGATCTATAGAATTTATGCATATAATGTAAGACAACTATAATAAAAATTAAAATGGTTGCATTCTGTAATTTCAGTAGATTCAAGAACTATTTTTTCTTCAGGATTCAATCATGAATTTATGTGACTCCACTTGTATTCTCCACAGAATATCACAATAACAAGGGTTTTTAAAATTATCTTTAAAGGTGCAGTGTGTAAGATTTATGAGGATCTATTGACAGAAATGCAATATAATATACATAAATATGTTTTCAGTGGTGTATAAAGACCTAAAATAATGAACTGTTATGTTTTTATTACCTTAGAATGAGCCATTTCTATCTACACACATCGCGGGTCACCTTACAGTGAAGTCTTCATTTTGCGCCGCCATGTTTCTACAGTAGCCCTAAACGGACAAACTTCTCTACATAGCGCTAGCTACTCTCTGCTGTCTCAGATGACAACATCTTTGTCCTGTGTCGGCCACCGTAGCTTCTCTATGTGCTTTGAAAGGGAGGGGTGAGCGGTGGGCGGTTGCAATTCGCAACCTCACTGCTAGATGCTGCTAAAATTTACACAGTGCGCCTTTAAGTCATAAATGTCATTTTCTCAGCAATTTTTACTCAAAAATATTTTAGAGTTTGATAATGTATATTCACTTTAGAAATGTCCATTACTTAAGATTTTATGAATTTCCATGATTTTACCAGGTCTAGAAATCTTACGTTTAAAATGTCCTAATATTTCCAGAGTCTCAAGACTGTTGGAACTCTGGTTCTTAAATAAAAATGACAATTGTTAAGGAAACAAATGAAAATAAATGGTATAATGTCAGATTCTTTTCATCTTGATTTTTAGCTGTTTTAGCTTGTTTTGCCTTACTTTAAACAGTTATGCCATTTTACAGCTCCCTTGAAAGTGTGCTGAGGCCCCCTAGTGGGTCACAGTCCCCTGATTAAGAACCATTGATTTAATTGATGCAAACACCCTCAAACAAAAGTCTTGAATATATTTCTAAAAGTCTGTGACAAACACAAACCGGTGACTAGTTGTTCTCAGATGCAACTTCCGGCTGATGCTAGATCTACGTAGATGCAGTCCACTTATGATGAATCACAAGTGTTTGTAGATGCCAAGATACTGCTAAATGTAGCAGCACTGGCACATTTATAGCACGTCATTGTCAGTAAACGCTGCAGTGTTGCGTTTTTTTATTTGGCATAAAATATTTTGCGTGTGTCATAGGCAGGGGGAACAATTTTTTTTATATTATAAAGGATGAGCACTGAAACATACTGAAATGAAATAAAAAAATAACCACTTTCAAAAATACATAAACTAAATTGAAACTGAAAACCAAAATACAAAACTTATCCTCTCTGACACTGACCTCTGGAGGAGCCATCTGGCTGCTCGGTCTCCTTGCAGTCCAGGTTTTTCAGCAGCTGCATGGATTTGCCAGCCATGATAATCTGCTTGAGTACAGGCTTGAGGAAGGACACCATGGTGTGCTGTCTGCTGCTGGACGCCTGCTCCCCGCCAGAGCTTCCACTGGCAGCGTCGCTGAGCCTCTCCTCGCTCTCCACCGTCTCAGATACGCTATACAGCGTGTAAGTGGCATACCAGAAGTCCCTGTGGTTTACTGGTACATCCTTGTTCCTAGTAAACATGTCCATATATTTTTTTTATTTGGCAGGCAGCTTTATAATAAGCAGGATAATGTGAAGTCATCCAGTGGTTAGAGCAAAATAAACCCCAAAAAAGTGATCAACACCCCGATATGACACTGAGAGGACTTAAATCATCCTGGCCTGAACGGATTTATTTTGCGATAATGACTGGCTGGCTGTATGTAATTTCTTACATAGAGTACAGTTCAAGAGTTTGAGGTCAGTAAGATTTTTGAAAGAAGCATTTATTTGTTCAAAAATACAGTAAAAACAGTAATATTCAGGCATGTGATCGGCTAAAGGCTAAAGACAAAAAAGAAGGAAAACCTGATCCCCCCACCAGCAATTATTATTATTTAAAAAATTTATTTTATTAAATTAATAGAGACATATTTTACTATTGCACTATTGTACTGTAAAATTAAAAAATGGAGTATTTAATAAACATAATAATAAATTATATTATAATACAATATATGTTATAATAAATACGAATAGATTTGTTATTATTATTGGTATTATCAATAATAAAAATAATAATTATTATTATTATCATTATTATTTTATTTTTATTTTAACAGTAAAATTAAAATCCTAACATTTATGGTTGTCCTAATATCTTTGCTTTCAAACGGTAAACCATTGAGCTTTATTTTGGCGGAAAACCACAATCTTCTCTTGGCTGACAACAACAGATTTATTAATGATTCTCATTACAAATTTAAGATGGTTGGCGCATGTTGCATTCCCAAAATGCAAATTATAAGTGACTCAAACACAGCACTTGCAGAGTAGCACTTACTGAACTGAAAATTAACACATTACATCACAACTGTTGCAATTTGGTGATTACAGTAAGCCATTTCATTACTGTCACTTTTGATAAATTTAATGCGTCCTTGCTGAATAAAAGAATATCTTTCAAAAAAACTGACCCCAAACTGTTGAACGGTAGTGTACATACACATTTAAGTTTTTTTATACCTCTGAATTATGAACTCTTTGGCGGGGTCAAATAAGTGACCGTGAACGATCCATTCATCTACAATCTCAAGGTATGGCCGGACGGTTTCTACCCAGAGAGAGAAAAGGAGCGCCACCTGATAGGAAGGGAGGCCCATTTTGTGATCTTGTGAATCAAAAAAAGGTGAGCGGTACACTGATAAATGGACAAATTCAATCATCTACTCCTTGAAAAAAAACAGGCGCACTTACAGACTGCTCAGAGGCCTCGCCTGCGCTGTCATATTCAATGATGGCCTTGTAGAGAGTGTTGAGTAAGTGTGAGGCTCGCAATACGTTGGACGTTCCGAGCGGCACTTCAGCCACTCCTGTGCAGAAAACCCTGTGCAGCATCGTGATCTGAGCCAGATGAGGACTTAACCGTTCCAGCACAGATGATAGAGTCACCGTCTCATCTAGGAAGAATCACCATAGAATGAATACTATAATCATACAAAGTTAACTGTGAATACATTTACAGACACAGAAAAAACAACCTTTGGCAATAATGTCTTTTTCGATAGCATTGAGCTCTTCTTTAAAGCTGGTGAAGTATTTATACAGGGCCCACACGAATGCTTGGTAGGTCCGGAAGGGAGGCTCAGAGCTCTTCTTGGAGGATGAAGAGGACGAAGTAGAGTTAAGACCTGGAGGACAGGGCTCTGCACTGTGGCCGGTAACTTCATCAATAAACTTTTGCAGACGGGAAACAGCCTGCCCATAGGCCGCTATGTGCTCCAGTACAGAGTGAAGACAGTTCTGTACACAAATAGGAATAGATAAGAGCGCATTAAATCAATCAATCCTATCATCAATCCTAGGGTTCTTACACAATTACAGAAATAAGATTTCTTTATTTGAAGTGTTACAGTGTAATTATACATTTAAGTACTGTGTAATATTAACATGTACTTACTATAGGGTTAGGATTAGGGGTTGGTTTAGGGTTAGTTGCATTTAATTATGCGGAATTTATAGTTATTACCATAGTAACTAAATGTAATGTGTAGTAAGGACACTGTAAAATAAAGTGTTACCACCTTCTTTTACAAAAATCTAAATAACACTAATTAGAATTATAAATGATATTTAAAGATTGTGATATACTGTATATTGAGACCCTCTAAAAAACAGGATGGTACATCTCATGAGCATGGTAAACTTCCAACAAACCCCAAAAAATTAGGCCTGATGGGGAATGGTGAAAAACAGTCTCCACTCACATTAGTTAAATGAGTGACCACCACATCATTCCTCACAGTCACCTTGCCATCATTGTGCTGGAAAATGAAAAGTTTTTTTACACCAGAGAAGAGCCTGAGGAGAAGAGGAAAAGAATGCATGATCTTTCCTGTGAAAAAAAAACTTGATATGAGCAATCAGTCATCCTTGTGATGCAATCTCTTCTGGGTAAGTAAACATTCAAGTGTCAGAAACCAGTGCAATGTTATCTTTGGGGGGGGGGAAATCTCTATTCCACAAACATAGCATATGTACTTCCCTTTGGTAAGAACATGTCTGTCCAGTTTGTTAAATCTAATCATGGCAATCTTATATATAGCATACCAAAGAGTTTCCCGAATCACTTGTGTCTCTGTAACAAAAGACTTCTCCTCAGGCAGGTAGAGAGGCCCAGTGTTATACAGGTGCTGGTCCCTGGAGAGAAAGAGAGTGACTATAAAAAAATGTATGCAAAATGACAGCATGAAAGCTTGAACAGCATTTGCTTCAAAACTCTTATTAAATCATGGAAGAAAGGGCTCATGATGCAGAAAGCAAATAAGATATCACAAAAATGTCTTACCAGACGTTGTAAAGGTTGGAGTGCAGGTGGAGGCTGTGTGGAAAGCGGGGAGAGTTGGGGACCCAATATGAAGTGACAATATGCTGCTCCAACCAAGCCCTGGAGTCCGGCTCCCCCACTACAAAAACAAGACGGTAGGAACTTTAAGAACTAAAGGCTACTGTGAGAAAATTCTCTACTAATACTGTCTATTACCAGTCCAGGTGACTTGGACGGTCTTATTATTCTGCTCATGGTCCTCCAGTGGCGTTCTGTCTACCTGTATACCAGAATCCTCTCTGCTCAGGGGCTGCTGGCTATCTTCTTCTTCACTCTCTTCCTCAGACCAGTCCTGCCAAAAGATCAAATGATCTGTTGTGCTCTATTACTGCTAACATACATAATCAGTACAGTATACAATAGCACTGAAGGGTCAAGCCATCTGTCGCCTTGTCCCAAGGCTGGTGGGAGCACTTCAGGATCTGTCCTGAAGAATTATTGTGAGGAATCAATTTCAACAAATTAGTTCCCAGCCTGTTGTGATTGGTCTACCTTTTACAGCGCATGCTGTAAAAGAAAAGCTGAT
Source organism: Coreius guichenoti (assembly GCA_039654105.1). Classification (NCBI taxonomy): domain Eukaryota; kingdom Metazoa; phylum Chordata; class Actinopteri; order Cypriniformes; family Gobionidae; genus Coreius; species Coreius guichenoti. Next base: position 29,307,159 of record CM077180.1, on the reverse strand, counting down.
TACCATATCTGAATTTCAGCTCCAGAGTCTTCCTCCTTCAGCACTTGTATATAATGATATGAACAGTAACAACAGTGTCGTTTTAGTCCTCATCCTTTGCAATGCAATGTGGATTTGCTTTCTCAGCGCAGAAAACAGCATCTTTTTGACACGTCTACAACATGACCCAAAACTCTTCCAGGCCTCCGGTACAACTACCGTGTTTGTGGGTGGTATAAGATACTAAGAACTGATCTAATAATCTAATAGAGTTCACTCACTGGAGTGTCTGGAAAGGGCCCAGTATCAATATCTTCTCCTTCCATGAGGTACTTTGCCCAATCAAACGTGTCTTCTTTCTCTGTAGAAATAAACATATTAATTTGTTGCGATATTAGGCGTAGTGTTGTCCAACAGTATAAATGTGTTGACACAAAAGCACATAAAAATCTAACCTGTTTCTTTCAATCTGGGTCTTTCGCAGTAGTTTGTGTTGGATGGAGAGTCAGACAGATGGAGTAATAAAGCCAGCATACTGTAGTGGGCATCAGTCTGAAAACAGTAATAGAGATATTTAGCATATGTAGTGTTCCAAGTACTCTCTAAATAATATCAGTGTTATCCCACCTTGGTTCCCTCAGTATTAGGAAGAGGAGAACTGAGAAATTCTTCAGTTAGCCGTATCCAGCTCTCTGCTTTACTTAAGTCAGAGTGGACCATGAGTTTCTCATGAATCCTGGGAGAAAAAGAAATCTCAATAATTATTTTTTTATAATCAAAATATCAGCATAACAAAAAATAAAGTACACAAAATTGTGCAAAGCTTCAGACTTCCTACCCATTAATGGATCGCTGCACATTATGTCTGTTGACATCAAGGAAATGGTGAAACCTATCAAGAGGGGAAAAAACATGATGAGGGCTTCTTATTGATTTTATGTGCAAAATGGAAAACAATTATTTTGTTTTTATTAAATTATTTAGCTTTTATTAGTGTTCATTATTTAGTTTCCTTTTCACAAATGCATGCACGCCATTACAGTAATAAATAAATAAATGGAAGGATAAATGCACCAAGTATTTACTTGAAAAACAGAAAAAAGTAGACACACCACAGCTCCAAAAATATGCAAAAAAAAATTAATAGTATAGACTCACACACAGGTCACGTTTCGAGCACGCAGGCTCTTCGTCAGCCCAGTCTATTAAATACTACTAGTCTACTATTACATTATTGGAGTTACACTACTATATTACACATTATTATCCATATTTTTGGAGCTGTGGTGTGTCGACTTTTTTCTGGTTTTTATCATCTCTTTTGTCGAGAACCCAACTTTTGAGCATATTTTTGCCGGTGATGTGCTTGCTTTGGTCCTGATTTTACCAAGTACTTACTTGAAATTGGACCATGTAAACTTCAGAGCCATTTGAAAGTTTTGATCTTCATCATCCTGAATGGCAGTAAAATGTGAGATGAGTCTCCGGGTCTCCAGCTCCAGCTCCTTCTCAAACCTGCTCCAGTGAGCCATTCTGATGATTCAAGGATCTACTGAAAAAATGATAGATAGATAGATAGATAGATAGATAGATAGATAGATAGAAAAAAAATGACGATAGATAGATAGATAGATAGATAGATAGATAGATAGATAGATAGATAGATAGATAGATGAGCACAAACCTGCTTTTTGGTTGCGATGCTGACAGGGGCGAGCCGTTATCAACAGCTGCGGCTAGCAAAACAATAACCTCATGACAAAGGTGTTCGCTACAAGTCACAGGTAAAGCGAAAATATGCCTTCTATCTCCCGAATATAATCCGATAACGAAAGTCGAACTGAGGGCTGAGTTTAAATCAATTTATCTTATTATCATTTTACATGTATTATGATTCCCCTGTTGCCGCCTCCATGACTTTAGACGCTTCTTCAGTGGTGCAGTGTGAACAATAATAACGCTGAGGGGAGCTTTACTGCCACCTATCGACCAGGATAGAACATGAAGAGACACAACAAATCAACACTGCCAGACAAAAACATAAAAAGTCCAGAAAGAAATCCATTCAGTATACAAAAACGATTTCGTACACTTTATGCGTACCTGTTTATTGTTTTGTAAAAGTTCCGAAGAGACAGTGTGTGCGTCTCAATCAGCTCCCTAGTTCAGTAGTCAGGGCACTGATCCTGATAAGTAAAAGGACAATTTGTTCATAATTGATGTGTTACAGATTGTGCATTTACTACAAATAGTTTGAACAAAAAAGATCTCAAAATGTATCATCAGTTAGCGAGCTCACTGCAACTGTAAGTTACCTTTCCGACCTACTGCTGGCCAAAACAATGGTTATGCTATTTCTGTTACCTTTTGTGTTATGTATGTGACCTTTTACATCATGTGAAAATATGGCAAATTTATATTGCATAGTGATGTTAATTCGTATATGTCAATTTATATTAAAACAAATAAACTGTGCTCGTATTTTGGAAGGTAGTCAAAGCTTCGCTTGCTTGACTTACTCGGCTTTATGAGTGACCTCTTTACGATCCAATAACAATCTTCTTATGCGCAACTCCAACTAGCCAATCCTGGCACAGGGGGCGGGACTTGTCGCATTACGGGTGAGAAAAAAGATTCCACCCTCTAAACTTTACCGCTGTAATCCAACGGTATTCATACAGGTAGGAGTCGAGCAGTTCGACGAGATCCCCGTCACTCACTCCGCTGAGGCCATGAAGAGAAGGCTTCAGAAAAAATACATCATCTTGATACTAGGATACTCAGTGGCGCTGCTTTTAATTCCCTACGTGTTAGATTACCGGAGTAAATCGTCCCACATTAAAGATGGATATCAGCAACAAAAGTGTCCCGATCTGGAGAGCACCATCGCCCTGTGGAGTAGCACCAGGACAGGCAACTCAACGGAGGTGGAGGACTATGGCAACAGGAGTCAGTCCAGAACACACATATACCTCCACGCAACCTGGAGGACAGGTTCCTCATTTTTAGGGGAATTATTTAATCAGCACCCTGATGTGTTTTATTTATACGAGCCCATGTGGAACATGTGGCAGGCGCTTTATCCAGGAGATGCGGGCAGTTTACAAGGAGCAGTGAGAGATATGATGAACTCTCTGTTTAGATGCGATTTCTCAGTGTTAAAACTCTACGCGGGCTCGTCCAACGTAAGCACCTCTTTTATTTTCGGCTGGAAAACGAACAAGGTCATTTGCTCTGAGCCTCTCTGCAAAGCGTATAAAAAACACGAAATTGGCTTAGTTCAAGGAGACGTGTGTAGCAAATGCCAGCCCAGAGATATCAAAGAGCTGGAGAAAGAGTGCAGAAAATACCCCGTGATGGTCATCAAAGACGTGAGGGTTTTAGATTTGGCGGTTTTGGTTCCTCTCATGCGAGATCCCGCCATCAACCTCCAGATAGTCCAGTTGTTTCGCGACCCCAGGGCTGTGCACAATTCTCGGCTGAAGTCCAAACTGGCTCTGGTGAAGGAGAGCATACAGGTGTTGAGGAGCAAGAAGCAGAACGACAAATACAAGCGCCTTCTGGTGCCTAGCAACAGGGTCCACAGAGCCGAGAACTACGTCTCGAGCGCCATGGAGTTAATATGCGACAACTGGCTCAACGACATGTTGCTCGTTATGAACGCTCCGCCGTGGGTGAGGAGAAACTACGTGCAGGTGAAATACGAAGACCTAGTGCTCAGACCTGTGGACGAGCTCCAGAGGCTCTTTCGTTTCGCCAACCTCACCCTTTCTCCGGCCATGGAGAAGTTTGTGGTGAACATGACCCACGGACAGGGCTATTCTTCAGATAAACCTTTCCTCATATCATCCAGAGATGCCAAAGAGGCAATTTACGCCTGGAGGGAAAGGCTGAATGTGGAGCAGGTGAACCAGGTGGAAGCCTACTGCAGTGAGGTCATGAGACAGCTGGGTTATCAGAAGAGGAATATGGACAAAACCTAAAACCACCGAAACATGAGAGTATGGTATGTACATGTCTAAATGTCAACAAACGTCGGTCAACTTGACATTGGTTTGGCCCCAGAACATGGTGAGCTGACAGCATTATTTGGGCACTATAAAGAAACACCTGTTTTTGAGACTCAACAAAAATGTAAATTATATTAGGTCACACTTTGCATTAATGTGCATTTTACAGTATTGTCACAGATATACAGAGTGTGAAAAGAAAAGTGTTTTTTGGCAAAGATACCATAGTAAATGTTTGTTTTTTGGACATGTACCATGGTATTACCGTTATATTCCTTGAAGCAACTTAAATAACATGCTTCATGAATTTCAATACCAAGTATAACACCACCATACAAAAGATTGAAGGTCAGTAACATTACTTTGATTATGACAGGGCAAAGTAAATTGATAAAAAAGGGAACACATTTATAGTGTTGCAAAAGATTTCAATTTCAAACAAATGCTGTTTTTTTTTTTAACTTTCTATTCATCAAAGCATCCTGAAAAATGCATCTCAGTTTCCACAAAAATATTAACCAGCACAACTGTTTTCAACATTTATAATAATAGGATGTTTATTGAGCAGCAAATCAGCATAGAATGATTTCTGAAGGATCATGTGACACTGAAGACCAGAGTAATGATGCTGAAAAATCAGCTATGGCATTACAGGAATACATGACATTTTCAAATATATTAAAAGAGAAAATAGTTTATATTGTATGTTTGGTCAAATAAATGCAGCCTTAGTCAGCGTAAGAGACTTCTTTCAAAAAGATTTTACAAACTTACCTTAAAATTTGTCACTGTATATTTTTACAAGGGTATGGTAACTGAATTAGTACCATTCAGTACATGCACCACAGTATTCTTGGAATGCCATATAAATACTATCATATATATTAGTACCATGCTATTACATCTGATACCAACTGTACTATGGTACTGGATATAGTACTTTATGGTAACACTTTATTTTAAGGTGACGTAGTTACACGTTAGTACATGTACTTACTATAGTAATAACAGTAAATTATGCATAATTACAAGTAACTAAACCAAACCCTAACTCTATACTAAGTACATGTAGTTAATTAATATTACTCAGTACTTATTTGAGTAAGTGCAATGTAACTACATCACTTTAAAATAAAGGGTAACCTACTTTATTAAGGTAAATACAGTTGTATTCCATAGAGAGTTAATACTCAAGTCAATACTACACTAATTATTTTGGGCACAGTATTATAGTAATACCTTTGTTTTTTGGGACATACACCATGATAATACTATACAGTATTAACATGCCATCACTATGCACTTCCATAGTATATTTTTGTAAGGGAATTGCCCTTTATTTAATATTATTACTACTGTAATTGAATTATATTTACATGTATGTGTGAAATAGTCACTGCATGACGTTCTACTACTCTATATCAGGTCAAACAGATATGAGCAAAATGTGGCATCCATGATAAGAAGGTGCATGTTTTCTACTGTTTTAGATTACCAGACTTTAAAGTTGTTAAATGGGTTGGTTTACATTCATCTAGCACAACTATACATTGATGCTTCCATCCGTTACATGACAAGAGTGTCAGTCCCAGATTGATTATGCAACACTGTAACCAGTGTAGTTGTATAGATGTAAATTGATTTCATTGGCAGTGTGGTGTTATGCAGTATATCTGAATGCCATGCACATACGCTGAGTGACCAACAACCTTATAACAAGGGTTGGAGCACACTTTGTCAGTTCTGATATATATAATGAGTTCTGTCCCTTAGAGGACTCAGTTTGATTCTATAATGCTTAGCAACCTATTGGGGAGACGAAACGTGATGTTTTAAAAAGTTATAGATTTGAGTTGTAGGGTAGGCAACTGCGGAGAGGCTAGCAATAGCAAGCTAGTTTTGAAAGCATAAGATCCCACCCTCCCTTCAGAGCATCTCCTCCAAAACACATGAACATGCACAGCCAGAGCAGAGTCTGCAAAGCATCATATGAGATTTCCACAGAAAATATATGTACTTTTTTTTATATTTAGACCACTTCTATTATTGATTGCTATCAGGATGTGAAGAGAGTTTTAACCAGTATAACAACAAAGTGCCTACCCTGCCTTTAAAGGTGCACTGTGTAAATTTTAGCGGCATCTAACGGTGAGGCTGCGAATTGCAAGCTCACCCCTCCCTTTTGAAGCACATAGAGAAGCTACGGTGGCTGACACAGGACAAAGATGTTGTCATCTGAGACAGCAGAGAGTAGCTAGCGCTCTGTAGAGAAGTTTGTCCGTTTAGGGCTACTGTAGAAACATGGCGGCGCAAAATGGAGACTTCACTGTAAGGTGACCCGCGGTGTATGTAGATAGAAATGGCTCATTCTAAGGTAATAAAAACATAACAGTTCATTATGTAAGGTCTTTATACACCACTGAAAACATAGTTATGTATATTATATTGCATTTCTGTCAATAGATCCTCATAAATACTACACACTGCACCTTTAACTCTACAGATAAAGACTGTATCAATTACATCGTTACACCAGTAGGTGGCGACAAGTGACTTAAAAAAATGTATGTCATTAAATCATTCATAACCGATTTTTTTTAAATGTAATTCAAATTAAATTGTTTTGAAATAGACTCCCAATTTATCCAGAATCGTGCAGCTCTAACTAAAGTGTATCATTTCAATTAGTAATTGCAGTAAAACACAGCGCACTATATTCAGCATTAATGATCATAAACATTTAAAAGAGACAAAAGAAGAGCCGAGTTCAGCCGAGGACATTGATCCAGTCTGAAACTGACAGCACATGGTGCCAGTCATGGGGTTAATACTATCCTCTTGAAATCTGCGACGTTCTATGGTGGCATAATGTTGTTTCCAAACAGGCCTGGATAAGCGAAATTACCAGTTTCATTTTTACTCTAGTCAATATAATGGGAAAAATGCTGTAAGTGGAGTCAACACAATAAATGTACCCCTAATATCTTCTCAGCACTGTGACCGGTAAAAATATCCAACAGCGGTATGTGTCAAATCAATTAGCCATCATGCTTGAGTCTAATTTCATGGCAAGGCATGTAAATAGCAGACCGATGGATCATGATACAGGCTTCTTTGTTATCACTATCAGAGGCATGTGATGGGGGCTGGTATGACCTAACAGACTGACCACTTGTGGTTGGGACAGGCTGAAATATAGGGACTGCTTTGTGCTGGTTAGTCCCTGGAGGGACCAGTGCTCCCTGAGCTGAGCCTGTCACCAGCTCAATCTGTGAGGGCTCTGCCATGACTAACTTAGACATGTTGGCACCAGACATACATCCCTGACCAGTACAGACCTCTAACTGTCTCTTGGTATCAGAGTTCATCACAGGTTTATTTTCAAAAATGACTTATATAGCATATTTCTGAAATGTTTTTGATTTGCTTTTGGTTTAACTTTACTGTTTGGGCATGCCCATGCATTTCATCTGTCTAAAAGAAACAAAAAAAATCTAGTAATATATTAATTTTATAATTCATCTAATATTAGATTAATTATATAAATATCAGATAAATTACATAATAATAATAATTTAACATTATTATTATCATCATTACTTTTGTATTAATGTGATAAAATATATATTACTACTACTAACAATTGAGGGTTCCCACGTATCCTGGAAAAATTACTATTTTTCCAGTCCTGGATACCACATGGTAAATGAAATGAAACATTTCCTGGAAAATCCTGTTGTTGTTCTGGAAAATTATTTAAAAAATGTTTTCCTTTAGCTGCGAAAAAAAGAGTTCCTCACTCCCTAAAACAATTAACGTTTAGTAGCAGAGGCAATACACCGGTAGACCACACTAGACATTATCCGGTAGAAATTTGGACTATCGTCTCTATCGCGGTCACGCTCACGTGACATTGCTGTGCTACGCAGTCACAAAAGCTTATCGTTTGCATGCGTTTTTAAGTATTGTGGATTAAAAGAAGTGATTTTAAACCGTTGAAGCCATGAAAGACAACTCATTTCACTATATACGCGTGCTTTTTGCAGACTAATTGGGCTTAAACGGTTAAATATACAAACTTGTGTCAAAGTGACCATGTATTTGCAAGTAAACAGTCATTTATGTCTTAAGTGAACGTAAACCGCTGAGAAAGAAAACGCATGAGTATATTGGATCCATGCAGTCTGTCTTAAAGTGACAGCATCCAAATTTACCAGCAGTTGTTATTAATGTTAAACAACTAAAAAAAAAAAAGAGTTGAGTCTCGTGTTGGCCCCTGCAAACTTTAGCTAATGTTATTATTAACTGCTCAAATGTTTGCAGTGAATGTCAACTGGTAAGCAGCTACCTAATCTTGTTAACATTATTTCAGCAACTTGCTAACTAATCATTTTGATATTGTATATAGTAGGGGTCAGCAGGGCAACCTACAGCAGTCACACAGCCTGTTTTATTTACTTCTGATTGTTGGCAAAAGTACCCATACTTTGGTACCAAGTCAATACTGAAATGTAAAAAATGTAACGATGCCAGCCTTTCTGCAGTACCGGTAGTCCAGAGCACCGGTATACTATACATATACTAATCCGGTACCCGCTGATAGGTGGCTGCTTTCAAACTCTCCTGTGCGTATTTACGTGTAACGCTCTGTAAAGAGCATCAAAGGATCTATTTACAACATGTTTTTACAGCATTGAGCATTGTAGCAAGTGTTGAGCACATGAACGCAATGGCCAATCAGAGGTGTTTAAGTTAGTTAGAATCCACTCAATACCGTTCAAAACACCAGAGTTCTGTTCAGTGCACCAGACACGCTCGCAAATCTTTCATTGATTATAATGGGAGTTTTCACAAGAGTGCAGAAGTCAGTGAGCTAGCGCTGAACTGAAGTGATTGACAGGTTCAGTGATTATAAAGGAAGTGCTCTGTGTTTGCTATCTGTTTATAACCCATTCACAATTTGAAAGTTTTATTTTTCATGCTGCTAAGTACACACTGCAAAATATTGGGAGTTACAACCATATTTAAATATGATTAAATCCAAAATTGTATTGATTGACACAGTGATAAACATAGCAACAGATGTGACAAAAAAAACCTGATATGTCAAAATAAATCTGGGCTTTAAGTGTAAATGCAGAATAATAGACCTTCCATTTTGTTCTATTGCGTTATGTTTAAAGCAACGTTTACTTTAAATTTGAAGGCTACATGATGTTTTAATGTATTTACGTATTAGCATTAATAATTCATTGACTATTTAATATTTTTATTTTGAAATATTTAAACAAAATATTTAAATGGTTCCAATATTTTTTGCTATGGTGTTGGAACCGATAACCAGTTGTCAATGTATAATTTAGAGCTCATATTAAAAACTATTGATTTTATAGTTAAGTCATGGCCATAAATTGCAAATATTTTAAAGGCTTATGGGGAGAGGAATATATTACCTTGGGGTGTAATCCTTGTCTTTTATTTCTGCCATAGTGAAATTGAAAATGTCAGAAAGAGTGAAAGTCCGATAATGATCTGTCTTGGAGGGAGGTTAATAAGAAACACCAAAAGAAACAACAAAAAAAATGTAATATATTAGATAATCTAATATTAGATCATTTAAATATGATGTTAATAATAAGTACATTTCTATTAATAACATATTATTCTATTATTCATTTTCCAGTAAGAATAGGCCTATAGGAACACATTGTTTCAATTTAAACTGTCACGCTGAATATCTGACAAATTTTAGCAGTGTCAAAAATGACACACTGTACTTTTACGACAAACTTTGTTGACATTCTACACAAAATCAGTGTTTTTAGTAAATGTCCACAATAACACAGCTTATGTTATTATGTTTCTCTCTTTGCTGCAGGAGCCTGATGTGCTGTAGGAACAGGAGGACAGAAGGAGAACAGCCTGATATGAAGCTACACCAGGATATACTGATGGAGCTGAGGAGCAACACCCTAAGATCTCCTTCGCAGTGCCGTCATGGGGCACAGAATAGACGGCAGAAGAGTTTGATAAGAGAGACACTTACAAAACCACCAACCTCAAATGATACTGACAAGAATCCTGTAAGGAAAAGACTAACAATAACAGAGGGGAAACCCATTCAAAATGAAACAGCTACCAAAGGCTCAGTCCCGGTTGTGTCCTGACAGCCAGATTTCATCCGCAATAATCCCTGCTCAATCCCCAGCAGCCCATAATCAGCCACACGAGACAGGCGCTTGGGTCGTTGCACATGCACTAGGCCTGGAGACAGATATCCCGTTGGGTGGATTTCATAATGAAAACTTTCCTAGGCATTCTTGTATTCATCAGCCAGGTATGAAAAGAGATTATGCATCATCGACACTCCAATATCTGTGGTACCGCCCAAAAAAAACTAAGCACAAAGTGCAATTCAATGAACTGAAGAGCTAGAGAAAAGGGTGTAGAAAGTTTTCCCAAAGGAAATTCTGACTTCTCTACAATAACTCATAACACTCCCACTGGTGTGAAATTTCCCAGTTCCCCTTGGACATCACCAATTTGTTCTGTTTGTATGAAGTCTGCTGTTAGACTATGCAGACTGTTGTGTTCATGTATGTTTAAAGAGGATAGTATTGCAATTTGAATAGTTAAATGGACAGAACGTCTAATCGAAAACTAAAACACACAATCATACTTTGAGGATACAGGTGTTATTGTGCTCTAATAGAAATGCTTTTACTGGTCAAGAACATTGACGGTAATATCATTTTGTTAACGTTGTTTTGTCACCTTTTACTCTAAAGTTATGGGAACCATCAGAATTAATAAATGAACAAATCTGTTATTTATAAATAAAACTTGTACATACATTTTTGTAGTAAACACTAGTTTTCTTGTTTTATTATTATTTAATGACATATAAAATAAATCAAATACCTTAGTTAGGTATTGCTACTGAAGTCCACTTTGAGATATTGGCTATTTTCATAAATGTACAATTGTTAAACTACAATGCATACCACAGTTTTGTCGCATTATTTGACAGGCTGAGTGCATCTTTATGTATAATAATAACAAATATTAATAATACTAGGTATTTAAATGGAGGAAAAATAGCAATTTGGTGTTTCATACATCACAGACATAAAAATGGCAGCTTGTATATTTTTTATATGGCATATATTGACATGCAGAACAGCAAGTAAAAGATAAATGCTACAGGAGGGAGTTACATATCCTGAAGGTACATACAAGTCCACCAATAATACGGTGCGGGAAAAAAAGCTACCAGACATGTTGGAAGAGTCATTGAGAAGAGGAGTGATTTCATAGCCCACGTGCTGCAGGATTACATGCGAATTCTGTCTTTTGCTACAGACGGTTTAAGGTTCTCCGTCTCAAACTGCAATTGCCACGAAGCCCACAAGGCTCATTTTCTAGCAGAAACTCCACATAAATAGTGCAAATCTCCTTAATTCACATTTAGGATCTGGTCAGGTGTTGAACTAGATTCTGTTAAAAAGCAAACGACAGACACACGCAAGTGCAGACAACTGAGGCAGCTGTAAAGGTTATTTCATGGAAAGAGTGTAAGGTTAGTTTATGATGAAGTTAAATATAAATTGGAAAGAATGATAACTTATTTCAAACATCTGCAAGTTGGTTATTAACTAAACGCTTGGACTTTAGACTTGCATTCATAACAAGAATTCATTTCTAGACAAGGAGGATGAAAGGAATGCACGTTGGCGGTTGATGGCACGAGGCCATCCGTTTACTTTATGAACAAACAGCTGGATCAACATCATGCCGAACATTCCAGATTCCTAATTTCAGAATCGACAACTGCCATATAGCAGCAGATCATACATAATGCAAAGATCCACCTACAAGAAAATTCTAACACGAGAAGGCGCAAAATGAACGCCACACACATGAACTCTTTGATTCTGATATGAAGTCTCCTTGATGATTACATCATCTCTCATCACATAAATTCTGTCTGAGAGTGTGCAGGTGGTTAATATTCTAATATAATATAGCAATACATGCAAGGACTGCAGCTCAGCTGCAGCTAAAGTGCATGGCTCATACACTCTGGTTGCATCCAGCTGTTTAAAAAAAAAAAAAAAAACTGTGCAGATCAACATTCATATTAACAACGACCAGCACGTCAACCTGGCTTTCATACAACCAAGATATTGAAGGAAATGTAAACTCCAACTGACTAAAGTTGCGTATTACAAAGTTCCAGTATGCAGTCATGAGATAAACATGCACTCATGTCAAACAATGTTGCTATTGTGTTCAAAAGCTTTCGCGAACACTGCCATGTATGGCCTGGAGTATTTACATATTGAACTATTTATGAACTGCTCACTCATTTGCCTGAAGGTAAAGGTGAGCATTTAAATGCAAAAGATTATCATCTAATGTAATACTGGCTCTTTATGTGTAAAACTGACTTCCCCCTCAAGAAAAACTGGCTCAGTCATATCTGTCAATCTTATTTCCAGTTTGTGGCAGCATTGATAACAAAAAAAAAAAAACAAAGAATTAATGACCTACAATGTTAATATGTGGCAGGCAGTGATCGTATGAAAGTGAATGTTAAGGGCAGCAGAGACCGTTCAGCATCAGTCCATTATCATATAAAACAGCAATAAGGACATTTATTGTCCAAAGCTGTTCGAAATGCCTTCTTAACAGCAGTTAAGTTATACTTTTTCCTCCTATAAGTCACATTTTCATGAGGAGACACTGAATCGAAGTCTGCCATATCAACTACGCCGCCTCCATCCTGGTTTAAATACCAAGCACAAACCCTCCTGCTCTCCATCTTTCTGTTTCCTTGATTTTTCAGACCCACTGCATGAGATATTTGGAGGGGTCATGAATGGTCAGATGGAGTTATGTGCAAGAAAAGTTAAGGTATGAAGCACAGGGAGGCGTGGTTTAAGGTTTGGGGGCGGGGTCAAGCGTGGTCCTCGATGGGGAAAACTAAACGTGTGCCACGGCTCAAGAGCTCATGTTCACGCGTGTCCAGTTCCCGCTCCAGAGCATCTTCCGATGTGCTGTCGCTGCGTTTGCCGTTCACTCCCCAGCTCCCGGCCGATCCTTCGGGGCCGGAGGAGGACGAGGCTCCGTTGGCCGTGATGGCCGTGTCGCCGTAGGTCAGCGTCAGGTCTCCTTCGTTCAGGATGAGGTCTGAGTCACTGTCTCGCAGCGGCTCGTGGTTCTGTGGAGCACAGTGACAAGTCGGACATGAAGGGAGGAGGACAGGATGCTTCAAGTGCACACACACACACACACACACTATTCAAGCACAACACAAAGGTTCATGAGGGACACTGTGGAGTCACAAGAAAACAGGATAAAAAAAGAGAAAATACACTTAGATGTCCTTATGCAAGAGAAAAATCACACTTACCTGTGTGTAATGCAGCCTTCAAGTTCAGCTGGAAATGCCATAAAGTTATGTGTATATGAATAACCAAAATCATTTAGAAGTGGAAAAATCTATATTCGCTACAGCACTGTTGAATGCTTGATTCTGACACGGTTAAGGCAAAGCAAAGTCCAAAATTTTCATATGCGTTTATTCGTATTCGTCATCCAGTGGCTTTGAATTGTCAAAACCCCTCTCAAAATGCTTGCTACGGATGTGAAAAACGCAGAAAATGGAATCCGATCCAAAAATTATGACGGACGAAAGTTTCGGAGGCAGTGTGTAAACGAGATTGACATAACATGAGGTTGTATTTTTTTAACGCGCGGAAATTTCAGACGAGAATAGCAAGGACCTTTAGTCTTGAGAAAAATAAAAAACACACTTTTTTTTATGTGAGATTTAAAAAAAAAAAGGTCTGTTTTTGTGGGGAAAGAAAAAGGAAAAATAAAGTATTTAAAATAATGGAAAATGTCTTTGTTAAACAAACGCTTGCAATTTACAAAAATGTCTTGCTTAAAAAAAGAAAAATGTCTTGAGATCAATTTTTTTTTTTAAAAACATCAGTTGGCTTCATGAAAATTAATCATTTATAAAACAATGCATAAAATGATTATATAGGTTGTGTAAAAGTGATGCATGCGTATTAATTTATGTGTATCCATATCCATGCGCTTTTTTTTTTTTTACTGTCGTTCATTGTGTATTTTTGTTTAGACTTGTGAACACGTGCCATCGCAACAATGAACAACTTGAATGTAGGAGCTTCCCAGGTGGACCTGAAGGCAGCATAAGCAATGATGGCAAATTTACATAACTTTGTTCACAATATGCATACGTAACAAACATTCTGCAATAAAACCATCTCCCACAGTTTAGAGACTTGCCATTCACAGATCACTGGGTTAAATGATACTTCATACTGTCACTGGGTTCTATTGAAGGGGGTTGTCACTGAAGCACAGTTATACCAGGGGATTACACTGTGTGCCAACAGATCAAACAAACTAAACTCTGTTATGCAACATTTAGCATCACATATAGCTGCTGTTTAAATCCTTTGAGAAGGATCTAAATAATGCCTGCTCCATGTTAATGGTTTGGGGTGGTGTGGTTTAGTCCTGTTTAAGCTCTCAAAGACTAGACCTGAACTGCATCAGCAGAGTTGAGAAAAGTCCTTATCTCTTATTGCATGGCTTTCAGAGATTCTTTCTGATTGGTCAGTTGTGGCATTCTGCAAACAAATATTTTTTTGTATGATGACCGCTAAACTGGATAATTAATCTTCCAGTCCCAGGCAACAATTGACTGAAAGAAAGAGGCTCTGTGGTATCTTTCTTCATGCATAATAAAATATTTCATGTCGTTTATTTATTTATTTGCAAAGTAGCCGTAAAATAAGAGAAATATTGTACAGTTAAAGCAGTCATTATAGCAAATCAAATCTCTCTTAATATTTAACCCACAGCTAATAATGTACATATTAGACACAATATGGCCAGTTTATTTTTGCGTTGCCACTGAAAATGGTTCCATAAGAAGACAAGACTATTGGAAACAGTTCTCCAACAGCTTCTCCAATCAAAATAGAGGTGTTGCATATTTTGTGACAATGACTTGACCACCATATTTAACCACCATGAATGAACGATTATCATTATAATTTCATGAATGAAAAGGCCTGTTCTTCACTTTTGAAACAATACAAAACAGATTTAACTAGAGGAACTAAAATAAGTAAAAAAAAAAAAAAAAAAACTGGCATCAATTAAAAAAAACTAGTGCTGTCAAATCGATTAATCGCATCCAAAATAAACGTTTGTGTTTACATAATATGTGGGTGTACTGTGTGTATATATATACACACTCACCTAAAGGATTATTAGGAACACCTGTTCAACCTGTTCAATTTCTCATTAATGCAATTATCTAATCAACCAATCACATGGCAGTTGCTTCAATGCATTTAGGGGTGTGGTCCTGGTCAAGACAATCTCCTGAACTCCAAACTGAATGTCAGAATGGGAAAGAAAGGTGATTTAAGCAATTTTGAGCGTGGCATGGTTGTTGGTGCCAGACGGGCCGGTCTGAGTATTTCACAATCTGCTCAGTTACTGGGATTTTCACCCACAACCATTTCTAGAGTTTACAAAGAATGGTGTGAAAAGGGAAAAACATCCAGTATGCGGCAGTCCTGTGGGCGAAAATGCCTTGTTGATGCTAGAGGTCAGAGGAGAATGGGCCAACTGATTCAAGCTGATAGAAGAGCAACTTTGACTGAAATAACCACTCGTTACAACCGAGGTATGCAGCAAAGCATTTGTGAAGCCACAACACGCACAACCTTGAGGCGGATGGGCTACAACAGCAGAAGACCCCACCGGGTACCACTCATCTCCACTACAAATAGGAAAAAGAGGCTACAATTTGCACGAGCTCACCAAAATTGGACAGTTGAAGACTGGAAAAATGTTGCCTGGTCTGATGAGTCTCGATTTCTGTTGAGACATTCAGATGGTAGAGTCAGAATTTGGCGTAAACAGAATGAGAACATGGATCCATCATGCCTTGTTACCACTGTGCAGGCTGGTGGTGGTGGTATAATGGTGTGGGGGATGTTTTCTTGGCAAACTTTAGGCCCCTTAGTGCCAATTGGGCATCGTTTAAATGCCACGGCCTACCTGAGCATTGTTTCTGACCATGTCCATCCCTTTATGACCACCATGTACCCATCCTCTGATGGCTACTTCCAGCAGGATAATGCACCATGTCACAAAGCTCGAATCATTTCAAATTGGTTTCTTGAACATGACAATGAGTTCACTGTACTAAAATGGCCCCCACAGTCACCAGATCTCAACCCAATAGAGCATCTTTGGGATGTGGTGGAACGGGAGCTTCGTGCCCTGGATGTGCATCCCACAAATCTCCATCAACTGCAAGATGCTATCCTATCAATATGGGCCAACATTTCTAAAGAATGCTTTCAGCACCTTGTTGAATCAATGCCACGTAGAATTAAGGCAGTTCTGAAGGCGAAAGGGGGTCAAACACAGTATTAGTATGGTGTTCCTAATAATCCTTTAGGTGAGTGTGTGTATATATATATATATATATATATATATATATATATATATATATATATATAAATATAAAAATTTATATATAAATATAAATATTTATATATATAAGTATAACACTTTTTAAATATATGCATGTATGCGTGTGTATTTATATATACACATAATAATTATACACAGTACACACACATATTATGTGAACACAAACTTTTATTTTGGATGCGATTAATCGCGATTAATCGATTTAACAGCACTAAAAAAAAAGGAACATTAAGAATTTTTTTTTGTTTTTCTCAGATTTAATGAGCAAGCAACTAATAAACGCAGACAGAGGAAGTGAATATGAAAATGAAAGCTTTTTAAAAAAAGACAGCAGAACAGAGAGGGAGAGTCGGGGTGAAATGAGCAGCAAAGCAAGAAAACACAATTCAAGTAAATAGTGAAAGAGACTGAACCTTAAATATATGACATGTTTTAGGAGGGACTAGAGAGAACAATCAAAACCAGAAAAGAGGAATAGAAATATATATAGACAGACACACTGGGGTATTTAGACGGTCTGACACAGTTCAACAGGATGTACATGACACAAACATTATGACTTATGCACTGAGGAGAGAACCATCGTCATTATAGGTCTGAAAACAGATAACTCTTTGCTGGTTTTCACACCGTTCTATCCACTGCAGCTATGAGGGGCATGATTGTGTTAAGTGGGAGAGAGGTGGGTGATCAAGCAGTTCTCGAGGACATTTAGCTCATTGTGACCCAACAGCACAAAGTAAGAATATAAGACGTTTGCGAGCTCAGCTAAGCAGCCCAAGCTACAGTATGAGCACTGTGATGAAAAGGGGAATTTGCAGGAGTGAATGGGGCTGTGACCACTGTGAATAACTGTGTTCTCCATGCTTGAGATATTGGAAAGCCTCTCGGGCTCCCCATCATCAGAGTGGCATCATGAAAGGCTCTTTTGTGACCGGGCACACACTGAATGAGTCTTCCTTCGGGTCTGTGTCCAGTCTAAAAGCCCCAGTGCTTTTGTGCGTCTGTCTTTCTTTCTCTCTTTTCTTTTCAAACAGGGTTTCGCAGAGCAGCAACAACATTGGAAAGCAAGCTATGGAAACCAAAGCGTGCAGTTGAGGAACTCAGAAAAAGCTACTTCTCAAGAAACATGGCAAAGTGCAGTGTGAAGTAAGGACCAATATACTGGCAGATAATGGGTCGTTTTGAGAATATTGCCATTGGGTTAATTCCAAAACGTATCAGTTTGGATCTACAGTGGGGAGAACAAGTATTTGATACACTGCCGATTTTGCAGGTTTTCCTACTTACAAATGTAGAGGTCTGTAATTTTTATCATAGGTACACTTCAACTGTGAGAGACGGAGTCTAAAACAAAAATCCAGAAAATCACATTGTATGATTTAAAAAAAATGTATTTGCATTTTATTGCATGACATAAGTATTTGATCACCTACCAACCAGTAAGAATTCCGGCTCTCACAGACCTGTTAGTTTTTCTTTAAGAAGCCCTCCTGTTCTCCACTCATTACCTGTATTAACTGCACCTGTTTGAACTAGTTACCTGTATAAAAGACACCTGTCCACACACTCAATCAAACAGACTCCAACCTCTCCACAATGGCCAAGACCAGAGAGCTGTGTAAGGACATCAGGGATAAAATTGTAGACCTGCACAAGGCTGGGATGGGCTACAGGACAATAGGCAAGCAGCTTGGGGAGAAGGCAACAACTGTTGGCGCAATTATTAGAAAATGGAAGAAGTTCAAGATGACGGTCAATCTCCCTCGGTCTGGGGCACCATGCAAGATCTCACCTCGTAGGGCATCAATGATCATGAGGAAGGTGAGGGATCAGCCCAGAACTACACGGCAGGACCTGGTCAATGACCTGAAGAGAGCTGGGACCACAGTCTCAAAGAAAACCATTAGTAACACACTACGCCGTCATGGATTAAAATCCTGCAGCGCACGCAAGGTCCCCCTGCTCAAGTCAGCGCATGTCCAGGCCCGTCTGAAGTTTGCCAATGACCATCTGGATGATCCAGAGGAGGAATGGGAGAAGGTCATGTGGTCTGATGAGACAAAAATAGAGCTTTTTGGTCTAAACTCCACTCGCCGTGTTTGGAGGAAGAAGAAGGATGAGTACAACCCCAAGAACACCATCCCAACCGTGAAGCATGGAGGTGGAAACATCATTCTTTGGGGATGCTTTTCTGCAAAGGAGACAGGACGATTGCACCGTATTGAGGGGAGGATGGATGGGGCCATGTATCGCAAGATCCTGGCCAACAACCTCCTTCTCTCAGTAAGAGCATTGAAGATGGGTCGTGGCTGGGTCTTCCAGCATGACAATGACCTGAAACACACAGCCAGGGCAACTAAGGAGTGGCTCCGTAAGAAGCATCTCAAGGTCCTGGAGTGGCCTAGCCAGTCTCCAGACCTGAACCCAATAGAAAATCTTTGGAGGGAGCTGAAAGTCCGTATTGCCCAGCGACAGCCCCGAAACCTGAAGGATCTGGAGAAGGTCTGTATGGAGTAGTGGGCCAAAATCCCTGCTGCAGTGTGTGCAAACCTGGTCAAGAACTACAGGAATGGTATGATCTCTGTAACTGCAAACAAAGGTTTCTGTACCAAATATTAAGTTCTGCTTTTCTGATATATCAAATACTTATGTCATGCAATAAAATGCAAATTAATTACTTAAAAATCATACAATGTGATTTTCTGGATTTTTGTTTTAGATTCCGTCACTCACAGTTGAAGAGTACCTATGATAAAAATTACAGACTTCTACATGCTTTGTAAGTGGGCAAACCTGCAAAATCGGCAGTGTATCAAATACTTGTTCTCCCCACTGTACCTTGTCAATGGATAATGCATGCGTTTTGTTTTCACATATTTTGAATTAAGAGGAAATTAAGGGTTTTATCCACCTTATTCCTGACGAGCCTACTACGTTTTGAATTATGGGTGGCACTTCTGGTTTGGGGAACTTCCATTCAAAAAGACTGAAAGAGTCTTTTCAAATCATAAGGTTACGCAACAAATAAAGCTTATCCGTCAGTTTGACTGAATGAGCTGTCAGTTTTCCTTCATGTTTTATTATCATGAGAATAACGTAACGATTGGCATTTTATCGTGTTGATAGTACGTTATGAGTAGGCTACATGATATGCTATAACAAGAATATCTATGGCAAGAGCTCTTTTCAGTCGCTGCATTCTTTTCCTCATGATTATTTTCTTTTTCCCCTTTGTATTCCGCTGTAACAGTATGAAAAAGGACAACGTGGTCTGTTCTTTCGATTTAATTTACGATATATCCTATTAATAATAATTCACTGGAATGCAAGAAGAATCTCTCGTTTTTCTCCTCAAATCCTCATGTCTCATTCCAGGTTTGTTTTCACAGGTAAACACAATTTATTATCTGTCAAAACGACGGAAATCACTTTGAAATAGTATCACGCAATGCTGAAGTTAATGAACATTTTTGATTAAGGCAACGTATGTTACATAATACAGACATATTACTATTTTACCGTTATTGCTGTGGAAAGAATCATCCTTTGGGGTTATTCATGGTGTGTTGAAAGTACCTTGTTGATGCTTTTACACTGTTAAATGTCCTTTAATGTTCTATGGTCGAATGGTGAGTAGAATAAGGTCATCTCATTGTAACCAGTATTTATAAAAAAAAAAAAAAAAAAAAGTATTATTGCGTTATACATAGAGCGAGCCTTTCACTGATTGTTTACAGCTTAAAGGATTAGTTCACTTCAAAATGAAAATGTACTCACCCCCATCTCATCCAAGATGTTCATGTCTTTCTTTCTTCAGTCGAAAAGAAATTAAGTTTTTTGAGGAAAACATTCCAGGATTTTTCTCCATATAATAGACTTCTATGGCAACCAACGTGTTGAAGGTCTAAATCAATGCAGTTTCAAAGAGCTTCAAAGGGCTCTGCGCGATCCCAGCTGAGGAATAGGGTCTTATCTAACGAAACGATCGGTCATTTAAAAAAAAAAAATAAATAAATAATATACTTTTTAACCTAAATTGCTCATCTGGCGCTGCTCTGCGGCGCGCTACGGATTACGTAATCACGTCGGAAAGGACACGTTAGACGTAGGCCAGAAGTACGTCCCCGTGTTTACAAAGCGCACGTGCGAAGACTAATACAAACGCCCTTTAGCAAAAAAAGGTAAAACAACGATGTCGGACGATTTTGAAGCTGGAAATGGAGTTTTTTTGGTAAAGGGCATTTGTATTAGTCTTAGCACGTTCGCTTGGGGCGGTACTTCCGCCTACATCTAGCGTGACCTTTCTGACGTAATTAAGTAATCCGTGGCGCGCCGTAGAGCAGCGCAAGATGAGCAATTTAGGTTAAAAAGTATATACTTTTTTTAAATGACCGATGGTTTCGCTAGATAAGACCCTATTCCTCGTCTCGGATCGCGCAGAGCCCTTTGAAGCCCTTTGAAACTGCAATGATGTGGACCTTCAACCCGTTGGTTGCCATAGAAGTCCATTCTGTGGAGAAAAATCCTGGAATGTTTTCCTCAAAAAACTTAATTTCTTTTCGACTGAAGAAAGAAAGACATGAACATCTTGGATGAGATGGGGGCGAGTAAATTATCAGGAAATTTTAATTTTGAAGTGAACTAATCCTTTAACAGAAGTTACACCAATAATTTGCGCAAAGCGTCATGGGGCGTAGAAATAAGGTGGATATATTTAAAAAAATCCAATTACATTTGAAAAAAAAAAAAAAAAAACAGTAAAAACAGTAATATTGTGAAATATTACAACTTTTTAAAATTTAAAAACGTAATTTATTCCTCTGATGGAAAAGTTGAGCGTGTCAGCATATTAGAATAATTTTTGAAGGATCATGTGATGGTAATGGCTGCTGAAAATTCAGCTTTGCCATCACAGGAATAAATTACATTTTAAAATATATTTATATGTAAAAGTTATTTTAAATTGTAATAATATTTCACAACATTACTGCTTTTGTTGTATATTTAATCAAACAAATGCAGGCTTGGTGAGCATAAACTTATATTTATAAAAAATTAATAAAAAAAAGTTTTTTTTTTAAATGTTTTTAAAATAATTGACATTTTTATTATATTTCATATACAAACCCGATTCCAAAAAAGTTGGGACACTGTACAAATTGTGAATAAAAAAGGAATGCAATAATTTACAAATCTCATAAACTTATATTTTATTCATAATAGAATATAGATAACATATCAAATGTTGAAAGTGAGACATTTTGAAATGTCATGCCAAATATTGGCTCATTTTGGATTTCATGAGAGCTACACATTCCAAAAAAGTTGGGACAGGTAGCAATAAGAGGCCGGAAAAGTTAAATGTACATATAAGGAACAGCTGGAGGACCAATTTGCAACTTATTCGGTCAATTGGCAACATGATTGGGTATAAAAAGAGCCTCTCAGAGTGGCAGTGTCTCTCAGAAGTCAAGATGGGCAGAGGATCACCAATTCCCCCAATGCTGCGGCGAAAAATAGTGGAGCAATATCAGAAAGGAGTTTCTCAGAGAAAAATTGCAAAGAGTTTGAAGTTATCATCATCTACAGTGCATAATATCATCCAAAGATTCAGAGAATCTGGAACAATCTCTGTGCGTAAGGGTCAAGGCCGGAAAACCATACTGGATGCCCGTGATCTTCGGGCCCTTAGACGGCACTGCATCACATACAGGAATGCTACTGTAATGGAAATCACAACATGGGCTCAGGAATACTTCCAGAAAACATTGTCGGTGAACACAATCCACCGTGCCATTCGCCGTTGCCGGCTAAAACTCTATAGGTCAAAAAAGAAGCCATATCTAAACATGATCCAGAAGCGCAGGCGTTTTCTCTGGGGCCAAGGCTCATTTAAAATGGACTGTGGCAAAGTGGAAAACTGTTCTGTGGTCAGACGAATCAAAATTTGAAGTTCTTTTTGGAAAACTGGGACGCCATGTCATCCGGACTAAAGAGGACAAGGACAACCCAAGTTGTTATCAGCGCTCAGTTCAGAAGCCTGCATCTCTGATGGTATGGGGTTGCATGAGTGCGTGTGGCATGGGCAGCTTACACATCTGGAAAGGCACCATCAATGCTGAAAGGTATATCCAAGTTCTAGAACAACATATGCTCCATCCAGACGTCGTCTCTTTCAGGGAAGACCTTGCATTTTCCAACATGACAATGCCAGACCACATACTGCATCAATTACAACATCATGGCTGCGTAGAAGAAGGATCCGGGTACTGAAATGGCCAGCCTGCAGTCCAGATCTTTCACCCATAGAAAACATTTGGCGCATCATAAAGAGGAAGATGCGATAAAGAAGACCTAAGACAGTTGAGCAACTAGAAGCCTGTATTAGACAAGAATGGGACAACATTCCTATTCCTAAACTTGAGCAACTTGTCTCCTCAGTCCCCAGACGTTTACAGACTGTTATAAAAAGAAGAGGGGATGCCACACAGTGGTAAACATGGCCTTGTCCCAACTTTTTTGAGATGTGTTGATGCCATGAAATTTAAAATCAACTTATTTTTCCCTTAAAATGATAAATTTTCTCAGTTTAAATATTTGATATGTCATCTATGTTGTATTCTGAATAAAATATTGAAATTTGAAACTTCCACATCATTGCATTCTGTTTTTATTCACAATTTGTACAGTGTCCCAACTTTTTTGGAATCGGGTTTGTACAAAATATATAAAAACAAATTTGGGGAACATTTGAAAAAAAAATGAAATGGATAAATATATATTTTATCTAATTTAATTGACTTATTTTTTTAATATATATTTTTATAATCATTTTATTTATTATTAATACATCTAGCAGATTGACTGATTTAATAACTGTGTGTGCATATGTGGTCTTACCTCATAGGCCTGGGGGCTGGTCAGACATCGAGCCAGTGGACCGCAGCAGGCCGGCAGGGTGGAGGTCAGAGGGGGGCCGCTATGGGTCAGGATAGGCTTCAGGTAACTGTACTTGGGTTAAGGGGAAAAAATCTGCTGAAGTGTCAATGTCAGGCAGATGTGAACCAAGAATCTATACTGTCACATGAGGCTACTGGTTGACGCGTCTGCATATCTGCAAACTTATGGCACACAGAGGGATAATCACAGAAGTGCGCATCTTCGGTTGCGCAAATGGATTGTCAGATCTGCGCGCTAGCACAGGTTAAAATCTCATAGTATTTATAGTACTTAACTTAAAACAGGTTGTGTGACTATGAGGAATGATTACCTCAAAATGTACGTCTGTATGCAAGTTCGAGGGACTTAAAATTAAATACATACATCTCTTTAGCCAATTGTCCCGTGCCAGTGATTATCCCTCTGCATGCCAAAGTTGGCACACGTTCCAAGGGTTGCCGATCCCCAGTTCTATTAACTGGTTTTGAACCTTATGAGGACGAGTAAATAATGAAAATGTTTTTTGACTGCAAGACTGTTACTTCCGACATTCGTCCAAGCCAAAGATTTCAAAACAATTTAAAAATAGCATTGTTTATAACGGAAGCTTTCAAATTCAGCATGGCAGCAGCGAGCACTCATCTCAGAACAGATATGATTGAGTCTCAGCATCATAATCGTGAAGTAAACAGATCACCGTCCCCTTAAATAGCTCACGCAGAGTCTAGCGCACACAGATCTAAACAGGACAGCTAGTATGCATTTGGCAGCAATACTGAGTTTCGTATTTTTGACAGCGAAGGATAAAAATAGAGAAGTGGTGGTAAAGTGTTGATGGCTTGAAACCAAGAACACTCTGTGATGGATTTGGAAGTGTATAATATCTTTGAGGGGGAAGCTGGATGTCCCCTACAGGGCTAGAGAGAGGTTGCCAGGTAAATACTCTGAAAAATATCTCTGTAGGATGTCCAATAGCATGGTCTGGTATCCAAAGAAAAATAAAACAGGCTGCTGGCCAATTCAATAGCAGTGGTCTTTTGGAAAGCACACAAACACACTTTACTTCACACTTTCCACTTCCAAGGGCCTGTGAAAAAGGAACCGAACGGTGTTAAGTAGGTTGGTGTGTTGTCGACAATAAGACATGTAAGCTCAAATGCTTGGCTGTGGACGCACAGAAAATCACAAGCTAAGACTCCTAATAAACATCTGACATAAGCTCTGAGGACCTGTGAGTCACCACATGTGGAGCTGCTAGCCACAGCTGTGCAGGAAGCGGATTGAGAAAAATGTGAGAAAATGTGTGTGTGTGCTACTTTCACCTTTAAGCTTTATTTCTAGCAACTGTAATCTAAATAAAACCCTTTTTTTTTTTCTTTTCACCCTTTCACCACCCACGACCGTCTCACTGAAAAGGTACAGCTACAGTAAACCACTCAGCACAAAATAATTGCAGTGGACGGGCCCTGCTGAGAGCTCAAGAATCATCAACTGCTTCAATTCAGGACTTAAAGACTGTGAAAATGGACTGCAGTCATTTCATTTGACTTTCCGTACAAAAAAAAATACACGTAATGACATTTCCAGCGGCTCGTACAGAGGTGCTGAGCTCAGCCTGGAGCTTTTTTTGAAGCGGAAGTTGCGCAAAGGAGGTTGAGGCCTGTCAGTTTGGGGCTTTAGAGGCTCAGTTAAGGCCTCAGAGGAATAGCTATCCTATGAAATCTTGGAATCTGCCTCACTCTCACTCCGCATTTATATTCATCCAGATCCGCTTTAGCTAGTTTCATCAAGATGTGTCTCTTTTGTTTGTTGTCTATGGTGTGGGAGCACATGTTTTTTGCTAGTCATTTGCATGGAGCCAAAGTAATCTCACTGGCTAGACTCACGGAAAAGCAGATAATAGAACGGTGAAAGCAAGAAGTAATGCTCAGCCGTGCTTGAGTTCTTAATGACAGGACCACAAAAGTGTGTAAGTGTGTGTTGTTGTGAATGGCATGCTGAAAGGATACTTGTGGTCAAAAGTATACCAAAGTCTAAAGAGCCAGGCACTCTCCTGCTTGGTCTTGCTCTGCCCTTCTGACTGGGTTCCATCCTGAGGAGAAAGAGGAAGCAATTCTCATTTGTATAATCTAGGGCAGGGTTTGGAAACCTTACTATAATACTGAGATATACAGTGGGGAGAACAAGTATTTGATACACTGCCGATTTTGCAGGTTTTCCTACTTACAAAGCATGTTGAGGTCTGTAATTTTTATCATAGGTACACTTCAACTGTGAGTGACGGAATCTAAAATCCAAAAATCCAGAAAATCACATTGTATGATTTTTAATTAATTTGCATTTTATTGCATGACATAAGTATTTGATCACCTACCAACCAGTAAGAATTCCGGCTCTCACAGACCTGTTAGTTTTTCTTTAAGAAGCCCTCCTGTTCTCCACTCATTACCTGTATTAACTGCACCTGTTTGAACTTGTTACCTGTATATAAGACACCTGTCCACACACTCAATCAAACAGACTCCAACCCCTCCACAATGGCCAAGACCAGAGAGCTGTGTAAGGACATCAGGGATAAAATTGTAGACTGGGATGGGCTACAGGAAAATAGGCAAGCAGCTTGGTGAGAAGGCAACAACTGTTGGCGCAATTATTAGAAAATGGAAGAAGTTCAAGATGACGGTCAATCTCCCTCGGTCTGGGGCACCATGCAAGATCTCACCTCGTGGGGCATCAATGATCATGAGGAAGGTGAGGGATCAGCCCAGAACTACATGGCAGGACCTGGTCAATGACCTGAAAAGAGCTGGGACCACAGTCTCAAAGAAAACCATTAGTAACACACTACGCCGTCATGGATTAAAATCCTGCAGCGCACGCAAGGTCCCCCTGCTCAAACCAGCGCATGTCCAGGCCCGTCTGAAGTTTGCCAATGACCATCTGGATGATCCAGAGGAGGAATGGGAGAAGGTCATGTGGTCTGATGAGACAAAAATAGAGCTTTTTGGTCTAAACTCCATTCGCCGTGTTTGGAGGAAGAAGAAGGATGAGTACAACCCCAAGAACACCATCCCAACCGTGAAGCATGGAGGTGGAAACATCATTCTTTGGGGATGCTTTTCTGCAAAGGGGACAGGACGATTGCACCGTATTGAGGGGAGGATGGATGGGGCCATGTATCGCGAGATCTTGGCCAACAACCTCCTTCTCTCAGTAAGAGCATTGAAGATGGGTCGTGGCTGGGTCTTCCAGCATGACAACGACCCGAAACACACAGCCAGGGCAACTAAGGAGTGACTCTGTAAGAAGCATCTCAAGGTCCTGGAGTGGCCTAGCCAGTCTCCAGACCTGAACCCAATAGAAAATCTTTGGAGGGAGCTGAAAGTCCGTATTGCCCAGCGACAGCCCCGAAACCTGAAGGATCTGGAGAAGGTCTGTATGGAGGAGTGGGCCAAAATCCCTGCTGCTGTGTGTGCAAACCTGGTCAAGAACTACAGGAAACGTATGATCTCTGTAATTGCAAACAAAGGTTTCTGTACCAAATATTAAGTTCTGCTTTTCTGATGTATCAAATACTTATGTCATGCAATAAAATGCAAATTAATTACTTAAAAATCATACAAAGTGATTTTCTGGATTTTTGTTTTAGATTCCGTCTCTCACAGTTGAAGTGTACCTATGATAAAAATTACAGACTTCTACATGCTTTGTAAGTGGGCAAACCTGCAAAATCGGCAGTGTATCAAATACTTGTTCTCCCCACTGTAGAGAAGCCCTAAATTAAGAAAATTCAGAGTACAATTCATTATTGAGGCAGACAAGAAAATCATTGAATAAATGTTACAAAGTCAATATATAGTTTTATTTCCATCATTGAACATCAGTCTATTTATCCTACAACAAACAGCAATCCAGGCTACAATCAGGTCTGAGGTAGAAATAGAGGCTGTTCAAATAGAAATCAAAGATATCTGGAAGTAAATCAGAGGTTTAGAAAGCTGACACTTTAAATGTGAGCTCAAAAGTCTGCCTTTTAGGTAATAAAGAATTAAAAGTGCAGTGTGTATTTTCTGTGCCAAAAAAAGGCACAATATATAAAAAAAATATATTTTCCATCCAGCATTACAAATTACAAACTGTCTGCATTTACAGCTTATTTGTTGTCATTAAACTTTTATATTTAAAAAGTAAAGTCTGTAATTTAATCATATCACTACTGACAACATAACACCAGGCCATATAGAAAAATTCAGCAGACTTTCAAATGGGTGAAATGAAGTCTGATACTTAACCAGTTATTCTAAAGTAACAGTTAACACGCTTAATGTTCATCCATATTTATCAACTAACTCTGTATATGTAGTTAAATCTTAAGTCTCGCTCTGTTCTTTCAACGGCCAGTACGTTTCTCCAAGTTCACCTAATCTCATGAGTTCATCTTCAACTTCAGCTTCATTGCACTTAAAGAGATTACAGATTAATGCTATCACAAACAAGCTCACAGTAACGCTATACTGCAACCTACCCTAAGCTTGCCATATTCCTTTAGCGTTAATACTATAGTGAGGACCACCGTTAATAAGATAAGATGTGTGACAAAGACAGAAAGTGTACATGAACAAAAGTAAAACTGTACGCATACTCATTAGGGTTGTCATGATACCAAAAAAATTCAATAGTTGAATAGTTAAAGCAAAAACTAATAAGCTCCCGAAAAACACTACTCAAAGTTAAATATTTACATAAATATTAACAAATTAAATTAACAATGGTATGCATGTAGTAATAAAGACAAATTAAGAGCAGTAAGTTCCTCTTTTCAACACTGTTGTTTGGTTAATAATATCTAATTTTTATTAACACTGCGAGACTTTAAGAATAAAATCCTTATTTATTTTCTTGCTTTCTATATTTGTAGTTATATGTTTTTAGTTATATACCGTATATTATTTTGTAATATGTACAGTATATTGTAGTCCTGAAAATAAAATAAATAAATATATATTTATGATAAAGCAGTTTTTAGAAATCATCGTAAATAACCTCTTAAAGTTGCGACTTGTTTTACATTCCAAAGGGTACAAATGTTAAATGAATTTACTGGGCTGTTTTAAATATTAAGCATCACAACATTACAAGTTACACAGAAAATGTTTTACTTCTATTATATTTTACTTTTTTAATCTAGCATACTTGTAACTCAACATACTTGTATCAGATTTAAATACTAAGGGATGTCAAAAGGAAAGAGAGACATAAAGGCCTCTTAAAGGTCCAGTGTGTAGTATTTATGAGGATCTATTGACAGAAATGCAATATAATATACATAACTATGTTTTCAGTGGTGTATAAAGACCTTACATAATGAACCATTATGTTTTTATTACCTTAGAATCTACATACACCGCGGGTCACCTTACAGTGAAATCGCCATTTTGCGCCGTCATGTTAATATACAGTAGCCCTAAACGGACTAATTTCTCTACAGAGCGCTAGTCACTCTCTGC
Organism: Coreius guichenoti; assembly: GCA_039654105.1. NCBI lineage: Eukaryota > Metazoa > Chordata > Actinopteri > Cypriniformes > Gobionidae > Coreius > Coreius guichenoti. The sequence goes on along the minus strand of CM077180.1, from coordinate 29,278,166 downwards.
TCTCTCCGACGACGACATTTTTGTCCTGCGTCGGCTACCGTAGCGCTGGTCGATTGCAATTCACAACCTCACCGCTAGATGCCGCTAAAATTCACACACTCCACCTTTAAAGACCAAGCAGATCCTTCTCACCCACTGACTATATCCTGCTTATGCAATATACAAAAACTCACTTGTGTCTGTTTAACAGTTTACTATCTGACAGTAATGTCGAGAAATAATTTACAGTGGAAAACAAAAAGGTTCTCTCTCCTAAGTTAATTTATTTTATTCTTAAGAAAAAAAATATTCTTAAAGGGATAGTTCACCCAAAAATGAAAATGTTGTCATCATTTACTCACCCTTATGTTGTTCCAAACCTGTATGAATTTCTTTCTTCTGCTGAACACAAAAGAAGATATTTTAAAGAACGATGGTAAACAAACAGTTGACGGTAGCCATTGACTTCCATATTATTTTTCCTACTATGGAAGTCAATGGCTACCATCAACTGTCCGGTTACCATCATTATTTAAAATATCTTCTTAACAGAAGAAAGAAACTCATACAGGTTTGAAACAATATAAGGTTGAATTAAATGATGACACAAATTTTATTTTTGGGTGAACTATACCTTTAAAAAAATATTTGGGAACTTCAAAAGCTTTTTTAAAGAACTGCACTAACTGTAGGGATCATTACTGCAAACTACTTCTTATTTTTTGTCTTAAAGGGATAGTTCACCCAAAAATAAATTTGTGTCATCATTTAATTCAACCTCATCTTTTATGTTCCACAGAAGAAAGAAAATCATACAGGTTTAGAATAATTTTTCTCACCCTCAAGTCATTCTAAACCTGTATGATTTTCTTTCTTCTGTGGAACATAAAAGATGAGGTTGAATTAAATGATGACACAAATTTATTTTTGGGTGAACTATCCCTTTAAGACAAAAATAAGAAGTAGTTTGCAGTAATGATCCCTACAGTTAGTGCAGTTCTTTAAAAAAGCTTTTGAAGTTCCCAAATATTTTTTTTAAAGGTATAGTTCACCCAAAAATAAATTTGTGTTATCATTTAATTCAACCTCATCTTTTATGTTCCACAGAAGAAAGAAAATCATACAGGTTTAGAATGACTTGAGGGTGAGAAAAATTACAGAATTTTCATTTTTGGGTAAACTATCCCTTTAAGAAGGTTTTCATGAATCTGGCCCAGATTGTTAGTTCTACCGGTTTACATTTCTCATCCCACTATGTTTATCAATAAGTGTGTTTGACCGCTCACAGTCAGTCACAAGCACAAGCACTCTTCAAAGCGCATGTAAACTCTTTGACTGCCGATACTTCACAAAGGCTATTATTGTTACATCTTTATTATTTTAGCATCAACTTCATACCAAAGTACCAGTACATTTGACATCCTCAGTGTTCATATTACTAGTGCTTGCAGTCTGCGTTATCTTCTAAATGAGTGTGCTTTCGCAGAAGCCAAGAAGATGATTGGCTTCAACTGATCTGATTTCTGTCCTTGCTCTATAATGGAACCAGTTTAAATCAGGATGAACAGAGGGAGAAAATGTCATTAGTTTCCAAGGTGTCCACTCCTAATTAGCTTTGCCATTCTAATTTGAGTAACAATTCATGATATAAAAACCAACTTGTGTCTCTACATTGGTGCATGAATTTGCACTTCTTCAAAAACCATGGGTTTCAAACACGACACGGGCAGCAGTGCTGACACACAATGCAACAGCTAAGAGGCATCAAGGTTGTTTGCATTGCCACTTTTGAAGGGGTCCACAATTCTTTATCTGTATAGGGATCGTTGCATATTTTTTAGAGGCAGAGAACCGGAAGAATACATTTACATGTGGTTTTGGAGTAGCTGTATATGAGGTTTCACATTAAAGTGCAAAAGAAACAGTATGATGCCAGTGGCGGCAATTCAGAATGAGTTTCACATTTTTTTCAGAAGAAGTGCAAGTGAGATTTATCAGTGCAAAACCATAAAACTAGGGTGTTCTGAGTGTTTTTTTAGGGTGTTGCCAAGTTCTTCCTTCAAATGTAAGTCTATGGAACATTATAAGACTGTTCGTTTAAAAAGTGCTAGCACGTTTCCTTTCTTGATTTAAAGCATCGCTCATGTCCAAAGCAAAGTTTAATTCTTGAAATATAATGAAGGTAAAAGCTTCATTGGCAGGAGGACAGAAACATATTGAGACTTACTCCCTGAAGGACCTGGAAGCTGTCCCCACATGGCTGAAGATCCTGATCGGGATCCACTCCAACTCTGAAAGAGACAGAAATTGAACATCAGTCTGTGTGTGTGTTTGTGTGTGTGTGTGTGTGCGCGAATGTGCGGATGTGTGACATAGGCATTTAACCCACAGTTCAAGATGCAACCACATATGTGCCGTGACCTTTTAGCAAAGCCCACAACCAGCAGCAGCACGATGAAAAGGGAAAAGATGCAATGGACTCAAGCAGAGAGATATTGATCATGTTATGATCTTATTTCACACAACACGCCTACTGCAGCAAGGCAAGGTTTACACTGGGAAGTAGTTACAGAAATGAATTATAAGGTCTACTACAGACCCATTTGTTCTATATCATCTAATTTAGATAAAACTACCACTAGACAGCAAGTTAAAACAAAACAAACAAGGGATGTACAAAATATCAGTACCATATCGTTTATCATCAGATATTAGAGATATTTTATTTATCAGTATCAATAGACCTATTGTGTGTTTGCAAACAGCGATTACGTTTTTGTGGGCGGAGCCTACCTGGTGGCAGAAAATGACAGTTCTGCAGTAGCAATCTGTGGAAGCCACGGAATAAAAGAATTAAAAAAAAAAGTTAATTTCGAGTTTATATCCCGCAATTCTGACTTTTTTTCCCTCAGAATTGTAACATATACTCACAATTGCGAGTTATAAAGTCCGAACTGGGAGATATAAACACGCAAATGCAAGACAAAGAGTCAAGAATTGTGAGATAAAAATGTTATAGGCTATGTTTAAAAGTTATCTATGTAAAATGTTATAGGTTTAAATATTATTTCATGCTGTAACTGCTATGTATGTATGTCCCCTATGAACTGCATATGTGAATATTATGTAGACTTACTGTTTACATCAAATTCATGCTTTAATAGTAGACTAATCATTGCAGTCCAGTCTGTGACTTGCAACATAAACGTCTGCGTTTAGCTTTAAAGGGTGTCTTCAACGACGGAATTCTATAAAAATGAAGACCGTATTTTTTGCATTCCGATTCTGCCATATGGATTTTGCCCCTTTTCCTCCACTTGTTACCTCTATTTTTCTGCCACCACTATGCGTGCGCAGCTGCAAGTGACGTAACTGTGACGTCTGCTCCAAATTGGTCTATAAATATTTGATATATTAAATTGTGCATGCTCATTTCACCTATTTTTACATTTAGATTAAGTGAAAGTTAGATGGCAAAGTAATCTAAATACTAATTTAATAGCACTATTAAATATAATCTGAAAATATTTTTTTCATACTGTACATATAACATTGTGATGCCTAAATACGCTTTATGATTTATTTCAGTTTTTAATGTTGTATTTTTTTTGTCAAAGTATAGAATTTTAATAATCAACCATTTGTTTAAAAAACATTTATACTTTTTTATTTTAGTCAAAGTATTAAAATGACTAAAACTGAAATAAAAATAAAATTAAAGCTAAATAGAATTTTTTTTAAAGACAAAATTACTAAAATTAAACAAATTAAAATTGAACATATAATAATAAAAGCTTCTAAATATTAATAAATATTATAATAGTATATAATTAATAATAACCCGATTCCAAAAAAGTTGGGACACTGTACAAATTGTGAATAAAAAAGAAATGCAATAATTTACAAATCTCATAAACTTATATTTTATTCATAATAGAATATAGATAACATATCAAATGTTGAAAGTGAGACATTTTGAAATGTCATGCCAAATATTGGCTCATTTTGGATTTCATGAGAGCGACACATTCCAAAAAAGTTGGGACAGGTAGCAATAAGAGGCCGGAAAAGTTAAATGTACATATAAGGAACAGCTGGAGGACCAATTTGCAACTTATTAGGTCAATTGGCAACATGATTGGGTATAAAAAGAGCCTCTCAGAGTGGCAGTGTCTCTCAGAAGTCAAGATGGGCAGAGGATCACCAATTCCCCCAATGCTGCGGCGAAAAATAGTGGAGCAATATCAGAAAGGAGTTTCTCAGAGAAAAATTGCAAAGAGTTTGAAGTTATCATCATCTACAGTGCATAATATCATCCAAAGATTCAGAGAATCTGGAACAATCTCTGTGCGTAAGGGTCAAGGCCGTGATCTTCAGGCCCTTAGACGGCACTGCATCACATACAGGAATGCTACTGTAATGGAAATCACAACATGGGCTCAGGAATACTTCCAGAAAACATTGTCGGTGAACACGATACACCGTGCCATTCGCCGTTGCCGGCTAAAACTCTATAGGTCAAAAAAGAAGCCATATCTAAACATGATCCAGAAGCGCAGGCGTTTTCTCTGGGCCAAGGCTCATTTAAAATGGACTGTGGCAAAGTGGAAAACTGTTCTGTGGTCAGACGAATCAAAATTTGAAGTTCTTTTTGGAAAACTGGGACGCCATGTCATCCGGACTAAAGAGGACAAGGACAACCCAAGCTGTTATCAGCGCTCAGTTCAGAAGCCTGCATCTCTGATGGTATGGGGTTGCATGAGTGCGTGTGGCATGGGCAGCTTACACATCTGGAAAGGCACCATCAATGCTGAAAGGTATATCCAAGTTCTAGAACAACATATGCTCCCATCCAGACGTCGTCTCTTTCAGGGAAGACCTTGCATTTTCCAACATGACAATGCCAGACCACATACTGCATCAATTACAACATCATGGCTGCGTAGAAGAAGGATCCGGTTACTGAAATGGCCAGCCTGCAGTCCAGATCTTTCACCCATAGAAAACATTTGGCGCATCATAAAGAGAAAGATGCGACAAAGAAGACCTAAGACAGTTGAGCAACTAGAAGCCTGTATTAGACAAGAATGGGACAACATTCCTATTCCTAAACTTGAGCAACTTGTCTCCTCAGTCCCCAGACGTTTGCAGACTGTTATAAAAAGAAGAGGGGATGCCACACAGTGGTAAACATGGCCTTGTCCCAACTTTTTTGAGATGTGTTGATGCCATGAAATTTAAAATCAACTTATTTTTCCCTTAAAATGATACATTTTCTCAGTTTAAACATTTGATATGTCATCTATGTTGTATTCTGAATAAAATATTGAAATTTGAAACTTCCACATCATTGCATTCTGTTTTTATTCACAATTTGTACAGTGTCCCAACTTTTTTGGAATCGGGTTTGTACTAAAATAACACTGATTGATTGGCTATTGGCTATAACATGATAATTATTGGCTTATCGGTTATCAGTCAGAATTTTAATATCATTAGCATCCCTAATGATTTTTGTAAGTGGATGGTTCTTGGCCAGAATAAGCTGCAAAGTGGACCAGACATTCTGCCTGTAGTGGAGACCAAACCTGTGTGAATAGCCAGACATGCTCTTCCATTCGCTTGACTGGCTGAAATACGAGGAGAACCCAGCAGACCTTTAGAGCTCATAAGGTTAGATTCTGCGGATATAAGTGACACACTAGGTGAACTTTCACTTTGGCCTTTAAGTATATTTACTGATCTTTGATCCTATGGCTCATCTTTCATTCTCCCTCTTAAAGCAGTGGATATGATGTGGCTACTGGCTTTTGAACCCCAAGGATCAACAGAGACTTCATTGTGATGTTAGACAGAGCTTGAGGGTTAGCAGATGCTCAGGCATTCTGAGACTCTAGTGCCGCCCACGTGGACAAGCGCCAATGAAAACAAAAAGAACTGACTTGTTGGTCTTTGCTCTCGCAAGTAGTTAAACCTTTACCGAATGTCTTATCTTTTTACAGTCAGCGAGGAGGAGTTGTTTCTCAAAATGTAGGTGACATTAATTAAAATAGAGAAGGAAGAAGAAAAAACAAAAACAAAAAAAACAAAAAATACAGTTAACATGCTTGTGCCAAAGCCAGTGACTCATATCTGTGACAAACTGGGTGTCTTAACAAGCTGCTGTTGTTTCTACCACGTCTGGATAAGAACGGTCTGTAAAACAAAAGACAGTTTTCCTCCCCAATGGTTTACAGAGTTGTCCAAACAGGACTTACAGCTCTGGGTTGATTTACTCACTTGGGGAAGGGAAAATGGTGGGGAAGGAGAGCGCTTGAACTTTATAGAAGGAAAAAATCAGTTCAGAAGAGGGAAAAAAAAAAACTTTTCAGAGGAGGAAAAGTAAGAGACAAAACAAAACAGGAAAATGGAATACAAAGAAAAATCAATGACTGTAAAACAATATAAACATTAGCTACTGTAATGACTAGGCCAGGAGCTCGAGGGTGGGCTACATTAAAGGGTCACAAGAAGGTCAGAGGAGCCAGTTATAACAAAAAGGCAAAGCAAAGATCGAGGGAGAGTACTAAGTGCCGCCCCTAACCGCATTCTACGCAGTATGCACGCCCGTGCGGAAAGCTTATCAGCATGGTGGATACTGAACATACATATCCTTCCTGTAAGACGGTCAGAGCTGCTCTCGCTGTCAGCCTCTGTGCAGCACTGCGGTAGCAGACATACTGAAGCCAAGGACAGCAGATTGTTTGTTTTTAAATGCAGGTATAAGTGGAAGCTTATTAGTTTTGAATTCCTAATCTCGTTTCTTTTAAAGCCTTGGTATTACTCATCCAGTGTCGAGTCTTAGCCAGAGAGCTTTGTGTACAGATTTCCTTCAGCACACCAATGTGAAAACAGTAGCGACAGCACACGCACACTCTTTCAAAGTGACTCCCACCAGTTTTAAATGCAGCCCTGGAAGAGATGCACTGGCACATCATGGAGACTAACCACCAAGAACAAACATTTGAGTGTGCTAAGGAAGTTAACTGCCTATAAAGGGGTGCTGTAGTACTCTATACTGAGTAGAGAAGGAGAAGATTACAGACAATATAACAAAACTGAACTGATACCAGCCAGTTTTCGACTGAAAGTAAATCACTTAAAAAAATATTATATCATCAAGAATTTGTTTAGCCATTTGTATAGGTATTTTCAGCCCAGTGTGTCTTAAATTGATGGTTTCAGACAGCATCCTTCATTTCAGTACATCACTATAAAACAAAACAGGATAGTAACAGGAGTAGAGCAGATTTAGCAGGAACACTGAGATAGAGCCTTAAGCAACCAAGACGTTTGTGCTCGATTAAAGCAGAAGCCCAGACATTACAGAATCACACACCCACACAAACGACTGCTTTTAGTGTGCAGTTTACCAACTGAGGCCAAAAGGTCACCACCACCTGTACAAGATTGCAAAGTCCATCATCACCTGATGTAATTCCACGGTCTACGCAGCCTCTCCTTCTCGGCAGCAGAAGACTCTCCGACCCTGAGCACAACACACAACTCTTGATGATGATGATGATGATGATGATGATGAATACTTTATTCATCCCTTTAGGGAAATTCAAAAGAGACCAGCCCTGCAAATAAACATCCTGACAACTTCAAACTCTGATGTTTCATAGACTCCAAAGGTAGGCCTTTGTGACTATGTATTACTAGTTGTGTTTCTTGGAACATATGGCATCACAAGTAACACAATTTAAAATGTTGAGGAAATTAACATTCCTGAAAGAGTGATATAATGGTCTGTTTGGGGACACTGAGACTGAAGAAATCAAATTACGTAGTTCGAAATTCATTTAAACTCTTCTGCAAAACAGACATTTCCTTTCCAATACATAAAATGTGTTCGGTGCTTCACATTCCTTCTATGAATTGGCTCTCTGTGCTCTGAGCTCAGTGTTTATAGAGTAAGTGGAACCTCCCGGGACTCTTCTAGAAAATGGAGAACTGGCCAACACAGAGGAAGAAAGTCTAAACCAATGCAGAAGAGAGCCTTTTCGGCTTAGATCTTGAGCTACAGACAGCCTCCAACCACTGTCAGGCCATTTCAAAAGTGTCATAATACTGTATATAGGCTTTTCTCTACATTTTCATACAGCACTTTATTTATAAAAACATTAATCATTAAATAAAAATTAAACAATTTAAAATGTTAAATTAAATATAATTAAAACAAAAAGATTAAAATACAACAATAAAGTACCTTTATGAAAAACAGTACTTAATGTGAATGTGAAAGTGGCCATGCTTTGCATTCTGATGTCTTTTTTTCTCCAGCACTCAGACATTACATTGACAAATGCCTAAAAGTACACCATCGATTCCAGCTTCAACAGGGAGCTATGCAGAAGCCTCTCTTTAATCTCAAGTGACCTGGTCAGCAGTGGCATCCCATCTGTTTATTTGAGCTAAACGTGTGCCTCTTCTCTCAATCCCACTTAAGTACAGGAGCTTCGCAAAATTATTTCAACAAGTTATCTGATTGCTTTTTTAATTGCACAATTGATTAGCAGTTGCCCAAAGCAGGAGACAACCGCAGTCGAGTTAAGAATAGTCTGTATGTGTGAGTATTGGAGAGTTGCCCTCACTCAACATGGAAAAATGTAGCGTGAGCTAGTCCAGAGGTCAACTGCAGTGCATTTGTGGTAATGGAAACCCTTTGGAGAATAAGAGAGAATTACATCCATCAAATTTAGCTGAAAAGTGGAACAACAAAAATCCAGTGGTGGAATCCCTAAATGCTCAGGAAAGCTGCTCAGCTGGCAGAAAAATCACTACTGTTAATACACTAATGCACCATGAGACCAGAGGACTGTTACTCTTACTGTGCAGAATTTAAAATAAGAGAAACACCAAATGTCTCTTTGATCTGCCGGTGTATTGTCTGATTATTGTCCTACATCCATTATATATATTTTTCTAGCGTAAGTCCCGCTCATTTGCAGAGTCCGCTTCATCGGAATTATCCACACACACACACACACACACACACACACACATTGGATTTGGCACAGGTTTTACTCCGGATGCCCTTCCTGACGCAACCCAGCACTGAGAGTGCTGGGACACACTCACACGCACACACACTCCTACAACCATTTTGGCATATCTAACCCACCAAACCTGCACGTCTTTGGATTTTGTGGGAGAAACTGGAGCACCAGGAGGAAAAACCCGCTGACTCGGGGAGAACATGCAAACACCACACAGAAAGGGTTCGTGCTCTGCTGGGACTTGAACCATGGACCGATATATTGCCAAAATTCATGAGTCTAAAGTTGCTGTGCTGTTACACTAAATAAAGATATGAATCTTTATTTAGAGGGTGTATGCATACAGAGGAAAATGAAAGGCCCTTCAGAAAGAAACAGGAAATTATCAATTTCTGCTTTGCATACCACATTGACGAGTAAGGATTAAAACTCAAAACTCACCACCACAGTACTAGGGTGTTCAGGGTGTTCTATGCAGTTACTGTTGAAGTCCTTTCTTCAAAGTAAGTTTTTTATTTTTTTTTTTTTAAGATAAACTATTTACAATGCATGACTGTTTACACAACTTCTACTTTGCCAAGGCTGGTTGGCAAAAGTTTAGCTTTGGTACAGTACCAGCTCTGGTGCCTCAGTGTTAATACAAAATCTATACTTGATGCAACAAATAAAAAGCCTCAAACATGTCCTGAGCATTGTGGGCCTTTAGGTGTGTCGGTTCACCTAATTTACCATGTACACCAACCCTAGAGATGGTTGTGGGTGAAAATCCCAGTAGATCAGCAGTTTCTGAAATACTCAGACCAGCCTGACTGGCACAAACAACCATGCCACGTTCAAGTCATTTAAAATCACCTTTCTTTCCCATTCTGATGCTCAGTTTGAACTTCAGCAGATCGTTTTGAGTTGCTGCCAGATTAGATATTTGCTTTAAAGTCTCCCTTGTAGTCAATAATTGTATCCCTTAAAACACATCTTTGATCACCAAAATGACATATTTAAGTGACATATTTAAATGTCTTCATGCCTTAAATTAGCTTGAATGTAACTCTACACTCTTGCTTCATTTAGTATATGTAGATCCATGAATATACAAATTAGCCCTGCCTCCACAACAGCTCAGAGATCGACTCAGTCAACTTTACTGTAGTAAACGCTGCACAATGGTATCGCTCTTTACAACGTCGGACACATAACGGTAATTAATAATGTGATTAGCCTTTTGTTTGACTACATTATAAAAAAGCTAATAATGTGTTGCTAATGTTAAACAAATTCAATCTGTTCGCCATCTCCGAGTCAGACAGCTGCCTTCTAAAAATCTGCATCCTTAGAAACGCTTTGAACAACTTAGAACGTCAGTGGAGGAAGGCATATAGTTCTAATAACATCGTAATATACACATCATATACATAATTTACCTGCTACATTGCTAAATGTACCCGATTTTTCATATCAACAGAAAAATATACCAAGATAACCTATATTTTTCTGTTGATATGAAAAATATGTTGATATTCTGTTGATATGAGTCTCTTGAAACTCCCCTGCTTCACAGCATAGTAATGATGATACAGAGTCTGCCCACACGTTGACGTGATTGATTACAAGGTAGTTTGTGACGTAAGAAACACCGGTGATTTCAAACCGCGTTTTTGAGACTGTCTTTGGTTCACTGCAGTTTTAAGGAGAAAATACTCAGCAATGGTGTTGACTTATAAATTTGCACATGGTTTCTCTTAAATCATATTAAAAACACCACATAGACATATAAACAACATTTTCACCACAGGGGGTCTTTAACAAGCAGTTGAACAGGTGAACCTAATAAAGTGGCCATTGTGTGTTTTGTTTTAATTCAACTTCATTTCAATTACCGAAAACAATTGGTTTACACAACACAGGAAAACGTATGAGTTTTGGCCTTTCAAAGTGACAAAGTGGCATCTCTAACTACTGGCCGGGCATGCATAATACAGCCTTTTTAGTCATTTTCGCAGATCCGTGTATGGGGATTGTTTTGACAACGCTGTTGTCTGTTGTTTACTCGACAACGATGTACTAAAAACAACCATTCAATGTTCAAGCAACATTAGGGCGAGTAAATAATGACTAATTAAATATTAGGCTGAAATATGCCTTTGACATCTGTTATTATTGCTAAATATTAACTGGACATGAATCTTTGAAAATCTTTGAAACAGCATCAGTGCATTGTGATCATGATCCATGGGATGCAGTGCAAGCTAAACAAAAAAAGCCTCCAAGATTGTTATGTAGCAGCAGGAGACTCAAGACAATTACAGTTATGAACTTATCCTATCTGGTCTTAATTCCAGTCAGCTTACGTAAGGCCAGTGCACTAGCTTTCAATTACACAAAGCCATTTAGTGTGTGTTTTAAATGAATATAAACCTGTATCGTCCTAATTTGTTGGCATTAAAGGACAAAAGCAACTTGTTTACAGAAATACTGTTGTTAACGCAGCTTAGATTCACCTCGCCATGGCCATCCTACACATATCTGCGACTCCATGAGTGCACAGCAGTTCTGCAGATAATAATGTGAGTTTCTCAATCCCATTCTACATCAGCTGCCATCAGCACTGGCCCTCAATAATCCTCTTTATTCTGACAAACTAGCAGCACTTATTAAATGGCGCCGTACCAGCCAGCCCCTGCTGAGGACAGCCAGACAAACACCAGCTCTTGGCGACAAACAACTCCAGCTCCTTTCCCATCTGCTTGAGTGCAGAACTATGGTTAATTTTCTGTGCAGATTTCACCTCAGAACAAACCAAAATGAAAGAGTGTGCACAGTTGACAAACAGTGTGAAACTAGCCACAGTCTCAATGATGCCTGTTATACCCTCTATACATCATTCACACCCCAAAATGATCATGAAAGGAAGGAAAAATCACATGACCTCATTTGTCAAAATCTGCTTAATTAATAAAATGAATAAACCTGTTTATGGTGAGCTTTTCTGCCACCTGCTGGACAGTCTGTGTAAGTCTGTTCTCAATGTTCTCCATGTCTATGCACTGTACTAACTGAAAAACTCGATTTTACATTGTCTAAGAGTTGCTTGTCCATTTAAAACTGGATGCCTTGCTTTTCAATGTGATTTCCAGGGTGTTGCCAGGCTGTTGCTAAGGTGTTCTGATTAGTTGTTAGTACAATTCTATGTGGTAGCTTACTGGTCCAGGTCAAAAGAGCCCACCCAAAGTCTGTATGATGTTCTAAGGCTTTACCATCCTATTTGTAAACACTGAAAAATTCCTAAAATGTTCCTACAAACAAATGATAAAACTTCCTATGCATGAAAAATGCTCCTCACTCTAAGAAAAGGGGTCAAATAAAGCACTGATCAAGGTCTCCTGAACTCTGACCTGATATGTAGCCAGGACAGCATTGGCGTGGTGCCACCTCCAAACACCCAAACTGTGAAGAACACAATGAGCAGGGTTGTGGTGAACATCATCTGTCGCGCATATGTGGCGGTGTCGCGGATCGCCAGAGCGAAAGCCATTGCCCCTCGCAGCCCTGCAGAACACAAACACACAAGCAGCAGTCACAATAGATTTTAGTGAAAATGACAGCGCTGCTACAAATAGAAAGTTAGTGGACTTAAACAGGCAAACAGAGCCATCACACTCGATCAGATGTTTTAAGGGTACTGCACTTCGCTGCCCTTTTAGCTGGGTGGTGTTGCTGATCTGGAGGGAGCTGCTCCACATCAAGAGCTGTTATTAGAGATGTTCTGATTCTGATGCCACATTTCACATCAAAGAGTGTTACACTAAAGGACACTAGATTCCACTGATTTATATTCTACTTCTTTATTAAATAGTTCTGTATGTCATCAAGCGTCAGAGAAGAGGAAGTAACTAAGCCAGGTGTGGTCACCATACCTGCAAACATCATCATGTGCTTAAAGTTTCCACTGATTTTGTGTCTTCTGCCTAGGTTAATCAGGAAAGACAGGGGGTAGATGTTCAAGGCCCGGCCGATAAAGATGGCTATCTTGTAGTCCAAATGTTAAAGAAATTTCTTCTCACACAAGACAAATTAAATTTTAAAGGATATTTAGACATATACAACCATCCAAAAGTAAGAAATTAATACAAACCCCATTCCAACAAAGTTGGGACACTGTACAAATTGTGAATGAAAAAGGAATGCAATAATTTACAAATCTCATAAACTTATATTTTATTCACAATAGAATATAGATAACATATCAAATGTTGAAAGTGAGACATTTTGAAATGTCATGCCAAATATTGGCTCATTTTGGATTTCATGAGAGCTACACATTCCAAAAAAGTTGGGACAGGTAGCAATAAGAGGCTGGAAAAGTTAAATGTACATATAAGGAACAGCTGGAGGACCATTTTGCAACTTATTAGGTCAGTTGGCAACATGATTGGGTATAAAAAGAGCCTCTCAGAGTGGCAGTGTCTCTCAGAAGTCAAGATGGGCAGAGGATCACCAATTCCCCCAATGCTGCGGCGAAAAATAGTGGAGCAATATCAGAAAGGAGTTTCTCAGAGAAAAATTGCAAAGAGTTTGAAGTTATCATCATCTACAGTGCATAATATCATCCAAAGATTCAGAGAATCTGGAACAATCTCTGTGCGTAAGGGTCAAGGCCGGAAAACCATACTGGATGCCTGTGATCTTCGGGCCCTTAGACGGCACTGCATCACATACAGGAATGCTACTGTAATGGAAATCACAACATGGGCTCAGGAATACTTCCAGAAAACATTGTCGGTGAACACAATCCACCGTGCCATTCGCCGTTGCCGGCTAAAACTCTATAGGTCCAAAAAGAAGCCATATCTAAACATGATCCAGAAGCGCAGGCATTTTCTCTGGGCCAAGGCTCATTTAAAATGGACTGTGGCAAAGTGGAAAACTGTTGGAACACTGGGACGCCATGTCATCCGGACTAAAGAGGACAAGGACAACCCAATTTGTCATCAGCGCTCAGTTCAGAAGCCTGCATCTCTGATGTCCCCAGACGTTTGCATACTGTTATAAAAAGAAGAGGGGATGCCACACAGTGGTAAACATGGCCTTGTCCCAACTTTTTGAGATGTGTTGATGCCATGAAATTTAAAATCAACTTATTTTTCCCTTAAAATTATACATTTTCTCAGTTTAAACATTTGATATGTCATCTATGTTGTATTCTGAATAAAATATTGAAATTTGAAACTTCCACATCATTGCATTCTGTTTTTATTCACAATTTGTACAGTGTCCCAACTTTTTTGGAATCGGGTTTGTACTTTTATTCAGCAAGGATGCATTAAATTAACCAAAAGTGACAGTAAAAGTCTTTTACATTGTTACAAAAGTTTTCCATTTCAAATAAAGGCTGTTCTTTAGAACTTTCTATTCATCTAAGAATCCTGAAAAAAAAAAAAAAAAACCTTTCAGTTTGCTGCATTTTGGTCAAATTAATGCAGCACTGGTGAGCGCATAAGAGACTTTTTCAGAAACATTAAAACCTCAAACTTTTTAAATGTATTGTAGATTGTATACTTTAAATTGTTGGTTAAAAGTTTTAAAACAAAGATGATGCTGAAGATCAATTAATGTAAACTGGCATAATGTCCAGATTCAAATTTACATTAGAATCTGTTAAAAATCTTTTTTTCCCCCAATTGAAAAACAAGTACTATATTATATACGAACCACTTTTATGGTGCTTTTTGTCCTTTTTGGATCATGCCAAACATGGTGACGTAAATTTCTAAAATAATAGAACAGTGACTAGCTATTTCTTTAAAAACCTGTACACAATGCCACCTAGTGGTCATAAATCACATAAATAAAAGAGGTGAACAGCCTCGAGTTTTCCCAGATGTTCTCGAGTCTTTAAAATGGCTTGGTTCACAGGGAATTCATCTGTAACGTGCTGTCAAACTCTCAAAATTATCTGAGGTGAATTCTAGAAGTTAACAAGCTTCATGTATAATATATATTACCATCTACTCGTGTGGAAAACATAATGTGAAACTTTCAAATCAACCGAAAGACAAGGGGCATGTTTACACCTGGTCACTTGATGCGTTTTCTATGATTGGACAGCCATCCGACTGTGAAAAGACCAGGTGTAAATGCCCTCCGAAACACTTTCGAGATGGATTTCAGGAGGTCTCCACTTCAGGAGGTGGTTTGAGATGCATTCCGAATGAAAATGGACAATTGTAAATGCATCTGGTTGTTGAAGCAACATATGTAAATTTTACTCCTCCCAAAATGGTAAAAGAATTAACATGTGAGAGAGTGTTATACCAGTTCCCAGTAGCCAGATATGAAAGCGCTACAGCAACACGCATTGCCACAGATATGGCCCACCACAGAAGAGTAGCAAGCCGATGCTCAAACTGCCACAAATTAAACTGAAAGTTTGGCGTCGCATCCTGAAGCTCAACGCATAACCTTCTTCATTAACAGTAGCAAGACTAAATTATCTTACCAGTGCTGAAACCGCTCTCTCTCCTATTGCGGTCTTTGATTTTGAAAAAAGCTGATGATAAATAAAATGCAGCTCATATCTGTTGCTTTCGTTGACGTGAACTCTAAATTCGCAAATAGCAAACAGAGATCGGATTTACGTTCAGATTTAGATTCAATTTGTGGAGACACATTTATGTGACCAAGTGTAAATGCAACAGTTTTAACAAATCAGATAGCTATCCAATCAGTAAAAACACATGACGTGACAAGGTGTAAACAGGCCCAAGGATACAAAGGCTCCAACAATGAAAATGGGGCTGAAGACGTGATTCTGGAAGGTGAAGAGTGCCAGGCCCATGTAGGAGAAGATGAAGTTCTCTGCCAGGAAGTGCAGCACCTCAAACAACTGCAAAGGCAAAGAAATATACAACACATGAAGCTGTCTGCACCTTACAATAGCACAGTTGTTCAACAAAACAGCTGAAACAACATTAAGACAGGAAAAATGGCACCTTTTCAAAACCAAGTCCTAACTGAACTACAAATGCATGCTCCTCCTCTCTATACTCTACACTGGCTTTTATAAAATATGTTAGATATAAAGCTGACGCCAATATCGTCAATTTTTGTGACTCCAGTCTATAACTTCTCCCCACAGACTGAAGCTTTGATAATATCCCAGCCCCCTGGAGAGAAATCCAGTACCACAGGGGTGTCGTAATTACTGCATGCACTTCACCTCGCTTCATCACATTGCACCGCTCTGACGACACCGCAGGGGTGCTGGGAATTCATTTAGCATTATCCCTCGATTTAAAGACCCCCTTGTATCAAAGCATCTTTTGAAGTAGAATACACAGGACATCCCTTCCCAAAAAAAAACATCCTTCCTTCTTTCCTACATACCTTACTTTTTCAACTTTGCCACAGTTCAAATCACTCTGGTTTTACACCAGCTGCTCTGACAGCAGAAAACCAGAATCCAATGTTCGTATTTTCCCCTGAATACAGCAAAAATATTTTACCTGTTTAGTACGTTTGGTCGACTCCTCCGAGAGATTGTTGTAGGTATAGTGAGCCTGTGTGATTCCACAAAACAGCACAGCGACAACACCTGGAATAGTAAAGGAAGTCAGCATCATATGTGGCTTTTTTGTTTCAAGTGGAGGATGGGATGCAATTTCAATCCAAACTGGAGGTGACCAATAAAACAATTAAATGACAAGTGCAAATGACTGCACACATTTACACATCAAGGATGTCAACATTCAGCCACATGACCCTCCCAGGTACAGCAACACAGAGTTTTAAAGGAATAGTTCACCCAAAAATGATCCCATGATTTACTCACCCTCAAGCCATCCTAGGTGTATATGACATTCTTCTTTCAGACGAATACAATCTAAGTTTATTTAAAAATGTCCTGGCTAATCCAAGCTTTATAATGGCAGTGAATGGCAGCCCAAAAAAAAAAAAGTATATCCATCCATTATAAAAGTAATCCACACGGCTCCAGGGGGTTAATAAAGGCCTTCTGAAGTGAATCGATGGGTTTGTATAAGAAAAATATCTATTTTCAGAACATTATAAAGTAAAATATCTAGCTTCCGGTGGACCGCCTTCCGTATTCAACTTACGAAGAAAGTGTAACGCCTCTCGCAGTTCAAAATGCCTACGCTACGTCCAATGTCATCGCAGTGCCAGTTATGTTAGATATTTTACTTTATAACATATTAAATATGGATCAGAAGGCCATTATTAACCCCCTGGAGCCATGTGGATTACTTTTATAATGGCTAGAAACACTTTTTTGGGCTTCAAATTTTGGGCTGCCATTCACTGCCATTATAATGCTTGGATTTGCCAGAACATATTTTATTATAACTCTGGTTGTATACGTCTGAAAGAAGAATGTCATATACACCTAGGATGACTTAAGGGTGAGTAAATCATGGGGTAATTTTAATTTTTGGGTAAACTATCCCTTTAAAGGGGTCATCGGATGCTAAATTCACTTTTATATGGTGTTTGCATATAAATGTGTCTTTGCAGTGTGTGGACACAACCACCCTACAATGATAAAAATCCATTACTCCTTTTTTTTAATCCTCAAAAAGCCTAAACACTCTCAATAATCAAGCCGTTTTAATTTTCTGAGCAATATGATGTCATATTGCTTATGCTCTGCCCACGACCGCTGACGAACTGTCCCATATTAGCATATTTCCGCCCTCAGCCAGTTGTAAACTGTCCTCCAAGGCAGCACTGTCTACATGCCCCTCGGAAGAGAGGGGTGGTTTGAGCAGTAGCTCACTATCATTTAAAGAGACATGCACCGAAAAGGGTCGCTGTGAACAGAGCTGTTTTTGAGGAGGTAAAAAGGGTGTTTTTACACAAACATTGAGGAATTTTAACCAAAGTATGTTACAGACTTTACATGAAGACTCTAAAGAATCATACCAACTTGTGGAAAATGAGAATCCGATGACCCCTTTAAGTTTTTGTATTTTATTTAACTTTTTTTGTATGCAAATGATTTGGCAAAAACATAGGGTTTTTTTATGTTTTGGGGTGGTTGTTTTTTTTTTAAGATTTATTTTTGCAGTTTTTGCATTTAGAAAGTACAGCTGGAGAGAGGACAGAAAGTGAAGTGGGAGAGAGAGGAGATGGGATCGGGCCAGAACATGTCGCCCGATGCGCAACTGCGCTACATGTCAGAGCGCTGCCCATGGGGCTATCGGCTTCGGCCATGAAGGTTATTTTTCCTGATCCTTTTAAAAAAAATTTCATGCTAACAAAGCACATTAAAATTGAACAGATTATCTTTTATTATTTTTTATTATTGCAGTTGATGTTTAGCAATAGTAAATGTTGTGCTGTTCCTAGAAGGGTTGCATATATACTATAGTTTGATCTCTGGGTTACATAGCGGATTAACCACTATGCTTTCATTACCCATCCACATTAACACCCACCTGTGAATCCACATGCTTCAGCCAGGAGAAAAGTACTCCAAGACATAAGGAAGAACAGAGCTGTCTCCAGTAGAGGGAAACAGTGTAGCTTGGTGAATTTTGTCACGTGGGTAAAGTTAAGAATCGAAACCACACATCTGATTAGCTAATCAGTGCAAAAAAAGAGTGTATAAAAATAATCAGTGTTTAAAAACAAACACTACCGTACGGTTAAAAAGTTTGGGGGGTTTAATGTTTTTGGAAGGAAGAAGAAAAAAAAAAAAAAAAAAAAAAAAAAAAAAAAAAATCGGTAACACTTTACAATAAGATTTCATTAGTTAACATTAGTTAATGTATTAACTAACATGAACTAACCATGAGCAATACATTTGTTACTGTATTTGTTCATCTTTGTTAAAGTTAGTTAATAAAAATACAGCTGTTCATGGTTTGTTCGTGTTAGTTCACAGAGCATTAACTAATGTTAACAAGATCTTAATTGTATTAGTAAAAATATTAAAATTAACATTAACAAAGATAAATAAATGCTTTATAAGTGCAGTTCATTATTAATTCATGTTAACTAATGTAGTTAACTAATGTTAACTAATGAACCTTATTGTAAAGTGTTACCAAAAAATCTTATGTTCATCAAAGCTGCATTTATTTGATCAAAAACATAACGTAAAACAGTAATATTGTGAAGTATTATTACAATTCAAAATAACATTTTCTAATTTAATATATTTTTATATGGCAAAGCTGTATATTCAGCATCATTACTCCAGTCTTCAGTGTCACATGATCCTTCAGAAAATATTATAATTGGTGCTCAAGAAACATTTATTATTATCAATGTTGAAAACGTTTTTTCTGCTTATATTTTTATGGAAACAGTGATAGTGATTTTTCAGGATTCTTTTATAAAGTTATAAAGAACAGCATTTATTTGGAGTAACATTTTAAATGTCTTTACTGTCACTTTTGATCAATTTAATGCATCCTAGCTGAATAAAAGTATTAATTTACTTAAAAAAAAAAAAATAAAAAAAAAATAAAAATATATATATATATATATATATATATATATATATATATATATATATATATATATATATATATATATATATATCAATCATACTGACCCCAAACTTTTGAACAATATGTATACAAACTGTATTTACTAGGTAATCTTGACAGAAATCTGATGCTATTTAGAGGATACTGCCAGAGTTACTAATTTTGCGATTAAATAAAAGAATAAACATCACAATGCAGTCAAAGTATGAATGTAGCTTATTTACATAAACCTAGATTTATAAATATAATTTCATGACCACATGCAAAAGGATATGAGGGCAGTGACTACTCCAATGACTGCACCCATGGCGAAAGAGCCACTGAAGATGCCCAAGAAAACGCCCACCGATTTGAAGAAGGCAGAGGCATCAAATGTGTGTGTGTTGGCTCCTGCTGGCTGATACGCCACAATTGACCTTAATACCAAAGACAAAACAATCCAAATTAACTGACTGTGTTGATCTATGACCAACGCACCCAATGAAACAGGATACTTAAGATTACATATAAAATCATTCTTTGACCTGACCTGAAGCATAATGTGAACCCAATGTCATTTTATTTTAAAATTATTTTTATTTTATATGCAAGTTATTTTTTCCAGCAAAGTCTAAATACAACTGGACAAATTGTGTAAAAGGTGCTGAAGCAGGAAATCAGAAACAATAAGCTCTAGCTCACTGTGTCCAAAAGGGGGAGCCAGAGCGCCATCCTGAAATACCACTAGAGTTGCAGCATCATTAGTTTTTACTATGCAACACTACAGTGAAAAATGTCCCCAGCACCCTCTGTGCTGGCAGCCTGGGAAATCCCGCCAACTGCCGCAGACCAAACACGTGATTTTACCCTTCTTTTTTTATAGCAACAGAAAAGGAACAAGAAACTGATACTGTTTAAAGGGGGACTTACGATGAAAGGACTATGGAGACCGCGTCGTTCATGACACTCTCTCCAAACAGCAGTGCATAAAGATCGCCATCAGCATGGAGCTCATTAAAGATCGCAAGCACTGTGACTAAAACCACACACATAAATCAGCAACATTATGTATTAAAATCCTGAAATGCTATTGCTCCACTTGCTGGTCAGTTTGATTAATAAAAAAAAAAAAAAAAAAAAAAAAAAATTGTTAGCAGTTAATATACACCAATCAGGCATAACATTATGATCTTATATTGTGTTGGTACCCCCTTTGCTGCCAAAACAGCCCTGACCCATCATGGCATGGACTCCACTAGACCCCTGAAGGTGTGCTGTGGTATCTGGCACCAAGATGTTAGCACCAGATCCTTTAAGTCCTGTAATATGCGAGGTGGAGCCTCCATGGATCGAACTTGTTTGTTCAGCACATCCCACAGATGCTTGATTGAATTGAGATCTGGGGAATTTGGAGGCCAAGTCAACACCTCAAACTCGTTGCTCCTCAAACCATTCCTGAACCATTTTTGCTTTGTGGCAGGGCGCATTATCCTGCTGAAAGGGCCACAGCCACCAGGTAATACTGTTTCCATGAAAGGGTGTACATGGTCTGCAACAATGCTTAGGTAGGTGGTACGTGTCAAAGTAACATCCACATGGATGGCAGGACCCAAGGTTTCCCAGCAGAACATTGCCCAAAGGATCACACTGCCTCTGCCAGCTTGCCTTCTTCCCATAGTGCATCCTGGTGCCATGTGTTCTTCAGGTAAGCAATGCACACACACCTGGCCATCCACGTGATGTAAAAGAAAACGTGATTCATCAGATCAGGCCACCTTCTTCCATTGCTCCGTGGTCCAGTTCTGATGCTCATGTGCCCACTGTTGGCGCTTTCGGCGGTGGACAGGAGTCAGCATGGGCACCCTGACATACGCAACAAACTACAATGGACTGTGCATTCTGACACCTTTCTATCAGAACCAGCATTAAATTCTTGAGCAATCTGGGCTACAGTAGCTTGTCTGTTTGATCGGACCACACGGGCCAGCCTTCGCTCCCCATGTGCATCAATGAGCCTTGGCCGCCCATGACCCTGTCGCCGGTTCACCACTGTTCCTTCCTTGGACCACTTTTGATAGATACTGACCACTGCAGACCGGGAACACACCACAAGAGCTGCAGTTTTGGAGATGCTCTGACCCAGCCATCACAATTTGGCCTTTGTCAAACTCGCTCAAATCCTTACGCTTGCCCATTTTTCCTGCTTCTAACACATCAACTTTGAGGACAAAATGTTCACTTGCTGCCTAATATATCCCACCCACTAATAGGTGCCGTGATGAAGAGATAATCAGTGTTATTCACTTCACCTGTCAGTGGTCATAATGTTATGCCTGATCAGTGTAAGAGATGCTAAATTTCAACCTTTAACAACAATAGCACGTTTATACTATTAGAAAAGAGAACAAAGAGAAATTAAAATGGACAAAGAGAGAGATGACATACCTGGATCAGTGGCAGATATAATGGCACCGAAGAAGAGGCAGTCTGTGTAGTAGAACTTGTCAGTGAGTTGACCGAAAACTTGCATCAGTTTCACCACCCCATACATGAGGTTTCTTTTTAAAATAAATAAAAAGTATGTTTAGATTAGCATCTTACAAAACTAATCATAATATTTCTACAGAATGGAAATGTCTAAATGCATGAAATACAAATGACGAAATGCATCTGATGGTGATTGATTACTGCGGCCACAAATTCCATTACGTGCCTGCACCTGGCTCTTGCACGGTGTCATTGGGTAGCACACAAACTTTTAAGAGTTTAGGTTGAAGTTTATATGAATCTATAAAAGAAAGTATTTACATGCTATAACTGGCCATTATCAACTTCTGTATTTTTTTTAGTTTCTCTTAAATCATCCTACTCTTGTGACAAGTCATCAAAAGTAGACAACAGTTCACTCCTTAGTACAGTTCTGTTACATCTGTAAAATGAAAGATTCTGAGGCATGTCATGACTGCTCCCACTGTCTGTCTGTAAACACAATTCCATGGTCAGTGGGAATACTATGAACCTTAGTGACTTACCCAATGACAAAACAGGAAATGGCAGTGCCCAGGAAAGCATAGGTTATAATGGATCCTAGATTTCTGAAGAAGTGTCTCTGGAGGAACAAGGAAGAGCATGTCAAACCCAGAAAAAAAATGGTGTGAAAAATATCCTTGCCCTGAGATAACTGTTTAACCTCTATTGTATGTATTATTTATATAATAAATACCATATTAAATCATCACCAAGGCTGCATTTATTTGATCACAAATACAGTAAAAACAATAATATTGTTTAATTATTATTACAGCATAACATAACTGTTTTCCATTGTAATATTTTTAAAATGTATTTCATTCCTGATGGCAAAGCCGAATTTTCAGCAACCAATACTCCAGTCTTCATTGTCACATGATACTGATTTGGAGCTCAAAAAAACATTTTTTATCAATGTTGAAAATAGTTGTGCTGCTTAATATTTTTGTGGAAACTATAATACAATTTTAGTGACAGACAGACAGACAGACAGACAGACAGGCAGGCAGACAGACAGACAGAAATGACGACAGATAGATAGATAGATAGATAGATAGATAGATAGATAGATAGATAGATAGATAGATAGATAGATAGATAGATAGATAGATAGATAGATAGATAGATAGATAGATAGATAGATAAAAATGATGACAGACAGACAGACAGAAATGACAGAGACAAAAATGATGACAGACAGACAGATAAAAATGACGACAGACAGACAGACAGACAGATATACAGACAGATAGACAGAGACAGATAGATCTTATTCTTCTATTTTTCTATTCCCTGCTTGTTTACAGAGCAGATTTTTCCTGTGTGAGTATCAGTCACAAGATGCTGAGTCACTCTGTTGCTACAAAGCGCAGCAACTACAAGATAATTGGATGTTAAACCTCTCTCTTTCACGGTCAAAAGCAAGGGCTTCTTCTGTTGTAGCTCCGCCAATGCTCTTTCTGAACGTGGTCTTTCTGTGACTGTGCAGTGAGGAGATGGCAACTGATAATAATCACTGAGATACAAATACAGATAATACAGTCGGTTTAAAATAAACCCATGTTACCACCCAAATTAAATTGCAGTCAGCTAAACTAATTAAAACAAACAGCTTGGGAGCTCAAATATGAAACCATTCCTGAAAGAATTTCTAGCAGTTCTTTACAGGAAATGAAACTATTATCATAGCGAGAGAGTAAATCAGTACTGTGAGCTGAATGAAACTAAGAAAGGTAAAGAAGAGGATCAGAGACTTTTACAGGAGTTTCTCAGAGTAAATGGTCTAAAATCTAATGCAAGCCCATCAGTTACGTATTTTACTTGACATTTATACTGTAGACATTGAAAATAAGGGGCGTTTTCTGTAGGAGAAGATTTTGTGGTGGGTTTAAAAGGATAGTTCAGCAAAAAAATTTAATTCTGTCATCATTTACACACCCTCATGTTTGTATGACTTTCATTCTATTGCGAAACACAAGAAGTGTTTTGAAGAATGTTTCTCTGAATATCTTCTTTTATGTTCCACAGAAGAAATAAAGTCACAGGTTTGGAACACCATGAGGGGGAAGTAAATGATGACAGAATTTTGTTGTTTTGGATGAAGTATCCCTTTTAAGGCCTCTTCACACCAAGAGAAATGCTCAGTGTGAAAATTTGGTGCGCTAAACATCTTAATTTTGAATTACTGCCAAAGTTAATACAATCTTTGAACTGCTCACTTTTCCTCCATTATGTAAGGCTCATCAAAAAAAGTCAAATGTATTACAAAGAGAGGAAACAATGTAGCCTTGTGCTTCTGTCTGAAACACACACAGCTGGCAGAAGCCCGCTCCTCTCACTTCCTCAGGGCCTCCCTGCTCACTCAGCACAATCTAAAATATCACATTACTATCTGGAATCCAGAAGTCATAAACATGGTATTCTTCTGATAAACACTACAGTAAAATGAACTAAAAGATGTAATACATCTTCTCTCAATTGATTAAACAGAATCGTCACAATATTGCTGATATACACCAATCAGGCATATTGTGTTAGTCCCCCCTTTGCTGCCAAAACAGCCCTGACCCATCATGGCATGGACTCCACTAGACCCCTGAAGGTGTGCTGTGGTATCTGGCACCAAGATGTTAGCAGCAGATCCTTTAAGTCCTGTAAGATGCGAGGTGGGGCCCCCATGGATCGGACTTGTTTGTTCAGCACATCCCACAGATGCTCGATTGAATTGAGATCTGGGGAATTTCGAGGCCAAGTCAACACCTCAAACTCGTTGTTGTGCTCCTCAAACCATTCCTGAACCATTTTTTTCTTTGTGGCACGGTGCATTATCCTGCTGAAAGGGCCACAGCCACCAGGTAATACCGTTTCCATGACAGGGTGTACATGGTCTGCAACAATGCTTAGGTAGGTGGTACATGTCAAAGTAACATCCACATGGATGGCAGGACCCAAGGCTTCCCAGCAGAACATTGCCCAAAGCATCACACTGCCTCTGCCAGCTTGCCTTCTTCCCATAGTGCATCCTGGTGCCATGTCTTCCCCAGGTAAGCGACGCACACGCACCCGGCCATCCACGTGATGTAAAAGAAAACTTGATTCATCAGACCAGGCCACCTTCTTCCGTTGCTCCGTGGTCCAGTTCTGATGCTCACGTGCCCACTGTTGGTGCTTTCGGCGGTGGACAGGGGTCAGCATGGGCACCCTGACTGGTCTGCGGCTATGCAGCCCCATACGCAACAAACTGCGATGCACTGTGTATTCTGACACCTTTCTATCAGAACCAGCATTAACTTCTTGAGCAATTTGAGCTACAGTAGCTCGTAGCTCGAGGACAAAATGTTCACTTGCTGCCTAATACATCCCGCCAACTAACAGGTGCCGTGATGAAGAGATAATCAGTGTTATTCACTTCACCTGTTATGTCTGATCGTGTATGATCTGAAAACACAGACAAACGTACAGTATGTCGGAGTTTATCAATCTCCATTGTGATATTCTGCTCAAATGAAAGTGTCATACAGCCAGTTTGTGTTGCATCACGAGGCTGCTTGTGCTATTTTCTGCTACTAAATCTGCGAGCAAACCTTCTCAGTGACGTATTGTAATAAATCCAAACATGAATCTTGATTAATTTTGTTTGCAATTGTGGTTGCTGAATAAATGCACTTATGCAACCTCTGTGCTACAGCACAAAGTAAAATGTTAAAATAATTTGGAATGATTGGAATTAATATTAAGAATTTCACTGTTTTAGCTTTTGAGAGTTTTTATAATTAGAGCGTGTAAATGTATATGATAAACACAATAAATTAGGAAACTCAATGAGGTAAAATAAACGTTCTCTTGATTTGTGCTTACGTGAAAGCAATAATTCTCAAGAAATGTAATAAGAAATTTCTCAAATGAGAACAATTGTGATTAATAAATCGCAATTATAATTTGAGCAAAATAATCGTGATTCTACTAGGGCTGATAGAGTACTTTATGGATGTCTTTGACTAAGAGCCCTTATTACATGGAAAGTCAGACTCTAGTTAATTTGACACAAAATGAAAACAATGAAGAATAGAAATACAGTGTTCAATTTGTCATATTGTTGTGTACTTGGGTGTAAAACACCCAGCCAACAAAGCTTCAAAAATAGCTTCTTAGATGAACTACGCCTTTAAAGTATTCAACAAAAAAAAAAACAATAAGCAGAATAATAAGCAATGCCTCTGTACACTACTTCTGTGTATAGGTATTTGTGTGAATACTGTTAACTGGCCTATTTATAGTATTATAGACCTTTTTGGCAAAGTAACATTGTAAGCCAATGAATAATAAGGTCATGAGGAACAATAACGTTAAACACTAAAACCAAACTTACTATGTTAAATACACATTAACTTAAGCATAACACAATTTAAAAGGTGGCAATGTAATATAAGAGAAGTTTGACCAGCTCTTAGTCACTCATGATCATTAGCATCTGGTCTGTATCACACTTCTCTCCTGCAGTTAACCTTCCACTGAGGCAAAATGGAAAGAGAACAGAGATCAGGTTGCCTTAGAATATATCATATCTTAATTTCATAATGTAATTGCAAAGAGGTAAAGAAGCACCTTAACGGATGAACGCTTTACTAAACAAGCAAAATGAAAGCTAAAAAAAATAAAAGGTTAATACCCTGCTCACAATATCACTCATACCTTTTTGAGGCTATATCCGGCATGGAATATGATGGGAGGTAGCAGAATGTTAAAGAACACCTCTGGGTCAAAGGTCAACTGCAACACAAAAAAAATTCAATTGTTACAAACAAATGGTTTACAAAAAAAAAAAACATGTTAAAGACCTCATGAATAAATTGACATTGCAATTGCCAATCCTGTGTTGAGGTATTTTCTTTTGAAACGGGAAGCGCAGATGAGACATTGTTGGGGCATGTCCTTTTTTAGTTTGTGTCATAATGATAGGCTTTCAAATGTATAATTTACAATTTTTATTTATGAGCTGCTGTCTGTTTGCTGTTGTACTATCAGATCTGAAGCAGGGGGTATTAATATTTGAATTTATATTGAATTTAAAAAAAAAAAAACATACTGACATCAATATTATTGGTCCATTTTCCATTAAGAAAATAATCAATTTAAAATGTATATACATATTTGCTTATTTTGTCAACTTTTAAGGATAGACTAGCATACATGACTCGGTCTTGAAGAATGACTGGACCTTGCTATTGCCTTGGGGAATTTTTTTAAAACTTCTACACAGCAGTGTTAATATTATTTACTATTATAGTATTTATTAATATTTTGAGTCAGCTTTTATTGTTACATTTTCAGTTTTCATTTCAATTTTAGTTTAAGTTTTAGTCATTTTGTTATGTGCTTTTGTCATTTGGCTTTTTTAATATTTCTATTTATCTTTCATTTATTTTTATTACAGTTTTAGTCATTTTAGTACTTCAACTTATTTTATTTCAGTTAGTTATCAAGGCAACATTTCAAATTTTCATTTAACTTTTTTAAAAGTTTCATCTAATTATATTTTATTATTTCAGCTTTATTTCAATTAACAAACACTACTTTGATAGTTTTAGTTATCAATAAAACTGCTGAACAGGAGACATATTAAACTTCAAAATTTAAATTCATCCTCTGGCAAACCTCTGCTGCAGTTTTATCAGAGGTGTTTTTATACGTGTGTATATTGTTGCTGTTGTACCTTGCGCAACATGTCGTTCTGCTCCACACTGTGGATTTCTCTAAGGTTGATCTCCCCCTTGAGCGTGTACTCAAAGAACTTTCCGCTAACGTTGAGGAGCACCGTGCTGACAGGACCCTCCTTCAGGGTGCAACTCGGAGGAGTTTTATTATGGTAGCTGGTGGAGGGAATGCCATAGCGCAAAATAACACCCACCAACAGACCTGTCCGACACACAGAAGATAAATCACTCACATACACATTCAATTCATACACTTTGTGAAGAAAAAAAAAGGCAAAGGGAAACTTGTTTGGAAACAACAATTTTTTTGCAGTGGCACTGAAATTACACTCTTCTCCTTAAAAGCTCAGTATGACCAGATTTGTTTCTGTGTGATGACGGGGAGTAGAGATGAGAGCTTGCTGTGTCAAATCTGTTGGAGGGTATTTCCATACTAATGAAGTGCCAGAGGAAGTCAACAGCACACACAGCATGGGCTACAGAAACAAGAACAGAGGCAAAAAAAAAAACAAAAAAAAACACACACACACACACACACACACACACATAGTGTTTGTTTTTGTTTTTTTGTTTTGTTTTTTTACAACCTCCTGCTAAAAGCAGGTAAAATACACTACCTTAAATCAAATCTAGGTCTAGACAAAACTGATTTGGTGGGAAACTCTGCTGATTTATGTTAAATTAACTCAAATACAATGAAATGTGCTAAATGCACTTCAGTCTACCCACTCTCAGAATAAATTAGAAAACATACCTTTAGGGGTACAATTCCCCAGTACCCTTAAAGAGACTACGTCATACCTTAGTTAAATATAAGTACCTTAGATTAGATATGACTACTCTAAGAATCCAATATGCAAAACGCGTTCTCCTTCTCAACTATTTACGTTCCAAAACTGAATACTCACCAAGACTGGCATTTTGACATAATTTTGTATGTATTTGTCCATTTAAGCGCAGTAAGCCACTCATTTTGGTAGGCTACTTGCGACTCACAAGCTGTTTGAGAGGCAACTTGTGCACTCCACTTACAGATCAGTGGTGCACATGCTTTGAGTGTGAGCACGAAACCTGTGAGAATGACTAAAATTATGTACAATACAAGCACTATTTAACCGGAGCGAATGAGACGAGTGAGAGGAGGCGGCGGATGTGTCACTTCGCCATTGGAGAGAAGAGAGCGAGAACACCAGCTGACGTCATTGCCTGTTCCGCTGTCAACAACACGGACCGGCTCGGAATCTGAAAAATTTGAGACTGACCAGCCGATCACTGAGCATGCGGACAATCGGCCAATTCCGGTCCCTGGCCGGTCGATCGGTGCATCTCTAAAAAAAAACTGTTTTAAATAAAGTGTAAAGGGTTATCATTTAAAATATAATATTACATGAAAAAAAGAATTTTTATATTTCAATTTCAAAGCTCATTAGCAAAATGTAATTTCTTTAATTACATTTTTTTCAGGTACCATTTGGAACGGAGGCCTTTGGAAAATACAATTTCTGTTCAGAAAAATATTTCACTTCCAATCCCTGAACTACTGACTACAATCTGGCTACAAGAAGCATATTCCTCCATTAATGGGCACACAAAAAACTTCTTGCGGTACCGTCAGAATCATGAAATAATATTCCTGTGGTTTGAGAGTCATAAGTCACATGCCATTCACAGCTTAGGTGATTGCAAGAATAAATCAAAAATGGTGCAAGACGTTGCATTAAACATGTTTTCTTAAGGAAAGCATCTCCTATTTCAGTATAGCAGCAAGCCTAATGTCTGCAGTGAAACTAAATTAGAGTGAAGAGTTGTGAAGATTGTGTGTGTGTGTGTGTGTGTAAACTTAATATACGGAAGCTAGTTTACAGTTGAAGGACAAAAAAAAGACACACACATGCTGCACAGGCTTAAATGAGCATGTGTAGGGCATTAGTAATTAGGTTAGCATTACATAGAACCCGGAAACAACAATGATTGACCTCGGATATCTCCCATCCAATCAGAATCCAGCTAATGCAGCTTAGTGTTTGTCTTCCCCAGCACTGTTGAACATGTCACAGTACACCAAAGCAATACACAATTACAAAACTTTATTTGCATTTGGCAGCATCTCTTGTTCTTCAGGGACAGAAGGGGTGGTAGAGCAGAAAGCCCCTGACAGCCCAGTCCAAATGCTGTGATATATACAGTAGACACAACTGTAACATTACCATCTGTCCAGCACGTGAGCACTGAGCATTGTGTGAGCCAAAGCATGTCAACCTTGATTCCACATGGGGAAAAAAAATACTACCTTGAGCCGAACAGGTGCAATGCAACTGCTTAAATCAAACCTGCTGTGTTTTTTTTTTTGTTTTTGTTTTTTTAAGCGATTCATCTTAAAAAGATGTGAGGAGTAGAATGGGGCAGATTAATAAGGAGGAAGTGCATAACACATTATTAAAGTCAAAAGTTGTAACTCTGTTATTTAATGGACCTGACATAGCTATTGCTCATTGTTAAATGTTAGTTAATGCATTAATTAACTAACTAATAAGCCCTTATTGTAAAGTGTTACCTATTGTTCTTTATTATTCTTTTGCACTTTAATCTGTTTGAAACAATTATTTACTTTATAAATTGTGTATTGCTTTATTGTATTTAAATGTTCTGAGTTCTTTGTTATAAGAAAAAAAGTTTTTTTTATAGTATGACAACACTTTTTTTGCAGCTTATTTTAATATCGTGATACACTCTTAAAAAATAAAGGTTCTTTATTGGCATTGATGGTTCCATTAAGAACCTTTAACATCCATGGAACCTTTCTAATGCACAAAAGGTTCTTTATAGTGGAAAAGGTTATTTAGATTATTTAAATACTTCTCACATGAAGAAAAAAAGGGAAATTAGATTTAAAAATCTAAAGAAACTTCTGTGGAATGGAAAGATTCCATGGATGTTAAAGGTTCCTCATGGATCAATGCCAATAAAGAACCAATAAAAATCACCTAAGATTTTTCACTGATTTCCCTACAAGTGTACTGCAAAGTGAACTGGAAGTCTCCAAGACTTTTTGTGAACGGTTTCAAAAAAAAAAAAAAAAATAAATAAAAAAATAAAAAAATAAAAAAATATTCCAATGTGGTTCTTCCCCAAGGTCACATTCTAATCTAAGCAAAGTAGACTAGACAATCTAGACTAGACTATATCTGTTTTTCAGTATGTCAGACAGGTATGTAAAGACCCCCAGGTCACCATTTACACAATTTAGATGAACATCTGTCAAATTTATCTAAACCATATTTACAGCAAAGGTTTGACTTTTGGTATGAAACCAAACCGAACAACAATGAGCTCCATATGTCTGAACCTAAATATGGCCAAACATACAACTGGCTCAAAAGGATAAAATATGACCCTAAATGTCGGCATGAAACAGAAGTTGCGATAGTCTTTTCTTCCCTATTGTGGCATACATCCAAGTGTAATGGCTTCTGGAATGACAAAAAGAAAATGGGACTGGATTTTGTCCTCTGGAATTGATTGTATCGTAGGAAGGTGGGTGTTGCTAACTAAATGGCAGATCTGAATGCTAGTTTGCAGTCAGTTGTGGACAGGGCTCTAGACTGCGACCAAAATGGTCGCAAATGTGATCATTTTTTGATAATGTGCGAGTTAAAATTTTACACGGTCGCATTGGTGCGAGTGCACAATGCTTTCGCGCTTTGGCTGGCGCTGAGCCAGAGACGGACACGCTCAGCGCTTGATGACCACTATTCAGTGTTTTCAACCACATAAGGTTTATTTTACATTTCATACATTTAAATAGCCTACACAAGTACTAGCAAAACAATACATTTATAGTTTGTAAAATACACAGTGATGTCTATGGAATAACAATACATTGACAACGTGATATATTCATATCAGATACACATTATGTAAGTAACTATAAAGTTTACTCTATTCTTCTCCCACTTTACCGGCCACTTACTTTCATGTATTTCAGGAGAAGTGGATGAATTGACGTGTTGTAAATCTGACAGATTCGATTCTCGGAACTGCGGCGCAAAACTAACATGGCGACGCCCATCACACATTATAGATCAACTAACATGATCATTATATTTTTCAACAACAAAACACATTCACTTACATGTATTTGAGAATCAGAATATCAGGTAGTTGATGACATAGACAGCAAGTTTGTGAACAGTTTGAATAAAAAAGGAAAAACGAAATAAAAGCGATACATCTGCCATACAGCGCTATTGTGGCTGCGGTGTGTCACGTGAAGGGCATGACGCGTCGTCATGGAAATATTACTTTAATAAAATAATAAGACCCATGGCAATAATACTTTTGTTATATATGTTATGTGTGATAAAATTTTAGTAATGTTCTGTTTGCAGATATTTAGGAAACTTAAGTTCACATACTTGTTTCTTTACATGCTCCAGCCAGTTATTTTATTTTGAAATGTGCGTTCCATGTCGGAATGTCTGTTTTTGTTTTGGTCTGTGTGATTTCACCCACTGCCAATTTACCCAATAGCATAATTGGGTTGCCAGTTGGCGAAAAAAAACAGTGTACTGCAACCATGGAAGCCCGCAAACAAACTGGATCAGAGATTGCCAATTCTACCCGACCTAAAAAGCCTTGGCATCCATCTAAAAATCTCTATGAACGGGAACATATTAAAACATGGATAAATCAACTCATTCATTTACAATATGTAAGTCTCTTCGCAATCCATTGTCAATTGCGCTCATTCCTGTTGCGTGTCCTCAATCTGGCAACCCACGTGAGTGGGGGAAAGAACTATCTCCAATATTTTGAATTTGGACTGCAGTACCCCTTTCAACCTCTAGCTGTCAATATTACATACTGCACCTTTAAAGATAATAAGTGCACATGAATAGACCCTTTTCACAATGATGCCAGTTAATCCGCAAAAAGCAGTGTATCTGTACTTCCATTTTACCTTCACACCAGAGACTTCTCAGGGAATTGTTGTAACAACTTGAAATACGAAAGGTATAAGTTAAGGGTAAGTCTAATAATGTTTAGGGATTTGCACAGTTGGGTTCGTTTGGTATTGTTATTGATTATTTCCATTCTGTAACTGCGTTAGATGCGTAGGGAAGTAGGCTAGCTAGCAGCAACTTTAGCAATGTTATAGTCTTGTGTCGTTGAATTGCTGTCAGAGTTGTACGACAATGGTTACATTTCCACCCAAATCTGTTATTTAGAATAACAAGAATATTGTGTTTAAAAACAAATCTTTATTCTTTGAAATTGGTAGACTATGTTAACGGTATTGTACTGGTGAGGGTTATTTAAGAGTAATGGACAACTAAAAGTATCACATTCACATATAATAGTCAGATGAATTAATGGTGTGAAGATTTTAGATCATTTTACATTATGATGCAATATATTGAGATTATAAAATAAGAAATAAAAAAAAGGCAAAACTAAAGTATAAAATACTTCATTATATTTAATGTTATTCCCTGGATAATTTATTTGGTTTATTTAATTTGATGCTGCTATGACTGTAACAGTAAGTATACTGTGTAAATCCTCTGTATACTTTGTGTATGTGACGTTCTTGTTCTGCAATAAAAAAGACGTTGATGGGATGGGTTTCTTTTATGGGAAAAATGACATGGATTAAGTATTCTCATATTACATGTCAAATTTCACATCTATTAATACAAGGGGTCTGAAAGGAAACCCAATATTATCCAGTTCAAGAATAAAGTTAAGCTTTATTTTGAAAAAAATGCAAACACACTGTTTAAGAGTCACTATGGGAACTTTGGGAAGCAGAAAGTGTACAAATTCAGTGCCCCATTTTCAATTTAAATTTAAAATTTAAAATTAATTTGAGATCTGCCAAATGCCTCGCCTTAAACGTAGACGAAAGTAGGCGCTGGAGTCATCCTCTAACCGTATTTGTGGCAGATATGCAAATATTGGGTGTACTCCATTTGAGTGGCGCTAGAATTCCACTATGCTGACAGAAGTAAGAATACACCGCTTCAAGTCAAAACAGAAGTTGCGTGACATTGTGAAAAGGGTCCTATTTTTAAAAAATTATGATGTGCACAAATAAATCATTTATAATACACACTGCAACATTCTGTAAAAAAAAAAAATAAGAAACACTACTGTCTATTAAAGCACCTTGGCCAAAGAAAGGTTTAACCAAATTAGACAAACTAATCCCACCAATTAAGTGTGGCGAAGACTTACCAGCAAAAACAACAACCATAAGCCACTAAATGACATTTAACCCAGCCTTTCTGTCATCTCTCATCACTGGATGCTCTGAAAACTCTGAAAACATTGCTTGGAGATCTCATTTTCACTGAAGACATTGTGAAGACACAGGTGTTGGCTGACCCTGCTGAAGGCCTTTGATTTTTCACACTTGTCTTACTGGATTACTTTACCAAAAAACATTTTTTTATAACATTCTGTCATCATTTAATCGCCCTCATATCATTCCAAACCCATATAATGTTTTTACTTCCATGGAACACAAAAGGAGATATTTTGAAGAATTGTACTGCTCATTTTGTACATGCAATTACAACAAATGGAGAGAGAGCCACACAAGTTTCAAAAAATGAATAAGCAGCACCACAAAAGTATCATAGAAGTATCACAAAAAATGTTTTAAGTGATGAACAGACCAAAATCTAAACCTTTATGCATTGCTAATCTTTCAAGGAGCTGTTAAACGGTGCAACTGGGTTTTCTGGATAAACTGATTAAAGATTCAACTCAAAGGATATGCACATATCATCAGACATCACTCCTCTCAAGAATGACAGGCAGATGAGATGGTTTTCAGTTAAAAATGATTTAAATTTCGATCTGTTCCTCATACCAAACTGTCATATGGCTTCAAATGACCTGGTATATGAATGATTCACATCGGTTTTATTGTCCTTTTTGGAGCTTAAAAGTTTCAGTTGCTATTGGAGAAAAGCAAAAGCAACCAGTAAACCAGTATTAAAAATTCTCCTTTTGTGTTCCACAGCAGAAAAAAAAGGTCTGAAGTAACATGAGACCAAATGCTGATGTAGACTTATCTAACCTGAAATACAAAAGCTGTCACACTATTCAAAGCTAGTATGAGGAACTAAACATGACAGAAGGAAAATAAGAAAGCGTCTGAGACCATGAGAAGCGGGGGTATAATTTTCTTAAACACGTAAAATATTATGCAATATCAAAACGGTGGGTTTCATAAAGGCAAATACATGTGTCAGCTATAATGATACATTCAACAACATTTACGAAAACAACAGGAGAATATACTTCAATAGCACATTGAAATGATATGACATTTGATCCACAAGGTTTGTATTAGCACTCGTTCAAGCTAGCAGGCTACACGAGCTCATTCATATCAGGCTTAGCTAAGGGTTTACATGACGGCTGTGTTTCAAAACCTAATGAGCTGCCTATCTAGACAAAAAAAATGCGCAAAAAGAAGCGAACTAAAATGGTTTATCTCTAATGACTCGGTACTATAACGGCCATAAAATGCTGTCGAGCTCGGCGGCTGACTCGGTTTTGAGACAGCCGATGTCTAACGCCTTTCGCTGTGTGAAAAAGATTAATTCTCACCGTATATCATAGCAAGTCCGGTTTCGTGCAGGAAGCGCACCCTTCTGTGTTTGAAGAGCCATATTGTGAGGATGGTGAGTGTCAAAAGCAAAATGAATGTAAGTAAATTCACGCTGTCCTGCCTGTGACTTTCCTCTGCCTCTTTCTCCGTGGCAAGTTCCTCCATGCCGCCGTCATCTGCTCCTATCCGACAACATTGGCTTAAAATGAACATTAAAATAGGAAACAGTGAGCTGTGTCCTGGTGCATATAATGTCCATGGCTTTGGTGCTGTGATCGCCTCCATGGTGCAGGATGCTTGTGGCGAGTTCCCTCAGCTGCGTCAGGTAGACTCAGAGGCAATAGTGATGTATATCAGAGCAGACCGCAGCTCAAACTCTTAAAGGCACACGCACACCGCTACTCCACTCTTACTCTATTACTATACTTTCCATGAACATAATACAAAATTGAGCTTGAAACTCTTAAAGTATTTTTTATTATTTTTCAACAGATGATCATGGAAGGATGTGCTTAATCTTCTGAAAATGTTGACTGTCATTTGTTAACCAAAGAGGTCAAATTAAATATGATAGGCCTATAAGCTGTTTAGTTTCTATGCATTTTATAAAAGCTTTAAAGGAGTAGTTCACTTTAAAATGAAAATTACCCCATGATTTACTCACCTTCAAGCCACCCTAGGTGTATATGACTTTCTTCTTTCTGATGAGCACAATCAGAGTTATATTAATAAATATCCTGACGCTTCCAAGCTTTATAATGGCATTGAAGGCGTTATAACTCCACACGGCTCCAGGGGTTAATGAAGGCCCTTTGAAGCGAATCGATGGGGTTTTGTAATAAAAATATCCATATTTAAAATTTTATAAAGTAAAATATCTAGCTTCCGCCAGACCGCCTTGCATATTCAACTTACGCAAGAAGCATTACGAGCAAGCGTTTTGAAAGGCGAGAGGCATTACACTTTCTGCATAAGCTGAATACGGAAGGCGGTCTGGCAGCAGCTAGATATTTTACTTTATAAAATTTTAAATATGGATATTTTTCTTACAAAACCCCATCGATTTGCTACAGAATGCCTTTATTAACCCCCTGGAGCCATGTGGAGTACGTTTATTATGGATGGATGTGCTTTTTTGAGCTTCAAACTCAATGGACCCTGTCACTGCCATTATAAAGCTTGGAAGGATCAGGATATTTATTAATATAACTCCGATTGTGTTCATCAGAAACAAGAAAGTCATATACACCTAGGATGGCTTGAGGGTGAGTAAATCATATGGGGTAATTTTCGTTTTAAAGTGAACTACTCCTTTAAATTGTTTGCAGCCCTATCTAAATACAGTTTAAAACACTGGTTTGTTCTGGTTTTGCAGAAAGCAAGCAAATAATGTAACATTATGTCACTTAGTATATGGGCTAGTAATTGATATTCTTCAATTAAAGAAAATGTTTAATTTATAATATAAATCTTTACAATAACTTGGGTAACAGGGTTGAAGTTTGGGCTTGGTGACTGAGAACAGGCCCGTTTTAAGAGGTGATAGGCCTACAAATATTTTTTTTACATTTCAGTGGAAGATACAAACATTTGAAGCAAAGTACTTTTTTCAAAATCACTGAAAAGTTAGTTGTTTTGAAGAGTGTAGAGCTCTTAATATTACTGACCTCTAAGGACTATAGCTGTCACAATGATTGAAAACAGGAATTTTATATTTCTTCTGTATATGCTATCACATTTCCTTTGCCATATGAAAAAAGGAAAGTCATCATCTTGTTCTGAGTACTAAAAATAACTTTGTAGTACAGTTATGAATAAACTCTTTATATGTAGTTTCATTTACAGAGTTCACAAGTGACATCACAACTCGGTTCAGAAAAAGTTGAGAATTTTTTTGCTGTAGACATCAACTTTTTGCCGTAGACATCAACTTTTTGCCACTCAGGTCAGAAAGCAACTTTATTCTGTGCTTCCTGAAAAACAAAGTATTATTGGTAAAGTCTGTATTTTATTTTATCAGTTGATGTTTTTGATCACACAGATGAGTTAATGTAATTTACCGGAAAACATTTTATGTATGTTACAGCCAAGTGTTTCCTGTACGTACAAAAATACACTTTTGTTTAAAAATATAGTTCCTTTGCAGTTGAGTGCAGGAATGCACTCTTGTCATTGCAACAGTTTTCTTTCATTTCTGAGGTGTTAACCTCAAAAATGTTTTCATTGGCCACCATGTCACCTAATATACCATGCTACCCAACAGATTGTAAATAAACACTTTTTTATGTTAATATTTTAAGGGAGATTGAACTTTTGCTCTTTATCAAACCACGTTTCACAGAAATCCTTATAAAAAAACTTTCTAAGTTGATTGGTTCACAGAAAAGCAAATAACTGACATACTTCAGTTTTCTTGGCACACCGATAAAACATATGAAAAAAGTGAGTAATTGAAATCTGTAGTTCTGTAGTCCCAGGAACATTATTTGTTTGAAATGAGTAGTGCTAATTATGTAAGGAATTTAATGTTAAGTACAGAGCTCACTGAAAGTGATATAGAGAACAAACACACAGAACACTATGGCTGCATCCGAAATCGCATACTTCCCTACTATACAGTAGTACAGGCGAAAAACAGTATGTGACAAAAGAAATATGTCCGAATTCACAGTATCATAAAAGAGTAAGCAAAAAGTACCCGGATGACCTACTTCTTCCAGCGAGATTCTGAAGTGTGCATACAATGGACACTTTGCTATATCCCATGAGGCCACAGGAGGAGATTTATGGTAGGCCACATGATTATGACCACATGGTGAATGTAGTATGTCCGGATTACATTCATACTATATAGAACATATTTTTTTGTGAAGTGAAGTAATTACTTATTCAAAATAAGTACCTGAGTATGCAATTTCGGACACAGCCAACATAGCCACACTGTAAAAAAAATCCGTAAAAATACAGTACAATGTACCGTAATAATCTGAAGGAATTTTCCGTATTTGTGTTTTACAGGTTCTGGCTCTGGGTGGTTAATAAAGGCCTTCTGAAGCGAATCGAGGGGTTTGTGTAAGAAAAATATCCATATTTAAGACGTTATAAAGTAAAATATCTAGCTTCTGCCGGACTGCCTTCCGTATCCAACTTACCAACCCCCGGCGCTGTGTGGATTACTCTTATAATGGATGGATGTGCTTTTTTGGGCTTTAAATTTTGGGCTGCCATTATAAAGCTTGGTAGGATATTTTTTTAATATAACTCTGATTGTATTCGTCTGAAATGTCATATACACCTAGGATGGCTTCAGGGTGAGTAAATCATGGGCTAATTTTCATTTTTGGGTGAACTATCCCTTTAACTGAACTGAACTGATTTTTTTTTTTTTTTTACCCAATTAGTTCACCCAAAAATGAAAATTCTGTCATTAATTACTCACCCTTATGATGTTCCAAACCTGTAAGAATTTTGGAACATGAATGAAGATCTTTTTAATGAAATCTGAGAGCTTTCTCTCCCTCTCTTAACAGCCTACGCAACTACCACTTTCAAGGTCCAGAAAAGTAGTATAGACATCATAAAAGTAACACCATGTCCTAACCAAATGCGATAAGATTCTAGCAACAAGCAGTTTTTCTGTCCACACCAAACGCAACGTGACCACGTGATGAGATAGTCAATCAATAACCACAGCCAATCAGAAGAACTTGTGGGCTGGCTCTCTTTGCAAGCGCACAGCAGACAATGAAATGGTGTAATATATTTATGATTATGTACGTATCCATTTAAACATTTAGAGTACATAAAAATAAATGTTGTTGACGTAGTAAATACAGTCCAGCGCTTCTGAGTTACATCAGAGCTACGCCAGCATGCCGGCTTACCATTGGCCGATGCTGTTCACGTGAGCACCACGACACATGCGTGATGCTGACGCAGGAGCTGACCAACGTCAACAGCGTAGGAGACTGACACAGACGAGAAGAAATTGTTAAAAAAAAGTCGTTATTTTTGTTTTTTCTCGTCGCTTCATAAAATTAAGGTTGAACCACTGGGGTCACATGGACTATTTTAACAATGTTTTTCGTACCTTTCTGGACCTTGAAAGTGTTAATTAAATTGCTGTCTATGGAGGGGTCAGAGAGCTCTCGGATTTCATCAAAAATATCTTCATTTGTGTTCTGAAGATGAAAGACGGTCTTACAGGTTTGGAACGACGTGAGGAATTAATGACTGAATTTAAATTTTTGGGTGAACTAACCATTTTCCTATTGCGTTCTCTTAGGGTAAGAACACACCAAACCGACGGCAAAGAACTAGCGCTGATGAAAGCGGACTGTGTTGGGTCAAAAAAGCTGCGCTTGTACACTCTGAACGGACTACAGCTGACTGTCAGCTTGCAAACGTGTTCTGCGCCTGTGTGTAAGGAGACAGCTGTCTATTGCTTCATAGATATTCGTCTATATTCGTCATTCAGAAAGGGAAGCCATCATTCAGAAAGGCTGCAGATACACAAACCATAAACAAAGTAGCGCCTGCTTACCGTTTTGAATAACAATCATGCTGATCACTTTCTTTATTCCACTTCGCTCATGTTAATATTAAAATATTCACACTCAGGTAAGATGATGTAAAATTAGAACAGCCTTCTGTCTGTACTGTCTTGACTTCTTTGCTCACTGGAACATTTCACTACTATTGACTATATGTCTTTAGTAATTGTTAATGATACAAGCAGCAACCCTGTCTTTGCATTCTGTTTGTTTGCTGCTTTCTTTTTGTATTGTAATGCATTTGAAAATGAAATAAAATGAAAAAATATATATACTTTACCCATTGAATACATTTAAGAATGTTTACATAATATAAAAATAAACCATTTTCAATGAGTATATATTGTTCTTGATTTATTTGCTACCAAGTATATGCTATAATTTTATAGAAATTTCTGCATACGGAATGTCTGTGAAAGTACAGTAAATGTACTGTAAATCTACAGAATTTTCCGTTTTAGAGTTGAAGGAAATGACCGTAACTATAACGGAAAATGTACTGGTAATTTTCTGTAGTAATTTTTTTTACATTTCATTCAACGAGCTGCAATGTTACTTTTCCTTTCTTTTTTTTAAAATGCAGTTCAACCTCATAGCGATATCGTAAAATGTTTAGAATCCATATGCTGTAGTGTTATTTATTTGACACAAACTGATACATTTTACATTTTGCATTTTTTTGCAAAACACCTGAGGTAAGATGTCCCTATCAGAAATGGAGCAAAAGTCCCCCTGGCCATGTTTGATATTATGATTTCTTAAATTATTCTTGTCTCAGACAGAGGGTCATCTTAGACCAGTAATGGGACATGATGGCCCCTCTTTTGGGATTTTTACATTTTGAATATTAGCAAATGTTTATGATTAATACCTTATTGGATGATGTATCAACACCAATTTATCAAATGTAGACTACAATGTTCTTGAGGGAGTCATTCTACTACATCTTCCCTTAGCTAAAATAAGGAACAACTGCCTAAAACCCTGAATATTATATACAATATAAATGTATTTATTTTGTTAGTTAAATATAATATATCTATATATAATAATATAATAAACATAATATAAATAAATACAGTGTTGGGGAGTAATCTAATTACAAAATAAATGTAACTTTAATCAGTTACATTTACTGAGAAAAAATGTGTAATTAAATTACAGTTAGGCTACTTATGAAAATGTTAACGCTTACAAAGGGGGTTACATCTGAATATTTTCTGTAAAAAGCTAGTATATGTTGAATAATATTAATTTGTTGCTTCTGCCAATTACATCAATCCACATTGCTCCTGAAAGCTTTAGGCTACTACAACCTGTCTGAGAGTTGCCACCATGTCGAGTGATAAAAATGCGTTCCAGTGCTGGAAATTTAGAAAAGTAATCAAATATAATCAGTTACTTTAATAAAGTAATTGAAATAGTTACACTACTTATTACATTTTAAATAGGGTAACTTGTAATCTGTAACCTATTACATTTCCAAAGTAACCTTCCCAACACTGAAAAAATAAATGTAACAAACCAGACAACCAAAAATCTAATCCAAGGACAACTTGCCTGACAACTGCCTAAAACCCTGAATATTATATACAATATAAATGTATTTATTTATAAATATATGTAATATATCTATATATAATAATATAATAAACATAATATAAATAAATAAATATAACAAACCAGACAACCAAAAATGTAATCCATGTGCACCAGTATGATTCACATTAATTATTAATGTTTAAATATGAGTTTACACAATGCACGAACAAAATGTTCTTTTTTCTTCTTCTTTTTTTCATGGTCAAATATCAGTAATAACCACCCACCCCCCTTTTCGCAGATACGTCTCGGCTTTGATTCGCTGTTACCTAGTAACGCGGTCCGCTGTAGTGATTGGCTGATTCGAGGGTCAAGGAAACGGGAAGCGCACAGGTTGCGTGTTCTTGATTACTTTCTGGGGAGGGTGAGAGAGACGGGACGCTACTGCGATTGATCGAGAGTATTTCAGAAACGCGTGACATTTACAACAAGAGGGGCGCACTGACATTTCGCTCGACTGATCGTCCATAAATGGGGTGCTTTTTCTCCAAAAAATCTAGGAGAAAATCTCCTCAAAAAGACTCTGCTTTGCCCACTGGGGACGAGAGCGCTACGAGCAATGACCTCCCCGAAACCAACAACACTGCGCTGGGCAGCAACAGCAACCAGGAGGCTCCAAAGCAATACAGCTGGGACAAACGAGAAAAGGTACGACGCTGCGTTATAACGCGTTTTTGTTCACTACTAGACTATAGGTACACAGGGTATTATATGTTGCATAACTGCTTTACGAATGATACAGAATGCAATATAAATCAATAAGAAATGGTTATTATCATATGCGTTAGCTCAATTGTCTTGTTAAAGCCAATTTCACGCCTTTCACTACATGCGTAATCACGCTAGCGAAGGGTTTGGCCCCTCTTGTTCAGTTATGACTGACTGCCTGCCACTGTTGCTTTCGATTGACCATCGATACGAGAGTGTCTCGGCGGTTATAGGTTTTCACATGCTATGGTAAAATATAGACAGAGCTTATTATCGGCTTAAAGTCAGTACACGTAACTTGTTTGCCTGGCGCGTGTCCAGATAACGCTGTGTTAGGGATTAGCACATAAGTGGTGTCGCCATCAACATGCATGACACTATATCAGAGAGAGGAAGGGAGGGTGGGAGTGTCCGTCTGCCCCTTCGACCTCAAGACCATTACAAAGCTTTGAGAGCTTTTGAAGTATGAATCTATTATGTTTAAATATTGCCCTGTCGATGCATTCAAGTGCAGATTGAAAGGCAATAAATGCACGAGACAACTCCAACAGTTTGTCAGTTTTCTCAAATGGTTTGTCAATGGCAGTGTCTGATTTTATGGATTAGACCAGTAATTCGCATGCTGGGGGTCAAGGCCCACTAGAGGGCCTCAACAAACTTCCAAGGGCCCCACAAGATACATTAAAAATTATTTATGTAAAGTATTTATATAAAAATAGAGCACTTTTCATTTTGTAGTCCTAAATCTGAATGGGAACTAACATATTTTCAAGCCTTTAGGAGTTTCCTATGGATTTTTAGTTGGGCTGAGTAAATTAAGGTCTGTGGAATAAAATTAAAATTAACCCTATTGTGCAAACACATTATATTATAGATATCATTGTGAATGATTCATCCATGTACTATATATATTTTTTTTTTGCCTCGTAATTTTTAATTGAAATGGCATAACTCTGGTGATGTATGCAAGACTCATATCGAGTCAACTTCCGCACACACCCACAATAAATGGCAAGATCACATTCATTTTTGAGTGCAACACCAACATCTCAATTCAATCAACGACTGATGCATAGAACTAAGCCCCCATTCTATATTTTTTTTATTTTTGTATAATCCTTTACACTCGGATGTACATCACAGTATGGTAGAAAAGTTATTTTGCTACTTCCGTTTCATCACGACTTTAACATTACTTGGAGAGACTTTCACATTTTGTTATACAACATAAATTACACACAGTCATACCATTTTTTTTTAAATACTTAAACTGGTAATATGTTGCTAATTAAGGACTAGATCTACCAAAAGGATGCAAGTTTACAAATGCAACAAATCTGACCTGTAGTCCTTACATAGCAATGGGTTAGCAACAAGCTAAGCAGATGTTGTAAGTAAATATCTGGCCTGGTAACCCAAATGTCTCAGGTTTGATCCCTGGTGGGCAGGGACAATCTGTGAACTCAAGAGTTCTCTTTAGCAAGGGAGTTTCCAGGGTGTTGATTGTTAGGGTGTTCTGAGTGGTTGCTAGGTGGTTACTTACTGGCCCAAGTCAAAAGAGCTGGTTTTCCCATTTTCTATTTTATCATCTGCCAGACTAAAACTGATTCAAATAATGCAGAATGAGTTTCCAGTCAAAGTGTATAATAGGAAAATCGAAATATTATTTTTTGTATCATTTGATACATCCGGCTTTTATTGGCTATGTAGTGTGATATATATATATAAAAAATACTATATCTCAGTTGTCACTCTCTATCTCCCAATAATATGTCTTATTAAGATGATATTTAAATGCTTAGTTTTATAAAAATTTATGAACCATTTCAGTGTCCGACTCTTGGTGATTCTATGGCCATGAATTTTAATTGGCAATGTTTTTTCTGGGGTAGGTTGCCAGGTCTTTCCCCAATCCTTCCCATTACATGGTTTGAAACTCACACACACATGCATTCACACCTATGGCCAATTTGGCATGTCTATTCCACCTAACCTGCATGTCTGTGGACTGTGGGGTGGAAACCAGAGAACCGGGAGGAAACCTACGCTGATACGGGGAGAACATGCAAACTCCACACAAAAAGGCCTCCTGGCTCAGCCGGGGACCTTCTTGCTGTGAGCCACCATGCGAGCGATAAAGAAGCATAAATAAATGTTCCTCGGATGGCCATTGTATCATATTGATACTTACATTTTAACATTATTTTTCCAAAAAAAGAATCTATGGATAATCAAGTAAACCTAAGTTGCTTTAGTCCAGTAAATGTTCATCTTGAAATATCAATAATATAAAAGTTATTCTTACATTCTAAAAATCATTAAATATTTCACAGCAAAAAGACACATGTAAGACAATCTGAAGGTAGACATTTTTAGAATTATACTAAAAGGCCTTTTTCTTGCTAAAAAACTTTCAGTCAGAGGGCAGAAGGGAAGTAGATGATTGTGTACAACAGATTTTTTTCAACAAAGTTTTAATCATGTGGATAATTTAGATCCCTTAGAAGTTCTTTATAGGTTCTGTAGGCTTTATAGGTTTAATACTTAGGGCTATATGTTTGTTCTAAAGTATGTACTGTCAAGCCCCTAACAGAAGTTGTTTAGATGGACCAAATAATCATATGTCTAACTAATAAACACACATCCTATTACACCCTGTTGTGAAGGGAACCAGAAAGCAAAG
This sequence comes from Coreius guichenoti, assembly GCA_039654105.1. Taxonomy (NCBI): domain Eukaryota; kingdom Metazoa; phylum Chordata; class Actinopteri; order Cypriniformes; family Gobionidae; genus Coreius; species Coreius guichenoti. The sequence goes on along the minus strand of CM077180.1, from coordinate 29,233,246 downwards.
ATCGCTGATAATGGTTTTATCACTTTTTTATTTATTTATTTATTTTTTTATAGTTCTCCATTTATTGACCTTGACATGTTTGCACTTTTGTTGCAGGTTGATCCCAAAGACTTCATGCTGACAGGCCTCAAGAATGAGACTGTGGGTCGGTTGCCAGGCAAACTCAATGGCCAGCAGTTTGTCATTCAGGACTGTGAGAACTGTAACATCTACGTATTCGACCATTCAGCGACCATTACCATTGACGATTGTGTGAACTGCCGCATTATGTTAGGTCCGGTCAAAGGCAGTGTGTTCTTCAGAGACTGCAAAGATATAAAGTGTGTGGTGGCCTGCCAGCAGTTCCGCACCAGAGACTGCAAGAAAATGGATGTCTTTTTGTGCTGCGCCACCCAGCCCATCATCGAGTCTTCTACGGGTATGAAGTTTGGTTGCTTCCAGTATTACTACCCTGAGCTGGCTTTCCACTTTAAAGATGCAGGCCTCAGCATCTTTAACAACAACTGGAGCAATATTCATGACTTCACACCTGTTTCTGGAGAGACCAATTGGAGTCTCCTACCGGAGGATGCTGCTGTCATTGAGCATGTGCCTCTACCAGATCCTGAGTCAGAATTCAAGTCTGTGAGAGTCTCTTCTGAAGCCAGTCGGAGCATAGTGCCCCTGACCAAAGGAGGCCGGCGTACAGAGAGTGAAGAGTCCTGCCTGTTTGTCTTCTTTGCTGGGGACTACACAACTGCTAATGCCCGCAAGCTTATTGATGAGGTTAGACCTAGTTTGATAGAGTTGATACTGTAGAATTGTCATTCATGGTTGCAACAGTGGGCGATCTACAAACTGACATCATGTGCAGCATATTTGTTCTTTGAATTTTATTCTTGTTGCAAGCTTGAAATTTGTGCTGGAAGTTAATCAGAATTAATCAAAATTTCCTAATGTGGCATTTCTATAGAAAAGCTTTGCGTTTATGCCCTCAGTTTAACGTCTAATTGAAAAATGCTGTTCATAGTGAGTTTTCCATGTTCATTTCTTCAGTCACTATATCTAGAAAAGGGGATGTATACTATTCTCACTTCACTTATATTCGTAACATCCATCTTTGTCTGCTGGAGATGTTGCCCGCAAAAGTGTGTACAATATCAGTTCTAGTATGCTTTTTAGTTTTATACTTGCGTAATTTAAGGAAATGACTGACTGTCTGAAAATATCTTTGGTTGTGGGCATCTGTTTTGTCTGATCTAGTATTTTGTTACCAAAAACAGGATGGGCTAAACAGGAAGGGAAAGCTTTGCTTCATAAACTGTGTTTCCATCCAAACGTGAAGCGAATCTTTTCAAAGTTCGCAAAAAAACAATGCGATTTAGGTGCGTTTCCATCAAGTTGTTTGAGTGGATGACAGTGGTATTGGTAACCTAGTAACCAACAGTAAATAAAACACCATCAGCTAAAACAGCAGATTAGTCACGTGAGTTTAATGTTCGCTACATCAGAATTTATTCGGCAAATGCGTTTCCATCTCCCATTATTCGCATCAACTTTTTTGCACAAGTCAAAAACCACTTCAAGCAAGCATAAAAACATTTTTGTGAATTAAGGACATTTTTTTTTTTCTTCAAAATTTGCCATTTCCATGACTCGTTTCTCATGCAATACTTCAAAATGCGCATTAAAACAGTGTGATGGAAACATAGCTATAAGGGTCTGATTTGGCAATCCACAGAATAATTGCCTCAGCCATAGTTCAAATCAAAGTGAATTGCTCTGTGGCTTCATGCCATGAATCCAGCAGTTAAAGGGATAGTTCACCCAAAAATGAAAATTCTGTCATTATTTACTCTCAAGTTGTTCCAAACCTGTTTGGTACCATAGTATTTTTCCCCCTACTATGGTAGTCAATGGGGGCTGAGATCTTCTTGGTTACAAACATTCTTCCAAATATCTTCCTTTGTGTACAGCAGAACAAATACATTTATACAGGTTTGGAACAACTTTAGGGTGAGTAAATGATGACAGAATTTTCATTTTTGGGTGAACTATCCCTTTAAATATATGAAACACTTCAATATTTTATAACAAAACAATGCAGAATGCAACACATTATAATGTACTCAAAAGAACCACACATTTTTAGTTATCAACCCAGCATTAATAGCATATTTATATACAAGTATTATCAAATAATTATTTAGAACAGAAAAAAGGTCAAAGTTAATCATTCACATTAAGAATGAAATGGGGTTGATTTCATGCAGATAATAACTAGATTAATATTGAGAATTCATATAGTTTTCACTAAACCCAACCTTGCACTCTGTTCTCAGAAGTAGCAGCAAACTTTCAGATATCATCTAAAGCGACTGTATGAGGAAGAGACAGAAATAGACAATGTATTTGCTGTCATGTGACCTTTTTGTCACTGAAGATGACACTGAAGTAGATTTAGAAATCTACCACTTTATTGTAGTGATAATTTAGTTTGATTTTTATGGTTCTCAGTACAAAACACAAATCCCGACCTGTCCACCAATGGATAACCAAGCTAATTTGCAAAACCCTTTTTTTTTTTTCTGTATCCACCAAAATGCAGGCAGCCACAAAAGGCTTTGTCCTCATTCAGACCAAAGAGGTTTCCATGCGCCCTGAGGATGTGAACCGAGTGTTCCAGAATAATGCAGAGAGCCTCACTGAGTGGATCACCAAAGGTGCCATAATGCATTGTGTTATACCAAATAAGAACATGCACAGCTTCTTGGGGAAATGTTGAAAATATAAATGTTACAACACAATGGTCTGTGTTCCTGCAGGTCCAGTTGTAGCCCTTGAGCTGAACGGAGAGGGTGTGGTGGAGGTTTGTCGATCCATTGCCAGTGAAGTGTTTAACGGGACTAAGGTAAATATAAGAGGAAGCTGTTATTTCTCATGCCCATTTATCGAGGATGTGCTCTGATCATCTAATGTTCTTCATGCTATCTGCTGCTTTTTTTGCAGGTATTTGTTTCTGAGAGCAAACATACGTCCTCGCGTGATGTCGACAACTTTTTCAACTTTGCTGACATGCAGATGGGACTGTGAAACTGTCGCAGAGGGGCACCTTACCTTAATGTGGGTTTATATTTGTTTGGTTTTGTCATTTTAGTGAATTGGAATTACTTAATATGCGAAGCCACTGATATCGTAACATTTTGAGGGGTTTATAACCACTATTTATTCTTACAAGACAATTTTGCTCTGTGATCTGACAATTTTACATTTCCATGCCTATGAAACAGACATATAGTCAGTTAGGTTATTTGGATCCAATCAGGAAGGCAAGTGCCTTTAGATACAGAGCAAAATCAAAGAGAACTGGAACTTTAGTCTAATCAAACATTGCTGTGGACAATTTTATCACTTATGCTGAAAATATTGAATTTGATTAAATAGATATTTAATTCATTTTTACATAAATGTATAGCTGGAAATTGTTTTATTCTCTTTTGCTTATATACATGTGCAAGTGTGTTTAGTTTGTGTATACTGGATAGCTGTAAAAAAGAATTACTGTTAAAATATGTCAAATGCCAGAAAACATGAATTGTGTTGAATCAGGTTTTTTTTATGTAACAGATATATAACACGTATTTTTATTTCTTTTCCCATTAGAATGGAATTTGACTTGTCTCCAACTTATATTTAGTTTTTTGTTTTTCCAGTATTTTTTTTATTGTAAACAAATGACATTTGTCCTCCATGTAAGTTTTTACGGTAATACTGTTCTGAAAAGAATGTAAAAAGTTCAAACTGATACTTTGAATGTAATACTAAAGGAGTTGTCTCCTTCTCACTGCTCTATTTTTGTAGAAACGTTTTAGAGAGCTCAACTTTCCTGTGACCAAAAAAAAATTGTACATGAGAGAATCAGTGTACCATTTTTTTTTTATTATTATTATTTCTAAACGAGACAATTTTGTAGAGTTGAATATAAGCTGTGATTTGTCAATACATTCATTTTGGTCTAAAGTTACGTCTCATCTTTTTTCATCTGCAAATAGACACAAAGCTAAACTACATCTTAAAGAAGTAGTTCACTTTAAAATGAAAATTACCCCATGATTTTACTCACCCTCAAGCCATCCTAGGTGTATATGACTTTCTTCTTTCTGATGAACACAATCGGAGTTATATTAATAAATACCCGCCAGACCGCCTTCCGTATTCAACTTATGCAGAAAGTGTTCAAAACGCATACGCTACGTCATACGTTGCGTCAGTTACACTTTTTCCGTAAGTTGAATACAGAAGGCGGTCTGGTGGAAGCTAGATATTTTACTTTATAAAGTTTTAAATATGGATATTTTTCTTACAAAACCCCATCGATTCGCTTCAGAAGGCCTTTATTAACCCCCTGGAGCCGTGTGGAGTACGTTTATTATGGATGGATGTGCTTTTTTGAGTTTCAAACTCAATGGACCCCGTCACTGCCATTATAAAGCTTGGAAGCGTCAGGATATTTATTAATATAACTCCGATTGTGTTCATCAGAAACAAGAAAGTCATATACACCTATTATGGCTTGAGGGTGAGTAAATCATATGGAGTAATTTTCATTTTAAAGTGAACTACTCCTTTAATACATGAATGTATTAAGACAAAAATGTTGATTGGTGTAAATAGTTTTGTGAGTTGAGTACAAGAGATTGTGATTTAAAAGTCTGGTTCAGTATTGTTGTGTAATGTCACAACAACAATTTGTAGTCCGTCCTGGAAGGTTATGTGGTGAGCATTACTTGAGATGTTTTGTTCTTCAACATAAATTACACAAGTTGCTAAACAAAAACTACAAAGGTTATCTGAATTGTCAAACTCAAAATCATTCATTGTATTAAATATATATATATATATATATATACACACACACATACATACATACATATGCTACTGTTTAAAAAAATCTTGTGTCAGTAAGAGTTTAAAAAAAACAAAAAAACATACTTTTATTCAGCAATGATGCATTATGTTGATCAAAAGTGACAGTAAAGATAATTCTGTTCTGTTGACCTTTCTATTTATCAAAAATTCCATAAAGAAATGTAACCAAAAAAAAATAGATATAAAAATAAAAATAGTTTTCCACAAAAATATTAACCAAATTAAGTATTAACTACATCACAGCCCTCGATAGTGACAACTAGGGTACATTTAACTACCCCAGAAAAAGAATTATGCTGTGAAGTTTGCACTGGCGCTCTCAGTCTGAGTAGGGCCATGAATTGGGCGGAGTTTAGGACCCAGCGGTCGGGTAGTACAATAGAGCTGTTGTGTCGTGGTAAGAGGGTGAATTCTGCTTTTGGGATATTGACAGTGGGACAAGAAAGAAAAAAAAATAACGAAAACACTGGTATTTGCCGCACATCTGGACTGCTGACTTCAATACAGCCTTGCGGAGTCTATCGCCGTGTGCGATCGTCCCGAAACACTAGCTTTTTGGATGTGAGGTAAGGGTGCTGCATGAACAATACTGCTCGTGTCTTCACACTGGGTTCAGTGTGCCAGTTATCCAGGCAGCGGGGCCTGCTGCTTCCTACAGATCCTTTATGAGCAGGCTTTTACGTCCACATTAGACAACTGGGACTATATTGGTAGCAGCGATACCATTATGTTTGCGTTAAAGTTCGCGATCACGCTCTGAATGATGTTATATACACAGAGGAAGTGTTATTATGAAGGTAGAAGGGATTGTAGTGACTGGAGAGGGTTCGTCATGTAGGGCGGCTCGAGTTTGGCGCCAAGGCCGTCAGAAACCCTCGCGCGTACAGCAATGGTGGACGCCAGCACGTAATGCTCACACACAGACACTGTTTAGCGAGACTTTACTGTAAAGCATTGCTGTGTTTGCCCTCCGAGTCTTTATTTAGCTGTGTGAACTTGCAGATATGTTCTCATAACTGAACATTAATGCGAAATAGCCATAACAACTCAAAGGTTCGCTAAATATATTTCTCCTCGTTGCATCATGTTTGAGGTTTACAAAGAGTTGATGTGGTGTTTGAATTGAATTTAAGTCTCGTGCACTTCTCATGTTCTGCATGTAAACTGTGATCAGACAACTTTGTTTTTAAAGCCTTGAGAAATGTATTTATCTTCACATCACTTTAAGAACACTTGAAAATTTTAAATCAGTTGCGCAACGAATGATTCAGCCGATAAAACGAATAAATGTATAGAAATGGCGTGCACTCTGTAAAATGTAATTAAATGACACGAAATCAAGCTTAAGCTTTAATTCTGACGCTGTGCACCGTGCAACAGAAAGTTTGGAGCGGAAGTATCGTTGTTGGAATGCGGGAATGCACTCCTCGAGCTTCCGTTTCCCCCCACTGGTTCCCGCGAAATCCTATGCTTCTCGTCGAGGGTTAATTCAACATTACAGAATAAACTATAGGCATTTAAGATGCTTATTAACATTTTTGCTGACAGTTGGTAACGAAGGATAAACGTTGCGTGAACTGAGTAACATCAGTTTTATTGTACTTCTAATAGTAAGTAAATTAAGGTTTGCTGGTATACTAGTCTAGTGTGTGTGTGTGTGTGTGTGGTAGGTGTCGAGGTGAAGTAGTCTGGGCACTAGGTGAAGGGATTTTGCGTTTTGTGAGTCAAATCTTCTGAATCTTTTCCCTAAAAATATTTATTTATAGAATCGTTCAATAGAGATTTGTTGTTATTTGTAGGGGCTACTTTCAGCCATCATTATGCTGATGGCCCCTATAAATGACGACAAAGCCCCCCCCCCAATGTTGTCAACTTTTAAACTTGACTAGATCTAAAAAAATAATAGCATAAATACATTTTCACAATCCTTCACTCTTAAAAATAAAGGTGCTTTATTGACATCTGTGGTTCCATGAAGAACCTTTCCATGGAACCTTTCCATTCCACAAAATGTTCTCAAAGCATTAAAGTTGCAGTCACAGTTACAGTTATTCCAGTAATTTCAATAGGAATGTGGTCGGAAGTTTTGTGTGATGATGGAAGATTTCCCCACGCAGATTTCACAACAGGTTTAAGTTGGTCAACCTGATTTGCAAAGTGTTTTCTATTCTGTGTGATCTGTGCTTCATATACAAGGGCCCTTTTTCCCACAAAAATTTGCTTATGTGTCTGCACACCTTAAGAAGAAACTGGTTCTTTTAAGAGCTGATCACTAAAGGTTTTTGGGGGAACCCAAAATGGCTCTTGTATGCAAAAAAAAAAAAACCTTTTGGAAACTTTTATTATTAAAAGTGTTACTTAATTTTAATTCAGTATTCTTCTACCTCCTTTGTTCTTGTAGTGAACGTTGACTCACATGACATACTGGACGAATGACATGTCCTATCTCGTTCGGTCAGTCAGCAGATTCTTGTTCAAAAATAAAATCTCCCAATTTGTTATTTTTGTTCACAAACAAGATGCCCTATTTCAGGTGTTTTCAATCTTTTAGATGCTTCCAAATATGATCCTCTTCATGCGAGGGACCCCCATTCTAAAATTGAAAAGGCATCTATATATTTTCATGTATAAAGACCAAAGTAGGAAGTGGAAGTAAACACGAACATTCTAAAAGATTTGTTCAAAACATTTTGTTCGCTAGCAAAACACCACTACTTAAATATAGTTCTTCGTAAGGGTCAGTTCAACACAAAATTAACAGCAAATTTAAGAAGATGCATAGGAGAGAAATTTAATTTCAAAGATCATTTTTACAGTGCATTTCTAAAAGAGCTAGTAAATGGGACGGTTCATTGGCACACTAGGTCAGTGTGAGGTGGGTGTGTGGGGGTGAAGTAGCTCTCAGCAGCCTCTGATCTGTTAGTGTTGGGGTGTGGGGTGGTCTGTCTGGGTAGAGCATTGTGCTTTATCATAGTGCAGTAGGAGTGGGGGTTGATTTTAGGACTGTGTCATTTTGTCTTGCCATTTTGAACTACAATGCAAGGCCACCCAGATTAGATAGTCTCCCCTTCATGTTTGCCTTAACCTTGCAAATTTGAGAAATTTGACACAACCCTCCTAATCGGTCTCGGTTGAATTGGTCTTATTTACACAACCACACAATACTGATTCATGCTAGGTGCATATAAGACTATTTTTTTCAAATGGAGCTGATAGATATGATCCAATTCCTAATTATCAATGTGGTGAGCTAGTCACAGCCATTGTTTCTGCTTTCACTGTTTCAGTTTACCACTCTCAGTCCTTCTTAAATGCAGAGCCACAGATCTTCAGCACCCATTCAGTCTCATTAGTGCTTCCTTTTTAAAACATTTGCACTGTGCGAATGGGGGAGTTTGTGCGTCACAAGCAGATGTTCTACTCTTCGTTTGAAAGCTGGTCTGTTACTGTCACAAATGTTGCTTTAGGTCCACGTCAAAAGTCCTTCATGGAGCAGTGAAGAGGTGCACTTTTTCCATTTACTTAGTCTGAAGATATTGCAGTGCACAGCAGTCATAATGAGCATGCAGTCTAAAAACTTATCTTATATCTAATACTTGTTTAGTACAGTAGTAGTAATCCATACCAGCTTGATAATGATATTAATAAGGATCATACCAGAATTATGTTAACCAAGTGAAGTGCGCAAAGAATTGATAACATTTACTGACTGTTTCCAAACCACTGTCTACTATTGTTGGGGCAAACAGACAACCTCACCTCAAACACAAGCCATTGGTTAAGTCAGAAGTTGTCTAGTAGTTGTCGTGGCAAATACACTATTGTACAAACGTTTGTGGTTGGCAAATTCAGTATATAATGAATATTCAATATATGGCCGAGTCTGTTTGACCACACGCTTAAAGGTAGGTTAGCCAGTTTCAGAGAGGCTAGCAATAGCAAGCTAGCTTTGAAAGCATAAGATTCCACCCTCCCTTCAGAGCGTCTCCAAAGCCACGCCTCCTTCAAAACACATGAACGTACACAGCCAGAGCAGAGTCTGCAAAGCGCCATGAGAGACGGGGTTAAATTACCTCATGTCTCAAAGCACATAACATTACAATAATAATCAATGTAAACAACGTAAAGAGCTCTGACTTGTACCACCTGACTGCTTCAGATTCATTTCAGCATTAGTGTTGCCATTGAAATGCATAATTTTGAGTACGTGAACAGCTCAGGGCTTGCCATTTCTTAATTACGGTAATTACGACATGGCATGAACGCAGCATAAGCTTGTTGTTTTGGTTCAGGAGGAACTGTAAAAGGCGGCTGCTGTGACTGTCCACAACTCTGCATAGCCTCATGGAGCACTGATGACGTGTGATGTTTGCACGAGCAGGGTGCCCCGAGTTATGGAAATGCATATTGACAGGCAGGCAGGATATCCTATCGGTGCGTTCGGACTGAATGCAATGATTGGACAAATATTTTTTTGGTCATGAGACTCCACAGATCTGTGACCTTTTTTTTTTTTTTTTGTTAGAAATATTTAGACCACTTCTATTATTGATTGCTGAAAGGATGTGAAGAGAGTTTCAACCAGTATAACAAAAAAGTGTTTATGAAAAACATTTCCTAACCTACCTTTAACGGGTTGACAGTGATGGTTTTTCCTATAGACTACCATGTCAGGACAACATCATAGTTACAAGGACAGGCACAATTACGATAACTAAAGAAGAATCACAATTTATTTCATATTTTACAGTGTTATATTATTGAGAATGTAAGTCATTGGGTGTAGCTGTTTAAGCAGGTCATTACACTCTATTGCTGAAGTTTCTAGACTGTAGGGGGTCTGGACAGACCACTAGTTCTCCATCCTGTATGCTAAACTGTTATATAACACAGTCACACAAATTCCCTCTTTTATTGTAAGTGTTAGGGTTGATATGATGGTGATATTACTCTAAAGTCTGTAAATTCCTGTTTTGTTTGTGCAGTGAGTCTTTCCATGTCTTTGTCTCCAAGGGAGAACCATGTCTTTAATTCACTATATAAAACAACTTGCTGCTAAATATGCAGATTCCATCTCGACTCTTCTCATCCTGTCTGTGGTATTTATAGTGTCCGCTCTGTCAGGCATCTGCCTCGCCACTACCACAGAAATAACCAACTCAAACGATAACACAATATTTTCAAAGGTCGCTACACAATGGTCAGAGACGCCTGTCTGCATTTTTATGACTATAGCAACTTTTAAGATGCAACTTCTCCCAGAAGTTTACTATGCCAAGTGTCTGACAGCTAAAGCTTTTTGAAAAATATCAAAACAACACATGAGAAAAAAAAATCTAAAATGAATCAACTAGTAAGGAGTAATAAAATAACTCTTTGCTGTTCATATTACCTTCCTGAATCCTTCTTAATCAGAAGTGTAATTTACTTTAAATAATTTGCTTTGCTTAATATAAGCTGTCCTTTCAAGGTGTGTCTGTACATAGTTTCATATGTGTGGCTTGGCTGCAATTGCTCCTAGTGAACTAGGTTAATATTTATTTAAGGAGGCCCCTCAGTCAGGTATTGGAGCCTAATAAATCACAGTACAGGGCTGTGCTTTGCTGGGTGTCTATCAGTCCTGTTACCCTCCACTGCCTGTTTTACCACCCCACATTTTCATTGAGACTGTAGTTTGTGTTCTCTCCTCATGTCTTATTCTTTTGTTCAGGCATGAGCGAGAGGCAGATGCACAGCAGAGGAAAACAGTAGCATGCTCTTTGAATTTATGGTAAGTGAAAAACAGCTCAATGAAAGAAAAACCGTTAAAGCTGCCCTCTATGGTAATATCATTTGATGGGGAATTGATATATATCATTGAACTGAATTATTACCATGTTCATGTGATATGTTTGTACATATATTTGGTACTTAAAAGAATACCATGGTAATACCAGCACGGCTTCCTATGCAGTTTGGAAAATAAGTCAAATTAAATGTATAAAGATATTTGTGTTTCCAGACAATTGCACTTATTCAGTTTTCTAAAATATAAAGAATATATAAGAATATAAGAATTTCAAACAAAATCAGATTTGTTTTCATGGCAAAAGTTTAGTGATCCTTTAGTGAGTGATTTCAAGCCGCACGTTTTCATTATGCAAAAATGCTGGTTTTAGAGTATCTTATCCCTTCGAGAACCAATGTAAAAAAAAATATTTACATATGACTGTACTATATACCAAATATAATGCTGTATGAACCATTTATGTTTAATATGGTCTAAGAACAACCAAAAAGGTTTGGAAATTTGAGTCTGGAAAAGTATGGAATTTTGAAATGGGAAAACTGTATAGGAACTATGGCTGTGCGATATTGCTTTAAGTGTGTAAAATCTATTTAAAAATGAATGATACCATTTATGTGTTTCACATACTTTCTGAGAAAAGAAAGCATCGCTACAACTTCTGAAAGTGACCAGCAGTGTTTTAGCAAAAAGTAATAATAATTTTAACATCAATGTAAACAAACCAAAAAAATTTAATGCAACTATTTAAATACCAAAAACTCTTTGCTCAACTTGGTAATATATAGTTATATCAACCTTAACATCAAGAACATCCAGATTCCAGTTAAACAAATACACCTGAACTAGGGGTGGACGATTATCTTATTTTAATTTTTCGTTGTTATTAAAAATAAAAACTACAAACAATAGGACAAATGCAATAAAACAAAGATACAAATGAAATAAACAGTGCTTTAAGTTTTTCAGGGAGGCCTACATTAGATCTATTTAACAGTAGCATTCAAGAAACAGTTCAGAAACTGAATAATCAATGTAAAACTAAAACACTGCATAGTCTTCACATGAATTAAATATACACTGATTCATAGTTAAGCTACAAAGGTTATTCAGTCAAGAGCACTGAGTGATTTTCTTTTTTTCTTTTGTTGTTTGGCAGACAGCGGCAGGTTTACTGTATTAGGCTGCTGTTACTTTAAGAGCTAATGCATCAGATATTCATACAATCATTCAGATATTGCATGCTGTTGCGATATGCATATCGTGATATGTACATTTGAGATATTTCGATATATCGTGCAGCCCTAATAGGAACCCTGTACCATGGTAAATGTAAAAATCCCCCGTCTAATTAATAATCACAGTAATAATTTCAACAACTATTCAAACCACAACAACAATAATAAAAATGTTTCTTATTCCAAGTAAATGCAAAGTAGAATTATTTTATATTCTTGAAATTGTATTATTTTCCTTGATTTGCACCAAAATAATGCATGGTAATAACCAGCAATATTTACACTACTGTTCTAAAAGGTAAGTCAGTAATTTTTTATTTTTTATTTTTTTATTTTTTTTTTGAAAGAAATTAATACTTTTATTTAGCAATGATGCAGTATATTTATCAAAATTTAGAGTAAAGACTTTTATAATGTTACAAAAGATTTCTATTAAAAAAAGGCTGTTCTTTTAAATTTTCTATTCATCAATGAAACCTGAAAGAAATGTATCTCAGTTTCCACAAACAATCTGTTTATTACTGATAGTAATAAGAAATGTTTCTTGAACAGCAAATCAGCATATTTCAGTGATATCTGAAGGATCATGTGACACTGAAACCTGGAGTAATGGCTGCTGAAAATTCAGCTTTATCACAGAAATAATTTTTTTTAATACGATTTCATAATATTACTGTTTTTACTGTATTATCAAATAAATGCAGCCTTGGTAAGCATAAAAGACTTCTTTCAAAATCATTCAAATGTCTTACCGACCCCAAACTTTTTAACAGTACTGTAAATATGCCTGCCCCTGTAAACCAAGGTAAACTAGCATTAACTACCCCCCCCCCCCCCTTCTGTTACGTGAAAACATCTGTTGTTTTAATGTAGGAGAAATCATTGTGCCTAAATGGTTTAAGTGGAACGTGGTTGAGTTGAAGACGAATTTGAGCTGGACTTCTCTTTCATTGCAGGATATGTCAGGATGAAACGACTCAGGACTTCAAGCAGCAGTGACAGTTCAGACAATGAGAGTGAGTCAAAATTCGGAATCTATGTGTAAGTTTTATAGAGAACAAAAATGTATATTTATTCTTGGCTGACTGTTGTTGTATCATAAAGGTCCCTCGACGTCCTTTTCCTCTAACAAGTATGGAAGCAAACCAGGCACCCCCGCCTCTGCTCAGAAGAAACCAGCAGAGGTAAACACAGAAGAATAATACCTTAACCTATTTTTTTTTTTTTTTCATTTTTTTTTTTCAGGAGACTTATGAATGATTTCTTTTATAGTAAAATTGGGCATGTCAACTCATTCAGGTTGATATTTGGTCTTATTTCTCCCTTGTAGGTGTTCAGAAAAGACTTGATCAGTGCCATGAAGCTGCCAGACTCTCACCATATTTCTCCAGAGGATTATTACCTGTTGGCGGACACATGGAAGCAGGAATGGGAAAAAGGAGTCCAAGTACTTGCCAGTCCAGACACTATCCCTCAGCCCTCTATGAGGTATGTCACTTTGAATAAAAGCAGGTAAAAACAGGTTTTTGGACATGTACCATCTTGCATGTGACTTAAAGGGATAGTTCACCCAAAAATGAAAATTCTGTCATCATTTACTCACCCTCAAGTTGTTTCAAACCTGTATGAATTTCTTTCTGCTGCTCAACTCAAAAGAAGATCTTTTGAAAAATGTCAGTAACCAGTTGATGGGCCCCATTCACTTACATAGTTACACATTTAGGTACGGTTGTCAATCCAGAAACTTTGCAGTGTTCTTAGCCGCATGGAAAAACTAAACTTGTATTTAGATTGTGCATGGGTAATAAACAGAAAGCAAGACAAAAGCCCTACCTTTATAATCACTAAGGCTGTCAATCTCTAAAGCGCTATGCTCACTGAAAAACTCCCGTTATAATTAAAAATAAGCTGTCTTAATTGTACAATGAATCTCTTATATACGTCGTTACATACATCCAACACTGCTCAACGCCTGTAAATAGAAACCTATGACACTCATAGAGCAATCAAACATGAGCGAGAGCGTTTGAAAGCAGTGCCTATCAGTAAGTACCGAATATATACCCGGTATTTGGTACTACCGGTACTGCAGAAATGCAGATATCGTCAACTTTTCTTTTTTTAATAGTACCAACTGGTACCTGTAGTATCTGTACATTTCACAACCTTAAAGGGATAGTTCATCCAAAAATGAAAATTACCCCATGATTTACTCACCCTCAAGCCATCCTAGGTGTATATGACATTCTTCTTTCAGACGAATACAATCAGAGTCATATTAAAAAATGTCCTGGCTCTTCCAAGCATTATAATGGCAGTGAATGGAAGCACAAAAAAATGCATCCATCCATAATAAAAGTAATCCACACGGCTCCGGGGGTTAATAAAGGCATTTTGAAGCGAACTGATGGGTTTTTATAAGAAAAATATCCATATTTAAAACTTTATAAAGTAAAATATCTAGCTTCCGCCAGACCGCCTTCCGTATTCAACTTACAGAAAAAGCGTAACTGACGTCAGACATAGCGTAAGCGTTTTGAACTGCGAGAGGCGTTACACTTTCTTCGTAAGTACATGGATAAATCATTTATAATAGAGCTGCACGATTAATCGTTAAAGGTGCACGGTGTAAATTTTAGCGGCATCGAGCGGTGAGGTTGTGAATTGCAACCGTCTACCACTCACCCCTCCCTTTCGAAGCACATAGAGAAGCTACGGTGGCCGACACATGACAAAAATGTCATCGTCTGAGACAGCAGGAAGTAGCTAGCGCTATGTAGAGAAGTTTGTCTGTTTAGGGCTACTGTAGAAACAATGTAAGGGGACCCCCAATGTATGTAGATAGAAATGGCTCATTCTAAGGTAATAAAAACATAACGGTTCATTATGTAAGGTCTTTATACACCACTGAAACATAGTTACATATATTATATTGCATTTCTGTCAATAGATCCCCATAAATACTACACACTGCACCTTTAAAAGATCACAATCTCAATTCAAACATCCACGCGATTTTATTCCTAAATGACAATGATTCCGCTATGTCTATTACGCCTGTTTCACAATGCAATGTCAGCGGAGTGTGAACAGCGTGTATTTTGTCGCTGCCCATGTTAATGAATGAGCGGGTCGGCTGTCACACTTCCACTCCAATTTGTGAACGCTCTCATTCATTGATATTGGCAGCGACAAAACACATGCTGCTTCGCTGATGCTTGTGATGTGAAACTGTTTAAACATTTTTACTTTGGGGACTTTGGTTAACCTTTGAAAGTACGATCATCACGCTGCAACATTCAAATCTGCGTTCGCACTGCCGCTGATCCGGAGAAAGCAGCGGCCATGTAAATGCACAGTATGAAGCAGCTTCACAGTCTTTTCAATCACATTTAAATAACGGGATAAAAGTGTATTGGGATAAACGTTTATAGTTTGGGTGTAAACACTGATGTCTAGTGATCAAAATAAGAGTAAACCATCTTTTGTAAGTATTTTGACACTGTATTGTATTGCTTGTCATTGAATCGTTCATTTAAAAGATTTATTGACAAATGCTGATTCATCGAATAACGAAACAAGTCTTGATGAATGAGACAAATAATTTTTTATTTTGTTCAATTTAATATTTTTTTTAAATAGACTAAAGCAGTGAACATTTTGTCAGAACCTCTAGTTTGCATGTTATTTTGTTTAGTTGTAGTTTTCTTCAGAATGGTAGGAGAATTGCAATCTCCATTTTACACATGACTCTCAATTTATCCAGAATCGTGCAGCTCTAATTTTATAACAAATACGGCAATATTCCATATGAAAAAAGATTTAATGGTGACTTTTTGTGTGTGTGTAGGATAATAGCAGAGAAGCCAAAGGAGGTCCTCTTCACAAAACCGAGGAAATATATTCAGTGCTGGAGTCAGGACTCTACGGAGACGGGTTATGTCAATATCAAGGAGCTGGCGGAGGCTATGTGCAGATATGACCTAGATGATATGGATCTATACTGGCTCCAGCAGCTCAATGCAGAGCTTGGAATGATGGGTAAGAGAGAGGGGATCCCTTTAAAAGCAAGACCTTGTCTGGTGTCTTCACTGTAAGATTTGGTGTCATGACTTGCTTTAAGGAATAAAGTACGATTTGTATGTTACATTTAGGTGACGGGCCGGTGGATGAGCTGACGATGGAGCGGGTGATGGAGGCACTGGAGAGGCAGTGCCATGACAACATGAACCACGCCATCGAGACTGAGGAAGGGTTGGGAATAGAGTACGATGAGGACGTCATCTGTGATGTATGTCGCTCACCTGACAGCGAGGAGGGCAATGACATGGTCTTCTGCGACAAGTGCAACATTTGTGTGCACCAGGTGAGACCTTTGATATCATCAGTAAATTGTCAAGAATCTGCAGGATGTTTTGTCAAGAAACAATTTGTAGGACATTTTTTGTTTAACTATCCTGTTATGATTTTTTTTTTTTTTTTTTAAATGTATTTACTTTTTTATAATATTGCAGATATTATATAAACTACTGTTCAAAAGTTTAAGGTCAGTAAGATTGTTGTTGTTGAATGAAATTAATAGTTTTATTCAGCAAGAATGCATTAAATTGATCGCAAGTAACAGTAAAGACATTTATAATGCTGCAAAAGATCTCGATTTCAAATAAACTTTTAAACATTGATTATAATAAAAATGTTTCTTAAGCACTAAATCAGCATATTAGAATGATTTCTGAAGGATCATGTGACATTGAAGACTAGAGCTTTCAGCTTTGCTATCATAGGAATAAATTACATTTTAAAATGTATGAAATTAGAAAGCAGTAATAATATTTGACAATATTATAGTTTTACTGTATAGCCTTGGTGAACAAAAACATTTAAAAATCTGACCGACCCCAGACTTTTGAATAGTAATGTAGTTTCTGTTGTGATGTTGTAAGAAGTTTAATTTTATATTGTATAGGGCTGCAACAACTAGTCGATGAAATCGATAATAATCGATAATGAAAATCATTGACAACAATTCTCATTATCGATTAGTCGGGTCTGCTCTCACGCACACCAAGCTTCCACCAGTCGCGCCAAATTACAGTACTGAATAACACATTTCTATGGACAAAATGCATCTAGAAATAGTGGAGTGGAAACAGAGTGAGCTGCTGCGGGAAAGGTACGTCATCCAAGCGCCCAAAACATGAGAATTCTTTATTTTAAGCTTCAAGCTAATGCATTAGTGTTTAACATACCCCGTCATGTGCTTTGCGTCATCAGCGCAAAAAGTTCATTTTACAGGTTATATCCTTATCTGTAAATGTTACTAATTCACGCAAGTATTTCCATTTTGCATGAAAGCGCGTCTTGACGGCTTCAAACTTCACTGAACGAGCGCCGGTGCTGCGTCAAGAGAGGAAGACAATTAATATTCAGCGCAAAAACATTCATTTAGCTGAAAATCTGCTGTTGGACGCTAAATTTAGGTTTAAAAGTCAACATGTAATTCAAGTATTTTATGAGAGTAGGAACTGTAAAGGGATAACAGTGTGTAATTGAATATAAATGTAAGATGTTTCTTACAGCCTATTTACAGGATAAAGAAATGACAGTAACAGGTTACTTTGTCCTTAGAGAATGTGTGAATGTTCCTGCAGAACATTCCTCTTATCTGCTAACACCTGAGGTTTTTTTTTGTTGTATTTTTGTTTTTCTTTAACATAATTTTAATGTAGGGATTTAAACTGTCCTTTTGCTTAGTAACTTTATATACTTTTTGCACAATGTATAGCACAGACATACCCTTACGAAATATCAATGGTTTTATTATAGTAAAACCATGTTTTTGGTTTTTGGCGTATTGATTACCATTTGTATAATCACACAAATACCATGTAGTTAAACTATGGATTTGAAGCAAAACCTTGGTTAATTTGTGGTTACCATGGAATAACTACAATAACCCTTTTATTTATTTATTTTTATTTTTTTGTTTGCTTGTTTTATTCCTTGTAAAACCATGATTAATTTCACTATGTATGTTTTCATAGCACTCAGCTGACACGTTTGTTTGAAGGACAGCATTGAGCAGGATGTGGAATAGTGTGTTTTGTCAATAAAAAAAAAAAAGGGCATTTTATCCGATTAATCGGAAAAATAATCTACCAACTAATCGAAATAATCGTTAGTTGCAGCCCTAATATTGTATTTTTTTACGTGAATGTAGCCTTTGATGCTGATATTTGTAATATTTCTATAGTATATGATTGTATTAAGTATTGTAAACTAGAAGAAGATATTTATACTAAAACTTATCACACTTGTATTTTGTTGCAGGCCTGCTATGGCATTGTGAAAGTGCCAGATGGAAACTGGCTATGCAGAACTTGTGTGCTTGGTATCAACCCACAGTGCCTTCTGTGTCCCAAAAGTGGGGGCGCAATGAAGGCCACCAGGGCGGGCACTAAATGGGCTCATGTAAGCTGTGCCCTCTGGATACCGGAGGTAAGTTGTGTCACAAAAATGGAATTAGACCTGCTTTATTATCATGCTTGTATGATCTTAATGTTGTTCCATTAATAATAACATTATGAATTGAGCTTTCAGCATGTTTCCTATTTGTTAGTTGTATATAGATAGTCTCAGAATTAACAGACATGGGCTAAAAGCCTCAAAACTCCTCTTGTGATTTTATGGGATCCTTAAAGAAAATAAGTATTAAGAATTTGTGTTTGTTTTTAGGTGAGCATTGCATGCCCGGAGAGGATGGAGCCCATCACCAAAGTGTCTCATATTCCCCCCAGTCGCTGGTCGCTCATCTGCAGTCTCTGTAAACTCAAGACTGGAGCCTGCATACAGGTAATGCTGTATAGGGCAAAGTGGTAATAAAAATATAATTTGACAGTGAATTATTATTGCTTAGGTGGACATGTGAAATTTAGCACAGAAAACTTTCTTCAGTGATGTCATTTTTACAGTAGTGAAATCAAGTGCAATAGAATGAGATCATTTTGTTTGTATTTAATTGAAATTATAAGAACAGTAACTCATGGAAAAATTTAAATAAAATGAAAATCTGTAAGCCATTTATATTGTACCATTAATATTTTAACTTACAATCTTTCATTTATGTTTTTTAATAGCTGTCAGTGTGCAAATTGTTTTGAAGAACATTGAGCAAGATGTTTTTTTTTTTTTTTGCAAAATACAGGAAATAAAATGTAATTAATTACATTGAAGAAATTATTTGTTTAATCAATTATTAAAATAATGATTCTAGTTTTGTCTTCCAGACTGTCCATGTTTTTTAACACTGTCTCTCGTCTTCCAGTGTTCTGTTAAGAACTGCACCATCCCTTTCCACGTCACTTGTGCTTTTGAACACAACCTGGAGATGAAGACTATCCTGGATGAAGGTGATGAGGTCAAGTTCAAATCCTACTGCCTGAAACACAGCAAACCTAAAGCAGGAGAAGCGGGTTTGAGTCCGGCCCGTCATAAACCTCCGACTGAGACTGAGAAACTGGGCTTGAGGGCGCAGAAGCTTCAGGAGCTGGAGGAGGAGTTCTACACACTCGTTCATCCCGAGGAAGTGGCACAAGACCTTGGAATGCCACTCCACCTGCTGGATTTCATCTTTCAGTACTGGAAGATAAAGAGGAAAAGCAACTTTAATAAGGCCCTGCTGCCACCTAAAGAAGATGAAGAGAACCTCCTGCAGCAGCCACAGGAGGACAGCATCCACACACGAATGCGCATGTTCATGCACCTGCGCCAGGACCTGGAGAGGGTGGGTACTCCTGTCATAATGGATGAGATTTTTTTTTTTTTAGGCATGGGTCAGGATGTGCAACAACCAAGTAGTCTTTTTCTTGCTCTGAGCAATTTTCTGTTTTTTTTTTTTTTTCCCCATCTTCTTCTTCTTCTTCTATCTATATATATATATATATGTGTATATATATATATATATATATATATATATATATATATATATATGTGTATATATATATATATATATATATATATATATATATATATATATATATATATATATATATATATATATAAAATACATACACAATACATACACACTGCCGTTCAAAAGTTTTTGATCGATAAGATTTGTAATGTTTTTAGAAGAAGTCTCTTATGCTCACCAAGGCTGCATTTGTTTTATCAAAATAAAAAAAACTAAAACAGTAATATTGTGAAATATTAGAAATCATTCTAATATGATGATTTGCTGCTCAAGAAACATTTATGATTATCAATGTTTTTTTCAGGATTCTTTGATGAATAGAAAGTTCAAAAGAACAGCATTTATTTTAAATAGAATCTTTTGTAACATTATAAATGTCTTTACTGTCACTTTTGATCAATTTAATGCATCCTTGCTGAATAAATGTATTAATTTCTTTAAGTTCTTTCCCAGAAAAACAAATTCTTACTGACCCCAAACTTTTGAACGGTAGTACAATGTTGCAAAAGCTTTCTATTTCAGATAAATACTGTTCTTTTGAACTTTCTATTCATCAAAGAATCCTAAAAAAAAAAATTTACACCACTGTTTTCAACATTGATAATAATCATAAATGTTTCTTGAGCAGCAAATCATCATATTAGAATGATTTCTGAAGGATCATGTGACACTGAAGACTGGAGTAGTGATGTTGAAAATTCAGCTCTGCATCACAGAAATAAATTACATTTTAAAACAAATTCAAATAGAAAAGTTATTTTACATTTTAATAATATTTCACAATATTACTTTTTTTGTATTTTTAATCAAATAAATGCAGCCTTGGTGAGCAGAAGAGAGTTCTTCTAAAAACATTAAAAATCTTACAGATAAAAAAAATATATATATAAATGTAAAAAATAAATATAAAATATTACCAAATAATATATCTTTTTGTATTATAATTTTAAATCAATGTTAAAAACATTTTTGTTGTTTTTTTTAAATCAGGGTTCTTTGATTTAAATATATATAATTTTTTTTTTTTTTTTACAAAGCATTTATTTAAAATATCATTAAAAATCTTTTGAAACAAATTTAAATGTTTACTGTTTACATTTGATTAATTCAATGCCAATGCATCTTTCTAAATAAGTATTCATTTCTTAACAAAAAAAAAATGTTACTGATCCCAAACATTTGAATGGTAGTGTATATGCATGCTTAAAACATCAGTATCATGTTGTGGGTTTATGACGTTATAATACATATGTGTGTGTCATTTTGTCAGGTGAGAAACTTGTGCTACATGGTGAGTCGAAGAGAGAAGCTGAAGCTGTCCCAGAGTAAAGCACAGGAGCAGATCTTCAATCTGCATGTCAAGCTCATTAACCAAGAGTTATCTGCAGGTAATTTTAATTTATTATAAAATAAAATGTTATTTTAAAAATAAATGGTTTTGTTTTAATTGTTTAAATGTATTTATTTATTTTTAGTTTTTTGTAGCTTTATTTTTAAAATTAAAATATATTTTCTAATTATTTAATATTTCATAAGTGGTTAAATAATTTGTTCACATGTTTAGCCCTGGACTCTAGATTTACTGGAGTTCAAGTTAAATTCATGCAGCCAAAAAGATCCAGTGAATTAAAGATAACCGTAATCTTTTAACTATCCAGTACCACTGACTGACTTCCGCTTTTATTGACAGGACTTCCAGTGTCCTCTTCTGTAGAGAACCTGTTACACCCTCCTCCCAGGATAACCCTAAAACTCAAAATGCCCAAAGTGTCACTTGGCAATGGCAAAACCAGCTCCAAATCTGGCAATGGACCCCTGTGCCCAGATAACAGCAGCAACGTATATGACGCTGGCGAGGGAGGCATCGGACAGGGCAAACCGCAGCTCCATCTCGGACGGGCACGGATAGAGGAGCGCGCAAACGGTCTCTTGCCCGCCTCCATCTACATACGACGAGACGGTGGCACTCCCCCATTGGCCATAAAGCAATCGGGCAAACCCCTGGCTCTACACGCTGCCCTCCACGGTCATTCATCCAATGGGAAGGGCAAGACTGAACCAGAGAAAACCCGCCCATTGAAATCCAACGGCATTATGGACAAGCCCATACTCCAAAGAGACACTTCCTGCCAGACGCCCACTGAGAAGGACACATGCCACAAGATTTCAGGGAAAGGTCAGTCAGGTGGATTCCACAAAACCTCTCTTGAGCACTTCAGTCGATCTCTCAAGGAGGCCACTGTTAGTTTAGTACGAACTGAGGATCTTAGGGCCTTTGAGAAGAACGCACGCAAGTCCTCTGGATTCTCCAAACCTGTTTCCAGTGAGCAGCCACTAGGGGGCAGCAGAGCATGTCAGGAGAGTGACGGTTACTGCCCGGACGCAGAACTCAGTGACTCTGAGTCCGAGGCTAAAGGGAAATGCCGGCAGGGAGGGAGGGGGCAAAAACAGAGAGGTCCAGCTGGGGACTATGTCAAGCCAGCCAGCCGAGCAAAACTGTCTTTTGGCTCTAGAACGTCAGTGCAAAGGTGACAATCTTCAAAAGCATCTCAAACCCACTGCCACAAATTACCCTGTTTCTTCGGCGGTAATTGGAAGTGCCAGATTCTGTTTTCCTCTGTTGAGGATCAGCCAACGGTTTTTAGTGCGGTGTGCCAAAATATCCTTGCTGGCTGATTGCAGAAGTGCAGATTGGTCTATTTTGTGGACTGATACATATCACTGTGTCTCTCTACCCAGCCGGAGTTTTTCTGCTGCAGCTGCACTTGGATTCAATACATGAGAGCATGTGTAAAGTAGGTTTTATGAGCCGTGAAGCAGTGTTTCTGTACATAAAAAGAACCTCTGTTTTTGACTGTACATAGTAGTTTGTTTTAAGATGTGGAGCACATTGAGATGCTTTCCACGTACTGAAACATTATCATACTTTCTTACTGATATGCTTATGCAAATAAATAAAGACTTAAGAACTCTGATCTGACAAATCATGATTGTTTAATTGTTCTGAGAGTCTGGCTGGACTTCTTTTTTTTCTCTGTTCCTTTGTCTCTTTGGTATCTCTTCCTCTTGTGTTGTTTTTTTAACTTCTTTGCTAATGTTAGAATTGCTTTAGTTGGAAAAGAACGTGTTTGTGTGCAATAGTCTTCCATCTGTCTTCAGAGTGTGAAAGGATATATGTCAAACCTTAATGTTTATATTTAGAATAAACTTTAAGGATTTTTTTTTTACTCAAATCCATTTTTTGTCACTTCTCACTTCACACTTCATTTTTATGTGCTTGAGATGTAGCATTTTAGCTCAAGAAAAATAACGTTTTGGCATAAAAGCATTCATATGTCCATCCAAGTCAGTCAAATAAACTGGGCTCTCGATATTCATTACAAAAAAATACTGAGAGCTCCTGAGACCCAGGCATAGACTTTTGTCCTCTGTAAAGGGCATTATATTTTATATTTTAGCAAATGTATCTGAGACCATACATGTGACCGTTTTAAGTCTGAATGTGCTGCACATTCAGGGCTTTCAGAGATACCAAATGTTTGGAGGTTTGACCATGACAACTCTGTATCCCTAAATATTGACTGAATTTTCAAATTTAGCACTCTTAAAAATGATCATATTTTGTAATCATTTAAATCTGACTTATTTTAAAAATGTTTGTCATAAATAAACTTATAAGGAAAACGTTATGGGGTTTCAAATCAGAATATGATTTTCTGTTACATAACGGGGCATTGATTTCATACATGTCCTTTTTAGAGGACACCAGACTTACAGCACACTTCTTTTTTCATTACATGCCCCACATTAATATGCTAATTAAATACAATGTATAGATACGAATGGGATTACACATATGGCCATGTTTACACGCATTGTATAAAGTAAATTGTATATAAAATTATGTTATATATTTCATAACATAGTTGAGAATCATCTTTATACAAAGTTTGGTTAAAAAATTGATTGATGAATGAGAAAAAAAAAAGTTTTTCCCTATACATGTCTTTTCATTTTCTTAAATGAGGACATAGCATAAAATATTAATAAAATATATTTTTTCAAAAAAAAAAATTCTATTTGTTGCTCCAAACAATGTATTGACAAAAATGACTACTTTTTCTGGTTCTAGGAAGTTATACTATAATAATATTCTATTATTTTTTTAAAAGACTTTTAATCAGCAAGGACACATTAAATTGATTAAACATGACAGTAAAGACATTTATAATTTTGCAAAAGATTTCAAATGAATCCTGTTTTATATTTGAACTTTCTACTCATCAAAGAATCCTGACAAAAATGTATCACGGTTTCCACAACAATATTACGCAGCTCAACTCTTGTTGATAATAAAAAGACAATAATGTTGCTAATGTTTCTTGAGCACCAAATCAGCATATTAGAACGACAGGAGTAATGGCTGCTGACAACAACAAAAAAAAAAATTGCCATCACAGGAATAAATTACAAATATATTATAATTGAAAAGTTATTTTAAAGTGTAATAATATTTCACAATTTTACAGTTTTTACTGTATTTTTTTAACGTTTGTGAGCATGAGATTTTGCGACTCTTGCGGATTTTGAACATTAGTGTGCATCCGCCACTTCAAATTGTGCAGTCACAAGTCATGTTCATGTAAAGCTCTAAAGCAGTAATTAGTCTGTCATTTTCCTTCAACCTCATTCTTCTCAGGAGCCCTCTGGCTAGTCCAAATGGAAGTGTTCTTCACAGTTTTAATAATTTTCATCGCTCCAGAAACCACAATTTCTGCACTCTGTGGTGTTTCCTCAGGCTGTACCTGCCTCCTGCTGTCAGCTAACACAATGAGAGAACTCGATAATGAGTGAATCATTTACATTCTGAAGGGGTTTCGTTTAGTCATATAAATTGTTCTTACTGTTAAAAAATTGCAGAACAGTTAAAATCCTTGATTCTTAATGTGAGTCTTACCCTCATAATTGAATCATTGGATGTGCATTATGCGTAACTTGCTTCAGTATACTCATTAAGCAGAGTAGTGTATCATTCCTTTTTGCTGCACAGAGATAATACAATTTAACTTAAATATTGATATGTATAGATAAAAAATTGCTGAGCTCCACTGTCATCTGATGTTCTTTTCAAGCTTAACCAAGTTATCTTTAGACTCAACTGATTCTTTTGGTTGAGCGGCTGCTGTGTTAGCTGCTATACAGCAGGATTTCAATGCTGCCTAAGGCTTATTGGTCATTTGAAGAAAAAGCTGAGTTTGACTCCAGTGTTAAACCAGTGCAGCACTCGCTCTGTTGAGAAAGAAATATAAATCATAGCAAGTAAAAGAAACATACACTTCTGCAGCTTTTATAGGGATAAGGTAGTCAGATGTACCTTACACAGGACCTCGGCACTAAGAGAGAGCTGTAAAATAACACTGAATATAATTCTGAGCATTATATTGCTTATTTAGAAGTTCTGTGAAATTATTTAGAATGACTGATGTTACTGTAAATTACAGTGTAATGCTAATTGTCAGTGCAATTATAGTATAAGTATGCAGTGAATACTCCAGAACAAGTGTAACATTTTGTGTATCACCTTATATTGATGTGTACTTTGTTCAACATTGACTTTGCAAAGTATAAATCAATTTTAGCATTGCTAAAGTACTCCTTTTATAAAGCACCAAGTAACCTTTTTAGTCTTGGTTTAACAATAAAACTAGATCAGGATTCCAAACCGCAGAAATGACCAACCTGCTCTAAAACCTCAGTGTGATTTCCGTAAACTCTGTCCTTGATTGGCTGGTTCAGGCAGCAGGTGTGTTTGACTGGAGCTGGATCTAAAATGGAAACTATCACCATGAACAAGGTTAGACACTCCTGGCTTAACTAGATTTAACCTACCCACATGAGAATAGAAAAACTAACAGGAGAAATTAAGCTTGAAATCAGGTTATAAACAAGAAGTATTAACATTTTTAAACTTCCAGCACATATGAATGAATGAAACATCTTACTCTTGAATATAAAAGTACACTACCGTTCAAAAGATTGGGGTCTGTAAGATTTTTTTTTCAGTAAGAAATTAATACTTTAATCAGCAAGGATGTATTAAATTGATCAAAAACGACAGTAAAAACTTTTACATTATTAAAAATATATATTTAAAACAAATGCATTCTGTTCTTGTGAACTTTCTATTCACCAAAGAATCCTGAAAAAATCATGGTTTCCACAAAAATACTAAGCAGCTGTTTTCAGCATTAATAATAAGAAATGTTTCTTGAAATCAACATAGAATGATTTCTGAAGGATCATGTGACACTGAAAACTGGAGTAATGATGCTGAATACTGAGCTTAGCCATCACAGAAATACATTACAAAATAAAATATTATGTTAAATAGAAAACAGTTATTTTGAATTGAAATAATATTTCACAATATGACTGTTTTACTGTATTTTTGATCAGATAAATGCAGCCTTGGTGAGCAGAAGAGACTTCTTTCAAAAAACCCAAACATTTGAATGAATATTGCTTTACCTCTTCAATGTCTATACATATAGACTTAAAGAGGAAAGAGAATCATGTAGACCAGTAATGATTTATTCCTTAATGGGATGTTTATTTTTCCAAAGTAGCTACTAGGCCATCTAGAAAACTGATACTGTATACCAAAAATGTTTTCACCTGAAGCTGTAATGTATTATTTTTTATTATGAGGAATGGGATTTGCCTGATGGACAGTAATGTGATAAAAATGCACCATTAGGATCTTTCTATTACCATGTGTACAATCTAACTAGAGCCATTGAAAGATTGCAGCTTGGAGCACAAAGACTGAATACCATCTGCTTGTGTTCTGTATTTATGTAATGAAGACTATTCTTATCGCTGTTCGACAATTTGCATAATGTGCAAAACCCCTATTGTGCTATGGCTGAAGTACTATATTGTCTTGTTTTCCAAACTTTGGGTTTTGTCGCATAATACAAGACAAAGAAGCCCTTGGAGCCACTCCATGCTGTTCTTATGGAATTCCAGTGAAGTAAAAGGAAGGTCAGCTGGAGTCACTGCGCCATAGAGAACTGCATTAAGTTGGCTTTGTCAAATTGAAAACAATAGAACTGCACAGCTGGAATGAATAGGTTCCATTACTTTATTTTCACAGTTGTTTTTCCTGAAGATGTTAGGTAAATGTAACTGATCAAATTAATCTGCATAATATAGTGCTATAGAGATTTCTCTTCTGTGTACTGTAGTAGTGATGCTGTGAGGTATTAGAGAAAAGTCCCGTGTCATCGCTAAGCACTGTTTCTCTTACAACACTGAGGTCAGCAGTTTAGCATTCTGCCTCACTCACAGCAGCAGAGAGGAGCTGCATCACCAGTCCCATCTAGAGAAAACAATGAAGGGAATACAACTTGTCCAACCAGATGTATTCTGTATTAAAATATGGCTGTGTGTTGACGCGCTCATTCATCGCTTGAACTGTTGTCTCGTTATAAAGTATAGAAGCATCTGCCTAACAATTAAACCACTCCTTCGCCCGCTCGCATGACAAAATACGAATCCTACTATGGGGAAGGTTTATGAATATTAATGACGCAAGGCCGACGACGCTTCCATGGGTCTATCCAATTGCCCTAATTAATATTCATGAGCGAAGTTTTTCATTCGTAAATTTGTTAGTTGTCCTTCCAACGTCTGCCTTTCAGCAAATCATTTCGCCCTACGTCCCAAGTGTAGGTCTCTGCAGGATAGTGATAGGAGTTACTAGATCAGTGGGCGAGGCCATAAACAGAGGGGCGTTTTTGACTGCGTTACCTGATTTGCTCACGTCACCGTGAGGGTAGGGTTTAGGGGTGGGGTCGGGTGAAGGGGATCATTTTCATTGCATGGTTTATAAACACCCATCAGTTTGAAAACACCCACAAAGTTAGAAACGCCCACTTTTGTTCCGCAGAGCCCACATACTGACATCACTGATTTACATGTTCAAGTTCAGCAAATCACTTCGTCCTACTGGCCGAGCGTCGTTACGTAATTAATATTCATGACACAACCCTTCACCGTAGTATGTTTTTTCTGAAACTGTCAGGCTGGCCAGGTGGAGAATGCGGTGGTCAAGTGCGCCGTTTTTATCACCATTTCTTTTCTCTAATATCTCGTCAATGAATCTCGTTATCGAAACGTCCAGTAGTACGTAGATTCGTTTGATGATTGAGACGAAAGGAAAACTCTGAAACAAGTTAAATTTCATCATTACACGGAGAAGAGAGAGTTTCTTCCGGACTATTTCGGTTATCAACGCGGGATTTTGTTGTGGATACCCAGCCCTGTTCAACCTTGTGCCGCCAATGACAAGTTCAGCGCCGCGTATCATAAACCTCACTTTTACACGACCACTATGGTGCTTTGGGAATCAATGAAGTGGACGAATATACATGTCATTTCCTCGCAGCACCCGAATCCTTCAGCATCAGAATCTGTTGAAGCCGTTTTAACCTGTCCTGTACTTACGTGTCAAGTGCACCGAATACAATTAGGCTATTTTAAACATTATTGCTGAAATATTCTCTCCTGGACTAAGAAACAACATTTAAAGCCTGGTAAATCCTGATATTTTATAGCTCCTCCTGACAGTGCACATTTCAGCTTATTTCATTTGAATGAAATCCTGTATTTGCATAGCCACTAGTCTTTTCCCTGCTAAACAAACCACAATGAATTTCCATTGCTGGTTTGGTGTTGGTCTAGATGGTGGACCGGCAACATGAAGCTGCTTGACCTAGGGAGACTTTCTGGTTAAGCCTATGCTGGTGTCTTTTTAACAGGGTGGTCTCTTTGTGTTTATTTTGTATATTTATCAAAGTTTAAGATTGAAGTTGAATGAAATACAGTACACATTCTCTCAACTTTTACATTTTGACAGTAATCCAAGATGTCATTGAGTGAGCTGCCCATGGATAACTGGATGGCCAATCTGCCCAGTGCACTGTGGGATACCCCTCTCTGTTACATGGCTATTCCAGGTATTTAACCTCAAATTTTATTTATATATTCACTAATTGCATGCAAAATCTTTTTCTTAATATGCACCTCTGAGTACTGAAAAATAATAATAATATTTTTGTGTGAATTTGACATATTTGTCTGTTTTCATTAAGTACCCACAATGATAGACTTTTTATGGTTTAAATTTAATATAAATCCATAGCTATGTATTGAAAGTGTGGATGTTGTTACTTTTGGAGGGTGCCATTACTTGACCGCAGTTCCAATTTCTGATTAACCGGATACCTTTTTTTTTTTTTTTTAACAGTCTGCTTATATTTGCTTAGACAGTTTAGTTCATTACCATTAATGCTCATGGTCATTGTGTCATCATCCTGATGGGTTTGTAGGGAGCCATAATGCTATAACCTACTGCCTGGATAAGAATGACCACTCTCCAGTGGACCTCACTCAACCAGATATGTTGCAAAAGCTGGACAAGTACATGAAACCCATCATAAGGCCATTTGTATACAAATGGGCAATAGCACAGGTACGTAGTTATGATCTGATCATGGTTATTCAATCTAATCGCAATTATTTGAGATAACCTCAAGTTTAAATTTTATTCACGTTCGTTTTGCCTTCCAAATAAGGGAAATTATATTGCAGTTATATAATATTCTATTATAAATAAATAATTATATAAATATTATTAATTTTCACAGCATTAAAGTAAATCATATGTGCCTATTCTTATTATAAATTTAATTATTATATTATGACCGGTGTGAAGTTTCAATTTTAATCATGTTTTGCCTTCCAAATAAGGTAAATTATATTGCAGTTATATAATATTCTATTATAAATAACTAATTATATCAATATTAATTAATAATAATAATTGTATTAACTGGTAAATCATTTTTTTATTATAGATTTAATTATTATATTATGACCGATTCCAAGTATAAAATGAGCTTTTAATTATTTATTTATTAATTAGTCTTTTTATTTAAAGGAATTAAATTTTAAGGGAATTTAAGGGAAAAAAAAGAAAAGAAATAAGACTGTAAAAGAAGTCTAGGTCTAATTGTAGTTGTGAAGTCATTTAAACTATTTGTAATAATATTTTATTTTAAAATATGCACACATTCATGAGTAGTTTGCATCACTGGATATTACTGTCTGTCGTTTAGCATTTCTATGAAACAGTTGTGAAATATTAAATGTTTCATATTGATGAGCGCTGTTAGACTGATGAGGCACACCTAAAATGTAACTTTAATAACTTTTTGTCATTCTAACATCAAACAGAACGGTGTGTAATAGGGTGCAGTCTTGTGGTTACCACCCTGACTGTAAGTGACATAACCAAAAATAATTGTTAATTGCAATTATTTGTATGACAATTCATTGTCAGTACAAAATTCATAATTGTGACAGGCTTAGTTTGTCATCACTGACTTTTTCGGAAAGATTTTTTTGATTAGTCATAATCTCACAATCTCCATTTTATGTTTCTGTATTTTCCATTGGATTACTTGGAACCATTTGGGACAATGGTTGCACAATTCACATTTTCAATTACATGAACAAATATTAAACTGTCTGGGTTCATTGAAAGCCTTGGTGTTCTTCATTATGTTAAAATACAAAATCATTAATACTTGATCAGAGAAGGCATGATCAAATTCTTTATATCCAACATTCTTTCGAAATTCATAATTGCTAAAGACATAAAAGCTGAAATAAATGCAGTTATGCTGGGTATGGTATCCCTCATGAGGTTATAGACCAATTTATATCAGCATGCATCAGCAGATTCCTGTAAAGCACGAGTCTCTGAAGTCTATCAGCATGAGAGGCAATAAATTGCCATCTGTTGTCATGGAGAAATCAATCAAATACTCAGCTTTGCTACTGTGAAAGCTTTGAAAGCACAATTCGATGGGATACTTATGACAAAAGTAACATCGATGGAGAATTGTCCCAAATCTATAGGATAGATACCAATCAATATAGAGTGGGGAGAACAAGTATTTGATACACTGCCGATTTTGCAGGTTTGCCCACTTACAAAGCATGTAGAAGTCTGTAATTTTTATCATAGGTACGGAATCTAAAACAAAAATCTAGGAAATCACATTGTATGATTTTTAAGTAATTAATTTGCATTTTATTGCATGACATAAGTATTTGATACATCAGAAAAGCAGAACTTAATATTTGGTACAGAAACCTTTGTTTGCAATTACAGAGATCATACGTTTCCTGTAGTTCTTGACCAGGTTTGCACACACTGCAGCAGGGATTTTGGCCCACTCCTCCATACAGACCTTCTCCAGATCCTTCAGGTTTCGGGGCTGTCGCTGCGCTGACTTTCAGCTCCCTCCAAAGATTTTCTATTGGGTTCAGGTCTGGAGACTGGCTAGGCCACTCCAGGACCTTGAGATGCTTCTTACGGAGCCACTGTGTGGCTGTTTGTTTCGGGTCGTTGTCATGCTGGAAGACCCAGCCACGACCCATCTTCAATGCTCTTACTGAGGGAAGGAGGTTGTTGGCCAAGATCTCACGATACATGGCCCCATCCATCCTCCCCTCAATACGGTGCAGTCGTCCTGTCCCCTTTGCAGAAAAGCATCCCCAAAGAATGATGCTTCCACCTCCATGCTTCACGGTTGGGATGGTGTTCTTGGGGTTGTACTCATCCTTCTTCTTCCTCCAAACACAGCGAGTGGAGTTTAGACCAAAAAGCTCTATTTTTGTCTCATCAGACCACATGACCTTCTCCCATTCCTCCTCTGGATCATCCAGATGGTCATTGGCAAACTTCAGACGGGCCTGGACATGCGCTGGCTTGAGCAGGGCGACATTGCGTGCGCTGCAGGATTTTAATCCATGATGGCGTAGTGTGTTACTAATGGTTTTCTTTGAGACTGTGGTCCCAGCTCTCTTCAGGTCATTGACCAGGTCCTGCCGTGTAGTTCTGGGCTGATCCCTCACCTTCCTCATGATCATTGATGCCCCACGAGGTGAGATCTTGCATGGTGCCCCAGACCGAGGGAGATTGACCGTCATCTTGAACTTCTTCCATTTTCTAATAATTGCGCCAACAGTTGTTGCCTTCTCACCAAGCTGCTTGCCTATTGTCCTGTAGCCCATCCCAGCCTTGTGCAGGTCTACAATTTTATCCCTGATGTCCTTACACAGCTCTCTGGTCTTGGCCATTGTGGAGAGGTTGGAGTCTGTTTGATTGAGTGTGCGGACAGGTGTCTTTTATACAGGTAACGAGTTCAAACAGGTGCAGTTAATACAGGTAATGAGTGGAGAACAGGAGGGCTTCTTTAAGAAAAACTAACAGGTCTGTGAGAGCTGGAATTCTTACTGGTTGGTAGGTGATCAAATACTTACAGTGGGGAGAACAAGTATTTGATACACTGCCGATTTTGCAGGTTTGCCCACTTACAAAGCATGTAGAAGTCTGTAATTTTTATCATAGGTACTCTTCAACTGTGAGAGACGGAATCTAAAACAAAAATTCAGAAATTCACATTGTATGATTTTTAAGTAATTCATTTGCATTTTATTGCATGACATAAGTATTTGATACATCAGAAAAGCAGAACTTAATATTTGGTACAGAAACCTTTGTTTGCAATTATAGAGATCATACATTTCCTGTAGTTCTTGACCAGGTTTGCACACACTGCAGCAGGTGATTTTGGCCCACTCCTCCATACAGACCTTCTCCAGATCGTTCAGGTTTCGGGGCTGTCGCTGCGCAATACGGACTTTCAGCTGCCTCCAAAGATTTTCTATTGGGTTCAGGTCTGGAGACTGGCTAGGCCACTCCAGGACCTTGAGATGCTTCTTACGGAGCCACTCCTTAGTTGCCCTGGCTGTGTGTTTCGGGTCGTTGTCATGCTGGAAGACCCAGCCACGACCCGATCTTCAATGCTCTTACTAAGGGAAGGAGGTTGTTGGCCAAGATCTCACGATACATGGCCCATCCATCCTCCCCTCAATACGGTGCAGTCGTCCTCTCCCCTTTGCAGAAAAGCATCCCAAAAGAATGATGTTTCCACCTCCATGCTTCACGGTTGGGATGGTGTTCTTGGGGTTGTACTCATCCTTTTTCTTCCTCCAAACACGGCGAGTGGAGTTTAGACCAAAAACCTCTATTTTTGTCTCATCAGACCACGTGACCTTCTCCCATTCCTCCTCTGGATCATCCAGATGGTCATTGGCAAACTTCAGACGGGCCTGGACATGCGCTGGCTTGAGCAGGGGGACCTTGCGTGTGCTGCAGGATTTTAATCCATGATGGCATAGTGTGTTACTAATGGTTTTCTTTGAGACTGTGGTCCCAGCTCTCTTTAGGTCATTGACCAGGTCCTGCCGTGTAGTTCTGGGCTGATCCCTCACCTTCCTCATGATCATTGATGCCCCACGAGGTGAGATCTTGCATGGTGCCCCAGACCGAGGGAGATTGACCGTCATCTTGAACTTCTTCCATTTTCTAGTAATTGCGCCAACAGTTGTTGCCTTCTCACCAAGCTGCTTGCCTATTGTCCTGTAGCCCATCCCAGCCTTGTGCAGGTCTACAATTTTATACCTGATGTCCTTACACAGCTCTCTGGTCTTGGCCATTGTGGAGAAGTTGGAGTCTGTTTGATTGAGTGTGTGGACAGGTGTCTTGTATACAGGTAACGAGTTCAAACAGGTGCAGTTAATACAGGTAATGAGTGGAGAACAGGAGGGCTTCTTTAAGAAAAACTAACAGGTCTGTGAGAGCCGGAATTCTTACTGGTTGGTAGGTGATCAAATACTTATGTCATGCAATAAAATGCAAATTAATTATTTAAAAATCATACAATGTGATTTTCTGGATTTTTGTTTTAGATTCCGTCTCTCACAGTTGAAGTGCACCTATGATAAAAATTACAGACCTCTACATGCTTTGTAAGTAGGAAAACCTGCAAAATCGGCAGTGTATCAAATACTTGTTCTCCCCACTGTAGATACAGTTACGTTTTTACAGAGATGGTTATGTCACTTTTATTGGTTTCACTCACACTGTTTGTCTCCAGCTAGCTGTTCAGTACTATCTTTACTACACCTGCATTGTTAATGAATGTGCTTTACATTATTTACCATAGGAGTCTTGCATTAGGGAGCAGTTAGATTGTGGAGTGCGATACTGTGACCTGAGGATAGCACACAGGCCTAATGACAGCTCAAATGATCTCTACTTCTACCATGGTGTTTATACCACTATAACTGTGGAGGTAAGACTATGAAAACAATTGATTGAACAAAAGATGTATATTTAAAAGATTGCCAAGGCTGTTTAATGATTTTAAAACATTTCCCAGTATCTGTTTGTTGTGTATTTTGATATGTGCAGTGTAGTTCTAATTTGTTTGATGTTTGAAGAATAGAAATAAGTGCTTTTTAATTGAATCAAACTAATTTATTGTGTTATTTCAGATAGTGTTAAAAGAGATCAGAGAGTGGTTGGATGTTCATCCAAAGGAGGTAGTCATCCTCTCATTTAGCCACTTCATTGGCCTCAGTCAAGAGCTTCACACACTGCTTGTCTCAACTATAAAGAGTGTTTTTGATTCCAAACTCTGCCCCAAAATGGTATGCATCAATTTTAGAAATAGATGATGGGAACAATATATATATACAATATAAGTAACAATATATTTCTAATGCATTATAAAAATATACTTCTGATTTTTTTCTGTCAGGAGCATGTGACATTACGGACATTATGGAGCCAGGGTCATCAAGTCATTGTTTCATATGAGCACAATATTGCCAACTGCCACAGAGAATTGTGGTTCCATATACCTTATTGGTGGGCCAACAAGTGCAAGGCTGAAGCGTTGATCGAGGAATTTGAACGAAGAAAACAAAATGGTCGGCCAGGTAATACTTAATGATATGCCTTAAATTAATTAACTAATTTATTTATTCTCTTAATAAAAATATTATCCTTGGAAAAGTGAAAATGTTTCCTCTAACAATAATTCATAAGCTGTTATTTTATTAATTATTCTCTTGATAAAACGATCTTTTGAAAAGTGAAATGTTTCCCGTAACAGTAACTCATAAGATTTTATTTTATTTTATTTTATTTATTCATTTTATTTATTTTATTTTATTGATAAAACGATCGTCCTTAGAAAAGTGAAAATGTTTCATGTAACAATAATTCAAAAGCTGTTATTTTATTAATTATTCTCTTGACAATCTTGTAACAGGAACTCATGAGCTTTTATTTTATTGTATTTTTTATTGAGAAAACGATCATCCTTAGAAAAGTAAAAATGTTTCCTGTAACAGTAATTCATAAGCTATTATTTTTATTAATTATTCTCTTGATAATCTTTGGAAAAGTGAAATGTTTCCTGTAACAGTAACTTGTTTTTATTAATAATATTATTATTATTATTATTATTATTATTTTATTCTCTTTATAAAACCGTCATCTCTTGGAAAAGTGAAATGTTTCATGTAACAGTAACTCATAAGCTTTTATTTTATTTTCTTGACAAAACTATCATTCTTGGAAAAGTGAAATTAAAAATGTACCATTTTCCACAGGTGGCTTTTTTGTGACTGGCATCAATCTTACTGAAGATCTGAAGTACATATGCTCCCATCCCACAGAATCACTGAAGGATATGGTGATGTCTACATATCCCACATTACTTAGCTGGGTCAAGCAACAGAAGCCTGGCTCTAACACCGGCTCCCTCAATATAATAGCTGGGGACTTTGTGACTGAGAGCCAATTCATACCAACTGTTATTGCACTGAATGCAAATCTGCTCAACAGGACCATGATACCAGAGCCTTGACCCTCTTTTAGTCTGCACAATGTATTTAACATTTGAAGAAAGAAGTGCTTCTTGTTCTTGTGATGTTTTTTATACTAGTCAACTTTGCACTTTTTTATAAGGGTGCTTACACACGAGAGTTTATGCTGCGTCAGCTCCATTAATTTCAATAGTGATGGTGCATTGCAAGGACTTTCCATACCCTCAAAATGGATGCTGTTCATCAAACGCTCCGTCATAGAGCTGTATCTAGTGTGTAAGCACCCTGAGGGTGATAGATATTTTGAGTTATGGGTAGAATAATGTAATGCACTGACTTTTATGACTTGAATTTACTGTCTTAAGCTTATTTATGCAGTCGCCAATATATACCTCTGATTTTGCAAAACTGTTGATCATTTTTAAGGACCTAGTTCCAAGTGGATGTCATTATCAAGGTCCCAGTTACCACAACTTTACATGCAGTACAGCACCAGACACAAGCACATTACAGGATGCAATAAGTTCCCTGGGAGCATCAGAGTTTCACAGTTTGCATGAGAATTGCTGAAGACTATACTGAATTCAAGCCTGCACAAATGGATTATAAAACACTCAGGATTGTTCATTCTTTATGATCTATACTCTTTTCAGCTTTCTACTGTGTGGAATGGTGATGGAAATATGATTCAAATAAGTACATTTCTGCATGGTGCACACAATCAAAAGCATGAAGAGAGACTGAAATATTTCTGTGGTTGCACATATGTTCTCTGCCATAGTAGCATGCAATTTAAACCAGTTTAATCAAGATATTAGTTTTGCATTATAAACAAATATGATTATACTAACACAATATCAGCAGTTGAATGGAATATGAAATATTCACATTTAATATTTGAAGATTTACAATAAATAAAAACATATCTAACAATGTTATTAAATTGTTTTTATTTTATAGTTTTCACACATAGATTTCCATAAAAAATATAATTTTTTTGTCTAATTTCTTAAAAAGCTTTTATATATCCACCAAATTCGGCACAGTCCTTCAGGCTGTTCTGGTTTAATGTTTGTAGTTATTTTAGCTTTGAGACTAACCCTCATTTATTCAAGGAGGCAATTTCTTAAGATGCAAATAAATACCTAATATTATTTATAGTAATATTGATGCCATGTTTGAGTTTCAGTGTAACATTAATAACAGGTGAGTCATTAATACTGAAGGATTCTCTGATTCTATCAACACAAACAGAAGCAAGAGAGAGCAAGAATTAGCTGACATGCAAAGCTGCATTTAGCTATGCTTTGTTCTATTGATTATGGACGTGCTGAAAGCCTGTAGTCAAAGTTAACCTTTGATAATGTTTTTTTTTTGTAATTTTCCAGCTCAAAGATGATAAAATGATGAAAGGTCACCAGATTTCCAAACCACAGTTTGGAATAACATGTTGGAGAGAGAGAGAGAGAGAGAGAGAGAGAGAGAGAGAGAGAGAGAGAGAGAGAGAGAGAGAGAGAGAGAGAGAGAGAGAGAGAGAGAGAGAGAGAGAGAGAGAGAGAGAGAGAGAGAGAGAGAGAGAGAGAGAGAGAGAGAGAGAGAGAGAGAGAGAGAGAGAGAGAGAGAGAGAGAGAGAGAGAGAGACTAAACTAAATGAATAGTGTGTCTAAAGGGAATATAAGACTGGTAAAACTTGATTATGGTGAAAATAAATAACAGGATGGTGAAAAAGAGCTTAGTCAATGATCAGCTTACATGAGAACGTCTAATTTATATTTTTTGAATGTTTAAAAAATAATTTTTTTAACATTTTTTTTTTTTTAACCGATAGTTGCAATTTTGTTTAGAGAAATGAAAAAAGAAACACCTGCAATATTCTTAATAAACTGCCAGCTTTTTATTTTGGAAATTAGTTAAGTATCCGGGAACATGGCAAAAAAAAAGTTAAGATTCACCCATTCATTCTTTCTTTGCTTTTGCAATATTGTGATAAAAGTATAGATAGGCTATATGACGAGGAAATTAAAATGTAGTCTACCAGGAATGACCAAGATTTCTATCAGTAAACGAAAATATGTTTTTGGGCGGTTTTAACAACTCATGAACGAAAAAGCTGTTCTGCAATCATCTGTAAAGCGTGAGAAACTGAAGGAGCAGGAAACAAGGAAATACAGAGCTAGCACGTCACGAGTCTTTCATGTCCACTAATAATCGTAACACGTCCAAAAGACTTTTACTTTCGTAGAAAAAGGAGTTCACTAACCGATGTAGTTATGTGGTTACATTTAAAAAGAGTTGGGCTTTGAGCCTCATTATCGATGGTGGTGTGTTATCTGTTGTTTCGCTCAAACACGGACGGTTTCAGCGGATCAACACATTTTGTTTTTAAACGCAGCCAGAGGCATCTGTAAAGAGCTACTGCTTTTATACACTCCGGTAAACTGATGTATCACATTAAAGAGGCTGAAATGAATCACGAGGAATGGATGTCATGTTTGCCAGAGAAACTTTGGGATGTCCCTTTAACAAATCTCTCAATACCAGGTGAGCCCCTGTGGAACAAGGAAAGTTTCAATTACATTTTTTTTTTTTTTTTAAACTAGTTGTACCTGGTTTCATTTATTTAATGTTATTATTTAATCTATTGTGCAAGTTTATAATATTTGACCATTCCTTTAATGGTCAAATATAATCAAAATCGACATTTTTTATGGAATACTGCTTATTTATTATAAATGATTTATCCATGAACATCATTATTTGTTTTATGTTAATTTTCCAAAATAACTTCCTCCGTCTCTTGCTACACGGCTCTTCTCTGATGACGTGGTTAGTGGCACGAGGGCGGGACAACCTGTCACTCACTTAAATTCTGGGAAGATTTATCTATGCATGTACAGCAGAAATCTGGTTATAATTGGGAAATAACATCCAAAGATGTTATTATATATTTTGAATCAAAAAATGCATCTGTTAATTTTATGATAAATCTTATGATTTTATTTGGTAAGTTTCATATTCATAAAAGTAAAATAAATAATTCTAAACCTTGTCTGAAGGTTTTTATGGCTGATTTTCATTTGTATATCGAGTCTCTCCAGTGTATTGATAACAAAAAATGTAGAGATACAGTTTCATTGTCTTCATTATCAAGTACTGATTATTGATCTGTGTTCATTCTTCTATTTAAATCAACACTATTGTATATATAAACAATCTTTTATTTTTTATTATATATATATTTACATTTTTTTAATGTAGTGTAACCCCATTTTTTTGTTATTTCAGATAGATATGTAACACAAGCTTTTAAGCCATTTGTATTCTTTTTCTGTTGTTATTATTGTATATATTTCTTTTTTTTCTTTTACTTGTATTATTTATTTGATATATTATTGGCCTACTCTGTATATTGTCTTTTTCTACTTGTAGTCTATATTTGTTCAAGATTTTATATAGGCTAGGCTATATGTTGGTGTACTATTATCATGTACACCTATACTATTGTCATGCTCATTGTTTGTAATGTGACTGGCATTTCAGTAAAAAAAAAAAAATAATAATAAAAAAAAAAGACAATCAAATCAATCCCAAATGGACAAAATCAAGTCCCACCCAACATTTTTTTTTATGTCACAATAGTATAAGAGGTAGCATATTACATAATCACATTATTGACATTAGCTGTCCCGCCCTCGTGCCACTAACCACGTCATCAGAGAAGAGCCGTGTAAATGCATACATTTCAGTACCTTTAAATCATTACATGTTTTCAGCATTTTTTTTGTTTTTAGTTTGTTCCAAAAGCTTTATGTATAATTTAAATTCATTTATAAAATGTGTAAGTAAAGCTTTATTTATACAGCACATTTTAAAACAGTGTTTACAAAGTGCTTTACAATAGGGAAATACAGAGGAATAAAATATACATACACACATAGAAATATAGTAAAATTACCAAAAATAAAATCACATAATAGAAATAAGATAATAGAAAACATCAAGGAAACGCCCTAGTGAACAAAATGTGTTTTGAGATACTTTTTAAAAGTGCATAGAGAGTCGATTGCTCGTAGGTTGTCAGGAAGAGAGTTCCATAGCTTGGGACCAAAATTACTAAAGGCAGATTCACCAATTGTTAGCCGTCTTTTTGGCACAACCAACAGTTGCTGGAGTAGGCTATATTTATTCAACAAATTAGAAAGGTATATTGGGGCAGTTCAATGAAGACATTTAAAAACTAATAAGAGGATCTTGAATTCAATTCTGAATGATACAGACAGCCAGTGAGGGGATCTCAGTGTTGGAGTAATGTGATTTCTAGTTTTAGAGCGAGTTAGCATTCGTGCAGCTGCATTCTGAACTCTTAAGTGTTTAATAGAGCTCTTTGGTAACCCAGCAAAAACACTATTGCAGTAGTCAAGTCTAGACGTAACAAATGCATGAACAAGTTGTAGAGGGGAGAGAACGTCACGCACTTTGGAGATGTTTCTGGGGTGATATGCCGTTTTAGTAACAATGCTAATGTTTGTTTTTAAAAAAAAAAAAAAAAACTGAGGTCACTGTCAAACATGATTCCAAAGTTCTTGGCCTGATTACTGCCTTTTAGTGATGGAGAGTCTAGATGTGGATCAATAGATGTTCTCTGTGTCATCACCAATAACAAGTACCCCTGTCTTATCTTTGTTTAGCTGTAGAAAGTTCAGAATTGGAATGTGAAAATTGAATTGTGGGCATCTGGTGCAAGTGAGAGATAGAGTTGAGTGTCATCTGCATACTGATGAAATGAAATATTGTACTGATTAATTACACCAGCTAAAGGAAGCATGTATAGGTTAAATAATATAGAGGACCCACAATTGAGCCTGTATTCCCTGTTGCTTAAGTAGGATCTGAACCAGTCTAAGACAGCACCTGATAGACCGACTTAGGTTTGAAGTCGGTCGAGTAGAATCTCATGATCAACGGTGTTGAGCACTCAGATCTAAAAGAACAAGGATTGCCAAGTTTCCTGAGTCCCAAATAACTTGCAGATCATTTAAAACCCTAATCAAGGCTGTTTCTGTGCTGTGGTTTGCCGGAAGCCAGACTAACATGTCCCATTAAGTGTATTGTCATTGAGCTAGTTATTGAGCTGTATGGATACTATTTTTTTCAATTATTTTACCAAGAAATGGTAGATTAGAGATTGATCTGTAGTACAGAAGAATCATTTTGTTTTCAAAATAATATAAATAACTGCATAATACATTGTTCTTTACTTTCCAAATTATCATTCTGAAAATAAAAAGCACATCAAATACACACATTTCTATCATACACCCCAGTTTTCTATTATAAATTTCTAAATCTTTTCAAAATAATCTGATGCAAAATTGCAAAACAAATGCAACATTTGCCTGTCCACAAAATTCACAAGGATATGAAATGTTGAGTTTCAATATTTCCAAAACATTTGTTTTCAGGTAGCCATGATGCAATGAGCTACTGTCTGGATATCACTTCTCCTCTGCTCCGGTCTGAGTCAGACACCTTCAGGTTGCTGGATGGAGTTTTCTGCTGTTTCACCCGGCCAGCTATTTACAAATGGGCCACTACTCAGGCAGGCATATACCTAAAAAAAAATCATTTTATTATTTTGACTGCTTAAAATGCTTAATATTTTATAGTAGATATACATCCAGTGTTTCTCCCATTGCTCTCATAGTGTCAGTATACATTGTTGTGCATTTTTTACATGAGAAATGTATTTTTAACATCATATCC
Source organism: Coreius guichenoti (assembly GCA_039654105.1). Lineage (NCBI taxonomy): Eukaryota > Metazoa > Chordata > Actinopteri > Cypriniformes > Gobionidae > Coreius > Coreius guichenoti. The sequence continues at coordinate 29,191,764 of CM077180.1, read as the reverse complement.
TTGTTGTGTTGCAAGCAGGTGCAAGACATTGTGGAGCAACTTACAGCAGGCATTCGATACTTTGATCTTCGAATTGCCCATAAACAGTATGATTCTTCCAAAGAGCTTTACTTCACTCATGTCATTTACACACATGCGACCGTCATTGTAAGTATATGCACATGTTGAGATGGATTAGCTATTTAAGTTTGCCATTTTATTCGTTATTTTGTACATTTTCTGCTTTATAATTGTGTTTTGTTTTATAGAAAACTCTACAGACAGTTGCTTCATGGCTTGAATGTCATCCCAAAGAAATCATCATTCTGGCTTGTAGTCATTTCGAAGGGCTGGATCATAAACTGCATGAGGAATTCATCTATTCTCTGAAGAAAATCTTTGGCTCTAAGCTGTGCCCTTGCAATGTAAGAAACCATTTGGAATTTCAAACACAACATTTTTCCTTAATATCATTCTGATTAATACACAATGAGTCAAAAGTTTAGAATAATTAATATTTTTAATGTGTTTGAAAGAAGTCTGTTATGCTCACCAAGGCTGCATCAAAAATACAGTAAAACCGATAATATTGTTAAGTAATTAAAAGAATTGTGTTCTATTTTAAAATGTTTATTATTTCTGTGATGCAAAGCTGAATAATCAGCAGCTATTACTCCAGTCTTCAGTGTCACATGATCATTCAGAAATCATTCTAATATACTGATTTAGTGTTTAAGAAACATTTTTTATTACTAACAATGTTGAAAATACATTATATATATATATACTAGCATTCAAAAGTTTGAGGTAAACAGGGACACATTAAATTGATCAAAAGTTACCGAAAAGACATTTATAATATTACACAAGATTTCTATTTCAAATAAATTAAATAAAGTTCTTTTAAACTTTTTATTCATCAAATAATCCTGAAAAAAAGCATCACGGTTTCAACAAAAAAAAAAAAGAACAAAAACTATTTTCAACATTAATACCAATAATAATTGATAATAAATTAGCACCAATAATAACGGATAATAAAAATGAGCACCAAATCAGCATATTAGAATGATTTCTGAAGGATCATGTGACTGAAGACTGGAGTAATGATGCTGAAAATTCAGCTTTGCCATCACAAGAATAAATTACATTTTAAAATATATTAAAATAAAAAAACCAGATATTTTAAATGGTAATATTATTTACTGTTTTTACTATATTTTTGATCAAATAAATGCAGCCATGGTGAGAATAAGAGACTTCTTTCAAAAACATAAAAAAAAAAATCTTAGAGTTCGAGTCCCGGCTAGCAGACCTTTCCCGTTCCCGTCCCCCTCTATCTCTGTCCCGCTTCGCTTCCTGTCTACTTACTGTCCTATCATAATAAAGGCAAAATGCCAAACTTTTCACCAACAGTGTATATGAAAACATTTGTACCAACACTTTAAACAGGCTCGAGCAACAGTATCAAAAAAGGTTACTGATTTGTTTTGTGTCATACATATTTTTAAAGGAGGCCCTACTAACCTTGCGGAGCCTCTGGACATCAGGCTATCAGGTGGTTCTATCATATGAGGACAAGTCAGCAGCACGCCATGTGGAGTTGTGGCCTGCTATCCCGTACCTTTGGGCCAATAAGCCTGATGCAGAAGAGCTGATCCAGTATCTTGAATGGCAGAAACAGCATGGTCGACCTGGTGAGAGAAGCTTTTGGCTGAAAAAAAAATGGTTCCACATACTACTGGTCTCTGATCAGAATATTTCTATTGCCCAGAGGGTTTTTTCGTAGCAGGCCTGAATTTGACAACAGATCGATGCTTCATCGCCTTGCACCCACGGAAATCTCTCCAAACTCTGACCATGGAGAATTGGAACTGTGTGAGGAAATGGCTAGAAGATCAGAAACCAGGAGCTGAATCCACAAGTCTAAACATAATAGCAGGCGACTTCATTGGACCTGTCCCATTTTGCTCTCTTGTTATTGCGCTCAATAAAAAACTGCTGTAATCAAGGAGCTGTTGAAGCACAATGTGTTTAGATGTAAGGTCTTTTAGGCGTTGTTCACAAACCCAGGGTTTACAGCCTAAAGCCGGGTGCACACTATACAATTTATAATAGTCCTTAATGACTGTTGCTTGTCAGACTGTACAAACATGATCCCCGCTGTAAGCCATGTCACACTGTGGGATCTCAGTTGTCATTAATATCAGACTGTATGGCAGTCAAGTTGCGCTAAAACCCGGATGCACGCAAGAAGACTCATCTGGAGTTTTACATCATCAATCCATGACATGTTCGGTGACTGAGCTGCATTATGTGCGGGATTGAAATGGTGGCTAGCAAACAAAAACAATCTCTAGCGTTAATTTTGATCATGGCTTCTCTTGAAAAGAAACCTGGAAAAAAGTGTGGTTTGTTGTTGTCTCACTAAATGACCATCAGGCTCGGCGCTCCTATTGGTTTTTGATTTGACGTTGTCGTAGGAGAAGCCACACTGCAGGACTGGGCGTCAGATCTTCTAACACTGCCAGAATTTCGTCTAAGGTAAAATATGATCGCAATGGTCATTAATCGGCTGTCATCATGAACATGTCAAACTAGCGATAAAAGACTTTGGATTTTGGCCTAGGATCTTTTAGGATTCACAAAATTTGTCTCAGGTGGCCAAAATTAACCCGGCTTAAAAATGTGTGCAAGTTAATACCTAAAAGATAGTGCAATATTTAATCCTCAGTGTGTTTACATATGCCTTTTACTGTATAATGCTGCTAAATGAGCATTTTTTGATAGACACCATAAATGTATTTTATAACAATATTGTTTATATTAACACAAATCAACTTTGCTTCCTAATGTCTGATTTTATTGTAGTAAAATATAGGTTGAGATATTTTATATACACTAATCATAAAGCAAATAAATATTTACATATCATTATTGTGTGAATTATTTTGGATGATGTCATTCTGGCTGTGAAACAGGGGCCAGCTGTTGCTAGGTGACCTGAAACAGCTTCCTGTAGCGGCCATATGCAGCTTGGCTAATGATGACCTTGACATTGGCGATGCAGTCATCTCCAACATCATCTACCGCCTGAACCGTCGCCTCCTTATACAGCCAACTGTGAAGGGCAAAGAGCACCACATTAGCAAGTCTGTGGATAAAATAATTTAATTTCTTATACATTTTTACTGAACTTACGCTAATTGAGGGGTGTTGAGCTGCACCTTGAGGGTCATTGTTTGTTTTCCGGTACACTTAACAACAGCTTCTTCAATCTTTTCTTTTAATACCTCCAGTCCATGCTGGTTAAGAGCAGATATAGGAGTAACCTCAGGATCACTAGCCTTATATCTGTAAAATGTATATAAAACATTTATATTTATTAAATAAAAACAAAAATCTCGCTCATGCAAAATGTCATTGCCTGGGAGTTGCTATGTGGTTACTAAAGTGTTTTTTTTTTTTAAGAAATCTTCTCAAGTCACATGATTTGAGGCATCATTTACAACTGTAGCATAAAATTCAAGGTGAGTTATGTTTGGAAGTTTAATACCTGGGTTTTGAAAATAGTATCAGCAATATTGATCGTTTTAGCAAGCTCCACTAATAATAAAATTAATGGTAACACTTTAAGGTGAAATGGTAACACTTTAAGGTGACGTAGTTACACATTACTACATGTACTTACTATAGTAATATCAGTAAATTATGCATAATTATATGTAACTAACCCTAAACTGAAGCCTAACCATAACTCTATAGTAAAAACATGTAGTTAATTAATATTACTCAGTACTTATTTAAGTACAATGTAACTACGTCCCCTTAAAATAAAGTCTAACCAAATTCATTATTTGACTATTCTTTACTAAATGACTGACTATGTCTCTCACCCTTCAATTAGGTCGATCTTATTATGCACTTCTATTAAGGAGTTGAGTAGTCTTTCTGGAATCTGAAGATTCTTTAGGACATTCAGTACATTGACCTTTTGATTCACAGTTTCTGGATGACTGACGTCTCTCACATGAATTATGAGGTCCTGCAAAAGGAGAGGGTGTTAAAACTTCTGTAATTTCGGTAACACTTTACTAAAGCCTTTATATATAATGCATATTACAGAAGTATTTTTAATGCATTAATTATGTCTTGTAATGCACCTTGCATAATTGCATAATTGAAACCACAGTTATAATACTTATCTATTTACTGAACACACCTTTAGAGAGTATAATGCATTAAAACATGACAAACAACCAATTTCAGATGTAACAAGTAATGTGCACATAGTATAATGCATTTTAACTTTGGTTACAACTATTCATGAAAAGTTATAATGCATTCACTGATCTATATAAATGTATATAGATTAGTGAATGCATTATAATGTACATTATGAATACCTGCATTATACATAAAGGCTTTAAGTCAAGTGTTACCAAACTTTCTAAAACATCACTAAAAATGAAAAGCTTTTTAGTGTTGTGTTTTGGGTACATACAGAATGTGTCACATCCTCCAGTGTGGCAGAGAAAGAGTCAATAAGCTGGTGAGGGAGCTGGGACAAAAAGCCAATGGTGTCTACATACAGTACAGTCATGTGACTTGGCAGCTGTCCTGCATGTACTGTAACATCCAGGGTGGCAAAGAGCTGGTCTTTAGGCTGAAGACCAGCGTCTCCAGTCAGTGCTTTAATCAGAGTTGTTTTACCTTCAGAAACAAACACTGTTAATGTGTTTCTCATATACTAGATTAACAACTTAATATTTATGCAAACCTCACCACAGTTGGTGTAGCCCATGACAGAGATGATAGGAAAGTCTTTGTGTTTGCGCTGGGAGCGCAGCAGGTGCCTCTTCTTCCGAAGTCGCTCCAGGGCTGATCGGATCTTCAGCTCTCGCTCCTTCAACAATCGCTGCTGCATTTCATACAAGGTTTCACCTGCAGACAACATTCTAGTTCCAGTTAAATACATTAACCTGGGATTAAAAATGCCCCTGGATTAAAAGTTTCCTCACCTGAGCCCATAATGTACCTTGAGCCGCCACCTTGCTGGTCTAAGTTTGCTACTTCATTTCTCAGGCGTGATCTTATGTGTTCAAAGAGAAAAAAATATGTTACATCTGTGTTTAGTGTTACTTATTAGCGCAATATAACAGTGATTATACCAGACTAATAATCAACAAACTGGACAAAATAAAACTCACTCACATTATGTTGCAAGTACACTACCGTTCAAATGTTTGGGGTTAGTAAAGAACTTTTTTTCCAGCAAGGATGCATTAAATTGATCAAAAATGACAGTAAAGACATTTTACATTGTTACAAAAGATTTCTATTTCAAATAAATGCTGTTCTTTAGAACTTTCAACTCAAAGAATTCTAAAAAAAAAAATGTATCACAGTTTCCACAAAAATATAAAGCAGCACAACTGTTTTCAGTATTGATATTAAAAAATGTTTCTTGAGCACCAAATCAGCATATTATGAATCTGAAGGATCATGTGACACTGAAGACTGGAGTAATGATGCTGAAAATTCAGCTTTTCCATTACAGGAATGAATACGATTTTAAGTATATTGTAATAATACGTCACAGTATTGCAGTTTTTACTGTATTTTGATCAAATAAATGCAGCCTTTTTTGAGCATAAGAATTCAAAAACATAACCTAACCTTGAACTTTTGAACGGTAGTGTTTGCTAGGAAAGGATTCTTGATTTCATCAGGAAACAATACAGATAAGAAAAAGAGTGAACTAACAAACATACTTTACCTGAGCAAGGGAATCTCTGCTAAAGAGATCTGCAGTTTGGCTTCTTTTGTTCTAGCGTTACATCGGAAAATATGCAGAACAAGTGAGTATCTATCAAGAACTTTTACTCCCCAGGCTTCCTGTAATTCTTTCTGAAACACAAATATAACACATTGCATGTTTCTAAGAAAAAATTACTGACACTTTAGTTACAAAAGTATTCAAAGCAGAACTTGAATCTGGTTCTGTTTTATAGTAATTATATACTTCATGCATCATAATTGTGCACAAGTTTTAGAAGCCTTTGAAGTGAACATTTATGCAACCACAGTATCATGCTCTGAATACTCACTTCCGAGGAAGGTGAAAGACGCTCCACGTTCACAAAGACAGCTGTGACCCCAGGAGTAGCTCTGATCTTTTCTGTATCAGAGCATAGAAAAGATGTCAATTTGTGTCTAAAATATATAATTTATTCAAAACTGGTAAGCTATATACCTGTAAGAGTCTGGAAGTTTCCCTTGCCGAAAATTCTTTTATTTTCTGGTGTCTTGGTGGAAAGGATGATCTTGTCAACAACGCTCCATTTGTGTAAAGTGTTCACCAGCCCAACAGCCTCTTCCATCTGAAGTGCCGCTGTTAAAGAGAACAACTCTGCATTCTGCTATATATCACATTTATACACTAACTGAAATCAGTGCAAATAGTACACTTTTTTTTACCTGTGGTCAGATACTGCTTTCTGCTGCCCCATTTCACATCAGGATGAACAATGAAGATCCTGTGGTCTTCTTTACCAATACCTGTGGGGATCTGCTGCTGGAACAGCTCCTCTATTTCAGCTTCATCAATTTCATCTTCCTCTTCCTCTAGATTGCTATCTGTGCTATGATTTTTGCTCTTGAACCTGCGAGCTGTCAAATACAAAGTCCTTGCTGGCAAAACTGGAACTGCAACCCCAGTCTTTAAACTTTGTCTTGTGCATGGTAAGATGATGGTAGCAACTAATTTTGAAGAACATATGATTGGTTTACATTTAGCAAAGTTCATATACCACCTACCTAAGACATGTTTGCATAGAAACACATGTTTGGTCAAGACACTGATCTTGTTAAGATTCATCTGCTCAGGTTCGAGTTACAATATAATCAACGTCCAAAACATGTCAGCGATCTAGAGCAAAATCAGCAAGAAAGTCATTTATTTTACTGTACAACTAACTCTGCATAACGCATATCAATTTCACCATGCATGTTTTGGTGCGTCTTCCTCTCTTGTGTTTAACACCGGCGATTGCTCAACTGCGCCACTGGTAGGATAGATGCGGTATTAAATAAATTCATTCTTTATTTTTTAAATACGCGGTTATTTCAACCTCCTGAATTTTAATAAATGATAAATAACATGAGAAGAAATGTAAGTGTTAATGGTTTGTTGAATAGTTAAACATAATCCATCTACACAAAGAAAAATATGACTTCCGATCGAGGACTTTTATTTTGAATGTATTTTAGTGGGCGTAAATTGTCTTGGTCTTGACTGTCAATGTACTGTCTGTTTTGAGCAGTAGCCTGTAATGTCTGGTATCTTCAAGGCAATGTCGAGTGAGTAGATATATATATATTTTTGTATTCACATATATTGTTGTGTCTATACTATTTTATAATTTAAGTTGCTGATTATCTAAACGTTGTATCCATCATTCCCTTTGCAAATTTTGGACTGATGAAATGTTTGAACCTAAAAAAATGTGTTTATGTTTTGACTACAGGTGTAGTTCACATAGATCATGTTTTGACTGTGTTTTTAGCTTCAATCACCCAACATGTTTTTGTTTTTGTTTTGGGACTCTGCACTTTTGTACTTTTGTCAAAGCAGATCCAGTCCAAAAAAAAAAAAAAAAAAAACATGTTGGAGAGGAGACAGCTGGTTGAAAAAGTTGTGAATCATTGATCCTGGAGCAGCTAATAATCAAGCTTGATCTTCTGCCCCCCTAGAGTTTCGTCTGGCTGTGGTGCAGTTACATGTGTCAAAGATTAAGGCTGACAACTTGGGAAGAGCACAAAAACTTGTGAAGGAGGCTGCAGGCCAAGGTGCAAAAGTTGTAGTCTTGCCTGTGAGTATTACATTAGATTATACAGGGCTCCATACCTTTTTTTCCTGCTGGTGCAACTCAATTTTGTTAAAGGGTTAGTTCACCCAAAAATGTGTATTATGTAATAATGTAATAATTACTCCCCCTCATGTCGTTCCAAACCCGTAAGACCTTCGTTCATCTTCGGAACACAAATTAAGATATTTCTGATGAAATCTGAGAGCTCTCTGACCCCTCCATAGACAGCTATTTAATTAACACTTTCAAGGCCCAGAAAGGTAGTAAAGACATCGTTAAAATCGTCCATGTGACTCCAGTGGATCAACCTTAATTTTATGAAGCGACAAGTATACTTTTTGTGTGCAAAAAAAAACAAACAAAAATAACAACTTTATTCAACAATTTCTTCTAGCTCTCAGATTTCATCAAAATATAATTTGTGTTCCTAAGTGGAACGACATGAGGGTGAGTTATTAATGCCAGAATTTTCATTTTTGGGTGAACTAACCCATTAAGAGGTTGCACTGGCGTCACCACCACGTTTCCCAACTGGTAAGAGATGCCATTTCTGTTACATATGAGAAACATAAAACGGCAAACGAAACGGGAAGTGAAACGAAACCTCACTAGTCGTTTGTGCTGCGCAGCGCGAGCTCAGAACAGGTTTACTCGCGGACCACAACGCTGGGAGATCACGTGAGAAAGCGTTTAAATTCGCCGCAAAATTAATAACATCACAACTAGTGGGAAGCATTTAAATTCGGCGCAGAATTGACCTTATGCACGGTTACTTCCTGGTTTTCGATAAGCCAGCTTTGGCATTTCCGATGAACTGTCATTCTGTACTCGCTATACATCGACACAAAACCATCAGTGGGTGACTTTTTAATGTTGTGTTTATATTTTAATGCAGTTATCACACTTATCTGATTTGCCAATAAACCAGTTTTATTGATTGCAATAATGACTAAGCTAATGGGAACGTTGGAATCACACACACACGCAACATTTTTCCAGCACTTGAATGTTATTTTTAATGTGATGACCAAAAACATTATTTGTCCACCCTTCTGAGATTGTCCCCATTTATAAAACCGAACGTTTCAAGATGTAGGAAATACAGCATTTGATAGAAAACACTTTTATTTAAAAATAAAAAGACATAATTACCACTATAACCAATAGATGGGGACAGAGGAGCATTTATTGGCTCATAGCCATGTCCTGTAATATTCTTTCCCACACGTTTCACTTTTGTATAAATATTAAACATTATAAAATCACTAGGTTTAAAAGTAAATTTTGTCAAGGTGAAGTATGAAGTACTCACAAAGTCTAAAAAGCAATAACTTTTCTTGAGAATGAATTACACAGAAAGCGAGCACCGCCCTCTCCCTCCCTTTATAATCACAGCTGTCAGTCAGTGCAGGGCAAGCGCAATGATTTCGCTACACTTGTGAAAACTCCCGTTTTGTTCAATGAATCTAACTAAAGTGCACAATAAATCTTTCATTTACAGTGTGTTGACCCTTTTTTCACACGAAAGTGTGAAAACTGATGGTCGAATTGAATTTAGCTGAGAAGGAACACGTGTCTTTTTTATGTTGTCTTACGTTTGAATAACTAAATTTATGCTAGGCCTTACTATTTAAGTGACTATATTCTGATTATAAACTAAGTATTACACTATTGATGCTGTTAAAGCTACCTCAGGACATTGAAGATACTGACACATCAACAAGTGACATTTGACAGGAAGTTTTCCAGCTGGCTTATATCATTGCGGAAATTCTTGAGAACGTTCCGTGCATATGGTCAATTCTGTTATAAACCACAGATATCAGATCAAACAGCACTGACGTGGAAACCAGGAGAAACATTATGCCATGAACAAAGTTTTAAAAGGTGTTTCAGTCCACAAATCACCAACTTTTATCATGGATTTAATGTAGTATGGCTAACTGTAACCATGGTATTGTGGCAGAAATAGTTAAAAAAAAAAAAAAATATTATTTTTTTTTATATATTATTCATCTCAGGGTTCATACAACCTTTGAGTGAAATTCAAGCAGTTTTCAAGGGCTTTTAAGTGCTTCACACTTTTTTCCAGCACTTCAAAGCTCTAAATATTATCCATTTTTAATGTGGTGATTTGTAAAACTAAAAGTTGAAAGATGTAGGAAAACTAACACTGTGGCAAACAAGCACTTTTATTTAAATGATGAAATTACCACCATAACCAGTAGATGGTGGCAGAGGAGCACTTATTGATATATTAGCCATTTCCGCTCCCTAATAGGAAAATTCACCATGACGTCACAACAATAATAGACGTTCTTCCGGGTGGCAAAAGCCGAAGCGTTCCTATGGCAACGCTAGTAAATTGCTTGGAAGGGAGACCCGCCGTCGGCACTCGGCAGTAGCCTAATCTACATTTCAACAGGTAAGTTGATTCAAAAACAGACGTGGTGGAAATTCAGACATAGTTAACATGATCACTGAGGGACTGATTAACTAATTCAGGAGATAGCAATACATGAAATGCCTAACCTTGGTCTAGTAGATGTAGCGCTAGTCTACTAAGTTAACGTTACCATAATTTTTAAATGAGCCTCAGCCTACCATTGAGTAGTTATTTTAGTGACTGTTGCTGTTTGACTTACAATATGTTAGGCTATGGTAGATGGTCTGTTTCCCTGTTATCTAACTAAAAAGGCTATGATCGTTTTCTGTTGCTCGGATCGGATGGCACAGACGTGAGCTTGACGGTGAAAAGGATAGCGCGCTGTAGACTAGCGCTACTCAGCTAGGCATTCACTCAAACTAAACTCGCGGTGATGATGAAACCAATGTGGTACACGCATCAATCATCCATGAGCAGTAGCCTACAATTATGTTTTACTTTTCCTATTTCTTCCATTGACATTTGATTAGTAGCCTACATGACACTAGAAGTTCTGTCTCTTCCGTATATCTGCCTGCTCCAGGTCTGCAGCCTCCCCATATAGTTTACTTCAGACAGTGACTGGCAATGAGTTTGATCTTCAAAAGAGACCTTAAGTTTACTAATATTAGTCTCGAATTTCCCCAGCTGAAGATAATTATGCTCTGCTATGATTTCGCTACTTTTGACGACGTCCACTCGCTTTAACCTCCTCACCCACAGGTTCCGCTGGATATATTTACTTTTTTCTGAAGGAAGTCGATAAAATCCTACACCTTTTGCTGTTTATCTGGCGGCGCAACCCCAAACACAACACGTTTTCGTCATAGTTTCAACTTTGATCAACAACAATGTTTTTAACTATGTAACTGTTTACAGTAGCCGGCTGGATCTCTTCAGTTGGTCAGTAGAAGCCGCTCGCGTTCTGCCACCCGGAAGTATCTTGGTTATCATTCTGAAATTCCGTATTTATGGAAAAAAGTAGGAAGTCACAGTCTCATGAAAAACAAACAACTTTTCTTCAAATTGTGACTGAATTAAACAGAAAGCAAGTAAAGAGCACTCCTTTTATAATCACTGAAGCTGTCTGTCAGTTCAGTATTATAATATAAAAGAACAATGGTACATTTAAAAAGAGTAGAATATTAAAATTTTCCCTATAAAAATTAGGCTTTTGCACATTACTGTTGTTAATAAAAGTTAATTTTATCTGCATATCAATTCCAGCTCAGTGCTTAAATTTCCAATAAACAAACATGTAATATTATTAGAAACTGCACTAATTAATCCAAAACAATAGTTATTTTTATGATTAAATTAACTTTTTTTTGTGATAAATTTTCCCCCAGTGCTACCAAATCAGTAGAACTTGGTGGCACCGGTGCCACTACTCTCAAATGTTAATCTGGAGCCCTGTTATATGTTACTCACCACTGATGCATAATGCATGTGTTCCATTGCTACATAGACATTGGTTTATAGAACAATATGACATTTAATGATCCATTATCCATTTTTTGTAGGAGTGCTTCAACTCCCCTTATGGAACCGGGTTCTTTGCTGAGTATGCTGAGAAGATCCCAGGAGAGTCCACACAGGTGTTGTCAGAGGCAGCCAAGGAGTGTGGGATCTATTTAGTGGGAGGTGAGACCGTCAGACACGAACCAGCACATTGGTGTGGTTGATGCCATTCATTTCTTTGTGTCTTACATGATTTTGTCTGTTGTAGGTTCCATTCCTGAGGATGATGGAGGGAAGTTCTATAACACCTGCTCAGTTTTTGGACCTGATGGAAAGCTGCTTGTCAAACACAGGAAAGTGAGTGACAGTAAAGACATTTATATAATGTTACAAAAGATCTTTGTTTCAAATAAACACTGTTCTTTTGAGCTTTCTATTCATCAAAGAATCTTGAAAAATTTGTCACTGTTTCACAAAAATATTAAGCAACATAAATGTTTTCAGCATTCATCAAGACTTAAGTAATGGCTGCTGAAAATTTAGCTTTGCTATCATAGGAATAAATTACGTTTAAAATAGAAAATATATTAAAATAGAAAACATTTATTTTTAAAATTGTAATAATATTTTGCAATTTTAGTGGTTTTACTGTATTTTTGATTAAATAAATGCAGCCTTGGTGAACATAAGAGACTTGAAAACACTTAAAATAAAAACATAAAAAAAAAAAAAAACGTAACCCCGACACTTTTGAATGTTATTGTGTATACTGTATATAACCTATTTCAGGATGAATTCAAATTGAGCATTATGAGTGTTTAGGTTAATAATTTGGCTAAAGTGGAACATATTACAAAAAAAAAAAAAAAAAACGACTTTATGCATACTTTTTTTTTTTTTTTTTTTTTTTTTTTTCTTCATTTCCTTCAGATTCACCTCTTTGATATTGATGTACCTGGGAAAATACGGTTTCAAGAGTCTGAAACATTAACTCCAGGAAACAGTTTATCCATGTTTGAAACCCGTGAGTGTTATAGAAGTCTTCACCATGTTGCCTGTGGATGTATTGGTACTATGCTCAGTGGCCAATATTAGAGTTTTTTTTTTTATTTATCAATATCAGTGTTGGGTATATATCTGCAGATACTGGATTTTTGTACATGCTTATTTCCCCTATTTTTACATTTACACTGTTATATGTAATATTTAGCAAATCTCAATCTGAATATCCATTTTCCATTCTGTACATTTATAATGTTCTGATAAATTCCCTTATAGTTTTTAAAACAATTGATTTCAGTTTTTAGTGTTTTATTTTATATTTATCTAGAAAAAATTGTATATCATTTCAATATTGGTCATTTATCAATAATTTCCTTATCAGTATTGGGCAGAATATAAATATTGGTGGATCCCCAATGTTACCTTTATATTTTTGCTCTCCCCAGTTGTAAAGTCACACAGTTTATGTCTTTCTTTGCAGCATTTTGTAAAGTAGGTGTGGGAATATGTTATGACATCAGGTTTGCAGAGCTTGCACAGATCTATGCCAAGAAAGGTGAGAATTCTTAAAATGGCATATGTGAACAATTTGGATAAAATATAATTTAGGTATGCTTGATGTAATTTCTTCATATCTCTGTCTATGTAGGTTGTCAGCTTTTGATATATCCTGGTGCCTTCAATATGACCACAGGACCAGCTCACTGGGAACTTCTGCAAAGGGGAAGGTCAGTGTCCCAGACCACCTAGAGTTACTGAACTATTCAGTTCCCCTGTAAGACAGTTTGTGTCCTTTTCACAGGGCAGTAGATAATCAGGTATATGTGGCCACTGCTTCTCCAGCAAGAGATGAGAACGCCAGCTATGTGGCCTGGGGTCACAGCTCGGTGGTTAACCCTTGGTAGGTGCTTTACATCTTATTTGTTACAGGTTATGCATATATTAGTATAGATTATCATGGTTTGGTACCTGTGCCTTCTTTCCTTGCAGGGGGGAGGTAATTACCAAAGCTGGGTCAGAGGAATCTGTTGTATATGCTGACATAGGTGAGTTTCAGTGTTTTACATTTATATAAATTGTGAGCTGTATAGAGCCAATTGAGCATAATTCAAACATACTCTTCCTCTTCTGCTTGTAGACCTGCAGTATTTGGCTGATGTACGTCAGCAGATCCCAATCACTACACAGCGACGGAACGATCTATACAGTGTTAACAGTGTTCAGGAAGGCTGAACACTCGTACAGACGAAGCACTGCGGTGGACATTAAATCTTGATTCATGGCAGACTTAGTCAGCACTTGTCAGATGTTAGAGAGAAGCCTTCAACTGTGGAATGTGGGGAATCGCACAACAAAGATGTTTTAATAACTGTGATCAAGTGTCTTATAATTTGCACTCTTGCTGATGCTCTTACAATGAAAAATTATATTTGGAATAAATAAAAGAGGTCTTTCATTCCTTCTTTAACATCTTAATATAGTGGTTAAAACTTTGGACAGTTATTCCTGGACAGGTAAAGTGGTGCATTAGAAAAATATTAAGCATCATATTATTAAGATAAGTGATTTTCAAATCAAAATAATTGCTTTTTATATTGCCATTGTATTAAAGCCAAAAGAACTAATAAAATGTTATCTGGTGTTGGTCTGGTTAAAATGTTACTTCATATAAGTTGCATCTTGGAGTAAATCGAATTGTTACCAGGCTAATTTACTTTCTGTGCAATGTAAGATTATAGGTAACAGCATTGAATAATAAAATAAATAATTAAAAATATTGCTCCAGGATTGGAAAAGACAAACAATTCAGGAATTCCAGTACTTATATATATATATATATATATATAATCCATAAAAATTGGAACTTGGTGTCTAAAGAATGGAAGGTGAGTTTTTTTTGTTGTTGTTTAAATCACATCTCTGTGGTTTACTCACAAAGATGTGTTTTCAGTGGCCAGTTATGTGCAATGTTGTATGGGTTGGCATGGTAACTGCTCTCTTTTCATGCAGAGGTGAAGTTGACAAAAGCGGGGTCAGAAGAGGCTTTTGTATAATTGCTGACATAGGTGAGTTTGATAACTGTTGCATTTAGATAATTTAAAGTAAGGGCATTAGGTATTCACAAAAAGCTATTCAGTTCCCAATATGACACGCATAGCCATCTGTCTTGATTTAATGTTACATTCACTTACTGGACATACAAATGAACTACAGAAAATGGCAGAAGACAGCCATGTTCATGTAACCTCAAACAAGATAAACACAAAAACCGAACTGTAATATACATTCAGCATGATAAAATAGTTTAAAAAGCTAAAATGCCTAAAAATTACCTTCACTCATGTTCTGCCGGGGTAACTAAAAGTATTAATGTGGGTTACAACAGAGCAAAAACATTGATTTTTTTTTTTTTTTTTGGCTATCATATGTTTATTGAAGTGAAAGGAATATTACAAAGCATTTCAAAATCACAACATAAGGTTGCACTTTGTTACTACGTCTGTTATAAACGATTAATTTTATGTACAATACAGTCTCCCTTGGGCCTTCCATTTACACTGACTCTGATACAATAGTTAAAATATTACACAGTGATTAAAAGTACTTTTTATATATGAAATTGTCCTGCCACATTCAGTGCTGCTAAATATATTTGAATTTTCTTTAGTCACAACAGCACCCCTTAACAGATAACAGTGAGAATGACATGACAGTGGAACATATGACTAATGCTATAACTCATCTGCATTTCTGCTCAAGCCTGTCTAACCACTTCGGGAAAAACAGGTGGACTAAAAACTAATTTTGAGCTCTTTCCCATCAACATAGCATGTTAGATATTTGTCATGGTCTAAAAATGTAATGTTTCATCCAAATATCTTAAAATGCTGCAGCAAGAACGTATGTGTATCATGTCTTGATACTTAATAATCTGCATATTGAATACAGATCAATTCATATTCTTAGCTTGACAAGTTTGATTATATTGTACTCAGTTGCAGGTCTTTTGTTTAGCAGATAGTATGGGAAAAAAGAGGATATTCAATGAAAGAAAAGTATAAACCAATGTCCTTAAATGAAGTTTGTGCCCTCTCAAGCTGATTCATCCCGATTCAGATGATGAAATGAAACTGAATAATTTCCAGTCAATCATATTTCGAATAAGCATTACGGAAGTTAGTGGTATCAACCCACAATGCCTTTCCAAACCATGTTACACATCTGTCTCTGGAAGGGAAGCCCACTGCTCCAAATCGAACAGAATCATGTCAGTGCCCTCGCTAGATGAATCATCTGCAACACAAAGAAATGATCGTCATATAACAAATCCACATAGTCAGACCATCAAATAAAAAGGTCTTTGGTACCTCTACATCTGTGTCGCTTTCTTTTTCTATCTCGGTCCAGTTTCTTTTGAAAACGCAAAGATGCAGCCACCAGAAAGAATACAACCACACACAGAGCTGTGCTGAATGCCCACATGTGCTCTGACAGCCGCACCACCGATGAACTTGATCGAACACCAACTGACCACACACAAAACTCACATTTTCATATTTATTTTTAATCAGTGTATGGTTGTGTTTGCTGTACATCTCAAGTTCTGACTACCGTATTGTTCTCATTACAGGACGTTCACTTATTTTACATATTATCTGGTGTGTATGCAAAAAAGCCCACCACATTAACTGACATGTTACTTACAGCTCGTTGCTCTTAAAGTTTCGTTCAGCAGGTTGTTTTCTATGACACAGGTTACGGCAGTGTCGGCTGATATGTTGATGGATAGTACACTTGTGATGTTGTAAAGTTCAGACTGTGGTAGAGTATTTATATATGTTGTGACTAATGCTTCTGGAGGATGCTGTGTGTGGTTGACAAGCCAGTAGATGGATGGAGCAGGAAATCCTCCTCTAGAGTTGCAAAAAAATCTGGATTCGCCACCATCCACTCCATTCTCTCTCAATAAAGTAGGATGGCTGAAATGACCTGCAGATAAATAGGTTGAATGCTTGAAACCAAAATATGTATCAGAATAAAAAGTCAAAGTAGGCTAGCAATAGTTTGGTTGCATTAAATATTTTATCCTTACCTGCTACGGTGAGACAGACCGACAGTGAGACAGTGCAAAGAGAGCAGTTTTTTTCACCATGAATCTTAAGATGAAAACTGTAATTATGTGCATCTGATAAAGGTATATCATGTAACTCCTTGGAGAAATCTACAGTTTTTGGGGCTGAAGATGACACTGTAGTCCAGATACTGTGGGATACATTTTGATTGCCCACTTGTCCCTCTATCCAGACTGCAGTGTGTATTATTTCCATTCCTCTTCTCCATTCAGATGAAATGTGGAAGGAGGTCAAATTTTTCACCCCATTATAAACACAGGAAAGGAGGGTACGCTCCCCAATCACTCCCACTATGCATTCATCAGCTAGATAGTATAGATATGGGTAAAAATGTAATTCTTGAATCTAAAGGCAGATCTTGACAATTGAGCTGGAAGTAATTCAAACACACCTACAGGACTTACCTTGTACTGAGGCAACACTTGTGACGCTAAGCAGCAAAGCACCAAGCCAGGTCTCTGTCATCGCTTAAAGATAGTCATGTGATTTTTGTCAAAAGCCCACCTCAAGGAGACACGTACAGCGAACTGCTGTCAAACTGCTATAATACTGCCGTCACGTCAAGTTGTTGTTTCATACTTTTGGGCTGTGCCCAAAACCAGCATGACATGCCAAACTGCCTGCATAGACCTATCTAGTTTCCTTTGGCTATAGCACGAGGAATCAAATGAATGGAACTTCCTGGTGATTTTAGTGGAAATGAACTTGCCTTAAGCAAGCAAGCAAGTAAATAAATAAATAAATAAATTTTAAAGTTCAAATAATTTGTTAATTTCTTTTTCATATTACCTTGTATGCAGTTTCACAAAATTTTGTTTCATTTTCAACTTGATTTTCAAGATTCCACTTGTCTTGTTAGATAGATAGACTGACAGATAGATAGATAGATAGATAGATAGATAGTTTATCTTATCTAAAAAATAAACTTGGATTTTATGGTTGGAAAAGCACTCAGTGTACAGCTTGGTTGTGTGTTTGAGATGTAAATGTTGCATCATCAGATCACTATCATTACGCTGAACCCTAACACTGGTCACGTGACCCCGTACGCCCCTGCGTAATCGCCAATCCACTTCATGTCCTACACTACACATATAGTGATTGGCGTAGAAAGGTTTTGTTGCTATAGCCCTCCTTTTACTGTAAACCATTTACAGTAACTAAGAGAGAGCTGTTCACTCTTTTGCGATCTCAGGGACCCTGTATCTCATCGTCAGCCATATCCGGAGTGCGCATGGCTTCACACATGCAGAACGACAGCAGTTTTGCCGGCTTCCAGCCGCTCTTTAAATCGTTCGCCACAGATGCGATCCACGTTGGTTCAGAGCCGGAGCAGTGGAACTCCATGGCCGTAGTGCCTCCCATTTCATTGTCTACCACCTTTAAACAGCACGGTCCGGGAAAACACGCGGTAAGTTATAAGGGTTTGACACTGAGTATATATTAAATGCTGTTTCGTATTAGTCCGATATTTGATTATGTAGATTGTAATAATATTTACATGATTTAATTATTTATTTATTTATTTATTCATTATTATGTTGTTATGGACGTAATCCATGCGTGTACTGATCGAGTGACAATAGAGCACGCGAATGTTGTTGTGACTAGGGCGTTTTCCTAATGGGTTTGATGTGAAATGTACAATGGTAAGACGTTTAGTGTAAAATAGTTTATTTTTTTTAAATTATACATTTATTTATAAATATAAACTACCAAGGGTAACTACATGAATGACGTGCAGAATTAAATCTGTAAGGTGTCACAGTGACTAAGCACAAAGCTTCTCGTATCGTGCTGAAAAACCAGTCTAAACCGGCTTACTGGTTTTATATGTTTTTTAGGCTGGTTTGCTGACTGGTTTTAGTGGGGCTCGCCTTTACTTTGTTGGAAGATCCTAACCACACCAAGCCAGGCCTTTTTATGTTAACACTTGATGAATTAACGAAATTAACTTGACAACAACACTACAGCTTGCCTTGAGTTCATTATTATGATATATTTGCTCTGCTTAAAAAAAATTTAACTAGCAGGTTTAAGATGGTCTTAGCTGATTTAAACTGGTCTCCCAACACTAAACTCCTCTGGAATCAGCCAACAGATAATAATATATAGGATACCTTTTCTGAATGGTGGTTACAGATTACATCAGCAAAGATGCTGCAAGATGACTGAATATTTACTCAACCACATAAGTCATGAGAACAGCCAGGTGGTTAAATGCATGTGCTGGCTTGTGAGCTGTTCATAAAGGAGTTAAACCACAGTGTAACAGTGCCAACTGTACTTTTGACATCTGTAACTTTTCTATGAATTTACATTGTTTCTTTATTGCTCACTCAGATTTGACACTTTATTTGCACAATTCAAACAACTTGTGTATGCATAGTATTTTGAATTCAACACTTTATTTCTCTGTTTTATCTGCCAGGGTTTTGAGTACAGCAGGAGTGGAAATCCTACAAGAAACTGTCTTGAGAGAGCAGTTGCTGCTTTGGATGGTGCACAATACTGTGAGTGCATCACCAACACAAAACAATTTATATTATATGTACAAATGACTGCCATAAACCTAAAGCTCTGTCTGACTTTCCTAATAGGTCTCGCTCTTGCCTCTGGATTGGCTGCAACTCTGACCATTACACATCTTTTTAAGGCCGGAGATGGAATTTTGTGCATGAATGATGTTTATGGAGGTGAGTTACTGCTCCTAATAATAAATAATACAAATAAACCATTGCACTTGATATAAAAGAGAGTAAAAAGCTGAGAGAGATACTGAGTCTCTCATGTTTTCTCCACCAGGAACTAACCGATATTTCAGGAAAATAGCTGCAGAAGTTGGCCTTGATGTCTCTTTTGCTGACCTCACGAAGCTAGAGGAGCTAAAAGCAGCTCTAAAACCAAACACAAAGGTACACCTGGCAGAAAAAGCAGGTTTAAACAATGCAATCAGGTTTTGAATAATTCCTTTTGTTTTTTTTGGCTGAAAATAGCTCTGCAGTTGACAAATGAAAGTGGGTGGATGGGGAAATATTTGCTCACACAATGAAACCTGACAGCATATGTATTAATTAACTCTGGGAAGTACAACTCTAACTAAAATGGGGTAATAAATATTCCCGTTTCTACAGATGGTATGGATTGAAACGCCCACAAACCCTACTATGAAGGTCGTGGACATTCAGGGCTGTTCAGATATTGTCCATGAGCACAACAAGGACACAATTGTTGTTGTGGACAACACTTTCATGTCAGCCTACTTCCAGGTATACACATTTATTTTCTTAGCTGATGGTCTTTTAATGACTTGGAGTAGATAACTAAGGACATGAAAGACATGAGTTAACTATGTAAAAAAATTCATTTAATTAAGTTTTTCAGTGCAAGAGTAGAGTTTCTTTATGCAGAACTAGTTATTCATTGAAATGTTTCACAATTTTTCTCATCCCTGGCCCTCAACAGCGCCCTCTTGCACTTGGAGCAGACATCTGCATGTACTCTGCAACAAAATACATGAATGGTAAAAACAAATGAAAAATTAGATATAAACATTTTATATAATTGAAAACATGGTTGATCAAAGTTAAAATTATATGTATAATTCCAGGACACAGCGATGTTGTCATGGGGTTGATTTCTCTCAACCGTGAGGACCTCAATGAACGGCTGAAGTTTTTGCAAAATGGTAAGTCTTTACTTAATCTAAACTGAAACTTGATTTTGTGCATTGGGATCGTTGGATGGTTGTGGTTTGCTATGGCTGTGATCTCATGTTAGTGACAGGTTGTCCCTCTCTCACACCGAAAAACACGTCATCAGAAAAGAGCAGAAATGTCGCTGCAAGAGGGAGGGGAAGTCATTTTGATTAAAGATTATGATTGATTACGAGGACACATTAATAAAAAAAAATAATCATATGCACAAATAAATCATTTAAAATATATACTGCAATATCTCATTAAAAATAAGACTCGTCAATTTTGATTGTATGTAGATCTTATAACATCCTTATTTTCTGCAAGCAGCTCTTTATGGCATGACGTTGTGACTCAAGATCAAAAGGGCTGTAGTGTGTTAGTGTATGTTACAAGCAGTTTATAGCATGTTATTTAATAAGAGAAGTTTATTACCATTTGAAATAAAGTCAGATTATTGGACCGTACTAACACTAGAGAACAAACGGCTTGCAAATAAAATGTATAGGCCCAATGCACATTTTGCAATAGATGATTGGTGCATACTCATTTGGTACAATATTTTTTTTATTTGGATAGCTGCATCTTTGAAGCTTTGAAGAAAAATAACGATTTTATTGTTTTTAGATTTTAATGCTGATTTTAAATCAGTAATCTTAACAAACAAATGTGCATAAAAATGTGCTGTTTATGAAGTGCTTAACCCGACTGCTGTTGTACTATCACCTTTGAATTTTTTAATGAGGCAATCGCAAGGCCAAGGATTCATAGACCACTGAGCTTATCACCAAAGAGTGTTAAAGGTTCAGTTATAATGTAACATAAATATGCAGTATATGTTGTGTTTTAACATGCCAGAGAGGCACTGGGGGTAAACTTCAAATATAACCCTGCGACCAAGGAATTCTAGAAA
The DNA here is from genome assembly GCA_039654105.1 of Coreius guichenoti. Lineage (NCBI taxonomy): Eukaryota > Metazoa > Chordata > Actinopteri > Cypriniformes > Gobionidae > Coreius > Coreius guichenoti. The sequence goes on along the minus strand of CM077180.1, from coordinate 29,170,282 downwards.
GAATGAAGTTCTTTTATCAACCCTATTGGGGGTCTTTTGTAAGGGATAAGAAAAATGTTTTTCATTCACTTGAAAAGAAAGTTACTTTTCCTCAGGTGAAGATAATAACCTATTTTAATATCTGCTGGTGACATTTCCCTTTTGTTATTACTTGTAGTCTCATTGCTAAGCAGTTATGTAAAATGTAAATTTTATTGCTGTAACACTGAAAATGCGCTTGAGTCATTTGTATAGCAGAAGAAGGTTTATTTTCATCTTTCTTCCTCTATCTTTAATTCAGCACTTGGGGCTGTTCCCTCTCCATTTGACTGCTATATGTGCAACCGGGGTCTGAAGACACTGCACCTGAGAATGAAGCAGCACTTTAAGAACGCCCTGGCAGCGGCACAGTTTCTTGAGGCCGACCCAAGAGTGGACCGAGTCATCTTCCCAGGTGTCTATGATATTGTTGTTACATTTCATAGAAGTGTGTGTTGGGTGAATTTGACATATGTTGGTGATTAATCAAATAACCCATCTGAAAATAAGATTTCAAATGAATGCAATGGTAAATGTTTGGTTGAGTCAGTATTAATAATGCATGAGTGTGATATAGTGAATTTATATACACTACCCAAAAAGTTTAGGGTTGATGTTTTAATGTATTTGAAAGAAGTCTCTTATGATCAAAAATACTTTTAAATATTTTTTATTTAAAAAAAAAAAAAACCTAACACGCCCTAACCCTAACCCTACAAAAAAAACGTAAAAATAGTCAAATTAAACATTATTATGATTTAAAATATTTGTTTTCTATTTTAGTATATTTTAAAATGCAATTTATTTCTGTGATTTCAGCAGCCATTACTCTTGTGACAATCTTCAGTGTCACATGATAATTCAGAAGTCAATCGAATATGCTGATTTAGTGCTCAAGAAACATTTCCTATCATGGTTGAAAACTGTTTAATATTTTTGTAGAAACTGTGATGCTTTCTTTGATGAATAGAAAGTTTAAAAGAACAGCATTTATTTGAAATAAAACTTTTGTAACAATATAAAACTCTTTACTGTCACTTTTAGTCTGTTTAATGTATACTTGCTGAATAAAAGTATTTTATTATTATTATTATTATTATTATTTGTTTTACGGATCTCAAACTTTTGAGTAGTAGTGTAGGGACCTCCTTGAACTTTATTGTTTAAATTTAACTGATATTGAAAGATTCTACATGATTAACTCTCAATCATCTTTTTTTTTCTTTTACTTCAGGTCTTCCATCTCACCCTCAGCATGAGCTGACAAAGAGACAGTGTACAGGCTGTCCTGGGATGATCACTTTCTACATCAAAGGAAAACTGGAGCATGCCTCAACTTTCCTCCGCAATCTGAAGGTGCTTTGAAGCTTCTTATTGTTTGAAAATCTTTTCCATCCTACATTTTTAAAGAATCTATGTTGTGCTTTGGATTTCAGTTGTTTGCACTTGCTGAAAGTCTTGGTGGTTATGAGAGTCTAGCAGAGCACCCGTAAGTACTGAGCACATTACTATCCAAATCCACTGACTGTGAGGGATTTGATTTAAATCCAGAGCATATAAAAAAAAATTCATGAAGAATATTCACAATCTTTTGGTTTTTTGAAACAAATATGCCAAATATGCTTGGTATAATACGTGTGGATGTATGTGTGGGCTTTTTTTGGCCACAAGGGGGTGCAAGCACTTTAATGTTGTACTAAACCAGGGCTGTCCAATCCTGCTCCTGGAGGGCCACTGTCCTGCAGTGTTAGCTCCGACCTCAATTAAACACACCTGAAAGAGCTAATCAAGGGGTGCTTCTCAATATCCCTCCTCGTTTCCTCGCTCCTCCGTCCTCCATCCCATGACCCGCAAACGGATCGAGCTCAGCCATCTTGTAGGACATCTCCACTCTCTAATTGCACTGCGAGGATCGAGGAGTGAGGAGGCTTCCTGAGGAGTCATGAGCGAGGATACACAGGTGTATCCTTTGCGGAAGTGTTTTATCGACTAAACGCGAGGCACATATAAATTCTCATCCCCCTTCACATCTTGCCACAGTTTATTATTATTATTATAATTATCATTATTGTTTACATGTACAAGACACAAATGTATGTTATATTACAACAACTGTAGTAGGACAGTTGCAGAATTATATCAAAATGAAAGAAAATTAAACAAACTGTAATACTATACAACAAATAAAAAGCAGTTAATAACTGGGAATAATTCATTGTTAATAATAACTGGTAATATAAAAAAATATGGATAAATGTGGTATTTTGTGGAGGTTGAAACTATTACGATATAAATAATTATCTCTAATATTCAAGAATCCTGACGTGCAAGCTAAATCCAGCGGTGTAGAGTCATCATTAATTGACGACGCTTTGAAGTGACACTAAAGGGAGCGAGATATCATTTCACTTGATTCAATTCCTTCGTCCTTGCGTCTTTTCCTTGTGTCCTTCCCTCACATCCTGAAGCGAGGAAAGGAAACGAGGATGCACAAATAAGAATTGAGAAGCACCCCTGGTTATGTGATTTACCTGGGAAAGTTTACTCAGATTGACTAAATGTCTTTGTATAATTTTTATGATTTTTTTTATGATGAAAAAAATTCAATAACTTGACTATTATGAAACATATATTCAATAACTTCACTGTTATTGAATATATAACTTCACTGTTACCAGTACTGCTGTCCTGATAGTTATACTACAACACTTATTTTGGGAAAATGTCTTTTTGTATAATTTGTATTATTTTCTTTCTGAAAAATATTTAATAACTTGACAATTATGGAAAATATATTCAATAACTTCACTGTAATACATTGTATTGTCACCAAATTGTTCACACAAAAATGTGTGAACTGAATTTGGTGACAGTACAGTCTCTTACAGTGAAGTTATTCAATTTTTCATAATAAAAAATTATAAAAATTATGCAAAAACACATTTTCCCAAAGTAAGTGTTGCAGTATAACTATCAGGACAGCAGTGATGTGTGAACTGATTTTGGTGACACTACAGTGTATTACAGTGAAGTTATTTACTATATCTTTCATAATAGTGAAGTTATTGAATATTTTTCAGAATAAAAAAAATCATAACAATTATAGAAAAAGACATTTTCCCAAAATAAGTGTTGTAGTATAACCAGCAGGACAGCAGTGATGTGTGAACAGAATTTGGTGACACTACAGTGTATTACAGTCAAGTTATTGACTGTTTTTGTAGTAACGCTTTTCGGGTTTTGCACTTTGCAGACGGTCCCTTCAAATCTGTCTCTCAGCCGTGTGCTCATAGAGATCGGTGTATTTTGTCCACTGCAGAGGAAAGCTTGTTTTAAGGAAAATAAAGTTGTAGCTGCTTGTCTACGTTACTACGATTGAAAAGAGGTGTTATTTGTGTAGTAACAGCGTTTAGCTCACGAGTTATTGATCCAGGAAATACAAATCTTTGAATATGCAGCTTGTTACTGCTGAGTTTCATACTCCGGGTTGACTGAACTTACTCCAGACTGCGGTTTTGGAACCTTCATACCTCGAGTAAGCAAGTTTTGGCTTAATCAACCAAGAGTTTGGGGTATATGTACCTGTAAATTAGCCTTGCTTTCTGGAATACCCCCCTGAGCAGTTTGCATCATTGTAGAACATTATTCAGCAGGAACTAATGAAACATTTCTTTAGGCTATTGTAGTCAGCCTGCAATATAAAAACAAAGTTAATCACCAGATGGCTTTTGAAACATTGTTGTGTGATGGATTATTGATACTTAGGATTCACAAGGAATTCACCAGAATGCAAGTCATACTGTTAAATCTTTCTTGATATCGCACCTGCACCAATGTTACTGTGATTTGTTCTGGAAAAAAAGATTTGAATTAATCAAAAACATGTTTTGAGAGGACATTTCATCCAACTTCATTACCCATGGTGCACTTTTCTTTTCCAGCGCGATTATGACTCATGCTTCAGTGCCTGAGAATGAGAGGAAAGAGCTGGGAATCAGTGATACACTCATTCGTCTGTCGGTGGGCCTGGAGGATGAGGAAGATATTATTGCAGACCTAGACCAAGCCCTCGCTGCTGCAGTGAGTGTTTCACAACACATTTGTGCACATACACCAGTATATATTTTGTTATACTGGTTGAAACTCCAACTAACTGGGAAACATTTTTCAACTACTTAAACTGTTTGAAGCCATCAACATTTAGTGGAACAACATTGAGTCTTCTTCCTGGAAGTAGATGTCAGCAAGTTTAGCCACATGGCTTAAACATTTAAAGAAAACAAAGGGAAAGGCTATCCTGTACTAATTTACTTTAGCTAATTTCCCCCGAAAGGTGCTTTCATGTGTTTAATGGTGCATCCTCATGTAAATTGATTTTATTCTCTGAAATTTGCCATTTTTTTTAAGTGTTTGTCAACACCGAGATTATAATAAAATGATTTCTGAATGATTATGTGACACTGAAGACTGGTGTAATTTGCTGCTGAAAATTCAGCTTTGCCGTCACAGGAATAAATTACATTTAAAAATATACATTAAAATAAAAAAAAGTTATTTTAAATTATTAAATGCTTTTAATTGTAATATTTCTCAATATTATTGTTTTTGTGTAGACTTTTTTTTTATATTTATATATAAAAAACACATAGAAATGAATACAAATAAATCGTATTAAACCAAATGCTAATTTTAATTTCATGTTAAAACCAAGATATATTTCTGTTCAATATTTGATTAATCTAATGCCATGCAACCTGTTTCCTTTTTCTTCTAAAACAGCATCCAAAAAAGTAAGAGGCTGATCAAGATCAATCAGGAACAGCAGTGAAGCCACATGTGGACGAGACAAGGACACTTTTTTTGTGGCACATTTATAAATTACTTGGTATATAACTGAAAATGTAACTGTATTTGCCAGGGAACAAATAACCTCAAGAAACTCATCTTTTCATTCAAAGAACAGGAGATTTGCTGCTTTTGTATTTCTACTTTTTGTAATTATAGTTTGAGGTAGTGGGCTAAACACAACAGGCTCCACTATTAAAGTTTTAATACAGGAAAATGCCAGGACTGCAAGGGAAATCTGATATACGATGCAAATGAAGATTTGTATCTTTTTTTTTATATATAGACTGTTCAAATGAGTGATTCAAGTTAATCAAGACGTACAAAAAAGACACCCTCAGAGTTCAATCAGTCTTTATTTTCCGTATCAAAGATGCAAAGCCACCTCATGATGTTTCAAATCACTCTTCATAGATCAGTTTTGTATTTTAAATACTAGATATTGGTTAGATCCCTAAGCGTTTTCAGTCCTAAAGGGACCACATCTGATCATTGTCTGTGCTGCCAGACCCATTAAAAGCCATGTGTAGTCTCTTCCTCTCTGTTTTGTCTTGTTCCTGAATGTCTTTGATGGTTGTACACCATAAGCAATCACTTTGAAGTCATCAAGCACCACACATGTAATTGGAAGATAAATAGTAAAAGACATATCCAATGAGCCGATCTAACAACACCATCAATAATGCTACAAGGACAGCTTGAACTGAGAAGTAATTCTTTCTCTACAGTATTTATCAGGCTTAATGGATGTGATAATTACTTCACTAGTTCTGACAAGGCTAAATCACTCTCTTAATTTGAAGTGTAAGATTTTTTGGGGTATGCTGAAAGAAACTGAATAAATATATTATGTGAAAAATATTTAATCAGGATGACAAATAATTCTTGACAGTCAATTTTGCTTTTTATATGCACAGTTTTACTTATAAATGAGATTCAGTGGGAGTCAGTTAAGGCATAAAACTGTCAGAAAGCATATCAATGCCTTTTTATTTGTCACTGTATTTCAGTGCCTGTTTTCCACCATCTTGCCACAAGGCATATATTCTGTATCAAATGAAAAGCACCTCAATTATGTTATTTATTTATTTATTATTTATTTGAGGTAAAGGATGTGCATTTAGCAAAATGTACACACAGGAAGCACAACACCATTAACCTAGGTATTCTGTGACAAAGGTTGTGCTCTGAGCCATTAACTCTACATATTACTGTCCATATATCTCAAGTATAGGAACCACTGACATTTCCATTTAAGCTAGACATAGCCCATGCAAAATGTCATCCCTAATCTCATAAAGGGTCAGGGGTGTAAAGTTCATTCTATAATGTTTTTTTTTTATTATTAATAATTTAATGTTCATACAGTTTGGGAGCAGTATGTGTACGTGTTACAGGCTAGTAATAGAATGAATTACAAGAGCAAAGCTGAAGTTGCACCTCTTGTGTGACCTAAAGTTATTTTCCTTCATCAAGATTCATGTTTGATCTTGCCAGGCTCCTTTCATGCTCTGCTTTCCAATTTTCACATATCTAAAAGAAAAGATATTGATTGATTTGCGCAACCAACTTTTTGCAACTATTTTGCAACTACTTTGCCACATTTTCACAGTAAGGTTGGTGGCGGTATCAAATCCTCCTAATTTTTATTCTGACCTGCGATTATAAAAGTAGCCTACTTATTTCCAGCCCAGAGTGTCAGGAATATATGTAATTTCAGAACTATGACTAGTAAGTGAACTGTTTAAGTAAACAACATCGTATGTTAGTCTAAATGGACCAGACCAGTGTTAGCTGCCCGTTAGCCACTATAACAATCGGTTGTGGTCATAAGTTTATCATAAGGATCATAAAAAATACATTTTGTTTTTATCTAGTACTGTCCCAAACCGATGTTTACATATTGACCACAAGACAAAATAATAACTGCTTTTACACAAATGAACCAGTTCAAAAGTTTACATTCGATTTATTCTTAATGTGTTGCTAGATGGTCATCAACTGTTTTTGTAGTTGTTCTCCATTGTTTGTCCACACCCTGCATTTTTTTCTTTTTCACAGTATTGAAAATAAGAAAAGAGGTGTTGCTATTTCATTTGTCAGAACTATAGGTAGGCTACTACACATTATATGGTTTTCCTATAGCCTATGCTGTGTCATGCCACAGGCTGGTAAATTCAAATGCATTATATAAGCAATGTACCTGTATAAAAAGTGGAAACTGACATTTCAGTTTTAACCATCACATAGCCGAAAAACCATCTTAAAAGCTTACCTTTGAGCAATTTGATTAAATTAAGGCTTTAACTATGAGTCATGCTATTACAGGACAGACTAAATGTTGTGATAATGAATATTTTTTCATTTCATCCCCAGAGATTTATTTTGCTTTTATACTTTGATTTAAAGTTTCTTTCAATACTTTTTACTTAAATTGGCACTTAAATTTACTTAAAGACCCAATTGTTTCATTCGTATAGGCGCAGGTACAAAATAATGAAAAGTGACTTTGGTCAGTATTACACATTAATGTGCCAGTTCATATGCAGCTCTGGCCATGTAGGTTCATTCAGATCAAGTGAAAAAATACTGTTTAAGAAAGCAGTTTTTAGGGATTAGAAAATTTAAATGGTCAATGATTGTAATTATGGCTATGGACAAAAGGTATGATTTGTGAATGTTTGTTGTTGCTTATTTACACATATTGTATGAGTAATTTTTCTCTTTCCCCTTTTCTCATTACGCAGTGCAGCTTTGTTCATTCTAATCACCTCTTAAAGATGCTGTTTTTTTTATTTTGAACTTTGCCCAAAGCCATTGGTAACATAAAATAAATCATACACGAATCATGTGAGTGCTGTTTTTATCTTGTCAACATTAATGCTAATCTTTTCTACTTCTATTAACTTCTAGCACTCAAATCATAATAGTTTTCAAGAGCATGTCTGCCAAATCATTGGGCAAAGTACAAAGCACAGTGCAGGCCAGCTCAATTTGGAATGAACTTTGACCTCCATCTGGTGAGAGACGCCTCTCTTTGAAAGCCCTAATAGGATTATTATTCTCTCCTGCTGAGATGTAATTGCAAACCCACTCCACTCATTATCTTAACACCCAGTTATACGAGGATGTCTGTCACAAACTCGTGGTGTTTCATGAATAGGACAGTTCATTCATTGAATGACAATTCAAGCTCCAGTCTTCTTGAAATGCCAGGCCTTTGTACATATATTATTTATATTTTTAAATATAGGCTATACATTGGCGGTCAAAAGTTTGGAATAATTACGTTTTTGAAAGAAGTCTCAAAACAGATTTCTTTATGTACATAATTATGCAATAAATATAAAGCATAAATATACACTCACCTAAAGGATTATTAGGAACACCATACTAATACTGTGTTTGACCCCCTTTCGCCTTCAGAACTGCCTTAATTCTACGTGGCATTGATTCAACAAGAAATGTTGGCCCATATTGATAGGATAGCATCTTGCAGTTGATGGAGATTTGTGGGATGCACATCCAGGGCACGAAGCTCCAGTTCCACCACATCCCAAAGATGCTCTATTGGGTTGAGATCTGGTGACTGTGGGAGCCATTTTAGTACAGTGAACTCATTGTCATGTTCAAGAAACCAATTTGAAATGATTCGAGCTTTGTGACATGGTGCATGATCCTGCTGGAAGTAGCCATCAGAGGATGGGTACATGGTGGTCATAAAGGGATGGACATGGTCAGAAACAATGCTCAGGTAGGACGTGGCATTTAAACGATGCCCAATTGGCACTAAGGGGCCTAAAGTGTGCCAAGAAAACATCCCCCACACCATTACACCACCACCACCAGCCTGCACAGTGGTAACAAGGCATGATGGATCCATGTTCTCATTCTGTTTACGCTGACCATCATTCTGTTGACTCTACCATCTGAATGTCTCAACAGAAATCGAGACTCATCAGACCAGGCAATATTTTTCCAGTCTTCAACTTTCCAATTTTGGTGAGCTCGTGCAAATTGTAGCCTCTTTTTCCTATTTGTAGTGGAGATGAGTGGTACCCGGTGGGGTCTTCTGCTGTTGTAGCCCATCCGCCTCAAGGTTGTGCGTGTTGTGGCTTCACAAATGCTTTGCTGCATACCTCGGTTGTAACGAGTGGTTATTTCAGTCAAAGTTGCTCTTCTATCAGCTTGAATCAGTCGGCCCATTCTCCTCTGACCTCTAGCATCAACAAGGCATTTTCGCCCACAGGACTGCCGCATACTGGATGTTTTTCCCTTTTCACACCATTCTTTGTAAACTCTAGAAATGGTTGTGCGTGAAAATCCCAGTAACTGAGCAGATTGTGAAATACTCAGACCGGCCCGTCTGGCACCAACAACCATGCCACGCTCAAAATTGCTTAAATCACCTTTCTTTCCCATTCTGACATTCAGTTTGGAGTTCAGGAGATTGTCTTGACCAGGACCACACCCCTAAATGCATTGAAGCAACTGCCATGTGATTGGTTGATTAGATAATTGCATTAATGAGAAATTGAACAGGTGTTCCTAATAATCCTTTAGGTGAGTGTATACAGTATTAGCAGAAATTTATTTGAATATACAATAAATATTAATACATTCAAGCCCCTATTATTTCACTACATTGAATTAAAATCCAATGCATCATCTTGCTCGGAGTGACAGTATAAATGCGTGGAAATAAAGCTTCATGTCTTTTAATCCATACGCAGTCAGCTTTATTTGAATAAATTGTGGAGCGTGTAGGCTATATTATTTCCTGATGTCTTTTTGTTGACCAACATCCACTTCAGACTCTTGAGATCTTGCAAACCGTTAAAAAGCTATAGCATTTTATGTACATCTCGGAGACGTCTATTTGATGTGAGTGTTGACATCTGGAAGACGTATTTTTTCTGTCTTTTTGTTGACCAACATCCAGTTCAGACTCTTGGAGATCTTGTAAACCGTTAAAAAACTATAGCTTTTTATGTACATCTCGGAGATGTCTATTTGATGTGCATGTTGACATCTAGAAGACGTATTTTTTAGGACGTTTCCTGTTAGATGTCAAGTAGACATTTAGAAAATGTCTTTAAGTTGTTGATGATTTAGAATGTAAAACTAATATCTTAAAAAGGTATATCAGACGTTTGTAAACAGCAGATGCTTTCCAGATGAAGTGATCTTTAACAGACATCTTGCAGACGTACGTGTGCTATCTCACACAGCAGCTTAAATTTTATTTTACTAGCATGATAGTTTGCATATGAATTGTTATTTGTATAGCCTATATTGTTGAGCTAAATATTAATTTAACCCACGTTTAAGTCGCTATCTTTACTGCTTCGAAATACGTGCTATTAATAAAAACACTGTTGAATCAAAACAATATTATACTTATATAATATTGTTTTGATTCAACAGTGTTTTATTAATAGCAATAACACAACTAATTACATAACCACAGTGAATAACGTGACCCCGCACGCCCCTGCATGATCGCAAATCCACTCCCTCACACACGCGTATGGTTTTGTTGCTGAAATACTCTTGTTGTTTAAACTATTTGCACCAAGAGAGGGCTGTTCACTCTTCTGTGATCTCAGGAACCCTGTATCTCATCGTCAGCCATACCCGGAGTGTCCATGGCTTCACACATGCAGAACGACAGCAGTTTTGCAGGCTTCCAGCCGCTCTTTAAATCGTTCGCCACAAATGCGATCCACGTTGGTTCAGAGCCGGAGCAGTGGAACTCTATGGCCGTAGTGCCTCCCATTTCATTGTCTACCACCTTTAAACAGCACGGTCCGGGAAAACACGCGGTAAGTTGTATGGGGTTGACACTGAGAATATATTAGCCTAGTATTGTTTGGTATTAGTCCGATATTTGAGTTTATAGAGACTGTGATACACTGTGAACGCAGTCTGTTGGTGTACTGATCGACTGAGCGGTGCTGTTTACCGCTGTGATGTGAAATGAACAAGCTGTTTTAACTGAAAGCAACCTACTGACATATCTTAAAATATGTCAGTGCCATTGTTTTGTCTCAAGATGTACACCAGTAATGTTTTTTTTTTTTTTTTCCTAAAGTACGTTTATTGAACTAAGGCCTAGTCCTGGTTTAATCTAAGCCCTGTCTGTGAAACCAGGTTTTAGTGTGGAAAAAAATTACACTTGAACAATGAATTTATATATAAACATATGCTAATATACCAAGGTTAACTACATGAGTAACTCACAGGTTTTGATTTAAAGTTGTTAAATCTGTGTCTCATCTCATATCCTGCTGACAATCCAGTCTAAAATGGTTTTAGATGGTCTGGTTTGCTGGCTGGTTTAGAGGGGCTTTGGGCACTTTCAGCTTGCCTAGACAGGAAGACCAACAAACTTTAGGCTGGCTTAAAGGGATAGTTCACCCAAAAATGAAAATTCTGTTATCATTTAGTCACGTTCAATTTATTCCAAACCTGTATACATTTCTTTGTTCTGCTGAACACAATGGAACATATTTGGAAGAATGTTGGTCTCGGCAGCCATTGACAAGTTTTTTTCCCCCCTCCCCATTATGGTAGTCAATGGCTGCTGAAATTTTTTTTTTTCAGCAGGGTAAACTAAAGATATAGAACTTCTTGGCTTTACTTTGTTTGAAGATCATAACCACAAGCCAGACCTATTTGTGTAAAAATTGGTAATTAAATTAACTTGATATTAAACGACACAACAGGTTGAGGTCAAAAACTTCAATTGCTCCTCTGAAAACGTGTAACTAGCAGGTTTAAGATGGTCTTAGCTGATTTAAACTGGTCTCCCAGCACCAAACTCCTCTAGAACCAGTCAGCAGATAATATTTAGGATAAGTTTTCTGAATGGTGGTTACAGATTACATCAGCAAAGATGCTGCAAGTTGACTGAATATTTACTCAACCACATAAGTCATGAGAACAGCCAGGTGGTTGAAGTAAAAGCACGTTTGCTTGTGAACTGTCTCTCTTCATAAAGACACCACAAACTAACTGTACTGACTATACCTTTGACAGTTTTAACTTTGTTTACTATAAATTTACATCTTTTATTGCTCACTTACAGATTTGACACTTTATTTGCACAATTCAAATCACTTTTCTATGTGTAGTATTTTGAATTCAACACTTTTTTTGTTGTTTTATCTGCCAGGGTTTTGAGTACAGCAGGTGTAGTAATCCCACAAGAAACTGTCTTGAGAGAGCAGTTGCTGCTTTGGATGGTGCACAATACTGTGAGTGCATCACCAACGCAAAACAATTTATATTATATGTACAAATGACTGCCATAAACCTAAAGCTCTGTCTGACTTTCCTAATAGGTCTCGCTCTTGCCTCTGGATCTGCAGCGACTTCTGCCATTACACATCTTTTTAAGGCTGGAGATGGAATTTTGTGCATGAATGATGTTTATGGAGGTGAGTTACTGCTCCTAATAATAAATAATACAAATAAACTATTACACTTGATAGAAAAGAGAGTAAAAAGCTGAGAGAGATACTGAGTCTGTCATGTTTTCCCCCCAGGAACTAACCAATATTTCAGAAAAATTGCTTCGGAATATGGCCTTGATGTCTCTTTTGTTGACCTCACGAAGCTAGAGGAGCTAAAAGCAGCTCTAAAGCCAAACACAAAGGTACACCTGGCAGAGAAAGCAGTTTTGTTTTGTTTTTTAAATAATGCAATCGGGTTTTGAAATATTCCTTTTGTTTTAGTTTTTTTGCAATAAATGGCTCTACATTTGACATAATTACTGTGTGAAAGTGGGTGGATGGGGAAATATTTGCTCACACAATGAAACCTGACAGCATATGTATTAATTAGCTCTGGGAATTACTACTTGAACTAAAACTGGGTAGTAAATATCCCCATTTCTGCAGATGCTTTGGATTGAAACGCCCACAAACCCTACTATGAAGGTCGTGGACATTCAGGGCTGTTCAGATATTGTCCATGAGCACAACAAGGACACAACTGTTGTTGTGGACAACACTTTCATGTCAGCCTACTTCCAGGTATACACATTTATTTTGATGGTCTTTAAATGACTTTAGTAGATAAGTAAGGACATGAAAGACAATTTAAAATTGAGTTAACTATGTTAAAAGTACATTTTATTAAGCATAGCATACAATATTTGTTTAAAAAAAAAATCAGTGCAAGGATTTCCATTATATAGAAACTAGTCATTTATATATTTTACCATTTTTCTCATCACTGGAACAGCGCCCCCTTGCACTTGGAGCAGACATCTGCATGTACTCTGCAACAAAATACATGAATGGTAACAACAAATAGAAATTAGATAAACCTTTTATAAAAATTTGCTTGATCAAAGTTAAAGTTCTGTGTAATTCCAGGGCACACTGATGTTGTCATGGGGTTGATTTCTCTCAACCGTGAGGACCTCTATGAACGGCTCAAGTTTTTGCAGAGTGGTAAGGCTTTACTTAATCTAAACGAGAACCTTTAAAGTTTATGTGTGATAATCTGTCTGATGACATCCTTATTTTTCAGCTCTTCTTTTTATGGCATGACTTTGTGACTCAAGATCAAAAGGGCTGTAGTGTATTAGTGTATTTCACAAGCAGTTTATAGCATATTATTAATAAGAGAAGTTTATTACCATTTGAAATAACGCCAAATTATTGGGCAGTACTAACAATAGAGAACAAATGGCTTGCATTTTATATAGAAATAAAATGTATAGGCCCAATGCATATTTTGCAATAGATGATTGGTGCATACTCATTTGGTACAATATTTTTAATTTGGACAGATGCATCTTTGAAGCTTTGAAGAAAAATAACGATTTTATTGTCAGATTTTAATGTTATTTGAAATATAATCTTAAAAAACCATAGTGTGCACAATCAAGAATCTGTTTATGAAGTGCTAAACCTGATTGCTGATTACTATCAGCTTTAAATTTTATTTAATGAGGTAATTGCAAGGCCAAGGAATCATAGACCACTGAGCTTATCACCAAAGAGTGTTAAAGGTTCAGTTCAATGTTATAATGTACATAAATATGCAGAATATGTTTAACAACCCTATTGGGGGTCTTTTGTAAGGGATAAGAAAAATGTCTTTCATTCACTTGAAAAAAAAAAGCTACTTGTCTTCAGGTGAAGGTAATAACCTGTTTTAATATCTGGTGGCGATATTTCCCTTTTGTTATTACCTGTAGTCTCATTAGTTATGTAAAATGTAATTTATGCAAATGTCCTTGCACTCCCTTGATTTCGAAGTGCATAGCTCAGAGAAAGTGTCAGAAAAATTTTTTTGTTCATTGCATATTATTGCTACATCCTTCATTTTAATGTCATTTTAAAATCTGTGTCTTATCCCTGTATGTTTAATTTGAGCAAACTGTAATTTTATCAGCTTCATCACACACCTCCCAACTGTTACAGTCCTGATGTGATGATTAACCTTGTGCTTTCTGTTAGGTGCTTACAGTATAGCAATATATCACATTGCAGATTTGTCTGCAATGTGACTGTAACACTGAAAATGTGCCATTTGCATAGCAGAAGTAGAAGGTTTATTTTCATCTCTCTTCCTCTATATTCAATTCAGAGCTTGGGGCCGTTCCCTCTCCATTTGACTGCTATATGTGCAACCGGGGTCTGAAGACACTGCACCTGAGAATGAAGCAGCACTTTAAGAACGCACTGGCAGCAGCACAGTTTCTTGAGGCTGACCCAAGAGTGGAGAGAGTCAACTTCCCAGGTGTCTGTAATATTGTTGTCACATTACATAGAAGTGTATGTTGGGCAAATATGACATACACTATATTGCCAAATGTATTGGGACACCACTCCAAATCATTGAATTCAGGTGTTCCAATCACTTCCATGGCCACAGGTGTATCAAATCAAGCACCTAGGCATGTAGACTGCTTCTACAAATATTTGTGAAAGAATGGGTCGCTCTCAGGAGCTCAGTGAATTCAAGTGTGGTACTGTGATAGGTTGCCACCTGTGCAATAAGTCCATTCGTGAAATTTCCTCACTACTAAATATTCCAACTGTTAGTGGTATTATAACAAAGTGGAAGCAATTGGGAACAACAGCAACTCAGCCACAAGTGGTAGGCCATGTAAAATCACAGAGCGGGGTCAGCGCATGAATTACATTCGGTCCTACCTGCCTGTCAACGTATGTATTTTCATACCTCCGCAAACCCTGTTCACGCAGACATCACACATCTTTAGTGCATTTCATGCTATGCAGACTTAATCCCTATTCGGATGGGATTAGTTTTACAAGGGTAGATGGAGTAATGTAATTTTACCACAGGACGTCTGTAATATTAATGACCAATTCGCACGGGATAAGAAATCTCAGTAAAACTAGCAGAAGTGGGAGGGGTCGATTTACGCACCGCTGTCACCTCCCTGTCGTTGTGCGTATTAAGTTGCTTCCTGATATCATGTGAGCAAACACATATAATCTATATATAACCTATACATAACAGTTAGGTCTGGTCGAACAATTAAATTTTAATTAATTAAATTAATTAAATTCTGATTGGATTCTGTTGGTAATAGTCACTTACCTAAAGCTAAAAGAAGTTTCGTGCCTCTGACAAGTGCTTTCAACCTTTTTTTTTTATCTGAACGGTAAGCAGAAAACATTTGAGGTTTGCCTCCATACTTGAAAAACCGCTGAAAACTTCAAACAGGAAATGATGGAATATTTACGTACATATTTACAGCTGGTCTATTCGCATGGGATTAGCATTACCTGACGTAATTTTTCATGGCCTTTTTACAGAAGGTAAGAGTCGCCGTAATCTTTACTGACATTGTCCATAATGATTACTGAGATGGCACAATCGGACGGTACTAAAATCTCTGAGAAGCTCTGGTAATAATTACTTTACCCCACCTCTCCATGTTAGGCTAATCCCGTTTGAATAGGGCTTTAGACAGACGTCAGTCACCGAGCACCGCAACTGAAACAGCAACCACCTTTTTCAGTTCCTCCTGAACCAAAACAACAAGCTGCGTTCATGCCATAACTACAGTAATTTGGAAGCGATGAAAACCTGTGATGTTATACTCTGAGCGGTTCGTGACTCAAATTTATGCGTTTCAATGGCAACACTATCAACGAAATTAATCTGAAGCAGTCAGTTGGTACAGGTCTAAAGGCCTGTTCACACTGGGACGTTTAACGCCTCGTGACTAAACAAAGGGCGCCAATGTGAGTGTGCACACCGACGCGCAAAATGCCAGGCGTAAAAGTGTCATTTTAAAAAAATTGGTTAAATGGTTTATTTGGTTTGACGAGCCGCGTTAAAAACTGGCCGACCAATGAGATCGGCGCTTTTGTTCACGTGCCTGGAGTTGCTGAAGTTACAGTAAAACACTACTTGGTGGCGCTCAAGCACAAAACATTGCACAACGAAGAGGAAGTAAGTAGACAAAGAAGATGATGAGCTGCTGATGCTGCTTGCCAGTTAGCAAAAAGTGTGTGAATGGTTTTGGCAAGCAAGTAAATACTGTCTCTCATCTTCTGTGTGACAAGCGAGTGTCAGAAGCGTAAGTGGCGCAGCACCACCTTGTGTGCCAGGAGCGCCATCTGCTGAATTTGCACGTTCACTCGGTGCATCGCCAGTGCAAATCGCTTGGGTGTGAACACAAAGATGCGTCGAAAAACGCTGGCGATAAGCGTCCGCGATAATCGCCCCGGTGTGCACAGGCCTTAAAGCTGTCTCTTGTGACACTTTTGTTTGCTACCTGCTGTGTACGTTCATGTGTTTTGAAGAAGGCTTGGCTTTGGAGACACTCTGAAAGGAGGGTGGAATCTCATGCTTTCAAAGCTAGCTTGCTATTCCTAGCCTCTCTGAATTGCCTACCCTAGCTTTTAATGTATTTGAAAAAAAAGTCTCTTATGATCAAAAAGGCTGCATTTATTTACAAATAATATCATTTATAAATTTTTTTTTAAAATAGTAATATTATCATTTAGAAATTAATATATTTTAAAAAGTAATTTATTCCTGTGATGGCAGGGTTTTCAGCAGCCTTTTCTCCAGTCTTCAGTGTCACACGATCCTTCAGAAATCATTCTAATATGCTGATCTAGTGCTCAAGAAACATTTTTTTTTCTTCTTCTTCTTCTTCTTCTTCTTCTTCTTCTTCTTCATTATTATTATCACGGTTGAAAATGGTTTTACTACTTACTATTTTTGTGGAAACAAGATATACAGTGGTGGTCAGAATTATTGGCACCCCTGGTAAATATGATCAAATATGGCTGTAAAAAATAAATCTGCATTGTTTATCCTTTTGATCTTTTATTCAAAAAATTCACAAAAATCTAACCTTTCATTGAAGTAAAAGAATTGAAAGTGGGGGTAAATCACATTATGAAATAAATGCTTTTCTCCAAAACACGTTGGCCACAATTATTGGCACCCTTTTATTAAATACTTTTTGCAACCTCCTTTTGCCAAGATAACAGCTCTGAGTCTTCTCTTATAATGCATGATGAGTTTGGAGAACACCTGACAAGAGATCAGAGACCATTCCACCATACAGAATCTCTCCAGATCCTTCAGATTCCCAGATCAATGTTGGTGCTTCTTCTCTTCAGTTCACCCTACTCATTTTCTATAGGGTTCAGGTCAGGGGACTGGGATGGTCATGGCAGAAGCTTCATTTTGTGTTCAGTGACACATTTGTGTGTTGATTTTGATGTTTGTTTTGGATCGTTGTCCTGATGGAAGATCCAACCACGGCCAATTATAAGATTTCTAGCAGAGGCCGTCAGGTTTTGATTTTTTTTTTTTTTTTTTTTTTTTTTAAATCTGTTGGTATTTGCTAGAATCCATTATACCATGTATCTGAACAAGATGTCCAGGATCTCAACAATAAACTCCAGGCCCACAACATTAAAGATCCAGCAGTATTTTTAACCGTGGGCATGGGGTACTTTTATCCCTGTTTGCACCAAACCCATCTGGTGGATTTGCTGCCAAAAAGCTCTTTTTATAGTTTCATCTGATCATAGAACCAGGTCCCTTTTGAATTTCCAGTCGTGTCTGACAACTGAATATGCTGGAGTTTGTTTCCGGACGAGCAAGAAGGATTTTTCTTGAATCCCACCCAAACAACATGAGGTGATGTAGGTGTTGTTTGAATTTTTCGTAACATCTTTAGTTGATTGGAACTTCTTAATTATTGCCCTGATGGTGGAAATGGGAATTTTCAATGCTTTAGCTATTTTCTTACAGCCACTTTCTATTTTGTGAAGCTCAACAATTTTTTGCTGCACATCAGAACTATATTCTTTGGTTTTACTCATTGTGATGAATGATTAAGGGAATTTGGCCTTTGTGTTTCCTCATATTTATACTCCTGTAGAACAAGACATCATAGCTGGATAATTTCATGTTCCTAGTCACCCTGGTGTGCTAAAATTTAAATATTAATGGGAATATACTTCAGAGATATTTTACTCATAAAAAATTCTAGGGGTGCCAATAATTGTGGCCAATGTGTTTTGGAGAAAAGCATTTATTTCATAATGTGATTTACCCCCCACTTTCAATTCTTTTACTTCAATAAAAGGTTAGATTTTTTTTTTTTTTTTGAATAAAAGATCAAAAGGATAAACAATGCAGATTTATTTTTTACAGCCATATTTGATCATATTTACCAGGGGTACCAATAATTCTGACCACCACTGTATTTTTTTCAGGATTCTATGAATAGAAAGTTTTTGTATTTTTTGTTACAATGTAAAAGTCTTTACTATCACTTTTAATTAGTTTAATGTGTCCTTGCTGAATAAAAATATTTATTTAAAAAAAATCTTACTGATCTCAAACTTTTGAGTAGTAGTGTAGGGACCTCATTAGTATTATACTACCTGGGACAACCTTGAACTTTAAATGTTTCATGTAACTGATATCAAAAGATTCTAGTCAGACATGATTAACTCTCAATCATCTTTTTTTTTTTTTGTTACTTCAGGTCTTCCATCTCACCCTCAGCATGAGCTGACAAAGAGACAGTGTACAGGCTGTCCTGGGATGATCACTTTCTACATCAAAGGAAAACTGGAGCATGCCTCAACTTTCCTCTGCAATCTGAAGGTGCTTCGAAGCTTCTTATTGTTTGAAAATCTTTTCCATCCTACATTTTTAAAGAAACTATGTTGTATTTTGCATTGCAGTTGTTTGCGCTTGCTGAAAGTCTTGGTGGTTTTGAGAGTCTAGCAGAGCACCCGTAAGTACTGAGCACATTATTTTCCAAATCCACTGACTGTGAGGGATTTGATTTAAATCCAGACCATGTAGGAAAGAACGATTGAGTATATTCCTTTTTGTTTGTTTATGAAACAAGTATGCCAAGTATACCATTATTTTGGATGGCCACAAGGAGGCGCAAGCACTTTAATGTTGTACTAAAATGAAGTTGTAGAAACAACACTTTTGTTGTCCGAGCCGTTTGCGTCATTGTAGAACATTATTCAGCAAGAACTAATGGAACATTTCTTTAGGCTATTGTAGTCAGCCTGCAATATAAAAACAAAGTTAAGGTTAACCACCAGATGGCTTTTGAAACTTCATTGTGACGGATTAATGATACTTATGGTCCATATTCACAAGTAATTCACTAGAATGCAAGTGATAATGTCACTAAATTATCTCGTTACGTCTTTCTTGATATCGCACCTGCACCAATGTTAACATGATTTGTCCTGGAAAACTGATCGATCAAAAACTTTTATCAACCTCCATTTCCCATGGTGCACTTTTCTTTTCCAGAGCGATTATGACTCATGCTTCAGTGCCTGAGAAAGAGAGAAAGGAGCTGGGAATCAGTGATACACTCATTCGTCTGTCGGTGGGCCTGGAGGATGAGGAAGATATTATTGCAGACCTAGACCAAGCCCTCGCTGCTGCAGTGAGTGTTTCACAACACATTTGTGCACATACTTATATGAATGTGTATATAATTAATAATTTATTTAATATATTAATTAATAATAATTCAGAAAGGAAGCATTAATTTGATCAAAATAACAGTAAAGACATTTATAATGTTACAAAAGTTTTCTATTTTGAACTTATTAAAGAATTCTTAAACATATATCACAGTTTCTACAAAAATGTTAAGCATTAAAATGTTTTTAACATTGATAATATTAAGAAATGTTTCCTGAGCACCAAATCAGCATATTAGAATGATTACTGAAGGATCATGTGACATTTATATTAAATAGAAAAAAGTTATTTTAAATGGTAATATCTCTAAATATTACTGTATTATTTATCAAATAATTGCGGCCTTGGTGAGCATAGAAGACTTATTTCTAAAAATGTAAATGAAAAATGTATAACACAATTTTTTAAAAATATTACAGTGTAAACACAGGGCTCTATCATACACCCGGCGCAATGCGACACCAGGCGCGCTGCAAGTGTTTTTTGCTAGTTTCAACCCGACACAGTTATCATTTTCACCTCCAGGGCCACGTTGTTTAAATAGCAAATGCACTCACGCCCATCTGTTCGCCCATGGGCGTGCTGGTCTGAAAACGAGGTGTGTTCAGGCGCATCGTTGGCGCGTTGCTATTTTGAGGCAACTGACATAGACTGCACCATTGACCAACAAAAACCTGGTCTAAAGTCAATAGCGCAGTATTTTTTTGTGTTATTTAAAGGGTGCGTTAGTAATATGTGCCTATAGGCGGGTGCACAACGCGCGTACACTCTGCTTATTACACACAGGGGATTACAATGTAAAAGATTATTATTGTGTACATAAAAATAAAAATGCCTACATGTCGTAATGGATAGTCATTGCATGTATCAGAATTACCTATATGCAGTAATGACGAAAGAAATTGGCTACTTATTTAACCAATCATGGCAATACACACATATATTTAAACTGACTTGTTAGGTTGAGGGTGTCTATATTCTGCCATGTAAATAGCGAATCCGCCATGGTGCAAGTACAACTGACTTTTAAAGGGAATGAAAGGTGAGACTCTGATTGGTTTATTGCACGTTACGCCCAAAACACACCCATGACTCATTAAAAGACTAGGTACAACCCTTTTGGACCATGTGCCTGGCACGCTGTCTCACTGGTCCCAAATAGATCTACAGATGGCCGTTGCATTGTGTATATGATACTGATGTTATTATCTCCATACTAAAGGCATTATACGTAGGCCTAATCGTGTGCATTTTCTATTTGTAGAGCTTCATTTTCTGACCAAAGGTTCTTTTGTGTTTGATGGTGCATCCGCATGTAAATTGATTTTATTCCCTGAAATATGGCTTTTTTTTTTTTTTTTAAGCCTGTGTCAACACTGAGATCCTTTCAGCCCATAAAGTTCAGCGAGCCATCTCTGAGAGCACAGGCTATTTCCCCTCTCTCTAAAGTGCACAGAAAAATAAGTTTCCTGGAAATAAAGACAAATCAGCTCAGCTCAGGTCAGAGTCTGAGAATTATTTTTTATTTGTGAGGAGAAAGCTAGGAGTTTGTGGGCTGTGCGGTGGCTTTGCTCTGTGCAGTCTCTCGGGAAGCTTGTTTGCTCTGTTGGACGCCGTCTTTAAGCGTGATATCGCAGCATTGCAGAAGTGTGAGCAGGTGCTTATTAGAGAACAAACGTGCTGAAGTATAGGTTGATCTGGGGCCGTATTCACAAAACATCTTAAGGCTAAAAGTAACTTTAGGAGAAACTCTTAAAAATAATGGACATGTCAGTCCTAATTTTAGGACTCCTAATTTTTTGCTCTAAGAGTATTTCACAAAGCATTTTAGCACTAAATCCAGCTCCTATATCTGTGAAAAGTTAAGGGTAGTCAAGGGTAGTCAATCCGCCCAAAGACACTGTACACCATTGAGGCAATGGGTGATAGAACCTTGGCTGCGGAGCCTTCTCCCCTTATAAATGCAATAAATATTTTGATTAATAGATTTTAATCTGCGACGACATAATATAAAGGTTAATTTGTGTACAGGCAAAATGCATTGAATGATGGAGAATAAAACATTGCAGTCAAGTTGAAAATAATGTCCTATCGTCTGCGCTGATAGCCGTGGGCAGCTCACGTGACCCGAGTTCGAGTTCTGGCTCGTGGACCTTTCCCGATCCTGTCCCCCCCTCTCTCTCTTCCACTTCGATTCTGGGCCCGTATTCTTAAAGCTTCTAAGAATCCCCTCAGAAAGCTCCTAATTTATCTTTTAAAAACTTCTACGTAGGAGTCTTAGCTTAAGAGTGATTCAGGACCGATCTGAGAGCATCTCTGAGCGAGGAAATGCAAAAACGTTTATCTTAGTAAGGAGGCGGGGCTGACCCTGTTGCTACATATGACACAATCTTTTGAAGACTGTGATTGGTTGGTTGTCCAAGAAGGAAAAAAGAGTGCTTTTAAGTATAGAGCCTATATAAACCTTCACTTTGAAATTACAGGCGTCATTTTTCCTGTTCCTCTCTCTCTCTCTCTCTCTCTCTCTCTCTATCTATATATCTATATATCTATATATCTATATATATATATATATATATATATATATATATATATATATTAGGCATGTGACGGTATCAAATTTTAATGTTGCGATTAATTGCTGAAGCTTTTATCACGGTATACGGTATTTTCACGATATTGAAATAAGTTGCAAAAAAAAAGTGTTGTCATACTATAACAGGTTTAATAACTTTTTCTTATGACAAAAAGAACTAAACATTTAAATACAATAAAGCAATACACAATGTATAAAGTAAACAAATTCTTCAAACAGATTTGTTTCAAACAGATTAAAGTGCAAAAGAATTATAAAGAACAATAGGTAGGCTATCACTTTACAATAAGGCCTCACTAGTAGTTAATGTTAGTTAATGCATTAACTAACATTAACACAGAGCAAATAGCTACATTTGTTACAAAGTTATTATTCTTTGATAACATTAATTAAAAAATACAACTGTTAGCTCAGGTCCATTAAATAATAGTTACAACTTTTGATTTTAATGTGTTTTTAAATGTTGAAATTTACATTTAACTAAGATTAATAAATGCTTTAGAAGTATTTTTCATTGTCAGTTTGTTAACTAATGAATTAACTTATTAACTTGTTAAATTCTTATTGTAAAATGTGTGACTGAACAATAAAGAATCAGAACATATTCAAACAATATCTAGGGCATGTAGTCCAGATTAAAATATAAAATGTTTGTTTGAAAATAAATAGCCTTAAGTCTTTAAGTATTAAATATTTGGTGATGTGATGATCACCGTATCGAATACAGAAAACTGAATAGCTGTTTGAAACATGTAAATACTGTTTAGTAGCGTGAGTTTTCCTTGTTTACGAGGTTTTCGGTGAAACGGCTGCATTTCTGCTGTTCCATCAGCGCCATCTGCTGTCAGAGAGTGAATGTGCATTTTCATTCATCACGTCTCCTTCACTCGTTAAGCCATGCGCTGCTCATGCGCGTTGGGCTTGTTTACATCAGTGCGTGCCTCTTTGATGCAGCATACAACGGTGTTTTTCATTTTAAACGGTAGATGGGTAAAGTATTCTTAAAATGCATTCTAAAAATCATAATAACGCGTAATAAATAATTATTCACGGTATTTTGAAGTGACCACGATAACAATATCGTGCATGTTTATTATCGTGATAGGCTATATCGTATTACCGTATAGGGGCACATGTCTTTTTTATATATTTATTTATATATATATATATATATATATATATATATATATATATATATATATATATATATGTGTGTGTGTGTGTGTATACATGTGTGTATACATGTATGCATATTTTTTATTTACCATGCTGTTAATGTTGTACATAATGTATTTGATAGGAAATGAACAGCGACACAATAAGGTACTGAAATTGCTGTAACTGTGTGATCACTTTGCTTATAGAAGGTTGTGAAAGACCCAAATCATCACTGCTGCATAGTTGCATTTTTCCAGTTGCCAAATGTGTTAATGTAGTGATTACTTCCATTTCTGGCACTATGGCATTTCTGCTCTGTGTCGGAGATGTTAGCGTGTCTCTAATAAGATCGGTCACAAACATGATCACTGCACGATCTAATGTGTAGTGTCTTATTAACTCATGCATTTTGTGCAAACACATTTCTTCTCCCTCTTCGAGTTTCGTCCATTTTCTCCACTGCTGAAGAAACTCTTAAGCCTCTTAAAAGTCTTTGTCTGTACTCCTAACACTTCTGGACCTTAAGACCTCTTTTAAGGGTTAAGATGCTTTCTGAATTACTTTTTTCTTTCCTAGGATTTTTTTCTTTAATTTTAAGAGGAAATTCCTTTTAAGAGGAATTTTCTTAGAATTTTGTCACTAGGAGATACTCTTTGCATTAAGATTTTTCATGAATACGGGCCCTGGTTTACTCACTGTCCTATCATAATTAAAAGGTAAAAACGTCAAAAATAAATCTTTGAAAATAAATAAACAAAATAAAAAAATTACCTGTGGCAGTTGTTTCACGAGTTCACACTTACAAATGATCGAATAGAGTAAATGAGTAAAACAAGGCTATTTGGTGTGCTGTCCGAGGGGAGGCACTGAGCTCAGAATTTAGCCCAAACCCAGAGTACTCCCCCGTATCCCCGGCTGGGAATAGGAACCAGCCGAGAGTTAGGAGTCGGGGTGGCGGAGGGATGCAGAAAAACTGTCTATGTAACTAGGTGAGTCGGCTGTGTATACAAACCCGATTCCAAAAAAGTTGGGACACTGTACAAATTGTGAATAAAAACAGAATGCAATGATGTGGAAGTTTCAAATTTCAATATTTTATTCAGAATACAACATAGATGACAAATGTTTAAACTGAGAAAATGTGGCATTTTAAGGGAAAAATAACTTGATTTTTAAAATTTCATGGCATCAACACATCTCAAAAAAGTTGGGACAAGGCCATGTTTACCACTGTGTGGCATCCCCTCTTCTTTTTATAACAGTCTGCAAACGTCTGGGGACTGAGGAGACAAGTTGCTCAAGTTTAGGAATAGGAATGTTGTCCCATTCTTGTCTAGTACAGGCTTCTAGTTGCTCAACTGTCTTAGGTCTTCTTTGTCGCTCTTTATGATGCCCCAAATGTTTTCTATGGGTGAAAGATCTGGACTGCAGGCTGGCCATTTCAGTACCCGGATCCTTCTTCTACGCAGCCATGATGTTGTAATTGATGCAGTATGTGGTCTGGCATTGTCATGTTGGAAAATGCAAGGTCTTCCCTGAAAGAGACGACGTCTGGATGGGAGCATATGTTGTTCTAGAACTTGGATATACCTTTCAGCATTGATGGTGCCTTTCCAGATGTGTAAGCTGCCCATGCCACACGCACTCATGCAACCCCATACCATCAGAGATGCAGGCTTCTGAACTGAGCGCTGATAACAACTTGGGTTGTCCTTGTCCTCTTTAGTCCGGATGACATGGCATCCCAGTTTTCCAAAAAGAACTTCAAATTTTGATTCGTCTGACCACAGAACAGTTTTCCACTTTGCCACAGTTCATTTTAAATGAGCCTTGGCCCAGAGAAAACGCCTGCGCTTCTGGATCATGTTTAGATATGGCTTCTTTTTTGACCTATAGAGTTTTATCCGGCAACGGCGAATGGCACGGTGTATTGTGTTCACCGACAATGTTTTCTGGAAGTATTCCTGAGCCCATGTTGTGATTTCCATTACAGTAGCATTCCTGTATGTGATGCAGTGCCGTCTAAGGGCCCGAAGATCACGGGCATCCAGTATGGTTTTCCGGCCTTGACCCTTACGCACAGAGATTGTTCCAGATTCTCTGAATCTTTGGATGATATTATGCACTGTAGATGATGATAACTTCAAACTCTTTGCAATTTTTCTCTGAGAAACTCCTTTCTGATATTGCTCCACTATTTTTTGCCGTAGCATTGGGGGAATTGGTGATCTTCTGCCCATCTTGACTTCTGAGAGACACTGCCACTCTGAGAGGCTCTTTTTATACCCAATCATGTTGCCAATTGACCTAATAAGTTGCAAATTGGTCCTCCAGCTGTTCCTTATATGTACATTTAACTTTTCCGGCCTCTTATTGCTACCTGTCCCAACTTTTTTGGAATGTGTAGCTCTCATGAAATCCAAAATGAGCCAATATTTGGCATGACATTTCAAAATGTCTCACTTTCAACATTTGATATGTTATCTATATTCTATTGTGAATAAAATATAAGTTTATGAGATTTGTAAATTATTGCATTCTTTTTTATTCACAATTTGTACAGTGTCCCAACTTTTTTGGAATCGGTTTGTATATGCCTCCTCTCGAGCTGATTATATAGACCATCTGAACATGCTCCTCAAGAACTTTGTTTATAAAACATAATTTGTCGCTTTAATTCTGCAGTCTCTAGAGATGCAGAAATAATAGGCTGGCAATTAGCTGAACATTATTTGACATTTATTTGAATATGGCAACATTTTTATTTTAAAATCTTATTTGAGTATGGAAACATGATACCTTGTTTTACAATATTTCTATGATTAAATCACTGACAGAGACCCCTCCCCTATCAGCCAATCACTGTGTGCATAGTTAGTAAGCGTGTTGACATCATCCATAGCAACGAAGTCAGCCATGCCCTTTCTCTTAGCTTAAGACTTCTCTCTATTCCTTAGTAAAACCAGAATAGGTTTAAAGAGGAACCTCTTACTTAAGAACTTTTACTGCTATTTAGGAGAACTCTTAGTGGTAAGATAAAATGTTTTGTGAATACGTCCCCTGATTTGTACACCATGCACCCCATTATTATGAAAGTCTAGTGGTCGTGTCTCGGAGGCCCTTTTCTTCTGTCAGAAATTCAATACCAGCACTACAATTCCATATCTGATCCCTTTAGATGTGCTTTGCTGCTCATCTGAAGAGAATAGAAATGAAATCATGACTTGTATCCAATTGATATCCAAAAACCCTCTGAGATCATTACAATAGGAGCTTTTGTGATTTGCGGTGTGTTTTAATTTGATGACATGTTCTGAGGGGGTGAATTCCATTAGGTCCTGGCACACAGTTTTCCTCTGAGAGTTATAGATCTTCAGTCTCCTCCATTCTTTCTGAAAACTGTAGGTTAATTATCTGCCATTTTGTGAGGTTAAGAGCTGTCTTTTTTTTGTTGTTGAAAAAAATTACTAAATATGCTAATGTTCACTGCATTTATTGAACCAATCACTGCGATGAGCCTCAAATTGCTGCCTATTTGGCCGGGTGCTGTTTCAACCAGTTGGCAGAGACTGTGGGGCTCTCCTTATCAGCTAGATAGTGAACTGAGGACAAACCTTAACCTTCAGATATGTACAGTCAAACCAAAATCTATTCAGACACCTTCAACATTTTCTCACATTATCAGTTTATTCGCTATAGTTTAGAAAATGGTAATAACATATGACAAGAACTCAGTTATACTGTGTCAGAACAAATTCATCTTGATAATGTCAGATAACTTTGATAGAAAGGTATGTAATGGATTACAATCAACCAATCAGCTATCAGCTGTTGAATTTAAGTACACAATTAATACCAATTTAGGTCAACCAGTTACCAAGAAATGCTTAATTTTGTTCAGTCTGTGGTGTAAAAAGTGTTTTTTCTTTAATTGCTAGTGCAACCTAAGCAAAACACCGTCAGGTCAAAGTGTCTGAATAATTTTGGTCCCAAATTTTACTGGTAGTCCACTTTTTGAAGAATTTTTGGGTATAATATGTCACAGTTTACTTTATTTTGCTATCCTCACATAAATGAACTATAGTGTCTTGCACCCACTAGTAAAAAATTATATCTGGTGTCTGAATAATTTTTGGTTTGACTGTATATACACTGATCAGTCACAACATTAAACCCACTGACAGGTGAAGTGAATAATATTGATTATATCAGGGGTGCCCAATCCTGTTCCTGGAAATCTACCTTCATGAAAAAGTTCAGCCTCAGCCCTGATCAAACACAACTGAACCAGCTAATTAAGATCTTCAGGAGAACTTGATTAGACAGGTGTGTTGGACCAGGGTTGAATCTGAACTCTGCAAGTAGGTAGATCTCCAGGAACAGGATTGGGCAGCCCTAGATTATATCATTACAGTGGCACCTGTCAAGAGGTGGGTTATATTAGTCAGAAAGTGAACAGTCAATTCTTGAATTTCATGTGTTGGAGGCAGGAAAAGTGGGTAAGTGACTTTGACAAGGGCCAAATAGTGATGGCTAGACGACTGGGTCAGAGCATTTCCAAAACAGCAAGTCTTCTGGAGTGCTCTTTGTATGCAGTTATTAGTACCTACCTAAAGTGGTCCAAGGAAGCACAACCGGTGACCCGGCATTAGGGTCATGGCTGCCCAAGGCTCATTGATGCATGTGGGGAGTGATGGTTAGCCCATATGGTCCGATCGCACAGAAGAGCTACTGTTGCTCAAATTAATGCTGCCCATGATATGAAGATATCAGAAAACACAGTGCATCACAGTTTGCTGCATGGGGATGTGTAGCCGCAGGCCAGTCAGAGTGCCCATGATGACCCCTGTCCACCACCAAAAGTGCCTACAATTGGGACTTGAGCGTCAGATCTTGACCATGGAGCAATGAAAGAAGGTTGCAATGGAAGGTTGCCTCTGATGAATCACGTTTTCTTTTAGATCAGGTGGATGGCTGGGTGCTTATGTGTCAATTTCCTTTGAAAGAGATGACCGCAGGATGCACTATGAGAAGGCAGGCTGCCAGAGGTAGTGTTATGCACTGGGAATTCATGTGGATTTTATATTAACATGCACCACCTACCTAAAGATTGTGGCAGACCACGTACACCGCTTCATGGCAATAGTGTTCCCTGATAGAAGTGGTCTCTTGCCACACTGCAAAAATTCAGGAATGGTTTGAGGAACATGACAAAGATTTTAAAGTGTTATGCTGGACCAACAAATCCGATCCATGGAGGCCCCTCCTTGCAGGACTTAAAGGATCCACTGCTAATGTCTTGGTGCCACAAGACGTGTTCAGAGGTCTTGTTGAGTCTATGCCTCGACGCATTAGAGCTGCATGAGGGGACCTACAAGATATTAAGCAGGGGGTTTTAATGTTGTGGCTGATCAGTGAATATACACTCACCTAAAGGATTATTAGGAACACCTGTTCAATTTCTCATTAATGCAATTATCTAATCAACCAATCACATGGCAGTTGCTTCAATGCATTTAGGGGTGTGGTCCTGGTCAAGACAATCTCCTGAACTCCAAACTGAATGTCAGAATGGGAAAGAAAGGTGATTTAAGCAATTTTGAGCGTGGCATGGTTGTTGGTGCCAGACGGGCCGATCTGAGTATTTCACAATCTGCTCAGTTACTGGGATTTTCACGCACAACCATTTCTAGAGTTTACAAAGAATGGTGTGAAAAGGGAAAAACATCCAGTATGCGGCAGTCCTGTGGGCGAAAATGCCTTGTTGATGCTAGAGGTCAGAGGAGAATGGGCCGACTGATTCAAGCTGATAGAAGAGCAACTTTGACTGAAATAACCACTCGTTACAACCGAGGTATGCAGCAAAGCATTTGTGAAGCCACAACACGCACAACCTTGAGGCGGATGGGCTACAACAGCAGAAGACCCCACCGGGTACCACTCATCTCCACTACAAATAGGAAAAAGAGGCTACAATTTGCACGAGTTCACCAAAATTGGACAGTTGAAGACTGGAAAAATGTTGCCTGGTCTGATGAGTCTCGATTTCTGTTGAGACATTCAGATGGTAGAGTCAGAATTTGGCGTAAACAGAATGAGAACATGGATCCATCATGCCTTGTTACCACTGTGCAGGCTGGTGGTGGTGGTGTAATGGTGTGGGGGATGTTTTCTTGGCACACTTTAGGCCCCTTAGTGCCAAATGGGCATCGTTTAAATGCCACGGCCTACCAGAGCATTGTTTCTGACCATGTCCATCCCTTTATGACCACCATGTACCCATCCTCTGATGGCTACTTCCAGCAGGATAATGCACCATGTCACAAAGCTCGAATCATTTCAAATTGGTTTCTTGAACATGACAATGAGTTCACTGTACTAAAATGGCCCCCACAGTCATCAGATCTCAACCCAATAGAGCATCTTTGGGATGTGGTGGAACGGGAGCTTCGTGCCCTGGATGTGCATCCCACAAATCTCCATCAACTGCAAGATGCTATCCTATCAATATGGGCCAACATTTCTAAAGAATGCTTTCAGCACCTTGTTGAATCAATGCCACGTAGAATTAAGGCAGTTCTGAAGGCGAAAGGGGGTCAAAAGTGTTAGTATGGTGTTCCTAATAATCCTTTAGGTGAGTGTATGTACTGTATATGAGCCAAAACATAGGTGAAGCGAATATCGTTGATCATCTCCTAACAAGGCCTGATGTTGAGGTCTTGGTAGATTAGATGGTAAGAAAACCATCAGTTCTCGCAATCGTGAATGTGTTGGATGCAGGAGAAATGGGCCGGAATAAATATCTGTGACTTTGACCAGGGCCAAATTGTTGTGGCAAGGCGACTGGGTCAGAGTATCTCTGAAATAGTGTTGGGTGCCCAATAGACACTCAAGCGTTGGAACTGGACCTTGGAGCAGGTCCGATGAGTCCCGTTTTATTTTACATCACATAGACGGCCAAGTACGTGTGCGCCATTTAACTGGGGAAGTGAGGGAGTGTGATCCTTAGATCTCAATCCAATTGAGCATTTGTGGGATGCGCTGGACCAACAACAGGGATCCCACTCATCCTGGAAAACCTTGAAAACCTGGAAAATTGATGAAAAATTTTCCAGTCCTGGAAAACGCATGGAAAATTTGAGAAAATGTAAAATGTCCTGGAAAATCTTGTTGTTGTCCTGGAAATAATTTAAAAAAAAAAAAGTTTCTCGCAATTTACTTTTTTTTTTTTTTTTTTTTTTTTCACGCAATTGCGAGTTTGTTTCGCAATTCTGACTTCTTTTCTCAGAATTGTGAGATATAAACTCACAATTGCAAGTTATAAAGTCCAATTCTGAGGAATAAAGACTGACTTTTTTTCAGAATTGCGAGTTTATATCTCACAATTCTGACTTTATAACTCGCAATTGCGAGTTTATATCACAATTATGCAAACTCGCAATTGCGAGAAAAAGTCAGAATAGCGAGATAAAACGTTGCAATTACCTTTTTCTTTTCTTTTTATTCTGTGGCAGAAATAAGCTTCCGTAGTCATAATGTATGACTAGAGCTCATATTAAAAACTGTTTTCATAGTTGAGTCATGGTATAATAAACTGTATGCCTTTTGAAGACATAGAGAGTAATATTTGGCATGATCTTTGTCTTTTATTCCCGTCATAGTAAAATTGAAAATGTCCTGGAAAATGATCGCTGAAAAAGAGTGGGAACACTGAACAAGTTCGATCCATGGCAGCTCCACCTCGCAAATTACAGGACTTTAAGGATCTGCTGCTAATGTTTTGGTGCCAGATACCACATGACATCTTCAGGGGTCTTGTAGAGTTCATGCCTCGGTGGGTCAGCGCTGTCTTGTAGTGATGGGTCGATCATGAACGATTTGTTCATTTTGAACGAATCTTTAATATGACTCAGGAACAACGAGTTGTCTCAGAGTTATTCGTTCATTTTATGTTGACCGTGCATGCGCAACATCCTATAGGTTCTGTACAGGAAACAGAAATGATTTGTTCACATCTCGAGTCTTCTGGTTTGAGTTGTTCGTTCATTCCGTGACAGCCACATAGACTATAAGGCTATGCAGTCTATGCTTTGAGAGTCTATTCATTGAAAGTCTTTGGGATGTGCTGGAGTAGACTGTACAGAGTGCTTGACTCTTGCATTGTCAATACAAGATCTTGACCAAAAATTGATGGACCTTTTGATGGCTTCCAATAATCAGTTGTCTTTTTAAATCCAAACAGCGACTTTTTTTTTTTTGGCCGGGCATTGTATATGTATGTATATCTATTAGGGCTGTCGATTTAACGTGTTAATTAGATTAATTAGCTACGGTTAAAAAAATGGGGCTCCTCAGTGGGTAGCACGGTTCGAGCCCCGGCTGAGCCAGGAGTCCTTTCTGTGTGGAGTTTGCATGGTCTCCCTGTGTCAGCGTGGGTTTCCTCCGGGTGCTCCGGTTTCCCCCACAGTCCAAAGACATGCAGGTTAGGTGGATTGGATATGCCAAATTGTAGGATTGTGTGTGAGTGTGAATGTGTTAAAAATGTAAAAGCAATTAAAATTAACGCATTTAACGCACTTGCCCCGCCCCAGACCTACTTAATCAATCAACTGTATGAAATGTAAGATGACCTAAGAATATGATGCAGGGCAGCAACTCACTGTGTGATGAAGCCTATAGAATGCAGTTAGAATGTTCCTAAAATTCAAGATATGGGGCAAAACTGCCCATTTTAGTCTCAGGGCGTTTTTACACTGGGCACGTTTGTGGTGGTCCGCGTCAGAGCGCGATTGTTCCCGCCGGTGCTATATGCGAATACACTTGCAGGCTCCCTCTCGCTCGTATCCAAGGTAAATCATCAACACTATCATCCCTTACATGTGTTTAACGGAATGAAATACATCGGCATCTGATAAAACTCTTGCGCACCCGAGTCCGTGTTGCTTTCACATTCACGTGAATCGCGACACAGTTTTTGCGCAACCGAACTCAGACCACCTCCTTCAGGCAGTCTTGAATTCGGTACCCCTGAGCTCAGCTCACCCGGGTCCGCATGACAGCTTTCACATTACCAATATTTTTGAATGTGAACTGTGCCCCGTTTCGAACTAAACTGCCAGTGTATGAACGCCCTCACATTTACATCATGATACAGTATGCAATATCACACGAGTAACAAGTGCAATATCACACAAGTTGTTTTTCTGTACAGAATAGCACGAGATGAGTGCAAATGCGATACTGATCTCATACAACAGTTTAATAAAACAAGTTAATATTGTGTTGTTTTAGACACAATATTGTCTGTTTTGCCAACGAAAATATAAGCCGAACTGTTCGTCTCTGACTCCAAGCAAAACACGGTGGCGTTTCATTTCTGAATCCGAGTTTTGAACGAATCGGGTGAACCAATGATTCAATGGACCATAAAGAGAACCATTTACAATTACCATTTTCATAAAGAGAACCATTTACTTCACTCATGAATGAATCAACCGTTTGAACGAATTGAGTGAATCAGTGACTCAATGACTCAATTAGACATTTACCGCCACCTACTGGCAGTTTTAGTTTCTTATTTAGAGTATAATTTCATTAAAAATAATTTCATATTTCCATATTAATAAAAACAAACATTAAAGGTATAGTTCACCCAAAAATATTTCTTTCTGAAGCTACTTTTTGTAATGTCTATTTGATTTTTTAAAAAAAAAAAATTTATACAATAATGACTTTAAATTATCTTTTGGGAGTAATTTTTTCTTAGCCAAATTTGATGTGCGATTAATTTGCGATTTATTAGATTAATTAATCGCCACATTGTGTAATTAATTAGATTTAAAAAATGTAATCGCTTGACAGCCCTAATATCTATACACAGTATCTATATAATCTATGTATACGCATGCACACACTAATAATTTTATTCGGCAGTGATTTATTAAATTGATGAAAAGTTACCGTTAGATTGTTACAAAAGATTTCTATTTCAAATAAATTCTGTTCTTTTGAACTTTCTATTCATCAAAGAATAATGATACTAATAATAGAAATGTTTTTCCTGAGCACCAAACCAGCATATTAGAATGACATTGGAAGGATTGTGTGACACTGAAGACTGTATAATATTTTAGCTTTGCTATCACATGAATAAATTACATTTTAAAATATTAAAATAGAGAAGTTTTTAAATGGTACATTTTTTTTTTTTTTTTTTTCAATTGTAATATTTCACAACATTAGCCTGTTTTTTTACTGTACTTTTGGTCAAGTAAATGCAGCGTTGCTGATCACAAGAAACTTCTTAGAAACACCTTACCAACCCCAAACTTTTAAATAGTAGTAGTAGTGTGGATAGTTTTTTTTTTTTTCATATTTATATTTTATACATATATTATAAACCCTATTAAACCAAACACTAATTTGACTGCCATGTTAAAAACCAAGATATGTTTCTGTTCAATATTTGATTAATCTAATGTCATGCAATGTTTCTTTCTTAAAACAGCATCCAAAAAATTAAGAGGCTGATCAAGATCAATCAGGAACAGCAGTGAAGCCACATGTGGACGAGACAAGGACACTTTTTTGTGGCACATTTATAAATTACTTCCTATATAACAGTTATGCTTGAAAAACATTAATTGCTATCTTTTCATTCAAAGTACAGGAAATTAGCTGCTTTTGTCTTTCTACGTTTTGTAATTATAGTTTTATGAGGTAGTGGGGCTAAATAAAACAGAAACACTCTCAAAAGAGTTCTCAAGTAATGCACTAGCACACAGTCAGTCTTTATTTTCCGTATCAAAGATGCAAAGCCACCTCATGATGTTTCAAATCACTCTTCATAGATCAGTTTTGTATTTTAAATACTAGATATTGGTTAGATCCCTAAGCGTTTTCAGTCCTAAAGGGACCACATCTGATCATTGTCTGTGCTGCCAGACCCATTAAAAGCCATTTGTAGTCTCTTCCTCTCTGTTTTGTCTTGTTCCTGAACGTCTTTGATGGTTGTACACCATAAGCAATCACTTTGAAGTCATCAAGGACCACACATGTAATTGGAAGATAAATAGTAAAAGACATATCCAATGAGCCGATCTAACAACACCATCAATAATGCTACAAGGACAGCTTGAACTGAGAAGAAATTCTTTCTCTACAGTATTTATCAGGCTTAAATTTATTTCTTCGATGGGCATGATGTGATAATTGCATTACTAGTCCTGACAAGGCTAAATCAAAGCCTCTTAATTTGAAGTGTAAGATTTTTTGGGTATGCTGAAAGAAACTGAATGATGACAAAAATATATTATGTGAAAAATATTTAATCAGGATGGAAAATATTTTTCAATTCTTGACAGTCAATTTTGCTTTTTATATACACAGTTTTACTTATGAGATTCAGTGTGAGTCAGTTAAGGCATAAAACTGTCAGAAAGCATATCAATGCCTTTTTTATTTGTCACTGTATTTCAATGCCTGTTTTCCACCATCTTGCCACAAGGCATAGGCTACAGTATATTGTGTATCAAAGGAAAAGCTCCTCGTTTATGTTATTTTCTGACGCAAAGGATGTTCATTTGGCAAAATGTACACACAGGAAGCACAACACCATTAACCTAGGTATTCTGTGACAAAGGTTGTGCTCTGAGCCATTAACTCTACATATTACTGTCCATATATCTCAAGTATAGGAACCACTGACATTTCCATTTAAGCTAGACATAGCCCATGCAAAATGTCATCCCTAATCTCATAAAGGGTCAGGGGTGTAAAGTTCATTCTATAATGTTTTTTTTATAATTTAATGTTCATACTGTTTAATATTTAATGTTCATACAGTTTGGGTGCAGTATGTGTACGTGTTACAGGCTAGTAATAGAATGAATTGGAACAAGAGCAAAGCTGAAGTTGCACCTCTTGTGTGACCTAATGTTCTTTTCCGTCATGAAGACTCATGTTTGATCTTGCCAGGCTCCTTTCATGCTCTGCTTTCCAATTTTCACATATCTAAAAGAAAAGATATTGATTCGCACCCACAAGCCTTTCACAACGATGATGGATGATCATTGACAATGTCATTATGAGTTTAGCAGGATTTTACCATTAACATAAAATGCTAAATATTTTTAGTCAGTTATTGGTTGTACGACCAACTTCTAAATTATTTTGCAACTACTTTGCAACACTTTCACAGTAAGGTTGGTGGCAGCGAATCCTCCTAATTCTCTTGACCTGAGATTATAAAATTAGCAGTTCCCACAGTTTCATGAATATATGTAATTTCAGGGAACTGTTTAAGCAAACAACATTGTATGTTAGTCTAAATGGACCAGACCAGTGTTAGCTGCCCCTGTTAGCCACTATGCTAGTAACAATCGGTTGTGGTCATAAGGATCATAAAAAATACATTTTGTTTTTATTTAGTACTGTCCTGAACAGATGTTTACATATTGACCACAAGACAAAATAATAACTGCTTTTACACAAATGAACCAGTTCAAAAGTATAGCTTACATATGCTTGATTCTTAGTACTGTGACATTACCTGGATGATCAACTGTTTTTATGTTTTGTTCATGAATCCATTGTTTGTCCTGAGCAGTTAAACTGCCCACTGTTTTTAAGTAGGCATGACATAAAAAAATTCACCCTATTTTCATCTATTTTCTAAATGCATCTGATTGATCTTATTGTGAACCAATCATCCATTTGTCTGTTTTTTTTTTTAATTTTTTTGACGTGGTACTTTTTAATCTAAATGCCATAACTCAATCGTCCCCTTCCCTTTTCTTACAATTAAACAGAAGCTCGCATTCAGATCTGCTTCCATCCAATCAATCCGATTGAACAAAGTCTCCACCCTGCATTTTTCTTTTTCACAATATGGAAGAATAAATCGGTACTGCACATTATTTGGTTTTCCTATGACCGCAATTTTACATGCTGTGCCACAGGCTGGCAAACATTCAAATGCTTTATATATGCAATGTTCTTGTATAAAAAGTGGAATCTGAATTTTTATTTACACATTCTAACCTTCACAGAGCCAAAAACATGCTTTAAACGCTTACCTTTGAGCAATTTGATAAAATGAAGGCTTTACTAATGAGTCATGCTACTACAGGACAGACTCAATTTTGTGATAATGAATAGCCATTTCTTCCCCAGAGATTTATTGTGCTTTCATATTTTGATGTACAAAGTTTCTTTCAATAATTTTCATATTTCACTTAAATGGGTAATAACAATCTCTTCCCATTCAGGCGCAGGTACAAAATAATGAAAAGTGACTTTGGCCAGTATTATGCATCACATTAGAAATTTTATAGGTGTAATTCCTGGATGATGACACATTTCGTTCCTCAGAGTGTCCTTGTGAAGATGTGCCAGTTCATGTGCGGCTCTGGCCATATAGGGTCATTCAAATAGATCAAGTGGAAACTTTGAGCCATCCATTTGATTTAAGAAAGCAGTTGGCTTTAGGGTTTAGGGAAAAATTTAAATGGTCGATTGTAATTATGGTTATGTAGGACAAAAGGTATGATTTGTGAATGTTGCTTATTTACACACATTCTATGAGTCATTTTTTTTCTTTCTCTTGATCCTCTCTTAGTAATCCATTATGCAGTGCAGCTTTGTTCATTCTTCACCGCTTAAAGATGCTGTTTTTATCTTGGACTTTGCCTAAAGCCATATTGTAAAAGAAATCATACAAACCAGGGGCTTTGAGTGCTGTTGTTTTTGTCAATGCTAATCTTTTCTCCTTATATTAAACTTTTAGCGCTCCAGTCATAATAGTGTTCAAGAGCATGTCTGACAAATCATGCTAAACTATATTTCCAATGGACAAAATCAGAAAACAAAAACAGATCACAGCTTCACAATCAATAAGGTCCTGTTGTCTTCATGGAACCTCTCATCATCAGTTTTTCTTTTATTTGTGCTGGTGTCATTGCAAATAATAGACTGTCATGTATCAGTCTTTCAGAAAAACAATCAAGGTAATTGTTTTGACTCTTTTGGTTATCTTTGCTAACTGGAAATTATTCCTCTGCTGCTTGTACATATACACCGATCAGGCATAACATTATGACCACTGACAGGTGAAGTAACACTGATTATCTCTTCATCACGGCACCTGTTAGTGGGTGGGATATATTAGGCAGCAAGTGAACATTTTTGTCCTCAAAGTTGATGTGTTAGAAGCAGGAAAAATGGGCAGTGTAAGGATTTGAGCGAGTTTGACAAGGGCCAAATTGTGATGGCTAGACGACTGGGTCAGAGCATCTCCAAAATTGCAGCTCTTGTGGGGTGTTCCCGGTCTGCAGTGGTCAGTATCTATCAAAAGTGGCCCAAGGAAGGAACAGTGGTGAACCGGCGACAGGGTCATGGGCGGCTAAGGCTCATTAATGCACGTGGGGAGCAAAGGCTGGCCGGTGTGGTCCTATCAAACAGACGAGCTGTAGCTCAAATTGCTCAATAAGTTGATGCTGGTTCTGATAGAGTGGTCATAATGTTATGCCTGATCGGTGTACTTCTAAATACGAGGGATGCAAACTGCATTATTTCTACTCAATTAAATAAATCTGATGTCTTATGAAACCATACAGAATAACCATGGAAATCCTTTTTTATTCTTTGCAATGAAGAGACAGGAAGTGTAACCTTGAAGTGTAACTGCTTCAGTGCTAACCTTTCCTTTAAATTTCTCAATTATGTCTGTTAAAATAATAAAATTATTTTGGCACTCCAGGTTCAGCTCTGTAATGAGTGAAATCAGTTGCATGCATCACGGTACAGAAGCATCTGTTGAGTCAGAGACAGGAGGTTCATCAAGGTAACATTCAGTTCTGACAGGAACAGGATTCACTCCTACAGTGTTTTACTCTGACGCACACTAGAATGAAGATTACTTGTTGTTCAGTGGAACACTATGCTGAATTACTTTATTTTCCTGTGTGAGAGACGGTATTGTCAAATGCGTCACTGCACATAGACGGACCACTTTCCTGTACTTTATCATAATAGAACTCGGGCTTTGAGTTTCAGGCATGAAAAGGATGCATTTTGTTATTTCCTTCCTTTCTGGGATGCATTATACTCTTTTAGGAAGCAAAAACAAGACATTTTTGTCTGTATTAAAGTATTGTTACAGAATAATTAATAAAAATATGACATCACATTTCTACATGACAGACAAGTCTTACAATCATTATTATGGCAATATATATACATATATATATATATATATATACTTGGATATTCTGCAAGTAACTATAAATTGAAGTAGACTGGCACTGGTCTATTGTCTGTCTATGTACAAGGTGACTTTCAGATGAATCAGTCAGAGAACATAAACTTCTAGATAGGGCTTCTTGGAACATGGAGTTCTATCAAAAAAGAAAGAAAGAAAAATTACGGGCCATGTGTCACAATATCACTCTGTTTGGACTTCTGTTTTGCACCATTTCCCACCACTAGTCTGTCACCATAGTTACTAATCACATTCATCATCACTGTCAGCTGTGTATTGTTTATCACCTCATTTTGTCTGTGTATTTAAGTCATGTGTTTTCAGTTCTCTGTTGTCTGGGGCCTGTT
This sequence comes from Coreius guichenoti, assembly GCA_039654105.1. Taxonomy (NCBI): domain Eukaryota; kingdom Metazoa; phylum Chordata; class Actinopteri; order Cypriniformes; family Gobionidae; genus Coreius; species Coreius guichenoti. The sequence continues at coordinate 29,131,068 of CM077180.1, read as the reverse complement.
TCAATAAGGAGGTTCAACCAACTCTGAGTTTAAACTTGAACTCTGAGTTGACTTACCCTGAGTTAAGTGCGTGCACCACGACTATGAAAAGCCATGATCAATGGAGCTCCGAAATTGATTCACCACGGCAACAGCACCCGACAAAAGACGTCCGCATACTTCCGGGTCAATATGTAAGTTTAATTCTAAGTTTAGCTAAGTTTTTAATTTGTTTAATTAAGTTTAATTTTCATGGTATCCCACAGGCAAAAAAAGAATGTGGCAGCAGCTAAAAATGAAGTATAAAAACATAATTTAATCAGGTAAAGCTTTAAGCATAAAAGGTTCATGGGTGTAGGTTTCATGACTTTACAAACATTTAACATATTAAATAAATATCATTCAGTGTCTATTTCAATGTGCAGCAGCTTTTCCCACATCGGTTGGATCAGAGAACATTTAATTATGTGAAAAGAGCATTAGACTGTTACATTAGGGTAATGAAGTTAACATTTGACTTCTACTCAGCCAACAGCAAGAAGGCAGAGGCTCGTAAAACACCAGCACCACTGACAGATGAAGAGGAGATGAAGGAAGAATATTCAAATCCAACAGGAAAAAGAATAAAGTATTTGTAGGAAATAAAGATGACCATATAAATTGTGAATAATTAGTGTTTATTTAACAGCTGTGGTGGTGGTTATGGCATATATCTTGGACTACCCTTCCATCTAACATCCTTCCATTCCATACAGTAATCCATTTTCAGAAAGTGCGATGATGGGGAATATACCTGTCACAGATGCATCCAACCACTGGAAATTCAAATTATTAGGTTACTTCTAGAGGTTTACCAAGTGAACGTCAGGATCCTTTATAAAAGGACATGCTGTTTGTCACTTTGACTGTGTCCACATGATGAAATATATATGTGCAATGAATGAATGAATGTCCCTGCACTGCAAAAAATGTTTTTCTTATGTAAGGGTGGGTCGCCTACAGTGGTTCAGGCTGCAGGGTTGCCGAATGACTAAAGAAACATTATCAGCAACATTGTAGAAAACTGTACATTTCTTGTCTTTACCACCCACTGCAACTTATACCAACGACGGAAATAAGCGCAGTTACAATAGCAAAATATGTGGGAGAGCGTTGCTATAGTGTGACTATATTGTATTGCAATAGGTAGCACTTCAAAGTCAATACCAAATCAAAACTAGTTAGCACATCATTTGTAATAGAAAGGATTTAATGACAAAATCTGGTTATGGTTACACTTAAAATAGTTACAAAATAGATGTATGAGATGATAACTTATACCATTAATCATACCCAGCATGAATAGAATGTTACCTAAGGGATAGAAAGCGAGAGAGAGACAAAGGGAAGAGAGCAAAGGAGAGAAGAGCCAAAGAGCAGAGCCAGAGAATCAAGAGAGACAGAGAATAAGAGTCAGAGCAACAGTTACAATCTTCTTTTTATCTCTTCCTTGACCATGTGACTAAAACCCTAATGTGAGACATTCAAACTGACCAATCAGACCAAACTTTCCCCACTGTACTAAAGGTGTGACACACATTTGGCCTACAGGCCTTCAGTATCTCTTTGTCTTTAGGAATTCCAAATGGCCCTTCTGATAAGAAAGATGGGGGTTGAAAGCAGTAAAGCAAATTTCTTTTTTCAGTTTCAAATATCTTTGATTATTTTCAATCCTACTCTTACTTAGTATTTTTGTCCTGTTGTTTCCAGTCCAAATATCTAAAGATTCTTAAATCAAGATGCATTTTCTACATAAGAAAAATGACATAAGGTATTTAGTCTTGTTTCCTGGGGTGAAAAAAAAAAAACGAATTTAAGTGCATTTTTCATATTTTGGAAATTATCTGCCAGTGGGGTAAGAAAAATAATCTTGTTTCCGTTTGTATTAGGATTATTTATTTTTACCCCACTGGCAGATAATTTTACTTGTTTTAAGTAAAATGCGCTTACTTTAGATTTTAGATTTAATTTATATTTTTTAGATATTTGCATTTGAAACAAGACAAAAATACTCAGTAAGAAAAGCATTTGTGCAGCGTGAATGAATGAATGAATGAAGTATTTAAACACCGCTGACGCTTTAAAAAGGGGGAGGAGACCGAAAGAAACTCTGGGTTTACCAAAGAAAACCTGCTCCAGACCAGGTTAGGTTCACAGAGTAAGTTACCATGGTAACTGACTCTGAGTACAAGTTACCTCTCTTTCAGAAACAGGCTTGACTTACCCTGCTTTCTCAGGTTTGACATACCTCCCATTCTGAAAAACAGAAAACAGAGTTTCCCTCATTTCAGGGTTAACATACTCAGAGTTTCCACTTAACCTCCTTTCTGAAATGGGCCCCTGGTCTCGTTCAAGTATGGTTGTGTTTTGCTTGCTGTCTGAATGTGGAACCTGTGGACATTATTAAATGCTATTTCGTCTTTGTGCCTTCGTATGCAGCTCAACTGTGACACCATGATTCATAAATCAGGGGACATTTTTGCAAGACCAAAAATTAGTTATAATTCACCTATATGGAATTGAAAGTAGGCGTCTTACATTATGTAGCACAAGGAAAATGGTGAATAAATCAATTAATTGTTACATTATACATTTTGTATTTTTTAATATTTAGGTACATATGTTTCTGACAAAGGCTAAATTGTGATACAAGATTTTTGGTTTTATAATAAACTTGATACATATATAAACCCGATTCCAAAAAAGTTGGGACACTGTACAAATTGTGAATAAAAATAGAATGCAATTATGTGGAAGTTTCAAATTTCAATATTTTATTCAGAACATAGATGACATCAAATGTTTAAACTGAGAAAATGTATCATTTTAAGGGAAAAATAAGTTGATTTTAAATTTCATGGCATCAACACATCTCAAAAAAGTTGGGACAAGGCCATGTTTACCACTGTGTGGCATCCCCTCTTCTTTTTATAACAGTCTGCAAACGTCTGAGGACTGAGGAGACAAGTTGCTCAAGTTTAGGAATAGGAATGTTGTCCCATTCTTGTCTAATACAGGCTTCTAGTTGCTCAACTGTCTTAGGTCTTCTTTGTCGCATCTTCCTCTTTATGATGCGCCAAATGTTTTCTATGGGTGAAAGATCTGGACTGCAGGCTGGCCATTTCATGACCCGGATCCTTCTTCTACGCAGCCATGATGTTGTAATTGATGCAGTATGTGGTCTGGCATTGTCATGTTGGAAAATGCAAGGCCTGAAAGAGATGACGTCTGGATGGGAGCATATGTTGTTCTAGAACTTGGATATACCTTTCAGCATTGATGGTGCCTTTCCAGATGTGTAAGCTGCCCATTCCACACGTACTCATGCAACCCCATACCATCAGAGATGCAGGCTTCTGAACTGAGCGCTGATAACAACATGGGTTGTCCTTGTCCTCTTTAGTCCGGATGACATGGCATCCCAGTTTTCCAAAAATACCTTCAAATTTGATTCGTCTGACCACAGAACAGTTTTCCACTTTGCCACAGTCCATTTTAAATGAGCCTTGGCCCAGAGAAAACGGGCTTCTGGATCATGTTTAGATATGGCTTCTTTTTTGACCTATAGAGTTTTATCCGGCAACGGCGAATGGCACGGTGGATTGTGTTCACCGACAATGTTTTCTGGAAGTATTCCTGAGCCCATGTTGTGATTTCCATTACAGTAGCATTCCTGTATGTGATGCAGTGCCGTCTAAGGGCCCGAAGATCACGGGCATCCAGTATGGTTTTCCAGCCTTGACCCTTACGCACAGAGATTGTTCCAGATTCTCTGAATCTTTGGATGATATTATGCACTGTAGATGATGATGATAACTTCAAACTCTTTGCAATTTTTCTCTGAGAAACTCCTTTCTGATATTGCTCCACTATTTTTCGCCGCAGCATTGGGGGAATTGGTGATCCTCTGCCCATCTTGACTTCTGAGAGACACTGCCACTCTGAGAGGCTCTTTTTATACCCAATCATGTTGCCAATTGACCTAATAAGTTGCAAATTGGTCCTCCAGCTGTTCCTTATATGTACATTTAACTTTTCCGGCCTCTTATTGCTACCTGTCCCAACTTTTTTGGAATGTGTAGCTCTCATGAAATCCAAAATGAGCCAATATTTGGCATGACATTTCAAAATGTCTCACTTTCAACATTTGATATGTTATCTATATTCTATTGTGAATAAAATATGTTTATGAGATTTGTAAATTATTGCATTCCTTTTTTATTCACAATTTGTACAGTGTCCCAACTTTTTTGTAATCGGGTTTGTATATATATATATATAATGCAAAAGCAAGAAAAACATCAGAGTTTCCTGAAAATAGTATGACTAAAACATCCAGCGCAGCACAAAGCAGAGTTTGGGCCAGCACAATTTAGAATGAACTTTGACCTCCATCTGAGAGAAGCCTCTCTTTGAAAGATATTATCCCCTTTTCCTGCTGAGATGCAATTTCAAACCCACTCCACTCATTATTTTAACACTTAGTTATCCGAAGATGTCTGTCACAAACTTGTGGTGTGTTTCATGAATGGGACAATTCATTTATTAAATGGTATATATTAAAATGATATTAATATGTTACTATAATATCACAGTACAAGGTATCTTTTGCAACACATACTATGTATAATTTTATTTAATTTTATTTTTGGTCAGTTGGTCAGTACTGTCAGTGTGGGAATTCTCACTTATAGGAGGTTTTGAGAAAGTTTCAGTTCATTAAACCATTAAATTCTTTTAAAAATATTGATTAAGGGAAATTCAATTTTTCATAATATGACCCCTCTAAGAGTGCACAGTATAATTTACTTGTGTATTGTACATTTGTGGAACAGAGGGTAGAATTTCTTTCTGTCTCTCTATATGTACAAGATTCAGTGATACAATCATTGTAGATGTAGCTCTAAAGTGAGTTAATAGGTTTTCCCCAAGACTCAGTATCCTGGGAAAGGCATAAGCAGCACTTTCAGTGCACGGTCATAAATCAAAAAGCTGCACCACAGCACCAACAATGGCAGCTCTTATCCATAGACTTTGACTCAGCAACATGCTGTGAATTTGCCTGAGCAAAGGACCGTCCAGCCTGAATTATAGGGTCTTCACTCATTTAGACAGTACCTCCACGTCAGGCACAGGTCATATAACTCCTGGCCTCCCCTATACGACACGATAAATGGATGATCAACCATCAAACCACAAAATTATTCATTTTTAGTTGCGTTTATGTTTGAAAAACTGTTGCCCAAGTTAAAGAAAAAGAAGAAAAAAAAAATCTAGTTTTCTGTGAAATTACTGTATGTTTGTTTAAAATTGTTTTAGTAGTATTAAGAGAATATGGTCCACCAATCCAGATATCCGCTTCAAAGTGAATTGAAACATACCTAAATTCCTATAAATTACTGCAACATTAGAATCCTTTTATACTGCTTTATGTATTCCCATATTGTCAGTTTTATGTGTAATCTGATATTTATTATTAGCTGCTACTTAAGTATACAGACCACTTTATAATTATGAAAAGCACTAAATGTACAACCTAATCAATTATGAAAATGCTTTTAGAGCAATATTCTGGCCATCACAGCCAGTTATTTAAAGCCCTTATAAAACACAGGTTTAATGTACTACACTCTAATGCTTAGCTCTCTGCTGTGGTTATCAAGCCTATATTTCACCTCTGCAGAGGTCAGACCAAACCACAGTAGCTGAAAATGTGAGGTGTTTACAAAACACTTAAAGACGGGTGTCTTATCTTAGTGGACAGAGGGGAGAAAATGTATAGATTTATAACTCTTAATGCAGGCAACATAAACTATAATAAATGCTCTGCTGCACATAGCGTTAGAACCTGTCCTTTATCCGCCTTTCAAACAATTACAGGGCGATTTCTGCACTACTGGTGTCAAACTGTAAACCCAAATAAGTTGGCAAAACTCAAACAATTTGTTAAAAAAAATTACATCAAAAATTTGAGCAAGTTAATTTATAGATTTAACTTAAAATTATCATGTTATCTCAATTTAAATATTTTTAGTAGTGGAAAGCTATAACTAGCTAATTCAACAAATGCTAATTGGTAACACAATGCTTTGATTACATTAGCACAGCATAGCGATTTCTGAAAGAGTATGGCAATATAGAACATTTAACATATACCTGTTCTCAAACCAAACTCATGCTCCACTCATCACCATGATGGTGAACCCCAAAAAACCCACATAACAGAAAATTTTCTAAATAGGCATAGCAAAACATTAAACACTACTAAATCTCACAATTAACATTAATATTGCACAAAAAACATTATATAACACTTAATTTTAGCATTTACTCTACCGTTCGAGTGCCATGGCAAAGCATGCTGGGAAATAGCCCAGTTTAAGGTAAATTTAAGTTTGTCTAAATTAAAAGAAACAAGTTCATAGAACTCAAAACAATGAAACAATTCAGGTTACTTAAAATGTGTCAGTTTCATGAAAGAGAAAAAGAAAGTTCTAAATACTTATAAAAGTTCATTTGATTGAACTAATTTGTTTAATATGAGTTTGCCCTACTCAAACCAATTAGTTTACAGTGCACCGAACGGAATTGCTAATTTGCAGGTATTCCTAACACTCTTCTGTCAGCTCCTCCCCAAACTCACACCATTGATTTAGCCAAGGATGAAATTCAGATTGAAATGAGTCTGTATCATTAAGCCTATGGAGTAAAAAACAAACAAACAAAAATTGTGAGATAATATGAAATTGCAATTCGGAGATATAAAATTGCAATGACCTTTTTTTTTTTTACTCTGTGGCAGAAAAAGATAATACATACTCATTAGTTCATACGTTAACCTTTGGCTTCATTGTTTATAGATAAATGACTCCTGGCAGAGTCAAATGGCAAAACCAAGACCATCTGACATTTACATTCTCATTTATCAACTACATTGTTTTCCAAAGCTTCAGGATGAAGCTGACCAGCACTTACTCAAGGGATCAAGAACTCTATATTCAATGCAAAATCAATTTCTGTTATAATCTATTTTTACTCAAAAGACCAAAGCTGAGAGAAATGATGCCATTGAGTGCACTTTAGAGTGATAATAAAAAATAAGACTTTTTTTACACAACAAACAAAGCACATTTCACAAAAAAATCTCACATAGTTTTGAAAGGTTTTGAATCATATTGCTTCTGTGCTGGATTCTAATGTGAATTTCCCAAGTGTTCCAGCTTTTGAAGCACATTTCCAATTTTTTGGAGTACATGCTGAGTAACCAATTTACCATGGAAACAATCTCAAGCTTTGAAGAGCTGGGTGCTGTGATGTGCAAATGAAAAAAGAGTCATGGTTTACGCGAATGCCAATTTAATTGCTTTCATTGTGTAATAATTCCTGGAGCTGATCATTAATAGCCTCACCTCAAGGAGCCGTGGAGATTACGCTTCCAGGATCCCTTATTTCATTATGGATTGCTACATGATGTTACATAAAACAAGGATTTAGGATGTATTCTAAAATACATGCAGACATACAGGCATAACATTATGACCCCCTTCCTAATATTCTGTTGTTCCCCCTTTTGCTGCCAAAACAGCCCTGATCCATCGAGGTATGGACTCCACTAGACCCCTGAAGGTGTGCTGTGGTATCTGGAACCAAGATGTTAGCAGCAGATCCTTTAAGTCCTGTAAGTTGCGAGGTGGGGCCTCCATGGATCGGACTTGTTTGTTCAGCACAACCCACAGATGCTCGATTGGATTGAGATCTGGGGAATTTGGAGGCCATGTCAACACCTCAAACTCATTGTGCTCCTCAAACCATTCCTGAACCATTTTTGCTTTGTGGCAGGGCGCATTATCCTGCTGAAAGAGGCCACAGCCAGCAGGGAATATGAAAGGGTGTACATGGTTTGCAACAATGCTTATACCTGTCAAAGTATCATCCACATGGATGGCATGACCCAAGGTTTCCCAGCAGAACATTGCCCAAAGCATCACACTGCCTCCACCGGCTTGCCTTCTTCCCATAGTGCATCCTCGTGCCATGTGTTCCCCAGATAAGCGACGCATACGCACCTGGCCATCCACGTGATGTAAAAGAAAATGTGATTCATCAGACCAGGCCACCTTCTTCCATTGCTCCGTGGTCCAGTTCTGATGCTCACGTGCCCACTGTTGGCGCTTTCGGTGGTGGACAGGGGTCAGCATGGGCACCCTGACTAGTCTGCTGCTATGCAGCCCCATACGCAACAAACTGCGATGCACTGTGTATTCTGACGCCTTTCTATCAGAACCAGCATTAACTTCTTGAGCAATTTGAGCTACAGTAGCTCTTCTGTTTGATCGGACCACACGGGCCAGCCTTCGCTCCCCACGTGCATCAATGAGCCTTGGCCCTGTTGCCGGTTCACCACTGTTTCTTCCTTGGACCACTTTTGATAAATACTGACCACTGCAGACCGGGAACACCCCACAAGAGCTGCAGTTTTGGAGATGCTCTGACCTAGTCGTCTAGCCATCACAATTTGGCCCTTGTCAAACTCGCTCAAATCCTTACCCATTTTTCTTGCTTCTAACACATCAACTTAGAAGGCAAAATGATATATCCTAATATATCCCAGCCACTAACAGGTGCCGTGATGAAGAGATAATCAGTGTTATTCGCTTCATAATGTTATGCCTGATCGGTGTATGTATTCATATATTGAACATGCCCCAGTGAGCATGAACAGATTTATGTGTACATAAGCTCTAGCCATTGTAATTTCATTATATACAGCTGTTTATCCCTTTTAGAGGCAATACACACATCATAGCAGTTTAAAGTGAGCACACGTATTTATTGACTACTATGTAATTTTCTTATTTGTCATTAGAAATTAGAGTGCTGATTGATATGTGACCCTGGACCACAAAACCAGTCATAAGGGTCAATTTTTTGAAATTGAGATTTATATATCATCTGAAAGCTGAATAAATAAGCTTTCCATTGATGTATGTATTTGTTTGGTCGAGATACAATTGTTTGAAAATCTGGAATCTGAGGGTACAAAAAAATCTAAATATTGAGAAAATCGCCTTTAAAGTTGTCCAAATGAAGTCCTTAGCAACGCAAATTACTAATAATAATACATTTTTTTATATATTTACGGTAGGAAATTTACAAAATATCTTCATGGAACATGATCTTATAACATACTTAATATCCTAATGATTTTTGGTATAAAAGAAAAATCGATAATTTTGACCCACAATGTATTGTTGGCTATTGCCACAAATATACCCATGCGACTTATGACTGGTTTTGTGGTCCAGGGTCACATATAGGTAAAATGATAAAATGCCTTGTCCCAGAGGATATTGCATACATATTTATAATGTTTCTCTTTAAGTAAACACATAAATAGTAATGACAAGCATTCATTCAACTTTCCACTGCAGAGTGAGAAATAAAAGGACCTGATGAAATACGTAAAAAAGGATGTTAGCTTTGCAGAAATGTTATGAGTTATACCATCACTCAATAGCTCTTAGTCTTGAGGCAATGTGGTAATTCAGTAGTGTGTGCAGCTAACTATTGCAAAGGAATATTTTTCCCCTGTGAAATACTGTATTTGAGTATACTGTATTTTCAGCGCCATTATTAACATCTTTTATACATGCTGGATTTGTTTATATGACAGTATCTTTCACTGTGGCCCAGAAATATATATTTTTTTCTCTAAAATCAAACTTGGATGCATCATGTCAGGTTTGTCATTGTCACTGACATCAAACCTGACATGATGCTTTTAACGGTAGCATATTTAATTTTTTTTGTCCGTTTCTCAAAGGAATTCTATGACTTCAGAAGACTTTGATTTTGTGGTGCTTTTATCTCATTTTGGAACTTGACAGCCTCATTCCACATTCACTTTCATTATAAAGAAAAAAGCTATGATATTCACCTTTGGTGAAAGTCACACACGTTTGAAATTACATCAGATTGATTTGATGAGCATACTGAATTAATTTTAAAGGGGCTTTATGTAGAATTCAGAAAGCCTTGCTATTAGTGACACATAATGTAAGAGACTGAACGTGATTCAATGCCCCGATATACTCACGACGAAGTTCTTTTTCGGTCCTTGCTTAGAAGTAAAAATAAGCTGGAAATACCTTTGCAGCGATATACTTTTAACGAACATCCCGGCGCCGTCCACGCTGCTGAGAGCGACGTTTAGATGAATATGTACGTGCTGCACGCTTTCTTCTCAATTTAACCACACAACAAAAATGACAGCGGCGAGAAAACAGCAGTCAAGAAAGCATTGTAGCGATATGGATATGTTTGCACATGAAACATACAATGAACAATGTATATGCATTCGTTTCATGTGTCATAGAACAGAAGAGAGGCTTGGGAGCGCTTTGAAACATCACATCCTTTTGATCTTCCCAGCAAAATATCCAGAGTTTTTCCACACAGAGGCCTGTTTCAAACAAACAGTTGGAGATGTTATTGGATGTTATTTGGCTCTGCAGTGAGCACCTCTTGTAATGACCATGAGGGCAAAAAAAAATAGAGAATAGGGATTAAATAAGTGATTTAATACAATATGAATACGCTACATCAAGAGGAAACGTTTTGCACTTAATTCGATTTTGACGTTTAGAACTTGGGTTTCCGATAATGGAGTGCTGCAAAAGCGCTGACAAGTTTATCCTTATCTAGCGATCTCATTACGTCGTGTTTGACTGACATCAGGCAAGTGCAGAGAGTCTTTCTTGCAGCATGGTGGACCGCAGGTATGATTTTATCAGCCGCAGACGCAAGATATAAATATAGAAAATTAAACGATGGAAAAAAATGTAATGAAACCAAAACTGCCAGTAGGTGGCGGCAAATAATTGTTGTATAAAATCAATAGGCTATAACAATCGCTATTTGCAATTGTGATGATATTCGAGAAAACAGCACTCTATAAGTTATAAATAATAAAAACAAGAACTTATACAGGGGCATTTTGCCTCATATATCTTGATTTTGGGGGGGCATTTTTATTTATATTGGTGCCATTTTTGCCCCAAGCCCCCATTCATTTCTGTGATGGCAGGGGGCGGGACTCCTTTTCAAGCTCAAGTGGACAGAGGCCCCTTCTGTTGCAAGTGAAGCGAAAAAGTGAAACAGGTGAAACATCAAATAATTTTTTTTTTTATACATAAAATTCAGTCTACAGGCATTCATAGACAACCTTGAAAGCCAGGGAAGCTCTTCTTTTTAGTTGGCAATAAAAAAAGCTATTAATACATGAAAATTCTTACAGCAATTTGAGTTATTCCTTCAAGGGTACACTGTGTAACTTTTTTTTCTTTTTTCTAAATTAACAATTTTAAAAACATTGACTCATTTAAAACATTTAAGTGAGAAACTACACCATCAATCCTTCTTCCAAAATGTGTTTTTGTCTTACCCTGATTCATTATGGTAAGCCTATTATAAGGCTTATGTGTCTGGTTGGATTTAGTGGGAAATTGCATATGTACGTCACTTGCCTATGCATGTCTCACCATATCTGTAAATAGAGAAAAGTTGCTCTGGCTACTTTGACGTGCGTTTGGTGTGGGGCGGTATATGGTAGTTGTCGCAATGAGTGAGAAACTTTGACATGGAACACGCTTGAACTTCCAGGGAATCACTCGTTTTAAATGCCATTTATATTGATCAGCGAACATCCGAAATCAAATACGTCCCTACTATATAGTATGCGAAAACGTCTCGGTTACGTACAGTGGGGAGAACAAGTATTTGATACACTGTCGATTTTGCAGGTTTTCCTACTTACAAAGCATATAGAGGTCTGTAATTTTTATCATAGGTCCACTTCAACTGTGAGAGACGGAATCTAAAACAAAAATCCAGAAAATCACATTTCATGATTTTTAAATAATTAATTTGCATTTTATTGCATGACATAAGTATTTGATCACCTACCAACCAGTAAGAATTCCGGCTCTCACAGACCTGTTAGTTTTTCTTAAAGAAGCCCTCCTGTTCTCCACTCATTACCTGTATTAACTGCACCTGTTTGAACTCGTTACCTGTATAAAAGACACCTGTCCACACACTCAATCAAACAGACTCCAACCTCTCCACAATGGCCAAGACCAGAGAGCTGTGTAAGGACATCAGGGATAAAATTGTAGACCTGCACAAGGCTGGGATGGGCTACAGGACAATAGGCTAGCAGCTTGGTGAGAAGGCAACAACTGTTGGCGCAATTATTAGAAAATGGAAGAAGTTCAAGATGACGGTCAATCTCCCTCAGTCTGGGGCACCATGCAAGATCTCACCTCGTGGGGCATCAATGATCATGAGGAAGGTGAGGGATCAGTCCAGAACTACATGGCAGGACCTGGTCAATGACCTGAAGAGAGCTGGGACCACAGTCTCAAAGAAAACCATTAGTAACACACTACGCCATCATGGATTAAAATCCTGCAGCGCACGCAAGGTCCCCCTGCTCAAGCCAGCGCATGTCCAGGCCCGTCTGAAGTTTGCAAATGACCATCTGGATGATCCAGAGGAGGAATGGGAGAAGGTCATGTGGTCTGATGAGACAAAAATAGAGCTTTTTGGTCTAAACTCCACTCGCCGTGTTTGGAGGAAGAAGAAGGATGAGTACAACCCCAAGAACACCATCCCAACCGTTAAGCATGGAGGTGGAAACATCAATCTTTGGGGATGCTTTTCTGCAAAGGGGACAGGATGACTGCACCGTATTGATGGGAGGATGGATGGGGCCATGTATCGTGAGATCTTGGCCAACAACCTCCTTCCCTCAGTAAGAGCATTGAAGATGGGTCATGGCTGGGTCTTCCAGCATGACAACAACCCGAAACACACAGCCAGGGCAACTAAGGAGTGGCTCCGTAAGAAGCATCTCAAGGTCCTGGAGTGGCCTAGCCAGTCTCCAGACGTAAACCCAATAGAAAATCTTTGGAGGGAGCTGAAAGTCCGTATTGCCCAGTGACAAGCTGAAACCTGAAGGATCTGGAGAAGGTCTGTATGGAGGAGTGGGCCAAAATCCCTGCTACAGTGTGTGCAAACCTGGTCAAGAACTACAGGAAACGTATGATCTCTGTAATTGCAAACAAAGGTTTCTGTATCAAATATTAAGTTCTGCTTTTCTGATGTATCAAATACGTATGTCATGCAATAAAATGCAAATTAATTACTTAAAAATCATAAAATGTGATTTTCTGGATTTTTGTTTTAGATTCCGTCTCTCACAGTTGAAGAGTACCTATGATAAAAATTACAGACTTCTACATGCTTTGTAAGTGGGCAAACCTGCAAAATCGGCAGTGTATCAAATACTTGTTCTCCCCACTGTATGTAACCCTCGTTTCCTGAAGGAGGGAATGGAGACGTACGTCGGACGTCACTGACGAATTGGGATCACTTCTGGGAGCCCCTATCAGCTTCAAGTGTATACAGAATGGGCCATAGGCCATTGGCGTGCGAGATTTGCATCTCGCGCTCCGCCCCACACCGTGGGTATAAACAGGAAGCGGATGCAGCGCACATTTGTTTTTCACTGAGGAGCTGAACTAGTGACTCGGTCATGCTGGGAAAGCGTGCCCGGGGGGGGGCGCTGCGGAAGCCACATCCTACCCGTAGAGAGGTATCATGTGGAATATACACGTATGGACTGGCCGTGGGCAGAACAACATACGGAAGTCCCAGGGTTGGCCCCGGCCAATGCAGGCGGGGGACTACACTGCACAGAGACGGCAGAGTGAGCTCTGCCAAGGGAAAGACACGGGCTCGCCGTAGGGAGCCGTACTGTGGAAGAATACACATATGGGACCGCCGTAGGGGTCACAACATATGGATACCCAGCCTAACACAAGTTCCACCAATGCATACGAGTGTTAGACCTGGCGTCGGACGCTCCGCCGTGTCTGACTGCCGCGGGTTGCGGAGGAGCTCAACAGGGTTCGCCAACCTGGGGAACTCGACTGGAGCATATCAGCGCACGTATCCGGCCCATGAGGAGGGGAATGGCGCAGCAAGCCGGCACAAGAGCAGGCACTCCGGTGTTACTGGCTATTTGAAGCGAGCACACGGGAAGAAACTGGCTCTACACGGAGGCTATAGAATCTAGCGAACGTGTTAGGTGTCGCCCAGCCCGCAGCTCTACAAATATCTGTCAGTGAGGCGCCATGCGCCAGCGCCCAGGAAGAGGCCACACTCCTAGTGGAGTGGGCCCTCAACCCGAGCGGGCAAGGCACGCCTTGGGTTTCATACACCAAGGCGATGGCATCCACTATCCAGTGAGCCATCGTCTGCTTGGAGACAGCCTTTCCCTTCTGCTGGCCTCCGTAACAGATGAAGAGCTGTTCTGAGGTCCTGAAGCTTTGCGTTCTGTCCACGTAAGTCCGCAGAGCGCGATCGGGACAGAGAAAAGCCAGGGCTGGGTCTGCCTCCTCCGAAGGCAGCGCTTGCAGGTCCACCACCTGGTCCCGAAAGGGAGTGGTGGGAACCCTGGGCACATATCTGGGCCGAGGTCTCAGGATTACATGAGAGTTAGCCGGCCCGAATTCCAGGCACAATTCGTCGACCGAAAATGCCTGCAGGTCCCCTACCCTCTCGATGGAACTCCAATGTCAGGAGTACTGTCTTCCAAGACAGAATTTTTAACTCAGCTGACTGCAAAGGTTCAAAGGGTGCTCTCTGCAGTGCGGTTAGCACCAGAGATAAGTCCCAAGAGGGTATAGAGTGAGAGCGAGGCGGATTTAATCTCCTCGCTCCCCTCAGGAACCTGACGACCAGATCGTGCTTTCCTCCGGTCTTACCTTCAACTACATTGTGATGTGCAGCAATGGCGGCAACATACACTTTGAGGGTGGAGGGAGACAGCCTTCGCTCCAACCATCTTGCAGGAAGGAAAGCACAGAACTGATCGAACATCTTCGGGGGTCTTCTCGTCGAGAAGAACACCATTCGACAAACAGGTTCCACTTCAACGCGTAGAGGCGCCTCGTAGAGGGAGCTCTAGCCGAAGTGATGGTGTCTACAGCCTGTGGTAGGTCACCTAGAACCTCCGCGTCCCGTCCAGGGACCAGACATGGAGTTTCCAGAGGTCTGGACGCGGGTGCTATAGGGTGCCCCGTCTCTGAGTCAGAAGGTCCTTCCTCAGAGGAATGGGCCAAGGAGGTGCTGTCGCGAGGAGCACTAGCTCTGGGAACCAGGTCCGGTTGGGCCAGTACGGCGCAACCAACATGACCTGCTCCTCGTCCTCCCTGACTTTGCACAGTGTCTGTGCAAGAAGGCTCACTGGGGGAAACGCATATTTGCGTAGACCCCGGGGCCAGCTGTGTGCCAGCGCATCCGAGCCGAGGGTCCCCTCGGTCAGGGAATAAAACAACTGATTTTAACAACTGGTCTACCTGTGCGGTCCCGAAGCGACTCCAGATCAGCTGGACCACCTGGGGATGGAGTCTCCACTCTCCCGGGAGCACTTGCTGTCGTGAGAGCTCGTCGACTGCACGATCAGCAGGCCCGGAATGTGAGTGGCACGAAGCGACCTCAGATGCTTCTGACTCCAGAGGAGGAGATGGCGGGCGAGTTGTGATATGCGGCGGGAGCGTAGACCACCCTGTTTGTTGATGTACGCAACGGCAGTATTGTCCGTATGGACCAGAACGTTCTTGCCTTGTAGCGGCCCTTTGAGGCGGCCCAGCGCAAGACGAACTGCTAACAACTCGAGGCAATTGATATGCCATTGCAGTTGAGGCCCCGTCCACAGACCCGAAACTGCAAGCCCGTTGTATGTGGCCCCCCAGACAGTGGATGAGGCTTCTGTGGAGACAACAGCATGCCTGGACACTTGTTCTAGGGGACTCCTGCCCGTAGAAACGAAGGGTCCAACCACGGGCTGAAGGTTTGGCGGCACTTCGGTGTTACTGAGACACGGAACGAGCCGCTCTGCCACGCCCATCTCGGGACTCGGTCGTGTAGCCAGTGTTGAAGCAGCCTCATATGAAGCAATCCTAGCGGCGTTACCGCGGCTGCAGATGCCATGTGCCCCAGGAGCCTCTGAAAATGTTTCAGTGGTACCGCTGTCCTGCGTTTGAACGAATTCAAGCAGTTCAACACCGACTGGACGCGCTCCTCTGTGAGTCGCGCTGTCAGATTGACCGAGTCCAGCTCCATACCGAGAAAAGAGATCCTCTGCAAGGGGCAGAGTTTGCTCTTTTTCCAGTTGACCCGAAGTCCCAACAGGCTGAGGTGACTGAGCACCATGTCCCTGTGTTCGCACAACTGCGCCCGCGACTGAGCCAGGATCAGCCAGTCGTCGAGGTAGTTGAGGATGCGAACACCACGCTCTCTCATGGGAGCAATGGCCGCCTCCGCGACTTTCGTGAAGACACGGGGCGACAGGGACAGCCCGAAGGGTAGGACTCTGTACTGATATGCCCGTCCCAATGCCCGGAGAATCGAGACATGAAAGTACGCGTCCTTCAGGTCGATCGCTGCAAACCAATCTTGGGGACGGATGCACCTGAAGATGCGTTTCTGTGTTAGCATTTTGAACGGCAGCCTGTAAAGGGACCGATTCAAGAACCGCAGGTCCAAGATTGGTCATAACCCGCCGCCTTTCTTGGGTACAATGAAGTACGGGCTGTAGAAGCCTGTCTTCATATCGGCTGGAGGGATCGGCTCTATCGCGTCCTTCACCAGTATGACTGTGATCTCCGCCCTGTAGCACGGGGGTGCTCTCCTTCGACACGGAGGTGAAGTGAACGCCCCTGAATTTGGGGGGGCCGCCGGGCGAACTGAATCGCATAGCCGAGTCTGATAGTACAGATGAGCCAGCGGGACGGGCTGGGAAGCGCTAGCCAGGCTCCCAGCGACCGAACCAGCGGGACCAACAGCACCACAGACGTACCCGCAGCGGGGCAGCGCAGTGACCTGACTCGAAGTGGGGTCTGAGTGTGCAATGCAACACTGACCTGCTTCCGCTGAGGGGGCGCACGGGTGTGAGGAGGCCTCTTGTGTGCGTCCTGGACACAGCCAGCACCCCCTGCTGGCGATGAGAGAGGCACCGGAGGGTGACAAGGCATGGGAGCGTCGTACACCGCGCTCTCTTGGCACCCAGAGATTTTGGAAACAGCTCTTTTAGTGATGTTTTGGGTACCACTGGCACGAAGGCCAGTGGCGGAACAGAAATCAAATTTGAACAAAGGATTCTCTCCCGGCCCTCCTCCGAGAGAAGGAGCGGTGCTGTCACCACCTCCTGAAGAGCTGTCCCCTTCATCTCTGGGTGCCAAGGGTGTTTCTGGACCAGGGTGGACATCGTCTGGCCGAGGGCCAGCGCTGTGACTTTAAATATGATCAGTCACTGTGCGCAGCTCAACCTCGGCTCAGAACTACCCTCGTCTCTTTTTAAGAGTGCAGGGCAGAGGTGGCCTGCCAGTGGCACTGCCACCCGAACCGATGAGGGTAGTGAGAGAGGGGTTAGGTGAATTTATACAGAATTATGGCCCCTTTGGTGTTCCATATTTTGGCACCAAATAGTTCCACACTGCCAAAGCTTTCCAATGCACATCCGGAGAAAAGGCAAGGGGCGGTTTACGCGTTGCACTACGGCGATTTAAACCCAGGCGATTTACGCGTTGCACTACGCCTCAGCCACCCGGGAAAGCATGGCTGTCAAGTCTGAATCTGATTCAGCATGAGCACACACTATTATAGTGGGAATCTCAGCCTCATCTTCATTTCCAGCACAAAACAGCCCTCTCTCCGATGTAGCGATTGACATCTGTCCTCTGCTAGAGCCCCAAATTAAACGCTAGGTCCCTTTTTTAAAGACCAGCAATTCCATCTGAAAGCTACCAGCAGGCATGTGAGACAGTGAGCGTGGCTGTCAGACGGCACACAGCGCGCTGGACACTCAAGGCCCTATGAAAAAGGCAAGGCGAGCAACGCGCTGACGTGGCCATGCTCTCATGAGAGAACATGACCACCCACGAACACAGTCTCAACATGCTCGCGATGCAATAGAGGAGTGGGGGCCCACGGAGATGTACTCGGCAGGGAAGCCCACTGTAATCCTCAGGTCACCCAGGCTTATTAGCCGAAGTAGCACTTTTCTGGTGCACCAGAAGAGAAACTAGATTGGGGAATAGGCGAAGGGACTCACCCCCGTTTGAGGTTTCGAGTCTCGACCGCGCATCTGAAGCGCCGAGTGACGCGCTGGGTTGCCGTGACAAACCTTACGAGGAAGGAGAGACGAACAGCACGCCGACATGATCACGTTCTCCTGAGAGAACATGGATCACCCACGAACGCAATCTCAACATGCTTGTCGTGGCCGTCAATAAGGACAGGAAACAACCGCATCCAGAAACGCACGGGTGGAATGACGTCTTGAAAAAGGCGCAGTGTCACACCCATGTACTCTTTTAGGGAAAAAGCTCTTTTAACGTGCTGAAGCACCCAGGGAGATAGCCGCGGCAAAAACACAGGAAATAGTGCAGCCTGTGTTTTGCACTCAGAGTAATGTGAACGCCCACCGAACTGACAGAGTTGCTGTAATAACAGCAGTTTTTGCTCTCAGTGAGCTCGCGGTCCTCGCTGCTGTGCCTTCACACCAACACTCAGAGCTTCTCCTCTCTCGTTCTGATTATCGCTGTATAATACAGGAACACTCTTCAGCAGCACACAGTCGGCTCCGAAGTGAATGACAAATGTCCACTGCATCCGCTTCCTGTTTATACCCGCGGTGCGGGGCAGAGCGCGAGATGTAAATCTCGCACGCCAATGGCCATTGGCCCGTTCTGTATACACTCGAAGCTGATAGGAGCTCCCAGAAGTGATCCCAATTCGTCGGTGACGTCCGATGTATGTCGAACGTGACCGACTGAAAGGGAACAACGAGAAGCTTATCGCTTGCTTGACGCGCAAGAAAACTCATTGGTTCTTGCAGAAGCTCAAACGTGCTGCGTAACACATGAGAATGAACCTCATTGGTTCTCGCACGTCAAGCAAGGATGCCTGAGCTTCTGTTTACCATAACTGATGTGTGTGTTATTAATGCTCCACAGACTCAAGCTTTAGTGTATCATTAGGTTACTTTCACATAGTGTTTAGGATGGACAACCGCATTGCACTTAGGCCTATTAAAAGGTATTCTCAAACTGTCCAGTTCATACAACAGCTTGGTACAGTATCCGAGTCACTACTGTATGAACAAATAATCCGAAAATAAATCTCCTTTTCTACTCTCGCAATAGCTGTGAATATCCCCTGTAACCATATCCTCCTGAGACCCAGGAAAAAGTTCTATAATTATCTGACAAATCTATGACTGAATCTTCCTCAGTGATTTTATTCAGTATCGTATCAGCCTCATAGAACTGTCTACTACAAAAAAGTGAAACAAACATAAGTACAAAGTCCTGGCGTACACTACAGTGGACATTTAGCTGTTTTTCCTATGAAAATAAATATGTTTAGCTCTGAAAATTCACTCGAATAATATTGCTGAGATGTTTTCTTACTAGAAACAAGCAAAGAATAATGTTTAAAAAACTTTTTACTTACGAATATCATGCTTACCTTTGTTTCTTCCATAAAATGTGCTCATCCTGATGGCGGTCATTTTGAAAAGATGGAATAAGGAAGTTAGCAAGGTCACATTTTAAAGTCCTCTTTAAGGAACAACAGGACTTAACAGAGTGATATGCATAAGATAAGAGATATGAGCAAAAACTTAAAGGAAAAAACAAAAAATTATCGGACAACGACTGCACCACAAAACCGATGGGAGCAGCTCTGGACAGCGATTCAGTGTAAAACCTTCAGATGACACACAGTTCATATAGCAGCCTAATGTAAGTTACCGAAACCACACATGATAACAGTAACGCACCACACAGGAGACACACTCGCGAAGAAGAAGAGAGACTCGAGAGAAGAGAATTTAAGGGCGTCAGTTTCTTTTTAAAATGATAACCAAAATGTGTGTGAAGTTGAACAACCTTATAGCATTTTAAAACACGACTGACAGTTTATATTGTATTTGCTATATATTTATGATTAAAATAAAATACTTAATTTACTTTTTTTAATAAAAAATATCTTCATTTGTGTTCCAAAGATGAATGAAGTCTTACGGGTTTGGAACGACATGAGGGTGAGTAATTAATGATGTTGGCTGTTGGCTGAACCAACCCTTTAATGATTTTATTGTAAACAATTAATCTATCCACGTTTCTTTCTTTTATTTATTTTTATTTCTTATTTTTTTTATTTTCAAAACTCAATCTTCCTTTGAAATAACATCTCTCTGGTGTCTTATGTCAGACTTCTCCAAACATTTATTCTGCTTAAACTCCGCCCCTTTCTTACAACCGCAATTATAATTGTAATTTGCCTCCATCCAGTAAACAATCGATGGATAGAATAAATTTTTTAAATTATTTTTGTATCTTTTTTGATAATCTGTTTTACTCAGATGTATGTCACAATATGTGACTACATTTTTTGGGGTGAACTGTCACTTTAAAATTTGTCTTCACTGGACTTAAATCTGTTAATTAGAAGTGTCCACATACACTGTAGTGTATCTTTAAATTAACCCTTGACAAATGTCCTTATCACACTCTTAAACCTCAATCTGAATGTTTCATTATATAATTAGGAAGCATTATTGATCAGCATCTAAGATGAAGATGAAATTGCTTCTGAGTGTGACAAGCCCACTATATTGCCTCTAAAACTGGCTGTGAATGCTAGTCATATTTAGACATCAGGGCTTTGACAGGCCTATAATAAAATCTGAATGAGACAAATGCAGCTAACAAAATACTTATTGTGTCTGGATATCGCCCTATGAATCAACCACTCAGTGGAATATAAATAAATGACAGTGCGTGTTAGCAGAGCCAGAGTATTCTGTCACAGAACATTTTTTGCCATCCAAATATGGTAACAGTGAAGGCGTTAAATAACAGCACATTTTTACTCTTTTTTTTTTCATAATTGTTTTACAACATTTCCCAAATATTCTACAATATATACAACTAAAATGTCATATATAAGTTGTATAAACACTGTAATCAAATGTTTGAGCTAAAGAATAAACACAGATAATCAAGCTGTCATAAAGTTATTTCTAGATTATTTCTCTAAGGCAGTGCATGGGCTAGATTAGAGTACATAATCTTCTACTGTGGGACCGTTAGAACCACGGTTGTGTCTGGAATCGAGCTTATGTCTCTATATCCAGATCTCAATAGATTAATTTGTGCTGAATATCCTTCTGAATTATTTATGAAGTGCGCAGACTAGATCTAAACAGCTCGATAGCGTACAACACGAACAGTTCACTGCAAGCCTTTATCATATTGGACTACTGTTTGTTTCATTGTGATTATGTGTGATTCAATTATGGACAGCATTATCATTTCTACCCATTATACATTGACCTTTTCTGACACAAGGCGTTCTATCTACTAATTAGTTGATGAAATTGTTCTGTAAAAATTAAGCACAAAAACATAAAAAGATATTAAAAATGGCACTATGACTAATAATGCTGATAGTGTAGCTGCTGGACACTTACATATTGTTAGACATGTGACTATTTATCCTATTAGCTTGCTGAATAACATCCCTGCTGCACTCAAGTTCAACATTATTCCAGCCATCTGGTGTATTCCCTGCTCATCCTGCTAGAACATTTATATAAATTATTCTATGTTTCTGTTGCAGTGGTGGCCGTGGATAGTAGATCCTGAAGGTCTCCTCAAGCACTAATTTATTTACGCAGAGCCCTGAGCTCATGGTAACCTCAGCTCCATCTGTCTCTAGAGCTGGAGAGGAAGTATAATATAATCACCTGCTGGATTTTGTAAAATGCAGATATGTGCATGACAACAAACAACTGGTCTGAATAATCAGCAATTAACACACCATATGGTATTTAAAGTGACAGTTATTGTGACAGTATCTATGTATAATGCAGCTAATGATACAAAACCACTGGCAGTTCATCCAGTCTGCATGCTCAATCAGTATGCAGTTGATGCTTGGCTCTTAGATGCAAATGCCTCTATTATAGTAATACCAAGAGTTATATTTGCAAAAAATCCTTTCATTCAGACCCTGGAGGACCGAAGCAATCAATCCAATGAGTCTTTTTTCCGGTAATGCTCTGGACATTCAGTTGCATATGAGTCCAGACAGTGTATTTGATATCTGTGATGTGTATTGCTTTTTTCTGCCCCATATTGCATCATGCATCATCCTATATCTATTAGTTTTACTGCATGGGGCATAACCAATAAATGATTTTATTTTAACTTTTGATCTCAATGCTTTGTTGATTTCAAACTTGTGACACATATACTATTACTTTTGAAAAATGTCAGAGCAATTATTGATCGTTTAAGGTCCACAAACCATTAGAATCAAAACCTTTTCAAAAATAAAATGGCTTTGAGAGTTATCATTGGCATGTGTACAGCTTTTGTCAAGGTAGATGATTTAAAAGGTAGTACGTGAAAGTAATCTAAAAATGGTGGTAAACTTGGTGGTATTGATTGAATTTAAAGATGTGAACAGATCCTATAGATTCAGATCCAGCTTATATTAGATTCATGGATCTTTTCATTCGAGTTGAAACTCACATATGGACCCCAAATTGACTTTAAACAGATCTGACAGCCTAATTAAATGGCTACGGCTGGTTCATTGTTCTGGTTCTGCAGTGACATAAAGAAAGCTTGTTGTGCTGCCATATGACATGGATACATAGTGCTGTGGAGAGGTATTATATTTTTTAATATTGCTTAAAAAAAATCAATGTACACGTACAGTAAGTGGTAGAATAATAGACTCTTGCAGGGGTGCACATAACATTTTTGGTCTGGAGATGCTGCTTGGTACTTACACTTTACGCGGCACACTCCTACAAGCTGTCGTAATCACTTTCCTCCTGACTGCTGTCACTTTAAGACAGAATGCACGGACCGAATATACTGACACACATCCGTTTTCTTTCTCAACTGTTCACTTATGACATAGCCGAGAGAATACTTGCCGAGACGGGTATTTTGACATAATTTTGTGTGTATGTGTCCGTTCAAGTGCAAGTAAACGCAAAAGAGGAATCAATTCCAGTGGCGGCTGGTGGGTTTTAAAATAGAGGAGGCACACAAAATTTTAGCGGTTAGATCCCCTCCCAATGATTTTGTTAACTGCTTTGAATTGGCTTTTTTTGGTCACTTTTAGACAGAAAATTTACAGAAAACGACACATATACAGCAAGACAATATAAATATAATTTCACTCACCTATCACTTGAAGCAAAAATCCACACTTCTGTCCTTTAAATATCTGTGTTCGACTGTTTAGTGAAGCTGATTGCTGTAGCCTATATCTTAGCTTAGTCTATAGGCGTGGGGGTCTTCCTTCATCTTTAATTTGTAGCTGTTGTTCGAATGGTAGTTAAATTTGTTTGAGATCTATACGTAGTTACATCAGCGGCAGCAGTTCAAACAACCCGATCTCACGGCAATTCGTATGTATTTTACAAGGTGGCTAATTCGTACAAACTTGTACGACCTCACTCATATGAATTCGTACGATTTTTGCTAAATCATACGTATTTGACGAGTTGGTCAATTCGTATGATTTCGTACGAATGACCTACCCCTAACCCCGCACCTAAAATCTACCCATTACTCCAGTACAGACAAATCGTAAGAATTCATACAAGTGAGGTCGTACGAATTCGTACGAATTAGCCACCTCATACAAATACGTACATATTGGTCGTGAGATAGCGTTAGTTCAAACTAATATCACGTAATTTACGTCTCTTCGATGATTGGTTGATATACCAAGGGAGGCTAGCCTCCTCTGCCATGTTTCTCTTCTCAACACTCCTAATCGCTGAAAGTGAAATACTCGATGTGATTGGCTAATATATATATATATTTTTTTTTACCAGTGGAGGCACAAGTCGCCGGCTATGGATTTGCCTCCCCCTCCCCTTCTTGACTCTATCCCTTTAGACACTTCAGACTCATCAGGGGTGAACAAGGTGACAAAAACACGAGATCCGCCCGAGATTGTTTCTGTTTGATATAACTGTAAATATATCTATTAAAATACTGATATTCTGCCCTATAACTCCCCCCCCCCCAGAACCTCCCGCTGCCCTGTATCTTGCTCTCTCACTGGCTGTAGGTCATCGCGGATGTAATTTTCAGTCAAAACACATTTCACACAGCAGGATTTTGAATCGCCAACAGGTCCAGATATTTAGCATGCCAAATATCTCGCGGGCGTCGGCGACTCGTCTGCAATTCTCTCAGATTGCGTCTTTGATCATTCACACTGAGTGATTGTCACTCGCGTGAACGAGCACCGATTTGCCTATGATTTTGGCATTTGTCGGCGATTCCCCAAAACCTGTCGGCGAGTCAAAATCGGGGCTAAAATTGGGCAGTGTGAACTCGGCATTAGCCGTTAATCTGCGAATCACATGCGTGCTGAACCGTGGGGCCTGGTCCGTATGGATCACGGATCAACTGCGATCCGTTGCACCCCTTAACAACTAATAATTAATGAACACACTTATCATCATTGCTATCTTATCAGAGATGGGGAAAAATCGTACTCTAGTAAGTAAACGTGTCCTTGTCCCCAAAAATGTTGGTATACTCAAAAGTGCTTCCCTCCACGTTTCCTGCTGCGCATCGGTTATTTTTAACACACATGTGCACCTGCGCACCAGTTATGTGCACCCTAGTCTCTTGGTTATCCTTTGCAAATTGGAATATCATATTTTCACAGATATTTGGTATCTTGAGGTGGATGTTGCTTGATTTTAGAGGGAATTATGTTTTGAGGTTCTAGTTGTCCTCAAACAATATGCCAAGTGTTTTGTAGTTTTTGAGTAAAATCTATTAAAATAGTCTTCATTGTATATGAACTAACATTGTATTGTAGAACTATCATGCTTTGTTTTCAACATTAGATTGTATTTCACATCTTTGTTTGAATGCCATTGCAACTCTATTGCAGGGCCGCTCTAGTAATGCACTTTCATTTATCATTCAGACACACAGACATGAATCACTGTTACACAGGTTAAATGAACTATTAATAATTTATGGTTTCTACATACAGTGGAGAGAACAAGTATTTGATACACTGCCGATTTTTGCAAGCATGTAGAGGTCTGTAATTTTTATCATAGGTACACTTCAACTGTGAGAGACGGAATCTAAAACAAAAATCCAGAAAATCACATTGTATGATTTTTAAATAATTAATTTGCATTTTATTGCATGACATAAGTATTTGATCACCTACCAACCAGTAAGAATTCTGGCTCTCACAGACCTGTTAGTTTTTCTTTAAGAAGCCCTCCTGTTTTCCACTCATTACCTGTATTAACTGCACCTGTTTGAACTCGTTACCTGTATAAAAGACACCTGTCCACACACTCAATCAAACAGACTCCAACCTCTCCACAATGGCCAAGACCAGAGAGCTGTGTAAGGACATCAGGGATAAAATTGTAGACCTGCACAAGGCTGGGATGGGCTACAGGACAATAGGCAAGCAGCTTGGTGAGAAGGCAACAACTGTTGGCGCAATTATTAGAAAATGGAAGAAGTTCAAGATGACGGTCAATCTCCCTCGGTCTGGGGCAGCATGTAAGATCTCACCTCGTGGGGCATCAATGATCATGAGGAAGGTGAGGGATCAGCCCAGAACCACACGGCAGGACCTGGTCAATGACCTGAAGAAAGCTGGGACCACAGTCTCAAAGAAAACCATTAGTAACACACTACGCCGTCATGGATTAAAATCCTGCAGTGCACGCAAGGTCCCCCTGCTCAAGCCAGCGCATGTCCAGGCCCATCTGAAGTTTGCCAATGACCATCTGGATGATCCAGAGGAGGAATGGGAGAAGGTCATGTGGTCTGATGAGACAAAAATAGAGCTTTTTGATCTAAACTCCACTCGCCGTGTTTGGAGGAAGAAGAAGGATGAGTACAACCCCAAGAACACCATCCCAACCGTGAAGCATGGAGGTGGAAACATCATTCTTTTGGGATGCTTTTCTGCAAAGGGGACAGGACAACTGCACCGTATTGAGGGGAGGATGGATGGGGCCATGTATCGCGAGATCTTGGCCAACAACCTCCTTCCCTCAGTAAGAGCATTGAAGATGGGTCGTGGCTGGGTCTTCCAGCATGACAACGACCCGAAACACACAGCCAGGGCAACTAAGGAATGGCTCCGTAAGAAGCATCTCAAGGTCCTGGAGTGGCCTAGCCAGTCTCCAGACCTGAACCCAATAGAAAATCTTTGGAGGGAGCTGAAAGTCCATATTGCCTAGCGACAGCCCCGAAACCTGAAGGATCTGGAGAAGGTCTGTATGGAGGAGTGGGCCAAAATCCCTGCTGCAGTGTGTGCAAACCTGGTCAAGAACTACAGGAAACGTATGATCTCTGTAATTGCAAACAAATGTTTCTGTACCAAATATTAAGTTCTGCTTTTCTGATGTATCAAATACTTATGTCATGCAATAAAATGCAAATTAATTACTTAAAAATCATACAATGTGATTTTCTGGATTTTTGTTTTAGATTTCGTCACTCACAGTTGAAGTGTACCTATGATAAAAATTACAGACTTCTACATGCTTTGTAAGTGGGCAAACCTGCAAAATCGGCAGTGTATCAAATACTTGTTCTCCCCACTGTAGACTTTATTTTGTGCCTTTAATGTTTAATGTTGAAATGATCATAGATTTTTTATAGAGATTGCAAGAACATCTTTACATATATCAACAGTACACAGGTATTCCAGATGTTAAGATTAAGGTCCCCCCCCCAAATTTCTACTTTCAAAGCACACAATCGGCCTTCAGAGATATCTTCTCAGCAAAGTAACCATAGCAACAGAGGAACATCTGGTTATATGTAGCACTAATGGAGGAACAAACAAGTGAACTAATGAATGAATGAATGAATGGATGATTTTAACCAAACAAGCCCAGAAGATTGCATTTGTATCTTATAGATATAAATAATACCACCCGTTCAAACAATATTGTGCTTCTCAAAAGTGATACAATCCCTGCTGTTCCTTTTACGCAGTGTTTATTTTATCCTACTTATGTCATTTACTTTTTCAGCAGTTGTTTGTTTTGAACGTATCTCTTTAGAGACCTGCTGCGGATCTGTTAAATAAATAATATGACCTCAATGACAGTTAATGGACACTTTGAGAAGATCCATCTGTTGTGATTAGTCATGAATTAAGGATGTATAATTTACAGAGCCTGGAAATTATACATGAAAAGCCTGAAAAGTGGAACTACCGTCTTAAAGTTTAAGAAGTGTTTTTTGTCTTTATAGATAAATACAGAATTTTTAATTATAACATTAATACTGTTTTCTTGGCATGTTAAAGTGTGTTTATTATGAAATTGAACATGCAGTTAAAATTATATTGCATTTTTGATTATTTCGTCAAGTCAGTTAGGTGGCAGTTGGCCAAAGGTTTCATTACATTTGTTCAATCTTCCCCTGGCACACTGACAATTCCCAGATATTTGCCAGGTGTTGATAAGCTGGCCTCTGGAGGTGCAGTGGAGTTGTCCAGGAAACACCTCCTCATTTCAGCAAACAACAGACACTCTTAACGGCATAAACAGAGGACTGAACGTGACATGTCGTATAACAAACTCATAACTCATGTTTATAAATGAATCCTAGCTATTACAGTACACTTGACATGCATTTATACAATAACATTGTTTACTTGCTTCTAAATCCTCTGGTTTGTTTGAAAGGACGGATTTGATGAAACACTGCATTGACATTGATATTCTGCACAGCAGACAGGCACACAGCTGTGTTTTTCTGAGGTAGCAATTTTGTACAATGCATTTAATGAATTTTAACAATCACCACAAGCCTTCCAGCAAACAGACTGAACATCTTTTGTTTGCTTAGAATACAACAGGCACCAGCGAAGGTCAGGTGATGCTTGTCAGATAAAGGTCTGTAAGGGCATGAGTTTAATGTCTCTGGACGGTGTTTCGGTCACGGTCCTGTGTGACAGCTATTTGGCCAGTGCGTACGACTAGGGAGAATGAGATTAGTGAAACGTTTTGCAGGCTCTACTGTGGATAAACCCAAGAGCAAATGTGACACCTGGAGACCAGTGTGTATCTCACTGCAGTCACATGTCCGGAAAGCGTCTCAGACAAAATGAGTTTTACAGTTCATTACTCTGTGAATTGCTCACCAGGTTGGTGCATCTGCTTGATTTAACTGGTGAGCGATTGCTTTACATGTACAGATTGGCTTTATTGGAGCCTTGAGCTTTCTTTCTGTGTGAAAGAGACTTTATGAACCCAAGAGACAGAGAAGTGTAATTTGGGAAGACAGAGTAGGAGGGTTTAACAATATGCAAAAAGGAGCGTTTCAAATGACACAGAGGAAGAGAAGCAAAACATATATTTTTAAAATTTAGGTTCTTACAATCTAGTGCTGGACTTTAAGATGAATTTTGGAAATAGGATGGTATGAACCAATCACGTACAAAGTTCTCATCCCTCAAAAAGCCCAGTGGGACCCATCAAACTCTCTACACTGAAGACATTTATGTTCATAAACATCTGGTGTGTATTAGGGAACAATAAAATAAAGGTGAAAGAAAGTGTGTTATGAGAATCATGGGACTGAAGCATAAAATGAATCTTGGAAAAGGATGGTCATTTTTTTTGTTCTGAAAACATTAATATGCATGAAAAATCATCTAATTGCTATAACATTATTAAGTCTCTGTAATAAAAGAGTAAAATTGTTCCAACTCTCTAGAGGTGGTAATGAGTTTGACTAACCCCAAATTGTCTTTAAATGTAAGAGGTAAGAGGTTAATTACTCAAGAATTCATTTACTGATAAAAACAAAGCAATAGATAATGATGCCAACTGTGTACACGTAATGTCTTTTAAACGACAAAAATAAACTCACTGTAAAGTGAATTTAAAGTATTATGTTCAATTAAAGTGGGTACAATTATGATATTTATAAAAGCTGGAAATAAACTTTAAAATCCCAGATGAGTAAAGCTTGAAATTACTTCAAAGCTCCAAGGTTTATGACAATTCCTCCAGTGGCATATAAAAAAAAAAATATTAGCACATTGGTCCTAAATGATCATTATGAACTTGATCTACTTTTAGATGACAAGTTACCGAGCCACTTCTGCCAATATTATAGTCAATTTGAGACATTTTACATTTATTAACTAATAAAACAAATGCTGTTAATCCAAAAAAATTAAAAGAACTGACTTGAGGCGTAAACATTACACGGTGGAAACAGCATTAGACGAACAACATCCTGTATGATATTAGTATGCTCTGCTATAGCTTTACTAAACAAGGTTAAATATCAGTAACATGAATATTGATCATCCTCAGATGCTTGTTAATGAGTATTCTGGAGTTGTGCTATGCCTAGGAGGATACTAATGTAGGCTAATAGAGGTAGAAATCATATATTTTATAGTTAACAAGTTATTGGAAGTAGCAGAGTAATGAGCTTAAGTTATTCACTATAACAAAAATGAGCATGAATGCCTCTTTCTTTCTTACCTAATAAAGCTTAATGAGGTTTAATTGACTAAGATTAGTGCTGCACCCTGCAGGTTTGATAACTGTGCTCAAGAACCACAAGCAATAAGAAACAATCAGTGTAATAATAAGCTTGACAGAAAGATTTCAAATTTAACTGAGCAGCCATTTGTTGTTAAGAATTAATTCTGCATGTTTGTATTCAGAGGCCAAGAGTGGGACTTTAAATGATGGTCTTTTCTGGAAAAGCATATCTGTTTTTTTTTTTTCTTCAAAGATCCATTTTTATCTGTTTCCATCAGATAATTAGATTACATGTTGCATGTGGGAAAATCAGGAATTGCATACTTTTTGTGAGAATTTGTTTTGAATTAATTTACAGTGATTAGTTGATGACCAATGATCCTGTTCTTTAGAAAAAACTGCTAGCAGAGACTCAAATTTACAGAAAGTTCTTTATTACCTTAGGATGTTAGGTCAAGCGTTTGGCTGACTTTGAAATTGAGATCGATCATTTCAACATTAGCTAAATTGCTTGGAGCAGACACACAATTGTCCAAAAAACCTTAACATGGTCTAATATCAATTTCCTGAAACAGAGTGCCGCTACATACAAATCAAACAAGATAAAAAAAATAAATAGAAAAGTTTAAAACAGAAGCACAAAAGTCTCTTTGTTTTGTTGTATTACTTTTGTGGCGACACAATGTCTGTTGTTTTTTTTACTACTAAAGGCTTTTACTACTAAAGGCTACTAATATATGCTCATTCTCTCAAGACTGATAGTAAGAACTGACATTCTTTTGGACTAATTTGTATTTTAAGCATTTATTTCAAAGTGATAAACTGACATTGACTCTCTTGCTGATATTGATTCTCTTGCAAGAGACTAAAGTGTTTCATTAACAAACTCCCTTAGCTTGTCACTAAAAGAAACTGCAATGATTTTACAGTATATACATAAATTAAGTAAAATAGACAAGTATTTTTAGCTGGAATGTCATAAACAGAATCCATGGTGAATTTGATGGGATAAAAACAGACCATCTGTCCATCAGTTTCAGAGTGACTTCCTTATAACTTATTAACTCTGTCACGTCACTGAAGGACGAAATGCACTAGAGATATTTAAATAGACCTGAACAATTTATATTCTGGACAGGAATGGAATGCAAATGGAGGAAAAGTCCCAAAAACCACTGAAAAACTGGCAGAACATTCGGACTAATTTCAGACAGCAACCTCAAATGCTTCCCCTGGAATTCACATAGAGTTAAATTTGTTATCAAGTTTTTTCAGTTTTACTCATTTTAGACGTCTCACCCAATCAGTGGTCAGGAAACCGAGCAGTATTTGAGATCATTCTCATACACACCCACTCACAAGTCACAATTTAGACATTGTGTTTTAATGCTCAAAAGCTTCCTCATTCCTGGAAGTTTTAAATATTTATAAAAGAGATGAGAAAAGTTTTGTGAAAAATGTTTTATCATCTCAGTACTGCATGTTTAAATAACACATTGGAATTGGGATTCTAAGAAGCAATGGAAGGCTGCTGGTTTGTAATCTATGACATCATCTTTTATAGATCTTCATCACATCATAAAACAGATGCCCGGCCATTAGGTATGATATTGTTATTTAAGATGTCTGTTTGCACATGCTGCCAGTGCACTGCAAAAAGGCATTTATTACTGTCAAGGCAGAGAACTTTTTTTTTAGGTAAAGTACAAGTGGTTAGTGAAACTTGAAAATTTTAAATTATTAATTATGGTGGCTATAGCAATGTTCATCCTTGAATAATCCCATTTCTGCTTTAGAGTAACATTAATATGTGATAACGTAACACGGTAACACAGACACAAAAACAGACAACAGCTCCATTTCCCCGTTTGTGAGTATAAGACTTATCATAAGAGTATAAAATTCTTTCATCTTTCTTTTAATATTTTATTAGTTCCTTTTGTTTGTGCGCTGAAGTAACAGAAAGACCGGGGAGAGTCTGGTGTAAGAACAACGGTTTGACCATTCCAGTCCTAAATCATACATTCCAGTGTTCCTTGCTGCCTGATTAATCCGAAGAAGCTTCACTTGTGTCTCAGTAGTCCACATCTAATTGCTTGCAGCCTCTCAGCAGCCTGGTATTAATTCTTTCTGACCCCATGAGCCATTGATTCCACTCCATTTGTCCTTCCCCTCATTAGTGCTAGTTTCTAATCATGTAAGACTTACTGGCAACTAAAGGGCTTTTAGTCCCTCCAGAGAACCCTCCAACAAAACATGGGTTTAGCAAATGAGCTCTCAGGATGTCTGGGGATGCATTGTAACACCCAATGCTGAATTATGAAGACTAGGCAAAAATTGTACACATGCGCACATAGAGTGCAAACGTGGACCGAGCACCGAGAGTAGGAGAGAGCTGTCTGTAAGGTCTGATTTACAAGGTCTGCTGCCTGTGCCTCCAATGCTTCCAATGTGATAGAAAATTTAATAGGTGCAAGATCAACAAATTATGCATGTTTGGGCAATAGTTTTAAGCTCTTTTCAGTTTTTATTATTCCCTTGATTGAAAATTGAGGAGCTCAGTATTACAGTTTAAGCATGCCATTTTTCCTCTATCAACCATTTTTCATTTAACAACGAACATGGCATTAAAATGGCATAAAGTGTATCATTATAAATAAATTATTTAAACTCAATTGATAATGGTAATACAGTTGTGGTCAGAATTATTGGTACCCCTGATAAATATGATCAAAGACGGCTATAAAAATAAATCTGCATTGTTTATCCTTTTGATCTTTCATTAAAAAAAAATTGCAAAATTCTAACCTTTCATTGAAGTAAAAGAATTGAGAGTGGGGGGAAACTGGTGTTTTTCTCCAAAACACGTTGGCCACAATTATTGGCACCCTAGAATTTTTTATGAGTAAAATATCACTGAAGTATATTCCCATTAATATTTACATTTTTTAGCACACCAGGGTGACTAGGAACATGAAATTGTCTAGCTATGACGTCTTGTTTCACGGGAGTATAAATATGAGGAAACACAAAGGCCAAATTCCCTTAATCATTCATCACAATGAGTAAAACCAAAGAATATAGTTCTGATGTGCAGCAAAAAATTGTTGAGCTTCACAAAATAGAAAGTGGCTGTAAGAAAATAGCTAAAGCATTGACAATTTCCACCATCAGGGCAATAATTAAGAGGTTCCAATCAACTAAAGATGTTACGAATCTGCCTGGAAGAGGACGTGTCTATATCGTCCTAAGGCATGGTGAGGAGGAGAGTTTGAGTGGCCAAAGATTCACAGATGGAGAATTGCAGAGATTAGTTGAGTCTTGGAGTCAGAAAGCCTAAAAAAAAAAATCAAACAACCCGCAAAGTTGGGGTTTGAAGAAAAATCCTCCTCGCTCATCCAGAAACAAACTCCAGCATATTCAGTTGTCAGACACGACTGGAACTTCAAAAGGGACCAGATGAAACTAAAAAAGAGCTTTTGGCAGCAAACCCACCAGATAGGTTGGGTGCAAACGGATAAAAAGTACTCCATGCCCACGATTAAATATACCGCTGGATCTTTAATGTTGTGGTCCTATTTTTTTGCTGGAGGTCCTGGACATCTTGTTCAGATACATGGTATCATGGATTCTAGCAAATACCAACAGATAAAAAAAAAAATCAAAACCTGACGGCCTCTGCTAGAAATCTTATAATTGGCCGTGGGTGGATCTTCCATCAGGACAACGATCCAAAGCGAACATCAAAATCAACACAAAAATGTGTCACTGAGCACAAAATGAAGCTTCTTCCATGGCTGTCCCAGTGTCCTGACCTGAACCCTATAGAAAATGAGTGGGGTGAACTGAAGAGAAGAAACACCAACATTGATCTGGGAATCTGAAGGATCTGGAGAGATTCTGTATGGAGGAATGGTCTCTGATCTCTTGTCAGGTGTTCTCCAAACTCATCAGGCATTATAAGAGAAGACTCAGAGCTGTTAACTTGGCAAAAGGAGGTTGCAAAAGTATTTAATAAAAGGGTGCCAATAATTATGGCCAACGTGTTTTGGAGAAAAGCATTTATTTCATAATGTGATTTACCCCCCACTTTCAATTATTTTACTTCAATGAAAGGGTAGATTTTTGCAATTTTTTTGAATGAAAGATCAAAAGGATAAACAATGCAGATTTATTTTTACAACCATCTTTGATCATATTTACCAGGGGTGCCAATAATTCTGACCACAACCGTACATGGAATTTATTGTAAAATGATAAATAAAATTTGAACTCCACAACAAGGTTCTGATCACACTTTTGAGGTTTATTCTGCGAGAATGACCAGATAACTGTATTATCCTGCTTCGACTACTCAGCCAATAAATAAATACTTGGACATAAAATATTGATTATTGACCCTTTAGGCACTCTGTACAATTTTGACTGTTTTCTTGCAAGTGCAAGTTTATATCACGCAATTCTGAGAAAAAAAGTCTGAATTTTGAGATAAAAAGTCGCAATTAACTTTCGTAACCTATTTTTTTATCCCATGTCGGAAACAAGCTTCCATTAGTCCGTGGTGTGGTACGAGAGACATGAAAGTACAGCCACTTTCAGTTGTACGGATGATCGGCCGTGGAGAACAGCACTGAAAAATGGTGTAGGATTTACTTTTAAACAATTTTTCACTCAGAAATGGCTAGTAAATTCCACAAATATTTACAAAAGAAATGTCAAGTAACACATTAAATGTGACATTTTTAAGTAGAATGACCAAAATAATATTTTCTTTTAAAATGTACTCCAATAATATCCAATAATTTTTCACAATGTATCAGGAAATATCAGAACAAATGCCACGACTCCTAATGCCACGACTGACCAATCAGAATTGAGTATTCCATAGTGTAATCTAACAATCAATAGCTAAGTGCTTATACTATAATACTCTGTGAAATAGCTGGCATTTTGATATAGAAACCACCAGTGAGAAATTGAATTAAAGTAATGGATGGGCTGTTCACAGCTCAGTTGCATTGAGCCTCATGGCACACAAGTCTAATGGCTTTCTATTACTTTCATTACTCATACTCAAACATCTGGCACACATCTTTCAGGTTGTAATCAGACACAATGTACTTGAATGCATGATGAAACACATTCTTTATTTTGTTTTTCTTTCCAAAAGACAATTATTACATTGCATAGAAATTGAAATGCCAAGCCAGACCAGCATTTAGGCAGGCGAGAGGGTAATAATGACATTCCAAGCCATGGCTATGAATTCAGACAAATGATTATGAGATTAGTTTGTGGTTATATCAGTCAAATGGACGTTATGAAGATGGGGAAAACAGCAGTTATAAATCAATGGCTCGTTTTGTGCTGGCTCTTTCCCCACAATTACCATACAGAATTCATTTGCATATAGAAGCAAAACATGCTGAAAAGTAGAAAATATTATAATCTAGAGTGAAAGTAATTATTACAGAGTTAGTGGCATTGTAGCAATTGCGGCAAGCATCATTTAAGGATACATTTGTTAGATTATTATATTAATTTTTTAATTTGAGTTTAATTAAGAACTGTCTTGTCTTTTCATCACTGTGTCTGTTTAATAAAGAGGCAAAATGAAAAAATATTAGTGTTTAACTACCATGCTAGCACTATTTAGACTGCTTAATGTCAAATTGTGTGTAGTCATGGGAAACCATTTGAAAAATAAGCTTTGCTGTGGAAAAGTTGCTCAGTAACCACAGAGAGCTTTACAGGATCTGCTGTTATATAACAGATTGTTTTGGAGTGTCTGACAACGTTCTGAAAAAGAAGTCCACCTAGTGTTGAAATCTTGATTGCTTAGGTCGAAGAGCCCTGCGGTCTTCATGTCTCCATTCTGTAAATAATATACCACAAACAGCAGAAGGAAAAGATTTGAATGTTACTTTACAGCTGTTCTACAATAGAGCTATTGATCTCCAGAAAGTGCTCTGGGATTTTGGTTACATATTGTGGCTCAAAATATGCATACAATTAGAACACTTTCTGTAGTCTACAAACATGTAACTGTCTTTGCAACACTTTCAAGTGTTCCAGTCTGTTAAGCTTAAAAGCTGGTAGAATCTCTACTCTTTTAATCAGCGACCAGT
This sequence comes from Coreius guichenoti, assembly GCA_039654105.1. Taxonomy (NCBI): domain Eukaryota; kingdom Metazoa; phylum Chordata; class Actinopteri; order Cypriniformes; family Gobionidae; genus Coreius; species Coreius guichenoti. The sequence goes on along the minus strand of CM077180.1, from coordinate 29,095,239 downwards.
GATGTTACCATGACAATCGATGACGCTGCAGTGAGTGTAACTGATGGCTGCTGTTTTCTTAGGCTACCAAAGAAGGAAAATATTGACTTTTTGTTAATTCAATCGGTCCATCCTCTCATTAACTGCATAATGATGTCCTGCACTTTTAAAATGATTATGTTTCATCATGATATGTTAGAGGGCTAGTGTTAGGCCAAAAAGTTATAGGCCATGTGACACTAAATCATTAACAACCACCGATACCAATTTTGAAGAAGTTTTATATATATATCCCATAGATAAATCCCATTATGAAATATATGTTTTTCTCCAAAACACGTTGGCCACAATTATTGGCACCCCTAGAATTATATTCCCATTAATATTAAAAAATTTTAGCATACCAGGGTGACTAGGAACATGAAATTGTCTAGCTATGACTTCTTGTTTCACAGGAGTATAAATATGAGGAAACACAAAGGCCAAATTCCCTTAATCATTCATCACAATGAGTAAAACCAAATAATATAGTTCTGATGTGCAGCAAAAGATTGTTGAGCTTCACAAAATAGAAAGTGGCTGTAAGAAAATAGCTAAAGCATTGAAAATTCCCATTTCCACCATCAGGGCAATAATTAAGAAGTTCCAATCAACTAAAGATGTTACGAATCTGCCTGGAAGAAGACATGTGTCTATATCGTCCTAAGGCATGGTGAGGAGGAGAGTTTGAGTGGCCAAAGATTCACAGATGGAGAATTGCAGAGATTAGTTGAGTCTTGGAGTCAGAAAGCCTAAAAAGAAATCAAACAACCCCTACATCACCACATGTTGTTTGGGAGGATTTCAAGAAAAATCCTCCTCGCTTATCCAAAAACAAACTCCAGCATATTCAGTTGTCAGACACGACTGGAACTTCAAAAGGGACCAGGTGAAACTAAAAAAAGAGCTTTTTGGCAGCAAACCCACCAGATAGGTTGGGTGCAAATGGATAAAAAGTACCCCATGCCCACGGTTAAATATACCGCTGGATCTTTAATGTTGTGGGCCTATTTTTTTGCTGGAGGTCCTGGACATCTTGTTCAGATACATGGTATCATGGATTCTAGCAAATACCAACAGATAAAAAAAGATCGAAACCTGACGGCCTCTGCTAGAAATCTTATAATGGGCTGTGGTTGGATCTTCCATCAGGACAACGATCCAAAACAAACATCAAATGAAGCTTCTTCCATGGCCGTTCCAGTCCCTGACCTGAACCCTATAGAAAATGAGTGGGGTGAAACGAAGAGAAGAAGCACCAACATTGATCTGGGAATCTGAAGGATCTGGAGAGATTCTGTATGGAGGAATGGTCTCTGATCTCTTGTCAGGTGTTCTCCAAACTCATCAGGCATTATAAGAGAAGACTCAGAGCTGTTAACTTGGCAAAAGAAGGTTGCATAAAGTATTAAATAAAAGGGTGCCAATAATTATGGCCAACGTGTTTTGGAGAAAAGCATTTATTTCATAATGTGATTTACCCCCCACTTTCAATTATTTTACTTCAATGAAAGGGTAGATTTTTGGGAATTTCTTCGAAGATCAAAAGGATAAACAATGTAGATTTATTATTTCAGCCATCTTTGATCATATTTACCAGGTATTATATATGTAATTTATAAAAACCTGGAAAAACGCAAAAAAAGAAAAAAGCAAACAAACAAACAAATGTTCTTCCGATCAGATTCAATCAATCTTAACACACCTCACACCACAGGAAAATCTGATAAAATAATCTGCAGAGCCATCAAGATAATCGGGAGTTTAGGATTGTTGGAAGGGAATAATTGGGCCCAAAATTGCATGTAGGTGCAACATTACTTGTAGTCAACAGAACAGTCTAAAGGGGACCATCAAAATAAAGTGTTACTGAATGTAATTATAAAACTGACTACATTTTTAATAAACACTTTGTGAACTTTTGTATAAACAAGTATTTGTACAATCTGTATTTTGAGTCAACCTGTTAACAATGTGAACTAATTAAACAATTGCAGTTGATGGCCAGAGGGAATGTTGTCATGTCTTTTCATTTCAATTACAGAAGCAATGGCAAACTCATTAACACTGAGACAAAAGACAACAATTCTAATAACAAAGCTGATAACAATTTTGTAATTAATGGAAAATGCTCTCAGCGCAAATGTAAACAGTTACAAAGAAGAAAAAAAATCAGAAAGCATAAATAGTACATAAATATCTGTGTGAAATCTTGAGTCACAACACAAAAATTGTTAGCACATGCAAGACGTTACATAAATAGTGATCATCACATGATCAACAAGTCTTGTCTGATTGTGAACCTCTGGGAACAAAATGTCAAGGAAACTCCACCAATGGACTTCAATCCAGTTTCAAGAAAGATGTCAAGCAAGAGATTTAAATATAAATATAACCTTGACGTAACCCTTTATAAAAGAGTGCTTGTTGTACTTGTAACAAGTATTTGTACAATCATACAACAACATGCCACAGAGTCAACCTGTTAACAATGGACAAATACAAGCTGAGGACAGCCAATTAAAGATAGTGGCAAACTTAGGTGATAATGGGCATGGTAATTGTGATGTAATTTTTAATTAATCATAAATAACATTTCAGGATTAATTGCAGGATTAACATTTATATGCTTTTGAAACCTAAATGTCCCCAAACTTTGGACCAAAGTCAGTGTGTGTGTCTGAATCATATCTGAATATAACAAAAGGGGAAATGAAAGACAGATATCTAAATATATAAACTGATGACTTTGAGTAACAAAGTGAAGTATTCAAGAAATCCAGATTAGTTTTTTTTACCTATTAACAAAAGGGTTTGCTGAATTATACATATGAAGAACCAATCATATTGTAGGTAAATTATGTAATGAATCACGTCACCTTTGCCATGCTCCTATTCTATAAAAACGGTTGTATTCTTTTTGCTGGGGGGATTCTCTCTGAAATTGGTCTGAGGTTCTCCGGCCGTGAATAAAGCATTCAAAGACATAGTCTGTTTGATTATTGCTGCGCAGCAGGTTAGACACTAGAGATCTTACTTCTATTCTCAAGTGATAGTGTTTAGTGGAGCACTAGAGACCTTATTCCCAAGTGATAGTGTTCAAAAAAGGGTCGAGACGTTGACCGACTCGAACAGGTATTGAAGTACGCTTAGTAGAGTATAAATTCATAGGTGTCTGAGACACCCGGTTTAACTTAAGTCAGGTGCATAGGGGAAAATCTACCACATAACCTTCAGAGAATTTTGCAAAACAATATTACTCAGATGAGGAAATATAATCAAGATTAACATTTAGGTTAACCTCTTTTTAGTCACCCACTGAAAAAATAATGAATACATTGTTACACCTCTGCGTCCTGAAACATCTGAGATCAATCAGAATCATCACAAATTTTTAGTTTTAGGGGAAAAATATATTGTCATACTTCATAACATTGATTAACAAGAATGCAATAGGAAATGTGGATGTATTTTGATTAAGCAATAATGAAAAAAGTGTACAAGTTTTATTTGAAAATCTGATTACAGGCTCTCAATACTTTAATATGCAAATTGAGGAATCGTAGAATTTCTTATTGATTTCTGACAGACATCTTGGCACAGGTACAGCTGCAGAGAAACAGACTGGCAGATAGCCATTACGTGCATTAGCCAGTTGTGCAGTATTGAAATAGATCACTAATGGATTGAACAAACAGCCTCTTGGTCTGTTATCCTGTGGTGCAGTCGCTCTTTTTGTTCCCTTTTCAAAAGGATCATCTAATGTCCCTATGATACCTGTAGAGATATCTCTCTGCATCAAGTTAAAATTACAAAATAATCAACAAATAATGTGAACATTTTTGAAAAGCATTCAACATTTTGAATTTTTATACTACATACTTTATACTATTAGAGACAAGATCCCCTTTAATCTCATTAAATCTCATTTAATTTTAGATTGCAGTGAACTAATTAAACAATTGCAGTTGATGGCCTGAGGGAATGTTGTCATGTCTTTTCATTTCAATTACAGAAGCAATGGCAAACTCATTAACACAGACAAAAGACAGCAATTCTAGTAGCAAAGCTGACAACAATTTTGTAATTAATGGAAAATGCTCTAATTAATGGAAAATGTAAACAGTTACGAAGAAAAAAAACAGAAAGCATAACTAGTACATAAATATCTGTGTGAACAGTCACAACACAAAAAATGTTAGCACATGCAAGACGTTGTTACATAAATAGTGGTCATCACAGTCTTGTCTGATTGCGAACCTCTGGGAACAAAATGTCAAGGAGATTTTTGACCCCTTTAAAACTCCACCAATGGACTTCAATCCAGTTTCAATGTCAAGCAAGAGATTTAAATGTAAACATAACTTTCACGTAAACCTTTATGAAAGAGTGCTTGTTGTATTCGGAATGTTAATTTAAAGCAAAATCCACCTAAAATGAAAATTCTGTCTTTATTTACTTACCCTCATGTCTTTTGAAACCTGTATGACTTTCTTTCTTGCGTGAAACACCAAAATAATTTTCTAGCTGAATGTCAAGAAAGACATGAGGGTGAGTAAATGATGACAGAATGTTAAGTTTTGGTCCTTTTAAATGAACTGTCATGAATACAACAATTCAAGGGGAATAAGGGCCGGTTCTTTGACCGCTTGTTCAGCGTCTCGTGCATGAGAGTGACATTTGAAAACACATCTTGAAATCCTGCCTTCTTTCCCATTCATCAGCACTGTGTACAGTTGGATATGATTGTGCGGCGTCTCACTTTTCAACACAAAAACACATTCTCTGTGAATGGCCCCAGATAAAACATGCATATCCCATGAGTATTGCCACTCAATTTGTCTTATTTATTTTTTATTTTACCTTGTAATTTTTACATATACCCTAGTGAAAAACAAATATACTAAAATGTATTTGAAATACATTTATTTTATGCTAAGTACAAATACATTTACATATTTATGTACTTAATACCCTGCAATTGTACTTTTGGTATACTAAATTAATATACTTAAAGGGATAGTTCACCCAAAATTAAAATTTACCCCATTATATACTCACCCTCAAGCCATCCTAGTGTACTATATGATTTTCTTCTTTCAGACTAACACAATCCGAGTACAGGAATCGTACAGTCATCTGCCGGAAGCTAGTTATTTTAGGCTATAAAGATTTAAATATGGATATTTTTCTTACAAAAATGCACTGCTTCGCTTCAGAAGGCCTTTATTAACCCCCCAGAGCTATGTGGATTACTTTTAGAATGGATGGATGTGCGTTTTTGACCTTCAAAATCTCATTTACCATTCACTGCCATTATAAAGCTCGGAAGAGGATATTTATATGCCAGGATATTTTTCAATATAACTCTGATTGAGTTTGTCTGAAAGAAGAAAGTCATTTATACCTAGGATGGCTGGAGGGGGAGTAAATCATGGGATAAATTTCATTTTTGGGTGAACTATCCCTTAAAGCACAGTGTGAAAAGCCCTTTTAGGTACACTTTAAATATCTTGCATTTAAAGACAGATATTATACAGTGATCATGCTGTCCTTACTAATAGTGATGTTAAAATACATTTTAGGCTTAATATTAAGAAATGTGCATTGTGCAAGAAAGTTCCAAATAAACTTTAATTGTAATTTATATCAGTACATCTTAAGCAATATGTCAGTAAATATGTTAATGGATTTGTACTATACATAGTATAAAATAAATATATTTGAAATACATTTTGGTATAGGTTTTTTTCACTATAGGGACAGCATTTTTCAATGTTAATATAAAGATCTATTGGAAATGACAAAGCCATCTCCCATTTAGCCAAATAACAACTATTATTATTAACGTATCAATTAAGAATCAACGACTGGTTATATACTAGATGTATTATGAGAATAGTGATTTGAAGTTTCTGAACAAAATAGTCATTTGAAATAATTCCTTAGCAACACAATTGATGGAAAATGTTGCAACCATTTCAAATGACTCCTAGTTATGGTTATTGTGCAAAATGTGGATGGGGGGTGCTTACTATTACGGAAGCACTTTGGTATACGCCAACCCCCTTCCCAATTAAATTATGATAATGACATGAAACGCAGTCCATCCCGGTGAATGGAAAACACAGGCAGCATAGAATCAAATAATGATACATTTTAGAGGCACCATTACAAGGCACGCACATCAGAGCCGTTAGCAGACATGTCAAACAGTTGCAAGAATATGCAAACATCTCTTATGAAAAACACACAAGCAGCACCACGACCATCTGTTGATACAAGCCTAACGCATACAGCTCTGGGACTCCGTTCACAGCCAGAGCTGTCATTGTCTTACAACATAAATAAATGTAAAACTCTTAATACATTCATGAAACACTGTTATTTTTAATGCAGACTTGCCACACTTTGTGGCATTAATGATTTGGCATCTGGCATTAAGACATTCACAGGTGGGTTAGGATCCAAAATGATTTGCTGGTGGCTTCACATGCAAACAAACCTGGCAGCTCTTATTGCCTGCACATATACAAGGAATTATGATTACAGATACATCAATGCTTCATCTTGTGTTCCACTTACAGTGTCCCCAAGAACTATTCATCACACTTAAAATGTGTAAATGTCTTTGCATTAGATAATAAAATAACAGAACAATTCCAAACTCACATGACTTTCTTTCTCATGTGGTACATTTACGGGTAATTTTTTTCCCCTCATGTCTACATAGGACAAGTGGTTTGGAAAATGAATGAATGGATGTTTTTCCCCCCATGCAATTACATACAGGGACTCAAAAGCATCATGAAAGTAGTCCATACAATTTTTGCATTAATTATATATTTCTTCTGAAGACATACATTAGCTTTCTTTTTTTTTTTTACTTTTACCTTAAAAGCTCTCCATGCAGAAAGAAAGAAAGCGAAATGGGTGTATAGGGTGATATAATGAATAAACCTTTCTATATGAAAGAAACTCAGATAAGATGCCTTTGGCAACATAAATACGATGTTCTGAACAGCTTTGATGTTAGATTTGATAAGAATCTAGGAAATAGTTACATTCATATGCAGAAAGCACTGAATGGTCACAAGCCAGACCTTGTTTTTCAGCTCAATGCACAGGCAAGACCTGCTTTGTACTCATGGATACACTGGAACGTTTAATTTAGCTATGAAATATTATGCAATCATACTATTTTCCATTGCCCTATTCAGCAGCTGCCCAAGTGCACAACGGCAATCATGACTAGGTGTCTGACAGTGCAGCCTGAGCCACACTCATTTCACTATTAATTAAGTCCCATGTCAGATTCATTAATTTTACTCTGTAATCACTGCCTGAGAGCATGTCAAATGTTAAATCCATTTACTAAAAGTATTCCGGCTCCCACTGATAACTATTGACTCTTGCAAATACCATAACATTTCCAGATCAATCAATAATTAGGGTTTTCTCATGAGGCTATTATTTGGATTTTGCCAAAAGCTCTTTTTGGTGGAAACAGAATGCTAGCAATTTCTTGCAATCTTCCAAATGTATTTTCTGGTCACACCACCAGATTTCATAGAGCTCTGACCTTTTAGAAAATACATTACATTTCCTCTCCCTTTTTTCCCAGATACTGCTTTAGCATCTTCCACACTCATTTTCTTTTAATCGGCAGGGTGTAAAATCATTACTGCAAACATTTTCCGTGTCCTGGGGATTTAAGCTGGTTTCAAAAATTGAGGCACAAAGGCTCACATTTTGTAAGGACAGAGCTTTATAAAAACTGGGAGATTTGTTTTTGGACAATATTTTCCAAATTATTATTTGAATAAAAGCTTAAAACTTGCCTTTTTACTTCTAATATTGTATAATAAATCACAAATGCATTTGCAGAGTGCCATGAATATAACCTGCTGTTTAGCATAACTGGTAATCCATGGGTCCTCTCTATAACAATAACCAACTGCACAGTGCAAACATATAATATGCCAAGATGATGTTCAGTCACATTCAGTATGATGCATGATTACAGATGTGCAACTAAAGGGCCCAAATAGAAGAACAGCTTCAATCATCCGTGTCAATAATTTATGCATGTTCAATTAAAATTCAACAAACAAAAATTACTGGATGCCGTCTTATCAGCCAAGAGTAATATAAAACAGCTGCACCAGCTCATTAAATATCTTTCACAAAGTCAACCTACCTCAAATGTTACATAATGTTCCACTAAAAGGATGCAAAATAAGGAAAGCTTTAATGGCCTCTTTACAACAACTATAAAAAGCTATTTCCAAGAATGACTCATTATCATATGTTGAAATTGCTTTCCATTTGAATTTAAAGGCTTTTGGTTTATGTTCACAACTGATGTTGTCAAGAATATTGCGCATAAAAGATGCAGCACCTTGAGGCACTCAAAAAAAATGAGAACTGCTATTAAAATTAACACTGAAAAGAAGCTGTTCCAAGGCCAGAAGCATCTCAAAACTATTGAATTAGAGCCATTCACTTATGCATTAACTTCACTCAGGAATCCAAGTGAAAAATTCGAAATGGAATTCAATTTAAAATATCCACGGTTATGGCTATCAGCGTCAAAGAGCTCTGCAGGCTTGGCATTCAGAAATGCACACAATAAAACGAAAAAAGTTTCGCGTTTTTACGAGAGGCTTTAAAATGAGTGGAAATGTGCAAAGCAGGAGGTATTTGAGACCATTTAGTGCTTTACTGCAACACAAACAGCTTTGAAATGTTACATAACAGATCATAAATTAGCGTCAAGAAATATTCCTTCAATTTTTTTTTCTTGCAGTTGGCATGCGAATAGAATTATTTTTCTATATAGTACCAATACTAAATGTGGTTTAAAATAATCAGTCTCCATGGGAGCTGGCAAACATCAGTTTATGATTTCGCTTTTGTTTAACCAAATCTAATTTGCTAATATTGCTGAATGCAGGATTCCCACATCTTTTGAACAATTATAGAAAAATATTTTTTTTCTATGAAATAATTATGAGATGAACATAAATGTTTATGCACCACTAAATAATAACTATGACTATTTTTTTTTTTACCTTGCATGATATTTTCATGTCAGTGGGAATCATGCATATGTAATCATTTTAATAAAGTCTTGCCATTTTGTTTAACTTCAAAGGTCGCTGAGTAACTCTGAACAAAATCCCTTTGCATGTGTTAACTATGACAGCGACACAAAAGTGATGCGTTTGTGTGGTAGAAAGCTGACATCACCCTACATCAATGCAACAATCCACAGAAAGTTTTTCTGATCATGGGTGATTATATTCCTATTCAGTTTTTGTACAACTGTCACGGTTCCTCTTGGCCCCCATTCAAGTTACTGTTCTCCATGTTCAGGGACTGTTTGTGAACGTTATCATTCTGAATGGCCTTTTTATTTAGGGCATCTAGAGGAGTTTCCTTCTGCACGTCCAGTGAGCACTTGGATACTGCGCTGGCCACCTGGCAGAACTTCCTCAGGAGAATCTCTCTCAGGAGCAGGTAAACCCACGGATCTAGAATCTGATTCAGCGAGGCCAGACGTATGGCTGTGAGAAAGAAATTACAGTCCATCTGTGAGTCCTGGGGTGAGAGAGATCCAGCAGCAGAACTGCATTGATGGGAGGATGTTTGGGTTGAGATCATCTTCAACATAAGGACCTGCAGAATGGAAGGAGACAAAAAATGGGCATATTATATGAATGGATTAAAAAAAATGACTCAGTAACTTAAGAAAAAGAAAATTTGTTGTGCTTATAGACTTCCAAAGACTGCTCAGAAGATGTCCGTAATTTTATTTGAAAGTTTTACACCCCTGCAGGTTTGTTTATTAAATATTTTGGCTAATTTTATAATGTTTTAGCTACCAATTAAAGTTCAGTACTCTTAGTTCCAGGAAATGCTGTTATGGATTTTTTTAAAAATAATAATATAATAATTTTTAATATATTGCTATCAGTTGATATCTTATATTAATTTTACTAAAACAGTTTTAGTAATATTATATTAATACCCTAATTTTACATTAAATTACATTTGCCATCATATATAACGGTCACTTAAGTTAATATTTAAAAACACTTATAATTTAATAATGTTAAATGTAATCTTTAGCAGATCTCAAAATACTGTATATAATAACATTGTGATGTCTAAACTTACTTAAAATGGCTAATTTTAGTTTTTGGGGTGTTTTTATTATTATTTTTTACTATTTGTATAGAATTTAAATATCTGCAATTTCTTATTATCGGCCATAACATAAACAGCTTCAACCCATTCTACAAAATATGAATTTGCATATTCTGTGTGGGCCTAGTTATGACATTACATAAGTGGGAAGAACTGACATTTTTGCAGAATGTCAAATCATAACAGCAACTCTTTGACAAAAGAGTCTTTTTGGATAGGGTAAACAGTAACTAATCTCAAATGAATGCTCAAAAACAAAAGTAGCCCTCTAATATGTACAGTACTAGTAAAACAGCTGGCCTATTGAGTTCACCCTTGCATAGAAATTCATATGTTTATCCAATATAAATAGAGGCTTACTGGGGACAGGTTTGAGCACTGTGCATGTTTTCATCTGATATCTACAGTATGTGTGTCTGGTAAAAGCTGATATGATACATACCAGTAGAGGTGACCAGCATGTCAACAGCACACACATAATGCCCATCAACTGAATAACAGTCTCTGTTGTTAACCTTTCCCATTGCTTGGACGACTGGGTCGAGCTTGGCTTCGTTTTGCAACGTGTAACCAATGCGCGGATGGTTACAACATTACAAGACAAAGTAACCAGTAAAGAAAATATCCCCAATGCTGCAAAGGTCGTGGCAAAAAACGTATTTCCAGTTACGTCCTTGTCACCTGTACTTATGAAGCACCAAGAGCCTGGCCACTGCAAAGTGTACTTCCCAACCCCAGCAATGGGCAATAAGGCAAAGATCAAAACTAGACACCAAATGATGACCAGAACCTGCTTTGTCACGCTGGTTTTCATGTAATGTGAGTACCAGTGAGGAGCAGTGATGGCCAAGGCCCTCTCAATAGCCATGGCACTGGCTAAAAAGAGAGGACACAAGCCAAAAGTGGTCATGCACACCCCGAAGAAGGCGCATAGAGTTCCCGATGGGTCCACGCGTTTCCATTTCAGATCTGCTCTGTACACCGAAATGACAATCGGACTTGTAAGCAGTTGGCCGAAAAGATCAGTTAACGCCAACGAGCCGATGCAAAGCAAAAAGGATTTCTTCCTTTTGTTTTCCTTTTTTCTGTATGCACTAGAAACTAGCAGCATCGCGAGAGAGTTTCCCACCATTCCAGTGATCATCATAATGATGGGAAAAAACACGGACACAGAGCCACAGCTGGCACTGTTGCCCGTGCTGTCCTGCGAAGATTTGGAGACGTTCTTTTCCCACATCACGGTTCCAGCAGTCAGGTTTTGTGGCAAGACATCTGAAGACTGACATTTGGATGTCATCCTTTTTCAGGGAGCGTGTTCATGACCACAGTAGCCCTTTGAAACAGGTCGAGTCTTCAGTGAAGCCTGTCTCACTTTGTGCGTTCTGCTGTCCGAGAGCGCGCTTTAAGCACAGAGGCGGGACCCTTATGGAAATGTAAAACACGCTGAGAAAGACAACAGAAAATAGTGCACGATCCACAAAGAATATCTTTTATATCTACAATATTGCTTTAATGGGCTATTAAACGTGTTGCTCAGTTTCGGATGCGCATTCAGTAAGATTTTTCCCCATCTCAGAAACAAGTAAATTTTGCCTTCAACCCAAGCTGAGGAAACACATTCGTTTCTGAATGACCGAAGGCATTTTAAATAGACTAGTCTGACCAAATGTAGTTAAACAAGCGTTGTATCGAGAATGTGAATTACACAAACTTTCAGTGGGTGAACTTTTTTTTTTCTTCAAGATTTTAGGTTTAACGATCGTTCAACTTTTAAAAACAAAATACAAATAACTTTAATGATAGACAAATCTCTAAACACGGATAAATATTCACCGTTAAATGTTTCATTCGATGACCCCCAGCTCAGATTGTTTTGAACGCAACAAGTGCCACCTAGCGCACGAGACACGATTCTCAGCAAATCGTTATAATGCGCAAACCGCAGTGCAGGTGTATTTTCCTCGTTAACAATAAGTAGGCTAATTCATACAGACTCATAATAAAAATGTTCGGTAACACTATTTTACTGTCCTTGTTACATGTACTTAACATAGTAACAACAGTAAATTATGCATAATTACATGCAACTAACCCTCAACCAAACCCTATAGTAAGTACATGCAGTTAATTATTATTACTCAGTACTTAAATATATAATTACACTAACAATGACACCTTAAAATAAAATGTAACCAAATGTTCTATAAAAATAGACAAGGACATACATTTAAAAATCTACAATTAATGTGTAATTTAACAAACATCACTAAAATTCACCACAAGTAGCAGCGTGGTATGTCTGTAAAAAAAAGGGGAAGGCAGAAAGTCCAATAACATAAGGAGTACACAGGCCTATTGGGGAGAGAAAATTCTTATCACAACATCTCTCAATACAATAAACATGGAGACAAAACAGTGCAAACAAGAGATTCAGATTAACAAGTGTTTATTCATGTTGATTACACTGTCAAGTCATGTTAATGAACAGTAAAACATTTTCATATTTCGTATGTCAGAAGGGGGTGGGATTGTTGAGTATTTCAGATTACATGTTCCAAATTTGATTTTACCACGGAAAAAAAAAAACAAACAAAAAAAAAAACAACCAGTAATTTACGTTATCAGCAATTTGAGTTTGTGCACTTAAAACGTTTCTTAATTCTACAAGTGATGAATCATAAAATTAAGACAAAAAAAAGGACAAAATTAACATTTAATTTGTCTTACGAGAAGAAAATAAATCTCTACAAGTATAAAAAACATACTTACCTTTAACGCACACAATTACACAAGGCAATGTTACGCCTCAGAGGAAAATCACTTTATAAACTTCAGATGCTGGCATTGCTGACGTGGTTAAATAATGTTTAAGCCATCAACATTTCTTGTGAAGTGTTCCATAAACACTAACTATAAAACCAGCATCTGATGAGTATTTGTTTTTTTAAATCAACAAATTGCATGTTAATAAACTGGTTATTAGGATTGCAGTAATGTCCGACAATGGATGGATAAAAATATTTCTGCAATATAATTCACATAATTTGATGTCCAGGAGATATGTGCCATTTATACAGTCACAGACTTAAAGTTGTTTCTCTGTAAACCCACTTACACTATAGACTTTACACCTTGAGTTATACTGTTTAAAGATTTGTCTAGATGTAAAAAGAAAAGAAAAAAAGAAAAGAAAACAGAACTTTTGAGAAAAGGTTACGTGAACATATGCGCAAGTTTTTTTTCATGGAAATCAATGTGAATTCAAACAGTTGAGTAGTTGCAATAGCACAAAAAAAAAAAATACTGGAGTTGGAAAAAAACAACATGCAGTTTTAGAAAGATTTGTTTCTTTTGTTAATCATTTCTGTTTTGAGCTTGAGCCAGAGTGGGATGATCCAGATGAGCCTCTGCGCCTAAAGAGAGATAGAAAGAAAGAGACAAGGAGAAAGACCATGACTGATTAAGTGATATGGTTCTTGATATCAAAAGCAAAGAATAAAAGTTTTGTACAGAGAAAAGCATGTGTGTCAATCATGTACTGTATTAGCACTGAGCCCTGTGTATAATGCAGAAGGACGCCTGGTATCCAGGACACCATGTGTTACACCAAACCTTTCAGACGAGTGCGATCGTGCGCGCCTTTTTTTGCGGCCACCAGAGGAGGACCTGGAACGACTCCTCTTCTGGCCACCCTCGGGCGATGATGAAGGGGAGCGAGACCTCTTCTTTGAGGAAGCAGAGCCCTTTCCTGATCTGGAGCTGGATCTTTCAAAGGGGATAAATAAGCATTCCCATGAGGTCAACAAATATCGCTACACAGATTACTATAATAAACACTACCAAAGGGACTGAAATGGGAGGAAAACATCCATCCACAGCCCTCTAAATACTACGGTAAATACTACAATTTCTGAAAAAGACCAAAGCTGCAGGCCTGACCAGCTGAACTTTTCAAAAAAACAAAGCTGAACCCGTCAAGAGTTTCAGTACAACTTGAAGCTCTAATTGCCTGTCAGATGTCAGTGTTATCAGATAAATTGAACAAAAAGTAGTCGAACTATTAGTTTTTTTTCTTTTCTTTAACAGTGATCAAAAGTCGGCTTCTGTTCAGACTCGGAAGGACAAAAAGTTCACTACAGCCACTGGCTGTTCATACACACACTCTCTCTCCTGGAGAGTGCATGTGACCTCATTCACCTGGATTTGGACCTGGAGCGAGAGCGAGAGCGAGATCTGGAACTGGACGAGCTCCTGGACCGGGATCTGCAAAACACCGGCATCAACAAAAAAAACACCACAAATTTCCATTTTTTCTGAGAAAGTTAAAGACCCTCTGATGAAAACCCAAGAACAGTCACTATCAAATGACAAGTGTTAAAGAAAGATCAGCTTTGACATTCTTCAGAAAAATAACTACTTAAATTATCATCAGATATCTTTTTGTTTCATTTAATATTGCCAAAACAACGAAGGCTTTAAACTCTTTTCAAGTAGTGTTAATGGCATGAATTACTTATAAACTGCAGAGCATTGAATTTACATGATTGCTTTTGTCAAAGACCATCAAGTTTTATACTATCATGTCAGAATCAAATGCAGTTGAAAAAGACAAAATATATTTTTAAAAACATTTAAAGGAAACAAAAAGGGAAAGAAAAAGAAATTAAACATTAAAACAGATTAATACGATAAGATTTGAATAAAGATTTGAGCTGATACTGACATTTGCCTGGAGTTACCCTTGACCTGTACCCTTTTACCTGGACCTAGACCGGGAACTTGAACTGGACGAGCGAGAAGATGAGCGCGAGGAGCCCGAGGGACTCCCTTTCTTCTCATCACTAGCATCCAAATCATACTTGGACAAATCTGCCTCATCTTCTTCATCATCATCATCATCCTAATAAGGTAAAAATCAAAAGCACATCAAAAACTATGACAGTAGGTTCACAAATCTGCTAAAGCTCCAAGGATTTGTTCACACTGCACCCTATTACGATTTGTTTTTCAAATCCTATCTTTATGACTGCAGTCATTTTACAAGTGATTAAACTAATAGTGTGGTATACATATAGCTAATAAAAATAGTTTCAAAAAGCAAAAAATTCTAGGACCATTAACACAGACCTACAGAAAAAAACTCTTACATCAAGTTTGTATTTTGAAAGATCTCCTTCATCGTCATCATCCTCCTCTTCGTCACCATCTTCGTTATTATTATCTTCTTTTTTTGGTTCTTCTTTCTTTTCAGTGTCCTTCTTACTTTTTCCACGATACTTCTTTTTTATGCGCCCAAACTGTCCAGAAGACCAACATAATTATTTTTAAAATTCAAGTTTATCAGTTAGCAAATGATATGTATTAGGGGTGTAACGGTACACGTATTCGTACCAAACCGTTTCGGTACGGTGCACGTGTGTACCGAACGGTACCAAAATGAAGTGAACACGATCATCTCTTCCTAGTCAAAGAATAAAAATGAATCAACATCTGAAGGTATGTTGAGGATACATTACAACTTACTGAAATGTATCATATGTCGTGTAATCGCACAATCAGTGTTTCAACGGTGGAAAGACGTCAATAAAACAGCTTGTAAACAATGTCACATAGCATTACATTTACCTTAGGCAATTCATTCAGTGCCCACAGCTGGTTAGTTCACTAGAGAAATTAACTCTTTCACTAAATACAGTGGGGAGAACAAGTATTTGATACACTGCCGATTTTGCAGGTTTTCCTACTTACAAAGCATGTAGAGGTCTGTAATTTTTATCATAGGTACACTTCAACTGTGAGTGACGGAATGTAAAACAAAAATCCAGAAAATCACATTGTATGATTTTTAAATAATTAATTTGCATTTTATTGCATGACATAAGTATTTGATCACCTACCAACCAGTAAGAATTCCTGCTCTCACAGACCTGTTAGTTTTTCTTTAAGAAGCCCTCCTGTTCTCCACTCATTACCTGTATTAACCGCACCTGTTTGAACTAGTTACCTGTATAAAAGACACCTGTCCACACACTCAATCAAACAGACTCCAACCTCTCCACAATGGCCAAGACCAGAGAGCTGTGTAAGGACATCAGGGATAAAATTGTAGACCACGGCAGGACCTGGTCAATGACCTTAAGAGAGCTGGGACCACAGTCTCAAAGAAAACCATTAGTAACACACTACGCCGTCATGGATTAAAATCCTGCAGCGCACGCAAGGTCCCCCGCTCAAGCCAGCGCATGTCCAGGCCCGTCTGAAGTTCCAGAGGAGGAATGGGAGAAGGTCATGTGGTCTGATGAGACAAAAATAGAGCTTTTTGGTCTAAACTCCACTCGCCGTGTTTGGAGGAAGAAGAAAGATGAGTACAAGCCCAAGAACACCATCCCAACCGTGAAGCATGGAGGTGGAAACATCATTCTTTGGGGATGCTTTTCTGCAAAGGGGACAGGACGACTGCACCGTATTGAGGGGAGGATGGATGGGGCCATGTATCGCGAGATCTTGGCCAACAACCTCCTTCCCTCAGTAAGAGCATTGAAGATGGGTCGTGGCTGGGTCTTCCAGCATGACAATGACCTGAAACACATAGCCAGGGTAACTAAGGAGTGACTCCGTAAGAAGCATCTCAAGGTCCTGGAGTGGCCTAGACAGTCTCCAGACCTGAACCCAATAGAAAATTTTTGGAGGCAGCTGAAAGTCCGTATTGCCCAGCGACAGCCCCGAAACCTGAAGGATCTGGAGAAGGTCTGTATGGAGGAGTGGGCCAAAATCCCTGCTGCAGTGTGTGCAAACCTGGTCAAGAACTACAGGAAACGTATGATCTCTGTAATTGCAAACAAAGGTTTCTGTACCAAATATTAAGTTCTGCTTTTCTGATGTATCAAATACTTATGTCATGCGATAAAATGCAAATTAATTACTTTCAAATCATACAATGTGATTTTCTGGATTTTTGTTTTAGATTCCGTCTCTCACAGTTGAAGAGTACCTATGATAAAAATTACAGACTTCTACATGCTTTGTAAGTGGGCAAACCTGCAAAATCGGCAGTGTATCAAATATTTGTTCTCCCCACTGTATATGCACTATATTAGCCTATTATATTCATTATATTCTACTTAACCTGTTAGTAATGTCTTGATTATTTAATGTATGTTTAAATAAATCTGTCATGAAAATGACAGCCACTGTGTATAAATGATTATATTTCAACAACGAATTGGAGTAAAAACATAATTTTACATATAGATTTAGAAGTTAATGCAAAAACTGCCTTATGTGAAGTTTACATGTTTGCATATAATGTGTTATTTGAGTGTTGATTATTATATCTAAAAATAAATAGCAACTGAATTTAGTCTAATAGTTTGGGCTCTGTTGTTAACCTTTAATATTATAATAATGTGCAAGTAAGGGCTCCCTATATAGTTTACAGCATTATCTTTAAGAAACTTTTAGTTATAATTGAATTCATTTAAGGACAGACAGAAATTGTTCAGTAAACCACTGTTTAATAAATAAATAAAAAGCAATTTTATATTTCGTTTTCTCTCCCCTGCTGTACCGGAACCCGTACCGAACAGTGACTTCAAAACCGAGGTACATACCGAACAGTCAGTTTTGTGTACCGTTACTCCCCTAATATGTATTGTGAATGGTGCTATGCAAATTAAATATTTCTGTTCTTTATTAATAACAAGAACTTGTCTCTGTAGACTGAAAAATAAAAATCCCCACTGACCTCATCATACTCGCCATCAGACTCCTCTCGCTCATTGTAAACTAAGTTCTCTCTCTCATTAAATCCTCCACCGTATCCTGTTAGAGACATGCATCAAGCATATGGAATTAACCAAAAATTATGGCAAAAAACTACAGTAGCATTCTATTTAGAACAGACAAAGCATACCTGTCCTTTCCTCCAGTTTAGCATATTTAGGAGTGTTACACATGTTACACTCTGATCTTCTGGCCCAGTTTACATTGCCGCACCTAGATTTAAACAAACATGAACAAGCTCAGAAATGAATAACTTTGTTGAATTACAAGGGTTGCAAACCTATAAACAAGAGTATCAGAAGACAGCCCTTTGGTTATTTACAAGACCTGGATGTCGTGATCATCATGAAGAAAATATGAAAAGAAAAAAAAAAAAAAAAAAGGTCTATTCTTGTCTCAAATAGCTTATGGTCCAATATGGGTTGGATTTGGGAATATAAGCCAGCAATTTCTGGTCCTGGAGGTCCACTGTCCTGCAAAGTTTAGCTCAATGCCAAATCATACACACCTGCCAGTGATTGTTAAGTGACCCTGAAGACTTTGGCCCTGTTTACACCTGGTATTGAGATGCGTTATGGTCAATCTAAGTGGTCGAGGGAGACATGTTCCCGTTTACACCTGGTGTTTTAAGCCGTCTCTTATGGGCCTATGGGATCTATGGACGAAATGAGTTTGCGCAATTTATGCATGAACGTGCCCAGAGACGACGGAAAAACATATGGAGAGAAGCACCTTTAGTTTCTGCAAGACCACACTGAGCGCTGTGAGCCCTTAGATATCAGTAATGGTAAGAGAACATTGTGCTTGGTACATCAAACCAAACTTGGGTCTTCAGCCGACAAAGTTTAAATCCCATCTGACTAGCATGCTTCCCATGTTTAAGTATGTCAGCAGGCAGAGAGAAGGTGGTCTTTTGTGGCTGTTTGAACGCATTCAACCTCGTGAGACCTCGTTTAGAGTATGAAAGCAATCTGGTCGAATGCAGAAACACTGATCTATAACATAGAATATAATACATCTATAACCTATATATAGAGATCAGTGAGCTGAAAGCAAGTAGGTGGCAAATGGTGTAAAGTTAATCAAGTGACAAAAAGTAAAGACAAAAGTGACGTTCACTTATTTTTTTACTTCAACATTTTCAAGTGAACTGAGCCCATTCATTCATTGTTCTTCATGACAAGATATTACACTGTGTACACTTATTCTGCTTCATTAAGCAGATTGAACTGTGTGGGGTTCAAATGACAAGTCAAATATGAAGCAGTTGGAAGTAATGGTTTCCTTTAATATCACATCTAATATGCACATTAGAATTGTAATTAAGACATTTATAGCAATACCCACGTTTTGCACTGCCAGTCGTTTGCACTGAAGAGACCTCTGCTCTTCTCAGCGAGGGTCTTTCCAATCTCTGTTCCCCCTGCTTTCATCATCTTCGCTTCAGTTGTCTTTTCTGTTTACAGAGCATTAACTAATTAGTTTAGAGTAATCATGTTAAAGGGATAGTTCATTCAAAAATGAGAATTCAGTTATCAATTACTCAACTCATGTCAAATCCAGACTTTCATTCATTTTAAGATAAACACAATTAACACAAATTTTTAATGAAATCAAAGAGATTTATGTCCCTCCATTGAAAGTCTAGTCACCCAAAACTCTGTTCAAAACGTTTATAAAAGGAGATTATAAAATAAATCCATATGAAGCGAGCAATTTCATCCAAGTCTTCTGAAGAGACATGACCGCTTTATGATGAGTAGATGTTATTAAAGGCACAATATGTAGTTTTCGCTAGAGGTCGCCTATTCAAAACAAAGGAATAGCTTGATAACGCCGAGACTGAGAGTGGAATCTTGGGAGTTGTCATCTTCACCTGACAGCTGGTGGAAAAGAATCAGGACGGGACTTGGGCAGAAATCATGTTCATGGATAAGATTATTAACGTTACTGTAGTACGAAGCAGAGCAGGGCCGAGTGCGGTGTGAGCTGAACGAGTTTGCTGAAGTGGTCGCTGTTTTATCATATTACATACATTTAAGTGTGTTGAAAATGATGTTATAACGTTACTCTGTGCGTTCGCTCTGCGGCTGCTATGAGACACTTGTTGCACACTGCAGTAAGCTAGATCGATATTTGAATATCATATTAATAAATGCTGGATGGCTTGTGATGCTAAATGGCATGCAATTAATTTTTAAAACATATTGTATGATGGAGAAAATGCTGTATTACTGTACAATAATTAGTTTTCTGTCTATAAATGTATCCAAACAGTTGTTCCCTTGTCTAATAAAACATAATATATTAAAGCGTCTTTGGTGTTTCCATGGTCTCTACAAAATAAAACCGGAAATCGAGGTCCGTGTCCTGGTTAAAATTGCTTATTTCTCTGGATTTAAACATTCTTGGAAACATCTAGGATAATGCAAGTACACAAGTCAACAAAATATATAACACTGTTCCAAAATCCAAAAATCTTCGGATTTAAGACTTTTATTCACAGTTTCACACATATAAACATTGATTTTGGATTCCTTTTACAATCTCTTAATGCATTATTTGAACTGTCAAAGTTTAGGGTGAATAGACTTTAAATGTAGGGACAGAAATCTCTCAGATTTCATTAAGTTATTTAATGGGTGAACTAACCCTTTAAGAAAGAACTGTACGCATTAAAACACAAAAGCATTGATACTCCCTGTTGTGGTGGCACACATCTAATATACAAACGTAATGATTATACACACGGAAGTGTAACTCACTTACCCCTGCCACATCTGTTACAGCTCGTTCTTCTAGCAAAGTTGACATTTCCACACCTTAGATGTTACAAAGATAAAACTGGTTAGGCCTCAAGACAATACAAACATAATTTAACATTCACACGCACAAAGAACAGGCCACCTCACTGACATTTTTAAACAATAGTGAGACGCTCCAGTGGTGCACACACACAGTTAAATAGACTTTTGTAAAGAAACATTTCACAAATAGCCCAAGGGCACTACATTATCTACTGAAGACGATATAGGCCTAATGGCAGTTAGCAGACTTGCACACACAGCTGCTGACTAACTACGTTAAATATTTAACCAAAGAATTATGAGTGTGCACCTGTCAAAACTATTTGATTATCAGTGTTTTAGAGGAAAGAAATTAGATTAACATTTAAATTAGGGAATTAAGCTTTTACATGCCCATTCACACGCTACAAACGCGCGCTAAAGCTAACAGATACTATGCTAACAGTAGCATGTGGACTTCTATCATCCAACATTGATTTTCTACAAGTTTTGGCTTTAAAATAACTGCAAATATAGTCATCATTAGGCTTTTTAATAAATCACTATACAGCAAGTCTTACTTTTTATCAGGGCAGATCCAGTCCCCGTCGCTAACGCGAAAACTCTTTCCCGACATTTTCGTCCTCGCTGCCCGCCACAATCCGCCAGAGAAATGAAGAACACCTTATGAGTATTAATATGCGTTTAATACACCAACACTATTGAGTTTCATTAAACGTACGGCAAAAACAACACTTTTCAGAGGGTGGAAGAGCGTGTTGCGGGAATACGTTTGCTACACCGAGAGACACAAATGGGTTACGTTGCGTGTCAAAATCTAATTGGCTGCCTACCTAGGCAATTTTTGGACACGATAGGCGGATTCCAGACGCCATGTGATGCTGCCTTCGTAGGCGACTCCCTAGGTTTTGAGCCACAGCCACAAACCTGACGTGCAGCAGCACGACCTCCATTAGCATAGCATTACATACGTGCAATGAAGTCTAATTAGATCTATTTCTAAAAAAAAATATTTTGTCTCAACTAGCTTACGTGAGGCAGATCAAACAGATGATGATACTCCTAACTGCCAAAAATAGAGCCTCGACATTCGTTTCTTTTAACATTTGACATTTAATTCCCTGCATGAATCATATTTAATTTTGAGCCATTTATTTGTCATAAATAATCATACAAGAATAAAAATATAATAACAAACAAGACAAAATATTTTGCTCAAATGCATTACACGGTAATGTTAGGCATATATTATTCGGTATTCAGTAGGTAGCCTATATGTTTTTTTTTTTTTTTTTTTTTTTGTGTTAGCGCCTTTTGTTGTTAGTCTGTTATTCCTTAACGGTTAGGCTATGTATATAATTAATTAAGTCACTTAAGATATTTGGTATGCAACGAGAGCACTTGTTATTTTTCTAATACATAATTGCATATGATGTATTGTTCTTTACTTTCCAAAATGTCATTTTGGAAATAAAAAAAGCACATCAAATACACACATCATACAATAAAAACAGTTTTATGTTAATATCGGTTTCTAAATGCTTGAATAAATACAATGATAAAACAAATGCAAAAACGTTTATTTTTTCAGTCCACAAAATAAACATGTAGCTATAGGCCTATATTCATTAAATGTTCAGGTACCATCTTTCCAAAACTTCCCAAATTGAATCCCTTCATTATGTTTTCATTTCGCACTTGTGCTTTAAATGTGTCCACTAGATGGCAGATTGTGTTCACCACAACAGCCTGGAGAATTAGTACATTTGGCAGCAACTATGTCTGTACTGACTACAGGCTTTTTCCCATGTTAACATTTACACATGCATCACAGAAAAGAGTAAACAATCACAGATCTTCATGCCATTGCCGTATGTGAGGAACATGCAGATATCCACAGACATATGGTGACATATCTCTGAATCTTTCCTTTCAAATGCTATCCTTGTGCAATGCCTCACATGTTGTGCCAACATTTTGCAGACCTTGGTTCGGTTCGGCATGAAGGCACACACGTTGCTGGGCCAGATGGAGTTGAGACATTCCTCCCACTGTGAGTTCTCAGTCCTGCAGGGACTTAGATAGGACCCATCCTTGCTGGTGCTCACCAAGCTAAGCCTGTCCTCCATTCTCTGCCAAACTCACGCTGTTTCAGAGGTCTCTCGCACAGCTGGTGCATTGCTTATGAGTCAGAGTGCCCACATTGTTTTTCAAGTAGAGGTGTTTAAAAATATCTGATGCCCACATTTTGCTGTGGCCGTTTACATAAACACATTTTCGGATGGACAGTCTTTTGATGAATGTTACATATAAATGTTAAATAAATGCATGCAAAACTGATGTAAATGACAAAGACTTAATGACAGATTTTATTTAGCATTTACGCTTTTTAGCTCGCACCCATGTATCAAATTGACTTCGACAAAACAGGGCCAGCCAAGAAAGGGTATGTAAATATATTAAGATTAGCCTTCCCTTCTACCATGTTTGTGTATGTGTGCATAAAAATACAAATACACATTTCAGCAGGAGCTCACTGAAATGAAAACAAGAACTTGGATTATGAATAATACATTTCTTTATCAGTAGGATCGTGAGAAAACACACTCTTCTATGAGTGGATTTTTTAAAAGCTCAAAATAGTCCTGCAACACACTCGGCATCCTCATGCCACCTCTCACCTTGCACTTATAAACTATCAATGATACAACTAACGGCCATAATCGATCATGGGTTCAAATGAGTTTTTGGGCATGCAAATGTCACCGTCCAGTCTAGTGCTTGGTCATCCTTGGGATGTTCCACTCAGGTGCTTTTTTGACAGTGAAGGGCAACCAACAGAGGTTTGAATCCCTATATGAAGCCACCAGGGATTTCAGGGTCTGACAGATGGTGGAAGCTTTTCCTAATAGGAAGAGAGTTGTGTTACTTTGACACTTTGGTTTAACATCATCATAATGAGCTAATAATGGAAGCTTGTTTTCCCCCACGCACTGATACAATGATTTCCTTCCTCGTGCAAGGAAGTTGTTCTTGCAGCCGCTCTTGTCGAATCAAAGGCAAGACAGGCGAGAACAGCAACAGAGATCTTTTGGTTTGCATGAGTGGATGGTGAGGTGCTGTCAGCTGTGCTCTTATGTAAGAGGTGAGGAGTAGCTCAGGAAAGCTGGCTGCCAGCTGTGCTGGTATTTGGATGAGAGCTCCTGCCTTGTCACCTCATTGTAATCTCTCTAATGCATATTCATTGTCAATGCATGGGAGCACTTCTCATTCAGAAGGTCATCCGCAGTGGGGCTCCATTGCAATGGATTTTTGTACGTTGAATAAGTCAGAGGGAGGACAGTGACTGGATAAATATTCTCATCTAGATGAATGCTATCATGTCTTCATTTCTCTTCTCAGAGGTGACCTCATGCTCGAAAGCTGAACAGATAATAATGTTATCTACAGTGTAACGTAAAGTGACATTGCATAACATAAGGAATCCTGCTTTAACGTAATGCTTGTGAGGTGAGAAAATTGCATGTCCCATGTCATAACAGAAAATCATTCAGGGAGGGTGAAGTAAAAAAATAAATAAAAGGTGAGATACCATTTACTAAGATATCACCCCCTACAAAAAAGTTGTTTATTCAAGTGTTCTATTAGTATAGTTCTTTTAAACTAAAAATAAGAAAGTATACTTTCAGTCTATTTTTATATACTTCTCAGAAATATACTTTATGTACTCCTCAGAAATATACTTAAAATTGCACTTAAGTGTACTTGACTTATACTGACAGAAAAGTCTAAATATATTTGGCCTATACTTGTACTCAATCGTTTGATCGAGATATACTTAAAAGTATAATTAAGTATTCAAATTATACTTGGCTTGTAATTGTGTTTAATCTTTTGATTGAGTAGCCTATTAAATATACATTTTTTCATAGTTTTACATACAGTCTTGTTTAACATACAATGTTTGAAAATATTGTTTAGAATATTGATATAAAACAGATATGTTCCTAATTCTGTGTATCTGAATTTTTGTGTAGGCTAGTCCACTGGTAGTGTACATAGGACTTTACTCTTTCTATTGACTGAATTTTCCAGCTATCCATGATTTCACTGTTATACGGTATTGGACATCTTCTAGTACAGAATCTCCTGATCAAAATACAGGAGAAGAAGAAGCTGAAACAAGTAATAGAAGATTGCTCACGCAAATGTAAAATAACGCGATCATCAAACATTAAACAGCATATTAATCACAACTGCCTAATGTTACTAAATAAAATGTCGAACCCGTGAAGAGGAAACGACTGTGAAGCTTTGGGGGTGTTGATGGACTCCATCTACTCCATCTATGGTTTGATCGTTCTGAATCTGATCAAGGCGTAGTCTTTGACAAAAATGCGATTTTCTCAACTTTTTGTTTAAAATGTTGCCTTTCTTGATGAAACTTACCCACATTCAAGTGTTGATAAAAAAGGAAGCATTACAGCTATAATAAAATGTTTTTAAAATTTAGTTAAAGTACAGTTAAAGGTATATTTCAAGTATAAAAAATTATATCTACCTTTGAACGTAGTAGTATACTGAAAGTGCAAAAATAATATATACATAGTAAACTATAAGTATACATACAAGTATACTTGCAGTATAAACTACTAAACTAGTAGTTTACTGTGAGTACACTTCAAAGTGTAGGCTACTTTCATAAACTAAAAAAAAATGTACTACTTTTATTAAAATAGTACGGAGCCCCGCACATGACGTTCAAGAAAAAAAAAATAAATCGTGCGCACAATTTACTAATTCGTTCCCTCGATTTATAAATCATGCCCACGATTTACTATTTAGTTCCCTCGACTTGCTAAACCGTCCACACGATTTACTAATTTGTTCCCTCGATTTATAAATCGTGCGCACGATTTATAAATCGAGGGAACGAATTAATGAATCGTGCGCACGATTTAGCCTACTAGTCTTTTCCTGCATGTCATGTGCGGGGCTCCGTAAAATAGTAAACTACTAGTATGGCCTATGTATAAGCTCACTTGTAGTACAGATGCAGTACAAAATGAGAAACCAAATAGTGCACTTAGTTTTCTACTGTTACACTTATAGTACACTTAAACGTATACTTTTATATACTAAAAGTGGGCCAATTTAGTCCCAAGCAGTATTGAAATAGTACACTTACAAGTTTACTACTAGTACACATTGATATTAGTATAATTACTACATAAAGTATTCTTAAAAATATACTTCATAAAATGAACTTGAAGTATACTTCTTTTTCGTAAGGGATATTCAAAAACAGGGCATGATGAGGAAACAACGAAATAATCAAAAAATGCAACTTCTGTGATTATTTAATCACCCTTATGTTGTCCTAATTCCGTATCTTTTGAAAAGGAAAACAATGTTGTTGTTTTTTTTTTTAAATTTACTAACAATTAACAGGGACTGGAGTTTTCTTCAAGCTTCAAAAAGGATGCAGAAGTGCTATTAAATGTATGTAAATCTGTATTCAATCAAGACAACCTTTCTTCTCCCTCACTGTTGACAGGAATATTCAGTCAATTTAACATGAGAATCGGATCAGTCTGAATCATGAATGAATCATTCAGGCCAGTTTTGAAAAAAAAAAAAAAAATTAAATTAAAAAGATCTGACTCAAAAAATGATGAAAAATTATTTTGGTGTGTCAATCACAAAAAGCTACAGGTATCATATGGCCTCAGAACACGTGCACTGTGAAAAAAATCTGTTAAATTTACGTAAAAAACTGGCAGCTGTGGTTGCCAGAAATTTACCGTAAAAAATACGGAAGCAACATTTTAGGTTTTACAAATTTAAGTTAAATTTACAGTAAAAAAAACATATTTCATTAACTGAAATAATGTTAAATCACCAACCTATTGAAATACTAATATCTGTTATGTACCTTTGATATATACTGACAACCACCAAACACAGTGGTGATGAGAGTCACATGATGAATCAAAGCTTTTAGGAGAACAATAGAAGGTGCACAGTGTCATTCACACAAACACTAAACACCATCATGGTAACACACATAAAATTTTAAAAATGCAATAAACATTAATTTAACAACATTAGATGTAACATAAAACCCTAATGTACATAACTGATTAGAAAAAACTAAGAAGAAACAGTTATTTCAACGAAAATACATCAAATGTGAAGTGTCAGGCAGGGAATTCAGGGAATGTCAATTTACGGTTTTTCACTGTAAATTACACAATGACTTGTTCTTTTTCACTTAAAAAAACTGTAAATTTAACTGTATTTTACTGTAAAATGACATTAAATGTAAGGTTAGATCTATTACAGTTATTCACCGTATATAGTATGGAAACTTTTTGTTAACCAATTAACTGTTTTTCACCGTAGCATTTTTACAGTCTTTTACCGTTAAAATCACAATAATTTTTTACAGTGTGGACAAGTTGTATGCACTATTTATTTTTTGTTTTTTTTGTCATTTTGGAGCTTGATCCACGGCCATCCACGTGTTGTAAAAGAAAACGTGGTTTATCAGACCAGGCCAACTTCTTCCATTGCTCCGTGGTCCAGTTCTGATGCTCACGTGCCCACTGTTGGCGCTTTCGGCGGTGGACAGGGGTCGGCATGGGCACCCTGACTGGTCTGTGGCTATGCAGCCCCATACACAACAAACTGCGATGCACTGTGTATTCTGACACCTTTCTATCAGAACCAGCATTAACTTTTTGAGCAATTTGAGCTACAGTAGCTCGTCTGTTTGATCGGACCACACGGGCCAGCCTTCGCTCCCCACGTGCATCAATGAGCCTTGGCCGCCCATGACCCTGTCGCCAGTTCACCACTGTTCCTTCCTTGGACCACTTTTGATAGATACTGACCACTGCAGACCAGGAACACCCCACAAGAGCTGCAGTTTTGGAGATGCTCTAACCCAGTCGTCTAGCCATCACAATTTGGCCCTTGTCAAACTCACTCAAATCCTTATGCTTGCCCATTTTCCTGCTTTTAACACATAAATTTTGAGGACAAACTGTTCACTTGCTGCCTAATGTATCCCACCCACTAACAGGTGCCGTGATTAAAGAGATAATCAGTGTTATTCACTTCACCTGTCATAATGTTATGCCTGATCGGTGTGTGTATATATATATATAATACGTCTATCACATCACATCTCAAAATGTATAAAACTACAACACATTTTCATTAAAATATTTTTTTGATGGTCTGTCAGATTTTTTTCATGACACCTCCCCTGTAAAACCAATCCCCATTTGATGGCCAGAAAAATATAATGTGAAGAGAATGCTCCCACCTGTATAAAGCTATTGTTCTACAATCAGATCTAGTGTTGCACAGATAAAGCGTTTTACAGATTGAAAGGCAATCTCCTATGACAACATGTGCCCTCGTGTCGGCGAGACTGAGCAAAATGCAATATCCAAACCCCTCTTTCCCAAACAAGGCCAATGGATCGACTGCAGTCATAATTCAAATGTTTCTGTCAGAGCTGTCACACAAGTTCTTGTGTAATTGGAATGATTCACTTTCGGGAACCACTTCAAAAAAGAAGCTGAAATCGATACAGTGGAATATGAAGCATCCTCACTCAGACAACTAGGGGAAAACATACTGACGCATCGCTACCTCCTTCTGTGCTTCTTTCTTCATCCTTTGCTCTCTTCTCTTTCTCTGTCTAGTCAGTGCAACATATGTTTGTCAAATCCTCAGTTCTGTTTTGATGAGTGTTCAGTTAAATGATTCACTGATAAGGAATATTACACTGACACTCAGAGGCTAATGTCATTTAGCAACAGTATAGTCATCTCAAATTAATTTACTGTAATTTTGCATGAAGTACATTGCAACATTATGTGTTTTTCTCGAACCCTTCAAGTACAAACCCACAGTCCATTATGGCATGAAATGTTCAGCGAGCACATTAACCTGAATTACATTCTGTACTGCACATTATGTATTGAACAGTCAGTTCAGTGCATGTGCCCTCATCAATTATGTAAACCATACAAAAAATCATTGTCTCTCTTCAATCAAATAGGAAAAACTATTGGATTGTTTTCCTAATTTAAAATGGATAATTTTAGGGTGAAGTAACATTATCTGAAGGCTCACATTTAAGCCTTTTTCCCAGATTGGTTCGTCATCCGGATCCGACAGGGCTGATTCAGTCAGTGATAAACGTGATAGGTGGGAATTTGTCCCATTATACTGACAACACTTGATAAATGCCTTGTAAACAACAAGTCACAGCTGTTAATGTATCATAATAATTCTAGATTAGGAAGAGCTAGCCAGGCCAATCAATGCAATTAAGCCCTGACAGAGCCAGCTCATCCACATGGTGCTTGCAATGGCATGCAAATAATCGCAATTGCACGTTATTTGCACATCATCTTAATTTGCAGCAACAGGTTAACACCAAACACCGTTTTAAGAGTGCCAACGTCTAACTCAGCTAATTTAACTCAGCACTGAGACGTGCTGTCAGAGTTTCTGCCGTAGCTGTCCTTTAAAACCAAATTACAGTTGACATTTCAGGGTGTCTGACCATCAGGTCGCGGAGGTAACTCTTGGCTTCATTGCCACTCTGCATAGTCATGCCCCATTGAAAACCATCTAGAGTGTCTCCTTCAATTCACATCCAAATCTTATTTTTAGCTCTCAGGACATTTAACTGATGTTTTCTGGAGGAATATCTCAACTCCCCTGCAGTCTGGCCCTGCCATTATCAGAGTGATGGTCAATTGAGATGATCAATTTGCATAATGAGGCGTTAAATTGGAGCCAGTTTAGCCACCTTCCCCCGTATCCAGCAGCTTTTACCCTGAGGATGGGGCATGGAGGCAGACAACGGTCTGGTTATCCAGCGCTGGCGTCAGTCTGCCAGTCTCCTCATTGTATGCTATCACTACTGAAGACCAAATGACCACTTTAACATATTAACGTAATGGATGAATCTGGCAGCAAATTGATTCTTCTGTGTTGGTAGAATAAATCCTTTACTCCTGCTTTGAATGCAAGACACCCATAGCGTTAATACATTCAACAACCTAGATGCTTATCAGTATCATACTTGGATAGTGTCGGGTAATTGCTTTAAAGAAGATCACAGAATAAAAACACTTTTTAAACTTTTGATAAATATCTTCATATATCTAATTAATATTCCCTGAGGGCGATACCCAATTGCTTCTTAGCGATAACATCATCAATTTTGTAGACTGTTAAACAGTGAAAACATTACGTTAGCCTTACTAAGCAGGATAAAGCACTGCTGGTGCAGTTGAGTGTGTTGACCCCTGAAGACGCCGTGACAGAGGATTTATAACAGCACATCAATGACAGTGTGATTGATGCTGGAAGATTTTGAGGGACAGCTGGCTCACGATAGAGCCATCAGTGTTCTGTTCCTTGTCATCTCATACAGCTGTTGTTAAGAGATCTTCTGCCCTCGACACATTCACTGTAGCTCCTGGACGTGGAGGACACATGACACATACACAATGCCTTCTGCATGGTTAACAGCATCAATGCCATTACTGTATGTATGCACTGACACTGCATTAAACCAGTACAGATACCCTTCCGACAAGACCAGCCTAGGCCATGAATTCCCATGCTGGACCACACTGTATCAACATAGGCAAGATGCTCACCAGCAAATCTTGAATGCAAACTGGTTGAATGGTGAATTTTCACGCAGAATCATAAATTAATACATTTGTAAAAAATGTTGAACCGCACACCAAAATCCCACAGTCCCAGTGGTCTTATAAACAAGTAATTTGTCAACAGTATTTTAAAATAGTTTTTTTAAATAGCCTATATATAATTGGAACTGAAATAACTGCGCTACAGTACTTAAGCATTAGTTATTTAAACAACACTTTACAATTGCTGTGTCTAATTTCAAAGGCTGTGCCCTCTGGAGGTTGAGGACGTCTCATTACTGTAATTTCTTTCTTACTTTAGAATGTAATGGTTACTTTTCTGAAATGAGGCTGACGAACAGCTAATAAGGTGTCACGGGTGGCTATTGCAAAGAAGCACACGACGAAGGAGAATTCCAGGAAATAGTCTTTAATCCAACAA
The DNA here is from genome assembly GCA_039654105.1 of Coreius guichenoti. NCBI lineage: Eukaryota > Metazoa > Chordata > Actinopteri > Cypriniformes > Gobionidae > Coreius > Coreius guichenoti. The sequence goes on along the minus strand of CM077180.1, from coordinate 29,064,289 downwards.
TAATAGCAATAGCTAAAATAGCTATAACAAAACTAAACGAGGGAACTAATGAGTTAATTAACGAGCAACAGGTGAACTGAATGAACCTGACACAGACTAGAAACTAGGTCAAGACAGGAACAAACACAATGCAACAAAACATACTCCTGACATAAGGTCTCATTTGTTAGCATTAGTTAATGCATTTGCTGAAATGAACTATCAATTAGAAATATATTTTTTTACAGCATTTATTAATATTTATAACATAGGTCCAATTCTTTATTTATGTTAGTTCTAAGTATATCAACTAATGTTAACTGATACAATTTTTATTTAAAAAAAAACATTAGTAAATGTTGAAATTTACATTAATGCATGCTGTTGAAGTACGGTTCATTGTTAGTTCATGTTAACTAACATATTAACTAATGTTAGTAAATAAAACCTTATTTGTACAGTTACCATTATTTCTAACTAAGTACCAATAAATTAAATTAAATGAATATGATATATAAAGCCAATATAGGCACATGCACAGCTATAAAATGAGAGGTCCGAACAAGATTGCGTATAGCATATAAAAACTGTTTATTGCATTTTAACTGGAGAGAGAGAGAGAGAGAGAGAGAGAGAGAGACAGACAGAGAGAGAGAGAGAGAGAGAGAGAGAGAGAGAGAGAGAGAGAGAGAGAGAGAGAGAGAGAGAGAGAGATGCAAGATTGTGATGCCCAAACTGTCAACAAATTGTTCTTTTGGTATTTTGAGACCGATCTTTTCAATTAATTATTTGAACCAGTTTAATAAACTGGCATTGAACGATTAGCTCATGAATCAGAGTGAATCATTTCGAGCGTTTGTCAAGTCAATGACTCATTGAATGGCTCATTTACTTAAAGAATCCCTGAATGTATTTTTTAACACGTTCATTGAAATGAAATGAGACTTTACATCACTATGAGGTTGTATGGAATGCCAGAGATATATAGGGACATGTTTGGATGCAAATTAAGGTGTAGACATGAGTACCTTCATTATCCGGATTCCACACCTGTTATCGAACAAAACTATTGAACAATAAAAGTTGTTGAATCAAACATCAATATTCAGCATCATACAGTTCTTCCATCTAAAGGAAGTGCATAATTCTGTATTAATTAATAATCAACGAACACAGTTATGGTGACTCTTGTGAATAATATATGACAGAATCCTTAGATAAGGCATGATAACTATTCAACACTTGATGTCCCAGCGTGCACCAAACACGACCCGTGGATGCCTCTTTGCTTGTCAGTGCATGAGTATACAGGCATGTTTGTCCTGACATGTGCAGTGTAGGGCGTCTGAAACACAAGTTACCTTGATCAAAGCAACCAGATGAGTTGGGGGAAAGCAATCTCCAAATGGCAGGTTGTTATGTAAAGGTCATTTTTTTCTTGTAATTTGCAGCTCTAGGTAAAGAGGGATGACACATACATGGTTACATGGAAGTAAAGAACATGTGGCGACCTATCTAGAATCATGTCTTTATTCATCTTGTACTCATTTTGAAAACCATGATTAACATAAAAGCCGCCATGGATGTTTGTACAATGCAAAAGTATCATCAGCAGAAAAGTAAAATCGATTATTCTAATGCAGTTGGATGCAAAAATGAAAGGAGTAGATTCAGGAAGGAGATTCAAAATATGATTATGATGCTCATAAATGCATTTAGTTTATGATCATATTTTTTTGAGTTTGATATTTTCGGCAACATCCAAATAACTTCAAAATGTCATATGCACATATAAAGGCTGCTGTATGGTATCTAAAATATGTATTATGTATTAATATTATGCATTTATCCTCAGTAACATCTTCTACTGTAAAGTTCTTAATAGGAACCCTTTTAAAAATTCATAGACATTCTTTTTCATAAGAAGCAATTCTTGTCATTAGCAGAATGGGTGTTTTATTCAAAGGCGAGTTCAGAGAGCAGAAAGCACATGCTTTTTGTGTCATTTAAAAATCATTGAAGACTGTGTTGCTGCAACTGTGTTGGAAGTTGCAGTTTTGTGTCTTGCTTTGAGGTTTTCGTTTGCATGACAAAACTCCCCCGCTGGAAAAATTAATTCCTCTTTCTAAACCAGAAAGCGTCTTCAGACCTTCAGTCACACAGTCTGTGGTGCAACGTGTAATGAGGACGCAAGGTCGTTTTTGATGAAGAAGCCTTCAACCCACGTTCCATTAGAGTGACTGCTCGAGGTGATGATGGAAAACATCAAAACCCACAGATATCAATAAAATCCTGACTTAATGAACCTCATAGGTACAGGTGTGACTCTCTAGCCTCCATTTAAAGTTCACTGTTTGCAATACAAAAAAAAAAAAAAACTTTTAAATTAAATGATTAATTTATACAAAAGTTCCCAAAACCTGTATGACTTGCTTTATCTGTGCTGTTCACTCTTTACAATTATGAGGGCTGGAGCTTTTAAGCTTCAAAAAGAATTCAAAGGAACCATAAAATAAGTCCATATGAATCATGCTCTACAATTAAAGTATTTTAATGTCGTACAATAGCTTTGAGTGATGAACAATCCTAAATTTAAATAATTTACTTTGCTTTGTTAGCCATTGTAACCGGATCTTCGAGTTGAACTTGAGAACCAGATCATCCAATCCACGAATGAATCAAATGTTTGTGAACTGAATTAACTGATTCATTGAATGGTAACACTTTACAATAAGGTCTCATTTGTTAACATTAGTTAATGTATTAACTAACATGAACTAACCATGAGCAATACATTACTGTATTTGTTAATATTTGTTAACGTTAGTTAATAAAAATACAGCTGTTCATTGTTTGTTCATGTTACTTTACAGTGCATTAACTAATGTTAACACATACAACTTTTGATTTCAATAATGTATTATTAAATGTTGAAATTAACATTAACAAAGATTAATAAATGGTGTAGAAGTGCAGCCTATTTGTTAACTATAGTGTAGTTAACTAATGTTAACTAATGAAACCTTATTATAAAGTGTTACCAAGATCTTACTCAGAAGAATGATTTATTCATGAACTGGATATTTTCTTTTTTATGAATTCTCATGATTGTGAGTTAATTGCGGATATAACAATTTTCGGATGAAAAACAGTCTGTCTGGCTACAGAAGACCTGGAATATGGACCACTTTTATGATCATTTTATAATGTTTTTTTTGTGTCATTTTAGAGCTTGGGAGTCTTAATGTCCAGGATTCTTTAAAAATTGAGCTTTTGTGTTCCACAGAAATAATGAGAGCATAGGTGTTTGGAAGAGGGTGAGTAAATGATAGAATTTTCCTTTTTCCTTTTAATAGAAGCAGGCCCAAATCCAAAAAATTAAAAATATATATGGTTGCACTAGGGGGCACTATTGATGCACACAGTATTGCTTATCATCCCCTCTCTACTGGGGGGAACCACCCCTTTTCATCTCCAACTAAGCTTTAATATATTATTTGATAATGTGTGAGTGTTAATTTGAGAATGACAAACACAGACGCTCTATTCTAAGCAGGTTTGATGATGACATCAATCGTAATGCACTATTTTACATTCAGCACTGCCATGCCAGTCATTCTGTTGAAACATTTCCTGTAAAGTTTAAAAGAAAAGGCTTCAGCACAATGTGAGCTACAATGTATGTGGGTCTTTTTTTATGAAATTGTTCAGTGACTTCTGTTTTCCTGGTAAATAACACTAATGCTTTTTAAGGCAAAATCTAAATATGCTGCTATCTCTCGGTGCAACAGAATGAGTTCACTCATCCCAGATTGTGCTCCAACCTCTGTATAATAGGCCAGTGACCCACTTCTCACCCTTTTCTAATGGCAAGCCATTTCTCTTTTGTTGTCATGCTCACTTCATAAGAGAAAAAAGACCTCATGAATGCTCTCTGCCCCAAGTGCCTTAGTGCAGAGAGGAGCAGTTGACATGCCGTCACCATGGTAAAGAACTCCCAGCAACAACAAAGCTATCGTGGCTACCGCAGATATCCCTGGTGACTTTAAGAGATACCGTCTTGGAGCAAAAAGCTGCAATTTTTTTCAGGATGAGCAGGGCGTTGGCGCTTGGTGCGTGTCTGTTTCTGTGATAACAAGACCTAAAAACATAAAAAACAAACGGAAGAGTCTCTCATGCCAATATTGAGAGCTCTATCCTTTGATGAGGATGTCACGCTCAAGTTTTCAAATGATTGTGTCAGCTACAAGAGCCTTGGTGCTTCCTGTGGTGTCGCTCAGAAGTGATGTGAACTCATCTAGTTTGACAGGAGCTTTTCATTGATGCCGTTGCCTCCCTTGATGTCAAGAAATTAATAATTTAATTTATAGAGCTCATCTGATTGGCCAAGGTTAGTTTTCCAAGAGCGCTGATATTTAATAAAACAGTTTAACAGCTTGTACATTGGTTCCTTTGTGGGTTATCACTCTGCTTGCTTGTGTTTGCACATTCAAGAAAAACTGAGTCTTAGCATTAGTGATGGGGATTTTTTCAGTCACTCTTTCTGTAAGTTACTGTATGGCAAGAGTCTCTGAAACATTCATTCAACCAATTCATTCAAAAACGCTGATTCATTTTGGAGCTAAATAAGTGAAGGGCTGAATCCGAATATGCCTCCTTTCCTACACTGTAAAAATTATATATCAATAAGTTATGACAACATATGTTTTTACATTGCTTTAACTCATCAAAATAAGTTAAGTTAAGCAGTTTTTGGGCCCTATCATACACCCGGCACAAGTGTTTTTTGCTAGTTTCAGCCTGACGCAGTTGGATCATTTTCATGTCCAGCGGCACGTTGTTTAAATAGCAAATGCACTCGCATCCATCTGTTCGCCCATGGGCGTGCTGGTCTGAAAACGTGGTGTGTTCAGGCGCATTGTTGGCGTGTTGCTATTTTGAGGCAACTGACATAGACTGTGCATTGACCAACAAAAACTTGGTCTAAAGTCAATAGCGCAGTATTTTTTGTGTTATTTAAAGGGCACGTTAGTAATATGCGCCTATAAGTACACCGTATGCACGTGCACAGGTGCACGTATAATCTGCTTATTACACACACAGGGACGCGCAGCAGCACACAAACATTTTTAAATATTAAAAATAAAAGGATTCGTCTCTGGAGAAGCGTTCAGTCTTTCCGGTTGCAAATTCCGCCATTTAAATACAAACCCGATTCCAAAAAAGTTGGGACACTGTACAAATTGTGAATAAAACAGAATGCAATGATGTGGAAGTTTCAAATTTCAATATTTTATTCAGAATACAACATAGATGACATATCAAATGTTTAAACTGAGAAAATTTATCATTTTAAGGGAAAAATAAGTTGATTTTAAATTTCATGGCATCAACACATCTCAAAAAAGTTGGGACAAGGCCATGTTTACCACTGTGTGGCATCCCCTCTTCTTTTTATAACAGTCTGCAAACGTCTGGGGACTGAGGAGACAAGTTGCTCAAGTTTAGGAATAGGAATGTTGTCCCATTCTTGTCTAATACAGGCTTCTAGTTGCTCAACTGTCTTAGGTCTTCTTTGTCGCATCTTCCTCTTTATGATGCGCCAAATGTTTTCTATGGATGAAAGATCTGGACTGCAGGCTGGCCATTTCAGTACCCGGATCCTTCTTCTACGCAGCCATGATGTTGTAATTGATGCAGTATGTGGTCTGGCATTGTCATGTTGGAAAATGCAAGGTCTTCCCTGAAAGAGACGACGTCTGGATGGGAGCATATGTTGTTCTAGAACTTGGATATACCTTTCAGCATTGATGGTGCCTTTCCAGATGTGTAAGCTGCCCATGCCACACGCACTCATGCAACCCCATACCATCAGAGATGCAGGCTTCTGAACTGAGCGCTGATAACAACTTGGGTTGTCCTTGTCCTCTTTAGTCCGGATGACATGGCGTCCCAGTTTTCCAAAAAGAACTTCAAATTTTGATTCGTCTGACCACAGAACAGTTTTCCACTTTGCCACAGTCCATTTTAAATGAGCCTTGGCCCAGAGAAAACGCCTGTGCTTCTGGATCATGTTTAGATATGGCTTCTTTTTTGACCTATAGAGTTTTAGCCGGCAACGGCGAATGGCACGGTGGATTGTGTTCACTGACAATGTTTTCTGGAAGTACTCCTGAGCCCATGTTGTGATTTCTATTACAGTAGCATTCCTGTATGTGATGCAGTGCCGTCTAAGGGCCCGAAGATCACGGGCATCCAGTATGGTTTTCCAGCCTTGACCCTTACGCACAGAGATTGTTCCAGATTCTCTGAATCTTTGGATGATATTATGCACTGTAGATGATGATGATAACTTCAAACTCTTTGCAATTTTTCTCTGAGAAACTCCTTTCTGATATTGCTCCACTATTTTTCGCCGCAGCATTGGGGGAATTGGTGATCCTTTGCCCATCTTGACTTCTGAGAGACACTGCCACTCTGAGAGGCTCTTTTTATACCCAATCATGTTGCCAATTGACCTAATAAGTTGCAAATTGGTCCTCCAGCTGTTCCTTATATGTACATTTAACTTTTCCGGCCTCTTATTGCTACCTGTCCCAACTTTTTTGGAATGTGTAGCTCTCATGAAATCCAAAATGAGCCAATATTTGGCATGACATTTCAAAATGTCTCACTTTCAACATTTGATATGTTATCTATATTCTATTGTGAATAAAATATAAGTTTATGAGATTTGTAAATTATTGCATTCCTTTTTTATTCACAATTTGTACAGTGTCCCAACTTTTTTGGAATCGGGTTTGTAGTAAATCCGCCATGGTTCAAGCACAACTGGCTTTTAAAGGGAACGGGAGATGAGACTCTGATTGGTTTATTGCACATTATGCCCAAAACACACCCATGACTCATTAAGAGACTAGGTACAACCCTTTTAGACCATGCGCCGGGCAAGCCGAACATTTTTCCTGTCGTTAAACTAGCAAAAGTGTATTCGGACACACCCAAAGTGCACCTGCGCCGTTAAAATAGGGCCGTTTAACTTAAGTTATACAAGATTCAACTCATTTTTTTAAGTCAGTATAATGTAATTTAAGTTGAAATGACTTAAACATCCAAGTTTATTGTACTTAAAAATTTAAGGCAGCAATTTTTTTTTACAGTGTACTATAAAAAGGTGTACAGTGTAGGCGAAAAAGGTGTGTCAAAGAGTAGTATGTCCAGAGTCACAGCATTCTTAAAACAGTAGGCAAAGAAAGTACCCAGATGACCTACTACTTCTAGCTAGATTTTGAAGTGCGCATCTAATGGACACGTTAGATGTTCACAAGTACCTACTCAGAGAAAATGTGTTTATGAGTGAATGATTGAATCATTCACTCAAATGATTCATTCAGCAACACCACTGATGTGTTGCTCTGAGATGCGGAGCGTTTGAATATGCTTTGGCTTTGATTGAAACTATTTTCATTTGCAGAGCAAGAACAGAGAAAGTAACTGGTACCTATTGTGTCTAAAATGTAAGTTACTCAATATTAATTTACTACTTATTGAATAGTTGTATAAAAGCAGTAACAATGAGTTTTTGTCTGAAATATCAGCATTGATGTGTCTGATATTTAGCATTCTTGCTCATGTGATATTGTAGTGCTGTAGTGCAGTGATGTCAAACTATTCGTGTTGAAAATGGATGGCATAGTTTTTGCTTATTCTGCAAAAAGCAGCAAATAAATTAAGTGAGGGGCTATGAAAGTGAAGTCTAAGTATTTGTGAGCTCATTTTTCCTTAAGCACTTTGGAATGGGATAGAGTCTAGGCCACGTTCCAAGGGGTATTCCTTCACAAGAATATTAATTCAAGTTATTTGTGCTTCAGTTCAATCTGCAGATTTGACTGCTTGCACTTCAAGCAATCCATGTGGAAATAATCTGAGATTATCCGTCCCCTTCTGATGCTCCACATTTTCATAACGGATTTCCCAAAACAAGTGCATCCCCATTCCTACAGTGAAATGACTAGGTCATCTTTTTGTCTGGATAGCATCTGTTTTTGTCAGCAAGCTCTCTTTATGATTAAGGACAGCAGACTCTCTTTCGGAAAAACAAGACGCTGCTCTGCTGGAAATATCACAGCGAGCTGAATATATGCTTGTATGTTTGTTTTTTGGTCTTGCCCTTCATTTTACACAAGAATACAATGACAACTCCCACCTATGGTTTTACAAGATTCCAGCCTATGAAGAACAAGTGGGTTTTGCGTAATCTTGGCCAATCATTGTCCCTGATTTCCTTCTAAGCTCAGATAGAAACATGTTTTACCGATGTACTGAAACCCCCTCAGGCTTTCTCTGTACTTTCAGCTGTGGAGTCCTTAAGGCACTGCTTCACTATCCTACAAGCACACCTCTCCAAGTACCAATTGAGTGTTGATATCAATCCTTGATGAAGTGCTAGAGGATTGGCAATGGCCTAAGGGGGGAGAGGATGCAGGGATCACAAAAAACAAATATTAGTGAAAGGATTTAAGAGCGAGACTGCGAGACTGTGGGTGGGAGTCGACTCAGATGGTGGAGAATTTCACAACATGTGATGAGCTGAGGTGCTGAACCACAAATCAACTAATAGATAGACAGACAGACAGACAGACAGACAGGAAATTACAAGGAACCGGTGTGTGGAAACAAGCTTTTCTTTTTCAATTTACATCCAATTGATTTCAAGTAATTGCCTAATGCACGGTTGCCATCCTTCCTTCTTGAACACACTACCTGTTTTTTTTTTCTAACAATGTCTTTAAGATTCATCATAATAATAACAGAAAAGCCATTTTACATTGAACTTTAATAATATCAATCATGCAGCTATATGCATTAAATGAGATTAGAAATACATGGACACCTTAAATTTAATCTCTGAATACTGTGACAGCACTTTTCTGGAATAGAAACATTTGCCTAAGGTAGACAGTGCGACTACACTTGCACATCTATATTAAAACACAGCCAAAGGCCTGTTAAAATTCGAGCTCTTCACGCTCTCTCACACTTCTGACAGATAAATCTGAAATTGTATTTTCTTTTTCAGGCTACAAGGGTTACCATGTGGATGACTAGGGCCATCATGCATTGTTTTTTTCTGATCAAAAATACAGTAAAACTGTGTGAAATATCATTACAATTTGAAAAACTGTTTTCTATTTTGATATATTAAAATGTAATTTATTCCTGTGATGGCAAAGCTGAATATTATGAATATGTTTTATATTTTTTAGTGCTGTCAAACGATTAATCGCGATTAATCGCATCCAAAATAAAAATTTGTGTTTACGTAATATATTTGTGTGTACTGTGTATAATTATTATGTATATATAAATACACACACATGCATCTATATATTTAAGCATTTTTTATTTATATATAAAATATTTATATTTATATATAATATAAAAGATATAAATATATATACAGTACATACATGCAAATATTTCTTAAATATATATATATATATATATATATATATATATACACTCACCTAAAGGATTATTAGGAACACCATACTAATACTGTGTTTGACCCCCTTTCGCCTTCAGAACTGCCTTAATTCTACGTGGCATTGATTCAACAAGGTGCTGAAAGCATTCTTTAGAAATGTTGGCCCATATTGATAGGATAGCATCTTGCAGTTGATGGAGATTTGTGGGATGCACATCCAGGGCACGAAGCTCCCGTTCCACCACATCCCAAAGATGCTCTATTGGGTTGAGATCTGGTGACTGTGGGGGCCATTTTAGTACAGTGAACTCATTGTCATGTTCAAGAAACCAATTTGAAATGATTCAAGCTTTGTGACATGGTGCATTATCCTGCTGGAAGTAGCCATCAGAGGATGGGTACATAGTGGTCATAAAGGGATGGACATGGTCAGAAACAATGCTCAGGTAGGCCGTGGCATTTAAACGATGCCCAATTGGCACTAAGGGGCCTAAAGTGTGCCAAGAAAACATCCCCCACACCATTACACCACCACCACCAGCCTGCACAGTGGTAACAAGGCATGATGGATCCATGTTCTCATTCTGTTTACGCCAAATTCTGACTCTACCATCTGAATGTCTCAACAGAAATCGAGACTCATCAGACCAGGCAACATTTTTCCAGTCTTCAACTGTCCAATTTTGGTGAGCTCGTGCAAATTGTAGCCTCTTTTTCCTATTTGTAGTGGAGATGAGTGGTACCCGGTGGGGTCTTCTGTTGTTGTAGCCCATCCGCCTCAAGGTTGTGCGTGTTGTGGCTTCACAAATGCTTTGCTGCATACCTCGGTTGTAACGAGTGGTTATTTCAGTCAAAGTTGCTCTTCTATCAGCTTGAATCAGTCGGCCCATTCTCCTCTGACCTCTAGCATCAACAAGGCATTTTCGCCCACAGGACTGCCGCATACTGGATGTTTTTCCCTTTTCACACCATTCTTTGTAAACTCTAGAAATGGTTGTGCGTGAAAATCCCAGTAACTGAGCAGATTGTGAAATACTCAGACCGGCCCGTCTGGCACCAACAACCATGCCACACTCAAAATTGCTTAAATCACCTTTCTTTCCCATTCTGACATTCAGTTTGGAGTTCAGGAGATTGTCTTGACCAGGACCACACCCCTAAATGCATTGAAGCAACTGCCATGTGATTGGTTGATTAGATAATTGCATTAATGAGAAATTGAACAGGTGTTCCTAATAATCCTTTAGGTGAGTGTATATATATATATGTATGTGTGTTTGTTCAAATATATATAATAATTACACAGTACACACATATATTATACAAACACAAACTTTTATTTTGTATGCGATTAATCGCTTGACAGCAGAAAACCTTGATACGTTTATTTCTCAAGATAGTTTGATGAATAGAAAGTTTAAAAGAACAGCTTTTATTTGAAATAGAAATATTTTGTAACATTATAAATGTCTTTGTCACTTTTGATCAATTGAATGCATCCTTGATAAATAAAAGTATTAATTTCTAAAAAAAAACTTTGAACGGTTGTGTATTAATACTATAAAACAATAATAATGATGATAATAATATATCTATTTTTATATTAATTAAATGTATATTACTTATTTTTAAATAAGTATTAAACTGCATCCAACAGCAAGTGATTTTTAAAAAAAATTATTCTTGGCAGTGCATTTAAATTTACTTGGCTTAAAAATCTGTTTGAATATTCATGATGTATCTTTGGAAGCCTTTTAAATACTCAGTTTCACCACATGGATCTATGAAATCTGTGTCTGTCATTGGAACTCCTTGCAGGCCGATGAAATGGCATGGAGGCAGTGTAAGATTTCAGTATCTGGTGGCCTGCAGTGTCCAGGATAAATAAGCACTAGATTGTTTGTTTACTCTGTGAATGACAAGTGGGAGTAGAGAGGCCGGGGGGAACAGATGGACAAGGTCTTCAGGGGGCTTCAGAAACACTTCAGTCGCAAAGCCGTTTCACCTCACTGAGGGGTTTGGCAAAGTCAAAGACACCCTCTTGTCTGCTCATTCTCCTGATGTTTGAAAATGAGCTCAGGCAGTTCCCTCACCACGCTCAGATCTGTCAGCCTGATTGGTGCCTCCATAACACCTCGCACTTGTGTCGACAGCAGCTTTCGACAATCACGGCTGGCAAATCAGGCTGTTCTCTGACAAAAATGACCGGCGGACACCATCCTGTTTTTGACAAGGAGGGCAAGGCTCCGGTCACTCACGAGCGCATCTCATTGCTAACAGACCAAGACCAACTCTCGCAGCGCTCCCTGGAAACACACACCTGTTTCTGCACTAAAAATATCAAGGAACAATATATAAGTCCATCTGTCACTTATGAGACTCCGCTGACATTTTTAATCAGATGGACAATGTGACTGTGCGGCAGTATTATTGAGCCACCAGTAAACAGCCAACTTTGGCCATAGAGGTTGGCTATAAACGAATTCAATATGATCTTCTATGTCATGGAAGGAAACAAAGAGAGCTTGCTGATATGAGTAGGCAGCCATAAAAGGCTGGCTTCAGTGCTTTTCTATGCAGTCTGCAAAATCCTTTGAGGTTCAGCCTTGCTTTGAGATTATTAAATCGGAAATACATCAAAGAATGAAGCAATGAATTGCCTATTATTGCCAAATTATTACTGTTTGGAGATGCAGCCAGGATTGTGTGCAGCTATTTTTCTCTCTCCACCCTTTAATACCTTCGTAGATTTCTGTCATGGGGATAATGCCTAAATGCTGATAAATGTGCAATTTAATAACACAGCGACTGTACATTGCAAGGATCACACCCTTCGATTCAAATGTACAAATTCCTTAAAATCATAATCTAATAAACTAGCAAAGCTCTGATTTGTGAAAGAGATGCAACCTTGTGTATTTCCTAAATGTCTACAATTACAATCACAAAGAACTGCAGTACTCTGTCACTATTGTTTGGGGAATTATGTGTGTCTTTTTACTCCACATAAGAGTCTACGAAAGAAGGCTGGAAGAGTAAATAAGGCAGCAACTGTGTTTGAACGATGGCGAAATTGGCCCCGGTGTGTAAAAAGGAGGCGGTAATGATCTTAACATCTCTCCTATAAATTAAATTCAAATAGCCATTTCATCCACTAATGGATGCATAATTACTAGCCTGTGTCTCTGAAAGGATACCATGGAGGAATGGAAAGCCAGGAAGTGGCACTGTTGTCTTCAGACCTGAAGTATCATCATGTACATCAGATAAATTTTATCCATTGTCAAACGCTTTCGTTCACTCGCGGAAAGAGCACCGTATAATCTCGAGCACCCGGTTCACATTCATTCTCTACTATTCCTCCTTCTTTCAGAGCTTTGGCAAGCTTTAAGCCGTGCCTGACAGGTCTATTTTGCTGTCCTTCACAGTCAGTATGTGCAGGTCCCGGGAGCTCCAGTTGGCTGCTGACCCTCTGGGGGATTATGTCTCTACACTAACCTGTGAGAGTGAGGGTTGAGGGGGTAATTAAAACTAAATAATAAAAGTTGCTCTTCAATCTAGGGGTGAAATTTCAGATCAATGAAGCCAGAGGGAGGGCAGCTGTTTCCTGCCCTAGGCGTACACTGCTTTACACAGCGTAATTTAAACACTAGGATACCGACTTAGTCTTCACAAATCCATTTTCTTCCTGAAACCATTGACACATTGAGTTAATAACCAAGGTTATTTTGTCACTGTCACTAGAAATAAAAACAATTAAATGACAACGTCTATGTAAACTTAGACAAGAAAATGACTGAAACAATACTTACAAACAATATATAAATAGCAATAGTTAGTTCTTGCAGAAAACACCACCCACTACATTCAAAACAGCCTGAAGGAGTTTAAGGAGATTGTATTTGTTTCTTTGCTACAATACCATTGTCTTTCACAATGCATCTGAATGCTAAAAACAAGTTTTGGAAATGCTAATTCTGCTCTAAATGCTGTGAAGTCAGTCCTGAAGTTACAACTAGCCATGTTAGTCATGATTGCATGGCAAGAAAAACTTAAAACCAGAAAACAGCAAATAATTCTTTGTGCTCAAGAAAAACATGGTGCCTCATGTCATTGCAAACACAATGATGAAAGAGAAAAATGCAGGATTAAACAAAGCCTTTTGCATACACAAAGAACAAATCCAAAAAGGAGGTCCATTGCTTCTTTGGTATTTGCCACTGCAACATGTTACAAATTGTTGGTTTTGCCCTTGGTAAAATGCCTGTTTTATATTTCAGAAAAAGGGGAATGAAGGATAAAGGACAATGTCACAAAAGGGCTGTTTCTAAAATGAACCTAACCTTTAATCTCTTGCAGTACCTACTGTAATACCACAGTACTTTGATATATGCTACGGTGCTGAAGGATTACCATATTTACCGAAATATATTAATATTGATACCTTATTCAAAATAACATGCCATTAAGAACTGAATTGAGATTAAGGGTGTGTTCACACTTGTAGTTCGGTTTTCTTGGTTCTTTTGGTCCAAGACCAAAAAAAGAAAATAACACATTTATGCCTGGTTCGCTTAGCGTTCACGCAGTCGTTTTTAAGAACGAACCTAAAGATACAAAAACGTATTTTGCGACGGACCTTACCAAAGATCTAAAACAATGCTGTGTTCTAGGCTAAATGCACTTGTTGTATGTGCGTACATATGATAGTATTTTGACCAGCTGAAAACTCCTGAAGAGCTTAAAATGTGTAAAGGAGTCAAAACAGTGGCAGGAATTCCTCCGTTGCACACAAACGAAGATCTGCTGCAAGGAGACACCGTTTCTGATGCCAAACTGTAATGGGCAACTTAACTCCTGTGACAAGAAAAAACAGGTATACTTCAGCATTCTGTCCTTTTTTTGGTTGCATCTTGTGACATCACGTCCTGTTTTTGGTTCATTTACATGCCTTTGGTCCATGTTGGGTTCATATTTTAGTCGAACTGCACCACAGTTCGTTTGGAAGCAGACCGGGACCCATCTTTTTAGTGGTGTGCATTTGGTGTGCAAAAGGTTTTGAATGGCAGCGTTCACATTTAATCAACAGAGCAATCGCACCAGAGTTCGTTTTCAATCTAACCAAACCTGCCAAGTGTGAACACACCCTAAAATGCTGTTTATATTACAAAATTGTAATCAACTTTGTTTGATATGATTTAGCAAACAGTATATGTAAAATTGTAACAGTAATTGTAACAGAAAAATGTCACCATACACATACCAACATATGGGGTATTTTCATAAATTAACTTTCACTTCCCTTTCGAAAAATAAGTACTTCATTTTATGAAGTATACTTAAGTAATGTTCAAGTATATTTTAAGTATACTTTATGTAGTAAGTATACTAATATCAATGTACTAGTAATACACTTGTAGTGTTTCAATACAGCTTGGGGCTAAATTGGCCCACTTTTTAGTATATAAAAGTATACGTTTAAGTGTACTCTAAGTGTAACAGTAGTAAACTTTAAGTACACAACTAGTTCACAACTACATTTCTAATTTGTACTACATCTATACTACAAGCGAACTTATAAGTATACTAGTAGTTTACTATTTTAAAACTTGTAGTACATTTTTTTAGTTTATGAAGTACACTTTGTGTGTACTTTCAGTAAACTTCTAGTTTAGTAGTTTTATACTGCAAGTATACTTGTAAGTGAACATAACATCATATAGTTTAATATTTATATATTATTTTTGCACTTTAAGTATACAGTATACACTTAAATGTGGGTAAGTTTAATTAAAAAAAGCAACATTTAAGCAAAGTTTTTTTACTACATCCATATTGGATTCAGAATGATGATCAAAACACAGATGGAGTAGATCGCGTCCATCAACAGCGCCAAAGCTATACAGTAGTTTCCTCTTCATGGGTTAGACGTTTCATCCAATAACGTTAGGCAGTTTTGAACGTATATGCTGTTTAATGTTTGATGATCGCATTTTTTTACATTTGCGTAAACAATCTTCTATCATTTGTTTCTGCTTAAAAGGCTTACAAGATTTATTTGAATTGCAATTCAGTAAATTTAGACTTCAGAAGGCTTGGAATATAGAGCAAGAGTCTTATGGACTCTTTTATGGTTCCTTTTTTGAGGCATGGGCAACCAGTACAATTATCCTTTTTTTGTTCCACAGAAGAAAAGTCATACGGGTTTGGAACAATATGAGTGTGAGTAAATGATGACAGAATGTTAATTTTTGGACAAACTATCCCATTATTCTACATAATGTGAGGCACGGCAAAAGCAAATTCTAACTTATGAATGGAAAAGGATAAAAATTCTAAATTTTGCCCAAGCCTGATTTCATGATATTTTTAGCTACTTTTTCTTAGTAATGCAAAACATGAATGAGACTGACCGTGATTTTTTCTACTCTATACGCTAAACTAGGCTAGTCCTGTCTCACTGGGAAACATAATTTATCCTCAATACGTTCTTTCAGTGTTGCAATCAACAGAGACTGAAGTGTCAATGCACTCTCAGACTGACCTGGTCCTTCTTCCCCGGTGAGTTTCGACAGGAGTGTGAACACAAAAGCCAGCAGTGAAGGGTCAGCTCCTTGCCTGGAGGGGTTTGCCATTACACCGCATGGCCTGATGAGCTTTTCTTCGAATGGTGCGTGGTTGGTCTGAAAACTCATTTGTTGGTGGAAACCATAGAGAATTATTTCACAATATGATTTATCTTATTGAAATGCCAACAGAAGACCTTCTATGCCACTCTTGATAACTACTGAGTGAATGAATTTCTTATTTGTATAAATAATACATCAATCCCATAATTAATTTTTACTGTGGTTATGGGATTTTTCTCAGAGAAACAATTTCAGGATTAATATTCTCTAGAGCAATATTTTCATATTCATTATTTCTGGCAGCCACCCTATAATGATTACTTATTACGTATTATTTCAGTTCCCTTAACTCACAAAAACTATATTTTATTGCACTATTACAAAATACTATTTTAAACTGAACAATGCATTCCATGAAATAAAACCATTGGCAACTTCAATGGGTTTGTAAGAGCAACTGAAGAAGAGAACACTTTTTGACCAATTACTAACAATCTTTGCGCAACTAAACAATTATGCCTAGTAGAGTGCAAGGATAAGTTTGTTGTGAGCTGTATTTTATAAGCATGCGAGTGACATGTCAGTGAAATGAGATGGTAACTATGCACTCACCCTTTGCCACAGACACTGCAGATCTATGAGAGTGTGAGCCTTGTTGCTAGGATACAGACCATGGCTCCTTAAAGGGAGCGCTGAAGAATGGAGAGAAATGGGAAGAGAGATTTTTTGAAACTAATGGCTTTTCGATGAATTTTGAAATAGAGATGATCAATGGATATAATTGCACATAACTGTACTGGTTTATTTTTTGCTCAACATAGCTCTCTCTCTCTCTGACCTACACAACACAGCACAGGAGGCAATAACAAATACTATACACAGAAAATACTTTTTTTGTCTGCTTTAAATGCCTAAGTTATATATATTATATGTAAGGAATAATGTACAGTCAATTACCGCAAAATAAACCATAAACCCAGGAGCCCAACAGCTACGTCCTGAATAAATAAATACGTGGACATGATCTATGGATTTGGGCTGAAATTATTTTGCAACTTTACCTAAATCCTAAAGCTTCTGCAAGAAAAACATAATAATTTACAATGTGCAAAACAATCAGCTTAGCAACAAGACGAACACTGCAACAGTATTAAAGTAATATTAATAAATACGTCCTCTGAGATCTCTATTAATACAATTGATGATTAAGCTTTCTTTCGATGGTCTACTTTAGACATTCTACTAACTATAAGCAACTTTGCAACTACATGTCAACTAACTCTCATTAGTCATTTGAGTATCAGTAGACTGTTAGGTATGGGCTAGATGTTAGAGTTTGGGTTCCCTTTCAGTCGGTCACGTTCGACGTACGTCGGACGTCACCGACGAATTGGGATCACTTCTGGGAGCCCCTATCAGCTTCGAGTGTATAGAGAACGGGCCAATGGCCATTGGCGTGCGAGATTAGCATCTCGCGCTCCGCCCCGCATCGTGGGTATAAAGCGGAAGCGGATGCAGCGCACATTTGTCATTCACTTCGGAGCCAAACAAGCTCATGAAAGACTTCTGTTCAGCAGAGAGAAAGAGAGAGAGCGAGAGAAGAGGCTTTTGTGCTGGGGAGAAGGCACGTGCAGTGACAACCGCGAGCTCACCGAAATCGGTGAAACAAACTGCTGTTTTTACAGCATCCCGGTTGGTTCGGTGGGGGCGTTCCACGGTGAGTGCAAACACAGGCTGCACTATCCCCTGTGTTTGCCGCGGTTGTTCCTGGGTGCTTCAGCACGTTAAGAGCTTCTTCTAAAAGAGCAACACGGGTGTGAAATTGCGTCTTTTTCAAGATGTCATTCCACCCGTGCGTTTCTGGATGCGGTCGTTCCCTGTCACCAGCTGACGGTCACAATCGCTGCCTGACATGTCTGGGTATTCAACATGCCGAGGCAGCGTTTGTGGATAGCTCGTGATCCCATTGCGGGAACATGACTATCTCGGCGCTAAGGTCGAGACTCGCCTACCTTCGGGAGGGTGGAGTCCCCTTACCTATGCCCCGATCTAGTGCTATCCCTGCCCAGCAGGATAGACCTACTTCGGCGAATAGCCAGGGTGACCTGAGGATCACGTTTAGGGCACACCCGCCGAGCCAGCCTCCGTGGGCCCCTAAACCCTCTGTAGTGCCGCAGCCGGTTGAGCTTCCGGAGGAAGTCGCTGGCCCCTCTCGAGGTGGTCCAACGGTGACCTTTGGAGCTCCAGCAGAGGATAGGATGTCGATCGCTGCATCGGAGGGGGAGTTTCAGTCCTCGGGGGATGAAGACCCGGCTGCGTTGCCTCCCTCTGGGAGAGTGGCGTTGTCCGAGACGGACCCCGAGCTGACGGCTATGCTTTCCCGGGCCGCTGAAAAGGTCGGGCTCGTGTGGAACCCTCCACCGTGTCCCGAGCCTTCTAGGCTGGATGATTGGTTTCTCGGGGCGGCTCGCGCTGGTTCTCAGCGTCCCGCCCCGGTGCCCTTCTTCCCGGAAGTGCATGAGGAGCTCACGAGGTCGTGGACGGCACCTTTTTCTGCCAGAAACCGGCCGAGTGGCTCCTCCCTCCTCACTACTCTCGACGGCGGGCCAGCCAAGGGGTACGTGGGGATCCCGCCGGTGGAACGGGCAGTCGCGATGCAACTGTGTCCGGCGTCCGCTTCCACCTGGCGCGGAGACCCACGCCACCCATCCAAGGCCTGTAAGTTCTCCTCCAGTCTAACTGGGAAGGCTTACAAGGCTTGTGGACAGGCTGCGTCCGCCTTGCATGCCATGGCGTTGCTCCAGGTGCACCAGGCCCAGGCACTCATGGACATGCACGAGGGTAGACCTGACCCAGAGCTCCTCCGGGAGCTCCGGACGGCGACGGACCTCGCCCTCCGGGCGACGAAAGTCACCGCCCGTTCCATTGGTCAGGCGATGTCCACTCTTGTGGTCCAGGAGCGACATCTCTGGCTCAACCTGGCCGATATGAGGGAGACTGATAAGTATCGGTTCCTGGACTCCCCCATTTCCCAGGTTGGGCTGTTCGGCGACGCGGTCGAGAGCTTTGCCCAGCAGTTCTCGACTGTCCAGAAGCAGACGGAGGCCATCAAACACATCCTGCCCCGGCGGTCAGCTGCTGCCCAGCCGCCGGCCGCAGCTCCTCCGCCTGCTCGTCGCCGAGGGCCCCGCTGCGGGTACGTCTGTGGTGCCGTTGGTCCCGCTGGTTCGGTCGCTGGGAGCCTGGCTAGCGCTCCCCAGCCCGTCCCGCTGGCTCATCCGTACTATCAGACTCGGCTATGCGATTCAGTTCGCTCGGCGGCCCCCCAAGTTCAGGGGCGTTCACTTCACCTCCGTGTCGAAGGAGGACGCCCCCGTGCTACGGGCGGAGATCGCAGTCCTACTGGCGAAGGACGCGATAGAGCCGGTCCCTCCAGCCGATATGAAGACAGGCTTCTACAGCCCGTACTTCATTGTACCCAAGAAAGGCGGCGGGTTACGGCCAATCTTGGACCTGCGGTTCTTGAATCGGTCCCTTCACAGGCTGCCGTTCAGAATGCTAACGCAGAAACGCATCTTCAGGTGCATCCGTCCCCAAGATTGGTTTGCAGCGATCGACCTGAAGGACGCGTACTTTCATGTCTCGATTCTCCCTCGACACAGACCGTTCCTACGCTTTGCGTTCGAGGGACGGGCATATCAGTACAGAGTCCTACCCTTTGGGCTGTCCCTGTCGCCCCGCGTCTTCACGAAGGTCGCGGAGGAGGCCATTGCTCCCATGAGAGAGCGTGGTGTTCGCA
This sequence comes from Coreius guichenoti, assembly GCA_039654105.1. Classification (NCBI taxonomy): domain Eukaryota; kingdom Metazoa; phylum Chordata; class Actinopteri; order Cypriniformes; family Gobionidae; genus Coreius; species Coreius guichenoti. The sequence goes on along the minus strand of CM077180.1, from coordinate 29,044,395 downwards.
TTCTCAACTACCTCGACGACTGGCTGATTCTGGCTCAGTCGAAGGCGCAGTTGTGCGAACACAGGGACATGGTGCTCAGTCACCTCAGCCTGTTGGGACTTCAGGTCAACTGGGAAAAGAGCAAACTCTGCCCCGTGCAGAGGATCTCTTTTCTCGGTATGGAGTTGGACTCGGTCAATCTGACAGCGCGACTCACAGAGCAGCGCGTCCAGTCGGTGTTGAACTGCTTGAATTCGTTCAAATGCAGGACAGCGGTACCACTAAAACATTTTCAGAGGCTCCTGGGGCATATGGCATCCGCAGCCGCAGTGACGCCGCTCGGATTGCTTCATATGAGGCCCATTCCGTGTCTCAGTAACACCGAAGTGTCGCCAAACCTTCAGTCCGTGGTTGGACCCTTCGTTCCTACGGGCAGGAGTTCCCCTAGAACAAGTGTCCAGGCATGCTGTGGTCTCCACGGATGCCTCATCCACCGGCTGGGGGGCCACGTACAACGGGCTTGCAGTTTCGGGTCTGTGGACGGGGCCTCAACTGCAATGGCATATCAATTGCCTCGAGTTGTTAGCAGTTCGTCTTGCGCTGGGCCGCCTCAAAGGGCCGCTACGAGGCAAGCACGTTCTGGTCCGTACGGACAACACTGCGGCCGTTGCGTACATCAACAAACAGGGTGGTCTACGCTCCCGCCGCATGTCACAACTCGCCCGCCATCTCCTCCTCTGGAGTCAGAAGCATCTGAGGTCGCTTCGTGCCATTCATATCCCGGGCCTGCTCAATCGTGCAGCCGACGAGCTCTCACGACAGCAAGTGCTCCCAGGAGAGTGGAGACTCCATCCCCAGGTGGTCCAGCTGATCTGGAGTCGCTTCGGGACCGCACAGGTAGACCTGTTTGCCGCCCCGGACACGTCTCACTGCCAGTTGTTCTATTCCCTGACCGGGGGGACCCTCGGCTCGGATGCGCTGGCACACAGCTGGCCCCGGGGCCTACGCAAATATGCGTTTCCCCCAGTGAGCCTTCTTGCGCAGACACTGTGCAAGGTCAGGGAGGACGAGGAGCAGGTCTTGCTAGTTGCACCATACTGGCCCAACCGGACCTGGTTCCCGGAACTAGTGCTCCTCGCGACAGCACCTCCTTGGCCCATTCCTCTGAGGAAGGACCTCCTGACTCAGAGACGGGGCACCCTGTGGCACCCGCGTCCGGACCTCTGGAAACTCCATGTCTGGTCCCTGGACGGGACGCGGAGGTTCTAGGTGGCCTACCACAGGCTGTGGTAGACACCATCACTTCCGCCAGAGCCCCCTCTACGAGGCACCTCTACGCGTTGAAGTGGAACCTGTTCGTCGAGTGGTGTTCTTCTCGTCGAGAAGACCCCCGAAGATGTTCGATCGGCTCTGTGCTTTCCTTCCTGCAAGAAGGGTTGGAGCGAAGGCTGTCTCCCTCCACCCTCAAAGTGTATGTTGCCGCTATCGCCGCAAATCACAGCATGGTCGAAGGTAAGTCCCTAGGAAAGCACGATCTGGTCGTCAGGTTCCTGAGGGGGGCGAGGAGATTAAATCCGCCTCGCCCTCACTCTATACCCTCTTGGGATTTGCCCCTGGTGCTAACCGCATTACAGAGGGCTCCCTTTGAGCCTTTGCAGTCAGTAGAGTTAAAAATCCTGTCCTGGAAGACAGTACTCCTGACTGCATTGGCTTCCATCAAGAGGGTAGGGGACCTGCAGGCATTTTCGGTCGACGAATCGTGCCTGGAATTCGGGGCGGGTAACTCTCATGTAATCCTGAGACCCCGGCCCGGATATGTGCCCAAGGTTCCCACCACTCCCTTTCGGGACCAGGTGGCGAACCTGCAAGCCTGCCTTCGGAGGAGGCAGACCCAGCCCTGGCTTTTCTCTGTCCCGTTCGCGCTCTGCGGACTTACGTGGACAGAACGCAAAGCTTCAGGACCTCAGAACAGCTCTTCATCTGTTACGGAGGCCAGCAGAAGGGAAAGGCTGTCTCCAAGCAGAGGATGGCTCACTGGATAGTGGATGCCATCGCCTTGGCGTATGAAACCCAAGGCGTGCCCTGCCTGCTTGGGTTGAGGGCCCACTCCACTAGGAGTGTGGCCTCTTCCTGGGCGCTGGCGCACGGCGCCTCGCTGACAGATATATGTAGAGCTGCGGGCTGGGCGACACCTAACACGTTCGCTAGATTCTATAGCCTCCGTGTAGAGCCGGTTTCTTCCCGTGTGCTCGCTTCAAATAGCCAGTAACACCGAAGGGCCCGTTCTAGTGTCGGCTTGCTGCGCCATTCCCCTCCTCATGGACCGGATACGTGCGCTGATATGCTCCAGTCGAGTTCCCCAGCACGGCGAACCCTGTTGAGTCCTCCGCAACCCGTGGCAGTCAGACGTGGCGGAGCGTCCGACGCCAGGTCTAACACTCGTATGCATTGGTGGAACTTGTGTTAGGCTGGGTATCCATATGTTGTGACCCCTACGGCGGTCCCATATGTGTATTCTTCCACGGTACGGCTCCCTACGGCGAGCCCGTGTCTTTCCCTTGGCAGAGCTCGCTCTGCCGTCTCTGTGCGGTGTAGTCTCCCGCCTGCATTGGCCGGGGCCACCCCTGGGACTTCCGTATGTTGTACTGCCCACGGCCAGTCCATACATGTATATTCCACATGATACCTCCCTACGGGTAGGATGTGGCTTCCGCAGCGGCCCCCCGGGGCACGCTTTCCCAGCGTTATCCAATACTCTGCTGAGTGGGTCTTGCGGAACAGCAGCAGTGACTCTCCCTGCGTAAGTTCCCCGCCCCGAACAGACGGGGGTCTGAGGGGCTTTCGCTGGGCGCTGGAAGTGGTAGTAACTGTGGCGTTTTCCATAGGGATCCCAATTCGTCGGTGACGTCCGACGTACGTCGAACGTGACCGACTGAAAGGGAACGTCTCGGTTACGTATGTAACCCTCGTTCCCTGAAGGAGGGAACGGAGACGTACGTCCCGTCGCCACAGTTGCTGTACCATCACTGCAGCGGCCGAGTCACTAGTTCGGCTCCTCAGTGAAAAACAAATGTGCGCTGCATCCGCTTCCGCTTTATACCCGCGATGCGGGGCGGAGCGCGACATGCAAATCTCGCACGCCAATGGCCATTGGCCCGTTCTCTATACACTCGAAGCTGATAGGGGCTCCCAGAAGTGATCCCAATTCGTCGGTGACGTCCGACGTACGTCTCCGTTCCCTCCTTCAGGGAACGAGGGTTACATACGTAACCGAGACGTTAGTAGAATAAGTTGACATCAGGGTTTGACATTAACTTATTTGCTCACCAGCCACTGTGGCTAGTGGTTTTCCAAAGTTACTAGCCATTCAGCATTTTCACATCGATACCATGGGGAAAAGCTGCCATATAGATATTTTTAATATTATCTCATAATTTGGCAGCAGGTATATTAGGCTGCTGTCACTTTAAGACTTGACACACGGATCCATTGATTATACTGTTACACATGCGTTTTCTTTCTCAACTGGCATTTTGACATTATTTTGTGTGTGTTTGATTGTTTAAGTGCAATAAGCAGTGAAAACAAACTCAAGGCAGCTACATGTTTGCGCACTTTGGGTGTGAGCACAAAATCTGGGGGAATAAGTAAAGTTATGCACAATACACACAATCCCACACCGAAATTCAAGCCCTGTATAACACCAATATTCATCCGGAGCAAAGGAAAGGAGTGAGTGAGAGGAGACGGGTTTGTGTGTCAACTCGCTGCCGGAGAGATGAGAGAGTGAGAAAGCGCAGCTGGTATTGTGTATCTATTCTACAGAAAATGAGTATTGGAAGTGTTTCAGATATTTCAGTATCGATATGTATCGCAAAATTAGAAAACCCGATTCCAAAAAAGTTGGGACACTGTACAAATTGTGAATAAAAACAGAATGCAATGATGTGGAAGTTTCAAATTTCAATATTTTATTCAGAATACAACATAGATGACATATCAAATGTTTAAACTGAGAAAATGTATCATTTTAAGGGAAAAATAAGTTGATTTTAAATTTCATGGCATCAGCACATCTCAAAAAAGTTGGGACAAGGCCATGTTTACCACTGTGTGGCATCCCCTCTTCTTTTTATAACAGTCTGCAAACGTCTGGGGACTGAGGAGACAAGTTGCTCAAGTTTAGAAATAGGAATGTTGTCCCATTCTTGTCTAATACAGGCTTCTAGTTGCTCAACTGTCTTAGGTCTTTTGTCGCATCTTCCTCTTTATGATGCGCCAACTGTTTTCAATGGGTGAAAGATCTGGACTGCAGGCTGGCCATTTCAGTACCCAGATCCTTCTACACAGCCATGATGTTGTAATTGATGCAGTATGTGGTCTGGCATTGTCATGTTGGAAAATGCAGGGTCTTCCCTGAAAGAGACAACGTCTGGATGGAGCATATGTTGTTCTAGAACTTGGATATACACCTTTCAATCATTGATGGTGCCTTTCCAGATGTGTAAGCTGCCCATGCCACACGCACTCATGCAACCCCATACCATCAGAGATGCAGGCTTCTGAACTGAGCGCTGATAACAACTTGGGTTGTCCTTGTCCTCTTTAGTCCGGATGACATGGCGTCCCAGTTTTCCAAAAAGAACTTCAAATTTTGATTCGTCTGACCACAGAACAGTTTTCCACTTTGCGCTTCTGGATCATGTTTAGATATGGCTTCTTTTTTGACCTATAGAGTTTTAGCTGGCAACGGCGAATGGCACGGTGGATTGTGTTCACCGACAATGTTTTCTGGAAGTATTCCTATGGTTTTCTGGCCTTGACCCTTACGCACAGAGATTGTTCCAGATTCTCTGAATCTTTGGATGATATTATGGAACAAGTATTTGATACACTCCAGGACCTTGAGATGCTTTTTACGGAGCCACTCCTTAGTTGCCCTGGCTATGTGTTTCGGGTCGTTGTCATGCTGGAAGACCCAGCCACGACCCATCTGGGTTGGCCAAGATCTCGCGATACATGGCCCCATCCATCCTCCCCTCAATGAACGAGATTTGTATGAAACGAGAGAGCGAGCCTGTGATATAAGAGACGTGAGTAGGACGATTTCCATGGACGATTAAGGTGCGGTCACATTAGCAATATGTGTGTGAAATTTCAAAGGAAAAAGTGCTCTATTGTTTATTGTCCACAGGCAAAATTTGCAGGGGGAACTTTTTCGCCCTCATACAAATCTCCTGATCATGCAGATTCCTATTGAAATGAATGGATTTCGCCGACAACGATAAATGTGACTGTACCTTTAGGACATATCAGATCACTGGATGACATTATTGACCAATCAAAAAAAATTGATTGATAAAATTGATTGTTCAAAAGATTTTGTGTGTCTGAAATGGTATATATACAGTGGGGAGAACAAGTATTTGATACACTGCCGATTTTGCAGGTTTGCCCACTTACAAAGCATGTAGAAGTCTGTAATGTTTTTCATAGGTACTCTTCAACTGTGAGAGACGGAATCTAAAACAAAAATCCAGAAAATCACATTGTATGATTTTTAAGTAATTAATTTGCATTTTATTGCATGACATAAGTATTTGATACATCAGAAAAGCAGAATTTAATATTTGGTGCAGAAACCTTTGTTTGCAATTACAGAGATCATACGTTTCCTGTAGTTCTTGACCAGGTTTGCACACACTGCAGCAGGGATTTTGGCCCACTCCTCCATACAGACCTTCTCCAGATCCTTCAGTTTTCGGGGCTGTCGCTGGGCAATACAGACTTTCAGCTCCCTCCAAAGATTTTCTATTGGGTTCAATTCTGGAGACTGGCTAGGCCACTCCAGGACCTTGAGATGCTTTTTACGGAGCCACTCCTTAGTTGCCCTGGCTATGTGTTTCGGGTCGTTGTCATGCTGGAAGACCCAGCCACGACCCATCTGGGTTGGCCAAGATCTCGCGATACATGGCCCCATCCATCCTCCCCTCAATACGGTGCAGTCGTCCTGTCCCCATTGCAGAAAAGCATCCCCAAAGAATAATGTTTCCACCTCCATGCTTCACGGTTGGGATGGTGTTCTTGGGGTTGTACTCATCCTTCTTCTTCCTCCAAACACGACGAGTGGAGTTTAGACCAAAAAGCTCTATTTTTGTCTCATCAGACCACATGACCTTCTCCCATTCCTCCTCTGGATCATCCAGATGGTCATTGGCAAACTTCAGACGGGCCTGGACATGCGCTGGCTTGAGCAGGGGGACCTTGCGTGCGCTGCAGGATTTTAATCCATGACGGCATAGTGTGTTACTAATGGTTTTCTTTGAGACTGTGGTCCCAGCTCTCTTCAGGTCATTGACCAGGTCCTGCCGTGTAGTTCTGGGCTGATCCCTCACCTTCCTCATGATCATTGATGCCCCACAAGGTGAGATCTTGCATGGTGCCCCAGACCGAGGGAGATTGACCGTCATCTTGAACTTCTTCATTTTCTAATAATTGCGCCAACAGTTGTTGCCTTTTCACCAAACTGCTTGCCTATTTTCCTGTAGTCCATCCCAGCCTTGTGCAGGTCTACAATTTTATCCCTGATGTCCTTACACAGCTCTCTGGTCTTGGCCATTGTAGAGAGGTTGGAGTCTGTTTGATTGAGTGTGTGGACAGGTGTCTTTTATACAGGAACGAGTTCAAACAGGTGCAGTTAATACAGGTAATGAGTGGAGAACAGGAGGGCTTCTTAAAGAAAAACTAACAGGTCTGTGAGAGCCGGAATTCTTACTGGTTGGTAGGTGATCAAATACTTATGTCATGCAATAAAATGCAAATTAATTATTTAAAAATCATACAATGTGATTTTCTGGATTTTTGTTTTAGATTCCGTCACTCACAGTTGAAGAGTATCTATGATAAAAGACTTCTACATGCTTCTACATGCTTTGTAAGTGGGCAAACCTGCAAAATCGGCAGTGTATCAAATACTTGTTCTCCCCACTGTATATAAAAACATGATGATTTATTATTAGATTTGATTCTGTTTGTGTGTGTGTGCGTGATAGTATGACACATAAGCTTTGCATAGGCAGCTGTGCTGATATGGCTTTCTCTCTGCCTGTCAACAACAGCTCTGACCCCATAACCCCATGTCTTAATTACATGTAGGATTAAAATGGATTGTCGTCCTTTAGAGATCCATTGTGAATTGTATTAGGGAGCCTGGTTGCAAGGTCCTTGAGTGGATAATTAAAACAGAAAGGCAGTTTGAGTGATGAATTCAAAAATTCAGCCACAGAAATTATTCAAATGGTTAAACAGTTCTAAGGCATCATATGGGAGCTGTTATCTTCTTATTAATAAAACTGTGGAATGAAAAAAAGAAACTGTGGTGAAACATGCCTTGGCGAATAAATCTTTGGTATCCCTGTGGACAATTTGAAGGTTCTTTTGGAGTGCAGGTGCTCCTGACACCTCTGTATCATTTATTCTCCACCTTTCGGCCATGACATTTAGTTTCTCCCCAAGTAACAGCAGAAGGGCCAATCAGAGATGAGAAGAGCAGCTGTCTTGAGTTGCACTCCTTTGCTCGGAGAGGTTTGTTTTAAATGTTTGTGTGACAGGAGCGGGGCATCATTAGGGAACTTGCACACACATGAGCACTGGCTGAGAATGCAAAGACCCGTTTACGCTGACAGAAAACAGAATGGCCTCCTTAGACACCCTGATCTTGATGTCTTCGTCAGCTAGACAATCGATAGATGTGAGGAACTGTAAGGAACACTTGCCACCAAAGAGCGTTTAAAAAAGCTTGTTAGTAAAATGCATTTTGCTTCCTGCTACCTTAAAAAAGAGAGAGTTTTATCTGATGAGATGAGCTCACAAAATTACAGCCATGTCGAATAATCTTCAGTTCTACTAAATTAGCAGAGGCCATTTGCATTTTGGAATGCATAAATATACCCGTGAGATTTTCCCAGATGACGTGTTGTAGGAGAATCTCCAATTTTCCATGCAAAATGCAGTGACCCTTCTAACCCAAGACAAATGGAACCATCTATAGGCTTAACATTCTAATCATTCTGAGATGATTGAAATTGGTAACACTTTCATTCATAATATTAACACGTTTTATATGATATAGTGATTAAGATATCTTTAATTTGAAATTTCTGTATGCTACTACATGAGTTATTTTGTGTTTCATGATAGTTTTACTGTTTAAATTTTTACTGAAAAGCCTATATAGGCAGTTTAATAGCACTATGGAAATTACCCCACAAAGTATGACAACATTCTCTGCTATTGAGGAATGTTTTCACAAAATGTTAACCTTTGTTCAATGAACTCTATCTGTTTTCTTGGGGTGGAAATGTTCAATAGATTTTTAGCCAAGTTATGTACCAATAGAAAATCTGACCTTCAAAAATAAACCTACCCAGAGATATGCTGCGTTTGCACAATGTCGTTATGAACGTAGTCTCGAGGTGACGTTCTTTTCGGAGCTGTTCATGTCCTCGGACTGGGAATTATGCATTTCTATAGCAACACTATCAACGCCTAAATTAATCTGCCGCAGTCAGGTGGTACAGTGCTCACGTAATACAAGTAAGAGATATCAGAAAATTTCCATCTTACAATGTGTAGTTATGAGCTCTACGAAGACGTGAACGCTTTATGGTAATTACAACATGGCGTGAACGCACCTATATGTTAGGTGTGTTCGACTTGTAACCAGACAGTTGACGGTAGCCATTGACTTCCATAGCATTTTTTTCCTACTATGGAAGTCAATGGGTGTCGTCAACTGTCTGGTTACCAACATTCTTTAAAATATCTTATGAAACTTATACAAGTTTAGACCAACATGAGGGTGAGTAAATGATGACAACATTTTCATTTTTGGGTGAAATATCCCTTTAAAGAGACAGAACAACAACAACCACAGATGCCTGCATTGACAAACACTTGTGTGAGGGGGTTATGAGATAGCCGCAAATTTAGTTTACAAAGACATTTTTACCGGACATAATTTCTGGCGCATGCATTGACTGCCTGCGTTCGCGCACGCTATAAATGGAGTATACTTTGAAAGGCCACACGTTCGACTGTATACTTTGGGAGAAGGATAGATCGAAATACTTTGTAAATGTACTTGGTGTAAACATTTGCAGAGCTTTTTTGTGAATAATGATGTGCCAGGTTTTAATGTCGTAGAATCCTAAAGGGAAATATAACTGAATAAAAATGCTAAATTAAAATATAATGTAATATATCCCATACTTTAACCAGGCTAAATATAAAGAATTACAATGTGGTATTCAGGTTTCTGTTCGCTGTTAGTGTAATCAGTGTTAGAGTGGTCTGAATGACAAAATTACAGCACCTCAGCACTAAAACTAGCATTTTAAATGTCATGGATTTTTTTTTTTTTGCACATACTACTGTGGCTGTCTGATTAGCACTTCTTAGAGGAAGACAAAATTGGCAGCTTTCAAGAGAGCAAGTTTGATGACTTAAGCATCTATAAAAGTCAGTCTTCTGAATGTTACATGACAACCTAACATAATAAAAATTCTCCTCTAAAGATTCAGTTTTGCTGAGGACCTGATTAAGTGACCTGAATGAAACCGCAAAGCCATGTGGTGTACTGACATGATGCTAGACAGATTTATCTCAATGGAACACAGAATGTCTTTACCTAATGTATTTTTCCACAAACAAATGATACATAAGCACCATGAATACATCTTCATCTAAATATGTAATTTGATTTCTCTCTCTATATATAATATAAATACATATAAGCTTTTGACACTAAGCTACCCTTATGAAAAAGAAGAATACTTCAAGTTCATTTTACTTAGGTAATGTTTGAGTATATTTCTAAGTATACTTTATGTAGCAAGTATACTAATATCAATGTACTAGTAGTAAACTTGTAAGTGTACTATTTCAATACTGCTTGGGACTAAATTGGCCCACTTTAAGTATATAAAAAGTATACATTTAAGTGTACTATAAGTGTAACAGTAGTAAACTTTAAAGGGATAGTTCACCCAAAAATGAAAATTAGCCCATGATTTACTCACCCTCAAGTCATCCTAGGTGTATATGACATTCTTCTTTCAGTCAAATACAGTCGTAGTTATATAAAAAAATGTCCTGGCTCTTCCAAGCATTATAATGGCAGTGAAAGGGTAGTTCTGTTTTGAAGTCCATAAAAGTGCATGTATCCATCATAAAAGTGCTCCACACGGCTCCAGGGGGTTAATAAAGGCCTTCTGAAGCGAAGTGATGCGTTTGTGTGAGAAACATATACATATTTAAAACTTTATAAAGTAAAATAACTAGGCCAGCCATATGCAAGTTGACTTACGGCAAAAGAGTAACCCATGACGCGATGTATAGGAGCATCGCAAGCTTTGACGCCTCTCGCGGATAGGGCTGGGCAACAAACTCAAGCCCCTTTGAAATATATCGAAATCCTCCTCCATTTCTCTTTAAAAATTCTTGTTTTAGACTTCTAATTCATGACCGGTGTTTTGTTTTGCTCTATCCTCTGTGCTTCCGCAGTCGTGAATATGCATGTGTCATGGGTTCAAGCGTCAAGGGTTACTCTTTCGCCGCAAATCGATGTGTACGGCGGTCCGCCGGAAGCTAGTTATTTTAGTTTATAAAGTTTTAAATATGGATATTTTTCTTACACAAACAGGCCTGAAAAGAAGAATGTCATATACACCTAGGATAACTTGAAGGTGAGTAAATCATGGGCGAATTTTCATTTTTGGGTGAACTATCACTTTAAGTGCACAACTAGTTCACATCTACGTTTCTCATTTGTACTGCATCTGTACTACAAGTGAACGTATAAGTATACTAGTAGTTTATACTAATAGTGAAATATACCTTTAACTGTACTTTAACAAATTTTAAAAACATTTTATTCTAGCTTCATGCATCATTTTTTATCAACACTTGAATGTGGGTAAGTTTAATAAAAAAAGCAACATTTTAAACAAAAAGCTGAGAAAATAGCTTTTTTGTCAAACATTTCATCCCGATGGGATTCAGAAGGATGATCAAAACATAGATGGAGTAGACCGAGTCCATCAACACCCCCAAAGCTTCACAGTCCTAAAGCTTGTCCTGGGTCGACATTTCATTCAGTAACATTAGGCAGTTATGATTTACATGCTGTTTAATGTTTGATGATCGTGTTATTTACAATCTTCTATCACTTGGTTCAGCTTTTTCTCCTGTGTTTTGTACTGGAGATTCTGTACTAGAAGATGTGTAATAGCGCCCCCTACCGTATAACAGTGAAAACATGGATAGCCGGAAAATTCAGTCAATAGTGGGGAAACAGTAAAGATTTGAAGTAAATTCCTATGTACACTAAGTGGACTCATTCATTCATTTCATTCATTGATCCTATACGACCACCAGTGGACTAGGCTACACAAAAATTGAGATATTCTGAATGAGGAACATATGTTTTCTTTATAAATTAATATTTTCAAACAATGTAAGTTTATAAGACTGTATATGTAAAACTATGTGAAAAAGTATATTTAGGCCTAGTTTCACAGACAGGGCTTAGACTAAGCCAGGATTAGGTCATAGTTAAATTAGGATATTAAAATAGTTTTTATTTATGTGCTTTAGAAAAAAACATTACTGGTGTGCATCTTGAGACAAAACAATTACTTATTTTAAGATATGTCAGTGCAAGTTGCTTTCAGTTAAAACAGCTCAAACATGCATTTTAGTCTGGGACTAGCTTAAGCCTCATCTGTAAAACCGGGGGTTAAAATATTTAATTATACTTTTAAGTATACAAACCCGATTCCAAAAAAGTTGGGACACTGTACAAATTGTGAATAAAAAAGGAATGCAATAATTTACAAATCTCATAAACTTATATTTTATTCACAATAGAATATAGATAACATATCAAATGTTGAAAGTGAGACATTTTGAAATGTCATGCCAAATATTGGCTCATTTTGGATTTTATGAGAGCTACACATTCCAAAAAAGTTGGGACAGGTAGCAATAAGAGGCCGGAAAAGTTAAATGTACATATAAGGAACAGCTGGAGGACCAATTTGCAACTTATTAGGTCAATTGGCAACATGATTGGGTGTAAAAAGAGCCTCTCAGAGTGGCAGTGTCTCGTGATCTCGTGATCTTCGGGCCCTTAGATGGCACTGCATAACATACAGGAATGCTACTGTAATGGAAATCACAACATGGGCTCAGGAATACTTCCAGAAAACATTGTCGGTGAACACAATCCACCGTGCCATTCGCCGTTGCCGGCTAAAACTCTATAGGTCAAAAAAGAAGCCATATCTAAACATGATCCAGAAGCGCAGGCGTTTTCTCTGGGCCAAGGCTCATTTAAAATAGACTGTGGCAAAGTGGAAAACTGTTCTGTGGTCAGACGAATCAAAATTTGAAGTTCTTTTTGGAAAACTGGGACGCCATGTCATCCGGACTAAAGAGGACAAGGACAACCCAAGTTGTTATCAGCGCTCAGTTCAGAAGCCTGCATCTCTGATGGTATGGGGTTGCATGAGTGCGTGTGGCATGGGCAGCTTACACATCTGGAAAGGCACCATCAACGCTGAAAGGTATATCCAAGTTCTAGAACAACATATGCTCCATCCAGATGTCGTCTCTTTCAGGGAAGACCTTGCATTTTCCAACATGACAATGCCAGACCACATACTGCATCAATTACAACATCATGGCTGCATAGAAGAAGGATCCGGGTACTGAAATGGCCAGCCTGCAGTCCAGATCTTTCACCCATAGAAAACATTTGGCGCATCATAAAGAGGAAGATGCGACAAAGAAGACCTAAGACAGTTGAGCAACTAGAAGCCTGTATTAGACAAGAATGGGACAACATTCCTATTCCTAAACTTGAGCAACTTGTCTCCTCAGTCCCCAGACGTTTGCAGACTGTTATAAAAAGAAGAGGGGATGCCACACAGTGGTAAACATGGCCTTGTCCCAACTTTTGAGATGTGTTGATGCCATGAAATTTAAAATCAACTTATTTTTCCCTTAAAATGATACATTTTCTCAGTTTAAACATTTGATATGTCATCTATGTTGTATTCTGAATAAAATATTGAAATTTGAAACTTCCACATCATTGCATTCTGTTTTTATTCACAATTTGTACAGTGTCCCAACTTTTTTGGAATCGGGTTTGTATTTCGATCAAAATATTGAGTACAAGTATAGGCCAAATGTACTTAGACTTTTCTGTCAGTATAAGTCAAGTATACTTAAGTGCAATTTTAAGTATATTTCTGAGAAGTATATCAAAAGTAGACTGAAAGTTAGTTTAAAAGAAGTATACTAATAGCACACTTGAATAAACTTTTTTTTTTTTTTTTTCGTAAGGGTAGTCTTCATTTTAGTCAATTTACTTTTTTATTTAATATACAACAATTGGCTAAATGAAGACTAGCTTAGTGTCAAAAGTTTATATATTTTATTTCATATCCACTGCAATAGGCTTTATGTTATTTATCAAATCATATTTACATTCTTTAATAATTTAGATTTGATCAATTATCAAATTGATGCTTGATGTCAGACCTGGATATGTTAAACAGCAGCAGCTGCAAAAGTGTTCAGGATAAACAAATGATCATAAATGATTTATAAATGGACAAACTCTCTGAGAGCGAAGTGCACATACTCAGTCATCATATTTCACTGAAAGATAAGAAAAACAAGTGTGAAAGTGCAAATAGTTTGTTTAACCACACAGAAGAAAATAGAAAAATCTAGTCTGACATGTTTTACAAATGCTTAAGGATTAAAAAAAAAAAAAAAAAAAAACATATTGGCACTTATCTCCATAGGACAGGTGCTCCAGTTTGCAGTAAATAAATGCTACCCAAGGCAGTTTTCTGTGAAATTGGGATATAGTTGGCATAGTGTTGAAAATATGCCATACAAGCAATTGTTTTGAACCAAGTTGAGTCCTCCACAAGGCAATCAGATTGTTGTTTTAGAGACATTTATATACAATTGCCTTAGAGTATATAGTTTGTAACTGTGTAACTGAAAAAAAATGAATGATATCTCCATGAATAGCTTGAGAATATGTCTTGAATGTCCTTCACCTAATAACCGACTGGGTTGTTACAGAAACACACCACACAGCACATAGTATTACTAGCTAAATAACCTTGTTGCATCACACTTTACAAATTACATGTCTGTTTTACACCTTATACCATCCATCAAGACAAAACTGATGGTTGTACGAAATCCAAGCGGACATTTTCATGTGGTGAAATATAAGATGACAAAGATGTTTTAAAAAAGAATGGGGAAAGCATTATTCTTTCTGCTCATTTTAATATACTCAACTGTCTTTCCTTTCGAATATGAGACCAGAAAGTGACAGGGGCCATTGTGATGAGTTCGGTGCATTCCCAGCCCAGGAGGCCATGATTCATAGCGCTTTAATTGGAATAATGTATGAAATGAGTCATGCTTGCAGCCAGGAACGTTAACTCCCAGCTTCGCCAGTCTCGACAGAGATCAATGCACCTAACCTCAATTCAAGAAAACATCCTTTAATGGATACCCTGGGGAATCATGCCAAGCTTCTACCCTTCACTTATTTATTTATTTTTTAATTTGTGCGACTGTACTGCACACTTTCTAATTACCCACCGGAGTACAAAGGGGCTTGTGTCAGAATGCAATTTTTAAATCCCAACACACTAAACAGTGGTGTTTTATCATCTTCATTCAACTTGTGATGTGCAGGTTTATTGTCTCTTTCATGCCTTGATAGTTATGGGGAACATGTTCAGACGAGAGCTGTAAAGTACCTTGTGCTGTGGTAAAGATGCTCTAACAGCACAACATCTCGCATTTATAGAGAGCTTAATACTTGAGATTAATGAGGTGTTGCAATGATGCCGTAATATAACAGAGTTTTAGTACAATAAGTGACATAGTTTTAATCTCTCTGAAAACTGCTAAAACAAGTGTGACCTTTGGAGACAGTCTTTTACCTCTCACTTTCTTTCTATCATTTCAGAAGGAAATTAAATCAATTAAATACATGCTTTTAGCTCGTTTAGACATGACAGGAGACTTTTTCTCCCCCATTTTGTACGGTTTTCTCAACCTTCGTGAAAGAAAATGTGAATTCCAGACACATTATAGCTGATTTCTGCAGATTACATAAAAAACCAGATGAATGGGACAAAAAAAGTAGTCAGGAGTCCTGCATTTTATATCTGAGCTTTTGTGTGAGGTGTAATTTTGTTTGCCTGCGTTCTTCAAAATAATAAGAGATGAAATGAGGAATTTTTTAATGGCAAAAGCACAAAGGGTCTCTCACCTGACGTTTTATGTAAACCTTCAAAGGTTTTCATAGGATATATCTTTATAGGTTCAGCTTCAGGATCTAGGTTTTACATCGGCATCAGGTAGCGGTAAACAGTGGTGGGGTAATGCATTACAAGTAATCTGAGTTACATAATAAGATTACTTAAATTTACAACAAAATATTTGAGGGTTTTTTTTTAAATAAGTTACACGAGTTACTTTGTTTTCCCATGTATTGACTGACATGTTGAGAGAAATCATGAGTAAGTGGAGAGGCCTTGCTGTGTAAACATGATGGTTAGTGTAGTTCTAGACTAATTGTGAGCATGCATTTACTTATCTTACTTACACAAAACAGATACAGTATTCCTCAAAATTAATAAAAACTGTGAAATGCAAACTCAGAATATTAAATTGTTAAATTACACAAATATACTTTATGTATTTAATCTCACTTTATTAACCAATGTCTTTGCTGCTGACCTTTGATGATCCAGTTCAACCATATAAGCAAAAATCACAATTTGTGTTTCATTTTGTTTGTTTCTACTGCTAAAATAAGAGTGCTGAACTTTCTTCTCCTGCATCCTATTCTTCTGTGATCAATAATGGAAGCACAGCTAAAAGATTTTTCTGAGCCCTCTACCGTACAAGCGTGAATTTGCATTTCCTTCAGCCTGAGGCTTATTCATTTCACTTTTAGGCCCCTATTTTAACGATCTGAGTGCATGGTCTAAAGCGCACGGCGCAAGTGCACTTAGGTAGTGTCCGAATCCACTTTTGCTAACAATGGGAAAAATGGTCGACGTGCCCATGGTCTAAAAGGGTTGTCCCTATTCTCTTAATGAGTAATAGGTGTGTTTTGGACGTAACATGCAATAAACCAATCAGAGTCTCATCTCCCATTCCCTTTAAAAGCCAGTTGCGCTTGCACCATGGCGGATTTGCTATTTACATGGCGGAATTTGCGAGCAGAAAGACTGAACACTTCTCCAGAGAGGAATCCTTTTATTTTTAATATTTAAACATGTTTGTGTGCTGCTCCGCGTCCCTGTGTGTGTAATAAGCAAAGTGTACACGTGTTGTGGACCCGCCTATGGGCGCATATTACTAACATGCTCTTTAAATAACAAAAAAAATATTGCGGCATTGACTTTAGACTTTAGTTTCTTTAGTTTCTTGACTTTAGTTTCAGTTGGTCAATGGCGCAGTCTATTTCAGCATTTGCTTTTTAAACAACGTGGCGCAGGACGTGAAAATGATAACTGCGTCGGGCTGAAACTAGCAAAAAACGAAACAAAAAAAATGTAACATTGCGCCAGGTGTATGATAGGGCCCATAGTGTGAAAGGACCTTAACATTTACCAAAAATAGAACTTTTCTTCAGCCCAGATAAGAAAAAGTAATGCAACACATTACTTTTCATAAAAAGTAACTAAGTAATGCAATGAGTTACTTTTTCAGAGAGTAATGCAATATTTGTAATTTCCCCAACACTGCCAACCAACACAGAACTAAAATCGTACAAAAAAATGACAAATATATCCTTAAAACGTCCAGCAATTTGCTAAATTACAGACTATTAAAATGGAAAATGGGACAATTTTTTCTCAGCGGTAAAAAAAAACAGAAATTATGTTTATCTTCATTGCATTTGAATCCATATTTAATGTGGTCTCTTTATCTCTGGACTTGTCAACCAACATGCCCATGTTGGCATCTGCCTAATTTGACAAGCTAATAACAAATGACAGGCAAATCTTCAGCCAAATACTGCAGAGTCTGATTGGTCAACAACAAAAAGAAATGAAAAATGTTTTCTCTATTTATTTTACTATTCCAATCCCAGCATGATCATATGGTTAGTTGAATTGCATTATTAGCATAATTTTTCCCTTGCTATCTGCTATCAGAACAGTCACTGATCTAGATATTCAAAAATTAGATGTGTAATTATTCATGTTATTAAACACTTCACATAGCTCAGAGTATGTTATTCTCACATATTGTTTCCATGCGGACACAAATGTTATTAATAACAAGACAATGAATAGCCATAATGTCATATAAAATATTTGTTTTACCATTCTTTCAATGCAATTTAGCCCATAGTGCAGACCTGGTGTTGAAAAACCAAACGCATTACAGTATCTTTGTAGCACACATCAATTATTCATTTCGGAATACTATTATTTTTCTCTGTCTACTTTTTATTACCACACTGAATTTCTTTTCACATTGATATTATAATGAGTACCTGAATCCAGCAGCCACCCATGCTGGCTACATCCTCTCATTTGTATTTACATTCTCAGCTTACTGTCACATATTATGAAAGGATTAGGTATGATTTATGTCTTCCAATTCATGAAACCGAACACAACTACCAGGTATCCCGAAACCATGCGACAAACAATATATATCATTATATACTGCATTACACTGCCTTTCAACCCGGATGCTAGAATGTGCTGAATATTAGCTAAACGAATAAAATCTGGCTGAACATAAACCAAAACTCAAAGAGTACCCATTGTCTTTACTCTCAACGAACTGAAACCACAGTCCTTTTTTCTCCTTGCCTCATGATTCGCCCCTTTATAAGACTACAACCTGGCCAGACTCCCCACCAGTCAACACTCAACTGACAGGCAACATGATCAAAAGCCAGAGCTGTCACCACCTCACATTCGCTCTTTAATCGCTCTGAGGGGGAAAGAAGGGTGGGGGATCTACTTTGGAACTGTCACTGTGCTCTTTTTCATACTTTTATACAGCCATTAAAGCAGCTGAGACGGAAGCGGGCAGATGGAGCAGGCGAATCAACAGCACACAAGAGAGGCTTTGCAAATCCACCCTCAGCGTATGCTAATGACTAGTTAGTGCATTTGGATTTCACCTGTCATTTCTTTACTGTTTAGGGTTAATGAAAGCAAGGAGGTGCCTATTGTGTCGTGTAGGTTATTTGGTTTGATTACCGAGGGAAGGATTTTTACTTCAGATGGCCTACCACAAGTGCTTGTGATTGGAGTTAATCGCATGCCTGCTTCTAATTTGTATTTCAGACTCACAACTGCATCGAAGAAATTACCGTTCCAAGGTATAAATTATATTGTCAGACTGCAGGATCTGAGCGCTTCGACAGGTCATCTTTGTTCAAGACAGAGTGGAAGTGAGGAACACAGATTTGCCTCTTATTGAAGGAAATCACTCTAAGGTAGTCAAATCATGTGCCACGGGCCGTCATTATCCTCTTCTCATGTTCAAATCATTATCGCAGGCTTTGAGAATTTGCCCCAGTTATTGTGAATATGAATAAGGGGATATCACAAAGCAGGCGTTTACAAGCAATAATCTATACTTATGAAGTGAATCAGTTGAATTGGATCAATAGTACTCCTCTTACCCCAGCATTATTCTATTCCATTAAATGTCATTACAAGTTGTTTGTGTAGATAAACTCAGACTGACTAAAAGAACTAAGCATGACTGATGACCGCAGAGTGTCTCTACGCTCCGTTCGTGAGGCGAATGAATCATTTGAAGCAGTAAATTAGCATTTAAGTCAATGATTTTCACTCACCACTGTTTGCAAGTGCCGAGAGATTTCACAGTCACTGGCTCATATACATTACACAACCTTCAGATACTTCACTGGGACCTTCACATTTCAAAAGTGGCCACACGGTTGTCTGTGAGTATCCTCTGAAAGCCTTTGTCATGAGAGTCACTTTAGCAATCATTATGGAGAAAAGGTTAATTAGATTCCACCTGATTACAAGCCACGCTTATGTACAGACGACTGGCATACAAACATGCTTTTGACTCTCTTGCCCAAGCCGACTGCCTGTCACAAGCCTGACGGATCAATGGCGTTATTCATTCATGCACAATGGAATCTACGCCGCTGTCCCCTCATGGCGCTGCATTCAATGGCTCTCTTACTACAACACATTAAGCACCAATTACTGACTAATTAAAAAAGATCTGCGCATTGAGCTCATACAAGGAGGAAATTAATACATTTGATAGGATTAGCTGCCTGAGAGATTGTTGAAAAAGTATTCAACTATCAATCAAGGTGCACTTGTGTCCTGTTGGTACTCGGGTTTGAAGACTAATTCATCCTGATAGGTAAAATATTTGCATAATGTTACTAAAGAAGTGTGAAAAATGGAAACGTCACTAAAGAGCCTGACATTTAACTGACTTTGACAGATTTCAATAGAAGATGCTTTTCTTAAACCATTTGGCAAACGTGACCTTATTATATCGTTCGCAAGACACAAAAATTAAGGAATTTGGCACAGATCTTACAAAAATGCAGCGCTGACGCACTTCTTTTGAAATTAAATTGCTTTTTAAAAATAGGTGATAAAAAAGGTGATAAAAAAGGTGATATGATAGCTGATATGGCCTTGATGTTTTTAAGAGCCAGCATGACAGAGTAAGAATCTTTTGCTATCGCCCCATCTTAAAAAACGTCAGACATAAAGCGCTTCTAGCTCATAAACAGAGATCAGGATTCAGATTGCTTGATCTGTAATTCAGAAAATCTAATCTCCCCCTGCAAGAACCTTCTAAATACTTATGCCGTAAAATCTTCGTATTTGATTTAGTGCTGGAGTAATTAAAAAAAAGTGCAAAAGCATCGCAAGAAATAAAATGTTATTTTCAAAATGCAAACTGGCATTGAAAACGAGAGCTAATCAGGTATTAATGTATGTAAATGTCAAGTGAAAAATAGCCCAAGCTCAAAATGCATTAGTTTCCCAATAACAGGAACAGGTCTCATTAAATTACCTGTGCAAATGTCAAGTCCTGTGATGTCGAGATGACACAGCTGGGAAAAATGGAAGAAAGGACAAGAGTCAGCCGAAAGTGGAATGAAGGTTTGGCTTGTTTAGTGATGGTGTGTTAGCCTTAGGGCTTGCCTCTCTGTCAGTAGATTTTAGATGGGCAATGTCTTGAAAGGTGAAGAGCACTGTCTAGATAATTTCCGTTAAGAGAGGCCAAAACAATGGCAACAACTGCAAATGCAATCATGTTTATCATGTTTATTTCCTCAAGGGGCATTTTTAGAGAGAGCTCATTTGTAGGGTAGTATAGCTCTGCTTATCCTCCCTGAATACACGAGGAACACCATCAGTGAAGATATACAATTTTATCTTTTCAAGATCATTGTCTCAGCTATTTTTAATACATTTCACTAGATCTCAACTATCAGCACTTTCTACAGATACAACACATTTTTCTGTCCCTTGACCTTTATAAAAAGCATTAGAGGCATTTCTTTGTTAAATTGTTTTGTGCAATCTATAAAATGTTTGGTAAACTATTATGTAAAATTAACCTATCATGGAAAGAAGTTTTTAAACAAAAGGGATTAACGAATTTTAACTAATTATTCATATCCGTTTCTGTGAATAATCACAATTAATCATACTTTATATAAAATTTTCTAATCATACATATACAGTTTTTAAACAATGAATCTCCAAATTAATGTAGGGCCTACATAAAGGAACTAAATTTTTACATAGTATTTGTTTAATTGCATCTTTTCACTAACTACTAATCAAGGCTAATATTTCCAATGCCAATACATTTGTTAAATTTAGGATAAAATTACTAATTATAGCAATATTTGATTAATTGCAAATGATCAGACTACTGTTATTGTTTATCATTAACAACAATAACTTCAGTGTCAGTTAGCTTACAATCATCTCATAAAACCATAATAATAAATCTCATTTAACTTTGCATTTCTTTATGAGAAATAACTCCAGATGTTTCTCTGTCATCACTCTACCCACTTTCCTGTTTGAATAAGAGATGTCTATGATTATTTTACACAATAATTTTAATGCTAAATAAGTAATAAAATGACTAATTAAAACATTTAGGGCACTATTTTAACGATCTGAGTGCATGGTCTGAAGCGCATGGCGCAGGTGCACTTAGGGCGTGTCCGAATCCACTTTTGCTAGTTTAACGACAGAAAAAACAGTTGGTGTGCCAGGCTCATGGTCCAAAAGGGACTCTTAATGAGTAATAGGTGTGTTTTGGGCGTAACGTGCAATAAACCAATCAGAGTCTCATCTCCCATTCCCTTTAAAAGCCAGTTTTGGCGGATTCACTATTTACATGGCAGACTGAAAGCTTCTTCAGAGAGGAATCCTTTTATTTTTAATATTTAAACATGTTTGTGTGCTGCTCCGCGTCCCTGTGTGTGTAATAAGCAGAGTGCACGCACGTTGTGCACCCACCTATAGGCTCATATTCTTAACGCACCCTTTAAACACCACAAAAAATACTTGTTTTCAGTTGCCTCAAAATAGCAATGCGCCAACAATGCGCCTGAACACACCTTGTTTTCAGACCAGCACGCCCATGGGTGAACAGATGGGTCCGAGTGCATTTGCTATTTAAACAACGTGGCACTAGACGTGAAAATGATAACTGCATGGGGCTGAAACTAGCAAAAAACACTTGCGTCGCGCCTGGCATCGCATTGCGCCAGGTGTATGATAGGGCTCTTAGTCTTAATATTTTCATATGAAGAAAGATAATGTCAGTATTGCAGGGTATGGATACTTCTATTCACACCTGCTTGGCTTCATCTTTGAGATCAGTTTGGATCAACCAGGTAACCATGAAGACAGCATTTAGTCACAATTTTTGATAACAGTGCTGCCAATATGGCAAACCTTTAAAATGAATAGAAGATAAAACATCTCATATAATATTTAGTTGACGATGTTGACGATCAATTTCTGAAGGTTAAGCACCCCATTAACTGACCATTTGTTTTAAACAAAGAAAAAAAGAAAAGAAAAATCAAGCAATTTTTTCTGCTCTCTTCTTTCATCAGTGCCTTGGATGAAATGCACATGCATCACATGCAACAGCAAATCCTCTTTTCATGATAATGGAGGTTGAAGAATCATGACTCATTAATGCTGAGTAAGCATATGGGCTTAAGCTGTTAGAGTCACAGTATAAAGTGAATTCTGAGACCATAACATTAGTTACATAATATACAGTGGGGAGAACAAGTATTTGATACACTGCCGATTTTGCAGGTTTGCCTACTTACAAAGCATGTAGAAGTCTGTAATTTTTATCATAGGTGCTCTTCAACTGTGAGTGACGGAATCTAAAACAAAAATCCAGAAAATCACATTATATGATTTTTAAGTTATTAA
This sequence comes from Coreius guichenoti, assembly GCA_039654105.1. Taxonomy (NCBI): domain Eukaryota; kingdom Metazoa; phylum Chordata; class Actinopteri; order Cypriniformes; family Gobionidae; genus Coreius; species Coreius guichenoti. Next base: position 29,021,839 of record CM077180.1, on the reverse strand, counting down.
TTTGCATTTTATTGCATGACATAAGTATTTGATACATCAGAAAAGCAGAACTTAATATTTGGTACAGAAATTGTTTGCAATTACAGAGATCATACGTTTCCTGTAGTTCTTGACCAGGTTTGCACACACTGCAACAGGGATTTTGGCCCACTCCTCCATACAGACCTTCTCCAGATCCTTCAGGTTTCGGGGCTTTCGCTGGGCAATATGGACTTTCAGCTCCCTCCAAAGATTTTCTATTGGGTTCAGGTCTGGAGACTGGCTAGGCCACTCCAGGACCTTGAGATGCTTCTTACGGAGCCACTCCTTAGTTGCCCTGGCTGTGTGTTTCGGGTCGTTGTCATGCTGGAAGACCCAGCCACGACCCATCTTCAATGCTCTTAGTGAGGGAAGGAGTTTGTTGGCCAAGATCTCGCGATACATGGCCCCATCCATCCTCCCCTCAATACGGTGCAGTCGTCCTGTCCCCTTTGCAGAAAAGCATCCCCAAAGAATGATGCTTCCACCTCCATGCTTCACGGTTGGGATGGTGTTCTTGGGGTTGTACTCATCCTTCTTCTTCCTCCAAACACGGCGAGTGGAGTTTAGACCAAAAAGCTCTATTTTTGTCTCATCAGACCACATGACCTTCTCCCATTCCTCCTCTGGATCATCCAGATGGTCATTGGCAAACTTCAGACGGGCCTGGACATGCGCTGGCTTGAGCAAGGGGACCTTGCGTGTGCTGCAGGATTTTAATCCATGACGGTGTAGTGTGTTACTAATGGTTTTCTTTGAGACTGTGGTCCCAGCTTTCTTCAGGTCATTGACCAGGTCCTGCCGTGTAGTTCTGGGCTGATCCCTCACCGAGATTGACAAGTCATCTTGAACTTCTTCCATTTTCTAATAATTGCGCCAACAGTTGTAGCCTTCTCACCAAGCTGCTTGCCTATTGTTCTGTAGCCCATCCCAGCCTTGTGCAGGTCTACAATTTTATCCCTGATGTCCTTACACAGCTCTCTGGTCTTGGCCATTGTGGAGAGGTTGGAGTCTGTTTAATTGAGTGTGTGGACAGGTGTCTTTTATACAGGTAACGTGTTCAAACAGGTGCAGTTAATACAGGTAATGAGTGGAGAACAGGAGGGCTTCTTAAAGAAAAACTAACAGGTCTGTGAGAGCCGGAATTCTTACTGGTTGGTAGGTGATCAAATACTTATGTCATGCAATAAAATGCAAAATGCATACAATGTGATTTTCTGGATTTTTGTTTTAGAGTCCGTCTCTCACAGTTGAAGTGTACCTATGATAAAAATTACAGACCTCTACATGCTTTGTAAGTGGGCAAACCTGGAAAAACGGCAGTGTATCAAATACTTGTTCTCCCCACTGTACATATGGGCCTATATCTGATTACTTAAGTGCCAGGCTTTACCTCCAGAAGCTTGCCTAGATAAACAGATTATTTCAGGAAGTGTTGTACGTTTGATCACCACCTTGTGCACTGATTTATGCCCTCTGTACTACCTCTGCATGTTTAGTTTTTTTGTTGCTTATTAAAGTTAAGGCTAGACAGACATGTATCTGACGTAATGTCTACACTAACTATGTAAATTGTGGAAACTATGTGCAACGGCAATAAATTATTTCTTGTTTATGTTAGCAGAGCTGAAATCCAATTTATTCCCACAAGTATCATTTATAGTCCAGATGATGCAGTAAGAATATTAGGATTGTTGTGGTCGCCGTCGTCCGTGCTCGATCTTGCTCTCAGACTGGTGTTATAATTTTTTTTTTTTTTAAACATTGGGTTTAGTCTTTCACAATGTGGTTGGATAAAAAGGAATGGCAGGGTCTTTGCGAGTAATTGGATCAGGTGGTGTATGGTTTCACAAAGATAACAAGTCAAACCCATTACTATTGAATAAGAATTGACAGCCAGCAGATCTGAATGTAGTTTTATTATAGTGTGGCTGCATTAATATTTTCAACAGCAGGTGTTTTCGGAAATGCCTGGTGGCGTCTGAGGAACCATGACCTTGGGAAATATCCATAGCGATGAGAGGATGCATTCGGATTTGTTTGAAAATGATTCAGATGGCTATCGGCCACTCCAGACCGAGATTAAACACAGCAAAATGATAACAGTATTGAACTAACCACAAATCAATGTCTGCTATGTGATGGAACCTGCCCGAAACTCTTCTGTATGCACTGGTCCCTACTCACATTTTTTATTGTGCAGCAACAGAAAAAAAATAATTAAAAAAAACACCACTGTGGGTTCATTCATTGTGATGTAATCTCTTGGCGAAGAATGTTAATCTCTTTGTCTCTCATCTGTCACAATGATGGATCTTATTGTTTCACTACTTTAAGCCTTTATCTTTCATTAAAGTGTGACATTTATTTCACAGAGTGTTTTTCTGCATACGGATGGCCTGAGTTAACACTGGGAAAATAGAGCCATTGAAATGGATGACTTTCCAATACACAGAGCCTTTGGTAGCAATGAGGAAATGTAGTCATTTTCAGATCTCCCCGGAGACATTCCTGAAATAAATTAGCAAAAATGTTTATTTATTTATTTTTTGTTTTTGCACTGTGGCTGAAACGGATGATAGATCTCCCTGAAGGCATGATTGAAAAATTCTGTCAAAAAAATTTAAATATCATTATAATTATTGTGTCTTGAGACTGAGAAACTGAGCATATTTTATCAGGTATATTTATTATGCTGGCTAATTTAAATTCTCAACATCCTTACAATGATTTAAAGCGTTAAGAATTTATGTTCTTACACATCTTTACCTTATATAGGGGAGGAGACAGGGGCTAATTGTCACATGTTTTACGCCGCTGAATATTTTAATTTCTGTACATGCCCATACCTTAAAGTCTAGGCTACAAATAAGCTATTGAACCTTTTGGATTGAACTATTGATTTCCACTGTTACTGCGCTGACAAAAAAGGAACACATTTTGACCTTTTGTTGATACTTAATGGGGTATGTTGATTATTAAACAACCTATAGTTTTGAAGCCAACACACACAGGGCCCTATCATACACCGGGCGCAATGCGGCGGCAGGCGTGACGCAAGTGTTTTTTGCTAGTTTCAGCCCGACGCAGTTATCATTTTCTCATCCAGCGCCACATTGTTTAAATAGCAAATGCACTCGGACCCATCTGTTCACCCATGGGCGTGCTGGTCTGAAAGCGAGGTGTGTTCAGGCGCATTGTTGGCGCGTTGCTATTTTGAGGCAACTGAAATCGACTGCGCCATTGACCAACTGAAACCTGGTCTAATGTCAATAGCGCAGTTTTTTTTGTGTTATTTAAAGGGCGCGTTAGTAATATGCACCTATAGGTGGGTGCACAACGTGTGTGCACTCTGCTTATTACACACACAGGGATGCGCAGCAGCACACAAACATGCCAAATATTAAAAACAAAAGGATTACAATGTAAAAGATTATTATTGTGTACATAAAGATAAAAATTTCTACATGTCATAATGGATAGTTGCATGTATCAGAATGACCTATTTGCAGTAATGACGAATGAAATTGGCTACTTATTTAAACTAACGTGACAATACACACATGTATTTAAATTGGCTCGTCAGGTTGAGGGTGTCTATATTCCGCCATGTAAATAGCGAATCCGCCATGGTGCAAGGGAATGAGAGATGAGACTCTGATTGGTTTATTGCATGATATGCCCAAAACACACCCATGACTCATTAAGAGAATAGGGACAACCCTTTTAGACCATCCCCCGTCGTTAAACTAGCAAAAGTGGATTCAGACACGCCCTAAGTGCACTTGCGCTGTGCGCTTTAGACCATGCTCTTAGATTGTTAAAATAGGGCCCAAAATCACAGCAAAAGCACACAATACTTTGATCACTAGCATTGGTTAGATGAAGAGCTTTATGTGATCAGTGACAAGGTTATTTCACAGACATTCTTCAGAACAGAAAAACATATGTTGGTACAAAAACAGAAAAAACATTCATTTTAGCTCATTTCAGCAGGACTTCCATGTGGGAGTGATTGTTTCTAGCTGAATAATGTTCAAATCACTATAGGTTGCTAGGATATTCATCTTATTTAAATATTTCAGTGTCAAGCTAGCCATATCTCTGTCCTTATATTAATAAAGGGAGATAAATGAGTGCATGTTGGCAAATCAGATGAGCCAAGTTATGAATCAAATCTGTTACAAGGCGTCCTGGAATAAGGGAAACCTTGAGTTTTTCCCCAGAAAGAGGGCAGGATTATGACTGGAGAATCCCCATCCATATTGTTGACATAAATCAATTTGGTCTGCATTGAGGCTGAAATTAGTTTAGTGCCAGAAGGTAGGAAATATAAAGAAATAAAAAAAGAAAAACAGTTTGTCTGCGTGTGTTAAAGGAAAGGTTGAAAAATAGGTTGGCAAATCCAACATACTGTAAAAGAAATCAAGCTGTTGTAGCTTTTGGGAGGAAGAAAGCAACTCTATAGATTATTGATTCCATCGTGACACCACAGACGCAATTCTGTAAACATGTACACATCTCTTGACGGGAAGTCGGTAAGTAATTGTATGTCAGCAACAAAATAGACAATAAAAGTCAGACAGGCCTTAGAGGTATGCATTGAACAGCCTACTGACTCCAGGGCCACTTTTGCAGTCAGTGTGACAGCTCCATTAGTGTTAATGACAGTGTGTGATACTCCCTGAAACAACTATACCTGGGAAATAACATCAACAGTTGCTTCTGAAGAGAGCATTTGATTCTAAATAGGTACACTCCATGTTAGAGACTTCTAGACACTTTATCTCACTTGTTAAGAGCACTTTTACATGCAACATATCATTTAATGCAATATGCTCTTTGGTGATGTGGAAACCAAAGAGTGCCTTTCTTCATTGACGGTCATTCGAAAGTATTTGTGGATTATACTATATAATATAATATAATATAATATAATACACCGATCATGCATAACATTATGACCACCTTCCTAATATTGTGCTGGTCCCCCTTTTGCTGCCAAAACAGCCCTGACCCGTCAAGACATGGACAGCACTTGACCCCTGAAGGTGTGCTGTGGTATCTGGCACAGACAGCAGCAGATCCTGTAAATTACGAGGTGGGGCCTCCATGAATCGGACTTGTTTGTTCAGCACATCCCACAGATGCTCGATTGGATTGAGATCTGGGGAATTTGGAGGCCAAGTCAACACCTCAAACTCGTTGTTGTGCTCCTCAAACCATTCCTGAACCATTTTTGCTTTGTGGCAGGGCGCATTATCCTGCTGAAAGAGGTCACAGCCACCAGGGAATACCGTTTCCATGAAAGGGTGTACATGGTCTGCAACAATGCTTAGGTAGGTGGTACGTGTCAAAGAAACATCCACATGGATGGCAGGACCCAAGGTTTCCCAGCAGAACATTGCCCAAAGGATCACACTGCCTCCACCGGCTTGCCTTCTTCCCATAGTGCATCCTGGTGCCATGTGTTCCCCAGGTAAGCGACACACACGCACCCGGCCATCTACATGATGTAAAAGAAAACATGATTCATCAGACCAGGCCACCTTCTTCCATTGGTCCGTGGTCCAGTTCTGATGCTCATATGCCCACTGTTGGTGCTTTCGGCTGTGGACAGAGGTCAGCATGGGCACCCTGACTAGTCTGCGGCTATGCAGCCCCATACACAACAAACTGCGATGCATTGTGTATTCTGACACCTTTCTATCAGAACCAGCATTAACTTCTTGAGCAATTTGAGCTACAGTAGCTCGTCTGTTTGATCGGACCACATGGGCCAGCCTTCACACCCCACGTGCATCAATGAGCCATGACCCTGTCGCCGGTTCAACACTGTTCCTTCTTTGAACCAGTTTTGATAGATACTGACCACTGCAGACCGGGAACACCCCACAAGAGCTGCAGTTTTGGAGATGCTCTGACCCAGTCATCTAGCCATCACAATTTGGCCCTTGTCAAACTCGCTCAAATCCTTACGCTTGCCCATTTTTCCTGCTTCTAACACATCAACTTTCAGGACAAAATGTCTACTTGCTGCCTAATATATCCCACCTACTAACAGGTGCCGTGATGAAGAGATAATCAGTGTTATTCACTTCACCTGTCAGTGGTCATAATGTTATGCCTGATCGGTGTATAATATAACATAACATAACTAATATAATATAATAAATATGTATTTTCCAGATTCTCCTGAGTGAGTCACATGCAGGCATTTATGGCTCAGGTTATCAGCTCAAAAATGCCAGTGATCAGAGCCTCTCAGGAACTATCAGATTTAGCCTACATTATGAGTCTTCAGAGACTGTGGTTAAACAAAAGGCCAGAAGATTAAGTTGAAAAATACCATGTTACCATTATTGAATAAACCTAGATTAAGCCACAGTGAGGGATATATTTGGTTTGATCCAGACTCCATAATCCTGATTAATAAAAAAAAAAACAACAACCTTTAAATATATCATAATATTGTGTTGTTTAATGCTTTCACACACAATGACTGAACTTTTTTGATCTGTTGCAATCCAGCCGCTGACAGTTTAGCTGCAGAGTTAAACATATTCACTGAATCTGTAAGCAGTGCACTTGGTTGAAAGAATTACAAATACCGCTTAATGTTTCTGAGGCGACATTTTGCACAGCTGTCATGACTATGATTTTATTCAAAGGCAATCCAGGGTTTTTGCCACTGATGGTGCTTGACTGAAGTTGAAGTGTGAATTACTTCTAATGTGGAGGGCATCCCTGCTCAATGGCCATACAGTGAGTACATGGGAAGATTCTGCATATATCAAGAGAAGAGACATAATCAACCTGAAATAAAGGCTCATCTCAGTTAGAGTGCAGGGTTGAAGCTCTTTTGGTGTATATTCAAACACATTATCACAAAGCAGGTTTAAGGGGCTACCTGGGTAAGCTTGAGTTTAGTTTGAGCCAGCTTTGTATTTTAGTATGATGAAAATGGATATGTTTTTATGCTAAGCACATTGATAGCTCTCATAATAGTCTCATTCCAAAAAAAAGGACAAAATATATTATTAATATACACACTTTTGTATAGTTTTGAGTCAGTAAGATATTTTTGGTAACATTTTACAATAAGTTAACATGAAAAATACTGCTAAAGCATCTATTAATCTTAGTTAATGCTAATTTCTACATTTACTAATACATTAAAATAAAAATTGTATTTGTTACTATTATTTAATTGACCTGAGCTAACATGAACTAATAATTGTCACATAATGAGTTGATCAAAACTCACGAAGACGATGAAGAACTGGAAACTGGAACTTTAATAACAAAAACCTCAGGAAACTCTCATATAACACACAAGTTAACATTGACGAAGACGGACAAACACTGAGGGAGAACTGAAGACTTAAGTACACAGAGTAAATGAGGTAATTAACAAGGCACAGGTGAAAGACATGACTGGGGAAAACTAGGTCACAGGTACTTTAACCAAAAACACAATGAAAACAACAGACAGAGCATACATGTAACAATAATGAAGAGGTTTATGTTTATTAACTATGTTAACAAAGAAGATTCATAAATACTATAACAAATGTATTGCTAATTGTTAGTTAATGTTAGCAAATGTTAACTAATGTACCTTATTTTAATGTTATTATTTGATTAAAATGACAGTGAAAACAGTAATATTGTGAAAAATTATTACAACTTAAAATAATTGCTTTCTATTTTAATATATTTTAAAATGTAATTATTCCTGTGATGCAAAGAATTTTCAGCAGCCATTACTCCAGTCTGCAGTGTCACATGACCCTTCAGAAATGATTATAATACTGATTTGGTGACAGTAATATTTTTATTATTATCAATGTTAAAAACAATTGTGCTACTTAATATTTTTGTGGTGACTGTGATGCATTTTTTTCACGGTTCTTGAACAGCACTTAATTGAAATAGAAATCTCGGTAACACTTTAGAATACTGATCCATCATTAATGAATAACTACACAGGAACAAATGAGTAACGCAATATTAACACTAACTACTATTAACTAACAAGAAACTCTAATTAACAAATAGTAAGTAATAGCACTCAGTTGAATATGGCAGTTCACTATTAGCTAATCAATAACTACTATTTTTTTCATAACTCCCAGAGGACTACTAAGAACTATACAGATTCATAATTAACATGAATAATGCATAAAAGATCATTAATTCTAAAGTTAAGGTAATGGTAACCCACTAGTAATGACCAAAGTGTTACTACATCCTTCTAAAGGATTTACTAATTATTTGTATCAGTATTTAAAAGTGAAAAACGTGATAACTCTCTAGTAATTACTGAAGTCATTGCAAGCTTTTGAGTTTTTTGTAAGGTTTTGGATAGTAACCCTTGAGTAATTACTAGTGGGTTACCATGGTCTTCACTTTAGAATACTGATCCAAATAACTAGTAATTCCTATAGAAGTATGTAGTAACACTTGAGTCAGTACTTTTAAAAAACCTTAAAAAAAAGTCAAAAGTTTACAATGACTTCAGTAATTACTAGAGAGTTATTGTGTTTTTCACTTTAGAATACTCATCCAAATAATTAGTAGTTCCTTCTGAAGGATATAATAATACCTTCTATAGGAATTACTTATTCCTATAGAATTAATTATACATTATGCATTATTCACATTAATTATGACAACCCGTTCTCACTCCCAAGGCGTCAAAATTTGAAGCATGGTCAAGTGCCTTCCGCGTCACAACGAAGGCGCTAAAGGTACCCCTAGGCGTCACTATATCGACGCGCAGGGTACTCCATTCATTTCAATGAGAAACCGTTGGGAACATGGGAACGTTATCGTCATGATGAAATTATATTGGGTTATGATTTTGCCATTATGACATGTTGGAGTGTGATTCTCAATTCAATCAGCCAGCATAATTTTATTTACATTTATTTTATTTACGCTATTTAGACACGTTTTAACATGTAACCCAACCCCATCCCATCCCTAAACCTACCCATTTGTGTATTATATGATATAAAATACAGGATATAACAGGCAGATACGACTGCATGCACAATTTATTCAAAAAGTACAAATATTCCAAGTGTTCCGATCAGCGTCTCCATCCGCCGAAGATCATGCACACATAAAATTTCAAAAATTGCCGCCCGTTACGTCAGATTTCATAGTGAAATTGCATTGGCTCTCGTATGTCTCGTGACCAATTGCGTCATTACGTCAGCTTTGATTGTAAAATGTCATTGGCTCTCGTGTGTCTTGTGACCGATTGCGTCATGCTAAAGAGTCGTGTGGACCATTTGAATGAGGTATGAATGAGTGCGTTCACGGAGTGGCGGGATCATCATTTCAGCGATTAAAACATTAAGATCAACTCTGTTCTTTACATGAAGATATCGTATGACTTCAGAAGACTTGGAATGCAACATGAGTTAATACTTTTATACTGTTTTTGGTCAGTTTTTGCAATAAATACCTGTGACTGTACTTTTATTAGCCTGTTACGTGTTTTATATTGTTTAGAAGTGGGTAGGTTTAGGTAGGAGTTGGGTTAGTTGCTCCAAAATATAAAAGTAGCCTATAAATAATAATAAAATCATGTCTGCTTTTACAAATGCAAAGAATTAAATGCGTCTTGATCTGAGGCATTGGGCAAACAACTGAAATGAATGGAGTACCCTGCGCGTCGATAAAGTGACGCCTAGAGGTACCTTTAAACTGCATTCGCACGGGGCGTCGGCGTAAACGCTTCTCATTTACTTTTAATGGGTGACGTCATGCGTTGCCGAACTGAATTGTGGGTTCCGTTGCGTCGCATCACTGGCGTTGCTCGCGGCAGAAGTTGAAAAGTGTTCAGCCAATCAGATCGCCTATGCAAATACCCTAGCGCAGACGCTAGCCAATTGCGTTAATGCAACACCCGAAAAGTAGTATGATTGGCTGTTGTCACTATGACGGTCGCGTCAGCACCACGCTTCAGACACGCCCTCCATGAAGCGTTGACGCAGATGCCCCGTGTGAATGCAGCGTTAGCGTCTTCATTTTGACGCGGAAGGCACTTGACCATGCTTCAAATTTTGACGCCTTGGGAGTGAGAATGGGTTGATTATGAACCTGTAGTAGTTCTTAGTCCTCTGGGAGTTATGAAAAAATAGTAGTTACTGATTAGCTAATAGTGAACTACCACATTCGACTGAGTGCTATTACTTAATAATTCACTAATCAGAGTTACTTGTTAGTTAATAGTAGTAACTAGAGTGTTAATAGTGCATTACTCATTTGTTCCTGTGTAGTTATTCATTAAAGATGGATCAGTATTCTAAAGTGTTACCGAAATCTCTTGTAGTAATGTAAAAGTCAATTAAAAATATTTTTTTCTTTGGTCAATTTAATGCATCCTTGCTGAATAAAAGAACCAATTTCTTGAAAATTAACAAACAAACAAACAAAACAAAAAAACGTACAGGCCCCAAGCTTCTGAACATACACACTCACCGGCCACTTTATTAGGTATACCTCGCTAGTACCAGGTTGCACCCACTTTTGCCTTCAGTGGCATAGATTCAACAAGGTGCTGGAAACATTCCTCAGAGATTTTGGTCCATATTGACATGATTGCATCTTGTTGCTGATTTGTCAGCTGCACATCTGTAATGCATCCATTTTTTCCAATCTTCTATTGTCCAATTTTGGTGAGCCTGTGTGAATTGTAGCCTCAGTTTCATGTTCTTAGCTGACAGGAGTGTCATCCAGTGTGTTCTTCTGCTGCTGTAGTCCATCTGCTTCAAGGTTTGATGTGTGGTGTGTTCAGAGATGCTCTTCTGCAAACCTCAGTTGTAACCAGTGATTATTTGAGTTACTGTTGCCTTTATATCAGCTTGAACCAGTCTGGCCATTCTCCCCTGATCTCTGGCATCAACAAGGCCAAACAAGAACTGCCGCTCACTGGTATTTTCTCTTTTTTAGTCCATTCTCTGTAAACCCTGGATGGTTGTGCGTGGAAATCCCAGCAGATCAGCCCGTCTAGCACCAACAACCATGCCATGTTCCTTAGTCACTTAAATCACTTTTCTCCCCCATTTTGATGCTCAGTTTGAACTGCAGACTGTCCTGACTATGAGTTGTTGCCATGCGATTGATTGGCTAATTAGATAATTTGCATTAGCAGTTGAACAGGTGAACCAAATAAAGTGGCCAGTGAGTGTATAGAGAGTATGCACGTGAGGTCACCACCGGTCAGCGTGACTGTGGTTACACCCACTGAGTGGCAAAAAGACTGAGTGGCAGCATTGGTTTTCAGTGTGAATGCCGTGAAAAACACACAAAACACATCTAAAATGAGAAAGAGCTTTGATATTATATATTAATATATATACAGTGGGGAGAACAAGTATTTGATACACTGCCGATTTTGCAGGTTTGCCCACTTACAAAGCATGTAGAAGTCTGTAATTTTTATCATAGGTACTCTTCAACTGTGAGTGACGGAATCTAAAACAAAAATCCAGAAAATCACATTGTATGAATTTTAAGTAATTCATTTGCATTTTATTGCATGACATAAGTATTTGATACATCAGAAAAGCAGAACTTAATATTTGGTACAGAAACCTTTGTTTGCAATTACAGAGATCATACGTTTCCTGTAGTTCTTGACCAGGTTTGCACACACTGCAGCAGGGATTTTGGCCCACTCCTCCATACAGACCTTCTCCAGATCCTTCAGGTTTCGGGGCTGTCGCTGGGCAATACGGACTTTAAACTGGATTTTTAGATTCCGTCACTCACAGTTGAAGTGTACCTATGATAAAAATGACAGACTTCTACATGCTTTGTAAGTGGGCAAACCTGCAAAATCGGCAGTGTATCAAATACTTGTTCTCCCCACTGTATAAGTGATCACCCGGATTCAGACCTACCTATATTGTATTTATATAAAGTGTTCACAGGCAAATTTGCTTTATGTATTTCCCCTGTGTCGAAATCAGGCTCATATAAATGTCAGGAAACACGATTCCTGGCTGCATGTCAATATCCATGGATCACTGCATCTTTGGTAGGTTGTAAGGAACACTATCGAGTCCAATCTTTAGTTTAAACTGATATAATAGTTTCCCCTTTTAAATCCAGTCATGCAGCAGGCTCTTTTGCCACTCAGTCCGGCTGAGGGGGCGTGTTCCAGTAGGAAAGTGACGTCAATGCATACCCTCTATATCAGTGATGGGCAACTGGCAGGTCGCAGTATCTTTAAATAAGGCCCACTGAACTTGGGCAAATGAAAAGATTGCTTTTAGATTAGGATGTTAATTCTAACCTCAAACCAGAGAGGGCACTAGTTCCTGCCGATCACCATAGTAATAAAAGCATAGTAGGATGTGCACACTGATGTGAACCAAAATCAGCAAAAGGAAAAGAAAAACTGACAATGAAAATAGTTTTTTCCAGTCAATATGGTAAACAGATGATCTTTTTACCGAGTTCAAGGGGGCACTCTTGTGTTTGGTTTGTTTGGGAACGAAATCTGTAATGAAGGATTTTAATTTAAATTGCCATTACACTGCTGCTCTCAAGTCCAAGAAAAGCTAAAACATGCAATTAACAATTCAGTCAGCTCCTGATCTTTGCGAGAACGATCACAGAGAACTTTGATGTTCACGAGGAACTGTTAAAGTTGACTTCATTATATGGCACCACGAAGGGAGAGGATATTTTCAAAGCTGTTGAGAATGTGGTAAATGAGCACGGAGGCTTTGACAAACTGTCTACTGTTGTTGTTGAAGGAGCACCAGCAATGGAAGAAACAAAATGTGGATTCGCTGGGCTTCTTCAGAAGAGTGGCGTTAACTGTCTACTGCACTACTGCAAAATACATCAGGTTAGTAGGCTTATTTTTTTATTTCATGGTAACTTTAGATGAAATGTTATGTGACGTGTTATGTGGCTTTGTTACAGGAGGCACTGTGTGTGAAGATTCTGGACTTCAGCAATTTCATGAATGTAGTGACGGAAGTTTATTCAAGGTGGAAACAGGGCCCTCAATCACAGGAAGTTTACTGCCTTTTTTGATTAAGTGATTGCTGCTTATGGGGATTTAGTGATGCACACTAACATCAAATGAATGAGCCGTGGGAAGTATCTGGAAACATTTGTTGCGCTGTGCACTGAAATTCCTGTGTTTCTGGAGGACAATAGTAAATCAGACATGAGCGCTTACTGCAGCAAACTACGGGATCCAGAATTTCTTTGTGTCATGGCCTTCCTCACAGATATGACTGTGCATCTGAATAATCTGAAGACACAGTTACAGTTACAGTTGTTTCAGACCTATATGCGCTTATGAACACTTTCCAGCATAAACGTAAACTATTTCACAATATATTTTCGTCCCATCTGGTCAATTTGTCACACTTCCCTGCCTGTGAGGAGATGTGCAAAGCTGCTCCTGAATGCGAGAAGTTTTTTGCCAAGTACAGAGAAGAAATCGAAAGTCTATAAGAGCAATTCTTCCAGGACTTTCACGTCACGCATAGACCACGTCGCGCATAGACCTCTTCGCAGACCCTCTGACCGCAGCTGTCAGTGAGCACTGCTCTCTCCAGCAGCCTGGAGAGATGCAGCTAGAACTCTTCAGTCCGACCCCTTCTTTAAGGCAAGGCACAACGAGAGGGGGCTTGAATTTTGGAAACTACTACCTGAATCCCGTTTTCCCCCTCCTCAAAGATTTTGCACTGTTAATGCTCAGCATGTTTGGCAGCACTTATATCTGTGAAAGTAACAATGAAGCACATCAAATCAAAAGAGAGAAACATGCTGACAGATAACACTCTCTTTCAGCTACCGCAAGTTGGCTGTACAAACTTTCAGACTGACATTGGCTGCATTCGAAAACTTAGGCAGCTGACTTGTTGCCTCGCTGCCTTATAGGCAATGACTTTGTAGGCAGCGTTTGTGCACAAAGGTACCTCATGAAACTGATTTGAGACAGACTTCTACAGCATAGTAACGGTTTAATGATCTACAGCAAAATAGAGAGAGCTTTGGTGATAACTAAGCAAATATTTAATTACTACAGTAATAGTAGACTAGTAGATTTCACATTTTAGAGAATTACATTAATCGAAAGCAAAGAAATAAAATTTTGTCATGTAAATCGCAAAAAATATGATTGAGTACATTGGGCAATATGCGTTTTCCTGTTTTTTTTCTTCTTCAGTGTGCCTTAAAAAAATTGATCAGATGAAGGTATCTCAGGAGGCAGGAAGTGAAGTCAACATTGGATTCGGACGTGCTTTGATGCCTTCCTACCTGGGAATGCGTCCTTCGAAGGCAGCATATCTTTAAGTTTTTGGATGCAGCCATTAATTCAACTGGGCATCTGCAGTTTCTCATTGAGACTTTTATTTTTTAATAACAATTTTTTTGAATAAGCACTTTTTAACTGTTCTCTGAGGGTGGGTTGAGAATATTCTCTAGGCTACTAATCAAAAATAGGGCATTTGTTCATTTGTTTGTTGCAGACAATGCAGTTGGGATGTTTACATTTGTTTGTCAATTGACAATGAATTGCACACGTTTTATATTAGTAAATTCTTTAAAAACACATTGCATGAATTGTACATTGAATTCCCTCAGTAAAATTATGTGAAATGTGTGAGTGCGGATTAGTAACCTGGCCCCTTAAAGGAGCAAAATGCTGGCCCTCGTCATTACCAAAGGTGCCCATCCCTGGTGTATATACAGTATATATAGTAATGGTGGGCTTCAATAAAATGAAGACATCCAGACATTGGCTGATCCCATTAGCCCCTGACAATAAAACTGGAGCAGCTGTTAGAGGTGCCATCATCATCATATAGTATTGCACTTAAAGTTCAATAAAACCACACTGCTATACCAATTAAGTCTTCATTGGTTTTCACATTGCTGGAAAAATATACAAGGTCACTCTAATAGCCAAATAAGGCCATGCAATTAAAATACTGCAAATAGCAGGTTATGATTCATTCACTATGTACTGTCTGCTGGCCAGCCACTGATCTCAGTATCGGAATCCATATGTGTGTGTACTGCCACCAACATCACATCATTTCCTGAACTGCAGATAACACTCATACAGTCAGCCATAGCCTCAATTAATAAATATGAACTCACACATACCCTGCATCAAAGAGCTTTGTTTGGAGGAGCCAGTACCAGAATATAAACCTTCCAGGATCTCATCCATAATGGGCCTCCTCCTCTGCCACAGTGCAGACCCTTCTCCAATTTTCTTGACACCACATTTTCCTATTTGCTGCAGATGATTTGTGTGTGATAATGTACATAGCATAGTTTGCCATCCTTATGAGTTGGGGTAGCATCTAATTATAATGAAGATCATGCGTAGTCTGCAAACTCTTTTTTTCAGGAAAAAGCTGTGATTCCCAATCAGGGGTACATATACCCCATAGAGTACTTAAGCTGGTTGTTAGGTCTTTCTAAAGAAAGTGATTGCCCTCAGAAGTGACAAAGCTTGGAATAGACATAGACAAGTTCAGGTGTCTCATTAAAGGGAGAGGAATAAACTTCCTGAATTTGTTTTATCACCCACAGTGCTGACTGCATTAAGTTTAAAGGTGAATAATTGCAATAATGGCTATTCAAAGAAAATGAATGAAAATGGCAAATGATATTAATTATGACATCCGTTAAGAGGAACACACTTCTATTTTGATGTTGATGAAGGGGTACTTGAGCATTATTGAAAGCGCTGTGAGTGTAAATAAGACCAAAAGGATTGGGAAACACTGCGGGCTAGAACATTATACACAAAATGAAAATGATACTAGGCTATTTTAAGCTTTTAATTATTAGTATTTATCCTTGTTGTGGATTTATAGACCTATATATTTATTTACAACTTGATAGACTATATCAATTTTCTTCTCTTCTCAAGCTTTCACAGCAAAATGGTGTTGATTCTTGCTGTGTAAATGTAGTTAAATTTTTCATACTTTTCATAATCATTTCTTAATCTTCAGCAGAACAGCAATTCATGCTGCTTCCCTCCATGTTTCACACAAGTATAATGCGAGCAGCGGGACCTTTTGGTTTAGTCTCCTTGCATCTGGTCATTACTGATTCATACAGCACTTTGGTTAAACGTACTTGGTAACAGCATTTTATTATGTGACTTATGAACAGAATACTTGAACAGTTACAAATATGAACAGTTCTAAGAAAGGCGAGAGAGTTTTTTTACAAACAAATCGTACAAATCTTATTTGTACATATTTTGTATGATTGCTTAAACACCACAGTATGGCAAGCCGAATTAGCTTAAAATGCTCCCAGTGTTACTCATCGTAATTGTATTTTACTAGTAAGAATTTAACTCTCTAATTGTAACTGTTACTAGTGAAAATTAAATGAACCGCTTGAGTGGTATGGTCCCACATGTGGAATCGCTAATTCTGTGCCCCTTGGAGTACAGTCCCACATATGGGATTTTAGAATGTACAGTTACATCACATACTGCCAGATTCAAATTGGCTTTCGCACCAACACAGAGAGAGGCGAGCTGGATAAGCACCTGTCATTCATATTCACACAACTAGCTACTCAAACAGTGTTTATAGGCACATGATGTTTTTTTTATGTCACAGACAGTAAAATTGTCACAGAAGTACCACGCCAAAAGTTTATAGGGCATATAAGCACAATAATGTCAATATATCAATGAAACACCGTCATCCGATGCGCGTAGCCATGTTTGTTTTCATTAGGTGGATGAGCGGCTGTCATTTACATTCACTCAAACAGTGTTCACAGGCACATGGCTGCATATTACTATACAGAAAAATATAAACAAACATGGTTTCCTACATGACAGTTAACATGGCGGCGCCCATCGTGCATTATAGATCAGCTAACATGATCATTATAAAGGCGTTTAAATGTCAAAACACATTCACTTACACATATTTGAGAATCGGAATATCAGATAGTTCATGATATAGTTAACAAATTTGTGAATATTTGAATAAAAAAGAAAAAACTAAATAAAAGCGATACATTAGTCATCAGCGCTATCGTGGCTGCGGTAAGTCACATGACAAGCATGACGTGTGGCCATGTATATAATAAGGTGATACGTTCGAAAATAATGGTCACCTTAAAAAAACTCATGCTGGGGGCTCAGCTAGAATATTTTAAACTTACATGCGAAAGGGTTAAAGTGATCTCTAATTTGAATTCTTACAGTAAAAATTTATTTGTAGAGCTCTCTAATCATAATTGTTGCTAGTAATAAATGAATTAAAGAGCTCTCGAATCATAATTGATACTAGTAAGAATTGAATTGTAGAGATCTCAAACTAAATTTTTAAAAATTTAAAAATGCAATTACGACAAGAAAAGCTTGGAACATTTTGAGCTAAAATGGCTTGCCATATCACAGTGATGGTTATGTTTAGGGGTTGAGCTTCATTCTTACTTTTTTTCTAAAAACGTCTGTGTAGCAAAGGTTTGTGTTCAGGGAAGGAGGAGGCAGGAACCGGTGAATGTTCAACATAACTTCATTCACAAAATAAACATAACAAAACGAAACAACCCTAACGGATGATTGCAGCATAAACTAAAACAAAACAACAACAACATAAAGTCCTGTAAAAAACCTGTATCTCTCATCTTGCACTGTCGTCACTCCTCCTTTTATCCCTCTGGATCTCCTCCGTGGGACTCGAGACCAGTGTGGCGCAGGTGACGCTAATTAACACTCGCTCCGTTCCTACGGCTCTCGGCCTCGCTCTGCACAGTATGTTTTTGTATGATTCACATCATATGAACTCATACTAGTCACCTCGTAAAATAGTTACGTTTTCCAGGTTGAGATCAGGTTGGGAGAGCTGTTGCGTGATACGTTGTCCAGTGTGTGTTTGTGATTCGTGAAATGAAAAAATCAGCTTTGTGAACAGGTTTTACAGATTCAAAATAATCGAATTGATGCATTAACATATTAACAGTAACATTAACATAATGTGAATTATTAGAATGTTCTAGCAATGTTCAAATGAAACCTGTTGGATAAAGGCCAAGACTCACAGGACCTGAGCAATAGAACAGAGAGGGTTAAATGCCATTCATGCAAGCTTGATTTGAAGCTTGATTGTTTGCATGATTCTAGCCTTAAGAAACCCGTTTCATGGGTAAGTTGAAGCATTGGAGATGCGTGGTGTGCTGGTGGAGCATCGCAGTTTTGTTCCTTTGTAGATTGCGGTTTTATACAGCGTCTTGCTCATGGCAGTTCTTTGGTGGAACAAGATAGCGCTCTGTTTACCAGTGGGGAAGTTGAAATGGGATAAGAGGGATTTGTTTAGGTTATGTCATGTGTAGTCAATTTAACCTCAAGTTTTGCAAGCCATTTATTGGTTTAATCTTACAAGTTTCTGCCTGGAGAAAGTATGAAAAATGAAAACCAACCAAACAAACAAGGAGCCGAGGAACAACTGCTTGAAATCTTGACGTCCTAATTAGATTTGCTCTTATTGCTTTAATGAAAAAACATAAACAGGGCTATTTGCATCCTTGCGCCTTCTGGCTTTGCTGGAGTGCTCATTTTTGTGGCATTAAAATCAATAGAAATACATTCATAAATCAGGCTTTAAATAAAACACTCACAAACAAGAAACAGCCATTGGCGCTTGCTGCAGGAAGTATGAGGGCATTATCAGTCTGTCAGCGAAGCCTCCCTTAACCACTATTTGCATCTCTCTGTTATTCCTTATCGGGGTGCATTCAGTTTGACATGCATTATGACTGATTCTCCACTCTTGTCACTGATTAAATTTCCATTAGCCATGCTTACCAGTTGTTGTGGCACTGAGAGCTCCTGAAAGATGTTCTCCAAATATGATTGCTGGGAAGAGAGCAGAGGTGGGATAATGACACAGTAACATGATTTTAGGAAGCGCTCTGTGTGACGGCTCCCTCCCTCACCGCTTCAGTCTCTCCCTCACACGTCTTTTCACATTCTTCCTCTTCTGTGTGGAGTTGCTTCTCATCTGCCATGAGCATGGCAATAAGGAAAGCATATAGAGAAAGACAGAAAGTGTGCATGTGTCTGTGTGTAGCGGGGTGTTAAGAGATCTATTTAAATCCTAATGTGCACACACACGCGCACACACTCGCAGACGAAAATAGCCATGTTTTTCACATTCATATAACTCCCACAAATCCCTTTTCAAATGGGGGGATAGTTCACCCCCCAAAAAGAAACCATATTATGCCTTTTTTACAAAGTCTTGATTTTGTTTTTGGGGTCTATTAGGATAGTTTTTCATGCTTCAAAAAACACTTTTTAAAAAAAAATTTATTCATTTATTATTATTATTATTTTTTTTTTTAACATATTTTTCATTGTTGCAGCACCTCTCTTCCTAGTCTGTCTGTAACACTCTGTTTAGATCCTGTCTCTATGAAGCCCCTCTTTCTGAATGGTGTAATGCGCTTGTGATTTGTCAACCGATTCGAGTGTGTTTTGGAAACATCACGCCACTAACCTCGCGGTTAGTGGCGTGATGTTTCCAAAACACACTCGAATCGGTTGACAAATACACACTTCTATACACTATACACTATACATATACACTATATACTATACACACTTCTAACGCAATTCAACCACAACACGTTGGCTGCATCCGAAATCGCATACTTTCCTACTATATAGTAGACGAAAAACAGTATGTGACAAAAGATGTCTAAATTCACAGTACTCATAAAAGAGTAGGCAAAAAGTATCTACCCAGATGACCTACTACTTCTGGCGAGATTCTGAAGTGTGCATATGATGGACACTTTACTATCCCATGAGGATTTGTGAATGGGAGTGAAGCGACACAACTGACGCTGGTAGGTCACATGATAATGACAACATGGCGAATGTAGTACATCTAGATTACATTCATACAACACACATTCATACTATATAGAACATAGTTTTTTAGCGGCCGTTAAGTAATTACTTATTCAAAATAAGTAGGCTACCTACTCAAGAGAGTATGCGATTTCGGACGCAGCCTTTTTGTTGCGTATGCCATGGGCGGGAATTATTTAAATGAGGAATATTGTGACGTGTACTTTTCTGGAAGAAAACTTAAGACTATACAGTACAATCGAGGGAGTTCAGAAACAGTGCTTACTGATATAGAGAATAACTCACTTTGTAACTTTGCAGACATTTTCATCCTCAAGCAGCAACATTACACACTAAAGAAAGTTTAAAATGTAAAAAAAGCATAATAGGTCCTCTTAAAGTCATTGTTCACTGATAAATTCCTCCGCAGTGAGCTGTTAACGTGAGAACTGCAGCGGCTAGATAATTGAGGAAAATGCTGATTCATTGATGAACCGTTCAGTCCAATTTGTGAACCATATTGCTCAAAGCAATGATTTCTTCTCTGATTCAGTTCTCAAGTCAACTCACTGAATCAGTGATTCATTTGAAGATGTTCTTGAGCTAACAGCTCACTGGAAGTGAAGTTAATTGAATAAAGACTAAAGCGAATAAAGACATACAATTGGCATTTTTTTCCTCACATAAAGCTATCATATGGCTTCAGAAGACATAATATGGACCACTTTTGTGTTTTTTTATGCAGATTAGTTTTTTCCTTAGAAGTGTAGAATAGTAGAGTAAATCAGGTAAAACAAGTGAGTAAATAATGACAGAAATTTTAGTTTTGGGCAAACTGTCTCTTTAAGAGCAACCTCTGCCCTCATCATTTCAGCCATATGTTAATCAGGGCAGTATTACTGTGCAACTTTCATTATAGAGATAGCATAAAATGCTTGGTATTTGAAAGAAGCTAACCGTTAGTGCTAATGACCAGCAGGATTAATTAGCGTGAGTAGGATGTGCAGCTCGGAGAGCAGTCTCTCCCTCATTAATCCGCTCGCAGGTGTTCTCCTGCCACTCTCTCCCCCTCCGTCTGCACATGGAGAAGATTGACGAGAAGCAAACTCACACCAGTTCAATCTTATTAGTCCTCTGCAGAAATCACATCTCTGTAAGAACCTCCAGTAGAGGACAGCTGTAGATAAGAGGAGCACGAGACTCTGAAACACAAAGAAATGAGGAAATTGTGCAAACCGGGAACTTTTGTGTGAAGGTGTTATCTTCTGTGCTGAGAGACCAATGAAAGATGTTTCCGAGAGACTTTCTCAGGTTTGTCTTCAGCAAATTTTCTTCAAGCTCCAAGTCAAATCAGCAAAATGTACTATTTTTTCATTAGGGGGGCAACCCAAATCCTAAATTAGGTTTTAACCTAATCCTAAATTAGGTTGACATATGCAAATGTCAGTTGTGCTAATACATATATTACTGTAATATATATATATATATAAATATATATATATAAAATAAATTACTGCAAATTATATAAAGTAAACAAATAAATAAATGCAAATTATACAAAATAAATGTATTGTTTCTACTAACATTTGACATTTACATGTACATTCACAGTTACAGCAAAACACTCATGGCAGTTCATAACTATTTTACTTTTTGGACAAATTGGTGGCTAATTAATATGAATTAGTACGATTTCATGCATACGTTTTCATACCAGCTGCTTACATTCCCCAGATGGTTAGGTTTAGGGGGTGGTGCTGGACATTCATGCTTAATTTTCCTCTAAAATTTGCACATTTCCATATAATTCACATCCTACAAATTAATACGATATCGATTTCTGATGAGATCAGGTTGGTTAAAGACTTTCTGACACATTAGACCAGACAAATTCAAACATGAAATAATATCAACATTGGAAACTAAAGCCAGAAAAAGTATTTCTATACATTGCCTGAGTTGAACATAATTTCATACTCAATGTCAAAAAAACAAGCAAGTCCATTATTGATTTTAAATATAGCAGAGGATCACTGATCTCTGTCTACTATAGGTTTGGAGCTGTACTTAGTAGGGGAGACCGGGCAGTGTTTTCACACTGAGTGAGTTGCAACACCATCAGTTTAGCCAATTAGAAATGAGCTACAGGGGCGAAATCACTGTCACACATGATGACCACCACCCTCCTGAGGTGAGAGCAGCAGTTGCAAGGCTGTTTGTAATTTTAAGGTAAGAGAGTAAAATCTAACATCTGTTACATATATGTTATATAACAACCACACACGCTTTTCACATAAAATAATAATGATAATTAAAAAATAAAAGATTGCACTTTAAAGGGGACCTATTATGCCCCTTTTTGCAAGATGTAATATAAGTCTCAGATGTCCCCAGAATGTGTCTGTGAAGTTTCAGATCAAAATACCCCACAGATCATTTATTATTATACCATGTTGTAAATGCCCATTTTTGAGTGAAAGGAACATTCTGTTTTCGTGCATGTGTCTTTAAATGCAAATGAGCTGCTTCTCCCCACCCAGCTTTCCAGAAGAGGGCGGAGCCTGTACAGCTCATGCCTCGGATACTATGCCAAAAACTAAAACATGTTTGGTTTTGATTATCTCCTCTCTTATATATTCTAAAAAGTTCCTTTAAGAATGTTTAAAGGGTTAGTTCACCCAAAAATGAAAATTCTGTCATTAATTACTCACCCTCATGTCGTTCCAAACCCGTAAGACCTTTGTTAATCTTTGGAGCACAAATGAAGATATTTTTGATGAAATCGGAGAGCTCTATGACCCCTCCATAGACAGCAATTTAATTAACACTTTCAAGGTCCAGAAAGGTAGTAAAAACATCGTTAAAATAGTCCATGTGACTACAGTGGTTCAACTTTCATTTTATGAAGCGACGAGAATACATTTTGTGCACAAAAAATAAACAAAAATAACGACTTTATTCAACAATTTCTTCACGTCTGTGTCAGTCTCCTACGCTGTTGACGTAGTAAATACAGTGTAGCACTTCTGAGTTACGTCAGAGCGCCGGCTTACCATTCACCGAGGCTGTTCACGTGAGCACCACGACACGTGTGTGATGCTGACGCAGGAGCTGGCCAATGTAAACTGCGTAGGAGACTGACACAGACGTGAAGAAATTGTTGAATAAAGTCGTTATTTTTGTTTATTTTTTACGCACAAAAAGTATTCTCGTCGCTTCATAAAATTAAGGTTGAACCACTGGAGTCACATGGACTATTTTAACGATGTCTTTACTACCTTTCTGGACCATGAAAGTGTTAATTAAATAGCGGTCTAAGGAGGGGTCAGAGAGCTCTCGGATTTCATCAAAAATATCTTAATTTGTGTTCCGAAGATGAACTAAGGTCTTACGGTTTGGAAACGACATGAGGGTGAGTAATTAATGACAGAATTTTCATTTCTGGGTGAACTTTAACAGTCTGACTGCACAAGGAACACATTTGTATCTGTTATTCTTCATCTTTGGTAGTCTATAGCGAGAGCCAGAAGGCAAAATAGAGAACTCCTTGTACAAGAAGTTGTCACTGTCTAGAAGCGCAGATTGAGCTCAATTAAAGACATTTCTATTAAACATAGCTGACAGGCTTCTTTGTTCATTTCCTATAATTTTCCCACAATTTATGACAATTCTGTTTAATGCATTTTTATATTTCCAATTAAGATTACCAAACCAGCAACTTATGGAAAAGGACAACATTGACTCTATATAAGACTTACAGAACGGTTCCATCAAAGTCTTATCTATATTAAATGATCTTAATTTTCTAAAGGTCAATTCACACCACACAGACAAATGCCAACTAACACGTTTGTTGGGTTTTGTTGGATCAGTGTGTTACCCCTGTTCGCGTCTGTTGCCGTTGGTCGGGGTTTGTTTTCACACGACTGAATATGTTCAAACAGTGTTTGTCTGTGTCTGTTGGGGCAGTGTGAACATGACAGTAATTTTTCATAAAATTCTAAATCCAATGGCCAACTTGTTTGTTGGTGTTTGTCTGTGCGGTGTGAATTGGCCTCAAGACAGTGTAGGCGTAGACAATATAGACAGTGTAGGTTCTTCATCATCATGAAACTTTATTATCTGCATGCATTTTAAAGCCATATCAGTCTAAACTTATGATATATGGTTTTCTAAGCACACACATCCGAAGCATGAGCTCAGAAAGCTGGCCGTCAGACGGTGCATCCCATGAGTATTAGGCCGTTTGTCCACCAAAGCATTTTTTCCTGAGGCTAGCATATTTTTCCAGTTGTTTTCAATGGAAGCGCTGCGTTTTTTAAAACGGCAGCAGCGTGACAAGGCGCTGAGCGTCTATTTCACCGGTATTTTACCAGCCGCCGAGAGTTAAAGAATGTTCAACTTTGGGTAAAACGCAGCGCTCATCACTGTCACATTTTACCCAGCCATCCAATCACAGTGGAGGAGGGGCGGGACAAATACAACACCGAATCGCCACATTCTGCTTGTACAACGTCAACAGACGACAACAAGAAGCATAATAATGGAACAAAATTATTGAAAACAAGAGCCAGAGCAAATACTTTACTTTGTATCAACATTTTTATATAGAAACAATACAGAAAAAACTGAAATGAGATACTACTCATAAGGTTACTAGTAACACTTCTGCAGACATTCCGAGCAAACAAAGTGTCTCAACCCCCCCACCCCCTTTTTAAGCAACTTAAGCGACCACAGCTAAACGCTTTGGTGGACACACAACTTTAAACTAAGTTCTCTTTCACGTCTTATTGCACTTCAGCTGTCAAATACACACAAGGTTATGTAAAAAAACTAACAAAGTTCACATAAACACAGTCGGTTATGTCTGTGAACGTAAACAACAGGGATACAAATCGCATGTGTATATTAGGTCTGTGTATTAAAGGGTTAGTTCACCCAAAAATGAAAATTATGTCATTAATTACTCATCCTCATGATGTTCCAAACCTGTAAGACCCCTCCATAGACAGCAAATGAATTACCACTTTCAAGGCCCAGAAAGGTAGTAAAAACATTGTTAAAATAGTCCATGTGACTCCAGTGGTTTAATTTTATGAAGCACCGAGAATACTTTTTTGTGCGCAAAAAATAAAGACTTTACTCAATTTCTTCACATCTGTGTCAGTCTCCTACACTGTTGACATAGTAAATACAGTCCAGCGCTTCCGAGTTACGTCAGAGCTACGCCAGAATGCCGGCTTACCATTGGCCGATGCTGTTCATGCGAGCACCACAACGCATGCGTGTGATGCTGACGCAGGAGCTGGCCAACATAAACTGTGTAGAAGACTGACACAGATGAGAAGAGATTGGTGAATAAAATTGTTATTTTTGTTTATTTTTTTCTCGTCACACCATAACATTAAGCTCATTCAGGGCGGGGTCTATGCTAATAGGGCAGAGTCCATCAGCAGTCGTGGGCGGGGCCTAGGCATTTGTGATGTCACATTGCTTGAATCTGAAAACGGCTTGTTCTGAGACACTGCTTATGATTTATGGGGAGTGGGTAGATTTTTACCATTAAAGGGTGGTTGTGTAACACACTGCCGACACATTTATGTTCAAACACCATGTAAAAGTGAATTTTGCATAATAGGTCCCCTTTAATGGCAGATGGGGAGGGACAGTATATGCATTTACTTCCAATTTTTGAATTCATGCTTTCTATGTTTTACTATTTTGATTTAAATAATCATAATGAATTAATTGAATTACTTAAATAATTATTTTAAATATATATTTTACATTTTATGTACACAGTTTAAGCTGGTGACAATGTTTTCTCTTAGTGTTAATTTGTAGCAGATAAATACAGAAATGTTATAGCAAAATTTGAAACAAAAAAATTAAACAAAAACAAAGCAAAATCACTGCAGCATTACATTTTCTCTAACTGGTGTTCTTTATTCAGTGCAGCATTTTCTTGAAGTTGAAAGAACACTGTGATGTGGGCCATTAACTGAGGCTTTAAGAGGGCCATTGAAAATGACCTGGCCTGATCTCCAAATGAAAGATAAATATGCTGCACTGTGGACATCTGTCATGGGGATGTGGGAGGAGGCTGACAGACTCAGAGTACTAAATCATTTCCACTAAACTCTGGGTATGATTCACTTCGTGACCACGCTTACACAACGTGTTTTTCGCTGCGAAAGGTGAAAGGTTTTTTTGTGTAGAATGCACTCTATAAACATGAATCGTACACGATGTAACCAAATGTAGTCACTGGGGAATGGTCTTTTTTGGCTATTTGGGTTTTTCATCTATTGCAGCAGGAGGTCAGCTTGTTTCCAGCACACATAAAGCGCTGTCTCCCATGAGGTGCTGTAGTGTAGCAGGCCATGCACCACTGACATGGAAACTCAAATAGACAGGGATTAACTCTTTAAACTTCAACAGGCTCCCCAGTACATTATGTTCCTGATGAGAAACCAACGAGGAAGGTTAACATGAAAGACAGAAGAAATACTGCTATAGCATGAGGAATGTTACTATGAAAGCCAGAGAGAAAATTAGAAAAAATTGTCACCTACAGGACAGCATCATAGTGTAGAGTCATGGGTGGAGTGTGAAGTCCATCTCCCCATCTCTGAATGTAATTTGGGCCTAATGGATGGAGCTAGAATATCCAACCACACCCTAACCCTACTCATAACACTTATCTATTAGACATCCAGAGAGGTGGAGCTGAACGTCATTTGTCTCTGCAGTGAGCACCACTTGCTTTAAAGGGGTTTATATATGGTACTTGAATAGTTGCCTTCATTTTATTACAGTGCATAATTGTTCACTTATGTAGGAAGTAGTATTTTGTCATAAGAGTCTATAGATTTATCTTATTTATCTTAAATGTAATAATTATTTCATATGCAATAAAACACATCATCTTGTGTCCTTGCTTAATTATATCACATGCAGATGACTATTTAATGTACAGTGTTTTAAAATAACATTTTAAAAGCACATTTCACAGTTCCATCACCAACTTCCAACTTTATTAGTATCAAACCACTGCTACAAAATTACATCAAACATGATGAAAATGAACTTGCATACGTGCTATACACAATGTAAGCTTTAAAGTAATTAAAGTATATGATTCTTTTTTTTTCTTGACAAATATCAATATATATCAATGCCACTTAAAGCCATATATGTCATTCCAGTGATCTAGAGCCTAAAATATACAACTATATCCCTGGTGGCTAAAGTATCTCCATACACATGTAAGTAAAGATGACCATTTCAAATTTCTCATCACAGAAATTTCAGCTTCAAGAGTTGAGGAAATAAAATACAGCCATCCCAATATGGTTACAATGTCCATTTTACTTTGTCACCAAATTGAACAAAACAAAAAATAAAAGATACAAAAATCAAATAAACATGTATATACAAAAGTAACCAAAGGTCACAAAATATTTCTAAAAAGCATTAGTGTAAATTTGGATCATTCTGGCAGGTGTCCTCAATCTGTGCTCAATTACTCAGTATTAGACAGGTGGTTTCACTGGTGGACTTATTCCACTTCACAAAAGAACTACTTAAGATATGAACGGTGCCAACACAAATAGCCCATGCCATTCAAAACAGCGAGCAACAAATTACCAGGCCAACCGACATCTAATTAGACATAACAGTGAATTCAAGAGAATAGTGTTTTTATAAAACCGTTTTAAATTGATCCCTTGCTTTTTACGTAAACGTTTCTCCCGATGAGACACAATCGCCGGTTTCAAACAGAGCTTAGCAAATGACAGCTCTGTTAAAACCTTAGCATTATCAAAACCACTGCATCAGTGCTTGGCTAACTTATTTTTCAGCTCAGTGAAAATAATGAGCGAGGGGGTTGACAAACACTTAAAAAAACCTTTCGTATTCACTCGTTCTCGTTTTGGCAGCTACTTTATTATCCAGACGAATATTTTGCCAATGAATGTTTCTACATGCTAAGTACAGTCATTGCGGCCGGTTCATTTGTCATCAGTTTCATTTCATTTGAAGGTTTAACACAATAGCCGCGAACCAAATGGGCTTCGGGAAGGATTATAGGTTTTTGTTCTTTACGGTGCTCCGTGGAGTCAATTAGAATACTGCAAAATTGCAATTACTGGCAAACGTTTTGAAAAGGACAGAGGTTTATGTAGATTACTGTCAGCCCTGCCGGAGAACTGCTGGGAGAGTGAGCGCTCACAGCTGGTTAATGCAGCACCCTCCAGCACTCCACAAAATCATCCTCCAGAAACTGACAAAGGCACAGGAAGAATTTTATTAACTGCCAGGTCAGAAGAATCACCTCCCCTGACCGCACACACAGCACTCTCAAACCGACTTTCAAAAGAGTCTGGCCAAGACAGAGATGGAGCGGACAGGTTTTTAATCATTGAAATACCGCCTACCACCCTCATTCCGTCTCGCCAGCAGCTCCGCTCAAGATAGGAGATGAAGTATCTTTAATGTTTGGTTTTTTGGTCTGTACACCTGTGGTTACACATCCACCGAAGACTTTTCTATACTGATATGTGCTCATAGGATTTATAAAAAAAAAAAAAAAAATTAAATTTCTACCTGATACCACACGGCAAGGGATCCAGGAAGGTGTTGAAACTCAAGGGGTCTCCTCAGGCCACTATATACCGTGTTGCTTGCAGTAATTTGAACCCATTCGAAAATAGCATTTGTCTATCGGGTTTTCATGACCGCCGGCACCATGCGAGTTCTGTATATCTGTCAACAACTAGCGCTTGCCTGACGTGAGCCATTTCTAAACTCATCATTGAATATTAATGCATGTCCAGGAATGTGATTATCAAGTCATTAGATGTTCAGAGTGAAAATTTGCGGCACATTTGCCTGTTATTTAGAGACTCTTTTGAAAGGCTGTAACTTTTAGGAGAATTATGCATGCATGAATGCCTCGTCTGCTTTTTTTTTGCCTTTTTATCTTGATATTCACTTGCGCAGTTTTAATGATGCTTTAATGAGCTCTTTGTTGACGTTTCATTCACAATATTAATTAAAAGAGCATGTGCTACTTCTACATCTTTAAAGAACTCAAAATTGGTAAACGTTTAAAAAAATGCCCCTTTTATCAGCTATTAGTTTGGACTGAAAGAATCAAATAGGAAGCCAGAAATACTGCGCAACACTGATATTTGTCTAGTATGCTAGTTATGAATGGCAAATGCATGAGGCTTAGACATGGCATTTGACATGGAGTGGCAACAGATCATATCAATTAATACTTTTAAAGGCACATTTTATACAGTACTTGCTTCTAGAGTGGACTCAAAATATGATATGAAATGTTGCGTATTTACTGTTCAAAGCTACTGATATTAATCGGCGATTATGAAGGTTTGTGGTTATGATAAGCAAGTGCAATGTTACTTTTTACATCACAACGGCAAGAGCCAGGCCTTGGTATGATAACACAGCGATTAAATATTTAAACGTCCCTCGGTTTGATCTTTGAGGCTTTCAGGTCTGTAATAAGCAAAGGGACATGAGGTGAAACCTATATTCATATACTGTGTCTGATACCTCATAATAAAGACTCATGTCAGAATATATCTGTTGTAAGTGTACATGAAATAGTCGAATGACTTTTCGTGTCCTTCAAAATGTATTTTGTGCAAGAAATAATAGACAAAAAGAATGTAAACTTGTCACGCATTAACCAAATAGCCTAAATATAGTCCATACGAAAGGACCCAATATTGCGCACTGAGCAGAAACGATTCTGTGATGACTTTCACATGAAAAGAACATTTCATCATAGTTCAACAGACAGGCCTCGTGATGTTCAGCAGTGTGGAACACATTTCATTAAGTCAAAGCAGCCTCGAAAACGGGTTTTGTTCTCAAATTATCGATTTATGGTAAGTGGCCACCTTAACATACATATTCAATTGACATGCAGCACATTTATAATTTCTGCACATCTTAGTATACAACAAGTGTGTGGGAACTAGGGTAGAGGTTAAACTAAACCTAGACACTGGCTCTACCAATAAGATAAAATGAATTCTACTTTCTTCGAATATACACACACGTGACTCGTTTTCTATTATACTGTATGACTGGTTCACACCCTCTGAGTTAAAAGTAGATTATTTGATTACAAATGGTTCTTTTTTCCAACTTCTACTCGTTTGACAAGAATCATCAACAGTTGTGGCATCTAAAATGAAAGACAACATTGTAAACTATGCCATACTGCATACGTATTTTGAAATAATATTCATTCACATGTTTGGATCCACACTTGTAAGTTTCATATTGTCCCCACAAGGGAAGTGCATATTCTTTTTTTTCTGCTTCCCTATTCAAAACTATTTCACACTGACAGAAGCAAAGCAGGTAATATGTTAATACATTATAAAATCCTGTTCAAATGAATCCAACCATAAAACAATCTATAAAAAAAAAAGAAAAAAAAAAGTCAATAATGAATGATCATCAGATAAGTACCATTAGACACTGTCTATAATTTCCTCATTTAATCAAAGTGCACATCAAATATGACCCACTTTCTGCTGTCTTCCCTCCAGTTTGGACTTTGGATTGACCCATTACATTATGTTGCAAGCTGCCAACTGCAGAATGTCTTTTATGCGCTATTATTATTATTTGATATCTCATTTAATATAACATCAAATGCAACACCAAATATTTTCCTATTTGTTTTTCATAGTATAGCTCTCATTTTTAAGACCCCAGGAAAGAAGGGACAGCTTTATTGACTTTGCTTTGTTTTATAACCTTTTTTCCCCTGTATGACTCGCATTTTAATTTTACAATTAGGCTCACAAATAATTTTACAAGATGTAAATTTACATTTATCTCATACTACATATATAGTTTAATCTTAAGTACAATCTAAGATTTTTTCCCGCAGTAAAACAATACAAATCATGTATTTCTAGAATAACTAGAAAGGCTTATGATCTTCCTCTGCATAATTCAGTTAAATGCAATTGGGGTCTATAGCCCAGAGGTCTAAACCATTGAGGTATGGCTGCAGTTTTGGTCCAGAAAATGAATAATCATAATTCATTGTCAGTGGAAAAACCATACACATTAGCGTATTGCACTAAAGCTGCTCTTCAATTGTTCACTTCGCCTTTGATTGTATTACTTTTGATATCAATTTCAATATCTCTCCCTTTGTGAAATCTTAAAGTGTTTCTTGGTTCACTGGATTTAAATGAACTCACCAAAAACCATATTATTTAAACACTTTGCCGGCTTTATGGGTATGTGAATGATGTACCAGCACGGAGAGCAAGGTGGCACACTAGGGCGTCTTTCCTTTTTCAATAACAAAGACACTAATGTTACACACCCTCACTTTTCCAAAGCGTGATTTCAGCTAATTTGAGAGCGTTTGAAGGGGACAATGTGTGCCGATTCACAAAGTGGGAAATCAAGAAAAGAAAACAAGAAAAGAATAGAAAATAAGACAAAAGAAAGAAAACAAAACCCCTAAAACCGCATGTATTTACATGATGACAAACACCACAGAAGAAAATTACCATCCCAACATAAGCAATGCTGATTAAAATCCCTCGCTTCTTTCCAAACACACTGTACCAGATTGGATCCAGCCATCAGCAATGTCAAAGGATCTGTAAATGCTCAAAAGGGTTCTTTACAGTCATTGTGTATGGCCGTCCTCGGGGCTAGTAAACGCTGACGAGAGAAGAGAGAGCCAGGATCAGGTAACGACAGGCCAGCAGGACTTCAGCGCCTCCTGTACTTCCATACGGAGCGGTGTTGGGTGCTGTAAACAACAGAGCAGAGACACACGCTGATTAGCAGATTCTCTCTCTCTACTGGCAGCAAGTCATAGTCTTAGTCAAGCAGTACCTCCTCCCTTTTCATATGAGCGGAGCTCACGCTGCTTGCCTTCACGCTCTCAAATCAAGACTCACGACGAGCTCGGATGCCCGAAGGAGTCCTTCAATAAGACGCCTTGTTTTAAAACCATGCTGGGTACTTAAAAATAAGAGGGCATAACAATTCATCTCAAAGATTTGATAGTATTACCTTTGAGCCTAGAGCACATCAAATCTGTTTTATCTATTAGGAAAATATATTTGCATAAGATATATTTAAAATATATGCAAAAACAATCCGACATAATGCTTCTTGGTTGTTCTGGGTGGTTGCTATGCAGTTGCTACGGTGCGCAGAGTGGTTATTACACAGTGCTATGTCCTTTGCTAGGGTGTTCTAGGTAGTTGCTAGAACATTGCTATGCAGATGCTAAGGTGCACCTAGTGGTTACTGGCACATTGCTATACGGTTGCAAGGGTGTTCTGGGAGGTTGCTGAGGTGTTGCTAAGATGTTCTAAATGGCTATGAGCACATTGCTATGTCATTTGCTAGGGTGTTCTGGATGGTTGGAGCATTACTATGCGTTTGCTGAGGTTCTTTGAATGATTTTTAACACGTTGCTACAGTATGTGGTTACCAGGGTGTTGCTATGCAGTTGCTAAGGTGTTCCAAGTGGTTATGGGCATGTTGCTATGCAGTTGGTAGGGTGTTCTGGGTAGTTACCATGGCGTTCTATGCAGTTTGCTAAGATGCTCTAACTGGTTATTAGCACATTGCTATGTCATTTGCAAGGGTGTTTGGATGGTCACCAAGGTACTTTTAATGATTCTTAGCATGTTGGTATGCCATTGCAAGGGTGTTCTGGGGGGTTGCCAGGCAGTTGCTATGCAGCTTCTAAGATGCTTTGTTATTAGCACATTGCTATGTCCTTTGCTAGGGTGTTATAGGTAGTTGCCAGGGCATTGCTATGCAGATGTTAAGGTGTTCTGGGTGGTTCTTTGTAGGTTGCTATGCTCGAAAGTGGTTTCAAGGGTGTTGTGGGAGGTTGCCGTGGTGTTGCTAAGATGTTCTGAGTGGTTATAAGCACATTGCTACGTCATTTGCCAGGGTGTTCTGGATGGTTGCCAGAGCATTACTATGCTGTTGCTAAGGTACTCTGAATGATTTTTAACATGTTGCTACAGAATGTGGTTGCTAGGGTGTTGCTATGCAGTTGCTTAGGTGCTTCAAGTGGTTATTGGTACGTTACTATGTGGTTGCAAGGGTGTTCTGGATGGTTGCTGAGGTATTTATAAGATGTTCTGAGTGGATTCTTAGCATGTTGCCATTGGAAGGGTGTTACGTTCTGGGGGTTGAGGAGGGGGGTTCCCCCTCATTTGGAATCATGTTCCAAGCCCCCCGTGCATGCCACTGTTCTGGGTGGTTGCCAGTGAGTTGCTATGCAGCTGCTAAGGTGTTCTGGGTGGTTCTTTGTGTGGCTGCTCGAAAAAATAGTCCAAAAAGTATTATTCATGTACGACGGTACATGGTATGAGGCAAAATTTAATCTCCAAGTATGAACAATAGTAATAGTGATGCTTGCCTTAGCAAACACCACTAATAAGCCTGTGCTGACATTAGGTATGCTCATATATTCTCAGTCAACACAGATCTCAATGGCGAAAAGCCTTCAGTTTTGTCCCCGAAGCAAAACAACTTGAGTGTAGTACTCAGGAGAGGTGCTTCAGAACAGGTGTGAGAGTGTACAGGCATTCATCTTCATGAGAGTTTTTGTTTCACAGCTCTGTTAATGACAGACACTGGCCTACCTAAGGAGATTAGTACATCACACATACACACACACACTCAGGAGATTATGTGTCCTGGCTGGAACTACTGACTTTTTTACATCCAACAATTTTTCCAATGCTTTTGTTGTTTGTGTTATTTGCGAATACGCGTTATGACAGCATCTAATGGAGTCATTATGATATGGATTCATTTGTAGGAACTGTTTTCCCGCATTCAAAACCACAGTAAGACTGAATCACAGCATCAAATAGCACATCTGACAGTAATAAGTATGTTTGTGCATGAAAGGTTGATAAAATAATTGCTTTGTGACAAGTTCTCTCCCGAATTGCAAAAAATGGAGCTCAAAGCTCAGATGAAAAGCCGCACATCCATTTTCGCTTCCATTCCAGCTTTTATGGTTTTAAATTACCAGTGTTGCTTAAAAATTTCTATACCAAAAAATTACAGCCACATGCAATGGGAAGCCTAGAATATCAGAAATGGCTATATGAGATAGAAAATGATGCAAATTGTGATGATGTGCACGAGATGCATGGTCAGGCCGGGGAGGAAACGAAGAGAGCAAACTGCCCTGTACACTGCGGCTTCATTCTGCCTCCATCCAAAGCACCGGATAATGACACAGTTTTTGCTAGGCAGAGAGAGTGGAGCCGGTAACCATGGAAACAGCTCACATCCTGCATTGGCCCCTTTGCCAGAGCCACAGAGTGTGCACGCTTCCAATGGAACAGAATCATTTGGGCTATAGGCACCTGCTGCAGTATAAGCACTCTTTGTCAAAAAACAAACAACACCATATGGCCTGTGAACGTAAAAGGACGAAACGCTTTGTCCCTACAGTATATTTCTTTCCACCGCCCCATCGGACTAATAGCTACTGTAACGTCAGCGATGATTCAGGGTCGTGCCAGAAACATCCTATCATCTGGCACTAGAAGCAATTAAGGAAAGCACCAATATTACCTGCCTGGCTGCGTTGTGCGAGTTAGGGAGCTGTTTAATATCCCACTGCGTCTAAATCAGTCGGTTGTTGTGACGGTGCAGGTTGTTACTGCACTTGCCATTTTAATTAACTCAACCCCTTCCCACACAGACAGTGGCTTCCTTGTGATTACTCTGCTTTAGGTCTAAAGTGTGTAAATACAGTGAGAAAAGGGGCTATTGCGGTGGCTTTTGCAACAACATGGTGGTCCCACAGACATATGAGTGAAGTTAGTACAGGTATTAAGAATGCAATGACATTTCGCACCAAAAAACAAATTGTCGGATTAACCGTCTAAAGACAGCATATCTTGAGATGCAAGAGCATCAATTTCCTCATTAATTTCGGATCAGGGGGTAATCAGTCATGCGCGTCTAAATCATGGTTATGCACTCTATCTAAGGCACATAAAAACGCCTCGTATGATTATGAAGAGTACACATATTATAATTCTGCATAATGATCGCTGAGGAACAGCTTAAGACCACGGACAGAAGTTTCCACAAAGCCTATACATATATATTTATTTCCTAGACTCCAATTAAAGCAAATGAGACCTCTCCCTCTGTCCTCCATTGTGTTTTTGTTTTGGTTGATTTAGTTAACAGCTTAAGTTTTTTTAAGCATAATGTTGTTGGTGTGACACAGCACAGAATAAAAAGAGGGGCTGGCACCCTATAATCAGCTGCTAGTTCCAGTTCCACCATTCCTTTTAACTGGCACAAGACCCATCGTTAAGCTGCTTAATGAATTTCATCCTTCTATTCAACACTCTCCCTCATTGTGCAGCTCTTATGCAATGATAAAACAAGTTACAGTTATAATAAGACTATTTCCACAGTTTCCACAGTAAACTGAACAAAAGTGACAGTAAAGACATTTATAATGTTCCAAAGATTTCTATTTCAAATACAGTAAATTATGTTCTTTTGAATTTCCTATTCATCGAAGAATCATAAAAAAGTATCATGGTTATAATGATGAAGCTGCACAACCGTTTTCAACATTAATACTAATTCTAAATGTTTCTTGAGCACCAAACCAGCATATTAGAATTTCTGAAGGATCATGTGATCAAGACTGGAGTAATGATACAGAGAATTTAGCTTTAACATCAAAGGAATAAATTACATTTTAAAAGATATTAAAATAGAAAACAGTTATTTTAAATTGTAATAATATTAATACAATATAATACAACATTACTGTTTTTACTGTATTTGGTGAGCATAGGAGACGCCAGGTGCGACGCAAGTGTTTTTTGCTAGTTTCAGCCCGATGCAGTTATGGATAGTCATTGCATGTATCAGAATTAGCCTACCTATTTGCAGTAATGACGAGCAAGCAGGCGTCATTGGACGAGCAGATCTGTTTCCTCGCTAGAGAAGCGTTCAGTCTTTCCGCTCGCAAATTCCGCCATGTAAATAGCGAATGCGCCACGACGCGAGCGCAAATGGCTTTTAAAGGGAATGGGAGATGAGAGCCCAAAACACACCCATGACTCATTAAGAGAATAGGGACAACCCTTTTAGACCATGCGCGCCGACCATTTTCCCGTCGTTAAACTAGCAAAAGTGGATTCGGACACGCCCTAAGTGCACTTGCGCCATGCGCTTCAGACCATGCGCTCAGATCGTTAAAATAGAGCCCTGAATGTTGGATCGACAGCCTTGTTCAAAAGTTTACAAAAAAGTTTAAAAAGTCTTTATAAAGATTTATAGGCCTTACAGACAGACATATTTATGGTCCAGAGTGAAAGAACACTTAATTTTTCAAAAATGCCATTACGTTTAATTTTCTTTGAATTGTAATTTAGCCAATTCCACATCCTCTCATTCCAGCTCCTGTGAAGCATGGAAATCCAGAACTGAAAGGGAGGCAATTCTTAAATTCTGAATTTTAGCATCATAGCATCATTAATCAGGGCCGTGCACAGACATTTTTAGGGGCAGTGGCCCAAACCAAAAAAGGGGCACTATAAGGGGTCTTAATGTAGAGATTGAATAACAAACCTTTTACAATCATATTGTAAATACAATTCAATTTATGTTGTTGTAATTATACTTCCAAAAAGTTGATTCTGCGCTAATTTGATCTCATATTTAATGTTTTTTAAAATGTTGTAGATTTATGTAGCAAATGAGAATTGCTAAAATTATTGAATATATTTTGAGACAAAGGTCTTGTTAATGATTTTCAGTTTTGTTCAAAGTAAATAAAGCAACAGTTTTTCAATAACGGAAGATTATGTAAAAGTATGCTATTTGGGGTAAAAAGCACAATAATTAACATGATAATAAACAGCCGGCTGACTTTTCCATTTTTTGACATGACATGGTTAGATTCAGATTGTAAATATCATATATTAAGTTGGTTGTCCACTTTAGAGATAATCATCATATTTATAATTAAACCATCAGATTTAACAATATAATAATAATCATATCATATAATAAAAATATATTTATTTGTTACTACTGTAAAGCTTTGTTAAATTATTATGGGATCTCAGTCAATGTTTTCAGAATCTTTACTTTTTAAAAAACATGTTTCTGTATTTTTTAAATATATTTTTATATTAACACATTTTAATATTTATTGAACAATAATGAATTATTTTATTTATCAAAATAAACAGAAAATAGTACAAACTTTGCTAAAGAGATTTTTTTTGAACAAGTATTAACTTAGACATGATTAAATAGCACGTTTTTCTTAGGGTGTGCCTTTAGCCCCATTGTACCCTACTGTGATACAACTCATTTAGAACATTTATAGTAAATTACCTTTTTTAATTGTGTATACTATTAATATGGTCTTAATAAAATATCATAAATATGATGTATGTTGATACTAGTATTAACTCAGACAATTGATTATAATGGGAAATATACTTTACAGGAGTTAAAGTGTGTCAAACTGTCTGCTCAATATTCCATATGATGATTTACCCACTGGTTGGCTGGGGCTTTGAATCCATATTTGCAATGTTGAATGGGCATTAGTCTCCCTTTGCTCTTTCTCACTCTGAGTCTCAAGTCATTGTTTTTTGTCTACAAAGTGTGCCGACAACAGCAAATTTGATGTTATTTATATTAGATCAGATCAGGTACAATCATTTTATTAGACAATTAATTATCTTCCAAGAACGTGGGTATTTTGCACAAGTTATTAGCACTATTAGAAGACCAGGAGCAAAACAAAACAAAAATACAAAAACAAACTACCAAATGACTCATTCTCGGATCAACCACTGTCTGTAATGTGGATTGTAGTTTGTAATCTACCTGTTAATGGGAAGACATTCTGGAACTGTCGTCTCCACAGAGAGGGGGCACTCTCAGTGAGCGATGCTGTGGAGCGAGCGGGAAAACATGGAGTGGATTAGCGGAATTAGTGGATTTTTAGCGGAACAGAACGCTTTTATGGGAATCCTCTGGGGGTGAGGGAGGGAAGGGGAGCAAGAGGGGCAGCTCAGCCGATGAGGGCAGAGGGGCAGTGGCTCTAGCCACCGGGCCACCCCCCTGTGCACGGCCCTGTCATTAACGCTGGTTCATTATTTAATAAAATAGACGACAAACGGAAAGTCAAATGATTTGTACTGTTGTGAAAATTCAGATTCATCACTCCCTAAAACAGCACTGTATTACAGCACTGGCAAATGAAGCAGCAGTTTACATGATTGAATGAAGGCAATCATCTCATTGGCGGTTATGTGAGGGTGACCATATCTCCAGGTAATCTGCACAGACGACGGCTGGCTGCAGCCCTTCTCCCTGGAGGCTAGTCTTCTCTGGCTTCGAGAGAAGGGTTCAATGTCCTTGACCATCAATCAGTGGCCTATTGTTCCCTCTACTGCCTCCAGAGAAAGCCTCTTCACGCAGGCCTAAGCTTCTGCCGAGTCCTTGGCAAACTGGCGTAAATCCCACATCTCCAATCTTGGATTTGACAAATATTCCCTTTAAGTCCTCTTTCAGTGTTTCTGCTCTCCATATGATAAACTACCTAATTCCCTGCCTCATAATAGAACAAACATGAAAAACGTTTTGTTTTCCTCTGCTTGCTTTCGCACAAACATTGAGCCGGTTGGCATCATTATTAAGTTGAGTATACTTGGAGGCTAAAAAACTTTGCTTGGAATACTTTCCTTATCTCAAATCTGCAATGAAACAGCATGAGAAGGAAAGCTTTATATATTCATTAGGGCTGTTCATTTAATACATTCATTTAACACAATTAAGCAGCACATTATGAGTACGACCCTGTTCATGCCGGTCTTGCTTTTTCAGGAAATAGTGATAAATGTGATTTTATCAAGTATGTCAATATGCTGTTATATAATCTGGTTAATTAATATACATTATGTTAATATGAATGTCATGTACTAAATTTGATTTAAAAACAATCGACTGACAGCCCTAATATTCATATACCTTGCTATTTATGTGGCACTGGAGTAATTTAAAGAGTGCAATGCGCAAAGTTCTTTCCTTTTCCATGAAATCAAAATTTTGCAATGAAACAGTATGAGAAATAAAGAAAGATTTATTTATTTATTCATTAGGGCTGTCAATTTAACACATTAATTTAGTATAATTAAGCAACAAAGAATGAGTAAGGGGGTGTTCACACCGTTATTGAATTCGAAAACAGCTGGATGTAGCGCAAACAAAATGGAATTGAATGCAGGGGTCTCGAGACATGTTTTTCCATACTGAATTAATTTTAACTTAACATGACCAAAGACGTCAGTCTGAACAACAAAACATGACATGATGGATAAAGATGCCAATCTGACTCATGTATGTGCAGTAGGGCTGCAACTAACGATTATTTTGATAATCGATTAGTTGGTCGATTATTTTTTCGATTAATCGAATAAAAAGCCTATTTTTTATTTTATAGACAAAACACACTATTCCACATCCTGTCCAATGCTGTCCTTCAAACAAACGTACACAGTGAATATATCTACCATTACATAAATTAACCATGGTTTTACATCGAATAAAACAAACAAAAATAATAATAATAAATAAATAACAGGGTTATTGTAGTTATTCAATGGTAACCACAAATTAACCATTGTTTTGCTTCAAATCCATAGTTTAACTATATGGTATTTGTGTGGTTATACAAATGGTAATCAATACGGCAAAAACATGGTTTCATTATAATAAAAACTAACTAATTAAAAACACAAGTGCACCGGCACTCGTTCAGTAAAGTTTAACATACTGTCAGGACGCGCTTTCATGCAAAATGGAAATACTCGCGTGAATTAGTAGCATTTACAGATGAGGATATAACTACTGTTCTCTATATAGATCAGTGGATATAACGTGTAAAATTAACGTTTTGCGCTAAGCACGCAGACGCACACACACATCTGTCAAAGCGCATGACAGGGTCTGTTAAACGCTAATGCATTCGCTTGAAGCTTAAAATAAACAATTCTCATGTTTTGGGCGCTTGAATGACGTACCTTTCCTGCATCAGCTCACTCAGTTTCCACTCCACTATTTCTAGATGCACATTTTGTCCATAAAAATGCGTTTTTCAGTGCTGTAATTTGGCGCGACTGGTTGAAGCTTTGCGTACAGAGAGCAGACCCGACTAATCGATAATGCGAATCATTATCGATGATTTTCATTATCGATTATTATCGATTTTATCGACTAGTTGTTGCAGCCCTAATGTGCAGACCAACGATTAAAAAACAGGATGAATGGAACGTGCAGATATGGATTGCTGTGGACTGTAGGCCAGTAATAGGCTGATGTTCAATGATAAGGAAATTAAACAAACAATATACAGTAATCACTTCTAAAGTAATGTAATGTCACTGAATTACCTCAGTTTAGCGGCTTTTCTCACACTGATGCATGTGTTTATTCAAATTACATTGTTATACAATTTGATTAATCAGAATATCATGCAATTCATTTGTTTAAAATTTTAATCACTCTATTATTCATATATGATGGTAATTACGAGGTACTTCAAAGAATACAATGTCCATAAAACATGGTATTTAGTGGTATGGCATTTTTTTGAAAGAAAGTGAAAAAAAGAAACAATAAGAAAACTGTACAAAGAGTTTCTAACAATGAGAATAAATGATTTTGTGCATATAATAAAAACTCAACGCCTGCAATTACAATGTGAACAGCAATTGACAGAACAAACACATGGTGAACAAGCCGCCACTATGAGTCAAAATTGAATAGCACTTGGAGAAAGTCAAGTGTCTGTGTAACTGTCTGATCAGTTTTGAGTTAACCACCTTGCTACAACATGAGGTTGTTATTTTTCACAGAAATGTTTATCATGCTTCTGCTGTGATAATGATAATGGGTATGAAATCCCAAGAATGCATTATCATAAATAGAGCCTAGCACTATGTGTGATGGTCTGATGAGATAAAAATGAGCTAATTTCTGATTCTGTGCTGAGTAAATGCTCATTTCAATATTGTACACAGAAGGAGTTCACCTGACATGCTGGTAGTGAATAAGACTCGACTGCGTCTCTGCCTGGCCTTGAGCTTCACCTGAACACCAACACAGCAGGAACTCTTTTTGATACAAGACTGCGGCAGACGACGCATAAACAACAAAAAGACATTTCATTTTGCTTCCCTTATGATGCACTTTTCAACACAGGCGACACTTACATAGTGGACTTTCTTAAAAAAAGTGTTATATTTTGTGATACCCATCTGCAGTCTAGTCTACTTTTGAAATTTCACTAAACATTCTTTCCCCTTAAAGCACGTTTCATCCTCCACCTTGCCTGTTCAGAGCAGGGAAGCGTGAAGTTATTGCCTGTAATTGACCCAATGTATCGATTGATCATTGTGCTGCATTTTAAACGCCACTATTTCCAGCACATAATTATGCCTACTGGGTTTTGATTAGATCGCAGTGTGCTAAAGACGTCATCAAGCTCTTTGAGAATCCTCTAGAAGAACAAAAAGGAAACACATCTGTTGTGGAGTAAACATGGGAGATTCAGTGTCTTTGCCTCCTTCATCAACAAGCATCCCATGGGTGGCGTAAATAATGAGTACCATGAATTGGAGCAGTAACACAAGGTTTCGTTGCTGAATCAGCCAGTGCTGGTAT
The DNA here is from genome assembly GCA_039654105.1 of Coreius guichenoti. Taxonomy (NCBI): domain Eukaryota; kingdom Metazoa; phylum Chordata; class Actinopteri; order Cypriniformes; family Gobionidae; genus Coreius; species Coreius guichenoti. The sequence goes on along the minus strand of CM077180.1, from coordinate 28,980,135 downwards.
AATCTGGCCATTTGTCCATTCTTCCACCTCCTTATCATGTAACTTGAGACAATTAATGAAAAAAATCTGCAACTGTTTAAGATTCCCTGTAACGCATCTTCACTTCTCAATCACGCTGTGAGATCTGTATAGATATGCTAAATAACATGTTCATTAGCTTTTCACCATTTAACCACCTTTTTTGCAGTTCACAAACAGTTGTGAACATTTTTTATAAGTACAAATATTCCATGTAGTGTTTCAAAAATTATGAGGTCACAAAAATCATCAAAATCAAATAATTATGCAGAAATTAGAAAATGTTGTCTAAATGGTTTTAGATGAAGTATCCCTGCTGAATAATATTTATTTAATATATATATGTGTGTATAGGTGTGTGTGTGTATATATATATATATATATATATATATATATACACACACTGATCAGGGATAACATTATGAACACTGACAGGTGAATTGAATAACACTGATTATTTCTTCATCAGTGGGTGGGATATATTAGGCAGCAAGTGAACATTTTGTCCTCAAAGTTGATGTGTTAGAAGCAGGAAAAATGGGCAAGCGTAAGGATTTGGGCGAGTTTGACAAGGGCCAAATTGTGATGGCTAGATGACAGAACATCTCCAAAACTGCAGCTCTTGTGGGGTGTTCCCGGTCTGCAGTGGTCAGTATCTATCAAAAGGGCTCCAAGGAAGGAACAGTGGTGAACCGGCGACAGGGTCATGGGCGACTAAGGCTCATTGATGCACGTGGGGAGCGAAGGCTGGCCCGTGAAGGTGGCCTGGTCTGATGAATCACGTTTTCTTTTACATCACATGACATGGATGTATATACACTCACCTAAAGGATTATTAGGAACACCATACTAATACTGTGTTTGACCCCCTTTCGCCTTCAGAACTGCCTTAATTCTACGTGGCATTGATTCAACAAGGTGCTGAAAGCATTCTTTAGAAATGTTGGCCCATATTGATAGGATAGCATCTTGCAGTTGATGGAGATTTGTGGGATGCACATCCAGGGCACGAAGCTCCCGTTCCACCACATCCCAAAGATGCTCTATTGGGTTGAGATCTGGTGACTGTGGGGGCCATTTTAGTACAGTGAACTCATTGTCATGTTCAAGAAACCAATTTGAAATGATTCGAGCTTTGTGACATGGTGCATTATCCTGCTGGAAGTAGCCATCAGAGGATGGGTACATGGTGGTCATAAAGGGATGGACATGGTCAGAAACAATGCTCAGGTAGGCCGTGGCATTTAAACGATGCCCAATTGGCACTAAGGGGCCTAAAGTGTGCCAAGAAAACATCCCCCACACCATTACACCACCACCACCACCAGCCTGCACAGTGGTAACAAGGCATGATGGATCCATGTTCTCATTCTGTTTACGCCAAATTCTGACTCTACCATCTGAATGTCTCAACAGAAATCGAGACTCATCAGACCAGGCAACATTTTTCCAGTCTTCAACTGTCCAATTTTGGTGAGCTCGTGCAAATTGTAGCCTCTTTTTCCTATTTGTAGTGGAGATGAGTGGTACCCGGTGGGGTCTTCTGCTGTTGTAGCCCATCCGCCTCAAGGTTGTGCGTGTTGTGGCTTCACAAATGCTTTGCTGCATACCTCGGTTGTAACGAGTGGTTATTTCAGTCAAAGTTGCTCTTCTATCAGCTTGAATCAGTCGGCCCATTCTCCTCTGACCTCTAGCATCAACAAGGCATTTTCGCCCACAGGACTGCCGCATACTGGATGTTTTTCCCTTTTCACACCATTCTTTGTAAACTCTAGAAATGGTTGTGCGTGAAAATCCCAGTAACTGAGCAGATTGTGAAATACTCAGACCGGCCCGTCTGGCACCAACAACCATGCCACGCTCAAAATTGCTTAAATCACCTTTCTTTCCCATTCTGACATTCAGTTTGGAGTTCAGGAGATTGTCTTGACCAGGACCACACCCCTAAATGCATTGAAGCAACTGCCATGTGATTGGTTGATTAGATAATTGCATTAATGAGAAATTGAACAGGTGTTCCTAATAATCCTTTAGGTGAGTGTATATATATATATATATATATATATATATATATATATATATATATATATATGTGTGTGTGTGTGTGTGTGTATATATATATACATATACAAAATTGAGATATGTGAAGCTTAACATGTAACATTTTTATAGGTTGTTGACAACATCAAGCAGTCACAGGTTTACCCTATTATATATATTTTTTTATTAAATTAATTATTTTATTCTTCAAGGATTCGTTAAAATAATCAAGTGACAGCAAATACATTTATAATGTTATAAAGATTTCTACAAAAAAAACCCCCCTGCTGTTCTTTTGAACTTTCTATTCATCAAATAATAATGAAAAATGAAAATAAATGTATCACGGTTTCCATAAAAATATTAAGCAGCAGTACTGTTTCCAACATGTTTTGTCAATCAGCTGAAGAATCGTGTGACTGAAGACTGGAGTAATGGCTGCTGAAAATTGTAATAATATTTCACAATATTACTTTTACTTTTTGCCTTTTACTAATGCCTTTCAAAAACATTAAAAAATCTTGCCAACCCCAAACTTTTGAACAGTCTATATATAAACATACACATACACACACAGCTGGAAATTTCAACTACCATTTCACATAAAGAATTTATTATTTAATTTAAAAATAAAAGTAGCATAAAATTTAACGGAGCATGTAATATAGAATATAATTCCACAAAATTTCCCTAAGCACAATCATGCACTAAGCCCAGATAATAAATGTAGTTATGTTTTATGGAGTCTGAGTTAACATATGCACTGTTGGTAGGGGATTCACTAATTAGCATATGTACAAATTGTACATGTTTTAGAAAGCAACAGCCACTTTAAGCTCTATCTGTGATCATTGCTTTCTTATCATCAGATACTTCAAACTCCAGCACATGAAATATGAGTCAATTACATGAGGATGAAACTCAGGACCCTGTTGTGCACAGCCCTGGGAAAACATGGATGAAAGCCATAGTGTCCACGAGTGAGCTATACTCATTCAGCGCACTGGTTGTGTTATGCACTTCCAAGAGTGCAAAGATCACCTGCAGAATACTAAAAATCTATTTAATACATGTATTATTCCTTCCTATTCTTCTCCTCCACTCAGGATGGTTTTTGTAAACAATTCTCACCGCTGCAAGGCTGGACGGGGAAATGGTGCTTTTAGCCACATAATGCAACAAACCATTACCACAGCCAAACAAACTGTATGCTCAAGATAAGCTAGAAGTTACATTATTTGCTGAACATTTGCCTAGTGGTTTTCTCGTGTTTTTATCTGATATCAAACCATTAGAGTGTTTGGAATCTGGTAGCTTTTGGGTCAGACGCCGTATCTCACGAAAGATGAAACGTGGTACCTTAGAGCTATCTATTTCTGATGCTGTTTGTTTTAATTCAAAGTTCATGTAGCCAGGCCTGTAGGCCATACTGATTGACAGGACTGCTAGCACCAGACGGTTTCTACAACAACTACAATGACTCTCACAAACAAGCACTTCCACGCACACAAACCTTCAAATGTTATCACCGTCAAATCCAGTCTATCCTTTCTTCCATTGCTCTATCCTTTCAGGCACTCTGACACTATCTGTGGGACTTACAGCACTGCATAAATACCAAACTCCCCACAGTGACACATGCACTTTAGCTTGATATGGATGCTGTCAAACTCCCATCGCTTCAGGCCAGGAAGTGCTTTATACCTTTGTGTTTGAGCCTTTCTGGAAGGGGTCAAAAATTATTGATCAGCCTTACTTGATGATTCCTGACAAATTAGGCTGGGATATTGACCCTATCTACGACCACCTCTGGCAGCCGTGCTGCAAATTACATTGCAGTCCTGTCAGAAATACATCCACTGCTGGGAAAAATCAAGACTAGAGCTGGAGAAACAACACAGAGGCCCTTTACACTAGGCAATTCTGTGGGTGAAAGCAACATTTAAGCTCGCAAGCTGTACATAAACCTTGCATGAAAGAAGGCTTAGAACTCAAATGTGTGTTAAGAATGATTCGTAGTGGGTTATCACAGCCAAGGAGGTCTAAAATACTAAAATTCTTTAAAAAAAGCTGTTGCATAGCTAGAACATGGTCTTCTGGTATTATGTGAATATAACATCTAGGTAACGTAACGTGACGTAACATAACATAGCATAAGGGTCAGAAATTAATCGGGGCTTGGGGCAAAAATGCCATTTACATTTGAAAGATGCTTTTGGCCAAAGCAACTTACAAATGAGGAGAACAATTGAAGCAGTTAAACCAACAAAAGGGCAACAAATGTAAGTGTTGTGACAAGTTCCAGTTAGTCTAGCACAGTAAACATACAGGGCTCCAGACTAACATTTGAGAGCAGTGGCACTGGTGCTACAGATGGTGGCGCCAGCACCTGATTTGGTAGCGCTGAGGGAGGAGGGGGGGAATGTTAATCATAAACGCAATTTAATCATAAAATTACTATTGTTTTGTATTAATAAGCGCAGTTACTAATAATAATAATACGTGTTTATTTCTTGGAAATGCACATTTGACACTAATGCATTGAGCTTGAGTTGAGGGTTAGGGTAAAATAATATTTTACAACCTAATTTTTATAGGGAAAATTTAAAAATATTCTACCCTTAATAAATGTATCATTGTTCTTCTCATACTGAACTGACTGACAGCTTCAGTGATTATAAAAGGAGCGCTCTTGCTTTCCGTGTAATTTTCGCAATTTGAAGAAAAGTTTTTGTTTTTAATAAGACTTCTTGACTTTTCCTACTTCATACTTCAGTACAATATAGAGAGATTTCATAATATCTAAATATAAATTTAAAAGCAAAACATGAAAAAAACTACATTAGGAAGTGGAAATGGCTAATAAGCCAATAAGTGCTCCTCTGCCACAATCTTCTGGTTGCAGTGGTAATTTATTTTTTATTTTTAAATAAAAGTTTGTTTGCCACTTCTTGGTTTTCCCACATCTTAAAACTTTTCGTTTAACAAATGGGGACAATGTTTCGTTTGCCTTTGGCAATGTGGTGGTCGCACCAGTGCAACCTCTAAAAAAATGTAGTCGCACTGGTAGAAAAAAAGGTCGATAAATGTGACCATTTGGTCGCAGTCTGGAGCCCTGCCATAGCAAGTTTTTTTTAAATAAATAGAAAAAAACAGAGTAGAAATAGAAAGTGTTTGTATTAATGTGTCAAGTGTTGACAAAAGAAATGTCGCCCAAATACAAGCTACTGGGGCCAAAAAAAAGCTTGTGTACAAGGCGTGCCTTTTTCACAAAAACATTTGCAATATATTCTGTTAATCGACATTAATAATCATTTTTACAAGGCCAATAATCGCCAATAATTATTTGTCATATTGTAATGAGTTCTTGTTTTTTTAATTTTATAATTTATATACTTTATGTAGGCTATTTAAAATGACATTAATCTCATAACATTATGCAATTGTTTTGTAAATATCTTTATGCCACGTTTAAGCAGCATTAAACAGTATGTGAAGTGCAAATAAACATGCCATGTCAGATGCAGCTTCTGTGTCACCTTGGCAATGTACCTTTTGTTGATGTTGATCAAATTTTATTGGTAACAGACTACAGTATTCTGATTGATTTAATTAATTGATAACATTTAAATATTTGACATAAAAGACAACACAGATACATTTAATAAGGAAATTATAAAAATTGCCCATACAAAGGTAAAAAATGCTCCAGCAAATCACTTCCTTAATAGAAAACTTATTTTCTGACCCTGCATAACAACACGACACGACGCGACACGACACGACATGATATACTGTATCTGTTCTTATTCTGTCGGAATACACAGCTGGTTATGGCATCTACCAGCAGGGGCTGAGAGGTCCATGCTAACCAGACAAACCCTGACCCCTTGATCACAGCGACAAGTACCTTTAAGGCACTCCTTGTGCACTACAACAGATTCTCTTACATGTAAAGTCATGAAATTCAGTGTTTTCCAGGGATTCATCTGCTTGTCCCACTCCTCTCAGCGCCGAGTCCTATTCCCACATTATGTAGCTGACAAAGCCCTTCGAATAAGTTATGTTCATGAATAAGATTTGTGCTGTTTGAGGTATTGTTAATCTCCAGGGAGCAGCCAAATTGCCTTCTGCCAAAAAGCTAATGATAAAATGTTCACAAGCATTTCTGAAAGTGTCAGTTTTCCCATCATAATGAAAATCCAATTTTGTGGTGGTTCACTGTCAATTAATATGCTCTTTCCAAAACAGAGGAAGGTAAACCTTCTAGGTATTCTATAGTACATTTCTCTTGTCAGACTATTGTGTAAAATTCAGCCATCCTGTCTCAAAAAAAAAGAAGATTTATGTTTATTTTCATGGCAGTAACTATTTATACAGCTGCAACTTTTCATGTCTCTGTATTTGACATAAGGTCTATATTTTTGGTGGTAATATAATATAGCATAAATAATTAGAAAAATAAATAGTATGAGTCAAACTACAAAGTGCTTTGAATAATATTTAAGAATAACCAAGAAGATCTTTCTTTATAATATAATAATATATAAGTCTTTCTTAACATGAAAATGATATGAGGTCAACACACACACCGCATATAATTATAGTATACATATAAATACCATTAAAATATGAATGCTACATATATTGTACATATTGTATATTTACAATGTACAAAAATTGTTATATTATTAATTCAATGCAAACCAATATTGAAATTTACCAATATTGAAATTTTCATAGTTTACAAAAAGACAATCGAAAAATAAAAAAGTGAGGTACTTTCACAGATATTGCCTTATTATTCAAATCTTTTTTTCTTGATCTGTAAAATAACATGACTAAGTATCTAACCATTTGTGCTGCAGAATAAAACACCAAATCACACACTCCCTACAGACAGGAATTAAAATGACCCTTTTTTTTCAAACTAAACCGTAAAAATCTAAGAATGACAAATACTAAGTACTGGCATGACACGCTAGATGGCGCAGGCTGATAGGTTAACTCTTTTGGTAGCGATCGCATCGTCATCTACATAGTGTAGCTGATGGGTTGCTGTTGCATCAGCGGCCAATGAGCTGCGGCTCAACATTCAAACAAATACCGGTAGTGTTGCTGTTAGCAGTCTGCAGTGCGCTTTCAGAAACCCTCCACCTTCCCCAGCTCCACCTGTATAGATTTGCTATGGGGGGTTATTTCATGTTACATGTGCAGCAGCAGCATGTCTTACATGCTCACAGCAATGTCTGTGAATGTCTTGGCAGTGCTCTGCAGCAGCAGCAGCAGCGTAGCAGATCTATTCTACCAAGACCAAATACATTAACATTACCATATTCTTTACCACGCCAGTCTCTCCTAGAGCTGTCATGATATAAATAAATATACCTTTAACACCTCAAGAACTTCAAGTCTGTCTTCATTTCATCATTTTTTTTTCTGGTCAAGAGAAATTCAGCTAACTGTAAGACAATTAAGCGTCTCGTTGGTCTTATTTATGGCATGGCCATGAAGTAAAACTCGGATAGTAGTATCATATTCTTGCTTTGTCGCTGAAGAGAGTGCATGAACGTGGCATCCAAACAAACCCACCACCCACAGGGTCCTTCATTAAAGGAATCGAAAGAAACCGATACAAGACAAAAACAAATTATACTCTTCTCTCAGGATGATTGAAAAATCCAATTATAGTTATTTGAATAACTGTGATTGAGATTAACCCTTAGAGGAGCCAAAAGTGTAAATGCAGCTGCAGTCAAAATGCCACGCTCTTTGTATCAATAGATTGCAAGTTTATACTGGCACCAAACAATATCTGAAATCTGCTTGTAAAATAGTCTCTTAAGCAAAACTGTTTTCCCTCTTCTTTCCCCAGACAGCGAGCGACACCTCCGCCTCAGTGCTCCAAAAGACCTCCTATTCATCCAAAGAATAAACCCACTTCAATCATCCAAATGTCAACAAAGAAAAGAAAGGACACACTATCAAAAACTAATCTCATGGAAAACATGTACAGCCGTTAGAAATAAACAACCCAGGGTAGCAAACATATCTCTGGGAATAATAATAAAAAAGTCCCCCCACAAGAACCTCAAAACACACTTTGGTGAGCTAAGTCAAGGTTTTAATACTCCTCTGTTTCACTTTGACGAGAGACAAGGTAACGCTGTAACGCTCAAAAGGTTCTGTGACAGTAAAACACTATAAAAATGAAAGCAAAGCAAACTCACTAATCCTCTTTTCTCAAAGCAGCTCAGACAAAAGTGTCTGCCAATCCCTCGCATACAAATTAGTGTTGTCAGTGTGGACAGGATGTAAGACGGGACTTATTAATGTCGATTGTTTGACTAGTCTCATTCTGGCGGGATCCTAAAAAAAAGTGTTTGGAACTTCGGCGGCAACATAGTCTCAGGAATCGCACCTTTAGATCTCGTCAAAGAGATCACACTGCTTACTGAACTTAATCTTTCGCACAGCACAGAAAAAGAAAATGACACATCCCAAGGAGATTTTTACATGCCTGCGTGTAGTCTTGATGTTATCTGAAGTGTTTAGAAAATGAAAATGTTGAGCCCTTGGGAGTGCAGAGGCCTCAAGGCATATTTCTTAATTTGAAGTAAAAAAAAATATGTTTAGCGCTTATGATGATAAAGTGCATATCTGTGATTAAAGAGATCTGATTAAAGAAGTTCCATCTGATGGAAAGAGAGAGAGAGAAACAGCGAGAGGTGAAGAAGAAATTGGTTTGATGAAGAAATTAGATCAGTAACTATAGTGATAAAGCTTACAACACAAAACATCTTCCAATATTTGTTACTTAAGCGTATTATTGTGGTATTATCATTTGCGTGTTGAAGATTCTCATTTATAGAGTTGCAGAAATACTTACTGGTTATCAAAACATTACTCACATGCATGCCATTGGACAGTCAAACAGTTGGCCACACCGCAAACTCACAACATTGGTTGAGCCAGTGTTGCTGTTGCCAGGCTGCTCAAACAAACAGAGCAATTTGATAATGCCAACAGAGTTTTGATAATGCCACAGCGTTTACACTTTTCAAGGAAATCAAGCGATAAACGGCTTACTTATAGTTGTCTCTGCATATTAATCTGGGATAGGAGAAAGTATTTTAACATCAAAACAATTACACATATCACAATTTTAAATGGGAACAGCTGCCTGTAAAATCACATTAACTTTCATAATCATGTAAAAAAAAACATTTGTGCCTGGCTGCGCTCATGACATTTAAAAGCAGTTGTGCTCACAGAAATGTACATTTGTACAATATGTACAAATGCCATTCCAGCTATATCTCTATCAATTTTTCTGTCGTTCTCCAAGGCAAAAAATGAATAAAAATAAAAAGGCGTACATAAATGTCTTAACTTATTTTGAAAAAGTACCCAAAGTACTTTAGTGTTGACACAAACGCTTAGCGTACGCATGCAGCCAAATGCATAGCCTTTCAAAGTGTACTTCCATCTCCTCAGTTTCTTTTCCGACTGTGAAACAATGGGCCGGGCCAGCGTTGCCAACTGATTAGTGCAAAAAATATTCAAAGCACATGTGCGAGCTGAGAGTAAAGAGTATGTGTGATTAGAAAAATCTAGCTGCATGCGTTCTATGCTGATGACGCAATTAGTGTCACACGCACTGTAGAAATACCCTTGCATGTATACTTCGGGTTTTAAAAAACATTTCAACCAGAAATTTAATTTACTCATATGACTTTCTTTCCTCTGATGGTTGAAATGTCGAAGAATGACAAAAAAAAAATTGTCTTGTTTTGACAGAATGTCTGTCTGTGACCAAAAGTGAGTAGGGTCCAGTGTTGTTTGGACCCCATTAACTTTAACTATATGGAGAAAACAAAAAATCTTTTGATTTCCATCATTGAATGTTTGCATCACTGAATCATTATTTTCCTGTTTCTCACTGTAAAGCTGCTTTGAAATAATCTGTATTTTATATTTAGGGATGTAACAATATCCTCATGTCACAATTCGATACATATCACGATACAATATTATTGCGATACTCCAAGACATATGGCAAAAGGTTAACAAAAAATCTACTGTTGATTAAAATGCTAAATTTGGTATTACATTGGGGGTGGAAATGAATAGGCTTGGTCTTGGTGCTGGTAACACAATGCCAAAGTCCCTTTAAGACAAGTCATTTCACTCGGCGGCCATCTTTGAAACTCCTCTTGGGCATGCAAATGCAGCTCCTACTGTTATCTCTTTGAGTGGGGAAACATCAAATTCTCCAAAACTGTTCGCTAAGCTTACAATTAAATTTCATATTTGAAATCACCAATGAAATCTGACAACAACTATCTCATAAATGTTGTTGATAAGCGCTCAAAAAAGCCTGGACAAAGGTAATGCGCATGTGCAATCCTAAACGTTTGTCTCAGAACACTGACTGTTTCTATAGCAACCAGGGCTTCTAACGGCAGCTGCAGTGACACGTGACTTTACTAATCAATGACTGGCTCTTTCATTTAGAAGGCGGGGCTTATTTGCCATATTGGGCATTGCACTTTCTCCCATTCATAAGTAATCAGAGTGCACTGTCTTCCTGTATATAAAGTCTTTGCCCAATGCACAGGACAATGGTGACACCAGAATAAAAATATTTATGAAGCTGAAAATACAGAATTATTTTAGACTAATATGCTTGCACCCTGTCACTGACTAGATATATTTAAAATAACGTAAGCTATTTTTCACTGGTAACAGACATTTGGCATTATCAGGACCCACAAATATTCCCCCATTGCATTATTATACATTATAATCAACATTATATATAATAGTTTAAAGTAGTACTGACACTAAAACTCTTGAACTTGAATTTTTTCCTCATACAGTCATTTTTATTTTGGATGAACTATACACAATACGGATTATCCACGATACATATTATTGCATTTTTGTATTGCACAGGTGACTTGACTTTACATCCAATGAAGAAAGAAATGCATACAGGTTTTGAGGGCGAGTAAATAATGCAAGAATTTTCAATTGGGTGAACTATTGCTTTAACTAAATCTATTCTGGGCACAACATGGCTGTAAAGCATGTCTTAATAAGGCTTGTTTATGGTTCAGGTAAAGTGAACAGGATTTCAGTTTTGCAATGGTGAGTGAGCAGGGAAGCCTGGGGGTGGGTGGGGCAGCTGGTAGAGAGACAAAATAAAAGAGAGAAAGAGAGAGAGAGAGAGAGAGAGAGAGAGAGCGAGAGAGAGAGCGATGGGGAAAAGGTGAAGAGTGACAGAGGTTTTGCCACATTCAGGTGAGAGCACAACCTGCCTCACTAGGCTTCAGAGATAATTGGATGGCAGAATAAGCAAAAAATCTAGCCAGAGATTATTCCAGAGCACAGTGAGATTCTCATACTATAATGACTAGAAAGAAGTTTGACTTTAATAAGACTGTAAAAGTCTGTGTAATGAAAGTATACGCAGTCTGGAATATTTTAATGCAAGGCATGTCAGTGAAGAATGATCTAGATCTAGCTAGTATATTACATATATCACTTCTTTATGATAAATCATCTCTGCTTTACCAAAACGGCTCATTAGAAACATTAGAAACAAACAAATGTCACAGTGTGGCTGAACAGCAGCTTCTTTGCAATAATCTTGCATTTTACTTTCACATTAAAATGAAAGTTGGCTTGTGAACTATGGTGGATTCTTGTTTTGGTACTGCATCTAAAATTTTTTCACTGGCTGCAGGTACACAATTGTGTATTTCCTAAAGGAGGTCAGTTTAGAATTTCCTTTCAATCAAATGCTCTTCAACGCTTTAGCTGCCATTTTCCATGCGCTGAAACGGTCATTTAATGAGCCCCTGTGAGGAGCAGATGCGACTGTAGTAAAGAGGACAATAGCTTTATGAAGCAACTTTACCGTTTCATCATTCTAGGGCAAAATTCAACATGTAAATAAGGTAGGAAATACATTCTTATAAATTCAAGCCCTGAGGTTCAGAGGCCGTTTGAGACATAGCAAGATAACAAGAGCACTGTTGGCGTGACAACTTGAAAGTCTGAATTAATCTATTTGGCTACGAGTTGCTCTGCTAACCTCACTAACATGAGAACTGTGAATTGTTCCTCCACAAAACCTTAAAATAGCTGCAAGCTTCTTTTTGGCATTGCCATTAGTGGCTAAAGAAATAATCTTTTGCATAAAAACAAAGTTTATTCTTAGTATAGTTAAAAAGCTCTGATTGGTAAATTCGGGCTGCGTTTAGATGGCTGAACAAAAAACTCTTTCTGGCAAGAATGACAGGAGCGATTATGCATCTTCACAGCATAACTACTGTATCATCAACAAAGAGCTATCCACTGACACTATCATTCTCGTGTCATAAAAACCATTCCACACATATTGTAAACTGTGTCAGTGAGAAACAGATTGAGAGTTATTGACTCATCAGGGGTTTTTGCAATCCAGAAAAAAAAAATGTAAAACACTCTCCAAGTGAGATCCATTAGTTTGCGGCTTGAAATCACGCTGAAAGAACATTATTTCCCCCTTCAGCTTAGCCACATGAAAGAGCAATGAAAACCAACTTCCTAATGACACTCCCTATGACATTATCATTTAAAGACAATCCCATGTGCATCTTAAACTACTAGGCCATCGTTAGTATGAATTTGAATAACGTTCAAATGTCGAGAAGGAAGGAACACAGACCATGGCCTTTTGCTGTAGGCATGTGGTATAATAATGAGTGTTTCTTCAACTTAAGGCACTTTTATGTACCAGAGGTTCTTTTCTTAAAACAAACAGATTTCAGCTTTTCTATTTGTTGTTCTATTTGAACAATAACATTTGGATAAAATTTCCATGCATTCACCACTTATTTCTTTCAATGTTAAAATCCATAATAAAAACATGAAAAATTACATTTTAAAACTCCACTAATTTAAATTATGTGAAATAAACATAAACCATATCAATTCATGATTCCACGGCTGAGGGACAGTCATAATTTGTGTGAAAATGTATATAAATAATTTTAATATACATTTTCACATTTTACATTTAATATACTTAGCTGTGGAATCATCTGTACCACAACTAATTAAGCTTTTAGCTTTTTTCATAAAGAGTTTTTGGCTATCAAGGAGACAACAGTATCATATACACACACAGTATATACACACACACATACAATATATATATATATATATATATATGTGTGTGTGTATATATATATATTTTGGTGGTACACATACACATATACTGTACATATACACATACATACACACACATACATATATATATATATATATATATATATGTATGATAAATTTTCCTTCATTTATATATAAACCATATATAAACCACTTGTGAACAGAATTTTTTTTTATCTCTATTTAAGTGTTTGTACTGTATTTTCAATCAAGTTGTGAAAATATTACTTAAATATTATTTATTTAGGATATATAAAATGTTATAAAATTAGACATATCAAGACAAAAGAGGCGGTCAATTTATTAAATCAATCAATAAATCAATCAATAAAATTAAATTTAGAGCAAAAGTGTCCATAGAAAAAACTAACTACATAAAAATGCACACATATAGTAGTGCAGGTAGCACACCCATGTCTGTCTGTGTATGTGGCATTATGTATTTACACAGAAAGAAAGGACGATAGGTAATATTCAAGATGGGACTGAAATGGGACTGACAAGATAAAAGCTTTTCTTTGAGATCAAGAGGAAGGGAGGGAGGAGAATTAACAGATAAGAAAGAGAGGAGATGGGACCCTGCATGTCAAAAACAAAGGAAGTTCCATGCAACATCTTGTCAATCCTGAGCAAGTGCTTGCATATACATTTTCCTCTGAAGCCCTTCCAAAAATGCAGTGTTCAGGTATTACAGACTAAATGTATGTATGTGAGAATTCACTGCAAAATTACCTCTGCTGACTTTTTTTTTGCAAAACTTTTGCATTTATACCTGAACATTAACCTGCTCGTCCTCTGCACAAGGCACTTGTTTGGGCCTTGATGCTTTTGTGCAGAGCTGATGCTAGTGTGTGTGGGGGGAAGGGAGAGAGAAGCTACGGATACCATTTAATGGACAGCCCAGTGAAGGAGCCCCAGAGTGGGTGAGATAATCAGGCCGAGAGTGCATGTAGGAGAAGCACAGATAATTGAGCGTAGGAGAGGGAGAGAGAGAGATGGGAAGGAAAGGTGGGGGTGATTCAGTACAGGAGAATGGACTGGATGCGAGTGATCCTTTGCTATTGCCCATTTATGGCGGAACATGACATCTCAGAGAGGGTACAGAGCTCAAGGCTAAAGATTAATCTTCACAAGAAGAGGAAGAGTGCATTTTTGCCCCTGGTAGAAGATTTTAGCCCATGAAAAATGCATGTTTTCGTTTTTGTGTTTAGTGTAGGTAGGAAAAAAAACACCAGCTCTGGCTCACAGAAGCCTGAATACTTTGGCGAGGACAGTTCCGTTGAGTTTATGTGTGCTTAGATGCTAATTTATGCATGTGGAAAATGATGAAAGCAACATTAGTGGCAAAACAACACATACATATGCATAACCAGAGTCCAAAATCAACTTTTTTGCCACACCTGGCAATGGAAGAAAATGTATTGTCATGAATATTGTTTACCGGCCATGAAACTGGATCTTGCACTATTTACTATTAATATACAGGCCTATTTTCCCTTGCATATTTGTGTCAAACAGAACTAAATCGTCAGCGCCACGGCGGAAAAAAAATAATTTACATTTTACCTGAGTTGTGAATCCGAGCTCGTAGTCTGTATTGAATGTGATGCAATAAAATCTGTGTACCGTGAAATAATAGCAAGAATCGTCTTTCTATTGAGTTGTCCTTGTGGGCTGCACATAAAAACAAACATACAACACTCCTGACCAGTACAGTCCAATTCCCTAAACTAATGACTCATATGAATCGGTTCTCTTTGGATGAGTAGATGAGTTATTGCTCTGAACCAGTCTGACAGATCCTCCACTGAATAAAATCAATTCAGTACCTACTCACTTAACAGCATTATTTTGAAGTCATTAACAAAATGAAGACAGTTTTGAGTCAGGGTATTTTATATATAATATAGGCTACTACAAACTTGCATTCACAAATCTATGATTTCTTTTGCTATGGCTCTGACGATCTAGGAGGAGTTCACACTTGTAGTTTGGTTGTCTTGGTCCTTTTGGTCTGGATCAAAAAAAAGGAAATGATACATTGCACACACACAAAGATCTGCTGCAAGAAGACTATAATGTATTGAACTGTAATGGGCAAAGTAGCATTCTGTCCTTTTTAGGGTCGCATCATGTGACATCACGTCCTGTTTTTGGTTCGTTTAGATGTCTTTGGTCAGGCTAGTGTTCATATTTCAGTCAAGCTGCACTAGAGTTTGTTTGGAAGCGGACCGAGACCCATCTTTTCAGTGGTTTCGGTCTGCTTATTTTGTGCGCACCAGGGTTCGGATGGCAGCATTCACACTCACACTTATTCAAATTAACCACACTAACAGAGCACTCACACCAGAATTATATACTAAATACTGATCAAACAACTCTCCATCTCCACGTTAAACATGTGCAACACAAAAGTTGTGTGTGGCAAGCAGGGTGGGGCCGAGAGCCATGGGAACCTGCACGCCACACCACGGAGGAGATCCAGAAGGATAAAAGGAGGAGTGACGACAGTGCAAGACGAGAGAGTGTAAGGCCTAGGACATTTATGTTGTGTTTTATTATGTTTATATGCTTTACTTTTGTTTTGTTGTTTATATTTATTTTGTCATTAAAGTTACGTTGATCGTTTGCTGTTTCCCGCCTCCTCCTTCTCTGAGCCTTTAACATTGTTACATTGTGATTCTAAAAAATAGTTTCTCATATTTTTATTTTGGTGGCCAAACCTGTTCACACAGGTGTATTAGAGCAGATATGTAGTTCATCACATTAACTATGGACATATTCCATTCATATTTGACAACTACAAAATGCCCAAATTCTATATATGTGACTTGTGCTGGCAAAATGAGTCGGAATGCACACAGACTAATTACGAGCTACAGGCAAAACAAGTGAAAAATGTCATTTTGGTCGATTTGAGGTTTTCACAAAAATCTGTTCATTAAGCCTTTGTCTAGAGATCGTAATGCTCCAAATAGTAATTACACATCTAAAATTATCTTTATTTGTATGTTTTCTGAGAGGTGTACCTTCCTAAATCTTTCTTTTGTTTTAATAATCCATGAAAAATGGACGTTTTTCTCTCCTTGCTTCTCGATGACTGTTTGGTATCGTTGTGCAGCATTCCAGCTTTGTGAATTTTCATAGTGAATTCTCGATGGCATGAGTCTGAACCAATGAAATGTGATTTTCAAACCCATGCTGATGTAAACAAAATGATCTTACTCGCGCTGACTGACACATCCGAAGCATGCGCACAAAGACACCTCTCAGACAGCGCGCGATCCACATATACACAGAATTACAGTATTTCAAAATATCTGTCTTGGCGGGTATTTACGCAAATATTATCTGTTATGTCTTAAATGAACGTTTGGTTAACTGTTGGGGAAAAACATCTGGGGCCGGTTGCATAAACTGCTAAGACTAGTCTTACAAGTTAGTCATCAATTTTTTTTCTTTAAGGCTGTTCATAACTTTTTTTTAAGTCAGTTACATAAAAATGTAGATTGGTCTAATTTGATACTGAAAAGTAAGACTGATTACCCCTAACTAACTGCTGGTAGATCATAAGACACATAATGGCTATGTTTATGCAACCGGCCCAGATGTGTAACATTATATTAGATCCGTGCAGTACAGTAGGTCTTATATATGCTGTCAGTCTCATTAATGTTAATCAAACAATTGTGGTATCATGAAAAAAAAAAGTTGAATATATATATTTTCCTATAGATGTGAGTTTTGACTTGGTGTGTGCCAAATTTTGTGGTACTACCTGGGATTTTAAGGTATGGTTGCTAGGTGATTTTGTTTTGGAACCTTCAGAAAACTTTAGATTTTTCTCGAAATTTACTTTGCTGACTCTATCAAATTTAAACAGGTGTAGCTCAGTCATTTTTTGTCTGATTCCAACAAATCATACCTCATTTTGAAGGTTGTTTTAATAGAAAATGAAAATAACAATAATTCATTTTTAAAAAAGTGCTCATTGTGACTCATTTCGCCAGCACGGGTCACATATATTGTTAACATTTTTATTTTAAACTTAATGAAGTATCTAATTAAAATTTTTAATTTTAAAGATTATATGTCAGTCTCTCTCTCTCTCTCTCTCTCTATATATATATATATATACATATACATACACACACATATAAATTTTAGAACAAAATTAAAGGTGCTGTAGGTGATTCTCTGCAGAAAATTTTTTGTTATGCTGGTTGAAAGTCTCCTCATATCCTGATAGCAATCACTCTGTTAAGCGGTCTAAATGTATTTTTATAAATATATATCGTCTGTGGAAGGCGTAGGACCATAAAATGTTCGTTCAATCCTTGCGTTCGGTCCGAACGATCCTATAGCATGTGTTCCCTGTCAGTCAATGTGTGTTTGCATACCACTGCGCAGCCAGTTCACTCAGACATTATACGTCATCAGCGCGTTCACGTACGCTGTGCAGACAGAGCGAGAATGGCAGACAAGCAGCAACAACAGCCTGACCTTCCTTCAGAACTGACAACAAGTGGCCTTCTAACAAGTTTTAATAAACAACGTTCTACAGTTACCTGCTCATCTGCAATTCGTCTAGTGTGCAGATTTTGAACACGACGTGCATCCTCCAGTGTGAGACCTAACGCTCCTTCTACGGTACTCCGAACGCGGCCGCACCGTCCTCTGCAGCCCCTATGTGTGACCCTTCGGGGTAGCTGCCCCCTAGCACGACCCCGCCGGCCTGTGTCCGCCTGTACGCTCAAGTCGGACAAGGTGCTTGTCTCCATAGAGACATCATCGGAGCGAAGCAGACTCTCATCGTGGAACCCCTGGCATGCAAGTAATATTATTACACACTGACAAGTTTTGCTAGCTAAACAAACCGAAAACTTGCTGCATCTAATTCCGTTTTTAAAAATTTGTTTAAGTTTGGTATGTTGTACTGTTACTAACTGTACTATAAAGTTTTCTCACCGGTGAATGACACATGATGTATTGCAGTAGTACGTTTTCTCTGGTCTTCTGGGCTGTGCGCATTCATGCTTCAGGAGGCGTGGCTTTGGACGGCGATTTGCAGGGAGGGTGGGATCGTACGCTTTCAGTGCTATCGGGCTAAAGTTTACCCAGATCTCCTACAGCACCTTTAAATATTAGTTCCCATTCAGTCGGTCACTTCCGACGCCACGTCGGAGACCGACGAATAGGAATCTCGCTCGCGAGAGCCAATCTACTTCGAGTGTAACTAAACGAGCCAATGCACATTGGCATGCAATGATTGCACCAGGTGCTCATGCCACGCAGCGCAGGTATAAATGAGACACAGGTGCTTGCATCAAATTAGCTTTTTGCTTCGGAGCCGAGTGGTAAATGGTTCGTCCAGATATCACTCTGTTCTACGCAGTGGAACTGACTGAAGCCTGCCTTTTTGAAGTGATCTCTTCAGTCGGTGCTGGTGTGACAGCGCTGCAGCGGGTCGTGTGGTTCTTTGATCATCTCTCTTTTTTGTTTGATAGAGCAAACACAAAGGCTGTTCTCACAGCTGGTTAGCTCCACAGCTGGTTAGCTCCACAGCTGCGCTAGGTGGAGAGCGCTGAAAAGCCATTCCTACGGCTGGTAAGAGAGTGCCTTCGTGAGAGAGAGCGCGCACGTCAGGCTGCACTATTCCCTGACTGTGTCGCCGCGACCCTTCCCCCTGCGTGCTTCGGCACCAAGGAGAGCGTCCTTCTAAAAGAGCTTACACAGATAGAGCTTGCGTCTTTTTCAAGATGACATTCTATCTGTGTGTTTCTGGATGCGGTAGTTACCTGTCACCGAGGGATGGTCACCAGCGTTGTATCTCGTGTTTGGGCGTTCAGCACGCTGAGGCAGCGCTGGTGGATGACTCATGTTCTCACAGCGGGAACATGACCATCTCGGAGTTGCGGTCGAGACTCCATCTTGCAAGGGGTGGAGTCCCCGTGCCTCTGCCTTGATCTAACCCTCCACAGAGGGTTACTTCAGGCAGTAGCACGGGTGATTTTTTAGGGTTACGGTGAGCGCGCTTTCCCCCAGGGACCCTACCCCCGGGGAACCCTCACCCCTCCCACACTTCGCAGCCAGTAGAGCTGCCGTCGGAACGCGGTGGGCCACCCACGAGGTGTGTACCATCCGTATCCTTCGGGGCTCCTCTCAATGATCAGATGTCCATTGCTGCATCAGAGGGAGGGTCAGAATTTTCGGGAGATGACTTGTCGGCGCAGGGGGCTCCTTCGGGAAGATCCGCTGTGCCAGATACGGATCCAGAAATGATGGCCATGCTTTCCCGGGCCGCTAAGAGAGTCGGGCTCGCGTGGAACCCTCCACTGTGTCCCGAACCCTCGAGGCTGGACGATTGGTTTCTCGGGGTGGCCCGTGCTGGTTCTCAGCGCCCCACCCCAGTTCCTTTCTTTACGGAGGTGCACGAGGAGCTCACCAAGTCGTGGACGGCACCTTTTATTGCCCGAAACCGGCCTGGTGGATCCTCCTCCCTCACCACCCTCGATGGCGGACCTGCAAAGGGTTACACGCAGGTTCCTCCCGTGGAACGGGCCGTTGCTATGCAACTGTGCCCTAACTCCACATCCAGGGGGAACCCGTGTCTCGTACAACGGGCATGCAGTGTCAGGGGTTTGGACGGGCCCGCACCTGCATTGGCACATCAACTGCCTCGAGTTGCTAGCAGTACATCTTGCACTGAGCTGCCTCAAAAGGCTGTTACGGGGCAAAGATGTGTTGGTCCGTACGGACAACACTGCGACCGTTGCGTACATCAACCGACAAGGTGGTCTGCGCTCCCGTCGCAACTCGCCCGCCATCTCCTCTGGAGTCAGAAGTGTCTGAGGTCACTTCGGGCCATTCATGTCCCTGGTGTGCGCAACCGTGTGGCCGACGAGCTGTCACGAGCTGCGCTCCCGGGAGAATGGCGACTCCACCCCCAGGTGGTCCACCTGATCTGGAGACAGTTCGGAGTGGCACAGGTCGACCTGTTTGCTTCCCCAGAAACGTCTCACTGCCAGTGGTTTTATTCGCTGACCGAGGGCACACTCGGCACGGATGCACTCGCGCACAGCTGGCCCCGGGGCCTGCGCACATATGCGTTTTCCCCAGTGAGCCTACTTGCACAGACACTGTGCAAGGTCAGGGAGGACGAGGAGCAGGTCCTGTTGGTGGCGCCGTACTGGCCCAACCAGACTTGCTTCCCGGTGCTTATGCTCCTCGCGACAGCCCCTCCTTGGCCCATTCCTCTGAGGAAGGACCTTCTGACTCAGAGACGGGGCACCCTTTGGCACCCGCGTCCAGACCTCTGGAAACTTCATGTCTGGTCCCTGGACGGGACGCGGAGGTTCTAGGTGACTTACCCCAAGAGGTAGTTAACACCATCACTTCGGCACGAGCACCGTCTACGAGACAGGCTTATGCCTCGAAGTGGAACCTGTTCGTCGAGTGGTGTTCTCGCTGAGAAGACCCCCGAAGATGTTCGATCGCGTCTGTGCTTTCCTTCCTGCAACAGGGGTTGGAGCGTAGGCTGTCGCCCTCCACCCTCAAAGTCCATGTTGCTGCAATATCTGCTTATCACGATCACATAGAAGGTAAGTCGGTTGGGAAGCACGACCTGGTCGTCAGGTTCCTCAGGCGGGCGAGACGGTTAAATCCTCCTCGACCTCCCTCCATACCCTCTTGGGATCTTGCTCTGGTGCTCCGAGCACTTCAGAATGCCCCATTTGAACCTTTGCAGTCGGCACAGCTAAAGATTCTGTCTATGAAGACTTTGCTGTTGGCTGCACTGGCCTCCATCAAAAGGGTAGGGGACCTGCAGGCATTTTCGGTCGACGAATCGTGCCTAGAGTTCGGGCCGGGTGACACCCACGTGGTACTGAGACCCCGGCCTGGTTATGTGCCCAAGGTTCCAACCACTCCGTTCAGGAATCAGGTGGTGAACCTGCAAGCGCTGCCCTTGGAGGAGGCAGACCCAGCCCTAGCTTTGCTCTGTCCCGTCCGCGCTCTGCGGATCTACGTGGATAGAACGCAAAGCTTCAGGACCTCAGATCAGCTCTTTGTCTGTCATGGAGGCCAGCAGAAGGGAAAGGCTGTCTCCAAGCAGAGGATGGCCCACTGGATAGTGGATGCCATCACCTTGGCTTACCAAGCACAAGGTGTGCCCTGTCCGCTCAGGGTGCGAGCACACTCTACTAGAAGTGTTGCATCCTCCTGGGCGCTGGCACGTGGCGCCTCGCTGTCAGACATCTGTAGAGCTGCGGGCTGGGCGACACCCAACACGTTCGCTAGATTCTATAGCCTGCGTGTAGAGCCGGTTTCCTCCTGTGTTCTCACCTCAAACGGGTAGAAGCACTGAGAGGCCCTGGCTCTTGTCGGCTTGCTGCGTTACGGCGCTTATTTTCTCCAGAAGCAAACTCTGTCGAGTCCTCCATCACCCTCGGTGCCGGACGTGGCGGAGTGTCTGGCATCAGGCCCTTTGCCGCTGAATCCTTGAGAACCGGTACTGGGCTGGGGTTATATGAGTGACCCTGCGGGGATCCCATATATTTTTCCACGGTCGCTCCTACGGAAGCCTGTGTCTTTCCCTTGGGAGAGCCCCCCCTTCAGTGGGGTTGGAGCCCCCTCTCTGTTGCGGGCTACGGCTCAGCATTGTACTCCACATAACTCCTTCGGGTACGATGTGGGTTCCGCAGCGTTCCCTTCCACTAGGGCACGCTTTCCCAGTGTTATCCAATAGTCACTGAGCGGGTCATGCGGAACAGCAGTGATGGACTTCTCTGTGTGAGCCCCGTCTCATCAGGTAAGAGAGCTCAGGAGGCTCACACAGGGCACTGGAAGGGGGCAGAGGCCATGGCGCTTTGGTAGGGATTCCTATTCGTCGGTCTCCGACGTGGCGTCGGAAGTGACCGACTGAATGGGAACGTCTCAGTGTTCCCTGAAGGAGGGAGCGGAGACGCCACGTCCCGTCGCCATGTCTGCTGTACCCTGCTGGGGTGCCAGTTACCTACTCGGCTCCTCAGCAAAAGAAGCTAATTTGATGCAAGCACCTGTGTCTCATTTATACCCGCGCTGCGTGGCATGAGCACCTGGTGCAATCATTGCATGCCAATGTGCATTGGCTCGTTTAGTTACACTCGAAGTAGATTGGCTCTCGCGAGCAAGATTCCTATTCGTCGGTCTCCGACGTGGCGTCTCCGTTCCCTCCTTCAGGGAACGAGGGTTACATACGTAACCGAGACGTTTTTTATATTATATGTAAAACACACACAAAAAATTCTCTCATATTTTTGTTTTGGTGGCCTAATATGAGGAACGTTTCACATATGTGTTGCCGCATGAGGATCTGGAGAAAAAAAAAAAAAACAGCCAACTGGCATAGAACTTTGCTTTACTTGCTCTGCAAAGCCAATTTTTACTTGCAATTGGCGCTCAACAAGTGTTAATTTGGAACCCTGCGCAGCTGAATCTCTAGTGAGTGATAAAATGAATGTGCAATATGTACATTTATATTTATACATCCTACCTGTACAAATACATCTGTGCGATATGCAAATACAGTATTTTTAACTTTTATTTGACATTTCTATATCTTCATATTCATACTAGCTGTACAGATCCATCTGCTATACAAATACTCATTCTCTGATTCACATACCTATATATATATATATATATATATATAGCAACTCTCTGTAGACATACCACTCATATTAGTATAATCTTGTTTGTATTACCCTGTAAGTATATTTTTCTTCTTTAAACCAGCCTGCAAGTACTGCAAGCTTCTGTTATCAATTCCAATGCCTTGTGTGGATGAACTATAACTTTAAAACTCATTCTGATTCTAAAACATGCATATTATACATTGAAACTAAAATAATTAAGGCTGAGAGACATCGATTTTGACATCGGTATTACTGCTAGACAATTTGATCAGGGCACTAAAAAGAGAGCAACATAGTGAAACACAGCAGAAGGCTTTTCTGTGATGTACAATTAAACTGATTCACTGTATGCCCCTGAATGCGAGATCAAAGCAGAGCGCATCAGTATGCAGAACAGGGTGCAGTATTGATTTTTGAGCTATTCTGAGGGCTCATGTAAACACAGGATCATTTAGACTGGGGATGTCTTCCAGAAAAGCACACATGAGACTCCAGTTGAACCATACTGAATACAAGCATTATTGCTCTAGCCATGTCTGTTTAGAATCTAGAGGTCAAGAAAGATTTATGACATGCCACGCGCTTATCATCCACAACCAGAAATGGTGTAGTTTTTTCATAACACGAAGCAAAATGAAGGTCAGGTAGCACCACATCACGTCTATACGAGGGGTCTCTCCCTCCGTTGATCTCAGCCTTCCTGATGCAGCATAAATCTGATAAGTGCACCTGAAAGAATCGCTAAACAGGATTATTCCCCGATAGGCCACTATGCCCCATGCGGTCCATTCTGAGAGAGTTCAGGGAGTGCCAGGAGACCACAAGCCTGAAGGATTAAACAAATAAAAAAAGACAAATATGTGGATAGAGGCTGAATGACAGCTAGGTAAGCTAAAAAATCTGAACTCATTAATAGTGAACTTTGGAGGGACAAGGTGAATTTTAATACCAAATATAATACCAAATTCCACGGCAAGCCTGAAGCATACTGTGCCCTTCATGTGGGACGTACCAGGTCCAACCATTACAATTCATTTTTAATTGGAAAACTTGATATATATAAACAGTCTATTTTGCTCACCAAGTCTGAATTTATTTGATCAAAAATACAGCAAACTTTATTACAACTTTAAATAACTGTTCTCTATTTTAAGATATCTTAAATGTAATGTATTCCTGTGATTGCAATGCAGAATTTGCAGTAGCCATTACTCCATTTTTCAGTGTCACATGATCCTTCAGAAATCAGTCTAATATGGTGATTTTGTGCTCAAGAAATATTTTTTAGTGTTATCAATGTCAAAAACACGTGTGCTTCTTAATATTTTTGTGGAAACTGTGATAAGTTTTCTTTTAGGATTCTTTGAGGTCTAGAAAGTTCACAAGAACAGCATTTATTTGAATGCATTTATTAAAAATAACAATAGAAGTCTTAAAATAGCAGTCTTTTTTGTCTTCACTTTTGATCAATTAAATCCATCCTTGCTGAATAAGTGTTAAACATCCTGATATGCATATAAAGCAGGGTTTAAGATTATTTTTTGTAAAATGAGGTGAAAAAGTGAAAAACAAATGATAACATTACTAGACTGAAATGACTGACCATCTTGACAAACCTGAGATGACATGAATCTTATACACTCTGGACTAGATTCTCATTAAAGAATTATATCAGAGTGACACGATGATTATTCACATCTTTCAAAATAATTGACACATGGGAATAAATTATGTGATGCTGGAGAATTAGTATTGAGAGAAGGAAAACTTTTATAGCACATTATCAATTCAACATTTTTGACAGCATTTACCAATGTAAATAAAACATGCTAAAGGGACAGATTATTCAGAAATGAGAATACTTTCACACAACTCACACCCTCCAAAAAGTACCATGTGACTCATGTGCTGCATTCCAAATCCTTTGGAGCCATATGATAGCTTTATATAAAGAACAGATCAGAATGTAAAATGTTATATAATAACAATCACAGTACTTTTTTTTGTCCTTTAGGGGCTTGACAGCCAATAGCTATCATCCAATTTTGTATAAAACAGTTTTTTTGATAATTCATTTTGTATACCACAGAAAAATATCCTATGTGTGACATGAGTCTGGCACACTATAAAACACTACAAGAGGAGATTCCACATGAGTGGGACTGGGACTTCTCCACGAAAATAGAGCATTTCTGCAAGGCAGAGATAAAATGAGAGGATAAATGACTTGGATTTTAGTGCTTAAGAGGCACTTTTTAAGTTAAGAAAGCGTCTTTAGAAAGTTTAAGAGTATTAAAGTAAGTAAATAAATAAAAAAAGTTGATTGATTTGAGCTCAAGAGTCCTAGATGCATGAAATTATACACTACAGTACTGTTATACACTTTATATTCATCAAAAAATCCTGAATCCTGAAAATATTACGGTTTCCACAAGAATATTAGGCAGCACCACTTTTTTCAATATTGATAAGAAAATGTATTTTTTTCATGGGCACAAAATAAATATTAAAATTATTTCTGAAGGATCAGGTGAGTAATGTCTGCTGATAATTCAGCTTTGCAATCACAAAAGTAAATTACATTTTAAAATATATTAAAAAAGTTATTTTACATTGTAACAATCTTTCACAATATTACTGTGTTTACTGTATTTTATTAAATAAATGTATCCTTGGTGAGCATAAGAGACTTCTTTCAAAAACATTAAAATAATCATATAGAGTCCAAACTTTTGAAAAAAAAAGGACAGTATCTCTGCAATAAAATAGCTGAGATATTCTTCATTGATTGACTGACTGGATGATTATCTGGTCAAGCAGGTTAAGATACATTTTGAGGACACTAGAACACGCTAAACTCGTTGGCAAGGCCGATAACAGCACATCTGCATTTTAATGCAATAAAATTGCAATATGAAATGGCACAGTGCATTTATTTTGAAAACACAGCCCTGACATGAAAATGCAGGCATGTACTAAAACAACAACCACAACAACAAAAAAAACTAAATATGGATTAGAAAAATACTATATCTTCACAATTTCATTGCAGAACATATCTGAGGTAAACAACCTAATTATAAACATTTCCATTTTAAGCAAGCACATGTCCATGGGAAGTAACTCTCTCTCTCACGCTGATGCTCATTTTGGTCAAAAAAGACCCTGTGCTTGCAATAATAATCAGTATTCATGCACCATGCATGCTTGGCATATGTTCTCCCATATGCTTGGAATCCACTGCAAGGATTTGGTACGCAGCGTTGTAACAGTTCACAAGAAAAATACTGACAACACTATTCCATCACGTTTGCCAGATTAGTTCACATTGGAGATAAACGTGAAAGTTTAATTTGTGATGCCGAAAAGACAAAAAGGCGAGTATCATGATCTGCTGACAGCGGTAATTGCTTTGTTTTGTATGTGAGTCTCAGAGGAAGAAAAAAAAAGCAATGTCAAACTAATGACATCCAACTAATAACCTCATTTGTTGATATGGTGAATGAGACACAGTTGGGCAGGATATCAAAGCTATAGTTATGCTCTTAAACATGATTAAGCCCTGTAACTAAGCTCAAGTAAGGGATCACGAGAAGACAATTGAATGTTGACAAAGTGTCAAATTGATATCCTCAAAAAGCTCTCTGTGAAAAGATTTTTTTTTTTTTTACATTTTACTTTGGATATTTCCTTGAGTTTCTTTTTTGTAAAAGTCACATCACAAAAGTGCTAAATCTACCAACTAGGAATCAGGTTATGATTGTATGCTGTATATAAACCTACAGGGTACCTCAATGTATAGAAACAAAAAGTCCAATCATTTAAGGTTGCACTTTCTCTAAAGAACAACTTCAGTACAATCTATGTGACAAAACATCAAGGGGAACATAAATCATAACTTCAGTGCTGTGGCCTGAGCTCTCAATATTTTTTTTTAAATGAAGCACACTCTATTTCACCGAATAAATCTTGTATGAATCCCAAAGCACAAATGCTTCATAAATCTCACTTTGTGTGGAAGCTGTCTGAACTATTTGTCAGAATGCTTACCGATAATAGACAGGTTGGTTTTCAGTGGAATCAAAAGCATGTCTGAACGTAGCTGCTTTTTCAGCCAACATACAGAGAAACACAAAAGTGTTCGCAGTTTGTTTGGAAAAAAAATTGCATACTGTGAGTGAACTAGGGATTGATTTTCACAGTCAATTATAGCCATTTTTAGCGCAGTTGTAAATGTGCAAAGAAAGGCCAAAATGATGCAAAAGAACTATGAATAGGTATTGACAAGCATCTGGTCGGAAAAGATCTAACATCCCCTCCTGTTTCCATTCTAGCAAGTATGAAATATTTCACACATACAAAGTAAAGAATGGATTTAAAAGCTATTAAGCAATGTTTTAATTTTATACATATACAGGGAAGACTGGGGCTAATAGTCACACTTTTTACACGAGGGTGGGTTCAATTTTTTTGTGCAAACACATATCTTAAATTTCTGACTACAAAAAGCTATTAAACAAATTCAATTCCACCATTATTGGCTAGGATAAAAAAAAAAAAACCATTTATTTTTGGAGACAACATACCCCTATAGCAGAGTCACAATAGAACCTGCCTTTTTAAAGCATAATTTAATCAATAAAACAATTATGAAAAACAAAATGGTCAATAAATATTGTAATCAATAAATTAAAATTACAACATACAAAAGTCATGTAACACCTGACATTTACAAGAAAATACCCTCGGCTCGAAAAACCATTTGAAAACCAATTGCCTCGGTCTTCCCTTATACATACTCATATACATTTCTATATATCATTGCATTTGCATACCGTATGTATTGCTTCTTTCTGAATACCCATAATCCAACCCTCCTGTGAAGAGATGTCAAAACATAATTAGCATTTATTAATTCATTTATAGACTTTGTCAAATAAGCAGTGCACCTGTTGTGAGGAATTCAAACTATCCTCTCTCGGCCAAGTCGCTCAACTAGGACATCACAAAATTAACTAGAAATACAATTTGGAACTTGGAACAAAACAAGAACAGTGGGACGTCAAGACAGTTTATCTCAGCGATTGATACTGCTGCTACTGCAGTGGACCATGAAATTGTCATTTGTTCTGCAAGCGTTGCATCAAATGAAAGTTAAGGGCTACACACTGGCAAAGGTCTAAACTCTGGCAGTGAAAGGACCCCATGGCTAATTATACCCATTCCATCAAATGGTATACCTACTAATACAGTAGCATATCTGTAGAATGGAGTATGAAAATGCATTAAGATCTGTAACGTTCAATGATACTCATTGTGGTTACCAAGAACAGTCATGCAATACAACACATCACACACACGCTGTTAGTGTGTGCATTGTGTCCGTGTATGTCAGAGTTTATGTGCTAAAGAGAAAGCATAAGGGGAAGTAATGTATCCCATTTCAGAGATTACATTTTCGCACTGACTTTCAAAAGACGTGTCTTAAAAGAATAGTCACTTTGTTATCATATTCATATTGGTCCAAGTCCGAATGACTTTCTTTATTCTGTGGAACACAAAAGGAGAAATTTTGAAGAATCTACTGGTTGTTCTGAATGTAAAAACACCAGAAAAGTATCATAGAAAGATTTTAATTTAAACCGGTTTAGCAAACTGGATCAACTGATTCATTTACTTTAGTCTGTTCCTCACACAAAGCTATCGGAAGCTTCAGAAGACGCATGATATGTTAAATGGGATATATTAAAATTCTACTTTATTGCATCTAAATAAATTAAAAACAGAACATTAAAAAACTAAAATCAGTTGTTTTAAATACTACAAGTATACAGTACATCACAACATTATAATGTACAGTAAGATAAATGGATATTAATGTTGAGATTTTTGTTAGAGATTAAATTTCACAGTAGCTGCGTTTACATGGACCAGAGATGGCACCAGGACACATGACCTGGCAACGTGATCTCACGAAAATATGTGTATTTTTACGTAAAGTGTAGTTCTACCACACATACATTTACTTATGTTTTCCTACACACTGAAATGTACAATACTGACGTATTGACAGGACTAAAATGTATTACTTACGTATAAAAAACTTTACCAACATACACATTTTTACGTATTACACATTCTCAACAGTGACCGTAAACATCAAATCCCGCGCTCGCTATGATGAATTCAAATTCAAAAATTGCGCTCTCAAGAGTGATATCAAACGTTCATTGGCTCTCGCCTGCTTCATCAAAGATTGCGACATGCCGTGTTTCAGTCGATGTACATTTGAAATTGAGAAATGCGCGCCTTCACGGAGTGAACTTGAAGCCAGATTAACATTTTCATGGATTAATAACTTAAATTCTACTCTGTACTTCATACTATTATATACCACCAGGGGTTCCGAGGGAGGGTGAGGATGAGGTGTTGACACGTTTAGTTTTTCTTTTTTTATTCTAAATATTCACAAACTTGTTAAATATATCATGAACTATATAATATATAGTTGATCTATAACGCGTGATGGGCGCAGCCATGTTAGTTTGCACTACAATTCATAGAATCGGATCTGTTGGATTTACATCACATAAAATCGTCCATTTCTCCAAAATTCATAAGTGGCCAGTGAACTGGGAGAAGAGTAGAGTAAACTATATAGTTACCTAGTTTATCTCTGTATCAGTGCCAGCCAAAGCACGAAAGTTGATCATGTGACGCACTGAACATTCTGATCACACCGGTGTGATCGTACACGTCAGAGGGTTAAAGTCGATCGCGTTTCGTGGGTGGAGGGTCAAATTGAGACTGAGGGGGCACAAATCAGATCAGATCGCCCCCTCGTGGTGCCAGGCCTGACATGGACCCGTCAATTTGATTTAAATTTCATTCAGATTGTAAGGGGTGGTTTAAACCTTTTCTAATCCATTCGATAGTACATGTAAACACTTGATTAGATTGAAAACCAAATCTGGAATATTCCACGCATATGCAATAACGCAAAAATGGCGTAATGATGTACATATGACGCATGTAAACACTATGGTGGATTCATCAATCGGAATGATTTCATTCCAATTTAAACTGTCTATGTGTCTATGTAAACATAGCTAGTGTTATTAAATTATTAGTGATTTTAAAGAAAACTAAGTGAACATTAGATGATGGCAAGGGTAATCTAAATGTGAAAATAAAAAACTGAGCATGCAGAATTAAATGTCTGGTATCGGGTGATTTATATCCAACATTATATCCAAAAATTCTTTGAAATTTTTCCTTTTGTGTTATAAGAGCGAAAAAACGTCATATGTGTTTGAAACAACATGAAGGTAAGTAAATAATGACTAATAATTTTTGGGTGAACTATCCCTTTAATACACACAGGCCTCCCCCCCCCACCACCACCACACACACACTCCACGTTCCCCCAGACAGAGAATATCATGGTCTGTGATTTCAATAAGGAGCACAACAGTGAAAACACAGCGACGCTATAGATAGTGAGAGATGTTCAGAGACGGCGTAATCAGTTGCTGCTCAGGAGAAGAGAAAATGGCAGACAACAAATAAAAGAGAGAAGTCGAGAAGGCGTATTATCAATATCCTGCCCTTCATGCAGCCGCACTAAAGCAGAGAATGAGGAAGCCAGAGAGAAGCAGTCAGCGTTTAGGAAAGCCACTCGCCCCAGCGCTACACATGACAGTGCCCACCATAACGCCACAGTGCTCGCTCAGAGGGGTGTCAGTGCTGTACTGTGCAATGCCACAAGTTAAAGAAATAAAACACAAAGAAACACAAAGAAATAAAGTGAAAATTTAGGGCTGTCAATTTAACAGTTTTTAATTTATAGTGATTAATTATACATTATACATATAATTAACATTTTTTATTTCTTTAGTTGATTTACTTTTTAGTAATGTCTAATTTGCTAACAAATCATTATTTTGATTTGGATCTTTTAAAAGATTAATTTGAACTGGTTCACATGAACAGTTCACAAAACTGAATCAGTCCAGGTGGTTCTCGAGTCTACAACTTATGGATCCGAGAACCATCTGTTTTGGAGATGTCGGACTCAAAATGATCCGGGTAAACCACTCACCAACTCGTAATGTGAGAACCAATGAGTGAGTTGAAAGTAAGAGCATTTGGAGTGAACCAAAAATCTGACTGACATGGTCAGCAATTTAAACAGCCAAAAATGTTAAAAAATAAATACATACTAGAAATACATTTATACTACTGTTCAAAAGTTTGGGGTATATACATTTTTTTTTTTTTTTTTTTTTTTAAAGAAAATAATACTTTTATTCAGCAAAGATGCATTAAATTGATCAAAAGTGGCAGTGACACATTTATAATATAAAATATTTCTACTGTATTTAAAATAAAGGCTGTTCTTTTGAACTTTCTGTTCTTTAAAGAATCCTAAAAACAAAAATATTAATCAGCGCAATGGTTTTCATCACGGTTAATAATAAGAAATGTTTCTTGAGCACCAAATCAGAATATTAGAATGATTTCTGAAGGATCATGTGACACTGAAAGCTGGAGTAATTATGCTGAAAATGTATTCATTAAAATAAATTACATTTTAAAATACCGTATATTAAATAACAGTTATTTTAAAGGGATAGTTCACCCAAAAATGAAAATTAAACCACGATTTACCCTCAAGCCATCCTAGGTGTATATGACATTCTTCTTTTAGACGAATACAATCAGAGTTATATTAAAGAATAGTCTTGATTAATCCAAGCTTTATAATGGCAGTGAATGGCAGCCTAAAATTTGAAGCCCAAAAAAGTGCATCCATCCATTTTAAAAGTAATCCACACGGCTCCGGGGGGTTAATAAAGGCCTTCTGAAGTGAAGCGATGCATTTGTGTAAGAAAAAAAATGGAAAACTTTATACAGTAAAATATCTAGCTTCCGCCAGACCGCCTTCCATATTCAATTTACGAAGAAAGTGTAACGCCTCTCGCAGTTTAAAATGCTTACGCTATGTCCAACGTCATATGTCGCATCAGTTACGCTTTTTTTGTAAGTTGAACACGGAAGGCGGTTGTTTTTCTTACACAAATGCATCGCTTTGCTTCAGAAGGCCTTTATTAACCACCCAGAGCTGTGTGGAGTATGTTTATGATGGATGGATGCACTTTTTTGGGCTTCAAATTTTGGGCTCCCATTCACTGCCATTATAAAGCTTGGATTAGCCAGGACATTTTTTAATATAACTCAGACTGTATTTGTCTGAAAGAAGAATGTCATATACACCTAGGATGGCTTGAGGGTGAGTAAATCACAGGGTAATTTTCATTTTTGGGTGAACTATCCCTTTAAATTTTAATAATATTTCATAATATTACTGTTTGTAATGTATTTTTGATCAAATAAATGGAGCCTTGTCGAACATAAGAGACTTATTTCAAAAACATTTAAAAATCTTACACACCCCAAACTTTTGAATGGTTGTGTTGGTTTAATAAATAATGTTGCATAAAAATACACAAAAACATATGTAAATAAATTGTAGCATTGTTTAATGTAAATATAAATCTATATTTAGGTTCTAAATGATTCTTTTTAGGAGCTGAATCATGGCTACAACTGCTTTCTCAGCAAACATTCATATGTAATAAATTAATCATATATAATGTAATTAATTGGATTTAAAAAACAAACAAACAACCGATTGACAGCCCTAGAAAAATAATTAAAATGACGACACACAAAGCTGAACGCCAGCAGGCATCCTGGCCAATCGAGAGAAGGAGAAATTGCAATGAGGAAGAGGTCATTTTTGGTTAGTGCAGCATTTCGGATCCCTTACTGAGCTGCGACAGCATGTGACATATACTGACCTGGACTTGAGACAGCACTAGTTGTTGTGGGTTCAATAATTGCTACAGGAAAAGAAGGGGAGAGGGAAAAGAGGACATTTAAATATTATTAACATAATGAAGACCCAAAAGAAGGGAAAAGAGAACAAAAACATGCAAAGACTGCAGAGAGAGGTGTGAAAACGCTTCTGTGGTCAGCGGGCAATAAAAGGGCCCTTTACACCACAAAATAAAACAAATCCCTGCTGAGGTCGATCATCTTGATCAAAACAACATTCAATCAGGTTTTGTTCGGTTTTTATGTTCAGAGGGGTTTTGACGGAGTCGGTTTCAAATCATATTATGATCGCTGATCTCTGATACTCCAAATTAGAAGCTTCTAAGCATCACTCAATTCAATGGACCGGAATGAAGCTCAGTTCAATTAACACATGAAATTAAATTTGCACCTAGCAGACAGTCATTTAATCATGACAATGTAATATAGTTTTCATATTATTAATAGATATCATACTCTCTCAATTGCCCCAGCTCCCTTTTTGGGAAATGTAAAAGCAGGACTTTAATGTCAATCCATTTTTAATCTCATATAGGTTCAATATTTTCCAGTGAGTTACTTAACTGATGGTAATTAAAACTTAACTGGGGGGATACGTCTAGATCTGGGGGAGATATACAGAAACACCTCTGTCTTCACATTTTCCATCTGCTGATAAAATATATTAAAAAAAATATATAAAATGGATCCATGCCCAATGAAAGCAAACGTATTTGGACACTTAAAAAGCTGTGAATGTCACTGCACTATACAAAATATCAAACCAAGTGGCATCTGCAAACAAAAGTGGCTAACTTAATTTTACCCTAGCCATTTTTGCTATTCCAGTTAACCAGCTGGTCTCAAGGTCATTTTTACTGGATGTATGAAGTTCATTCTCCTTAAGTTCACAAAAATGCCCTTGTAGAGTAACCACAGGTGTAGTTCATCACATTAACTATGGACATGTTGGACTAAAGGTCACAAGGTTTCAAGCATTTAAAAACTACTAATAAACAATAGATCTCAAATAAAAATTCAATTGTTAAAATATACAATTTACTCCACTATCCTGCAACAACGCATAATGTATAAACATGCAGCTTTGAAGTTTGTATTCTTTGTATTGGGCCAAGATGTCAATTAATCAGTTTAGATCTTCCACTTGCATTATGCAAACTCATAGGTCAGAGTTCGTTCACATGCATTTGAATGGAGGTAAATGAAACAAACTCTAGCCTGACTGCACCATAAAGGGTTAGTTCACCCATTAATGAATATTCTGTGATCATTTATTCACACTCATGTTGTTCTGAACCAGTATGACTTTCTTTCTTCTGCAGAACACAAAAGAAGATATTCTGAAGAGTTCTGGTTACCACTGACTGATTAACAATTGCATGTAGAGAAACAAAAATCCCATTTCTCAAAATATCTCCTTTTATGGTCCACAGAAGAAAGAAAAGCATACAGGTTTGGAACATGACGGTGAGTAAATGATGATAGAACTTTCATTTTTGGAACACAAAAGAAGGTATTTCTCTGTATTTTTTTTTTTTTGGTCCATATAATGAAAGTCATAAGCGTCCAATGTAACCCAGTGGAGCCCAACGTTCTTCAAAATCTATATTTTTGTGTTTCTCAGAAGAAAAAAAATGCACATAGGTTTGGAATAATGAATAAATGGCAAACATTTTATTTTTGAAAGAACTATACCTTTATGTCACCAATTGTCCTAACACTGTATCTTAATCAGTCTAAACAGTCTATCTATTATTTATAGTTTAAAACCAAGCAAACTTCCTTTTGTGAAATGTTTTGCTTAAAAAAGGTCTTTCTGCTATTTTTCTTCAAACAAATTTCCACTTGGTTCAATTGTTTGTTCTCTCATGCAATGACATTCATATACTAAAAGCAACCAAATATTTTATTACAGTTTGGTGTACTTCTGCTCACCTTATCAACTTTAATGAGCCTTTATCAGTAAAATCACATGAATAACAAATGTACAAAAACAAATGAATGACAACATACAAGTGGTTGCGTGACAGACGCTGGTCATTTGCTTTTTAAAGAGGAAAACAAAAAAGACTCAGGCCACAAACAAACCATCTGGACATTTGTCAAAAGAATTATCATTCCCTTTCAAGATCCTTTGTGACAGTAGAGATGAACTGAACAAGAAAAAAAAAAAGTCATGATCTGAGTTCTTTTTTGTTGTTCAAATCAACATTACAGTGACTTTCGTACAGAAAGAATGACTTTGTGATTAAGGGGTGTAATGACCTCAACAGAGACTTCTCTCTGGTAAGCCCTTTGCTAAATTGAGAGCCCTGGAGTTAAAATCACAGCACCTAGAGACAGTTCACATCATTACTGTTCGCAGGTTCACAGCCAGGGTTGAGACCGTGTGTGTGTGTATGAAGCAAAAACACAGGCGATGTGTTACCGCATTCAGCTGACATTCATGTTAAGAGCACAGGCATGCAACCTAGAGAAATCATCACTGAAAGCACAATGCAATGCACACTTTGGGAATAAACTGACATTTCACTGTAAATCAGAGAAAAGGTATAAAACCAGATTTAGCTAAGGAGGCAAAAGCAAAAGTGTAGTCAAATTTTACTGAAAGATTACGAACAAGGAGTATTTATATATGTATTGTACATACAGTTGTAAGAAAAAGTATGTGAACCGCTTGCAGAATCTGTGAAAATGTGAATAATTTTTACAAAATAAAAGAGATCATACAAAATGCATTATTTTTTTATTTAGCACTGTGCTGAATAAGATATTTTACATAAAAAAATGTTTACATATAGTCCACAAGATAAAAAAATAGCTGAAGTTATTAAAATGACCTGTTCAAAAGTTTATGAACCATTGATTCTCAATACTGTGTGTCGTTACCTGGATGATCCACGGCAGTTTTTTTGTTTTGTGATGGTTGTTCTTGAGTCCACTGTTTGTCCTGAGCAGTTAAACTGACCAATGTTCTTCTTTCACCCCCCGGCTCTTAATGCGTCGTGTTTCCTTCTGGAGCATCAGTGAATGTTTGAACCTTTTTTAATAGTTGTGTTTGAGTCCCTCAATCGTCCTCAGTGTGAAAAGATGGATCTCAAAATCATATAGTCACTGCTGGAGAGGGTTCAAATATGCAAAAGATGCTGGAAAACTGAAGAATTTGCAGGGCCTGGAGGGTTTTTCTGATGAACATTGGACAGTTTAACTGCTCAGGACAAACAGTGGACTCAAGAACAACCATCACAAAACAAAAAAACTGCCGTGGATCATCCAGGTAAAGACACACTATTGAGAATCAATGGTTCATAAACTTTGGAACAGGTCATTTTAGTAAATTCAGCTATTTTTTTGTCTTGTGGACTATATGTAAACATCTTTTATGTAAAATATCTTATTCAGGACAGTACTAAATAAAAAATAACATGTATTTTGTATGATCTCTCTTATTTAGTTAAAATTATTCACATTTTCACAGATTCTGCAAGCGGTTCACATACTTTTTCTTGCAACTGTACATATACCCTTGGTTTGTATATCTAGGAGTTCTTTCTACTTTCTAGCTCTGGCCCTGTGGAATTTAAGAAATTAAACCCCCTTAAAACACACTTTCACTAGTTTATCTACTTGGACAATGTCCAACAGTGTATATACATACATATACCACAGGAAAATTCTTTCATTTTAATTTTCTCCCATCCATAAATGTTATTTCCACCACATCACAACAGCCAATTTATTCTGTAGTGAAAATTACCTTCTTTTTTTCTTTTTTTTGTGTTAATTGGACAAGCTGTTGTGAAAAAGAATAGATGGATATTTTTGTTATGAAATGGCCAACAATGTTATCTCATGCTAAGGCTAATTTCATACACACACACACACACACACACACACACACACACACACACACACACACACACACACAATTACAAATATTTGTATGCATAATTTGACAATATTACAGCTTGATTACAAATGACAGACAATAAAAAAGTCATATTCATCTTACACATATAACTTTAGAATTATAGCTTATTTGATTATGTAATAATAGATTGTGCCATAGCTGTAGTTTTTGTAAAAAATCATCTCAATCTCAATCAATTATTTAACTTTTATTTTGGTTAAATACATTTTATTTAGGTTAGATTATCATAGTTCTATTTATGTAGAATATAACATTATTTTTCATATTGACTTTCTAGATTTCAGAGTTTGAGATAAATAGATCAATAATTACATAACTAAATAATCAGAAAATTATCAAAATGATAAAATCTAAATCTTTAGTTTAGTGATACTTTAGTATCTGGGTACAAATACATGGCTTCCTTTCAGATATTTTAATCATTCCTATTTTGTTCAATGTAAATATAGTCTAATGTTTCTCATTCTTAGCAAATTTGGCCTAAATTGCAATATTAGTTGAGAATCCCAGTTTTGCTAAAACGACGGTTCTTCTGAAACAAAGATCATGTTACTCATTATATTCTTAGTTTTTCTTCATGCAGTCCTAAAAAGATTTCTTCTCCCTCTGTTAATACTGGATGAAGACCTTGATGCAATTTGTGATTTTTTTTTCCCATGTGGAGCTCTCAGTCTTTATATTACAGTATTGCATGACGTGTAATCTTCTGGTACTGTATAGAGCAATGGAGTAGCCTGCATTGCATCCACATAAAAGCTGATTGATGTGTACACTAGATGACCTCTCTTCTCACTTGCAAGAAAAACACATCATCATGGTGGGAGGAATTGCATTTCATTCTATAATAACATCTTGTTTTTTCCTTTGCAATGCACAGAGAGAAACCTCCAGCTTCTATACAATTCACAGAAACGTAAATTGCCAAGATACAAGTGGAGTGCTATCTGCTGTGCATTGTTAGATCATTTTGAGAGTAAAACAAGCTGTGCATGAATTCATTTATTTTACGCCATCCCCTTAACGATGGATTTGAAAGCACAATGCACAGTACTGATGAAGAAAAACTCTGGCTGCATCCTTGAACGGCTAAACCTTCTATCTTTCATGCATGGTCAGACGCATTGCAAGGATTGCCTATTTCTCCAGGCGGTTTTAACCGCCGTCCCGTTAATGATCGGACAGGAGGTGTTTTATAGCCAAAACAGACTCTTTGCATCACAAATACCTTATTTTTCAAGGACTTGCTCGCCGCACATTCAGCGTACAAACAGCGAGGCGGCACCCTTTAAGACATCAAAATGATGACTGTTGTAATACAAGATAAAAGTCAATGAGAAAGATAAATGTCAGTCCATCTGTTCAGCTGTCCTTTTCAGCATGGGACTGAATTTGATTAGAGCTTCAAAACCACTGCAAATGAAGACAACAAAATGCAACCTCAACAAGAAAAAGCAGTACAACAATTTCTCATACAGTATGTGCATCAAGAAAACAGCACCAAAATGGGTTAATGTAATAGCATCTGTAGTCTCAGCCTCAGACTGCATGTCCACAATCCACTTCAATCACCGTCTGTCTGATGCATAAGCACAAAAAACTGGAAAGCACTTCCTCAGTCTGGCAAGCTCTAATCTGATTGGCTGGTTTTATGAAGCTTCTGGGACTGAGGGCACAAAGTCGAGTTTACAAGGCTGATACAATAAGCTTTTTTGGAAGATCAAATCCCCGGATTTACCAAAGTTTGCAAAGCTACTGGCATCAAAACTGAAAGATATTCCAGAGTTTTGTTTGAGGCACTTAGCAGCAAGTAAACTTGATATCCATGAGTAGAACTATATACAACGGGGCTAAAGGCACACCTTAAGAAAAATGTGTTTTTCATTACTCCCATAGTGTATGACTGCAGAAAAAAATATATGTTTGTATTGAGCATTTATGGAGCAACAGATTTTGTGTGAAAATAAATTGTAAAAGTGGTTTATTTTGTTTAAAAATCTTATAAATGTATGGGGTGGCGAGGGGGGCCTTTTACCCCATACACAGGGTAAAAAGGTTCACCAGCACGGGGCAAAAGCCACACAGTATTGATACAAGCTAAAATAATAATGTCTAAGTTAATACTTGTTCAAAACAATCACTTTAGCAAAGTTTGAACTATTTTCTGTTTATTTTTATAATAAAATAAAAAACAATAAATATGCTGTCATTAAAATATGTTAATATAGAAATACATTTAAAAATATAGAAACTAAATCATTTAAAAAAGTAAAGATTCCGAAAGCATTGAAGGAGATCCCATAATAATTTAATATATATTTACAGTAGTAACAATAAATTATATTGTATTATATGATATGATTAATATCATATATTTTTTTTTAAATATGATGGTTTCATTATAAATATGGTGATTATCTCTAAGGTGGACACCCAACTTGATATATGATATTTACAATCTGAATCTAACCATGTCATGTCAACAAATGGAAAAGTCAGCTAACTATTTATTATTATGTTAAATATGGTGCCTTCAGCCTCAACAGGAGGGGCGCCTTTTAATCCAAATAGCATACTTTTACATAATCTTCCGTAATTGAAAAACTGTTGCTTTAATTACCTTGAACAAAACTGAAAATCATTAAGACCACCTTTGTCTCAAAATATATTCAATCATTTTAATGATTCTTATTTGCTACTTAAATCTACAACATTTAAAAAAAAAAAAAAAAATCAAATTAGCGCAGAATCAACTTTGTGCTGCTGCCTGTGATCGCGTCAAAGATCAGACAAATTTCCACGTGTTTCTTGAAAAGCGGATGTTTTGGAACAGGCAAGTTTTTGTGCCATCTAGTGGTTTAGAGGAAAATAGAATCAAAGGAGCCTTTTACCCTGTGGAGCCTTTAGCCCCGTTGTGTCCTATTGAGCTTATTTTCTAGTTATGTCTGTGAAATAATCATTACTTATTATTAGTGCTGGACAATCGATTAATCACGATTAATCACATCCAAAATAAAAGTTTGTGTTTACATAATATATGTGTGTACTGTGTATAAGTATTATGTATATATAAATACACCCTCCTTTATGTATATATTTAAGAAATATTTGCATGTATATACTGTATATATATTTATATAATTTATCTTATATATAAATATAAATATTTTATATATAAGCATATAAACATTTATATATAACATATTTTTCTGAAATATATACATGCATGTGTGTGTATTTATATATACATTAGGGATGCACTGATACCAATACCAGTACTCGAGTCTCAGTCCGATACTGTGCTCAAGTACTCGTACTCGTACTCGTAAAACTACCCCGATACAACCGCACCCGATACCACTTCGGATGCGGAGCCGCGCGGAAAGTTATAAAACGCGCACGACCGCGATGACGTCATTTTTGCCGCGGGCGCGTGGACCTTCGTCAACCTCTTGTCAGTTGAAAGTCGGAGGAGGCACCATGTCAGCCGTTTGGAGATATTTAAGATAAGCGATGATGAATCATTCAGTAACACACTGTTGCTGTGAGATGCGTTATGGTTCTGCTGTGATCTTTGTTTTTCATTGCTGAAACAGAACAAAAACAGTCAATATTTCATTTAAAATGTAAGTGACAATGTTAATTAATTGTTTATGGAACTGTCATATGAAATCAGTGTCACATTTTCAATCGTGATGGTATTCAGGAAAACAGCACTCTTGGACGTTGCGACTGTATCATATGTTATAAATATAAAAAACTCCACATTTCGATTTTTACTGCAGTAAGTTAACTGAGTTTCTCTGTGTGAGCGGCGCTCATTTGTTTTGATTTCTCCTCGAGAGACTGCGCGAGCGTCAACAGCGCAACCTTGTTACCGTCAGTTCATTATACATTATATATTATTATCCACTATCGATCGCCACTTACTCTAAGTGAATGCAGAATCATTCTTACGTTTTGGTGATTCCCTAGTTATTTTTTGTTATTGACGTTTTAATCAGGATACTTGTCCAGTCCGGCAAGTAAAATTCTCTTTCACTTGCCCCTTCAAAAAAATCCACTTGTCCCAGACAAGCGTTAATGTCGAGCCCTGCTGGTATTATTAAGTACTCGTATCGTACTTGGTATCGGCAAGTACCCAAATGTAAGTACTTGTACTTGGTCTGAAAAAAAGTGGTATCGGTGCATCCCTAATATACATAATAATTATACACAGTACACACACATATATTATGTAAACACAAACTTTTATTTTGGATGCGATTAATCGATTGCCTAGCACTACTTATTATTTTTGACCAGGCTGATCACATAATTTGCTTCCATTTTTAGCTTTTTTTGTTTACTTTTTTAGTTATTATGGAGAATGTTGCAAACAGTGTTGAACCCTGACACAAACAAAACGCATTTAGTCACTTGGCTATGTAAGACTACATTAGTGTTGTCTAGAAGTTTGTTTGAAATTTATTCGGAAGAACTGGAATAACATGGTGCATATACCAGCCAATCAGATTCATAATCCATGGGCACTTAACACAGCACTTAAATGTATCAGCATAAATGGTGCGCAGTCTGTATTTGGCGGTTCTTTACAGTGCATGTAAAGGTGCTTGTGGGGGAAGGCAACTTGATATATGATTGATGGGGAAATAATAATAGGATCAGGAGGGCTGGCTGAATGGCAAGATGAATGCATAGGTTTCCCAGCCAGGAGAAAAACGATATTCATGAGAATAAATTGACAACATATCTTCTGTTCTAGTTCACCTTCCATTTCATCCCTTTTTTTAATGCCGTCACCCCGTGACTCAGACAGGGTCACAGTATGGTAACCACGACAACAACATCCGGCACAACTCGGTAAAAAAAAACCGAGACAACAAGAAACTGCGAGATATGAAAAGATGACACTGAGGTTGTGATTGATAGGCATGGCAAATGAACGAGGCTTCCATTAGCTGGTGCCTACTGAAGATGTGGAGGCTTTATCAAGAAAGGCTGAGAGCTTCTTCAGGCTGTGAGTGTTTTAGTCATACTCCAGTGACAGGTTGGAGGAGATTATTCGGCAAAGCCTACACTGTGCTATAAGCAAAAATGAGGGAGGAAAGATAGCTTGGATTACAGAGCAGACGAAAATCTGCCAATTAAAGACAACAAAATCTTTGCTTCTCAGCATTGCCCCAGTCGGGACAGCAAAATGTAGAAGAAAGAATTACAGAAAAGCTCAGACAGGAAAACACACCAGGTATTAAAAAAACAGCAGGTTCACAACGTACCTTGCTTGAGACAACTTGCAAGACACATTTACCTCACACATACAAATTTATGTTATGTAAGGCATAACAAGAGAAAGCTTGGCTGTGTTAACACACATTTCACTGTTTCTATAAAATTATGCTGCATTTAGCAATGTGCAAAACATTAAAAAAAATTTACACATAAACTTTTCAGATCAACAACCTGAAAACAAAGCAAAACAGACAGCAAATTCAAAGTTAACAGTTAGTTGTTCACCTACATACAAAATTATGTAGACCCTCATAAACGGAAGGTACGGAAGGTAACTGGCCCCCTTTTACACCTGTTGTTAACAATGGTATCTGAATAGTACTACATTTGTACCCTGCATTCAATGCATTACATTATGTTAACTGCAATTTTTTTTCTGTCATTCACCAAATTTGTGAAACATGGATCAATCAAAATGCTCGCAGATTAAAAAAGTCATTTGGTCTATTCCATTTGCCTGCGTTTGAAACATTCCCACAGTAAAGGATGCAAATAGGGATTAGCAGTGAAGAAAAGGGTGGAAAATAAAGTTTTAAAGCACCCACACAAAAACAGATGGGGAGAGAGTGAGGATTTGGGGAAAGAAATGAAAGATTTCAAGTGTAGTGCAGTGGAACAATTCATGGGATATTGTTCATTAAATTGGGTGACCAGATCGTAAGACCACAGTGTAAACCAGAATAAAAACAAGACAAGAAGCCACAACACAGCACTTGGTAAAACAAAAAGAGCTTTTGCCACAGACGTTCTTGTGATATGAATGTTACATTAAAATTATCAAAACAACCTATGTATCTCATAATACTTGCATAGTTGTAGCTGTCCCTGACCATAATCAAAATGTAGTTTCAGTGATCCGATCACAATGTGTCCTGGGTGTATTCAGTGAGGTCAAATGCCATCCGATTGTGATCCGATCACTGAAAACACACTTTAATGCCAGGTGCAAAGGGGCTAAAAGTCCAATCAAATGTGATGACAGTGAGTAATGGAGAAAGAGCCACGTAAATGTCAAGTCAATCTAATTCGCATCACCAATTTTTCTCAGTGCAACATTAAAAAGACTTTTAAAAAACACCCGTTTGTTAAACTGATCACCTTTGCCCAGTGCCTGCAGATTTTGGTTTTCCAAAAGAGACTGTTCAGTGAACTGGTGTTTGCAGACAATGGTCAGGAAGGTTTTTAGAAATTAAACAAAAGAG
The DNA here is from genome assembly GCA_039654105.1 of Coreius guichenoti. Taxonomy (NCBI): domain Eukaryota; kingdom Metazoa; phylum Chordata; class Actinopteri; order Cypriniformes; family Gobionidae; genus Coreius; species Coreius guichenoti. The sequence goes on along the minus strand of CM077180.1, from coordinate 28,936,861 downwards.
ACACACTAACTGCCAGACATTTGTTACCTCACAAAACCGCAAGTTTGCATTGTCACGTTTGAGAATGTGTGCTCACTGAAGGAAAAATATCAAATGAAATACTGCAGAACTACAATACAGTGACAGCATAGTACAATGCTGAGAAACTCATGACTGCTTATCAAATTTACACAGTCATTTGTCCCAGTTGTATGCACTAAAAATCAGCATTCTGTGAGATTATTTTCATTATAGTCAATTACTAGTATGTGCTAAACTCATCCTTGAGAGTTAATATCTTTCCCACTAATGAATTTCCATTGAAACATTGGGAAAACACAGACTGACTGAGTGTGTTGCTCTGACATGCATTTTTTATATCTACAGAAGAGAATCTTTCTCTGACTATTGCAACTAACCCATTAGCTATATTGGGGTCATTTGGCAATTGGTAAGGCTTAAATAATGCAGTTTTAAACATGTGGTTCGATCTCTGAGTGTATCTGACTCTAACGTCATTAGCAGAGTGCATGCCAACGCCAACGTTTCATGAAAGTGCACTTTTTCTTAATGAAAATTTAATCTCTTAAGCATAATATCAGTTATCATTCTAATTCTGCTGTTAAGGATTACATTCAAACATACATTTTACGTGAAGCATTAAACAATGAGAGATAAAATATTCAGGCCAATGAAGAACTAATGGAGTTGATACTCGTGTGCCAGCTCTCTTTTAGTGGTAATACTAGGCCAGTGTAGATAGTGACAATGAAAACGCCTGTTTTGAGGGTTCATTTTGGAGAGAGTTCATTCAAAAATTCTGTCATTATGTATGACATGTATCTTTATGTCATCCCAAACCTGTTAAACATTTTGGGCCCTATCATACACCCGCCACAATGCGACGCAAGTGTTTTTTGCTAGTTTCAGCCCGACGCGGTTATCATTTTCACGTCCAGCGTCACATTGTTTAAATAGCAAATGCACTCGGACCCATCTGTTCACCCATGGGTGTGCTGGTCTGAAAGCGAGGTATGTTCAGGCACATTGTTGGCGCGTTGCTATTTTGAGGCAACTAAAAACGACTGCGCCATTGACCAACAAAAACCTGGTCTAAAGTCAATACTGCAGTATTTTTTGTGTTATTTAAAGGGTGCGATAGTAATATGCGCCTATAGGCGGGTGCACAATGTGCGTACACTCTGCTTATTACACACACAGGGACGTGCAGCAGCACACAACATTTTTTTTAAATATTAAAAATAAAAGGATTCCTTTCTGGAGAGGCGTTAATAATAATAATAATAATAATAATTCTTGACATTTATATAGTGCTTTTCTGGGTACTCAAAGCGCTTTACATATAGAGGGGGGGAATCTCCTCAACCACCACCAATGTGCAGCATCCACCTGGATGATGCGACGGCAGCCATATTGCGCCAGAACGCCCACCACACACCAGCTTATTGGTGGAGAGGAGACAGTTCAGTCTTTCCGCTCGCAAATTCCGCCATGTAAATAGCGAATCCGCCATGATGCAAGTGCAACTGGCTTTTAAAGGGAATAGGAGATGAGACTCTGATTGGTTTATTGCACGTTACAGCCAAAACACACCCATGACTCAAAATAAAAAGACTAGGTACAACTCTTTTGGACCATGCGCCTGGCACGCCGACCGTTTTTTACGTCATTAAACTAGCAAAAGTGGATTCGGACACACCCTAAGTGCACCTGCGCCATGCGCTTCAGACCATGCGCTCAGATCGTTAAAATAGGGCCCATAGTCTTCAGCAGAATACAAAAGAAGAAGCATGTTTCAAATGTTTTTAATCCCTACAAAGAAAGTCATTGGTGTCCAAAACAACATTGGATCCCAGTGAGTTTTACTGTATGGACAAATAATCTTGTGTTTCACAGAAGAAAGAAATGTATACAGGTTTGGAATGAAACGAAGGTGAGAAAATGATGACCAAAGTTTGGTTTTGGGTAAGCTATACCTTTAAGAAATGATAACAATTGAGCGAACGAAAATTTCATCCAAAAAACTGAATTTTGACATGCAAGTACTACCTAAACTTCCTAGCGAAATGGAATAATGGCCTTTACCTCCTTTACTTTCACCTTGTCACAGAGGACCTTTAATGGAAGCTCATCTCTGCTATTAAAGAGCATTTCACTATGCTAAATTCCCTTTGTAGATGCCAAAAGCACTCAATCACCTTGATGTTGGCAGACATACAGTACAGTAAATGACCCAGCCGGTTCCATAGGGGGAAAGTAGTTAATTCTGTGACTATAGTGGTCGGCTGGGGATACTGCATGTCTGACAACAAGAGACAACAAAACAAATCTGTGGGAATAATCTAAGAAACACTTTCAATCGATACTAGGTATAAAATATGAGGGCGGAAATCATACGCTGGGCTAAAAATAGAGCGAAATGATAGGTTTCTTCATGCTGAGGAGAAAATCAAACACTGCACTTTGATTAGTACTCCAAACCTTGTCTTTGAGGTTGACGTCCTCCATTAAATATTAATGTGTCCCTGAATCCACCTTTGCTTCATCAATACTTATTGACCAATATTATAACAGCAATTTAGGCCCAGGCAACGATGACCAGCTCTTGCATTTGCAATCTCTACAGATGTGGAGATGTGTGTGTTGTGGAGGAATTGCTTGCCATTTCTCATTAGGAGCACAGTAGGATAGGTTTCCTTTTCATTAGCGATGAGGAAAATAAGAAGAACGAAGCAACTCTGGTGGGAGGAGAAGATGCAGCTTTCTGGTCTATTCTGGGTTTCCCGCATCACAGACTGTCGGGCTTCAGTAGAACGTGAAAGATACTGGAATTTTCATCTCTGCTGGGCCTTTGATATGCTTCATTTAAAAGCAAGGGACTCAGCTTTTCCATCTGCCACTTTTAAGACTATCACTATTTTGTTGTTTTTTTTTTTTTTTTCATTTGTTTATCTTGTTAGCCCACTTACTTTTATTATTGACTCAGCGACCACTGAAACAGAAAAACACTAAGCATTTCAAACAGACTGCTCAAAGAAATTGCATCTCATTTTAAGTGGGATAGCTCTTTGAAAATGCTTCACAGAAAACTTCAGGCTCCAAAACAATGACCTATTTGAGTACCATCTTCTCTCATTTCCTCAGCAACATATGTATTAAGCATGGGGGGAAATGCTGTGTTTTCTTGGCGGAGCTCTGCGACGACTGTAACAGCAGTGAAAAAGCAACTACCAGCACAACAAGAGTTAACCAGGGGAGAGTAATGCTTGTTACTTACGAATCAGAGGCACACTGGCGTTAGCTGTTCCCAACCTGTTGACGGCCACACAGGTGTAGTTGCCATAGCGATCCTGTGTCATGTTCTTGACTGTGAGAACTGATCTGGAGCTGAGGTTCTTGATGTCTATTCCTTGGCCCATGTTAATCCTGAAAATAAGACCATCAGTTGACATGACGTCAAGCAGTGACACCGGTGTGCTGCAGTGTGACATGCTAATAATCCATCCATCAAAAACTATTTTAACAGCACTTTCTCTTTTCATTTATACATAGAGAGAGACTACACTGAATATATGCACTTTTAAAAATGAATTTGAAGCGAACTGCAAAAAAATCGTTGATTAAAATTGTGCACTACACTTGTAAATTACAAGTTGTAAATAAAACAAAGATTACTGGAGTACATTTTACAAGAAAATACCATTTCAGTCTTTCTACTTCAAAACGTCATCTTTATTTCAATGCGTTACTTGCCATTTCTTTGTAATTATTTGTGAAATTTACTAGCAATTTCTGAGTGAAAATTGTTTAATATTTTTTAGTGTACTGTTCAAATTTTTTAAAAACACTTATTCAGTGAGGATGCATTACATTGACCAAAGTCTTTTATATTGTTATAAAAGAAAAAAAAAATACATAAAAATATTAAGCAGTACAACATCATTATACAACATTTATAATAATAAGAAACGTTTCCTGAGCACCAAATTTAGCTTTGCCATTACAGGAATAAATTAAATTAAATTAAATATGTAAATAAATTACATTTTAAAATATTATTATAATAGAAAACAGCTATTTTGAATTTTAATAATATTTACACTTTTATTATTTTGATAAATGCAGCATTGGTGAGCATAAGAGACTTTTTTCAAAAACATTTAAAATTTCAACAAATTTCATCTTAAGAACCATATATGCTAAGATGCTCTGATTGGTTTACATACTGTACTGTAGATTTTGATTAGTTTAATTCTATTTTTTCTACTTTACTGTATTTTTTTATACTATGTTTTATAGTTTTTGCTGTAGTCAACTATTTGACTATTATTTTCTCTCAGTGTGGAACCCTAAACAGAAAGATAATAAAGTCAGAACATGAGGGATAAACATGAATAATCCCAAAGAGGTAAAGGAATAAGCACCAAAATAAAGGTGAAAACTATTCAAAGATATGAACAAATATTGAAAAAGTAATATTGTTTCTAAGGCGTCATACTGTTTTGGAGGATGATAACACACCGATTTCTTGTGAATGTCTTTCACGTTACCCATCTAAGTTTTTTGTTTTTGACACATATTAATGTTTCTTATACCAAAAGATGTCAGGCAGAAGGTATAGGGTAGGCTGTGAGTTATGAAGGAAAATGTAAAAAAAAGCTACAATTGTCCCTGGTCCTGAGGGAATTGCCAAAAGGAAAATCAGAAGCAGAAAAATTTGCACATGGCTTGTAGCTTTGTCGAGGTCTAAAGTTCAGCAGCAGTTGCTCTTGAGAGTCCTGACTCTGGGTCATCCATGTTACTCTCACAGGTAAAGCGATGTGCTGACCTTTTGTCCCCCAACTCTCAAGTAGCTTGTCTCCTGCTGACACTTACTTAAATAAGAACAAAAACTTCTCTTAAAACAAAGGACCATTGCTACCACTATATCAGAGTGTTATAGGACATTATACACAAAAAGATTGTGAAATCTATCCAGAATCACCTTACTGATATGTCATTCTGTTCAGAATCTGTTTTAGAGATGCACCCATACTAAATTTCTCTGCTAATACTGCTAATCTGCTAATCGATTATTCAGAATATCTGCCAATACCGATAGTTTGATTTTCTTAAGGAAAAAAAACTCTCCCAACTAATGCTGTAAACTATACAGGGAACCCTCTCATTCAGAACATTACTATAATATTAAAGGTTTAAGTTAACAACAGAGCCATTATATTCAACAGCTATTTATTTTCAGATATAATTCACTCAAATAAGAAGTGAAATGTTTGTATACAACTCATATAACACATAAAATAGCTTTTATAAAAATCTTCATGACAAATTTATTCAAAAATACATACTGTATATAATTAACAGTAAATAAGCTCCTCTCTAGTGTTTTTTTTTATTTTTTAAAAAAAAGCTAACTAACGAACTGTGAACATTAGATAACTTTCCTGAGGTAAATGTAACATTATGTGACACATTGTTCACCAGCTTATTGACGTCTTTCTGCGGTTGAAACACTGATTGAGCGTTTACATGAGACATGATACATTTCGGTAAGTTGTACTGTATCTTTTAACATACCTTTAGATGTCTAGCATGCCTTTTCATGCTATAACTTTTATTAACGTGAAGAAAAGACTTCACGTGCTGCCACTTGAACTGAGGCACTACAGCGTTCTGTCACATCGCAATTAAGAGCGCCATATATTGTTTGAATTTCATGATTAAAATGGACAGAATTTGAAACCTGACACTTTGTTTCTTATAATATTGGTTTCTTATTGTTTTTAAGCACAAAGCTCTTTGCGATTATTGGATGGGAGGCACGATTCAAATAATGTTTGGTGTAGGGAAAAACCATGGACCTGGCAACCTTGGCTTGATCTACAAGTGATTCATAAGGTCAAACGGAGCCTGCTTTAAATGTCACTATTTTTTAAAACTGTTAATGCGTTATTTTCGCGCTTACTTCAACAGCCTTAAATTTAACACAAGACATTTACTTATTTTGAATAAGTAATTACTTCACAACTGCTAAAAATGTATGTTTTATCTAGTATGAATGTGTGTAGTATGAATCCGGACGTACTACATTCGCATTGTTGTCATTATCATGTGACCTACCAGCGTCAGTTCCGTTGCTTGACTGCCATTCACAAATCCTCTCCCGTGGCCTCATGGGATAGTAAAGTGTCCATCATATGCACAATTCAGAATCCGGGTACTTTTTGCCTACTCTTTTATGAGTACTGTGAATTCGGACATACTATTTTGTCACATAATGTTTTGCGCCTACTATATAGTAGAGAAAGTATGCTATTTCAGATGTAGCCACAATATGACACGTTTGTCCGCCCCCTTTTGATTGACAGGATATAATAGGCCCTGATCATTGGCTGTTTTTAAACAATTGGTCAATGGCAGATAATAAAAACAATTGCTTTTATACATCTGTGCATCCCTACTTACAAGCAATTACATATTGCAACTGGAAAACATAATGTTTTAGGGAGTCACAATTTTGCACATGCTTTCCATCACAAAAGAACCTAATTTCAAGACCCAACTACCTTTATGATTATAAGAATATATATATATATATATATATATATATATATATATATACAGTGGCAAGAAAAAGTATGTGAACCCCTTGCAGAATCTGTGAAAATGTGAATAATTTTAACAAAATAAGAGAGATCATACAAAACGCATGTTATTTTTTATTTAGTATTTTTTGTTTTGTTTTGTGATGGTTGTTCTTGAGTCCCTTGTTTGTCCTGAGCAGTTAAATTGCCCAATGTTCTTCAGAAAAATCCTCCAGGTCCTGAAAATTCTTCAGTTTTCCAGCATCTTTTGCTTATTTGAACCCTTTCCAGCAGTGACTATGATTTTGAGATCCATCTTTTCACACTGAGGACAATTGGAAACATGATGCATTAAGAAGAAGAACAAGGTAAATTGTATTTTATTTGTCTTCTGGGAAACATGTAAGTATCTTCTGTTGCTTCCGAAGGGCAGTACTAAATGAAAACAATTGATATTTAAACAAAATAAGAAAAATTTGGACATCTTCATCCTGTTCAAACATTTTCAACTTTTGAACGGGGTCATTTTTATAAATTCAGCTATTTTTTTGTCTTGTGGACTATATGTAAACATCTTTTATGTAAAATATCTTATTCAGGACAGTACTAAATAAAAATGAACATGAATTTTGTATGATCTCTCTTATTTTGTTAAAATTATTCACATTTTCACAGATTCTGCAAGGGGTTCACATAATTTTTCTTGACACTGTATATTTACTTTATAAAGATATGATTATCACTTTTTATGATAATCTTAACAAAAAATAGTTAATGATTTCTCTGCATCATTCCTGTTGGTTTCTTCAATATTACTTGAATGGTTTCTCTTTCACTGTTTTCCTGCACCTCACTGCCGTTAGTTCAGCATTTAGTCTGCACATTCAGAAAAATACAGCAAAACAGATATTTTAGCAACAATGTTCAATGTAAAGCCTTAGATTAAGCAGAGTACAGACCCAATGCCAATAAGCCTCCTTTGCAATTTGAATAAATCGAGTGAAGCCTATAATTACAATTAGCACAGTGTGAACTGCTGATTCAGATCGTACTCAGCAAGAGTGGGTAAATGATGGGTAATGGGGTAATTTGGTATTTAAATTCAAGAACCACCACTTGAGTCAACACTGATTGGTGCGAAGACTCGGAATGCTCTTTACTAGTGATGAGGTTATACAAACATACAATTAAAATGTAGGGTTAAGATAGTATAACGGATCTTTTCTAACATACTGTAGTTTTGTACCCATTTTTAGTCTAACGTGACTGTATAAAAATTGTGTGTTCAGAAGTAGACTTGTATCAAAGGAAATAATATTAGATGCCTCTTTTGAGTAAACCTCCCATTTATTTTCTCATTCCATCATCACATTCAATAACATTTCAGTAATTTGGCTGTGTTTAAACAAGCAAATGTTATAGTGAATCATAAAATCATTCTTCAAATATTTTTTATTCATCTACACAGTTTTCTGCTATTTATTCAGCTAGATTCCATACAAAAAATGTTTGTAGGTAATTTCAGCCTTAAGTGTGCTCTCTATTTTTAGGTTGTTTTTTTTTAGAAATATACTCTATGAAATTTTAAATTCAATTCTGAAACACTGTGAAAGAATTGGAGATGTAGAAAACACATCTACAGTAGAAAAAAATGCAGGAGCACGGCTACAAAATGTTCACAGAAAATGACAAAAGTCCTATAAAAACAAAACACTGACACTTCCAGAAAAAGGTCCAAACGGTAATAAATTGGAATAGTTAGCAGTGTGCCAGTGTTTTTCAGTGTGCTGACAGTGATTAATATTTGCATACTTAATTGCAATTGGCATTCTTTCTTGCATTAATTTGCATATTGAATTGTGATTGGTTTTATCTCCCTTACATCTACTTCACTCTCTGTAGCCATCATTATACTGCAAAAAGAGAAAGTCACATTATGTGCTTATACTTGTGCACAGTTGCCAGAAAACTAGAAGCATACTGAGTGTCATGACAACTAAAGAGTTAAAGATGGATCTGATTTGACATTTCATTTTCACAGAACCAAATCCTAAACCAAAGCATACCTAAAACTATTCCTTCAAAGCCTTGTAAACACTAGGATATCCTTCTGGAGAGTCATCATTTTAGCCCTTTTTGGGCATGAAAAATGAATTGTGCCCTTCAAAAACACTCAAGACTAATAAATTATTAATATATTTAAAACAACTCTGAAAATAATACATAATGCTAACTGATCAGTCAAGACATCTTTTTTTATTGCTCAAATGGTACAGTTTGCTTCCAAACTCTTTTAGAAAGTTAGATTATTTTTGCCAGAAGTGTATGACTTTAATTAAAAGTTAAAAAATGTGTTGCAAAAGTGATTTTCATGAGCTTATGCTGTGCCAAGAGTCACTATCTTTCGAAATTAAGACTCTTTAATAAGCCACTTTGTAATATTTGATAAGCTGCAGATCCATAGCTATTAAACTAATACTACTAAAGACTGTAATTCAGCTTTAGATCAACTTTCAGTGATTAAACCTTAGGCAAAATTCTCAAAACTGGTGTACAGTTTGATTGTACAGTGATTATTATGTGGATTTAACAAATGTAGTTACTGCAAATGAATACTGATCAAAATATTACATCGTTTTACAAAGGCCACAAAAAGCGGACTTGACCAACATTAATCTCCTCTGTAGTGAGCATTCTGAATCACAAATAAACTCACTTAACATGCATAATGTATGATAAATGATCACTGTACAGCTAAGCTAATGAAATGAATGCTTTTATCATCTATCACTCTTGGTTTTACCTTTTCTCTCCCTTGTACCACTCAAAGACTGGAGAGGGGACAGCTGCTGCCTCACATCTCAGCAGGGCAATCTGACCGGGTCGAACCCCGTGACTTTTCATCTCATGGATTGCTGGAGGAACTACAGAAAGAAAATAAAAACCAACATGATTTAGGGCAAGAGTGAACACACATAAGCAAACTTAACTCAAATAAACGAACCCTCTAAAACTGAGAGGAAAAGCCTTCGAAAATGCAAAGTTTTCATTTACAGTCGTGTGAAAGAGGCAGAAATGAATTAGAAACAAGATTCAGAGTGGTCAACACGTGTAAATCTTGTGGGTGCAATGCTGAGAAATACCATTCGTCCCAAGGGTTAGAGAAAAGAAATTAACAGCTCAGTGATAAATTGTTTAATGGCTGTTCAAAGGCTGGGGAGCTGAGGAAGGTTCTCTGAATATGTGCATGTAAAATGAGGGTCCTTTCATGTTCACAAATGCAGTGTAAATCTCTCTAGCGGCGCCGGTGAGCAAGCTATAAACTACAGGCTGAATTTTTATTTTTCAGCTAGTCAAGAAGCAACAACCTCTCTCAAAGGAAAAAAGAAATGTTTATCATACATAAATCTTCATTGTATATTATTTCTTATAGCATGAGTAAACAGAGTAAGCTACGAGAATGACATGTGTTCAAATTCAAAAGGACATATAGAAAAAAGCTATGAAAGAAATAACATCATACTTAATATACACACAAATAAAGCAGGCCTGCACAGAATACTAAGATGAACACGATATAAAAAAAAATAAGAAAATAACTCCCTTCAAGCAGGTGATCCACTTATGTCTTTCTAGCTAGCGTTAAATTACTTGCTATGTCTGAATTTGAGTGGGGGACATTTATATTCCAGGCAACTCGTTCTTTGAAAATCACCTGCAAGTTATTGAGGTCTGTGTTCAGACTATTTTTTCCTGATTGAATTTTTGACATTCTCTTCTATAGCCCCACAGTTGAAGGTATGAAGTTCTGCAGGCCTTCTGTGTTATACGTTTCATGTTATCTGAGGGCTGAAAAGAAATTTCCACTATTGTGGTGAGAACAGTAAAGTGATTTTTTTTAGAATGATGTTCTTAGACTTTGGGCTCCATAGTTACTTCACGCAGATATGTCAAATCATTTAACAAATATGAAGCCCTGAGCTGTACAAGAAATAAGAGTTTCTCTTATCTTACTATTTTTATAGTTAATGACTCAATGTGAGGGAGAAACATTAGTCATTGAAGATTAGAAAAAAACGCATAGTATTTCAAAATGTAAATAAAAATAATAAAAAACTCCATGACTGTTCCATGACCTTCATGTTACATAATGATTTTTCAACAGGGATTCCTATTTGTATGTTTGGTATTAATGGCTTGAATTAAATAATATTCACTAAAGAAATCAAAATGTTAAAATATCCAGGTTTTCAAGGCTGTGAGAAACGTGTATAAAGAATATGGATTATCCATCACTATAATCACTGTGTTGAGATATTTTGTTCTGTGATACTGTGCTGCTCATCATTTCTTCACTGCACAATCTCTTGGGAAGGTATGAAAATAGCAGTGTGACAGATCAACACTGCTTGAATGCAGAGTTTTGGCATATGGTGGAAGAGAAGTCTGTCTGATCCAAAAAAGTGGCAACCGATGAATCTTGTGCTTTGGCTGGATCATGCATTTACAGTACAGGCATCAGCCCATGAAACTGCCTAGGGAGCATTACATAACTTGAGCATCACAGAACCATACTAGCATAAGATATAAGGATAACATAAAATCAGAGATTAAAGGAACACATTGCTGATGACAAAGGCGAGGACATGACTGCTGAGCCCATAATATATGTGTGTAGAAACGACAAGGCTAAGAATACAGAGAATTGAAAATAAAAATTCTGTTTGCAACTTATTTTACTCCTGTAATCTGATGTATGTCTGAGTGAAACATGAAGAGGAAGGGTTGGGTTAGATAGTGAAAAGTAGGCACATGATACAGAGTTTGCTTAAAAAAAAAACATCATCCAATTCTATGCAAGAATAAATATAATGAATATATAATAAATACAATAAATACTATAAATATATATATAATACATGTTTACAGTATGTATGTATGTGTGTATATATATATATATATATACACACACACACACACCGATCAGGCATAACATTATGACCTAATATTGTGTTGGTCCCCCTTTTGCTGCCAAAACAGCCCTGACCCGTTGAGGCATGGACTCCACTAGACCTCTGAAGGTGTGCTGTGGTATCTGGCACCAAGATGTTAGCAGCAGATCCTTTAAGTCCTGTAAACTGTGAGGTGGGGCCTCCATGGATCGGACTTGTTTGTTCAGCACATCCCACAGATGCTCGATTGGATTGAGATCTGGGGAATTTGGAGGCCAAGTCAACACCTCAAACTCGTTGTTGTGCTCCTCAAACCATTCCTGAACCATTTTTGCTTTGAGGCAGGGAGCATTATCCTGCTGAAAGAGGTCACAGCCACTAGGGAATACCATTTCCATGAAAGGGTGTACATGGTCTGCAATGCTTAGGTAGGTGGTACGTGTCAAAGTAACTTCCACATGGATGGCAGGACCCAAGGTTTCCCAGCAGAACATTGCCCAAAGCATCACACTGCCTCCGTCGGCTTGCCTTCTTCCCATAGTGCCTCCTGGTACCATGTGTTCCCCAGGTAAGCGACGCACACGCACCCGGCCATCCACGTGATGTAAAAAAAAAACGTGATTCATCAGACCTGGTCCATGGTCCAGTTCTGATGCTCACGTGCCCACTGTTGGCGCTTTTCGCAGCCCCATACGCAACAAACTGCGTTGCACTGTGTATTCTGACAGCTTTCTATCAGAACCAGCATTAACTTTCTGAGCAATTTGAGCTACAGTAGCTCGTCTGTTTGATCGGATCACACAGGCCAGCCTTCGATACCCATGTGCATCAATGAGCCTTGGCCGCCCATGACCCTGTCGCCAGTTCACCACTGTTCCTTTCTTGGAACACTTTTGATAGATACTGACCACTGCAGACTGGGAACACCCCACAAGAGCTGCAATTTTGGAGATGCTCTGACCCAGTCGTCTAGCAATCACAATTAACAATTTGGCCCTTATCAAACTCGCCCATTTTTTCGACTTTGAGGACAAAATGTTCACTTGCTGCCTAATATATCCCACCCACTAACAGGTGCCTTGATGAAGAGATAATCACTGTTATTCACTTCACCTGTCAGTGGTCAACCTGTAAAATCGGCAGTGTATCAAATACTTGTTCTCCCCACTGTATATGTACACAAACATACAGAGGGGAGAACAAGTATTTGATACACTGCCGATTTTGCAGGTTTGCCCACTTACAAAGCATGTAGAAGTCTGTAATTTTTATCATAGGTACTCTTCAACTGTGAGAGACGGAATCTAAAACAAAAATCCAGAAAATCACATTGTATGATTTTTAAGTAATTAATTTGCATTGTATTGCATGACATAAGTATTTGATACATCAGAAAAGCAGAACTTTTGGGGATTTTGGCCCACTCCTCCATACAGAACTTTTCCAGATCCTTCAGGTTTCGGGGCTGTCGCTGGGCAATACGGACTTTCAGCTCCCTCCAAAGATTTTCTATTGGGTTCAGGTCTGGAGACTGGCTAGGCCACTCCAGGACCTCGAGATGCTTCTTACGGAGCCACTCCTTAGTTGCCCTGGCTGTGTGTTTCGGGTCGTTGTCATGCTGGAAGACCCAGCCACGACCCATCTTCAATGCTCTTACCGAGGGAAGGAAGTTGTTGGCCAAGATCTCGCGATACATGGCCCCATCCATCCTCCCCTCAATACGGTGCAGTCGTCCTGTCCCCTTTGCAGAAAAGTATCCCCAAAGAATAATGTTTCCACCTCCATGCTTCACGGTTGGGATGGTGTTCTTGGGGTTGTACTCATCCTTCTTCTTCCTCCAAACACGGCGAGTGGAGTTTAGACCAAAAAGATCTATTTTTGTCTCATCAGACCACATGACCTTCTCCCATTCCTCCTCTGGATCATCCAGATGGTCATTGGCAAACTTCAGACGGGCCTGGACATGCGCTGGCTTGAGCAGGGGGACCTTGCATGCGGTGCAGGATTTTAATCCATGACGGCGTAGTGTGTTACTAATGGTTTTCTTTGAGACTGTGGTCCCAGCTCTCTTCAGGTCATTGACCAGGTCCTGCCGTGTAGTTCTGGGCTGATCCCTCACCTTCCTCATGATCATTGATGCCCCACGAGGTGAGATCTTGCATGGTTCCCCAGACCAAGGGAGACTGACCGTCATCTTGAGCTTCTTCCATTTTCGAATAATTGCGCCAACAGTTGTTGCCTTCTCACCAAGCTGCTTGCCTATTGTCCTGTAGCCCATCCCAGCCTTGTGCAGGTCTACAATTTTATCCCTGATGTCCTTACACAGCTCTCTGGTCTTGGCCATTGTGGAGAGGTTGGAGTCTGTTTGATTGAGTGTGTGGACAGGTGTCCTTTATACAGGTAACGTGTTCAAACAGGTGCAGTTAATACAGGTAATGAGTGGAGAACAGGAGAGCTTCTTAAAGAAAAACTAACAGGTCTGTGAGAGCCAGAATTCTTACTGGTTGGTAGGTGATCAAATACTCATTTCATGCAATAAAATGCAAATTAATTATTTAAAAATCATACAATGTGATTTTCTGGATTTTTGTTTTAGATTCCGTCTCTCACAGTTGAAGTGTACCTATGATAAAAACGACAGACCTCTACATGCTTTGTAAGTAGGAAAACCTGCAAAATCGGCAGTGTATCAAATACTTGTTCTCCCCACTGTACATATACATATATATAATATATATATACATGTATATGTATGTAACTTGCCGTCTGGTGTCAGAAGCAATTCATAATATGTGAATGCATATTTAGAACCGCCAGTCTCTGCAGAGAAAAAGATTTTGGCAATTCAAATCAGGTGTCAATCAGGTGCTATGAAAGTGTCTGGATTTTTGATGGCAAGCTCAGAACAGAAAACAGAATCTCTAGCTCTGTTCACTTCAAACATTTGCCACACTACCTGACATTTCAGTTTGGATGTAGTCGCAATATTTCACACCTTCTCTGGCCCGTTAATCAGCGTGAGCTTCCTTTAAATGGATTTGGATGCTATAATACGGCATTCAGAAGCAGAATCAGAAAATTCTCTGCATATAGAGCCAACGTGGGAGAATCCAAGAGCGCATTTACTAGAAACATCTATGCGTCTGTTATGTGTGTACATGCTTCAAATTTGCAAAAAAACACCTCCATATTGGAGGTTACACAAGTGGATTTCAAGTTAATTCAGCTTATGTGTTTTGCACATAAAAAAAAGAGATTTGAGAGCGTCTGAAATCTGCTGAGGGTGAGATATGGTTTGTATCTGTCTGTGTCATTCATCACTGAGATTTGTGCTGTATTGTAAGCTATTGGCATGCCTTGGCAGGCTGCCTAATAGCACAAGAGAAGTTGGCTCTGATATATATCCACACAGCTAACTTCTCGTATCTAACAAACCACTGCATCTGTCCTCACTGAGGGATGATCCAGTTCATTATAAAGCTGCATTAGCAAGAACTACCCAGGGAGGAAAACAAAGCATTAGCCACAACTGCAACTACAACTTTTCATATTAATTAAAATCGTTTGAGCACATATACTGCAGTGATAAAGGGTCCGGAGGGACAGAATTCATGCAAGTCATCTAATTTCAAACATCAAAATATATTTTATAGTAGAAAAGGAGTGAATGTATCAGCTGTAGTTACTGAATACATTTTTACAGGGGGGGTTTACTAAAACTATATTTGGTAGAAAAAAAGAAAAGAAAAGAAAGAAAAGAAAACTGAACTGATGCTAAATGACAAAATTCTCATTTGATTGATTCTGAATAAAGACCATTTTCAGTATATAACAAGAATCGGCACAGCATACACAAAACCTTCCACAAAAGTGCAGTTTATAATAAATAAAGCACATTATTTATCAAGGATTAAAGGGACAGTTCACCCAACAATGAAAATTCTGTCATCGCTTTCGTTCTTCTGCAGAACACAAAAGAAGAAGAATGATTTAACTATCCATAAAATAAGTCAAAATGGTCCAATCATGTTGTTTTAGAGCCCACTGACGGTCATTATATGCCATACAGGTTTGTAACAACATGAGGGTGATGACAAAATATTGATTTTTTTGAGTGAACTATACTGTTAAATATGTGTGTTAACACAGAGCACAAGTCCTAATGTAATAATCCACACAATGGAAGAAGGAAAAAAATCCGTATTAAACCCATATTCACAGCTTCTAAGATACAATTACATTAGTCTTTTAAGGAGCTCTCATTATACCAATCACATACCAGCATTGACTAATGCAAAATCACGGTGTAAAAACCACAAAAGCCCTACAATCCTAGTCATTTACAGGCTTCATAACAAAAGAGTGTAACTGTAAATCATTGGTGAGTTTCTAAGCTCGTACCAGATGGGAGGGTCTGAAAATAGCAAAGTTGGCATGAAAAATGGATGCTGCGGGGCTTACTGTTTGACAAATTTGCCAGTTGCGGCTTGATCACAAACGCAAATTAAAATGACAAGGCAGAGATTATGTTTGAGAATACCTGTGAACACAGCCCCTCACAAATTAGTGAATACATCAATATATGCCAAACAAGGTTCCCTAGGGTTAAGCGCCTTTGTGATTTTTCTTTCATGCACAGATTTGACACGTACAAAAAAGCAGGTTGACTAATTCAAAATAGACTGCTATTGAATAATTCTATTTTTTATTGTTGGGATAAATCTAGGCTTGGTATAACCTGATCTTTCAAGGGGAAAACAAATCTGAAGTGAAATAGGATTTTCTATTATCACACAGAAGCCAGAGGTTAGTGGGTTAACTGAAACTGCATGCTAATCCAATTTATTATTTTTTCTCTTAATGGGCTTTATAACATCACAGCATGTCTGACTTTAAAGTTCACTGATGTTGGTCTCGGGTGGATGTACAGGATGACTAACTGGCACATCTCCCGACCAACAACAATTAATTTATCACATGTTACAGACGCTTTGGAGGAAGGGATGATTTATATAGTCTTGCACCTTTATCCGCCCAACAAGTATAACATGTTATTTTAATTACAAGATCAATTAATAACCCACCTCTTCAGCCAGAGGCTAAAATGAGTTTTCTTCAAAATTAAGGAATGGACTCATCAGTCCATGACTTATCAGCTTATAAACAGAGAGACTGCTCCAATTGCTGTCTCCACCTCATTGTCCTATTCTGCTCGCCAGCACTGGGTTTAGCAGCCAGGATTTATTAATTCATTAAGTTTTTCCATTTAAAATTCAAGAATAACATCATGTTCTTTCTCTAACACATCCAATCCTTATAAATAACATTCATGCTAAGGGAATATAGGCTTTGTTTGCCCCATAGAGAATATGCACTGTGGAGAAAAGTATTGAGTTGAATGAAATCATTAACCACAGTGTCACAAATCTATGTAAATAGACAAATTGGCTTTTAGCCTATCATGCTGAAGAATAGAAGCCATATTGTACTGTGCAGGGAAGATGGGCACTCCAGACAATCAGTTATTTATCTGTGAAGCCTAGTATCAAAGGGACATAATTCATAGAGTCATTTATGAAAATGTATTACAGTCTTTTGTTAGTATGTGCGTCAGAGTTACATAGTTCACAGTTTTGGGGAGCAAGTAGTTCAATCAGTGAGGCCTTTCATTACTTCTAATTTCTAGTTTCACATTTACATCACGGAAAATGACGAAGGACAAAGCACCATGTGTGTCCAGTGCATGCCAGAACTACATTAAAGACAGACATGGGCTGCGTCTGAAAGCTTAGGCAGCTGACTTGTTGCCTCACAGCCCTATCAGGCAATGACATTTGTGCACAAAGGTACCTCACAAAACTGATTTCGGACAGACTTCTGAGGCAGCATAATGAGGTTTCATGAAGTACAGCAAAACAGAGAGTGCTTTGATGATAACTAAGCACATATTTAATTGCTACAATACTAATTTCTTGCTAGAAATGACATCAAAAGTGGAAAATGTCGGTCAAAAATGTACATTTACTGACATTCAAATGCAACCTTCAAATGTCATCTTTACTTTTTAGCTTAACTGTCACAGAATAGAACACACAGGATTGTGGGATATCAAAGGCAGCAAAGGATGCATCTATGCTACCTTCAAAAATTGATCAGATGAAGGTATCTCAGGAGACAGGAAGTGAAGCTAACTATTGGATTCGGACATGTCTTGGTGCCTTCCTACCTTGGAATGCATCCTCCGAAGCCAGCATTTTTAAGCTTTTGGACTCAGCCATTTACACTTTGTTGTTGAGAACTATGCAGGTATTGATAAAAGAGTTCAGTGTAATTAAAAATATAATATTTTACCCCATTTTTTATGCTTATTGTGATTTTTAATGCTTATGTGATTTTTTTTTTCGTTTTTTTAATTTGAATAAATTTGCAAAGATTTCAAACAAACTTTTTTCACGTTGTCATTATGGGGTATTGTTTGTAGAATTTTGAGGAAAATAATGAATTTAATCCATTTTGGAACAAGGCTGTAACATAACAAAATGTGGAAAAAGTGAAGCGCTGTGAATACTTTCCGGATGCACTGCATGTAGGCAGTAGGCAGCAAGGCAGTTCAGTATAGGTTTTGGAACAGAACTAATGTCATTCATTGATTTCAAAAGCCTATTGTAAGCCCTGGACAACTGTTAAGATTGACTTATTTTTGCTAGTTTTTATGCTAGGTTTCTACTGAAGTAAAATGACACTGAATACCATCCAAAGGCCTCCCCCATATCCTTCTTATCCAGTCTTGCAGACATAAAGGCCCTTTTATTGCTTTACAATGTTCAGGAATTTTCGCAAATCTACATTTGTTGTTTCTTGACTGGAAAACCTGCTACAGTTTCAGTCACACTTCAAACCATACAAAAATAATGGGTCACTGGACTGTGCCAAGTAACAGTGCATTTGATGTGCATGGATATAATCATTAGATTAAAATGTCAAGCCAGTAACAGGATAAAGTCTTTAATTGCATTTGCAAATACCACAAATAAGGTGAATACAAATCAGGACAACCCTGATGAAGCCCTGACTTTTTAAATACACACTGTTCAGGCAATAATAGCTGTGAAAGAGAAGAGAATGCAAAGTGAATTTAAACTACAATGTAAAATATACAACTGCATTATGCTAATATTAGAAAATGCATATAAACATTTATAAACTACACATGAACAAATTAAGAAATTGTGGCCATTTAGGGACAAATAGGGCCATTTTGTTGGTGGTTTATCACTGCAGCACAGACCATGTGCAAACGAAACTATCGATTATTGTTATGACCCATCTAGAATCACCATAAAACTAAAGTGCAAACAGTCAGCTTGCAACAATGCTGACACAGAGAAGACAAGGACGATGATGTAATGAATCCAAGTGCAGTTTATTCAATAAGGTGAAAATCCAAAATCCAAAGCATGAAACAATCTATAAACAAAATCCAAAACTCGAAATAAACCATAAACTTGACTATAGACTATGTCCTGACAACAATCAAGACAATAAACCAATCAGAACATGACACATTAGACAAGGGAAGCACAAGACATGACCATATGAGGGGCAAGGGAGTCAGATGACAAACCTGGAAACAAGACTAAGACAAATTTCAAAGTAAATGACATGAAAGCATGAACAAAACCAACAACATATACGTGACAGCTTTAATTTAAGAGTATTTATTTCCAAAAACGCTGAACCTTGTATAGGAATTACAGACCTTAATATTTACAAGCTGTCCATTTAGGGAACCAAAAGAAAGAGAATAAATCAAAATCTTAAGTACAGTGTATTTATTATCATTGAGATACTATTATAGATTTTATTCATATTTTGAATTATTTTTATATTTTTCATGTTTGTTTTTTTTTGTTGGAGAGTTCAGCGTTTATTTTATTTCAAGTAATGAAAATTATGGTTTTAGTTAAATATAATAACTAAAAACCTGGAGTGTATAAGTCACCTTATTACATACATAGCAGTAAATCTCCAGCATTCAATGAGTGACTGAAATCTGGCCCATAGGACCATGGTGATTTGGTTTGTTTTGGGCATGTGAAAGGCATCTTCAATTGTCTTCAGTGAGTGAAAAGCATGCACAAATGGATTAGGGAATGATTTGGTTGGTCAAGAGTCAAGACCATTTGTCTACTGGGCTCTGAAAAACTCTTTGGTTGCATTAGCAGCATTCATCTTCATTACAGCTCACATTACATTAATAAGCAATCACATCACTAAAGTCAAGGGAGACAGAATTAGCCACACATGCCTGGGGCATAGCACACAGCCATGTCTCACAAATAGGGTGGTACGCTTTGGATCACAAGCACTTCTTTTTTTCCCTGTTCTGTGTTTTTCAAACCGGTGATTTGGACATACCTGCTTTGCCTCTGATCAGTTTATCCTGCTGCTCAGCTTAATGACAACATGCTTTATCAGAACTGACATGTCTTTGGTCCTCATGTTGACTTCAGCAACAAACTCGAAATGCAAATGCATAAAAATAACTCACGACTTTCTGACAGCTTTCTTGTGCATGAAAAATGCAACAAAACACATTTGGCCAAAAGCAATTGGCTGAACGGCCAATATAAAACCAAAAGAATGCATGAAAAAGGGACTGTAATTGCAACATTGTTCACAGCTTGTTTAAATAACCTCAAATTAAAGTTGAAGTTTAAGCTGTACTATGACCTCTTAGTCAATGACTATGTTTACACGGAGTGCAGAAGTGGACTCATTAGGACAATAACAGGAAACCGCCATGTAGACACATCTATTTGAGACATGGACCATTACAATTTTGTCACATTACTGAAAACATATAGCCTATAGACTAGGCTGCTTTTTCTATCTAAGTACAATGAATGGAGAATGTTTGCACATCCTGATAGGTCCAACACAGCAACATTACCTCAACCAGTGATGTGAGTTTAGGGTGGGGCTGTCTGTTTGGTCAACCAATGGCAGACAAGGCAGTGCTACAGAGGTTGCAAGTTTTGTAGCACAGGCCAAACAATTGTAGCACATGTATAAAACGTCTGTTACCATGTCTGAAAAATGCTATAAAATACAAAACAGAGCATTTAAGAATAAATATAATAATAACAACAATTATTATTATTATTATATTTTACAGAAAACCATAAATCATTAGAAAGGTCTAAGGTTTTATTATAAAATATTAAATTATGATAAAAGAAATGACTGTAATGTCAGGAAATCTTATGCATCCACTGAGAGAGAGAGAAAAAAAAAAAGTACTGTACACTTCTCTACATCGCGAATCTATCACTGTTAATTACTAGAACATCTTCCATTGAACATCTCTCCTGTCCTCTATCATCTACATTGGCTTCCTGTTAAATATCGGGTAGAGTCCAAGATTCTTCTTCTCACTTTTAAAGCTCTTCACAATCTTGCACCCTCATATCTCTCTGAATTGCTTCATATCTACACCCCGAAGCGTACTCTTCGATCTTCTTCATCCGTCTCTCTTGTTGTACCCACTGTTCGTTTAGTCACTATGGGGTCCAGGGAGTTCACCTGTGCTGCTCCTCGTCTCTGGAATTCTCTTCCACAATCTTTACGAAAAAGTGATTGTCTGGTTACTTTTAAATCACGTCTTAAAACATATCTATTTAAACTAGCTTTCTCTGATCAATTTTAAATTTCTATTGTTAAATAGCTGTTGTTTGTTGTATTGTTGTCTTGTTTTGTTTTTATGACTATTACTCAACTGTACAGTGTCCTTAAGTGTTTTGAAAGGCGCCTTTAAATAAAATGTATTATTATTATTATTATTACTGTACAGAATATTATAAAATAATATAATTTCTGCCTCATTCTGTGATGTGAAGCACGTCAGATCACAAAAGTAAGTTATTTCAAACACTCGATTAAATATTCTCTTTTGTTGGACAACAGGTTTGTAAACGCTTCTCATTACTCAAGTTTGGAAAGATGTTTGGCACATGTTGCTTTTGGCTTTTCGCAGCGTTGGTCTGGTTTTTACACTCAACTTGATTCTATCTGGTGCATTTGCGTTCATCTCATCAAAAAAGGGCACGGCGCATGATAGAAAACAGGCCGCGGTAAATATATTGTGTTTTTTATTAATTTGGTGCTATTATGTGCAGCTGAGTAAACAACACTTGGGTTTACTGTATGTGCGTCGCATGAAGGCGGCTTTCTGAGGCTTGCAAATGGACGCTTTTGAGTTAAAATTAACTTTAAATTACTGACTTTCTAACAGCTTTCTTGTGCATGAAAAATGCAACAACACACATTTGGCCAAAAGCAACTGCCTGAACAGCCAAATCGAAAGAATGTATGAAAAAGGGACTGTAATTGCAACATTGTTCACAGATTGTTTAAATAACCTCAAATTAAAGTTGAAGTTTAAGCTGTACTATGACCTCTTAGTCAATGACTATGTTTACACGGAGTGCAGAAGTGGACTCATGGCCTCATTAGGACAATAACAGGAAACCGCCATGTAGACACATCTATTTGAGATGTGGACAATTACAATTTTGTCACATTACTGAAAACATATAGCCTATAGACTAGGCTGCTTTTTCTATCTAAGTACAATGAATGGAGAATGTTTGCACATCCTGATAGGTCCAACACAGCAACATTACCTCAACCAGTGATGTGAGTTTAGGGCGGGACTGTCTGTTTGGTCAACCAATGGCAGACAAGGGAATGGTTGAGAACCTGTCATTATTTTTGTGGTTTGGTTTCTTGATGCTAATGCCACACAAATTACACAATTAAAATTATATATATATATATATACAAAAAAAAAATATATATATATACATACACCGATCAGGCATAACATTATGACCTAATATTGTGTTGGTCCCCCTTTTGCTGCCAAAACAGCCCTGACCCATCGAGGCATGGACTCCACTAGACCCCTGAAGGTGTGCTGTGGTATCTGGCACCCGGCCATCCATGTGATGTAAAGAAAACGAGATTAATCAGACCAGGCCACCTTCTTCCATTGCCCAGTGGTCCAGTTCTGATTCTCACGTGCCCACTGTTTGTTCTTTCGGCGGTGGACAGGGGTCAGCATGGGCACCCTGACTGGTCTGTGGCTATGCAGCCCCATACGCAACAAACTGCGTTGCACTGTGTATTCTGACACCTTTCTATCAGAACCAGCATTAACTTCTTGAGCAATTTGAGCTACAGTAGCTCGTCTGTTTGATCGGACCACACGGGCCAGCCTTCGCTCCCCATGTGCATCAATGAGCCTTGGCCGCCCATGACCCTGTCGCTGGTTCACCACTGTTCCTTCCTTGGACCACTTTTGATAGATACTGACCACTGCAGACTGGGAACACCCCACAAGAGCTGCAGTTTTGGAGATGCTCTGACCCAGTTGTCTAGCCATCACAATTTGGCCCTTGTCAAACTCGCTCAAATCCTTATACTTGCCCATTTTTCCTGCTTCTAACACATCAAATTTGAGGACAAAATGTTCACTTGCTGCCTAATATATCACACCCACTAACAGGTGCCGTGATGAAGAGATAATCAGTGTTATTCACTTCACCTGGTCATAATGTATATATACACACACACAGATTTAATGTATAGCATCATGCATAAAATGTACAAAACAAATTGCATGTATAAAAATATATGACCTTAACCAGCTCAAGATTAAACATCCATCAAAGATTGATATTCCCCTAATCATTCATGCAGCTATAGAGCTTAAATCAACCTCTTATGCAACACAATAACACCAATCCCTCTCTGACTACAAATTCCTTTATAAAACACTAGGAGGTTTCAAGGAAGGTGAAATCTGAATGTAAACAGACTATGTCTTTCTTCGTAATTTGCTGAACAAAGTGGTTGTTCCAGGACACATTAGCTCAAAATGTGACTTGACAAAATGACACATGAAGTAAAGGCATTACATTGCCGCTCGAAAGCTCTACCAATTGCATTTTGCATAAACATTCTAACATCTGTGAGCTACATGACATCACCTAATCCGTCTTATTTATATATTTCTTTTCCTTGATGTCTTTAGAGGCAGCATATGAATACCGCCTGTGTGAAAGTGGAACTTAAAACTAAACATCTGGTGCGAATTCCAACAGGAAAATAAGACAACGCTGTGGCATATAGTTAGACAAGACAAACTGAGCTTCATACATACGTGTGTATATGTGTATATGATATGTGTATATGTGTATATGATATGCGTGTGTCTGTATGCTAAAAGAGCCACCCATGGAAATATTTTAATTTTACATTTTATATCGATAACATTATAAATGTATTTTATTTACATTATAAATAAAATACCAAAAATTCAACTCTAAAGGTCCGTTCACACCAAGCCCGATAACTATAAAAAGATAACGATAAAGATATAGTTCTAAAAATCGTTCTCAATATTAAAGAATAGCAGAGTTCACACCACAGCTATAACGATAACGATATAGAGAAACGATATCGTTGGAATCATTTTCAGAACGATTTTATCCAGCTGATGAACGATAAAAACATTGACAGACAATCAGAATACATTCTGCTGTAACAAGCTCGAGCATTTAAAGCGGCAGACAAGCACACGCTTAAAATAAACAAAACGATATCATCCGCTGGTGTGGACACTAATATAGTTATCTTTATAGTTATCGTCCTTGGCGTGAACAGGGCTTAATTCTGGAATTTAAAAGTAATTTCTCAATTCAATTCTCAACAACCTACAGCCCCAGTATGCCAAATGTTTTTTGTTTTTTTACTTTTATTTTGTGTGAATGTTTGATTTGGCTGGAACTGAGCATCAGGTCTGGGTAATGTTTACTAGAGGCCAAATTTCAGCATGTTAGGAATTAGCATGCTTACTCAGAGATACAATCCAAACAATAGAAACTCTTTTTTTTGCATCAGTGGTTACATATGAAGGTTATAAACTGGAGGTCATCATGGGCATTTAAAGTGTTAACATTATTTCAGTTAGCTGAGTGATCTACATGACTTTCACAGAATGCTGACAGAAGACTATCTGAGGATTCACTAGGGAACGAGTAACAACAATAACAGTAAATCATGGAAGGTGTTTGTCACACATGGGTCCGTTGGGATTTTATTATTTACCGCAGGTCTATACTTATCAGACGAACAAAGATTCTGACATTGACCTGTAGGTCTTCATTTAGATATTATTATGGTGTAAATGACTGAAAAGTAAAAAAAAAAAAAAAAAGTCCTAAGTCCTATTCACAAATTTCTACAAAAGTCCTTGTGGCTAACTAACACATACATGTGTTAACTGCATTAAAGCACATGCACAGAATTAGGTTTCATCTAATAAATTAGCTTATTTCAATTAGTGGTCATAATCTGCAATTAACCTGAAGGTCAGTTCCGCACATACCTAAAAGCTGTAATTATTTTCAAACAGGATTATTTTAGCGTGTATTTAATTACACTGATTACCCTTGAAATGTCAGAGTCGAGTCACACTATCTGCAGTCGTGTTAGGCTAATAAAACTACAAATACAAAGAAAGGTGTCACAGATGTCACATCATAAGTAGTTCTGCCCATGCAACATTTTACATGATTTTTTACAAGATTTTGTGTAAGAATTTGTTTACAACTAGCCTGCTTGAAATGAATTGGCAACCTAAACTCAGAATGATACAACAAAACACAACTGTACCATGTCCACCACATTACATTACATTATAATATCCTCAGATACAGTACAGTATATATTACTTTACTCTGATGCAGAGATTTTATTTTTATTTATTTATTTTACTGTTGAGTGGTTGAATAAAATTCTATTAGATCTGCACATTTCACATCAAGGATTTCTTTGAACAAGGGAATGGACACTAGCAGAGTAGTCCTCTCGCATCCCTCACTTTTATTTTGGGACATAATGGTGCAATGACACTTCTCTTCTAAATCCAGCATTGGCGCCTCCATTCCAGCTAATTTTTCACACAGCTCTAGTGGGTGAAAGTGCTTTGATTGATACATTGAGATTATGTCTTTCCCTTTTCCTACTCTAACACAGAATGTTTCGATGGGAACAAGATCGGCTGTTAGTGCTTCCATTAGCTGCCACTGTAAATCACTGTGAATCAACTGGAACCTCAACCTCTTGGTTCCAGGGAGGTCTATTAACCCTTTTCCACCAGAATGGTTCGCTTTCTGTAGCCAGAGCCTGTTCTCAGCCAGGCGAACTGAAGCCTGTCGCGAACCGGCCATGTGTTTCCACAGACTTGAGGAACGAACGGTGACGTAATGCTACTATGTGTTGTTTACCTGCCTATAACCAGTCTAAAAAAAACATTGCACGTCCCGGTACTCTCATCTGTGCTTTTTGGAGATAAACTGAAACAGCTGATTCACTCGCTCTCTCGCATGCTGGGTCTCGCACACATAGTTTTACATATTGAGATGTAAAGAGCAATGTAATGCAATGTTATTACATTGCTCAACAAGACAGATACACTCTGTCTCTGCCCCCCGCTCCCTGGCTCCGTTCGAGACCAGAACGTTTTTAGGGCCGGAGTTGAACCGAACTTTCCGGCCCAGAACTCCCTTTTCTGAAGTGGAAATGCGCAGAGCGGTTCGAGAACGGACAAAGGCCGGGGTCCCGCACTGGAACAGTGTCGGTGGAAAAGGGGTATATAATACCAGTCTCCTCTCCACCAATAAGCTGGTGTGTGGTGGGCATTCTGGCGCAATATGGCTGCCGTCGCATCATCCAGGTGGATGCTGCACATTGGTGGTGGTTGAGGAGATTCCCCCCTTCTATATGTAAAGTGCTTTGAGTACCCAGAAAAGTGCTATATAAATGTAAAAAATTATTATTATAATACCTGGAAAAAGCCATCCATTAGTGTAAATGCCATGCGACTAAACATTCTGGAGCCACAGGAAAATGTCAGGACAATGGCAATTGGCTGATGGCACCACAAACGTCTCAAATAAAAAATTATAAATAAATATAAGATAATATACAGTATAGACAAAAAAAACAAACAAAAAAAACATGTATTTAACGTGTGTGTGTGTGTGTGTGTGGTTTAGGTATACCCTATGTTATGGGGAAAATGTCCCCGCAAAGATGGCAATATCAGAAAATAGTTTTTTTGCAAATCTAAAAATGCAGTTAGGGTTAAGTGATAGAATATATATTTTGTACAAATTAAAAATCATTATGACTATGGAATGTCCCCTTAAAACATGAAAGCCCAACAATATCATTTATATGTTATAAAATATGTAAAAATGTTATTTCATTAGAAATCGACATTTAACCACAGGGCCTAACAAACCCTGACCCCTTGCCACCATCCAACCCAAGAAACACTATGTATGTAGCATATGTAGAATAGTGTACAAATAGTGGCTATAAAATGAAAGAAATTGCACAATGAAAATGGTCATTAAGCTGAAGAAATTCCGGACCAGCAGACTCAGCACTGAGCTGTTCCTCTATCTTCTCAGCTTCACTCCTCATTAGAGAGTGTCAATACAATCGACGGGGAGGAGATGTGATATGACTTATGACTTCATCCTTGTCATCTAGCCATTCCCGCTCAAATCTTGACATTTCCAAGTGGTTATCTGCCCATTAGTCTGTGTTTGCATGATAGTAAAGGGAGCTGGCGTTTGATGGTCTGAACGCCACATTTATTCTGGTGTGAGTGTCGGGCTATCTGATTTATGTGCTCTCGCTGTGCCATGATTCAGCATATGGTATATACGGAGACAAAGAGATTAATGATCCCTGTGACCGCAGATGAGACAAAATGACTTAAAAGTGAAAAGAGGAGGAAGAGAAACTGTCAAGTGTCCTTCCCCCTGTATTTGGTGGGAGGCAGAGCCTCACTATGAGCATGATGGGTAAAGTCAGTATAATTCATTAATGCTTGGAGTGCTCATTACTGTCTTTTCACACTTTGAGAGACTCATTACCTGCATAATAGAAGACTCCGTATAACACTGAGACCATTTCTCTCTGAAAATTAATCATTCCATCCCAGACAAAAAAGGGAATTCTTTCGTTAAATATTAAGAAACTCCAGTACCATGAATTCTATTCGAATTTCCATCCCAGTCGGCCTTGGAGATACAGAAGTAAGACCGTAGCTCTGTTTCAAAATCCAGCGAGCACCAGAGGCCACAACAATTACAGAATGCAATGTGAGGAGCTGAAACTGAATTTAAGATGGCAGATGACAGAAATGTGCATAATAAATTATAATATCATATTACATAATTATAATAATATATATGATATTAGATCTCACTTTAAATTAACAGTCTTTATCTACTATGTACTGATTTTATACAAAGTACTTATTTTATACATAAATTAATTACAGCTGTAATTACAATCAATGTAAAACATGTCTGTAATTACATCTACACTCACCTAAAGGATTATTAGGAACACCATACTAATACTGTGTTTGACCCCCTTTCGCCTTCAGAACTGCCTTAATTCTACGTGGCATTGATTCAACAAGGTGCTGAAAGCATTCTTTAGAAATGTTGGCCCATATTGATAGGATAGCATCTTGCAGTTGATGGAGATTTGTGGGATGCACATCCAGGGCACGAAGCTCCCGTTCCACCACATCCCAAAGATGCTCTATTGGGTTGAGATCTGGTGACTGTGGGGGCCATTTTAGTACAGTGAACTCATTGTCATGTTCAAGAAACCAATTTGAAATGATTGGAGCTTTGTGACATGGTGCATTATCCTGCTGGAAGTAGCCATCAGAGGATGGGTACATGGTGGTCATAAAGGGATGGACATGGTCAGAAACAATGCTCAGGTAGGCCGTGGCATTTAAACGATGCCCAATTGGCACTAAGGGGCCTAAAGTGTGCCAAGAAAACATCCCCCACACCATTACACCGCCACCACCAGCCTGCACAGCGGTAACAAGGCATGATGGATCCATGTTCTCATTCTGTTTACGCCAAATTCTGACTCTACCATCTGAATGTCTCAACAGAAATCGAGACTCATCAGACCAGGCAAC
Organism: Coreius guichenoti; assembly: GCA_039654105.1. Lineage (NCBI taxonomy): Eukaryota > Metazoa > Chordata > Actinopteri > Cypriniformes > Gobionidae > Coreius > Coreius guichenoti. The sequence continues at coordinate 28,908,233 of CM077180.1, read as the reverse complement.
ATTTTTCCAGTCTTCAACTGTCCAATTTTGGTGAGCTCGTGCAAATTGTAGCCTCTTTTTCCTATTTGTAGTGGAGATGAGTGGTACCCGGTGGGGTCTTCTGCTGTTGTAGCCCATCCGCCTCAAGGCTGTGCGTGTTGTGGCTTCACAAATGCTTTGCTGCATACCTCGGTTGTAAAGAGTGGTTATTTCAGTCAAAGTTGCTCTTCTATCAGCTTGAATCAGTCGGCCCATTCTCCTCTGACCTCTAGCATCAACAAGGCATTTTCGCCCACAGGACTGCCGCATACTGGATGTTTTTCCCTTTTCACACCATTCTTTGTAAACTCTAGAAATGGTTGTGCGTGAAAATCCCAGTAACTGAGCAGATTGTGAAATACTAAGACCGGCCCGTCTGGCACCAACAACCATGCCACGCTCAAAATTGCTTAAATCACCTTTCTTTCCCATTCTGACATTCAGTTTGGAGTTCAGGAGATTGTCTTGACCAGGACCACACCCCTAAATGCATTGAAGCAACTGCCATGTGATTGGTTGATTAGATAATTGCATTAATGAGAAATTGAACAGGTGTTCCTAATAATCCTTTAGGTGAGTGTATAATTATAATGTTGACTCTACCCTTATACATTAATTCACCCTTAAACCCAACCATACCACCAAACCTTACTTTAGTTATATCCTACATCAATAGCAGCAGAAGTCTTTTGCAATACAACATAAACACAATAAGTACATTGTACCTAACAAATATTTTTTATTATATAAGTATATAGTAGTTAAAGACAGCTAATATAAAGGTTGACCTTATATTATTAATATTATAATTATAATAAAATGTAAAGTTATAAACGAAATCATAAAAAAAAAAACATTCAGTATCAATAAAATAGTTCAGTGTAATTAAAAACATTTATTTTAACACATTTTATTACAGTATTGTGTCGTTAGCTTAGCAAAATGCTAACACCAAACTCCATTTAAATCAACTGTGAGGCAAGTTTCCTGTGTGCTTTGCAAGAGGACTGCTATTTTTATAATACATGGAGTTTCTGCCTATGTAGAGCTTTTCAAATCTGGCACTTACAATGTCCCATTTCAGTTAGGATGCAGTAGACAGTTGACAGCCTTACTAGGTTTTGGAACAGAGCTTGTATCTCCAGTAAGAGAGGGGAAAAACTCAATGTCATTGTGCATTTGATTTTACACTGTCTGACAGTAAACAAACAAACAAAATAAGTATATGGTACTCACAGTTGACTGTGACTCTCACGGTCTTAGTGTCGGGTGAAGCAATGTCGTTTTCGGCGCCGCACTCATAGTCCCCTGCTTGATCCCGAGTGATGCCTGTGATATTTAAATACTCCCCACTTTCATACTTCCTGGCTGTGAACATAAGAAAATAAACAATCACAATCCTTTAAAAGTGTTCTTCCACAGCCATGCTCTAATTATTGGCTAATGCTTAAAGGTACATACACCAGTAAAAGAAACCCAAGTGCACCCAGAAAACTGAAAAAAAGGTTTATTAAGGCACATACAGTAATTGCTTTGTTAGCAAGACATCCAGTGGGAGGCATCTCCCCAATGAGCCATATTCACACAGGGAGGAATATTATTGCCTTCAAATACTGTGAGAAAATCAGAACTGTGCCAATATGACAAATATGACTTGAGGTCCTTGAGTAATGAGAGACAATATAGCACAACGTGAGGCTGCCACGCTTCTATTGGACTAAAAACCTCCCTGGGTTCCCCAGACCAGGATCCAACCTTATTGTAATATTCCTCAGTGAAACCTATTTATATCCTATTTTACAGTGAGGTGAATCTGTCTCATGGCACAGAGAGGTAAATCCTGTACTGGCATACGGAAGAGGAGCCTCTGACTCAGCAAAACACCCACAGAATAAAAAAGCAAGGAGAGCGATGCATAAAAAAAAAAAAAGAGGATGGAGAGGCTTTGGGAGGGATGCGTTTTTACCAAGTGCTTCGTAAAGCATCATAGTGCTTCAAGATCTGACATCAAGAAAGCTTTAAAGGGTTAGTTCACACAAAAATGAAAACCTTGTCATCATTTACTCACCCTCATGTTGTTCCAAACCTGTCCTGTATAGTGTTCTGGTCTCTCTTTCCCATATAATTAAAATGAATATGGATTGGAGCATTCAAGCTTCTAAAAGGACACAAAAGCAGGTATGATAAGCGAGCATGTTAAAATGGTTCATGCACTAGCCATATGATAGCTCTGCAGAGTTTCCCACAGGATTTTGTGAAACTATGGTGGACCTTTTAGAAAGGTTTTGAATATTTCAAAGTTAAATGCATCAATTTCTTCACTTCAATTGTGCTCCTTCTTGCAAAAAATTTGAACAATTTTGAACAATCTATGAACTATTTCCGTCAGAATTCAGGCCCCATCATAGGACAGAAACTGCACTCATTAAAATTACAAATGACTTACTTGTAGCTTCTGACCAAGGCTGCATTTCAATACTAGTTTTACTTGATCGTAGTGCTGCGTTCGACACTATAGATCATGGTATACTCTTAGAATGATTACAAAATTTCACTGGTATTCAGGGACAGGCATTAAGGTGGTTTAGATCGTATCTACAGTGGGGAGAACAAGTATTTAATACACAGCCGATTTTGCAGGTTTGCCCACTTACAAAGCATGTAGAGGTCTGTAATTTTTATCATAGGCACACTTCAACTGTGAGAGACGGAATCTAAAAAAATCCAGAAAATCACATTGTATGATTTTTAAATAATTTACATTTTATTGCATGACACAAGTATTTGATCACCTACCAACTAGTAAGAATTCCGGCTCTCACAGACCTGTTAGTTTTTCTTTAAGAAGCCATCCTGTTCTCCACTCATTACCTGTATTAACTGCACCTGTTTAAACTTGTTACCTGTATAAAAGACACCTGTCCACACACTCAATCAAACGGACTCCAACCTCTCCACAATGGCCAAGACCAGAGAGCTGTGCAAGGACATCAGGGATAAAATTGTAGACCTGCACAAGGCTGGGATGGGCTACAGGACAATAGGCAAGCAGCTTGGTGAGAAGGCAACATCTGTTGGCGCAATTATTAGAAAATGGAAGAAGTTCAAGATGACGGTCAATCTCCCTCGGTCTGGGGCACCATGCAAGATCTCACCTCGTGGGGCATCAATGACCATGAGGAAGGTGAGGGATCAGCCCAGAACTACACGGCAGGACCTGGTCAATGACCTGAAGAGAGCTGGGACCACAGTCTCAAAGAAAACCATTAGTAACACACTAGATTCCGTCACTGACAGTTGAAGAGTACCTATGATAAAAATTACAGACTTCTACATGCTTTGTAAGTGGGCAAACCTGCAAAATCGGCAGTGTATCAAATACTTGTTCTCCCCACTGTATCAAATACTTACTGTATGTCATGCAATAAAATGCAAATTAATTACTTAAAAATCATACAATGTGATTTTCTGGATTTTTGTTTTAGATTCCGTCACTCACAGTTGAAGTGTACCTATGATAAAAATTACAGACTTCTACATGCTTTGTAAGTGGGCAAACCTGCAAAATCGGCAGTGTATCAAATACTTGTTCTCCCCACTGTACCTACCGTTACCATTTTGTTTATTTAAACAGGGAATTATCCAAGTTAACATCAGTAAATTATGGAGTGCCACAGGGGTCTGTTTTAGGACATCTGCTATTTTCAATAAACATGCTGCCCCTTGGTAAAGTTAACATCAGTAAATTATGGAGTGCCACAAGGGTCTGTTTTAGGACCTCTGCTATTTTCAATGAACATGCTGCCCCTTGGTAATACTATTAGAAAACATGGAATTAGTTTCCACTGTTATGCTGAGGATTCATGACCAGATGAAATCCCTAAATGATCAAAGTTGACAGAGTGTGTTAAAGATTAAAAATAACATAAAAATAACATAAAATATTGGATGACCAGTAATTTCCTTCTATTAAATTTGGATAAGACCGAGGTATTACTTATTGGACCAAAAACCTATACACAGAATCTCTTCGAATAAAATTTGCATCTAGAAGGATGTACTGTTACTTAATCCTCTACAGTCAAAGACCTGGGTGTTATATTAGACAGCAACTTTTCTTTCGAAAATCATATTTCATGTTACAAAAACAGCCTTCATCACTACGGAACATAGAAATAGAAACTCTCCCAGTTTAAATCTAGATTAAAGACACATCACTTTAGCCAAGCATTCGCATAATGCATCTCAGTAACCTTGCACTCCAGTTATATCAGATTAAATGCGCATGACTATCTATTGCTAGAAATGTTACGAACAGCAGCTATGCTAATTATTTGCCATTTGCTTTTCTGTTTCTATAACTAGAGATTGTGCCAGATACAGTTTAGATCCAGCATCTTACAAAGATTTCAGATGACCCAACAACTGTGAAAAGATGACGCCAACCTCTGTGAGGTCTTCAGATGACGCCGACTCTGAATAAACATACACAACTGCCAAATTTTCTATATATATCGTAATCATTATGATCACTGCTTGATTTGTATTATCTTTGAAATGCACTTTCTGTGAAAACAGGTTTACAAACTTGTCTCATTACAAATCTAGAGAAATGCAGTAATTTGTCCACAAAAACATTGGAAATTATGCAAATGTGAAGATAATGCATAACTGGTGCCCGTTGCATTCTTAAATGCATGTTGAACTCACAGCACAGGCAGAGATGGAGTTTTGTGAGCAAACTGCACTTTAAAACAAGAAGTGCAAGCAGACTATATACTTATTAAATCGCAGCCTTTTGCAATTTGACAATTTGATCGGCTGACAGATGCTTTGCCAATGCAATGGCGTAAAACACTTTTATGTTATTATGAGAAGTGTAATAATTAACGGGAAACAAGTTTTTTTTTTTTATATGACAAACAGATATTTAGGTTGGTATTCATTGATGTCATTCTCCAGTGAGCTGTTAACAGCAGAGACAAAATTATTAAAGTTACATGAAGTTGGAGTTAAATGAACTTGAGAAACAGATCAGTCTGAGTCAAGAATGAATCATTCAGATCAGTTCTGTTCTGTAAACTGGATCAACTGATTCATTGAAAGGATCTGACTGAAAATAATGATTCTTTCACAAATCAAACATTACTTCTCTCACAAACTTAAATTTCGAACTGTTCCTCATACAAAGCATCATTCTGATTAGCTGGTACAACACTGATAGAAATACAAGAGCTCCCAGACCAAATTATTCAATCCTTGTGTAATTTGCATAAATATATGTGTGTTGCATGAAAACAATTACATCTGTATAGTAGGTAACAAACTGAACAATTGAACAAAATAGTTTGCTTTGGGGTTATCAAGAAACTGACTAAGACATGTATCTGAGCTGACAAGGTGCTATTTGGCCCCCAATGCTTTACAAATGAATAGAGGCAAAGACTGTAAAATAGGATAAATTGTATCAAACGTATTTATGCAAAAACAACTCATATTCAAATGTACGGAGATGAAAAGGAATGTAGGACATCAGAGCAAAGGAAGTTATATATATATATATATATACAGTGGAGAGAACAAGTATTTGATACACTGCTGATTTTGCAGGTTTTCCTACTTACAAAGCATGTAGAGGTCTGTAATTTTTATCATAGGTACACTTCAACTATGAGAGACGGAATCTAAAACAAAAATCCAGAAAATCACATTGTATGATTTTTAAATAATTCATTTGCATTTTATTGCATGACATAAGTATTTGATCACCTACCAACCAGTAAGAATTCCGCCTCTCACAGACCTGTTAGTTTTTCTTTAAGAAGCCCTCCTGTTCTCCACTCATTACCTGTATTAACTGCACCTGTTTGAACTCGTTACCTGTATAAAAGACACCTGTCCACACACTCAATCAAACAGACTCCAACCTCTCCACAATGGCCAAGACCAGAGAGCTGTGTAAGGACATCAGGGATAAAATTGTAGACCTGCACAAGGCTGGGATGGGCTACAGGACAATAGGCAAGCAGCTTGGTGAGAAGGCAACAACTGTTGGCGCAATTATTAGAAAATGGAAGAAGTTTAAGATGACGGTCAATCTCCCTCGGTCTGGGGCACCATGCAAGATCTCACCTCGTGGGGCATCAATGATCATAAGGAAGAGGGATCAGCCCAGAACTACAAGGCAGGACCTGGTCAATGACCTGAAGAGAGCTGGGACCACAGTCTCAAAGAAAACTATTAGTAACACACTACGCCGTCATGGATTAAAATCCTGCAGCGCACGCAAGGTCCCCCTGCTCAAGCCAGCGCATGTCCAGGCCCGTCTGAAGTTTGCCAGTGACCATCTGGATGATCCAGAGGAGGAATGGGAGAAGGTCATGTGGTCTGATGAGACAAAAATAGAGCTTTTTGGTCTAAACTCCACTCGCCGTGTTTGGCGGAAGAAGAAGGATGAGTACAACCCCAAGAACACCATCCCAACCGTGAAGCATGGAGGTGGAAACATCATTCTTTGGGGATGCTTTTCTGCAAAGGGTACAGGACAACTGCACCGTATTGAGGGGAGGATGGATGGGGCCATGTATCGCGAGATCTTGGCCAACAACCTCCTTCCCTCAGTAAGAGCATTGAAGATGGGTTGTGGCTGGGTCTTCCAGCATGACAACGACCCAAAACACACAGCCAGGGCAACTAAGGAGTGGCTCCGTAAGAAGCATCTCAAGGTCCTGGAGTGGCCTAGCCAGTCTCCAGACCTGAACCCAATAGAAAATCTTTGGAGGGAGCTGAAAGTCCGTATTGCCCAGCGACAGCCCCGAAACCTGAAGGATCTGGAGAAGGTCTGTATGGAGGAGTGGGCCAAAATCCCTGCTGCAGTGTGTGCAAACCTGGTCAAGAATTACAGGAAACGTATGATCTCTGTAATTGCAAACAAAGGTTTCTGTACCAAATATTAAGTTGTGCTTTTCTGATGTATCAAAGACTCATGTCATGCAATAAAATGCACGTTAATTACTTAAAAATCATACAATGTGATTTTCTGGATTTTTTTCACCATAAAAACTACATGGTGTTTAGCATGACATCTAACAGCCTTTGACAGGACACAAATAAAAGATTTAAGCCAAGCAGGATATAGTGCATGCTTTTCATAGAAAGCATTCAGTATGTAAAAAGTTTAAAAGATTAACTAAATCAAATTGTATTTAAAATTGCTTTCATTAACTTAAAAAAAATCTGAAATAAAATAAAATGTAAGATGAAAACTTTTTTTTCTCTTATTTTTCCACAAATGTTGCCTTGGCAAGCAACTGAAAATAAGATTAAATTGAAGTACTAATATTACTAAAAGAAAATGAGCTAAAATTAAAATAAACTAAAGCTAAATAGAAATATTGTTGTGACAAAAGCACATAACAAAAATGTAAACTAAAATAAAATATTAAAATAAAAGCTAAATATGAATACATACACTGCCCGGCCAAAAAAAAATTCATCATTGTAATTTACATGAAATGACAAAATGGACTTCATTGTGCTTGAGGAGGAAAAACCATATGTTGACTTTTATTTTAAAAGATCTACTAGGCAAATTACTGCAGTATATTTCTAGTTTGTTGACATATTGTACTAGTGTCTATAATACTAGATCAACAGATAAACTTTTACTTAAGATGCCAATTTTTCATACAGAAATAGTTAGATTTGCTTTTTCTAATTATGCTCCGTATGCATGGAATGAGCTTTAAGGTATACTACATATTAAATATGTACCATCTCTTGCCTTGTTTAAAAATATTCTAAAGTCTGTTTTTATGGAACAGTGTAAATGTTTTAATAGCTGATTAGGTTTTGTATTGTTTTTTTTAGATATGGATGTGTTTTGCTTGTTTATTGTGTGGTGTCATGTACTTTTTTTGTAATTTATGTTGTGTGCTGCTTATCTTGACCAGGACTCCCTGGTAGAAGAGATATTGTATCTCAATGGGACCTCCCTGGTTAAATAAATAAATAAATAAATAAATACATACATACATACATACATACATACATACATAAATAAATAAATAAATATGTTTGGCAACACTTCTTCTATTCCATATTCCAGGATGACAATGTCAAGATTCATCAGGCTCAAACTGTGAAAGAATGGTTGGGAGGGAGCATGAAGAATCATTTTCACACATGAATTGGCACCTCTGAGTCCAGACCTTAAATTGATTGAAAGTCTTTGGGATGTGCTGGAGTAGACTTTACTTTTTGCTTGACTCTTGCATTGTCAATACAAGATCTTGAGCAAAAATGTATGCACCTCTTGATGGAAATAACAATCACAACATTTATTTCCATCAAGAGGTGCGTCAATTTGAGCCTGCTGAATCTTGACATTGTCATCCTGGAATATGGCCATGATGTGTCTTCCTACATGGTTTTTTAAGAAATAAAAAGCTACACACTCCATCAATTATGGTTAGAAGAAGTGTTGCCAAACATATAACATGCTAGAAACATAATAATCACTGCAATAATGATCAAATTATAGACTCTTAAGCATTTGCCTATTTAAATCCAAACAGCGACTTTTTTTTTTGGCCGGGCAGTGTATTTTAATAGTATATAAATAATAATTCTGATATACAGCAGCACCAAAATGTATTTGGACACTTAAAAGAATAGTTCACCCAAAAATGAAAATTATCCCATAACTTACTCACTCTCAAGCCATCCTAGGTATATGACTTTCTTATTTCAGCCGAACACAATCAGAGTTATATTAAAAATTATCCTGGGTCTTCCCTGCTTTGTAATGGCATTAGTGTCCGAAATTTTGAAGCTCCAAAAAGCACATCCATTTATCATAAAAGTAATCCATACGACTCCAGTGGGTTAATAAATGCCTTCTGAAATGAAGCAATGGGTTTTTAAGAAAATTATCTATATTTAAAACTATAATCACTGGCTTCCGGCAACGGCCATATGTGCGTTCATATGTATACATGGATGCCACATTCGACCACTCCAGACATGTCGGTGCGCCCGCCATCTTGGAACAGGCAGCGTTTCGTCACTCACAGTAAGAATTAAGGATGCCACAACTTTGCACAGCTTCTGGTTGCAAAAACCACAGAGATTTAAATTCCAGAAGAAATGGGACAACCTTTTACTGGTGAGAATGTGTTGGTGTGTGTTTATATGTATTAACTCAATATTACAGGTTTTTTAACTATAGTAACTTTTTAGTGCGCATTCGATGGACACTTTACTATAACATGAGGCCACGGGAGAGGATTTATGAATGGAGGTGAAGGGACGCAACTGACACTGGTAGGTCACATGATACAAGATAATGACAACATGGCAGCTTTCACACATTTCACTACACACATTCATACTACATAGAACATACTTTTTTAGTTAAAGTTAAAATTTAAATGTAGTACCTACTCAGACACTACGCGATTTCGGACGCAGCTTATGTGTGTGTTCACGAAAGAGTCAAGTTATGGGAAAGGGTGACCTCTGACCCGACGTATGACATTATTGTGTAGTTACAGCTTAAAATAAAAAACTTAAAATATTTACTTTTTTTTTTATATCAAAAAGATATTTGTATAATTGCCCTTTTACCATTTTATAGATACATAGATCTATAGATACATTTAGATCCCTTGACCCTACCCCAAACCTAAATATAACCATTTTATAAAGGATATAAAAAGAATATATAAAACGCAATGGACAGAAATGTGTAGAAAAATGGCACTTTTAGTAACAATTTTGTATTAAAAAGATATTTTGAGCCGCTAATCCCACTACTACCTCTGAACTAGTCTCAGTCTCAGACGTCACACCCACGGTCCGTTGGCTGAAGGTCTGATGCATATGGCACACTTATCTGGAAACACTTCAGGAGTTTCGAAGTCATCATCTGATTGGTTGAATTCTACAGGATGTCCGCTAGGCTTGCTTTGATAGTCGGTGTTGCCGGTGTTCAGGCGAAACACCGGTTAAAAACTGAACGTGTCTGCTCAATACAGTGTGAGCCGAACGAGAGTCAGATTTCAGCAGGAGTCAGATTTCATTCATCACGAGAGTGAGGAGATGACTGACAAGATGATCGCAGAAGATTTGGCTTCAAAGCTAAATGTAAAAGCGCCTATTTAAGTGAGTTTGTCATTATAATGTTTTGTTGTTGTGTTTTTCATTAAGAATAATAGGGTAATCAACCCACAATTCAAGCAACCCGCCCCCGAATTGGCGCTAATTCTAAACCTAAAATGAGCACGGCCGCACAGGTGCACGCATTTACGGCCGCACTGTCATTCACGGTGCGTGTCCACTGGCACGTTTTCAGTTCATGCCTGAAAACACTCGCTTTGCTCCGTACCGTTAGAATGAGTGATTTAAAAGCCCCCGCCGTTGATACCGGTATTACCGGTGTTGTCACACGTCGATTAACCGGTGGGAAAATTTCATCACCGTCACATCCCTAATGTCCGCGAGACGTGTGTGTTGCGTTCTTTAACGGTCCGCCTGGAAACAAATGCCGTGACTCCAAACTCCCTTGTGGAAGAAGAACGCCGTTGTGTTTACAACTGTGACAATGAGCGCTTACCAGGATCAACTAAACGCTGGATTTTCAAAAGTATGTGAAGTTCACGGCTCGATTGTTGCAGTAAACTTGAAAAACGTTCATGAATGAATAATTTGTAGATGCATGCCGGTCTGTTATTGCAGGGACATCGACTTTACATTTTCACGCCCCTAAACATGACGCGGAACAAAACGAACTGTGATTGGTTGCATTACATGTCAGTCAAATGTCCTCTTGGGTGGTCCTTGACCAATGAGAGCTGCGATGGAGTCCAGACCTTCTGCCGTCAGTCTGAAGGTCTGGCTACGCGAGACTACGTATCTTTATAGATAAAGACAAACATAACAGACAGACAAGTGGAATCACAATAATTTATGTATTGCAAAAATGTCAAAAACGGTACCAAAAGTAATCCAAATGACGACGTGTTGCAGTCGCAGTGTTCTCTGCCTGTATATAATAGTTTTGTATAAGCCTATGACGTACAGAGCAGAATTTAAGTTATTAATAGCTGAAAATGTTCCTCTGTGAAGGCGCGCACTTCTCATTCAAATTGTAGCATTCAAACACACATCAACTGAAACAACAGGTGAGTGTTTGATATCACTGCCGTAAAAAGTGTTGTGTAAGGCCCCGATCAGACAGAACGCGTTTTTCAGGTTTGAAAACGCAAGGCTACACTGCCTTTTTTTGGTAGACATTTTTTAATTTAGAAAAGAGCAGTGCGCTGCGTTTTTTTATGTTGCTAGGCAACCCCCGAATCAGCTGTGCTGTCAGTCTAATTAAGGTAACCGTCATCACAACGGAAGGCCCCCCTCTCCATTCATTCGATTGGACAATGGAAAAAAACGCTAATGACGTCGGGAGTTTTTTTTTTTCAACTTCAGGAGTTGAGAGCTCTCCTACAAAAACGCGAGGCGCAGCAGGCGGTTAAAACATGAGGTGCCCAGGGTACATAAACAACGCGCAAAGTGCTCACTGACAATAGAAAACTATTTTTAAAAAATGTCTCTCGCTGCAAAAAAACACGTTCTGTCTGATCAGGGCCTTTATTTTCCGGCAATTTTTGAATTTATAACGAGTGTGGGATTTGACGTTTACGGTCGCTGCAGAGAATAGAGATGAAGATCGCTGAATAAAGGCCTGTATTACAGCGCACATATAAAATGTATTGCTTTTGTGAATTTATGTTGCGTTTTTGATGTAGTTTATGGTTCTATTGTCAGTCCCAGCATATGACTATACTGAGAAAACGCCTTTTGTGTTTTACGGCAAACAAAATAAATATTACATGATAAATAATGGTTAAACGATTGAAGATATGCTATTCATTTTAAGGGTTTAAAGTATAGACTTGTTTAACATTACATAATCCTTCGAAACGAGTTTGCAGCAGAAGTCACAGAACAGAGCGAAATGTTAACATTTCATACTAAGTAGATGAATAAACTGCGACTGAAAACATAATGTCATTGATATGACAATTGATTTAGTCCTGTAAATATGTCAACATTGTATGTTTCAGTGTCTATGGAAATGTAAGTAAATGTATGCGTCGTACACTCAACGTAAAATACATACGAATAGGCCTACTCATGAGATCACAATAACAGCAATGACAATCATCACATTATTAAAACAACTGTTCTCAGGTAAGAGCCAAACTTACAAAATAAACCATATTTCTTCCTCCAGCTAAAAACCAGAGGGATCATTATCAGTGATTAACTCACTCCATAATTCCCTTAGTTCAGTGATTTATTTTCTTTTTCCTAACAGAGACTTCACAATGAACCATCATTTATCTTACTGATTACACCAAAAGAGGAAATTACCAAGGTTTAGTGACATTTAATAAAGAATGGATCCTTTGTCAAATCAACCTTTGATATATCAACCAACTTGTTTGCTATACCATATAAAAAACACACACTGGAGCATTTCAAAGGCTCAAGGGACACTGATTATGTGCCAGAAATGTATTCAAATGTAAACGTGTCCCTCATCATCTGCAATCTCGGCTGGCTCCCGAATTGTGCATGTTGAGAGTTATTTGAAAAGCTCAAGAGGGACTCGCCGGAGCCTCTGGGAAATGTCACTCCAACCAAATTAGCCAAATCATAGCAAGGTTAATCTAGGATTCCACATTGCTCTGTGTTAAGTGCAGTCACAGTAAGCACTTTCCCACATTGTGTGGAGAGCACAAAGTACATTTCCTTGAGGTCTGCCTGCTGCTGATATGATGAGCGCTGGTGAAGAATACATTATGGGCTAAGGTGGCAGTTCTCTGTACATCCCTTCCCTTAACCTGTGAGAGAATACTGCAGCAGCCCAAATGTTGCATTATGAGAGGCTTCCCCCAGGCATTCATTGAGTTGTCAGCAATGAACCATCAACCATCATTCAACCGCCACACATACTCGCTCTCTGGTTCTCGCACACAAAACGCACACGCACCTGAACCGCCTCCACTTTTCCATTCCCGGTATCTCACCTTAACCCTGATAGCCTCCTCATTGTCCCAAAGTGCCCCAAAACAATTGCTGAATATCTGTCCGAGCACTTTTTAAGAGCTGGTCTTTGTATTGAAACCATTTGGTGATGTTTAGACAGACCGTCAGTGCCGAGTACAGAGCTATTGTTCGGGAAACAATAAACCAGAGTAAAGACAATTTTGGGAGGCAGAGGCACGAACAAAGGATTGACAAAGGACAATTGAACGCTTCACTGTAGCCTTATCATATGAGAAAAAAAATCTAATCTGAAGTGTTATAGTCAGCTATTTGAAAGGTCAGAGTTCCTTATATCCCAAGGCCTTAAATCACAATGGAAAAAGCTTATGAAAGCATGTTTAGGATCAAGCGTGCGGGACCAGGCTGTACGGAGAGCATGAGGCCGCCCTGCACCCTCAATACGCCCCTATATAGGGCTCACGTTAGGATCTATCATCATCTAGCCTACAGCATTTGAAATCTAGAAAGCAATTTTCAATGCCCTGAGTACTGAAAGTACTAAAATACAGAATGCGATTTAATTACCAGCAAACTGACAAGCGCAAACCTTAGTAAATCACCTTGCATGATTCATTTAAATACTCTCCTCCCATAAATTTTGCATCTGAAAGGGAAACTCCTACAAATGCATATGCAATAAGGTCAGCCGCAAGAATAACCCTGTCCATGCCTTTTCAGCGCTAATTTTACTTTAGTAAATCCTGGTTTGCGCTGGTGCAAGCTGTTAGCAAATCTGGCCCTTAAAGGGTTAGTTCACCCAAAAATGAAAATTCTGTCATTAATTACTTACCCTCATGTCGCTCGACACCCGTAAGACCTTTGGTCATCTTCGGAACACAAATAAAGATATTTTTGTTGAAATCCGATGGCTCAGAAAGGCCTCCATTGGCAGCAATGACATTTCCTCTCTCAAGACCTATAAAAGGTACTAAAGACGTCGTTAAAAAGTCCATCTCACCACAGTGGTTCTACAATAATTTTATAAAGCGACGAGAATAGTTTTTGTGCGCAAAAAAAAAAATCAAAATAACGACTTTTTTCTACTTTATTCTTGTCTTCCATCTGGGCCTCTGACGTGAACTCACGAAGCACCACGACGCATGCGCGAGAATATGACGTAGAGCTGGCGTTCGGGCATCCAGGAAATGCACACTTTGGCACCATTTTGAGCACTACGCCAAGACCTAAAGCACAATCAATATAGAATTCAACAGCTTAGATACGGCGCGTCTTCCTCTGCTTGTAAACAAAGTTCCTCGCTTCTGCCGGCTCTACGTCATTTTCTCGCGCATGCGTCGTGGTGCTTCGTGAGTTCACGTCGGCCCACACGGAAGACAAGAATAAAGTTGAATAAAGTCGTTATTTAGATTTTTTTTGCACACAAAAACTATTCTCGTCGCTTCATAAAATTATTGTAGAACCACTGTAGTGAGATGGACTTTTTAACGACGTCTTTAGTACCTTTTATGGGTCTTGAGAGAGGAAATGTCATTGCTGCCAATGGAGGCCTTTCTGAGCCATTGGATTTCAACAAAAATATCTTTATTTGTGTTACGAAGATGAACAAAGGTCTTATGGGTGTCGAACGACATGAGGGTAAGTAATTAATGACAGAATTTTCATTTTTGGGTGAACTAACCCTTTAAAGTTCTCCAGTACTCATTTAATCCTGCAGCTGTGGAGAGAGTGTGCTATATACTTGCAAGTGTCAGGAAACACATACTCGCTGAAGTAGTGAGTAACAATAAACTATTTTTATTCAAACAGGTGAAGGGTAAGTATATTGCAGGCAAACAACAACCATGAAGACGATGATGAAGAAGTAGAATACAGGTACGTTGCACCACACGCACCAGTATGACGCTGAGTCAGTAGAACTGGAGAAGGAGGCAGGCAGGCAGGCAGGCAGGCAGGATGGAGGAGGAGGAGGAGGAGGAGGAGGAGGAGGAGGAGGAGGAGGAGGAGGAGGAGGAGGAGGAGGAATCTCAAGTAAGGATAATATCCACAGCTTGGATGAGACCAGACAATGAGAGTGTGTGTGGTGCAGGCTTTTGTAGTGTGGAGCTGATGAGTGTAATTAATTGCAGGTGCGGGTAATAGTAGAGTGTGTGCAGGTGGGAAGCAGAAAGGATTATGGGAAATGAAGTTCTGCGGTGACAAGTGATCATGATAGCAAATCAGTCCAACGTGATTTCAAGTGTTTGTGCATAGTGTGGTTTTAGTTTTCGTAACTGAAGTGTACATTATTGACAGCATCTTAAACATACACATTTTGCGTATGAACAGCTTTAGAAATCGACAAATCTTTACAAATCTTTGAATATTGAATTCATGGAATTAATAGGTTGATTTTATTTTATTTAATCAATGACATTAACTAAATTTGTTCAATAGCATCACATTTAATTACCGTAATGCATTATGTAATCTTTCTTTATATTATTTTTATTCTGTTCTGTGCGTTATATGGTGCTGTATTCAAATTATTTCTAATGATTCCATCACTAAAAATATCTATAGCATAGTAAAACTATACAAATATATTTATAATACAAAAGGGTTCACACTGTAAAATTTCAACGTTTCTAAAGTTGTGCATATGTAAATACATTCATATTTTAGATTATGTCAATACATCCATATTATACGTTTTAGTCAAAAAACCTACAAACGTTGTGAAACATATTAAGCATAATAATGCAATCAGTCAACTACCATTTATAACAAATACTTCTTGTGGACCAAACCTTTAAATCAGATGGAAAGCTGTTCATCGTTACAAGTGAAAGGTCTTTGAGAGGTCTTAAAGACATAATGTCTTTAAAAGGCCTTTAAGAGTAATTACCGCTTAGGTTTATATCAATGAAAAGACCCATATGCCAAGCAATAATTAGAGGCACAGAAGTCAAAGGTCTGATGACACACACACAAAAACGAATGGGGCCAATTGCATTTAGAGTATTTCGGCAATTAAATCTAGTGACTCTATAGGCTGAACGTTCGGCCTCCTGCAGGGTCATTCAAGAACAGGCCAGGAGCTACTGTGATTAGAGCTCTACACTATTACTACAATGCTGCCATATATGCACCAAATACTGTTATACTTTATGGTACATAATGATATCAGTCTGAATATATTGTTGGCTTGTCCAAAGGAAAAAAGGATACAATAAGGCTGAGGCCCTTTCTCAATATGCGTTCTTGTCTGTACTTGTGTTCTCATGGACTTGTAAATCGTCATCAGTCACTGCCCAAGTACTGTTCCAATTCAAAGTTCACATCTAGCCAAGTACAGTTCAAATCCCTGGATGTGTCCTTGATCCGCCCCTTTTATCGAGGATGCATCGAGAGGTGACTTGTGTGGACTTCAGACAGACCGGTATCCCAGAATGCATCTCGCACCAACCAACAAGCGTCAGTAGTGGATGAGAAAACCCACGTAATTAACCCAACGCAATACTACTACTGTTATTGCGTCACAAAATGTAGTTTTAAGACTTTTTCAGGCGAGAATGTACTTGTTTAAAGCTCAAATCTGTGGTTTATTTATAAAGAGAGCGCCTATTTGAAATTTTGATCTGCCGTTTTCGGAGTTGTGAGATCCAGTCGACCACCGGGTGCTCAGCGCTTATTAACCCCGGCGAGAGCAGCCTTTCCTCGGCTAGACCTTCTGACGTTTGCCGCTGACTCTGATGTCTCTGTAGTGGTTAAACATGAGATATAATTCGTCTTGTGTTCGAATGTTTAAGATTTTTTTAAATGAAAACGAAAAGAGGCAGAGTGGTGTTTTATAACATATTTCGTTTTATTGTAGCCTCAAATATACATACAGAGATAACCGGAGTAGCCAGAGCGAGCTGAGTGACGCTATCAAGAACGCTGCTGTTTCGTTTGCAGAATTACCAGACTTCCTCTGGAGTTTGTTCTTCTGAGTCGAACTTGGCAAGTCTGAACTAACAAGTACGCAAGTCTGAAGTTCGCGTACTTGGTTCTGAGTAACGGCCTGAACCATTTTTTCAGGTATTTTTGTAGCCTCACACAACCATCAGTTTCATGCATATTTTTTGTGCCATTTAAATATTGTAAATGAATCTTTTGAGTACATCACAACCTTCAGTGGCAGAAGCAGCAATATCTTTAAAAAACGTCTATTGTCACTGGCTCTCGCTCATTGTCATCCTCTCTGCCCACTCAGACGTTAATTAGCCCGAAGACGAATAGTTTAGACAAATGGCTTTCATTCACATCTAAGCCAGACTGAATCTGTTGACCAAAAGTGAAAGTTCACCATATGCAGGATGGTTGTCTGAGGATGGAGTTAATATGATTATTGACGCACTTCTCATCTGGTTTCTGGCGTTTCTATAATTTGAAGTATCCTACCTTTGGTAAGTAGTGGTTTTTTGACTCTTTTGATCAGAATCTCAAAAAGCAATTCAATCGCAAAATACACTGGAGAATGAAATAAATATGGCAGCCCAAAGATAAGTGTAGCTGACTTCAATAAAAATTCACAACCACTCAAAAATACTGCTGTGTACTGAATTTTCAATTCACTTTGAAAATGTGCCAAAATTTCTGCTTTAACAGCTGAATATAAACTATGAAAGGTAAAGATGAGGTTGATGTATCCTCAACATGTTGTTTACGCTGTAGCAGAGTGATAACTTAATATAATCTAAGACGTCTTTGTGAGAGAACAACAGCAAAATGAAGCGATAATTGATTAAAAGCCTTTCCTAAACTCAATTATGGAGGGTTTAGAACAGAAACATGTTAGTTTAATCACCATAATCTTCTGAGCCTCTAAACTCCACCACACTGAACAACTGGGACAGACATTTCTACTCTGTCGATGTGAAATTCTGTCTAACATATGAGGGCTTTTCAAACTTGAATAGTTAACCCTGGGTCATTGTAAACCCTGGGAAAACGCAATCCTGGCATATCTTGCTTCACGTTTCGCACTGCTCATAATTTACCCAGGGTTAATAATTAATCCTGGGTATTCATAAATTGATGTTTCACACTGGACATTCCTAAACCCCAGGTTAACGACCTTATTTGCACATTTGTGGTGCCAGTGTCACAGATTGGATGAATTATATGTCTTATAGATATGTTTACATAAAGGCTCTAGGATTGCGCATTGTCATATTATACACCGATCAGGCATAACATTATGATCCTAATATTGTGTTGATCCCCCTTTTGCTGCCAAAACAGCCCTGACCCGTCGAGGCATGGACTCCACTAGGCCCCTGAAGGTGTGCTGTGGTATCTGGCACCAAGACGTTAGCACAGATCCTTTAAGTCCTGTAAGTTGCGAGGTGGGGTCTCCATGGATCGGACTTGCTTGTTCAGCACATCCCACAGATGCTCAATTGGATTGAGATCTGGGGAATTTGGAGGCCATGTCAACACCTCAAACTCGTTGTTGTGCTCCTCAAACCATTCCTGAACCATTTTTGCTTAGGTGCATTATCCTACTGAAAGAAGCCACAGAAACCACATGGTCTGCAACAATGCTTAGGTAGTTGGTATGTGTCAAAGTAACATCCACATGGATGGCAGGACCCAAGGTTTCCCAGCAGAACATTGACCAAAGCATCACACTGCCTCCGCTGGCTTGCCTTCTTCCCATAGTGCATCCTGGTGCCATGTGTTCCCCAGGTAAGCGGCCATCCACGTGATGTAAAAGAAAACATGATTCATCAGACCAGGCCACTTTCTTCCATTGGTGCTTTCGGCGGTGGACAGGGGTCAGCATGGGCACCCTGACTGGTCTGCAGCTATGCACCCCCATACGCAACAAACTGCGATGCACTGGGTATTCTGACACCTTTCTATCAGAACCAGCATTAACTTCTTGAGCAATTTGAGCTACAGTAGCTCGTCTGTTTGTTCGGACCACACGGGCCAGCCTTCGCTCCCCATGTGCATCAATGAACCTTGGCCACCCATGACCCTGTCGCCGGTTCACCACTGTACCTTCCTTGGACCACTTTTGATAGGTACTGACCACTGCAGACCGGGAACCCCGCACAAGAGCTGCAGTTTTGGAGATGTTCTGACCCAGTCGTCTAGCCATCACAATTTGGCCCTTGTCAAACTCGCTCAAATCCTTATGCTTGCCCATTTTTCCTGCTTCTAACACATCAACTTTGAGGACAAAATGTTCACTTGCTGCCTAATATATCCCACCCACTAACAGGTGCCGTGATGAAGAGATAATCAGTGTTATTCACTTCATCAGGTCATAATGTTATGCCTGATCGGTGTATATTGCCGACTGTACTATCAAGTTTATCCTGAACGGGCTTTTCGAACTATAAAAGGTAAAAATGAAATGGTGTCTTCTCTCCAGTTGTTGCATTTTCTGTCACCATTTGACATATTTCTCCTCAAATGCTGAAACGACCGTTTATTCAAAGTGATGTGTTTCTGTGACAGTTCAAAACACATGAATATGAGGCACACAATTCGTTGTCTGTTGCTAAGAATCTGAAGTAACATTCTAACACTGCATCATTTCTAACTATACAAGTTTAGCATCACAATGCAGGGTTAACACCACAAAAGCGGTGCTAACCCTGCTAACTTTGCTTCTAAATTACAAGTGTGAAACGTTCCTTTACCGGGGGTTAAAAGTGGGGTTTAGAATGATGATAACTTGGGGTTAAGCATAGTGTGAAAAGCCTTATTGTGACATATTTTACAGTAACTGCTTTGAACTCACCTGATGGGGTGATGTGTCTCCAAGATATTTTGGGCTCTGGTTTCCCACTGGCTGTGCAGATGAGTGAAACATTGCTGCCTTCGTTTACTGTAATGTCCGATGAAATGTCATAGATTTTGGGAGGAACTGTGAAACAAAACAAACAGTTAGATAAACAAAGCTGCAAATGAGCTTAATGTCAAAATCCTGAATCTAGAAAGTCGAGTTTGTAAACAACAACAAGAGTCAGTATAGCTGCAAGCAACAATTATCAAGGTCCAAACACAATCCCACTTTATCCCAATCAGGTCATAGGTCTGTCATTCATATTTCTGCTTTAATCTTTTTGTCAGGCATTGTTAACATTGTCTAATTAATGTTGATGGCTAAAAGCAGCCATATAGTTTTAGATAAGCCCATATAGTTTCGAGAAGGGTCTCACCGCAAAAGATGACGTCCCACTTAGAATGATGTTTTACGTATGTGTCAAATTCTGTGAAAATCTGTCATTTTAATTAAAGAGATACAGCCATTTACATCAGACTACACCTGTGATCACTCGTTCAATTTAAAGATCAACACATTTTTGATAATTATTGACATTGGGAGAACAGAAAATCATCTTCCACTGGTTTCATTCTGACAGGGTGAAAATCCTAGGATTACTTCACAAGTATATTATAAAGCCTAAGTGTAATGTGATTTAAATAAATTATAATATGGGTATTCATTATCCATGAGCCAAGGAGCTTGATGATATAAAATGTTTCATTAAATAAAACCAAAAACTATAGCAACATCAGGTTAATTTATTCCCTATTTCTACCATCTATTGTTCAGTATATTTCATTTTAAGGCAGAAAAAGTAGTACAGTATATAGTAATAATGCTGACATAATTGAATTTCATACTTGGACCCCACAAAATATGGCAACATTTTAGTTTAGGGTCCAATTCTCACTATTAACTAGTTGCTTATTAGCATGCATATTACTAGGATATTGGCTGCTTATTAGTACTTATAATGCACATATTAATGCCTTATTCTGCATGACCATATTCTACATCCTTTAATCCTACCCAATACCTAAATTTAACAACTATCTTACTAACTATCAATAAGCAGTAATTATGAGTTTACTGAGGAAAAAAATTGTAGTTAATAGTTAGTTAATATTGAGAATTGGACCCTAATCTAAAGTGTGACAAAAATTATAAGAAAAAATAAATTAATTAGTATCATTAAGCATTTGAATAAAACATCTGATTTGGAATTCTAAAATTCCAGTGCTAAAACTAAAGTGATGGTTTTCTGCAGATGTATAACTAAAAAAAAAAGCCTAGATGTAAATCTGTCTTTACCCCACCTTACATCACACAAGGCCTCCACTGTTTTCTCAAAACCACGTCAGCTGTCGAGGGGTTTATGAATTAATGTCTAACCTCCTGGTTTTGCTTTCCTACATAAAAAGGCAATAAATTGTCAGAAGTCTGCAAAATCAGCTATTCCCTTTGTTCATTTTTTGAGGTCCAGCTAGGATTCAGGTTGTTTGAAGTGCATATCATTTAACTAGACTGATCATTTCACTCTCTTCTCCCAATATAATATTCTAAACACCATACATGTATAACGGCCAAACCATCTTGAGAGATATTTATTTGGTCTTCTCAAACAGTAAATTGAGTTGTAATTCATTTTTATTTTATTGTAAATGTCAATTAATAGGCAGACTCCCCACTGCATACATGTATAACCAGCTGCAATATATATAATCATGAATTATTGCTATTATAGAATAAGCAATACTCATCTGGGGGAAATCAATTAGAAGAAAACAAGACACTGACAGAATTCAGATAAGAGCCTTTAAAGCACACCAATTGAAATAATAAGAAGGCATTCAATTTTTCAATGAAATTCCGCTATTTCCAAGCAAAAAGAAACCAAACATTCAGGAATTTGTACCTTGCAAACAAACAGCAATGTCATTCACTCCTACACTATTTGATCTCCAGTTTAGGTCTTTCTTATCATGGTTTTTGTAATCTGTGGCACTAAATGGTTGAGTTGAAATTCTAATGAACTCTTTCATTGTTTGAAAGCACTGATCTGACCGTCATGCTCTCCACTGCAGGTTTACTTGAACTTCCTCCCACTGTTGACAAATGTCCACAATCACTGATAGCACAAATGGAAAATGTTGCATTCATCTACTGATCATATCTGCCTTCAACAGGATCAAGACCCTATTAGTCAATGCCTGAGGAGTCAGGTACCGGCCCTTTAAATGAGATGTGGGGGCTTTGCAGATCTTTAAGCTGAACATGTTCTAAGAAACATCAGTTTCATCATCTTGCCATATATTCTAGAACTTCCTCTTTGAATGCGCACCATGAGATTTGAAGTCTTTTGTTATTGTTTCCCCCCCCCCAGACACTTTACTTTTACAATGCAATAATAGCAAAATTGTGTTGAAACAATTGAGCTTTTTGAGCTTATAAGTTGGCAGTGAAAAAGTCCAGAGGATTTGGTGCATTGAAGGAATATCTCTCATTACAATCCGAGACAGTTTTTACTTTCATTACTGGTCTTGTGTGTACTACCTGTGAATACAGAGTATATTATCAGATGAAATGAAACCCTCTCTGTATTTTCAAGTACCTTAAAAAAGCAGAGAGGACTGGTATACCTTGGCACTCCACTAAAATTGCAACATAAACAGATGTAAAGGTCAACAACCTATCTCGGCATGCTCTTTTAACTATCACTAAATTCATAATGAAAGCACGTGTTATTTAATCTCAAGCTCAAGGTCTAACCACAATTTGACTTCTATGAATCCATTCCAAGTGTCAACCCCAATGCTTGTGGCCATAGTTATTTTTAACCTGTTTATTTCCACTCAGTCTGTTCAATTGGTAAGGTAATGACGACAAGAGAAAAACAAGACAATGCTAAAGCCCTACCCCAAGGCCCTATTCAAGACAACCTGATGCTTTGTTTTCAGTTTAATTCATTAACTGTTGCACGATTGTCATGTTTGCCCATTCCACTCTAATTCTCCCTCCTCTCCTCGGCGGGAGGCTCTGAGATGGAGCTGCCACAGCTGATGGGGGAGAAATTTTCTGTCTCTCAGCTCCAGAGTGAATAAATAAGCCTCTAATGACGCCACCTTGAATTACTGAAATGCTTACAGCTATTAAAATGCAGAGTTTCCTCTGAATAAAGTGGAGTACATGGCTTGCCTTTCTATAAATTCTGACAGGTTCTCCAGGGCTGACTGCTACCACCCAATTCCAAGACCCCATTGCTTCACACCTACTGCCAGCCCACATTCCAATTACAGAGCTGAGGGAAAAGTGGGCTCCTGTCATAACGCAGACTAGCATAGGCAAAGAGCCGAGAAGAGACAGCCAGAGAAATCAGATGCAGTCTTATCTATTTGTTGTCTTCCGGCTGAAAAAAGAATGAAAAACAAAGTTAAGGCAGATGTACAATAAATGGACTTCTATATTACAGTACCGCGGATACATTTATGGCATAAATTAGGTGAATTTATATTTATATATATATATTAGTGCTGTCAAAATTAGCGCGCTAACGCATGCGATTAATATTTCCAGTTTAACGCGTTAAAAATATTTAACGCAATTAACGCAGCATCAGTTTTTTCTGTCATCCTTGTGCTAACGTTACATTATATGATCACGCTCTTATTCATGCAAATGCTTTTAAACCATTGAAGCGCGACAAGACAGAAGAGAAAGCACTGTCTATGAATGTCCTGACACACACACGATGCACAGAAAGACGACGCGCCAGCATCGCGCACACAGACAGCGCATCAGAATCGAGTTCTCTTTCGTGCTTGAATGAACAATAACACACAGAATTATGCCAAAATGCCTGCTTTGTCGAGTATTCTCATAAGAGCAGTCTTAAATTAGTTAAATAATGCCTTAAATGAACTTAAAGAGTTGTGAGAAAATGAAATGCGCGTGACAGCGCGTCAGATCCGCGTCATGTTTGGCAATGGCAGATCTTAAAGTCACAGCAGCACTAATGCTATCTGTCATTAAAGGCCCCCTGAAATCAAAATGTACGTTTTTTTAGCTTTTAGTATGAATATGTTAGCCTTAAGGTTATGAATAAGCTGGTGTGTTCCAAAACAATGACAAAATTCGCATTTAGGAGATATAAGCATTCAAAACTTACAGTATCTCACTTCAGCTAAAATGGATCACGGATTTTAATGACATCACCGCGGACTTCAGCTTCTCATCACATCTTCAGTCCAATCAAATGCTCTCTAGAATCTGAAGCATCCCGCCCCCTAAATAGATGCTGAAGATGCGGCTGAAATTGGTCACTTGTTCACACATTTACTATTTTCTACATGGTGAATGGCACATAGTGCACTATATAGGGGATAGGGAACGATTCAGACAGTGTACATATGCTTTCAGTTGAGGCGAATGAAGTCTGGTTTCACGTTAGTGTCACGCGAACCGTAGCAGTGCGCGCACACAGTCTGCTCCGGTCCAAAGACACAAGAGCACAGAGCGGATCACATGCGCGAGTCAGCGCAGACAACAAAACTTATCGGACCCATTTGAAATCTGCACAGAATGCTGTATTTCAAGGCGATATGGAGGAGATTATGATGAGAAACGGTTAGAGATGAGGAAGAAACTGCGGCTTTACCAAGCTGAAAGGCTCTAGTCAAACTGTGATATAAAGGAAACGCTAAAGGGGAGGAGCTGCTTGATATGTCCCGCCCTGTTTTCCTGTTTCAGGGGAAATTACGCCAACACATTGAATAATGCTGCGCGTTTCAAGGCACTTCAGCGGGCCTTTAATGTTAATCAAAGAACAAAGGTAACAGAGAAAATTGTATCTTTAATGAGGATTAATCTATATTTAATTTAAAATTTATGCAGTTAAGACTGTAAAGTGTTTGATAACTTTACTTTTAATTATTAAAAAAAAAAAAAAATTTCATAGAGACATCAGTAGCAGTATACATCAGTAATACTGGCCTTCATTCATAAAAAAATGCCATTACAACAAATACTTAAAATATACTGTATATACTGTTAAGTTGTTTCTACATTAATTTGGAGAGTAACTGTGAAATTATTACAATATAAAAATATTAAAAACTCTGATGTTTTTAATCGCGATTAATTACAGAAAAAATTCTGTGATTAATTAGTTTTTTTTTAATCGATTGACAGCACTAATATATATACACTCACCTAAAGGATTATTAGGAACACCTGTTCAATTTCTCATTAATGCAATTATCTAATCAACCAATCACATGGCAGTTGCTTCAATGCATTTAGGGGTGTGGTCCTGGTCAAGACAATCTCCTGAACTCCAAACTGAATGTCAGAATGGGAAAGAAAGGTGATTTAAGCAATTTTGAGCGTGGCATGGTTGTTGGTGCCAGACGGGCCGGTCTGAGTATTTCACAATCTGCTCAGTTACTGGGATTTTCACGCACAACCATTTCTAGAGTTTACAAAGAATGGTGTGAAAAGGGAAAAACATCCA
This sequence comes from Coreius guichenoti, assembly GCA_039654105.1. Lineage (NCBI taxonomy): Eukaryota > Metazoa > Chordata > Actinopteri > Cypriniformes > Gobionidae > Coreius > Coreius guichenoti. Next base: position 28,882,830 of record CM077180.1, on the reverse strand, counting down.
GTATGCGGCAGTCCTGTGGACGAAAATGCCTTGTTGATGCTAGAGGTCAGAGGAGAATGGGCCGACTGATTCAAGCTGATAGAAGAGCAACTTTGACTGAAATAACCACTCGTTACAACCGAGGTATGCAGCAAAGCATTTGTGAAGCCACAACACGCACAACCTTGAGGCGGATGGGCTACAACAGCAGAAGACCCCACCGGGTACCACTCATCTCCACTACAGATAGGAAAAAGAGGCTACAATTTGCACGAGCTCACCAAAATTGGACAGTTGAAGACTGGAAAAATGTTGCCTGGTCTGATGAGTCTCGATTTCTGTTGAGACATTCAGATGGTAGAGTCAGAATTTGGCGTAAACAGAATGAGAACATGGATCCATCATGCCTTGTTACCACTGTGCAGGCTGGTGGTGGTGGTGTAATGGTGTGGGGGATGTTTTCTTGGCACACTTTAGGCCCCTTAGTGCCAATTGGGCATCGTTTAAATGCCACGGCCTACCTGAGCATTGTTTCTGACCATGTCCATCCCTTTATGACCACCATGTACCCATCCTCTGATGGCTACTTCCAGCAGGATAATGCACCATGTCACAAAGCTCGAATCATTTCAAATTGGTTTCTTGAACATGACAATGAGTTCACTGTACTAAAATGGCCCCCACAGTCACCAGATCTCAACCCAATAGAGCATCTTTGGGATGTGGTGGAACGGGAGCTTCGTGCCCTGGATGTGCATCCCACAAATCTCCATCAACTGCAAGATGCTATCCTATCAATATGGGCCAACATTTCTAAAGAATGCTTTCAGCACCTTGTTGAATCAATGCCACGTAGAATTAAGGCAGTTCTGAAGGCGAAAGGGGGTCAAACACAGTATTAGTATGGTGTTCCTAATAATCCTTTAGGTGAGTGTATATATATAGTATGGTAAATTACCAGTGGAATAGGCAATACTATAAAAGATGCACTTATTGCACAGCTGAGCCCAAAATACACAGAGAGCATTCTAAATTAATTTTTCTCATCCTCCTTTCCAGAAGAACTGCTACAATAACTTACATTTAAATAACAGGGTAAAACATTATATATTACTGTTGAAGTCAGCAGAGTTTATGAGTTTTCACACTAGAGCTTATAGTTCATTATATAGGAAGGACATTACATTCACCGAATCAAGCTCACAATGACTGATCTAGAAAGAGATGTTGTAATCAGGAAGGAAGAAGGTCAGTAACAACTTTGAAAATAATAACAAACTCTGTGTCCTGAACAACCAATGTGACTCACAATGCGGCTCTGCTCCAAAAGCTAGTGAGCTGCCAACATACGCAGCACTTGAAGAAATCATAAGCGTAACCCCAACTCTACGGCTGTTCCAATCTATATGGGGAGGCTGCAGACCTGGAGCAGGCAGATATACGGCCCATGCAGTTTTACGCCCCTGTTGTTTCTGATGCGGCCAGTAGGGGGATATACGGCGAAATAACATCATTAAATCGAGGCTCGGCACTTACACAATAAGTTATAATGGCCATAGACATTGACTAATTGAGTGGTTTTTGTGAATTTAAATATAGACGTTACATTAATATATCAGATAGACAGTGTAATGGCTGTACATAGGTGACTTGTGCGGATTTGAGCAAGCGTCAATACCGGAGGAGAAAATCCCATTGATTTACAATGGCGGAATGTTCAGAAATTTGAATTTAACCGTTTTTCACACAGGCAGGCCCTTAGAACCCTTTCTCTCTCCCTCACACACACACACTCATTTGACTCATTTTATCAAGCAGCCAATAAGTAATGACCTCAAATCTTTATAGTCACACCCTAGCAACCAATTACAGGTCCCTAGCAACCACCCAACAGACTTCCATTGAAAAATAAATAAGAGGGACATAAATGAATTAGAACATCATAGAGACACGTGGGTTTGGCTCTTTTGATTTGGGCAGACATGCAGTCTATTAGTTTAACCCTGCTAACTGTCTAGCCATGACCTAGCAACCCCCATAGCAACCCAAGCCCAAAGGGATATCTAAACGTCATAGAGGGATTGTGGTTGGTTTATATAATTCATACTGGCAAGCAGCCTTTGGAGTGTCATCACTGGCAGCTGCCAAGCCACTCCCTAGCAACCATAGCAACCATTCAGCAAGACCTATATCACTACATCAGAACATCATAGATGGCGGTTGGCTCTTTTGACTCATGCTAGCAAACAGTACTTCCAACATGCTACACATGCTAGCAGTGAATAGCTACATGCTAATAGTGATTAGCTAAGTGTTAAATCATGCTAAGAACTCTATAAAAATGCCATAGTATAACTAGCAACTGCCAAGCAACACCATAGCAACCTCCCAGAACACCCTAACAACTGCCTAGCAACCAGCCACAATACCCTAGCAACCGCCTAGCAATGCCCTAGCAACTACCCAGAATACCTTAGCAACCACCTAGCAATGCCCTAGCAACCACCCAGAATACCCTAGCAACCGCTCAGCAACGCCCTAGCAACCACCCAGAACACGCTAGCAACTGCCTAGCAATGCCCTAGCAACCGCCTAGCAACGCCCTAGCAACCACCTAGCAGCCACCTAGAAACCACCCAGAACACCCTAGCAACTGCCTAGCAACGCCTTAGCAACCACCCAGAATACCTTAGCAACCGCCCAGAACACCATAGCAACTGCCTAGCAACACCCTAGCAACCACCCAGAATACCTTAGCAACTGCCTAGCAACACCCTAGCAAGCACCTAGAAACACCCTAACCAACCACCCATGCCACCCTGGTAACCACCTAGAAACACCCTAGCAATCAAGTGCCGAGTTTTGCCACTGCAAGCACCACTCACATTTTCTTCAGGAAATGTACATTCTAGTTTCTACTACTCTCCAATTTATGGTAGTAAAAACAAAGGGAGTAAAAAAAGTGAATTGGTGAAGAAGTGATACCTTCTCTATAGATATTGCATAGCTGTAGTACTGAACAGCTGCTGCTACTAGAGTACTCTAGTGTTTATTTCGATGATGCAAATATATTCGAAAAACGGATATGGACCAAAAATTATTCAAGCATGAAAAGTCTTCAGTCTGATCATCCTGTCATGAATCACTTGGGGGGAAAAAATAATATGATTTCAGTTAAGAAATATTAGGAAGGACATTATATTCACTGAATCAAGCTCACAATGACTGATCTAGAAAGAGATGTTGTAATCAGGAAGGCCGAAGGTCAGTAACAACTTTGAACATAATAACAAACTCTGTGTCCTGAACAACCAATGTGACTCACAATGCGGCTCTGTTCCAAAAGCTAGTGAGCTGCCAACATACGCAGCACTTGAAGAAATCATAAGCGTAACCCCAACTCTACGGCTGCATGATGTAAACCAAAAGAAAAAGAAAAGGAAAGAAAAGAAAAAACAAAACAAAAGAAACAAACTAATTAGAATCCACCATCACATGTATTCTTCACAAAGGAGTCAACTTTATAATTGCTCAAAGATTGCAAATATAAACTAAAATATTATTTATGCATGACTGAAAAATAGTTCTGTCTTGATGCAATACTCAATATTTGTGTGTGCTACTATATTTATTTTTATGCTAAGAGTATTATTTTGTTAGCCTATATAGCAACATGCTAACACCAAATTAGTCTCTTTATTATAGTCTTGCTATTTGTGTGATGCAGAGTTACTGCAAATGCAAAGCGTTCCAAAATCAGTTAGGATGCAGCCTTAATGGGCAGCTTAACAGGTTTTAAAACAGAGTGTATGATGGGAATACTCCTTATTATTCATCCATGCACACCATTACAGGGATTACTGAATATTCTGATCCAGAGACTATATTGTAGTACAAATATGCACATGCATTTTAAATATACTCATGTGGCTGGAAGTGGAAATATGCTACACTTGCAAAACTGCCAGATTCCACATTCATTAATAGTGGTTCCCAATTCTCCATACAACCTGAAGGCTGCTAAAATCAACCAACTTAGATCCCTAATTAGGTGTCATAGAAACAAAACACAAACCCTGACAGGCTGCTCAACCCACTGGGATTTCTTCAGTTGGTAATGCCACGGAACGTGAGACAGTGAGGATGTGCACGACCCAGTACATGAGCTCTCTTGGTACAACGTGTCCATTTGAAGAGTTAATTGAAATGTAGTACTTTGATTAAAAGAAATTAGTATTACTGATGATGTTTCTGAATATTGTTCTCGTCATTTACTTATCGCTGATTAAAGATATTAATACAATAAAAAGGGGATACACGTAACATTCTGACATAGTCACGCTGCTTTGTTCCCCAGCACACTGTATCATTTTCTATCTATAGGCAGGAGTGCTTACAGTATGAACAGAGATATCAGGGAGAGGAATATTAGGTATTCATGAAAGGATCAACTTTCACATTAAAGACTTTGCAGAGTTGCTGTGAGGTGCAGGCTCACTGTTACAGAATCTAAAATGAGGCTTAATATTTCATGACATTTTAGATGAAGTTCAAAACATCTTAACCTAGCTTAATGATGTTTCACTAAAGTTGAGGACTGGATTGAGGACTAATGATACCTAGTTATACCAGTGTTGTTTTTTACTTGAACAATTCAGAATATATAGATAATTAGAGTATATACAGTCAAATCAAAAATTATTCAGACACCAGATTACATTTTTTACTAGTTTGTGCAGGACACTATAGTTCATTTATGTAAGTGAGGATAGCAAAATAAAGTAAACTGTGACATATTATACCCAAAAATTCTTCATACAGTGGACTACCATTAAATTGATAAAAATTTGGGACCAAAATTATTCAGACACTTTGACCTGACCATGTTTTGCTTAAGTGTTTTTTCTTTAATTGCTAATGCGACCTTTTACACCACAGACTGAACAAAATGAAGCATTGCTTGGTCATTGGTTGACCTAAATTGGTATTATCTAATTGTGTACTTAAATTTAACAGCTGACAGCTGATTGGTTGATTGTAATCCATTACATACCTTTCTATCTATAAGTTATCTGACATTATCAATATGAATTTGCTCTGACACAGTTTAACTCAGAGTTCTTGTCATATTTTATTACTATTTTCTAAACTATAGCGAATAAACTGTGATAATGTGAGAAAATGTTGAAGGTGTCTGAATAAATTTTGGTTTGACTGTATGTGTGTGTATATACATACAATAATGTTTTACATTTATATTAGTTATGCTAGTAGTTTTTGCTGTAGTATCGAAATTTGATGTGATATTTCACTGGTAGCTAAAAATTTTAACCACCGGGTCAGTACTCCAAAATCCATAGCGTTTTAATGAAAGATAAAATACGATAGAGCAATAGAATGAACAGTGAAAGTAGCTTGTACAATACATTTTAACAAGCATAATAAATGTGAAAATAACTGAAGGAAAATCAAATGCAATGAAAATACTTGTATCGGTAATCAGTATTGACAAGTACCAAAAATGAAAGCATCATTATCGGATTGTTTATGGAAGAAAAAGTGGTATCGGTGCACCCCTAATACATACATACATACATACATACATACATACATGCATACATAGACACACACACACGCAAAACTAAGGTCAGTATTAATACTTATTAGTATTTATTAATCAATTAAAATGACTACTTATTGATTATATTGATCAAAAGTGACAGTAAAGACAATGTTTCAACATTGATAATAATAAGAAACGAGCACCGAATCAACATATTGGAATGATTTCTGAAAAATTATGTGACACTGAAGACTGGAGTAATGGCTGCTGAAAATTTAGATTTGCCATCACAAGAATAAATTACATTTTAAAATATATTAATAGAAAACAGTTACATATATATGTGTGTGTGTGTGTGCCTTCTTAACCATATTATGGGGACAAATCTGTGCCCAGAAATAAACCTGACAAAAACTACTTGTTTTGGTCCTCATTTGTAAAAAATTGTATAAATGTAAATAATTTTTTAATTGTAAAAATGCAGAAAGTAAAATTGTAAAAGAAGGAAAACAAAACAGCAGATCAGAAAAAAAAAAATCTTGTGTAGCCTGTTAACTAGGCTACTGGATAACGCAGAAGCAAACTTAATAAAAATTCCAGCTAAAAATCTTCTGTCCAATAATTATATTTAGGCTATATAATTATTTCAGTACCTGAAAACTTCAAGCATTAGAAATAAGTTGAACAACATAAACTGTATAAATTAATCAAATGTATAAAAAAACACTGCATAGTCTTCACTGTGTAAGTTAAATATACATTTATTCTTGTTAAAGTTACAAAAGTGATTCAGTCAAGAGCAGCGAGATATTTTCTTTCTTTTGTTGTTTGATTAAAATGTATGACACAGACGGCAACAGGTTTATTAGGCTGCTGTCACTTTAAGACTAAATGCATGGATCCAATATACTGTTACAGATGTTTTCTTTCTCAACTGTTTACGTTCACAAGTTTTTAAACCGCATTTGCTTAAAAACGCATGCAAATGATAAACTTTTGTGACTTCGCAGCACAGCAACTTCACTTGAGCGTAAAAGCGATAGTCCAAAATCTCTACCGGGTTATCGTGTCTACCGGTATATTGCCCACCCCTAGGTTGATGTCAGTGACACAATCAAGCCAGAATCATGCCACTGATGTAACTGAACATGACAGACCAGTTTGGCTATGTGAAACAGAGAACGGCATTTGAGAGAGGCCACGGAGAGACAATTTTCTGTGAATAACGTCTTAAATTTCAGTCTGTTTGTCAACAAAGCTATTGTATGACTTCAAAAGACTTGGAAATTCAATGTTAAATAAGGTTAGAAGCCCTTAAAGGGATAGGCGACCCAAAAATGAAAATTACCTCATGATTTACTCAACCTCAAGACATCCTATGTGTATATGACTTTCTTCTTTCAGACAAATACAATTGGAGATAGATTAAATAATGTCTTGGCTCTTCCAAGCTTTATAATGACAGTGAATAGAGGATTTGATTTTGAAGTCCAAAAAAGTGCATCTATCCATCATAAAAGATATCCACACAGCTCCGGGGGGTTAATAAAGGCCTTCTGAAGCGAAGCGATGCATTTGTGTAAGAAAAATATCCATATTTAAAACTTTATAAACTAAAATAACTAGCTTCCGGCAGACGGCCGTATGCATCGATTTACGGCGAAAGAGTAACCCCTGACCTGACGCATGACGTATTGACAAACGTGAATACACCGGTCACGAATTAGTCTAAAACGAGAATTTTTAAAGAGATATGACGGCGGATTTCAATATTAGAGAAGAGGAGTTTGAGGTTGCTGCCCAGTCATATTAGTTTGAACCATGAGAGGTGTCAAAGCTTACGCTACTCCTACATCCTACGTCATACATCGCGTGAGGGGTTACTCTTTTGGCGTAAGTCAACTTGTGTACGGTCGTCTGCCGGAAGCTAGTTATTTTAGTTTTTTAAGTTTTAAATATGGATATTTTTCTTACACAAATGCATCGCTTCGCTTCAGAAGGCCTTTATTAACCCCCCGGAGCTGTGTGGAGCACTTTTATGATGGATGGATGCACTTTTTTGGGCTTCAAAATCAAATCCGATTGCATTCGTCTGAAAGAAGAAAGTCTCTCTGCATGATAATCAATATATCATAAATGAATTTCTTCTATAGGAGACATTAACAAAAGATATAAACAGTTCAGTCTTATTGTTGTCGCTATACTATAAAGAATGCAATGCCAGGCTGCCTTATTTCTTCTTGAACAATAAACAAAATGGTGGTTGCTGATGACAAACTGACCATCGCTCCTAATATTTAGCTAAGTTAGATATATAGGGCCTATGTGCAGAATAGCAATACATTTGATCTGTCATTCACTAACTGAGCACATCTATAAAAGAATAATGTGGTGGTCTCAAACTGCTCTATTTAATGGTGACTCACCAAGGACTATGACAAATGGTACTGTCTGGTAAACAAGGCTAAGATTTAAGTGGTGGAGAAGATAGGTGATTATTCTCCGAAAAATGTGTGTGGGCTATCCTCATTCGATCCCTACAAAACAAACAAGCACACTCATTCTCTGATGATGCCCAGTATTGACCCGTCGGCTAGAAAGAATGACCTGGCAAAACTGTTTCGTCCACACAAATGTTCAGGATACATCAAGATAGCTCGAAGAGACCACAAAGTACAGTCTGTTCAAATTTCATAAAGGACAAATAAGACATTTTAATCGCATTATGTACGATTTGCCGTTCCAGGATTTGTGACACTGCGAGAGTCAATCTAGCAATTTCATTTTTGATACAATTCTGCAGGAGATTAAGTTTACCACTCACCGATTCCTATTACAAGACTGCTGTTCATCATGTGTTTCCTGTCGTTTCTCTTCTCTCTCTTTAGTTGTTGTCATTACCCCAACAGTGCTTGTATATTTTCTTAGCAGTAGTTATTAATTATCCCAGATCATGCAGAGATACATGCAAGTAATGGATTCTAAGGACAAAAGATCCATCATGATCATGAAACAGCCCTCGGCTAAGAGAGTGGAAAAGAAGGACATTCATTTTGTTGATTATAATTACACAGAAGAGACTCAGTGATGGGTTACAGGTTACAGCCTCTAAAACTACACATCTTCAGATATGACTGGTCTGTATTAGTTTGCTTTATCTCAGAGAGGCTTAGGGTCCTTGCAGTGATCTTTCTCTGGTTAATTACACACAGTGGATTTATGCGCATAGAAAATAAGCATATTTGCCACTGTTGAGAATCAGCACCTCCTACTGAGGTATCAATCATATACACCAAGTTTACTTTGTAGGGTGAACACACAATAAAAGCCTACCAGGGAATTTAGACAAACATTTGTCATGAAAGTATCTCCTAATGACTAGAATGTGAGGTGAAGCCAGTAAACAAAATTAATTAATGAAATATTCATAAAAAACGATACGTATTATCAGGTTTATTTATGTGTTGCAGCACATTATATTGTGTAATGTGCCTAAATATGAAATTCTTTATAAAAATTTGAATTTAAATGAGCTAAACATTTTAAAAGAGTTGGAACAGATAGTAAAGGAAAAGCAGCCAACATGGAAACCAGCATACATGGGAACTCCTTCAATAGAATTTAGAAAGCATCCCAGGTGTCACCTCATGAAGCTGGTTGAGAGAATGCCCAGACTGTACAGAGCTGTTATCAAGACAATAGGTGGCTAAATTGAGCTAGTAAGATATTTTGAAATAATTTTAAAAAGCCAATAAATAATTAGTAATACGTAATATTCTGGTTTCAGTGAATAAATTATAGGTTAAAAACGTTTTAAATTATGTTTTTTTTATTCATTTAAAAGGGATAGTTCACCCAAAAATGAAATTTCTGTCATTATTTACTCACCCTCAAGTTGTTCCAAACCTGTATGAATTTCTTACTTCTGCTGAACACAAAAGATGATATTTTGAAGAATGTCAGTAACCAAACAGTTGATGGGCCCCATTGACTTCCATGGTACTATGGAAGTCAATGGGGCCCATCAACTGTTTTGTTACCCATATTCTTTATTTATGGATATGATGAAACACGCATAGGCGAGTGACGTATTTACTAGGGGTGTAACGGTTCAATTTACTCACGGTTCGGTTTTTATCACGGTTTTATGGTCACGGTTTCGGTACGGTTTGGTATGTGCTATGTTGGTACGTGCTATGTAGGGAAATTAGTTATTAGCTATATTCAACTGTCAAATAAAAATAAAGAAAATAAGAACAAATAATCAAACTACAAGCAACAACACAAATACATACAATAGAGCAAAGATACATATAAAATTAAAGCTGCAAGCAGCGATGAAAGGGCCCTCACACCCGGGAGCACCGCCACCCGGTGGCCTCAGGAAAACAGCGAATAGTGGGCGACATTTATTTAAGTGGGTAAATATAGGAGAAATATGGCAAAGTCACTTCAATGTGCCACACTTCCTGCTGCCAGTAGGTGGCGCTTTGACTATAACCGAATATTGGCATGTAGATGTCTTCAGGCCTGGACTATTATCAAACGTGTGAAGTTTGGGGCAGATCGGACACTGTATGCCTGAGTTACAACAACTTCCTGTTTTGTGGTGTAAATCGCATACATTAGCACTTAGCCAAGTTTTGCTTGATTTAATGTGTTTCTAGCATGTTTGGGACTTGATGGCATATTTAAATATGTTTCTGGGAGGGAATTACAGTGTAAAGCATGCCATTTCCTGTTGCCAGCAGGTGGCACTATGACTAACTAATATTGGCATGTAGATGTCTTCAGGCCAGGACTCTTATCAAACATGTGAAGTTTGGGGCGTATCGGAAATTGTATGCCTGACTTACAACAGCTTCCTGTGTCATGGCGAAACATCAGACTTTGACAGGCCGCCACGGACACGCCCTTCAGCGAAAACTCAAGATCTTCACAATTTAACATCACCAAGACCTTAAGATTAGACTGACCAAATATGATGTTAATCTGGTTAAATCTCAATGAGGATACTCATCACAGTGTAAAACATGGTCTTTTCTGTTGCCCACAGGTGGCGCTATGCCTGTAACTGAATATTGGCGTGTAGATGTCTTCGGGCCCGGACTCTAATAATACATGTGAAGTTTGGGGCAGATCGGAAATTGTATGTCCGAGTTACAATAACTTCCTGTTTCATGGCGAAACATCGAAATTTGTCAGGCCGCTACAGAAACGCCCTTCAGGGAAAACTTAAGATCTTCACAATTTAACGTTGCAAAGGCCTTTAGATTAGACTGTGCAAATATGATGTTGATCTGATTAAATCTCTAGGAGGAGTTCGTTAAAGTACAGCGTCTGGAAATGGCAAAATTTGCAACAATTTTGCAAAGAAAATTCAAAATATCTCACTTCCTGTTGGTTTTCAGATTTCATACCAGGAGACTTTTTTGTAGGTATTGGGCTGTTACATGTGTGTACCGAATTTCATACCTGTACGTGAAACGTAGCGGGAGGGGCACTTCGTTGAAATGTTGTAGGTGGCGCTATCAAGCAATTTTGCCATGCCTAATTCTGAAACTCATATGTAGATTTCTTCAGGCCAGGACTCTTATCAAACATATGAAGTTTGGGGCAGATCGGACATTGTATGCCTGACTTACAACAGCTTCCTGTGTCATGGCGAAACATCAGATTTTGTCAGGCCGCCACGGACACGCCCTTCAGCGAAAACTCAAGATCTTCACAATTTAACGTCGCAAAGGCCTTTAGATTAGACTGACCAAATATGATGTTGATCTGGTTAAATCACTATGAGGAGTTAATCACATTGCAAAACATGCCATTTCCTGTTGCCAGTAGGTGGCGCTATGCCTGTAACTGAATATTGGTGTGTAGATGTCTTCGGGCCAGGACTCTAATAAAACATGTGAAGTTAGGGGCAGATCAGACATTGAATGACCGAGTTACAACAACTTCCTGTTTTATGGCGAAACATCGAACTTTGTGAGGCCGCCACGGGCACGCCCTTCAGGGAAAACTCAAGATCTTCGCAATTTAACGTCGCAAAGGCCTTAAGATTAGACTGTGCAAATATGATGTTGATCTGATTAAATCTCTAGGAGGAGTTCGTTGAAGTACAACGTCTGGAAATGGCAAAATTTGCAACAATTTTGCAAAGAAAATTCAAAATATCTCACTTCATGTTGGTTTTCAGATTTCATACCAGGAGACTTTTTTGTAGGTATTGGGCTTTTACATGTGTCTACCAAATTTCACACCTGTACGTGAAACGTAGCGGGAGGGGCACTTTGTTGAAATGTTGTAGGTGGCACTATCGAGCCATTTTGCCACGCCTAATTCTGAAACCCATATCAGACGTAAATTTCATGAGTTTTTGAGCATGTTTAGGCCATCAAAAATGCGATTCATTTGGGTTGAAGAATAATAATAGGCTGAGCAATTCCAATAGGGTCCTCACACCATCGGTGCTCGGGCCCTAATAATCAGTGCTTTTCAGGTATCTAACAGTAGTCAGATACAGAAACTGAATAAAGTAATCAAATATAAAATAACATTGCATATTATAATCTTCACTGTATAAATTAAATAAAGATTAACCATTATTGAAGTTACAAAAGCTATTCAGTCAAGAGCAGTGAGTGATTTCTTTGTCATTTGTTGTTTGATTAACATTAAAGCATGAAAAGGCTTCTTTCCCTTTAAGACATAATGCACTGATCCAGTACATACTGTTACACATGAACACGTCTTTCTCGTCTGTTTACGCTTTACTTAAGACATAACTACTATGTTTGCTAGGATACTCGCCAAGACGGGCATGTTGACATAATTTTTGTGTGAATTTGTCCATTCAAGCGCAAGACTTGAAAGAGAACTCAATATTTGCGCGCTATCTGCAACGCGTTGTGTGCGCACTTCAGATGAGTGCACACACACATACAAATCTTCTCTTAGCGCGTGCAAGAGTTCTGTTTCACGTCTTGCTCTTGAATGTTTACAAGGCTTAAATGAGTTTAGTTTAAACAAATAGCAACGTGTGGTGGTCAGGCTTCACCTGCGCTCGCGCACTATCAACACCCTGGCGATGACTGGGTCGTGTTCGAGCATACGGCCCTCGCATACAAGAGTGACTGTTTTGTCCACGCTTTTTTATCATCGCTGTTGTAATGTATTGGGAAGCCAGAATGTGTATCCATCAACAGAAACATACATTAGCCTAACTCTGTCTGTCTGTTTTACGCATTGTTTTTTTCAACAAACCAAATTATAGATGCGTTGAACCGTGGTCCAAGTGTGTGCCGAACCTTGGGCGGAGAACGGTACGGTTCGATTTTATTACAGAGAACCGCTACACCCCTAGTATTTACGCAACTTCCCATGAAAACCATGCCGTGAGGTCTAAACTATCAACACTTCAAATAGGCTTACCATTGTGAATCAGTGCAAGACAAAAACACATTTTGGAAGAAGGATTGATGTATTGACTTTTTTGAACAAAAAAATGTAGGGGTGTACCTTATATTTCCAGCTAATTAGTAGAACTCCAACTAGCTTTATTGAGGAAAAAAACAACAACTTATCTTTAGAAAAACAAGACAAGATGTAAACAAGTTCTGAAAGCAGACCTCACGGTTATGTGTATTCACTGAGAAGAGGGGATTATCAGACAGACATGTATAGCTTTATGCCAATATTTGTACCTGGCATTTGGAGGTTTTTTTCAAATAACAACATTGATGAAATCCTTTTCTTAAATCACCATTATTGATTAGTATAGGCAACCAATGACAGTATGCAAACCTAACAGTAGAAGTAATGTTTTCCTTACACACACACACACACACAAAAAGAATATACCTCCTTAATCGATACCCATTTGGCCCAAATAAAAAATGAGCCTTGCATAGTGGCCATTTACACAGACTACTAAGATGTAAAATGTTATTCACATGGACATTAACAGTAATTATGCTGCTGAGCAGGATGGAGAAAAAATGTAATTTTTTCCTCCATAAATTTGGACCATAAATGGAGTCACTCTTATGGACATTCTAATTTACTTTTGACTTATTTGCACACCATGAAAAAGAAAATTCATCAATACACATGAAAATTAACAATCAAACCCCATGAAAATGTATATTTAGATCCACTTGAACTTGGCAGTATTTAATCATGTTATTACGTAACATAAAATCTCACACTAGATCCTACACTCCAACTGCTATCTATAGCCTATAGGCTAATTTGCAACAGACTTTACTCTAATTCCTTAAAAGGGGGACACACATGTAGAGCTAGAATCCCTATTTACATAATGAAACATTTAAAGGGGTTTTTACCAACGTTTGATGATTTCATAGTCATTAGTAACACATTCATTCCGTTTTTTCAGGAAGACTGCAAACATATGCACGTATGAAAAACTACCCTAAGCTTTAAGCAGTAGCGTAAAATTGCATGCAGTGCCCTCAAGATTCAAAACATTTATGACATTTTGGCCACGTTGAAGTCAAAATATAGTTTCATGAATATGGATGTAAATTCAACACAAATTTATATCATCGATACTATTAATAAATATTATCAGCAAAGAGGAAAAATACTGTTAACCCAATCAATACTTCAAAGGCCCCCAACACCTAAAAACCAAACTAGGAGCTAATATATCGCTAAAGTAGTTCTTTATCAATAAAAAAACATGGCAAACCACAATGAAATAAGTAGCTGATATGAAATCTAATGAAACACTCACCTTTTACAATTAACTGAATGAGCTTTGGGCGTAGGTTACGTTCACTCTGTATCGAGCAGGTGTACAAGCCCTCGTCTGTTACATCCACTTTCTGTATCTGTAAGCTGTATTCATGTTTATCCCCCACATTCGATACGATGGACACACGAGGATCCCCTGACCACTTGTCATTCCCTGCGTAAATGATACTGGAACGGTTCAACCATGCTCCTTTTGAGATCCCATCCAACAGGTAGCATCTGAAATCAGAATGAAAGCAGACATTTTAAAGCTAAGGACCTGGAAGACAGATATTACAACATCAGCATGAGATTATTGGCCAGATTTACTAAACATGGCGAAATTAGCGTGAGAGCACAATTCTAAAAAAGGGCAGATGGGAGTGGAAAGTTCTGACGACGCCCAAATTAAAGAACACAGACGGCGGATCATTTCCATAATGACCAACGCAATCTACCAAGAGCAGCGCAAATTAGCATATGGTTTAAGACATGCTTTTTTGGGCGGTAAATAATGGCACAAATACCAGTAAATTGACTAGCGCAAACCTTAGTAAATCACGTTGGATGATTCATTTAAATACTCTCCTCCCATAAATTTTGCGTTTGAAAGGGAAACTCCTACAAATGCATATGCAATAAGGTCACGGTTAGTCCATGAAGGATGAAGACAATGAAGATAAAGCTCAAATAAAGAGGTTAACTTTAATAAAACAAAACCAAAGTAGTATTCCGACAGGCGGGTACAACATAACAGTGTGTCCTTTACACAAACAACACCAGACACTGAGGAACTGAAACAGAGGGCTATTATATACATATAATATACACATTATATTATATATTATACATATTATATGTGTATTATACACACATAATACACATAGGATGATGAAACAGGTGGGATCTAATTAATGAGTAACCAAGGAGACAAACTAGTGGCGGAAAACTGCGAACAAAGGAAAACTAACTAGATAAAGTCAGACACAACAGGAACTGAATACAAGGAAAATGAAACTTAAAATAAGCATAACTGTAACAGTCAGACGCAAAAATAACTGCGTCCATGCCTTTTCAGCGCTAATTTTTCACTGCATGTCTTTAGTAAATCCCGACAGCAGATTTTTTAACACTAAAAGAGGGTTTGTGTTAGAGCAAGCTGTTAGTAAATCTGGCCCTATCAATGTAATTGCAAATATGCACAGAACATATTGACTTAGAATGTGATTTACTAGCTAATGACGGTTTTTAATTTTTGCTAAACATTTACAAGACACAATGCGTCTTTCTGCGTATAACACTCCAAACTGACTAGAGGAAACAAAAAAGAAACAAACAAACCCAAAATATCTTCTAGATTTGATTTTAGATGGTGGGAAAAGTCATACTGACTGTTTAATAAACACCACTTGCAAATCATACAAACTACATCAGTCCCTGGTGTGCACAAAAGAATCTGTCAAAAACAACAACAACAAAATAACTATTTAATATTTAAAGCAGTGGTTCCCAGCTGGTGGGTCGTGACCCAAAAATGGGTCACACGTCTGTTCTAAAAAAAAAACAATGCTAAATGCAAATAATAAAATGCAACAAAGTGTATAATCATGCATTTAGGAGAGCAAATTAAATAGGCTTATCAACTTTTTAAAGGAAGGAGAAAGAGGTTCCCATATCCACACAGCCCAATTAAAACCAACAGTATTTTGGTGCAAATCCATCCGTCACTTCATAGAAGCCAAATTATGTAGATCCTAACATGGACAGGTTGCATGACATTCCTTCTTCCTCAAAAAGCATGTTTTTAATTTTTCATTCATTTTTCATTTTTTCACGTCATCCTGTTTTGTTTTTGATTCTGGATTTCTGTCTTCTGTATACGTTTAAGCATGACGTCTTCAAATTGACAGTTCTGACTTCAAAACAAATGTTTAATGTTTTTAAATCTCATGTAATTTCCATGTGGCAGTATTATCAGACTATTTTCATGTGGGGAGATTGAAGATACTATTGAAGATATTCCAAAATAAAAATTGTGAAGAAAGTCATCATACAGGTTTATGTGGGTGAGTAAATTATGATTTTTTTTGTCATAATTGGGGGGAGGTAAGGGGACCTGTACTTTTAATATCATCTTATGTTGTATATTATTTTAATGTTTTCCTAAACCTGAACAGAGATTGTTATGCAGAATTTAAAGGGATAGTTCACCCAAAAATAAAACAAAAACAAACAACCAAACAAAAAAAAAAAAGATGCAGCTTGGAACTTTAATCTGGTAACACGTCTAACATATTTGTTGTTTGTCAGCGGTGGTGTGAGTGTCTCCTGAGAGTTTTTCCCACAGGATACTCTTGAAGTTACTGGTGAGATGGGAGTCAACATGTCCGTATTTTGAAGGGCTCAGCTCACTTCCTCAAAATTGAATGGATCTTGCGCAAATGTGCTGGACATGGCACTCAAAAAAAAATAAAAAATAAAAAATTGAGTTACCATAA
Organism: Coreius guichenoti; assembly: GCA_039654105.1. Taxonomy (NCBI): domain Eukaryota; kingdom Metazoa; phylum Chordata; class Actinopteri; order Cypriniformes; family Gobionidae; genus Coreius; species Coreius guichenoti. The sequence continues at coordinate 28,866,030 of CM077180.1, read as the reverse complement.
CGCATGAGAAACGCCCACTGGAGAATGTGATTTAGAGCAGATCTTATTAAAAATGTATTGCTGCTTCTAGAATACAACCTCCCAAATTAAAAACATTTCATAATGTCAAATTGCATGTTGTGTACAGCATCATAAATCCAATAAAAGTAACTACTGAAACATTAATTATTGCTTTTATTAGTACCATCTTAAATCTCAAATGTATGAAAAACCATCTGAAATATTAGTGATATGTCATAATTTGTCCAGAGTTCAATGCATGACACATCCCTGAATTTCAATGACAGATAATAGGGTATAATTTATGTAGGCTTAAATTCATAAGCACAACTAATTAATTGCAATACAGATGATAGAGTATTCACATTAGCATTAATGTCATACGAGACATGAGATAATTATTTATTTATGTGTAAAAACTATCTAAATAAATAAATACTTGTTCTAAATGAGCACACAAACAGTATATGACCATGACTTCAGATTAAGTGTTCAAATCAATCATGCACAACTACAAGTAACTGCAGAACATCTTCAGCACATTCCTAGGGTTTGGCAAACGTTAATGCTCAACTTGTTGTTCTTCTAAAATCCCCCTGCAGTCAATAATTTTATCCCTTAAAACTCATCTTGATAATCAAAATGACATATTTAAATATTTTTTCCTGTGAAAATAATCTGTTCATGCCTTAAAATAGCTTAAATGTAACTCTACACCCTTGCTTAATTTAGTATACATGGAACCATGAATATGCAAATTAGTCCCAGCCTCCAATCAATCACACCATCTCAGAATACCTGATCCACTCGGTCAACTGTAATAAACGCTACACGATGGTAAGTGGAAATATTGGTTTAATTCAGCCATACAGGTATATGTTAGAAAGGACGCATGATTCAGAAGAAAAAGAAGAGGAAGAGTGAATTATACAGGGTCCTCTACAAGTCGATGTATCATGGCAATGCGTTTTATGTATCGCTTTCTAAAACGTTGGACACATAACGGTAATTGATATGATTAGCCTTTGCCTTGACTACGTTATCAAACAGCTAATAATGTGCAGCTAATGTTACACAAACCATGTTCCCGTTCGCCATCTTAATGTCAGACAGCTGCCTTCTAAATATCAGCAATCAGTATCCTTAGAAACACTTTTAACAACTTAGAATGTCAGTGGAGAAAGGCATATAGTTCTTATAGCATCATATACATACTGTAATTCACCTGCTATATTGCTATACACTCACCTAAAGGATTATTAGGAACACCTGTTCAATTTCTCATTAATGCAATTATCTAATCAACCAATCACATGGCAGTTGCTTCAATGCATTTAGGGGTGTGGTCCTGGTCAAGACAATCTCCTGAACTCCAAACTGAATGTCAGAATGGGAAAAAAAGGTGATTTAAGCAATTTTGAGCGTGGCATGGTTGTTGGTGCCAGACGGGCCGGTCTGAGTATTTCACAATCTGCTCAGTTACTGGGATTTTCACGCACAACCATTTCTAGAGTTTACAAAGAATGGTGTGAAAAGGGAAAAACATCCAGTATGCGGCAGTCCTGTGGGCGAAAATGCCTTGTTGATGCTAGAGGTCAGAGGAGAATGGGCCGACTGATTCAAGCTGATAGAAGAGCAACTTTGACTGAAATAACCACTCGTTACAACCGAGGTATGCAGCAAAGCATTTGTGAAGCCACAACACGCACAACCTTGAGGCGGATGGGCTACAACAGCAGAAGACCCCACCGGGTACCACTCATCTCCACTACAAATAGGAAAAAGAGGCTACAATTTGCACGAGCTCACCAAAATTGGACAGTTGAAGACTGGAAAAATGTTGCCTGGTCTGATGAGTCTCGATTTCTGTTGAGACATTCAGATGGTAGAGTCAGAATTTGGCGTAAACAGAATGAGAACATGGATCCATCATGCCTTGTTACCACTGTGCAGGCTGGTGGTGGTGGTGTAATGGTGTGGGGGATGTTTTCTTGGCACACTTTAGGCCCCTTAGTGCCAATTGGGCATCGTTTAAATGCCACGGCCTACCTGAGCCTTGTTTCTGACCATGTCCATCCCTTTATGACCACCATGTACCCATCCTCTGATGGCTACTTCCAGCAGGATAATGCACCATGTCACAAAGCTTGAATCATTTCAAATTGGTTTCTTGAACATGACAATCAGTTCACTGTACTAAAATGGCCCCCACAGTCACCAGATCTCAACCCAATAGAGCATCTTTTGGATGTGGTGGAACGGGAGCTTCGTGCCCTGGATGTGCATCCCACAAATCTCCATCAACTGCAAGATGCTATCCTATCAATATGTGCCAACATTTCTAAAGAATGCTTTCAGCACCTTGTTGAATCAATGCCACGTAGAATTAAGGCAGTTCTGAAGGCGAAAGGGGGTCAAACACAGTATTAGTATGGTGTTCCTAATAATCCTTTAGGTGAGTGTATGTACTCGATTTTTCCTGTCCCTTCTTAAAGGTGTTTGTGACGGTAGGAAACTGGTGTGGTTTCAAACCGCGTTTTTGAGACTGACTTAGGTACACTGCAGTTTTCAGAAGAAAATACTCATGATGAATGACTGATGAATTTGCACATGGTTTGTCTTATTAAAAGCATATTAAAAACACCACATTGACATATAAACAACATTAAAAACATGATTTCCACCACAGGCAGTCTTAATGCTTTTATGCTTTTTATTTACTATTTGAGATATCACAAAAACATTTTGAAGAAAGAAAGTCACAAGGGTTTTGATTGACATGAAGGCAAGTAAATGATGAAAATTTTGATTTTTGAGCAAACTATGCTTTTAAGAGCGTGATTTGCAATGTTATCAAAAAATCAATCATGTAATATAAAATCAGTTGAAGTTTGAGTAAAGAAAGAAATTGCTGACTGAAAAATACAGATATTTTAGAAGGTTACATTTACTCAATAGATCACTAATAAATTATTTAATAAAAACTTTCTGATTCTAACTTTCTGATTATTTGGTAAAAGCTACACTCTTTGATTTTCTTGTAAAAGCTCCTCGTGCAGGCAGACTGCCCTACATCGCTGACAGTGAAGGTTTCATCACCAATTGTAACCTCTGAAACAGCAGGACAGCTGGTGTCAAAGCACCGCAGAGATCTACTCGGACATACCTCACAATACCTCCTCACAAAGGCGTAAGTGGTTTCCACTGAGGTGTAGGATACTGTGAAGGAAAGAGTAAGGACCTCCACGTGTGCTATATTTCCTTTATGCCACCTGGAAGAAACAGGTGGAAAAGGTTCAAAGCCGATTTCATGTACCTACTAGCATGTGCTAGTCTTTGAACCTTTGGACTTCTGTGGGACTTATTGTATGTGTGTGTGCACACTATAATTCACTAGGGGCTAGCTAGTTTGGTTTGTAGTTATTGATAGACATATTTTTCATAAATTAATGATTATTTTTTCTTACAATACTGTAACTTTGAACTTGACAAATGCAGTAAACACTCAAACATTCAAACAGAATAAGATTATTTAGCTTCTTCCCGCCTTGCTGTAAAAAAGGGGTTCAAATAATGTTACTTATTACATATATGTGAGTTTTGCCTCTAATGCTTTAAGAAAACATAATGGGATATTAAAGTGCAGAAATACCAGCACAACTATATTGATTTAATGGATATACGGTCACAGAAAGCCTTTTAACTTTGTTATTCATATAGCAGAGTAACTAAACCATATGCTGACTATTACTTTTATTAATAATTCATGGCTAATTTTTAGCCCTGGTTTTACATTTATGATATGTATGATATATATTTTAGACATGGATATATTTGTTTTGACATCTTACCTACCATGTAGAAAATGTACTTTGACATGCAAAGTAGATTTTATCATGAAACAAATGATATTTTAAGAAATGCAATGTTTTTTTCATGATAAAATCTACTTTCACAGGCAGCTGTATATGGTAAAAATGACAGTTTACCAACTGTCGCATCTTACCCCACTCTCCCCTAACCCAAAACAACTGCGGCCCTATATATTTTGCATCCACATTTGTATTTCCAGGCTAATTCGCATTGTTACCAATTTAAATAAGCATTTGCTCTCAAAGTCTCAAAACAGCAGAGAGAAGAGACTGTAATCAAGTCATGTTTGTTCTTTCTCTCTCCCTGAAATTTCCCTTAATCATCTTTATTCATCCCTTCAAAGCACTGCTCTGTGAAGCTCATGAGGGCAAACCTCTTCACACTGGTGGGATTTTTCATCTCATGATCTCTTCAGAATCCACAGAGGCTTTCCATATTGTGAAACACTGATTAGGTCTTCATCTGGCATATTCTGATTCAAAACATGATTTCTGAAAAGCAGATTCATGAGGCCTTTGTCTTTATTTTGGCTTGAAGTGTAAGTTTTTCCGAATTTGACGCTAAAGAACCGTGCCAAGGCTAGTTAAACACACTGAACCTGTATATCCTTATAACACTGACTAGGTTGAGCTCCACCAATTACAGTTGCTGTTACAGTACAAGGTTGTTTTCTGTAATCTAAACTGGATTTTCTTTTAATTTCGGATTGACCTAGATTTCTTTGTTCTTCTGATCACTCTTTCCAGCTGAATGATTCACTTAAGGTATGCTTCCTGGCAAAGCCTTTGAGATGGATTCCACTAAAGGTTTAAAAAAATTCTTGTTTACTTAGGAAATGTGTGCGTTTTATAAATAGAAATGAGTTTACTTGTACAAATGTGTTTATTTTCCTTCTCCCTTCTGTCGTTCAAAGGTTTGGAGTCAGTAACATTTTTGTTACATAAATTAATAATTTTATTCAGCAAAGATGCATTAAAGGGATAGTTCACCCAAAAATGAAAATTAGCCCATGATTTACTCACCCTCAAGTCATCCTAGGTGTATATGGCATTCTTCTTTCAGATGAATACAAACAGAGTTATATTTAAAAATGTCCTGGCTCTTCCAAGCATTATAATGGCAGTGAATGGCTGTTTCTGTTTTGAAGTCCATATAAGTGCATCCATCTATCATAAAAGTGCTCCACACAGCTCCGGGGGGATTAATAAAGGCCTTCTGAAGTAAAGCGATGCGTCTGTGTAAGAAAAATATCCATATTTAAAACTTTACAAACTTAACAATCTCTAACTTCCACTAACTGTCGTTCACGAGAGACTGGCATTCCAGCGTATGACGTAGGACACTCCGGTGAGAATATGCTATTTCTCATGAGAACCAAGTTTTGTTTTGCTCTATCCTCTGCGCTTCCGCATTCGTCACCGGAATTTCTACGTCATACACTGGAACGCCAGTCTCTCGTGAATGCGTGTACAACAGTTAGCGGAAATTAGAGATTACAGTTTGTAAAGTTTTAAATATGGATATTTTTCTTACACACACGCATCGCTTCGCTTCAGAAGGCCTTTATTAACCCCCCAGAGCCGTGTGGAGCACTTTTATGATGGATAGATGCACTTTTATGAACTTCAAAACAGAAACAACCATTCACTGCCATTATAAAGCTTGGAAGAGCCAGGACATTTTTTTAATATCTGATTGTATTCGTCTGAAAGAAGAATGTCATATACACCTAGGATGGCTTGAGGCTGAGTAAATCATGGGCTAATTTTCATTTTTGGGTGAACTATCCCTTTAAATTTATCAGATGTGACAGTAAAGACAATTTTAATGTTGCATGTTATTTCAAATAAATGAACGTCTTTACTCATCAAAGAATCCTGGAAAAAAAATGTTTTATACAGTTTGTACAAAAATATTAAGTTGCATAACTGTTTTATATTTTATCCCCTATAACCCTACCCCTAAACACAACCCTCACAGAGTATGATTATGATTTATGTATGTAGTATGATTTATAGGCTGTTTTCCTCATGGGGACCAAAAAAATGTCCCCACAAGGTCAAAAATTGCTAGCAATATTATCTTTGAGGACACACACACACACTTTAAATGACAATTGCATATAAGAAATGGGTTTGAAATTTAGTGTTATTTTTATCAGTGAGACGTAATACTAAATAGCAATACTTAATTACATATTTTTAACTAAAAACTGTAAAATGTCTGCAAACCCCATTTTATGATCAGATTGTGGAAGCATTCAGGAATAAAATGCCTCAAACTGAACCGCAAACTCAGTGATATTCTTCCTTCTTCAAAGCGGAACAATTCAAGCCAGCAGGCACACGACCAGGGTAGTTTGCGAATGGGAATAGGGAAACAGGGTTTTGGGAGGGAAACAGCTGAAAACGCACCTTCTAGCCATATCTGTGTTCGCTACGCTAGTTTCATATGGTGGCTGCAGCTTGCAGCAGACAGTATTTTAAGCCTGTTTGTCTATTTTTCCCTGCTGATCATGATGATGTCAGGCGAAATGAGAAGTCGTTTCAGAGATAGAGCAAGTTATTACATTTTGATTAAAGATTACAAAGGCAATAGCATACACAGATGAATCGCCCACAATAAGAGCAGGAACAAGTAAATGGGGTCCATTTTGATGTCATGTTGACTTCAAAATCGGCAAAATACCTACATACCACATACATGAAAATTGCATTACTAGAGCAAATTGTGTCTCCCCGACAATTTGTGTCTTTTTTCTTTAATAAGACATATGCCTGCCTGATGTTGACCCCACTGTTGATTTTGCGTGTGCCAAAGAGCTAAAGCAAGAGAGGTACTCTTTTGTGAAGACCAAGGATTAAAATAAGATTAAGCTGATCCCAGCCAACAAATCTTGTCTCACAATGTGCCACAAGTTCTCAACACCAGATTAAATGTCAAAGCCAAGCTATAATATTGTCTGTAATGTGTAGAAAACCAACTGGCAACATTCCCATAAGTGCCTTTAGCATTGAGAAATGATGATAATTACATCTGGACGTACGTAGACATGGAAACTGAGGCTATTGGCTGCCAAATGCCAAACAATGGCCAAAACTAATAAAGATGACTGAATGTGGAGATGCCTTAGTGCACATAAGCTCTCATTTCTAAAGGACAGAGGTTTTTTTATATAGTTTTAAATGAAGCAAAATGCACATTATATTGAAGCTAACTACCATTTACCTCTACCTCCCTCACTCACATACACGTACTCTCACATGCATGCACAATATTATCTCAACATCTGCTATTTCAAATGAACACTGTATCTCCTGTGTCAAAATTACCCATTCAAAACCGGCAAAAATACATCAAATAATCCACTAGGGATCTCAGCCTCCCCTAGCCATCTGTGCTCCAGTCCAAACCATCAGACAGCTAATAGTTATGGTTATTACAGTGTTACCTCTCAAAGGACAAATTTAAAGTTTCCATTTGGATTTACATCATGTTCGGATTCCACTCACCTAACAAGCTTTTGTAGGATAATATTCTCCTGTCAACGTGACTGTTCTGAATATAGTCTTTACTCACAGTTTGACTTGCGTATTTAGTGTTTTATTCATTTTCAGGGAGCAGAGCATTATGATGAGCCATATTTTCATTAAATCTAAAATTTGCAGAAATCTTTTATCATCAATCATGTCATCAATTATGTCACAAATTCTCAATAAATCATTTATTGCTATTTGCCTAAAGGCATTTTGGCTGAGTTTGGTTTTATGCAAGACAAGTTCATTGCTCCAATTACTATTAATTTCATGGTGAGATCCAGTTCTCTCTCTCTCTCACACACACACAAATAAAATTTTGCTGGTCATTCCTATTATGCAGTACCTTTTGAACTTTCAAAAAAGAGAGAAGTAAATATGCTTGTGTAACATTCTAAGGAAGAAGTTAAACTTTATTAATTAAAATTTAACTTTATTAATTATAGCTTGATTAATAGAAAAACAAGGGAAATTAGCAGGATGCATAAAAGGATGAAAAAACATTTTTAAAAAACAACAAAATATAACAGAATTCATAAAATCCAATGAAAAATTGATGAATTGGATGAAATTAGATTGAGAAATTAGATTTTTTTAATGAACTGACAAAAAAATCTTTTTTGTTTGTTTATATTTCAAGACGCAGGCATATATGATTAGGTCATAACAATGTAAAGTCAACCTAATTGTAAATACTGCAATGATTTTAATGCACTTTTAATCTGGCCATTATGTTTCCTAAAGAGTGTTATTCCATTAGTTTCTCAAACCTTCCTTGTGACGGAAGCATAACTGCAGACAGTGCAGAGATGTTTTTTTATAGTGTCAATGCAGTAGTAAACTGACTGTAATGGCAGTCATGTGGCATTTTTTTCAAGTTTTAAAATGTTTCAGCAATAAACAGCAATAACTATTGACTACCGATTATTATTGGAGCACATGAAATAATTGTAACTTTCACCTGTGTTCACTACATGCATTGACAATTTCTAGATTTGTTTTCTGTGTTTTAGTTCTTAAATTAAAACATTCTAAATCTATTTGGTAAAAAAGCAGTTTGGTCAAAATTATGACTGAAAAAAAAACCACTTTTAAGCAAGCCTCTACGTACACATTGGCAACAGAATCACCATTGGCTAGTAAAATGATGATTACTCCTTATAGAGTCATTGGAACAACTTTTGTGCAAAGTTTGCAAATTTTGTGATACCCACAGGCTCCCCTTTTGCATCTGGTTTCACACGTAAGCTTAAAGGAGTAGTTCACTTTAAAATGAAAATTACCCCATGATTTACTCAACCTCAAGCCATCCTAAGGTGTATATGACTTTCTTCTTTCTGATGAACACAATCTGAGTTATATTAATAAATATCCTGACGCTTCCAAGCTTTATAATGGCAGTGACGGGGTCCATTGAGTTTGAAGCTTAAAAAAGTGCATTCATCCCTCATAAACTTACTCCTCACAGCTCCAGGGGGGGTTAATAAAGGCCTTCTGAAGTGAATCGATGGGGTTTTGTAAGACAAAATATCCATATTTAAAACTTTATAAAGTAAAATATCTAGCTTCCGGCAGACCACCTTCCATATTCAACTTACAAAAAAAAACTGTTATATTACTAAATGTACCCGATTTTTCATATCAACAGAAAAATATAGCCTGGCTTCTCTTGAGATGTCCCTGCTTCAGAGCGGTTATAGTTAATGATATGCTAAAGCCGCCCGCACGTTGATGTGATTGGTTACAAGGTAGTTTGTGACATCAGAAACACTGGCGATTTCATATCGCGTTTTTGAGACTGTCTTTTTTTTCATTGCGGTTTTAAGGAGAAAATACTTAGCAATGGAGTTGACTTATGAATTTGCTAATGGTTTGTCTTAAAGCATATTAAAAACACCACATAGACATATAAACAACATTAAAAACTTGATTTTCACCACAGGGGTCTTTAAATACCTTTTTATTGATCATGTTAGTTGATCAATATGTTATAATGGATGTTGGCATCTTGTTCGTTTACGCTGCAATGCAATCCAGGAATCTGGAGTCTGTCAGATTTACACGTAGGCCTACATTCATCCGCTTCTTCCCAAAAACATGAAAGTGGCTGGTGAATTGAAAGAAGAACAGAGTAAACTTTATAGTTACCTACTACACAATGTTGGCTTGAATAAAACTGTCAAATTATGTTTGAAAGTTTATTTCGATTTTTGCTTCCATAGACATCAGAAGATATGGAGAAGAGAGAGAATAATAGAGAGAGAGAATTATGGGCTGGTGTTAGTGCTCAAGACATCATTGGTCAGTCAATGTTTCTGTTAAAAAAACTAACAATAATCCTAAAATACGGTTTGATAGGCTGCTGGGCTCATGAATATTAATCATGTTGTTTGTGTACTTGAACTGATTTGCTCAAATCAAAACTTGGACATGAGAGATAAGCGGTAGCGAATGGGATTACCGCTTGCACACTAATCCCGCCCACTTCATTGATATCAACGGCAATAGTGCACTGTAAGGATGCAACCAACGCCACTTGAAGGCAAGTCTGCAAGGTTAGCAAAAAAAAGCATACCGCCTTTTAACGCTGCAGTACGCAGGGAAGGAGACCAGAGGCCATTTTTTTTTATGTCAATTGGAGGAGAGGCTTCACTATGCTGGATAATCCGCTTTTGTGAGGAAATATCTTATAATTTAAAGGGGTCCAATTATGCTTTTTCACTTTTTCAACTTTAGTTAGTGCGGAATGTTGCTGTTTGAGCATAAAAAAGATCTGCAAAGTCCACTCCAAACAGATTTTCTTTTTAAAAGAATACACTTTTCAAGAACAACAACAAACGGCTTGTGGGACTAAAATGTGCTTCTTCCAGATCTTGTGAAGTCACAATGTCACTTATTTAAATAATCCCACGGAATACGCAAAAAAGGGGGAGAGGCCTGGTTGAGCTGCGCTAGAGACCATAACCCCTTTGTTTGGCCTTCCTAAGGGGCCGTTCACATGTCGCATCTAAAAACACGTGGAAAACGCGGCCGCGCCACTTTCTCCTTTTTTCCCCCAGAGCGCTCAGGAGCTTGCGCTCCCGTGGCGTCTGTCGTTGCTATGCAACCATGAACTGCGCTCTCCACGACAACGAAGAAGTTTCAGCAAAGGATAAATGGATTTCCAGCCCTTGCATTAGCTCCACTACTAGATATATTTATAGAGATTATCAATAAAAACCCACCCTGTACAGTTATGTTCAGCTGTTTGTCCATCTTGGCTGAGCTTTCAATGTTGTTACGGAAAGGCCGAAGCTGGTCGGTTCGTTCTTGTTACAGAACCTATGACAGTACAATGCCGGCTACACACAAAAGATTCTCCTGAAAGATGGAGCAGTTCCCACTTTGTCAGGACAATCAGTTGTTTGTGGATCAAAACCTTTAAGTATGTTTTATTATTTATTGTTGGGGTTTATATTAACAGTTCCAATTATAAGTTTTATGCTGTTGCTATGATGTAAACAAAGGACAAAGCTGTTTGGCTCCGCTAGCCTGCTAGCTAACATTACAGTGTTGATGTAGTGTTTAGGTACAGAGCTTTTGCTTTTGTAAGACTGTTCATCGATCCTTAGGAACTTAAGGATCCTGAAACATCCTGTAAAATCAGTGCTTACAAATGTTCTGCACGATCCTCTTGTTCGTAAACATTCTCGGGGTCTGAATCAGACTCGAAATGGTATGACAAAATTGACGCCATAGTTAATATTTACACTTGAGCAGATAAAACTCGTGGTTATGGTAAGGGGCGGGACATTTCCAGAACACTCTCTCAGCACTCTGTAAGCGGTTCGCCAATCACAACACACTGGGCCAGCTAACCAATCAGAGCACATTCTGTATTTCGGAAGGAGGGGCTTCATCGAAACAGAAACTAAACATAGCATTTGAGACAGACTGGGAAGAAAGGTGCTGCAATAATGTAAAATATGCGAAAAAATAATGTTTTTTAAACAATCAAGCATGAAAACGTACTCGGTTACTAACGTAACCTCGGTTCCCTTAGAATACACAAGTACTGCGTCGTTCGTCTTATTAATATAAATAAGACAAGACGCTACGGGGAAAACTCCTTTTTCAACGATTCTGAAGCCTTTATACAATCACGCAGTGAAACTGCACGTCGATTGGTTCGTAAAGTAAAAGAAAACGAACCAATGGCGGCGCGGTACGAGCGAGCCAATGGTGAGCGAGCCTGAAGCGACGCATGAGGCGTCTTCGCGCGTAGCACGGCAAATTACGCAGTACTCGTTCCGTATCTAAGGGAACCAAGGTTACGTTAGTAACCGAGTACGTTCCCTTGCGATACTACACGAGTACTGCGTCATTCGTCTTATTAATATAAATAAGACAAGACGCTACGGGGATAATACAATCACGCCGTGCTAGGCAAGATGACGACTAAATAAAGTGAGAAGCGCTTGACAAAGGGCTCCAAGACACTCAAATTTAAGTCATCCACCAAAACCCCATTACTAGGGCCTCCAGGGGCCTAGTTTATGTATATATGGGGCAAACAGTAGTTACCCCCAGACTAAGTCGGAGATTTAACAAGAAAGCACGCGAGTGCAGTAGGTTTATGCAGAAAGGACCTGCGATTGAAGCACAGGGACCTCCAGATTATAAAATCTAACAAATGTGGACGGTGAGGCCCAGCCGGCCGCCGCACAGATGTCATCAATGAAAACACCAGAGGACCATGCCCACGAGGAAGCCATGCCTCTCGTGGAGTGTGCTCTGACTCCCAAGGGACATTGAAGGCCCAAGGAGGAGTACGCAAGAGCTATGGCGTCTACTATCCATCTAGATAGTCTAGGCTTTGTGACCAGAAGACCTTTCGTGCGTCCACCAAAGCAGACAAAGAGCTGCTCCGCCTGACGAAAAGAGGCGGAGCGATCAATGTACGCCCTCAGGGCTCTGACAGGACAGAGAAGGTTCAGCTCCTGTTCATCCTGAGAAGGAGGAAGGGCGGAGAGAACTACCATCTGCGCCCTAAAGGGGGTAGATAGAACTTTTGGGACGTATCCATGTCTAGGTTTCAGGACAACCTTAGAGTCGTTAGGCCCAAACTCAAGACACAGGGGCTCACAGAGAGTGCCTGCAAATCTCCCACACGCTTAACCGATGCCAGCGCTAGCAGCAAGGCGGTTTTTAGCGACAGGGGTCGAAGGTCAGCAGTCTGGATTGGTTCAAATGGGGGACTTTTAAGGCCCCTAAAAACCACAGACAGGTCCCAAGTAGGGACCGTGAGGGGACGAGGAGGGTTTAGCCTCTTGGAGCCCTTAAGGAAGCCAACAAGGTCGTTTCTTCCTATAGACTGCCCTGCTATAGGAGCGTGTGAAGCTGCTATAGCCGCAACATAGACTTTAAGAGTAGAGGGGGAACAGCCTCTATCCATTAAGTCTTGAAGAAATGACAATATCTGAGATATGTCACAAGTTAGAGGGTCGCCACCCCGGGTTTTGCACCAGGAGGCGAAGACGGCCCACTTTGAGGCGTAGAGACGTCTTGTAGACGGAGCTCTGGCCTGAGAAATAGGATATTCTCAGGAAGGTTTAGGGGCTCCCGTTGAGAAACCACACATGAAGGTCCCACAGCTCGGGTCTGGGGTGCCAAATTGTCCCTCTCGCTTGGGAGAGGATGTCCCGTCTCAAAGGAATCGGCCATTGCCTCAGGGGCGATAACCGAGACAGCTCCGAGAATTATGGTTGGGTCCTCCAAAGAGGATCTGTGGGATATTAGTTCCGCCTCCGACTGGGCCAGAACGAGCCAGTCGTCGAGGTCATTTAGAATGCGCACTCCCATCTGTCTCAGAGGGGAGAGAGCCGCATCCATGCACTTCGTGAAAGTGCGGGGGTCATTTGTGCCACTCCCTCAAAGGCGAATCTCAAAAACTGCCTATGATGGGGGGCTATCTGGATGTGAAAGTAAGCATCTTTCAGATCCAGGGGAAAGAAGCAGTCTCCCGAGCGTATTTGCGGGAAGATCTGTTTCAGAGTGATCATTCTGAACGAGCGCTTTATCAGGGCCTTGTTCAGCTGTCTGAGGTCGAGGACAGGCCTGAGACCGCCATCCTTTTTGGGGACGAGGAAGTACCTGCTGTAAAAGCTCGCTCAGTGCTGGGGGAACCACTTCTATAGCTCCTTTTGCCAGCATGACGTTCACCTCGGAACGCAGGACATGTGCATCCTTGCTTTCCACAGAGGTTTCGACCACGCCGTTGAACAACGGGGGTCTTTGAGCGAATTGGAGTACATAACCTCGTTTTATTATGATCAGAACCCAAGCTGACACTCAGGGGATGGCCTGCCAGGCCTCGGCCTGTGTGGCGAGGGGCTGAATTGATACAGGCACTAAGTCGCTGTGAGGGACTGGGGTGTGGTGGTGGATGTGTGTGGTGGAAGAGGAAATTTGCTCTCTTTTTGAGTATGTTTTATTTTTATTTCCGCTATAACAGCGGCTCCCAACCAGGGCATATGAACAGGCTCTGTGTGGGCAACAAACTCTTTTTCGAGCACCCGGAACTGAACGGGGTGGCAGGAAAACTGGGCGAGGCATTTTGGAGGGTGGTCTGGCCGCAGCGGGACTTAGCCTCCTCCTCTTCCTTTCTTGGCCATCAGGCCGGTTTCTGGGCTGCAGGGTCCAACACTATTTTGGGTCGGGGGCCCTGTCGCACCGGAGGGGGGTGGCGCCTAGCAGAGTGCGAGCGCCGTCTGTGTTCAGAGCTCGGCGCTGGCTTGGTGGCTGACGACTTGTTCCTTGGCAACTGCTGCTGAGCTGGCGCTGATTTAGGGCGGCTCGTGGCAGAGGAAGTGGAGCGTTTGGGCAAAAAGTGTTGCATAGCCTGGGACGACTTTTGTGCTGCCGTAAAACGCTCGGCGAAGCCATCAACAACAGGTCCGAAGAGACCGGTGGAGGAGACTGGTGAGTCGAGGAAAACGGTTTTATCCGCGTCCTTGATCTCAGTCAAGTTAAGCCACAAGTGGCGCTCCAACACCACCAAACTGGCCATCGAGCGTCCAATGGCCTAAGCCATGGTCTTCGTGGCGCCAGATCCGTGGCGCTGCGCAGCTCTCTGAAGGTGGCAGAGTCGTGTCCGGCCACATCCAAATCCTTGAGCAGCTTCGCTTGATACACTTGGAGAACTGCCATAGAGTGTAAAGCGGACGCTGCTTAACCAGTCGAGGTGTACGCACATCCAGCGATGGCCGAAGTGGTGCAACAAGGCTTGGATGGATGAGCGGCCTTGGTTTTCCATCCAATGGCGGCGGACGGACACAGATGTGCGGCCACAGCTTCGTCCAGTGGAGGTAGCTTTTCATAGCCCTTCTGCCCGGCACCGTCAACGGAAGTGAGAGCGTGAGAAGCAGAAGAGTGAAGGCGGGCTGAGTAGGGAGCCCGCCATGACTTTGTCAGCTCGTCGTGCACTTCAGGAAAGAAGGGCGCCGATCGCTGAGAGGGAGCTTGACGACGTCCAGGCAGGAACCACACGTCCATGCGGCTGCACGTGGGCTCTTCAGGCGCAGACCACTCTAACCCGAGCTGTTCGCTGTCCACTTTTGACAGCACCCGATAGAGCTCTGAGTCAGTAGAAGCTCTGGTGTCAATTGGCTATTTAACAGACGGCAAGGGGGCGGGGTCATGTTGCGAGCCCGACCACTCCTCGGCCTCCGACGCCGCTAGAGACATGCTATCGTCCTGCGGTTCGTCATCAGATTCTCCGAACGAAACCAAATCACTCGCGGCCGCAGAGGGACGTTGGTCTGGATGGGAGAAATGGACGGGGGGAACCTCTTCCTGTGGGGAGAGCAAGTCACGCGGGGGCTGAGCAGACGTGAGATCGCCCTCGTCCGAGCACTGAGATCCTCTGCCCCGCTGTTTTTTCCTCGCGGGTTCCCGGGAGGAAGAAAACGGGAGGGCGCAAGGGGCGGGGTAGCGTTCTGAAAAGAACACTATCCACGAGCGCAGAGAGGCGAGACTCATACTCTCACAGTGAAAGCAGGTCGAGTCAGCGAGCGTGACTTCTGCGTGGGACTCGCCCAGACATTGCACGCACTCGCTGTGCCCGTCATCAATGTGCAGAAGGGCTCGACCCCGCCCCTTGCCTCTTTTGCCAATTAATATAAGACTTGAATTGTAATGACTATTATGATTGCTATACAGATGTTGATATAATGCATTTTAATGAATAAAGAGAAAATTCATAATTTTTATATGTTGTTTAATGAAAATGTAAAAAAAAAAAAAAATGATGTGTTCTCTCTATGGCTTCCAGGTGTCAACAAATAAATTAGACTTGAATTGTAATGATTTATGACTGCTGTGTGCCAAATGATGATGATACAATGCTTTTTAATAAATAAAGGTAAAAATGATATTTTAATAAAGATAAAAATTCTATTCTTTGTATGACTTCCAGATTTCGACAATTAAGGTATAGCCTATATACACACACCTCAATTAAATAGCCTACATTCTGAAATATAAAAAAATAATATATGAGGAAACATCCATTTCATAACAAACTTGCGTGTTTATTTTAGTACTTCTGTCAGTGAAACAACACTATACAGCCTGTAAAACATTGAAATAAATATCAGTAAATAATGGTAACCTAAATAATATCAAAAAGTTAAATATTAGTTTAAAAAAAAAAAACATTTGTTTTATATTTCCACACAAAGATGCGTCATATACCACTCTGTGCTTTGAAAGGGATGTAGGACACGAGAAGGAAAGAGAAAATCTGACAATTGTTATAAAAGGGTCTGAAGAGCGAATTTTATTTTCCGCAGGGTCAAGACATTTAGGGCCGGATTTACTAAACAGGGTAAATTAGCGTGAGAGCGCAATCCTATAAAAGCGGTGATGGGAGTGGAAAGTTCAGCGCCTGATCTACTGATCTACTGTGATCAAATTAAAGAACACAGATGCAGCCGGATCATTTCCATAATGATCAACACAATCTACCAAGAGCAGCGTAAATTAGCATCTGGTTTAAGACATGCTTTTTTGGGGCTGTAAATAATGGCGCAAATACCAGTAAATTGACAAACGCAAACCTTAGTAAATCACCTTGCATGATTGATTTAAATACTCTCCTCCCATAAATTTTGCGTCTAAAAAGGGAAATTCCTACAAATGCATATGCAATAAGGTCAGCCGCGAAAATAACCCTGTCCACGCCTTTTCAGTGCTAATTTTTCACTGCGTGTCTTTAGTAAACCCTGACAGTAGTTTTTTAACACCAAAAGCGGGTTTGCGCTGACGCAAGCTGTTAGTAAATATGGCCCTACGGCTATGTTTGCTTCTGCACTGCCAGAGAAAGAGAAACTAAACTCATCGGCATGTGTGAAATGTGCTATACAAATAAACTTGACGTGTATGTGCAATTTGATGTGCAATTAAAAAGGTGTATGTCCTACAACATTTTTTCTACTTTACCACAGTAAAGAATGCGAATATAATAGGCCTAATTCAAAGCAAATGAAAGGAAGAAATGTTTATAATCACCTGCGAAAATGGGTGAGACGTGAGTGAAGATTTAGGAAAAGAAACAAGAGATTCCACAACTAGTGGAATAAAATGGAGTATTGTTAAATTCACTGAAAATCGTGTGACCAGATCGAAACTGAATACAAAGCCAACAATGCTTAAATCTCTCTCATTCGGCATGAATCCAAATGTGTTTTGGCATACCACCGCCAGTGCTACTCAGCCACCGTGGTGGTGTGGTTGTCAAGTTTACCGGCACAGCCCTATGTTATATGTTATGTAGCTATGTTATGTCGTTTTTCATTTCTTAAACAACCATGTAGGAAGACACATCATGGCCATATTCCAGGATGACAATATCAAGATTCATCAGGCTCAAATTGTGAAAGAATGGTTGAGAGCATGAAGAATCATTTTCACACATGAATTGGCACCTCTCCAGACCTTAAATTCATTTAATTCATTGCTTGACTCTTGCATTGTCAATACAAAATCTTGACCAAAAACTGATGGAACTCTTTATGGAAATAGAATCACAACATTTATGTGATAAAGTCGCTGTTTGGATTTAAATAGGCAATTGCTTAAGGCATTTGCCTATTTAAATCCAAACAGCGACTTTTTTGGGGCCGGACGGTGTATATTATGTGTTTTATTAGACAGGTGAGAAACTATTTGGATACCTTTATCGACAGAAAATTAATCATTGTTATATAGCAACACGGTTAGTCTTATTGTTTAAATCTCGTTTTCTTAATTTACCACAAGTAACATTTTTGTACCCAAAAAGTAAATAAGACAAGTGGCTAACATAGCATAATCAGAAAGAGCTTTATTTGTAGTAACAGTAATACAGCATTTTAAGTGTTTTAAAATGAACTGCATGCCATTTAGCAACACAAGTCATCCAGCTTTTATTATTATGAAATTCTAATATCTTTCTAGCTTACAAGTGTCTCATACCAGCCACCGAGCTAACGCACAGAATAATGTTAACATAACTTTCAACACTCAAATGTATTTTTAGTATGATTGTTTTAACCACGTAAAACAGTGCTGCGCCCTGCTTCATACCACAGTAACGTTAAGAAATCTTTAATACATTAGCTTATCCATGAACACAATTTTTGCACAAGTCCTGTCGGATTAAAATCGTCTCCATCGAATCCAAATCAATTCCATCAGCTGTGGAGGTGAAGACAACACCTCCCACAATTCCACGCTCATTCACGGCGTCATCAAGCTACACCTTTGTTATTGTTTTGAATAAGCTCTAGCGGCGAAACTCACATACTGTGCCTTTAAATTGTGCTTTTATGTGCACTGCAGTGACCAGTAATCTGCAGCTAATAGAGCAATTTGCGCTCTTTTTTCCCACTCAGTAAAGCACATTCCAAAAACAGTAGTACTTAGGGTTGGGTATCGTTTGAATTTTAACGATTCCGATTCTGCTTATCGATTCCGATTCAGATCGATTCCTAATTTCGATTCCAATAAGGTAAAAAAAAAAAAAAACCTTAGATATCATTCACATTTATTCTAAGTCTTATTGTAAAACATGTCATAGGAGCTGAATACCATGAAAAAATATCAGGCTAAGAACACTTAGGAACTTTTGCCTATGGTTTAAAAATACCAGAGGAAAAACAACTAGCCTAACTAATATAAATTTCAAGCATTATTAAAGACACTCAGTAATTAAAAAAGAACAAATAAATTATCAATTGCACAAATAAATACAATTGAGCAAAGATATAAATATAGAAAGAAATAAACATTTTCAGATATTCGGGTACAGAAACTGTATAATCAAATGTAAAATAACACTGCACTTTATTAATAAAATATAGGCTATACATTACAAATAGTTCAATTATATTCTGTCTAGAACAGCGCGTGAGTTTTCTCGTTGTGTCTTTTGTTTGATTAATGTTGTCATAGAGACGGCATCCGGAAAATCTGCCGTCACTTTAAGAGCCGTTTTCATCTTTTCTTCTCTGTCTTAAGACATAACCAGCTGTGTTTCCGAGAATATTTTGACATATTGTGTGTATTTGTCCGTTCGTGTGCTGTGAAAAAAGACGAGGAAGCGAACTTAGTTCATTATCGCGAGAAGCCGTCCTGTGCGCACGTGTGTGTGGCACAGAATGTTTAAAATCACCTTTTCTGTGCGCACGTTTTGGATGTGTGCAGAGCACGGAAAACAGCGTGCGAGTCTTTTGCGCACACAAGAACCGATAAGTGGAACCGAAATGCGCGTTTCTTATCGAATCACCGGTTCTGGGGAATTTGGAACCGGTTCTCGATACCCATCCCTAGTCCTACTGTACACTAGCGATATAACAACAAACATACAGCATGTATTCACAAGACTAACGTACTAATCCACAATAAACTGTGCACCGTAAACTGTAACTGACTCATAAAACTCTGGCGTCACTGCCATTATATGATTGGCTGAGGTGCCTCTCACATTATCCAATTTAGCTGGTTTGCTTTCTCCAATGGTAGAAACACAGACCCTCATATCTCCCAAAAATAGGACATCTCAGATGCAACTGTTTGCGACTTTGCAGTCCAGTTTTCTGTACTCCTGCTTTATTTTAATATTGAACGGCTCTTTTCACAGCCTCATTATGCATTCTTGTCTGGCAAATGCTTTGTCAGAGTGTTTTAGATTAAAGAAGTCGTAGGACACAACATACAGTCAAAATATATCTGTGCTAAACTTATTCTTAGCCACTAAGGCTGGCCACACACTAGATTTTAAGCCCGATTTTGAGCCCGATTTTCACCTCCAAGCGATCAGGTGGGGGAGGGGGGGTTTGTCCCCGTTCTTAAATCAAACATGTTAGATATATACGACTCTTGATTGGGCTGTCTCTGACTAGATACCGTCAATAGCCAATGAGAGCGAGCAAGCTTCACCAACCGGATGACATGGCGCTTTTTCATGTTTCTTCTACCTTTGTATAAGCCCAAAGTAGAGTAATGTGCAATAATGGAACAGTGTCTCACTGGAATGCGAAGTTCAACTGTAACATCTGTAATGTCTGCATGCATTAGATAACAATTAATTTCCAATTCACCTCCAGCGCTGCAAACTCCACCCAAGACTTTTTCTTGGTTTCTGTTTCAATTTTTCGCTGCAAAACAGTGCGCACGCCAGGAGAGCCAGCTGACGACGTTGATGCTACCCCATATTTGTTGTTGTTTCTGAAGTGACGTTTAATCATGCAAGTTTCTGTGAGATCACGTATCTGTGGAATTCCCACTGTGAAATCGTTACTACAATCGACAGGTGTGTGGTCTCACGGTCTGGCCGAATCATGTAGTGTGTACGTTCAGAGAATTATAATGTTAAACGTCAGTTGAAACTGTCCTTAAGGCAGGCCACACACATGAAAGATTTTAAGCCTGATTCTGAGCCCGATTTGCACTCCCAAGCGATCGGGGGGCGTGGCCCAATTCGAGGCTTATCGCAAACGACTTTTTGTCCAAAAAATCCTCAATTGTGTGGTGGTGTTACGATTATTTTACTGCTCCCGATCATGCCTGAGCCCACACGATCCCAAACATGTTTGATATACGACTCTTGATCGCGCTGCCTCTGATACCCGCGATAGCCAGTGAGAGTGAGCAAGCTTCACCAACCGGATGTTGCATGCTTCTATAGCTGAAACTTGGCAGCCACAAACATGCCACGAAAGTGGAGTATTGAGAAAGGTCACCCATATTCTTTTTTTCTCCTTTGTTTAACAAAACTCACGCCAGAAGAACCAGCTGACAATGTCGATCATCCGCCATTTGTTTTTCTTCTCAAGTCACATTTGATCTCACGAGTCTCCGTGAGATATCGTCTCACTGTGAAAATGTTACTACAATCGACAGGTGTGTGATCTCGTGGTCCTGGCGAATCTTCTGGTGTGTGCATTTAGAGGATTTTAATACTAAAAATAGGTTGAAACTGCCCTTATGTCTGTGGTCTCCTACAGTTTTAAAAGTGGTTAAGATTTGAAAATCATCTAGTGTGTCCCAGGCCTAACTCAATCACTGGCGAGTGAAATCTAACAATTTATTAGCTAACGACAGACATTTAATCACATATGCAAGTGATTACTTGCAATGTAGACAAAATAGATTTATAATAAAAAGTTATAAATACATTCAAAAGGATAAAAAATATTAATACAATATAATACAAGTGCTCAGTAAAAACATTACCTGCACACTAAATAAAGAGATTTAGACTTCTCTGTAAGGCACACAATGTAAATTCTAGCTACTAAGCTGCGCAAAATCTGTATTTAGCCTTTTATGTCATTTTGTTGTAGCTCCAGTCTATAATCAGTTTTCATGTGTGTTCAACTAGGTGGCATTTTCTCCCTTTAGAAGGTGCAGCTATTCCATAATCTTAGGTTTGTGCCAATCTCTCAGATACCAGGTTAAAAGTGGCAGAGCGCCACATTGTCAAAGTGGAAGAGATGCAACAGTCTGTTCTTTATATGGAATTAAATAGAGCTAGGCCTTACAATTACATCCTAAAAGGTATTATACAAGCTATCATTACAGTGATTATACACAAGTGGTCCTGCCCAGGATAATTTGAATTGAATTCTTTGTAAAGCTGTTTTGAAATGATTTAAATTATGACAAGCACCATACAAATATCACTGAATTGAATCGAACATGACAAACAGCATATGTGAACAAGGAGCGTTCAGCAATGTACTAAGACTCGAACCCTGTTGAGACCAACAGTATGTGCATAAATCAACAGCGATGGGCAAGTGTCTCTCAACTTTAATTCTAATTCCTACAACAAATACTGGATACATTATGTCTGGGACCCCACTGGGACCCTGCCATATTTTGCATGACCTAATTCTGCTCACTGCCTTCCTTAAGTGACATATTTCTCGCAAGCCAGCACACCCTTTGCCACCTAATGTAGTGGAAGAACTAGGCTATAGAAAAACTCGATCATTCACCCCTGATGTTTTCTTTGCGCTGGGAGATATCATCTTAGCACTTCAAAAGAAGACGCAGCAAGTGAAGGAAACCCGTTCTTTGTGCTTTCCGTGCCAGTATTGAAGGTGCTAACTGTCAGAAAAATCTGCCTCGCTGATGGATCATGACATAACAAACTACAAACAGATATGTACTAGGTTGCCGTTTATAGCAAGAGGAAGATGTACAACATGAAGGCGTGTGTGTTAAGACCCCTTAATTTTACTGGGATGGAAGGTAGATGAATAAGGCAAATTTAATGAGCATTCCTCCCTCACAAACACTGCATTTTTGGCAGGGGCTGAACCTCCTTGGGTAAGCTTTTTCTGAGACCATTTGGCAGAGATTAAGCCCAGCTTAACGTCCGTCCCACAAAGGTTTTTGATTCATAACAGAGATTTGAAAGCACACTTACATTCATCGAGTAACTAGTACATGTGAGAGAACGCTTTAATCAGATACAGCTACAGAGCAAAGGGATTAGAAACACTAAAATGTAATCAGTGTGATTAAAACATTAATGCGTACACATACAAAAGCATTTCAACAACAACCCGGCTACGCTGTAACAGCATAGTGCTGGAGAAGAGCGGAAAATATTCCACCATGCTGATAGTCAAATAGAGAAACAATTGCAGAGCATTTCAATACTAGATGAAAGTCAACAGGGGGGACCATTTTCTTTAAAGGGACTATGATAGGTGCTGTGATGCTGCAATAGGGGAAAATTGAAATGCTGCAGAGAAGGGAGGCTGAATCAAAGGAAGATCCGTTAAAAATGCATCCATGCTAAGATGTCTTTAAGAAACATTGAGCAACATGATGTACATTACAGACACTGTCACTGGTTTCTTCTTAGCACTTGTGTTCCCGATACAGAAAATGACACCCGGCCAAGGTAACCATGGCAACACACCCTATGGACATGCACTAGATAGCCTCTGCTATCTAACACTAGTTCAAACACCTTGGTAGGCATTTGCATAACAAGGGACAGTTCACTCAAATATAAGAATTTGGTCATCATTTACTAACCCTTGTGTTAGTAAAACTTTACACATAGTATAAGTTCTATTTAGAACCATATCTTCCTGAATAACCGTTTTATGATAAAATGAATCTTTGTGTTACAGTTTAGGGTTCTTTATTCAGAATGTACTTTATTAACTGTCGCAAAGTTCAAATTCAAATGTAGTACCTATTCAGACAGTATGCGATTTCGGAGGCAGCATTGGTCATTTATTCTTTCCGTCTTTTTTTATTCTTTTTTTCTTGGGGAAAAAAGTTCCTGGGACAAATTGTTCCGGGTAATTTCGGTGGAAACGTGACTTATTATTAAAAAGGATATTTATAACACTATTAAAGCATGGTTCTTTATGTAACCATATAAAAAAGGTTCTATTTAGCACCAAGAAGTGTTCTGCTATTGTTACAAACTGAATAACCATAATTTGGTAGTTTAGAACTATTTTTCTAAAGTGTGTATGGCTCGCTTTTTTTTTTTTTTGCATAAAAGAATATATTTCGAAAAGTGTCATTGTTTTTTTCATACAATGAAAGTCAATGGTGTCAAATGTTGTTTTGGACCCCACACAGGAGCATATTGCAACACCAAAATATGCAAGTACAACCCCCCCAATATTTATACCATGGTTAATGGAAACAGAATCAGGCTATTAAATCAAGCGCAGCGTTAGTTCTGGCAGGTCACGTTAGTCAAGCTCACATCAGCTGACTCTCAGCTGATTCACTCCTACCTATAGGAATACGACGCCTATCACAGCATATCTATAGGGTCCATTCAGTATTATCAGCAGCTTTATCGCGTTGCTCAGGAGCTAATTACCCTTCTCCATCCCCAGCTCCTCCTGTCGTCCAGTCAGGATTTGGCCGTCTGATATTCCTCTTCAAATCAGACTCATTTCTCGAATTATGTTGTTACATTAAACGGCTGTCATTAAGAACATTAATGATATCGCTACCTTATATTGGTTCTGTTCTGTTCCCTTTTGAGGGAACTCGCACTGCGTCTAACGACACTTTGGGGACGCTCCCTTAGCATAGTGCATCTGAAGTATAAATGAAATCTCACTTCAATCCTGACTGGTGTTGCGTTATGACGTAGTATGTGACGGCACCCGGAAGCTATAAAGGGACGCCAGCTCATAGTACACACAGCTTTTCGCTCTTCAGCAAAGTGCTCTGTGTATTGTCAGTCTTATTTGGTGTTGTTTGTCTAATAACAAATCTGTGAAATGGGCCTGGTCGTGTTGAGGCCAGCCAGGCTCGCGAGCCCCGTGGTTCGGGTCCCACGTCTGCTGAGGCAGAGCGGCGGCTCAGATCATGGGGCTCGCAGATGGATCTGTCAAGGGAACTTGAGACTGCTCAGGCATCTTCTCCTTCCTCATTTGACAGTTCCGATGTTCTCCCTTCCCGTGCGGAAGCCCGTGCTGCGGCTTCTTCCCCCGGGGTGGAGGACCCGATGCTTGAGCTGTCTGATTCTGAGGAATTAGATGTGTTCAGCATCGAAGCAGTTGAAGTAGTAAACGAGAGCTCTCCACTTCATAATGCAAGGCTCGATCTCGCGTTGCTGAGGCAGCGCGTAGATTACGGGTCTGCAATAAGAGTGACACGCGATCGGTGTGCATGTGATACTGTTTGGGTGTGAGGCATGCACAGTCAGCTACTGAGGGTGCTGGCTGTGTTCATTGAGAAATATCTCGACGCGTACAGCCGTGCGCTTTCGGGTGTTTCAGCCTCGCGCCTGCTGACTTTCTTCTCGAGGGATGAAAGCCAAATGTATTGTGAACGGCTCGAATCTCGTGTTTGCTGAGGCAACGTGTAGATTACGAGACCGTGTAAATACATATTAAAACAGTATCGTCTGGTGATTATGGCTGCATTTAATTCTGAGGAATTAAAATGAAATATTATCTGACTTTGAGGAGTTAGATATTTTTATTCAGCCTATCATTCAGACCATGTTCACTGGTTGGGTGATTATGGTGGCATTTAATTCTGAGGAATTAAATGGCATATTATCTGACTTTGATAAATTAGATATTTTTAATCCACCTGTCATCCAAAGCGTGTTTCACTTGTCTGAATATTCATCTAAAATGGGAGCATAACATGCATGGGCAGTTCCTGAGGGGGCTGCTTTCGTGCATTGTGAGGTTCTTGCTCCTCCACGGAGCCCTCAGGGAATCGATGCTTGTTCTCGCCGCCTCGTGTGCTGCAGGACACATCGGTTTCCAGCAATTGCTAATCACAGTGTCCGCCCAAAGTCGTTGTGGCCCTGTCGAGCTGCTCCCTTAGATGAGGCCCCTGCTGGCCAGCCCCCTCTCCCGGGAAGAAGCGATCGAGGTCGCCTCATCCGTGGAGCTCTTGGGAATTTCCTGCGAACGCAAGCTGCTCCATCCGCCTCTAGAAAGACCTGCGGCTGGGCAGCGAACGCGTCCACACACCGAAAATCGCCCCGACTGCTCCCTGCCGGTCAGCCGCTTCAGGGGGTCGGGAACGAGGCTCAGTTGACACCCAAAGGCCAGCCTCAAGAGACTGGTTCCCTTAGCAGATTATCTCGGCGCATGGTTATGCCTTCCAAATATATCTGTAGGGTCCTGCGCACTGTAGAGAAGGGATACAAACTGCAATTCGGTTACCCTCCCCCGACGTTCAACGGGGTGGTCTGGACTGCAGTGGTCCCAGAGCAGGTTCGGGTAATGGAACAGGAAGTTCACTCCCTGTTGGTAAAGGAGGCCATAGAACGTGTTCCTCTGCTGGGTTCTACAGCCGGTACTTCATAGGTCCCAAGAAGGATGGGGGGTTGCATCCAATTTTAGATCTGGGGCACTTTAATCGTTCTCTGAGGAGATTCAGATTCAAGATGCTCACAATTCCAACCATCGTGAGTCAGGTCCAGTTCGAGGACCGGTTTGTCACGATAGATCTAAAAAGGACACATACTTCCATGTATCCATCCTTCTGTGTCACAGGAAGTTCCTGAGGTTCGCTTTCAGGGGCGAAGCGTACCAATACCGGGTTCTTCCGTTCGGCCTGGCTCTTTCCCCTCACACGTTCACCAAGTGCATGGATGCAGCTCTGGCTCCACTGAGGCTCCGGGGCATCCGTGTACTGATACTCATATTGGCCCAGTAGCGAGTAGTGGCAGTTTCAGCATCGAGATGTCGTCCTTGGCCACATTCAGTGCTCGGGGTTGAGACTCAACACGAAAAAGCGTGTTGACGCCTTCCCAGAGAACCACGTTCCTGGGAGTCGTATGGGATTCGACCACGATGTGGGCACAACTGTCTCCCGCATGTATCGAGTCCATACGGGCGATGGTCTCCAAAATTAAGCTAGGCCGCAGCCTCACTGTGAAGCAGTTTCAGAGACTGCTGGGGCTCATGGCAGCAGCATCCAACGTAATACCTTTTGGCCTGCTACACATGAGACCTCTACAGTGGTGGCTGAAAACCAAGGGGTTTTCCTCGAGGGGAAATCCGTTCCGTATGATCAGGGTAACGCGCAGATGCCTTCGTTCCCTCGTCATATGGAAGAAACCTTGGTTTCTGTCCCAGGGTCCAGTGCTGGGAGTGTCATGTTGCCGGAAGACCGTTTCAACAGACGCCTCCCTCACTGGTTGGGGCGCGGTCATGGAAGGCAGATTTGCGAGAGGTCTGTGGGAGGCCCGGCATTCTTCCTGGCACTTAAATTGCCTGGAAATGCTGGCGGTCTACAAAGCTCTGAGGAGCTTTTTCCCGGACCTCCGCGGCCACCATATCCTGATACGAACAGACAATATGTCAGTAGTTTCGTATCTGAATCATCAGGGGGGTCTGAGGTCGCGCCCTCTATGCAGACTGGCACACCAGATCCTCCTGTGGTCCCAGGGGAAACTGTTGTCTCTCAGAGTGATGTACGTCCCCGGGGACCAAAATCAGGGAGCAGACATCCTGTTGAGGCAGGGGCTGAGGCCCGGGGAGTGGCGACTTCACCCCGAAGAGGTGAAGGCCATGTGCGAGAGGTTCGGCCCAGTGGAAGTGGATCTATTCGCGTCTCGAGAGACGTCCCACTGTCCACTGTGGTTTTCTCTCACGCATCCAGCCCCGCTGGGGTTGGATGCCATGGTGCAGACGTGGCCGAGGCTGCGTCTGTATGCATTTCCCCCGATCGCTCTGCTTCCGGGAGTCTTGGAGCGGGTCCGCCGAGAAGGGATCAGTCTACTTCTAGTAGCACCCCGTTGGCCGACCCGGGTATGGTTCTCAGACATCGTAGCACTGCTAGAAGG
Source organism: Coreius guichenoti (assembly GCA_039654105.1). Classification (NCBI taxonomy): domain Eukaryota; kingdom Metazoa; phylum Chordata; class Actinopteri; order Cypriniformes; family Gobionidae; genus Coreius; species Coreius guichenoti. The sequence continues at coordinate 28,838,790 of CM077180.1, read as the reverse complement.
TCTCCCATGGCAGATTCCTCTGAGGAGGGACCTGCTGTCTCAGGCAGGGGGCACAATATTACACCCCCGGCCAGAGCTGTGGAACCTCTGGGTCTGGCCCTTGAGGGGGCCGCGGTACCTAGAGGCTGCCCTATCGGCAGGTGTAGTCGAGACCTTACTCAGCTCCAGGGCTCCTTCCACGAGGAGATTGTACAGCCTGAAGTGGAATGTGTTTCCACTTGGTGTAGAGAGCGTGAGGTGGACCCAGTTAACTGCCCGGTGGCTTCAGTGCTGGAGTTCCTCCAAGATCGTTTCTCTGCTGGTCTTACCCCGTCCACACTTAAGGTGTACGTGGCTGCCATTGTGGCTTTCCACTCTCCTGTAAGTGATGGCCCCCTGGGGAAGCACCATCTGGTTGTATGTTTCCTCCGTGGAACTCGGAGGATGAGGTCGCGACTCGCTCCAGAGTCCCTACCTGGGATCTGGCAGTGGTTCTCGAAGGGCTGTCTGCGGCTCCCTTCGAACCGCTCGAGTCGGCTGAGGCAAAGAACCTGACCCTTAAGGTGGCCTTTCTCCTTGCTATCACTTCTCTGAGGAGAGTGGGGGACCTCCAGGCCTTGGCGATAACGCCAACCTGCCTGGAGTTTGCCCCCGGCCGAGTAAAGGCCATTCTTAATACGAGGCCGGGCTATGTGCCCAAGGTGCCATCGAGTGTGGCACGGTCAGTGGTTCTTCAGGCCTTCCATCCTCCACCACATGTGTCGGCGGAAGAAGGGAGACTTCATCTGCTCTGCCCGGTCAGGGCACTGAGAAGTCTTCGCAGTGGAGAAAGTCAGACCACTTATTGGTGTGCTTTGGCTCACCCAAGAAAGGGCTGCCTGCTTCAACTCAGACAATCAGTAATTGGATTGTCCAGGCTATAGCCACGGCCTATCAGGTGCGCAATATGCCTTCACCTGTGGCCGTGAGGGCTCATTCCACCAGAGGCATGGCCTCTTCGGTGGCCCTCCTTTCTGGAGTCTCGCTTCAGGAGATCTGCGAGGTGGCCGGGTGGGCCACTCCGCATACCTTCATTAGATTCTACAGTCTGCAACTCCCTGCGACTCCTGGCGCTAGGGTGCTCGCGTCCTAAGTGTGCCTGGTCTCCAGCTTCACACTAGGGCGGGCGTGAGCCTCGGTGTGGCATAGTGGGTATTCGTTCCCCAAAGTGTCGTTAGACGCAGTGCAAGTTCCCTCGAAAGGGAACGTCTCCGGTTACGACTGTAACCCTTGTTCCCTGAGAAGGGAACGAGACACTGCATCTCGCCACCACACCTCGTCACGCCTGGAGAGCTTGCTTCATCACGAATAGCTGTGTGTACTATGAGCCGACATCCCTTTATAGCTTCCGGGTGCCGTCACATACTACGTCATGACGCAACACCAATCAGGATTGGAGTGAGATTTAATTCATACTTCAGATGCGCTACGCTAAAGGAGCGCCCCCAAAGTGTCGTTAGATGCAGTGTCTCGTTCCCTTCTCAGGGAACAAGGGTTACAGTCGTAACCCGAGACGTTTACCCTAAGGGGGGTTATTGCTGCTCATCCAGCTCTTATCCATGCTAGGCTGCATAGATGGGCAGGGAGTTCTTGCCCAGAACAGAACCATACCGCCAATCCAAACTGTAAGCTAACTGTCAATCATCTTGACAATAGTGGTCCTGACAGTGTCAGTGAATAGAAGGTATGCACGTGACATCACCGTCAGCTGGAGTGACTGCAGTTACGCCCCACTGAGTGGCAAAAAGACTAAGAGGCAGCATTGGTTTTCAGCGTGAATGCCGCGAAAAACACACAAAACCAGGCCCGGCGCCATGGGGGGGTCGGGGGGGAGGCTTGGCCACGGACCCCATGGTCATCCCTGTGCCCCCCTCCGGACCGAGGGAGACGGACTTGATAATAGCGTGTAATTTTTTCACTCAGACCACTGCCACCTGCTGCTTTTGCTACTGATTGCTTTTAGAGGGAAATGCTGCCCATAACTGCTGGTCTAGGATCTGTAATCCTCGTAATCCTCTGTAAGAATTCGTAATAATAGCATATTATTAGCGAAAAAGAGTTGGCAAAAGATCCAGTGCATATCTGTATTTGCACTCATCAAATGATTCAATTTCCAAAGTGTTTTCGCTTCGGTAAGTAATGTAGCCAATCACAGACATGTTTGCTGATTTTTACAACGCAATGGCCAATCACAGGTGTTGAAGTTAGAATCCACTCACCGCTCGAGTTTTTGTCCAGTGCCGAGTTCTGTTCTGCACGTGCGCTATAGTGTAGGCATTATGTAAATAAGAGATTCATTGTGTAGTCAGCTTCACTGGTTAATGTAACAGAACTTTGTGAGATCGCATTCATTGAATGAGTGACAGCTTTTAGTGATTATAAAGGGAGCACTCGTTGCGCGCTGTCTAGGCGATATAAAAATAAAAATGTATAGGCCTATAATATATTCAGAATTTGAATAAAACTTTTGTTTTCCATTTTTGACAAGCGGCCATATACACGCAGCATAGGCCCATCCGCATATACATGCGGGATTCACTCTCAAAATTGTGATGACTGACAGTGATAAATATTTATGTATCGAAATCAGACTTGTATAAATGTCAGGAAAACACGATTCCTGGCTGCATGTCAATATCCATGGATCACTGGATTTTTGGTAAGTTGTACGGAACACTATATCGAGTTCAACCTTAGTTTAAACGGATAACCGTTGGTTTTGCGTTTTCCCCTATTAACTCCAGTCATGCAGCGGCTCTTCTGCCACTCAGTCCCGGCTGAGGGGGCGTGTTCCGGCGGGAAATTGACGTCGATGCATACCCTCTATACAAGCAGTCAGATATATGAACACCCTTTTTATTTTATGTGCTCCAAGAAAGAACACTTCCTGAATGTAGCAAACATCAAACACAACTTAAGTCTGAACACAGCAGACAGGACCATTTAAAACTAACAAACACTAGTAAGTACTAAAACCACATGAAACTGTCAAGTAGTGTACTTAAGTTACAATAACGCACGCAGCCTCGCACACACACTTGCACGCACACGTATGTAGCCTCACAAGCTGTAAATGTTAAAATAGTGGGTGCATTTTTTATAATACTCGTTTTTGTGTTTCGCCTACCTCCGCCACTTTACGCTAGCGCAAGAAGCGCGTATGTGACAAATTATGTCAGAGAAACGTTAGTAGGCTGTACTCGATTATGGTCTATTACTGCATTGATGCAGAATCGTGTAACAGAAATTGTGTATAGTTTCTATGTCTAGGCTGCTATTTTTCATAACAAATGCTTTAGATAAAAAAAGAAAGAAAAAAGTTAGCACTGGCCTTAGCATAGTAATGAGGAGCCAACAGTGGTCTTGCCTTGTAACAAATGCTATAGTTAAACAATTACAAGAGCTATGTTCTATGTACTTTTTCATAAGGCCAAGTACAAGTTAGAGCTTTAAAGTATGGACCTTCTTGAATTATTGACTAAACAATTGGTTTTCCCAATGTGTAATGTGTTCTGCTAATAATGAGAATAATTTTCAGTATAAGAAAATTTTAAGCAAAGTTCTTTAAGTAAAATTCTGTCAAACTGATATGGTTTTAGGTGCTTAAATAATATAAAATACATCATATCCTATGTAAACAAATAATTGTTAACTATTATTTTAATGCAGTTACGTTATCAACCAACTTTGCATGAGGATGATACCGCAAAAGACCATTTTGCAAAAATAAACAAACAAACAAACAAATAAATCTCACGAGGGAGCATGCCCCGGGACCCCGCTAAATGGTTCACACTTCAACCCCCCCCCAAATGTTCAAACCAAAACTACGCCCTTGACTCTACTGACTTCCATTGTAAAGACAAAAACAATTGAAACATTACCTTCTTTTGTCTTCCACAGAAGAATGTAAGTCTTACAGGTTTGGAACAAACGTGAGTAAACGATGACAGAATTATAATTTTTGGGTGAACTACCCCATTATCTGAGAAATTCATGTAGCACACAAGCATGATCCATCTGACGCAATAATACAAGCCTTTTGCACTATCCACAATGTGTGAAAAATTGCAAGCATTGCTTTGCAAGTTTTTTCTTTCTTCTTATTCTCAGCTCAGCACAGCACTTAAATAATTGCAGTTCGAGTAGTTTGCTTTTACCACAATTTCATTAATGGCCTTATAAAGAGTCTCAGGCTGGTACCAAACACCTTTAAAGCATCAGAGAACTGGCAAAAAAGAAAAGCTGGGTGATCTAAAAGTTAAAAGTAGTGAGCTAGTACAAATTAAATGGCATTGTTCATGTTGGTTGGGTTTTGACAGCTGCAATTAAAATTCTCATGTTCTTGAAGGAAACCAGGTGCTGCCATCTCTCAAGAGGCAACTGCTTTCATTTCATAAATAAGCTCACTTCCTATCAGCTAATATTGTGTCATAATGCCAATCCTCTCTGGTTCTGACAAATAGAAAATGTGGCATTACGCGACCTATTAAGCAGCACGAAAACAAAGCAAGATATGCGAAGCATGAAAAAACGTTTGGAAGAACTGACGGGCATCTTAGCATCTGACAGTCAGTGATGACGGTGTGGCATTCCCAGTCTAAGCAGGGCCTCCAGTCTGCCAAGAATGCAGAGGCAAAGCTGTTGAGATGATTGATGACACGCCTCCACTGGCCCTCTCTTCCCTGCTGACATGCACTCACAACCCAACACTTTTCACTGCTAATTGGACAACCTTGCAAATTCCTTCTTTGAGACTGTGGTCCACTAAATTAGCCACTGATAACTGCACAGAATTGGTTCAATTTATGAACGTCCAGAACTGTCATGCTGGTAAGGTGTCACTCACACTGCAGAGGCTGTTGAATAAACCTGCATCAGGCATGTAACTTTCGAGACGAGTTTATTTCTCATTAGTTTTCAATTTTGATGTTTTGATCAAGCTTGCGGGTGACAGTTAATTTAAAGTCTAGTTAGGTAGAACTTTGCCTGAAATGGTGAAATAAATGTTTTTGTTCCTAATGAGTCCCAGAAGACAAAAAAAAAAAAAAAAATCACATAGCGTCCATAAATGGGGCATCACATGATCTACTTTTGCTTGTTTGATTAGTTCAAATCACATGCTAATTATGTTTTTATCTGAGAAGATTCAAGTAAAACAGATTGTGCTATATATAAAATGATAATGTAATGTAAATATAGAATTCTCAATTCAGATTTGAAAATAGTTTCTGGAAGATCTAATGTTTTCAACATGATACCGCCCTGTGCTTTTCGCAGACACTAACAAAGTAAAACTGCAAATACCATCCAGCCAGAAAAATCTAGGTCTGTTATGTAACACTAATGTGGTCAATGGCTATTACATTTTTTTAAACTACCAGACTCAGTGTGAAGCTTTGCCAAACTTCTAAGCTAAGATAGTTGTAATATTTGAAAACATGACCTTCTAATCTGTCTAAGACATTTGAACTCTACAGGAAGCTTTACAGGCTCAATTGTCAAAGTATTGTGCTAGAAACGACATGGGTTCGGTTCGCATGAAACATGCATGCTGATGAAGTGTTTACCTCGAATACGCTGAAAGTAGCCTCAGATAAAAGCATCTGCAAAATATATACAATTCATTCTTGGAAAATTACACTGACTATCAAGCTTGTAGTTACATCTGAAATTGCTAAATTATGGTTCCAGAAAAAAAAATCTAAATAAAAATATTACACAATTTGGTAGCTGAAATAGGAATCTATGTTAAATAAATAATCCCTATAAAAGGGCCCAATCATCCAGAATATTACTTTTTTCCATTATACAAGGGAAACTGCAATCAACATTGCCTTACATCAAGCAATTTTTGATTTCTTTTTTGGCCAACATAGTGGTACGTCACATTAAGCTCTCAGAGGGGGAAAGAAAGCCTGAATGCTATTGATCTGCTTCACTGCTTTGTATTCCATTCACTAATAATTACCAATGCAGTCCCTCCAATTACTCGGCTCTACTTAACATTTACAGCCACGTGCAATCCACACACATTGATTCATTATGCAAATGACAGGGACTAATTTAAGGCTTGCTTACATGACTCCATTTAAAAACCTGCAGCCATAGCGATGCACTGTGCACAAATGAATTGAGACACGTTTTACTTTTAATGCTGAACAAAGAACATTAGAAACATTTAAACCATTTGTCGACAGACAGACAGACAGACAGATAGACAGATAGACAGACAGATAGATAGATAGATAGATAGATAGATAGATAGATAGATAGATAGATAGATAGATAGATAGATAGATAGATAGATAGATAGATAGATAATGACGAATGAGCCTTCAATTTTACACTGAATGTGAAGACTGATGATAGGATTACTGTTAAGGTGAACTGCGCAGGCCTGTATGCTCTCCAGTTTGAGAGTAGAGTGGGTGTCTAGCACCTGAGGGACAAAGAAGCTTATCTGGTATCTAGTGAGCCTGCTTCATCAAAAGCCATGAAAATCAGTGACAGGTTGAGGAGAAGGGAGGTTAAATCTACTTAAAAGGCACTACTGGTTTTTCTGAACTGCTTCAGGTATAATTGCTTTGAAGATAACCATTATAATCCGTGTATCATTCGTTCAGTCGTTTTTTGATTTAATATTGAAAGTAGAAAAATTAGAAAACAGCTCGTTTTTCGTTTTTTTATTTTTTCAGAAAAACGAAAAAACGAGAGGTAGAAAAATGAATAAACAGTTTGAATATTCTACACGTGGGCGGGAATTATACGCCCCTTTCTGCTGATTGGTCAGCCGAAGATCAAACTATTCCGTCATCAGTTCTTCCTCAGTTCAGCACAGCAGAATAAAAGTCCTGCGCTGCTACAGCTGTACGGATTCTTAACGCGTTTATTGCAACTACATTTCATATTTTTCTCATCAAACAACCAGACTAACGAATGGCTCGACACAACCCGTACCGGGGCAGAGCCTAGACAGGGCTTTCTTCTGTGTAGATAAAAATCCACCTCTTTGCATCAGTTGGCAGGATATATGACGGCTGTCATAGCCTATCTTGGTTAAGTAAATATAATAAATAAATAAAATATATAAATATTTTAAACACTAATACAAAAAGGAAAGAATAATGCGTTAATTAAAATATTAAGATATATTAAGATATTAAAATACATACTCTTTTATTTTATGATTTGTGCCTTGTGTTTTATTAAAATTGATTATAATTGATATCTCAAAAGGATGCTTGCACACAGGACTGCAACACAAGATTTTCATTAAAGCCTGTAATAACTTGCCATTTCGGTTTGTTTCTCACCAGAGCGCTTGAAATATATGGCACGAGTTGCATATATGGATTCTTTTACGACATACGTCACATGAGAGAGAAACACGCAAACGTTGCATTGTAACTGCATTTTATTATTAGCCTACATTCAGAAGTAGTGTAACGCACCGGTAAATAAAATACAACATTAACATTATTAACACTATTAACATGTAGGCTATGCGTATTTTACTTCCCCTCACTGTATGACAAATCCTTAAATGAATGGTATTCAGAAAACAACAAGAATGAAATATATAAGTAGCCATATAATAAAAATATATATAGAAGCCTATATAAAAATATATTGTGCCATTTATTACAAACAACATTTATTTTAAACACCAAGCCTAAATGAATTTATTTAAATTGAAACTGTATCGACGTTGGGCTCGTGCATCTCTCATTCGGTCCAAAGTTTCCATATTTGCAATGTAACATTTGGATGCTATTATAGCCTACTATTTATGTAAAGAAGGCTTCATACTTCAGTCGAGTCCCATACGCATATAGGCTAAATCGGCATCTTCACATGCAGAGATATGAGTTTGGAATAACAGCAAGTACTGACTGACACAGCCTTAATATTGTACAATAGGCAAATTAAATTAAGCAGAATACATTTTTATGTTTGGTTTTATTTTGATAATGAACAGGCTGCGACTTTCAATATTAAATCAAAAAACGATTGAACGAATGATACACGGATTCATTATCTGGTAGCAATGATTATTTTTTTCTGCATATTTTATCCTGAGACTCGTGACCTCTCACACAACTGAGAAAGAGGGCTTCTTTACAAATATTTCATTAAGCAATTATAATGCCATAGAACAGAACTGTAAAATGGAATGTGTATGTGTGTGTATATATATATATATATATATTAGTGCTGGGGAAAAATTAATCGTGATTAACCGCATCCAAAATAAAAGTTGGTGTTTACATAATATATGTGTGTGTACTGTGTATAATTATTATGTATATATAAATACACACACATGCATGTATACACTACCAGTCAAAATTTTGGACACACTTTCCCATTCTCTTTGATGGTAAAGTGTGTCCAAACTTTTGACCGGTAGTGTATATTTAAGAAAAATATGTTATATTTTTATAAAAAATGATATGTATATATATATAAGATAAATTATATATACAGTATATACATGCAAATATTTCTTACATATATACATACATGTGTGTGTATTTATATATACATAATAATTATACACAGTACACACACATATATTATGTAAACACAAACTTTTATTTTGGATGCGATTAATCACGATTAATTTTTCCCCAGCACTAATATATATATATATATATTTATATACATACACTAAACTACATACTTTTATATTTACTACATTCCTTCAGTGCCTTCAAACATAGAAAAAGACGAATATTACAATATTATATCTTGCCTGGTATTCGTGGCTGGTAATTGTCAGATACCTGATGTTAAGTTCCGGCCTGGTTTCTAATAGCTGTATCACCTTTGACTGCGCTGAGAATACCAGCACATGAATACACCGTGCTCCCATAGAGTGGTGCAGGTATGACGTCACTTTGTAGGCCAACCGGCAGTTAGCATTACACTGGTCCCCTCAACAAAAACCCAATAGGATTTTTCCATAGGCTTTTGGATTATTGCAAAAAACAAGCTCTGTGATCAACAAAAGTTTATGATACTTACACGTTTTTTCCATCAAGATCATTTTCACAGATTTTATAAATTTTGAAACCAAAATGCAGTCGCCAGAAATAAAAAGCTAAAGGTTGGCTATAAACTAGTCTCGCATAGCCAGACCTTCAGACTGACGGCAGAAGGTCTGGACTTTTTCGCAGCTTTCATTGGCCAAGGACCGCCCAAGAGGACATTTAACTGACGTAACGCAACCAATCACAGTTTGTTTTGTTCCGCGTCATGTTTAGGGGCATGAAAATGTAAAGTCGATGTTCCTGCAATAACAGACCGGCGTGCAGCTATAAATTATTCATTCAAGAACGTTGTGCAAGTTTACTGCAACAATGGAGCCGCGAAATTCACATACTTTTGAAATTCCAGCATTTAGATCCTGGTAAGAGCTCACTGTCACAGTTGTAAACACGACGGCGTTCTTCTTCCACGAGGGGGTTTGGCGTCACGGCATTTGTTTCCAGGCGGACCGTTAAAGAACGCAACACACACGTCTCACGGACATCCTGTAGAATTCAACCAATCAGATAACAACTTCGAAACTCCTGAAGTGTTCCCAGAAAAGTGTGCCATATGCATCTGATGTTCAGCCAACGGTCCGTGGGCGTGACGTCTGAGGCTGAGACTAGCTATAAACAAACTACACCATGGTCCCACGACTTCAACATCACCACCATTAAGCTTCCGACAACTCTTTCAGTTTTTATCTAAAAAACTTTTTCCCTGAAGAGTTAGAATAGTTTATAAGAGCACAATTATAAGCATATTGAGGCTGTAAAAGCAGACTGAGTTTACCTGTTCAGCGTGATGACGTTTAATCTCCCTGACTGCCTCTGTCGTCCCATTTAGCCACTTGAGCAACCGCCTTTTTCAAGACACGTAACAGCTTCAAAAAATCACAAGTGGGATAATACTGGTGTATTTTATGTCATAGAATAAAACGTGAAAGTGTCTTGAGCTTGTGTTCACCACAGACCTTATTTCAGCCATTTAACCAAAATCCCATTCAAAAAACCCATTGACTTCGGGAGAATGGAACCAGAAGTGCTAAAATGCTAACTCGTTTCTGTGTTTTGGCCTACAAAGTGATGTCATACCTGCACCACTCTATTCTCCATCTTCATTAGTTTGCCATCTCTGTTTAACAGTTTTGTCTAATACATTGTTAGATAGAACTGGTAAACAAAGAAAGTAAACGGTATATGAAAAAGTATTATAGCTTTGCTTTTATATTATTAGTCAGGCCTGTTTATGTGCTTGTCCTTCGGACAAGTAAATCTGTCATTCACTTGTCCAAGTAAAAAAGTTGCTTGTCCGGAAAAAATTTGATTTTTTTGCGTTGTAAATATAATTTATTCTGATGCAATATTCCCACCAGTGTTCAATCAGGTTTGACATATTTAAATCTGCATATTTTTACCTTTTATAAAGGGCATTTTTTCCCTAGTCTTATTAAATATAGGCTATGCTTCAGCTTTCATTTTATATTGTTAAATTTGATCAATAAATTAAAATAGAATAAGACACTATAGGGCTGTTACCAATCAAATTAAATAAACTGCATTAAATAATGTTATGAGATTGTTTAAAATATTTTTTGAATATACAAATAAGAAATGTTGGAAAGAATGTTTAAACATGAAAATAAACTGCCAGTAGGTGGCAGCAGGTGACTACCTTAATGAGTGAGTCATTGAGTCCATTCCTTGAAATCACTACTTTTTGTGTGTGTGTGTGTGTGTGTGTGTGTGTGATTTTTTTTCTTACATACACGAACAAGTTAACTAATAATATTGTAGTAAAATAAAATTTAAATCTGTGAATTATAGAAAGTAAGAAGTGAACATGAGCACGCTCTCGTCACTTCAAAATACAGTGCATGACGTGTTAACCGCGCAAAAAAAAGAACACGATGGATGGAAAGAAGCACCTGTCAGGAGCACATAAGCGAAAACGTAAAAAAAGTAGGGAAGAAGACGTTAAAAGGATGGAAATTTCCCTTACAAATTGGGTCCTTACAAATCAGAATAGGCTAAAAAAAACGTTAAAGATGATTGTTGATCGCGGATGTGTCGAAAGACCTAATTCAAGAAGTCAGAGGTGCAAGCAGTCTTCTGTGTGGGTGCAAAACCGCAACTGAAAAACGTAACTTTATTCTTCAGAGAAACATTGAATCATTATTCCTAATTTGGTTGTGTGTGGACTGGGGGTATCCTATATTCTAGGGGCTCTATTATATATTCTAGTCCCCGCAGCGTGAGTTTTTTGAGGTGACTTATTTTAAAACGTTTTATTTCCTTGGTGTCGCGTCATGCAGTCAGATATTGTCAGAGTCAATAGGGAGAAATGGAGCGAGGACTCAATTGCAGGAAAATAAAGGTGGTTTATTTAAACAACAAAATACCCATGAGGGGGAAACTAGAAATAAACTAAACACAAGGAGCAGGAACATGTAGCACGACGGGGAACAGACGACATCAGACAACGATCCAGCACAGGACTGAAGACACAAGGAGATTAAATAGGGGACAAACAAGGCAGGTAATGCGGGAGAACAGGTGAGGAAAATTAACCAATAATCAGATAACAAGATGGGCGGGGTTGACAATAGACCAGAGACATGACCAAACATGACAAACACAAGCACATGACTAGAAATGACAAAAACACCACATGTGCTTACACAGGACAAGACAGACATGTGACAGATATTTATCGCGTTTATTTCATTTTTCCCTTTTTATTCAAAATATTCACAAACTTGTTTACTATATCATGAATTGTATGATATGGGCTATTCCGATTGTCAAATATGTGGAAGTGAATATGTTTTGTTATTTAAACGACTTTATAATAATCATGTTAGTTGATATAACGCGCAATGAGTTTGCACCGCAATTCAGAGGATCTGTCGGATTTACATCATGTAAATGCATCACTTTTTCCTGAAATACATAAAAGTAAGTGGCCTGTGAACTGGGAGAAGAATAGAGTAATCTTTATTGTTTCATACTCAGTGTGCATCTGATATGAATAAAACACTTCGCCAAATTAGCCTATAATTGAAAGGATTATTGCAGCTTCCAAAGGCATCATATGGAATTTGAAATTAAAAACTATAAATGTTTTTTTACAGTACTTTATTTAAAGCAGCCAAAGCGCGAAAGCACGTTTGAATATCAGTCACGCATTGAACGTTATAATCACACCAGTTAGTTCGTATGCGTCAATGGGTTAAAATCAATCTGGTTTTGGGGGTGGAGGGGGGAAGAACTGAAATTTTCGTTACTTGAAATAATATAAATGTTAACTAATAAATTATTTCAATTTCAAAAGAAAAAACACATTCATCTTCTGGAAGAAGGGGGCCCAAAATTCTTGCATACCCCCCTTAAAACTCTTCATGGCGCCCCTGATTATTCATTATATATTATTATCCACTATCGCCACTTACACTAAATGAATGCAGAATCATTCTTGCATTTTGGTGATTCCCTAGTTATTTTTTGTTATTGACGTTTTAATCAGGCTACTTGTCCGGTCGGGCAAGTAAAATTCTCTTTCACTTGCCCCTTCAAAAAATCCACTTGTCCCGGACAAGCGGACAAGCATTAATGTCGAGCCCTGATTAGTAATAGAAAGGCAAACACTATAATACTTTATCATTTTCTGTCAGCATTCAGCAAATACGCATTTATATAATTTAAACAAATCTTTAAACATATCTAATCAATATTTATCTATGTGGACGACGCTAAATACAAACAGGGTGTAAAACGTTTTGAGCTTGTCCACTTTCGACCACAGGTAGTCGAAAATGCATTAGACAGGATTGCTTTCGTGGTGTAAACGCTCATGTGGTCAAATGTGTTCGAACAGTGCAAAAGACCGTCTACTCTCTGCCTAGAAGCTACTGACCTAACGCCTAAACATTGTGGGAAGTGCGCTAGCGAGAGTTTAACTTTTTCAGCTGAAGACCCAAGTTTGGTTTGAAGACAAAAACGTACAATGTTCTCTCACCATTCCTGATTTCTAACATGCACTCACCGCGTTCACTGTGGTCTTATGGCTGTCAGAGCAGATACTAAAGCTGATGCTCTCCATGTTTTTTTTTCCCGTCATCTCTGTGCACGTTCATATGTAAATTGCGCGAGCTTATTTTGTCCATTAGATCAAAAGATCTGAAAAAACCCATACATTTACCTGCCCATAGACCCTCCCTCTCAAAGAAATCAGGACAGAAGTGGTTGAAAGTGGACAAAAGAGACGGGTTAAAACACCAGGTATAAACGGTATGTGTCTGCCTCGTCCACTTGTGATCCGACTAATACCAGGTGTAAACAGGGCCTAAGATATCGGCATTGGCCATCAAAGAAAAAACAATATCAGTTGACCACTACACCGAATTTTGTTTGACTCCTTGGCACACTAAATATTAAATCTGATAATCTATTAATTTCAGAAAAATTAAGAAAAGCATGATTATCATAATATTAAGCTGTACCACTGTCCCCATATCTGTAGAATATGTTAATATATTGCAGCCAAATTAAGATCATTGGCACAAATATTAAATGTAGGATCATTGGCACAAAGTCAAGAACCATTTAAGGGAGATCACAGTCATAATTTATGCTCTTCAGCTCAGGAGAACAACAATGCCAAGGATCAAGACAGATTAGATACACTCTTAGATAGAAGTCATTAACATTTTAAATCCAAAACACTATGTTCAATACATACATGATTAAATTTGTGAGCAAAGAAGTTGCTTGTTAAATATATTTTTCTATCTATGGGATCTACCAATATATAGGCCTATACTGACACGATTGATACAATTCATCTGAAATAATTAGCTGTACATTAGCAAAACAGCAATATTTCTACCACATCCATTAAATATCAAGTTCAAGTGTTGCTGTTCAAGTTATTAATAAAACAGAGGAGATAAAAAAAAAGAGGAGAAAACGTCACAGTAACATCCATCCGATTAATCAGCACTGACAGTAAGAGGTGTGGCCTGAGGAGAAAAGGAACACGTTCCCACCCACGTCTCGATGAAGTACTGATGCTGGTTAAAGTACAGGCACTAAGCATTCACAGACCACCAACTGATATTCTCTGGACATCTGGGACAGTCATGACAGCCCTATTCACAGTGTTTTTTTTACCCAATTCTGAGATACAATAATGTTGTTTGTCACATTGAAATTACTTGGCATAAGTGCCTTCACTTCTGAAAATGTAACAACAATACAAGAAACATTCTAAGGTGTTTTTAGTCAAAACGGAAAATCTAAGATAACAATCAAGGCTTTATGGAAAAAAAACAGCAAGGTGCACAACTGATGTTTGAATAGCCTGCTAAACATAGCCTAACCAATTGTGAAAGTTGACCAAAGGGGAACAAAGGCTGCTGTTCCATAATTATTTTGCCAAAAAAACCTTAGTGACATCAGTGGGTGAGTTTCAAGGAGTTAGCAGCAAGCCAGATTGAGACAATCAACACAGATAATATGAAAACCTTCAGGATGCATAAGAACTGAAATATCATATATGTGTTGAATGGACCAGATAAAGGTGTTTATAAAGGGTTTATAAACTGTAACGATGAAGTTCTTGACAGGTTTAGTGAGAGACCCAATTTGTGAACCAATTGTTCTTTGAGTCGGATCTTTTCAATGAATCGTTTAAACCGAATCAATAAACCAGGCTTGAACGATTAGTTCACGGATCGGACTGAATCAATTCGAGCCCTGGTTCGAGCAGTTCTCGAGTCACAAACTCTTTGAACTGAGTCCCGATGAGTCAGCTGACAGTATGTTTTCATAAATAATATTTTATATTAAAACATGCAGAAACCTTTTCAGCTGAGAGAGGTAAATTAAATCTAATGATACAAATAAAATGTAGGTTCTAAATTACTAAGGCCTTTAAGCGTTTGAATATTGGCTGCAACAAACTGAACTGGAACACACGAATGAACGTGAATATTAAAAAAAAATCAGAAAACCAAAATAAAGACCAACATGTACTTATTACTTTTTGGAACGTTTTAGCGCGTGCAACGTGCCGTGCCAGCGTACCGAAAACAACGTAATTACGAACTTGCATAAAATAATTTCTAAATGGATTTTTGAACAGGTTCATTCAAACTGCTTCGAAAGAACCGATTCGCAGAAATGAGTCGGACCCATCACTTTTCCCACCACTAGTGGTCCTGTGCTAAAATATGTATGGCAAAATATATTTAGAAATGAAAAGGGGGACAAGATAAATTTGCAAAGCGAGTCAAAATGACATCAGAAACATGTATTCTGAAGCATATAAAATGTCATATAACGTTTCAAATGGTTTTGCAGTTGTAGCAATATATGAACGACGTTTGGATCAATTCTTAAGAAGGCAAATGCACAGACTGTTCAATGAGGGAAACAGTGAATTTCTGATATTGCGAATAGCCATTTTGTTTTAATTAGAGCATACTATCAAGCAGCAAACGATGAGAATGGACTTATGAAACTTAAAAAAATGAAATAAAAACTTAGAATCTGACACTTGCATCAGTTACCGTCAGACACACCCATGGAAAAAGCTTTCAATCAACGCGTACGGGTTAAAATTCATTATAACATGTTTTAGTCATAACTTGTGAATCAAATCCCCCATTAATCCCACACATAACCGTGTGCAACTTCTCTATCTTTATTTTTTTCCATGAAGCAAACATCCGTGAGGCTCTTTCGGACGGTGGGGAATCATGAATGACTTCATTGTAATTGTGCAAAGTGTTCCGCTTGGCGGGGTTTACAAAACTCTACCCCCTTCCCTAGCTCCTTATGCAACCCCTTAGACAATATGGACCCTATACTTTAATATCTATAATGGAGCCAGTGCATCTCCCAAACTAAAAAAAATATATATATCCATCATAGTCCCAACCTGTTCTGGTCAGTATGGGAACCAGCAGGGTTTGTGACCCAAATAAAAGTGACGGAGCGGCACTGGGGGATCTGCCGAGTGTTGTTTACAAAACTGAGAGAAGAGCGACTGATGCAGGTGCCAGCCAAGTTTAGTTTGAACACTTCTACAGCGTATTGAGTCTCCTACCTGAGCAGCGCGGTGTCTCCCTGTCTGCTGACCACACTCTCGCTGGACGCATAGTCCACAGTTTGTCCAGCGGGCAAACACGATGGTAAAAAGCAGCAAAGACTAAGAATTATAGCGGTGAGCCACTGACCGGAGACGCACGCATCCTGCACTGCAATCATTATGTCCATCACCGCCGAATGGAGTACGATCCGCGCCGTTATCAAAAATAAAAATACAAATATCTGGATGAAAATATATTAATCCTCCGCGAAAACCCCGAGAAATGGCGTTCCGTGTAGTTTTCCAGATTTGTTTTGATCGGAACCTGACCGCGGGAGGAAGTCGACTCTCCAGTGGCTTGCACACCATCTAGTGAGGAAATGGGAAACGGGAGCAGAGCTAGCAGCAGACAACCCCCCGGCTCTGATCCTGTTGCCATGCGGCCGTTTCCCAGGCAACCTGTTCCCTGTAGCTCGTGATGGAGCAGTTAAGCGGGTGGTTATTCTTGATACGGCAATACTATTTAAATTAGCGAGTTTTTGACCACCCGGGGCTTACCGTCCTGCAACCTCAAGACGTCCTCCTGCAAACATGCACTTTGTTTTGGATTAGCCTATGCTTGTGACGTCTCCAAAAACGAGTCATTGAAAAGGACAAGATTTAAAATGACACAGGTCAGGTCTTGTTTGTGTCTTCAGTGGCCCATGTAGCCCTGCAATAGGCTGCTATTCATTTTCAGTATAGCTTGAAATATTTCATAGTTCTCTTTATAGCATGTGGTTTTTGGCTTCATTGGATGGGATGTCATGTTGATTATCATACAAAAGTAAACAAAAATGTCCTTAAATGAAACATTTTATGAAGCGACGAGAATACTTTTTGTGCGCAAAAACAAACAAAAATAACTACTTTATGCTACAATTTCGTTCTAGCCCGTGCCAGTCTCCCACGCAGTTTCCGTTGTTCTGTTGCTGTTCAAGTGAACACCATGACATGCGCGGGAGCTGCACTGTATAACATAAAGAGCTTAGGAGTCTGGCACAGGCCAGAACTAAATTGTTGAATAAAGTCATTATTTTTGTTTGTTTTTGCACACAAAAAGTATTCTCGTCGTTTCATTAAATTAAAGTTGATTTTAACTATGTTTTTACTACCTTTCTGGACCTTGAAATTAAATTGCTGTCTATGGAGGGGCCTGAGAGCTATAGTATTTAATCAAAAATTATCTTAATTTGTGTTCCGAAGATGATTGAAGGTCTTACGGGTTTGGAACGACATGAGGGTGAGTAATTAATGATAGAATTTTCATTTTTGGGTGAACTATCCCTTTAAGCCCATGTAACAATGGTAAAATAAAAATAAAAATTTAAAAAATCCTGTCAAAAACTGGCAGCTGTGGTTGCCAGAATAAGTCTGTAAAAATACAGTAAAATGCAAACATATTTACAGAACAACCTGTAAACTTTACAATTTAAAACAGCCAAACAACCACCACAATAACTCAGGGGATAAACATAAAGTCACATGTAGAATTAAACCCAATGTCATGAGAAAACAATGTGATTCGTAAGGAAATCAGATTTTAGAAAAAATGTAAGCATGCTTACTACATAGTGCATAGTAATAAGTGCACAACTAACCAATCAGGATCAAGTATTCCAGTGAGCCACATAATAAGCAAGTCATTATTAGCAAGCCAATAATTCATTGTACAAAAAAACACCAAATATAGGCCTACTGTATGTTTATTCTTTTTGCAAGTGAATTCTTAGGCCACCTAGGTCATGACATATGTCAACAACAGAAGATATGGAAGCATTTTCTGCCTTTTAAATGGAGATAAACTAGTTTGTTTTTTGCGATCAATACACGCAATTATATATTTCCATTTTGTTATCTGCATTTAGAATTTTTTTCCCCTGCTTTCCATGACCCAATCAGCACAGACTTGCGGTCACACCAGTTGAAAACCACTGCTATAGAACAAAGGAAGTGCTTGAAGGAAAAATCATTCACAGCTAAATAATGGTTGACACATCACACAATAGAAGCCATAGGCTACACCAAAATCTTTCATTAAAGTAACCTACATTTTTCTTTTTTCCCATGCCGCTCAAGGCTATAATGGTCAGTGCTTTTTCTCTATAGCCTCTCTTTAAGACGAAAAGCATTCTAGGAGTCACAGTAGAGTACAATATAGCTAGTATAGTTTAAAACATAAAGTGAGGACCAGATCAGCATTTTCACTAATAAGCTAGCACTTCTTGCACTCATCGCAAGTTTTTCCCTTTTTTTGGCGCAGTTTGAAACACTGCACTTTACACAGCCGCAACTACTTGTTTGCCTGCTCACATTCGCCTCTCTTTGATGATGATGTGCAGGTTGTTGAAGAAACTTCTAGGTGCACAGGCATGCTTTGATATGAAATATAAAGTAGTTTTTCTTTATTGTGCTTGTAGTTTACTTGTATTCAGTGAATGTTTCCATTTCCTTCTCATGATGACCATTCCTTTGATTTCCTTTCCCGTCATCTCGCTGGGTATTCTGTTCTTTTTGTTTCCTTTCAAAAAATCTATTTTCTTTATTGCTGTTCTCTCTCTGCTTTCTGTGGTACTGCCTTCTTTATTTTAAATAATGCACTCAATGTACTGTACAATCGCACTCAATGTCGGTGGAGCAAAGGTTTCTCTTTTAGATGCGGATCTAAGGTACTACATGTCAGCGTCTAGATCAACACATTTAGAGGATTCGTGCACATGCCTTTTGTTTTATAGATTGTGCATCCTGCAACTAATGGATTTGTCTAATAAGGAATATATTTACTGCTGACTCACTGACACGGTTGGGCCATTTGTAAAATGGCTCTGATAAAAGCATTTTGAACCTGTTCCTGTTGCGTATTTGTCTTTTAATTGGGAAAGACATGGTTTGGATATAATTGCCTGAATGTCATTAGCTTTAATGGCAACCAAAGTCCCTTCATTCCATTCTGTATCTAAATTGGACTGGCATAGTTGGTCTATGCTAATCATTTACGCTGCCAAAAGCCAAACACTCATTACTAGGTAATTCTAGCATCATGCCTCCAATAGGGCAAGAATACATGCATATTAAATACACTTCTTTCTTTTTTTTGAAAATTAACAACTATATTGATAAATGTTGACAATGTGGTTTAATGGGTTATTGACAGAAAATATATATAAGCCAGAGGTTAAAAAGAAAATAAATGTAATGATATTTTGTCACCTGCTGTGAGAGACTGGGTCCAATTAGTTCACCCAAAAAATTACCTCATGATTTACTCACCCTCAAGCCATTCTAGGTGTATATGACATTCTTTCAGACGAATATAATCGGAGCTATATTAAAAAATGTCCTGGCTCTTCCAAGCATTATAATAGCAGTAAATGGCAGCCCAAAATTTGAAGCCCAAAAAAGTGCATCCGTCCATTATAAAAGTAATCCACACAGCTCCGGGGGGTTAATAAAGGCCTTCTGAAGCGAATCGATGGGTTTTTGTTAGAAAAATATCCACATTTAACACGTTATAAAGTAAAAAATCTAGCTTCCGGCGGACCGCCTTCATAACTTACAACTTATTCAACTTACAGAAAAAACATAACTGCGATGACGTAGGACGTAGCTTTTGAATTACAAGAGGCATTACACTTTCTTCTTAAGTTGAATACGGAAGGCGGTATTTTAAATATGGATATTTTTCTTACACAAACCCATCGATTCACTTCAGAAGGCCTTTATTAACCCCCCGGTATGGATTACTTTTATAATGGACGGTTGCACTTTTTTGGGCTTCATATTTTGGGCTTCCATTCATTGCCATTATAATGCTTGGATTAGCCAGGATATTTTTAATATAACTCAGATTATATTCGCTTGAAAGAAGAATGTCATATACACCTAGGATGGCTTGAGGGTGAGTAAATTATGGGATAATTTTTATTTTTGGCTGAACTATCCCTTTAATCCAATGTCTCAAATAAGAGCAAAATAATAATATCAATGCTTTAATATTTCTGAATAGTTTTCATCTTTAGGAACTGTTGCTTTTATTCAACTAATTACTTGAATCAAATAATGTTCATTACATATTTTAGGTATTCTGTTTTTAAATTCAGTGTCACAATAACAGTGTGGTTCATGTTAACTTTTAACCAACAACTGAGAGATAAAGATTGTGATGGAGTTAAATTGTAGTAGAAAAGATATGAATGAATCAATCAATGAATCAATCTTTTTTTTTCTTAGACAGAGAGAGAACGTTGCCAAGCAAGTGTAATCACTCTTATATTTTGATTAAAGAAATTTGGTGTGTCACAATTACCCCCATTACAATTGCCTCCAGTCTCGACAGGTTAGGGAACAGGTTTGAGGCATCATCAAAGGAGTCAATTCACCCATACAAAAGTAACCTAAGACAAAACAATCCAGCAAAACCCTCACTTAATAACTAAAATGACTTTTGAAATTCTCTCAAGCACACGGAACTGAGTCTACCTGCTCATGCATGAAAGCTGTGATTATTATTATTCCCCATCCTCAACACAGTTCTGTGAAGATGTGAGGGAAGTGGGAGCTTTTCACACTTTTACACAATGCAGCTGAAATAATGGACAAGATAAATGACGCCCAGGATTCTACCACAGTGGCAGGGTCTTTTGTTTTGTGCTGTCTTGCCAAAACCTTTATAAGAAAAAAAACATGTTAGACTCTATAGTCCTTGTTATTTTTACCCCTTTACTATAGTCCTTATTATGTATTAAACAAGCTGTATCCCTAAAAGAATGCAAATGATTCAAATTTAAAATGTTAGTCAGGGAAACTTTCATCTTCTTTCATCTTTCAACTTCATGCACTAGCTACCCTAACGTAAGCCTAGCTGAAGGCCTACATCACAGAAATCCCCCCCCCCCACACTTGCATGACATTGGTTATATGCCTGACATGAGCAGTCAAAGAATAAGCAGTGCACTCAACAATAAATGGGATGTTGTGTAGTCAGAGGACATCCAGGGCCGGTGTGTGCCTATAGGCGAACTACAGGCAGCCGGCTAGGGTGGGAGTACAGTCGGGCGGCAAGAAATAGAGAGATTTAATTTTTAATTTTTAATTTAACACTCTAAAAAATTGGGTTATTTTTTCTACCCAAATCCTGAGTTGAGCCTTTTGGGTCATTTTTTGGGGGTTACTTTTTCAGTGTTTGGGTAGTTTTTGTGTTACCCAGCTCCTGGGTCAGACATAACAACCCAGGGGTTGAATTATCACGGAATTCGCTGGCTTTTTGCAACTTCTTCAGGAGAGAGTGGTGCAGCTCTGTCAAATTGGGGCATGTCTTCGGTAAAATAAAGATTTTATTTTATCTATAAATTCGTTATTGTGCTGTATATCATTTAATTTTATGCAAAGCAACATACAGGGACGCGATGTGAGTCACCTAAACGAGTGTCGGATCGGTCTTTTCGTGTGATGGAAACGCCTGATGCCTTGCCCTTGCATAAAATGTTATGATTTTATTCAAAAAGATACAGAATATAAATAGTTAGGATGTTCTCAGAACTGTACACTGATTGTTTATGGACCGGTTATGGAGCCAGTCACATATTGTTTATGGACCGGTTATGGAGCCAGTCACAGCATATTCCGGCTACTAGTGAAACGCAGGACGGTGGTCTGAAGTTAGAAGTTCCCCGCTGAACATGATACAAGCTCCGGCACGAGATCCGGGACAACAGAGACTGGTTGATTACACTTAAATTACTTCTAAATGTTTATTTTTTACTTATAATATTTGTTAAATGAGCTTAAATGTAGGCAATATGTATTAAAACAATGCTATAGTGTAAAATATGATCGAAAATAAAGGAATTATCACACAAACCAGTGATTTTGTGTAGTATTTAAAACATTTTGAGGATTAAAGTCAATCCGTAAACATTAATTCTTGTAAAAAAAAAAAAAAAAAAGCTATTATAGTGAAAACAAATCAACCCGTTATGCTGGGTTAAATAGATAACCCAATTTGCTGGGAAAATTAATCCAACATGTGTTCTGTCCTATATTTACCCAGTGTTTTTTAGAGTGAATGAATGAATGAATTTATTTTTTGGACATTCGTTTGGAATCATTGCACTTATATCAAAAAGTTAATTCCATTAGTTATTCTAAATCTAAATGAACTTTTCTACCTGCCACTCCCGCCTGCCCCCGCCTCGTTTAAAGCCTAAGGTTAGCTTTTTATTTCTGCCGATTGTATTTAGGCTTCAAAATCTCTGCTGAATTCTTTTGGTGCGATTTGCTCGCTGTGACTCTCTAATTGGTGGAATTTTCTTTACAGGATCATGCTAACATAGTTTTTTTTTTCCAGGAATTCTGCTGTTAAACATGATTCTTTAAAAAAAATTGAAACAATGCAAACTGATTGCTTCAACAAAAGCACACTGAAAGACAGGTCTGTCTTTAAAGGTTTATAAGTTATCGTTAAAACAATTTTTTTCAGTGACTCTGTGTATATGCCAGTGCCAACTGTGTCAAATGTGTCATTGAATCATGCATTCAACCGATTCGTTCAAAAAGCTGATTCATTGCAGGAATGCCACTACTGTGTTGCTGGGAGACTAGGATGAATTGTAATATGAGGTAAATAGTTATTTTTTATACTCTTCAGTAATTGTTTGTAATAATTTGTTATTTGTAAAGAAGTAGTATATGTTTTCCATACTAGAAACCAAGGCCTGCTAGCTTTGAAGTATTTGATTTATATTTTCAATTAATCTCAAGATCCAGGAATGACCTTTAAGATGCATCAAACAGTGACAAATGGGGTCATTAGAGATAACCTTCTCTTAAACATTGCATGTTGACTGGTTGATGTGGTTGGTGAAATACAGTTCAGGTATTATTCTTTTTAGATTTGGCAAATAAAAGCATAACACGATTTTAAACTCTAAAATACCAAGTCAAGAAAGATTGAAGTTATTTGAGTTTGAGAGTCAAATTGGTTTCAGAGACTAGTAATAAGTAAATATTGCCATAAAAACATGAAATGATTTTTATTGTTTATACAGCTGAGATAAGAATGATATTACTATTTTTGATTATCAATGTGGCATTTTGATGACATTTTCACTTTTGAATAGTAGATGGAGTCATGGCAAGCAAGATATAATTAATGCATAATGAGAGTAGTTTAAAGATGTAATCTGAACGTTAATATGTTCATCAAAAGGTTTCATTTCTGTAAAAAGAGATCAGGGGATGAATTTAGTTATTCATACAAAAGATCCACCACACTGAGAGTTATTGTTCTGCCAAAATGAAAAAGAAAATTTTATCCTGCGTTATGCTCAATTGGCATCATCAAAGAGAGTGACAGTGGATGCCAACAGGATATTGCCCACCAGTACAAACACAGTTGGTCACAGTTGGAGTCTTGCAGTTCTTTGATTTAAACATAAAAAAACTTTAAAAATACACTGGAACTTTGTGCCTGCAAAGTATAAACTTGGAAGACTTTTGATTTTTAAATTGAATTTTTTTTCTTATTAATCATTTGTAGCATATATGTTGTTGTTGATATGTTGCTCTAGCTTTTTTACAATTTAACAAAAGCTGCAATATGTGAAAAATGCTGAAAACTACACTGTCAGGTTCCTTCTCTAAATTACAACACATGCCCAGGGGAATCTTTCCAATGAAAATAGACAGTGTTTCACTGAAAGAACACTTCAAGAGTCTGACCTTCATATGCCAGACTGGAAGTTAATTTTACATCTCATTTAAAGCCAGTGATCAGAGAGGCTGAGTTTCCCCTGCAGATAGGGCTGCGGAAGACTGGGATTTTCAAAGCAGGTTTTAATCTGCCTGACCCTCTCACATGGAAAGGTAGACTACCCACAATGCACTTAGACCTAGAACAGCTTTATCAGAGCTCAGCCTAAATGCAATTTAGATCCATTGCCTTGAGCTGAATGTCCATAGTAATACAATACTGAAACAAGGAGTATCCTATAAGGTCTCGGTGAGTACAAAGCAAACAGACTTTCAATATGCTAATGATAGAACGCATTTTATTCTTATTTTTATGTTTGTTTGTTTTTTATTAGTGCTGTCAAGTCGAATAATTGCTATTAATCACATCTAATACAAAAAAGTTAGTAAATATATAATGTCTGTGTCGTGTGTATATATATATATATATACAGTGTGTGCAGAAATATTAGGCATGTTGATTTTCTGATCATATTTCTTTCCAGGCACATTTTACCAATTTCAAACCACATTAATCCTAATAACTACTATTAATTTTGTATTTAATCATTTATAAGTGATATATAATTGTTCATGAAGGTGGGAAATGAAAAACACCTGGTGTGCAGAATTATTAGGCACATTTTCTTTTACAGATAAAATGAGCCATAAAAGAGATTTAACTCAGACTGAAAAGTCAAAAACTATTAAAGTTCAAAAAGTTATTAGTTCAAACAGGTGCAGTTAATACAGGTAATGAGTGGAGAACAGGAGGGCTTCTTAAAGAAAAACTAACAGGTCTGTGAGAGGCGGAATTCTTACTGGTTGGTAGGTGATCAAATACTTATGTCATGCAATAAAATGCAAATTAATTATTTAAAAATCATACAATGTGATTTTCTGGATTTTTTTTAGATTCCGTCACTCACAGTTGAAGTGTACCTATGATAAAAATTACAGACTTCTACATGCTTTGTAAGTGGGCAAACCTGCAAAATCAGCAGTGTATCAAATACTTGTTTTCCCCCCTGTAGATATACATACATAAATACATACATACTTTTATGTTAGATGCGATTAATTGCAATTAATCGATTTGACAGCACAATGTTTTATTATTATTCCACTTTTTTTGTTTTATATTTTTTTTGTTTCATAGTTTTTGTATTAATGACAAATGTTTCTTTTAAATTTAGTCAGTATTTTGTTGTGTCATATTCATTTTAGACAGTTTTGCTCAGACTAAAATTATGTATTTTCAGTCGATGAAAATAAAAGTGCCAAACCAGATACAAACATTTCATTTGATTGTTATACATTTATAGATATTGTAATACAATGTGGATAATTTGTGCTTTAGTTAGCACGTTGTAATGAAAAGTGTATTTACAACGTGTCGACTTTCACATTCTGACTATACTTAACTAAGTGAAGTTCACTGATGTGAACAAGTCATTTTGTGTAGATCTTAAGTTAATATTGTTTATTTTGTATATTATGTGTATGTGATTAATCTCTTATGTATGTGATGCGTTCATTTGACCTTTGTTCATTCACTGTTAAGCAAACTTACAAGGTTAGTTTTGAAAAAGAAATATATGTCACATATAGGCCTAAATACTTGTATGACAAATTACAAACCCGATTCCAAAAAAGTTGGGACACTGTACAAATTGTGAATAAAAACAGAATGCAATGATGTGGAAGTTTCAAATTTCAATATTTTATTCAGAATACAACATAGATGACATATCAAATGTTTAAACTGAGAAAATGTATCATTTTAAGGGAAAAATAAGTTGATTTTAAATTTCATGGCATCAACACATCTCAAAAAAGTTGGGACAAGGCCATGTTTACCACTGTGTGGCATCCCCTCTTCTTTTTATAACAGTCTGCAAACGTCTGGGGACTGAGGAGACAAGTTGCTCAAGTTTAGGAATAGGAATGTTGTCCCATTCTTGTCTAATACAGGCTTCTAGTTGCTCAACTGTCTTAGGTCTTCTTTGTCGCATCTTCCTCTTTATGATGCGCCAAATGTTTTCTATGGGTGAAAGATCTGGACTGCAGGCTGGCCATTTCAGTACCCGGATCCTTCTACGCAGCCATGATGTTGTAATTGATGCAGTATGTGGTCTGGCATTGTCATGTTGGAAAATGCAAGGTCTTCCCTGAAAGAGACGACGTCTGGATGGGAGCATATGTTGTTCTAGAACTTGGATATACCTTTCAGCATTGATGGTGCCTTTCCAGATGTGTAAGCTGCCCATGCCACACGCACTCATGCAACCCCATACCATCAGAGATGCAGGCTTCTGAACTGAGCGCTGATAACAACTTGGGTTGTCCTTGTCCTCTTTAGTTCGGATGGCGTCCCAGTTTTCCAGAAAGAACTTCAAATTTTGATTCGTCTGACCACAGAACAGTTTTCCACTTTGCCGCAGTCCATTTTAAATGAGCCTTGGCCCAGAGAAAAGCCTGCGCTTCTGGATCATGTTTAGATATGGCTTCTTTTTTGACCTATAGAGTTTTAGCCGGCAACGGCGAATGGCACGGTGGATTGTGTTCACCGACAATGTTTTCTGGAAGTATTCCTGAGCCCATGTTGTGATTTCCATTACAGTAGCATTCCTGTATGTGATGCAGTGCCATCTAAGGGCCCGAAGATCACGGGCATCCAGTATGGTTTTCCGGCCTTGACCCTTACACACAGAGATTGTTCCAGATTCTCTGAATCTTTGGATGATATTATGCACTGTAGATGATGATAACTTCAAACTCTTTGCAATTTTTCTCTGAGAAACTCCTTTCTGATATTGCTCCACTATTTTTCGCCGCAGCATTGGGGGAATTGGTGATCCTCTGCCCATCTTGACTTCTGAGAGACACTGCCACTCTGAGAGGCTCTTTTTATACCCAATCATGTTGCCAATTGACCTAATAAGTTGCAAATTGGTCCTCCAGCTGTTCCTTATATGTACATTTAACTTTTCCGGCCTCTTATTGCTACCTGTCCCAACTTTTTTGGAATGTGTAGCTCTCATGAAATCCAAAACGAGCCAATATTTGGCATGACATTTCAAAATGTCTCACTTTCAACATTTGATATGTTATCTATATTCTATTGTGAATAAAATATGTTTATGAGATTTGTAAATTATTGCATTCCTTTTTTATTCACAATTTGTACAGTGTCCCAACTTTTTTGGAATCTGGTTTGTATAAAAAAAAAAAAATATATATATATATATATATATATGGTGTTTCTGACATCACAAACTGCCTTGAAACCAATCATGTCGACGTGCGATCGTCAACAATTGGGTCTCTGTCTCTGCGCTGGTGCGATTGAGTGGAGACGGGGCTAATTTGCATATTCATAATAAATGAGGCAATGATGTAGTCACATTCAAGCTATTTTAAGGCTTGAAGATTTTTTTTTCAAGGAAAAACATTTAAATATGTAATTTTGGTGAACAAAGATGAGTTTTAAAGGATAAAATGATTGACTACAGGGGGACGTTAAGGCACATTTACCGCTGTTCGATGAATTTTTACATGCAAAATTCAGTCATTTTAATCCATGTGATATAGGAAATTTCACCTGAGGGCGAAAAGTTTCACAATTTAGATTTTGTAATGGGTTCAAGTTGGTCAATCGGATTCGCCGTGTGACTTTTGTGCTATGTGCTATTTTACATTTTAGCACATTGGTGGCTAATTCATATGAATTCCTATATGATCTTATTAGCACGGTTTTGTAATCTGCTTACATTTGGGGGTGGGGTGGACCTTCATGCTTAATATTTTTCCGAATAATCGTACATTTTTGTACGATTCACATAGTACAAATTAATACAAAATCTCCATCACCTAACATAGTTACATTTTTTCGTGAGATCAGGTTGGAAATTTCACTAATGTGAGTGACCACACGATTTGAACTAATATTCACCGTCTTACATTTCTACCAACTTTGGCACTCTGTGAATATGGAGAAGGAAGCTATTTAAAGAGGCCATGTCACAGATTTTGCAAAGATCAATATATTCATATGAATGTGGTGACCTTCTCACATTCAAAGACAAGAAGGACTGCCCTCCAGCAGTCTTTTCAGATACTTTCAGAGGTCTTTTGTGCGGCCTGATCATACCTAATTCAGATCGATAGACACTATTGGTCCAAAGGAAAAAAAGTAGCTCTCTGTGCAAGATCATATCTTTGATTAGCAGTTCACTTTCCTCTGTAAACAGAGATATACAGTGACCAAGCCAGAGCTCACACTGCAAGCATTTTTAGCGGTAGCTGTCAAGGGGCTCATTAAAACAGGAAATAAAATACATCTGAGAGCTGTGAGTAGTTCAGGAAATGACCAGCAATATCTAGGCTTTTTCCTTCTCACTCCTGTGGCTGGCAAATAAACCCTAGGAGAAGGCAGGAAGCAACTTATTCAGTCTGAAATTGGCTAGATTGTGATATTCAGCAGAAGATAATGAGAAGTGATGGGGCAAGGCAGACAGGCCAGATAAAAGGCCTCCAGGCATGCTGAATGCCGTTTAAAGGTGGGCACATTGACGATTCGCACCTCACTTTCAGGAGAACTCTTTATCCACCCATGTTGTTTTTGTCCGCCGCTTCTCTTGCCACATAAGCGCAAGCTTTTATTTGTAGTGTCTGACAATTTCTGCAAGCCACTGTGGAGCAGAAGCAATGGAGGTGAACATGTTTGTGTGAAGAGAAATGCTATCCAATTCCAGTGAGGTCCCTGTGGTAAGGGTCCAATATCAGCAGACACACAAGCAGAGCATAAGTAAATAGCCATATAGTGCTATATTTGAAGACCCGGTTGGAGTCCATTTCATCTTCACTGAGCCGGTTCAGGAGATGCACTGAAGTTTACTTGCCAATTTAAATGTATGCTGGTGTTTCCATGTGGTAAATTCAGTTTACCACCTGAATTGATTTCCTTACTTTGGCTTCATTTAAATGCAGCTGGTGCATTTCAACCAGGTTTTCTTTTCCCTCTGCAGGGGGACCTCGGCGTCTTAGTGCGATTCAAAGACACTCATAGATGACACAGACAGTTTTGTGCCATCTGGGACGGTCTTTGAATGAAGTTTTTGAATGTTTCATATTCAACATGCTTTCTGTGATCACACCTCGCTCATATGAAAACAAGCGCCAGGGATAAGACTTGATTTGGTGTTTTTGTCCTCCTGCTATAGTACTAATTCTTTTTTTCAAAACACGAATTGCTGCTTGCATTATAATAAGGCCTGATTTTATCCCTTCTACCAAGCACACAATTCATAGTCAGCTCTCTTACTCGCGTGCATGCACTGGTATTGTTTTTAGAATACCATTCGACGTGTCCTCTGTGAATTAGTGTTATCTCAGCCACATTCGTTTGTTCGCAGGTTCACAGATAACGTGACAACAAAGGTGCCATGTTGTTAACCTGGGCCACCATGCATTCAAGACAACAAATTTACCAATGTCCTATTATGACAGAATCCGCATCAAATTGTTAATCTTTTCAAGCTGCTCACTGTCTTCTCCAATAACTGCATTCATTTTTTTTCAAATACATTTATGCCAAAACCCACATCACCTTCGGTTAGAGCTCCTTTTAATATATTGCATATAATGACCACAGGGAATGACAAAGAACTGCTAAATTACCTATTCTGTTATCATAAAGTTATAACCTAAACCTCTCAGCCAGGTGATTACTGCTGGGGCTCGCCTGACTTACTTCTCTGAATACTGATGATATTCTACGATATTCAAAATATTATAAATATTTAAAACCATCATCTTGAAGATCATGAATATTAAACTGCTAGATGTTGTATACTTCATATTGTGCATCTCAATATAGATTGTGATTCTATTATATGCTACATTTATTAAACAAAGTACTGTAATCCCAAGAGATTTCGGCTTGCCAGTCAATGATAGCACACGTCTAGGAACTGTTAGAAGGAAGAGGAAAAAGGCAGTGGATTGTAAAATTCATTATTCTACTGATTTAGGTTAAAATGATGTGGAAAAACATTTCGCTCCCGGTGTATGTACTTAAAAAGGAAGGGGGTCTCCTTTCAGTTTGATCATTCATGTGTGCAAATGTTCCTATTTCTGTTCCAAATGATCAAAAGTTCTCATTCAGCTGGCACATAGAGGTCCATCAATCATGTACATACTGAAAAAAGTTAGCACAGAGGATTCACAAGGGCGAACTGCAAATAGTTTTATTCACATTTAATTATTTAACTCTTTTTTAATTTGCATGGAGAATTCCAAATTAGCATTACATTTTAACTTGAGATAAATAGAGATGCTGTCATAAAATCTTTTTTTAGGAAAGCCTGCTCGTTACACATCATTGGATGTTAGATTATGAGCTCTACATCTTGTGCATATTTGCTGATATGTCTCCTTTTTTTTTTGGTGCAAATCAGACTGTAATCAATATACTGTATAGCCGCTTAGAGAACAACTTTCCAGTCATAAAATAGATTGTTTTTGCTGAGGTTATGATCAACAGCTTCATTTCCCCCTTCTACTTCATCAAAGCAATGACCTGAAAATATGTCACCTTGTAGTGTCACCACGTTCAGTCATCTTTGGAGGCCACCTGCAGTTCGAATGTCTCATTTTCAGATTCTGCAGATTTGTATCACCGTGTCCCCACAAGTTTTCATCTAAAGTGACATTCTGCAAATACTTGAAAATTACTTTCATATGCGGTTTTATAAAACAAATTCACACCACATCTTTACAGGGCCCGCTGGTACAGTTCAGGAAAGTTAGCAGAAAATAAATGTGTGCCCATTTATCATTTCTCAGACTGCCATCTCCTGATCTCATCCCTTCTGTGAATTGCGTGCGGAAGGTGCAATTAAATTGACGACAGACTGAATCCGGCTTTTAAAAACATTTGAAACATTATAACGCTGTCTATTGTGAAAAAAAAAAAAACATTAAATGAAAATATTAAATAAATAAACAATGCAACAGCAAAGCGTATGGTACCGAAATGATTGATCTTGCAGCCAGAAGACAACCTCTCCACATCCTTGACACTATACTCTCCCTGAAATTACGGCACATCAAAAATGAGGCACCTTTTGATATGCCTACTGTTGAGGGAGTGAGCTGTGCTGAACAGATGGAGAGAGCAGCAGGGGTCTGGGTGGACCCACATTCCTGTAGAGATTCCCCTGGACAAACAGTGGAAAGTGACTGTGGTAATTAATCCATCTTCCTCATTTCTTACTCTCTCTCTCTTTCATCCCTTTATAACAGGACAGGTAGGGCATGAGTGTTTTTCTGCTATTTTAAATGTACCTTTTTTAGCTGCTGGAAAAAGGAGCCAGGGCTTGGTTTAATTGGAGGATGGTGTGATACTCATGCCTTAAGTTATAAAAATACAGGATTTATTGTGGCCCCCAGTTTAGGAATATAACGGCAGCAGCTGGATGGATGGATGAATGAATGAATGAATGGATGGATGGATGGATGGATAGATAGTTTAAACAGATGTGAATATGATCAAAAAAGGCTGTGAAAATAAATCTGCATTGTTAATCCTTTTGAGCTTTCATTCAAAATTTAAAGAAAAAATAACCTTTAATTGAAGTAAAAAGAATTAAAGTGGGGGAAATCACATTATGAAAAAATATTTTTTTCTAATACACTATGGCCACAATTGAAGGGTACATATTATGCCCCTTTTCACAAGATGTAATATAAATCTCCGGTGTCCCCAGAATGTGTCTGTGAAGTTTCCGCTTAAAATTCCCCCCAGATCATTTATTATAGCTTGTCAAATTATTTGGGTGTGAGCAAAAACGTGTCGTTTTTGTGTGTTCGTTTAAATGCAAATGAGCTGCTGCTCCCCGCCCCTCTTCCAGAAGAGAGTGGATCCTTTACACAATCTTCAGATACTCAGTAAACAACAAAACAGGCGAATCTCACTCAGGCAAGATGTCAGAAATAACCAGCTGTGGAGTGCAGACTTATATGTTTGAACTGGAGTCGGACACAGATGGAGAGACTCAGGAAGAGGTTGCAACTTTTAGACTGCATGTTTTTTGAATGGTTAGTGGATACATTTATGTAACGTTACACCGTGTCTACACCGGACACGACCGTTGATGCGTCGCGTCACTACAGCTAGAAGCTGTCTACACTGGACGCCACAAAGCGACCGTTGCAAAGCATTTGTCCTTCCTGTCAGTACGTCATAAATAGAATGAGGCATCACTTTACTGTCAGGGATTTGTTGTGTTGTGTCGTGCCGCGCCGCATCCAGTGTAGACAACATCACTGATTATAATGGGTTATATTATGTTTTGTCGCGTCGCATCGCATCGCGCCACTCGCATCCGATGTAGACAGGGGCGGACTGGCCATCTGGAGCACCGGGAGTTTTCCCGGTGGGCGCTGGACAATGTGGGCCGGCCCGTTGCTACGTAAATATATATGAAGAATAAATTATAGTAAAATTACGTAGCCTATATCTTTCCGTCAGCCCAGATGAATGGCCCGCGCGGCCCACTTGAGGTAAAAAAATCTAGTCTGTTAAGCCTGATCAGTCTCAGTGGTCTAAAAGCGCTCGTCAATGTCAAAATGTTTGAGATATCCAATCAAATCGAAGGAGACGGGATTAATTGGCCACAGAAACCGAGCAGCACTTGAATGCGAGCCTAGGTAAGATAAACAGCTGAACATGACGAGTCAATACAGCAATATTCCCAGATTCTTTACGATTAAAAAACCATTAAACGACGGACATTAATTTCCAGGGATGAAAACTGCTGCTAACCTTTTTGAATTTCCCTTTTACGTTATTCGTCACACAATGCACAAAGAAGCATTAACATAGCAGTTTTCAGCATATCAGAGGGATATTTGTCTATCTGACTGTCTTTTTTTTCAGTAATTTCACAATCATTTGAATCATAAAACTCAAAATATAATTCTCAAACGTAGGCCTACACTACATGGTAAAACTGGCAACTTTCATATTCAAGTAGCTTTTGTCCCATGTAGGAAAGTGTCATATACTAAAATAAATATATAATTTGCTATTTAGTTCACATGCATTATTTTACACACTGGTAATCAAAAGTTTGAAATAATTAAGACCTTTTTTTTTCATATTTTTTGAAAGAAGAAGGCTGAATTTATTTGATCAGAAAGTAAAACCACAAATATTAAGAAATATTTTTAATTTCCAATAGCTGTTTTCTATGTGAATATATTGTAAAATGTAATTTATTTCTGTGATCAAAGCTGAATTTTCAGCATCATTACTCCACACTTCAGTGTCACATGATCCTTCAGAAATCATTCTAATATGCTGTATTTTTCATATAATTTTTAAACTCTTTTCCACAATTTGAGCTCTATTCCATAAAATGACAGATGTCAAGCTCCTGAAAGGACACTATAAAACAGTCCACATTCTGCACTACATTCTAAGTCTTCTAGACCATAGCATTGTATGTGGACTGATTTTATGGTAGGTATTGAACTTAGTGATATTAAACTTCAGTGTATGCGAAAAAGAATTCCAAAATTTGTAAAAAAAAAAAATAAAAAAAAAAATTTACTATTTGCCATGTGCACCAGGAAAGACAAATTATAACCTAAAGAAGTATACCAGTCATTCATGATAAGCATTTCAATAAAAAAATAAATATAACTTATATTCCTGTATAAATAGTATCTATATGTTAGTAAGTGGTGTTTAAAATTGCTCTGTGCATAATGAGCTGGTGGGTTTATGGTGAGGTGTGTTGCAGACCGGGTGTGATGGGCCGCTTTGTGCCAGAAAGTCCAGGGCCACTTTTTTGCCCTAGTCCGCCCTTGGGTGTAGACACGGTGTTAGTTGTTGTGTTGTGGAGCTATGTTGATTCAACTCATCGACTAGCATGTACCGTCATGTTAATCTATACAATGCATAATAAATGTGCGTTTATGAATTACGCCGACGGTGAGCGTTTTCGGGTTAAAACTAACGACATAGTTCTAGTCTCTGTGAATACAGTCAGAGACTTTGGTAACTTTAGCCATATTAGCCGTACAGCATTCTAGAAAGCTCATTCAGAAAGGAAATTCGCAAACATTCACAAAATATGAAGTGCCATCCTTACTTGTTCAGGATATGACCCTCGTTGGTGAAGCAGTCATACGTAAAATGATTTGCGCAAATATATAACATTTTACATTCTTCGGCCCATTTCCTTCAAAAATGAAATTCAACCATGGTGTGCTCAGTGGCTCGGATGCCGGATATATGCATATATATCCGTGCACATATGGCAGACCAGACTGTCGATGATTTTCATTATTGATAATTATCGATTAGTTGTTGCAGTCCTAGTCCTAATGCACAACGAGGAGGAAGGTTTGAGTGGCCAAAGACTCTCCAAGGATCACAGATGGAGAATTGCAGAGATTAGTTGAGTCTTGGGGTCAGAAAACCTAAAAAAAAGAAAGAAAAAAAAAAACCCTACATGACCACAAGTTGTTTGGGAGGGTTTCGAGAAAAATCCTCCTCGCTAATCCAAAAACAAACTCCAGCATATTCAGTTGTCAGACACGACTGGAACTTCAAAAGGGACCTGGTTCTGTGGTCAGATAAAACTGAAAAAAAAAGATCTTTTTGGTAGCAAACCAGATGTGTTTGATGCAAACAGGGATAAAAGTACCCCATGCCCACGTTTAAATATATCGCTGGATCTTTAATGTTGTGGGTCTATTTTTTTGCTGGACATCTTGTTCAGATACATGGTATCATGGATTCTAGCAAATACCAACGGATAAAAAATCAAAACCTGATGGCCTCTGCTAGAAATCTTATTTCTGCAAAGACCACTATTGTCAAAGATGATTGACAATTAGCATTTTTTTTTTTAAATTAATTTATTTATTTTATAATGCGTTTTTCTAATACCCAAAGCGCTACAAACAATAACAATTAAAAGTAAAATACAAAAATAATGAAGTATAAAATAATTATAAAATAACCATTACAGCACAACACAATAGAATACTGTTCATAAAAATCTATATGTAGGCAATTTTGAAAAGATGAGTTTTTAACAGCTTCTTGAAACTGGCTAATGTAGGAGCATCTCTAGCAGTGAGAGGAAGTGCGCTCCATAACCTGGGTGCAGCGACAGAGAAAGCTCTCTCCCCCATAGATTTTAATCTACAGGGAGGGTGCTGAAGAGTAAGAGAATCAGTTGACCGAAGGGAACGAGATGGCGTGTACAGGGTGACTAAGTCACAGATATAAGAAGAGGCTATTCCATGCATAGCTTTGTAAGTTAGTGCAAGAGTTTTGAAAACAATACGCGACTGAACAGGAAGCCAATGCAAACTATAAAGCACGCCTGTGATGTGTTGACGAGATGAAGTGTATGTAAGAACGCGTGCTGCTGAATTCTGGACATACTGTAGCCGTTTGATTGATTTAGCAGGTAACCCAACAAACAGTGCATTACAATAGTCAATCCTGGAAGTAACAAATGCATGAATAAGTCTTTCAGCATCAGGCGGAGTGAGGAAAGGCCTAATTCTTGCAATGTTTCTAAGATGATAGAATGCAGACTTTGTAATACTCTTAATATGTGAGTCTAGCGTCAGATGAGTGTCAAAAATCACACCAAGATTATGAGCTTGAGCAGATGGAAATATGACACTATCATCGACAATCAAGTTAAGATTGCTACCTTTATGAATAGCTGCTGGTGTGCCAATAAGTAAAACCTCTGTTTTAGAACAATTCAGTTTTAAAAAATTATGATGCATCCATGTTTTTATTTCCTGCACACACTCTGAGAGAACTGTAGAGGTGATAGTAGGATCGGACTTAGAACTGATGTAAATTTGGGTATCGTCGTCATAAAAGTGATACCCCAAGCCATATTTCCTAATAATTTGCCCCAAAGGAAGCATATACATGCTAAATAATAGGGGACCCAGGACAGATCCCTGAAGAACACCATGGCAGACCGGTCCAATTTGAGAACTGTTGTTTCCCAAGACAACAAACTGAGAACGATCAGTGAGGTAAGATTTAAACCATTTAAGCACAGTACCAGTGATACCAAGCCATCTCTCCAGCCTATTTAGCAGGATAGTTTGGATTGGCGGTATGGTTCTGTTCTGGGCAAGAACTCCCTGTGCATCCATGCAGCCTAGCATGGATAAGAGCTGGGAGAGCAGCGATAAGCCCCCTTAGGGTAAACAGAACAGAACCAACATAATGTACTGCAGATATCATTAATGTCAATGTTTAATGTACAACATAATTCGGGAATTTAGTCTGCTTCAAGGGGAATCAGAATGCCAAATCCTGACTGACGAGAGGAGGAGCTGGGGATGGAGGAGGGTAATTAGCTCCGGAGAAACGCGATAGCTGCTGATAATACTGAAGGAGCGTATGCTGTGATAGACATTAGGTAGACGTGTATCAGCTGACAGTCAGCTGATGCAAGCTTGACTAATGTGACCTGCTAGAACTAACGCTATATGCTTGATAATGGGCTGTGGTTGGATCTTCCATCAGGACAATGATCCAAAACAAACATCAAAATCAACACAAAAATGGGTCACTGTGCACAGAATGAAGATTCTTCCATGGCCGTCCCAGTCCCCTGACCTGAACCCTATAGAAAATGAGTGGGGTGAACTGAAGAGAAGAAACACCAACATTGATCTGGGAATCTGAAGGATCTGGAGAGATTCTGTATGGTGGAATGGTCTCTGATCTCTTGTCAGGTGTTCTCCAAACTCATTAGGCATTATAAGAGAAGACTCAGAGCTGTTATCTTTGCAAAAGGAGGTATTGGAAATATTGAAAAAAAGGGTACCATTAATTGTGTCCAACGTGTATTAGAGAAAAAACATTTAGTCCCCACCATTTTAAATTATTAGGGTTCTAAAGGTTAGATTTTTGTGATTTGTTTAAATAAAAGAACTAAAGGATTAATGATGCAGATTTATTTTCACAGGCTTTTTTGTTCATATTTACCAAGGGTACCAACAATTCTGTCCACGTCTGTAGATAGATAGATAGATTTTAACGAGGTGATAGTTCATCACGTGACCACAATATGTATGGAATCCTTCACCTTCTGTTCACTGACCCAGTTTTCTATACTATGCTCATTTATAATGGACAGCCATTCTTGTCAATTCCTGGCCTTAGGGCACAGGAAGACATGAATAAGGACATTGTAATAAAGTTTGTGGTATGTTTTAGTTATAGAATTAAGAGCTTATATTAAATCATATTTTTAATAAATCAGAAACTCAAGAGATATATTTTGATATTTACTGCTTAGTTGGAACCATGGGATAGCCTATATTTTCTTCAACCCCTCAAATTTAATTAATTAAAGTGTCGATTTAAGACACTGTGGCCTGGTTTCACAGATAGGTCTTAGATTAAGCCAGGATTAGACCTTAGTTCAGTTACAACATTTAAGTATCTTTTATAAACATGCCCTAGAAAAAAACATTATTGGTGTGCATCTTGAGACAAAATAGTGGCACTGACATATTTTAAGATGTGTCAGTGCAAGATGCTTTCAGTTAAAACAGCTCAAACATTCATTTTAGTCTGGGACTAGGCTTAAGCCTTGTCTGTGAAACCTGGGGTATATCCGGTCCTTATATTTGGGGTAAAATTATATGAGGTAACTGTCTATAAAATGTTAGTTATGTAGCTTCTTGTTTATTGAACTGTTGTAGGCTATAAAATATCCACATGTCTGAATATCAGACATTCATGCTCATGTGATTGTGATTATGATAATGATTGATTACATTAAATATTTGCTAAACATAAAAAAATGCAATATTAGCCTATAACTGTGTTACATGTTTGTCTGGCTTCAGTTGTGTTTTTGCATGTCACATGTTCCTTTGTTAGTTTTCCCGCCAGTCCTTTGTTACCATAGTTACCCTCGTTAGTTATGTTCGTTTCAGCTGTGTTAAGTTCATTATCTCATTTCAGTTTGCTACTTAAGTTCCTCCCTGTTCCTCACTCTTTGTCTGGTCTCCGTTGTGTTGTGTTGTGTTGTGTTGTTGTGTGTTGTGTGTTTCTATTAAAACACGTTTGGATTGCATCTCCTGAGTCTTCTGTCTGTTCCTGTACCCACAAATGTAACAAACTGAAAGTATTCCTTGTAACTGATAGTAGCTGCGCTTCCATTACAGATTTGTGCAAAACTTTTGCGATATTTTCTAAAAAAAATTGACCCTTATGACTGGTTTTGTGGTCCAGGGTCACAAATGTCAATAAAAAAAAACGATTGCAAAATGACAGCATTTCCATTAAACGGTGTTATATGACTAAACGTAATTTTTTCCTCTCGCGATAAGTCATTCCAAAAATCATAACCACACCCTAACCCTACTCACAACCCTATCCCACCACCCCATTAGACGTCCAGAGAGGTGCAGCTGGACGTCATTTGACTCTGCAATGAGTACCACTTGATGGATGTTGGTAGGTTTACATACAGTATATCGCAGTCACCGCACTGTACATTATTTTTAATTGAAGAAGACGTAAGCGTGTTATCCAAGCATTAATGGCAAGGAAAGCCCCTTATACTTGGGAATGGCCACGTATGAGGTGTTTCTGGGTGTTTCTCCCTCATATCTGCTTCCAGGTCTTGATAAATTGTAGCATTTCTTTGTTATTTAGAATCCAGTATTCCCGTAATTCTTTTGTCTTTAATTGAGTTTAATAAAGAACACAAGCTGCGTCTGAAATCGCATACTGAGTAGGTACTACATTTCAATTTGAACTTACTTCGCGACCGTTAAAAAAGTACGTTCTATAGTATGAATGCGTGTAGTATGAATGTAATCCGGATGTACTACATCCGCAATGTTGTCATTATCATGTGACCTACCAGCGTCAGTTGCATCCTCTCACCTCCATTCATAAATCCTCTCCCGTGGCCTCATGGGATAGTAAACTGTCCATCGAATGGACACTACAGAATCTTGCCGGAAGTAGTAGGTCATCCGGGGACTTTTCGCATACGGTTTGTCGAATACTATGTATTCGGACATACTACTCTATTGCCGTACTGTTTTTCGCATACTATATAGTAGGGAAGTATTCGATTTCGGATGCAGTAACAGCCTCGTCTTCTGTCCAAACATACCACGTCATCTTTAAAGAATGTTCGACTTTGACCTGTAAATGTGAAAAATGGTTTGTAGTTTTGTGAACTATTCCTTTTTCGAATTGCCTGAAAAACCACCTTGTGTGAGCGTAAAAAAAATGGACGTGTTTCCATTGGCCTTATTTTATTATTTTCAATTTGAGCAATTTGAAGGGTAATGGAAACGCGTCTAGTGACTTGTTTTTATTGCCAGAAAAGATCTGCCTCTTCCTTCCCCTTCCCAGCTCTTAAAAAACTGCAAGCATAAAATAAGCTGTGAAACATGGCTTCAGAAAGATTGCATCTGAGGGTTTGTTTCTGGGGAATCTGGAATGACTCATAAAATGGAATCAGTTTGGTTTAAAATGGGATTTCCTTTATTTCCTCGGTTCGGTTTCCTTCCCATGTTCCAGAAGGTTTAATTATTGTCGGCACACTGCAGTATCTTAATGACAAATAATATTAGAAATGAATTCATTACAGGTCAGAAATATCTGACAGTCACAAGTAATACAGAAACACACATTTTACCCAGTTCAATCGTTTTTGTCAGGACTCATTCTGCTCTTGAGTGAAGAGCAGGTCTGGGAAGATGACTACTTTGATTTTTGTCTCATTTCAGCTTTCATTGTTTCCCATAGGGCAAGAGATGAAGGCTTTTCCCAAAAGACTGCTGCTAGACTCAGTTATTTTTCTGGAGGAGGCCCTTGAACACAGGACTGACCTAAGCATTGAGTTTTGAGCCTGACTGCATTGATGTAATGGGGTAAAGCTTGTTATAAAGTCAGTTGTTATAAAGTTGTAATGCCTTCTCCTTTGCGAGTCACAAAACAACACAGCTGGAGGGGTTTCTTGGATGCATATGCCAAACACATATTCTTAGATGTATCTTTATATTCTTAGATTACCTGCTGAGCAACACACATTTGCATTCTGCTGACCAAAATGAGGTCCACATAGTGAGAATAATAACAGGCACAATTAGAAATGTGAGTTCATCTGTTGGTTGTTTTCCCCCTCACTTTTTGGTGGAGAACTGGATATAGGCCTAATAAAATGTTTACTTGAATAGCGGCTGGAAAGTGTAAGCACATGCGAAATCTTTCAGAGGTGAAATAAATGTAGTATCAGTATTATTTCATTACCACTCTTTGTTGAATATCAGCATATTCGTTTGTAGTTTGCGTGTTCTTATTGCGTCAGCCCATAATTGCCATTTAAACTTTGACTCATTTTATTACACTGAAACTTGATGAACTGCGATGTTACCATGGCAACAACACTTCA
This sequence comes from Coreius guichenoti, assembly GCA_039654105.1. Lineage (NCBI taxonomy): Eukaryota > Metazoa > Chordata > Actinopteri > Cypriniformes > Gobionidae > Coreius > Coreius guichenoti. The sequence goes on along the minus strand of CM077180.1, from coordinate 28,798,387 downwards.
CAAGTTTAAGGATCACCCGGCTTCCCCTTGCAGGAACAAAACAGCAGCCGTGATTTCATGCGCAGAATTACTCCCTTGATACTTCCTGAAGTAACTCCTATAAAACGTTCCCACGAAATGCAATCAAAATGAAAGAAATACAGGGCCTTGGAAGCATCAAAAATGTGATTTGAACACTTCTTTTTCTTCCTATGAGAGTTCATTTCCTTCTTTGATATTCCTGTCCTTATTTGCCATAAAGAACTTATTAAATTGGAATTTAATGATGAAATACTGTGTCACTGATCTAGTGGGGGTTCAGAAGCATGGCAATGGACCATTACAGAGCATGCTCAAAGAAATCTATTACGACAGCATCGTTTTGCATCATTATATCATCTTTGTAAACAGAGAGTAAATTGAAGTGGAATCGAGGGTGGTTTTTAGGTCATGTATATGTTCATTAATGTCATTTTCTGTCCTAGAACAAAGCTATTCATAGTTTCACAGCTGTATATCACTTTCTAGACTCCACATCGAGGATCAAGTGATGCAACCCCATTGACAGACTGCTAGAAAAGAGGAAATGTCACTGATCATATATGGCTCTGTATTGAATTATTCAGCAGTGTAAAAATAGAATGTGTGAAACCTTCAATTCGGGGTGGAACTGAAAAACTATCTGAAACAAAGACCTGATGAGATACTGCCCCCTAAAGGACTGCAACAGCAATGCAGACTGTTTTTTTTATTTATTTTTATCATGGATTCTTTTCTAATTAGGTCAGAATATTAATGAACAGTAACAGACTTTTTTTTTTTTTTTTCCAAAAGTCTGTATCCTGTTATTAGAAAGAAAAATGAAATATTACTTCATATTATAGTTTCAGATTTAAAAAACAAAACAAAACAATGAAGTACAGTGTAACTGGAGGACAGAAAAACCTGCATAATATATTTTACTACCTAATAAAACAAATTGCAGCTATTATCGCTACTGCACTGGCAACAAAAAAAAATTTTTTTTTTTAATAATAAACTTCCATAATGATATTTCATAGAAACATTATAACAAAATAATGCTTAACATATTAAATAACTGTAATAATTACAAAAGTCACTGAACATTAATGTAAAGATTTTCATATATATTCATATATTGATGTATATTTAAATCATTATAGTGAAGATGCACACTTAGAAGAAAAGGTTCTGTCAGGCGATTAATTATTTTGTTTTATTCATTTTCAGCTCAAAAACATGCTTTATCACAAGAAAAAAAATAAATAAATAACCCATTAAACATGAAAGTATTATGCATTAAGTATTAAGTATTTGTATTAAGTATTATGTTACAAACATTCTTCTTTCAGATATCTTCCTTTGTGTACAGCAGAACAGAAACATTTATACAGGTTTGGAACAACCTGATGGTGAGTAAATGATGACAGAATTTTCATTTTTGGGTGAACTATCCCTAAGAAATGCACTGAACCAATTTATATATATATATATATATATATATATATATATATATACACACACACACACACGTATATATATAAAACAGTGTGGACTATTTAATGGCAGGTTTCCATTGTGACAACATGCCCCATTATTTTGGGGGGTTTTTTTTTCTTCTTCTTTTGGGTAATAAAGATGAAAATGTTCTACAAAGTTTTTTGTAGCTGTTAACACTGAGGTAAGTGACTTGCAAAAATAATCCTATCCTATGAAATATTCACTGAAGAAAAAAATGTGACAACTAGCCCAGTTATCCCCTATAATAATGACTTATTAATGACAGTTATTATAAACTAGGCCTACACCCCGATTTCTTCAACATTTACAGTAATAGCACATGTGAAGAGTGCCATCTTAAGGCACAACAAAGCAAAGAGCAGCAGTTCTGTCCTGCAGGTGATGACTGAACTCTGTAATGCATTGTGGATTTTCTAAACGAATGTAAAGATGTGAAAACATTGTCACTTCATATTGTTAGTGACAAGCCTTCACAATATTTCACAGAGCTGCGGTGCAGTTGATGGATGACATATTCCTGGAATTAACTTGTTTCATCTAGAAATTAACCAGCTATAAAAAGACTACTTTAGAGATCCTGTTCCCATAACCTTTTCTGTCACTGAGTCGAGTAATCAATCATTCTGTTTCTCATCTCATTTTAATTACAAACTGATAACCATTTCTTCTCAGCAAATCATTTTTGGATACTGCTAATATTGTTCATATGAGGATTATGTCAGTCTCTCTATGACCAAATCCCCTTGATTATATTTTTACGGCTGATTTATAATAATTCATTCCTGATAAGCCTCAATAGGAGGGGTTACACTTTGTTTAATGGGGCTTAATTAACCTTCAGTAACTCCTTGAAGACAAACTAACTGGGTTGAGCTCTCTGAGATTCCATCCTGCATGACAGATGTTTGACAAGTTTGTTATGTTCAATAGGGTTAACAGGCTTCAAAGTTCACTCAAAAATGAAAATACATTATTTACTCAGGTCATTCCGATACTGACTGACTTCATTCCATGGAATACAAAAAAGACATTCTACTCTCTTACATAAAACAAAAGTGGATGGGGAGCTGATAAAACTGCAAAAAGGTGACCCTATAGATTTGTTCGGAGAACAGACAGATATTTAAGTTATTCACTGAACATTTTGCCTGAATATTCTGCTTGATAGCCATGGTGAATATTTATTATACACTATATTGCCAAAAGTTTTGGGACGCCTGCCTTTACGTACACATGAACTTTAATGACATCCCATTCTTAATCCGTAGGGTTTTATATGGAGTTGGCCCACCCTTTGCAGCTGTAACAGCTTCAACTCTTCTGGGAAGGCTTTCCACAAGGTTTAGGAGTGTGTTTATGGGAATATCTGACCATTCTTCTAGAAGCGCATTTGTGAGGTCAGGCACTGATTTTGGACGAGAAGGCCTGGCTCGCAGTCTCCGCTCTAATTCACCCCGAAGGTGTTCCATCGGGTTGAGGTCAGGACTCTGTGCAGGCCAGTCAAGTTCCTCCACACCAAACTCGCTCATCCATGTCTTTATGGACCTTGCTTTGTGCACTGGTGCAGTCATGTTGGAACAGGAAGGGGCCATCCCCAAACTGTTCCCACAAAGTTGGGAGCATGAAATTGTCCAAAATGTCTTGGTATGCTGAAGCATTAAGAGTTCCTTTCACTGGAACTAAGGGGCCAAGCCCAACCACTGAAAAACAACCCCACACCATAATCCCCCCTCCACCAAACTTTACACTTGGCACAATGCAGACAGGCAAGTACCGATCTTTTGGCAACCGCCAAACTCCGACTCGCCCATCGGATTGCCAGACAGAGAAGCGCAATTCGTCACTCCAGAGAACACGTCTCCACTGCTCTAGAGTCCAGTGGCGGCGTGCTTTACACCACTGCATCCGATGCTTTGCATTGCACTTGGTGATGTAAGGCTTGGATGCAGCTGCTCAGCCATGGAAACCCATTCCATGAAGCTCTCTATGCACTGTTCTTGAGCTAATCTGAAGGCCACATGAAGATTGGAGGTCTGTAGCTATTGACTCTGCAGAAAGTTGGCGCCTTCTGCGCCTCAGCATGCGCTGACCCCGCTCTGTGATTTTACGTGGCCTACCACTTCGTGGCTGAGTTGCTGTTGTTCCCAATTGCTCCCACTTTGTTATAATACCACTAACAGTTGACCGTGGAATATTTAGTAGTGAGGAAATTTCACGAATGGACTTATTGCACAGGTGGCAGCCTATCACAGTACCACGCTTGAATTCACTGAGCTCCTGAGAGTGACCCATTCTTTCACAAATGCTTGTAGAAGCAGTTTGCATGCCTAGGTGCTTGGTTTATACACCTTTGGCCACGGAAGTGATTGGAACACCTGAATTAAATGATTTGGAGGGGTGTCCCAATACTAGCAATATAGTGTATATATATATATATATATATAAAAAATACAAAAATCTCCCTTATGTTCCATGAAAGAAAGAAATTCATATGAGACTTTTATCCAAAGTGACATTGCATTTCAAGGTAAACATTTTATCAGTTGATAAACTCTGCTTGTTTGTTAAATAGTGTGTCCACCAGTTAGACTGCTAAAAACAGTATTAAAAGTCTGTGTGCAGTTATATGGGAATAAGTGGTTTATTTTTTAGAAATGAAAAAGTATGTGGCAATAGCCTCAGGCAGGTATTGTTCTGCACGCCATGACATATTTTCTAGCAAAGCACATGGCTATTTTTTATAGCTGACTGCAATTACATAATTATATAATCATACACACATCAATTGCTATCTAATCAATAAAATCCCGAGCATCTTCCACTCGTATTTTCCATTCAGTTTCTTGGTTAAACCAACAACACCGGTGTACTCAAAAACATGGTATGGTAAACTGTACTAATGTCCCTCACAGCCCTGATTCTGACATCTAATTTCATCAATAAGTTGTACATACAAACCAATTTTTTTCATTCAATAAAAGGGTTTATGCTGATAAAACATGAAAGATCATAAAATCTCAACATGACACTGGCTGAGCTGTGGAAACCTTATAACTGAAATCAATTTAAACGTTTTTGTCTGGCGTATTACTAAGAAAAATTCTAAAGGCACAAAGCACAAGTAGTCTGTTATAATAAACTCTATACAGTGTGTGAAGATATTACAGTACTAGTTTGTATAGTCAATTATGTCCTCCATCTATTTCAGTTTCATCCAACAGCAAAGAAGCGAGATGAAAAGGTTACATGTCTTTGAAGATTCCTGGTCTACTACAGTGAGTCAGGGTTAAAAGTGTTCTTATATAAAAAAAGACAAAATCAAGTCATTTCAATAGGAATCTACAAGAATAGGTACTTTGTATGAGGGTGAAAGATTTCCCCACGCAGCTTTTGCAACGGATTTGCGGTGTTGACCAATAGAAAGCTGCTTGGTTTGAAAGTAAATTCAGTCAGACTTTAGATTAGGGTCCAATTCTCACTATAACTATGACTTTTGCCTCAATAAACTCCTAATTACTGCTTATTAATAGTTAGTAAGGTAGTTGTTAAGTTTAGGTATTGGGTAGGATTAAAGGATGTAGAATTAGGTCATGCAGAATAAGGCATTAATATGTGCATTATAAGTACTAATAAGCAGCCAATATCCTAGTAATATGCATGCTAATAAGCAACTAGTTAGTAGTAAGAATTGGACCCTAAACTAAAGTGTTACCGTAAATTCTATGTGAGCTTTTTCATACATCTCTACACTATTAACAATAGACAATGGACCTTTTTTGCCTGTGAAATTTTGGCAAAATGTCACAGTTTATATTCATCAATCGTGAGTGGTGAAATATTCAATGACAGGAGTTTTATACAAAGATTACAACCTAGTATGACAGAAGCTTCATGGGTTTTAACATATTAAACAGACATCTAGTAGTTCAGAGGGGCAAATAAACTTAAAGGAATAGTTCACCCCCCCCCAAAAAAAATGTTTGTCATCATTTACTCACCCTCATGTTGTTTCAAACCTGTATGAATTTCTTTCTTCTGCTGAACACAAAAGAAGATATTTTAAAGAATGGTAACCAGATAGTTGACGGAAGCCATTTTTTTTCCTACCATGGAAGTCAATGCCTACCGCCAACTGTTCTTTCATTCTTTGAAATTTGTTTTGTGTTCAACAGAAGAAAAAACTCATACAGATTTGGAACAACTTGAGGGTGAGTAAGTGATGACAACATTTTCATTTTTGGGTGAACTATCCCTTTAAAATAGATCACAGGCCTGTTAATAACTGACATAATGGGTCTACATAGCAAACCTAACCAACTAAATGGGGATGGAGACAATGGTGGGCAGCTCTCCAATGGGTGGCGGGTTGTACTTCTCAACACGCATGAGTCGACGAAGAATGTCATCTCGGTCCCTGGGCCAGGTGAAGATTTGTGTGCTTTGAAGCCATGAAGGGACGTGGCACTGACAAACAGAAGCAGACAGAAATGTTGCAAACTAACACCAAGGCATTATTACATCTGAACAGGATTTAAGTGGAATATAATGGCGTAATCCTTTGGGTGTTACCATAGTATTGTACAAACAACCACAGATGTCTACTGTTGTTATCATAACAGTTAAAATGACAAATGTGTATTTTGGCTCCTTGAGCGAGTACTTGTTCAAACACAAAAATCATTTCATTAAAGGGATAGTTCACCCAAAAATGAAAATTCTGTCATTTACTCACCCTCAAGCTGTTCCAAACCTTAAGAATATGGTTTGCCAAACAGTTAAGGGGCCCCATTGATTTCCATAGTATGGGAAAAAAAGAAAAAAAAAAATACTATGGAAGTCAATGGGGCCGATCAACTGTTCGGTTACCGACATTCTTCAAAATATCTTTTGTGTTCAGCAGAAGAAAGAAATTCATACAGGTTTGGAACAACTTGAGGGAACAACTTTCATTTTTGGGTGAACTATCCCTTTAAGTAAATGTGTTTCAGTTGCTGAAAAGAGACACAGTTTTACCTTCTTGGCACCAGGAAACAAAATGGGGATGAATCTATAATTCCTGGCCCCGTTCTGAATGAATTCGTTTTGTAACTAAAAGACAAAGTTTTTGAATCAATTGACAAGAAAAATATTATTATAATTGATTTCCACTAATTAATTGTAAGTTGTACCTGCTTGTGTATGTAGACAGTGTTGAGCGTTTCATCGTTTTCCATGTAAAATGAGGCATTGGTCACAATTTCATGGTACTTTGGACTAATGACTATGATGATCAGATAGTCTTTCTGTGAATAATAAAAACCCCCACAAAATTAGTAAACTTAACAGACAGAAAGTAGTAATAATTACTTCAGATAATAATTAAAAAGTTTGTTCACTCTGTAACTAAAGAAACTAGACAAGTCAAGCAGGTTTATCATTCTCACTGCAGCAGACAGTTTCCTTGTGTAACTGTGGCACTGCAAGAAAATGATGCCAGAAATATGTCCTCCCCCACTTGAGGTCTGAATTAAATTAATTAAAACTACTTGTTTCAGGGATACATGTTTTTTTGATTAGATGGTCTAAAAATGCATAAAATTAAAAGTTTTGTTGGATTTGTTCATGCCATCATACTTTCTTAAAATAAATAAATGATGTCCCACCACCTGGAAAGTTCAGTAGATTAATGCAAAATAAGAATAAAAAAAATAAAAACCTGGCCTTCATTCAATCCTACAAATCCCCATGTACCTTGCTTATTTAATAATTCTTATTTAATAAAGAGTGTAGTATTTCTACTCCAGCTCTGTTTAACACATATCACCATGTTTAAATCCATTTCTCAGAATTCAATATATTACAGTCTGAAAGTCAGTGAATAAAATTAATATACATACTGGTTGACTATATTAGTGGAGCTATAGATGTGTGTATTGCCAACTCACAAACTGGCTGCAAGCATTTAGAAGCAAGTAGGACACACACTGCCTGAGTGACACTGCCACATTGCACCTGTTCAGATTCTTAGCACAAATGAAATCTCCCAAAAGCAACTACTTGTGGGCATTAATTTTAAAGGGAAAATGTAATAGTATGGTAAACTACAGTGGGGAGAACAAGTATTTGATACACTGTCGATTTTGCAGGTTTTCCTACTTACAAAGCATGTAGAGGTCTGTAATTTTTATCATAGGTACACTTCAACTGTGAGAGACGGAATCTAAAACAAAAATCCAGAAAATCACATTGTATGATTTTTAAATAATTAATTTGCATTTTATTGCATGACATAAGTATTTGATCACCTACCAACCAGTAAGAATTCCGGCTCTCACAGACCTGTTAGTTTTTCTTTAAGAAGCCCTCCTGTTCTCCACTCATTGCCTGTATTAACTGCACCTGTTTGAACACGTTACCTGTATAAAAGACACCTGTCCACACACTCAATCAAACAGACTCCAACCTCTCCACAATGGCCAAGACCAGAGAGCTGTGTAAGGACATCAGGGATAAAATTGTAGACCTGCACAAGGCTGGGATGGGCTACAGGACAATAAGCAAGCAGCTTGGTGAGAAGGCAACAACTGTTGGTGCAATTATCAGAAAATGGAAGAAGTTCAAGATGACGGTCAATCTCCCTCGGTCTGGGGCACCATGCAAGATCTCACCTCGTGGGGCATTAATGATCATGAGGAAGGTGAGGGATCAGCCCAGAACTACACGGCAGGACCTGGTCAATGACCTGAAGAGAGCTGGGACCACAGTCTCAAAGAAAACCATTAGTAACACACTACGCCGTCATGGATTAAAATCCTGCAGCGCACGCAAGGTCCCCCTGCTCAAGCCAGCGCATGTCCAGGCCCGTCTGAAGTTTGCCAATGACCATCTGGATGATCCAGAGGAGGAATGGGAGAAGGTCATGTGGTCTGATGAGACAAAAATAGAGCTTTTTGGTCTAAACTCCACTCGCCGTGTTTGGAGGAAGAAGAAGGATGAGTACAACCCCAAGAACACCATCCCAACCGTGAAGCATGGCGGTGGAAACATCATTCTTTGGGGATGCTTTTCTGCAAAGGGGATAGGACGACTGCACCGTATTGAGGGGAGGATGGATGGGTCCATGTATCGCGAGATCTTGGCCAACAACCTCCTTCCCTCAGTAAGAGCATTGAAGATGGGTCGTGGCTGGGTCTTCCAGCATGACAACGACCCGAAACACACAGCCAGGGCAACTAAGGAGTGGCTCCGTAAGAAGCATCTCAAGGTCCTGGAGTGGCCTAGCCAGTCTCCAGACCTGAACCCAATAGAAAATCTTTGGAGGGAGCTGAAAGTACGTATTGCCCAGCGACAGCCCCAAATCCTGAAGGATCTGGAGAAGGTCTGTATGGAGGAGTGGGCCAAAATCCCTGCTGCAGTGTGTGCAAACCTGGTCAAGAACTACAGGAAACGTATGATCTCTGTAATTGCAAACAAAGGTTTCTGTACCAAATATTAAGTTCTGCTCTTCTTATGTATCAAATACTTATGTCATGCAATAAAATGCAAATTAATTACTTAAAAATCATACAATGTGATTTTCTGGATTTTTGTTTTAGATTCCATCACTCACAGTTGAAGTGTACCTATGATAAAAATTACAGACTTCTACATGCTTTGTAAGTGGGCAAACCTGCAAAATCGGCAGTGTATCAAATATTTGTTCTCCCCACTGTATATGTCAGGGATCAATCCTTTCCATTTATAAGGTTTATAAGGTTAAACAGTGACATTTTATCAGGCATATAACATCAGTGACCAAAATATGTGAGATTTGTAAGAGCTGAAGACATCCTCAACAAAGGAGAGCACCCACCAATAGGCTCTATGTGTTCATAAACAGCGATATTAGTTCTTCCACTGCTTGCAAATTTAATAGTAAGCATTGCTTTATAAATGCAACCATTGAACAAGTTCTCTCAGCGTAAGAGGTTACAGATATCTCTGTGCCATTTTTTTATATATATATATTTGTTGGTTACACTTTATTTTAAGTGTCATCGTTACAGTGTAATTATATATTTAAGTACTGAGTAATATTAATTAACTATGTACTTACTATAGGGTTAGGATAGGATTAGGGTTTGGTTGAGGGTTAGTTACATGTAACGTGTAACAAGGACACTGTAAAATAAAGTGTTAGCATATTTTTTTCCTTTACTTTGGTCAATTATTGTGAAATATAATGTTTTTAATATACAATATGTTATGAAATATTGTCTCTCTCCAATAAACCTGCTCCTAAATGGCTTGTAAAAACAAAAATGTGTGGTTGCGTTACAGTTTTCAGTCTTACAATCTTTTCCTGTAGGCGATTCTTGGTCAAAATAAGCTGCACTTTTGTGGTTTAGAATTTATACTGTGTATGTCAAACTATGAAAAACACTCTCTGAAATACTAGGAGGCCTGAGACGATCACTACTTACTTCGCTGATGTATCTCTCCATGAAATCAATCTTGCTTATGCTCTTGAACTGCTGTTCAAACATGTCAATCTGTGCAAAAAGAACAAAGGGGCTGAACATGATCTCTGGCAGACCCCATATCAGCTGACAAGCATGGCTACAAGGCAATGTTTGGCACAGGTGGCTTGTCTTACATGAGTATAGAAGCCATTGTGTCTCAGTAGCGCGACAAAGTTGATGATCTCTTTGACATGTTTTTCACTGTCTGCTTCATAAGTAACAAACACCTTCCCTGCAATAATAAAGAGTGAAAAACAACATTAAATAGATCCTTCCAGAAATATAATTCAAGATTATATTACATTATATTAATTTTTTAGGGAATTAATTAAAGTTTTTATGAATTTATTTTTAAAGGACTATTAACTAAATATTATCTACAAATTCCACATTCTTTCAGTGTTGCTCAACATCAGTGTGTATACTCACTTTGCTCCAGGGACAGAGGGGCTGTGCTTGGGGTTAGTTTAGCTCGAGGGTGAGGAGAAGTGTGGCCACTGTGAGAGATCAGAGCATTGCATAAAGACACAAGACTAGACAATACAAAACTAAGAATACAAGGTTGTTCCACATTAATTGTCCCACCACTATTACACATTACCTATGAGTGAACTCTGAGGCTGATTGTCTGCTGTTTTCAAGACCTGTTGGAGATGAAATGGTTAAGTGAGTGAGACATTAATCTGCATACACTGTAAAAATGTTTACAGTGTTAGGTAACCTAACATATAGTAACATTTAAATTAACAGGTTTTATTCAAACCAAAATATTATTTAATATGACTGGATTAGCCTGACAATTTGAGTTATACTGCTCAAGTCAGATCAAATAAAAGTCTTTTATTATATATACGTGGCCATTTATAACATGCTCTTCTATCATTTGATGAATTACTGCTGCCATGATCAATACAAATGTATACAAGCATCTCATTTTATTAGTATTATGTTTACCGCCTGCAGTAATAGCTCAACGTTAACTGTGCCAGGCAAATAATTAAAAACAAAATGAAGCAATAAGTTTGAAACTTAAAATTGAAAAAAATTAATCACCTTTTTTTCTTTTTTTTTTTAAATGTAGTTAAATAAAACAATAAAAAATAAAGAACTTTTATATGGAAAAATAAACGACTATTTAATTTGTGTTTTTGAAATGTAGTTAAATAGCAAATTAAAAGTATTTTTTTAAATGCACATTATAAACTACATTTTGAAAAGCCATTTGTCAGTTGCTTTTCTTTTTTCATTTGCCAATTCCTTTTCTTTATTCATTTGTCAATTAAGATAAAAAAAAAATCCCATTGTTCAGTTCACTCGTCTGTTAGGGGTGTTGAAATTAATCGTTGCATCGCGATGCGGATTATGCATTGTTGCAGCCTACTGAAGTTTCTCTGACATCATTCGTCACATACGCGCTTCTCGTGGCGGCGGGAGGCGAAACACAAAAGCAAGTAGCCTAATAAAAAGTGCACCCACTATTTTAACATTTACAGCGTGTGAGCGTAAGATATACCGTAAGATATACCTCAGGTATTCCTGAGCCCATGTTGTGATTTCCATTACAGTAGCATTCCTGTATGTGATGCAGTGCCGTCTAAGGGCCCGAAGATCACGGGCATCCAGTATGGTTTTCCGGCCTTGACCCTTACGCACAGAGATTGTTCCAGATTCTCTGAATCTTTGGATGATATTATGCACTGTAGATGATGATAACTTCAAACTCTTTGCAATTTTTCTCTGAGAAACTCCTTTCTGATATTGCTCCACTATTTTTCGCCGCAGCATTGGGGGAATTGGTGATCCTCTGCCCATCTTGACTTCTGAGAGACACTGCCACTCTGAGAGGCTCTTTTTATACCCAATCATGTTGCCAATTGACCTAATAAGTTGTAAATTGGTCCTCCAGCTGTTCCTTATATGTACATTTAACTTTTCCGGCCTCTTATTGCTACCTGTCCCAACTTTTTTGGAATGTGTAGCTCTCATGAAATCCAAAACGAGCCAATAGTTGGCATGACATTTCAAAATGTCTCACTTTCAACATTTGATATGTTATCTATATTCTATTGTGAATAAAATATAAATTTATGAGATTTGTAAATTATTGCATTCCTTTTTTATTCACAATTTGTACAGTGTCCCAACTTTTTTGGAATCGGGTTTGTAATTAATCTTCTGATGTAAGATGAGTGTCACTTGTAAAATGGAAACTTGTTGCTCAACTGATTTGCAAATCTGATTGGCAGAGGCTGGATTTGCCGTAGGCTTGATAAAGATCCCTGATAAAGACAGCGTACGGTTTAAAGACAGACTTTTGAATGTTGGTATTATTTATCATTGTGTTTACAGTCTTCATTGACAAGTTTTATGCCAAAAAAACCTCACCTCACTCATGACTCAATCATAATAGGCATGGAATTTTAACAAAAAAACGAGACTTACGTGAAGGCCAACAGGGCCTGTGGTAGGGTGGTCTATAATGATAGCCATGATCCATTTGATACACATCCACAGGATACTGACTACAGCAGGGCGGCCCACGGGACACGCAGGGTTGTGGAGGCATGCAGTAGCTGTGAGGTGCGAACGCAGTTGGGATAGAGTGCAGTGAACGTGGCTGTTCTAGACTCCCCTCACCCAGACTGTGCCTATCTGGAGAGCAGGAGTAGCAGGAATCACCAGGATAACTGCAGTAATTTCCAGACACCAAGCAAGAAGGAAAATTGCCACTAGGGTATTCCACTGAACTGCTGCCCACTGAACTTGAGTGGACCAGGTCTCCGTTGTGTGGCTCCAGGGTGCTCAGACATGCTTCCGTCTGACTGGGAAAGGGTGTCTGGGGACTGTAGCCGGAGGGTAGACCTAGCGGGGGCTGGTAAGGTCTGTAGCTGGACTGTATGGATCTGTAGTTGGTCTTTCGGTCTCTGCAGATATCTGTGAAGTTGGCCTGTGCGTTCAAAGAAGACTCATTCTCAGACATGCAACAGTCAGTGTGAAAGGGTTGGGAATCGGTGAAGTCTGAGTCACAGATGGCGTCCTCAGTAATGATTTTATCCATAGTCTCGTCGTTCTCTTCTGGAAAGTTGAGGGATTGTAAACTGTAGTGGCCAAAATGGAGATTTGTAGTTAACGAGAAAGAAAACATAGGACCTGAAGAATTCAGATAAAGAGTTCTTGAAAAGAAATGAAAAAAAAAAAAATCAACATTTGAAGAGTGACAATACACAATGACACTGCCCTAAAAACTGTTTTAACCACTACAATACATCGAAAATATTGCTGTAGCTTGCAGACTTCCTAATATTTATTCAAACAGCAATGTTTCAGTCGAACAACCTTCTACATGCAGTTTGAAAATTTAACTGGTTCCTGGATGCCAGAAGGTGGCTGTCAGACAAAAATGTTTGAATAAACAGGGCACAAAAATAAAAACAGCCCTGTGCCAGTGTGAGCTGTCGGTTTATGTTAACATATACATACATATACACACACAAACACACATACATACATACATACATACACACACACACACACACACACACACACACACACACACACACATACATATATATATATATATATATATATATATATATACACACACACACATATATACACATACATATATATATATATATATACACACACACACCGATCAGGCATATCATTATGACAGGTGAAAGGTGAAGTGAATAACACTGATTATCTCTTCATCACGGCACCTGTTAGTGGGTGGGATATATCAGGCAGCAAGTGAACATTTTGTCCTCAAAGTTGATGTGTTAGAAGCAGGACAAATGGGCAAGCGTAAGGATTTGTGCGAGTTTGACAAGGGCCAAATTGTGATGGCTAGACGACTGGGTCAGAGCATCTCCAAAACTGCAGCTCTTGTTTGGTTTGAGGAATGGTTTGAGGAGCACAACGAGTTTGAGGTGTTGACTTGGCCTCCAAATTCCCCAGATCTCAATCCAATCGAGCATCTGTGGGATGTGCTGAACAAACAAGTCCGATCCATGGAGGCCCCACCTTGCCACTTACAGGACTTAAAGGATCTGCTGCTAACATCTTGGTGCCAGATACCACAGCACACCTTCAGGTGTCTAGTGGAGCCCATGCCTCAACAGGTCAGGGCTGTTTTGGCAGCAAAAGGGGGACCAACTAGCCTGATGTCGTCATACTCAGATTCTAGTCAGAATATGAGTCTGATACTGCTCCATTGGGCTGTGATTATGGGGCATGTTTCAACCGAACCAGGAAAGAAAATGCCTCTGCACTTAAGTGGATAGACCTACAACCAATCAGAGCAACGGAGTAAGTGACGTATGTTGAGCGAAGCATAGTTGTCAACAGAACTCAACTGCACGCACGCTGGAAGAAGTAGAAGAAGAAGATGAGTGTAAACGATCTTTGCCGGTGTTGTAAAAAGTATTTAAGGATACACAGAGTACTTACCAACACGATCATCATTTTTGAGAGAAATAGTAAAGGTGAATGCATATACGAAGAAGTTCTCCGTTTAGGATTAGAACGAATTCAACCCAAGCGCTCTTTGGTGACGTGGATGATTACGTTACTGTTGATCATCTGTCCATCATCGTATAAAGCCCGCCCTGACAATTTGATTGGTCCGAACAGCTCTGGTTCGAGCATAGTTGCTCCACAACGGATCAAGTCCAGACTGAACTTCCCGACCTCAAATGTTGTGGGCGGGGCTAAGTTCGGCTGGCATCCAGGCTAGGGACCAACACAATATTAGGAAGGTGGTCATAATGTTATGCCTGATCGGTGTGTGTATATACACTCACCTAAAGGATTATTAGGAACACCATACTAATACTCTGTTTGACCCCCTTTCGCCTTCAGAACTGCCTTAATTCTACGTGGCATTGATTCAACAAGGTGCTGAAAGCATTCTTTAGAAATGTTGGTCCATATTGATAGGATAGCATCTTGCAGTTGATGGAGATTTGTGGGATGCACATCCAGGGCACGAAGCTCCCGTTCCACCACATCCCAAAGATGCTCTATTGGGTTGAGATCTGGTGACTGTGGGGGCCATTTTAGTACAGTGAACTCATTGTCATGTTCAAGAAACCAATTTGAAATGATTCGAGCTTTGTGACATGGTGCATTATCCTGCTGGAAGTAGCCATCAGAGGATGGGTACATGGTGGTCATAAAGGGATGGACATGGTCAGAAACAATGCTCAGGTAGGCCGTGGCATTTAAACGATGCCCAATTGGCACTAAGGGGCCTAAAGTGTGCCAAGAAAACATCCCCCACACCATTACACCACCACCACCAGCCTGCACAGTGGTAACAAGGCATGATGGATCCATGTTCTCATTTTGTTTACGCCAAATTCTGACTCTACCATCTGAATGTCTCAACAGAAATCGAGACTCATCAGACCAGGCAACATTTTTCCAGTCTTCAACTGTCCAATTTTGGTGAGCTCGTGCAAATTGTAGACTCTTTTTCCTATTTGTAGTGGAGATGAGTGGTACCCGGTGGGGTCTTCTGCTGTTGTAGCCCATCCGCCTCAAGGTTGTGCGTGTTGTGGCTTCACAAATGCTTTGCTGCATACCTCGGTTGTAACGAGTGGTTATTTCAGTCAAAGTTGCTCTTCTATCAGCTTGAATCAGTCGGCCCATTCTCCTCTGACCTCTAGCATCAACAAGGCATTTTCGCCCACAGGACTGCCGCATACTGGATGTTTTTCCCTTTTCACACCATTCTTTGTAAACTCTAGAAATGGTTGTGCGTGAAAATCCCAGTAACTGAGCAGATTGTGAAATACTCAGACCGGCCAGTCTGGCACCAACAACCATGCCACGCTCAAAATTGCTTAAATCACCTTTCTTTCCCATTCTGACATTCAGTTTGGAGTTCAGGAGATTGTCTTGACCAGGACCACACCCCTAAATGCATTGAAGCAACTGCCGTGTGATTGGTTGATTAGATAATTGCATTAATGAGAAATTGAACAGGTGTTCCTAATAATCCTTTAGGTGAGTGTATGTATATATATATATATATATATATATATATACACATACATCATATTTTATATTATGCTTGTAATTCTTAATTTACTAGCCATTGGCAGGTAATGCAAAAAAAAAAAAAAGGAAAAAAATTGGAACAAACTTATATATTGATAAAATGGGATGCATATTTTACCTATATTGTAAGCAATGCTGAGCAGGCATCATCCTTGTGCCTAATACAAAAGAGCTCCAGCCATTTCATATCCCCAGTCAGCACAAAAATCTGTAATAAGTGATTAATAAGATATGAATACAGGAAGCCTTGACTGATGATCACCCTGTGAAATAAAATTGTATTTGAGAAAATGAACAACCTTTGGTTAGATGGCTACTGAAACACAGGAACCCACAATTATGCCAAGGGGATTTTTTTTTTTTTTTTTTTCACTCTCTCGCTTGCTTTTTCTCTCAACTTACTGTATGAAATTTCAATGCACGTTACATAAACAGCGGAAAACACCTCGCTAATATAGCGGTGGAAACCAACATGAGACATGGGAAAATCACAAGTAATAAGGCCATCAATCTCAAGCACAAATGGGGCAGAGAGGGTACTAATACATGCAAAAACTTTCATTACCACAACACTTTAAAAAACAAACAAACAAACTGCAACTTCGTAATTTATTCATGAACTAGAACATATAGTAGCACTGCTGAGTTAAAGGAATTCGAGGAAGGACGATGTTCGAAAACAAAGTATCTCAGTTAAATCATGTAATTCTCCTTTCTGAACAGTTGGGCAGTAGATGATAGATAGATGTTTTTAATTAAAAATTATGAAAGTATAAACAAGTATAATGTACATTCATAAAAATGTTGTACTAGTAACCAGTATCCGTCAAAATACTGTAGTTAGTATAGTATCAAAATACATTAAATGGGATCTTCTTTTATTTTAAAATAATAATACTAATAATAGTAATAATAAGAGTTACTTATATTGTAGAAAAAAAAAATTAGTAATTTAAATAATTCGTTTAAATTAGCTTTGTGTTGTCGCTTTAAAACTGCCACTGCCGCGGGCTTCATAACATGCATTACTCTGGTAAAATTTGTTCAAGAAACGCATAATACGTTTTTCATATTTCTAGCTTCGTACCGTAGTACTATACAAGTAACACCTTCCAAAACTAAAATCTTAGAAAGCATTAACAGCTTAAATACTTAAAAACAGCAAATGTATAAAACTCTGACCTAGTTCTTGTATGACTCTTAAAATTTCACGTCTAACGTCACACAAAACACGTCCATACCTGTAAACTGACCAGTAGATTTAGTCGCGTGAATGATTTAATTCCGATCTGTCTCAATCGCTGGACATTACAGAACGCATGAGCTTTAGCACTCGAAGTACAGACTGCTTGGAAGTTTCTGAACACCTGCCTATTCACACCACAAACTCCGCCCACTTCCCAGAAAGCACATCCTCGTAGTTGTTTATCTGCCTTCACCAAAATCGTTCACGAATCGTTCTTTTGAGCCGATTCTTTTTAAAGATTCTGACGAACCGATTCGCACAGTGTTTGTAAATCACTTGACAGTAAAGGGTTGACTTTGAGAGTAAAACTGTGAAATGGGAACTAAATAGCAAGGATACTGACAATAAACAACGATTAATAAATATTAATATAATAAATATAAATAAATAATTAATATAATAATTAAATGATAAATAATAATTGAATAGTATATAATACATTAGTTAATATTATTGCCAACAATATTGTTAATTTTGACTCGTTTACAGATATGCAACAATTTTACTACAAATGTTACAAATATTAAGGTACATTTCTGAGTGACATTGGGTCTTTGAACAAACAGGAAGGACTAAATGAACTAGAGTTCTACAAAAAGCATTGGACGACAAAAAAAAAAAAACCCACATTATTTACTCTAGGACTATATTATTTGTTATATTATAACAAAAAAAGGATAAACAACTCACAGCAGTCTTTTGGGGGTTACTTTTATTATAAAAAATGGCCAATGAGAATCATTTTCCATAAACATAGGCAAATTATCATAGTCATCTGTGGTTTGGTTTTTGAGCTAAACATTTCTGAGTAAAACCTACATCCGAGATCTGACACTAAACTAACAGCTTTTACACCTTTATCTGTGATTTTGCTTTTTGCAGTTTTTTACATTTTGCAGTATGTAAAGTAGATTTGCTGTATCAGTGTCTTTTTGCAATTTTATTAATTTGCTTAATTACATAAGTTGACAATTAAAAAAGGGTTACGTTTTAAACCACAGCACTGGTTATGTGAAATCATGTAGGAAAATGTCAAATAATGTAAATGTTTTACATGCACTCGCTCTTAACACAGATAAGTGCATAGAGTAAATACATTAGTGTGTACTGTAAAGTCTCTCCTGAGTGTATTGTTTCTCTTTAAACAGAAAGCAATGCTTCATTATTTAACTCATCCTATGACAAACCTCCTGATGTCATTTAGCCGTAACTGGATATACAGCGACAGACCAGTTCATTTCAAACCCTAAATAGAAAATAGATGTGATTGTAGATTAGCCTAAGGCAAACTGATTTGATCAGACACTTCGAAGGAACACAGGTGGAGCTTTGTCAACTTAACCTGATTACATATTTAGACACATTGACTTTCCTTTGGTTAGCAAAGCAGGACTCCAGCCACCTTTTCTCTACAAGGAGTGCCTGAGGGTACTGATGCAATAGATCTCGCAGTTCCTGAAAAGAAAAAAAGAATAATACATAGCATATTGCTGTTACTAAATCAAATGCCAAAATATTAGTATTATTAAATGGTAATCTAATTAGTAGGCAAATTGAAGGGGTCCCTATTAAGCATTTTTACATTTTCAACACTGTATAGTGTGTAATGTTGCTCTTTGAGCATGAAAAAGGTCTGCAGAGTCACAAAGCCACTACATAGGGAGTTATTATCTATATTTGTAAGCATGGTTTCTGAACTCCCTGAAACGGTGTGATTGTATTTTTGAATTTTCTTTCAGGAAAATTTAAATAAGGCATACGCAAAAAAAAGGGGTGAGGACTGGATGAGTTGTGTTAAAGGGATAGCCCAAAATTTGAAGCCCAAAAAAGTGCATCCATCCATTATAAAAGTAATCCATAATATCTAGCTTCCACCAGTTTCCCCTTCGTATTCAACTTACAAAGAAAGTGTAAAGCCTCTCGCAGTTCAAAACGCTTACGCTATGTCCGACGTCATATGTCGCAGCAGTTACGCTTTTTCCGTAAATTGAATACGGAAGGTGGTCAGCCGGAAGCTAGATATTTTACTTTATACCGTGTTAAATATGCATATTTTTCTTACAGAAACGCATCGATTCGCTTCAGAAGGCCTTTATTAACCACCGGAGCCGTATGGATTACTTTTATAATGGATGGATGCACTTCTTTGGGCTTCAAATTTTGGGCTGCCATTCACTGCCATTATAAAGCTTGGATTAGCCAGGACATTTTTTAATATAACTCCGATTGTATTCGTCTGAAAGAAGAATGTCATATACACCTAGGATGGCTTGAGGGTGAGTAAATCATAGAGTAATTTTAATTTTTGAGTGAACCATTGTGGTTAATGTAAATGGTCGCAACATTTCCGAAACCAATCACACACTGGTCCAACCGACCAATCAGAACACACTGCGCTTTTTAGAAGGAGAGGCTTCATTGTCAAGAATGAAAATCAAGAATGAAAACCTATTCTAATAGACCCCAAAAACAAAATCAAGACATTGAGAAATGGCATAATAGGTCCCCTTTAATACCTCTTTAAAAAGTCAAGTGTTTTGATTGTACTACCTTTGCATGGACAGGACTTTCTACCTCTCCTACGATATGAGTGACGTGTGAGCTCATGAGATCCTCTTCATCACCATCATATGTGCAGAAATGTTAAGGAGTACACTATCAGCACTATCAGTCTAGTGGTTAAACACCTCTGTTCACTATTTTTTTATGCAGAGGAACGTGTGGGTAATGGACGGGACGTGAAAGGATATGTGATAAGGTAGCGGGTGAGCTTCTTCTTTTCTGTAGCAGCCATGTTGTAGAAGTAGACATGAACACCTCTCATGAAGTCAGCCAACCCCGGTGTGCCCTGACTTTCATGTGATGTAGTGGAGATTTTTGGTGACTTTGTAAGGTCTTTATTGTTACCAAGGGGACTGGAGGAGTGTGGGGATCCTGCTGCTGATGCTGCAGGGTCTGAGGTTGATGGAGTAGCTATGCATGTGGTGGAAGGAACTGTAGAAGAGTGTGAAGTGGCTCGCCTATAATAGTAGCTGAAAAACAAGTCAAGGATAATTTCTGTTTCTAATGCTGATATCAAATCCATTACTTCTAAAGTAATCAGAGTATTAATTTAGGGGGCTTTCACACTTGGCACATTTGATGTGGTCCAAACTTGAGTTTGATTGTTCCTGGTGCTCCCCCATTGCATTGGTCTGGTTTCACACTCACTTGATTCTCTCGAACCCCACTACATGTGCGTTCATCTTACTTAGTTGCTTTAATATTCAGACCACCTCCTATAGGTCGTTTTGGGTTCGGAACCATGGCGTGCTCCCTGGTCCACATGACAGCTTTCACATGACCAATGTTTCATGCAAACCATGCTCTGTTTCAAACTAAACTGCCAGTGTGAAAGCACTCTTAGAGTACAGATATTACATTCTATTGATGTATCTAGCCAAATGTCAAAGTGATACAAATAATTTATGGCTTCAGTTCATTTTCTGGGGTAGGATACATAGACGTGGAGATGCCTTTGGTGGCCAGGTGTTTACGAATGAGTCTCTCTGTACCGTACCAATTGAAGCCTTTAGTGGAGTGACCAATCCGAGGCAGATGGACACTTGCTATTGAAGATAACACAGAAAAGGTTTAATATCAGAGGTTAAAGAAACACTCCACTTTTTTTGAAAATAGGCTTATTTTCCAACTCCCCTAGAGTTAAACAGTTGAGTTTTACCGTTTTCGAATCCATTCAGCCGATCTCCGGATCTGGCGGTAGAACTTTTAGCATAGCTTAGCATAGATCTGATTAGACCGTTAGCATCTCGCTCAAAAATTACCAAAGACTTTCGATATTTTTCCTATTTAAAACTTGACTCTTCTATAGTTACATCGTGTACTAAGACCGACGGAAAATGAAAAGTTGCGATTTTCTAGACCGATATGGCTAGGAACTATACTCTCATTCCTGCGTAATAATCAAGGAACTTTGCTGCTGTACCATGGGTGCAGCAGGCGCAATGATATTACGCAGCGCTTGAAAATAGTCCCCAGCACGCTCCCTGTGCAAGCAGGTTGTCACGCTGGTTATGTTGACAGAAGTTAGCCTATTTTCAGGCGCTGCGTAATATCATTGTGCCTGCTGCACCCATGGTTTTCCGTCGGTCTTAGTACACGATGTAACTACAGAAGAGTCAAGTTACAAATAGGAAAAATATTGAAAGTCTTTGGTCATTTTTGAGTGAGATGCTAACGGTCTAATCAGATTCAATGATCTATGCTAAGCTATGCTAAAAGTTCTACCGCCAGATCCGGAGATCGGCTGAATGGATTCGAAAACGGTAAAACTCAACTGTTTAACTCTAGGGGAGTTGGAAAATGAGCCTATTTTCAAAAAAAGTGGAGTGTTCCTTTAAAGGCATCATTAACCAACTATTCACACAGAATGCGTTTTTGAAAAAGCTGAACTTCTTTTCAGTTGAGCGGTGAGATTTTAGAACGGTGTGTCATGCATAAGACATGAGTCAAACACATCCATCTAGTGCAGGGTTGGGCAACTCTGGCCCTCTGCTTTCACTTTCCTGCAGAGTTTAGCTCCAACTCTAATAAAACACGTATGATCAAGATAATCAATTTCTTCAGGATTAAGCTACAGGCAGGTGAGTTTAAACAGGGTTGGAGCTAAACTCTGCAGGAAAGTGTATCTCAGTGGCCAGAGTTGCCTAGCCCTGATTTAGAGTTTTGAAATAAATCTACCTCTTGGAAACAATCCCATCAAACCTATATAATACTAAAAGGTGTGTGCAGTGAACTTGGATTTTAAGACAGGTTTGCAGCGCATATGTGTAATTCAGTGGCAGCTGTAATAAAACACGAATAATATATGACAATAATATATATAGCCATGTCTTTGCAACTAGCTCAAAATTCATCAAAAAATGAGTGCTGAGTACCCTTCTTTTGTTTGGCATCTCTGTAGATCTTCTTGAGTCCCTCATCCAAGGCAGAGAGCCAAATGCCTGACAACTTGTTGGCTTTATCCCTCTGCTGGGCAACTATGAGTGCCAGCTAGAGAGACAGGAGGCATAAAATGATTAAATAAATGAATGATTAAAAATAATTAAAAGCAGTAGATTAAAGACAAAACAGCTTGCTGACTTACGTAGTCTCTTCCACTGAGCCTCGACTGTTTGTCATCAATAGGAAAAAGCAGAACATTCCCAAGTTCTAAGTCTGCAACACACAATTATCATTTATATTTTTTGCTCATTGCACTTAAATTTTGACCCAATCAGTTATGGAATGGAATCAATGTGTGTTGATTAAGCTGTCAATTCTAATTATATTTTTAATTTACTGGTATTGGTCAAAATTCAATATAATGTATATATATGATGCTGGCTGATATTGGATATTGAATTGTGCAAGAATTGTATTTCAAATAAATGCTGTTTTGTTAAACTTTCTATTCATCAAAGAATAAAGAATAAAAAATATAATAAAAAAGAATAAAGAATAGAAAAAATAAAGAATATAAAGAATATATATATATATATACACACAAACAAATGGCAAATAGTTACTTTAAATTGTAATAATATTTCACAATATTATGGTTATTTAAATGAATCCTTGGTGAACTTACCTTTGAACAGTAGTGCAATCTTTAGCAAATCTCATAATATCTATTTTTTCATACTATACATTATAATGCTGTGATCTACTTGTATTTTAAAATTAGTAATATAATTGTAGTGTTTTTATTTTTTATTTAGACAATGTAGTAAATAACTGCATTATTTGGCCAATTGATCATAATAACATAAAAATAATTATTGGCTTATCTGTACCAGAATTTTAATATTACTTAATTTATAATAAACAGGATTAAAAATGTATACGATCACCCCAGTGTAGAGCAGAACCACAGAACAGCTTTGTATACTATTATGTGAAAGTACAGTAAGCTGTTCTACCTCAAATGTAAATACCAGCTTTATAGTTCTGATACCACAAACTTTGTGAAAGCCAAACATCACATTAATCATGGGTATTAAATAAATTCTGACAGTTTTATCTGGAAAATCAGCTTCCAAGCAACATAGTGAGCTGTGTGAACTGGATCCTGCGTCAGTATGGAATGTTTGTAATGACAGAGCATGAATTAGACCTGTCTCAGCAAACTGGAAAGGTTTGTCACCTTTCATGTCGCCAGCCAACTCATACTGCTTCCTCGGCTCATCTGATCTGAGCTCCAGTGCGGAGAACAATCCTCCTCGGCCCCAGTGTCCAGAGTCGTCTACACCAAACACACATCACATCATGCCATCTGTTAAAGGGGTACTTCATCACTGGCAAAATGGGCTTTCAATAAAACTTGGCTGCCTATACAGTAGAAAGGCATTTTTTTAGTTTTGATATTGACGCTACCTGACTAGAGAAAACAAAAAGGCCAAATAGGTAGGAAAACTTCAACACCCATAATGCACTGAGCATGTTGCAGTCCAAGGCCAATCCCACCAGTCGAAGTCAAATACTGCCTTTCTTTAGTAGGAAATATTCTTAGCAAACTTTTAGTCACAATGTTGTTGACTTGTTTTTTTTTTGTGGGAGTGAGTTACTTTTGGTTTTCAGTGAAGGATCCAGCACGTTGTTGGCAGTGGCTAAAGACGGCAAAGAATCTTAAATACAGAGAGAAAACTGCAACGGAAAATCCAACCTACGCTTACAATAATAACTGTTCTGTTAATTACTGTTACTTTAGTGCACTTAAAAATCCGCTGGATGACGACACTGTAACAATACAAAGCAGGTTGAAAATGTTACATTTTAACAAGCCATGTGGAATAATCAGTATCTTGACAGTGGTCTTCTATCAGTGAGACATCTCTGTTACAGGCCAACTTGGCTACCCCGTTGAGAAGTTTTTAACAGGGACATACCAACACAGTGCACGATGATGGCATCTTCTCGATCAGCCTGAGGGCGAGTTACATCACCCAACACATAGCGAATGGCTGTGTGATCCGAATCAGTGGAGCTCCAGCTGACATCATCATCTTCATCCATTTCTTCACCCTCACTGTCAACACTTGGCAAACACAGCGATCTGTAGCCACACGAGTCCCACCATGCCATCCTGCCATTGAAAAACAAAGATTTACATACAATATACAGGCTATAAAATAGATATCCACAGGAACATACAATACATTTACTATATACTGGTCAAAAATGTGAATGCCACAAATTTTTTTTACTTCTTCTTGTAATTTAGTTCTTCCTGTTGCTTCTTCCTTTCCTCCTGTAGCTTTGCCCTCTTTGCAGCAGCTTCTTGTCTCTTCTGACGTCTCTGTTCTAACTCTGATTCTATAAGAGGTCTCTTCTTCCTCCCTTGGTCTATCAAGGGTCCAGTCAGGGACACCTGATAGGCAGTGACAGACGAATGTTTTAGTTAAAATTAAGTACATGAATAAATATATATATATAAAAAAAAAAAAAAAAAAATCTAAAATATTAATCATTGGCTATCATAAAAAAGAAAAATAATCACAGCAATTAAATATTTGCCAGCCAACAATTTAATTCAATTCACATTAAACACAACTGTTCAAAAGTTAGTAAGATTTTTCGAAGGAAGTCTCTATGCTCACCATGGCTGCATTTATTTAATGAAAAATACAGCAAAAAAAGCACTATTGTGAAATAATATTACAATTTAAATAACGGTTTTCTATTTTAATATATCTTAAAATGTAATTTATTCTTGGCAAAGCTAAATTTTCAGCATCATTACACCAGTCTCCATATCACATGATCCTTCAGAAATCCTTCTAATATGCTGATTTGTAACAATGTAATAGTCTTTACTGTCACTTTTGATTAACGTAACATGTCCTTGTTGAATAAAAATAAAAGTATTAAATTTCTTTAAAAAAAATAAAAAATACTGACCCAAAATGACTTCATTTAAAGGGGTCCTATAATGCCCCTTTTCACAAGATGTAAAATAAGTCTCTGATGTCCCCAGAGTGTGTTAGCATCTTTGTGTTAGTTTTAGCTTAAAATACCCTACAGATCATTTTTATAGCATGTTAAAATTTCACTTTTTGAGGGTGAGCAAAAACGCACTGTGTCCCTTTAAATGCAAATGAGCTGCTACTTCCCCTTTCAAGAAGAGGGCGGAGCTTCAAGAGCTCGTGTTAGCAGCTCCAATTACGCAGACACGCCCTGAAAAGGTCAGAAACTGTTCAGCCTTTTATGTTCAAACCGGAGTCGGACAATGTTGGAGAGACTCAAGAAGAAGTGACAACATGTA
The DNA here is from genome assembly GCA_039654105.1 of Coreius guichenoti. Taxonomy (NCBI): domain Eukaryota; kingdom Metazoa; phylum Chordata; class Actinopteri; order Cypriniformes; family Gobionidae; genus Coreius; species Coreius guichenoti. The sequence goes on along the minus strand of CM077180.1, from coordinate 28,772,772 downwards.
GGAAGTTTCTGAATGGGTAGTTGATGAATTTATGTAGCTGATGTGGAGTTAACTATCTTCAAGACATTGATTAGCATATTCTGTCATGATAATCTACAAATCGCTCATGTGGGAACTGTTGTAAAATGCCTTCAAGGCCAGAGAATATATGCTGCATGAAGATAGAACAGGTATAGTTTAGTTTAATTACGGTTATAACTTATGTTGTCATCTTGCTTTTATGACATGCTATTGCATTTGTGTTACTTACTGTATTGCAATAAATGTGAAAAGACGGATGTGACAGCTTCAGCAGACTCCCAAATGTGCTCTACTACAACAACTCTTCCTCTTCTCTAAAGCAGCCCAACATGGCCTCACCCCCTTTGTTGTGTGTTCCCGGGGGCAGGGTTTATGTGAATTTTAGGGTTAGTGATGTCACTAACCCGTGAATAAGCTCATTGTAGTCCCTACCAGCCGTTTGTTGTAGTCCTTAAAAAGCGATTTCTTTAAAAGAAAATATCTCCCTTTGCGTTTATGGTCAAAGAGCAACATTACACACTAACTAAAATTAAAAAAGTTAAATCATAATCAACCACCCCTTTAAATAAGTTACCCCAGCTTTGTTACGAAGTGCGCGGCCCTCCTTCCCAGCATCCTCTAGATCAGGTAACTGCTTCTCAAGTAATAGTTCAAAGGTCTTCTCATCCTCAGCACTGGGGTCTTTAGAGTAGTCCTTCCCCTCAAAGTAGTACATGTGGTCTGGAGGTCAGGAAACACATTAACAGCTCATTTCATTCTCATTTTCAAGTGCCAGTTATAACAAGATTACTGAAAAGAAGCTAAGTGTTGTACTTTGACCCTCCATGTCCTCATCTTCCTCTTTATCACTCTCATTAAGCTTGACATGCTCTTCATCCGTTAGCCATTGTCCATCTTGAGAATGCCCTAGGATCAGCCTGAGGTCCACATCTTGAATAGTGCTCTCCTCTGACGACAGCAGTTTATCCACACCAAACTTCAGGATCTCACTCAACTAGATTGGTGGGAATATAAAAGACAGCATACTGAAAAACTGTTAACGTGTGCAGTTTCACAATAAGCGAAACCACAAGTCCACAAAGATATGAACCAGGAAACAGTGCACAGAAATGAGCTTAAGAGATAAGATGAAGAGTCAGAGGACGTGTGTCTTTTTCTACCTGAAGGCCTGAAGCTGCGGCTTGAGCCTGGTCCAGCAGAGAAAAACGACCCTCCTCAATCACTGTGTCTGTGAGACGTAGTTTAGACACAGCGCGGGAATAGATGATCTCTTCTACAGTATCTCTACCGAGAAGCCGGATCACTTTAACAGGCCTGCACACAACGAAAAGATTTAATTATCTACATGGTCAAGTATTCTTAACAGGGGACATTTAAAGCGTGTTCAAACAGGACAATTAAAATGTCAATTACATTTTGGTCTGGTCCTCGCACAAAACCATCACATGGACCACTTTTGTGGCACTTATTCCTTTTTTATTCTTGACACTTCAAAACTAGCTGGAACAACACAGAATATGTATTTTGCCAGTGGAGTACCTTGTTTGGCCAATCCTGTGGGCTCTGGCTGCTGCTTGTAGGTCATTCTGTGGGTTGAAATCACTGTCCACAAATATCACAGTATCTGCTGCTGTTAAGTTCATTCCAACCCCTCCTAAAACATGAAAGAAAAATTCAGTTGAAAGCCAAGGTGCAAGGTCAGCAAATGCAGGTACACTACAGTTCAAAAGGGCTCGGAAAGATTTTTAAAGTTTTTGAAAGAAGTATCTTATGCTCACAAAGACTGCATTTATTTGACCCAAAATACAGTAAAACAATAATATTGTGAAATATTATTACAATTTAAAATAACCATTTTAATATTTTTTAAAATGCAATTTATTTCTGTATTGGCAAAACCAAATTTTCAGCAGCCATTACTCCAGTCTTCATTGTCATACGATCCTTAAGAAATCATTCTAATATGCTGATTTGGTGCTCAACAGAACTATTTTAGTATCATTGAAATACTATTATAGTTTTTATTAATATTTTAAATTAGTTTATATTTTTATTTTAAATTTAAAGTTTCAGTAATTTTTACTGAAAAAGGTTTTTTTAATGTCTATATAGTTTTTATTAATTTTCATTTCAGTTTTAGTTTTATTTATTTCAGTACATCAAGTTAAACTAAATAAAAATGAGAAATGCTGCCTTGGCAACTAGCTGAAATTATTATTTTTTTATTTCAGTTAATGTTTATTTTATTTCAAGCAACAAAAATGATTTTTTATGATTTTAGTTTTAGTTTCCAGTAACTATAATAACCCTGGTGCTCAAGTAACATTATTATTATCACAGTTGAAACAGTTGTGCTGCTTAATATTTTTGTGGAAACCGTGATACTTTGAGGATTTTATATGATCAATATAAAGTTCAAAAGAACAACATTTATTTGAATAGAAGTTTTTTGTAATATAATGTATTATAAATGTCTTCACTGTCACTTTTCATCAATTTAATGAATCCTTGCTCAATAAAAGTACTAAATGGTAGTGAATGGTATTTGAAGGGTAGTGTGTATACTGTAAAGAGTTCAAATAAAATTTTACAGTGAAAGTGAGGCTGTAATTATAATAATAATAATAGCAGCTCTGAGAAAAAAAAAGGCCCAAGATGAATTGAATCTCATCACCGCCATCTCATACAGAGACACAGCTGTAATGCATGTTCTCAATATTTATGCATTATCTCGTCACGACTTTCAGTTTTCAATTACTTGTGTCTGTCTAAAAGATGTTAATAAGATTTGCATCAAACACATAAGGCCGCTTTTGCAACCTTGAATGGTATTCATATATAATACTCAAATAAAAAAATGGATTGATTGATGGGTTGATTATAGAGTGTGATAGTGTGAATTTCAGATTGGCTTTCCCAGACTGTGAACTCACCAGCTTTGGTGCTGAGAAGGAATATAAAAACATCTTTGGTGCTGAAGTTTTTAATAGCTAGGTTACGTTCCTCTCCCCGGACTGAACCATCCAGACGCTCATAACTGTAACCTGCAGAGAAGTGGGAAGGCCCAATCAGAGCTGGTAGTTACGCAGCCGGTAGCACATTAACACACGCAGCAGCAAACACAGGATGTGATACTAAACCCACATGAACTGCTCTAGATCAGAGGGCTAGATTACTAGGGGAACACGTAGGGTACAGTTACATAAATGTTCCAAATTGAAAGAAAACACAAAGCTAATACACATTTCTTTTAAAATGAAAGTCTTGAGCAAGCACATTGTGGTAACATTACATTGTTTGTGATTTCACTTTAATTTCATAATTTAAAGTCTGTTTTGGCTTTTTTTTTTGTTGTTGCTTGAGTCTATTATTTAAAAAAAAAAAAAAAAAAAAAAAAAAAAAAAAAAAAAAGCAAGCAGTAAGCACTTTGGTGATCTTGCATGCACACTGTGAGACCACAGGTTAATAAGTAAAGGTGAAGGCTCTGACATAGTCAAAGTGTGTCTTAGTACCTCTGTACTCCAAGTAATCTTGCAGAATATCCAGCATCCTGGTCATTTGAGAAAACATAAGAACACGATGGCCCCTGAAAACAGTGACAAAAACATCTATTTTATATCACCAAATCAATAAAACACATTTAAAGCTACATAAAATGTAACATTTGGCCCTCTGGCAGCTAAAAAAAAAAAAAAAAATAAAAATAAAAATAAAAATAAAAAAACTGCATGCGTTTTTTAACGTGGTTCAAGGCACTGCTGTACACATGGATACAAGACATCTTATTAAAGCGGATGGATTTTTTGTTTTGTTTTTACAACCTGAGGTTTGCCGTTTTGAACGAATCATCATTTTTCTTGTACGTTGTGATATCAAACTTGCAGCTTGAAACTACCCACAGTCTAAGCTATTTTCCGCAGTGTACAGATATGATGTGACAAACGGGTAAATTACATACACCATTCAGGCATAACGTTATGACCACTGACAGGTGAAGTGAATAACACTGATTATCTCTTGATCACGGCACCTGTTAGTGGGTGGGATATATTAGGCAGCAAGTGAACATTTCGTCCTCAAAGTTGATGTGTTAAAAGCAGGAAAAATGGGCAAGCTTAAGGATTTGAGCGAGTTTAACAAGGGCCAAATTGTGATGGCTAGACGACTGGGTCAGAGCATCTCCAAAACTGCAGCTCTTGTGGGGTGTTCCTGGTCTGCAGTGGTCAGTATCTATCAAAAGTGGTCGAAGGAAGCAACAGTGATGAACCGGCGACAGGGTCATGGGCGGCCAAGGCTCATGGGGCGGCCAAGGCTCATTGATGCATGTGGGGAGTGAAGGCTGGCCCGTGTGGTCCAATCAACCAGACGAGCTACTGTAGCTCAAATACTCAGTTACACAGACGGAATCTAAAACAAAAATCCAGAAAATCACATTGTATGATTTTTAAATAATTAATTTGCATTTTATTGCATGACATAAGTATTTGATCACCTACCAACCAGTAAGAATTCTGGCTCTCACAGACCTGTTAGTTTTTCTTTAAGAAGCCCTCCTGTTCTCCACTCATTACCTGTATTAACTGCACCTGTTTGAACTCGTTACCTGTATGAAAGACACCTGTCCACACACTCAATCAAACAGACTCCAACCTCTCCACAATGGCCAAGACCAGAGAGCTGTGTAAGGACATCAGGGATAAAATTGTAGACATGCACAAGGCTGGGATGGGCTACAGGACAATAGGCAAGCAGCTTGGTAAGAAGGCAACAACTGTTGGCGCAATTATTAGAAAATGGAAGAAGTTCAAGATGACGGTCAATCTCCCTCGGTCTGGGGCACCATGCAAGATCTCACCTTGTGGGGCATCAATGATCATGAGGAACGTAAGGGATCAGCCCAGAACTACACGGCAGGACCTGGTCAATGACCTGAAGAGAGCTGGGACCACAGTCTCAAAGAAAACCATTAGTAACACACTACGCCGTCATGGATTAAAATCCTGCAGCGCACGCAAGGTCCCCCTGCTCAAGCCAGCGCATGTCCAGGCCCGTCTGAAGTTTGCCAATGACCATCTGGATGATCCAGAGGAGGAATGGGAGAAGGTCATGTGGTCTGATGAGACAAAAATAGAGCTTTTTGGTCTAAACTCCACTCGCTGTGTTTGGAGGAAGAAGAAGGATGAGTACAACCCCAAGAACACCATCCCAACCGTGAAGCATGGAGGTGGAAACATCATTCTTTGGGGATGCTTTTCTGCAAAGGGGACAGGACGACTGCACCGTATTGAGGGGAGGATGGATGGGGCCATGTCTCGCAAGATCTTGGCCAACAACCTCCTTCCCTCAGTAAGAACATTGAAGATGGGTCGTGGCTGGGTCTTCCAGCATGACAACGACCCGAAACACACAGCCAGGGCAACTAAGGAGTGGCTCCGTAAGAAGCATCTCAAGGTCCTGGAGTAGCCTAGCCAGTCTCCAGACCTGAACCCAATAGAAAATCTTTGGAGGGAGCTGAAAGTCCGTATTGCCCAGCGACAGCCCCGAAACCTGAAGGATCTGGAGAAGGTCTGTATGGAGGAGTGGGCCAAAATCCCTGCTGCAGTGTGTGCAAACCTGGTCAAGAACTACAGGAAACGTATGATCTCTGTAATTGCAAACAAAGGTTTCTGTACCAAATATTAAGTTCTGCTTTTCTGATGTATCAAATACTTATGTCATGCAATAAAATGTAAATTAATTACTTAAAAATCATACAATGTGATTTTCTGGATTTTTGTTTTAGATTCCGTCACTCACAGTTGAAGAGTACCTATGATAAAAATTACAGACTTCTACATGCTTTGTAAGTGGGCAAACCTGCAAAATCGGCAGTGTATCAAATACTTGTTCTCCCCACTGTATATATATATATATATATATATATATATATATATATATATTTGGGTAAAGACATGATTTTTTTTAGTTTTTTTTTAGTTTTTGGAAGAATCTAGACTTTAGATAAACAAGACAAACCCCTCCTGAAGATACGTCAGCATTGTGTCCAACAGACAGAGCTTTCCACTGGCCTCCACTAAATGCTCCCCCATCTCAAACGGTTCTGGTTCCACACCTTACATGGAAATAGTGTGGAATAAAGACAATTAGTTAGATAAATAAATGTGCTTACCATGGAAAAATTGCATGATAGAGTGATTACCATCAAACAAGTAGGGATGGTCCACACATTTCCTGAGCTGCATTAAAACGTTCAGAAGTCGGGTCTTAGTGCTTTGATCTGTCCTAAAGGCATCTGAAATTATTAAACACAGAATGAACACTCATCCTTTTGTTGCTTAGTATTCAATTTTGCCTCTTGTGACATGATTCAGGGCAGTCTTACCAAGGTCTCTCATCAGAATGGCTTTATAGTATCTCTTTTGAAGAGCAGACAGCCCATGAAAAACCACAAGTTCAGTCTTCTTGGGCAGTTCGGCTGCCACTTCTGCTTTAACTCTGCGTAGCAAAAAAGGCTGGAGCACTCGATGAAGCTCATCGGCTGCAGACAAGAACAACCATCACTCCCAAATCCCACACAAGGTCACCAGAGTACAAAAATGAGAATTTATGATCTATATCCTCTGATAGCCTCTGGCAAATCAAGGAGAGATTATCTACTCTGACACTTTTTTTTTTTTTTTTTGTAAATCTTGCAGGTACAATCATGTCACAGTAATTTTCACCATAAACAGCAATTAAAAGCAATTTAAAAAACATGATTGTTTAACTAAAGCCCTGAAGGTCAATGATGGTATCTATTTTTGGATATTTGGATATTATTTGCTTAAGCCAACAACCTTAAAGTCATCATGAAACAGAAGTTGTGATAGTCTTTGTCCCGAATGAAACAGCTTCAGAAAACAGAAAAAATGGAGGGCTTTGTTCATTCAGAATTGACTGGATCATTGTGGTTTGCTATTGCTTTGATCTCATATGAGTGACAGGTTGTCCTGCCCTCACGGCGAAAAACACGAGAAAAGAAGAGATGTCAGAGAGAGGGGAAGTTGTTTTGATTAAATATTACGAGGGTACATGAATTAAAAAAAAAGTATGATGTGCACGGATAAATCATTTCTAATAAATACTGCAATATTCCATTAAAAACAAATATTGTCAGTTTCGATTTCATGGTGACTTTAAGTGCTAATAAGGGTGGTGGCAGACATAAGTTGTCTTTCAGCGCAAACAGTTTGATTTTCAAACTGAAACCGTAAATGTTGGTGATGCCATACCAAGGGCAGGTTCAGTCTGTACGTCTGCATAGGCACTAACAAAGTCCTCAGCGGCTTCAGGGAGAAACAGACTGGGCTGGATGAAGGTGAGGAGGGAATACACTTCTTGCAAGTTATTCTGAATGGGAGTGCCTGTCAACAGCACTCGAAAACCCACTGTAAACTGAGAAAAAGCAAATGTCAGATGGCAGTTAATAGCAGGGGAAAGCTGAAAAACTGACAGGCAGGGCTAGGTTTATCATCAAGGGTTTTACAGATTGACAGTGACAATAAAAACAATGAAAACATTAAAGCATGCCTATATTAAAATGCAATTGTGTAACCTCTTTGAGGGTTTGGTGCAGCAATGATTCCTGGTTCTTTAGCCGGTGAGCCTCATCAACAACTAAAATCTTCCATTTCCAGCTGTGTGAAGAGAGTGGAGTGGTATAGTTGAATTTGAATCGAAATATGCAGTCACTGATACTGATTAGCTGATAATTATTTTATGTTATGGCCAATAACTGATAAATGTCACTAAAACAATCTACAGTTATGTCTTAATAAATTAAAAAAATACTACAACATTAAAATACTAAATTATTAGTAATTAGGTTTCAAAAATATGAACTTTAAAGCCACTATGTAATTTTTCGCTGCTAGAGGTCGCTTATTCAAAACAAAGGCGTAGCTTGATGATGCCTTGATTTCGCAGTGCTTTTATTAAGCCACAGGTGAGCGCTTCCACTTCTTCCGCTCATGCATATGTGGGGTAACGCAGCACTGTTTTATCATATTAGATACATTATTTGAGTGTGCTGAAAGTTATGTTATAATGCTACTCTGAGCGTTCGCTCGGCGGCTACTATGAGATGCACACTGCAGTAAGCTAGATCAATATTAGGCATGGTAAAACATAGTACTCGCGGTAAATCAAGAAAACGAGATTTAAACAATAAGATTAACTGTGTTGAGCTATATATATATATATATATATATATATATATATATATATATATATATATATATATATATATATATATATATATATATCGAGGGTAAAGCGGGTATGATGTCATTGATAAGCGACGCACGGACATGATCCATGTCCTGGTTAAAATTACTTATTTCTCTGGATTTAAACATTCTTGGAAACATTTGAGATAATGTAAGCACACAAGTCAACAAAATATATAACATATTTTTCTAGTGATTTTTGAATATTTAATCCAAAAATCTTAAATTTTGTGCCTTTAAGTGTTCAGCAAGGGTAATTTTAAACATAAAAATAGGGCAAATGAGCATGAACAATTAAATATTTAATATCCAAAAATTGATCAATATATCTCCAATTATGGCCGATAACGAAAAATAAAAAAGCTTTAATATCACCCAGTAATCAATATGGGCCCGGTTTCACAGACAAGCCTTAGATTAAGCTCAGAAGTAGGCAATAGTTAAATTAGGATATTTAAGTAGCTTTTATAAATGTGCCTTACAAACATACATTACTGTGTATCTTGAGACAAAACAATGGCACTGACATATCTAGCTGCTTTCAGTTAAAACAGCTCAAACATCCATGGGACTATGCTTAAGCCTCGTCTGTGAAACCGGGCAATATTATATCAATATTGTCATTTAATTACATGTCTGTGTAGCAGAACTGTGTAATTTATATAAAGTTTCATAATATATCTGTTCACCAACATAGATCACCTTTTCAGGAATCTGGCATCCTTGAGGCACATCTATTAAATATGAGAAATATTTCACATAAAAAAAAAAAACAGTGCAAATACTTTGAAAGCAACCTTTTGAATGTAGTTATCATGGATTTATCCTCTGAAAACAGGTGCACTAACCTCATAGGTGGTGAGAAGAATATGGAAGTTTTTGCCATTTTTGAGCTCTTCCTGGAGCTCTGCCCTTCTCTCTTTATCCCCAGTGTAACAGAGCACAGAAAGACTGGGACAGAAGCTGAATAAAAAGGACAATAAGAGAACCTTAACTAATCTTTCATGTGAAGTTGAAGCTTATATTGCCTTCAAGGTAGATCCTAATCCAGAGTTTATATGCTACTGTCTCCATCTAGTGACAGTGACAACATACTGTCTTTTAGGTCAAATCAGTTCATGCTGGATTATTCACACATTCATAAAGTGGAATACAGTTTCTCAGTCCTGTAAAAGTAACAAATCAAGATGTTTAAAGTCATCATGAAACAGAAGTTGTGATAGTCTTTTCTTTCCAATAGAGTGGTGCAGATATGTAGGCCAAATATGTATCACTTTGTAGGCCAAAACGCGGAAATGAGTTAGCATTTTAGCACTTCCGGTTCCCTCGTCCCGAAGTCAATGTTTTTTTTTTTAAATAGGATTTTGGTTAAATGGCTGAAATAAGGTTTGTGGTGAACACAAGCTCAAGACACTTTCACGTTTTATTCTACGACATAAAATACATCGGTATTGCCCCACTCGTGATTTTTTGAAGCCGTTACGTGTCTTGAAAAAGTCGGTTGCTAACAAGTGGCTAAATGGGACGACAGAGGCAGTCAGGTAGATTAAACGTCATCACGCCGAACAGGTAACCTCAGTCCGCTTTTACAGCCTCATTATGCTTATAATTGTGCTCTTATAAACTAGTCTAACGCAAACGTTCTGGGAAAATGTTCTGAGATAAAAACATGAGAGTTGTCGGAAGCTTAGTGATGGTGACGTTGAAATCGCGGGACCATGGTGTACTCTGTTTATAGCCTACCTTTAACCTTTTACTTCTGGCAACTGCATTTAGGCTTCAAAATTAATTGTGTTCATCTGTGATAATTATTTTGATGGACAAACGTGTAAGTATCATAAACTTTTGTTGATCACACAGCATGTTTTTTGCGATAATCCAAAAGGGGACTTTGGATTATTTTTCTCGAGGGAACCAGTGTGATGCTAACTGCCGGTTGGCCTACAAAGTGACATCATACCTGCACCACATGAAACGGCCAAATGAAACGGCTTCTCTAACATGAAAAAATGTAGGTAGGACTTGATTTTGTCTATCGGGAATTGATTGAATGGTTGGATCGTTGTGGTTTGCTATTGGTTTGATCTCATGTGAGTGACAGTTTGTCCCGCCCTCGCACCAGTCAACACGTCATCAAAGAAGAGAAGAGATGTCATTGCAGTAGGGAGGGGAAGTTATTTTAATTAAAGATTACAAGGACACATGAACATGATCTACACAGATAAATTATTTATAATAAATACTGCGATATTCTACATAAAACATGAAGTGTCCATTTTGATTTCACACAGTGACTTTAATATACTGACCACACAAGTCTGATCATATACCAGTATCCCTTACCGTTCCAACTCTTGTCTCCAGTTCTCCAAAACTGATAAGGGACAAAGCACAAGGAATGGTCCATTCATCTTAAGGCATCCTCGAGCATATGCCAGCAAAGAGATGGTCTACAGCAGAGGATGACATCTCACTTATCTGATATCTGACATCTTGGAATAAATCTTTGGCTTAAAAGAAAGCAATATAAGCAAGATAAAACCCATCACATTACTAACCTGACAAGTCTTGCCCAGACCCATCTCATCACCAAGGATGCAGCCCTGCTGGTTCTTCATGCACTGTGACAGCCACCTCACTCCATCTACCTGATAAGACCTCAGATGAATAGCTGTTAGGAAGGAGATAAAGTATTGTAGTGTTGTTTGTGAGAAACCTTAGATTTAGAACATTTCAAACCATAAAATGGACATTCAAAGCCTTTTTTACTGGTCAAATTAATGTACCACATGAAAAGTCAACCATGCCCAAAAATGTTGTACGATGAAATAGATGCCATTGGCTCTAAAAGTTCAGTTTGGGGTGTAATTTCAGTATCATTATAAAATACACGATGAGGAAAAATGGCGTCAGGAATAACTGCAAAAATGTAACGAAATTTGAGTAATAAAAAGTACCATTGACTGGAATCAAATTATCTAGATAGTATACTATCTAGGCATCCTATTGAGATAAGCACCTTAGGTTGAGACACGGCCACTCTACTTAAATCTATGAACGCACTCCATAAAAAATATATCTTTATTTATTTGTATTACACGTCGTATGTGAAATATTTACAGGCAAAAAAAAAAAAAAAAAAAAAAAATTAAATAGGCACATAAATACTTTATATTATAAGAAGCTTTCCATTCACTCACCTCCTAGTCCCCATTTTTTCAGGTCACTCTCCGTTAGTTCCGATTTGTCCTTTTCTGGTATGTTACTTCTGACTGCTTGAAGAAATATTGACATTGTTGTGGTTTAACTACGTTTAACTTAAGCCCTTTAATCTTCCACACTTTATTCAGTCGAATATTAAAGTTATAGTAAGTTGCGCGCTCCAGATGAGTTTGACGTGAATTTCGGCATGACTACTTCCTGCAACAGTGAGTGGGCGGGTACCAAGACAGACGTCGTCCAATGAGTAGTCGGAAATGTACGTATGGTCAACTTTAAAGGCGCCATTGTTAAAAAGAGGGAAACAATTTTATGACGTAAATATAAAGTTAAAAAGTTTGCCTTCAAAACCAAACAAGGTCACGTATGTGTATTGCAGATCTTAAATTCACAAATTCCGGCAGATAATTTTTATATGGTAAGTATTTTATACTATTTTATAAAACAATTATACAATTATAATTAACAATTATAAAACACGTTTTTTTTTTTTTTTTTTTTTTTTAGATATATAACAATAAACAAAAGCACAAAATTTAGCTGATAAAACTTGTCTTTATTTACAGGGTGTTATCATTAAACAATAATAAGACAAAGGTAGAGAAAAATAGAAAGTGCAACTTTCAAAAGCCACCCCCAAAATATTTGCTTTTATAAATATACATTTTCAGGTATCTTACAATCTTTCCTAACTGTTTTACAACATAATTAATGCCATTAAAACTAGCTATGTCCCATTGTGCCATTCTGTCAATGATGTTTTGAGGATCAGAATACTTGAGTAGAAAGTCCCTGAGTGATGAAAGGCCAAACCTCAGCCTCTTCATTTCACACACATGGTGCACAGCATGGAGAAAAACTTCAGGACGGCATCTCTGGTCAAAGCAAAGAGAATGTAAGGCCTTATAAAAGATGTCTAGACTCAATATTATAAAACAGCAAAGTTCAAAAAAGCCTGTGCCTGATTACGGCTGTCATATACCTGATTTACCTGCAAAATATTTCATTTATAACAGAATACAACAAAAACTACACATTTGTAAATGTCAATCTGTAAATATCTAATGCTGTGCAATTCCAGACTAACCTTGCGAAAGGAATGTATGACAGGCTATACCTATAGAGAAGAAAAATTAAAATTGATAAAATGTATTTCAGTACAATAATAAATACTGGGTGCTGAGCTACTGGTTTAAATAAATGTACTTAAAATATTAAATTTAATATTTAATCTAAAATATTAGATTATGCGTCAGTGGAAATTTACCATGCAAATGCAAGGATTTGTAGAATGACAAACAGCAAAGTGAGTGCAAAGATCTTCCACTGCAATACAGAGATTAGTGTTAATAAAAAGATTAAAAATAATACTGCACCATCTGATTCAGACTTAGTTTGAAATACGCAATAAGGATAGACTAGAACTCACCCAAAAAGCTGCACAGAGTGTGAGAACCAGACATGTCTATAGACCACAAAATGAAAAGTGGAACTCTTAATACCCGATCAAAAATACTGGATCTGTAATCAGAATCTGTATTCGCTGTAACTGGCAGATTTCTAAAGGTTGCACATAAACTAAAATAATATATTTTTTTTTTTAACATGAGATATGCCAATAATTCTATGAGTTATTTAAAAAAATTACTTCCAAAATGAGATGTATATCAAAATGAAACCGGATATTTAATGAGAAAACAGAATGCAGCATGAAAATTATTAACATTATTATTACCACCATCCTCCCCTCTTGGTGACATCATCCAAAAAAGTAAGTTGTTTCAGAGGTGGAATAACTTTTTTAGTTAAAAGTTACAAGGATAAACAAATTTTAAATGTGCACAGATTAACTGTTTACAACACCAAAACATGTATAAAAAATATTTCTTCTTGACTTTAAACGTGTTTGTCTACAAAAAATCTGAATAGTCTGCAAATTTAAAGACTCATTTAACATGTCTGCATTATTTTCACAATCAAATTGTAATTTTTAGTGTTATATGAGGAAATAAGGAATAACTCACTATCATAACAACTGTAGCAAAGGCTCTGGTCTTGTCACACATGCGTTTCAGCTGTTTCATCGGTCCCATCAAAAACATGGTGCTAGGGGTGGGTTCAAATTAAACAGCTATGTCATCAAAATATAATAATAAATAGTTAGTACATTTAACTTGCTATAGCTTGTCGACCCACCTTATTAAGGAGCATATGTTGCCAAATGTGTAAAACACAATGAAGAGAATCAATCCTATTTTGGGAATAAATAGGCAACATACTCCCTGATGAAAGAAAAAAGCCAGTTATTAATATAATAGTACTTAATAGTCACAAAGTTAGACCAAATAATACAAGAAAGAAAACTAGTTCATTTCCTAAACTTCTCACTCTCAAAATATTTGGATGCACATTACAATGGCATTTCATCTCATTCCAGAGAGAGCAGGTCAAACCGGTGACACAGCTCTGCTTCTAAACATATCCCTCCAACTCATCGCCTATCCCTTCTCAACAGTAAGGAAGTTACCTGTGTGATAACCAAAATACAATTGATTAAATTTTAAGTCACTGACCAAGACACTGCACACTACTCCGATGACCATACAGGCGAGGAATCCTTTGACGCGCGGCCCCCATCCCAGCGTGGACGCTTCATTCGCCACCTTGAGTGAGCAGACAACTGTGATTTACATGGGGTTTTTTTTTCTTTCAAAATGTGAAGTTGTAATGTCAATACGTGCAAATCAGCGTCATATTATTATGTTTATATTTTTGTTTAAATATCTTAATTAAAGATCCTAATTAAGATTTATAGTAGAACACAAAGACAGTGACTTACCTGCAGTATATTTCTGTCATTGTTTCCATCATGACCACCCAGAACTGCTCTGAGTTTGTCCATTACTGTACATTCAATTCTCTGTATTAACTGAATCAATTCACTCTAAATCCCTGAGAATGTCTTGTCTCATTGTACAGCTGGCACTCGCCTTGACATCACTCGTGCTTACCTTTGCCTTCTGGGCTCTTCATTGAACATGATCACATTTTGCACAAGCACGCCACCTACTGGTGCTTCTCAAGTGCACTAAAAGTAGCTTATTAGTATACAAATTAGTATAGACAAATTTTGATCCATACTCTATACTATATATATTTTCACTGTACTAGAGTATGGATCAAAATTTGTCAGTTGTTTTTCGTGTTACTGGTCAACTTTTTAAGAGACAGTTTCTTTGTTTCCATCCATCCATCCAAGCACCCATCTATATATCTATCTATCTATCTATCTATCTATCTATCTATCTATCTATCTATCTATCTATCTATCGTTAGTTGGGTCTTTGAACTATTCAGACCAGCACGTGCCAAATAAATAGCAATTAATATAAATACAGTCACTGCATACTGTTATAGATGAATAAAATATTTTATTGGAAAAAGATTTGTTTTTAGAAAATTTATTTATCAAGTCAAATTAAATTAATCAGTAAATGCATGTGATAAGATACTCTAATTAAAAGATTTCACATACAATGGCCAATCCTGATTTTTTCCCCCTTTTCTTTTCCAAAGAATACCGTGGCACAAACGAACACAACAGACTAACTGAGGAATTGTCATGGCTGTCAAGAATTGTCAAGAAAATACAAAAGTGTCATCATTTGATGACTGAAAAGTGACTTACAAACCCCCAAATCCTAGGGGCATTAAAATATAATAATTTCAGCATGTACAGTAGATCATATAGTACCACTAAAAACAATATGATAAAAATATGATATTCTCTGTCCTTGAGTGACAACATATAAAACACTGACAATGCACACAAATTACTAAAATTTACACAGTATTGCATCAAAGAGAAAATTATGTAACGACAACAGATAGTGTACATAATGATCCAAGAATAATCAATACATCATATTTGATTGACTTAATCCAAACTATAGAAAGGAATCAAGTTTTAACTAATTTCTCAGATGTTGGTCCTGAGGTGCATCAGAGAAATGAAGTGGAAGTGATATAATGAAATAAAAAGGAATGACCACATCAGATAAGATTGTTGTAACTGGAGTGATCGTACTGGGAACATGAGCGAGAGATTCAACACTATGGCTCTCGTGATTTACTTAGAGTCACTTGTAGCAGTTTGATAAAAAAAGATCTTGGGAGGCAAGACTGCCACTGTTTGTCATCTCTCATCTGCTCTTCAGGAAATTAAGACAAAGCTAATATTTAGTGACAAAGCCTCTCTGTTACTATCTATCTCTCACTCTCTGTCTCCATATTTGTCTTTGGTCTGAGGCCCAAATGCATTTGGATGCAGGGTTGAACGTGGAAAGATGATAAACACTCATAAAATCTCGTCTTCAGACTCTACTTCCTTCTCCCTTGGTTTCAAAAGCCCCATTTCCATGGGTGGCATCCTCCTCAGTCTGGAACGCACAGCACTGGAGGGAGAACAATGAAGGTAAATGAGAAGGAAATTTGATTTCATATGTGATGTACGTACACTACAAAAGTTTGGGGTCGGTACTATTTTTCTGTTGTTGTTTTTTTTGAGTCTTATGCACACCAAGGCTGCATTTATTCGATCAAAAATACAGAAAAAAAACCCAGTAATATTGTGAAATATTATTACAATTTAAAATAACTGTTTTCTATTTTAATACATTTTTAAAAGTAATTAATTCCTATGATGGCAAAGCTGAATTTTCAGCAGCCATTACTCTAGTCTTAAATGTCATATGATTCTTCAGAAATCATTCTAATATGCTAATTTAGTGCTCAAGAAACATTTCTTATCATTATCAGTGTTGAATAAGCAGTTGTGCTGCCTAATATTGTTCTGGAAATGCACATGATACATTTTTTTCATCTTTGATGAATAGAAAGTTTAAAAAAAAAAGCTTTTTTTTAAAAAATAGAATCTTTTGTAACATGATACTGTAGATGTATTTATTGTAGATGTATTTTCACTTTTGATCAGTTTAAAGGGTTAGTTCACCCAAAAGTGAAAATTTTGTCATTACTCAACCTCATGTCGTTCCTGGGCCTTGAAAGTGGTAATTAAATTGCTGTCTATGGAGGGGTCAGAGAGCTCTCGGATTTAATCAAAAATATCTTAATTTGTGTTCCGAAGATGAACGAAGGTCTTACGGGTTTGGAACGACATGAGGGTGAGTAATTAATTACAGAATTTTCATTTTTGGGTGAACTAACCCTTTAATGCATCTTTGCTGAATAAAAGTATTAATTATTTTTTTGAAAGTACTGACCCTAATCTTTTGAATGGCATTTTATGTTCCTTTAGCTCATTTTAGGTTTTCATGTTAGAATGGATAGAATATGTCATGCTCACCATAGAACAGACCAGTACGCTACAGCAACAGTGAGCAATGCAAACGCAAGGTGCCAGCAGTAGCATAATGTGACAAACATAACATTGTCATGGTCTGTCTGATCCCATTTCACTTGACTGGGTGGGTACAACACAAAACCAATCTAGAAAATACAAGAAAAAGAGTTAAACAGTGTCGAGTCAAAATGATTTATGTATGCACTTGTGCACGTACACATAGGCAAACACACTGACCTGCCAGAACCAGCTGCCCTGAAGTACGGTGAGAGTGGCTCTGAGCAGTTCTAGTAGAATATTCCCCCTGTGGAAAACCTCCAGAAGGCAGATGAAAGCTTGTCCAAAGATAGCATAGAGGAGAAGAGTGTGCACATGGACATCAAGCAGGTCTCTACCATGGAGATGATAAAGGAAGAGAAATCCTGCAAGAGGCAGTCATGTACTTTAAATTTTAAATTTGAATTATCACAAAAATAGAAAATGAGGAACTTCAAGAGTAAAAAAGGGTGCTCAATTTAGGTAACAATTCACATATTATCCAACATTAAAAACATACTACATACTACTTTTTCTCTTTTACAAACACCGATCAGGCATAACATTATGACAATATTGTGTTGATCCCCCTTTTGCTGCCAAAACAGTCCTGACCCGTTGATGCATGGACTCCACTAGACCCCTGAAGGTGTGCTGTGGTATCTGGCACCAAGGTGTTAGCAGCAGATCCTTTAAGTCCTGTAAGTTGCGAGGTGGGGTCTCCATGGATCGGACTTGTTTGTTCAGCACATCCCACAGATGCTCAATTGGACTGAGATCTGGGGAATTTGGAGGCCAAGTCAACACCTCAAACTCATTGTTGTGCTCCTCAAACCATTCCTGAACCATTTTTGCTTTGAGGCAGGGAGCATTATCCTGCTGAAAGAGGCCACAGCCACCAGGGAATACCGTTTCCATGAAAGGGTGTACATGGTCTGCAACAATGCTTAGGTAGGTGGTACGTGTCAAAGTAACATCCACATGGATGGCAGGACCCGAGGTTTCCCAGCAGAACATTGCCCAAAGCATCACACTGCCTCTGTCGGCTTGCCTTCTTCCCATAGTGCACCCTGGTGCCATGTGTTCCCCAGGTAAGCGACGCACGTGCATCAATGAGCCTTGGCCGCCCATGACCCTGTGACCAGTTCAACACACTGTTCCTTCCTTGGACCACTTTTGATAGATACTGACCACTGCAGACCGGGAACACCCCACAAGAGCTCTGACCCAGTCGTCTAGCCATCACAATTTGTCCCTTGTCAAACTCGCTCAAATCCTTACGCTTGCCCATTTTTCCTGCTTCTAACACATCAACTTTGAGGACAAAATGTTCACTTGCTGCCTAATATATCCCACCCACTAGCAGGTGCCGTGATGAAGATATAATCAGTGTTATTCACTTCACCTGTCAGTGGTCATAATATTATGCCTGATTGGTGTAGTATTTTTTGACCAATTTAGAAATCAGTATGTGGGAAAATCAAGAACCTACCCTCATTAAAGAAAGCAAGACCCAGGAGCATACGGTCTAATGCCAATGGGGCGATGTCTGTGCTGTGGACAGTGAGAGATATGGCCCCTGCGATGGCAAAAAACAGGTACATGGTGGTGTGCTGCCAGTTCATCAGCTGTTCCCAGTGCTGAGTGGAAGAATCGTACAGTTGAAACTTGGGCCCACCTGCTAAAAGCTGCTCTGCTAACATACCTGTGTAAATGGCAGAAGAAAAATAAATATAACAACCAGCAATTACGGGGCCAAGCACCACAGAGACAGAATGAGGAGCCAGAAATCAAGGCAACGGGCATCTGACCAAAAATGAGGAAAGACATTTGGAGACGGTTTTAAGCTAAATGGTTAAAAGCCCATACATACAATCACTTGTAATGTGACATAACCATTAGGTGGCACGGTGCCAAAACTGTACAGGTACCCTCAGGTCATGGTTGTCATAACACACACCAAGTTTGGTCAGTATACGCTAAAGCATTGCAGAGATATAGTCTCACGTCCATTTTGGCATGCTCTTCCTCAGATTCGCTTGCACATTACTCAAGAACAGTTTGATGAATCAACTTAATTTTCACAGTTTTTTGTTGCCGTGGGCTCAATATGACTTAAAATAAGTTAAAATAAGACAAAACGAGCATTAAAATAAGCTAAAACAAACTAAAAATCTATTTCTTATTTCAATTGACCCCCTCAACAACAGTATTTTGTCTTTGAAGAATCAGGGTTCCCACTGCTTGAAAAACCTGAATATATGAGGAAGCCCAATTAAAAAAAAAAAAAAAAAAAAAAAGTGTGATATATATATACACGGAAAAAAATGTATTAATGTAAATTAATAACTCCATGGGCAGTTTTATTTTTATAAAACTATACATTTCAGTATACATTTTTCTAGTTAAGCCAAACTGTAAAATATCTGACTGGCTAGAAATTGAGTAGAAAATATTTTTTAAAATCTCTATCCTTAATCCTTATACACGTACAACTGGAAAAGTCATGGAGCCTTTGAATATTGTTGTTGACAATAGGGGACCTTGGAGTCAGAAAGGTTGAGAATCACTGGTTTTACTGTAAAACCTATGATTTAGCAGCAATTTCTTTTACACCATTCAGTCAGCCCTATATAGCAAAAAATGGTTCTTGAAACCAAATGTATTTCTTTGCTGAACCTAAGGTGCTTTAAAGGCAACCTTTATTTGTCTACATCTATAATGAAACTTCATATTATATTGATGAAGGCATGGCAGCAACTCACCAATAATAGAAAATGATAAAATGACAGCTCCTTCTATGATTTCTATGCGGCGTTGGGTAGCTCGAGATGCAAGTCTGCCCGCACCAGCACTTTTGTTCCTGCGCGTGGCATACAAAAACGTCTGCTTTGTGGCCCACCACAGACCAGTGATCAGGAAGAAACTTCCAGGCAATGCATGGCCTTTAAAACTTCCCATGATTTCCTGGAAATCAGAATAACAATTTTATTTATTAATAATAAATAAATAAAAACTACAAAACCAAAATACCTCATAATAATAATTCTGCTTCATAGTATCTCAAAATGTTCAGTGACAGTTAAAGCAAAAGACCATGTTTGTTTACTGGATTTGTTTAGTAGATTATGTTTTATATATATATATATATATATACTACCAGTCAAAAGTTTGGAAACTGTACTATTTTGATTGTTTTTGAAAGAAGTCTCTTCTGCTCACCAAGGCTGCATTTATTTGATCCAAAATACAGCAAAAACAGTATTATTGTGAAATATTTTTACAATTTAAAATAACTTTTTTCTATTTGAATATATTTTAAAATGCAATTTATTTCTGTGATTCAAAACTGAATTTTCAGCTTCATTACTCCAGTCTTTAGAGTCACATGATCCTTCAGAAATCATTCTAATATGCCGATTTGCTGCTCAAGAAACATTTATTATTATTATCAATGTTGAAAACAGTTGTGTACAATTTTTTTTCAGGATTATTTAATGAATAGAAAGTTCAAAAGAATAGCATTTATCTGAAATATAAAGCTTTTCCAACATTATAAATGTCTATACTGTCACTTGATCAATTTAATGCATCCTTGCTGAATAAATGTATTAATTTCTTTGTTCTTTCCCAAAAAAAAAAAAAAAAAAAAAAAAAAAATTCTTACAGACCCAAAACTTTTGAACGGTAGTAGAATGTTACAAAAGCTTTCTATTTCAGATAAATACTGTTCTTTTGAACTTTATATTCATCAAAGAATCCTAAAAAATGTTTTCAACATTAATAACAATCATAAATGTTTCTTGAGCAGCAAATCATCATTTTAGAATGATTTCTGAAGGATCATGTGACACTGAAGACTGGAGTAGTGATGCTCAAAATTCAGCTTTGCATCACAGGAGTAAATTACATTTTAAAATATATTCAAATAGAAAACAGTTATTTTACATTTTAATAATATTTCACAATATTACAGATTTTTTTTTTGTATTTTTAATAACATAAATGCAGCATTGGTGATCAGAAGAGACTTCTTTCAAAAACAGTCAAAATGGTACAGTTTCCAAACTTTTGAATGGTAGTGTATATATATATTAAGACAAAATGAGAGACTTAGTTAGTTCATGTTAGTTCTTAACTAATGTTATCAAACGAGACCTTATTGTAAAGTGTTACCTTTAAAACTACAAAAAAGCAGACTCCTGTCTTAAACATTCACCATCCACATGAAGGCTAAATGGCATGTTGATTTATACTTGACAGACCTTTAATTTTGCATTTAACATTTAACTTTAAAGATCAACTTATTCTAATCAGTGAAAGTAATCAAATCAATACATAAGGAAATTATAGGAATGGCATGTTCCTCCTTTTCTCTTGAAGAGGATGATTTCTGAGTATTATTTAATCAACAGGCTGATCAGTACTTGGCCTCAATGTCATTCACGTCCCATGACAAACAAAAGGAAGGTGGTCATTACTGCCAAAATCAGATGTGTGAGTGTCTAATCAGAGTGTGTCCTTGAGACCAAGACCTTATATAAATGTCTCCTTACAATTGCTTCCAGAAAGACACATGAAAAGGGCGCTATGTAGGCAGAGACAGCAAGACTCATAATGGGCAAATGGGGGAGAAAAAAAAAAATCACAGTAATGTTTTTGAGTTTGAGACAAAATCTTATTGCACATATTTAATCCATTTGCTGTTTCGGTCATGGCTTATTTCAACAGAGGGTCTCAAATGTTGTCCTCAAAAGTACATTTCTGTCATCATTTTCTCATCCTCATGTCGTTCCAAACCAATTCTCCCTTTGAGTGTGAAGAAAGGAAGTCATACGGACAGGAGGGTGAGACATGTTTTATTATGCACTATATGACAATGAAAATCAAGGCAATGAGTAGCATCTCTGCAGCTTTGATCTAAACACACTGTTCTTCACGATGCTCTGCTGTTACCATAGAGACAACTGAAGCTTTGAGAGTCTCTCCAGTGAAGAGGCCCGCTCCTTTCATGTATTTATGACAACAGAAGGACGACATTATTTGGAATTGTACATAAAAACAAAGTCATTTTTTTTCTGAACAAAAAAATGAACTCGCAGTCACACACACACACACACACACACACACACACACACACACACACACACACACAAAAACTATGTAAAAATATGATATAATAATCCTGCAGGTTTCACGAAAAGATGACAAAAATAAATAGGCAAATTTAAAATCGTTTAAAACCTTACCTGAAAAACGATTCATTACACCGTAATGACTGTAACAACTTCACATATGTTTATTGGTTAAAAAAGGCTTTTTAAAGACAGATAAGGAGAAAAAGCCTTCTGGGTCCGTTATTTCGTTAAGAAAGAAAAGTGGAAACAATAACTTCATTAGGGCACAGTAAGTGTCTGAAATATGATTTAAGAGTTCTTACCTTATAGATTGACCAAATAATTGGGTTATTCTTGAAAAAAATAAGAAGGAACCTCAGAGTCGATGTTTTTCTCGAGTGTCTGCATTTGATGCTGTAACAGTTCACTAAAAATGTTGAAACATCCTCACACAGTTCCTTTTAGTCCCTCTTGACCATCATCACTTTTTTCCCATCAGGAATTCCCGTATAAACTTCTTCGTCCACTTTTCCAGTTGTTTCGCAACCAGATTTGTGGGGTTTATCTTTTTCAGAGCGTCTTCCTAAGGGAACCTCCCATTCAATCAACGATTCGTCCATGCAGTCACTAGACGTCATTGTTTTCGAATGTGATTGGTTAGTTTACCTGTCAATCAACAGTTGGTCTCTTTTCCACGTGTGCATTTCTTTTCTTCTCCGACCGAAGCAGTCTGGACTTCACTACAATAAACGGAAATTTCAGTCCAGTGGTTTGAGAAATTAAAAGTAGTGTATTTTTTTTGCTATGCTTTACATATTTTGAAAACCTTGATAAATTATTGATAGACAGACCACAATTCAGTCATGTTCTCGCTATAAACTCTTAGGTAGGCTACTTTGCAAGAGAAGATAATACGCTTTCTAACGTTTTACTAATGCTTTGGTACAAACGTTGAATAGGCCTAATATTTTGCTGACATACTGTTTTATAAGAACAGTATTCACAGAGTTTTGTTGGGTTTTTACTGTTATTGTTTCTTTTATAATTGTACAATAGGCGGGACACGAGGGCAGGGTTTGGGTACGTGCACAAAGACACGGTCCCTCGAGGGTCTGGCAACGGAGAGAAGAACATCTCACTGTATATTCATTATTTATTTCACAGTTTATAATGTGGCACTCACTTACTTACATAGAAATGGCATTTAAACTAAATAGCATACTGGTACCAAATCTATAAATTCAATCTGTTCTGTAAAAACAAGTAGGCCTATCCTAATGGCACATATGAAACAATAATGTCAAAATAACAGCACTATAAAAACTTTGCAACAATGTAGTTAGGCCTATTTCTTAATCTGTGAATATTTAATTAAAGGTATGGTTTTAGTACAAACAACATTTCTACAACTTACAAACTTATATTTACATTTCTGATCATCAGAAACATCACAATAGCCTACATTGGACAGAGTCTAAAACTCTCTGCCTTTTGAATTTGGCATGTACTTAAATGGGTAATGCAGATATGCATTTTGAGCAATACATGAGTGGAGAGATGGACAAAGAAAACAAAAAGGCTCTGGTCATACATTTAACATGCACAGTTTTTAACCTAGCCAAACATTATGTCCTCATGACACCACAGAGGAAAATAAGCAAAAAAGACAGAAAAGGAGGGTAAGGAATGAATAGAGCTGAAGCGCTTGAGATTAAAGATGCACATCCAAAACTCTTAGGCCTATCTCAAGTAACAGACCGTATAATCACGTAGTATTGCTACACACACTAGCCTGTACTTAATTTTAGTCTTAAACCCATGCCTCCACCCAGAGATGATGGTGTTGTTTTGTTTTTATTTACATATAAACATACTAAATCAGTGCCCAGGGTCACAGGAAGCAAACAGACATGGAAAGTGGAGAAATATGGACATTGTCAGGGAAACTGGACATGAGCAGAGGACTCAGGCATGGTCACATGAACCCGACAGGTGGGACATGACTGTCTCTGTCAAAGCCATTTCTCAATGAACTGTAAGAGAGGAAAGCCAAATTATGGAAGGTCATTCAAAGTAGGGTGTGGCTGTGTATAAACATGGAAAACTATTGGAACATGCATCTATGCTAATAATACTGAACCAATTATTGCTTTTAAAGAACCACAATAGTTTACTGAATATAAGTTTACATGATCTATATGCTTAAATGCTTGGGAAAAAAAATTGATTTTTCGGCAATTATACATTATTATAACAAAAAGACTGGCAGTATGTGACATAAATGCTACAATGTTAAACGTTCCTTCTCCACCCTAAAGATTTGGAAAAAAATGTATGTGTATATCTTAACCCATAACATTTTATATCACTGTAGTTTACAACAGCCGTAACAGAGGCATGATGGCACCTGCATGACAACTGCATGCATGAAAAACCGATCTGTTGACCTTTGAGGGGCAAAACCGTGGCCCACCATTGATTTCCATTACAGTGGCGTGATTAGCCACCAGCTTATTTCCACTTTCCAGCATGTGCATTTGCTACTGTATTTTCACAACTGCAACTCCTGACGTATGACCTGCAAATTCAGGATAACATATTTACAGTTTCAGCATCCATAATTCATCCAGTCTAGTGCCAAAATAACCCTAATAATTTTATATTTACAGTTTGGTTTTCTAAATCAAAATAGCTGTATATTAACTTCAAAATTTGACTGAAAGTTCACTAATACACATAACCATATTATGGTTCATATTCTTACCAAAGAAAAATGACAAAAAGTACTTAAGACATTTTTAATGGTAATTTATAAAATGTAAATGACTTGGAATGGGAAAATAAAAAAATAAATAAAAATGCTGGTATCTAATTCTTTGCTGATTTTAAAAAGGGCGGAAAGACAACATTTCCTGCAAACGAGATCACCATGTTCATTTTTTAAAGTAGTGTGGAAATACACACAAACTAAAATTGACAATTTCAAATTAATGTGATTTTTGATAATACACTGAGTACTGTTCAGTTGAACTACTATTGGTACACATGGTATATTACACTGGAAACAATCAACGCTGTCTACGTAAAGAGAGTTGACGACGGGGTAAGCAATATTCCTCTTCTCCAGGGCAGAACGGTGTCTCCTTCCCTCGTTCACATGCAGGTGCAGAGCTCCCACTACGTGGACGTGCACGGTGCTCTGGCCATTTTGCCTGCACAATCTATAACCAGAGACAGAATATTCAATGTCACAGCTGGCACAAGAGCAGCAAATAACCAGACAAACTACATGTATGCCAGGAGGGAAAAAGAACCGATATTGAAATCGTTCATTTGGTGTCACGCGTAAACCTCTATTCATTATACCACTGCTTCAATTAAAATGGGGTGTCTGGACTCCATACACTAATAAGGTTACACTTTGAACCCCACCTGTATGATGAGGAGGAGGGAACACATGCGAGATAATGATCAAGCGTTATGGGTTGATGGGACGAATTTGGCGCTGTTAACAGGCAACAGAGGAGAGAATTGATGCAGGAAGTGTTTACCTCTTTATGAAAATGATGGCTGCAGTTAAGCTCTTGGATGCCACCCCTTCCATTCTGAAGTTCTTCATGGCAAATAAGACATATGCTATCTGCATCGCCCTACAAATAAAGCAGACAAAATCATCTAAACATATAATTATTATAGGGCATTGATGCACTTTGTCTAATACAGTATATAACTGTACTGTACATTGCAGTATGTACTAACACTACCGTTCAAAAGTTTAGTGTTGGGAAGATTTTTCTCTTATGCTCACCAAGGCTGCCATTTTTTATCAAAAACACAGTAAAAAGTGTTATATTGTGAAATATTGTTACAATCTAAAATTATTTTGTATCTCTGAATACATTTTCAAATGTAATTTATTTCTTTGATGGCAAAGCTGAATTCAACAGGCATTACTCTAGTCATCAGTGTCACATGATCCTACAGAGATCCTTATAATATGCTGATTTGCTCAAGAAACATTTCTTCTTATGTTGAAAACAGTTTTGCTGCTTGTTTTTTGTACTTTCTTTTTCAGGATTCTTTGATGAATAGAAAGTTCAAAAGAACAGCATTTATTTGAGATAGAAATCTTTTGTAAGACTATAAATGTGTGTCTGTCACTTTTGATGAATTGAATGCAATTTCAAAAATCTAATAAAAAAAATCTTACTGACCCCAAACTTTTGAGTATATTAGGCTATACGGCATACAATAAAGTTGTTCACTTTTACACACAGTGTAACTGGGTGTTATAGGGATAACTTACTTCCATAAATGAATGAAAGCTGTATGTCGTTGTGTTGTTGTTGCTACACACTACGTAACTTTTTTTGCCCTTTAAAAAAAAAAAATTGCATGTCACAAGAAATAGTTATTTTACGCAAATTGTGCTTCAGCACTGCTTTTATACATGGATGAATGTAATGGTTTGATCCTTTGTTTGCCAGTGATCACCATCAGAGCGGATCTGTCATGCTGCTGACTGTAAGAAGTTCCATTAAAACATAAGAAAAAATGTCATCTGAGCAGGGTAGGCAATTTCAGAGAGGCTAGCAGCAATAGCAAAAGCTAGCTGATCCCACCAGAGATCTCTACCATTGGAGAAATTCGATCACGTGTGCCTTGATAACCAATCACATTACAGCCTTGACGTCATGGAATTCCAGTTCCAGAATTCCAGTTACTGTTTGCGGATACCATAGTAATGAATGAGAAGTGCCGTAAACTGAATCATACCTGACGCACAATTGTCTGTGACTTCTCTTATAAAACAGAATTTTTTTCAAATTCTAAACTCTAAAAATAGATCAATCCAAAATGAATGTTTAAAAGCAAACATGTTGAAGATTAGCCGATGGGCTGTCGATTCATTAAATTATAAGCTATTTCCTCACAAAAGCAGTTTATTCAGCGTAGTAAAGCCTCTCCTCCATTGACATCTATTAAAAAAAATGTCTCCTTTCCTGTGTACCGCAGTGTTAGCAGGTGTTACGCTTTTTTTTGCTAAGGTTGCAGGCTTGCCTTCAAGTGGCCCACCCTCTCTTTCAGAGCACCTCCTCCAAAACACATGAACGCGTCTGCAAAGCGGCACAAGAGATGGCGTTAAATTACATCAAAGCACATTACAATAATAACGAACATAAGCAACTTAGAGCTCTGACTTGTACCACCGGACTGCTGCAGATTCATTTCGGCGTTGATAGTGTTGCCATAGAAAGAGTAGAATGTCACGTCGGGTTGTTTTGGTTCAGGAGGAACTGTAAAAGGGGCTGCTGTTTGTTTGCAGCATTCGGTGACTGTCTGTCTATAGCCCTGTTTCCACCAAAATTACCCGGAACAGTTTGTCCCAGGAACTTTTTCCCCCCAGACCTGTTGCTGTCTGTGTTTCCATCACGGTCTAAAGCACTGTGAAGATTAGTCAGGTGATGTAGGACTGCGTGTGACTTTCCAGTTTCCGCTGGATTTCGTCCTCCGCATATAAACTTAATAAAGCCTGAACCTCGTTGTCGGTCCATCAGTCGTATTTTTTAAACTTCTTTGTTGATTCGAATACCTTTTAAAATGGTGGTTGAAATAAAATGCTGCGTGGAGTCGACCAATCAAAATGCTGTGTGAACTCAACCAGTCAGCATGTTCAATGCCCAAGTCCCACCCCCGAAAGTTCCTGAACTTTGAAAAAGTACTACCTCGCGAGCAGGGCCGCTTTGAAGGGGAAATATTTACCCAGAACTTCATTTAGACCCTGGTTCCTGCGGTCGAAACACAGAGAGTACCACCCCAAAGTCCCTAGTTCCTGGGGAAAGTTCCTGCGGTGGAAACACGGCTTATGGGTGCTTCTCAGACGGAAGGCTGCATCCTAGTGAGGCAGTGTCCTAGTCCCGTCCTTTGGAGGCTCATAGGCAAGAGTCCACCTCAGCATTAAACCATAGAATGATACACTTGATGCATCCTTCAAAATGAGCCGAATGAATGATGCGATCCAAGGATCCTTCAAACTGAGACGTCCTTTGACGGAGCTTGATGACGTGGCAGCTGAGATATGCAGCCTTCAGAGGACGCAGCGTTCTGATTGAGAAGCACCCTACAACTCTGCATAGCCTCATCATGGAGCATGCTGATGACGTGTGATGTCTGTGCGAGCAGGGAGCGTGGAGGTATGGAAATACATAGGTTGACGGGCAGGTAAGACATCCTGTCATAGAGTGGTGCAGGTATGACGTCATTTTGCAGGCCAACCGGCAGTAAGCATCACACTGGTTCCCTCGATAAAAACCCAAAAGGATTTTCACATAGTCTTTTGGAGTATCGCAAAAAACAAGCTCTGTGATCAACAAAAGTTTATGATACCACATTCTTACACATTTTGTCCATCAAGATAATTATCACAGATGAACACACCTTTTATGAATTTTGAAGCCTAAATGCAGTCGCCAGAAGTAAAAAGCTAAAGGTAGGCTATAAACGGACTACACCACGGTCGCTTAACTTCAACATCACCACCACTAAGCTTCCGACAACTCTTTAAATTTTTATCTTAAAACATTTTCCAAGAACGTTTGAGTTAGAATAGTTATGAGCATAATTATGAGCATAATGAGGCTGTAAAAGCGGACTGAGGTTACCTGTTCGGCGTGATGACGTTTAATCTCCCTGACTGCCTCTGTCGTCT
The DNA here is from genome assembly GCA_039654105.1 of Coreius guichenoti. Taxonomy (NCBI): domain Eukaryota; kingdom Metazoa; phylum Chordata; class Actinopteri; order Cypriniformes; family Gobionidae; genus Coreius; species Coreius guichenoti. The sequence continues at coordinate 28,744,041 of CM077180.1, read as the reverse complement.
CATTTAGCCACTTGAGCAACCGCCTTTTTCAAGACACGTAACAGCTTCAAAAAATCACGAGTGGGGTAATACTGATGTATTTTATGTTGTAAAATTAACCGTGAAAGTGTCTTGAGCTTGTGTTCACCACTAACCTTATTTCAGCTATTTAAACAAAATCCAATTAAAAAAACCCATTGATTTTGTGACGATGGAACCGGAAGTGCTAAAATGCTAACTCGTTTCCGCGTTTTGGCCTACAAAGTGATGTCATACCTGCACCACTCTATTGCATTCGGACCAAATGCAATGATTGGACGAACATTTTTTTTTTGTTCTTACACAGAAAATATATGCACGTTTTTAATATTTAGACGACTTCTATTATTGATTGCTATCAGGATGTGAAGAGAGTTTCAACCAGTATAACAAAAAGTGTTTCTGAAAAAAAAGAATCATATCAGCCTTTGTGGTTTGGACCTTGTTTTGGGGGGTATGACATTTTCACATTTTTAAGTTATAATCTGGCATCTCACCCACCAGTGATATCACCTTCTGGTTGTGGAAATGCAGCCTCTTTTCTAAACACTCGGAGAGCTCTGGAATGGTGGGGATGTGACAGTCAGGTCCCCCCATTTTGGTTCTGCTGTTTTCGTCTGAAGACACACGGCGGGCACGAGGGTGAGAGTGCACCTCCTTCTCCTCACGGCTCTTTGAGTGGACATGGGCAGGGGTCTTAGCATGGAGATGGTTCACCTTCATGGCTTCCAGCTGAGACTTTTCAGTACAGAAAACAAAACAGAGAGATAGGGAGAAAGACCATGACATAGAAAGTGATAAGCTACATATTCAAATAATCAGAATCTTTAAAAGCAAAATGAAATGATTTCATGAATGATTATTGTTTGTTCGCACATTTTGAAGTGGTGCATATTTGATATTGAGCTGAATGACATCATTGGGTAAGCAGTAATAATTTCCTATTGCCAACGAATGATGAAGTTAGTGTTTAAGGCTCCATATAAACACCCGTATAAGACACTTAATCATTTTGCAGATAATTGCAGTAAATAGGCATAATAGTCTGTAAGCTCTGCCATGACAAGGGTCAAATATAGGTTAATTATTCTTGAGCAGCTCATAATGACTTGTGTAAGCATTTCACTTGAAGTCAAGCTAATCATAGTAGCTTTACCTATTAACCGTGTTTACTGCCATTCACTACTGTCTCTTAGGCTAAATAACATGTACACTGTTTACAGATAGCTACATTATTTTCTCCAACACAAACTGAGCATGTATGCATTGCCAAAACTAATTTCCTGACCTAAAACTACAGTTCAAATATGGATGAACACAAATAAAAAAAAAACTGCCACATTCTGCGAAGGAGTGTATTAAACCAATTTAGCATGTCACCATGGCACTATGGAAGCTTAAAGTCAATAATTAAAAAAAATAAATAAATGTAGTCAGGCAATGATTTTAAAATGTTCAAAAATTGAACATATTTGACCCAGAGCTTTTCCCTGAATGCATATATGTACCACAAATAATTTCTAGGAGGACTCTGGAGCAAAATTACTCTTTAAAATATTCAAATAATTCAGTATATGTTTACCATTCTGTGCATATGAAATCATGCAAAGCCACCTCAGCTGGAGACTTTTGGAATAGCACTCTGTGGCCTTTTTATATTGATCACATTCAGATCTGAGCATATGAATAATGTGATCATTTTAGCAACAACACTGATACGGTGACATGTAAAGATAGTAAAAAAGCTAAACTTACACAAGATTTTTAATAATTGTATTATTTTAAAGAAAAAGCTGCTCTCTAGTAGTATATTCTAAATGTAATCAATTATGTTTACATTATATATACACCGATCAAGCATAACATTATTCTGATTTTTTTTTCTCAGAATTGCGTGATATAAACTCGCAAATGTGAGTTATAAATTCAGAATTTAGACATATAGGCTAAACTTGCAATTGCGAGTTAAACCGATCAGGCATAACATTATGACCAGGTGAAATGAATAACACTGATTATCTCTTCATCACGGCACCTGTTAGTGGGTGGGATATATTAGGCAGCAAGTGAACATTTTTTCCTTAAAGTTGATGTGTTAGAAGCAGGAAAAATGGGCAAGCGTAAGGATTTGAGCGAGTTTGACAAGGGCCAAATTGTGATGGCTAGACGACTGGGTCAGAGCATCTCCAAAACTGCAGCTCTTGTGGGGTGTTCCCCTTCTGCAGTGGTCAGTATCTATCAAAAGTGGTCTAAGGAAGGAAGTGGTGAAACGTGCGACAGGGTCATGGGCGGCCAAGGCTCATTGATGCATGTGGGGAGTGAAGGCTGGCCCGCTAGTTAATGCTGGTTCTGATAGAAAGGTGTCAGAATACACAGTGCATCGCAGTTTGTTGCGTATGGGGCTGCATAGCTGCAGACCAGTCAGGGTGCCCATGCTGACCTCTGTCCACCGTCGAAAGCACCAACAGTGGACACGTGAGCAAAAATGGTTCAGGAATGGTTTGAGGAGTTGATTTGGCCTCCAAATTCCCCAGATCTTAATCCAATCGAGCATTTGTGGGATGTGCTGAACAAACAAGTCCGATCCATGGAGACCCCACCTCACAACTTACAGGACTTAAAGGATCTGCTGCTAACATCTTGGTGCCAGATACCACAGCACACCTTCAGGGGTCTAGTGGAGTCCATGCCTCGATGGGTCAGGGCTGTTTTGGCAGCACAAGGGGGACCAACACAATAGTCATGATGTTATGCCTGATCGGTGTAAATTATAAATTTATATATACATATTATTCTAAATGTAATCAATTAGTAGACAAGTGCAGAAGGTTAACATATATAAATGTTGCATGCACATGGGCTGAAACCATTACATTTAAATTCACAATAACATTTATCCAGATGTAAATCAAAGTAATGTCTTGGTTTGGTAGGAAATTATAAAAGTTAGCTGATAACCTTTGCTGGAATAAGTCAAATTTATGAAATGACAAACCACGCAAACTACATCAAGTAACAAGTCAGCCTCAAATTTCTTTTGTACTGAATGCTGAACCTTTATCAAACATTTATTTTACTGTTTATGTAAATTGTGATATTTAAATTTAATGCATGCAGTTAGGAAAGCATGAAGGATATTCAACTTAAATAATCAGTTCTGTTTTAAATCTATGGCTCACCAACAAATACATTTATAGAATACTTTGCTGTCTGTTTTTATTTTAAATTAGCAGTAATCCAGGCAACCATCACACATTTTTTAACATTCTTCTCTCCCATATCTTTGCTACAAACAGTCCTGCTGTACATTATTTACATAAGGGGGCTGTGAGACGTGAGAAAGAGCGTGTGATGCACTAATTTGTGGGGGAAGAGAATGAATTTCTGCTGGGTCACCACCTCTAATCAGAGCATGCTTTCCTGTTTTCACAGAGGTTCTCTTCCAAAACCCATTATACAATATTTTGCCCAGCTTTATTTTCAAGATCAACTGAGTCTGCATGTCAAACACAGCACAAATCCTGCCATAAGCCATAAACACAATAATAGACCCCCACTGGACTTCTAGACTGGACTTTGTCAATGGATTCATTTGCTCCCAGAAGCAACAGCACTATGATAAAAGACACCAGTGTTCAATAAACAGTTGTATTTATATATTTATAATAATTCTAAATATATAATTCTAAACAATATAATTTTAAAATTATAAATTTTTTTTTAAATATTTTTAAAATATAATTAATTATTATAAATATTACATTTGTGTGTTACATTTGTATTATTTTATACTATACATTTATAATTATAAAATATGTATAGTTTATGATCATTTATATTGAATTATATAATATATTATATTACTTTTATATTACTTTTAGCTGTACAAAACAGCTGCTTGATATAACAAATTAGTATTTTTCATCATAATACTATAATTTATTGTCATAATTACAAACACACTGGTTTGTAGTGCAATAAGTTCACAATGTACTACACTTTATCATTATAAAAAATCTTTGATTGTACTAACATGCACAGTTTGTTCTATGTTGACTGTAGTAGTTACTGTGTGTGTCCAATTGATTTGTCCAATGTATTTGAATTGACAAAAGTAAAAAAAAAAAAATAAAAAAAGTTCTCTCAACATTCAGGAGTAAGTAAAACTCAAAAAAGCCCTTGCAAGTAAGAAATAAGTACCTCATTTACACGTTGCAAAATAAGGTGGATATTATAATTATAAAATTAAGTTAAATTAAATACAACAATATTTCTGCCAAGAGATATAGTTCATTATCCTAACATTTGGCTCATTTTACAATGACTTTGAACATGTCAAATCAGAATTTAAAGTTGAAACTATCCATTTTATTCCAGGAAACTCTCAATCTGCAATCTGGGTTTTGTTTAGTAACATACAGTGGGGAGAACAAGTATTTGATACACTGCCGATTTTGCAGGTTTGCCCACTTACAAAGCATGTAGAAGTCTGTAATTTTTATCATAGGTACTCTTCAACTGTGAGTGACGGAATCTAAAACAAAAATCCAGAAAATCACATTGTATGATTTTTAAGTAATTAATTTGCATTTTATTGCATGACATAAGTATTTGATACATCAGAAAAGCAGAACTTAATATTTGGTACAGAAACCTTTGTTTGCAATTACAGAGATCATACGTTTCCTGTAGTTCTTGACCAGGTTTGCACACACTGCAGCAGGGATTTTGGCCCACTCCTCCATACAGACCTTCTCCAGATCCTTCAGGTTTCGGGGCTGTCGCTGGGCAATACGGACTTTCAGCTCCCTCCAAAGATTTTCTATTGGGTTCAGGTCTGGAGACTGGCTAGGCCACTCCAGGACCTTGAGATGTATCACTCCTTAGTTGCCCTGGCTGTGTGTTTCGGGTCGTTGTCATGCTGGAAGACCCAGCCACGACCCATCTTCAATGCTCTTACTGAGGGAAGGAGGTTGTTGGCCAAGATCTCACGATACATGGCCCCATCCATCCTCCCCTCAATACGGTGCAGTCGTCCTGTTCCCTTTGCAGAAAAGCATCCCCAAAGAATGATGTTTCCACCTCCATGCTTCACGGTTGGGATGGTGTTCTTGGGGTTGTACTCATCCTTCTTCTTCCTCCAAACACAGCGAGTGGAGTTTAGACCAAAAAGCTCTATTTTTGTCTCATCAGACCACATGACCTTCTCCCATTCCTCCTCTGGATCATCCAGATGGTCATTGGCAAACTTCAGACGGGCCTGGACATGCGCTGGCTTGAGCAGGGGGACCTTGCATGCGGTGCAGGATTTTAATCCATGACGGCGTAGTGTGTTACTAATGGTTTTCTTTGAGACTGTGGTGCCAGCTCTCTTTAGGTCATTGACCAGGTCCTGCCGTGTAGTTCTGGGCTGATCCCTCACCTTCCTCATGATCATTGATGCCCCACGAGGTGAGATCTTGCATGGTGCCCCAGACCGAGGGAGATTGACCATCATCTTGAACTTCTTCCATTTTCTAATAATTGCGCCAACAGTTGTTGCCTTCTCACCAAGCTGCTTGCCTATTGTCCTGTAGCCCATCCCAGCCTTGTGCAGGTCTACAATTTTATCCCTGATGTCCTTACACAGCTCTCTGGTCTTGGCCATTGTGGAGAGGTTGTAGTCTGTTTGATTGAGTGTGTGGACAGGTGTCTTTTATACAGGTAACGAGTTCAAACAGGTGCAGTTAATACAGGTAATGAGTGGAGAACAGGAGGGCTTCTTAAAGAAAAACTAACAGGTCTGTGAGAGCCGGAATTCTTACTGGTTGGTAGGTGATCAAATACTTATGTCATGCATTAAAATGTAAATTAATTATTTAAAAATCATACAATGTGATTTTCTGGATTTTTGTTTTAGATTCCGTCTCTCACAGTTGAAGAGTACCGATGATAAAAATTACAAACCTCTACATGCTTTGTAAGTAGGAAAACCTGCAAAATCGGCAGTGTATCAAATACTTGTTCTCCTCACTGTACATTCAAATGTTGCATTTCTGATCATTCCCATTCCACTAACATCATTCCACATGTGTGATCATCACTACCTTACCATGCAGGGCAAAGAGGCACGGCGGTCAGTTTTGTAGCGGGAAGGCCTCCTGAAGCTCCTCTTCCTTTCTTTGGCGTGCTCCTCCCCGTGCCCCCAGTAACTGCTCATCCACTTGGTGAAGTTCCCATCATCATCCTCCTCATTGTCCATAAGAATCGCGGGAAGCAGCCGAAGAGACAGCTTGGGAGCTGGTGTGTGGAGCTCTCCGTGAAGCTCCTGTCTCCTGGAAAGAAAAAGCGGAGCAGGGTGCAGCCGGCGTAAGATGATCCAGCTGGGTCAGACGAGGCTGCTGTTTCTGCTGATGATGAGCTTCTCAGGAACTCTCTCGTTGAAGGCAGTGTGAGGTCCAGACTCCAGACTGTGGACGATAGGCTGGGCTTAGCTTTGTGGTAGGTTGAAATTGGATTCCTCCAGTTAGGTGCTCACAAGGTGTGGGTGTAATTGCTCTAAGCCGACCCAAAAATATGCATGCACAGCTTTTTGTCGAAGTCTTTAAATACAAGTCTTTGAATCCTCTGTAATCTATTTAACATGAGAGAGGGAGGGGACTATAGTATAAGGGCGGGAGAGAGGGTGAGCTAGTTAGACAGAAACAGAGAAAGAGAGAGAGAGAGAGGATGGTGTTTTTTGGGTTGGTGCTCTGCTTTTAATCTTTCCATTACAGAGCAATGGGCCTGAGGGTGGGAGAGTGGGTGTTAGTCACACACACTCTGTGCAACTCCAATTCTCCCATACTTTCCACTCACTGGGCACATCAAACCTGTCAATAATTATGGACTACAGCAGGCGAGAACCAGCATGTGTTATGAGAGTGGGTGTGATCATATATTTATACTTCAGTACTGTCTGACAATGAGTAAAGTTAGATTACCAATCGATACTTTGTTCTGATTATGACAAATGCTTTGTAGTATAACCATTAGGGAAGAAATGTGGGTTGTATTGCAGCAATTTAATCAACAAAGCAAAAGAAGATATGGTAACACTTCTATACTGTATATAAAGTAAATAATAAAGTAATATATTAAAAAATATATATATATAAATAATTGTAAATAAAAGTGAAATATATTATAGTATTTGCAGACTCCTTGTTACATATGAAATTGGTTTATTGTTTTAATGCATTATACTTTCGTAAGGTGTAGCAATAAGTATTATAGGCTAAATGTATTATAAGTGTGGTTGCAATTAATCATGATATCATACAATGCATTATAAGGTGCGTCATGGCATAATTAATACATTAAAAAACACTTTTATAATGCAATGTCAAAATGAACTATTTTAATAATACAACCAAATCCTAAATATGTTATGAATCATAACCGATTATGTCTGTCTACAGCAAGTTCCACTATATATTTGCAAAAAGCACAGCATTTAGCCAAATTATTCTCACATTCTAAATGTTGCAGCTGCACGTTCAGTAGCACATGTATTTGCAGCTGACCCCATTTTAGAATATGATAAACCCCCTCCCTTTCAGGAAGAAGCAATCTGGGGCACACAGCAACCACCCCAAGCCTCGTCTACTGTCCTGCTCCAGTTGTTCCCACCGCTGGACTCTGGGGCAGCAGAGCATACAGTATGAGCGGCCAGAGACACTGATAACACACCACACCTGTGGCCATGTCTGTTTGATCCTTGCCCTTAAAGGTGCACTATGTAATATTTTTTCAGCAAAATATCCAAAAACCACTAAGCCAGTGTTATATATTTTGTTCAGTTGAGTACTTACAATATCCCAAATGTTTCCAACTATTTGTAAATCGTGAGAAAATTGCTATTTTAACCAAGGAACCGGGACGTATGAGGGAGTCGCCTGTCAATTGCGTCATATCTGCGTTACCCTCGGTTTCCGGTTTTATTTTGCAGAAACGCTTTACTCTTACTGCAGTGTGCAACAAGTGTCATAGCAGCCGCCGAGCGAACGCACAGAGTAACGTCATAACATCATTTTCAACACACTCAAATGTATATAATATGATAAACAGAGCTGCGTTACCTCATACTCATGACCGGAAAAGCGGAAATGGCGCCGGCGACTGTGGCATAATAAAAGTCCCGCTGCTCGCGAGGCGTGTGTTGCGTTCATCTTATTAACAATCGCTCCAACGGCCTTGCTCAGCTCCCACAACACTCGGTCCTGCTCTGCTTCATACTACAGTAACGTTAGTAATCACATCCGTGAACATGATTTCTGCCCGAGTCCTATCCCGATTCTTTTCCACCGGCTGTGAGCTGAAGACCACATGTCCCAAGAGTCTGCGCTCAAACTTGGCGTCATCAAGCTACGCCTTTATTTTGAATAGGCGACCTCTAGCGGACGGAAAAGTTACATAGTGCACCTTTAATTAATTAATTAAATGTTATGTTGAAGCTGCATTCTCAGCTAGAATTTGTTTGTAACAATGTAAAAATGTAAAACAATGCCCCCCCCCCCCACCCCCTGCAAAAATATATATATTACATATATAAATATTAATTCTCTTCACACTGTTTTTAGAAAAAGCACTACAAAAATGTGTATTAGAAATAGCTCTTTATCCAAGCAAAAGGTAATGCTCTGGAAAATACAATATGTGATCTTTCAGATATTACATGCATTGGGATTGTGTCAAGCACTGACAGAAAGACCTGTTCTCACCTTCAGGTAAATGGTTTTGGATTATAACAGAAACCCTAAGGATTTGTGTCCTTACACTAATGCAAGGGGCTTCTAATCACAGAAATCCAAATGACCATCTCTTTTGCTATTCAAGGATCTTAATCTTATTATCCTGCTATTCCATGTAGGTATTCACATAATTTAGATTATAACACTAAGGAGTTTAAAGTTGATGAATCATGTTGTTGTGGATAACAAGCTGAAGAGTTCATTCAGTGTTGGGCCGAGTGTGACCAAATTCAACTACTTCCTGACAGAGGGAGCAATTGAACGGGAATAAATGCTGACTATAAAGTCAGTACTTTTCTTCCTAGTTTCAGTGCAAACTTTTGTGCACGCGACAACTGATTTATTTGACCATAGAAAGGTTGCTCTTTTTGTGGTTCTATTTCAGATGTTTTCTTACAATAAAATAGCCCTAGTCCTACATTCTACCATCTAAAAACAGCAGGGGTTACAATATTTGTTCTTGGTTTCTAACCAGACCTCTGAATAATGAGCTTATGGTTAAAAAAGGACAGAGTGCTTCTAAAATTGGAGCCAATCCTGGTTGTTGACTGTTATGTGGAGTACAAGTAATTATCTCAAGAGGTCACATACACACACCGAGGTCTTGACTAAAAATGATTACTCACTGTTTGTACAGAATACAGGAGTCGTCCTGAAATTGCAATTTACAATACTAAGTTATACTAGTAGTTTAAACTGTTAAATTATCTGTTAAATTAAGCCTAAGAAGATCTCATGACACAGTTTTCAACACTGAGGAGAAAGTGAGAGTGCCTTTTAAGGATAAACACTGTCCTTAAGGCATCTATAGAATCAACGTATTATTTAATATTAATACATTTTTAGTGTGTTTGTCATATTCTGACTTTTGAATGGCCTTAATCTAAATTCACTGACTAAAAGATGAGTGAAAAGACCCAGGCTGAATGTAGGCTATACAGGGAGACAGCAGCCTTGGTCCTGTCTCATAACTGCATTACTAGCACAAACACAAATTGATCATGTCTCGTGTTCTATCTAAGAGCTATGATTGATCTAAATTTGCTATGGCAGTGCGCATTCAATTGACATTTTACATCATGTGTCAACCAGAGAGCCTAGATACAGTATAGCAGCATTTTTAAACCACTGAACACGCACACTGGTTTTGAAATCTGATTTTTTTCATTTATTTTAATCAACATAGCAATCTGCTTGCAATTTTTTTCTCAGAATTGCGTGATATAAACTTGCAAATGTGAGTTATAAATTCAGAATTGAGACATATAGGCTAAACTTGCAATTGTGAGTTAAACCTATCAGGAATAACATTATGACCAGGTGAAGTGAATAACACTGATTATCTCTTCATCACGGCACCTGTTAGTGGGTGGGATATATTAGGCAGCAAGTGAACATTCTGTCCTCAAAGTTGATGTGTTAAAAGCAGGAAAAATGGGCAAGCGTAAGGATTTGAGCGAGTTTGACAAGGGCCAAATTGTGATGGCTAGATGACTGGGTCAGAGCATCTCCAAAACTGCAGCTCTTGTGGGGTGTTCCTGGTCTGCAGTGGTCAGTATCTATCAAAAGTGGTCCAAGGAAGGAACAGTGGTGAACCGGGACAGGGTCATGGCCGGCCAAGGCTCACTGATGCACATGGGGAGCGAAGGCTGGCCCGTGTGGTCCGATCAAACAGACGAGCTGTAGCTCAAATTGCTCAAGAAGTTAATGCTGGTTCTGATAGAAAGGTGTCAGAATTCACAGTGTATCGCAGAACTGGACCATGGAGCAATGGAAGAAGGTGGCCTGGTCTGATGAATCACGTTTTCTTTTACATCACGTGGATGGCTGGGTGCGTGTGCGTTGCTTACCTGGTGAACACATGGCACCAGGATGCACTATGGGAAGAAGGCAAGCCGGCGGAGGCAGTGTGATGCTTTGGGCAATGTTCTGCTGGGAAACCTTGGGTCCTGCCATCCATGTGGATGTTACTTTGACACGTACCACCTACTTAAGCATTGTTGCAGACCATGTACACCCTTTTATGGAAACGGTATTTCCTGGTGACTGTGGCCTCTTTCAGCAGGATAATGCTCCCTGCCTCAAAGCAAAAATGGTTCAGGAATGATTTGAGGAGCACAACAACAAGTTTGAGGTGTTGACTTGGCCTCCAAATTCCCCAGATCTCAATCCAATCGAGCATCTGTGGGATGTGCTGAACAAACAAGTCCGATCCATGGAGGCCCCACCTCGCAACTTACAGGACTTAAAGGATCTGCTGCTAACATCTTGGTGCCAGATACCACAGCACACCTTCAGTGGTCTAGTGGAGTCCATGCCCTGACGGGTCAGGGCTGTTTTGGCAGCAAAAGGGGGACCAACACAATATTAGGAAAGTGGTCATAATGTTATGACTGATCGGTGTATAAAGTCAGAATTGCATGATATAAAATTGCAATTGTGTGTTATAAAGTCAAAATTGTTAGATATAAACTTGCAATTGCGAGTAAAGGAAAGTCAGAATTGCGGGATATAAAGTAAATTTTACTAAAACAATTTTAAATAGTTTTATTCCATGGCGGAAACAAGGATCTATACCCACACTTGGAGATTTCTGTGCGCAAACATCCGAAACGAATACTGAATTGAGCTCTCTTTCCCGTCTTCTTGCGCTTGAATGGACCAAACACAAAACACAAACTTATGTAAAAAAATGCCCGTCTCGGTGAGTATCTTAGTAAACATAAGCCCTATTCGGACAAGATAAGTTTTACTGCTGCTAACATCTTGGTGCCAGATACCACAGGTCCACAGCACACCTTCAGGGGTCTAGTGAAGTCCATGCCTCAATGGGTCAGGGCTGTTTTGGCAGCAAAAGGGGGACCAACACAATATTAGGAAGTAATGTTATGCCTGATCGTGTATATAACAGTTAAGTCTATATAACTGTATAACAGTTAGGTCCAGTCGAACTATTTATCAATTAAGTTAGTTAAATTCTGATTGGATTCTGTTGGTAATAGGCACTTACCTAAAGCTAAAAGAAGTTTCGTGCCTCTAACAAGTTATTCAGACAAGAGCAGAGAGTGATTTTCTCTTTGTCTTTTGTTGTTGTATTAACATTAATGACAGACAGCAGCAGGAATATTAGGCTGCTGTCATTTTAAGACCTGCACGGATCCAATATACTGATACACATGCGTTTTCTTTCTCATCTATTTATGTTCAGTTAAGACATAACCAACTATAGCCCTATTTCGACCTTCTTTTTGATCAGAATGGTATGCGGAAAACTTCCCACACAGCACGAAAAGTAATGAATTGAGTTACCTTTCGAGTTATATTGAGCTTGAATATTTAAATTGGCAAAGTTAAATTGGCAACGCCGATTTGGCTCTTGGCGAGTGTTAATTTTAGGCTTTATAAAAAACAAAAACAAACAAAAAAACAAAAGCACTTTCAGTTGTCTCATATATTTTTGACACCATTGTTGCACAAAAGCAAGACACAATAATCTGGAGAAGTTCTCTTTCAGACATTGTCTAAAGAGAAATACTTCACACCCAGTTGGTGGTCTCAATATCATGCCATCATCCCAAGAGGTCACATGTCATAAGCACATGCATTCAGCTCGAACAACTTGTCTATACACTATTCACAGTCCAGAAGCCAGAACAAAGAGCACCTCCAATTTAATAAAATTTGACCTTGCCTATTGAAGACACTCAAAGATGAAGATTACACACTCAGTACAGTCTTTGTTCAGGGGGAGAGTCTAACAGGGGACATTTATAAAAGAAAACAATACATTCTTTCTTAAGCTTAACTTGATCTGTGAGGATGACAGTTATAGTTCTACAGTCATTTTGGTAAATGTTAAGTTGAAGATTTAAAGGTTAAAGCTAGTCGTTCAATAGCATCTGTGTCACTTGTCCCTCTAGTGGAATTTAGTTGTATTGCAATCACAAGTAGAACCTAAAATTAATCTCAGAGCGGTATTGCCTACAATTGGACTTGATGACTTACAATATCTACTTTATTTTTTTTTTTTTTACTTTTACAGGTTTTATTACCCTCTCATAATGAGCAAAGATTAAAAAAAAGTAAAGAATACTTAATTTAAAATGAAGGAAATCCATTGTACTGGCTGCTATGCACACATTTAGGAAATGTCATGTCTATACACTGTGATGAACTCATATTATAGTCAAAAATCTGACTGCTTTCTACTTACAGCCACTTTATTTGTGAGAATACAATGTACTTCAGAAATATTTGATTTTTGGTGGTTTCACCTTAGTGTTTTACAAATAGCCATTAAAATAATTTCTTCTCCAGTTATACTGCTCATAAAAAGTCACATATGTACATCATGTCATTTCAGATTACATAAATAAAATAAATAAAAAATGGTACCATTACATGTGACCCAGACCGTGACTTTTATTTTTATTTTTTGCTGACTTTTGTTTTGAAAGCATGACGTCACGCTTTGGACCAGGAACTGCTTTTCACTCATCCAGCAGCAGTTGACACTGGTGATCGCCTGCTTGCTATGCCCTTGTTAGCCACGCAGCTAACCTAAGTGCCACATTTGGAAAGATGCATTGAATTTTATATCGGAAAGAGATCTGATAGACACCTATACATTCTATTATTGTCAATAGCAGGATGTTACGAGCCGGAAGTGTAGTTACCTGGTAAGTAGGGTAGCTCGTTTGCAGCTACAGAATTTAACGCAGATACAGTAGACTGGGAAGCAAGTGATTGGATATATAACTAAAAATGCCTAATTCCATCTCTGATATAAATGAACTAATTTATAATTATAAAGGTTAACTGTGAAGATTCCCCCTTTAATGACTAATGCTACGTGCTATCGTTTCCGAAATGACACTGACTGACAGACTACTGCACTAAATAGACACCACCCGAACACTGACTCACTTTTCACGTTTTTAGATAAATTACATCAATAATCAACAAAGATTCTACGTTGATATCATTATAATATTCTTAAAATATAATAGTACTAATTGCTGTCTAATTTGACATATTCCTTCCTATTTTAAAGCACTAGCCATTGGGCAACTGTTATAGGAACAACCAAGAACTATTCTGAGTTTTTGTTTTGCGTTCTTGCTTGAAAATGTATCTGTAGTCACTTAAAAGGTAACGTTTTCAGGCATTTGTTGGTCTATTAACACAGTTGTCAAATTTGGGACTTTATACCTTATACAGTGATGTGGTTTTATCATTTTCAAACCATTGTAGCTTCCAGGTCATTCTCATAGTTTCAAAACAAGACTTTTTTTTTTTTTTTTTTTAAGCTTTGCAAGACTTAAAATGTGTAACAGCTGTCAAATTTGGGACTTTATATCATATACTAATATGCTGTGGGTTTGCCTGCACTGCACTGTATGTCTGACAGAAAGCAGAAGACCTGCCATTATTACAGATTTTTATATGTAAGAAAATAGATGTGTATTTTGCATTAAATGTTTATTCTTACATTTTATTTACAAAAAAAATAAAACCCTAATGTTACTCCATAACAACTATAAATTGACACCAATGCGCCAGTTCTATCAGCTGGCCCAATACTTTGACACTGGCTCCAGGCCATCGAGCCATCCATGCTCTTGAGCCCTGCATTTGAACAATATAGTCTATATTCTTCAAATATTCCTACATATATTTTTATAATCTGGAAAATAAGAGACTCCGAAGAGTATGTAAATGCATCAGAATGAGCACGGTGTCTCTCTCTTCACAGCATTGCCTGCAAGAATCTGCTTCCCTCCAGAATGGGGGTGAAGTTCAGAGTCCCGTTGCAGAAACTGCACCCGCTCTCTCGTGCCATCCATCACCGCTACTCTGCTAACAGCAATCCACAAAGACCACCTCACTGCTCAGCTGCCCGCTATTACACGTCTCTCTCCAGGCTCCCCATGCGTCCTCCCAAATCCCGGTCAGGAGGACACGGCTATCAACAGCACCGGACCTTCTGGGTGGCCCGACTTGCTGCCAGACTGCTGAAACTGAGGTACATCTTGCTGGGCTCAGCAGTTGGAGGTGGATATACAGCAAAAAAGGTACGCTTAACTATTTGGTTGTGTTGGGCCAATTGAAATGACTGACCTCAAGGTCATTTTACTTGCACGTGCAGAGTCTGAATTTGAATCTGAATTTGAATGAACACTGGGTGTGCTGTTTGTCCTATTTCAAACAGGATGCAGATATTTGGTTTTCATTTCATCACTGACTTTCATGTCATCATGTTCTTTTAACTCATTAAGCATGTGACTTATAGATTTATAGTATCAGCCATCATAATATCAGACATCATAGTTGTCAACAATATACTATTAGCTGTTGGAATCAGACAAAATGTTTATTATTACACTACTAGTCAATAAATCCTGTCTGTTATGGTTTTTACAGACTTATGATGAATGGAAGGATATGCTTCCTGATATGAGCCAGTATACATGGGTTGTGCCAGACTTCATATGGGAGCTGAGTGAAAATATTGATTTGGGTAAGTAATTCAGAGAGACATATTTTGATCAAACAATATCCTTATGCTGGGGATTCACTGGTATGAAATTCTGGCTGATACCGATAACTGATAATACTTTATATTTGAAAGCCAGTAACCTATATATTGGCCGATAAAGCTAAATCTAATTCTATATTTTGATATAATTGATATATATATATATATATATATATTTTGATATAATTTTTATATATATATCTATATTTTGATATAATTGAGAGCCTGAAAAAATTAATTTTACACTCCGATGGCCAAATTCCTTTATAAAAAAAAAAAGTATTGTATATAAAAAAAAAAGCTCAAATAATGCAAACAAGTCATTAGACAACAAGTATAAAGAATAAAAATGCATGTGCCATGGATAAATAAAATGGAATAGCCTCCGCATGTACAATAATAAAATGATTTTAATTAAACAATATTGTTGATGAAAATAATACGAGAAAAAAGTTCTATTTATTATTAATAATGCATCAATGTTTTTGCAAAAATAAATATCTAAAATTAATATTACTGTTTTAAATAACAACATTGCTGTTTGAGCTGCACGCTGAAGCTGCAGAGCTGAATGAACACAAACTGAAGCGCTTTGTTAGTGGGTTAATTAACTCAATGAAACTTTTATGAGATTAATCAGATATTTATGCGACATAAACATAATATTACAACTTATATCTGCACAAAATGATGCAAATGCACAAGTGAACTTGAAGTAAGTTACATAGTCAGAAGAATTTATATAACTGCTGTTGTGGACGCGCTCTTCCTGTAACAATGCGCTGAAACACCGCAATTGAACCCAAAGAATTCACAGCGTTTTATTACAATAGTGTTCTCATTATAATGTTATGTATATGATACCAATATGTATATGATATGTATATGATACCCAATCATGTCGTTCCAAACCCGTAAGACCTTCGTTCATCTTTGGAACATATTTTTGATGAAATCCGAGAGCTCTCTGACAGCAAACAGCAAGACTCTCCATAGACAGCAATATAATTAACACTTTCAAGGCCCAGAAAGGTAGTAAAAACATATATATATATATATATATATATATATATATATATATATACACTCACCTAAAGGATTATTAGGAACACCATACTAATACTGTGTTTGACCCCCTTTCGCCTTCAGAACTGCCTTAATTCTACGTGGCATTGATTCAACAAGGTGCTGAAAGCATTCTTTAGAAATGTTGGCCCATATTGATAGGATAGCATCTTGCAGTTGATGGAGGTTTGTGGGATGCACATCCAGGGCACGAAGCTCCCGTTCCACCACATCCCAAAGATGTTCTATTGGGTTGAGATCTGGTGACTGTGGGGGCCATTTTAGTACAGTGAACTCATTGTCATGTTCAAGAAACCAATTTGAAATGATTCGAGCTTTGTGACATGGTGCATTATCCTGCTGGAAGTAGCCATCAGAGGATGGGTACATGGTGGTCATAAAGGGATGGACATGGTCAGAAACAATGCTCAGGTAGGCCGTGGCATTTAAACGATGCCCAATTGGCACTAAGGGGCCTAAAGTGTGCCAAGAAAACATCCCCCACACCATTACACCACCACCACCAGCCTGCACAGTGGTAACAAGGCATGATGGATCCATGTTCTCATTCTGTTTACGCCAAATTCTGACTCTACCATCTGAATGTCTCAACAGAAATCGAGACTCATCAGACCAGGCAACATTTTTCCAGTCTTCAACTGTCCAATTTTGGTGAGCTCGCGCAAATTGTAGCCTCTTTTTCCTATTTGTAGTGGAGATGAGTGGTACCCGGTGGGGTCTTCTGCTGTTGTAGCCCATCCGCCTCAAGGTTGTGCGTGTTGTGGCTTCACAAATGCTTTGCTGCATACCTCGGTTGTAACGAGTGGTTATTTCAGTCAAAGTTGCTCTTCTATCAGCTTGAATCAGTCGGCCCATTCTCCTCTGACCTCTAGCATCAACAAGGCATTTTCGCCCACAGGACTGCCGCATACTGGATGTTTTTCCCTTTTCACACCATTCTTTGTAAACTCTAGAAATGGTTGTGCGTGAAAATCCCAGTAACTGAGCAGATTGTGAAATACTCAGACCGGCCCGTCTGGCACCAACAACCATGCCACGCTCAAAATTGCTTAAATTACCTTTCTTTCCCATTCTGACATTCAGTTTGGAGTTCAGGAGATTGTCTTGACCAGGACCACACCCCCTAAATGCATTGAAGCAACTGCCATGTGATTGGTTGATTAGATAATTGCATTAATGAGAAATTGAACAGGTGTTCCTAATAATCCTTTAGGTGAGTGTGTGTGTATATATATATATATATATATATATATATATATATATATATATATATATATATGTATATGTACATACAAATCTACAGAAAATCAACAGAATATTACAACTTACAATTGCATAAAAGTTAGTCATGAAGGTGTAACTTTGTTGTAGATGCGCTCTTCCCGTAACAATGTGCTAAAACACTGCGCGCAAAGAATCCACAGCATTCTTTTACAGTGTTCTCATTATAATTTTTTGTAGCCTGTATGACAGGTTTGCGCTGCACATGTTGCGCTTAACTGTATTTTCCTTTTCAAAATGATTCCAATCATATTTCAAGCAATTCAAAACCATCATGGCGAACAATGCGCATCTATGTCTCTGTTGAAGCAAATAATCCATTATTTATCAGCTTTAATATATTGGCCTAAATATCTTATCGGGTCAATAACGATAACAAGAGTATGTAAATGCTATTTAAATGTAAATCTAATAAGGATATGGTGGCCGATATATCGTGCACCCCTAGCATATGCTGTAGTCGTGAATTATTTTGCTAATGATGTCATTTCTTTGCCTCTGAATAAAGACAAGCTCGCCAAGGCTTTGCCTGAACTAGAAGAGATAGCCAAACTACTACCTGATATGGAAAAGGTTGGAGAGAACTTCACTTTCCTGAAGAGCCTCCTCTCCAGCGGTAAGCAATGTCTTTCACACACACCTCATGATGGACACAAACTGAATACAGAGGAACAACATAGAGGATTTATAAAAAAAAAAAAAAGAAGAAATTATATAAAGGATGCAATAAATTGATCAAAAGTGACAAATGACATTTATATGTTACAAAATATACTGTATATATATATTTTTTTTTTTCAAATAATCCTGAAAAAGGTATTATGAGCAGCAGCACAACTGTTTTTAAGATTCTTAATCTCAAGAAATGTTTCTTGAGCACCAAATCAGCATATAAGAATGATTTCTGAAGCATCATGTGATACATGAGAAATGGTCAGCTTTGCAGTCTCAGGAATAAATTACAATTTAAAATATATTAAAATAATATTACAATAAAGTTGTAATAATATTTCACAATGTTACTATATATTTGATCAAATAAATGCAGTGTTGGTGAGAAAAAGGCTTTTCTTTCAAAAACATTTACAAAATTTTACCAACCCCAAATGTTTGAATGGTTGTGTAAAATTTACGGTATTATTATAGTGGCCATATAACACAACTCTCTCTTTAAGAATTTATTAAGTTTAACATAGTGAATGTGGTATATTATCTGTGATTTTGAAAAGGGTTTGTGAATGTCAGTTTATGTGAATGTCTGTTTGTGTGTGTGTGTGAATGTTAAGATTTTTAAAGCTTCAAGGAGCTAAATCTAACCATTACCCCATGTGGTTTGTCTCTGTGATTTCTGCCAACTAAATGGATCAGTATAGTCTTAGACACTGCATTGCTTATAATCATTTTCACATTTGCATAATCCGCATCTTTTTAATGGTAATACGACATTGAGGCATTTTAAGATTTTTCACATAAGTCTGGGTTCTTTGTTTGCATTAACATATTTTCCAGTATACAGTGCTGGCACTGCTTGACTGCTAGAATCCCAATCCAATGTGCAATGAAATGAGCGCTCCATGCTTTTTCTACAGCCTTTATTTTATTTTCATTTCATTTGTTCCTCTTGTTCCTCCCTTCTCCTCTCCCTCCCTCCACGTTCTTCACAGGTTTGGGTAGTGAAGTCAATGGAGCTTCTGGTCTGCGTCTGTTATTAGGTGTGTAAATGCCTCACTTAGCGTGCCTCGATTTCTCCTGCGCTGCTGCACTGATGCAAAATGGATTTAAGTTGATGGGGTGTGCGTCTCTACGGATGGACCAGCAAAACCCCTCTTATCAAAGGAATAATCTTTAAATGATTATAATAATGTTGTTAGTCAGAAATCGCTTTATTGTCTGTACAGAGCTACAGCCTTTTTATGTGACAGAAGCTTAATTTGAACAGATAAAGTAAGCTTCCTGTTGCAGTTGCGTTACAGTGTTGCGTTGCATTTCAGAAGTCTGGGGTTGGTAAAATGTTTTTGAAATAACTGTTTTCTATTTTAATATATTTTAAAATGTAATTTATTCCTGTGAAGCAAAGCTGAATTTTCAGCAGAGATTACTCCAGTCTTCAGTGTCACATGAATAGAAAATTCAAAGAAACAGCATTTATTTAAAATAGAATTTTTTTTTGTAACAATGTAAATGACTATAGTCTCTTTTTTTCTCAATTTAATGCATCTTTGCTGAACAAATGTATTAATTTCTTTTTATTTCTTTTTTAAAACTTTTTAACGCTAGTGTATATTTAGTCTGAACTTGATCACAAAGACTCAAGTGTTATCTAGTTTGTTTGACTTTATAATATACAATTTGCCAAAATCTTTTAACTAGATGCTACAGCATTCAGTCCCAGTCAATTTCAGATGCATTTGCAGTTACAGTACAGATGCAGTTAATGACACTAACAGTATCTGTGAATGTGTGATTTCTCCGATTTTAATTGTCTTGCCACTTGGTCCCTTGACTTCACCTTCTCCTCTCTAAAGATTTTGTGGGCCCTTCCCTGTGTTTGTCCCTTTCTCTCTTTCCATCGATATTACTTATTTATTCTATATGTGTGAAGTTCTTACAGCTCAAGGGTTTTGAAAAGTACACTGACTGAATATTTAATCTGAATTTTTTTAAAGGGTTAGTTCACCCTAAAATGAAAATTCTGTCATTAATTACTCACCCTCATGTCGTTCCAAACCCGTAAGTCCTTCGTTCATCTTCGGAACACAAATTAAGATATTTTTGATGAAATCTGAGAGCTCTCTGATCCCTCCATAGACAGCAATTTAATTACCACTTTCAAGGCCCAGAAAAGGGAAATACATCGTTAAAATAGTTCATGTGACTCCAGTGATTCAACCTTAATTTTATGAAGCAATGAGAATACTTTTTGTGCACAAAAAACAAAAAAAATAACGACTTTATTCAACAATTTCTTCTAGCCTGTGTCAGACTTTTACGCTGTTGACACAGTGTAAACAGCGCAGTACTTCCAGAATGCCGGCTTACCATTGGCCGACTCTGTTCACGTGAACACCACGACAAATGCGCACGAGTCGTTCTGCCATAGAACTAGGAAGCATTGCACTGTTTATACTATGTCAACAGCGTAAAAGTCTGACACAGGCTAGAAGAAATTGTTGAATAAAGTTGTTATTTTGTTTGTTTTTTGCACACAAAAAAGTATTCACGTCGCTTCATAACATTAAGGTTGAACCACTGTAGTCATATGGACGATTTTAACGATGTCTTTACTACCTTTCTGGACCTTGAAAGTGTTAATTATATGGCTGTCTATGGAGGGGTCAGAGAGCTCTCGGATTTCATCAAAAATATCTTAATTTGTGTTCCGAAGATGAACAAAGGTCTTACCTGTTTGGAACAACATGAGGGGGAGTAATTAATGACAGAATGTTCATTTTTGGGTGAACTAACCCTTTAAGTATCTTAGACAGGGATTGATTGTTCATAACTGCGTTTTATATAATGTTCATGTTTTCTATAGCAGATTGCACATATTTTCTCTTACAGTATTTATTCTCATTACTATTACTACACTCACTACAATCCTAAAATATGGTCATTAAGTGTGCCTTGATAATTTTTAAACTATTTCTCAAGCACTTTTGCACCATTTACTTTTCAAACCTTTGAGTCTCTTTTGGATATGGTGACTTAATTTAGGCTATTGGCTTTAAACTACAAGAAAATATATGCTTTCGCATGCTAATTTTTATTGTCACCTGACACAAAGTTCTATGTGTAATGTCTAAATGCTAAATGTGTGTATTAAAAAGGGGAAAAATAATTTGTATTTTTTATGTTGTATTTTTTCCCCCTTAGAAACCACAGGTGATTCAGCCCTGAGAGCACCAGATGTCCCACCATCGTCTGCAGCCATGTCCGACAGCAGTGATAAACAGTTCAAGAAGGTAAATGTCTCTCTTTTCACTGCATAAATGATGTTTGACCATAATATTATGGCGGCTCTTTTCATCATTATAATAATTAAAACAGCTTAAGTTTCTTTATCTGCATTTTTCTGCCTAGCTGTGTTGCTTGGGATTTTTTCAGCATTAACTGAGTTGCCATTTGCCTTACTCAACCAATTAAAATACACTACATGGCTAAAAAGTATGTGAAGTCAACAGAAAAGGCCTCCATTCTGCTCCAGATGTCTATGCATGGCTTTGTTCTTGTTTTTAAGCTCCTCCTAGTAATGGGTGTAACTGAATTATCTAAAACAGTTGATTAGAAGAGAGCCTCTACCTATTTTGTCCATGTAGTGCCCGTTATAGTAAAATATGATAGAATAGTTGTTTTTTGCACTTTGCTCTTGATATCTTTCCTCTCTCAGTGCTTAGTGTGCAGATGTCTCTTTGTATCGACATGCTGTAACATGACAGATGAGCATCAAGGCTTTTTGAGATACTTTTGTATCATGCAAGTCAACAATTCTTAATTTTAGATGTTCTAAAATCTTTTTTTCCAAGGTGTTTTAAAGGTCAGATCCAGTTTTATAATGATGATAATGATGATTAATTTCTGTCTTTTTCAGCTCATTGTCTGTGTAAAAGCTTCCCCCTCCATAACTCCTACATGTTTGTCTGCCATGGTCATTTTATGCTCTATGAGAAAACTTGCTTCTCTGAGAGCAAAGAATTCACTACTTGATATGCTAATGTTTAATGTCAGTGTTCTGTTTTTCGTTTTCTTTGTTCCATCACTCATAAAGCACTCTTTGTCTGCAGCGGAAAACGATATACTTTTTAGTTTATCTTAGATTAACACTGAAGTTTTTAATATTAGCATACATAAAAGAGCATATAGCCCATAAAATGAAAAGATTGTAGAAGATATATTGGAAGTCTAAGCATATATACACTATCGTTCAGTTTGGGGTCAGTACATTTTTTTTTTAATACTTTATAAATTTATACTTTTATTCATAAAGGATGCATTAAATTGATCAAAAGTGGCAGTACATTTATAATGTTACAAAAGTTTCCCATTTCAGATAAATGCTGTTCTTTTCAAATTTCTATTCATCAAAGAAAAAATGTTTCATGGTTTCCACAACAATATTTAACCGCACAACTGTTTTCAACATTGATAATAATAAGAAAGGTTTCTTTAGCACCAAATGATTTGGAATTGTAATAATATTTCACAATATTGCTGTTTTTGAGCATATAATGCAGTCTTGGTGAGCAAAAACATTTAAAAAAATCATACCTACCCCAAATTTTTAATGGTAGTATGTGTGTGTGTGTGTGTGTGTGTGTGTGTGTGTGTGTGCAAGACAAAATTATACAATTGAATTAATACATAGGCTATGTTCTGAAGCAGCGGTTTTTGAAAGATGTGTAGTAATATTTGCTCTCTCTAGCTTCAGGCTTTGCACTGCTCTGCAACTCAATCACTTATTGTACCTCAAATGCTTGCTTTGCCTTTTAGCACTAGTTTTATATGATATTAGTTCATCTATTAAAACTTAGACGTGCCCTCCTGCAATTAGCAGCTTGACAATATTGACTGTGAGTGCAGGCCTTGAATGTGATAGTGCGAATAAATGTTCTCTTTTTAATTTCCTCTGATGTTCAGCAGTTCAGCTCTTCAGCTCGCAGTTCAGCTCTTCCCCTCCTGTTTGCTGAGAGACCTTTATGGTCGTTTCTTATGCTCTAAGATTTTAGGTTCGCCATAACCGAGTCCAAAACTACTATATTATCAAGAGCAGTACATTAAAGTGAGGCGGACCATTACCCAAAGGCTCTGCCATGTCCTCCTATTGGTTGGTAAGCAGGTTGATTGACTGCCCCTCTCTGTCACTGTGCCGTCCCTCAGCAGGGGCTGCTCAGCGAGCTCATTCTCATTCAGCAGCAGATCCAGCAGCATGAGGAGGAGATGCGGCGGGCGGCAGTCAATAATGCTCCGCCTCCGCCGCTTGAACCCAGTCCCAGCCTGGCCCCGAACCCCAGCCCCTCGCAGTCCAAACGCAAGGTGAAGGTCCACTCCCCCACCATCCCTCTGATGCTGTGGCTCTCATGCCAGTCTTTGACTGCCCCACACCATTCTTTTTTAGTTACGTTGTGCTTTTGAAAGGATATTTTGAATTTCTGACACTCAGAAATGTATATTTCCCAAATTCTTATTAGCTGACTATAATGCAGATGCTTATATTTCTAATATAGCTGGCAGAATGGTGGCGGTATTCACGACTGGTGTGAGAGAACTACAGCTTTAATATACTCTAGTTATAAGCCAAATAAGTAGCTCCACCCATCCAGGCGCCTGTAGGAAATTACATGTCCTAAGCGAGAATTTAGCTTAATCTGCACTTGTATTTTAATTTGACCTGAGCATCTATATGGCTACATGCTCTTTTCACCAAAATGCTGATTTCACTGTGATCTTATTCCATCTCATAGCTTATATAGTGGGGTTCAAAGTCTTAGATCACTAGATAAAACACATTTTTTATTTAAAGGTGCACTGTGTAAATTTTAGCGGCATCTAGCGGTGAGGTTGCGAATTGCAACCGTCCACCGTTTACCCCTCCCTTTTGAAGCACATAGAGAAGCTACGGTGGCCGACACAGGACAAAGATGTCGTCGTCTGAGACAGCAGAGAGTAACTAGCGCTCTGTAGAGCAGTTTGTCCGTTTAGGGCTACTGTAGAAACATGGCGGCGCAAAATGGAGACGTCACTGTAAGGGGACCTGCGGTGTATGAAGATAGAAATGGCTCATTCTGAGGTAATAAAAACATAACGATTCATTATTTAATGTCTTTATACACCACTAAAAACATAGTTATGTATATTATAATGCATTTCTGTTAATAGATCCTCATAAATATTACACACTGAACCTTTAATAAAAAAGTTTTCGTTCCAAAATATAGGGGATACTGAGGCTAGTTGGGCTAAGTTGTCACAAAGCCTGTCTCTATTTAAACATTTGATTAAAAATTGCCTTTAATTAGAATAACTTTTTTTGAATTCTGTCCTCTAAAAATAAAATTACAATATCATACTTTTGTAATAGGTCGATTTTTGAGGAAGATTTTTACAAAAGGTTGAACTGTGTTCTCAGTCAGGGATATTTTTCAGAAATGTTAGGTCAGGGCAAGCTGAAACATGTTTTAGATGTTATGAATGTTTTAATTACAACATTTGTTGGACAAAACACTGATCTGACATTTTTGTACCTTTTCTTATTTTGTATATTTTCACTGTTTCATGCATTTTCACATTTCATTATTATTTAGATTTAGATTTTGCTGAAAAGCCTATAATAGTTTTTTTTAAATGGATTTTTCTATTGTGACAACTTACCCCATACAGTGTGGCAAAATGCATTTCTATTGTAGAATGTTCCAAAGAGCATTTTTTGAGCTTCAGTGGAAGGAAATGTAACTTTTTGTACAAATGTTTTCACATGATCAATCACAAATTTGCTCATTTTATTAGTGACCTAAAAATAGTACAGAATCTTTATGTATAAATATTTCTTATTCAATTTATGCTTTAGTGGTTCTTGGTTTATAATTTTAAATACAACTTAAAAACATTTATTTCCAAGATTAAAGGAGTAGTTCACTTTAAAATGAAAATTACTGCATGATTTACTCACCCTTAAGCCATCCTAGGTTTATATGACTTTCTTCTTTCTGATGAACACAATCAGAGTTATATTTATAAATATCCTGATGCTTCCAAGCTTTATAATGGCAGTGACGGGGTCCATTGAGTTTGAACCTCAAAAAAGCACATCCATTCATAATAAACGTACTCCACATGGCTCCGGGGGGTTAATAAAGGCCTTCTGCCAGACCGCCTTCCGTAATCAACTTACGAAAAAAGTGTGACTGGCGCGACATATGATGTCGAACGTAGCGTAACTGCGAGAGGCGTTACACTTTCTGCGTTTCAGGATATTTATTAATATAATTCCGAATTGTGTTCATCAGAAAGAAGAAAGTCATATACACCTAGGATGGCTTGAGGATGAGTAAATCATGGGGTAATTTTCATTTTAAAGTGAACTTTTAAATAAACTTTAGATTTTGAATTTCAGTGTGGTCCCAGACTTTTGAACCCCATAGTTTGCACTAGACATTGATTTCTAACAATCAAACTCTGAGTGACTTTGAAAACATCATCCATTTAAACAATCCAGTAAAATACTAGCAACGCTAGTAGCTTTCAAAAGACCACTATTCTAAACAAATTAAAAAACATAAAATTTGCAATCCATCTATTACGAGCAGTATAAAGTGAGTCTTGTATATTTGCATAATTTTTGCGATAAGCCCAAACTCGATCCATTCTGCCTTGCTCATGCAAACCCATTTATTTACACAGTCCCAAGTGAACAGTTAATATTCACTGCATGGAGTGGTGTGCCATTTGCCTCAGCTGTTGGCCAGCAAAACTAACCTGCCTAACACCAGAACCAGTTACGTTGTCTATCTGCACATAAGCAAAAGACATGTTATTTAGCAGGAAACAAAAAACATTTTATATCACACACCCTTGTTTTTTTTACGTAGATGTGTGTTTGTGTGTGTGTTTGATGTCTTCCTTTTGTGTCCTTTCCTTTGTGTCCAATCATTCACTGCTTTCCTGTGATTTGCCCAGTAGTTTGAGGTGTGTGTGCTCAACAGTTGCATTGCAGGTGCGGCCCAATAAATGATTCAAGAAGCGCTTTTGATGCATTCATTTATAATCTAAGCATCCTTTTCAAATCGTTTGTGATTTGTGTAAAGAATAAATGATTGATTAAATGCTTGAAAAATCCAGAAGTGTAATTTCTTTTCTTTGCATTAACTTGCCTTTCCTCTGCTGGGATGCCCACTGGAATTGAATGCATGAGATGTGGATTGTTTGTGCAATGACTCTTACAGGGGGATATTAGGAAGATGATCAGCTGTCCTGAA
This sequence comes from Coreius guichenoti, assembly GCA_039654105.1. Lineage (NCBI taxonomy): Eukaryota > Metazoa > Chordata > Actinopteri > Cypriniformes > Gobionidae > Coreius > Coreius guichenoti. The sequence goes on along the minus strand of CM077180.1, from coordinate 28,717,378 downwards.
AAGATATAACATGGTCATAGTCTGCTACATTGTTTCTTGTGCTTACAGTCATCTGATAAAGAAAGAATTGACCAGCTTCAGGAAGAACTTCTTCGAACTCAGGTATCAACTGTTAAGTGCCACTGATTTTAAGCCTTGACTTGAGTTTTTTTCCATACTAATGCTTGTAGCTTTTTAAGTTCATAATCATTTTATACTCATGCTTGTATAGATGAAGTACCAACGGATGCTGGAACGTCTGGAAAAGGAGAATAAGGAACTGAGGAAAGTAGTGTTGCAGAAAGATGACAAGGGGATTCACCAAAGAAAAGTCAAGGTCAGATTTCAACAGTCTTTTTTATCGGTGAACACAAAGAACAGATCACTGGGTTTAGTTGATGCATTTATCCTGTTCTTGATCCTGTGCAGAAGTCTTTGATTGATATGTACTCTGAGGTCCTGGACATTCTCTCAGATTATGACTCCAACTACAATACTCAAGATCACCTGCCAAGGGTCAGTGCTATTTTTATTTATTCTTCTTTTATAGAATGTCAAATATTTACACAAAGCTTGAGACTAGTAACTCTTTTGAAAGTCGATTAATTGATTAATTGGGTATTCTTTCCATCAATGTCTATAAAATGTATGCTGCATTGAGTGCAAAATGGTTTAAAATATAAAGATTACAACCACAAACTATGTTTTACTGGTAAAAGTTAGAATGCTCTGCAGGAAAACATTCCCTCCTCTGAACATAACACATTACTGCAATCTGATTATTTCCCTGTAACGTGGTTACATAAAACACCTCTTAATGCAGGGTTCCTATGCAGTTTGGAAAAGTATGGAATTTGATTTGAGTAATTTCCAGGTCTGAAAAAGTATGGAAAAAAGAAAGCGGAGTATGGAAAAATATTTGCATTTCCAGACTATTGCCCCTATTTAGTTTTCTAAAATAGAAAATTAAGAATTGAATGAAAATAAATGTATTAAACAAGAAGTGTGTTTTCATGGCAGTTTCTTCTCATGATATTCTTAGCACCATATTACAGAGCCTTTAAAAGGACCTTTGCAAAAATAAAAATATACAGACTTTCGTGTGCGCACGAGAACCCATTCAACTTAGCATATAGGCCGTCTATTGCGCCATCAGCCCATTTCGCGGTGTGGTTTCTTGGCTGCCACAGAGTATGCATTAAAGCAGACCTAAGGCCTTGAAATATAACTTACTGCCCTAACGAAAGCCAAATTTTGAACACTTTTTTACAGTACCAGTCTTTTTTATAGACCCTTGAACTTGGCAAATAGGACAATGCACACAGCCGTATTGTGCCATCAGCCCATTTCGTGTCATGGTTTCTCCGACGCCACAGAGGATGCGTTAAATTGGACATTAGGCCTTGATATTAAAGGTACTACCCTAAAGAAAGCCAAATTTTGAGCAAATAGATCTCTATTAATTCATGTGCATCCATGCTCTCTTTTTCTTCATAGTAAGTTGGCAGTGACGCACAAAGGAAATGGGTTATAGTATATATAAGACTAGAAACTGTAATGCGCAAGCACGCAAAAAATCTAGTGCGCATGTGAATTGTTTCTCGAGGGCACGAAAAAGTTTCTTGTGTGCATGCAAAAGTCTGTATATTTTTTTATTTTTTTTATTTTAGGGGCTCTGTATGTTGTTGCTTCGAGAAAATCAATGAAAAAAACCCTGAGGAAATAAAAATATTTACAGATGACTGTACTATATACCAAATATAAAGCTGAAAATAATGCTGTATGAACCATTTATGTTAAATATGGTCTGAAAATCTACAGAGAGATCTAGAAATTTGAGTCTGGAACAGTGTGGATACTGTGTACAGGAACCCTGTGAATGAGTCAGACATAACCAGGTTCTGTCTTCTCTTCTCTAGGTGGTGGTGGTTGGAGACCAGAGTGCAGGAAAGACTAGTGTATTGGAGATGATAGCTCAAGCTAGAATCTTCCCCAGAGGCTCTGGAGAAATGATGACCAGGTCTCCTGTCAAGGTGAATTAAACTAATTAAACTTTGTAGTAGTTAGATGCTAACAGCTGATTTGATGCTAAATTCTTCTTATTATCAATGTTGAAAACAGTCATGCTGCTTCATATTTGTGATGCGTTTACCTGACTTGTTTTATTCTGAAGGTGACATTGAGTGAAGGCCCTCACCATGTAGCAATGTTCAAAGACAGCACTCGTGAGTTTGACCTTGGGAAAGAGGAGGATGTAAGTATCTTAAAATTCTGTAGTATAAGTTTGTGAGTCTCTATATGTGACTGTCAGGTCACTAAGATGAGGTTCTTTCCTTCTCTAGCTTGCAGCATTGAGGCACGAGATTGAACTCCGGATGAGGAAGAGTGTGAAGGAAGGTCAGACAGTCAGCCCTGAGGTTAGAGCCTTGTTCCTTCAGTGGTTTGTGAAAACATTTACGCTTGAATCTGCCTGAATGCTTTGATATTCATCATTCATGTGTTTTCTATTTTGTGTTAGACCATTTCTTTAAGTGTAAAGGGCCCAGGAATCCAGAGAATGGTGCTCGTTGACTTGCCGGGGGTTATTAGTGTAAGTTTTGTGTACATTTTCATACAGTTTTACTCATCACACATAAGCTTATACATCTATGCAGAACATGGTAGATGTTCTTGACTTGATTAAAAGTATGTCCCTGACTGTTTCATTTGTACATAGACTGTGACTGCCGGCATGGCTGCTGACACAAAGGAAACCATTTTTAGCATTAGTAAAGCCTACATGCAGAATCCAAATGCCATCATCCTATGCATTCAGGGTGAGTTTTCACTCATTCATTAAAATATTTGTCATTAAGTAGTATCATTTGTTTTTAGCCAACACTATTAATATTTCTCTGTCTCTTGTTTTATTTCTCTCTTTCAGATGGCTCAGTAGATGCAGAGCGTAGTATAGTCACTGATCTTGTCAGTCAGATGGACCCTCAGGGCAAAAGGACCATCTTTGTTCTTACCAAGGTTGACCTGGCAGAAAAGAATCTAGCTAGTCCAAGCAGAGTAAGACCTTGAGATATTTCACTACATGAACTCCCAATACTAAGTGTTACCTGCTGTATTAGCCACTAGAGGGAGCGCCTTTGTATCCTCTGACACTAAGAAGGAAATATTAAATGCTATTATGTGCAGGTGATGGCATTCATGGGAATGTTTTACACTTCATATACAAAGTTAAAATATTTTGTTATTTGCCTCAAACTATTCATTTTCTCTATTTGTAGATCCAGCAAATAGTTGAAGGCAGATTATTCCCAATGAAGGCTTTGGGCTACTTTGCAGTAGTAACCGGCAAAGGTAAACAATGAGATCTTTCTCATTTGCATTTTGCTGGACTTAGATGTCATTCAAACTCATGATTGTTTTGTAGGCAGTACTAATGAGAGCATAGACTCCATCAAAGACTACGAGGAGGACTTCTTCCAGAACTCAAGATTGCTGAGGTAGGACTCAAATGCATATTTCTACTTTACCGTTTCTATAATCTGTCACATATTTTGATTGAACTGTCTTTAACCAAACTGCTATAGGGATGGCATGTTGAAAGCGCATCAGGTGACCACAAAGAACCTGAGTCTTGCTGTGTCTGACTGCTTCTGGAAGATGGTGAGAGAGTCAGTGGAACAACAAGCAGATGCTTTCAAAGGTAAGATAGAAAAGTAATACAAAAATGTGCAGATTGGCGGGTCCCTAGGACCAGGATTTAAAATCACTGTTCTAAAGCCATATGATAGCATTCTGCAATGAACACACTTTTTTGTTAGTTTTTTTTCCCCAGAAACATTTTCTATTTACCCTCTCTCTCATATATGTAATATTTGTCTACATCTATATCCTATACTATATCCTTTTAGGACAGTGGTTCACAACCAGGGAGCCAGGACCCATTAGTGGGACCTTATCGAACTTACAAGGAGGTCTCAAGATGACTTGAAATAATTTAAAATAAGAATAAACAAACATTAAAATAATCTAAAATTATTAATAATTATAGAAAATAATAATAATAATTAAAAAAAAAAACCATCCAAGGTAAAAAAAACAGATTTTCCTAGACGTGGAAAAATCATGTAAATTGATCAAATCTTTTGAACTATATGACCATTTTTATAGCTAATAAACATTTTCTTGTTATGCAGTCAGGTAGAAATTGTGAGTAATAAATATATTTAAAAATCCTTATCCTTAATATACCCTTTAATCATTTCTGAGTTCTGTGAAGCAGGTGAATAGAAACTAAATTATTTTTTTTTTTTTTTTTTTTTTTTTTTGCGAATAACAAAAGAAAAAAATCCCTGATAGAATTTCTAATGATTTTCCAAAAGGGGAAAAAATATTGAGAGATAATGTGGTCAGAAGAGAAAGATGTCAAATTTGCCGTCACTCCCTCAGCCGCTGTGTTACAAACACCCTCACAGCAGGTTTTCTGAAATGTAATCCAAGGTAATGTAACACTAGTGTTATAAATGCACATTTTTTAAAAATTAAAATATAAAATATAATTGCTAGAATTTCTATGTTAATTATTGGAAACACGTCGTCAAAGCCTGTGAAAAAAGGTCCATCCTTATACAGTACAGTGGTGGCAAAAATGATTAGAACACTTGGCAACTGTGAGTCATCTTATTGGGCCTGGATTTATTTTCTAAGAGGACAATGACCCGAAACATTCTTCTAACTATTGCCGGAACTACCTGCGATGGAAGGAATCTGTTGGAACATTGATAATGATGGACTGGCTCCCTCAAAGTCCGGACCTCAACCCCATCGAGCACATTTGGGGCGAGTTGGAAAATAAACTGGACAGATTGTACATTTTGTAGCCTTCAGTAAATAAAAAAAGATCAGCTTTTTTCAGCCTGTATTGGGCATAAGATTAGTAATGAATGTGTGCATATTGTGAATTAATTTAATAAACTTACTTACTTAGCTTTCCTGGTAGCCTTCAGTAAATTAACGTGTCTATGAAAATGATTCATAAAACATATAAATATCAGTTAACCATATGTTTACTTTCTTCACTGACGAAAATGGAAAAACTATATCAGTCATATCTGCCCACTGACATGGTTTTCAAGCTATTGTTTTTGGCCTTCAGAACATCTTAAAATGCACATATGTCATATCATAGAAATCAAAATTTTCTTGGGGGAGCATGCCCCCCCAACCCCCCTAACTACCTCACATTTGGGATCTCAGTGACTAGAAACCTGCCTACATTCCTGGGTATGATTAAGGGAAGTACAATATGGTCATACAGAATAAGGCATTAATATTTGCTTTATGAGTATATGTAATAATAAATCCTAATATCCTAATATGCATGCTAATAAGCTACTAGTTAATAGTGAGAATTGGACCTTAAACTAAAGTGTTACCATTTTTTTCATACCCTCACTGGGGGCTGAGCCCCCCTAAAATGAAAATCCTAGAATCGCCCCTGGGAAATATATTGACACTATGCCAGAGAGATGTGCTGCTGTAATTGCTGCAAAAGGTGGACACACCAAATATTAAAGTGGATAAAAACAGTACGACTCACTTCATCTGATATTTGATGGTCAGAGCAACCATCTGAATGTTTCATGAACATTATGAAATGAAATTATGTTTTGGAGGCAAAAAAAGGTCAATATTTTCAGATCTGTCAGGTGTTCTAATAATTTTGGCCACCACTGTATATAACAAATAACTGAAAAAGTCATGGGTCCTTTGATTACTCTTATGGACAATGGGGAGACTTGAAGTCAGAAAGCTTGTTAAGCATGGCTTTAGGACATGTCTGAAAACCATGAAATAAAAAAGGCACATAAACTGTGCTTTTAAGTTTGATTATTGCTATTTTTATCCTTTAATAAGATGCTGATTTTCAAGGGCGTTTTGAGAAGAGTACACATCAGCTCTCAGGAGACCTAGTAAATAAACCTTAATAGAATCCAAACCAACAGCTCGACAACCACTTAACTCTGAAACCCACCTCAGTAGAGCTGTTTCCTAGTCCTGTGCGTGCTGATTCCCGTCACACCTCACCTCAGCTCAGGCGTTCTGCACAGGGCGCGCTGTAGACCTCCACGCTGCCAATTAACAGGCCACCCCTGCTAACGCTCTGCCTCTAGATTTATTACCTGACCCGGGACGCTCCTCAAACCTTTGTGTGGGCTATCGATCTCCACAGCTGCACCAGGGCCGGCCCGATAACCAGAGCAATTAGCGTCATCTCCATTGTGTGAGCGAGACAGCCGGCCCGTGTGTATGCTGGGAATGCAGGGGCCCCAGGGGGACGTGGGGTTGCTGATACAGTGCACGCCTGGCTCCAGGTGCATTGATCACGGCCACAGCGCAGGCTATCTGGTGTCCCTTTTTGGGGAGCGAGACAGAGATGGGAAGTGTCTGAGGAATAGGGCTGTTGTCATTGAAAAGTTTTAGTCAAAGTTCACATTATTTTAGGTGGCTAAGTGAACTTTGAACACATTGTTTTATAGAAAATCTATTTTTTTTTTTTTTTTTTTGTATGAAATCAATAGCCAAGTTAATGATAATTTTTAACCTACTGTACATCTGACCTACTTGCTACAATCATATGAACTGAAATCGAAATGTTATGAATTTTGTAGCACTTCTTACTACGTGTTAGAGGTACAGAGATTTCACCATTGTGACCTTATGTAAGACACACTTTCCATAAAATGATATAAAGGGATAGTCCACTCAAAATTGAAATTTCAAACACTGTTTCCAAACCTGTTTGACTTTCTTCTGTGTAACACACATGATGATATTTTGAATGTTCAAAACAGTTTTGGTTTACTTCAATGTACTTCAATTTTTACTTCAATTGTATGGACAAAAAAATACAATGAAAGTCAATAGGAACCAATGGGAATCTTTTTTTTGTGTTCCGCGAAAGAAAGCCATACAGATTTGGAGCGACAATGAGTGAATACATGACAGAATTTTAATTTTTGGGTGGACCATCCCTAGTTTAAAAAACATTCTGAATGGCATTATACTTATAACCCTCCAGATTTAAAAAATAAATAAATAATAAAACATTTTCCTTTAAAAATCTATGGATATTAATGAAAATAATCTAAATTGAACTTTCCTTCCTTGTTGACCAGCATCTCGATTTAACCTGGAGACTGAGTGGAAGAACAACTATCCTCGCTTACGAGAGCTGGACAGGGTAAGAATCAGCTCCTGGTTGATGTATACTAGATCTTTAAGTCTAGGACACCTTATTAAGTGTCAGATCAATATTCTAATTTAAGTATGGCAAATAATCAACACAACATTAGTTAATATTAGTCATATAAAATGTTCCTAATGTGCAGTCCTTGCAAACATAAAGTGGATAAAAAGGAAACATTTTTAAATTTTACGTGTTGTAAAACCTTTGATATGATCAGAGCTTAAGTACAAACCCGATTCCAAAAAAGTTGGGACACTGTACAGATTGTGAATAAAAACAGAATGCAATGATGTGGAAGTTTCAAATTTCAATACTTTATTCAGAATACAACATAGATGACACATCAAATGTTTAAACTGAGAAAATGTATAATTTTAAGGGAAAAATAAGTTGATTTTAAATTTCATGGCATCAACACATCTCAAAAAAGTTGGGACAAGGCCATGTTTACCACTGTGTGGCATCCCCTCTTCTTTTTATAACAGTCTGCAAACGTCTGGGGACTGAGGAGACAAGTCGCTCAAGTTTAGGAATAGGAATGTTGTCCCATTCTTGTCTAATACAGGCTTCTAGTTGCTCAACTGTCTTAGGTCTTCTTTGTCGCATCTTCCTCTTTATGATGCGCCAAATGTTTTCTATGGGTGAAAGATCTGGACTGCAGGCTGGCCGTTTCAGTACCCGGATCCTTCTTCTACGCAGCCATGATGTTGTAATTGATGCAGTATGTGGTCTGGCATTGTCATGTTGGAAAATGCAGGGTCTTCCCTGAAAGAGACGACGTCTGGATGGGAGCATATGTTGTTCTAGAACTTGGATATACCTTTCAGCATTGATGGTGCCTTTCCAGATGTGTAAGCTGCCCATGCCACACGCACTCATGCAACCCCATACCATCAGAGATGCAGGCTTCTGAACTGAGCGCTGACGACAACTTGGGTTGTCCTTGTCCTCTTTAGTCCGGATGACATGGTGTCCCAGTTTTCCAAAAAGAACTTCAAATTTTCATTCGTCTGACCACAGAACAGTTTTCCACTTTGCCACAGTCCATTTTAAATGAGCCTTGGCCCAGAGAAAACGCCTGCGCTTCTGGATCATGTTTAGATATGGCTTCTTTTCTGACCTATAGAGTTTTAGCCGGCAACGGCGAATGGCACGGTGGATTGTGTTTACCGACAATGTTTTCTGGAAGTATTCCTGAGCCCATGTTGTGATTTCCATTACAATAGCATTCCTGTATGTGATGCAGTGCTGTCTAAGGGCCCGAAGATCACGGGCATCCAGTATGGTTTTCCGGCCTTGACCCTTACGCACAGAGATTGTTCCAGATTCTCTGAATCTTTGGATGATATTATGCACTGTAGATGATGATAACTTCAAACTCTTTGCAATTTTTCTCTGAGAAACTCCTTTCTGATATTGCTCCACTATTTTTCGCCGCAGCATTGGGGGAATTGGTGATCCTCTGCCCATCTTGACTTCTGAGAGACACTGCCACTCTGAGAGGCTCTTTTTTATACCCAATCATGTTGCCAATTGACCTAATAAGTTGCAAATTGGTCCTCCAGCTGTTCCTTATATGTACATTTAACTTTTCTGGTCTCTTATTGCTACCTGTCCCAACTTTTTTGGAATGTGTAGCTCTCATGAAATCCAAAATGAGCCAATATTTGGCATGACATTTCAAAATGTCTCACTTTCAACATTTGATATGTTATCTATATTCTATTGTGAATAAAATATAAGTTTATGAGATTTGTAAATTATTGCATTCCTTTTTTATTCACAATTTGTACAGTGTCCCAACTTTTTTGGAATCGGGTTTGTATATGTTTTATACTGTGTATGTCATGCTCTTCATTCATAGAATGAGCTCTATGAGAAGGCCAAAAATGAGATCTTGGATGAGGTGATCAGCTTGAGTCAAGTTACACCAAAACACTGGTGAGCACTTCTCTTTTCATTAACTACAAAATGAATCGTAGGACTGTCTATCGATTAAAAATTTTCAACAAATTAATAATGCGTTCTGTGTGGATGGCTTCTTACTAATGTTGTTCTGCCTACTCCGTAATTGACTTGAGATTTACAAAAATAATAATCACGATTACTCGCATCCAAAATAAAAGTTTGTGTTTACATAATATATGTGTGTGTACTGTGTATAATTATTATGTATATATAAATACACACACATGCATATATATATTTAGGAAAAATGTTATATTTATATTAGTGCTGGGCAATCGATTAATCGCATCCAAAATAAAAGTTCATGTTTACATAATATATGTGTGTGTGTGTACTGTGTATAATTATTATGTATATATAAATAAACACACATGTATGTATATATTTAAGAAAAATGTTATATTAATATATAAAATATTTATATTTATATATAAGATAAATTATATAAATATAAATACAGTATATACATGCAAATATTTCTTAAATATATAAATGGAGTGTGTATTTATATATACATAATAATTATACACAGTACACACACATATATTATGTAAACCCAAACATTTATTTTGGATGCGATTAATCGATTGCCCAGCACTAAAAAATATGAATTTGGTACTTCCAACTTAAATTTCTTCTCTAGTAGTTTGTTTGTTCATTCTTTTGTTCATTAGGTGTGTTCGACTTGAAGTGGTGCTGAGCAGATCGATCGGTGTATGACATCAAAGCCGTCTGCTCTCGCTGTACTTTGATGTTATACACCGATCAGTCTGCATAGTCAAGTGCCACTTCAAGTCGAACACACCTATTCGTTCATTGATTCATTATTTCATTTATTTGTTCATTTATTCGTTCATTAATTCATTAATTTGTTCATTCATTTTATTCATTATTATTTTATGATATTTATACTTTGCTAAACATAGCTTTTTGACACCACATATCCAAGGTCAAAAACCATGGATAATATTGAACATGCTGTGTTGTGTTAGTAGCATATTTATATATATCCTGTCCAACAGCAAAACCACAACAAATGAGGAATTCTCCTCTTTGACTCATTGTTGGCTGGCTGACATTAAACTCTGCATCTCCATCTCATGGCTTCACGGCTGACTCTACCATCAGAATGCAAAGCTGCTAGCTGTACCTGGAGTTATGATCCCAAAACCCAGAGGAGCAAGCTAAATGAAGTAGATCAGATGTTTGTAGGCGGCCCAGTATGCTCCATCAGCCTCTCAAATCAATGGCATGATGAATAGCTGGAGGGTGGCTTCTCTGGGCAGCGCTAGTTTGGTGTTATTGGAGATGTGTGTATATTGATGTGCCACGATAGAACAAAGCAAACAGGAAGCTATGAAATATGGTGCCTTTTATGATAAATGAGCTTGACCGTCACCCTCAGAATATTCTCATCTTTGTCTTAATGTCAAGTCCTATACTTTCCACACAACTGTTTAGAATTATGAAGTACATTTTTGTTGTTATTTGTATTTGATAGTTGAGGGGACTGAAAACAACTTGGTCTTCATTTGATAGCAGTTTGGTCATGTGAATAGAATGAACAAACATAAATTTTGTCTTTGTAGGGAGTCCATCTTGCAGAAAAAGCTTTGGGAAAGGGTCTCGACGCACGTTATTGAGAACATCTACCTGCCTGCCGCTCAGACCATGAACTCGGGCACTTTCAACACCACTGTAGATATTAAACTCAAGCAGTGGACTGATAAACAACTTCCTCATAAAGCGTTAGAGGTAATCATCGCTGGTGAAACACTGGTATTTCTTTTGTGCTGATATTTAGTAGTTAAATTTCCCAAATCATCAGGTAGAAAAGATTGTTAATGTGAAATGTAGAAGATTTTGTAATGTTTAAATTTTGTTTGGTTTCAAAAATGGTTTTGCTGGTTTCTGAATTATATATTATATTATATTACCACTATATTATATATACCAAAAGTTTGGCATCTGTAAGATCTTTTTAAATGTTTTTGAAAAAAGTCTGCATTTATTTGATTAAAATTACAGTAAAACAGTAATGTTGTCAAATATTATTAGTTTAAAAGAACCGTTTTCTATTTTGTTACGTTAAAATGTTATTTATTTCTTTGTTGGCAATGTTGAGTTTTCAGTAGCCATTATTCTTCAGAAATCATTTTTAATATACTAATTTGGTGCTCAAGAAACTGTATTATTATTATTATTATTATTATTATTATTAATGTTGAAAACAGTTAAGAACTGCATTTGTTTGAAATAGTTTTTTTTCAGCAATGTAAAAATCTTTACTATCACTTTTGACCAATTTAATGCTGAATAAAAGTATTAATAAAAAATAAAAAACGTACTGACTCCAAACTATACAGTGACATAAAACCATGTGGAAATAAAATTTCTCTCATCCTCATCCTGTTTTCATCTTCTTTTCTTTCCTACTCAGGTTGCTTGGGAGACGTTGCAGGAGGAGTTTGCCCGTTTCATGGCAGAATACAAAGGGAAGGATCAGGATGACATCTTTGATAAGCTTAAGGAAGCTGTCAAAGAAGAGAGCATCAAACGACACAAGTGGAATGAAAGAGCCATGGACAGCTTGGTAAATATCATGTACAATACTAGAAATTCAATATAGAATTTACTACCAGAAATATATATTATTTTGCTAATGCAGCACACAAGGGTTTCTTGAGTGCCGTTGGTAAATGTTAATCGTGTATTTGCGGTACAGAGAGTGATTCAACACAACGCTTTGGAGGATCGTTCTATCACAGACAAGCCCCAGTGGGACGCTGCTATTCAGTTCATGGAGGAAACGCTACAGTCTCGCCTTAAAGACAGTATGTCTACCCCTCATAAACTCCTTTCTTGTCTCTCTGTGTATGGAGTGTGTTACTCATCTTCCTGTGTTGCAGCTGACTCCGTAATAGCAGATATGGTGGGGCCAGACTGGAAGCAGAGGTGGTTGAGCTGGAAAAATCGAACACCAGAGCAGGTTGGACAGACAACACTACATATTTGTCCACACAGTTTTTTTTTATTATCGTTTTTATGATCATGGTGCCATAACTAAGTGTCACTGTTTGTGGTATTAGTAGGTACTAGTGAAAAGAGAGTCAAGAATTTTGTTTCCTAATTGTAGCACATCCGTAATGAAACCAAAAACGAGCTTGAGCGTCTGTTGAAGCTGCATGAAGATCACACAGCTTACCTGGCCAATGATGAGGTCACTACAGTACGCAAAAACCTGGAGGGCCGAGGAGTGGAGGTGGACCCTGTACTGGTGAGTGAGACACTGAGAGAAAATATCTAGCATCACTATCTGCATCAGATTTTATGCTTTATTTTTACTGATGTATGTATAACTAATTTCTCTCTGTAGATCAAGGATACGTGGCACCAGCTCTATCGACGCCACTTCCTGCAAAAGGCATTATCACATTGTAACCTTTGCCGGCGAGGTTTCTACTATTACCAGAGACACTTTGTAGACTCTGAGGTAGAGAAGATGCCTTTTTTAGTAAAATTTTGTAGAAAAAATAGGGCTGCAAAAGTGTTTTTGAGAATTAAATGTTTAATGAGATTAAATTCATTTATATATTTTTGTTTCGTGAGAGAAAATAAATGGATAAAACAAAATTAAGCATTTTAAAGTGCAAAAGTAAAATAAATAAGTAAATAAATGTAATGCATTTAACATTTAATTAATCTCAATTGTATAATAACCACCATTGGTGTCTGCGTTCAGTACTCACAAAATATAAAAAATTATTAATAGGAATTTATTTAAAAAGGAAAACCAGGTATTATTACTTATCCACAACAAAACTAAAGTGATTTGCACTTTTTGTATTACTGAGCTGAATTATCATCATAGCATTTTTCTCTCTCTCTTTTGGCCGAAGACTGAAAAGTTTTGGTGTTTTCCTACTTTATACACACAGTTTCTGTAAAATTAGCTATTTGTTTTTGTGTTGGTTCATGTTAAAAGGTTATATTTAGCTAATAGTTTCTCGTATTTCTCTGTGTTCCAGCTTGAGTGCAATGATGTGGTTCTGTTCTGGAGGATCCAGAGGATGTTGGCCATCACAGGCAATACTCTTCGACAACAGCTCACTAACACTGAAGGTAAGCGTTCCTGCAAAATCTTCAGTTTTGGTTGCTAATCGGCACAAATCTCTCAATACTAATTAAACAGGCTTCAGTGTGAGGGAACAGTGACAGACTACTGGTAGCATTTACGTTCCATGTTCAAACAACACAAATAAGCATTTTTTTTTGTGTGTGTGCAGTGCGGCGCTTGGAGAAGAATGTTAAAGAAGTATTAGAGGACTTTGGAGAGGACAATGAGAAGAAAGTCCAGCTGATCACAGGCAGGAGGGTTCAGTTGGCAGAAGACCTCAGTAAGTTGATCCTCATACTTTCTCTTCATTCAGTTTGTGAAACATCAGCAAGACTGGTCAACCACCAGAGGGCAGTGTTGTTTTGCACTTAAGAGTCCATTCATTTGGTCTATATGGGTAATTTATCCGTTTATCAAATTTCACTCCAGCATTAAATTTCCGTTTTTATTGTTGCGTTTATAAAATTCATGAATATTTGATTTTTCATGAATACTTTTGATGTTTATCGATTTTTTTTTTAATGCAACAACAGTTCAGTTGATTTACCCCCCCCCTTAATTTAAAAACAAATATTATTTAAAAAAAAAAAATTGTAATGCGCTGTCAGAAAGGTTCATCAAATCAGCATTTTTTTTTTTTTTTCAGAAAATGCCCCCCCCCCTGTTTCTAAGCATTTCCTCTTACATTCGAATTCTAAAAGATTTTTTTTTGAAGGGCCAAAACGATTTGTACTTCAGTGTCAGGTGTATGTGCTTGAAATTCCACTGTTTTCAATCCCTTTTCCGTTGTACCTTCTAGCTCATTTTAAGTGATATTACTTCAGAATAGGGTACGGATAGCTTTCCACACACTCTTCTCTCTCACACTCCCTCTCATTTTTTTTCCCTGTTCCTTCCTCTGTTGAGGCTTGAACCCTTAATTGCCCTTCACAGTGTGGGAGACAGTGTGAGAGAGCTCCTGGCTGCACACTGCCTGCTGTCTGTCATGTCCTCAGCCCTGGTTACTGTTAAACACTCTGTTGATTAAAGCAGCAATTTGTGGATGCACGACTGACATGCTCAGACTTGATCTCGCACAGACACATGACTCGCACACACGTAAATCCCAGTGCTGTCATTACTGTGATAACAGCGAGTGAGGTAATGGCCCTGCCGCCCAGGTTAGTGTATGCTTAGACACAATGGTCAAACTGCCCATACAGTGTCTTGAGTCATAAAGAGCCACTCTGCCTTTTCTATGAAGAATTTCTTTGTGTATCTAAGAGGCCTCTCTAAATGTTTAGTGGGCACTGTCTCTTTTGACCAGGTTGACTTGCTTAAGTGTCTTTGCAGTGGACAGGAAAAAGCATAATGGCAGTGATTTTATCCCATAACTCAACAAATATCTTCCAAGAATGTTTACATCAGTCAATAAAGCATTGAAGCTTTGCAAAGGCACATTCATACAGATGCTTTAGGTATTTAGGACACGGTCTTTTAGGACAGAGATGTACCATGTTAACCAGAAAGAGTGCTCAATCTATTCTGCTTTTGTACCTGCCCGAATATAAAGACCCCAGGATGTTGGGTTTTTTTGGTCCCATGAGCATGTCCACTAGTCCTATTAGATGTTTGACCCGCCACTGTTTAAGCCTGATGCTTGGCGTTGGGTAACCCTTAGAGTGGATTCCTGTGCTGTAAAGCATGACGTTGCCTGGTGGATAACCAGCACTTAGGGAAAACACAAGCATGACCTCCCAAGAAGTGGCTGTTATGCTAATAAAAGCAAGTCTGGGCATGCACGCATGCATCAGTGGCCTAGCTGTTGCCACTGCACAAAACACATGGTCACTCTATTAAGGTGCAGTCAGAGAGAGAGAGAGACGGCTGTAGTGACAGGTCTTGGATTGTTAATAATGGTTGCCATGATATGAAAAACAATGGCTGCGTTTAGTAAAAAGTAACCATTAGGGCCGCCAAAGTGATCATATTTGAGATTAATAAAATTTTTAATGGCGCAAATGTCGTTAGCACATTTACATAACTTTTTCACTTTAAAAATGCTTCATTTTGTTTTGAGACGTCAAGCCGATAGCCTTGTGGGCTCCGACATGTAGCGTAATTGTGCTTTGGGCGACCTGAGTTTGAATCCCGTCTCATGGTCCTTTCCCAGTCTACCAAACTTCGCTTCCTGTCCTCTCTCAAACTGTACTAACTGTAAAAATGCCAAAAATAATATAATTATAAATAATAATAATAAATAATATAACTATAAAATAGTTTTGAGACAAAAAAAAATTAATCATTTTGAAGTCAAAAAACAAATTCAGCATTTTTATAGTCAAAAAGTTTAAGAAAATAAATAAAATACCATTTAACATTTAATTACCATTGTTCAATGGTCAATCATTTTAAAAGACCTTATTAACAGGGAATTTATTTACAAAGGCAATCCAGATATTATTACCCATAACAAAATTCATTAGAATTGAATTATCATCATAGCTCAACAAGTATGACATACACTACCATTCAAAGTTTGGTGTCAAGATTTTACAGTAAAAAAAATTTTTTTCAGTAAGTAATTAATACTTTTATTCAACAAGGACACTTTAAATTGATTAAAAGTTACAGTTGAACTTCCTATTTAGCGACAAATTCTGAAAAATATGCATCACGGTTGTTACAAAATTATTAAGGAGCACAACTGTTTTCAGTTTAAAGTTGTTTAAAGTTTGAAGTGGAAAAAGGCTTGTCTATTTGGCATTAGTTTACAGGAATCATAATGGCTTGATCATGTGCTGTATTATATTATATTCAGTTTTTCCATTTTCTTTCACAGTATATTGTCACTTTTTGTGTACATGGGTTAAATCAAAAGCATATTTGTATAGTTTTCACTTTTCAGGCCAGAGGTTTGCCAATGTGTGTTTAGTATAAGCACACTACTTTTGTCTGTTCTGTGTATACACAATTTACGCAGCATGTTGTACAAGAGGTGGTGTTTTTGTAAGTGCATTCATTTTGCCACCCTTTTTGGGCCACTTTTGTGGCTTCTGCCACATCCTGAAGGCATATGCAAAGGAACATGAGTTTGGACAGAATCCTGGCTATTTCCAATTTCTTTTCAAATAGCAGGGAAGAATTTGTGGGCCTGTCTGGCCTTGCCGCCTTTCCTGCGTGAGGTGGCATCATGTTCCCAGGGTTCCTGGAGCTTTTTATGTATTTTGATGTGCTGTCTCGGTTTCTTCAGAGAGAACAAATGATCTTATTTTGACCGTGTTCACCTCCTAAATTCTTAAACCATTTAAACAACTGCAAGCTTTTCAATCTAGCCTGGTTTCAAGCACCTGTATGCTACTGTAATTGTGTATGATCCCAAATTAATATGATAACAGCTGATCAAATATTAAAGTGATAACTCTCTAAAAAAAATAAGGGTTCTTCATTGCCATGTATGGTTCTACAAAGAACCATTAACCTTTCCATTGCAAAAAATGTTCTTTATCAGTGGAAAAATGTTCTTTAGATTATTAGAATCTTCCTCGCACTAAGAAAAAAATGTATCTTTTAAGAACTGTTCACTGAAAGGTTCTTTGGGTAATCCCAAAATGGATCTTCTATGGATTTGCTGTGAAAACAGCTTTTGGAACCTTGGACAGTTTTAGCTGATCTAAAGTCTAAAATAAGCTTTAATTTCTCACCTTCCCAGAAATCATATTGTTGGATAAAAAAAAAAAAGTTTAATAGCCCCTTAGCATACTCTCAGTTGGCTCTTGCTAAAGTTCCATCCACTTTGAAGTATCACTTTCTGACCAGCAGTTTTGACTGTGTCTTTTAGTGTCTTTTAGATGTTTGACTTCTGGAGAGCTTCTTGAGGTTTTTACAAATCAGTGAAGCCCATTACTCCTTACGAAGCACTCTGAGTGTTGTGCTCCAGTTCACTTTGATGACGCTTTGGTAGATCCAATCTTACACAAAAATTGGACCTTTTATGCAATTGATATATTCCTGGATGGTGATTTTTAGGAGGTGGAAAGTGGGCGATTTTATTTTGGGAATATGTCTCCAAGCCACATCTATTCCATGTCGCCCACCTTACAAGACCCAACAGGAAAAGATTCCAGAATCCAGTAGCGGACGGGAGGGGTTAGAAAGCAGGGGGATTTCAAGCTCCATGCTCTTTAAATCACCTATGAGCTGTTGTTACACGCTCCCTGTCTTGCTCCCTGTTTGCCTTCTTTTTTTCTTTTTCTTTTTTTTTTTTTTTTTTTTTTAGACGGATTGGAAAAACTGACAGCCCCCTTCATAAAGCGAGAGATGTATTGATGGGCTCATAGAACCTGGGGCTGGGCCAGGGGTTGAGTCCGGCTCACACGAGGCCGTGAGGGGCTATTACTCCCACAGGTGCAGGGAGCTGAGCCGCTGACCCTGGCCTCACCTGTCTGCCTGTTTGAAGATGAGGAGCAGGGGGAGGACAGGGGCACTTCCCTTAACAAAGAGAAAAAAATTTAGCCCCTGGGGCAAAGTCTGGTGTTAAGAGCGATTTGCCCTTACTTGCAGGCAGGCAGGCAGAGAGCTGCTCTGGTTTCACACTTGGGGATTGTGCATGTGTGAGTGAGAGAGTGGGAATGCGTGGGATTAGATGTGCAAGATGGCTGCATTCAGGCTTGTTACTGTGGCTGCTGCCTGTGGGTGATGTGTCGTGTGCGCTCGCAGTGCCAGGGCAGCTGTATGGCACTGTGCCTTCGCTGGAGCTCTGCCCACCTCGCTAATATGCAACTGCAGGCACGTCAGGAGACACTTTATGAGTCTTTGATTTACCTAATAGACTCAATTCAATTACTGCAATCCAGGGCGTGCATGGCTGTCTTGTCAGTCCGTATGATAGTCATAGACTTGGCTCTTAGTTTCCATTTCATTTTTTTGAATGGTGGAAAATTGATGTGTAAACAGAGTAATTATTTTTTTAGTACTTCTTTTTTAGGCTTTTTAAGGGCCCACAAGCACTTAAAAATGAGTCTTTGAGACATGGCAACTGAAGTGTGGATGGTTTTTTTTTTCCAAATTTTGAGCATTACTCACTTTTTATGGGGTGATAGGACATTATTGTAGAGAGGAGGGGAAATCAGGACAAAAATAGACTTGCAACCCTGCAGCAGTACTACAAGTCTACAGGCATGTGAAAGTAAAAGCAGTAAAAGTAATTTAGTTATGTTTTAGAAAAGTTTATATGAGCTAGAATATTTCTTTAACTTTTTGGTGTTAAAGGAATAGTTCACCTAAAAATGAAAATTATCCCATAATTTACTCACCCTCAAGCCATCCTAGGTGTATATGACATTCTTCTTTCAGACGAATACAATCTGAGTTTATTAAAAAATGTCCTGGCTCTTTCAAGCTTTATAATGGCAGTGAATGGCAGCCCAAAATTTGAAGCCCAAAAAAGTGCATCCATCCGTTGTAAAAGTAATCGACACGGCTCTGGGGAATAATAAAGGCATTCATGAAGCGAATCGATGGGTGTTTGTAAGAAAAATGTAATATTTTTTACACGTTATAAAGTAAAATATCTAGCTTCCGGCGGACCACCTTCCATATTCAACTTACGAAGAAAGTGTAATGCCTCTCGCAGTTCAAAACGCTTATGCTACGTCCAACATCATCGTCACGCCAGTTACGCTTTTTCCGTAAGTTGAATACTGAAGGCGGTCCGCTGGAAGCTAGATATTTTACTTTATAAAGTTTTAAAGAAGGCCTTCAGAAGGCCTTTATTAACCCCTGGAGCCGTGTGGATTACTTTTATAATGGATGGTTGCACTTTTTTTAGGCTTCAAATTTTGGGCTGCCATTCACTGCAGTTATAATGCTTGGAAGAGCCAGGACATATTTTATATAACTCTGATTGTATTCGTCTGAAAGAAGAATGTCATATACACCTAGGATGGCTTGAGGGTGAGTAAATCATGGGGTAATTTTCATTTTTGGGTGAACTATCCCTTTAACACATTTCACAATGAGTTTCTATTCACAAGCTCTTGGTTCGATTTTGGGATTTAAGAATCAATATCAGTTAATCGAAATAAAGGTAAATTAAAATCATTTACTCAATATTGTCAATCCAGCCCTAACTGGAGGTTACAGCTTCTCTGCAGTTTCACCTCCTGCAAGGATTATACAGAAGTTAAACCAGCTCAGTGTTATGCAGGTCCTTAAGAAACGCTGTTATGTTCAGTCTCACACTCCCCCTCATCACCTTTGCATATTTTTGTCTCTCTCATGAAAGGAAGACTTGGAAACCAGTTTTAGTGCTCAATGAAAAACACTCCTCTGTTTCCTCCTTGCGTAGTGATGTACTGTTGCTGCCCCTGAGCTCTGTATACACAGGGTTTAACTGTGTTTGCATGAGGCGTTAGGTCACCACAGAAACTCCTGTACCACCTCTTTACAGTGTCTTTCTCTCTCACTCTCTTTGTCCTCTATCTAATCATTCCTTTGACTGTATGTTCTTGCCTTTTATTGGTTTATCTAGAGCTGGGAATATGAAACTGTTGATCCTGTGAGTGTTATCATCTGTTTGTGATGTTGCCCTAAAACTTTTACTTAATTTTTTAATATTTTTAAAGGGGTCATGAATTGAGAAATGGAATTTTCCTTGATCTTTTAAAGTATAAGAGGTCATTGTACTATAAAAATATCTTGTATGTTTCAGAAATCAAAACTTCCTCGTTAGTCCAAAAACAGATTTTATTGAAACCAAGCTCAGAAAACGTCACTTTTCGGATTTTGTCACATTATGTCATAGTGAGACAAAAGACCGCCTCTGCAGAAGAAGATCAGCACCTACTTCTACATCATTGCCTCTTTAGCCCCGCCCACTGACTCACGCTTGTCATGTAGTAGTAAATACGAGACAGACGCAAACACAAGATTACTCCAGCAACAAAACGATAGAGATGCCTTTGACATTTCTATTACAAGACGTTCTGAAGTGCCAAGTTATGGAAAAACACAGTCTTTGCACTGCCATCCTTGTGATCCTAACATTTAGAAAGCGTGGAACTTTAATGAAGTTCCAGTCAGATCGTGTCAGTAAGACACTTCGTTTGTTCGCTTCATTTTACTGCAGCGTCGTTTTTAAAC
This sequence comes from Coreius guichenoti, assembly GCA_039654105.1. Classification (NCBI taxonomy): domain Eukaryota; kingdom Metazoa; phylum Chordata; class Actinopteri; order Cypriniformes; family Gobionidae; genus Coreius; species Coreius guichenoti. The sequence goes on along the minus strand of CM077180.1, from coordinate 28,696,949 downwards.
AAGACAGATCGACACAGGCTTTTCAGAGAGACTGAAAATAAAAGATGATGCAGTGCCGGCTATATTAGATCCGACAGTTATGTCGCAACACACAAGTGTGAGTAACAGTGTTTTTACCATGTGTCACTATTGTTTTGTCTTTTACAGATTGTTTTATATGTACTGAGTATTTATACTGTAGCGTCGCAGTCAAACTAAACAGTTGTGATGGTTGTGATTTGCTTGTTCTTCCTTTGATTCAGCATTTATGGGTTTAATGCGTTGGATTCCTGAATACGGAAGAAAGCACGTAGAGAATGATGCTTCTGTTATTTTTTTGATCTAAGCCATTCTCTGTAATCTTGAATAAAAGCTTCAGTTAACAACATCTTCAGTAAGACATTACAACACGCTTCATTTTATTTAAAACACGACACTGCAAATGGCAATGTATACGTTTTTCACTTTATTCACGGTAACGATATATCGCGATATCTATAGAACTCTTGGAAAAAAAAAAAAACCAATTTTATCAGTCAAATTCATCTTTACTTGGTTTATATTGTGTTTTGTCTTCTTTTTTTAGCCAATGAATCACACCATTGCATACAGAAATTATAACAGTTGAGACAGTTGGCTTTCTCTGGCTTCTTTGACACTGCCTAATAAATAACCAGGAGAGAGAAAATACTGTCAAGTTTAACAATACCTTAACCTGTTAACTTGCATCCCCATTTGGAACCCAAATCCAAGAAATGGCATACCCAAATTAAAATACAACACTTTAATTTAAGGTGATTTAGTTACATGTTACTACATGTACTTACTATAGTAATAACAGTAAATTATTCATAATTACAAGTACCAAACCCTAACCCTAACCGTAGCTCTATAGTAACTAGTACATGTAGCTTTAATGTAACTTTTAATATTACTCAGTATTAATGTAACTATGTCACCTTAAAATAAAGTGTAACTAAATTACATAGTTCATGAAGCCTTTGGACTTCAAACATTGTAGATTTATGGAACATTTTTAAGACCTATGCTGTGTGATTTCATTTAGATAAGACTAAAATGCTAACCATTTTAGCTTAGTACAGCGTCAATACAATTTATGAAAAAAACAGCATATTTTACTCAAATCGTGTTATAACGTCAGTCGAGTGATTGAAAAAACTTCCTTCTGTGAACTGATGTGGCTTATCACAGAATGAGGCAGAAATTATATTAGGTATAATTTTAGACATTAGATAGCTTGAAGAACACAGATAAACCATATACTGTCACAATGACAATTCTCCATGTTTATTCAGTCAAAATGTCCATATTATGGATTTCCTGGAACATCAAAAGTTTAGTACTTCTATGGGTCTCACTTGTGGAGTTTCTGCGTGAGGGCGCCCTCCGGTGTTGAGTATGAATGAAACAAATTACATGTGAGAGTTTAGCATTCCATAATGCTCACATTGCCCAATTTAAAATACAACAAACATATTCCTTTCTAAAGATATGTGAAGTTAACAATAACATACGATAATCCGTAAGTTTTTATCTGAATGAGCACACTTTTGGACTAAAAGCATTAAGGGATGTAAATATAACGAAACACAGAAAGGCGTCAGCAGTTAACAGGTTAATTTAACATTTCCCATTTCAGGACTAGCAAAATAATTGCAATTTACTCTCTGTATAGTGGCAAAATCCGCAGGATGATGGACGTGGAGGTGGGTCGTGCAGACTAGGGTGTCTAACGAGTCATTTTCTCTAAATCCAAAAAACACCCTTACTGGCGAGCTTACTTTTTTGGGGTGTGGGTAGAGACTCTCCTCTGTCTTATCGGACAACATTATTTTGCATGGCAGCGTTATGGCGCAATACCGCCACCTATTGTACTTTGAGTTAGTTGTCAACCAGGTACTGCTGCTGGATTATTTACGTGTCATATGATTATGTGTACTATTAATTTTTAATTACGGTTATCGCCAATACCAGAATATTGTCACGCCCTTAATTAACAGAATATCAATATTTCATGTTTTGAATATCATGGTTATCGTCAATACTGGTAGGCCTATATATCGCGACACCCCTATGCATAAATGTTCCATGTTGGCAAATGTTTCAACTATGTAATGAGAAGTCTTGAATGCGGCACACCTATCATAACAGAGTGTGACAGAGTGGAAGAGAGGGTCAAAAACAGGATAGAAAATAGCTTGTTTCTTCTAAATTAAATTAAATTATTTTTTAAATATTTCATTTATATTTATTAAATTTCACGATTCTTTTTACATATTGTATTTTAATATAATATTTAATAAATAACTTTCTATTTTTTAAAGTAAAATAATTAAGTCATACAGCTAAGTAACTCCATATAGGACACTTGACGTTTCCAAGCTGAATTGAGCATGTGGTTGTCTCTTCAACTGGCAACCATCAAGTCATTCTTACTGTTGAGCCCTGTATTGACCAGAGAACTTGTTTTTATTGATTTATGCAAATGATTGTTCAGTTCACTAAAGACGTGTACAGGAACTGATTCACCCAATGAACTTGTATTGAAAACAAAACAGCATACTTTAGGATGTCACACATCAATTTATGGACAACTATATGCACTTGCCTTTCATCTGTGGCCAGCTTCTATGTTTTTCCTCCTCTCACTCTCGCCTCTTCTTTCTCACACGCTCCCACCATATTCCCTGCACCCCGCTGCTCTGATGTGAAAAGCATATTTTTGGCCTGCCCCTCTAGTGACAGAAAGACGATTATGCCTTTCTTTCAGGCTGAGAGGAAACCGCTCCCATCTCTAAAACAGCTGGAGCGAGCCCCCCTTCCCCGCCGAAGCTGGCTTGTAGCCTCAGTCTTCCCATGCAAGCTGATAATGGGCCGCCCACTCCCACCAACGTATCCCCGTCACCCCACCCAAGTGCTCTCAGAGGTCCTGCTCCCCTCATATAAATCTCTCAACACTCGTCATCCCAGTGAAGGAAGTATTTTCCCTCTTCTCTCTTTTACCGTCACCCTGTCTCCGAACCTGTGGAAGCGGAAGTTAAATGAGTGGGAAATGGGCTGGCGATCTTGCATTTCCATTTCACCATTCGTCCCATCACAAAAAGTGCCTCTGGGGTTGGCAGGATCAAGTCCTGTTGTCAGTCGGTCTCCTGCAAGGCTGTTCTCAAAACCTCTGCACACCACACTATACATCTATCTGTCAGATAGTATGTTATGAGGTAATAGGAAAACCATACATTTTCTTCCTCGCTGAGTAAAAATAGAGCGCTTGTTGCAATGCCTCACCTTCTGGACCAGTCGCAATGACACTGCATGACATAGTGCTGCTCCTTTATCATGTCTTTGTTCAATTCGGGTAAAAGAACGGAATTACTGAAGCTATAATTTTAGTTCCCGGCATCACTTTTTAATGTATTCTGCAAACTGCGGCAACAAAGTGTGTTTTTCTGTTTTAAATCCAGAATCCTAATATTTAACCCTTAACCCAGTGTACAACATCCATCAGTAAATACGTTGTCCCACCTAATGATCCATTAAATCAGGGCCTTATGAAAGGCCTCGATGGATTTCTGCACACACATTAGCCAGTTAAAATTACTATAATATTCAGACAGATCAGGTTCCACATAAGTGGGGTTAAAAGGATAGTTAACCCAAAAATTAAAATCGTTTACTCACCCTCAGTCGTTCCAATCCTGTTTGACTTTGTTTTTTTTTTTTTGGAACACAAAATTATATATTTTGATTATTTTTGGCTTTATAATGCAAGTCACTGGGGTTCAAAACAACATTGTACTAAACTACATGGACAAAAATAAACAAAAAACAGAAAAGTTTTGTAGAATGTCCTCTTTTGTGTTGAAGTGAACTATTCCTTTTAGATGCCCATCAGTGGTGCAAGGAATTAGGGGTGGGATGGAAACCCACTGTGACCACCTGCAGTTGTGAGTGCAGGGTCAAAGTTGGAACTTTATGCTGACTGACATGGAGTTATGAGATTGTTCTTTCTAGCGAGGGTAACTTTTGGTCTCAAATACTCATAGAGGGACGGCAGTCTATTGTCCGGTTGACTGTTTTCTGGCTGTTCCACGTCTTGACTTGCCCCTGTCTTACCTGTGCCAAAGCCCTGTAATTAAATGCTTATTGGAGTCCAGGCTGGAGGGAGGCTGTGAAGGGGAGGTGAGGAGTTCAGCATACACCTGGGTTGACACAAGGCTGTCTGCACAGCCCTCATAAGCAAGAGTCTCTCACGCAGCCTAAGGGGAAAGTGAAGTGAAAATTCCCATTAGATGCACCATCAGATGTTGTTCAAAATGTTGAGTGTGTTGAAATGAATGCTACAAAAGTTCTTTGTGGTCTGTAGGTCTATTTCTTTTAAAGTCATCATGCAACAACATCCGCAATACATTTTACTTCAATATAGGGATTGGGAATGATGATTTTTTTATGTTATGGCCAGTAACTAATAAATTGCCATTTTTTGGTTTTGAATGACCTGGGTGTGTAAATGACAGAATTTTAATTTTTGGGAGAACTATCCCTTTAATATATATACAATATCAACCAATTCTGATGAATTTATATTTTACATGTTTATCTGCATGTAATGTGATATATTTTCCATTGTAGTCACAGAATCACATTGTGATAATTAGCATACACTGTTAACCTGAAGTTGGCAAAAGTTAATAAAGTTTAAGCAAGCAGGCTCATTAATGAATTTAACTTAAAATTATCATGTAATCTCAATTTAAATATTTTTAGTAGTGGAAACTTGGCTAGCTTTAACAAGCTAATACAATAAATGCTGAATTGCTAATACATTGTTTTGAAAGCATTAGCATAGCAATTGCTGAACGAGGCATATATATGTTATGGCAATATAAAATATTTAACATATATCTGTTCTTAAACCAAGCTCATGCTCTACTCGTCATCATGATGGTAGCCCCCCAAAAACTCACATAACAGAAACTCTTCTAAATTAGCATATCAAAATATTAAACATTACTTTATCTCCCACTTAACTTTAATCTTGCACAAAAACATCATATAACAATTAATTTTAGCAAAGCATACTGGGAAATAGAAATCCTAGCCCAGTTTCAAATTCAAATTTAAGTTTGTCTAAATTAAAAGAAACAAGTTCATAAAACTCAAAACAATAAAACAATTCAGATTACTTAATGTGTCAGTTTTGTGAACTCAAAAGAAAAAGAAAGTTCTAAATACTCATGAAAGTTAATTTGATTTAACTAATTTGTTTAATTTAAGTTGGCTCTACTCAAACCAATTAATTATTTTGAGTGTTAGGGTTTACAGTGTAGCTCTATGGTATATGGCCTAAAATGTCATTCTAATAAGTGGATCTATAGGTAGAAAGACCAGAAAGATGGCTTTTTCATATTTGGACAGAAGGAATACATGCAAGATTTGTTTGTCAAGAATGTCATTTTTAGCCAGTCATGTCAATGGAAGTTATTTCTGGGAAATCAGCCTGCTAGTGACTTAATAGTTGTCTCTGCACTTTATGCTGTAATGGGGAAAGTGTTTTAACTTCAAGAAATTACGCACTTCATCTAACTGGCTGTGTGTAAGATTTCACACACTCAAATAAGCCAGTTATCTGAGGTAAGCTGGAAGCTACCCTCATGTTGAACCCTGAGGTACTCCACAGCAGAGCTCCGGCAGCAGTTCCTCTGCTCCTTGTGGACATATGTTTTAGAGATAACTTGAAAGAGCTGATTTGTGGGACTGCCATTTTCCATGGTGTTGTGACACCTCAAAAATTAACATTCTGTCATCATTTACTTTTTTGACTTTCATTGCATGTACAAAAAATGGTTCTTCAAAATATATTATTTTGTGTTCTGCAAAGGAAAGAAAGTCATGCAGGTTTGGAACAACATTTTTGGGTGATCTATCAATTTTAGGACCTCTCTGGTTTTCTGTTTGCTGCTTGAGAAGCTGTATCTTGGATGTTAACATTTCAAATGTTTGTCACCTGATGTGACATTGATTTTCCGTAGATTTTAGCAGTTTTGTTTCCGGGAAGGCATGGTGGGAAACGTGAGCTGCTGAAAAGGCTGTTGCCACATTTTAATTTCTTTGCCATTTTCCCCATTAATGGTCGTGCTACTTGATGGCAAATACCGAAGGCCACCATTTATATCAAAAGGGATTGAGTTTCTCTTCAGCTCCATCTCCTTGGCGGTATCCCGTGCGCTGACTCTCGCTTTTTTCCTCGTCCTTCTGTTCTCCACGGCCACACTGTTTCACAGTCTAATTACAGGTCAATTAAGGGCTTTCTCCAGCCTTCTGCCGCTCCGGCCCAGGAGGCTTAGAGGCCCGCAAGAGTGGGAGTGAAAGAGATATCATTTCATGTGGAGATCAGGCGAGAGCCCCTTTCAAAGAAGGGATTGAGGAATCCTGAAAGAGAGAAAGCTACCACACACCTCCCAAAAAAGGAGGCTGCTGGGACAGGGGCCAAAGGATTATGGGAATATTCATGACCAGATAAAGAGAGAAGACCTATGAATGGATGTGTCCAAAAGCTCATCTCTTAGGTAAACAAGGATCTAAATGGAGTTTGGACCTGTTCTCGGACTCACAGAAGCAGGGGAAGGAGCAGTTCTCTCTGTTGCGTCACATTTCCGAGGCACTGAAAAGACCGGTCTTGTTTTGGCCTTTTCTTAGCCGTCATTTTGCGTTCCTCCATGTGGAACAAACAGATGGTGACCAGAAATAAATATCTGTTTCTCACAGCCTTTTCAGACATTTTAAGCCCATATACACACAAGTTCACATCATCCTTAGCTGTCCATTCTTCTTTAAAACTTCATTGGCTGTAAACGTACACGTTTCGATTTGACAGTTTCCATGGACTTGCAGTTGCCCCGTGCATCACGTCCTCTTGATTCATTCCATGCCTAGCCTTTTAGAGTCTCTATTTGTGTGTTAGTAGTCTTGGTCTATAAACAAAACAAGCCACAAATTCCCTTAACAAATAAACTAAAACTTTTAATATTCAACATCATATACATTCTAGGGATGCACAAAATATTATATTGGGCCAATATCTGGGTTTTATGTTTTTGTTGTAAACAATTTTTAATCTCTTTTTTTGTATATCTGTATCAGCCGATAATTGGATATTTAATTACAACTTATTTTAAAGTTTAGATTACTTTTTGCTTTAAGACCTGTAAAAAGAAATCTCTTGAGGAGCACTGTCCCTTTAAGAGCACGTTGCTGGGAGATGCTATGCAAGATTACAGAACTGCACATTTGTACTTTTTTATAATGTGATGCCTAAGTTCATTTGTAGTATGCAAACTATTTTAGTTTTTGGTGTTTTTTTTAATATACTTTTTTTCTTTGCAAATAGTACAAATTTATAAAAAAAAATTTCCATTTATAATTCATCAGTAACATAAAAAAAATAAATCCGCTTATTGGTAAATATCAGTGCATCCATAATAAAAGCACAGATCTCTATTATCCAGTGACATGCAATTAGATCAGGTATCCTCAAAATTGTTCAGATTGAATACATTTTATGACAAAAATCTTTTCCTGCTGCTGTCATGCATTCTTCAGAAAAGACCACGGGTGGCTTGAGTTTCATCTCCACACCTGCCGTGTCACCAGGCCCTTTCCAAAACTTAATGCCTGTTATATTCGCTAACCTTCACCCTTCATGTCCCTAGGCACAAAAAAGATACTCAAAGTCTAAGCCATGAGATTGCATATATGTGTTCAGAAGGTGCTGAAGGGTCATGTTTCCAGGCTTCAGGATGTTTGTGAAAGTTTGTGTGTTTGTACGTGTGAGCACGTGTGCGGTTGTGTGTGGGTCATAGTATTGTATTTCAGACCTTAGAGATGTCAGATGTCCACAAAGGCTGTCTTATTTCTTTCATCCTACACCTCTGAGGAGAATGGGGAATCCCCACACCACAAATACACCTAAAACGGCTGCACGAGCCTCGGATGACAGTATTTAGTTACGGCCACAAACTTGTAGCCCAGTGTCCACTTGAAAAGCCAAGTTAACCTGTTGTCATATGAGACCTTAGATTGTTTGTTCTCGCACTGTTAGGCCACAAATGGTCTTACATGAATACATAACATACATAATAGCTCTGCTTCAAAACCTAGTGAGCTGCCTCGCTGCCAACTGGTCATTGAACCTCATAAATGACTGATTTGGAAGTCACTTGTGAGTTTCTCAACTCGACTGTCAATTGAGTTCAATGTAGGTAATGGAAGATTCAACGAGCAAAAAAGGTTACACTTTATTTTGTGTCCTTGTTACGGTGTAATTATACATTTAAGCACTGAGTAATTAGACAACAAAGGATTAGAGTTAGTTGCATATAATTATGTATAATTTACTGTTATTACTATATTAAGTACATGTAATATATAACAAGAACACTAAAATAGTGTTACCGCAAAAAAATATTTTTTAGCTTTTTTTACTAGTTAATTTTTTTTACTTTTTTTTTTTTTTTGCTTTTCATGAATGAATTCAATGAAAAGTATTTTCCTATTATAATTTCTATTGCATAAACAAATTTTATTTTATTTTTTATTTTTGTATTTGAAAGTGACAGCCTAAAATGTATGTGAATGATTCTCACTAAACTTCAAGAAATGTAAAGGCCACATTTTATCTAACAAAAAAAAAAAAAAAGCCTAAAGTAAATGGAGCTCTAACATTTTTTGCATTATGCTATTTTTATTCAGGACAATTATGTATTATATATTTGTTTTCTTTTGACTTTTGGGCTAAATTGTGTGGCCTTGACACCTCGTTGTGAGATTTACCCATGCAGGAACAGAAATGCTCAATGAGAATGAAATTGAATTTCATATTTTAAAGGACATCATCTTGCAACATTTTCATTACCTTCGCCCCTCTCTTGCACATAGTTAAAAGTTGTCACCTATTCCCACTCCTCCTCCATGACTCCCTGAAGGGGACATGCTTTGAAGTAGCATGTGGAGGTGAGGAGGTGCAATAGAACACCACCTCTTCATCATCTGCTCTTCAACCGCACGTACCTTTGAGTGCTGAACTGTCAGTGGCCACCATCTGCTGTTTGGGTGACAGAGAATATACCCACACTGGCACTTGACACAACTTGATACTTTATCTGCAAGAAAACCTACAAAAAATGTTATGCATATGAGTCCACTTGAAAGTGCGTCTCTGCAATGATGTGGCCAGGTTAGGGTTTTTCCCAGAAGAAGCTTGAACTTGAGAAGACCAGTGAATTTCATTCAGTTCAGCGCAGGGTTGATGAAATGATAATTCTGTGCCGTTGAAATGGCAGCATTATTACTATGTGGTTTGCTCACATTTGCATTTCTCTTTACAGAAAAAGTACGTGAAATTCAGGAGAAACTTGAAGCCTTCATTGAAGCTCTTCACAAAGAGAAATAGAGCAGTAGGTGGTTTTCATTTGTACTGCATGGATAAAGAAAACCAATAGAAATAGTGTATGATTAATAATTTAATATACTTTAATTAGTGTAAATATTATTACAAAAATAATGTAATTAATTTTTGTTGTGTGTTTTATCATTTTAATATAAAAATATATAAAATGAGGGCTGCCAATGTAACACAAGAAATGCAATAAAAAAACAAGAAATGAAGTATGCCTTCTGACTTGTATGTAAAAAGACTTTAAAGGGATAGTTCACCCAAAAATGAAAATCTGTCATCATTTACTCACCCTCAAGCTGTTCCAAACCTGTATGAATTTCTTTCTTCTGCTGTACACAAAAGAAGATATTTTGAAGAATATGGGTAACCAAACAGTTGATAGGCTATGGAAGTCAATGGGGCCCATCAACTGTTTGGTTACTGACATTCTTCAAAATATCTTCTTTTGTGTACAGCAGAAGAAAGAAATTCATACAGGTTTGGAACAGCTTGAGGGTGAGTAAATTATGATAGAATTTTCCTTTTTGGGTGAACTATCCTTTTCCATTTCTTCAATGCTTACTCGTCTTATTGTATAAACTAATGAGGTATTTTAATTTGGTGCTTTTGATATACTACATGAGATGCAATTATGCAACATACGCAAGTAGTTCATTCAAAATGTTAAATAAATCAATGGACAGGCATAATTAAAAAGCACTGAGGGCCAGATTTACTAAACAGGGTAAATTAGCGTGAGAGCGCAATTCCTAAAAAGCCCCGATGGGAGTGGAAAGTTCTGCGCGTGATCCACTGACAACGCGCAAATTAAAGAACACAGACACAGCCGGATCATTTCCATAATGACCAATGCAATCTACCAGTTAGCGTCTGGTTTAAGATGTGCTGTTTTTGGGCGGTAAATAATGGCGCAAATACCAGTAAATTGACAAGCGCAAACCTTAGTAAATCACCTTGCATGATTCATTTAAATACTCTCCTCCTATAAATACTGCGTCTGAAAGGGAAACTCCTACAAATGCATATGCAATAAGGTCAGCCGCAAAAATAACTGCGTCCATGCCTTTTCAGTGCTAATTTTTCACTGCGTGTCTTAAAGTAAATCCTGACAGTAGTTTTTTAATGGTAAAAGATGGTTTGCGCAGGCACAAGCTGGTAGTAAATCTGGCCCATAGTGTTACATAGTGTTCATTGTATTATTAAAGTATATTATTATTATTTTAATATATTTATGCTTTTTGCTGGATTTCATGATCTGAGAACTAAATCTTAATCTTTTTTCTTTCAGGATCATCTTGTTTCTGGACAGTCAGGCCCTTACAGAAGAAAATGCACTGATTAAACAACATCTCTTTTGCTCTTTGCCCTTCGTAAATAACTTTCTTCCCAGCTTCTTGTCTTCTCTGTTTTTAACGTATCTCCTCACACACACATGCACACGCGCACACACACTGTCCCCCCTTAACAACAGTGAAAGTGAGTGAAGTGAGCTCCCTTTACATTTGCTGCGTATTTATTCACTGTTGGAGAAAAAGCACTTTCTCGACTAGAGAATGGTACACATCAGAGTGCCATGCTTTATTCTTTCTTCCTCCAGTGCTTGAAAGCCCCCAATGTGTTCACCAGACATGTTCTCAGAGAAACCAGTCAGATTGATATGCACATACATCTCCCATCCCTCCTTCCCAATAAATGGCTTTGTCCGGGTCTCTCTTTCCCCTGACTTTCTTTATTAAGGTGATATTTATGGATAATCCAAATGGTTAAATGCATCTGTTATTGATTGACCTCGCTATGAATAGAGAAAATATTCAAAAATGTCTTATCACCAATTGCCGCCTTTGTTCATCTTTTGGAGCTGTGATTTTACAACATTTAGACATATTCACAGTTGGAGAGATCACAGTTAAAATAATATGTCTTAACATCTTACCAATAGACCACCATCTAAATCCTAATTATTTTGTAGAATCTGATATTAATAATACAGTAGATCTCATCTGCACCTCATTGTTACCATTTGCTTGTAGTCACACTTAGCTTAGTTTAATATATTCAAGAAACACTTTGAGACTTGGTCTTGAAGATAAAAGGCCAGATTACATCATATGCTCACACAGATGGATGAAAATGCAATGGCATATCCGGTCCGTTATTTTGGCCCTACACACCATTTCCTCTTACTTTGTTTTTCTGTCTTTTTGTACTTTGAGAGATTCAAATGGTTCTGATTTTCATCAGTCATCTGCAGCTTTAGTGCACTTTTATTCTTTGCTTGCACATTTTATATCTCGTTCCCTGGATTTTTTTGTGGTCTGATTGGGTTTTATATAAAATCCACTTTAATGTCCTGATAATTTTGAGTGTAAGGGACACCACACCTTTGTTCCTGGTTGCTCAAAAATGTAAATGGGTAAATATATGTACTTGTAAAGTATCCTTAGAGTAAGTTCATTGAAATCATGGATCTGTTGTCACAACGGGAAAATATACGAGTGCGGTGCTTGTAACAGAATATCTGTCAGTTTGTTGTAGATTGTAATGTTTGCATGTTGTACCCCAACAGATGTGGTTTATTTATTAAATTGGTGTTTAAAAAAAGTAATAATAAAAGTGACTTTAAAAGTATGCTAAACAGATCTGAGATGATATGGGATTTGCGATATCCAATGTGCAGATTTCCAGCTTTGAGAATTTTGCTTGCTGCGTCTTTGATGATTGCTGTTAAACTTTTTGTCAGGTATCACAGTGTGTGTGTGTTTTTTTTTTTTTGTTTTTTTTTTAACTGGTTAAATTATAACGCATTTATTGCACTTTGGAAAATATTTATTGAAAGAGCCACAGTTTGGCCATATCCTGGACTCATCTTTCTCTCTGTCAAGTAGTTTTTATGCATAAATATGCAGGATAACCAGAATAAACTCCAAATTTCTCACTCATCCCGATGTTGAAATTAAGAAAAAAAACTATATCAGAAGTCCTTCACCAGTTCTCAACTGGTGGTCCACCCAACCTGGAATTACAGCGTTCCTGCAGTTCAAAAAGTAGCACATGGTGCAAGCTATGCCAGTGTTGTGCTAGATTCCCAGGGAATGCATGAACAGATCAAATGCAATGTAAGTTGCTTTGGATATACATCAATGTTAAATATAATGTAAATTAATTTTAAGAGACATTTAGAGACCAAATTTGTCAATTTTTCTATTCAACCTATGACAATAATAATTGTGCAAATAGTTGTGCTTGTGCAACTTGATTTTAAAGTGAAAATTCTGGGTAACACTTTACAGTGTCCTTGTTACATATATTACATGTACTTACCATAGTAATAACAGTAAATTAAGCATAATTACATGCAACTAACCCTCAACCAAACGCTAATCCTACCATAACCTTATAGTAAGTACATGTTGTTAATTAATATTACTCAGTACTTAAATATATAATTACACTGCAACAATGACCCCTTAAAGTGTTACACTTTATTTTAAGGTGTCCTTGTGACAGTGTAACTATACATTTAAGTACTAAGTAATATTAATTAACAACATACTTACTATATAAATAGGGCTAGGGTAAAGGATTGGTTTAAGGTTAGTTGCATGTAATTATGCATAATTTACTGTTATTACTACATTAGGTACATGTAACATATGTAACAAGGACACTGTAAAGTAAAGTGTTACCAAATAAAGTATAACCAAATTCTGTTACCCCATGTCATTATAGATGTAATTACAGTCAGGTATTTTTTGAATATAAGTAGGCCTACAATGTAAAAACATGTATGTGCACAATAAGTGCATTGTATCAAATGATTAATTTAAAAGTTAGTAGGGGAGACCAGGGATGGTTGTAACAATTTTGACATTTCTGTCTGCATCTTGGAGTTCTTTTAAGCCAGTGCGTTCAAAATGTGATTAAAACTCTTTACAAGTGTCAGCTATTAAATGACATAGCTGTTATCTTTGCAGCACAAACAGAAGATGTGTGGTTTCGATTCAAACACAAGGAGTGAAATGTTACAATTCACCCCATAGTCTGGGTTAGTTGTAACAGACCCTGGGGTGAGATGTAACATTATTATATCCACCGAGGTGATATGTAACATTATGAAATAAGGATTATGACAAAAAAAATTTTTTTTATTCAACACAGGCTTTTTAACAATTGTGTGTGCATGTGTGTAACAAAAATGAATAAAATGAGCAAAAGCTCATTTTACATCCCTCAATTTGTCTTTCTCTTCCAAGACCTAGGCCAGGGGTGTCCAATCCTGCTCCTGGAGGGCCACCATCCTGCAGAGTTCAGCTACAACCCCAACTACACACCTGAACCAGCTAATCAAGGTCTACTAGGCATACTAGACACTTCCAGGCAGGTGTGTTGAGGCAAACTGGAGCTAAACTCTGCAGGACAGTGACCCTCCTCCAGGAGTTTAGACACCCCTGACCTAGGCATACTGAAATAAAAAAAAAAAAGGTATAAATACAACTAAAAATTTACTTGGGGTACGCTGTAACATGCTTCATTTATGTTACAACTAACCCAGAGTCTTGTAGCCATGAACTAGCTCACCTTACAGCTAACAACAAAAACATTAGCACTAACAACTTGCATGAAAAATATCTACACAGACACACAATAAACATAATTTAACTTTGATGAGTTTAACTACAAAGCAGGAATTGCCATAACAAAAATAAAGGAAGTAAAAAAAGTTACTTTCTTACATCAAAAGGGCTCGACGTTTCTCACGTGGAATAAGGACTTAACAGAGCATGTGTGAAGTGAATCAGGTGATTTGTAACTTGTTCCTGATTGGAGAAATCGGAAGTGTTACAATTAACCCGTGTTACAACCATCCCCGGTCTCCCCTACATAGTAGTTAAAGACAGAATTTTCATTCAACCTTTCAAATTCAAGGGCTTTTTTTTTTAAAAATGTATTTATTTTTTTAAATTTTAACAATACATTTTGGTAGGGTGTTTGGTTGCCGCTTAATGTCCGATGTAAAATTACCACATTGAGAGCCATTTTCCTAGATTAGTTTGCAAAAAAACAAACAGCAATGTTATTTTGAATTTTCTGTTTACTGAAATTCAAATAAAGCCCAATTAGATGCATATGCATTCAAGTTCTTGTATGTCATTGTGCATTTCCTGCAACTAATGAAGCTGGAAGATGATGTATGTTAGGTATGAGTGGCCCTTGCTCTGAGGTATGACTCTGTGCTCTGTGGCATGTGCTCATCAGTGCAGGGTTGTCAGAGCTGGACCTCTGGGCTATGTGTGGAAGCGTGGGGCCCTCGAGCTCTCGGCTTCAGCCCACACTGATGAATAACACAGTGGGCAAGAGGTCTTTAACTCCTGGGCATCCTCTCCCGTTTCACAAGGCCTTGATTGTTACTGGCATCGTTACCTCGCCGGAGGGGTGCGGAGGGAATTGCGGGGTGTCTGTTTTTTAGAGAGCGCTCTATTTCTTTTCCAGCACCTGAGGGGTCGCACGCATACATATGCTCCGGCCTCTCTCACGTCTCGGAGAATTGTTATATTCCCCGTTTGTTAAAGAGGATAGTCTGAGAAGGAGGAGTGTTTGGAGGGAAAAAAAAGAGAAAGACTTTAACCTAATGACTCTGTAGCGTTTCAATAGGGGCGAAGGAGAAGTCAACCTCCAGCAAAATGCCTTTGTGCTATCAGATAACCGGCTTCTGAAGACGGGGGAGGACACACTATATGGCCATTAGCATCTCCAAAGGCCGTCACGTTGACTAATAGCCAGGGCCACAACGCCACAGTGGCTCAGTTTGTGTTTTTCTCCATTATGTGAGTGACACAAAGGAGCTGAAGACTGGTAAAGACCTGTCAAATGTGCCACCACTGCCGATGCTCACAAAGCTTTATTTTTCCCTCAAAAGACACTGACTTGTTCTGTCTATGCCCCTTCTGTCATCTGCCCCCAGTCTACCTCACCGCCCGCCTTTTTTGGGGAGGGTGGCCACGCAGAGTCACTTTGTGAATAAAGCTTGGGAAAAGGAAATAAATTCAGCAGTTCAGCTCTTGGGCTGTTTTGGCCATGTAACCATTTGTTCACAGGCTTGTCTTTTGGGACGGGCCAGCCCCTCTGGGCTTTGTGCTGTCCCAGTCCTATACAGATCGTAGTTGATAAAGGGCTGTACGACAGGGTGGGATTTTAATTTTTTACTGCACTAATATGGCCGAAAGCCAATGACAATTGGAGTGAAGCAGTTTGTGTTGTGCATATTGTTGTATTCTTAATGCTTTTTAGGTTCTTTGACTTTGAATCGTTTGATTAGGAATCAATTTATATGAGTTTCTTATTATTTTATCTAAAAAAAACTTTATTCTAAATATTTTAAACAAGCTTTACTGTTCTTCTTGTGCTGATACTGAACACTTTACCTTATGATCTGTTCTGTGGAAATAGAACAGCAGCTTTGCTTGGACTACAGACAAAAAAAAAGTCACTAAAATGGAACATTTTTGTGCTAAATGACTTTTGAAGTTGACAGATTACAGAATCGCTTGATAAAGATGGTTGTTCAGAGGCGCTTCAGTTCATTGAATGAATAGCTTCTTTCTTAGCTTTTAACAGCAAATTCAACTTACCTCATTTTCTAAACAATAACCAATCATATTTTTGTCATATATTGTTTTTTAGAATACCATTTGGTAATTAATTACAACAACAGAACTTGGTTACATTTTATTTTAAGGTGTCATTGTTACAGTGTAATTATATATTTAAGTACTGAGTAATATTAATTAACAACATGTACTTAAGCGGATTAGCGTTTGGTTGAGGGTTAGTTGCATGTAATTATGCATAATTTACTGTTATTACTATAGTAAATACATGTAACATATCTAACATTGACAAAATAAATTGTTACCCAGAACTTTTTTTGTTTAATTACACATTGTCACATGAACAGTGAGTCAGTAGTAAACAGACTGACGCAAGTCTCACAAACCTAAAATATACATCACAGTTCCTTCCTGGTTCATTTCAAATCTGACATAAATGACTCTAGTTTAAGTAGAAGATTAGAACAATTCAATGAGTGTGCGAGTCTGATTTAAACTGCTAACTCACAAAAATGTTTGAGGCTGTTTCATGAATCATTTTTATTGAGGTTCAAAAGAGCAGTTTGTTTGTGAATCAGACTTGCACTGCTGTACAGAAAACACTGGCGCGCGCTCAAATCACATATGGACACAGATTGGTTTTTAATTGCAGCAATTTTTGTCTTCAACCTAAAGCCATGCAAAAAAGATAAAATAGTGATTATTGCTCCCTCAAGCTTTTGAGAACACTACTTTTATTACTGTAAACGTGCTGAACAGATTTAGTGTTTATCCTAAATTTATGGGGTTGTCTATCTCACAATGAGATGCTCTTGATTGCTGAGTCGACACCCCTTCATCACCGAGTGTCATCATGCCTGAGAAAAGCAACAGGCTTCATTCACCCTTTACTGTCCCCTGGGCTCTTTGCTTTATGTTGAGGAGAGAAACCACTGCACAATTGGCTATTGTGTGCATTATGTTTGAGGCATCTTCCCATTGCTGCTGTGGGGTCCATTCCCCCAGCTGAATTAGGCCCATGGGGATTTTGGCCAAAGCACAAAGGTCACTTATTTTCTTCCCCATCCCCCTGGTCTACGACTCCGGATGAGCCATAAATTACTATAACTATTTAGCATAGATATTAGCCACTGGTTGTGACGCACTTATCCCTCATGCTTATGGGAGAAGCTGAATAGATCCACGGTTCAGTTTCTCAAACATTGGATGTGTCTGGGTTTTTTTTCTTTCTTTCTTTGCTTCACTATTCATCTGAATAGTAAAAGTGGGAAAAATCAATAAGATGACCTCACTGTCTCATGGCCTGGAATGTTATAAATGAATTAGCTCCTTTGTTAGGGGAACGAGGCCATTTAATGGATTCCCGATGGCAAATCTATATTTCGGCTCCCTAATCCCTCCGTGGCTCTTTTCCACTCACAAGACAAAACAAGCCTGGCTCTTTCTTTCACCCATAAAGGGACACGAATGCTTACTGTTAGAGGTTTAATTTAACACGCCGAGCGCTGGGAGTAAACACGCGGCATCCTGTGAAAGGTTCGAAGACGGCGGGAGGCGAAGGCAGCGAATGAGGTCTGCATCATGACAGGCTCCCACTTTCATGTGGAGATAAGGGCTGCTGCCATGGCAAACTGATCAACAACAGAGCGCCACCTCTGCTGGGCCGAGCGACTCAGCCTGGGTGAATTTGCATGGACTTAGAGGGATTATTGGGGTATTCATGGCAACCTCGGGGCCAGCAGGTGAGGTCCTAGCTCAGCTCCCTCATCCTTTAGGTAAACACTGCTGTTTGGTATGGAGAAGGGACCAAGGGGGGATCGGTTGCCAGGATGAAAGTGTATCCACAGGCAGGCTGATCCCTCCTAGCGGAGTGGCTCTTGTAGGGCCTTGCCACTACAGCGTAGGGAACTCTAAGGACCGCATTCACTGTGTAAGTGGTATAGTGTGTCTGCACCAAACGGAGTCTGGTGACATTACTTCACTGGCAAGAATGGTATCTTAGCAGATGCTAAAGCCCTTGGCAAACAAGTGTAGAGCCTTTGCATTGAAGCGGAGATTCTTTACAAGACTGAATGCTGGTTGCATTTCCTCTGTAGCTTAGCAGCTCTAACAACTAGATGAGACCAAATTGAATTTAGTTGAAAATTGTTATTTATCCACTATTACATGTTACATGTAACATAACCATGTTACAGTCCAATTAATACACTTCAGATTATCCCTAATCTTAACCTATAAACTGTATGTATATATATATATATATATATGTGTGTGTGTGTGTGTTTCTATTGTTTTTTTTTAAAGTCTCTAATGCTTAAGCTTGCGTTTATTTGATCAAAAATACAGTAAAAACCGTAATATTGTGAAATATTGTTACAATTTTAAATTGTTGTTTTCTATTTTAATATAATTTAAAATGTAATCTACTTCTGTGAATTTTCAGCTTTCATGATCCTTCGAAAATCACTCTCAAAACATTTCTTATCATCAATGTTGGAAATAGTTTGCTGCTTTATGCATTTTTTTTTCAGAATTTTTTTTAAGAATAGAAAGTTATAAACAGCATTTGAAATAGAATTCTTTTGTAGCATTATAAATGTCTTTACAGTCACTTTTGAGTCAATTTGATGCTATCCCATTAAGGTCATTAATCAAGGAAATAAAAGTAAATTAAAAAAAAAATATTTTTTTATGTTAAGTTTTATATGTTAAATTCCTACTACATGCTGTATATTTGTAACTAATTTAGGTAGAACTTATAAGTACATTGTAGCATAGTGTTTCCATTAGGGAGTTACAAATGAAGTGTCACATGACACAAAGTCCTAGTCCAGGACGTGTGTGGTGGGTGAGCCTACACAAGATTACTCATTTGTCCTCGTGAGACCCAAAATGTCTCGTGCATGCAGGAATGGAGCCCAGTACCTGTTACGAGCCCCAGAGTACCCGACCGATAAACATCACTGGTGCTACTATGGATACTGTGGACACCATGTTTATTCACCTGCTTGTTAGGGAGGGAACATCCCCCGGTTTGGTCTGGATGTATACTTCTCCAGCAATGAGGATGCTCGTTCTGTGGTCAACACACCCACAGGCCTGCTCAAATATTGGGTTAGGACCTTGGGGATGGTTGATACACACCCTACAGCTTTTGACAGTTGCTGCCTAATGGCCATTGTGTTCATTGTCCAGGATGACTGCTGTGCCCCTCACCAGACCAGGACCTGCCCTTTGCAGCCAGGGGACAAGAATGCCTGTGTGTAAATATGTGTGTGGGTGGGTGTGTGCCAAGACTGTTGGTTTGTGTGTACGGGGGGTGGCGATTGCGAGTTTGTGTACCCATCGCTGTGATCCTGTGCTCAGGAATGTTTGCTCTGACAATAGACAGCAACTGTAGTCTGTCTAGTCCAAGCCCTCTCTAGCCTCAACTCAAACAGCACTTGCAAAGCAAGAGGCTCTTCTTTATCTGAGAGACGTTGCCCTTCTTTAGGATGGGGAAGGTAAATAATTACAAGGCTTTAATAGGTGGATAATGTGCTCCCAGGGTGCCGGGACTCACCCTGAGCAAACAGGGCAATCCACTGCCTCTCTTGCACAGCACGTTCCAGTACATCACACACTTTTATAGGCACTATAGGACATGCCATCAGCAACCTGTAAGAGGCAAATCCTTGTCATCTTTAACAGTGGCAATGTTCAAAATGAAATGGCTTACTATGTGCTGAATACTGCACAGTATGCATAAATATACTGTATTCTTAGTTTTATTTTTTGTGTGTCTGTGTGTAGTAAATCAGCAAGCTTTATTCAGTCCATGGTGAACCTTTTTAAACAGTAGCATGCTGCCTCTGTCTACATATAGCATATGATCTGTCTGTCTGTCAATCACTGTCTATCTGTGCACGTCCTGCTTTTGCAGAGTTAGACGCGTTCCTGGGTCAACATATTTTGTTGATCCTGGAACAGCATTCAAATCTGTAAATTTAGTCCCATCCCTACCCTTAAACCTAACCCTACCCATAACTTATCCCTAAAATCAAAGGGAAATGATGTGAATAACACTGATGTAGAAGCACAACACCCTGGTTGTAAGCCTAAACTTGACATAATCTGTAAAGATGTTGATCCAGGAACATGTTGCACTTGTTAAAATTAAGTTCTGCGAGTGGCAGACAGACCCAGAGCCTGATTTTGCCAAGTACAACATGTTCTTGGATCAGCATCTTTGTTGATCCTGGAACAACATTCAATCCAATCAATCAGATTTGAGGCACAAGTTTACAGCTTATGTCAAGTTTAGGCTTACAATTAGGATTTGGTGCTTCTGCATCAGTGTTATTAACCTATCGTTTCCCTCTGATTTTAGGGATAACTTATGGGTATGTTTAGGTGTAGGGTTAGGGATATGGTTATGATAACATTTTTGGATAGGAATGTTGTTCCAGGATCAACAAAATATGATGACCCAAGAACGCTAACTCTGCAAAATCAGGAAATGCCTCAGTCTGTCTGTCTGTCTGTCTGTCTGTAAATAGTTCTGGACCATTCAGGATGACCAAGGTTTTCTTTGTCATGAGTCAAGCTGACACATGCACACACTCCTTGGCCTAAAGATAGAACTTCATTGTCAGCCCTAGCCCTCATGCACTGCTTCCCAAGCCCTGGGACGGGATGGTTAATGAGCTGAGAAAGGCCTGCTCTTATTTTGCAATCAGCACATTATAGAAAAGCTCAGATATATGACAGCATTTATTACCCTCTCATACCATTGCCTCTACACAGCTGCGTTTGCTGCCTCTCACACACTCTTTCTCTTCAGCCGGACACATTCTTGTCATTCACTGGAGACAAACAAGAGATGTGACCCCCACCTCTTCCTCACACTCACTACATCTCTCTGTATCCTCTTGCCAGCTGCAGGCCCTCTCTTGTTAATGAAATTACCCAGCACTCTGTGATGCTTCTCAGTTGAGGTAATGGCAGAGTTATGTCAACAAATTGGCCAGGACAAATACGAAAACTTTGCGTGGAGATGAGGGAGTGAACTTTGAAGAGAGGGTCAGAAGTTTTGGAGAATAGAGCATCTTGTTACTACTAAGTGTGATTACAGTTAGTTTGGCTAAAGCTTGGGAGAGTTCACAAGAAATAAAAAGCCCATGATACCACAGTTGTGCGCTGTTCAAACTTTGTGAATGCTTTATAAAATTCTAAAATTCCAATTCAATTCCTGAAGGATTCATCTGCCTGCATCATTCCACAAATACTCCTATAGGCTTTTCCCTGAAATCTTTACCCCAATGACAGTTCTCTTTCCTCCAGTCATTATCATTAATGCTCCAAGTTCATCGCAGACTGACTCCCCGACAGGCACAGAAAATCTTCCCTTCTCCCCAAGGACCAATTAAGACCCTACCTGCCTGAGGCCTCAGCACTCCCTCCACACCTCCAGACCTGACCTTTCACCCCTGACACACGACCCCTGTGTTGAATGAGAACACACAGGAGCGTCCGAGCGAGACTCATCCTCCGTCCCCCCACAGCCTCTGGCTATGCATTCCTTACAAGAAATGACCAAACAGACCACCAGCTTACAGGGGTAAGGGGTCTGAGATTGGACACAGTCACCAGGTCAGTATGGAAACTGCACAACCATGGTACACTTTGGTGTCCTATTATCACATTACTTTACACACACACACACACACACACACACACACACACACACACACACACACACACACACACACACACACACACACACACACACACACACACACACACACACACACACACACACATATATATACATATGTCTGGTTCACTATCTTTGTGGGGACTCTCCATAGACGTAATGGTTTTTATACTGTACAAACTGTATATTCTATTCCCTTAAACTAACCCTAACCCTAAATCACACAAAACTTAGCATTTTTACATTTTCCAAAAAAAAAAAAACAACAACTAATTTGGTATGATTTATAAGCTTGTTTCCTCATGGTGACCTAACAAGTCCCCATGAGTCAGTGTGCACTCAGGTTGAAGTCCCGACCGGGACACACACACACACGCACATTGAGTAACATCATTTTGACAATTTCTACACCATTTCTACTTTTGATTAATATTTTATTTTATTATATTGGCAGTTTAATATAGGCTAAATATGCAAACATTTTACCTATTCATAGATTGATTGATTAATTAATTAATTAATTAATTAATTAATGTATTTATTTATTTATAATAACATTTTTAATAAGTTTTAGTTATGATGTAATGTTTTTTTATTTAATTATAATTTTTATTTAATATTTTAAAATAAAAATATGGGTAAACTTGGTCAGCTGCTGTGGGGGGAGGGGCTCCAGTAAGGATGGTGCAGAGTTACCATGGGTCCAATGGTCAAACAAGGAAGTTCTGGCATGCATACAAACATCTTGTGCATTCTCAGAACTGCAGGATTCTTTTTCATTAAGCTTACATTTTAGTGCAATATCATCATGTGTCATATTTATATAAATTATCTCCAAAAAGAACAGTTTGCATAATTTCATTTATTTTAATTTAATAGCAATCCTTGGCAGCAAAGTTTCTCAGTTTATCATGCACACAAATAAACGATGCAAATAAACATGTTCTGCAGTCATTGCATATTTCACAATCTTTAGCTAATCTCACGATTCACTGAGAAAAAAAGGCTAAAGCCACAGCATGATCACTGAATTCATCTTAAACCTGGGACACAATCAAAAGTTCACGCCGAATACAGACTCACGATGATTCCTTATATAATACATCCCCACAAATCCATCTTTAAAAAGAGCAGAAGATGAGACCGTGTTTATCGTCTTACAATTTGTCCATCTCCATGCCAACACTCTCTATTCTGGCCTTGCATTCACCGTGGTGGGTGCACAGGTCCGTAGCCTTATGCCCTCTTTTATCCTCCCCGTATGCTAATCTGCAGGATTAGGACCTGTGCAGCATTGTGCTCGCATGTGTCCAAACATGACAGGGGTCTGAAAGGGTCACAGTGGACGCTGACCTTGGTCCCTGAGGCCTCGGTGGCCAGTGGAGGGTCCCGGGAGGGCACTGGAGCAGAGCGTTGCTTGGGTCCACTTCTCTAATCTGCTCAACAGCTAGACTGAGACCTCCTGCGCTTTGTCCAGTGGTCCGACAAAGGCCACTATCTGAATGGACCAGGACTCAAAGGTCAGACTGGCCACAGATGACGGCAGCTTTGAAATGCAATCCACAATGCGCTTCCAGCCTTCATCCTCTGCTTTCTTTTCACAGGGACGAGAAAAGGCAGTCTGTGTTAACTGTATAGCTTTACATTGTTTATACACAGATGTGTAGATTAGATCCTGATAAGGTTTGTTCTCTGTTTTCATTTATTAGTTTAATCCAGAAACATAGGATTAAATATTAACCAACCCTAAAAAAATACTTTTCTTATTACACATTTTGACTTTTAATTGCGCTTTATCTAGGTTTTAATATCAAAGTTCTTGTTCTGTAGGGTGTGTGTGGATGATTATGTTCATGTGTTAAGGTGAAGCATTCAGTTAACTGGGATGCCAGTCAGGTGAAGCAGATCCATGTCCATTAGAAGGACTTTAGCTGTTGACACAGTGCTCAATTAAGGCCAATAAATGTCTGGGTCGAGTGTGTTAACCAGTGCTGCTAATGCTGTTAGTCCTTCATAGAAACCGCAAACTGGTAATTCTATTTGAGCCGTCTGCTTTTTGATGTTTGTAATTTCATCGTGTTCTGAATGAATTTACACACGATATTCATATTTTGGGAAACCTGCATTAATCAAAAGGCTAGAAAGGAATCTTTGGGATGTACTATTCTTAAATGACAGAATTTTTTTTTTGCCTATGCTAATACATATGAAGATTGTTCTTTAAATTCAGTGAGCTCTTGTCAGTTGTCACATAATAAATAGTGCCTAAGAATGCAACAGAAATATTTATATTTAAGCATTTGGCAGACACTTTTATTCAAAATGAGTTATATTGCATTAAAGGTACGTTAATCCATTCCTTACGAACTGAACCCATGACATTGGCATTGCTAGCACAATGCTCTACTGAACTACAGGAATAACATAGAATGTATAAATAAATATGATTTTTGTAGAAATAGAAATCTCTCTTAAAATCTGTAGCTAACTAAATTAAAGCTATTTAAGGGAGCTATACTATATTGCCAGAAGTATTGGGACACCCCTCCAAATCATTGAATTCAGGTGTTCCAATCACTTCCATGGCCACAGGTGTATAAAATCAAGCACCTAGGCATGCAAACTGCTTCTACAAACATTTGTGAAAGAATGGGTCACTCTCAGGAGCTCAGTGAATTCAAGCATGGTACCGTGATAGGTTGCCACCTGTGCAATAAGTCCATTCATGAAATTTCCTCACTACTAAATATTCCACGGTCAACTGTTAAGCTAGTGTTATACTTTCCACGTGCGCGAGTGTGCGAGGGTCTGCGTGACGTAAAAATTGTCATCGGCTACTTGAGAAAGGACAGTTTAGGTGTGTGCTATAAACCTCTATATGCAATACAATGCAACAGTTACAATGCAAAATGTAAAAAAGCTACATTTTGTCATACTACACAACTACAAGTTGGAAAAGTAGCTTCTGTGAAAAGCTAAATTGTGTTAAAAAAAACTCCTGTGCGACTGTCATACTGCTGAAAAATGTATTTTAGTTAGCATCTTGCCAATGCTGAACATAACAATAGATGCCTTAACTGCACAGAAAAGCACCCTGAAACCATTCATAATTCTGGTCCACAAAAGCTGTGAACAGAGTTGCTGCGAAATCTTGCCAATAGGGCTTTTTCAGGTCACAAACCAAAACGAGCAATTAAATCAAATTGGAGTCTTTGGTGAGTGCTGGGCCCCTGTGGACTTGACCAAATGCTTAATGTCAAAGTGACCTACTTGTGCAGCCTGATGAATGGCCACTGGGAGTGAAACCAGTGGCCAGTCATTAATCTGGAACAGATCAGGATCCAAGTATGTCTCTATTCGGTGTTAATTGGCCAGTAGTTTTATTGCAAATTGCGAGGGTGGGAGAGAACTACCTAGTGGAAGTCACATAGATCTATGAGTCTCACAGTGAGGAAAAAGCCATTGACTCAAGAGATGAAGTGTAGGGTGCAAAAACGCTTAGGAAATACCTTTACTCCAATCCATGAAATATAGAGCCAAAGATAAGATTTACAATAGCATTATTTGTCTTTCACTAAATTGCATTTTATTTGTTTTATATCTCTCTGTCATCTTACTGTTCTTTGTAGTCGCAGCAGTATGTCAGATCAGTGAGCGGCGAGTGTGATTCCAGGCTGCCGAGCAGCTGATAGATGGATGGATGCAGAATGGCAGTTTGGCTCGGTCCTGATAAGGCCTATCTCCAGCAGGGCTTCCTCAAACGTTTGGAAACAGTCAAACACTGTCAGCCCAGAAGGATGGGGACTGGATTGATGAGGGGCTAAAGGCAATAGGCTGCTTTCCTCACTCTTATCATGTTGCTGTATTGGCTGGAGCAGCAGGCCTTGCTATAATGGAGAGGCACAGTTTTCTCATGTCATTCAACTTATCAGCCCTGTGCAAAGGAGATGAGAAAAGCCAGCTCAGATAAACAGGAAGGATGTCACACATTTTAGAAAGACACATGTTTGACTGATGGTGCTAATGGAGGTATTGGGTAACAGAATCCTTTTTTCGTGGCATTACACCAGGGACGTTATAAGTCGGCTCGTATTAAAATAAAAAAGGGAAAAGTATAACACTCAATATGACGACCACCTTACAGTTAAAAGAAGAAATTACATTTTTAATGCCACTCACATTTAAGGCATCCCCTTTTTTTTGTTTACTCTTGAATGTGAATATACATTAGCCAGACAGTAAATACAGTTGTTTTGCATAAATTGAGCAAAAGAAGCACATTTTGAGAGATTTCGGTCATAGAGCTGTAGTTTGGAAATTGCTGCTTATGGATGCAAGATAGTCAGAGTGAATCTCAGAGTGAGCTCACTACACATCTTCTTCTTCTTTTTATTTATTTTGAACACTTAACCTTGGGTTAATGTATTTTCAAACACTGAGTGCAAGAGAGTTTTTTTTTTCACATTTGCACTTTTTAAAGTGGGTCATAACCGCTTTTAACACTGGGCTATGAAACCCTATGGGCCCTACTATACATCCGGCGCAATGCTGCGCCAGGTGCGACGCAAGTGCTTTTTGCTAGTTTAATTTTCACATCCTGCGTCCTGTGCTGGTCTGAAAACGAGGTGTGTTCAGGAGGTGTGTGTTTTACTCGTTAGGTTGAGGGTGTCTATATTCCGCAATGTAAATAGCGAATCCGCCATGGTGCAAGCACAACTGGCTTTTAAAGGGAATGGGAGATGAGACTCTGATTGGTTTATTGCATGTTACGCCCCAAAACACACCCATGACTCATTAAAAGACTAGGTACAACCCTTTTGGAACATGCACCGGGCGCGCCGACCATTTTTCCCGTCGTTAAACTAGCAAAAGTGGATTCGGACATGCCCTAAGTGCACTTGCGCCGTGCGCTTTAGACCATGCGCTTTAGACCATACGCTTAGATCTTTAAAATTAACTGTCTCAGTGCTTACCATATTTAGCATTCATGTGTGTTTGTTTTCAGCACATAATAGTGTTAACACATTTACATTTTTGCATTTTGGCAAACACTTTTATATTTATTCATTTAGCAGATGCTTTTCTCCAAAGTGACTTACACTTTTTAAATCTCTTATTAAAATAACTGTTTTCTATTTTAATATATTTTAAAATGTAATTTATTCCTGTTACGCCAAAGCTTTATTTTCAGTGTCTTTCTTCTTCAGTGTCACATGATTTTTCAGAAATCATTCTAATATGGTCAAAAAAACATTTGAGTTGTGCTGCTTAATATTTTTGTGGAAACCGTGAAACATTTTTTCAGGACTCTCTGATGAATAGAAAGTTCAGAAAAAGTTTTTTTTTCTTAGTCTTTACTGTCACTTTTGATCAAGTTAATGCATCCTTGCTGAATTAAAGTATTTATTTATTTTTAAAAAATCTTGCTGACCCCAAATTTCTGAATGGTAGCGTATGTTTCAGAAGAATAATAGAGTGGATCTACATTGTGACATATAACAACGTTAACTCTGGGTTTACCTCAAAACCTGACAGATGATTATTAATGATAAGAAACAGTGATGTAAGAAACAGTTTGCCAATACAGATTATATTTGGGTTAACAATTTCAAGTGTGAAAAGCCCATATAGAGTCCATACAAGTGCAACTGTCAGCGCTTGACAACTTGGAGTAAGTCTCAGCATTGAAATTAACAGGAATTCCACAGGTCTCTGTGCCAGATGACCTGTGCTTCCTTGGGTGGTCAGAGCTCAGACGTCTGTGTGTTGATCTCTCTTTTCTGTCCATCCTGGCCAGACCCACTGAGCACCAGGCCAGGGTTGACCTAGTGTCAACAACCTACTGAGAGCTTTCAGTCCCTGGGTCCATCGCTAGGATTGGCCCCCTGTGGGATGGGGGATCTGGGTCCCCAGGTGGGTATTGTGCACGTTGCTGACCACTGATAAAAAGCTCTTTGGGGGCCAGTGGTCAAGATGAGAAGCTGGAGAGGTGAAAGAAGAGAGAACGCACTCCCTGCTGTTCTGGTCTAATTTGGCAGGATGCCGACCGACTGCCCTCTGGAGCAAGTGCAGGCATGAAAAAGCAACTCTGCACAATGCTGTTTGTGTAAAGCTTTTCTGCAGTCAATTCAAGTCTCTCTAACCACCATCTGCCCAAGATAAGCACTCACATTCTATAGACATTTGCTTTCAACCTCTATCAAAACACTCTTTGTTCCTACTATCTATGTATCTCTACAATACATTGTAAATACACATATATATTCTCTCTCTCTCTCTCTCTCTCTCTCTCTCTCTCTCTCTCTTTCTATATATATATATATATATATATATATATATACATACAAGAAGTTATCATTTAAAATATACACTACCATTCAAAAGTTTATTCACTATAGTTTAGAAAATGGTAATAAAATATGACAAGAACTCAGAGTTAAACTGTGTCAGAGCAAATTCATCTTGATAATGTCAGATAACTTTGATAGAAAGGTATGTAATGGATTACAATCAACCAATCAGCTGTCAGCTGTTAAATTTAAGTACACAATTAGATAATACCAATTTAGGTCAACCAATGACCAAGCAATGCTTCATTTTGTTCAGTCTGTGGTGTAAAAGGTCACATTAGCAATTAAAGAAAAAACACTTAAGCAAAACATGGTCAGGTCAAAGTGTATAATTTTGGTCCCAAATTTTTATCAATTTTACTGGTAGTCCACTGTATGAAGAATTGTTGGGTATAATATGTCACAGTTTACTTTATTTTGCTATCCTCACTTACATAAATGAACGATAGTGTCCTGCACAAACTAGTAAAAAATATATATCTGGTGTCTGATTAATTTTTGGTTTGACTGTATGTGAAATATTAATCATTCAATTCAACAAAATTCATTTCTGTGATGGAAAAGCTGAATTTACAGCAGTCATTACCTCAGTCTTCAGTGTCACATGATCCTTCAGAAATCATTCTAATATACTGATTTGATGCTCAAGAGACTTATTATTATCATCAATGTTGAAAACAGTTGTGCTGCTTAAAAGTTTTGGAAACCATGATACATTTTTTTTCAGGATTCTTTGATAATTAGAAGGTTCTAAAGAACAGCAATGATTTGAAATAGAAAAGTTTTGTAACATTATAAATGTCTGTACTGTCACTTTTCTTCAATTTAATGCGTCATTGCTAAATAAAAGTGTTAGTTTCTTACATCTTAAATCTTACTGAACCCAAACTTATGGTTTGGATGTAACTTTGGCATCTAATTTGAAATGGAAATGGACATGAAATAGGCTATATCTCAAATCACATAGTTTGTTCAGGAATGGTGTGCTAGTACTTTTCTAAGTGGTCAGATGGGTTTTATTTTTATTTTTTGACTGGCTGATGATAAATCAAGAAAAAGAATCTAGGGTCCAGAATATAATAGAGGCTTGAGGGAGGGCTACTTTGACTTGGGTCAGTAAGTAACCACTTGGTAACAGTCCAGCAACACAACCATAACATTGTGTCAGTATGTTTTGGATCTAGTTGTTAATTGTATTTGCACATTTGGCAGACACTAACATTGCATTAAATTTATCAAATGCATTTAACATTTATAGTATACAAGTTCATGCATCATCTGGGAATTAAACCCATGACCTTGGTGTTGTTAGTGCTATATGCTACTGTTAAGTTATAAGAGCTACACAGTGCTGGACTCTTCTTGGTCAGACAGAAGTCATATGCTTTTTAAACTCTTGAAATTCAGACGTGTCTGTCTGTCTGCCAGTGAACTGCTCTCTGATAAACTCTATTCCTGCTGCTCCAACAGAGGACAAATGGAGATGAGCAATGTGCATGCTTTTAGATCTAACCCCAGCCTGTGTCCAGAGGGCAAGAGCGAGAGAGTAAAGACACGAATCCCCTAACATGATACAGATGGTGAAGGAGGAGAGCCAGGGCTGTGAGGGATCTCACCGCTGAGTGTGATCGGTACAACCTGTTGGCCCTGCTGAGACAGCTGTGAAGATCTGGGATTCCACGCTGTCATTCAGGTTCATAGAGCCATCCCTTCTCATGAGCTCTCCATATGTACAGGCCTTTCATCCAGGACAGCACATTTATAATATAGTGACATTTCTGTTTTTCTGTGCTTCAGGAGTGAGCTTCTTATGAAAGCACACTTGTTTTATCATCTTAATTGATCAGTATCTTTAAAAAAATGTTAAATGTTAATGTTAAAATATTTTTTTGTGATATTTAGTGAAAGTTGTTAGTAATCCATTGGACTTAAGCCAAAGCCCAAAATGGCTTTGTGTCGCTGTAAATATTACTCTGTGTTTTTTTGAGCAGCTAATGAATTCTGTGCATTGACAGAATGGATATAGACAGGTCTTTCGTAAGATGATATCATCTGTTTTCCAGCGGTGTGCTTTATTAGGTAGTGAGTCATTTTAGAATAAACTGTGCTCTGCTTTATAGCAGTGTCTCATGTTGGGTGCAGCTAGGCTGCTGCTTCTGGAGCCCCAGATTTAATGAATGGCTGGGACGAGGAATGAAAGTGAGGAAAACAAGTTGCCTGCCTGCATGCCTGGCTCCGGCCCCTGGCTCCTGCAGACAAGATGTGGGATTGTAGCAGGCGGCCAAAACTCAGCATGCTGTGTGCTGGGTACCTCAAGAAATTGTAGGAGCATGAAACTGTGATATATGGGAAAGTAGTGTGTGTAAGGGAGAAATTATGCATGGTTGCGTCCAGCAAACTCCTCCATTATAATTTTCAGCAGCTGCATACTCAAGTGTACTGCTGGGCTGTTGACCCATTTGAACATGAACTCTAAGAGTGAAATGCTGAGATCTCACATTGTGTACACATTCTCTTAAAGGGATAGTTCACCCAAAAATTAAAATTACTCCATGATTTACTCACCCTTAAGCCATCCTAGGTGTATATGACATTCTTCTTTCAGAAGATACAATACAATCGGAGTTATATTAAAAAATGTCCTGGCTAATCCAAGCTTTATAATGGCAGTGAATGGCAGCCCAAAGTTTGAAGCCCCAAAAAGTGCATCCATCCATTATAAAAGTAATCCACACGGCTCCAGGGGGGCCTTCTGAAGCGAATGTAAGAAAAATATTCATATTTAAAACTTTATAAAGTAAAATATCTAGCTTCCTCCAGACCACCTTCCGTATACAACTTACAAAGAAAGTGTAGCGCCTCTCGCAATTCAAAGCGATTAGGCTATGTCCGACGTCATACGTCGTGCCAGCTTTTTTCGTAAATTGAATACGGAAGACGGTCTGGCGGAAGCTAGATATCCCTTAATAGTTATTCCTTTAACAGTCAAAGTGATAGTTCACTCAAAAATGAAATTTTTGTTCATGTTGTTTCAAACCTGTATTATTTCCGTGGATCACACTATACATATTAACATACACTATATATACTATATCAGGATTGTTTTAGTCAACACAAATTTAAACTAAAAAAAGTTACTTCAAATAAAACTTCAGGTAGTTTTTAGTTTAAGTTGAAAGTTTTAAGTTTTAAGCTTAAAAAATATTTTTTTAAAAACACAACAAAATTACTAAATGTTTAAAATGAAAACAGAACATTCAAAATTCAAAATATTAACAAAAAATTTAATAGTATATCAACTATACTAAAATAGTAAAGTAACACACACACACACGTCTTGTTCGCTATCTTTGTGGGGACTCTCCGTAGACATAATGGTTTTTATACTGTACAAACTGTATATTCTATCCCCTTACACTAACCCTACCCCTAAACCTACCCATCAAAACTTTCTGCATTTTTACATTTTCAAAAAAACTCATTCTGTATGATTTATAAGCTTGTTTCCTCATGGGGACCTTGATTTAGGTCCCCACGGTGACACGAGTCCCCATGAGTCAGTGTGCATTTAGGTTGAAGTCCTGACCGGGATAGAAAAACATGAACACACACACAACTTTTTTTGATCAAATAATAAAAGTCATCGGGGTCTAATGATGTTTTGAACCCCACTGACTTTCATTGTATGGACAAAAATAAACAAACAAACAAACAAACAAAAAACAAATGCTGAGATAAATGTGCATTAAACATCAAATATTTTAACCGGTTATGATTGTGTCTTGTTGTGTAGCATTTTTGCGTTCATTGTGGACAGAAAAATGATTTGCCTGCAAACTTATTGTCACACACCTGGACACCCTGTAACACAGTTCTACTCTGCCCTGGCCTGTAAACATGCTATTTAAAGATAAAATATTCCTTTTATATTGCAATCACATGTGCCTAATAGTAAAGACTAACTACTTTATGCTAGCTAGAGCATCTAGAGACACTGATCGAGACAGAGAGAAAGAGATAGAGAAAGCCTATGTACGTGAGGTGGTCATTTAACTCTTCTTACTTGAGCAAATTGCTGCCTTCCTCTGCCTGACAGCTCTTTTCCCTTTACTTGTTAAAAGGCCTGCCATTGTTAGCCGATGCTCCTCTCTGACAAGTCGCTGCTGGTCATGATGTCAGGGGGAGACTAATAAGGGCTAATTCACAAGCTGTCCTAAGAGCTCTGCCGGACTGTTAGCTAGGTTCCCAGGATACTTCCAGCCCACTTGAGATGGAGAGAGAGTAAGAGGAGAGAGTTTGCCCAAAAGAGAACAAAAAGGCACGGGGGGAAGCAGCAGCAGGCAAGACAGCGAAGTCAGTCAGGGACTGCATTCAGAGCCCACGCAGGTAGTCCGACTAAAGGGCCCAATTTGTTATAAATGACAGAGACTCATTGAGCAAGGACAGGATGTCGTCTGCTGGAGGCTCCGTGCCTTTTCTCTCTCTGCTGTCACCAGAGGCGAGGTCTCGTCTGCCTTTTGTTGACACAGTGATGGTTATAGGAGGGGGAGCTTTGGATGTGTCGAAAGCAATTTTCTGTGTGTCCAGGAAAGCCAGAAAACATTTACAACCAAATCCAGTTAGCGGGCATCCAGCAATAAAGCACATGCCAATGGGAACAAAAGACTTCTATTTTAACATGTAAATTACCCCTGATTAATTCCTTAATCTAGACATCTAGACGTATCCTGTCTTCAGTTCATCACATGTCATTCCAAGCTTGCTTTCCAGGCTGAATAAATCAGTAAAATCACAGAACAAATGTTTATTTTATTTTATTTTATTTTATTTTATTTTATTTTATTTTATTTTATTTTATTTTATTTTATTTTATTTTATTTTATTTTATTTTATTTTATTTTTTTTTTTTTCTTTCATTTATTAATATTTTATTTTATTTTATTTGAACAACACAAAAAAAAGTCACTTTTCTTGAGTGGGACTATATTGGACAGGACAGTCACATAGAGATTTGTTGGATATGCATTTTAACACACTTTTTATTATTTTTTATTTGCATCACTTTTTTTTTGCAAAAAAAAAAAAAATATATATATATATGTATAAAATAAAAATGAATGTCATATCTTAATGTCATTCCAAACCTGTATGCTGTTATTTTTTCTGTAAATAAATAAATAAATAAATAAACAATTAAATATTTAAAAAATGTCAGTCTTTTTCTCACATAAATCTATCATATGGATTCAGAGGACGTTGA
The DNA here is from genome assembly GCA_039654105.1 of Coreius guichenoti. NCBI lineage: Eukaryota > Metazoa > Chordata > Actinopteri > Cypriniformes > Gobionidae > Coreius > Coreius guichenoti. Next base: position 28,663,582 of record CM077180.1, on the reverse strand, counting down.
ATATTATATTTCAGTTCATGCATTCCCTGGATGTCAAACCCATGACCTTGGCTTTGCTAACACTATGATCTACTGTTTGAGCTACATGAATGAGTTATTAAGAAGATAAAAAAATTTCAAACGATATTATGTGACAGCATCATTATTAATGATCAAAAGCACTGTGACGAAGCTGTATCATATGACTGTAAGCGTGTATTACAGAATAGTATTATTTGACAATGTTATTGCTCTTGTGGAGTCCCTGCATTCAGTTAAATTGTATGTCTTGCCTTGTTCCAGAGAAACCTTTTATTATAAAACAAATACAATGGCATCATGTCCCATTCCCCATCTGTGCCTGTGTAACTCCTACTGAGACACTTGATGAACAGTTCTTATGCTTTATGATGTGACTCCTGAGTTATACTTTAGACCTTCCCCTCTTCAGGCCATGAAACATAAAGCATTTCACCCCAGTCCAACCCCTCCCCATTAAAGAAACATACTGTTCCAAGTTCATATTTCAAAGCGCAGGTGGTGAAAGAAGCAACTTCAGTAGATATTCAGTCATGTCCGATATAAAGGCCAGAAGATTGAATTTATGTCATCTAAAATGTGTAAGGAAGGAAAGCAAGAGCAGGAATTGGAATTGGAATCGCCATGACAACAAGGATGAAAACATGCACTTCCCTAAGCATAAGCGCCATGTAAGGGTGCATTCAAGTATGGAGAAGTTCACAAAACCTTTAATGTCATACACTGGCGGCTTGCTTTTGTGTTAGCGACCACGAACTGTGACTTCTACAAAAACTCAAAGAGCAAATGGATTAGAATACCATTAAAAAGATGACTGAATCAAACACAGTGGATTGTGGAGATTATCAAGGCAAAGGAGATCAAAACGGAAGTCATGCGGTGATTTGAGGAGTCTAAAGTGGACTTTAATCTATACAGCTTTCCTAATTTAAGGCTTTCCCAGAGGGAAATATCTTTTTTTTTCATGGCTCACGATTCACATGCATGGCGTCTCATCTACAGTCATATTTAATGTTTTGTATGAATTAATTTAATGAAAAGATTTATTATTACACCATAATCTTTTAGTATTACAAATTATTATAATACTGAAGCTTATGCCACTTGAATGTGATGTTTACACTGGGTCATCACACATTTTAGGATCTATGGGTAAACAAAACATGCTTTAAAGTTTCCAAATCTTATCCAGTTCGGGGCTTAGAAGTAATCAGTTGACAAACATCAGCTGATCATTTCTAAGCCGTTCGTCCAAACATCTGATTAGTATTAAGCACAGGATGTCCACACAAGAATTTCTAAAATAACAGGGGAAAAAAGGGGTTTTGTGAAGAATGCTTCTTCTAATATCCCCAGAGCAAAACTTTGAGGAGTTTTTTTGTCTATCACATCTTGGATGGTCACTGTGGAGATCCCCGCTATTTCTCATCACATGTCTCTCTCCCCGCCCCCTCCCGCCCACCATTCATGCTTTCCCTTCTTCCCCGCATAAAACAAAAGCGGGCAGCTGAAAGCGCTCTGAGGTAGGTAAATGTATTCAGTGACATCGGCCGGATGATTCTATTCTGCGTCGGCCCTGTAACATTTGTTTCCAGCCTTGTCTGAGGGCTGGGACACCGTGTTGGGCCTTTTGTCCCACGTGCTCTCCACACAGGGCCGCAGTTAATGGTGGCCTTGTCCAAGGCCACTGGAGCAGAAACTTTAGCCAGCCAGAGCAGGGAGGTTGAGCTATGAGGGGGGTTTTACGTAAGACTGAAAAAAAAGTCTGCCGGGCCACCTCAGAGGTTGCCATGGGAAGACAGCAAGACAGCTCTCGGAAAACCCTCTCAAAGGAAGTGGTGCAGGGAAAGAAAGAACGCCGGGCAGCCCTCCCTTCTCTCTCCCTTTTTCTCCTCCATCCTCTGTTTCGCCTGTCGTCACATCTGGTCTATCTGGCATATGAGGCTTTTAGCAAGAGATCTAGATGAATTCTTTCTTTGGAATTCTAATGGAGATGGAGGCTATCTCTAACGGATTCACACTGTCTTTTCCTGTGAAACTCTTCTGCATTATTTGGGACAGGGGGCCCATAGGGTGCAGCGAGTTGGCAGGCTCAGAACCAGGTGCGGTTGGAGAGGAAGAACGTGAAGGAAAGGATGACTGTGTTGGGCCTGCTCGGCACCATTCTCCATAGTTGAGTGGGATCTTCAGAGGAGAGGCTCTCTTCTTTGTTGGCCTCTCATCTGGGCTTGGGTGGCTTGGCCACGCTGATCTCTCTCATGAAAACTGAGCTCTTTTACTTGCTTTGAATAATCTTCTGAAATCTATTCCATTTTGTGTGAATGTCACATAATACTTAATATGTATTGAATTAAATATGTTAATATGAAAAAATTCTGAGATTTTGAGATCTAAAGGAAGAACTTCACAAACAACAAGAAGAATAGTAGCAGTATCAAAGAGCAGAAGTTCGACATTATAAAACTACATTATACAACCAAACTAGCCTCACTTTCATAGGAATATGAATTATGAATGATATGCATATGTTTGTATGTATGTATATATAAAAATTATATACAGAGATAATAACTCATAATTAATATATATTTTTAATAATATATTTTATAAGAACAAACAATCAGTCCACATAATGTGTGTGTGTGTGTGTGTGTGTGTGTGTGTGTCCAGGTAAACCCTACCTTATGAGGATGTCCCCACAAAGATGGCAATATCCAAAATCCTTGTCCGTGTGGGGACACTTTTTGGTCCCCATGAGGAAAACAGGGTAACACTTTATTTTAGGGTCCAATTCTCACTAGTTGCTTATTAGCTTGCATATTACTAGTATATTGATTATTTATTGGTACTTATAAAATATTAATGCCTTATTCTGCATGACCTTATTCTACATCCCTTAATCCTACCCAATACCTAAACTTAAATGCTACAAAACCTACCTTACTAACAAATAATATGCAGTAAATTAGTTTATTGAGGTAAAAGTCGTAGTTAATAGTGAATATGTGTTCCCTATACTAAAGTGTTACCGAAAACAGCTTATAAATCAGACTAAGTGATGTTTTTGAAAATGTTATACTGTTGGGGAAAAAAAAAAATATTCTAATTAAATTTCTTTATCAGCCAGGAGGAAAGTTTAAATATGTTTCAGACCTGCATTCTCTGAATGGCCAGAAGTATAAAACTGATATGATGACACAAAGGCAGCAGTTGTTCAAAGCAAAAACGAACTAAAATAACCACCTATTGTTATACCCATACACAATACTTGCATTTGTCAAGGTTATAACTCTTGACGCTTATTAACTTACTGTGTGAGCTAAATAAGCATGTGGGTTTTTATCTTTTGTCATGGATCATACATGTTTCTGCAGTATTACTCTAGGCCAACATGTGACACTGAATCCATAATGAAGTTATAATGAAAGAGGCTGGCCATTGGGAAATCCAAACCTATTTAACTCAAAGGGGGTTTGCTTACAATTATTCACTCGTGAAAATCTGCCAAAGAAATGCTCTTCATCTATCATGCTGTGTTTCCCGGGATCAAATTCTCACAAGACTTTAGTGAAGCTGGAATGGCAGTCTAGTGTGCCGTCAATGAAGAATAGAGGAGCCCCAGTTAACATCATGGCTTTCCCTTTTATTTTGCGGGATCCAAGACTGCGAGGGGGTTGCCGTGGAATCAAAAATGAACCCCTCTCTCTTTTTCTGTCTATTTGTCTCTCTCAAGCACACACACACACACACACACACACACACACACACACACACACACACACACACACACACACACACACACACACACACACACACACACACACACACACACACACACACACACACACACACACACACACACACACACACACACACACACACACACACACACACACACACACAAAATGCCATGAGAAGCTTCAGTATGGGGCACCTTTATTGGATAGGTATTGAGGGATTAGAGATTCTCAGTGGCCTACAGAATAGCACACACAGCATGGCCACTATGATTATGACACTTAGATACTCCAGAAATACAGAGAGAAAGAAGGGAGAGGGATGTGGGGTCCACTGAGGAACCAACCACATGTTCTTCAAGGATGAAATGAGTCTGTAACCTCAAGCGGTAGCCATTAGGGGGCATTTTGGAGCACATGCTGAGGGCAGCATTTGGGCCAACTATATCAAAAACACAGCTTTAGATTCAGAGTGGCAATAATGATTAATAAAGAAGGAGACAATGCTGAATGGAAATAGATGTTGAAGCACAGCTTGAGTTAATCTCCTGGACTACAGCGACGCGTTTGGGAAATGGCTTATAGAGCAAAGGAGTCTGGGAGAACACTTCAGCTCCATGACAAACCTCTCTTTCCATATAGTTCTCTTTTTCTTTTTCTTTCTGTATTTGGTACCCTCTCAGGATACCAGAAATGTGTTCCATTTTACTCATATTATTTAGCATTTATTAGTTCATTTCATCAATTATATTTTATAAGTTTAAATAAACAAAAACATGGGGCAAACCTGGATAATCACCCCTAATTCAACTTGAACTTTATTTATTGAGAATTACAGTAATTGAGAATCAGTGCCCTATAAGTTTGGTCAGTTTAGGAATTGCAAGGATGAGAGGTTAAGGAGTTGAAAACATCCTGTAAGTATGTTTTACGGTCAGAGCAGAGTAAAACATAACATAAATCTATTTCATTACCAGCTCCACATCTGTCCGCAGGCTGGCACTGTGTCAAAATGTACATAGTCACTGGAAGTGACTTACAATGCAGTATTTCATCTGAGACAGGGAGAAGGTCAGAGATAAACAGCGTTTTTTTATGTATTCATGTTACTAAGAGAAGCCATTGTGACATGAATACATGTGCTGACGTGTGAAGAATAAAAAGAATAAAAATACATTATCTTTTTGGAAAATGGAAATTTTGGAAATGTTCTCTTCTCAGTTGTTGTGATTCTCACTAATGTGTTCACTTTCTGCCCCATTTGTATAAATAGAAACAGTATGTATTCTTGGGAGCCAGGTTTGTTTTTGTTTATTGTTTCGTTCACTTTGTGGTTAGGTATGTAAGATGATCTGTGAAGGTCCCACTGGTGAGAGTCACTTTGGGAAGTGAAGTGCTTGTTGTTGTTGTGTCAAGTCTTTGAGAGAAAGTGTAATTTAAATGCTTTTTGATATGTTTTAAAATCGATTTATGGTTATTATTATTATTTTTAGCCTATTATTATTCTTATTTTAGCTCAATCTTTATTGCTCTTGGAATTCTAAAACGCTGTCTAATAGCTGCATCCAGTGAAAGGTTATGACTCTTCAGGCCAGTGCTTATGGGTGGCAGACTGTAAAGGGTTTTTTTTAAATTGCAGCTGGATCCAGGTTATGAGGCACGTGAACATTAGCAGCCGTATAAGGTCTCTACCCCCAGGGCTACGTATTTTGTGTGAGTACCTGCCTCTGTTTAAGGAGCCAAATAATTTATACAGTATTTCTGCCATTTTTTACATTGTCACAAAAGTCCTTTTTACATGCACTGAATAGGCCACACAGAAAAAGGACCCTAAGGGCATTTCAAATCAAATCTGACCTCCTGACGGTTAAGTTGCATGTTGATATACATAAATGCTGCCCCAGAAAGCAATAAAAATGAGAAAACATGCTAAAATCAATATGTACAGTAAGGTCCAAATGTCTTAGGGAACTAGAGATTTAAAAAAAAAAAAAAAACTGGATACATTTGTATTGGATGCAGTTTGTATTACTATATTAATTTGTATTCTATAATAGTGTTTTTTTTGTTTTGTTTTAGTATTTCATATTCCTTCTTTGATTTAATGACAGCAATATTTAAACTGCATGAACTCCACAAGTAAATCCTGAGGATCATGATATTAGCATCTTGTGCATAAATGTAACCACCATTAATTCAAAATCCTAAAAGTCATGGTATAATTATGCCAAAAGGTTCTGAAATACATTTTGACCACAAGAGGGTGGTATTGGCTCTTGAAGTTTGTATCTTCTCCAGGTCCATTGAAAAGTGAGTCACCAACTGCTGTTTGGGATTTAGTGAGGGGGGAGGATGGGGGTCATTTGAATTGGCCACTGGTTTTGTTGATCTCAGCCTGCAACACTACCTTTAAAAATAATGCTTTCGGATTTTACATTTCCATTGAAGGACTTGCAGTAGTTACCAATAAATGTAGACCTCTCTGTATTTTAAAGCATTGATAACTGAAGCAAAGACTGCAGTTTTCATTGCGTCAATGTACGCTAAAACAAGCACCAGCGTGCTACAACTGTTTATGCTTTCAGTCAGCACCTCTTATGCAACCACTCGCTTTGAATGACTCTAAAGTTATCCAGTGTCTTTGAACTCTTTCAATAAGTCCAATTCCTGCTCTTAGCACTGTCATAGTGTTCCTCCACAATAGTCATACAGTATTTGCCATGTGGATTACTATGCTGGAAGTCTGTGGGACAGCCGAGCAAACCTGTTAATGTCAAAGGCACACCCAGCCGAGATCTAATGAGATGAGAGCTACAGGTCCCGGTGCTGCTGTTGACTCAGATGTGCCGGGTAAACAGGACTCTGGGAGTTCCACTAGAATGGGCCACAGACCCAGTGGATTAGGCTAATGCTAACCCATGAGGAGGCGGAGACTCAAGGTTGCCTTTGACAGAGCATGATGGATTAGAGTGTTTTGGGGGTGGGTGGAGAAGGGATGGTAGATGCAGGGGTTCCCTTAGAAAAGGGCAGGAGCAGGGAGCTTGGCCGGGCCAGGATCAGAGTCTTGTCGACTGAGGATAATCCCGTTTGTCACGTCACTCCAGGGCACAGGTCTGGGCCACACTGTAGGGATCAGGGCAGTGATGTAGTGATGCGCTCCAGGGCACACGTTCCACCTGAGACTTAAAGGGTGGGACAGGATGTTCACTGCTGTGTTTTCCCTGTTTTTAAGCTTCACAAAGTTTAATAAACTTGAGCTGCACCAACACAGATTTTGCGAACCTTTAAAACTGGATAGTTGATCATCACCATGCCCAGACAGAACATTTATGATACTTTTATGGTATATTTGCATCCTTTTAGAAGTTTGACAGCCCTAGTCCACATTCACCTTCTTTACATTATATTCTTCAATTTGTATTCCATGAAAAATGAAAGTAATACAGGTGTTTATTTTTGGGAAATATTCCTTAAAGGATTAGTTCACTTCAAAATGAAAATTTCCTGATAATTTACTCAGCCCCATCTCATCCAAGATGTTCATGTCTTTCTTTCTTCAGTGGAAAAGAAATTAAGTTTTCTGAGGAAAACATTCCAGGATTTTTCTCCACACAATGGACTTCAGTGGCAACCAAAATGTTGAAGGTCCAAATCAATGCAGTTTCAAAGGGCTTCGAAGGGGTTCAGAGGCTCTGCACGATCCCAGCTGAGGAATAGGGTCTTATCTAGCGAAACCATCAGTCATTTTCTAAAAAAAATTTAAATTTATATACTTTTTAACCTAAATTGCTCATCTTGCGCTGCTTTGCGGCGCCGCGGATTACGTAATCACGTCGGAAAGGTCACACTAGATGTAGGCAGAAGTACCGCCCCCGTGTTTACATAGCACTTGTGCGAAGACTAATACAAACTTCCTTTAGCAAAAAAAGGTTAAACAACGATGTCGGATGATTTTGAAGTTGGAGTTTTTTTTGCAAAGGGCGTTTGTATTAGTCTTCGCATGTTCGCTTGGGGCGGTACTTCCACCTACGTCTAGTGTGACCTTTCCGACGTGATTGCGCAATCCGTGGCACGTCGCAGAGCAGCACAAGATGAGCAATTTAGGTTAAAAAGTATATAAATGTTTATTTTTTCTTGAAAATGACCAATGGTTTCGCTAGATAAGACCCTATTCCTCAGCTGGGATCGTGCAGAGCCTCTGAAGCCCTTCGAAGTCCTTCGAAACTGCATTGATTTGGATCTTCTACATTTTGGTTGCCATTGAGGTCCATTGTGTAACAGTTATTGGGATGCAACACACTCCCAGACTACTGCCAAAACTTTTCATACAAAACCAAAAAGTCTTCTCTAGCACAGCCATTACAACCAATTACCGCTACAGGCAAATTCAAATAAAGAGGCAGCCGCTCCGGTCTCCGAGAGGAATCTTGAGGTTTAAGGTGGAAAATGCATCAGAGAGGAGGTGACATCGTTAGGCCCTTTGCCCAGCCTGCTCTACTCAATGCTCTCGCGTGTGACATGTGGCACGGAGGTTTCGGAATTGGCGGTGGTGCCGGCCGTCACTTCACCTCCTCCCATTTTTCCACAAGACTCGTGTGTCACGCGTGGGCGCCCCCGTCACATCTCTCACTCCGTCTGGCCTGACACTGGCTACCGAGCCTCGTTTTTTGGGAAGCGCCTACATAACACCACTGTCTGCCGCGCCAAGACGAACTGCCTTCGTGGCCAGACGGTGCCTCTGGCAAACAATTAAATACATTTTTACAAATACATCGGCCCTCGTCCTGCTTTTCCTATTGGAAAACTCTCAGAATCTTTTGCTGTCAGATTTGTATATCAGCACAATCATTACATTTCATGTAATTATACAGAAGTGGGATTTGGGGATAGGAAAATGTAGTGGCGGAAATTACGCGAAGCCTCTTAGCAAGCTCGGCGCACTAGTCACATATACCACACACCATGGTGCACATCGCCTTGCTAGCAGCCCAGTAATTGCTTGCTTGTGGGGCAGCTATAATTTGGACCTGCATTCAAAAGCTCTGTAGTGTTGACAGGCCATTTGCAGCAAGATTTAAAGCCCACTTATTTTTCTTCACGTAATCATACTGTACATGCTTATGAAACTCATCTCATGACAAACAAAGAGGACTCTTGCATTTAAGGGCAGTCGTACAGTATGTCAGAAACACATAAAGAATTTTTATGGGCAAGAAATTCAACTCTTAAAGTTGAAGTTTGGTTAGTTGATGCTTAGTGAATGAAAATTCTAGTGAGAAAACTAGTGAGCCACTTTGCACTGCATATATACACTGATCAGGCATAACATTATGACAACTGACAAGTGAATAACACTGATTATCTCTTCATCACGGCACCTGTTAGTGGGTGGGATATATCAGGCAGCAAGTGAACATTTTGTCCTCAAAGTTGAAGCAGGAAAAATGGGCAAGCGCAAGGATTTAAGTGAGTTTGACAAGGGCCAAATTGTGATGGCTAAACGACTGGGTCAGAGCATCTCCAAAACTGCAGCTCTTGTGGGTTATTCCTGGTCTGTAGTGGTCAGTATCTATCAAAAGTGGTCCAAGGAAGGAACAGTGGTGAACCGGCGACAGGGTCATGGGCGGCCAAGGCTCACTGATGCACGTGAGGAGTGAAGGCTGGCCCGTGTGGTCCGTTCAAACGGACGAGCTACTGTAGCTCAAATTGCTCAAAAAGTTAATGCTGGTTCTGATAGAAAGGTGTCAGAATACACAGTGCATCTTTCAGCATCTTTCAGCAGGATAATGCGCCCTGCCACAAAGCAAAAACGGTTCAGGTATGGTTTGAGGAGCACAACGAGTTTGAGGTGTTGACTTGGCCTCCAAATTCCCCAGATCTCAATCCAATCGCGCATCTGTGGGATGTGCCGAACAAACAAGTCCGATCCATTGAGGCCCCACCTTGCAACTGACAGGACTTAAAGGATCTGCTGCTAACATCTTGGTGCCAGATACCACAGCACACCTTCAGGGGTCTAGTGGAGTCCATACCTTGATGGGTCAGGGCTGTTTTGGCAGCAAAAGGGGGACCAACACAATGTTATGCCTGATTGGTGTATTTGTCCTGTGCGTGTTTCATTATTTATTTATTTTTACATGGGGTTCTGGTAACTCACAGAGATGGAGATATGAGTCGTGTGTTATCCAAAGGTGTTAGATCTAGTTGCTGTTTCCTACCAGATCTGTTTGGTGGCCAGGGTGCAAGTTATGTTTATACATTTGGCATTTACACATTACCCAAAGGAACTTAGTGCATTCAAGTTGCAATTTTTTTTAACAGTAAGCAGGTTCTCTGGAAATCAAACTCATGTCCTTGGTTTTGCGATAGCGCAATGCTCTACTAATTGAGCTACAGGAATTCTGAATTGGCACCTCAACTATGGAATTGACTTTGAAAACATCACTATAGTACACTGTACACAACCTAAACATAGAAAAAAGCTTTCATTGTTTAAAAAAGATTTAAGAGCAAAATTGTACTGCACTATAAGTACATTTAAAAGAATTTTCAGGAATTGTCTTTACCAAAATTGAGTTGGTGACTCATTGGGTAGCATAGAAATAAGGCACCCAGTTTATAATAATAATAATAATTTGTTACATTTATATAGCGCTTTTCTGGGTACTCAAAGCGCTTTACATATAGGAAGGTGAAGTTTGAATCCTATCTGACTGGCTTTTCTGTGTTTTTGGCTTGGGTTTCCTTCTGGTGCTCTGGTTTCCCCCACAATCCAAAGGCATACATGTGAGTGGCAGTATGAAAGTTTGAGTGCGTGTTGTTTCTGTGATAGATTGGCCTTTCTTCCAGGTTGTTTCCCTGCCTACGGCCTGAGATGCTGGGATAGGCTCCAGCATGGACTCTACATAGTATAAGTGGTTTGGAAAATAGATTGACCAAAATTGTGTCTCTTGACTCGTTTCTTTTCTAGGAGGCAGCTTCCAATCTATCCATTACCAGTTAAAATCATATGTAGATATTATTATAAATGTTGCTTTCATGATATTGAATTTATGTAACAATCACTTTGAGTTAGCAGGCTAATAGGATACAGTACATCATAACTCGGACAGATGGGTCCTAAGATGCATGGTAACATCAGTTTAGTTGGTGAATGGACAAAATCATGAGATTGTGTTGTCAATGATGTTAGTGTTTCAACATTTTTCTTTTTAACAATCAGTGTCTTTCGCTGAAAAGGTCTTTGACACTTATTTGCAATAGCAGATTCAACATCTGTCTTGGAGTTTTTGTTATGCTCAGGGTATTGTACTACCTTTGGGGATTCTACCCCAAAAACAATGATGGGAATTTTTGCATTGAACATTTGTGTGTCCCACTCAGTATGCAGGTGTGTGTAGGCGTTAGACCCCCAGGATTCGCCCACTCAGCAGAGTGGGTTGGGTCCTAGAGAAGAGGGGAGGGGACCCTGAAAGTGTGGGGACAATGACCCCATCCGGTCTTTCTCCGTGGGTGTGGGTGGGAGGCAGTTATGTGTCATTCAGCCCCCACTGAGTGCTCCCAAGCCGCCCCCGCATTCTGGAGATGCCTACCTGCCCAGGATCCCTCCTCTCTCCATCTGTCCAGTTTGGGGAAGCAAACGCAAGGGGAAAAAGAGATAAAATGATAAAACAGGCAAATGGAACAAGTGATTTTTAAAAACAGCATTTAAGAATAGCAAAATAACTGATAAGACAACTTTAACAAGAAATGCTTTATCATTGTGAATCATCTTAACTTACAATCTGGGTGTTAACTCAAAATACCACAGCAAAATTTGGCTATATTGGTTATCAGAAATGACCCAGTACTGCACACTGTCCAAGATAACATACACTCCTCTGTAAAGCTGTTAAACTGCTCTACACCCAGAGTGGGAGAGATGGGAGGAGGTATTGGTTCATTTCAACACCCTAGACTATGTCAGTTGATTCAGAGCTTAGACGTGGGAAAGGCCCCAGTCTGACAATATGCAGCCGTGCTCCAGCAAGCTTTGCGGTACCCATCCCATAATCTCAAGGGTTTGAAAGGAGGGAGATGACTGTGGTTTTGGGGGAGCTCTCTACAGCTGCCATACTGCCATTTATTTTGTTAACGCAAACCCAAATAATTCCTGTCAGGATCTGCACCAGAGTGTCTTGACTCAGCCCTTTTTAAGTTCGCACCGGGAAGTATGAATTGCAAAAGTGGGAGTAACTATTGAAACAGCTGCATTTCTAGTAGAAATAAGTGCAAAAATCAAGAGGGGATTGCTCATTGTTACTTTTTTTTTGTCAGTTTGCCCCATTGCAGATCAAGAAACATCCTGGTCTTCTTGTTTTAACATGCTGGTGCTGGTCAACGGTTTCTTGTGTAGATTAGGCAATTAAGTCATGTATGAAGCAATGATAATATTTGCACACTTTTACCCAAATGTAATGTATCATGCATTCAAGATATATACTTTTTGTTATCTTCTGGGTTCCAGTGGGATCAAACCCATGACTTTGGCCTTGCTAGCCCTATGTGCTACTGTTTGAGCTACATGATCGCAGTGCTGTACTGCTTTTGCAATATGGCAACTTGAATGAATGAGTGTATTTATTTAAAGACTATAATCAGGAATGCTAATGATGGACCAAATTAGCTGTCTACAATTTGCAGGTGTTTAAGTAAGCTGTAACGATATAACCAGCCCAGCCACTTGTTGTTTAATCATAATCTCTTGATCTCGTATTATGGTGTAATTGCATGCATAGACACTCATGTAAATTTTGAGGCCTTTGAAGAGATTATATTGACAGCAGTACCGTCGTTCTTCTACCTCCACCTGGTAATTACTCAATACTCTTGGTGAACTCCCATCCTTGGAGCTACACTCATCTGTTGAGGGTTATAAAGCGGGCAGGTGAGACTTCTTTTTTTGCAACCGTTCAGTCAGTCTTTAAAAAAACATTTCACACTTTCGCACAATAAGGCTCTCTTGTTTCTTTTACCTCTGATCTTACACCGATTATACTTATAATTGTGTATGGCAGGGATGTGCCCAAAGCCGAATACTTTATTCGGAAAGGCACCAAACGAATAGCGAATTCTACCGAATAATAGGAAAAATATTCACTCCTCATGTTTGCTAGAGAACAGGTGAGCCAGGGGATAACACAATATCATAGCCACATAAACCTTTAAAATCACTACGCAATAATGAGTGAGTGAAGTGAATGAATGCAAACTCTATGAATGAAATAAGCACAGCACGATCGCAAATTAAATAGCTACGTTGCCGTCTCTGCACGTCTCTCAAAAACTATAGCCTGCCAAGAGTAATCAACTAAAATACTGAATCATACACATTTTCTTCTGTTATGTCTATTAAAATGTGTTAAACCTTGAATGATATGATGCACGATATGTCTCTCTGTGAAAGATATTTTTTGTCCTTTTTATATAACATTTTTTTTAATCACGGTATAGGCCATAGGCCATATTTGTTCAATGAAAATTATGAAGGGAATAAAATCACATTTAAAATGGGCTTCTCATGTAATTTGACCGACTTCCGGTTTAAGCCCTGCCCATCTCCGGTTTTATCCAAATACAGATATAGGCTGTGTCCCAATTCAAAGGCTGAATCCTTCGAAGGACTCTGACTTTAAAGGCCACGAAGGTCAGAACGAGCGTTGTTAAATGGGACGGTCTAGTCTACAGAGGACTGTTCTTGTCGCCTAGCAACTGTGACAGCTGCCGTTGATGAGTGACAGTAATGTTTGTACTAGACTTTTTTGAAAGTTATATTAAACTGTCTGAAAACAAACTGTCTAAGTATGTTCACCATGGTCCATTTCTATATATAATAAAGAATATAAACTACACTGTAAAAATGTATATGATCAATCACTGCCGAAAAATTGTTACCTTTTTAATGCAAAAGTGTGAATGTGCCGGAGGGAGAGAGGGCAGGCGGCCTTCTGTCAGACATTTTTGGGGGGAGATGCTAAGTGTTGAGACTGTCATCAGTCATTGTATCTGTATTCATTTTATTATTTAATTAAACAAGATTTGGTTTTCTCTGTGACACTTTTGTCCTACTTTGTAAACAGTAAATATATTAAAATAACACAGTTGAGACAAATAATGTAGCAATGTGACTTTCTGGAAAGCAGGATCACTACAGGTGGATGGCAGGTGGACACAGCGTAAAATAGAAACGAGAGCGGGCAGGTCACGGGTGTGGGAGAGAACCTGGCAGGAGTCAGCGTTAGTCTCAAGTCGTGCACAGTTGCGCACAAGAAAATCACCAATCTTTGGACGTGTCAATCAAACATCAATTTAAAGAAATATTAACATACAGTAATAATCATGAAATATTTTGAATGGGACTCGAGTGGACTCGAGAATAAGTCCAATTCCTAATATGTTCGAGTACGAGTCAATACCAAGTCACAATGCACACAAGTCCATGACAAGACCAAGACCATTAAAATATGGTCTCAAGATCGAGTTCAAGACCGAGTCCAAGTCTCGAGTACTAAACACTGCTATTTACTAAGTGAAATAGCATACTAAGTGAAAATAGTGATATATTCTATTCACACCATGTAAAAGTAGTTCTTTGCAATATGTGTAAATAGTAATCAGATGCTATTTATACTTTATTTTGACAGATACATACTATTTGCACCTCAGTATTGTTGTACATAAACAGGATGCAATAATAACATAGTTTAAATGATTATATTTATTAAAATTGTTAAATGGATGCTGCCTTAATGGGACAATAAAAGCCCTCCCTACACCTATCCCTAACCCTAGCCAATAAATGCTTTTATTATTATTAAACATTTTGTTAGGCACTTTATTAGAACATTTTCTTAATTTTTATTGAAAGTAAATGCCTTTCCGATGTGATATGTGATAGGAAAAGAGAGAAGAGCGAGCTCTGCAAAAGGCGGATTCGAACCCGGGTTGATCGCGTCAAAACCTAGATCTTTAAGCGTTACTGACTACACCACTGAGAACATTGAAATATGTTAGTTAGTTTTTTTCATCTTGTTTTTCCCAAACAGGCATTGTTAGGTGGAGCTAGTGCACTTGGTGTAAACAGACACTCTGAAAAAGAAAACCTACTGGTCACTGTTGCACAATGAATTCTGGGGTAGGGAAGGTCGCGAAGGATCCCTCTGTTGTATCCTTAATTTCATGGGGAAAAACGGACATATTTGGAGGCCGCATTTGAAGGAGCCTTCGAATTGGGACAGCCTTTGTCTCTCCGCGGTGACGCAATCAGCCTTCGAATGTGCCCTTTGAAGGATGCGGCCTCTGAATTGGGACACAGCAATCGATACAAATAATTTTGAGATTGCTACAGATATTGGCTCATCTGCACACCCCTATGGATGGTCATATGAACTTCTAAAGTGGTATGAACTTCTTTTATTGGTTAAATGTTCTTTTATTGAGTTTTCAGATTTTTTAATTAAGCAGATTTATATATATATACATATATAGCTAGCATATTATATTAGCATGCTATAAACACACTCAATGGCAAATTATTGTATATCTCAAAGTCTTTTAAAAAATCTTTAAACAATGCATAAAATAATAGATGTATTTTTTTAAATAAATGTCATTAATACCTTAACACTAAATCATACCATATTTTCATTTTTTTATATAATTAAATAAATATAAAAAATTTGCTACATTTTTTTGTGTGTTTTTTTTATGACCCCAGTTTGTGTTAATGACAGCAGCGCTCGGGCTGCACTCCACAAGTTTATTTGTGTAAAATATTATCCAGCATGATTTTCTAATATGATAAGTGACATGGAAATAGTCCAGAATCGTAAAGCATTTCATTATTTAACGTCTTTTCTTTACTTATAGTGTTAAAATGTTCATACTTTTCATCTGACCAGACACATTATCCATCCTCTGTCCCTCTTGCCACACAGATCAGCAGCACCAAGCAGAAGCGTCACTCACTCCTCCTGCTGATCTCATCAGAAGAGCACACTCATGGATAGACTTTCCTGGGTAGGAGCACAAAAGGGTACACATGTCACTAACCTCTTGCCACAAAGCAGGTGCCGCTATCAGAGGTCTACTGGGAGGGACAGCTGTCCATCACACATTGATAAACACTTACACAATGGCCATGTCAGCTACATTTCATTCATGGGTATCTATAGATTCAGCACTGGGACAGTTGGTACGCCACATCTATTTAAATAATAATCTATGGAGTAAGTCATCAATGGATTTTGTGAATCAATGAATTACTTTAAGCCTATGCATCTGACGTTCACTTGAAAAAACATTGCAACTGGCGTGAAATTGACATTGACATCTTTTTATTTTGTTCTGGAAGGGGGCAGGCAAGCCAGATGCTCACATTAGTATTTGTCACTCCCTTTCTTTGGCTTTGTTTGGCGATCTGCCTGCAGCTACCTGTAGAGTCCCTCTACACCTCATGCTGGGGAACTGTATACTCTCATCTCCACCCTAAATGCATATCCAGCCCCTCGGAAAGTCCCCTAATTTCACCCAGCCCTGTCTTGTTTGACCTCCCCGTCATTTGGGTTTCGACAGCATGAGGGCTATCCTGACTGTTGTGTTTAGCTCAGCTGCTTAGAGGGGGTCTTCTTGGACATTAGAGGACATGTGTCCACATCCAGGCAAGCCCTTACATGTCTAACCTCTCATCTGGAGGTATCCTGCAAGGGAAATGTGGTGCACAATAAATATAAAGCGGGAATTCATGCCCAGTGTTTATTTTTCATGATCATACTCATATTTCTTGCATGCATAGAACCTATTTGATCATGCCACCAAAACAGTTCGACTGAAGATTCGGGTGGCATTTCACATCATGCTGTTTCCCATTTTCACATCAACACACATTTTGCTCGGTGCTTGAAAGGATTTCCACAGGATTTTCCATATTTTAAATGAGTAAATCCACCCTGACATTGACTATCGAGATGTAGCAAACATGTGGTGCTAGCAATAAATGTCTTATCAAAATTATATAATTCAATCTGTATTGAACACTTAGTAGTTTTTAAAATGTTTTAAGCCCCCGGAGGGCTACTGGAACAAGAAATCTGTCAGTGGCTGTCTTTTATTTACTTGCTTGGCAGCATTTTCATGACTTCCATGTGAACATTAGAGTTCTCCATGCCCACTTCTAAAAACGCTTTGATAAATGATATGGACAGCTAAATATATTACAGCTTTGCTGTAAAATGTCTCAACATGGCTTTATTAATTTGTCTCACTGGGGGAATACCATTCATTTGGACCACTACGTTCAGGCCAATTTACCCTTTGAAACTGTATAATTGTTCAAATATATCTAATTCAATAGATTTAATGTGTTGACTTTCATGACCACATTAGAAGTATTACAGGTCAGTACTGTTTTTTCCTCTCTCTTTTTCTTCTCCTAGAGCAAATAGCCTTTTCAGTGTTTGTCTTAATGGTTGTTAAATGGTTGTTAAATGGTTTTCTTTGATGATTGGTCAATATAACTTAATAGTTATATCATTCTTTTTGTTCGATGACTGTTTTGCTGCTGTGCTTTTTGAGTTTAGGCAGCCGTTCACAGAGGTAGAGGCTTATTTGTCTTATTTATTATAAAATTATATATTATTATTATTGATCTTATTTATTATAAAAATTGGGATCAGTATACCATTAATCACAATGAGTGCAAACTGAAGTTTTTACGCTGTCTCTTTGCAAACGGAACTCATTACCATATTCAAAGATATATACTGAGTAACATATATTAGACCATCCACATTGTGAACGTTGTACATTAACAGACCAAGATAGAGCAGAGATCATTTTTTTTTAAACAAATATATTTTTTTCCCCCATTATCTAACAAGGGCAATGTATGGGCTAATGTAAATTACAGCCAAAATAAGAAGAAAACGTGTCAGAATAAACTATCTACTAACCTGCTGCTAAACTGTGCTCCTTGCGTGACCTTGCACATATCTTTAAGTCTTTAAACAGGATGCCTTTCCCCTGAACCAGGGAGACCGTACAACACTTGACTCATTGAATACCTCCTCCTGTTCAACTCACTTTGGGAAAAACAACAGTGTCTTTTAGTCTCCTTCAGTCCAGGCATTGCCACCTGCAGCCCGCGTGGCACACAAGTGTAAAATATCAGCATGCAGAAGCTGGGTCTCTTGTACAGGGCAGCTGTTTATCCACTACCACCCATGGGTCATGGGAAAAGGTGGGTGTAATATGATGGACATGTGCTACATCCTGTCTGGAGCTGCTGAGTTTTGGCATATGTTCTAGTCTGGACAGTGAGAGGCCATGGGGTCGGGTTAGCATGTGTGTGTGTGTTGTGACAGCTGGAACATGGCCTCATGCCCTGTGTGTGCTGGAAGATACATGACAGACATTAAAGATAGTTTGGATGAAAGTGCAGGTCAGAGGAAAGTTCTGAAGGAATGACACAGCGTTTTGTTTGGCTCTTAAAGTGGAATACAAACATGAGAATGAAATAACTATGCAAAGGCTGCTTCAAGTTAAGGTGCAGTGGTTAATTTCTGCACCCATAGTGGCACCCAGCAGAACTGCAAACATAATGACAGTTTTCAAACAAGTTTCAAACACTCGCCTCGTCTTCCATTGGCCAGACCAACAAACCAGCTCAAACAAAGAGATTGCAATTTCGTTTCATAACACTAGTGATACAGATATTACACACTGGATGATACTATTCAATTATTAATGTAAAACATTCATATTAACTGATATTCATATTAGTAATCACTTTAAATGTATGCATGTGTGCTTTATTATAATAATAAATTATACTACCACCCATGGGTCATGGGTGGTAGTTATATTAGCACCCATTTATACTACAACGCAATTATACTATATGTGACCCTGGACCACAAAACCAGTCATAAGTTGCACGGGTATATTTGTGGCAATAGCCAACAATTCATTGTATGGGTCAAAATTATCCATTTTTCTTTTATGCCAAAAATCATTAGGATATTAAGTAAAGATCATGTTCCATGAAGATATTTTGTAAATTTCCTACCGTAAATATATCAAAAATGTATTATTATTAGTAATATGCCTTGCTAAGGACTTCTTTTGGACAACTTTAAAGGCGATTTTCTCAATATTTAGATTTTTTTGTGTGTGTGTGTTCGTGTTTTTTCTATGCTGGTGGGAACTTCAACCCAAATACACACAGACTCATGGGGACTCGTGTCACCGTGGGGACCTAAATCAAGGTCCCCATGAGGAAACAAGCTTATAAATCATACAGAATTAGTTTTTTTTGAAAATGTAAAAATGCAGAAATTTTTGTGTGATGGGTAGGTTTAGGGGTAGGGTTAGTGTAAGGGGATAGAATATACAGTTTGTACAGTATAAAAACCATTACGTCTATAGAGAGTCCCTACAAAGATAGCAAACCAGACGCGCGCGTGTGTGTGTATGAATTTGAATTAAATTGATATAATATGACATATTTATATAATATCACATTCTACTAACCAACTAACTTTGCAACTACATGTCAACTAACTCTCATTAGAGTATTAGTAGACTGCTTGATGGTCCCGCAACAGACGTTAATAAGTAACTACTGACTATAAGTAACTTTGAATCTATAACTCAACTTATGTCAACTTATTCTAGTTACTCGAACTCTAACACCTAACCCTAATACTCTAATGAGTGTTAGTTGACATGTAGTTGCAAAGTTACTTATAGTTAATAGAATGTGGAAGTGGACCATTGAAATAAAGAGTAACCTATTATATTACATATACGTTTTTTCATTAAAGTAGAGGGTTTAGTTGCAATTATTTAACATTATTTGGTACAACATTGTTGCAATACATAATGAAATTGAAGCAAGGCCCTTTATGATTAACAAATCACAAATACTGTAGATTATCAACAAAACCTATGCTTCAGTAGTTATTGCTAGGGATCACATTCAATATCTTATTCTTGTCCAAATTCTTTGATCAACTATTTTGATGAAGAACCCTAATTTTTTTTTTTTCAAAAAAGAGTAATAGTTGTTTTCACGCACTGCAGTTTAGTCAATGTGAGATTGATAACTAGATCATTTATGATGGTTTGATTGCATGGGAAAGTGAGAGACATGTTAAAAGCTTTCCTGCTCTATAATTAATGCCCAAGTGAATTGCGATTGACCCTGCAATAACCGTCTAAATGCACTGGTGCATTTCAAGTAGAATCTAGTCTTTTGATATAAATCCATCCTGAGACTCTACTTTAATGAGTAGAATAAGAGTGGAGAATGCAACTCACTCCTAACACTAGAAAAAAACGGATTGCCATAGAGAACTGAACTCACTAAACTATTTATGGTGAATTAGTAAATAATACCACTTCCGCTACCTGGGATCAAGACTACTCTAAACTAATATGAAACTGCCTTTGAAGGATCCAAATTAATTAAGCCATTTTGCGCTACCTTTAATTAGGCCCTTAGACTCTAAAAGCAAGCCATCGGTATAAAGAGTTTCATTAAGCTCATTACCAAGTCTAGGTGTTGTGGAAGTTCATTTTCATACTTTCCGTGAAACTTTTACAAACCCTCTCCGCTCATAATACTACATGCCTTTAAGCAGCTTAAAATAGTGCTTTTAAGTTTACCCTTAACTTCTATATGAAATGGGTTCATGCAATGTCATAAATCAATCATAAACCAGCCTCAACTTTGTTAATTGTGTCATAACGAATCTTATTCGAGCACTGATGACTACCAGTCATAAATCTAAATCCAAGATATGGAGCCGCTAGGGGTCAAAGGTCACATTTAACTTCATGGTTCAGAGAGGAGGTTTGAGAGTGGAGATGGAGACTCACCACCATGTGCTCTGCAACCACCGTACCCTTAAATAAACTGGTCTTATCAAGTTATCATATCAACAAATCTCTCATCAGGGGCCCACGCCTGACACCAGCAGAAAGAGAGGCCTGCTGACGACTAATTTCCAGCAGCGGGATATGGCCAAGGAGGATACCACCGTCCCACAGTGCGGGTCAGTCACCTCAGGACCCATGCTGCCTTTCTATGTCCTTTGACCAGAACAGGCTCCATATCTGGTGAGGGGGGCTATTATTTCCTGCAACACACAATAGGAAAAGGATACAATGCCGGCAGTTTATCACGCAAATGCCAATAAATTTCAGGGCCAGCCCACGGCCAATTAGCTGAAAGGGTGAGGAGCTTTCCAGACCTGTCTCCCTGGTCCGATGCAGACAAACAGTCCACCCACACACGCTGGCAGCTGCTGGGGCTTTTCAGCAAGCTAAGAAACATCGCTGCGCCTTTGATTCAGCCTTGAATAGGTTGCACAATTCAAAACTGTGACTCACTAAATTCCTATCTATTTAATGTGTTAATATTCATGTGGAATAATATAAAACACAACTGTCTTGGTTGCTAAGACTGCGCACAAATACGGCATCGATCTTACTTTCAGCGACGCACGCAGCTCAAATGACTCATTAGAGTCTCATGAATGGCGTGAGCAATGGCGAAGGATTTTAAAATGAGTTTTTCATGTGAGATAATTTAAAAAAGGTTTACTTTGTAGTTTGCATGTAGGTTTGACATCTACATCCAGCATAAAAAATGTAAGAAGAAGCCCATCTGTTCATAATCGCTTAACAAGAACAAAAGGGCAATGAAAATATGTCTGTCGCCTTCTTCCAATGAGCAAAAATGCCATTTGGGTGGATTCACTTAACTGGTTTGGCATTAGATAAACTACTGTCAGAGGGATGAGTGACAATGCCATTTCTTAATTTCGCCTTTGGAGAGATGGTCACCACAACTAATGAAATTGTGATTTTCAAACATCAAAGATTATCTGAAAGCCTCAAGCTTTTAGCATGCACATACGAGAGCAATCCACAAAGGCCATCTGAAAATGTCTGCCGTTTTTCATCCACTAAAACAGCGACTTCAGGCATGCAAACTTTAAGAAGAACGTCACAATGCAGGTTGGCAATAGCACATTGTGCATGGGGAACAGGGAGAATGGCATCTGACAAAGGCTTTGCTGTTTGAGTTTGATGCCCAGCGGGTGTGTTGTAGTGTGGTATGGCCTGTAATCTGAACAGCCATTAATCACTTCGCTAGCCACCCCAGACCACATTTGTCATGAGCATCGCTTGTGTCCGGCCAGGCCAGTGACCCATGAACTGGTCAGAGAGCCTCGGCCAATGGGAGGAGATGGTCAGTGTGGTGGCTGTAGCATGTGGGCTACCTGCTGCTCTGGATGAATGCGATTGGACACAGCTTTCAGGATGATGGAGAGCTGTGGATTTGCTACGCTGACCGTTCCTCTGGTCGACCCACTGACCAAAGCATGGCAAAAAGAGATGGTTTTGTATCAAACTATTGATGCTCTTTTGTTTTTTGTCATGGTCCACATTGCTGTTTCAGTTTTGGTGATTGTGTAGAGGGATTTTCTAACCTTAAAGGCCACGAGGATCACATCTTTTGTATCTGAGCGCACATGTCCTTTTTTGACAGTTTCTGCTCCACCAAATCAGAAGCATCTGATCTGCGATAACAATAAAATAGTAAAGAAAGAGGAGATTACTTTGGATTTTACATCAACGTTAAATATAACTACTAGGTGTGAAGTTGGAGAGAAAATAGTCAGATATTTTCCTAAAGATTCCAAATCCACAATCATCAGATTTGAACAAATTTTCTCTCACAGTAGGATAGCTAAAGACAATCCATCTGTGCTTTTATTTGTCCACTCTACTTAACGGTCAATTTTGTTGTGCTCCTCACTCATGAGCTGCAGTGTTGAGTGTTGTTAAAAGCTTTTAGAGGTTGGCAGCATAATTACTAACTTTATTTGTGAATAGCCCAACAGGAACCTGGCACCATACAGTTCGCCCCCTACCTCTTAGCCCTGAGGTGTGTGTATGTCATCATTGCAGGTGTTTCCCTCCAAACCAACCTGAAGAACCCCTGCCATGACATCACAATCACCCACTATGTGGTCAAATACAAATGCAAACACCTGAGTGAATACCTTGGGGAACAATTAATCCAAGGTTTAGCATTCATTAGGTAATTTTCTGCTTGTTTGTTTAACAACAACATATAACCAGCATCTTGTGTACATTTTATTTCCCATAGTTTTAATTACTCCTATTCCTCATACTTTTCAAGAATCAAGGTTATTTTAACGTCTTTATGTTCTTTGTACTGAACACTTCACAGAGTCAGAGAGACCTGTTTTGTGTAGAAACTTGTGGTCAAGTGATTAAAAAAAAAACGAAGTAATCACACATTTTTTCTGTAATTAATCGTGATTAATCGCACCTAACATTAAAGTTTTTAATATGTTTTTATATTGTAATAAGTTCACATTTAACCTACAAATTAATGAAGGAAAACATAATGACAGTATATTTAAAATATACAGAAATTGAATAAAGTTATCAAACACTGCAGTCTTCACTGCATAAATTATAAATTAGATTAATCCTTATTAAAGCTACATGAGTTCAGTCAAGAGCAGTGAGTGATTTTCTCTTTGTCGTTTGTTCTTTGATTTACATTAATGACAGACATCACAGCAGCGGGTTTATTAGGCTGCTGTCATTTTAAGACCTGAAGCACATGACACGGATCTGGATCTGATACGCATTGAATGTCCTCACAACTCTCTGCGTTCATTTAACTAATTTAAGACTGTGCTTACGAGGATACTCGACAAAGTGGACATTTTAGCATACTTTTGCGTGTTCACTCAACGCGGCTGCACGCTGTCTGAAGAGTCCTGTGTGTGTACACAGAGAGGAGATTCACAGATAGCACGCCAGTACAGATTTAAATTCTGATTTTTGCATCTTATCGCGCTTGATTTAATGTTTTAATAGCACTTAAATGAATGATAGCGTGATCATTTACAGTAGTACAAAGGTTGAAAGAAAAAAAACTGATGCTGCGTTAATTGCGTTAAATATTTTTAATGCGTTAAACTGAAAAAATTAATTGCATGTGTTAACGCGCTAATAGGCTTAATTTCAGACGTCACATGTACAAACAGTTAAACAGGTCTCATTGCATCCGCTTGTCGGAGAAAGTGTTAACGGCAGTATGAACGGACAGCAATATCTAAGGACTTTTAAGGTAATCAGCTAACCTAGCTAGTTATTTTTATTTTTGCTGTTTATTCAATTTAAATATCTAAATGTTAGTGGGAAGAAGAAAAATAAACAACTTTTAGATATCAATCTGCATATTCGATTTTCACATATGCGCTGTCTGTCCTTGGACTTTTACGTTGAAGTGTTTCCTGTGCTTTATTTTGTAGTTCTTTGTAGTTTTTCATGTTGATTAGTCTCCCCAGGTGTATCTTGTTTCCTCGTTACTGTTGTTAAGCTTGTTTGCCCCGTGTGTATATATAGCCCTTGTGTTTTATTTGCTCTCTGTCAGTTGTTGAATGTTATGGTCCCTGTTTTCAGTTACCTTTTGTTCCTTGTGTTTGTTACTTGTTTCTTTATTAAACCCCTGCATGTAGATCCATGCCTCAGCCTGCTCTCAGCCCAGTTCTCCGGATGTAACAGAAGGCACTTCAACATAAAAGTCCATACAAAACAAAAGACACAGAACTGGGATCGTGACAGCGATGAACACTGGTTATGCTCATCTTTGCTCGCTCCTTTGAAAATATCGCTCCTTAATGAAGCACATACAAAAGACCTAAACCAGAAGCGATGAGACCTTTTTTACAGAATACGGAAGTTTGTTGCGCATAACTCCCATTTTGACAGCCCTAGTAGAAACACTCATCAATAATAAATAAATAAATAATACAGCATACAATAATATTAAATTATATATACTGTGTATATATATATATATATATATATATATATAATATTTGAATACTATTTGAATACTGCTTACATTCTGTGGTTGTAAAAATCAGATGTTAAAGATAATATGGAGATCTCAATAGTTGCCTAAACTGAACTGCCTCAAGCAGAATGCTGATAACAGAATCTGTTGTCTTTGTTTGTTGAGCAGCGTTTGATAGAGGAATCAACCAGTGAGTGCCTTGTGAGAGAGTCAGGGGACAAAGATTGATGGAAGCAGGGTTATGTGCATTGGCCGGCACAAACTAGTACTACCTTATCTCTGGACCCCAGCGGCCAATTGATTTGCTGTGGAATATAACTCATAAGCCACTGAACTGCTAGTCACTATCTTAAAGACAAGAGGCCAAGCCATTGTTTTAGTTATTCCCTGATAACCTTTTTTCTAAATTTGAATTTAGGGAAATATGGGTTTGAAAAATGAGTAAAAAATGACAGATTTTTCATTACTGTGTGAACTATCCCTTTATTGTTCATGAGTTAAGCTATATTTCACCACACATTCAATCCAGAATGATCAATTTATGAGAAAGAATTTGGTTTTGAGCACTCATGAGAAATGTCAAAGAGTGAGGTATAATGGGGGAGGGACAGATCTTTTTAGGTTTTGAGCGTAGCTGTAGGGTAGTGGATATAGGACATGATATCCTGTGGGGTGGCTTTTAAGAGAAGG
Source organism: Coreius guichenoti (assembly GCA_039654105.1). Lineage (NCBI taxonomy): Eukaryota > Metazoa > Chordata > Actinopteri > Cypriniformes > Gobionidae > Coreius > Coreius guichenoti. The sequence goes on along the minus strand of CM077180.1, from coordinate 28,638,187 downwards.
AAGCCTGGAGGATGTCTGCGCTGTAGGCGCCTAATCTAGACCCCTGAGTTGTCCATCGGAAGAGAGGAGTTCCTGAACCACTGGGGAAACCGGCAGGTGCTTTAATAGGCCCAAGAATATTGGCTGACTCTCTCAGAGGCTGGATACTTTTGTTACTTGCTAAGCCTATTGGGGAATTAGCTTCTTGCTACATTGACTGTCATGTAAAAGTCAGCAGGGGCATCGTTTTCAGCATGGGTAGCTATATTGTCCCTTTTCTGTGAGAAAGAATTTCCTTTACTCCCCAATACCTGGATTTAGACCCAGGAAATCCAAATCATGTCAACAAAACATTTTCAACAAAAGTGACATCATTGCGCTACATGCATATATTGTATAGACTCGTTAACAACTTTGGGAACACTACTGATAAATTTCTGCCATCCTACTCATTAGTGAGCTTAAACTACTTACACAAATATTAACAATAAAGTACACAAGAAACAAACCTTTGTAATATGAAACCAGCTACAACTACTTAAACTACTTACATGTATAGTGTATAGATAGATAGATAATCACCATGAGTGGTGCAAAATAAAGGGAAAATATAGGTAACTCTTTATTTGGTAACACTTTATTTTAGAGTGTCCTTGTTACATGTGTTACATGTACTTACCATAGTTATAACAGTAAATTATGCATAATTACATGTAACTAACCCTCAACTAAAACCTAATCCTACCCAAACCCTATAGTAAGTACATGTAGTTAATTAATATTACTCAGTTCTTACATATATGATTACACTGTAACAATGACACCGTAAAATAAAGTGTAACCCTTTATTTTAAGGTGACATAGTTACACGGTAATAACAGTAAATAATGCATAATTACAAGTAACTAACCTTAAACCAAACCCTAACCATACCTTTATAGTAAGTACATATAGTTAATTACTTAGTACTTATTTAAGATTTTTAAATCACCTTAAAATAAAGTGTAACCGAAATATATATCATTTTTTTGAGGCTTTGTGTCATTCTTAGGCCCTTCATCAAACGAGTTTTTTTGTCCTGTGACATCTGTTCAGCACTTATTTCCACTGTTTGATCACTTAAGATGGAGTTGAAAGTCTCTGGACTCATTTGGACCAAGGCTACGCTGGCAGAGACAGACATTAATTGTGTGCTAAGCATAGAGGAATTAGTGGCTCATGCGCAAATCTCCGCACAGGACCGCAGCTTATCTCCAGCCGATCCCCTCCTGATCCTCGCTTGTTCTTGGAAACTTGTCATTGTCGACAGGAGATGATTTGGGTGATCTTTCGGGTCTTGTGTCTGTCTCCTTTGTCTTTGTAACCAAGGGGATTCCATCTTTTGTTCTCTCCTCGTCCCTTTTCACGGATCACCACAGATGCCCTCTTCATTCAGTGGATGACCCCTCACCCAAGAGTCTACTGTAAAGGGAAGGGGGGTTAGAAAACAGAAACACTGACAAATAACAAGGCAATTTCGTCAGACCATGAACAATGCTGGTGTCCAAGCTTGTACGTGTTGATGTGACCCTGGGTACTGGTTGTGATATCCTTTGGGAAATGCTGATGTTAGTGGGACTGTTGTGGATGACAAGCTTTGTTCACACATAAACCTGATTTGTTTTGAAATCGGATCTGTTTGTTCAGACAGTGTAGATGTCATTTGTGAAAAGAGGGTGCAGAAAATTGGAAATTTTGCCTCTGCTCATGTCCACCATGACATCTAGCTGCCATGCTGAGGTGCTTCAGACTAAATGTGTATTGGAAATATAATTGTATACTGTTTACATGTTAATGCATATGGCGTGTCCAAAACTGCATTTAAAAAATCAGATTTGTTAACATTTTCGATTTCACATTGTTTTATGCTATTCAGAGTGCAACCAAATTTGAGTCAGTTACACAAAAAAAAAATAAAATAAAAAAAATTGCTGCCAGATGTTACAAGCACGCCAGGCTCCACCCTATCCCAATCACAGCGCACGCCTTCTCCTGAATACTGATCACACGCACCTGCATCCCATCATCACTGCAATCACTGCCAGCATTTAAGCACCACGCTCACATTCAGCCACCGTCCGGTCTCATTTGCACATAGCCACGCTTATGCTTACCTCAAGGACTCTCCTTCGATACTTACCTGTTCTCCATCGTGTCTTCAAGTCCCCAGTGTGTCTCCTCGTCTTGTCTCCAGTCTCCAGCGTCTCCTTCGATCCAGCATTCCAATCTCCAATGCCATCTGAAACCAAGAAGTATAGTATTATCCAGTCATCTTCATTATCCATCTGACTTTCTCACCATCCACTCACCTGCCCCGCTCACGAACTGGTATCTCAATAAACTCTGTCATTTTACCATCACCTGTTCTCCGTGTCTGCCTGTTTGTAACACCAGATTGGACTCATCCATTAAAATTTGTTTAAATCTAATTTACTATTTCCCAAGTGGTAAACTTAGCACATTTTTGTATTACATATTTTTGTAGAATATTATATATTTTTGTAGAAATGATTTCAAAATTGTAAGATTTTTAATTAGGATGTCAAATCGCAAGCATGTTCACGTTAATGTGCCATCAAGTCTTTAAAGCACATTTATGTGGTATTTTAGATTTTACTTTCATTTCAGCTTCATCTCCAACGTATTAGTCAATGTGAGGGCTAAAGTCGGGTACTAAAGTTAGCTCGTGTTGTCTGGCCATCTGTCTCCTCAAATGTTACAGACTCATTGAAGTCTACAGAAACAAAATTAAAATGGCTAAACAATTACCCCTCAACAGCTTGTTAATGATTTTATTGCTCAGGGAATGACACCCTCAGAAATAAAACTACAGGATTCCCACAAAAACCTTACATGGCTGTAAATATGTATTAACCAGAAAATGGGCCTTGTTTAGGATCATTTAAAGTAGACAAAAGCTGACATTATCACAAAAGACAGAGATGCAATAAGAAAAGAGGAGTTTCTACTTAGCTAATGAGTTGCCCCATAGAGATGTAAAGAGGTGGGTCTTTAGGGAAAGCGAGTGCTACTCTGGTTTGGCCTGATAGACTGTAAAGTGTGTGAAGCTTGAGCTGTACATCGACTGGCTATTGTCTGAATGCTAATTTAACCCAGAATAGTCATGTTTCTGTGTGAGTTTATTGTAGTGTGATAGTTGAAACTTTTCGATCAGGCAATTGAGAAAATAAGCCTTTGTTGTTGCTGTTTTCCCTCCATTTTGGTTTCAAAGAGGTGCCTCTTTACTCAAGAAACCTTCAGAGGCAAGCAATGGAGAAACTGTGCTCTCACAGACCCTCCATGGGCTAAAGGACCTCTCAAGCACAGGACTTTTACTTCGTTTTACAAAGAAGTGGCCAACTATATTGTGAAAGTGCACTTCAGTACACATAAATGAGCAAATATACTCATTTAAAAAAAAAATCCTAGTAAAAGAATGGGTTGAAAGTTTTGTAAACATGCATTATTTTATTACACTTTAAAAGTAGCAAACCTAGGTTTTATTGCTATTTTTTAAATATTTGTAATTGCATATTTGATACCTGCAATGTTTGAAGAAAATTGTGAAATATAGCAATTGGTCGCAGTGATGATATATGAAATATTTCTTATTATCTTTATAATAAAAGATATTAACAATAATTCTCCATAATAATTGGTGAAAAATACATTGAAAAAATTCTTATGAAAATTATGTGAGGATAAGGATGTAAGGATATGTGAACGCCTTCCTCTAGGAATTATATATATGCAAAGATATTATCTTAACAAGTGCAAAACAGTGGCTGGAGTTATGCATAACTTTACCACAAACCTCGCTTCAAACAATAGAGCTGTATTAAAAGACAATGTTACCGTTTTAAGAAAGCCAGAGTAAGAAAATAAAACAAAGATCCTAAAATACAGAGACTTACTAGATGAAGTTTGTCTTGTTACTGGTGACATAAATTGCTAGCCCTATGTCCAAACATTTTTCAAAAGCTACACAGTCTACATGGATCCACTGTAAATATATTTGCATATCATGTTTTCTTAAAACAATGTATCCTTTATTACGATGCCATTTTAATTTGGGGTTTCAAGATTTTAGACTATTATGGTTTATAAACCTCAAACTGGCTGTTCAGACCTCATTGATCGTGAGCAGCATGGCAGGTGTTTCCTAACTCAGTGTTTCTTAGTATTAAATGCTACTGATATTAGCATTTTAATACTGTGAAACTACCTAAGGATCAGAGTGGGAGGTCAAAGAGCAGTTACTTTACAGACCCACCCACCCATCACTTTTCTGGGGTATCTGTGTGTTTGTCTCTGTATTTGGGATTAGTTCAGTGATTTCAGCTATAGGCTGATGGGACACATACACACAGACCTGTTATACCCCAAATGGCCAATGTTTCACTGCGCTCAGCTCCGGTTTTTATGTTTGCTGTACTGCTAATTACAACCTTTTATCACATTGTGTTGGCTGGAGATAAAGGCTGGCTTCAGCCCTCTTGAGAGAGGACAATCCCTCAAATCTCGCAGCCCAACAGGCAGTGCACGCGAGACAGATGTGGGACAGGGTCCAAGCTGCTCTGTCTGTTTGCTGTCCCGATCCCCTTGGTCAACAAACCTCTCTATTTCTCTATATCGTGCCAACAATGATACTGCAACATGTCTTTGTTGCTGATGAAGACTGTGTAGTTTGTCTCACAAGATGTGACTTTAGGTTTGTGTTTGTTCATCAGTTGTATGTGTACTCTGCTTTGGTCTTTTACATGAGCTCCACTTCAAGACTGTTGCAATGTTTGGACTGGCTGATTAGCATCAACAAAAGCAGTGAAATTACTTTTCTTTTTTTCTTTTTTTGTTGTTGCAACAAATCAAAGAAACCTGAAACTATATGTTGAAAAGTGCCAATAAAGTTGATTTCATGGAACGATACTGGATGATCAGCCATTGTTATATATTTTGGTTGAGAACTGATCTATTACAAAAATACTGCAGCAAATGACATTCGGTTCCATTAATGAGACCATACTAAAATACTCAGATATTGGTGCAATAGGTATAAGCAACAATGCAACACTTCTACAGCATGAAAAAGAGCCTTGTGTTTAGGAGAATGAAACAAATACATTAATGTGAGACTTAAACCAGTGTAGTGGCTGGTGGCTCTGGCTCATATGTTACACATGTAGTTAAAGATACACATTATTTGTTTTGTCAATAGTATATTATAATTAATTAATGAAATATGTTAATTTTTTGTTGTTTAGTGTTGCTGGTAACATTTTATTTCGAAAGTCCACTTTAGACATTCTACTAACTATAAGTAACTTTGCAACTACATATCAACTTATTCTACTAACTCGAACCCTAACACCTAACCCTAACCTAACAGTCTACTAATACTCTACTAATAATGAGAGTTAGTTGACGTAGTTGCAAAGTTACTTATAGTTAGTAGAATGTCTAAACTGGATCATTGAAAAAAAAAAAAGTGCAATCATATTTCTATTTAAAATACATAAGGCCAATTACTGAATTTCATTAATGCAACTTTGAAAAGTATGTGGAAACACATCTTGGCAATAATTTTTTAAAATTATATCATCATTTGATTTCCTTTGTTCAAATGTTAAAATTACTAAAAGAACCATTAATGATACCATTAAGGCATCTGAATTGTCAGGGAACAAGACATTCTTTACAATTCCCATCCACATAACACTATACCTATCGGCAAAAAGATAATATAATTTTGTTCTCAGAAGCCAATGATATATTAATTTACCCTAAAATACTGTTTAAAAGTTTGGGATCTGTAAGATTTTAAAATGCTTTATGACATAAGTCTCTTGTGCTCACCGACACTGCTTTTATTGGATAAAAAACACAGTAAAAAAGTAATATTGTGAAATTTTATTATAATATATATTTTTTTTATATTTTAATATATTTTAAATGTTATTTATTACATACAATGATCCTCAGAAATCATTTTAATGTACAAATTTGATGCTAAATGTTGAAAACAGTTGTGCTGCTTCATATTTTTTTGTGGAAACTGACTTTTTCAGGATTCTTTAGTTCAGAATAACGTTTTTGTGCATTTTTTCTTTTGATCAATTTTCTTTGCTGAATAAAAGTATAAAAAATATATGAAATATACAAAATATACAAATACATAATATTATTCCAAATCAAGAAACAACAGTAATTTTTTAATACACACCCATAAATAGCCATTCAAAGATAGATACTGATTTTTACGAGTGTCCTTTGAGGCCAATAAGACTCTGATTTACTTTCAACCGATGTCAGGCATTACCAGACCAAGTTTGAAACCAACCATAGATGACTACATCTTGGATACATTTCCTGAAAAAAAACAAAAAAAAACAAAAAAAAACAAAAACAGCTTACTGATTTGCAGACTTTAATCATGACTAAGTTGGGTCTCAGGATTTTACCATATGGCCAGAAATCAAAACTGGAGGAAAAACCGTCCAACCACCAGCTTGTTGGGAAATAAGAACGCCAAAGGTCTTTAAAAAAATCTTGAGTAACACTCACCAGGGGAGATGGGTGTGAATGTTTGCAAAAGGAAGCTGTTTCATCACACGCTCTTGGCCTCAAGGTGTGAAACATTAACACCCTCTAATGTGGATGTTGTCAGTTAGAATGTAGATTTACTGCACACTTGCGTAGGCCCGGGGCTCATTATTTCTGGTTTACTCAGCATTTACAAAGTCGGGGTGACAGTTTTTATGCTTATTCTTGGTCACACAAGAGGAACATAATAGCCTTTGAACATTAAAATGACATACACATTTCAACTGCCTACCATTTTAAAATGAATTTTCAAGGGAGGACATGGTTACTTATTAACATGCTGTCTAAAATCACAGCTGACAGGCAAGAACAGCACTGGCCTTGTTGAGCGGAACGGTCCGCAGTTTGCGGTCAGGGTGTGTCTACCTCAGGCCTGTGCCTCTCCCTATTATACATTCTGATGGAGCCCCGGGAGGTGAGCTCTCCCGACAAGGCAGCCCATGACAGATCAGTCCTGCCATTGTCATGTAGCTTTGTCACTGGTTGAGCTGGTGGGAGGTCTCCATACTCTGCCTTAAGCAACAGCACTGGGCATATGCACATCCAACAGCTCATTTTGTAATATTTGCATGTCTTCTGCTTCCTCACAGAGAATTTCAAAATGCTAAATCTGACGTCCTGTATGGGGTAACATAACGAACACACATTTCGCTTAAGGGTTAATTTATGGATGGCTAAAATGTGATGGAGCAGACCAATGTTTCTGAAGACATTTTGTTGTACAGCATCACACTGTTATTACATTGGCAGCATTTTACAACACTTTTATTTTGGTATCCTTGATATACTATTATAGTTTTTGTTAATATTTTGAATTAGATTTTTTTTTTTAATTTTCATATTAATTTTAGTTAAAGTTTTCGTAATTTAATTGTGTTTTTGTCAGTTTTATTATGTCTATATAACAAAGTTTTTTATATATTTTATTTTATTTCAGTTAATGTTTATTATATTTTAAGGAATGAAAATGTTTTTTATGGTTTTAGTTTTAGTTAACAATTATAACCCTGCTTTACATTAAAGAGATAGTTTACCCAAAAATGAAAATTCTGTCATCATTTAGTCAGATGAATGTACAGAATGTACATTTATACAGAAGAATGTTTGTAACCAAGCAGATCTCGGCAGCCATTGACTACCATAGTGAGGAAAAATAAATACTATGGTAGTCAATGGCTGCCTAGATTTGCTTGGTTACAAACACTCTTCCAAATATCTTCCTTTGTGTTCAGCAGAAGAAAGAAATTCATACAGGTTTGGAACAACTTGATGGTGAGTAAATTATGACAGAATTTTCATTTTTGGGTGAACTATCCCTTTAAGGTTCTTTAGGGCAACAGTTAATGCACTAGTTAACATCAGCTAACAATGAATATACTTTTTACAGCATTTATTAATCTTGATTAATGTTAAAGAGACATTAACCGAAAAATGAAATTCATGTCATTGTTTACTCACCCTCATGTCATTTCAAACCTATATGACTTTCTTTCTTCTATGGAAAACAAAATAAGATATTTCATTATATTCATATTTCAGAGTATTCATTTTGGGGTGAACTATTCTCACATATATACTAATATATATTTTTTTACATTTCAAGTTGTATAAATGGACATTATGTGTTATGAATAAACATGAAGTAACAACGAACAACAGTATATTTATAGATAACATTAGTCCAGATTAATAAAAAAAAAAAGATTTATTGTCAGCGCATGTTGCAAAATGTTAACAAATGGAATCTAACCAGTAAAATATTACATCACATTATTTTAGTATTTACACTTCAAAAGGTAATAACCTTCCAAATTTATGCTCACTCCATCTGAGGTTAACTTTTGCCCAGGGAACATAAGACCTATAAAAGTCTTGGTCTTCCATTGCTGTTGGACATGACAAATTTTATTTTCTGATTGTTGCTCTCATCGCAACTCACACATCATTGTAAATTCTTTTCATCCGTCCAGCGTGGGTCCCTTGAGCATCATTTCAAAGTCTGAATCCAGCAAGAACAACTGAATGAGCATAGGTGTCAACCCCCATAACACATCACAATAGAGCCTTCAACAACCCAGGCTGTCTACGGCTCCAGACCTGCTACTCCATGCAGGTTAAAGTTCAGCTCACTTATACTTGGTCTCCAGAGCCCTGACGGTTTTGTGGCCCTATCCTTTTATTTTCAAATACAGGTGACATCACTGGTGCCAGTGCGGCCTTATTCATTTATTGCATGTCTAACCTGGTTGGCTGGGTGACTCATTAGGTCTTTAATTGAGTGTGTGGGGTACTGAGGTCATGTAATTTACCCTCACTCTCTGACAGCACCTGCATGAACTCATTTATGACTCAGCTAACAGCACAACCTTCTACAGATTGCCAGATGACCTCACGGCCACAGACGGCTCATTTTTATGGTTTGGGAGGAGAACGGTCAGCCTCCCTGTCTGGACACATTGGCTTTCAACTCCTAAAAAGCAAAGCAAAATCCAAAATAAAAATCACTTTGGTACTAATTATCCCACTTTCATTCCCACAGGCCACTCAGAATTTTGAGATGGATGATACTAAGAGGTCAAAGGTCAAGTACTGGATCCAAAACATAGTCAATATTTTATTAGAAAAATTTTGAGTTTTTATTATTATCATGATATATTATTATTATTATTATTATTAAAATGGAGAAAAGGCTGGTAAAGGAATACTCCTCATCATTTACTTACCCTCATGCCATCCTAGATGTACAGTACCGGTCAAAAGTTTGGAAACATTAAGTTTTTTTAATGTTTTTGAAAGAAGTCTCTTAATCTTACCAAAGCTGCATTTTATCTGATCAAAAATACAGTAAAAACAGTAATACTGTGAAATATTATTACAATTTAAATTAACTGGTTTCTGTTGTAATATACTGTAAAATGTAATTTATTCCTGTGATGGCAAAGCTGAATTTTCAACAGTCATTACTCCAGTCTTCAGTGTCACATGTCACAAGAAATCATTCTAACATGTTGATTTGGTGCTAAAGAAACATTTCTTATTATTATTAATGTTAAACACAATTGTGCTGCTTAATATTTATGTGGAAACTGTGATTATTTTTTTTTTCAGAATTCTTTGATGAATAGAAAGTTCAAAAGAACAGCATTTATTATAAATATAACTTTTTTGTAATATTTATTAATTTCATAAATGTCTTTACTGTCTTTTTTGATCAATTTAATGTGCCTTTGCTAAATAAAAGTATTCATTTCTTTTTTTCCCTTTTTTTCTTACTTACCCCAAACTTTTGAATGGCAGTGTATCATGATTTAAAAAAAAAGAAGCTAAAACTTTTTTTCAACATTGATAATAATAAAAATGATTAATGATTTTAGAATGATTTCTGAAAGATCATGTGACACTGAAGACTAGAGTAACGGCACCTGAAATTAAACTTTGCCATCACAGAAATAAATTACATTTTAAAATATATTACAACAGAAACCAGTTAATTTAAATTGTAATAATATTTCACAGTATTACTGTTTATACTGTATTTTTGATCACATAAATGCAGCTTTAGTGAGATTGAGAGACTACTTTCAAAAACATTAAAAAACCTTAATGTTTCCAAACTTTTGACTGGTACTGTACATCTAGGATGGCAGTCCGGTAGTCTGACTTTTTTCTTCAGATAAACACAAACAAAGAAAATAATCCATCTCTGCAGTGGTGATGAATCAATGTCTTCTGAAGTGAAGCGATAGGTGTGTGTGAGAAAAATACTGATATTTTTTTAACTTTTTTAACTAAAACCCATGGCTTCCAACCAACTGTCATGCATGGGTTCATGAGTTCACACTTGACGTAAACATGAGTATGTTGTGAAGCTTGACGTAAGCGCATTGTGAAACTCACACGAGAAATGAGGTGTAAGCATGGAAGAAGTTTACATCAAACGTGAACTCATAAATCTGCGTATGACAGTTAAGTATAGCTTAAAAAATTAAAAATATTTGTATTTTTCTTACACACACCTATTGTTTTGCTTCAGAAGATTCATTAACTTGGTCATATGGATTACCATCAGGTGATAGGTTGTGATAGGTTGCCACCTGTGTCATTAAGTCCATTAGTGAAATTTCCTCACTACTAAATATTCTACGGTCAACTGTTAGTGGTATTATAACAAAGTGGAAGCAATTGGGAACAACAGCAACTCAGCCACGAAGTGGTAGGCCATGTAAAATCACAGAGCGGGGTCAGCGCATGCTGAGGCGTACATTGTGCAGAAGTCGCCAACTTTCTGCAGAGCCAATAGCTACAGAACTCCAAACTTTGTGTGGTCTTCAGATTAGCTCAAGAACAGTGTGTAGAGAGCTTCATGGAATGGGTTTCCATGGCCGAGCAGCTGCATCCATGCCTTACATCACCAAGTGCAATGCAAAGCATCGGATGCAGTGGTGTAAAGCACGCCGCCACTGGACTCTAGAGCAGTGGAGACGTGTTCTCTGGAGTGACGAATTGCGCTTCTCTGTCTAGCAATCCGATGGACGAGTCTGGGTTTGGCGGTTGCCAAAAGAACGGTACTTGCCTGACTGCATTGTGCCAAGTGTAAAGTTTGGTGGAGGGGGGATTATGGTGTGGGGTTGTTTTTCAGTGGTTGGGCTTGGCCCCTTAGTTCCAGTGAAAGGAACTCTTAATGCTTCAGCATACCAAGACATTTTGGACAATTTCATGCTCCCAACTTTGTGGGAACAGTTTGAGGATGGCCCCTTCCTGTTCCAACATGACTGCACACCAGTGCACAAAGCAAGGTCCATAAAGACATAGATGAGTGAGTTTGGTGTGGAGGAACTTGACTGGTCCTGACCTCAACCCGATAGAACACCTTTGGGATGAATTAGAGCGGAGACTGCGAGCTAGGCCTTCTCGTCCAACATCAGTGCCTGACCTCACAAATGCGCTTCTAGAAGAATGGAGCTGGAATGAAGCTGTTATAGCTGCAAAAGGTGGGCCAACTCCATATTAAACCCTACGGATTAAGAATGGGATGTCATTAAAGTTGTGCATGTGCATGTAAAGGCAGGCATCCCAAAACTTTTGTCTATAAAGTGTATATTTAGTGAATAAATAATTTATTTATTTTATTATCGCAAGTTATTAACATTATAACAAGAGTTGTGATATTCCTGCCAGAGTTTCATTCATGTGACAATGCAAATTTATTTGCACTTGATATCATATGATGTTCACAATTCAGATGACAAGATAAACGTAGTTTCGTCTGCCTCTGTCATATATTGCCTATAATGGGTCGTCATACCTCATGACTTCATTGATGTCTGTGTTGTTAGTGTGACTGGTGAACCGAGAGGTCAAAGTTTACTCTTATCATCCGCCTGCGTCCCTGCAGCTGGCTGGGAGCTTCTTTATGAGCAATATCAGCAGCGGCAGGCCCTGCGATAGTTGTCGGAGAGTCAAAGGCAGAGGTTGTTCAGTTGATCACACATATAAACACACACACACACACACACACCCTCCCTGGACCTTCTTTCTGTCTTTCCCACAGTGATAGTGATCTAGAGCATGCCATAAAGGCCGGTCGTAGATCAGAGAAAACAACAAAGAAACTCCCCCCCCCCCCCCCCCCCCCCCCCCCCCCCCCCACCCCCCGACCGTCTCTCGGGAGTGGTGACTGGGCCGTAGGGGCTGATAAGGGCAGCCTGGCGCCTTGCCACTCCCACCGGTCCCACACATACTGGCCCATGGCACCTGATATACAGTATGCGGTTTCCTCATATTTGTACAGGTGATCTGTTAGACAATGCTATGATATTCAGATTGATCAGAAACAATAACACAGCTGAACTGAACTAAAAAGGTCACGTTGAAACATCGTCTCAGTTCTTCTCTATTACTGCATTTTCATATAAACTCTCTACACTGAACATGTAGGTGTGTGTGATGATGTGTGTAGGAATATATGTTCATTTAAGGCAGGATGTTTTGAGAAACTGGTAATTACTGACAATAATCTCTGTGATTGTTTTGATTGACAAACTTGATTGTCTAATTGGTTGTAAACTACCCATGACGCTCATACCAGGATCCCTCTCTCTCATGGTTTTGCGTCAGTATGAGTATAAATCATTTTGCTGTAACACATGTTTTGCAAGTTATTGTTGTAAACAAACTATTATGACTAACAAACTATTAGTTTGTTTACAACAATAACTTGCAGAATAAATTATTTCAGGCATTTATGCGAACAGAAGGAAAAAAGTGAAATTAATACTTTAATTACTTAAAGGTGCAGTGTGTAGTATTTATGAGGATCTATTGACAGAAATGCAATATAATATACATAACTATGTTTTCAGTGGAGTATAAAGACCTTATATAATGTATCATTATGTTTTTATTACCTTAAAATGAGCCATTTCAATCTTCATACACCGTGGGTCCCCTTACAGCAAAATCGCCATTTTGCGCCACCGTGTTTCTACAGTAGCCCTAAATGGACAAACTGCTCTACAGAGTGCTAGTCACTCTCTGCTCTCTCCGACGACGACATTTATGTCCTGTGTCGGCCCCCGTAGCTTCTCTATGTGCTTTGAAAGGGAGGGGTAAACGGTGGGCGATTACAATTCACAACCTCACCGCTAGATGCCGCTAAAATTTACACAGTGCACCTTTAAAAATAAATAAAATAATATTTAAAAATATAATGCTTTGTTAAATTACTGTTCCTTTAAATGTCTATATATGATTTAAATAGAATATGATGTAATCAAGCTTATATCTAGATCATCTAGACAAAACAAGATTCAAAATTCCATTTACTCATTAATTATATACTGGTGTTACTGCGCAGTTAAAGGTGACACTTTTACAACTACCATCCTGAGGGAAGATGTTTGCGAAAGAGAGGGCAAACTCGTGTTCCGCCAGCATGTCTCCTCACGGATGACACACCGCTTCAGAAAAGCTGTCAGCATGCTGACACACACATATACACACGCTCACTCTCACATTGTATCCTCAGCAGGTCTCACCAACTGAAGGCTGACGGCGACAGACAAGCGTTTCATTCCTCCTTTTTTTCCAGCCATTGTATGGCGGGCGCAAGCGTTTGGGCCACAGAGGGTTCAATACACAGGCGCCTGGTCCCATGTCTCCGGCCCAGCCCGGCCTTTTTTGTGAGCCAGTCATTGGGATTGAATTGAGCCTAGTCGTGGGTGCCAAGGAGGATTACGCCAGGAGGCTGGGGGTGAGGAGGTGGCTAGTGGCAGACCAGGCGGGCGACCTATGGGAAAGCCCAATGTCCTTTCTCCTGGGGTAGAGTGTGGGAAAAGTGGCTGAAAGCTGGCAAAACACTCTGAGGCCAGAGTTGATGGGAGAATGCCAGGCCAATGTGGGGCATATGGTGGTTATTCAACTTCCCGGGTCCAAGAAGAGGGTTCATGCTGTGCCTCAGCGTGCCCCAAAGTTACCCCTTCACCGTCCCTCCATTCGCATGCTCTCTCACTGGCACTGGCTCAGCACAACAGATGGCAGTTTAGAGCGGAGGTTAGCTACAGGTAACTAAGAAGAATATGAGAACAATGGCACTTTTGCTGGAATTGGATCAACTGTTGATCATTGCATAATCTTTTTAATTAACGAGATGAATGATTTCTTATCTCCATTCTCTTCAGAGTATGAGCAGGAGTAGTTCAATAAAGTTTTAGCATATTCAGTGATATATCGAACAATATAATCAACCATTACAACTATTTTAATTAGAAGTCTCCACTGAGTGCATTTAAATTGTTTATTGCACAGCTAGCTGTTGATTATTCTGCTTATACCGTGGTCATTTGCCAGTATTGTACAAGTACAAGTTAAAGCCAAGCTGTTATTGATGTTTGCAGTGCAATATTTGTCACGAATATACTGTATATACATACATGTGTGTATATATATATATATATATATATATATATATACAAACTCAGCTAAAAAGAAACATCCCAGTATACTGTATTTTAAAGGTAATTATGAAAAATACAAATAAGTTAAAGGTAATTATGCAAAACATATCTTTATTGGAAAGGGTTTAAACAATGTTTTTCATGCTTGTTCAATGAACCATAAACAATTATTCCACATGCACCAGTGGAACAGTCCTTAAAGGGATAGTTCACCCAAAAATGAAAATTATCCCATAATTTACTCACCCTCAAGCCATTCTAGGTGTATATGACATTCTTCTTTCAGACGAATACAATCTGAGTTATATTAAAAATGTCCTTGCTAATCCAAGCTTTATAATGGCAGTAAATGGCAGCCCAAATTTGAAGCCCAAAAAAGTGCATCCATCCATAATAAAAGTAATCCATACGTCTCCGGGGAGTTAATAAAGGCCTTCTGAAGCGAATCGATGGGTTTTTGTAAGAAAAATATATCCATATTTAACACGTTATAAAGTAAAATATCCAGCTTCCGGCTGACCACCTTCTGTATTCAGCTTACGAAGAAAGTGTAGCGCCTCTCACAGTTCAAAATGCTTACGCTATGTCTGACGTCATCGTCGCGCCAGTTATGCTTTTTGAGTACGCTTTGAATACGGAAGGCGGTCCGCCGGCACTAATTTTTTACTGTGTCTTTAAATCCTGACAGTAGTTTTTTAACGTCAAAAGAGGGTTTGCGCTGGCGCAAGCTGTTAGTAAATCTGGCCCTAACAATTAAAGACAATTGACAAGATAAGACACTGATAATTAAAGTCACAGTTACAATAACTTAGGACACTAAAGAGACCTTTCTACTGACTCTGAAAAACACTAGGAGAAAGATACCCAGGGTCTCTGATCACCTGTGTGAACATGTCATAGACCTGCTGCAGGAAGGCATGAGGACTGCAGATGTGACCAGAGCAATAAACTGCAATGTCCATAATATAAGATGCCTAAGACATTGCTACAGGGAGACAGTAAGGACAGCTGATCATCCTTACAGGGCTAAACCATGTGTATCCCCCAGACGTGTTTAACCCGGGACACACCAAGCCGACGTCAAAGAACTAGCGGCGAAGAAAGGTGACTGTGTTGTCGCCTCTCGTCGGCTGCGTCATAGCCAAAAAGCTGCGCTTGAACACACCAAAAGGACTAAAGGCAACTGTCAAGTAGCATGTGCGTTCTGCGCCTGTAAATATCTGATCTGTCTGTATCAACAGGTATCAACAGTCTATTTTCTTCATTCAAAAAGGGAAACCGAAACTAGGACTGCAGATATACAAACCATAAACAAAGCAGTGCTTGCTTACCATTTTGAATATCAATCATGCTGATCACTTTCTTCATTTCAGTCGGCTCATGGTATTATGAAAATATTTGTGCATTCGAATGTACAGGTAAGATGACGTAAAATTATAACAGCCTTGTGTTCTGTTTGCTCGCTTTCATCACTTTCGCTTTTATTCTCGTGAACTGATTGGTTTGCTAAGCAGAACAGCCAATCAGAATTCCCTCTCTCAACGACGGCCCGACAACGATTTAACATGCTAAATTGGCCCCAAAAAAAACAGACAGCGTCTGACTAGAGCCAACAGTGCGGAACACACCGAAAAAACTAGCCCGACCGACAGTCAAAAGCGGCCCGACATTGCCCGACATCCAACCGTCGGCTTGGTGTGTCCCAGCCTTGTGAGAATGTGTATATATATATATATATATACATTGGGGAGAACAAGTATTTGATACACTGCTGATTTTGCAGGTTTTTCTACTTACAAAGCATGTAGAGGTCTGTAATTTTTATCATAGGTACTCTTCAACTGTGAGAGACGGAATCTAAAACAAAAATCCAGAAAATCACATTGTATGATTTTTAAATAATTAATTTGCATTTTATTGCATGACATAAGTATTTGATCACCTACCAACCAGTAAGAATTCCGGCTCTCACAGACCTGTTAGTTTTTCTTTAAGAAGCCCTCCTGTTCTCCACTTATTACTTGTATTAACTGCACCTGTTTGAACTCGTTACCTGTATAAAAGACACCTGTCCACACACTCAATCAAACAGACTCCAACCTCTCCACAATGGCCAAGACCAGAGAGCTGTGTAAGGACATCAGGGATAAAATTGTAGACCTGCACAAGGCTGGGATGGGCTACAGGACAATAGGCAAGCAGCTTGGTGAGAAGGCAACAACTGTTGGCGCAATTATTAGAAAATGGAAGAAGTTCAAGATGACGGTCAATCTCCCTCGGTCTGGGGCACCATGCAAGATCTCACCTCGTGGGGCATCAATGATCATGAGAAAAGTGAGGGATCAGCCCATAACTACACGGCAGGACCTGGTCAATGACCTGAAGAGAGCTGGGACCACAGTCTCAAAGAAAACCATTAGTAACACACTACAATTAAACACACTACGATCATGGATTAAAATCCTGCAGTGCACGCAAGGTCCCCCTGCTCAAGCCAGCGCATGTCCAGGCCTGTCTGAAGTTTGCCAATGACCATCTGGATGATCCAGAGGAGGAATGGGAGAAGGTCATGTGGTCTGATAAGACAAAAATAGAGCTTTTTGGTCTAAACTCCACTCGCCATGTTTGGAGGAAGAAGAAGGATGAGTACAACCCCAAGAACACCATCCCAACCGTGAAGCATGGAGGTGGAAACATCATTCTTTAGGGATGCGTTTCTGCAAAGGGGACAGGACGACTGCACCGTATTGAGGGGAGGATGAATGGGGCCATGTATCGCGAGATCTTGGCCAACAACCTCCTTCCCTCAGTAAGAGCATTGAAGATGGGTCGTGGCTGGGTCTTCTAGCATGACAACGACCCGAAACACACAGCCAGGGCAACTAAGGAGTGGCTCCGTAAGAAGCATCTCAAGGTCCTGGAGTGGCCTAGCCAGTCTCCAGACCTGAACCCAATAGAAAATATTTGGAGGGAGCTGAAAGTCCGTATTGCCCAGCGACAGCCCCGAAACCTGAAGGATCTGGAGAAGGTCTGTATGGAGGAGTGGGCCAAAATCCCTGCTGCAGTGTGTGCAAACCTGGTCAAGAACTACAGGAAACGTATGATCTCTGTAATTGCAAACAAAGGTTTCTGTACCAAATATTAAGTTCTGCTTTTCTGATGTATCAAATACTTATGTCATGCAATAAAATGCAAATTAATTACTTAAAAATCATACAATGTGATTTTCTGGATTTTTGTTTTAGATTCCATCTCTCACAGTTGAAGAGTACCTATGATAAAAATTACAGACTTCTACATGCTTTGTAAGTGGGCAAACCTGCAAAATCGGCAGTGTATCAAATACTTGTTCTCCCCACTGTATATATATATATATATATATATATATATATATATATACTATTATATATATATACTATTGTGACCATAACTTAATAGCAAAAATCAAAAATCCAAAAACAAACAAAATGATTCAAAAAGACATATTTACAGAATATTCAAAACATCTTGTGTGCCATCACACAAGGACTGTTGGTTGTTTGTATAGAGGATACACATGGCACACCAGGTCTGCATTTAGCTGCATTGCTGCAAGAAGACATAAACTATTAGGGACATTTGTATTGCATGTTCTTGAGGTCAGGACAGCTGTTCCCAGTTGGATCACAAATTCCCTTCTAAATACTACCACCCTTTAGCCAGACCTCCAACATGCAAATCATCTTCATTTGGACTCCATGTCCATCCAAGTGTGGTCATCTAATCTTTAACATGATTTTCTAAAGCATAACGCTGATATATGAGGCTTAGTGTGAAGTTCCAAGTGGAGTTAATGGTGGATGAGAGTGGGGAGAGATGGGCTTTTATATAAGATGGTTTGGGATTAGTTATTTAGAAAAACAAGGGAAATCTCAATTTAAAATATTATAACTAAAAAAATCTGTTCACTCAGAAATTGCTAGTAAATTTTACAAATAATTACAAAGAAATGGCAAGTAACATTGAATTAAACATGATTTTTTTTTTTTTTTTTTGTAGAACATACTCCAATAATCTGTTTAATGCAACTGCTAAAAATGACAAATTAAGCATGTTAAAAATGAGCAAATATTAATACTGTATGTGATTGAATAATTCATTTGATTAAATGTTTCTAGTAAATTAACAGCCCATTTAATCTCTTGTTTATTCAAAAACTCTGTTTTGTGTTTAACACCATTCAGGAAGCAATTTTTTTTCTATAACTTTAACAGACATTTGTTATGAAATTCACTTTTCATATTGTAAGTTCTGATTCAGTGCCTTATGAACTATGCCTACCCAGTTAAGTTTGAGTCCATCAGTTATACTTCAGCTTGCCTGGTCAAATCAGAATTGGATCAAATAAACAAAGTGCACAGATTGAATGTCTAACTTTTGAAAAGCCTGTGAAAAAACGCTGGTAGGTGGCACTGGCCCATAAAATAAACAGAGGTAGATATAGTCTTTCGAGTTTTTCCCACGGTTGGGAGTGGTGTTGGAGTTACCAGTGAGAACTCTAGGTCCAGTGACTGACGTTGGACTGCTGTGACTGTGTTCAAACATTACACAGAGAACTGATTCTTATTGTGCCAATTCAGCAGCCTTTGAAATGCCACACTGCCAAACAGGAAGGTGGATGCTATCCAGAACACTTCACTGTCACGGCTGTCCCCCCCAAAATTGACAAGACTCATGCACCTCTGTTCATTTAGAACTGAGTCTATAGGCGTTGAAAACCAAGCGTATTGAAATGTCATGAGCGAGCTGTCCGAGATAGTAGTTAACCGCGTCTTTGAGTGAGTGCTGCCACTTGCACTTGTTATTGTTTGTCAGCGAGTGAGCAGGATCAGTTGCCCCCTTTGACCTCTGCCCTCCCACACACTTACTGGGAGAATCATTAGAAGTCCCTCTACATGAACAGCGGCTGTTGATATCATTAGCTTTAAATCTGTGTGTGTGTGTGTGTGTGTGTGTGTGTGTATAAGGCATAGTTTATTGGGGGGTGTATGGCTGGTCTGTGGCAGGTGTACAGTGGTATTTTTAGAAAGACACTCTTCTTGTTTGTTTGCTGCATTTGTCAGCAATTCTGTGAAACAATAACCTACACTCACATGTGTGACGTTGTATAAGTCAGGTTTCTGTAACGAGACCTTTCATATGACAAGACCTTTGCATATTTCATCATCCTTTCTATCTATAAACAGTATTTATATTTCATATATACAGTCTCGGTTCAAATGACACTGTTCTGTTCCCCATGTGTGGCTAGAGAAGATAAACTTTTTCTATTACTCTATTCTAATTTTATTAACTATTTTAAGTTACTGTAAATTTCATTTTTTTTCTTCGATAACTGTCAATACATTTTTTAACAACTCTGTTTGTCTTTTGCTGCGTGCCTGGTTAAGTTATTCTTGCAATGTAGATTTTAAATCTCATCCTTCAAAGACCACAAATCAAATATACCTTTTTAAAAATAAAATCAAATATGCTTTTACAGGAATAATAAATAAATAAATAAATCAAGATCCTTGTTGCTAAAAGAAGAATACTTTTTCATTTTTTTTAGCATACTACTAACAAAGAAACGAAGGAAGGAAGGAAGGAAGGAAGGAAGGAAGGAAGGAAGGAAGGAAGGAAGGAAGGAAGGAAGGAACGAACGAACGAATAAATAAATAAATAAACCTTAAAGATCAAGATACTGGTGATAAAAACATTTTACTTATGTTTTAAATGACCAATCAACCAATCAAGAATGAATGAATGAATGAATGAATCAATCAATGAATCAATCAATCGACTTTTTTGAAAGTGATAAATAAATAAATAAATAAATAAATAAATAAATAATTTTACTAAAATAAATGTACTAAAATCCTGGTACAATTGTATGCTCATAAAAAAAGGAAAATCTTTTTTAAAAGTATTTAAGTAACACACTTCACTGTGTGCAACAGAAAGTGATAAAGAAACACAGCTCTATTCCTTAGGCCCAGTTCATGTCCCCACCAAGAACACTGAGTAGGAGGGTGGGAGAGAAGAGAGGAGGAGGGAAGGAGGGAAGGAGGGAAGGAGGGAAGGAGGGAAGGAGGGAAGGGGGGGTTACTGGCGTGAAAACGTTCTTCGGAAGTCATAGTTCCAGGCGACGTGCTTTTGGCAGCCCCCTCCATTTCCTGTGTGCGGCCGACGTGGGGCAGGGCGGTCGCCGGGAGAGTGCCAGAGGAGAAAGCGAAGGAGAGAGAGAGCGAGGGAGGGAGGATAGGGGGAGAGTTCAGCAGAGAGCAGCACTTTCCCACAGTCTGGGGATTTGACACATGGCTCTCACACATTCCACAGCCTGTGGCCGGTGGGGCCTGAGCCAGTACTGAGCGTCAGAAGCACAGCCTGGTGGAGGAGAGGAGAAGAGAGAGGGAAAGGGGGGTGGCAAGGGTACATGTGTGTATGTGTGTGTATTTATGTGTGTGTGTTTGGAGGGGTGGTGTTCCGCCCTTGGCACTCGCACCGGTGTGGAGATATGAAGGGAGGGGTGTGTGTGTAACCCACGTTGTGCTCTTAACCCTCTCTCGTCCAGGGTGAGTGTGCAAGTGTGCGGGCGTGTCTGTGCGTATTTTTAGACCTGTTGAAGTGGATCGAGCCTGTCTGGTGTGTAGGAGGGAAACTATAGCTGTCTTGTTTATTTGTACTGAGAGGAAGTGCGTTTAATTTCTTTCTAATGACACTCAACAAAATGTCATGTATTCAACCTTTGTACTGAGTAAATGAACATGTGATGGCCCAAAAATGAAGACTGTAAGTGGCTAAAAGTTAGTAAGTTTATATACGCAGTTATAATCAAACAGGATGTTTGTGTACAATCTTTATCTGTCTGTTCATATATATGAAAGAAAATGAATTGATATTGTTCAATACATGTCACGCTGCCTCTGACTTTCGGAGCGATGGCACAATGCAAGGCCAATTGTAGTACTATCATTGTGTATATAGGCTGGAAGAAGATAAGATATACAATCACATTATCAGTCCATTATTAGTCCAACTTCACAAAAACAATACTGGTACAATTTCAGTCAAACTAGAGCATCAGAAAAGGATAAATTGTACTTGCATGTAAATACACTTAGAAATAGTCTGGGTTACACTCTATATGGTTACAATTCATTTTACGGTGTCATTGTTGCAGTGCAATTATATATGTAAAGTACTGAGTAATATTAATTAACTACATGTACCTACTATAGGGTTAGGGTAGGATTAGGGTTTGGTTGAGTGTTAGTTGCATGTAATTATGCATAATTTACTATTATTACTATGGTAAGTACATGTCACATATGTAACAAGGACACTAAAATAAAGTGTTACCCACTTTATTTTAAGGTGTCCGTTTTACAGTGTAATTATACATTTAAAGTACTGAATAATAATAATTGACTAAATGTACTTACTATAGGGTTAGGGTTAGGAATAGGGGTTGGTTTAGGGTTACTTGCATGTAATTATGCATCATTTATAGTTATTACTACAGTAACTACATGTAACATGTAACAAAATTAACATGTAATCAAAAGTGCACATATAACGTTACAAAAGATTTCTATTTCAAATAAATGCTGTTCTTTTGAACTTTCTATTCATCAGATAACCCTAAAAAAGGTGGTGTTCAGAAAAATATTAAAATGGCACTGTTTTTAACATTGATAAGAAATATTTTTGGTTTATGATTTCAGAAGGATGATGTGACACTGAAGACTGGAGTAATAACATTTAAAAAATCTTACCAACCCCAAACTTTTGAATGGTAGTGTACTTATAACATGAATATTGAGATTGTACCATTTCATTTCTATCCAGACAAAAATATTCATATCTGACAAAAATGAGTCACGCAACGCCCACTTTTGACAATTGATCAGTGAGTACAACATCCTGTGCCGTTTCCCCCTCTCCATCTGTTAGACTCATCTGGGATAAACATCAAGGAGGTCTTCACATCACTGTGACTGTGAAAGTCCATGAAACAGGTGGCTGTCTGGCACTATCATTAAGAACACTTGATCATTTTTTGACAAGATTTTCAATAAATCTATACAAATGATGTGCTTTTGGCGTTTGTGTGTGGTGGAGCGGGATTGCTGATCTTGTCATGCCACTGTTGTGCTTTTTCGGTTTCTCCCAAGCAATCATTGTACATTGCCTCTTCCCTCCTCCTCTCTGCGACCAGGCTTTGAAGTGGCGGCCAAGGCCACGTGGCCCTGCCTCTTCCTCTCCCCTGTGCCTCCTAAATAAACGTTCTGCATGGTGTGATTTTAAAGGAACGAGGAGGTCACCCTCTTGGCAATTAGAATCTCAGCACGGAAAAGAAGGGCTTGGGAAACCAAAAACTGCCTTCGCAGACGACAGACCACCCATTAGCTTTGATTTAAAACACGGGTTAGAAGACGACAAGAGGAGGAAAAAGAGAAACTGGAAAGAGACACCCGAGCAGGAAGGGAGGAAAAAGTCGGGCGGGTGGCAGGGTGGGGCGCCTGATGAAAGGGGGCCAAATCATTTCTTACTTGAGTGCCCATCTGCAATGGGACTCAACTGAATCACAAATTGGCAATTAAGCTCCTGAACCTTTCTCTTCCCCCCCTGGTCAGGGTCAAGATGAAAACATCTCCAGATGACCGGGTAAGCCCGGTCCTGGGAGAAAAACGGGCTGGAAATCAGCTTGGTGCTAATTCCATGTGCCCCAAAACAGCAACAAAGGCAGGAAACGGAGGAAGGGGCTGTAGCCCTCTCTTACCTCTGACACAGTAACTTCTGGGATAATTAGGAGCCGCTTTTGGAGTCAGACCTCCTGTCATCACACTCCACTCCTCTCCATTGCGACTTTGATTTCTGCCTCCTTTAGGATCAAAGAGCACGAGTGAGGAAACAAACCTTCACCATTACAGTACTATTACAGTAAAATGAGTATGAATTTACTAGCTGTAAGTCCCCGGCTTGTCTATAAGCACAAGGTGGATTACCTTGTGCCAGTCACAAGAAGTACTAGTTCTCCCTGCTTTTCTTCTTCTTTTTTTTTCTCCCAGGATGGCTCAGAGATGTTGAAGGTCTTTGATCTATGGGTGAGATGTTTTGCTTGCCGAGGCGGGCGCCAGGCGGTGCACACCCTTTGCACACTTACACCCTCATCAACCCCATCCGTTCTGTTCTCCCGGTGTGTGTGAACATGTTGGATTAGTGGCCCCTTGAGTTCTGCTAATGAAGGTTCCCGTTTGATCTGCAGGGCCCCAATTACCCTGCACAGGATCACCCATTAGAGCAGACCTTCCACTGACCCCACGTTTCTCAAACCAAGCCTCACTGTGACAGTTGGTGAGGAGTCCGCAATTTTTGGTCTAATTTATTGTTGTTTTTTTGTTAGTTAATTAAATTATTTTACTATTTGTACCTAACATGCTGTTTTTGTCTTAAAAGGGTAGTTCACTCAAAAATGAAAATTCTGTCATTACTTCCCCTTATGTCATTCCAAACTCATGCCGTTTTTGCTTTTGTGGAAGATAAAAGAAGATATTTTAATGAATGTTTCAGCTGTTTTTGTCCATAGCACTATGGAAGTCATTGTTATAAGCTCAAAAAGTAGCATAAAATTTAATCCATACAAATCAATATTTAAAGGGACAGTTCACCCAAAAGCGAAAATTCTGTTCATTTAATCAACTGCATGACCTTCTACCTTATGACTTTCTTTCTTCTGTGTCCATTCAGTGTAAGTCAGTGGGGTCCAATATTGTTTTTTACCGAAAAACAAAAACCATATGAATTTGGAATAACATGAGGGTGAGTAAATGTCAAAATTGTCCATTTTTGAGTGAGCTATACCTTTAAAGGGCCACTGAAGTGCCTTGAAACGCACAGTGTTATTCAATATGTTGATGTAAAAACAGGAAAACAGGACAGGACATATCGAACAGCTCCTCCCATTTGTTTTAAATAGCCAAAAGCGTTTAGGGTTACACTTTATATTAAGGTGTCATTGTTACAATGTAATTATATATTTAACTACTGAGTAATATTGATTAACTACATGTACTTACTATAGGGTTAGAGTAGGATTAGGGTTTGGTTGAGGGTTAGTTGCATGTAATTATGCATAATTTACTGTTATTACTATGGTAAATACATGTAACATATGTAACAAGGACACTGTAAAATAAAGTGTTACCGCATTTAGTTTATATCACAGCTCAGCCAGAGCCATTGAACTGAATCAGTAAAGTTGTGGTTTCCTCCTAATCTCTAACCGGTTCATCTCCTCCATATCACTTTAAAATATAGCATTCTGTGCAGAATTCAAACGTGTCCGATACGTTTTCTGGTATGCGCCGAGACATGCATATGGTCCGCTCTGTGCTATCGTGTCTCTGGACTGTGTGCACGGTTCACGTGACATTAACGTGAAACCAGACTTAATTTGCCCCAATGGAAAGCATATTTACACTGTCTGAATCGTTCCCTATCCCCTATATAGTGCACTGTGTGCCATTCACCATGTAGAAATGTCGTTCCATGTAGAAGTGACAGATTTTAGCCACAGCTTCAGCATCTATTTATAATGTAGGGGGCGGGACGCTTTAGATGCTATAGAGCATTTGATTGGACAGAAAATCTGATAAGAAGCTGAAGGGCAGAGTGATGTCATCAAAATCATTGATCCACATTGGCGGAAGTGAGAGACTGTAAGTTTCGAATGCTTATATCTTCTAAATGCGAATTTTGTCATTGTTTTGGAGCACACTAGCTTATAGATAACAGTAAGGCTACCATATTCATACTAAATACCAAAAAACGTCCATTTTGATTTCATGGGGACTTTAATGTCTATACAAGCATACAGATGCCTTAAAGATCTTGCTATGTGGGCAGCTGTCTTCCAAGGGAAAAAATTGTCTATTTTGTTTTCACCAATCTGACCCCTGTCCAAACCTATGTAAATATTTGGTTAAAGGGAAGGAAATCTATTCTGACATGCCGGCAAGAATCAAGCGTGTGAATGCTCAAATTGTGTGTGCTCTGAATAAGCTTTCACATTCAATAATACGTAACTCCTTGTATATGTGCCTGTCAGTCTGTGTGTTGGTCTTTATTTTATCCTGTGTGTATCTTCGCAAGTAGGCGTGTGTGTGGGTGTGCAGTGTTTGCCATAAGGAGAAAGTACCTGGGAGAATAGCTTCTCAAACTCCCTTTGTATGAGTGAGCTCCTTGTCTGTGTGAAAAAGAGAGGGAGAAAGATAGAACATAGCTCTGGGATAAGAGTATCTCTCTTGACCTCTGCCTCCTAATTCTGTTTTGGAGGAGTATTTAGACATTCACAAAGAGACACCAGGGAAATGTTCACCAACACGCATATTTTATGGCTGCTTCTCAAATGGATGCCTAAAAACATACTCAGTAGCATTACATAAATCAGACAAAATGGCTTTGTAAAATGTAGTAGTAACTGTGTTGCTCGTGTTTTGAGGAGGATGGTGAGGCAGCGTAACACAACACATAGCTTGATAGAAAGGGTGAAAATATATGAGTTGTGAGACTGTGGATGAGAAATCATGGAAGAATACGACGGGCAGATGGATTGATTTCTTCCCCCGTCAAGTTTACACATCATACTATAACAGTGAATCCTTGAATATAGTTCTCTTCTAAAACCTAGTGAGCTGCTTCACTGCTGACTGTCTACAAAGGCACCTTAACCATTATAGAACCTCATAACTGTCCAAATTAAAACACTCTACATTGGCAGCAACTTCGCATTTTGCTCAGAAGACTCCACTCCACATTTCAATACAGTTTGACATTAGCGTGTTGCTAAGCTAACGCATAAAATGCATAGCACACATAAATATTTGTTTCGCTTATACAATACTGAATGGAATACATGTTTATTTATATACACTTAATTATTTATAACAGTTTTCCTCACCTTCTACACCTCAATCTATAGATTTTTCATAAGTGCTCTAAGACAAGAACCAAACCAACCATCCTTGAGGTGAATAACAACATTACAAATTTTAATTTGGAGCAAAAAACATTTGAAATTAGACAAAACAAAACAAAACAAAGGAACTTAGCATCTTTAATGAGTGAATGAACCACAGTTTATGTAATTACGTAATTTAATTAAAAACAATGGAAAATATAAAACTATTAATTGAAAGTTGTTTATTCTAAATATAGAAACAAAAGATTTTGTTTATTGCAAATTTATCTGATGTATAGAAATTTATAAACAGTTGTTGAATGTAGGAAGACTCAAAAATGCCATTTTTTTGCATCATTTCTCTGATTGGATGGATATTTCTCTGCAAGAGCATGGGTATTGTAGTTCTTCACAACGAACTGTGGGTTAAAAATGGTTTTCATAAAATCAACTGGAAATAATAAATATTGATAGATTCAACATAAGCATTTATGTTGGGGTGGGGTGGGGGGGGGGGTGCAAGAAGAAAGAGTGCAAGAAGAAAAGGAAACCAATTTGAATAGATCAGGACAGGAAGTCGGTTGAGAGGTCCACGGATGGCAACAAACACAACAACACAGTAACAGTCAAAAGAACCATTCAAAGATAAACAGTGAATGAAGAATGCTTGAACTTTCTAACCAAAATGACTCACACTGAGAAGGGGGGAAATGGAGGGTGAGTGGACGGGAAATGAGAGATGACATACTCGTCCCTCTTCTCAAGGGCCCCTACAACAGCGAGCCAGTGTATGTGCGTGTGTGTCCTGGCCCTGGGGGGGCCCTCTCTACGTGCCAGCGGGAGCCTGTTTGCCTCTGAAAGCATGCGCGGCACTCCCTGGAGAGGCCCCGGCAGTTTGTTGTGTGATCTTATCTGGCGCGTGCCTGGGCCGCCCTTTCCCACACTCTGCACGCTGCGCTGTCAAGCATGGAGTGGGGGGAGGAGGGGGGGGGGGAAGAGGTAAAAAGGCCCCGGCCTGTCAACATTATATGGACTTGACAGCCGTGACATAAGCCCCACACCCAAACCTTTTCAATCATTAGTACACTTTATATAACAGAATCTCTGTTGCGAGGCTCTTCTCCACAATCTGGCCTCCCCTGCTCTCCACAGGGGAAGCTCCCCTCCAGTCAGTCTGTCCTTTCCCTCTTCACAGAAAGCAGCTTTTCACCTCCTTGTGCTTTTCAATTGAATTCCATATCTTATAGGATTAGGTCCACCCTGGTGCTGCTGTCATCATAGGGGAGTATGGAAACAATTCTGACATATTTGAGAGATCAAACGGTGTAACTGAGGAGGGTTGGGGGGGTTATAGTATTGTGGTGTACCGATGTGCCACTGCAGAATAACCAGATTGCTATATTGAATAGAACAGAGATCCCAAAGACCTCTAAATTCTAAATTTCTTCAAAATGATAATTTTATCGAATTTGACTGAATTTGATAAATAGGTGCATATTTATTTTGTTCACACTGTATCAAGCCTTAAATGGTAGAATTAAGAATTGAGTAATTGTGCTTTCCATTCAACGACACTGTAATGAGTCTGGAGTGAGGGTGGAGGAAGATGAGTGTGGGAACATGACAGGTTGTCTTGAAAGTGCAGAGGGCTGCAGCAGAGTGCAGGTGAATACATGGAGAGCTGAGGAGACTCTGGGTCAAGCTCTCTCCGCCCTTCAGTCTTCTCCAGGGGCTACGGTTGCCTCCGCTGCTAGGGAGGATCGATACTCTCCTCGTTCTCCTTTCACTGTCAAACCCACTTACAAAATGAGAAAGAAATGAGGGATAGAAAGAACGATGAGAAAGAAAGAAAGCAAGCAAGTAAGGAAGGAAGGACAATCAGACAAAAGAAAGGAAAGAAAGAAAGAAAGAAAGAAAGAAAGAAAGAAAGAAAGAAAGAAAGAAAGAAAGAAAGAAAGAAAGAAGGAAGGAAGGGGTGGAAGGCAGGAACGAATGAATGAACAAATAATAAACAAACAAAGAAACAGATGTAAAGAAAGAAAAAGAAAGGAAGGAATGAAGAAACAGAAACAGAAAGAAGGAATGTATGACAAATAGAACAAATAAACAATTGAAGGAATCAAACAAAAAGTGAACAAACTAATGAACACAAGACCGAACGAATGAATGAATGAATGAATGTCATAAAGGAAGGAAGGAATGAAGGAAGGAATGAAGGAAGGAAGGAAAAGTAAAGAAGCAAGCATTGGACAGGCAGAAGAAAGAAAGAAAGAAAGAAAGAAAGAAAGAAAGAAAGAAAGAAAGAAAGAAAGAAGGGGAGGAAGGCAGGAATGAATGAATGAATTAACAAATAATACACAAACAGAAACAGACGTAAAGAAAGAAAAAGAAAGGAAGGAAGGAAGGTATAAAAAACAGAACAAATAAACAATTAAAAGGATCAAAGAAAAAGTGAAAAAAACGAATGAACACATGACCGAACAAATGAATGAATGACAGAAAAACAGAAAGAAAGAATGAAAGAAACATACAGAAAGAAAGAAGAAATGAAGAAAAGAAGGATGGACTGAACAAACAAACAAAGGAACCAACGAACAAGTGAAGAAATGAATGAACGATTGAACAAACAAAAGAACACACAAAGAAACAAAGAAAGAAAGATGGAAAGAAAGTAAAAAATAAACAGAAGTAATTAGGAGAGGAAGGAACAAATAATTAAAGGAACAAATGAATGAACTACAAGCTAAGAAAAAGAACATGCACATCACA
This sequence comes from Coreius guichenoti, assembly GCA_039654105.1. NCBI lineage: Eukaryota > Metazoa > Chordata > Actinopteri > Cypriniformes > Gobionidae > Coreius > Coreius guichenoti. The sequence continues at coordinate 28,608,862 of CM077180.1, read as the reverse complement.
GATGTTACAGTCACTTACACTGGCAACTTAACCACATCACACACACACACACACACACACACACACACACACACACACACACACACAGAGCCGTGCTCCTGCTTGTCTGCGTGGGGGGCCCTGCAGGCTGTCTGGAGCCCAGCGCAGAACAGGATGCAGAAAGCACGATGGAATGGCGCTTTGGCTCATGGCTGATCTCTGCTCTGATCCGACTTGCTGCTGAAGAACACTTTTCTCCTTCTGTGCATCATTTCTTCTGCTCTCTCTCTCTCTCTCTGCCTTGCTTTTCATTTCATTCTAGTCTCCACTTTCTTCCAGACATGAGCCAACCTGAACTCAGGCCTCATCTGATCCCTCCAGGAACCCGCGAAGGCACTGAACACACACACACATGCACACAAACATTGTAAATACATAGACAGAGAACACAGATCCCTGACACACCACATAAATGTATTTTGAAAGAGCTGACATGTGACTGTGTTGAGAAACACTCTGTAAAAGACTTTTAAGCAAATCACATGCACATCTGATCGGGATCAGGTGCCAAACATCCCTCCTCAATTATCTAAAAGTTACAGTGAAGAGTATGAAAGAAGTGAATGTTTATAAAATAAGTCTCTTATGATCACCAAGACTGCATTGATAAAAAATAAAAAGAGTGATATTGTGAAATATTATTACAATTTAAAAGAACTGTTTTCTAATGAAATATATTATGAAATATATATGAAATATATTTAAATGAGTTCTGCCAAATTGATAAATCGCGATTAATCGCATCTAAAATAAAAGTTTACAATTATTATGTATATACAGTATAAATACACACACATGCATGTATATATTTAAGAACAATGTGTTATATTTATATATAATATAAATTATATATATATATATATGTATACACAGTATATACATGCAAATATTTCTTAAATATATATGTATGTGTGTGTAATCAAATATATATAATAATTATACACAGTACACACATATATATTATGTAAACACAAACTTTTATTTTGGATGCGATTAATTGCGATTAATCGATTTGACAGCACTAATTTAAATAAGCAATTTATTCCTGTGATGGCAAAGATTAATTTTTACCAGCATTACTCCAGTCTTCAGTGGCACATGATCCTCAGAAATCATTCTAATATGCTAATTTGATGTTGAATAAACATTTCTTATTTAAGATATCTTATCAATGTTGAAAACTGCTTAATGTTTTTTTTTTTTTTTTTTTTTATATAAACCTTATGATACTTATTTTTAGGGTTCTTTGGTGAATATAAAGTTTATTTAATTTTTTTTTCTGAAAAATTCTGTAATTATAAATGCCTTTACCGTCACTTTTGATCAATTTAATTTGTCATTGCTGAATATATAATAAATAAGATGCTATCAAGTGTTATCAAAGGTTATGGATTTGATTCCCAAAAAACAAACCTTAAGGGATATAATCTATAAATCTGAATGAAAGCATCGCCCAAACATAAAAGTTAAAATCATTGATCTTGATGGTTTCATATTGCGCTCTACCGTTTCACTCAAATCAGAAAGGAGAATCATTCCCTTTCTGTCACATCTTCTTACATCACGCCTGCCAATGGCTGCCCATAATCCCCTTGCTGGAACATTCATTAGAAACCATGCGGAGCTTTGTGCCCTGGGGGCCAACCATGACTTTCCCAGGACAATTAAAGTTACTTAGGAGGAGAGAAAAAAAACAGGGTTTGCTGAGGAGTAAAATGAAGGAAGGACAGAGAGAGAGAGCAATGGATGCAGGAAAGGAAAGATGAAGAGATCCTTCACAATCTAGCCAGAGACAGTCAGACTGGATCGGACCAGGATTACCCATTTTCATAAAGGGTATAATTGGCCAATCTGTGGGAAAAATCAACCCCAGTTGCACATTTACCTCTCTCTATAATTTATGCAAAGCTCTTGTGCTGCCCTCTTTTTAATAAGCGACTGAATGATTAAATGTCCAGTTGGCTCCTTGCTTCCTGCAAAGCATGAAATAGACTCAGGAGGCTCAACATCATGTGGAACACAACTTCTTGTTTCCCCAAAATAAAGGAAGAGGGGAATCTGGCCTAGAGCAACCTGTAGGGAACGGAGGTGCATTCTATGTATGACTGGAAGGAGGATTTGTGATGGTCTTTGAGATAGGGAACACCTCCTTATCTACAGAAGAACCCAATTTGACAGATGTTGTTATCCAGACTGATCTGTCAGAGATGCGCTTTAATCTAGTTATATCTTGCTTCAGGACGTGGGATGAGAAAGCAGAGGTTACAACTAGCAGCATACTGAACCTTTGACCTCATGCTGACCTTACAACCCTTAGCTGCATTTTAATATATTTCCATTTGCAGAAATGCCAAATGATAGACAGCTAAGAGCTCTGTGCTCTGTATGTGAATGTACTGCATCACATGCAGTCTACAAAGGCTGTTTTGTGCATGATATTCAGGTAAATTGGTTTCAATCTGCCTGCAAAGTTGCTTTTGAGAGCAACTAATCATGGAAGACATATGAATATGCCTACTTCCCTAATATATAGTATGCAAAAAGCAGTATGTCAAATAAGTAGTATGTCAGAATACACACGCATACACACACACGTCTGGTTTACTATCTTTGTGGGGACTCCATAGACGTAATGGTTTTTATACTGTACAAACTGTATATTCTATCCCCTTACACTAACCCTACCCCTAAACCTACCCATCACACAAAACTTTCTGCATTTTTACATTGTCAAAAAAACTCATTCTGTATGATTTATAAGCTTGTTTCCTCATGGGGACCTTGATTTAGGTCCCCACGGTGACACGAGTCCCCATGAGTCAGTGTGCATTCAGGTTGAAGTCCCCAACGGGATAGAAAAACATGAACACACACACAGAAACACACACAAACTTTTTTAATGGTTGAGAGGTTTGGTAAAACTTTATTTTACAGTGTGCCTGTTACACATCTTACATGTACTTACTATAGTAATAACAGTAAATTATGCATAATTACAAGCCCAAACCCTAATTATATAAGTACATAATAATTAATATTACACTGTACTTATTTGTATAATCACGCTATAACAAGGACACCTTAAAATAAAGTGTAACTGTAAATGTCACATTAAATGCGATACACACTTTGACATACTTCAGATAAAAAAAAACAAAAAACAAAAAAAACAGAAAAGCCAAAAAATTTGCTTGGGGCAAAATCAGTACAACAAATGATTATATTTATACAAAGAAGAAGGGAGAGACTGGGAATGTGATGCATGGAACACCAGTAGCGTGCTTGTTTTAACAAAAAGCACAACAAAAAGGTTTAGAGTGACAGGTATCTCACCTTGAGGGATGAATTCCATTCGTGGCATAAGTTATGCAATGTAAAATAAAAAAAGGGCCAGTGATGGAAGCACTTCTAATGGCTTGTGATTTGGCAAACATGCCTTTTACTTTGTATAAAACTTCCAATAGTAGACCTAAATTGTATTATTCCAGTCAGAATGAATACAGCACAGTAGCTTCTGATAATCTAGCAAGTCAGATCGTTTTAGACTTAACCCTCTTATGGGTGAAACTACAATTGAAACCAATTATAAGCTCCCAGGCATCAGTCTAGTACCAGCAATGGGACTGTAAGTTCTGAGGGTGAAAGTTGATGCTTCAGCAGGGCTAAGCTAGCCACTTTGTCCAGGGGGAGACAATGGACCCTGAATGGGTGGAGTGAGACTAAGAGGCCAGATTCAGTGTTAATACGGCCAGAGGGAAAAGGGAATGTGATTGGGAGGTGCAAGGTGAAACCTGGGGAGAATGTGCCAGCGATGAGGTCATGTGTGTGTGAGTGTTTCTGTGCGAGACGCAATGAATAGCCTGGGCTACAATGAGCAACAGGCCAGGAACTCAAAGGCGGCATATGATGTCATGGGAACTTGTGAGTGGCTACTGGATAGAGCGAGAGAGAGCAGTGAGATGTTTTGAAAGACTTTGAGTCTTATGGCAGTGTATCAACATGAATCAAAGTTGAATCATTTGCAGCACCTGGTTTAGAAAAAAGTACAGTATAAAAACAGAAGCAATTTACTGATCTTTTCTGACTAATTTATTTCCATGACTTTTAGATAAGGAAGTGAAAACTGTTTTGATTCGAATTAATAATTCAGACCATTCTATGAACAAATTGAAACTGACTCAAGAACTTCATCACAAATCAAAACTGCTATTTTTTTTTTTAACTGAATTGAACTTTTAGACATTTCTAAATGATTCAAACAATCCTCTTATATTCTCATTTCAAAAAAGATGTCTTCAGCTAACTTTGAAGTACATTTAATAAAAATGCTTTAGAAACTTAAAAAGAAATGGAAAAACTGAAAATAAATGAAAATATGTAAACCTGCGGTGACAGGAGCGGGGCGGAGAAGGAGACGCTGAGTCGATTCCAGTTCCTCAGATCTTTCAGACAGTGGCACTTGACCTTCTCCAGTACTAAAGAATATGACAGCCGTGAAGCCGGGGGAAAAAAGCAGAGAGAGACAAAAGCCACACAAAGTGCAGCCTGGCACCAAATAGTTAGTTTGCAATCAACGTCAGTCATCCCTCCTGTAGAGACAGTTTGATTTCTACTTTTCAAATGAGGCGTTTATTTCAAGGCCTGATAATAGGGCGGCGAAATTGAAATTGGCAGCTCGACAATCTACAGATAATAGTGCACTGCACAGGAGATCATGTGAATGGTGCTTTTTTACCCCCCTTTTTGTCCGAGACTTGATAGAGAGAAAAAGAGAGAGAGAGGGGCAGCATTCTGTGTGAGAGAGTGTGTGTTTGTGTGTGTGAGAGGGAGAACGAGAGAGATGTTTCACAGTAAGGTTACAAAAAAGAAAAGTCTAAAAAAATGAGTCCAAGAAAAGGTAAAAACTAGACAAAAAGCATAGAAATGTTAGAAATGGGGTAGAAATGCACTGGGTGGGCATGCTTGAAGGGGGTTAGAGCTCTTTAATGTTCCTGGCAGAGACCCAGCAGAGGTCTCAAGGTTATCCTGGCTTTGCAAACTCCCACGGGAAAGGTGGTGGAATGAGGGGAGGTGGCTGGGATGGAGGTGGAGGGAGAGGGGGGACTACAATCTTCTAAGAGCAAAGCTCATGAACCAGGGGGTTGTTATCTAGGGACCTGGCCTTGCTTGAGGTGGAGGTGCAACTGTGACCCTTAAACATTTTCAACATCTGCTTCAAAACAAGGAGGCCAAGTAAGAGTCTGATATGTGAATAACTCATTTATGCAGATTCAATCAATGCAAGATACAAATAATACTCAATCTTTTCGTTCTGAAAGTAAAACCCAAATGACACCGGTGCTACACTGTGTAGGCAAAGACAATAAATAAATAATCAGTTATTAGTTGAGCAATGTGTGCATTTTGGGATTTTTTTTTAAAAGCTTATGCACAGTTAGAAAAAAATACAAAATATGTGTGCACATCCAAATCCCAGAATCCCAGAATGAAAAAAAAAAAAAAGAATAAAAAAAAAAAGAATAAATGTCTGCACACTGAACTTAAGCTCCAGAAATCTTATTAATAAACCATATAGATATATAGAATAATTTCAACCAATCAGGTTTTCATCAGACACAATCCCCATGTAGAATGATAACTTTTTATTATACAGGTGATGAGACTGAGGAAAATATCACACATAATAAATCAAATATAGACTAGCAATCTTTAAAGATATATACAATTTTGTGTAGTCATTAACTTAAAGAGTAGTAAATGCATAACACATGTATAAGCCACACCACATTTCCTCTCTAAATTACCGCCTCATGAAGCTTTCTGTACCTTTTCAATACCAGCATATTGTAAAGCAGTAACGCTATGTCTAGCTTGCTTAAAATGTAACGCTATAGGACTTCACAGTTAAAACAGGAAATAAAAATGGACAAATACATTGCATGTTTTAAAGAAAAGTGAACCAATCATTAAGAAAATACTACTGAGGCTTTGATATGTAAATTGAGAGGTAAGAGTAAAGGTAGGTTCAACAATTCATGCTGTTTATTTACACTCTCCCAGTGCCTGTTAAAGATAATTATGCAAGACTAAAGAGGGCCTATGCCTTCAACAGTTTATCTACTGTAAACAACAGGACTCCCTGAAGAGGAAACAGGCCGGTTTATTCACCTTTAATTCAAATGCAGCAAGATCAAGATCCTTTTTGTAAACAAAAACCCATTGCTTGGCCATTGTGTGCAGAATACTTCGTTATCTCTAAGGTTCAGATACCATCAACAGCGAGAGAAAGACAGCTATCGGTTATCAGCTATCTTAAACTTGAAGAATGTATTCAATGTTTGTGGTCTGAGAAAGTCTCAATTGAAAGACTAAATTAAATTAAGCGACACATACACTGAATGTTACATGGTACGTTAATGCACAATGAAGTGCTTCATGCATTTATTTGACCTCAGAAGTGTATTGTCTCTATTGGAAGGCTTGTCATTAGCAATAACGCCCCAGGCTTGTTAATTCACTCACCACCCAAACCAGTCGAGCCTGGCAGCCAGATACTCATGCTCACTAGTGACCCATGACCCAGTCTTTACTGCCTCCTCCACACAAGCACACAGCCCCTGGTACGCCGCTCCATGGGAGAGAGAACTTGGCTAAGCTTTACTAAAGATCCCCCCTAAGGCACACGCTTCTCCCCTGCCACAGAAGAAACAGGAGCAGCAGCAGGAGCCGAAGCGAGCCCGGAAAGGCTTGAATCACCACTGCGCTAGGCATCTGTTTGAAAAACTCCCCAGCCCCTGCTAAATACAAAACACAGAGCACTAATGTCTGCGAGGCTGGTGGTGACCCCGAGTGATCTGTGTGTGTGCGTGCGTGCGTGCGTGAAGGTGTGTTTTGGTCTTGGGGAATTTACATGTAGGTATGTGCATGTGTGCGCGAGAAGAGCATTGTGAATCGACGCTTTTATCACGCCCCTGCCTCTGATCCCCTCAGGCCCTGGAGGCTGTGCTGTTCAGAGCCTTGCTGCTGTGTGTGAGTATGTGGCGCCTATGTTCCACCACTCGCCCTGGCTGCTGCGTCTGCTCCGTGGGAAGACTGCTGGAGGGTCTCCAAAGCAACACTCACTCCCCTCTCTCATCTCTCCCACCTCTTATTTCGCTTCCTTTCTCTCTGTCTCTCTGTACTTGAAGGGTCTTGGTGCTGGAAGAAACTTCGGCACCCTCTCACATTTTTACTTCAGCAAGTGGTTGTCTACTTATATCTTGGTTACAGGCTATATTAATCATTCTCGATAAACAGAATACACATACACAAGTGAATATATAAATGCACTGTAAAAAGTTTTTAATTAATTGATGATAATAATACTGCACTTAAAATGTCACTTTAAATCTGTCATTACTGTAACAATAACCAACTTAAAGGGATTTTTAGTTCACCCAAAAATGTCATCAGGTCATTCCAAACCTGTATGCCTTTATTTCAGTTAAGCATTTTTGTATTGCGATATATTGTGACTCAAAATATTGTTACACCCCTACAATACAGCATACATTAATTACCCATAGCAGATCTATACAGGTGGAGCTGGGGAAGGTGGAGGGTTTCTGAAAACACGGTGCACTGCTAGCTCATTGGCTACTGATACAGCAGGAACCAATCAGCTGTGCCCTATAGAGAATGGTGTGAGGCAAGCAGATTGAGTTAAGGACCTATCAGTCTGCGTCATCTAGAGTTTCATGACAAAACTTTGTATTTCTTCTGTGGAACACAAAAGAAGATATTTTATCCATGCAAGGCAAAAAAAGTTGAAACGTTCTTCAAAATACATTCTTTTGTGTTCCGCAGAAGAAAGAAAGTCATATAGATCTTTGTCAGGGTTGCGCCATATTGAATTTTTGACAGGAATGAAAACAAGGCTGTAAGGGATAAAAGTACAGTGCGTTCAATGGATTGTACTGTTGTTTAACAACATACCGTTTATAAACTGTTTTGAGTTGTAAAAGTTGTGAGTTGTAAACATTACACAATAAAAATTACATACAGTGCGGGCCAATGTAAAGACTTTAAGTCTATCCCTCACAGCCTTGTTTTCATCTGTTAAATTCAATATGCCGTCTAACCTGACTTAAAGGGATAGTTTACCCAAAAATGAAAATTACCCCATGATTTACTCACCCTCAAGCCATCCTAGGTGTATATGGCATTCTTCTTTCAGACGAATACAATTGGAGTTATATTAAAAAATGTCCTGGCTAATCCAAGCTTTATAATGGCAGTGAATGGGAGCCCAAAATTTGAAGCCCAAAAAAGTGTATCCATCCATTATAAAAGTAATCCATATGGCTCTGGGGGGTTAATAAAGGCCTTCTGAAGTGAATCGATGGGTTTTCATATTTTTGTGTATTTGGTATCCATATTTAAAACTTTATAAAGTAAAATATCTAACTTCTGGCGGACCGCCTTCCGTATTCAACTTACGAAGAAAGTGTAACGCCTCTCACAGTTCAAAACGCTTACGCTACGTCCAACGTCATCGTCACGCCAGTTACGCTTTTTCCGTAAGTTGAATATGGAAGGCTGTCTGCAGGAAGCTAGGTATTTTACTTTATAATGTGTAAAATATGGATATTTTTGTTACAAAAACCCATTGATTTGCTTCAGAAGGCCTTTATTAACCCCCTGGAGCCGTGTGGATTACTTTTATAATGGATGGATACACTTTTTTGGGCTTCAAATTTTGTGCTGCCATTCACTACCATTATAAAGCTTGGAAGAGCCAGGACATTTTTTAATATAACTCAGATTGTACTCGTCTGAAAGAAGAATGTCATATACACCTAGGATGGCTTGAGGGTGAGTAAATCATGGGGTAATTTTCATTTTTGGGTGAACTATCCCTTTAAGGCCTGTTCACACCAAGAACGATAACGATAAAGATAACGATAAATATAGACGCTAAGATAGTTATCTTTATCGTTATCGTTCTTGGTGTGAACGGGCCTTTAATCTATATGTTTGGAACAACATGCGAGTGAGTAAATAATGACAGAATGATCAGATTTTCAGATGTAATATCTGTTCTCTTCATTTATGTTTAAATTGTTCAGTATTATATCTGTAATTTCATGTTTTTATCAGAAATATACATGGAGAGCCAAGTGCTTGTTGGCTTAAACTATTAAAAACATCACATATTCATCACAAAACAACAAACGTGACAGCAATCAACCAGCAACTATGTAAAGAACACCTGGCAAACAGTCAAATGCCAGCAGAACGTTGTAATTTCTCAAAACTTTTGAACTGTAAGTAAAAATATTTGTATTGTTTTTAAGCATTATTTACCTGATTTCTTACATACACTAGTCTACAATTCATCTGCTTGTTCTCACATATGGATATCTGCAAATGTCATTTTACGTATTTCAGTAAGCCATCAAAGGTGACTGACAACTCCTTGAGCGAGGCTGACACCATGACACCCTCACTGCCGGCTGCCCGACCTCTTCAAGAGATCCCTATGAGCCGTCAACAGCAACTTTCCTTTGGCAGCTGGTATTCATCACTGGCTTACACATTAACTTTACACTGGCTCTGTGATTGCAGCTCAGCTTGTTTGGGAGCATGCTATCTCCCACTTTCTCACGTACTTTAGTCCTGATTACATTATTGCTGTGTGTGGACAGCCATGGTTGAGAGACCTCGATAAAGATATGATTCTGAGAGAGAGAGAGAAGAGTAGTGTGGAAGGGGGCTGCAGAGGGAAGTGTATGAATGTGCTTACGTGAGTGAGTGAGTGAGTGAGTGAGTGAGATAGAGAGAGAAGCGGTGACATAAAGACTTTGCTAAAATGAGTACATGTTGCTTTAACTATACTTATGTCAATAAAACTGAGTGACACAAAATAATATGGACTTTTTACATAGCCATAATGAACTTAATTGCACAGATGTATGCTTTATTGTTGCAATTAATACACACTGTAACAATGAGCCTATTTCCCCCCATATAGACACAATAATGACATGATCTCACAAAAGGTAACATTGCAGGAAAATGCACGCGGGACTGGCAGCGTCCAGGTGCTTGGGGGGTGGGTAAGGGGGGTAAAGGGAGGGACAACGCAACCTGCCCGTAATTCAATGCACCCTCTAGATCCCTTGTGCAACACGAGCATGAGAAAGTTACTCATGCGGAGACGAAAGGTTTCTGAATCTACCAGTCTTTGTCTGCTTGACATCAATACATTTGTTTTGCGAGTCCTTTACAAGTGTGAGAAAGAGCGATGAATCTGTTTCGCAGTGTAAACAAATAGGACATTGAGTACTTTGAGTACTAAGTTTTTCTTAAAAATGCGTGGAGCTAGAAAATTGTAACACATTTTGTCTGTAACTCAGTGTTTTGTGTCTCAAACTTTGATATAGTATTCCCATATTTATCTGCTTCAAATTGACATTGTTTAGAAATCTACTACTTAACACTAAACTGTGTAAATTGGTGTGAAGCACAAAGAGTACTGCTTGCTACAACCTTCCCCCACTTCCGGGGTGGGTTGTAACAGTAGGTGGGGTGGGTTGTAACACTAATTTACTTGTTCAAAATAATTGTTATGCCACCCCTCCATCACCTCCCCCCTTTCATAAGCATTTTAATTCGAAGCCGTAAATATGCAAATTTTCATTCATAACAGCTAATAAAATAGAAAACATGTCTGGTCAGCCATTATTTCTAGCTGTTTTTTAACATGTAGCCTAGATGAAATGCATGTGGATGTTAAATATTTTATTAAATAAGAGAATATTCTCATTAAGCTCACAACTCACCCTGTGGTGTTACAATAGCTGTCAAAAATAAAATTAAGAAAATAAATAATAAATACATAAAGTCACATACTGTACAATATAATGGTCATTAATGTACAAAGGTAAAAAGTAAAACTGATAATGAACAAGATGTAATTGCTTTGTGTCTTTTTGAATTTTTTTTTTTTTTTTAATGTATTGCTATATAGCAATTAACATCACCACGCATGTTAAACAAACGCTGTAGTGTCGTCAATACGTATACAATTTTATAGCAAAACTGAGGAAATGCGATTAGAATCGCATATAACAACACAGACAGTTTAGCAGCCTGCCACTATGATATATCACACTCATGAACTGCAGGCGAACCCCCGGCGCCCTGTCCCGCAGACGCGCGCAAAGCCGGCAGGAGCAGCGCCTTCCCCCGCCGCTTGCGCGCCACGTGTCGCGGGGTCTGCAGCAGCTGGAGACTCTCACCCCTGTAAATGTGCATATCAGAGGGCTGGCAACACACTCCACACACTCCAGCCAGTGTCTTTACTGTTAGTGGATTATGACCCAACTAACTGACAAGTCTGTTAGTTTATGATAGATGCCAAATATATGCAATAATCGTTTAAACATCAATTCATTCGACAATATCTTCCCTTTAGTGCACCGTGCGCAAGGTTTTGTCCAAAAAGTTTTTTGGACTTTTGTTATTTGCGTTTTCATTGCGGTACAGGCAGAAAAGCATGAATGAATTTAGTGGCGTTTGTTTGCGACCTCGTCCGAGGATCATAAAATCATGACCTAAATTAGAGCTGCGTCTGTCAGACACAGTCAAGGACACTATCCGCGCTGTGCGCGCTTTCGGTCTGAAATATCTTCACACTGGCTCGCATTCCGATAAGCCCGATCGAGCTCTCAGTGGGCGTGGTTTTCCCAGGCTTTTAGAACAGCAGCTGCTATTTACCTTCCCTCTAATGTAAACCACCACCGCCACCCCTAGCCCGCCAGCCAAACCTCAACCACCGAGGTAATAAAACATCCTGGCACGTGCTCCACATTCACAATAGCGCTCGTGAGCCGACAGATGTCAAAATGCCAACAGCAGCGACGCGCTTAAAGAAATACAGCGCTGCCTTGTCAAATGAACTTGTACACAGTAAAAAATGTTTAACACACTAACATTGAAAGCCTAAATGTAATCACTGCTTTATTATTTTAAAGTTAAATCAAAGTGGTGGGAAAGTTATAGCCTGCAGTGATCACGTTGAGCATTTTCAGCCACTTAAAATCGAATGTCGGCAATTATTGTGAGAAGTTAAATGGACTTTCTTCAGTGTAACTTGACAAAAAAAAGATGAACATTCCTACTCTTTTTTCAGATTTATGAAATTCAGACCACTTTAAAAAAATGCATTTTTTTTAATCATTTGCCATATTTTGACATGTTGTCTAAAGTCTTTATATGCAGTTTTTTTATTTAGTAAAAGGCAAACTCAGCTGCATTTTTTAATGTTAATAGCCTATTGCAATAATAAACAACTTTCACGTGTTAAACTTTCTATATTTTTAGTTCCCTTACTTATTTCAGTGGATCTATATGTGTATTGAATTGTAATTACACAGTTTGCTGTTTCTTCACGGAGACTGGCTCTTAAGTGTTAATATGTAAACTGAATGATTGAAGGCAGTCCCGGTTGTGCCCTAAACCCGGCCGCGCGCCATTGGCCACCCGCTCAAATGCTAAACAACCAATGGAGGGACGCCGACCACGAGCCATCCTCCCCTCGGGCCGCGTGTCCCTCACGCTGATTGGTAGAAAGTTACTGTGGGAAAGAAAGTTTGGGAAGTTTCACACGAGCCGTTCGCGTGCAGTCGGAGATATAAATAAGACCAACACGACGCTGAGGCAGGCAGTTGCTACGACCGCTGGCAAACGGTGAAATCAGAGACTGTGACATCATTGCCACACCAGTTGAAATCGGGACACTTCGTGCGGATATCCATTCATATCTGGAACTGTATCTGCGTAACGTTACTTAACAGCGTTTACTCTAATAGAAGATACTAAACAGAAGGATTTCTTTTTTTAAAAAAATCTCAAAGGATACTTCCTAGAGAAGATGCCTGCCGACATCATGGAAAAAAACTCCTCTTCTCCGGTTGCCGCGACTCCAGCGAGCATGAACAGTACACCTGATAAACCCAAAACGGCTTCAGAGCACAGAAAGGTTTGTATTGATATTGAACCGTTCTGCATTTATTTCCAAACAGCGCGCATGTTTATTTCCAAACATTGCATTGAGAAACAGTTGACTTATTTTTTTATTTTTCTTTTGCATTTTAGTCTTCTAAACCCATTATGGAGAAAAGAAGAAGAGCGAGAATCAACGAAAGCTTGGGTCAGCTTAAAACGCTAATCTTAGATGCCTTGAAAAAAGATGTAAGTACTGAAAGTCCGATTTATTCAAACAATTACATCTGGGTTACATATTAATGTATCTCCTTACATAGCCGCCTATCTAAACCAAACTCTTTTTTACACAGAGCTCCAGACACTCCAAACTTGAGAAAGCGGACATCCTGGAGATGACAGTGAAACATCTCAGAAACATGCAGCGGGCACAAATGACCGGTAAGTCGCGCATCTAATGAATATTCATAAAAATAGTTTTTGAGAACTTCCTAACTCGGCTGCAGTTTTCACTCTGCGCGTCTCTCTGTTGCGAGATTAGTTTTCCCCCTGAATTCAACTTTTTTTTAAAAAAACATTTAAATTTTTTTTTTAGAACCTACTCAAAACAATTTCATGTCCAGCTACTCAAGATGATCTGACCGAAAGTTTTTCCTCATTTTCTTTACAGCTGCCCTGAACACGGATCCCACCGTTCTTGGGAAATACAGAGCTGGATTCAGTGAATGTATGAACGAGGTCACCCGGTTCCTGTCCACCTGTGAAGGGGTTAACACCGAGGTCAGGACCCGGCTGCTGGGTCACCTAGCCAGCTGCATGACACAGATCAACGCAATGAATTACCCAACACAGCACCAGATACCCGCCGGGCCTCCTCATCCATCCTTCAGTCAACCGATGGTTCAAATCCCCAGCGCGACTCAACAAGCCAACGTTGTGCCTCTTAGCGGAGTCCCCTGCAAAAGCGGGTCTTCCTCCAACTTGACTTCTGACGCAACAAAAGTTTACGGAGGTTTCCAGCTTGTGCCGGCCACAGACGGACAGTTCGCCTTTTTGATTCCCAACGCTGCCTTTGCTCCAAACGGCCCTGTTATTCCAGTGTATGCCAACAATTCCAGCACACCGGTTCCGGTGGCCGTGTCTCCGGGAGCACCGTCCGTCACGCCAGATTCCGTCTGGAGGCCTTGGTAGACAGGAAAAAAAAAAACTCTTTAAAGACAAATTACACTTGTTTTCTTTGTTCAGCGTTTACTTTTATGTTCTTTTGTATGAAAATGTGTTTTAAGAGATGATGCACTATATTTGTATAGATCAAAAGGGAGAGAAGTTCATATTGAAATAAGTTTTGTATTGTTGAATTCCGTTCAATGCATTTTTATATTTGCGGTATCTTTTCCACGTTGTGATGCCAAAGATATGTTGAATGCGCTTTCAAGTTTCTTCATTTTGGAAGATAAATAAATTACATATTACAAAATGAAACGTTTGGCCTCAGTGTTTAGTTGTATTCTAATGTTTTCAGTTTGTGAACCTTGCTTATTCTTACTTTAAGCAATGATTCGGGCAGTATCGCATGTTTAGGCTGAACATGCTGCAGTTTTTAAAGAATCTTGTCTTGTTGCTCTTTATCACTGTAAAGCACAAACTCAGAAAAACTTGTTAAATCGCGCCGGCGGAATGGCCTCAAGTGTAGTAGCATATGGATGTACATTGCGAACAGTCAACAGAAGTTGTTTTAAGTAGCCTATTTTTCTTTTAAAATCATTACAATCAACTGGTCAAACTACATCTGTGATTTAAGCCTCGTTTTCATTCGCTAAAAAAGGCTACATTGAATAGGTTTAGTATAGCCTAGGCCACAGCTGGTGATACAACTTCTAGATTATATAGCCTAGGCTATTAATTGATCCTAGTTAAACCCAAGTATTTTTTCATACAAAGGTAGATTTTGTCGGCACGTATACATCCTAATTCGAAATTTCTATCGTTATTGTTTAAAAAAATATATTTTGAATAGCCTAGGCATTTTCTCTGATCGCTAAAGATAATTATTATAAAACTATACGTTTGTATTAATTAAATGAAGATTCTCATTTAAAAAAAAAAAAAAAAAAAAAGATTACATATTTTTTGATAATTTTTTTAGGACACAGGATGAATAAACTTGAATTAGCATATCGCTTTATAGATAGGCCTAGGGATTCATATAGAGTACATTACCTACTATTGAACGATTAATGCCTGTATATGCGTTGTGTGTGACATGCAGACAGCCATTAAGAGGATTACAAGAGTCTGAAGCTGAATGTAGCAACAAAGTTCAGTAGCAGAGAGAACAAGCGATTTTTATTACACGACCATTTAGCGCCATCTAGTAATTAAAATGTGAACTACACCTACAGAAGCCACCGAGCGGACTGGTCAACACTTTCAGTTTGAGTTAAGGACCTTTACTTGCATAATGCCATGTTATATTTATTTATTTAAAGCATTTGCATCACTAAATAAACATTTATAATATTTATAATAAAAAAGCAAACTCAATAAATGATTATGATAATAAAGTAATGAAAAGTGGACTACATATTAAATATGCTTAGGCGTTTTTATCTGTGTGTGGATATAAAGGATGCAGAAATGTTTACACACGACTTTTTTTGTGTGTAAAACAGAACAACGCTTGACATGATGAAACGTTTCCTTCTTCATGCATCCCTGTGTTTTCTGTTTTCCAGGTGTGTGTTGCCTATAGCTATTTCAGTGTGGCCATTCTTTGAAGGGGGCATTGCAGGTGTTTGCAATTACCTGCTATGAGGCACAAAGTGTAGATAAGTGCAATCATTTTGAATTTCCATCACACCTTTTGTGGTGCCGAGAGTATAGAGATTGGAACCACATGTTAGAGGAAAGCCTGCAAGGACATGCTCATCTCGAAATGCATATACGGTGGGTCAGCCTGCTTTGCCCACCTTAACTTTGAGCACACCACCATCTCACCAGATCCAAAATGATGTGGTGGACCATGCATTAATTTCCTTTATTCCAAACTGGATCCAGAGGCGAGCAGCGCAACCCAGGAAACCGCCCGACCCCCTTCAGGCGTGCTTCCCCCTGCCCGCCGAGGGTCTCAGGTTACTGGCGCACTGACCACTGTGCCGGGGCGCCCGTGCACATGTCACAACATGACCGGAGGGTTAGCCAGCATGTATGTCAATTAACTTTTCCCACACTCTGTGCAAATGCAAGAGGCTTGAGAGGAGAAAGGAGGGGGGAGAGAAAAATAAAAAGGACTAAACGAAAGCCCCCTCTCTGCTTCCTCCTTGGCTCTTAAGTGTTACCATATGGCATGATCTCTCGCTCTCTCTTTTTCTTTTTCTCATTCTATCACTCTCGCTCCTTCTTTCTCTCTCTTAACTCGTCATCATTACCGCCTTGTCTTTGATTGTAGCCCTGACAAGCCTGGGATTTATGATTTAAGCACAGGGATTGCTGTACCAAGCTCTGGACTCACTATGCAGCCCTCTTTCTCTCATTCGCACTCCTTTTCCCTCTCTCGCCCTCTCCTGCAGTTGCAGGGGAAAGGCTGTTTTCTGGCAGGAAATGAATAGCTCCCAGATGAGCTGAGGAACCTGAGAGGTCGTGAGAAAGAGGCGAACCCCCTTCCCACAGCCGGCGCACTGCCAGCCGCCGGGGGAATGTGGGAGAGCGTCTCTCTGACACACGCATCAACTCTCCCGCTGCTTGCCCAAACACCCCACCGCCTGCCTGCCAGCAAGCGCTGACGCACAGGGCCCATCTGAGGGGGGTAGAGTGGAGCCGATTGGGACAGTATGTGGATAGTTTGACAGCAGAGACGTAAGTGAGCACGAGGGCATGGGGACAGGAAGGAGGATGGAATGATGGAAGCCACGACGAGAAGAACATGTTCACTAAATATACAGTCACATAAGTAGTGTTTTTAGCAGGTGATATCATTCAAAGGCAAGCAAGAGTTGGATAGTCGGCTACAACTAGCTGCAAATACAGAAAAACAATGTAGGCTATTGTTTATATTCAATCGATTTACTCTTTATCTTGCTAACAAAAATATGATTTTCACTGCCAAAAAAGTGTCTTTTTCATTAGCCCCCCCCCCCCCACTCACTCACACTCACACTCACACACACACACACACACACACACACACACACACACACACACACACACACACACACACACACACACACACACACACACTTTTATATAAACAGACAGCTTAACTTGGTTTGAGAGTTCTCAAGTTCTCAGACAGGAGAAGCAATGGTCAAGGGCTTTCATTCTGACTGGAGCAAATAAGGATTAATGTGAGTGACCAATGAGTAATCAAAGTGGCACATTTGGCACAGCGAATGAGGGAGATGGCAAAAGATCTGCAGCATTTCAAGTTTAAAAAGCTTAAAGGAAAACGCAAATACATGAACGCAATATAGATGGGAATTCTTTCCTAAAATGTGATTATTTATTAAAGATATTTATTTTGTCTATGGCAAGGAAATGGGATCATTTGAAAATGAATCATAGCAAAAACTCACAACACAGTTTTTGGTAACACTTTATTTTAAGGTGACGGAGTTACACGTTACTACATGTACTTACTATAGAAATAACAGTTAATTAATTATCCATAATTACAAGTAACTAACCCTAAACCAAACCCTAACCATAACTCTATAAGTACATATAGTTAATTAATATTACTCAGTACTTTTTTGAATAAGTACAATGTAACTATATGTCACCTTAAAATAAAGTAAAACCCCGTTTTATTTTTTTATTTTTTTTGCTCAATAAAGCAAAGACAATCCACTTAGTACTGGGAAGTTTTGGCTTATTGTGGCTAGTTAATATGTGTAACAAGCAAAGATGTATTTAGTATCTCACATACACATTTGATTGAAAATACAGTAAAAGTAGTATTGTTAACTTTTATAAAGAATTTTAATGTTTTTTCGGCAAAGCTGAATTTTCAGCATCATTACTCCAGTCTTCAGTGTCACATGATCCTTCAGAAATTATTCTAATATGCTGATTTGAAGTATTTCTTAATATTATCAATGCTGAAAACAGATTAATAGTTAGTTGAACTGCTTAATATTTTTGTGGAATCCATGATAAATTTTTTTTCAGGATTCTTTGAAAAGTTCAAAAGAGATATGCTGTCATATAAATATGCTGTCTTTTTACAATATAACCAAACATTATACAGACATGATATGAGACTTGACTTTGGGCCAATCACAATTTTTGTGATAAAGTACTTGCACGTTCAAACCTCTCAACTAAATGCTTCTCTATAGTACAGATAGTAAAGACTATAAAGTCACAATGAGGGTATAAAACACAATCCGTGAACCCGATTGGTAGCTCTTTTGCACCCACCATTCTATTCTAAATCCAACATCTTCTTTACTTAATATGCGAGTTGTCAGTTTTTACATTGAATGTGCGGCTATAGTAGCCTCCCTGCACTTTTTGGTTGCTTGTGTAGATCCTTTCCTGTAAATTAACTACAATTGGTTAAAATTAATAGATTTCCTTTTTGGATGTCTAATGTCTCTGGAGGTTTGTATTTGTGTGAATACTGACACTTTTTTCTTCAATCTAAACCCGTTATACATGTAAGGTTTTTGGTCAAGGTAAGACGGATACGAACTTCTAGAGATAAAAGGATTCAAACAGGTGTGAGGACACGTGGGAAGCTCCTAGGATGTATATTTACACACACAGACAGACACGCAAAAAGACATGGACTTAAAGGGATAGTACCCAAAATGAAAATTTGTCATTATGTACTCGCCCTCAAGTTTTTCCAAACCTGTATGAGTTTCTTTCTTCTGTTGAACACAAAAAAAGAAATTTTATGTTGGTAACCAGACAGTTGATGACTTCCATAGTAGGAAAAAAAAAATACTATGGAAGTCAATGGCTGCTGTCAACTGTCTGGTTACCAACATTCTTTAAAATATCTTTTGTGTTCAATAGAAGAAAGAAACTCATACATGTTTGGAACAACTTGAGGGTGAGAACATTTCATTTTTGGGTGAACTATCCCTTTAAGTGTGATACAATATACAATATCAGCTCAAGGAAATATCCATTTTTCAGCTTGTATACTACAATCTTACAAAACACACATGGTTTTAATCCTAAAGTTAAATTATTGTATGCTTCTGTCTACATTCCTCACTTTAGATTAGGTGGTGGTGCTTGTATTCTGAAAATTCATCCATATAGGTGACGTTTTGTTCTCATAGTCATTCTTCTGGACTTCGCAGTACCAGATAGAGAGGCCCAAATCATGCGAAAGGTTCCATGAGCTTCTGAAACACAGGGATGTGAAATGGCATTATCCCACCGCCTCTCACACCGTCCACGCAAAATGGTTTAAGCTGCAGCAATGCTTCTGTGGGCCACTGGCTAATCCCCTTTCTTGTATAATACCAGTGGCGGGACGGCTACATCGCTGGGCAGTGCGATAGTGCACTAGTGTGACAAGCCATTAAAGTGCCATGCTGTCTGTGTGTTTATTTACATTCTTGTCCTTCAGATCCACTGCAGAGCTTTTATTCTTGCCAGCGATCACTCTGGGAAGGTACTCTGATCTGACACCCACAGGCTGCTGTTCTGTCGATGCTCTTTTGCATCAGACATAATGAGATGGGTAGGGCGGCATGTTTTTATGGGGGTGGACATGCTAAGGTTCCATCACATGTGCCATATCTATTGAATGTACATTTTCAAGAGGGTTACTTATGTTTGTATTCTTTCTTTCTTACAAAGTTAGTTGCAGGGCAGTCCTGCAAATGTAATTGAGTCCTGTATCAGAATCTACTAATGCCCCCTGGTGGCTTCAAGGATATACTGCAATATATAAAAAAAGAGTACATGGTTCTCATTAAAGTGGGAAAACTTGAAGCAAACCTGTTCAAACATATGACTTTTTTCCCCCTGACTTCTGGTTCAACACTTTTACAGTATATTCGTTGTGCAAAATGTTAATTCTCAATGCAAACTGACCCACCTGGCCTTGATTGAAATGTGGTCTTGTTTCAGTGGTGCAGGAGTAACGCTGGAAACTCAAGCTGTTTGACGGCCTCCAGATCACCTTCAGCGCCTGGAGTGGGACTGAATTTAATCTCAGTCAAGGCGAAGAAAAGTGGCATCGCTGTAATACAGATCAGAAAAAAAAATACAGTCTACTGAAAAAAAAAAAAAAATCCACACATAAAAAGGTTTGGTGATTTGTCCCAAACTTCAGTTTTTTAAATAAAATTTGTAAATTGAAACAGAGAGCATTTAATTACTTCATTACTATTTTATAATATTTTTAAGTTACAGCAACATGAACATTAAAAAAACATTACACTGCAAAAAAAAAAAAAAAAAAGTTCTTAATGGGCTGGTTTCACAGACAAGGCTTAGATTAAGACCACAACTAGGCAACTAGACATTTAAGTAGCTTTTATAAACATGCCTCCGAAAAAAAAAAATACTGGTGTGCATCTTGAGACAAATATATATATATACACACGCATACACCGATCAGGCATAACATTATGACTCCTGACAGGTGAAGTGAATAGCACTGATTATCTATTCATCACGGCACCTGGGATATATTAGGCAGCAAGTGAACATCTTGTCCTCAAAGTTAATGTGTTAGAAGTAGGAAAAAATGGGCAAGTGTAAGGATTTGAGTGAGTTTGACAAGGGCTAAATTGTGATATCTAGATGACAGAGCATCTCCAAAACTGCAGCTCTTGTGGGGTGTTCCCGGTCTGCAGTGGTCAGTATCTATCTAAAGTGGTCCAAGGAAGGAACAGTGGTGAACCGGCGACAGGGTCATGGGTGGCCAAGGCTCATTGATGCACGTGGGGAGCGATGGCTGGCCCGTGTGGTCCGATCAAACAGACCAGCTACTGTAGCTCAAATTGCTCAAGAAGTTAATGCTGGTTCTGACAGAAAGGTGTCAAAATACACAGTGCATCGCAGTTTGTTGCGTATGGGGCTGCATAGTCGTAGACCAGTCAGGGTGCCCATGCTGACCCCTGTCCACCGCCGAAAGCACCAACAGTGCGCACGTGAGCATCAAAACTGGACCATGGAGCAATGGAAGAAAGTTGCCTGGTCTGATGAATCATGAATCACATGGTTGGCCAGGTGCGTGTGCGTCACTTACCTGGAGAACACATGGCACCAGGATGCACTATGGGAAGAAGGCAAGCCAGCGGAGGCAGTGTGATGCTTTAGGCAATGTTCTGCTGGGAAATCTTGGGTCCTGCCATCCATGTGGATGTTACTTTGACATGTACCACCTACCTAAGCATTGTTGCAAACCACGTACACCCTTTCATGGAAACAGTATTCCCTGGTGGTCATAATGTTATTTATATATATACAGGAATAAATAGACAGGAATAAAGATCTGAGTAGATGGGCAGCAATAAAGATCTAAATGACTTAGACCAGGGCCAAATTGTTGTGGTAAGGCAACTTGGTCAGAGTATCTGTGAAATGGCAAGGCTTGTGTGTTGCTCCCAGTCAGCTGTGGTGAGAATTTACAAACAGTGGTCAGACGAGGGACAAACCACAAACCGGTCACACAAAATTTAAATGATGGTTATGGGAGGAATGTGCCACAACACACAGTACATCACACTCTGCTGCGTATGGGGCTATGTAGCTGCAGACCAATCAGAATGTCTATGATGAACCCTGTCCACCGTTGAAAGTGCCTACAATGGGCACGCAAGCGTCTGAACTGGACAATGGAAGAAGGTCGCCTGGTCCGATGAGTCCCATTTTCTTTTACATCATGTGGACGGCTGTGTACTTGTGCGCAATTTACCTGGGGAAGTGATGGCACCCGGATGCACTGTGGGAATACGACAAGCTGGTAGTGGGAATGTGATGCTCCTGGCAATGTTCTGCTGGGAAACCCTGGATCTAGTCAGTCATGTGGATGTTAATTTGACACTTGCCACCTTCCTAAACATTGCTGCAGACCAGGTAAACCCCTTCATGACAATAATGATCCCTGGTGGCAGGGGCCTCTTTCGGCAGGATAATGCGCCCTGCCACACTGCACACATCGTTCAGGAATGGTTTGAGGAACATGATGAAGAGTTCAAGGTGTTGCCCTGGCCTCCAAATTCCCCAGATCTCAATCCAATTGAGCATTTGTGGGATGTGCTGGACCAACAAGTTCGATCCACAGCGGCTCCACCTTGCAACCTACAGGACTTGAAGGATGTGCTGCTAATGTCTTGATACCACAGGACACCTTCAGGGGTCTTGTAGAGTTTATGCCTCGACGGGTCAGGGCTGTTTTGGCAGCATGCAGAGGACCAAGATTTCTCAATACAAACTATAAAAACTCATTAATAATAGATTTTTTTTGTTTGTAGTGTATGTCTTAAAGGGAAAGTCCACCCAACAATGAAAATTCTGTCATCATTTACTTACACTCATATTGCTCCAAACCTTTTTGACTGTCTTTCTTCTGCTGAAAACAAAAGATTGTTTTGAAGAATTTGGATAACACAACAGTTTTGGTTAGCACTGACTTCCATTAACTGTTGGTAACTGTTGGTAACTGTTCAGTTTCCAACATTTTTCAAAATATCTTCTTTTGTACTCCACAGAAAAAAAATAAAGTCATACAGATTTGAAATGACAAGAGAGTGAGTAAATGATGACAGAATCTTCATTTTTGAGTGAACTACCTTTAATCTGTGAAAATGAAACAAAACACATGAAACAGTCTAAAAATACCCATAATTGAAACAGATATTTTCACTTCACTAAACTGCAGGAGGAGTGAAACCGAGTATCCTGTTCCCATGTGCCTCAATGCAATGTGGCTTTCTTTTACCCCTGAAAGCCAGAACCCTCAACAAACGGTGTCAGAGTAATCAGCAGTGACTTGAAATATGTGGCGTCATTGAAATGTGGATTCTGTGACTAATGTTTTTATAATCCTCCTTTGAGCAGTGGCCTGTCTCAAGAAGGCATTGGAGGTATTCAGTTTGGTTCCCTTTTAGGTCAAATTCTGCCTTTATTAGCATTAGTTTTCTATATATGAGGCCTAGGAGAATATTAATAATAGTCAAGTTGTATTACCATCTCTGTGTAACACTAAAGACTGCAGGATGCCCACTAAAAAAGCAGGGCCAATTTGATTCAGATGGCAGGAGATACAACTGTTTCTGTATCACTGGCCCACAGATGCCTATATTTCACCACTTTGTCATGATTTGTCCATATGCATTCAGTGTCTACACATTCATTTAGTGGTAAAAGAAGTGATGCTGCACATAGAATATCTGTATTTTCAGAGGTCTTCTGCATTCTATTAGAAACTTAGACTTTATTTTACAGTCTATTGGGGTTTCATATGCAAACACATATATAAACACACCACATTCACTACATGGACATTCCTTTTGGCCCTACACTGTCTGAACACTGTACACCTTGTGTCTTGCATATCAATGCAGTCTGCAGTAAAAATGTAGATGTTCTGTACAATAAAGACCCTTCTCGCTTTCATTTATACATGCTGTAAGAACCTTCTTTCAAACCACACTGTTAAAACTGAAGCCCCCTTCTATAAACGTTTCAATGTTACAGTCCATTTTGCAGTCTCACCCCCCAAAAAATCCCTGTAAATCTAAACCTTTTGTAGTGGCAGCAGCAAACTCCTGTAGTTCCCAGAATTCTCTTTGACAGCACGTCGTGCTATACGAGACAGCCGGGCAGACATATAGAAATCTAACAAGACTTTTTCCCCTCCGCCGCTTGTCTGGTTAAATGGTGAAGAAAGACATGTAACCATGGTGAGATGATAGTAAAGCTCCATAAACTAATGGGGGGAAACTGGAAAAGGCTTTAGTTTCTTGGCCAGTAATAGATGTAAAGAATATTTGGGTACTACAATAGGGTCGGACACAGATCAGTCCTCAGCAGAAAGCTGAACAGGTGGTCACTGAAAACACAGACAGAGAATGTGAAATCATTCTGTGGTGTAGATTTCACTGATAGGGCCCAAGGGGTTATTTGCTGCCTTGTTCCTTAGGAAGCACAAAATATTTCAAGTCCTTATGTTCTGGGAAAAAACAGGCAAAAATGTCCTTCCAACGACTGCAGGTCTCTATTTAAAGCAACAGTTCATCCAATTAAAATGTTTCATCTTTATCTAATCTTTCTTTTACACAGCACAAAAGGTAAAGCGTTGCAAAATATTTGGCCACTCTTTCCAACTTAATGAAAGTAAATAAAAAAAATATGTTAAAAAAAAGAAGTAGCAATGTCGGGTCTGTGAAAAAATCATTTGCAACACATTGACTCAATGATCTGGTTGCAATGGTTATCAGCTCACTGGATGGGAAGATTATCAGTGAATAATGAATTTAATGTTTGTCTATTTGCCACACAAAGCTATCATATGGTTTCAAAAGGCTTGAAATAAAGTGCATGAATTGCACAATTTTTATTATACCTTTATGGTGCTTTTGCATCCTTTTTGAAGTGACCAGTAAATTAAATAAAAATTTCACCAGACAAAATTCCAGATAATAAATACATCACAATATGTATTATAATGTATGTAACTAATATGTAACATATTTATACATACATGGGATTAATTCAGTATCATTTGGGACATTTTTTCCAGTCATCTAAATGGCAAAAAATGCTCCAATTTACCTCAATTCACCCCTCTATATTTGAAAATCAAATTTGTCACTTTGTTACAGCTATGAATTCCAAAAAAATTATAAATTATAAATAAATAAAAATAAAGGTTACACTTTATTTTAAGGTGACGTAGTTACATTGTACTTAACCAAATAAGTACTGAATATGAATTAACTACATGTACTTTAGGGTTAGGTTTTGGTTTAGGGTTAGTTACTTGTAATAATTATGCATAATTTACTGTTATTACTTTAGTATGTAGTTACGTGTAACTATGTCACCTTAAAATAAAGTGTTACCAAAATAAAAATACAATAAAAAGCATTATGCAAACATACCGGCTTTTGGAAGCAAAGTGCTGGCCATTTGTGGGTTATGGTGTATAAATAAAAGTGTGTTTATCCACACACCACATTTGTGTAATCATAGATTTATAATGACAGACTACAGCAGAATAAGATGGGAGGAGTTCAGAGTAGATGCTTCAGGTGTGAGATAAACTGGAAGTTTTGTGAATTTGATCATGTCGGGTGGACAGCGGGATGTGTGTGTATGGTTCTGCTTAAGTGAGCCTGAAGAATCCGTGAGGATCTCGCATTGGGAGAATGAGCCCCTTTCATCACTTATAGCGTGCAGTTTCTCTCTTACACAGGAAGCTTTAAAAAAGATTGGATGCAGGCTTACTGTCTTCTCTCCATCCCCCACAAATCTCTCCTTTCTGTAAAATGAAGGTATACACGCACACACAGTCAACCAACAACCCCTGTAACATCATGACCTGATGTAAATTGGGCTTCAGAAATTTGAATTGTTAATATTAACTAATTCATGATATGTGTGTGTGTGTGTGTGTGTGTGTCTTGCTCAGCATTATGCATATGAAACACGAAAGGGTCTTTTTAAAATTCTCCAGAGGCACATAATCATAAACAATCACGTGTGAAGGTATTGTTGATAGTGGCTCTTGAGAGAATCTCAATGGTTCAGAAATTCTCTCTAGAATACTACCAGAGGGACCTGAACAGAAAGGGAGAACCCTTATTAGGCTTTTGAGGGCACAGAGCGAATAATGGCTATTTAACCTCAACATCTAAACCTTTCACCCACTCAGACAAGATCTGGGAGAGACAAAAGAACCAGCAAAATTAGAAAAGGCTCTGCATCAGGTACTAATGGAGCTTGAAGAGCAGAAGAAATCCCTGTGGTGTAGAGCATCATGTTTCCCCCAGCCACTTTTCTGAAAAAAAACTGTTTTTATCTGCCATCTAACCATCCCTTTGCTTTCCTTTAGCTGTACACGGATAGAGTGACGGCAGGCAAAGATGCATAGCACCGTTAGAGTCAGGGCTGTCAGAGGGGACCACCTGCATAGCCCTCTTTTTCCTGTGGGATTACTGAGGGTGCGGGCCAGGGTCTGGAGGGGCTGTTGGTGGAGGTCCCAGGGTGGAGAGTGAGCGGCGTGGAAAGTCGAGCTGGCGTGAGGTGCCAGGAAGGTTCTGCCACATACTGCATGCTCCCCGTGCTGCCCCTTCACGGTCACATTGGTTCCGTGCCGTGCAGCTGCCAACCCGTCTTTCATGGGCCGGCCGCCTGGGCTGTCTTTCTGAGGTGGGTGCTCTTTCACATTCAAAGCAGTCTCACTGAGTAACCACACATTCCCATACAAAAATTCAAAGAGCCCCCACACACCCCCTCCTGCCCCACGCCAAGCTAGGCATAGCTTTCCCACCAGCGGCAGACAAGTGTGTTTACCCCATACCATAATGCGACAGAGATGGGAGAAGTCCTTCCACGTACTCTCCTTCGGCGAGGGCACATTCCAAGCTTTGTGTTCCAGGGCCCTCAAGTATTTAAACATAGGCACTGAAGTGACAAGAGTGATCTGAAAACTGCTTTGACAGGATTTCAACAGTGCTATTGGTGTCTTTGAACCTAAATAATTATACTGTACATAAATCTAAATCTTATATTATATTACTATAATGTAATTATATATAGATTTTTTCACAGACATTGTCAAAAGCCCAGATTTGCTCTGCCTTCACAGTATATAGAACGCTGAGTAAATGAGTTTTTCAAATCATAATTTTGTGTCGACTTTCTTCTATTTAATGTTTTAAATAATTCCTTCATTTAATTTCAAATATATTTATTCTTAACCTAAACACAGCCAGTTAGAAGAATTTGAGCACATGGTTAGCAGTTCTTTGGCACAAAAGCCAAAGAAAATGGTGGTTATATGCCTTGCTCAAGTCTATAAGCTAATGCTTATATATAAGACAATTGGTTAGAAAGCAATCAAGAAAGGAAACTCACTCTCTAAGCCAGACAGCTGCAAGACTCCTGATGGTCGTGGTTCATCCATTCATCATTCCTGTGTCTGCCCCCTTGTCTCACTCTAAAATTAATAGTTTGTTTTGGTTAATTATCTTTGGTTTTGCCGTTTCTTAACTGTTGAACTATGTGTGACTCATTGGGTCCGAAGTCAATGTATAATGATTCCCTTTGGACTTTGCTTTTCATTCTCGCAAACTCTCTAAACTAATAATTGTTGGCTTGCTTTTGTTTTGTTGCTGATTCAGCTAATTAGGGATTAACTCCAAGAGCCTTGTCCTGGGTCTTGGCAGTGCCACCTTTTGATGGAGCAGTTCTCCATGTGCTCTGTGAACAGCCCTTTCAAATGGACCTCCATCCATTTCCCTCTGCCTTTTCAAGGTGGCAGATTTGCAGGCCTCAGCATCCCTGGTCTGTGATTGAAAATCACAATTGAAAAGAAGAGCACATCTGAGCACCCCCATTTTCCTAGGATTGAACTAAATGTGTGAGGTGGGGGTGCTCTTAAGTATTTAGGGGGTTGCCTTTTTTTTTTTTTTTTTTTTTTTAGAGGACTTGCCTTATGGCAGGTCGGAGAAAATTCAGGCCTTAGATCCAGTGTGTGCTAGCCCGCTCTGACATTCTAATCATACCCCTGATGGCATGCCTGCTCAGAGGAGAACTCCATGAGCTCCTGCCATGCCAGCTCTCTTTGTGTGACAGGAGAGAGATGAAAATGGGATTAAAATGGTGGATAATGGAGGAAGAAAAATCTATTTCACTCTGCAAGCCACTGAGAGCTTCGGCTGCACTGGCGTGCCACGGAAAGTGTGTGAGGATATGAGAGAGAGAGAGAGAGAGAGAGAGAGAGAGAGAGAGAGAGAGAGAGAGAGAAAAGGTTGAACATGTGCTATCAAGTTTATAGAACATTTATTCATTTGTATCATGCAACAATTATTGTAGTACAGTGGCCTCCAAAAGTTTGGAAACGCATAAATACATAAATACAAACTACGAAAACATATTTATTAAATATGTAGTATACTATAATACTATCGTTAAAATAGTTGGTCTTCATTTATTGTTATTATTATTAGTTTTTAAAATAAATTATTACTTTAAATAAGAAAGGATGCATTGAATTGATCAGTAAAGTGACAGTAAAGACATGTATGATGTTACAAAAAATCTATTTAAAATAAATGCTGTTCTTTTGAACTTTTATTAATCAAAGAATACTCAAAAAATATTTCCCCAACCATATTAAGAAGCCCAAATGTTTTCAACATTGATAATAATATGAAATGTTTCTTGAGCACCAAATTGGCATATTTGAACAACTTCTGAGGGATCACGTGACACTAAAGACTGGTGAAATTAAGCTTTGCGATCATAAATTGCAATTTAAAATATATTAAAATTAAAAACAGTTCATTTAAATTGAAATAATATTTAACAATAAAAAATCTGTTTTTACTGTACTTTTGATCAAATAAATCCAGCCTTGGTGAGCATAAGATATTTCTTTCTTTCTTTCTTTCTTTCTTTAAAAAAAAAAAAAAATCTTATCAACCTCAAAGTTTTGAACGATATTGTATATAAAAAAAATGTGTGTATGTTCAAAAATGTTTGACTATGATGTGATATATTTTACTATTATGTAATCAAAAAGAAAATCATCACATTACAGTCTGATTAATGCAAGTTACTAATGTTTTCATGCCAATGATAAAGTTTTATGCTGATATTGCAGAATTGCACAATTCTATAGCCAGGAAGGAGAGCTGAAACATGCGAGCATCCCCATGACAAGAGTATAGTGGAATTCCAGATCACTTGACAGCTCTCACCCTCTTGATTGTTTGCTCCGGCCGTGGTAATCTAATAAATGTTTAAGACTATAATCAATTTGCAATGCTTGACGGGCATCTCCGTAATTCAACTTGTAAAAATAGAGAGAGAGAGAGAGAGAGAGAGAGAGAGAGAGAGAGAGAGAGAGAGAGAGAGAGAGAAAGGGAATACTCTTACAAAAAGAGTGAGCCCAAGAAAAATAGTCTGGCGAATAATGACTCCTGGAGTATAAATCTTATTCATGGCACACAAAGTGGCCATTGGGCGAATAGAGGCGAGAGTCGTAGTGCTCTCATTATCTGCTTGGCTTTCTTCAGAAGAGTTCTGGGATTGGCTCCCTTTGTGTGAAACAGCAGGTAGCAGAAGAGTGTCAGGTCAACTTGAGGGCCCCCACTTGCCACCTCTCTTCGTGCGCTCATTCTCAGAGAAACCGACCTGTACTCCACTGTTGTAAGAGAGCAAAACGGTGAGAGGTCATTCAGAGCTGAGCATTTTGTTGAGCAATTAGGATTGTAGCTTTATTAATACCTGCCAGTATAAATATCAAGTTTATGTTCTTAATTTCTCTCAATTTTAATTTTTTACACGTCAATTCAATCATTCATATGAATTCTTATTGATTATGTGTTTTTTTATGATTTTATGCACATTTGCTTCTAAGTTAAAATTGAGGGTCTAGTCTTGAATGCCAGGCTTGATCTTGCTGGATGTTACTGTATTGCTGTCATTGATAAAAGCCGCATTATAGCTGTCTTCTGTGTCAAGAACCCGCTCATTACAAAATCACAGACAGCCTTTTTATTCAGATTATAGTCGCACACTCCCTTTGATTCGCCTTGTCTCTGCTTTCACCCCTTCATAGTTGAGAGAAGCATCAGCCCTGTGGGAGGCTAGCTGCTCTCTCAGAATGTAGAATGGAGCTCCCCACTTAGCGCTGCAGCTAATCGAATAACAGCCCCAGCATGGTGCCCAGCGTGAGTGCACTCCCAGCGGGATGGTGAGGGCAGCTCGACTGGGGTCTGCAGGTACTTTTCATCCTGCCTGGCAGGCGAACTCTAGCATCCTGCTGCTGGAAATTAGTCGTCGACTGGCCTCTCTTTCTGCTGGTGTCAGGCGTGGGCCCCTGATGAGAGATTTGTTGATATGATAACTCGATTAGGCTTCTGGCTTGAGGGCATGGTGGCAGAGAGCCAGTATGGGGAGACTTCTACTCCTCTAGAGATTAGTGTCTCCACTTAGCAAGAGCTGCAACCTCAAAACTATGCCCTCTGGATGACAGCGTTGGTCTCAGGCAGGTAATCCTTGGTTAAGGAGGATAATGGAGGTAAAAGAGGGGCCATCTCACATTAGCAATATCAAGCTAAAATAAAATAAAATCAAGGTTACAGTGAAGGGGACCAATTCATACACATCAAAATACTCACGGTTAGAATAGTATAGTATGTATTATCACGAATTTAGCACACATGTAGAATAAAGCATTCTAACCTTTTCTTTGTAATTGCACATCTTCGTTGATTTTGGTTAATTTTGCAATGCAACATCTTAAGAATTAAAGCAACTGTAATAAATATTTAAACAGCTAATACATAAGTTTAACAGAAATTATTAGAAATTAATGCAAGTGGTTTTATAAAAATATATCCTTTCTATGCTTTAAACCCTCAAAAAATGGTCCCCATTCACTTCTATTGAAAGTGCCTCCAAAATCTCGATTCAAGAACGAGTCAAGATTATAATACATGATGCTAGAAATGGGTTTAACTTGTATTGAACACAGAATATTCCTTTAATTTTAATTATCATGCCCTCATATCCAATAAAGTACTTTTGGCATGCAAAGAGAGTCAACATTGCCCTTTTTCTTTGCTGCCATGGTATCATCTTCCCCTGAACTGTACTTGCTCAACACTCTCAACGGCCTTTAATGTTTCTTGACCCTTAGGGAGCCCAGCTAGAATTTCTCCCATGTGAGAGAAGTGGGAACTTATTGGTACACAATACGTTTTTTTTCTGCCCTCTCGAATTATTTGTGGCATGGCGTTTAGGGGCCATTCAGTCAATTAACTTCACATCTCCGCTTTACCAAACAACAGTGTCCAGCAATATGGGCAGGCTAAAGACCAAACAGAAGCCTCCCCTTCCCAGTTCAGCTATTGAAGACCTTCAGAAAAGACACCAAACAAAGGCCAGCCCCTCTCTGTCTCGATGACTCTTCTCTTTGTTGCTTCTTCGGCCTTCATAAAGGAAGAGGGACGCTCTTGTTTGCCCAGGAGGTGGTTTAATGGCCCTGGGTGTAACAATGGGGCCACATTCAACCTCGCTAGAGAGACTCATTGTATGGGGCTGCTACCAAAGAGCCGGGTCCAGGGACATTCCCACTGGGCCTAGTGAATGGCAGGGAGGCATAGGGGGTAGGCTCAGGGGTAGAAAGGCGCCATTGAGGTGATAGGCAGGTTCCATCTGCCCCCAGTGCCTCCTTACCTAGTCTTTCGAGAGGCAGGGGCCTCTCCCGCCACAATGGGCAAATTTAGTGTGTCGGGGTGGCTTAAAATGCTCACTTTAGAAGGAGCCATTGAGGGAAATATCAACACTGTGGATGGGGGTATTGGTTTATTCATCCATTCCAGCCCCTTTCCATTGACTGAGTTCCTTTTCCTTTCAGCCCCTTTCTCCTTTTCCCCATTCAGAGCACTTCTCTCATCGCAAAAACTTCAGACCATGCTATTTTTCCCATACCTTGCAAAGGGGCGGACGACAAGAATTAAGTTAGTTCTGCCACAGCCCCTCGTTTTTGTGCCTTATTGGTTGTGGCAGGTATCAGAGACAGTGATGAAATGGATCATTAATCAAAATATATATAAAATATCTTTCGATCTAATATGACTTCTGACCTGTAATGTTGCCAGAATCATAATCATACACTATTTGTTTGTCGACCAGAGGAGAACTGGCACAACTGAGCCTGGTTTCTCCCAAGGTTTTTTTTCTCCATTCTGGCCCCTGAAGGAGTTTTGGTTCCTTGCCACCGTCGCCTTTGGCTTTTGGCTTGGGGACACTAACATTTCAACTATATTACTGATCTGCCCATATTCACACTATATGATAACTGAAATTAGCTGGATGACATCACCGTTTTCTCCAGAGCGGCTGTACAGCCGAATCAAATTCTGTTGCAATATTTTCCTGTTACCACTGTGAAGCTGCTTTGAAACAATCGGCATTGTAAAAAGCGCTATATAAATAAAGGTACAAAAAAAAATAAAAAATGAAAAGGGCACATAAGGTATGGTTTATAAGGTGAAACATGGATTTTTACCTTCACTAGGCCTTATTTGGGCATACTAAGCCTTATGCTTTGACTATGGTTGCACTCATGAAAATGCATGAGTGCAACCAAATAATAACCTCCAAATATTAACCATCCAAACAGAAGAACCACACTTAGCGTTATCCCGCAAAATGAAAATTCTAACATCATTTACTCACCCTCATGTCATTCTAAACCTGTTCAATGGGGTCCAGTGTTGCAAAATTTGCACCCCATTGATTTCCATTGTATGTACAAAAACAGTTCTTCAAAATATCCCGTTCTAAAGAAGAAATTCAAACCGGTTAAGTAATAGGAATTTTCATTGTTGGGTGAACTGTCTCTTTAACCAGGGGAGACAGTCATAATGTACCCATCCTAATAGATATTAAAGTGTCCAGGACAATACTTCTAAACCCTCTTCTATAAAAACAACATTTATGAATCTTATGGCTATGGAAATTACAGTAACGGACATCTCTATTCATTTTATGCCAACCAGAGAGTAGCCATCTGTATGCTTAATGTGTCTACAAATTCAATCTCTAGTTCTCTTAACACAGACTTTTGGAGATGGGCACACAGCTTAGCATCAGTGTCACCGTGTGAAATGTCATCTCCAGGTCCAGACCAGGGGGTAAAGAGACCCCCAGCAGATGGTCAACTCTCAGAACCCCTAGTGGGGTGCCTTCGAGTCCCTGCTGGGCAGACACTAAATAATCAAGTTGTCTGTAGGAAAAAACTATAGATGAGAACATTTATCATAGATGAGATAATGCAAAGCTGTGAATACTGACACTTAGTTTTACTTAGTCTCCTGTCCATGAAAAGAGATTGATTGTGTTCTACAAAGATCCATTCCCACTATTAATGACAGAGAAAGATGCCACTCTTATTAACATTTTCTGCTAAATTGTAACATATTTAGAGATAAGTTTAGAATTATGATACACAGTAAAATAAATGGAAATATTTGCAAATTTAGTCTTCAATGCACAAAACTGAAAATCACAAAAAGTGGCCATCTTACCTCACTGATGGGATAACATGACCCCCTTACCCGGGAAAAGAACACCCACTATAGGGAAAATTTCTCAACTGATTATTGCAGAATATTAAAAATGAGAACAGATATATTTTACATGTGTTTTAAAGGGTGATATTAATGAAATATTCTAACATAAATATAAAATATTCTACGTATGTATTTTGACAAGTTAGTTAAATAATTGAATAATGACAGACAAACCAAATAACAGAATCCTAGTCCAAAAGATGCACCTGAATTACACTATATACATTCAAGTGTGTGTGTGTATGTGTGTGTATATATATATATGTTTACAGTATATAGTTATATTTAGTCAAAATCTGCTAATGGGTAATAATGGATTTTACAAAAGATTTTTGTTATAAGAGACAATAAAAACAACTTTGTGCATCAAAACCACTCCTTTCCTGACAAAACAAAAAATAATTTACTTGATTTTCAAAAGGCAACAAATTTGCGACAGCTGAATGTAACATTTTTGACAAGCCAAACATGTCAGTCTGTGAGTAACGTCATTTATTTAAGCCACAAAATAAACATTCCAAAAAATAAGTATAATGAACTACACAAAAAACATTTAAAACATCTTAAAATGTTTTAAAATGAACCAAAAAAATCAAACATAGTTCACCCCTTCCGCACGTTATCACGTCTGTCAAAAAAATTAGGCTGGCTTTAGGCTTGGAACATTAGAACTAAAAACATCGACATGACATACACTCATGGTCATCAATCACTGAATACTTGCTGGCTAAGAAATAAATAATTCTAATCAGGGGTGCACATAAGTGGTGTGCAGGTGCGCATGCGCGACCAAAATAAAAAATGCGCTGGGTAAATAAGTTCAGACCACTTATTTGAGTACCGACATGGTTGACAGCTGTTAATGCACAATCACTGTTTTGGACCGACTAACTGTAATACTGTGTAAGATATTGTATAACTGGCAGTGCATATACTTACTTCCTGGCAACCCGACAAAATAAAAGCTTGCTGATTTTAGGTTTAAAAATGTTGAAAATTTATATAAAAATAAAAAAGTAAAATAAATTAATATTAGCACTGTATTTTTAAGTGTACTATAAAATAATTGCATTTTTATTTAATACTCATTTTTTATTTTAATAATAATAATAAATACAACTATTATTTTATTAAAAAATAAACTAAATAAAGTGCAATAATGCTATTATTAATTATTTTATTTTTTTATTGTTATATTTAATGGGTCACACTATGTGCAGTGTGAGCACCAATCTGAGAACCAGACTGAAAAACTTATGTGCACCCCTGATTATAATCTTACAATCCATCTGTTTTCAAATCCATATCACTTGAATATCACAACATCGATGTCTGTCAAAAAATAACATGCACAATACATGGTAGTATTTACAAGAAGCAGAGGTCCAGGGAGTACACGCATTTCCTGGAAAACACTACCGGATGGTTTGACTACATCATCGCTATCCGAGAAGAGGGAGAAAATAGCAGCCTGAGTGGCTTCAACATGCTGTCTGTCAGAGACGATAACGTACCAAATACATAACGCACGTGAGTATAAATTTGTTCTTCACATGCTGAAATTGAATCAGAATGATCAGGAAACTGTGAAATACTTCACACTGCATGCTAAAGAGAATACACACCAATCCAATTAAAAAACTTTGCTGGGTTAGTGAACATTGTGTTGGTGAACTTGAGATGAGTCCCTGTAGTCATCAAATTTGTCTCTCACGGGATAAGATTCTCATAAGATTCGGGAAATTGACAAGTGATTTTTATAAAATGTAGTTCTATCTTCTGATCACTCTCTTCTCAGTTTTTTAAAAGTTTAAGGCAATTATCAAAGTTTGATAAAATGTTTAATTTTTACATAATTTGTTACATTCAATTACCCCATTGCAGATTTTGAGTTACCAGTAGCAACACAACACTGGGGGCATCTTACCCCTAAGGTCTAACTTTAACATATTGCTTCAAAATAAAAACAATATTTGTTACCATGTAAATGTAAAATAATTATTGTGTCAACAAACCACCTATTAATATCTAAAATTTTAATATCTGACATGACATCATAGATCACTATTATCACATTTGTATTTACATAATCACATATACAACACAAAATAGATCATTTAACCTCAAAACTGGAAATCTCACAAATGTTGACTTTAAAACGGAAAGTCAACCTCAACACGAGCAGAGCCAACAAATGTTTGGAGAAGAGATTTAGTGGTTAAGGGCATAGTAACCTTATAAAATTCAACAATACCAGTTAACATGTCACGTCTACTTTTTTACTTGCACAAAATACAATATTCAGTTTGGGAAAAGTGCAACAGCAATGATAGGAGTAGTACACACTAAAGGTCACAATGATGCCCTCTTTCAAACTTTATGGAGATCACTAGAGATTATGTAATCACAAATATTATTTTTAAGCTCCAAAACTGCAGCATGAGTGAAAGACCAGCAACAACAATAAAACAACTTAAAACCTGGACATGGATTTCTCGAGAGGGTTTTTTTTTTGTACGATTGCTGCCTTCAGTAAAATAAAAAGGAGCAGTGTTTCAACTGCTTGTAGCCAGAAGGTATAAAACAAGTGCCAGACTTCTAAATCATGAAAGCTCTTGGCACTGGGAAGGCTTAAGCTGAGAGCTCTGAGCAAAAAGCTGCCCACTTTTTTTTTCCCAGGCACTTTCTCAGAGCGGGGTGAGTTTAGGGGTGCAGCACCTCGTAGTGGTGGTTCCCGGTGGGCCTGTGGAGGAAATCTGCATCAGGATGAGTTTGGTTTTGATGTGCCTGAGCTGGAGCAGCTTATATGTGATCTGAAGTAAGACTGAGGTTCCACTGGGTTCTGCCGTAACCTCGACGCGGTGTGACCCACGCTTCTGAAAGGGCCACGCGGGGGAGAAAACACTCAAGTCGTTGTTTTGATCTTTTTATATCGACAACTTTTATAGGGTTTGCTTGAGTTTTATGTTCAGAGGGTCTCACGAGTAAAGAAGATATGCGTACTGGAAAAGAAGATCAGTGGATCATGTTCTTTGCAATAACCTTAATCAATTCAGCATATTTTTTATACAAAGTGAAATGCATCTTTTAGTTTTATCTTTATTTACATGTTATTTGTAATGATAATTTATCAGACAAAATACAAAAACATGAGCCAAATTGATTCCACTCAGTAAATAAAGGGATAGTTCACCCCTAAATGAAAATTCTTTCATCTTTTACTCACCCTCATTGTCATTCCAAACATGTTTGCATTTCTTTATTCTGTTGAACAAAAAGTAAGATATTCTGAAGAAATCTCTCTTTTTTGTGCATGTACAAACAACACTGACCTTCCTTGTACATTGCATACAGTTTTGGATCGACATTAAGATGAGAAAATGACAGAACTTTCATTTTGGGTGAACTGTCCCTTTAAGAGCCATTTTATAAACTTTTACAGGCTTCCTATTGTAGTATAAAGGTAAGAGGGGAGGATGCCGTAACAATCATCACCGAATGTTTTCAATGTTTGAGTTGGAATCATTGCAAGATTTGTGTGAGCTCAACAGAGCTGCATAGGATAAAATGTAACTCCCTTTAACTGTCACACTCTACTGTTGCAAGGTTATGAATGCCAAAACAAAAATATGATGCAGTGTCATAGCAACATCAAAAAAGGTTCCTATCATAAAGTTCCTGCTCCAAGCCTCAATCTCAAAGTAATCATCTTCCGTATT
Source organism: Coreius guichenoti (assembly GCA_039654105.1). Classification (NCBI taxonomy): domain Eukaryota; kingdom Metazoa; phylum Chordata; class Actinopteri; order Cypriniformes; family Gobionidae; genus Coreius; species Coreius guichenoti. The sequence goes on along the minus strand of CM077180.1, from coordinate 28,571,829 downwards.
CAAACCAGTTTTATCAGCACAAACAAGAGGGGGTGAAGAAATGGGAAACAAGCTAGCCAGAACCACACAATGGAATTATGTGTTCTTGGAAGGGAGTTAAAGAGAAAAAAAAAAAAAAAAAATGCAATTTTTTACTTACTCTAATGTCATTCCAAACCTGTAAGCATGAATTTTTTCTGTGGATCAGAAAATGAGGTTTTGTCTTTACAATAAAAGTCAATGGGGTACAAAATAATATTAAACAACACTGAGTTTCGATGGACATTTTTTTCTTTGTTCCACAGAAGAAAAAATAATCATAATAGTTTGGAACAACATGAGGATACATTTTCATTTTTGTGTGAACTACCCCTTTAAGACTAAAACACCTTATAGAGAAGCCAAGCAAGGTGAATGGTAGAATAAAAAACACTCAGGCTGCGCTACCTAATGGTTAGTAAGGAAAAAACAAAAACTAAACAGTGGAGTGCAGCTAGCTTCAAAAATGAATGAATCTCAGATGGTGTGTGCTGGCTGAGGGCCCGGGCCGAGGCACAGGGCGCAAGGAGAGGCAGTGCTGCAGCATGTAACCTCAGTCCTGTTTATGTTCCACATTCTGACGGTGGGGAGGCCTTAAATTGGAGCCATGCTGCAGGGGATTAGGCCTGTGAACCCTGGGATGTGTGCGCAGGGAGAGGGTGACAGGGGAGGCGGGCAGACATGTGTCCACAGGGCTGGGAAAAGTGCTACCCACACACACACTCACGGTATCTTTCCACCCTTCTCTCTTTTTCTCTCTCTTTCCTTCTCTCTCTCTGGCAGAGAGGCCACAACCAAAGCCCTCCATGTGTGGCGGATGTTTTCCACGAGCAAGGCGGCCAGCTTGGCTGCAGCTGTCCAAACCGGAGGGCCTTGGGAAAGGGAAAAAAAGGAGCTGAGTTTGGAGGGGGCGGGGGACGGTGCACTTGGCAAAGGTCAGACACCCCAAGACAACTTTGAGTGTGGGAACTGTCCGGGAAGGCATGTGCAAAATGCTATGCGCTATGGTATCGTTTTTCCTCCAAGGTTGCCTGAAGGGAAAAGCTCGGTAATATATGTACGCCTGCTTGTTTGTAAGTGTGAGAATGCAGATGGAGGGCTGTTGTTAAGATGCAGTACATTACTGAGAGTAGAAGGAGCAACAATGTATACAGTTAAACTGAAACACAGCTGCACATAAGACATGTGGACCAGCATATGCAGGAAACATACATGTTTTCAGTGTTGGGAGTAACTATCTGAAAATAGCAATGCTACCAACTTAACTACACTCTACACTCAATTACAGTAGTAATGTAAAATTACCATTTGCTTCGTTACTGTTCTTTTTATTACACTATAGCAGAGCCAATAATCAAACATGCTCTCCTATAAAATAGCATTTGAAAATTGTATTCATTTCGGTGAATAGGATCATTTGGAAGATTCAGGTACATTAATACATTCAAAACAAGAAGGATTCACAGATTTGAGACTCTGCATGTCAATATTTAGTTGCTAAAATATTAATTAATAATTAATATTATGTAATAAATAAGATTAATTAATTAATTAATAATAATAAATATTAATGCTGCATTTAGTGCTTTAGTGCTTAATGCTTTGCATTAAGTAAAAAAGTAATATTAGGAAATATTACAACAATTTAAAATAACTGCTTTATATTTTAATGCATTTTAAAATACACTTTAAAGGTGCAGTGTGTGAATTTTAGCAGCATCTAGCGGTGAGGTTGTGAATTGCAATCACCCACCGCTCACCTCTCCCTTTCAAAGCACATAGAGAAGCTACGGTGGCCAACACAGGACAAAAATGTCGTCGTCGGAGAGAGCAGAGAGTGACTAGAGCTCTGTAGAGCAGTTTGTCCATTTAGGGCTACTGTAGAAACATGACGGCGCAAAATGGCGATTTCACTGTAAGGGGATCCGCGGTGTTTGTAGATAGAAATGGCTCATTCTAAGGTAATAAAAACATAACGGTTCATTATGTAAGGTCTTTATACACCACTGAAAACATAGTTATGTATATTATATTGCATTTCTGTCAATAGATCCTCATAAATACTACACACTGCACCTTTAATACTATTTTCAGTGTCCTTCAAAAAACATTCTAATATGCTGATTTAGTGCTTAAGAAATATTTCTTATCAGTTGAAAACAGTTTTTTTTGTGGAAACTGATAAATATTGAAATTCTTTACTATCACTTTTGATCTATTTAATGCATCATTGCTAAATAGAATATTAATTTTTCAAAATTAAATCTCAGACTTTTGAACTGAAGTGTGTGTGTGTCTTTGTATGTCATATATCTAGGTACAAACTATGCTTTAAAATTACTACAAATATATATATATATATATATTTAAACAAGTATTCATAGACATCTCAATTTGTTTGCATAGCGGTGTTGTACGTTACAGATTGCCGACATTCTGTCAGGACAAGCAATGGAATTATAAAAGAACATTTTGCAAAATTTTCACCTAATGAAAAACCCTATCAGGTATGGTTTAAGATTCAAGCAGGTGTATCTGACAACAAAGAACCGCCTGAACATGTATTTTGCACTTAAATACACATACAGATAATGGATGATAAATGCACGATCAGGTGTGTATGCGTGTATCTGCACTACCAATGTTAGGGCACTTCTCTCTCACCCACCTTTGTGCGAGTTCAGTGCCCTACCATTCATTCAGCTGCACCTTTGAAGGCAGATAATCCCACTTATTTGCTTTCCCATGCCTGAGTCAAGTCCTTCTCTGAACTAGCTCTCGAGAATACAGTATACATCCACACTTCCCACCACACAGACTCCTTTTATTTACCTAAATAGGATGTGGCTCAACAGGCTTTAAAATGTTAGTGAATGGTTTGTAAATATGATCTTACCGCAACTCTTTTATCGCCAAGACTACAGTCTTAGTGTTGCTTTGAGAGGCCTTTATGTCTCCTGACATGTATTCAGAGGGAGAACATTGAAAGCTCTCAATAAGCGGTCCCCACAGGACCCTATGCTCATAATAGAGGCCAATTCATTACAGTAAATAACAGTTGCTGTCATTATATTGTTTTCCATGAAGCGGCTTATTTGGAGCTCTTAAACTGGTAATTGTTTTAAGACCAGTGGTGGCTCTTTTGCTCCCATTCAGGGGCAGGAAACCGAACACGGGCAGTGGGAATTTGGGAACGCGCCCCAGGGAGGGTCCGGCTGGCGAGACAGGAGATCCAGTCCTGCTAGCAGCTGTGCGGGGTATTAAGCTCTAATGAGTTCAAGAGTAACATGGATAAGCAGAGTTATGGGGAAAGCCCCTGTAAGAGCCTTTGATTTACTGTCTTGACATCTGTATTAATATGTATATATTAATCACACCAGTTTATGTGGATGTCTGAACTACTGAAATAACTGGCATAACTGCAAAAAAAAAAAAAAAAAAAAAAAAGAATACTAGCGAGCAGCACATATCCTCTCAGTTTAGGCTTTTGCTCTGACAGCTGTTAAGCCCATCTTCGACCTTGTGTCACACAGCGAACATGAGAAGCTGAGGTAATGCTCTCTAATGTCCGGATTGTAGTTGTCCAGGGTTGATCTGTTCCCACAGTCACTGTTAACACAAGGCCCTTTACTTAGGATGTAATCACCAGCCAGGAGAGGGAGGACTGAGTAATTGTAGGCCTAGACTTTTCCAGACAAATTGTAGTGCATATTTTAAATCTCATTAGCCTCTGAAGACTTTCTAGAAGAAGACCGCAGCTGTATAAAAAAACCCCAACAAATATTTTATGCACACACACACACTATCATGACTTCCATTAACATCTACTGTTTTTGAGCTAATGATATTTTCTATCCACTAACTTTACCCCTAAAACAACCTACATAAAAACGTTTTTTATTTTTTAATTTATTATTTTTATTATTTAGTATGTTAATTAAGCCATTTGCTGCAGATGACTGTTTTGGCTTTAGACTAAAATCAATAAAAAAGTAACTTTTATCTCACAACTTTATTTCTTATAATTGAAAATTTATGACAGTATGATTTTTTTTTACCCATAAGATTCACTCACACACACTGCTCTTGCATATTTATATGTAAACTCTCACACTCAAAAGAATCTTTCGCTGCATTGCTCATTTAGTAAGGCAGGACTTCCAATAATCAGGACACTTTATATTCACCTTTGCCAACTGACTGTGAAGTGGGCCAAAATTTAGAAGCAGAGGTCAAATAGAAATGAGAAATTGCTATTTGAATCCTGTTAACTCTTCTGGGCCATGACACCAAGCCGACGATCGGCCAGCGACCAATGTCGGGTCGTCAGTGAGTGTCCGTCAGGCTAGTTTTTTCAGTGTGTTCCCCATGTTGGCTCTAGTCGGGCTCACAGTGGCGTTACACTGTAAAAAATTATTGTTAGTTTAATTTAAAAAAGTAAGTTACCTGGTTGCCTTAATTTTGAGTTCATTGAAATTAAAAATTTTAGTTAATACAATGAAGGAGACTGGTTTAATAAATAGAAACTCAAAATATTTTTAAATATTAAAAATAAAAGGATTCCTCTCTGGAGAAGCATTCAGTCTTTCCGCTCGCAAATTCCGCCATGTAAATAGCGAATCCGCAAGTGCAACTGGCTTTTAAAGGGAATGGGAGATGAGAGACTGACTGGTTTATTGCACGTTACGCCCAAAACACACCCATTACTCATTAAGAGACTAGGGCCTAGTTCACACGTACATGGGTATTTTTATAAAAAGAGTTTTTCCTCCTCAGTTTAAAAAAATGAAAACGCAAAAACACGCTATGAAGCGCTGTCAAGAGCATGCCAAACCAACAGGTGGCAATTTAACCCTAACTGTAAAGCCATGTTGGCCAATCAGAAGCCTGGAAAAAAGGTTATTGCCGGTTCCGATGTAACAAGCCAAAATCTCCGGTTTCACTGTCCACACGACAACACTGCAACCGGAGTTTCTAAAAATCTTCACTCTAGCAGGAGTTTTCAAAAGAGTTCAGTTTAAGTGTCCGGATACTGCGTTTGCGTGTGGACGAACGGCCAAACCGCATAGAAAAAGCTGCGGTTTTGAAAATACCCGTGTTCGCGTGGACAGGACCTAAGTACAACCCTTTTGGACCATGCGCCAGCAAAAGTGGATTCGGACACACCCTAAGTGCACCTGCGCCATGCGCTCAGATCGTTAAAATAGGGCCCATTATGTTATCTGAACCACATTAATTATCTAAGTTGATTTAACAAAAGAGTAAAAAGGTTGTAATAGCAAATCATGAAAATAATTTTTTACAGTGTAGTTTGCCTGATTCAGCATGTTGAATCTGCATCGGGGCTGTCGGTGAAAGAGATCGCTGTGATTGGCTGTTCAGTTTAGCCAGTCCCTCCAGGATTCCGCAATTCTGCGATCGCAGAATTTAACGCAAAATCAAGCTAACTCCGCACAATTCAGAGGAGCTTGCAATTTTTCAAAATTTCCGCAGATTTGCAGCATATTTTGGGCCTAGACGCGTTGTGGCGCGTCATCACAACGCACATTCAGCCAAAGGAAAGCCCACTTCAAACTCAAATCGATCAATAAACTTCTGTTTGCGCCGTTGCTTCTGCAATGCATCTGTCAGTCAACCACCGCAACCTTGCTCCCGCCGTTAAAGGATTAGTTCACTTCAAAATGAAAATTTCCTGATAATTTACTCACCCCCATCTCATCCAAGATGTTCATGTCTTTTTTTCTTCAGTCGAAAAGAAATTAAGTTTTTTGAGGAAAACATTCCAGGATTTTCTTCCATATAATGTATTTCAATGGTAACCAATGGTTGAAGGTCCAAATCAATGCAGTTTCAAAGCGCTTCGAAGGGCTTCAGAGGGCTCTGCACTATCCCAGCTGAGGAATAGGGTCTTATCTAGTGAAACGATCGGTCATTTTCAAGAAAAAATAAAAATGTATATACTTTTTAACCACAAATGCGCGACTTCAGTGTTGTGATTCTTCACGGGGTATGACGTCATTACGTCGGAAAGGTCGCGGCCGTGACCCAGTGTTAAAACAAATGTGCAAAGACTAAATCAAACGCCATTTACAAAAATAAAGGTAAAACAACAATGTCGGACGAAGTTGGAGGAGAACATGAGATGGAGTTTTACGGCACTGGGTCGGTACTTCCACGTACGTCACGTGTGACCTTTCCGGCATGACGACGTCACACGCCGTGAAGAATCACAACACCGAAGTTGAGCATTCGTGGTTAAAAAGTATATAAATTGTTATTTTTTCTTGAAAATGACCGATCGTTTCGCTAGATAAGACCCTATTCCTCGTCTGGGATCGTGCAGAGCCTCTGAAGCCTTCGAAGCCCTTTGAAACTGCATTGATTTGAACCTTCAACCCGTTGGTTGCTATTGAACACCATTGTGTGGAGAAAAATCCTGGAATGTTTTCCTCAAAAAACTTAATTTCTTTTCGACTGAAGAAAGAAAGACATGAACATCTTGGATGACATGGGGGTGAGTTTTTTTTACTTTTAGACAAAATATAAAAGAAAAATGTTTGCATGTGTTTTATGTTTTGTGTATATATTTGATACATCAGGCTTTGATGGCCCATATAGTATGATATGGTGAAAAAAATGTAAATCAATGAGATCTTTATAGCAGTATAGCAGACTACTTAAATAAATGCATATAAATATCATAATAATGATATTGTCTTGGTAAGATGATATTTAAATACCTAGTTTTATGATGAAAGCTCTAACATTTTTATCGTGGGGTGGCAAAACACAACTCAATGCTATAGGCCTAATGATGATTGAGAGATGAACAAATAAACACTCCTCAATATCCTGTTGTGTCTGATACATAATATATACAAAATTGATTGATACCTTTAAAATATACAACATTTTCAAAAGGGGGTGCATATGCCCCCAGACCCCCCTAGAGGGCCTGATAACCATGCCCCCATAGCTTCATAAAATCCTGTGGAAAACACTGCAATATAACATTTTATTGATTTTGTTTGTTTTATTTGGTGTTACATTTGAAATAAAATGTTGAAATTATATTTTTAAGTTATTATCAGTGTTCTCCTTTTAGAAATTATAGAGCCCACTGGTTCTTGAGGTCAGAAAAGTAATATAAATGTTAAATTCTCACTGAAAAACTACACAAGAAATGCCGCAAATATTTCCACAAAATTTGAGAAATCATTTTAGGCCGCAAAAATCAGAAAAAAGTCCCGCGAAATCCTTGAAATCCTGAACGAGTCACTGCACGAGGATAAAAGCAAAAGTGATGAAGGCGAGCAAACAGGTCAAGAGGGCAGAGACAGAGGCTATTCTAATTTTCTTTATCTTACTAATATATGAATATTTTCAAAACATGCGCTGCCTGAATGAAGAAAGTGACCAGCATGATTGATATTCAAAATGGTAAGCAAGTGCTGCTTTGTTTACCGTTTTGTATATCTGCAACACAGTCGGCTTTTGTCGCTGCTAGTTCTTTGACGCCGACTTGGCGTGTCACAGCCTTATGACGTTTTATAAGATGTTTCAACGTTATCAATAAACCAACCAAGTAGCCTATGTGAAATTCCTTCTCAGTCTGCAATAAATGTAGATTCCATTCAGACTAGGGTGTTATAAAAACTAATTTCAAAGATATAAACTGATAATTGTTTTAAGGCCAGTGATGGACCATTAATGGGCAGGAAACGGCATTACTAAACTAATACTGCAGGAAAAATGTGTGATGTTGGACAACCAAAGCTTGATTATGAGTTTGCATATCCTCTACTATAACCTCAAAATGCTTTCTTCAGTCCAGTGGTCCTTTTCTAAGAGGGGCTACAGATTAACGGGGTGCATTCCTGTTCAGGAAAATCTCTTTAGATTCACTTCCAGATCAGAGCAGCCATCTGCACACACTGCATGCCCAAACCAGGGCCTCTGCCGTCTCAGGAATTTGGAAATTTTTCCCATCAATTTAACCAATTATAGAGCAGGTCCCTGTGTTTATCACAGAGGATCTAACCTCAGGCACTGGAGGCATAAAACTCATCTAACACATAATCAGATTTTTAATCACCATGTTGTTAACTAATTGAAATAATGCTAAAATAAAATATAAATATTAGATGAAAAACGTAAATATATATATATCAGTTAGTATAAAAACAGCTAATAAAAATTACAAAAGCACATACAAAACTAAAATAAAAATAAAAGCTTCAAAATATTAATAAATACTATAACAGTATATAAATAATATCAAAAAACAATGCAGCACATCAGTGTTTTTTATCATGTTTAAAATTCGCTCATTCATTTAGTTTATTTGTTCTTCTTTTATTTATTTATTTATTCACTTGCTCATGTATTCATTCTGTCTCTCTTTTGTTCATTCACTTGCTAAATAATTCACTCATTTAGTAAATTCATTTGTTTGCTCGCTACCTCACTCATTCATTAATTCATTTGTTCGCTTGCTCAATCATTTATTCATTAGTCTGTTCATTTGTACATTCGCTTGCATAATAATTCATTCATTTATTCTGTTTCTTTATTTTTTTGTGGCTTGATTTGTTTCAGTAAAAAGTTTTTCGGTAACACTTTACAATAAGGTCTCATTTGTTAACAGTAGTTAATGTATTAATTAACATGAACTAACAATGAGTATTACATTTGTTACAGTATTTATTAATCTTTGTTAATGTTAGTTAATAAAAAATACAACTGGTCATTGTTTATTCATGTTAGTTCACAAAGCTAAAGTAGTTAACTAATGTTAACTAATGATACCCTATTGTAAAGTGTTACCAGTTTTTTCTTAAATAAACGTTGACAAAACTTGCATGACAGGAAGGGGAAGTGTAATCAGTACTCTGAGCATTGTGACTAACCCTTATATCACTTTTACCACCGCAGGCAAGCATGACGTAAATGTTAAACCAGTGCCTCGTGCTCTGCTGACTACCAGCACCTATAATAATCTTCAAAGACACGAGGTGGCATGTCTGGCTGTCAGCCCACACACACGTATTAATGAACGCACACACACACACACACACGTGCGCGCACACACACAGATATCTTCTTGCACGAACATGGAACTAGCCTTCAGGCTTGCTCGAGTTTCTGCATATTGCAGTAAAGATACTGTTTCACTGCAGGTGTCCCATCAAAGCTGTAGCATGCACTGGCCAGCAAAACTCATAAATTAGGAGACTACAGGTCTATTTACTGGGTGCACTATTTGCCTTGATGAAAAGCCCATGTGCTGGCTGTCTAGCCTCAGTATAGAGTGTCATCATTCGGTTTGATAAAGACTGCACTACATCCTCATCTGTATACCTCAGCATATCCTTTTCTCTAGTTTGCTCTAAATGCATTTAGTGCATAAATAGCACAAAGTTGCGTGTGAACCACTGCAATGTCAAATATATGCGTTGGTCACACGATATTCTCCACTGAAGACTGTATTTGCATACCGTTCAAAAGTTTGGGGTCAGTAAGTGTTTTTATTATGTTTTTGAAACAAGTATGCTCTTATGCTCACCAAGCTTGCATTTATTTGATCAATAATATAATAAAAACTATTTAAAATAACTGTTTCCTATTTTAATGCATTTTAAAATGTAATTTATAGTGCTAGGCAATCGATTAATCGCGAATAATCACATCCTAAATAAAAGTTATATGTGTGTATATACTATATATATTTATATAATTTATCTTATATATAAATATAAAAAAAATTATATATAAATATATACATGAATGAGTGTGTATTTATATATACATAATAATTATACACAATACACACACATATATTATGTAAACACAAACTTTTATTTTGGATGCGATTAATCGATTGCCCAGCACTAGTAATTTATTATCATTACTCCAGTCTTCAGTGTCACAGTGTCACTATTGTCAATGTCTTAATATTTTTTTTGTGGAAACCATGATTTTTTTTTTCAAGATTCTTTGATGAATAGAAAGTTCAAAAGAACAGCATTTATTTGAATTAGCAATTTTGTATAACCATGTAAAAAGCTTTAGTGTCATTTTCGATTAATTTAATGCATCCTTGCTGAATAAAAGTATTAATTTCTTTTTTAAAAAATCATATTGACCTTAAACATTTTTCATGCATTGTTCAGAATTCTCTATCTTTTAGAGGCCTAAATAGAGGCCTGGGGGTCTTCTGCTTCCAATTAAAATCTCAAAAATAGTTTCCCCTCTCTGTAGACCCTTGAAACTATGCTCGTAAATTGTCATTATTTTTTACGGGCTTCCCCTTTTCAGTTGCACATCGGAGATGTCTGGCACAAGCAGTAGCTCACTGGATTGGTTTATCTCGGGATCTGCCGTCTCCCTCTGAGACCTGGGATGCGTGACATGACATACAGTATATGGCTGCTCCCCATCACATACTGTACGTGCATCCTAAGTGCACCACTCAGGTCCAAATGGGAAACATGCTACTACTATGGTAATGCAAAATTCAGAGTTCGAATTTGAGGGTGTGTTCACACTTGGCATGTTTGGTTTGATTAAAATGAACCCTGGTGTGATTGCTCTGTTAGTGTGGTTCATTTTAATAAGTGTTAACGCTGCCATCCAAACCCTGGTGCGCAACAAGCAGACCTAGACCACTGAAAAGATGAGTCTCGGTCTGCTTCCAACCGAACTCTGGAGCGGTTTTAATGATATACGAACGCAACATGGACCAAAGACATGTAAATGAACCAAAAACAGGACATGATGTCACAAGACGCGACCCTAAAAAAGGACAGAATGCTCAAGCATACCTGTTTTTTCTCGTCATAGTCGCGATGTTGCCCATCACAGTTCGGTACAGGCAGAACCGTGTCTCCTCGCAGCAGATCTTATGTGTGTGACGGAGGGATTCCTGCTGCTGTTTTGACTCCTTTAAGCATTTTATAAGCTCTTCACGAGCATACAGCATTGTTTTGGACGTTCTGTAAGTTCCGTCATGAAATACAAGTAATAAAAGCCGACCAATCAGGTTGTGAACATATCCCCTATGCCTTTAGGTTCGATGTTAAGTCAAATTCAAACTTAAATTTTGCATTCTGTTTGCTCAATTTAAATTTTTTATTAATAAGTTAATTTTCAGATGGAATTTGTTCTGGTCAGCCAAGTGTCTTCATTTAGTTTAAGAGGCACTACATGCATACAGTAATTTTAATACTGTGGCTTTTAAACAAGCTTAAGTGGAAGCCATGGGGTACTATTCCCCACTAGCAGGTCTCTGTTCCCTCCACATCTGTGTCTGCTTATGCCCAATCTATTTCTGAACCATCACTAAAGAACCTTCGGGTTCTGCTACGAAGCAAGAGAATGTGATTTTCCCTCCTGTAACAAAGAGAGAGGGAAATTGCAGGGGAAGTTTGCAAATGTGTTTCCTTTGTGGTAACCTACAGGAGGATGGAGGTAGCATAGCTTCAGAAGAGAGTCAAGGGATAGCGGCGGCTTTTGGCTGGGATGATCATTGCTCGCATACATTGCCGCACTCGTTAGAAACAAAACTATCACCAGAATGCTGAAACCTTCAGCTAGAAGAATTGGCTAGCTAAAAATTAAAGAGGACATGCTGGCTAACTAGTAAATTACCCTGGTGGATACTCGTGAAGAGTTTTTCCCAGTGTTTTTAAGTGCTGGCCTGGAGCGAGCTCTACGGCAGATGCTAGCATGACAAAGGCGTTTCAGCGATAAGATAGACAGAGCCTGGGCGGTATGAAAACGATGGCCGCTAGCATTGCCTCGCCTGAGATTTCACGATGTCTCTATGACGAATCCCAGTAACGGAGACTCTTGGCAGACTGACGAGAGGTTGCATTGCAATGGATGGGCCCTCCACTCTGGAATAAGCCAAAAAGGCCCCTACGAAAAGAGCAAGATGTAATGCCACTTTTTCATGCTCATTGCGGGCCTCTGATAGCTGCAATGGCATGGATTTGTATCCCAGTTACACTGAAAGAGCTTGCGAATTGGATCGAGCTTAAAAGTGAAGCAAGAAAGCCCTGGAAAATCAGCGCTCAAAGGCACATTTCAACTGGAAAGCATTTCTTTAAAGCCTGTACTCCTTGGTGGTTGACAATCCTATTAAAGAATCAACGCCTTGCAATTAACAGAGAAAAGAGATATAAAAATAAATTAGAGAGGGAAACACACATTCAGCTTAGGGGCATCTGAGCGGGACTAACCTTGCAATGGTCCTTTCTGATATAAAGATACGACAGACATGAATCATCTTTTTGCATTGATGTTTGAGTGGCATGACCAGCATCTGCCAATTTCCTATTGTCGCTGCTCTTCACTTCACTGACAGCATAAAGGGTTGTGACAGAAAATGGGTTCTCTCTTTCCTTGGAGATTTTGGATCAGACGAAAATAAAAGGAAACAGTATATCAAAGGAAAGGCACCAGGCCTAATGATTCACCATATCAACAGACTCAATGCCGACAAAGACAGAAGCCTCTCAATGTATAAAAACAAGCTGTTCGGTAGCCATCATTCACTCTTTAAATGAAATAAAAGCGCTTGGTTTTTGGACATACAAAAGAAAACACTTAACAATGGGTTAGGCCAAATTTCAAGTAATTAATTTTACTGTCTTTAGTTGACATATAGAAGTGCTTTTGCCTCATGTTTTACCTGGATTATCTGCACTTTAAATATTCAAATTATATTAAAATGTATGACAAAAATGTTAGATAGTTCAAAGTATCCATAAACTAGATGTTCTCATCATAACTTACCTTACAAGCAGTAGTTGGTCAGTCAACAAACACCATACAGTACAGCATTAATTGTCCATTGCAGTCCATAAAGTAAAGAAATAAAAGGGTGTTACAGAGGTGCTAATTTAGTTCTCATTTAGATGCTATCCCAGCTAACAGGGAACGTTTCCATAACTTTCACTAACGTTATGTAAAAGTTATGTAAATGTTAGAAAAAAAAACATTCCTAAAATAATGTTTCAGGAACATTCTTATAATGTTTTCATAGTTCAAATACATTCTCGTAACGTTGAGAGGAAACATTCTTAGAACAACATTGTTGGAACGTTCTTATGATGTTATTTGTGCTTGACTGATGTTCTCATAATGTTGAGCGAAACGTTCTCACAACAACGTTCTTGCAACATCTTTATCATGTTATTTGTACTTGACTGATGTTCTCATAATGTTGAGCGAAAATGTTCTCACAACAACGTTCTTGCAACGTCTTTATCATGTTATTTGTGCTTGACTGATGTTCTCATAATGTTGAGCGAATACGTTCTCATAACCTTCTTGGAATGCCATAATTTTAGAAGTAATGGGAACAGAAATGATAAGTGCAACCAGTACATAACAAGAATAGGCCTATACAATTTTTCTGATCTTTCTTTAATTAACATGGCTGCAGCTTTTATTTTTTCTTACCTCTTAAGTTTAACTATAATACAGTTTACAGTGTATAACTATAAATAAAATACACTGCTGAACAAGAACCAATAACTTTTATTCTATTTTTTCCCCCTATATTGTCCTAATGACAAATTTATGATTGGTTTATAAACTACACACACTCTGCAATACATCATCATGTATTTTATGAACAAAATGTTATTTCTTAGCACAGAATATGCCAGAACATATAGGCTATCTTATTTTATATTTTCTGTACTTTAAAGGTTATGTCAATAACCACTGCATTACTGGGAAAAAAGGTTTTTCAAGCACCTTATTAAGACCTATATTTACGTTTTAAAGTCATGCGCCCTCTAGCTGGCGTAAAAATAATGACAGTGTCGTGTTACGTCTGTTGTCCAATCAAAATGCGTGTTCATTTAAACGCAATGTGTGGACTTTTCGTGAACATTTAGATTTTTTCATCCCTACATCTACCCTTAGTGATATATAGTGCATATTATCTTTATGAGCACATGCGTTCCCTGGGATCGAACCCACGATTGCATATTTATATTGCAATGCTCTACCAACTGAGCTACAAGAAACCGTAAATATGACGCAGATAAAATGCATGTGTCCTGTTGTCGATTGCAACTTTAGTAAAGGTTCCTATGGGTCCTATTTCAGGGAAGTGACAAACGACTTATATAGGCATATTGGTTGGAGAAAATGTTGCATTGTGAATGGATCGTCAGGTTTTGTTCCCCACAGGCTTTTTTTTATTCTTGAACACAGGTCGGCAGAATACACGTCTGTTCGCTAACCACTAGACTACCACAGCCAAGGTAGCGCAAGTGCATTGATCTTGCGGTCATACTGCGCACTTCAAATCAAATAAGCCGTCTTCCACGTTCGGACGTCACCTCGGTGTATACGCTCCATGCAGCGCCATTTTCAAACCAATGGTATCCAAAGTCTGCAGTTCACCTTTATATATGTCGACTTCTGAGGCCAGATCGCAGACCTTCTAACAGGTGAGTCGATTAGACGTTAGGGTTTTTGTTAATGTTTTGTTATATATGCAAAGTTTGTATGACTGGGTAGTAAATACTCCTGCAGTCATTTCTGCGGGAGACAAATATAGGCTACTTGTGATGTGGGATTTATTTTTAAATGGTTGGCCTGTGTTAAATTGAACTCCTATTTGAGTGGAGATGGGCTTTGCCGCTTTATATTTTATGAATTAGTGACTCTTACACGTTTCATAACATTAATTTTTAACGTAAAATACTTATTAATTAACATTAGCCGTTTTTCCCCTGTTGGGCCAAAAGCAAGTGTGCCAGGGCGTGCCAGAGCCTGTCACGTTTCCACTGCCACTTGCGAGGCTTCATCGGGCCTTGGTCCAAAGCAAGCCTGGTTTTGAGGAGTGGTTATGAGCGAAGTTCGAGTCAGGAGAGGCTCAAAACCGCTGCTCATTTTCCATAACATCAGGCTAACAAAAATTATTTTAAAAATAAAAATATTTAAGACATTTAAAACAATTTCCAGTTGAAAACTCACTTTCAGGCACCAGCGAGTGTGAAATAGTTACTTCAGATGGGGATTCTGATCACTACACAAGCCAGAAATATATTAATTTGCAATGCTAAAAGCTACATACTTGCTACCCTTTGTCATTATAACTAATGTTTTCTGTTTGTGAGCTCTCTCTGTTGCTCTGGCAACATTACTATTAACATTATTACCATTAGAAATAATTGTATGTTTAGTCTTAACCTGTGAATTTAATGCCATCAAGTTCCATTATGTTTGTAAAAAATTAATAAAGAAAACAATGCAAATGATATACTAATACTATGTTTTGTTTCTATAGATGCCACAATTTAAGGTGTCACTTCAGCCCGAAGCAGAGACTTCTGGAAAAGAGGACACACAACACACTTAATTAGTTGTTTTACACACAAAGTATTTTGTTATACGATTTGGAATGTTTCAGTTTGTGGAATGTTTGAGTATATAAAATGTGAAAGTAAAATAAGATATCAGTTATGATATTGTTTTCATTTAGATGTACTGTATGTTACAGTAGTGCACTTATCCTTGGCAAAAGGTTGACAAATAAAATTTGAAAATATATTAAAATATGAAAATTTTTTGTGTAGTGTCTTACAGTTTTTGGTGTTGACAAACATAAGTAGTAATGTTTTATCAAATGTTATTGTTTGAATTGATATTTGTTTATAAAAAATGTTCCCAGGGCAATGTTTGGAGGATGTTTGAACGTTTAAATGTTTTCCCTAGCATTCTCAAGATGACAGAATTGAATGTTCCTTTAACGTTTACATAAACCTAGAAAAACACATTAATACATGAAAAATCTGGACATTTTGAATCTTTTAAAAACATTCAGAAATAACGTTTTCATAATGTTTTCAAGATGATAGAATGGAATGTTTCTATAACGGTCACATAAACCAAGAAAAAACGTTCTTAATACATGAAAAAAACTGGACATTGTAAACATTTAAAGAACATTCCGTAATAACGTTTTCGTAATGTTTTCAAAATGCTTGAATGGAATGTTCCTGTAACGTTCGCAAAAACCCCACAAAAAACGTTCTTAATACATGGTTCTTAAAACTGGACGTTTTCAACGTGTACAAAACATTCCCAAATAACGTTTTCATAACTTAAAGGAAATTTTAACAAAACGTTTTGACAACTTTTTGTTAGCTGGGATAGAACCATACAGCCTGGGTTACATAACATGAATGCACTAAAGCATACATTTCCATTTATTTTTCTCATCAACTCAAGCAGTATTGTTTCTCCTCAGTACTTTGTACTTTCTACGGTTTAAATTTTTTTTTCTTGTGTCATTAATGTTAGTGCTAGTTCTAATTTTGTATTTGAGAGAACCACATACATCAACTTTTGCCCTTTCATTTAAATCTTTACCAGATGTAATGACTGTTTTGACTAATTGTGCAGAAATTGCTATAATTGCTCTACTAACAACACTAGCAGTACAATTTAACTTTGATGGGCTGAAAAGAATTAATAGGGTGAAACCTTTTACCAACACAACAACATATCAACATAACCAAGCTTTGTTTTTGAGAGATTTGATCAGCTATGGTTAGAATTCTAAGTTCATCTAAGTTCACATACGGTACTACATTTTTTTTTTTTTTTTTAAATAATAAAACAAAATCTCAGGTTTAGAGGCACATAAAGAGACTGTTAGTGGTCCCAGACTTAAATTTATGAGCAAGCCGGTGAGGGAATGATGGTATAGACAGGAAATTGTGAGAATAGTCTTAGGGCAATGGAGAATTAACAAGACCACAACATTTGTTTGTTGGTTTGCCTCTGATACTTTACACACTTTCTTCTCAAACCCCAGATAGTCCTCATGTTTACTCACTCAATGAATATGCTCTGCAATTTGTTCCTGCTTACCACTACCCAGAATTATTTGTGTTTCACAATAGCTTTCAGTACTGCTGCGTAGAGAAAAGGATTAGTAATTTTTTTAACCCTCTGAGAAGAAATGCATTAAAAACAGTCATAAGTAACTCCTTGATGAAAAGCCATTGAAGCTCAATGAAACATTCATTATATGTGCATTAAGGCACTTCAACAGGAGTGGCTGAGACTGAAGAGGGGGTCACTACTACAGAGTGCCTCCCCTTGTCAGAGGGGATGTGATTCTCCTCCAATAATTGTAATTCAGCAATAAGGAGCTTACAGCTGTTGTTATCCGCCTGATAGAGAAGTGAACATGAAGAGCACCATGGGGAGAGCAATACAAGAGATTATCGTTCGAGAGGGTCTCCCTCACCCCCTCTCACCTAACCTAACATTGGCTTCAGGTCAGCCATCTCTAATTGTAGTCTCGCTTTTTGGAGTGGACAAAGGTAAGCTGGTTCACCCTCGTGGGGACAGAGTAATGAACATTATGGCCTGGTTCACTAACATGCTAAAGGACGCCACAGCAGCGACCACCAAAAGGACTTGAAGGCTCATGCCTGACTGAGCAGGATTTTACAGACATTCACTTTTGGAGAGGTCTGCTCTTATAACAAGAAGAGAGTTGAGTGGCTAGGGTTTGGTATTTTTGCCCTGCCTTGGCATTTCTGGACACATATCTCAGGATGTGATCAATCAGGTGTTCATGATAAAAATGTCATTTGGGAAATTAACACCTGCCAGCTGCCAAATGTGCTCGCTTGTTTAAGTAACACAATTAGCCTAGATCTCAAAAACAGACTTAAGTAACGTTCGCAAAGTATATAATCATTACACATAAACAGTTTATGTGGGTACTGTACACACTACCATTCAAAAGTTTGGGGTCGGTAAGATTTGTTAATTTTTTTGAATTTATTTAAACAAATATAGAAAAAAAACTATAAGACTGTAAAATATGATTACAATGTGTACATGCAATTTCTTTTAAAAACAATTTATGTTCTCTGAAAAGTAGATATCTGAGATGAAATTTAATTTTCATCTATAAATGTACAGCATGTTATGAACGCAACACTGGTTGAAGCTCTAGATTAACCGTATCTGACTCAAGTGACAAATATATGACATGGATAGTAACTGCTGAGATGCTTAAGGCACATTTTTAAAGCATTAGGCTAAATATTTTCTAAATAAATGAGCATAAACATATTACAGTCATTGTTTCTTAAGATGCACATCATGATGTGTTGTAAAATACTAAAAGACTGTGTATGCAAAAACCCTCTGTGTTAGTATGAAGCATCTTTCACAGAACACACATAACTGTATGCTTCCCTCTAAACTGCGTCTATGAATCTATTTAAAAGGCTTTAATTTGCCATTTAAAGTAAATGAAATCCAGTCGTATACTGCGTATGTCACCAGATCAACACAAGTCTTTCTCTGCACATATCTGCCCACATCATTCCATATCCTGCCAGTTTCTTTCAAGCACAACAAAGCTGAAATAATGATAAGCACCTGGATCTCCACAGGCTCCCTGTTAGGACCAATTGGTGGTAACTGATAAATTAGGGTGGGATCTAAACTGGTCATGACACTCAATGATTCCTTTCACGTTGACGTCAGCGACATGAAGTGACTCTTTATGTGCAGCACGTCCTGTGGCTGGAATGTACCGCAATAAAGAGGCAGAGAAGCGTCTGAGTGAAGGAGAAAGAAAGAAGCAGTGACAGCCTCCCTCCCAAACACCCCGTGAGAATTCACTCCTACATGTCTGGGCTTTGCATGTGCCCTGTTTACAATCACACAAACCATGTGGTGCACTTCCAAGGCCACAGACGACTCGAAACCATCACGAGCGTCCTTAAAGACTTCAAATCACCTTGCTTGATAAATGTGGACATAAATCTCCCCCAACCAGCCTGTGAACTTTTGCCATTCTGTGCTCTGCTTTAAAACTAAAATATGTGGCATACATCACAGTGTGGTTTAACCGCTCTTGAAAGGCCACGCTGGAAAGGCTTTTGAAAACTTTTTTCTGAATGACAAAACATAAGATGAAAAAACTTCCTTTTTCACAGAGGAAGCCACGGGAACAGGCTTTCTTCGCCATAGATTATATCCGCTGAGCAGAGTATAGAAGGAACCACAGATGTTGACACTGTTGTGATAGGTTAAGATGGACTCTAAAGCCCATTGTTTCCCTACACTTTCTTTCGTTATTGTATTTTCTCTCCCTCTCTTGCTTTCTGCCATTCCCCCTCCACTCTGGTACTTGGCCCTGGCCAGCCGGACCGTGCTGAAAGGCCTTTAGATGGTGACTAGAGCTCCAGGGGGTCTTTCTGCCAACCATGGCCTGGGGAAAAGGCTGTATTGTGGGGATCAGCAGGCAGCCCTGGCTGCCTCAGTGGCCTCCGTCCAACAAGAATAATGTGAGTGCCAGGGTTAAGGGTCACCCCACTTCTGCAGTCCCCCACTGGGCTTTCACCATACCTGCCCTATCCCTTTCAGTGCATCTGGTCAAGAGGAGATGAGAACTAGAGAAACATCATCAAGAAAAGAGGCTCTTAACACTAAGTGGAATTTGTCCAGAAAGACTAATTCCATTCAATTGTCCAATTTGGCCTTTTCAACATGTCCAAAACAAAACAACTCATAGGGTATCTGCATAGATTCATGAATGAGTCTAAAGAACAAGTGAAAAGTTGATTTAATGTTGCCAAATAGTACATTTGCCAGAGCGGTCTTTCCCGAAACAAATCATTTTTTTTATTCACTAAAGAAATTAATAGCACAAATGTTTAAAATGATGTACACTAACATGCAAATAAATGTGAAAAGGCTGCTTAACCTGAAGGGGGTTCTCTCAAATGGGTAACCATGTGGAGATCACATAAACAGCCAGCAATCGAGTCTTGCACAAGTTACTAAGAGTTACTATTACCCATTCATTTCCATCCCAACAAATGTTTTGTGCCATTTTACATGTTTTGTTTCTAGTAATACAAAAAAACGATCACTTTGTATTAAGTTGTGTATTATTCTACTCACTATTCAAGTAATATTAGATGTATAAACCTTTAAAATGAAAATAAAATGAAAACTAGGGCTGCCAATGGAATAATCATGATTTTATGATATTTGAACAGTCATAAAAGTGAAACAGCAATATCATTTAGTATTAACTATTAAATTTGGCAGTACTAAAAAGAGTTTTTATAGCTTTTTCCCCTCCATAGACCCCCAAAATAGTCCCCAGTTTTAAAACCCCAGGTATAAGTTATGTTTTCAAGCTTTATAGTGTAAATTGACCCGTTCGCCCTATAGTTTACAAGTAGTTAACAAATTATAATAGCTCATAAGTTAAAAGTATCTTATTAGTATTTTGTAGTTAACAGCTAACAACTCTTTTAAGTACTTTATGAATAGCTTGACAAGATACAATTTTAAAGTGCCTTCCTCAACACCGCTGACAATGAACAGGACAACTGTTCACTGTTCAACTGTTCCACTGTGACATTACTGCAATTTTTTTTCCCGCTCTGCAGTTTTGTATAATTTGTGAAAGGGCCATCTGTGTGTGCACTACACATGTATGCCGTTTCATCATGGGATTGGATGCCTGAGGACAGAGTATGTCAAACATTCAGTCATGCTTTAAGCCAGATCTCTCCTTCACCTTCTTATCTTGACATCACGTTTTAGCACAGGGAGTTCCAAACTACATGCCCACATGGCTCATCAGCCAGCAGAACATAAACATCTCAGTGAACGCCGGGGAATGAACCACACAGCTTAACTTTGGCTGAATAATCAGTCATCGCACATGTCTACAAGAGCGTATAAATGGTCAGCGGCAATTCTGCGAAGTAGTCATAAAGCCACGTATTTACCCCTCATTTGACTCATGGTTAACCAATATTTTTATATTCCCTATAATATAAAATAAAGGAGACATATAATTACAAGTCTGCCAGTGCCATATTCCAAATGACCATCTTCTTCTAGTCCACAAAATCATTCTGACCACACATTTTATGATCTGACCCCAGGGTTAAAATACAATAGACTTCTTACCCCAGATCAGAGCCTTCAGCTTCAGTCATGGCTCTGAGGGCCTGTCATTGGTGATGTACTGCCGTGAAGCCTGCACTCTGACCCCACATAACAAGTACATTAACCTCTTCAGAGACGCACCACTCCAGCCCTAAAAACTCTGACCCTAAAGCCCCTCTCGTGGCCACGGGAGGTCCCTCAATTCCCTTCAACACTCTGCATGATCACTGCATTGTCTACCCCTGTTCTTTGTGTACGTTGCCAAATAATGTTCCTCTATCTCTCTATGATGCTACTACCCCCTCTTCCCGTCGAGACACGGGGAGAGAGCGCTCTGTGCCCAGCGTGAGTGCTCTCCCAGCGGGATGGTGAGGGCAGCTCAACTGGGGTCTGCAGGTACTTTTCATCCCGCCTGGCAGGCGAGACCCAGCGCCCTGCTGCTGGAAATTAGTCGTCAACTGGCCTCTCTTTCTGCTGGTGTCAGACATGGGCCCCTGATGAGAGATTTGTTGATATGATAACTTGATTAGGCCTCAGACTTGGTAGCGGAGAACGAGAGAGACTCTGCTTTCACTCCTTAACCTCTCCTCAGGAGACTGCAATTAGGCCTGGTAATTGGTTAATTGGGCAGTCTATTTGAAATACATGGTTTTTTGCTATTCAATGATATATTCAATTCATGCAACATGCTGAAATTGTGTTATGTTATGAATAATGTTTATTTTTTCAGTTGGTCAAGATTCTCTAAAGCCGGGGACATACTTAAGGACTGTAAGGCCGATTATGAATGTAATTTGATACTTATGACTGATCATGCCCAAACGCGCAGCCAGTCACAGCCAGTTGCTTTCAGTCTGTTTACAATCGTGTTTAAAACCGTGCAGTGTGCAGTGTCTAAAGAATCTAGTCTTAGAATTTAAAAACCAGCTGTTGCAGTCGTTTATTAAACATGTTTAATATTTGCGACTGGCCCCGGCGATTACGCTGAGGAGATGCGCTCCCTGTCAAACGCCGGTCCATTCTTGTAATTTTATCAAACACATAATCGTTTCGATGTTTATTTTGTATTAATTCATAAGTTAACATTGCAAGTTAATTGTTTTAGGCTATTCATTTTGTTCTGCAGACGGAAAAAAGTGAAACTGCATTCTGTAAAAATTCAGAATAAGCAGTGGTTTCTCTCTTTTAAAAATAACATTAAGGACGTTTTTACACTGGCAGTTTAGATCGGAAAGGGGCATAGTTTGCATGAAAAAATTGTAATGTGAAAGCTGTCATGCGGTGCGGAGCTCGATGCGCACCGGGGTACCGAACTCGAGACTGCCTGGAGGAGGTGGTCTGAGTTCGGTTGCACTCGAACTGTGCTGCGATTCGCGTGAACAGTGTAAGAAACACGGACTCGGGTGCACACTTGTTCAGGAAAAAAGTAGCCTGTGCATTCGTTTTAGCCGCTTATAATGTATTTAGTTTAATAAAACACATGTAAGGGATGATAGTGTTGATGATTTACCTTGAATACGAGCAAGAGCGAGCCTGCAGTATATTCGCACATTGCGCGTGCAATCAGGGAAACAAATGAATGGCAATCCACTCCTCAGGAGTCCCTTTGCAAGCATGCAGCAGAAAGCCGCCTTCATGCGACACACATAGGCCTACAGTAAACCCAGATGTCATTTACTCAGCTAAACCAATTCGTTTTTAATTCCTGATTTGTGAATAACAGTCTACATTATTGCTTGGTTGTATAGGTTTAAAAAATAGCACTAGAAGTGTTGTAATTAATGAATCAGGAAATGCAGAAATGTGTCTGTGAAGTTATGTTTAACGTTTCATAAAAAAACACCAGTGTTGTTGGCAGGGTTTTCCCTTGTTTTTTTTTTTGTTTTTTGTTTTTTGTTTTTTTTTTTCTGCACAAATTGCACTGCAAATAAGTAGTGGCAGCTGTCTGTTGACATCCATGTTTGTTTAGGTACAAGATCTCGCACAGCTGAGTTCAGAATATCACGTCTGTGACTTATCATTAAGTGTGTTGTGTAGTGGACTGACTCAGTCGTAAACGTTTGTGCTCTTCTCTGACTGTCAAAGATTATAATCTGCTCCAGTCGAAGGAAACAGTCTTTAAGTGTGTTCAGTTCAGTCTTAGAATGTTTCAGCTAGTCGTTAAGTGTGTCCCCGGCTTTAGTCAAGATATCCTTTTAATTAAATTCTTCATTTTCATAAATTAAAAAAAAAAAAGAACACAAACATCTGCAAACAAAATAAAAATGTCCTTAAAAATCCAAGTTATCAAAAGGTTCTTTCCTGACTAGTCAGAAGTCCTCTGAGAGCTTAATTCCTTGCCTTTAAATTTTAAACCTCTGAAATAATTCAATTAATCAATTTATGTTTTGCATCTGAAATGCTTCTTTGTCAATGTGATTTGCATCATAAAAAAACTACTGTGATGCAGCTGAGAGTCTAAAGCTTTTTTTCTTTTCATTTCATTTCACCATGGCTAGATAAAATATATGCATTATATAGCCATCACCATGGCTGCAAAATACCACCATACATCACCATGGCAATTCTATATGGTCTCTCTGGAACTGGAACAGCGTCACTGAATGTAATGTTGTTCCTCTTAATT
Organism: Coreius guichenoti; assembly: GCA_039654105.1. NCBI lineage: Eukaryota > Metazoa > Chordata > Actinopteri > Cypriniformes > Gobionidae > Coreius > Coreius guichenoti. Next base: position 28,548,212 of record CM077180.1, on the reverse strand, counting down.
TATAAGAGCTCATGACACCTTTAAGTGTCAAACATTTTATTATAGTAATATGCCAGACACACACAATTCTTAAACCTACATATGAAACAATTATTTTGATTGTGTGCATAATGGGGAAGCAACAAAACTAATCTACCTATTTAAGGTAGGCCTACTTAAACCACTAAAAACAAGTCACTTATACTATCACCATTTTAATAGTCCATGCATGTATAGATAGAACAGTACAAAGAGCAATTATGCATGTTCATTATGAATATGTATGAATGGATCATTAAAAACCCCATATTGGGAAACCACTATAAAACATATTTGAGGTTTCAAACTATTTTTTATATTCCCAGTCTTTTTTATTTTACTTCAACTTATTTTGTTCATATTTTAACAAAGTTGTTATGAAATCAATGTCCAGTTGTTTTATCAGTGCTGCAAATCTTCCTGCTATTTCTGACCCGAGGCAGTTTCACTGGCTGAACAAATTACACATTCATCATGAGCCTTTGCAAGCAAGGTTTTTGTAATAATTGTATGGGAACAACTACTCACCCATCTAACATCCAGAGAATCACTTTTCTATAGGCCTACTTCAAAAATTCAATGATGCACCTGTGTAGAAACAAAATGTTGAGCTGTTTGTTTGCTTTGTAAACAATATGGCACATGGCTTTCGTTTTCTTAATTCTATTTACCAAATCTTTGTTTATAATTTGAGTACATTTTAGCTTAAAGTAACTGGATTAATGAAACGAATAAATGAACGAATAAATTATGTCAGTGGTAGAGCCGAGCATATCCATTGTTTATATACAAATGGACATTTGGTCACATCGCCATCTAGTGGTGCGTTTAAAAACGCATTATAAGAATATGGAACAAATATTCCACAAATGTTCATATAAACGTTTTGTCTTTACAGAGGACTTTTTTTTCATAAAAAAAAAAAAAAATACAAAAAAAATAAAATAAAAATAAGACAAAATAAGACTATATACAGGGTTTTTTTGGTGCGTGAATCACTGTTTGACAAATTATAGTGCAAAGCAGAATAAATGCGCCAACACTGATCCCTAGTGGTTGACAATGTGAAGCACTGAAAATGAAAATGAAAATGAGAAAATGAGCCTAAAACTCGTCCCAGAAAATACATTCATGCTAATTTGTTGTCTTCTGAAGTGATTTTATTTTAAATCAGTAATCTTGTGCTCAGTTCCATGTGCATGTATAAATCAAAACTGCTCTCAAAACAACATTTAAAAGTCCAATTATGCCTAAAATGATTGAATATACAATTCATAAGTTTACATCTAGGCAAATATTTTGTATTTTATGTAGCTAATTAAGTTTGCATTCAGCCAATGAGGCTTATTCATCATTGTATGCCTACCTCTTCTTATTTAGCCTTTTGTTTTAATGCCCCCCTCAAAAGCATCTGGTCACAAAATAGTTTTCTTTAGCTCTCTAATACCATGTAACCAAGTATGCCTAAAGCTTTTCTTCTAAGGATACTTAATCAAGATTGATTATGTTTGATAAGTGAACTGGAAATAATTGCTTAATAGTAGCCAACAGATGCCCCAACCTGCAGCTCAAGGGTTGTGAACTAACTCAACTCCTCACACTTGTATGTTTGTAGTATGTTTGTGCTCCCTTGTAAAATATGTACAGCACAAGTTAAAAGTTTGGACACACTTAAAAAAAAAAGAAGAAGTGTCATTATTACTTACCCTCATGTAGGTCTAATCTTCGAAACACAAATTAATATATTTTTAATAAAACCTGAGAAGTTTCTGTGAATTCAGTGATTTACAAAAAGAGTTACAACCATAACAGGTATCACTTATAGAACGCATCACATATGGCAAACACGGAAGCTTAATTGTGCGTGCATCACATGTGAGTTTTTGTGTTTACCACTGTGCATCCAGTGTTTTTTTTTATTTTTTTATTTAATTAATTTTTTTGCCACCACATTGTGTATTAAAATAATTTAATCTAGCCATGGATTATCCCTTACATATTAAACATATTCATCTATTTGATCCTAATATATTCATTAATAAGGCATTGTGGGTCCTTTTGCCAAAGGTAATCGGTTATATAGGTAAAGAAATGCAACTCTGGACACATAAGAAGCCACCATAACACACACATATATATATATATACACTCACCTAAAGGATTATTAGGAACACCATACTAATACTGTGTTTGACCCCCTTTCGCCTTCAGAACTGCCTTAATTCTACGTGGCATTGATTCAACAAGGTGCTGAAAGCATTCTTTAGAAATGTTGGCCCATATTGATAGGATAGCATCTTGCAGTTGATGGAGATTTGTGGGATGCACATCCAGGGCACGAAGCTCCCGTTCCACCACATCCCAAAGATGCTCTATTGGGTTGAGATCTGGTGACTGTGGGGGCCATTTTAGTACAGTGAACTCATTGTCATGTTCAAGAAACCAATTTGAAATGATTCGAGCTTTGTGACATGGTGCATTATCCTGTTGGAAGTAGCCATCAGAGGATGGGTACATGGTGGTCATAAAGGGATGGACATGGTCAGAAACAATGCTCAGGTAGGCCGTGGCATTTAAACGATGCCCAATTGGCACTAAGGGGCCTAAAGTGTGCCAAGAAAACATCCCCCACACCATTACACCACCACCACCAGCCTGCACAGTGGTAACAAGGCATGATGGATCCATGTTCTCATTCTGTTTACGCCAAATTCTGACTCTACTATCTGAATGTCTCAACAGAAATCGAGACTCATCAGACCAGGCAACATTTTTCCAGTCTTCAACTGTCCAATTTTGGTGAGCTCGTGCAAATTGTAGCCTCTTTTTCCTATTTGTAGTGGAGATGAGTGGTACCCGGTGGGGTCTTCTGCTGTTGTAGCCCATCCGCCTCAAGGTTGTGCGTGTTGTGGCTTCACAAATGCTTTGCTGCATACCTTGGTTGTAACGAGTGGTTATTTCAGTCAAAGTTGCTCTTCTATCAGCTTGAATCAGTCGGCCCATTCTCCTCTGACCTCTAGCATCAACAAGGCATTTTCGCCCACAGGACTGCCGCATACTGGATGTTTTTCCCTTTTCACACCATTCTTTGTAAACTCTAGAAATGGTTGTGCGTGAAAATCCCAGTAACTGAGCAGATTGTGAAATACTCAGACCGGCCCGTCTGGCACCAACAACCATTCCACGCTCAAAATTGCTTAAATCACCTTTCTTTCCCATTCTGACATTCAGTTTGGAGTTCAGGAGATTGTCTTGACCAGGACCACACCCCTAAATGCATTGAAGCAACTGCCATGTGATTGGTTGATTAGATAATTGCATTAATGAGAAATTGAACAGGTGTTCCTAATAATCCTTTAGGTGAGTGTATATATAAAGTGTAATTTACTAAAAGCCTTAAATGATTGAGTATACAATTCATAAGTATACAACTAGACAAATATTTGTATTTTATGCAATAAGTTTGCATACAGCCAATGAGGCCTATGCCTCGTACCTCTTATTTAGCCTCATGTATGCCGCCTCAAAAGTATCTGGTCACTCAATTGCTTTCTTTAGCTCTCTATTACACACACACACACACACACACACACACACACACACACACACACACACACACACACACACACACACACACACACACACACACACACACACACACACACAAAGTGCCTTCATGTACCATAGAGTCCAAACCTAAAAAACAATCTGGCATATTTTTAACACTGACCATGTGACTCCTTTGTCTGGAAAGTCCAAAGATACTCTTTGGAACATTCTCAAATTATGCTGGATAACATGCATCATCAGGTTTTACACAATTTTGTGGAGTTCATGCAGTTTGATTACTGCTGTCAAAGGGTGTCATCCCAAATAATATAAAAATAGGAATTTAGAAATGTAAACTTTTCACTTAAATTATTATGTCCATAATATAATCATTACATTCAGGATTGTGAACCCTACTGTACATGGTTATGAAATGAAAGCAGTAAAGAAATTAATGTTGTCTTCAGCTTCAATGCTTCAAACTCATTGCTACTCAAAGTTCAAGAGAAAGAAAGAAAAAAAAATCACAGAGCTATAGTCTCTGTCTCTTCGATTGGTCTGAGTATAATGGACTTAGTATAGGAGAAGTAAGTCAGGTTGACCTGGGTGTGCAGTCTTGCCCTCTGCTCCAGAGAACAGTATAGTGAATAAGTGAATTTGGCCAGCACCAGAGTACAGCAGATTTCCACCAGCAGCATTGTAGTGTAATATATCATCAGTTCCTTGCATGATGAGTACTTGTGGGTGGCAGTAGGTCTTGAGAGAGTAGGCTGAGGAGAGCCAGTACAAATGAAACTACTATGTGTGGTGAGAAAAGGTTCTGTTATCCTGGTAGTCGTGCTGGGTGGTAAACTGGTGGCTGTTGTTTTTTGACTTGTAATAGTGGTAGGGATTAATATAGTTGTAGTCGCTGAAGTTGTCGCAATTGTTGTTTGAACTGTCGATGTTGATGTGGTGGGAATCAATGTAGTCGTCATATGGGCAGTTGTTGATGGTACTGTAGTTATAGATGTGGTGGTAAGGACTGATGTAGTTGTCAGGGGGGCAGTTGTTGGTTGAAGCGTAGTTGTTGATACTGTGGTGGGAACTGATGTAGTCCTCAGAGCTGTAGTCGTAGCAGTGGTGGTAGGTGAGGTTGTGGTTAGAAGTAAAGTTGTGAGTTGAGTAGTTGGTGTTGTGGTAATGACTTGAGTGGCTGTCTGTGTTGTTGTAGTTGTTTGAGTTGTTACTGGTATTGTTGTTGGAGTAGGTGTGGTTGTTGTCTTTAAAGCATTAGTTGTTGTAGGCGCTGCTGCTGTTGAGGTTAATTTTGTTGTTGAGACAACTGTGGTGTGCAGTGTGGTCATGGGAACAGTACTTGTAAGGACAGGGCTGGTAGTTGGTGAAGTTGTGAGACATATTAATTGTTGTTCTGTTAAAGAGGATATTGGTTGATTTTCCAGGTTGTTTGGGGACTCACAGACTTCTGAAGGTTTTGATTTAATCTTGTCTTCATTGTTCTTTATCCATTCAAAGAATGGCAACAGGTTACAGTCACACTGCCATGGGTTCTTGTAAAGGTATATTTTATTGAGTTTTGGAAGAGCGTCAAAAACATCTCCAGGGAGATTTTTTAATTTATTACTTCCCAGTTTAAGTGTTGAAAGAGACTGAAGTTTTTTAAAGTCCTTTTGTTGTAATGACTTTATATTGTTATTTTGAAGATTCAGATCAGTCAGTTTCTCGAGACCTTCAAAAAACTCTCCAGAAATCTTTGAAAACTGGTTTGATGAAAGGTCTAATTTCTTGAGCTTCTTAAGTGGGCTGAAAACTCCATGTGGTAAGTCAGTGAGATTGTTATGGCTTAGACTCAAGTCAGTAATTTTAGGCATTTCTCCAAAAAGGACAGTGGGAAGACTTATGAGTTGATTGTTATGCAGAGTTAGAGTCTTCAATGAAGAGAAACCAACAAAAAGATCTTGGTGCAGGTCAGTTAAAAGATTATGGTCCAAAAAAAGTTTAGATAAATTACTTTTGTGTGGAAACAAATCTGGTTGTATAAATGAGATTTTGTTGCCCTGCAAGGCTATCTCTGTCAGATCAGGGAGATTATCAAAAATCCTATCAGGCATAGAGGTCAGCTGGTTCTCATAAAGCCTGAAAATGCGCAAGTTCTTAAGTTTGGAAAAAAGAGATGTCGATACAGAACTAAGGTTGTTTTTTGCAAGATGAAGAAATACGAGATTCTCTAAACTGTCAAATGTCCCTTCCTCAATAGAGCTAATTTCATTCATATGTAGACTTAGTTCTTGAAGATTTTTTAAATCATCAAATAACCCATTTTCAAGGCTATAGATTTCGTTACTTTTTAGAACAAGTTTTTCGAGGTTGATGAGATCCTTAAAAACACCCACAGGTAATGATTTTACATTTGTGCCAGATATCTCAATGGTTGTGATATCAGGTAAACCCTCAAAGGCTCCGACCTCTATGGACGCAGTTGAAGTACCTAGAAATTCTATTTTCTTTATTTGAGGGTTTTTAGAAAAAGCTCCTTTTGGTATGACAGGAATCTGACTGTTTACAAAAAATATTTCACTGGCTCCATCTTTCAGTTGTTGGGGGATTACTGTCATAGTTCTGTCATACACGTCTTTATTTTTGCAGTCTTCATCTTGACATATATCTACAGTGCAGCTCCAGTGCAAGTGCACAAGTATGTAAATGAATACTAGGGCACTTTTTAAATGCATATGCCTGTTGAAGAACAAAACATTAACAGCAAATTTAGTTTTTAGTTCAAAGTCATAAAAAGCAACCTGTATAGCCTGAAAATCTAAAATAACTAAGATAAACTATGTCCCCATGACTTACTAATATTAAATGACTTAAAGGGATTGTTCAACCAAAAATTGTCATTATTTACTCACCCTCAAGTTGCACCGTACCTGTATAAATTTCTTTTTTTGTGCTGAACACAAAAGGTGATATTTTGAATAATGTGCATAAACAAACAGTTTCTGGTCCCCATTGACTTCCATAGTATTTTTTATATATATCTTATGGAAGTCAGTGGAGACCAGTTACCAAAATTATTCATAATATCTTTCTTTATGTTCAACAGAAGAAAGAACTTCATGCATGTTTAGAACAACTTGTGGGTGAGCAAATAATGACAGAATTTTCATTTTTGGGTGAACTAATAAAATAAAATAAATAAATAAACAAACAAATAATTCTGTCACATAAAGTCACTGAATTTAAACAAAATCTAAATTATTTTTTATAATTGAATTATGTATAAATAGAGCATAGAAATAAAATGATAGTCAGAAAAAAATATAATGTTTCCTACAATACTGAAAACTAGCAAGAAGTTTTTCTGTTATATTCCTGACCTGCATTTATCTCATTAAATGGAAAATAAATACACTTACCTGCTCATCTCTGTTGTGGCTGAATGACTTTTCAGAATGTGCTCACAGAAGCAAATATAAATATATTTAGTGCTCTACTCATATCTACATAGCCCAAGTGTTTACTGCATGGCTATAAGACAGCAAAAAGGGTGTGGACAGTTTGTTTTCTGTTTAAAGAGATAAGAAAGTGGAACCATCAAACTCACTTCTCAAAGTATAATTATTTAGAGATACTTCTCAGTTTATTTAATTATCTTCTGTCCTCTTTTTTATCTTCATTTTATATCCATTTTGTTAGCAGTTTTAGAATGATCGTTTTATTATTGCCTTATATATTTAAGTGTGAATATGTCTCTGCAAAGTTCAAATGAATAGATAAAGGTCCCTTAATAGTAGTATTTCTTGAATGGGAATATAAGGAAAACATTTTAAAGAACTGAACTAATTGTTGTTTGGCTGCATCATATAAATAGAATGGGAAATAATATGGGCAAAACAGATGTAGTCATGTGAAAAAACAAAACAAAAAAAAACATGGTGTTTGGTTTCACTCAGAAATTGCTGGTAAATATCACAATTAACTACAAAGAAATGGCAAGTAACACACTGAATTAAATATGACATTTTGAAGTAGAAAGACTGAAATAGTATTTTCTTGTAAAATGTGCTCCAATAATCTTTGCTTTATTTACATCTTTGAAAAATTATTTTTGGTATGAGAACAAACATATATCATAGATAACTGCAGAAAGTGTGTAACCATGGACAGTGACAAGAAATACAGTTCTTCATGTGTGACACCACTCATGAGGGTTATGATCATTAAATCATATCTAATCAGCAATGATTTTCCTTTTTTTATTCAAAAAAGTTAGTAAGTACAACTTTGTAATTTGTAACTTTGTAATTTCTTTGCCTAATAAAAAACATTCGTCCTCCATAAATCCACTGAAGACTGTTAAAAGAGGAATTTGAAACACAGCAAACAGCCTAGTTTATGGAAGCTTTTATGTAATGTTATATAACTGAGTTGGTCTTTCTTTGACAGTCCAAGTCTTGACTGCCTCGCTTGTTCCCTTTCAGTCAATCACGTTCAACGTTACGTCGATGACTGATGTAATGGGATATTGTATGAGAGCCCAATCACCTTCGAGTGTAAACTAAATGAGCCAATGCACATTGGCGTGTGAGATTTGAATTCCCCCTCCGCAGATGCAACACACCTTTGTCTTTCCGAGCGGATCGTTTGTTCCTGCTTACAGTCTCCTAAGAGTGTCGACTTTAAAAACAAGCTTTACTTCAAGAAGAGCTTCTTTCCCGGTGTTGGTGTGACGGCAGTGATCGTGAGCTCAAAAGCTCAAAAACTGCTGTTTTCACAGCACTATGAGGAATGGGCATCTTCAACGAGATCGCTGTTTATACAACTGGGTATTGGTTGTTGCGTCTTTTATGAGAGTGAGTGCACACTACAGGCTGCACTAAAACCTGCCAGTTGTGCCGCAGCCATTTCCCTGTGTGCTTCAGCACTGAAAGTGAGCTCATTTTCACAAAAGAGCAACACAGGTGTGACACTGCGTCTTTTTCAAGATATCATTCCACCCATGCGTTTCTGGATGTAGTTGTTCCCTGGCACCGGCTGACGGTCACAATCGTTGTATCATGTGTCTGGGCCTTCAGCACGCTGAGGCAGCTCCCGCTCAAGATGTTGATGCAGAAACACATTCTCAACTACCTCGATGACTGGCTCATACTGGCCCAGTCGCGAGAGCAGTTGTGCGAACACAGAGACATGGTGCTCAGTCACCTCAGCCAGTCAACTGGGAAAATAGCAAACTCTCCCCCGTGCAGAGGATCTCTTTTCTCGGCATGGAGTTGGACTCGGTCAACCAGACAGCACGCCTCACAGAGGAATGTGCTCGGTCAGTGTTGAACTGCTTGAATTCGTTCAAGGGCAGGACAGCGGCTCCACTGAAACTTTTTCAGAGGCTCCTGGGGCATATGGCATCCGCAGCCACAGTAACGCCGCTCGGATTGCTTCATATGAGGCAGCTTCAGCACTGGCTTCATGGCTGAGTCCCAAGATGGGCGTGGAAGAGCGGCATGCTCTGTGTGATAATCACCCTGGCCTGAGCGGCTGGGTCACTAGCTCGACTTCTCAGCAAAAAACAAAGGTGCGTTGCATCTGCTTCTGTATTTATACTCACACTGCGGTGTCGGAGCGTGAGATGCTAATCTCACACGCCAATGTGCATTGGCTCATTTAGTTTACACTCTAAGGTGTCAGTCCCATTATGTCAGTCATCGACATAATGTCTCTGTTCCCTCCTTCAGGGTACAAGCGTTACATATGTAACCGAGATGTTCCTCCTCCATAACACACAGGCAATGAGACTGACAATGACAGCAGTGCAGACAATGGCTCCAATGATAATGCTTTTGTCTTTGGACAAACCCTGACCCAAAGAATCATCTCCACTTGTGTCCTCTATCTCTTCTGAGACTGTTGTGGAGTCTGATGCTGGTGCAAAGGTCCTTTTGGTTGGGAAAGTGTACAGTGAATGGTTGAACATGATGTCATCCTCCTTCAGCTCTCTTATATTTCTACCATTCAGGGATAGAGAAGTATCACACATCACAGAAGTAAGGTTTTTCACTTTCCCTGGATACTGTCCAAGCCAATCCCGAAAAGGTATTATGTCATGGTCACACCTCCAGGGATTTTGAGAAATTATAATATTTTCAACTATAGACAATGAGTTTAGAAATTCTTTTGGCAATTTTGGTAAAGAATTGTTTTGTAGCTCCAGAAGATTTAAAAGGGACACACCATCCAGAGTTTTATGGGTATGTGCTGAATTAGATTCTCTATAGATATGTTAGCTAACTTGGGGAAGGCCTTTGAATATTCCCACCTCAATACTGATTAATCGACTAGTGTGAAGAGAGATCTCCTCTAGCACCATCAAGCCGTTGAAAGCACCAGGAGAGATCTGCTGAATCCGGTTCCTACTAAGCACCAAAAGTAGTTGGAGTTGTGGTTATGAGTTATGTGGTTGTCTGTATTGTTGTAGTTGTTTACTGGTATTGTTGTTGGTGTAAGATTTCCACCCCACATTCAATACCCACAACACACATTTGTGAAGGCAAGCAAAGTGTTAAGGACAGCACTCCATGTGGACACACCAGTACAGCATGGCCAACCCCTCCCACTTAATACACACAAAACAATTCAGATGTAACAGGGTGGTATTTGAATGTATAAGAAAAAGAGAGTACTTCCCCTTTAAGAGAAAGGCCACTGACGATGATGTGTTAAGAGTGCGATACAGAGACAAGATGTGTCCCAATTCAGGGGCTGCATCCTTTGAAGGCAGCATTTGAAGGCCTATTGCATCACTGTGGCGCGACGAAGGCTGTCCCAATTCGAATACCGCCTACCATCAGTGTTGCTAAGTCTGTGGCTTTCCCATGGTATTTGGCTACTTTTAAGTTGTTGCCGCAGGTAAAAAAAAAATTTGCAGGTTGATTTCCACCCCCGTAAGTAAGATTTTTGGGCTATTTTTGTTGCAGAGACCTGGCAACCCTGCCTACCGTCTTTCTTTTCCCGGGCCACGAAGGATGAAACGAGTGGATCCTTCGCAGCTTAACCTATCCTGCGGCAGAGGAATACACTTATTATGTACAGTGGGGAGAACAAGTATTTGATACACTGCTGATTTTGCAGGTTTTCCTACTTACAAAGCATGTAGAGGTCTGTAATTTTTATCATAGGTACACTTCAACTGTGAGAGACGGAATCTAAAACAAAAATCCAGAAAATCACATTGTATTATTTTTAAATAATTAATTTGCATTTTATTGCATGACATAAGTATTTGATCACCTACCAAAAAGTAAGAATTCTGGCTCTCACAGACCTGTTAGTTTTTCTTTAAGAAGCCCTCCTGTTCTCCACTCATTACCTGTATTAACTGCACCTGTTTGAACCCGTTACCTGTATAAAAGACACCTGTCCACACACTCAATCAAACAGACTCCAACCTCTCCACAATGGCCAAGACCAGAGAGCTGTGTAAGGACATCAGGGATAAAATTGTAGACCTGCACAAGGCTGGGATGGGCTACAGGACAATAGGCAAGCAGCTTGGTGAGAAGGCAACAACTGTTGGCGCAATTATTAGAAAATGGAAGAAGTTCAAGATGACGGTAAGTCTTCCTCGGTCTGGGGCACCATGCAAGATCTCACCTCGTGGGGCATCAATGATCATGAGGAAGGCGAGGGATCAGCCCAGAACTACACGGCAGGACCTGGTCAATGACCTGAAGAGAGCTGGGACCACAGTCTCAAAGAAAACCATTAGTAACACACTACGCCGTCATGGATTAAAATCCTGCAGCGCACGCAAGGTCCCCCTGCTCAAGCCAGCGCATGTCCAGGCCCATCTGAAGTTTGCCAATGACCATCTGGATGATCCAGAGGAGGAATGGGAGAAGGTCATGTGGTCTGATGAGACAAAAATAGAGCTTTTTGGTCTAAACTCCACTCGCCGTGTTTGGAGGAAGAAGAAGGATGAGTACAACCCCAAGAACACCATCCCAACCGTGAAGCATGGAGGTGGAAACATCATTCTTTGGGGATGCTTTTCTGCAAAGGGGACAGGACAACTGCACCGTATTGAGGGGAGGATGGATGGGGCCATGTATCGTGAGATCTTGGCCAACAACCTCCTTCCCTCAATAAGAGCATTGAAGATGGGTCGTGGCTGGGTCTTCCAGCATTACAACGACCCGAAACACACAGCCAGGGCAACTAAGGAGTGGCTCCGTAAGAAGCATCTCAAGGTCCTGGTGTGGCCTAGCCAGTCTCCAGACCTGAACCCAATAGAAAATCTTTGGAGGGAGCTGAAAGTCTGTATTGCCCAGCGACAGCCCCGAAACCTGAAGGATCTGGAGAAGGTCTGTATGGAGGAGTGGGCCAAAATCCCTGCTGCAGTGTGTGCAAACCTGGTCAAGAACTACAGGAAACGTATGATCTCTGTAATTGCAAACAAAGGTTTCTGTACCAAATATTAAAGGGTTAGTTTAATAAAATGAAAATTCTATCATTAATTAATTACCCTCATGTTGTTCGACACCCGTAAGACCTTTGTTCATCTTCGGAACACAAATTAAGATATTTTTTTGTTGAAATCTGATGGCTCAGAAAGGCCTCCATTGGCAGCAATGACATTTCCTCTCTCAAGACCCATAAAAGGTACTAAAGACGTTGTTAAAAAGTCCATCTCACTACAGTGGTTCTACAATAATTTTATGAAGCGACGAGAATAGTTTTTGTGCGCAAAAAAAAAAAAAAATCTAAATAACGACTTTATTCAACTTTATTCTTGTCTTCCGTCTGGACCTCTGACGTGAACTCACGAAGCACCACGACGCATGCGCGAGAATATGACGTAGAGCCGGCGGAAGCGAGGAACTTTGTTTACAAGCAGAGGAAGACGCGCCGTATCTAAGCGGTTGAATTCTACATTGATTGTGCTTTAGGTCTTGGCGTAGTGCTCAAAATGGTGCTAAAGTGTGCATTTCCTGGATGCCCGAACGCCGGCTCTACGTCATTTTCTCGCGCATGCGTCGTGGTGCTTCATGAGTTCACGTCAGAGGCCTAGACGGAAGACAAGAATAAAGTTGAATAAAGTCATTATTTTGATTTTTTTTGCGCACAAAAACTATTCTCGTCGCTTCATAAAATTATTGTAGAACCACTGTAGTGAGATGGACTTTTTAACAACGTCTTTAGTACCTTTTATGGGTCTTGAGAGAGGAAATGTCATTGCTGCCAATGGAGGCCTTTCTGAGCCATCGGATTTCAACAAAAATATCTTAATTTGTTTTCCAAAGATGAACAAAGGTCTTACGGGTGTCGAACGACATGAGGGTAAGTAATTCATGACATAATTATCATTTTTGGGTGAACTAACCCTTTAAGTTCTACTTTTCTGATGTATCAAATACTTATGTCATGCAATAAAATGCAAATTAATTACTTAAAAATCATACAATGTGATTTTCTGGATTTTTGTTTTACTCCGTCACTCACAGTTGAAGAGTACCTATGATAAAACTTACAGACTTCTACATGCTTTGTAAGTGGGCAAACCTGCAAAATTGGCAGTGTATCAAATACTTGTTCTCCCCACTGTAAGTATTGTGTTTTAACTGTCAGCTGATCACATCTACCTATAGGGATATGATGTCTATCACAGCATACATATATAAGCTCCTTCAGTACTATCAGCAGCTATCGCGTTTCTCCAGAGTTTCTCCAGGCGAATTCGGAGGGCAAAACCGCATCATCTCACTAGGAATTGTGCAATCGGGATTTAGCGAGAGGAATTTGTTCCCCACATGGATTTCACCTCAGATTCATTCAAGTTTGCGAACTTGAACACGCTGCATTGATTGTAAGCTGCCTGATCTGGAAGTGACTAAGTTGGCATTGCTTCTCACATGCTGCATTGTTGACATGGACTTGCTGAAGTTATACTAATGTAACTGAACCAAGAACAATTCCAGATGAGATCTGCACTCACCTGGATGAAGAAGGATATCAAGAGAAGATCAAACATCCACGTCACAGCTGGCTATATTTTACTCTCCATTCATTCCTGAATGTCTTCACGAAGCTAAGCTAAGTTTCGTTTTAATGCTCATTGCTAAAAGCTATCAGGGTATTGTCAACTGCTCATTGCTAAGGCATCCGTGTTGCTTAGGCTTCTAGTCATTTTCAGTAAATGCTTGTGCTAGGCGTATGCGATCATATTGGCAAATGTGCGTTAAATCTGTTGTCAATGGCAGCTTGCTTGTCGCTGTAACATGCCGTGCATTTAACTTAAGTCAGGTTGCTATTGGAAACGCATGTTCTTAAAGTTATAGTGCTACTGGAAACACGCATGTTCTTAAAGCTGTAGTGCTATTGGAATCACGCTTGTTCTTAAAGCTGTAGTACTATTGGAAACACGCTTGTTCTTAAAGCTGTAGTGCTATTGGAAACACGCTTGTTCTTAAAGCTATAGTTGCTATTGGAAACATGTGTTCTTAAAGCTATAGTGCTATTGGAAAGGATGCAGCCCCTGAATTGGGACACAGCTACAGACGGGGTAAAGGTGCATGACAGATGAATCTGGTAGTGTATTGAGACGGGTATCATCCTTGTTTTAATCCATTTTCTATGTGAGTAAATGTGGTGATCATCATTTAATCTTGTGTAATAGGCTGTGTTCGTTTCATCCTGTGTATGTATAATGTGTATTTTATGGTTAGGGTTTGGGATGATCGGAGATTTTATGTCATTGCACGTGACAGGCATTACAGATTCTCTATAAAAGAGTTCAGTAAGTCTTAAATGTAATGTGTATGTGCATCACGTATGTGAATGATGTGCATAACATCATGTGTATGTTATATTTGATTTTCGTAGTGTTTGAATTCACATGATGAGAATGCTGACAGTGGTTTTGTGTTTATGTGTAGGCTGCCACTATACCGTGTTGATTTCTAAAGTGTATTGTTTCACCTTGAAAATGTGCCCTAACACTAGTAACAATTGGAAATTCTGAGGAATTGACACTTGATAAGATTTTATTGTATTTTCTGTTAAGATATTCTTGTGAAATCTTCTTTTTGAGTTTATACAGTTATATTGACCCCGTGTGGTAAACTTGAGTAGTGTTATTTTTTATGTAATTGAGTGATACTGAATATCACCTGTTATTCGTTGAACCTTTTATTTCAAATCACTGAAGACCACAACAAAGCAGATTTAAACAATTGATTGAGTTACTTGAATAAATGTAGCAAATCTAAAACGTGATTTAGTGCCAATTGATTTATTTTGTTAACTGGCAACACAGAAATAAACAACAAAAAAATCAAAAGTTAATTGGTACAAACTTCAGGAATAATCAACTCATTTAAGAATGCCAACAAAAGAAGTACAGTTCTTACACCTTTGTTACTAACAAACTACCAAAAAGCATTTACACTCACAAGAAACAAAATAAACAAAAAGAAATTAAGTAAATAATCCACAGAAATGGAACACATACAAATAGAAAATCAACTATTTAGACAAAAAAAAAACAACCAAAAAAACAAACAAACACACCACAGCAAAGCAAACAGGCAGGCACTGAGGGAAGGAACTTACTTACTTAAACTTAGCCTCCCAGCTAACTCACACTCAGGCAGTGTTGCCAGATTGGGTTGACGATTTCCAGCCCAAAAGCTCACTAAAACCCGCCCAATCCAAGAAAAAAACGCCCAAAATTTTAACTGCCAAAATAATTTGGTATAATTTTATTGCCATGTCAGTCAAGGTTGATTAGCACCATTTTTATCTCCTTAAAACAAAATAATGATGACAAAATAAAATAAAATAAATCAATTTCCCAGGAAAACGAATCAAAACAGGTCAAATACATTCAAATAGTCATGCATGACTAAAATATCCAAGTGGAAACTGTCAAAATCACGAAATTAACCGATGACTTTAACCCATGGAAAAACACATGCATCATTTTCAAATGTCAATGGTAAGAATAAACTAATTTAAGTGCAAAAAGTGCCCAATATAAGTAATCAGAATAAACAACGTAATTAGCAGGCATTACACACATTAATGCACACACCACAGCCAAAATGTGTCCTGTAAGATAATCCTACAACAAAAAATTAACAACAACAAGAATGCGTTTACCTTTGTGTTGTACTTTAACTTAAGACAGAACTACAGTACCGTTAACGTTACGTCTTTCGTGAAGTACATATTTATAGAACATAACACAGAACTTAACACAGTCAAAATGGATTAATCGTTGATTCAAACCTCTTTCAGCAGCTGTCGGGACGATTAGAGTGCAGTCTAGAAGGTTTAAAATGTGCAGATGTCCTGATCAGGCCAGTGTGCACACGATGATATACAGGAATCATAATCCCATATTCGATTTCAATTCAAGTCATTCAACTGTGCTCTTAGAGTTAGTTATATTTATAAAGAGTCTTCGAGTCACAGGTGTAATCCACATTTTGAGAGTTGGTTCACTCTCCCACTCACTACTGTAGATACAATTTACTATCTATTTATGCCACTTTGGCATAGCGATCACTTGAATATCCAGCTACAAGTTTGCGCTAAAAACCCGTCAGTCATGAATGATCACGTCTGCCTGCTGATCGCCGATTGGCTAAAAGTACGTGCTCGTCGGCTACGTCAACACCAACGCCAGCTGACTCTATGCTGGGCCTGTGTGCTTAGTAACGTCATGATGACTGGTTTTATGGAGTACATGTACACTTGAGTTTGTTATTAACCAATTAGACTTGTTTGAAAACTGCCAAACCGACCCCAAACCAGCTCAAATTTTGTCCACCCGCCCAAGCCCGTTTTTACCCGCACAATCAAATTCAAAACCGCCCAATTGGACGGGAACCCGCCCAATCTGGCAACACTGCACTCAGGCTAGCACAATGCAGTGTCAGTGACTACAACACAAATAAAACACCAAAAACTTACAAAAATACAACAAAACTGACCAAGATGAGACCCAGGTTAAAAAACTATTACAAACAAAAACAGCAGTGCAGGCTCCAATTAAGATTACCAGAAATCCCTAGACATGCAGTTAAATGTGCTGAACATTAAACAGGAAAGCTACTCATAAAACACTCATTAAAGGATTAGTTCACTTCAAAATGAAAATTTCCTGATATTTTACTCACACCCATCTCATCCAAGGTGTTTGTGTCTTTCTTTCTTCAGTTGAAAAGAAATTAAGTTTTTTGAGGAAAACATTCCAGGATTTTTCTCCACATAATGGACTTTGATGGCAACCAACAGGTTGAAGGTCCAAATCAATGCAGTTTCAAAGGGCTTCGAAGGGCTTCAGAGGCTCTGCACGATCCCAGCCCGAAACCACCGGTCATTTTCTAAAAAAAAATAAACATTTATATACTTTTTAATCTAAATTGCGTAATCACGTCGGAAGGGCCACGCTAGACGTAGGCGGAAGTACCGCCCCAAGCGAACATGCGAAGACTAATACAAACACCCCTTACCAAAAAAACAGTGACTAACGAAATGGGGGTTTCGCTTAGAAGCCTATCACCTTCGAGTTCTTACAAAACGAGCCAATGGCAAGGAAATGCCATGGGTCTGCGCAATTTGCATAGTGTAACTCCGCCCCACCGCGTGGGTATATAAGGAAGGACGCTGGCAATCTCACATTATGTTACCTGCTGAGGAGCCGAGACTGAACTGCCGGCTGTTCCAGCGGTACAGCGGAAGTGGCAGAGGGACGTAACGTCTCCGTTCCCTCCTCAGGGAACGAGGGTTACATACGTAACCCAGATGTTCCCTTTCATTCAGTCACTCCGAGTTACGTCAGTGACTGACGAAATGGGGGTCCAATCTAATCACGCCACCTCGGCTGTCCTCCAGTGTCCTGCGCAAGTCTGAGCTCCCTGTCGTGAGACTAGCACGGACGAAGGACTCGACTTAACACAGGAATACCAAGGTACACTGGGAAGCATATCCAAGTGGAACATGCAACACAATGCCTGCCCGAAGGGAGGACTTACAGAATACACATATGACCCGCGAGCGGGATGCATATGGAACACACTGGGGTATCCAGCCCGCAGGGTGGAATGTTTCCACCCCAGGGGTGGCAAGGGGCTTGCCAAGGGAAAGACACATGCTCAGAGAGGCTTACAGTGAAAATACACATGTGGGGGTTGCCCAACAGGGGAACCATGCACATGGAGGCACCTAGCCTAACACGAGGGCTGACCGAGCGGGCATGCACTCTGGTGTTGGCATCAACAGTGCTGGAGGGACTCAGGGCTTCAGAGGAAGAAACTCACCTGAGGAATTATCGCACATATCCAGTCCGTGGAGTGGAATGGCGAGCAAGCGATGACACCGAGCAGGTCCTAGTTACTGGCTACTGGAAGCGAGTACACGGGAGGACACTGGCGCCATTCGGAGATTATAGAATCTCGCGAATGTATTGGGTGTCGCCCAGCATGCAGCTCTGCAGATGTCTGTCAGTGAGGCACCATGCGCTAGCTGTACACTCACCCCTAGGGGGGCATACACGACCCTGCGTCTGGTAAGCCAAGACAATGGCATCCACTATCCAGTGAGACAACCTTTGCTTGGAGAGAGCCTTTCCCTTCAGCTTCCCACCATAACAGACAAAGAGCTGGTCTGAGGTCCTGAAACACTGCATTCTGTCTACGTAAGCATGGAGGGCGCGTACTGGACAGAGCAGTGCCAAGGCTGGGTCTGCCTCCTCCAAGGGCAGCGCTTGCAGGTTCACCACCTGATCTCTGAAAAGAGTGGTGGGAACCTTGGGCACATATCCAGGCCAGGGTCTCAGGATCACGTGAGAGTTAGCCGGCCCGAATTCCAGGCACGCTTCGTCAACCGAAAATACCTGCAGGTCCCCTACCCTCTTGATGGAGGCCAAAGTTTTCATAGACAGGAACTTAAGCTCCACTGATCGCAAAGGCTCAAAGGGAGCTCTCTGCAGGGCAGATAAGACCACTGCGAGGTCCCAAGAGGGTATGAGAGGAGAGCGAGGAAGATTTAGTCTCCTAGCCCCCCTCAGGAACCTGACGACCAGGTCATGCTGACCCACCATTTTCGACTCCACAAGGTCGTGGTGCACAGAGATAGCGGCCACGTTAACCTTCAGGGTGGAAGGAGACAGCCTTCGTTCCAACCCTTCTTGGAGGAAGGAGAGCACGGACCCGATCGGGCATTTTCTGGGGTCTTCTGGCGCCAGGGGGGGACGAGAGTGGCGAGGCCCTTGAGCATCCATGACCTCTGGGAGCTCAGAGATCGGGACATGAGTTCTTTCTTTAACCACATTAGGGTGCTACAGGCCCTGGGGCCAGCAGCAAAACAAAAGATTCTCCCCCAGCCCTCCACCGGGGGAAGGAGTGGCCCTGCTACCATCTCCTGGAAAGAACTGGAGCCCATATCTGAGTTGTCCGCGTCAGGAGTGCCGCTTCACATGACGTTTGGCAGGCTGCGGGGCTGGAGCGGACTGGGGTGCCTTCCTGCGACGACCTCCACGGCGCGGCCCGGGTGAAGGCTGCTGCTGGGGCCGGGCGGGAGGGACGGGAGCCGCAGGAGGGCGCCCTCAGCAGCGAGCAGGCTGAGGCGACTGAGCCGGCGGCTGGGTGGAGGCAGTATATGTTTAATGGCCTCAGTCTGTTTCTGGGTGGCCGAGAACTGTTGGGCGAAGTCCTCGACTGTGCCGCCGAAGAGGCCAGCCTGGGATATGGGAGCGTTGAGGAACCGGGTTCGCTCAGCCTCTCTCATAACGGCCAGGTTGAGCCAGAAGTGTCTCTCCTGGACCACAGCTGTGGACATCACCTGACCCAGGGAGCGTGCGGTCACCTTCGTCGCCCGGAGGGCGAGGTCAGTGGCGGCACGCAGCTCATCCATGAGCCCTGGGTCAGCTCTACTCTCATGCATGTCCCTGAGCATCCTGGCCTGGTAGACCTGAAGGATGGCCATGGCATGCAGTGAGGCAGCGGCCTGCCCCGCAGCTCTGTAGGACTTCGTCACCAAGGTAGACGAGAACCTACAGGCCTTGGAGGGGTGCTTAGGATCACCGCGCTATGTTGAAGCACTCTGCGGACACAGTTGCACTGCAACAGAGCGTTCAACAGGGGGGACCCCAGTGTACCCTTTAGCCGCCGCCCCGTCGAGGGTAGAGAAGGCGCAGGAGGTCGCCGAACGATCACGGGAAGACAACGGGGACTTCCAGGATCTCGTGACCTCCTCATGCACCTCGGGAAAGAAAGGTATTGGGGCGGGGGTTGACGACTGTCAGCACGCGCCACCCCAAAAAACCAATCATCCAGCTGCGAGCGCTCGGGACAGGGCGGAGGGTTCCACTCCAGCCTGATGCTCGCTGCTGCCCGAGATAACATGGCTGTCAACTCCGTATCAGACTCGGGCA
Organism: Coreius guichenoti; assembly: GCA_039654105.1. Lineage (NCBI taxonomy): Eukaryota > Metazoa > Chordata > Actinopteri > Cypriniformes > Gobionidae > Coreius > Coreius guichenoti. The sequence continues at coordinate 28,528,216 of CM077180.1, read as the reverse complement.
ATGCTGGCACGCCCGAAGGCGGCAGCATAGCCGAGTCTTCATCCCCAGAGGACTCCAGCCCACCTTGCGATGCGGCGATCATAGCAGACGGTCCCGCTGCTTTAGTCCGAACACTCGTGGGTAGCGGTGTGCAAGAGGGGGGTGTGGCCCGAGGAAGGATCGTCTGGGCTTTATTCCACACCGTAACCCTCAGGTCACCCTGGCCACCAGCCAAAGTATCGCCTCTCGTGGAGGGGATAGATTGGGGTGTGGCAGAGGGGACTCTACCTCCATTACGAAGGTCATTGAGTCTCGACCGCAACATCGCGATGGTCATGTTCCCGCAGTGAGAACATGACTCATCCACAAACGCTGCTTGAGCGTGCTGTAAGCCCAAACACGTCAAGCAGTGATTGTGCCCATCAGATGGTGACAGAGATCGACCGCACCCAGAAGTGCACGGGCGAGACATCTTTAAAAAGACATGCCACGCGCAAGCTCTGTTGTGAGAAGAAAGCTCAGCAGAGTGTTGAAGTGCCCAGGGAAACATACACAGCTGTTGCAGATCACTGCACAGACTAGCAGGCAGGCAATGTGGAATTGCTGGAACGCGCCGTCACACCAACACACTGGAGAACCGCTCGTCTCGAAGAACTGAAGAGAACTCAGATTTTCAGGCTTGCAGGAGTGAAGAATGCTCTTGGCTCCGAAGCAGAAACATAATGCGAGATTGCCAGCGTCCTTCCTTATATACCCACGCGGTGGGGCGGAGTTACGCGATGCAAATTCCTCAGACCCATGGCATTTCCTTGCCATTGGCTTGTTTTGTAAGAATTCGAAAGTGATAGGCTTCTAAGCGAAATCCCCATTTCATCAGTCACTGACGTAACTCGGAGTGACTGAACGAAAGGGAACTAAGGTTGTTTCTTGCAAGATGAAGAAATACGAGATTCTCTAAACTGTCAAATGTCCCTTCCTCAATAGAGCTAATCTCATTCATATGTAGACTTAGTTCTTGAAGCTTTTTCTAAATCATCAAATAACCCATTTTCAAGGCTATAGATTTTGTTACTTTTTAGAACAAGTTTTTCAAGGTTGATGAGATCCTCAAAAACACCCACGGGTAATGATTTTACATTTGTGCCAGATATCTCAATGGTTGTGATATCAGGTAAACCCTCAAAGGCTCCGACCTCTATGGACGTAGTTGAAGTACCTAGAAATTCTATTTTCTTTATTTGAGGGTTTTTAGAAAAAGCTCCTTTTGGTATGACAGGAATCTGATTGTTTACAAAAAATATTTCACTGGCTCCTTTCAGTCTTTCGGGGATTGCTGTCACAGTTTTGTCATACATGTCTTTATTTTTGCAGTCTTCACCTGGTAGACATATATATACAGTGCAGCTCCAGTGCAAGTGCACAAGTATGTAAATGAATACTAGTGCACTTTTTAAATGCATATGCCTGTTGAAGAAATTTTTTTTAGTTCAAAGTCATACAAAGCAACCTGTATAGCCTGAAAATCTAAAATAACTAAGATAAAATATGTTCCCATGACTTATCACCAAAAAATTGTCATTATTTACTCACCCTCAAGTACCAAAGCTGTATGAATTTCTTTCTTGTGCTGAACACAAAAGAAGATATTTTGAAGAAGGTGCGTAAGCAAACAGTTTCTGGTCCCCATTGACTTCCATCGTTTTTTTCTTTTTTCATTTTCTCTATACTATGGAAGTCAGTGAGGAGCAGCATTCTTCATATTATTTCCCTTTATATTCAACAGAAGAAATAACTTAATGCATGTTTAGAACAACTTGAGGGTGAGTAAATAATGACAGAATTCATTTTTGGGTGAACTATCCCAATAAAAAAAAAAAAAAATCATGGTACAAGTCACTGAATTTACACAAAATCAAAATTATATATTTTTTATTATTTATTTATTTATTTATAAATAATGCATACAAATAAAATGATAGTCTGAAATAATAAAATGTTTCCTCTCCTTCGCAATACTGCAAACTAGCAAGCAGTTTTTTTTTTCTGTTATATTCCTGACCTGCATTAGTCAGTGGGGACTATCAACTGTTTGGTTACCAAAATTTTTCATAATATTTTCCTTTATATTCAACAGAAGAAATAACTTCATGCATGTTTAGAGCAACTTGAGGGTGAGTAAATAAGTATTAATGACACAATTTTCAATTTACTATCCTAATAATAAAATAAAATAAATAAATAAACAAAATAGTTACACTTACCTGCTCATCTCTGTTGTGGCTGAATGACTTTTCAGAATGTGTTCCCAGAAGCAAATATAAATATATTTAGTGCTCTACTCATATCTACATAGCCCAAGTGTTTACTGCATGGCTATAAGGCAGCAAAAAGGGTGTGGACAGTTCGTTTTCTGTTTAAAGAGATAAGAAAGTGGAACCATCAAACTCACTTCTCAAAGTACAATTATTTAGAGGTACTTCTCAGTTTATTAAATTATCTTCTGTCCTCTTTTTAAAATCTATTTTGTGAGCAGTTTTAGACTGTTTTCTTATTGCCTTATATATTTACATGTGAATATGTCTCTGCAAAGTTGAAATATAGATAAAGGCCCTTTAATAGCAGTAGTATTTCTTGGATGGGAATATAAGGAAAACATTTTAAAGAACTGAAATAATTGTTGGTCTCATAATATGATATTGTTAATGGCTGCATCATAAAAATAGAATGGAAAATAATATGGGCAAAACTACTGTAGTCATGTAAAAAAAAAAAAAAACACACATGGTGTTTGGTTTCATTCAGAAATTGTTAGTAAATATCACAATTAACTACAAAAAAGTCAAACATTGAATTAAACGTGAAATTTTTAAGTAGGAAGACAAATAGTATTTTCTTGTAAAATTTGCTCTAATAATCTTTGTTTTATTTACATCTGAAAAATAATTTTTGGTATGAGAACAAACATATATCATACATAACTGCAGAAAATGTGTAACCATGGACAGTGACAAGAAATACAGTACAGTTGTTGATGTGTGACACCACACATGAGGGTTATGATGATTAAATCATATCTATATATTTTTTTCATTCAAAAAAGTTAGTAAGCACAACTTTGTCGTTTTTTTTTAAATGTAATAAAAAAATTAATTACGTATCAAGAAAGAAATAAAGAAAATATCCATAACAAATCTTTGTTAAATTTTCTTTGCCTATTAATAGAAAACATTTGTCCTCCATAAATCCACTGAAGACTGTTAAAAGAAGAATTTGAAATAAAACAAACAGCTTTATGGAAGCTTTTATGTAATGTTAGATAACCGAGTTGGTCTTTCTTTGACGGTCCAAGTCTTGACTGCCTCGCTTGTTCCTTCTCCATAACACACAGGCAATGAGACTGACAATGACCGCAGTGCAGACAATGGCTACAATGATAATGATTTTGTCTTTGGACAAACCCTGACTGACAGAATCATCTCCACTTGTGTCCTCTATCTCTTCTGAGACTGTTGTGGAGTCTGATGCTGGTGCATAGGTCCTTTTGGTTGGAAAAGTGTACAGTGAATGGTTGACCATGATGTCATCCTCCTTCAGCTCTCCTATATTTCTACCATTCAGGGATAGAGGAGTATCACACGTCACAGAAGTAAGGTTTTTCACTTTCCCTGAATACTGTCCAAGCCAATCCAGAAAAGGTATTATGTCATGGTCACACCTCCAGGGATTTTGATAAAGTATAATATTATCAACTATAGACAACGAGTTTAGAAATTCTTTTGGCAAGTTTGGTAGAGAATTGTTTTGAAGCTCCAGGAGATTTAAGTGGGACACACCATCCAAGAGTTTTATGGGTATGTGCTGTATTTGATTATTCTCTATAGATATGTTAGCTAACTTTGGAAGGCCTTTGAATATCCCCGCCTCAATACTGATTAATCGATTAGTGTGAAGAGAGATCTCCTCTAGCTCCATCAAACCGTTGAAAGCACCAGGAGAGATGTGCTGAATCCGGTTCCTACTAAGCACCAAAAGGCGAATCGCAGTTAAGTTGCTGAAAACATCATCCTCAAGGTGGGTTAACATGTTGTCGTACAGCCAGAGCTCCTGGAGGGCCACTGGGCCAAAAGTCCCAGGCATTAACCTACTGAGTTGGTTCTCGTACAGTGATATATGAGTGAGGTTAGGAAGATTCAAAAAGATTGCACTGGGAAGCAACGATAACCTATTGTTGGAGAGGTAGAGTTTCTTTAGATTTTGCAAGTTTGAGAAAAGATTTCTAGGTAGCTGTGTGATTTTGTTGTCTTGAAGATGCAATACCTCAAGTTTGACTAGGTCATCAAAGATGCCTGCTGGTATATCTGTTAACTGATTTTGCTGGAGGAACAGGGCTCTGAGATGATTGAGTCCTTGAAAAGTACTGCTCGGAAGCTTTTTGATTGAGTTTCTCTGCAACAAGACCTGTTCCAGCTTTTCCAAACCATGGAAAGCATCTTCTGGCAGAGCGGTTAGAAGGTTTCTGCTTAGGTCCAATTTGTTCAAATCTACAAGCGGGGTGAGAAGAGATGGTTGCAGAACATCTATTTTGTTGTTACTGAGCGTTAAAGTTGATAATGCTTGTAGATTCCGAAACAGATCTTTTGGCAGAGAGGTTAGCATTGTCCCACTGAAACCTAAGGCAATGAGTTTGTTGGTTTGGTCAAATGTATGAGGTTCCACCTCAGCTATTCTTGAATCCTTGGCTACAAACATAGTGAGGGTCTCAGCGAAAGTCTCAAAATCAGCTGGTTTTAATGATTGTATGCTGGTGTTGGTGATTAAGAGGATACCGGTGGTTGGGGGGATAGAGGGTGGAAATTCTTTTATTAAAAAGCCTTGACAAAAGATTTTGTTTGGCTTGCACTGGCAGTTTTCTGGACATGCAGAAGCAACAGCATTCATGGCACACATGCCAAAAATCATGTACCACACCAGGTCCATTGACTCCTGCAAAGGAAGCAAGACATATATCATTAGAACTGAGAACTAACAAGTGCAAAGCTGTCAAATTCTGGTCTTTTTTATTACTTTTACTTTAGTACTTTATTTTCCACTGAAAAAAAATTGTGCCTATGAAAACTCAAAGCCATACAAAAAGGCCAAATCTGTCATATAGCAAATGTTGACACAGAAGGAAAAAAAACAAATGTGGACGGCTGGCTATTTGTGACAAAGCCTCATGGGAAAACTTCCTGTTGAGACATAAATCATTCCTCCACCCATATAGCTTTTCGGTTCCTTAAAAGGAGTATAGTGGTTGGATTGCAACCACACTTATGCTTTACTCACATTAACCACCCTAACAAATTCTACAGGTTGTGTGTCTTATTTAAATGCTTATTTGGGACATCCAGAACATTCGTTAATATGTGTGTGTGTGTATATATATATATAATTAATGTGAATAATGCATAATGTATAATTAATTTTAAAGTAAAAAGGAATTTCAGAAGGAATTTCTAATTATTTGGAATAGTATTCTAAAGTGAAAAGCATGGTAACTCATTGTAAGAGGTTTTTATAAGACTTTGGATAGTAATTCCTTATGACAGATTTGGCAACACTTGAGTAATTACTAGTAGGTTACCATGACCTTCACTTTAGAATACGGATCCAAATAATGGGTAACTTCTTTAGAGTGATGTAGTAACACTTGAGTCATTACTATCCAAAATCTTACAAAAACCTCAAAAGCTTACAATGACTTCAGTCATTATAGATAGTTATCATGCTTTTTACTTTAGAATACTGTTCCAAATAATTAAATTCCTTCTGAAGGATTTGGTAATACTTGAGTCATTACTAGTAGGTTACAATGATCTTTACTTTAGAATTAATTATACATTGTGCATTATTCACATTAATTATAAACCTGTATATAGTAGTTCTTAGTAGTCCTCTGGGAGGTATGAAAAAAATAGTAATTATTGATTAGCTAATAGTGAACTACCTCATTCAACTGAGGTACTCTCACTTTCTTGTTAATTAATAGCACTTACTAGAATGTTAATATTGCATTACTCATTTGTTCCTGTTGTAGTATGACAGAACAGTTTTCTAAAGTGTTAACGGAAATGGACCTGATCAAGACAATGACTATTATTTTTCTCTTCTTTCTTTCAGGATCCCATATTAAGAAAATACATCATTACTTTCCTTCTGCTATTCTCTTTGCACAGATATTTAATAGAAAAAAAGTATATACGCAAACATGCAATTTTAGGTCAGGAAAAAAAAAAAAAGCACATGGAAAAAGAGACTTCATAATCTGTTCCAGTAAAACCAAACCACAGTTTGTGAGAGCTGGAACATTTAACTGTGTAGTCTTTCAAATACTTCTATTATTTGCTTTAATTTTCTTTTTTCTTTCTTTTTTTTTTTTTGTCTGATTGGCTTTGAATACTTTGTTATTGAGAAAAAAAAATACGAAATCAGGCTTTCAATAACCATTTGTTTCTGTCTTGAAAGTTTATGTTTATCAAACTACGTAGTAAGGACATGACTGTCAATGATTTCCATTTCTGTAATTCATTATTAATATTTAAGAACGAGCAACAATATTTAGTGCACTGTAACTAATCTACAACTCAAAAATTCAGTTTGAATGAATTAATACAGAGTATCTTACCCTTGAACTTGAAGAAGATTTGTTAGAGATATTGGTGCTTTGCTCTCCTCGTTGCGCAAAAGCGTTTTCCAATACTCTTTTAAACAGCTGCAATGTTTTCTTTGTCAAATTCCTTTCTGCCTCCTCATATCTTTCTGGTTATCCTCTTTACAGTCAACTGTTGACTGCACTGCTTTGTACAAAAGCTCTCATATACTCACCCACATTATTTGGAAATGAGTTGGTGGGGAAATGCTGGTTTGGAGCCCCACCCTTGTGCTGCTCTTTACAGGGGCAGGATGTTTGTGTAAACAGGGAGCCTTGATGTTTTGATGGTGTGACTTTAAAAAGAATAAACTGTTAGACTATTTTTAGCTACATTTTTTTTTTAAGTTAGGCACCAAGTATGTAGAATATGTCTTTCTTATACATATTATGTTTACATGGGACCAGATTCTAGACACAAGTTACACTGTGTGCACTGAAAATAAATGAGGACACATGCTTCCAATTACATGAGGTCTTTAATTCAGTTTAAGTTCTACTGTGCCAAAGATCACATTAATAGTTATTATTCTGCAGACTAAAGTGCCAACACAAATTATGGAAATATGCCAAGGCATGACTTTACCAAAACAAAAGTTGTAGAAAGTTATTATGATGACTTCAAAAGAATGTTCCTCTTTTGCTCTGTAAATGTGGAGCCCACCCATACTTATTTCCTTTTATTTTGCAAGTGCTAGTCCTTTTGCTGCAGTGGATTTACCACCATCTATGGTTACTAATACAAAAACATATGAATCACTGCCTGTCTGTGCATGTTGTCTAATCTCCCATATTTTATGCCAACGGGGTCAGTGTGAGTCAACTGAACCAATGGTCAGTGGGTCACACACCCTTATAATTGCGTAGTGTTTGGCTGGATTCTAAAGGTGTGGTTACACTAGGCTTTGAGCAAGGTGAAATTACGGTAAGAAATTACTTTATTTTGAGGGTCCACTTTAGACATTCTATTAACATTAAATAACTTTGCAACTACATGTCAACCAGTCATTAGAGTATTAGTAGACCGTCTGGTTAATATTTGCTAACACTTTATTTTGATGCGCCCCTATAATGAGAGTTAGTTGACATGTAGTTGCAAAGTTACTTATAGTTAGTAGTTAGTGATTACACACATTTAGCTGTAAACAAAAACATGTTCCACAATGAAGATGATACACAATACAAACCAAAAGTATATAAAGTCAACTACAAATAAGTTCACATATGTTTGCTATTGTAAACACTGAATTTAATCATCAAGCCTCTCATTTCAGGCTGCAGTTTTCAACATTTCCAATCTTCAGGAGGAGAAGAACTCAACTGGATTCAGAATTGAAAATTGAAACATTTGCTCCATCTGCTTTTCTTCTGTAAAGAGGATGAGGAAATTTTCTTTAAAAACAACAAGTCTTGTTATACAGGGTTCCAATATCCACCTTATTCCTGACAAGCCTACTGCATTTTGAATTATGGGTGGCACTTCCAGTTTGGGGAACTTCCATTCAAAAAGACTGAAACAAATGATTTCAAATCATAAGGTTGCCCTACAAATAAAGCTTATTTGTCAGTTGGAATGAATGAGCTGTCAATTTTCCTTGATGTTTTATTTACAGACATCATGAGAATAACGTAAAGCTTGATATTTTAACGTGACATGTTATAACAAGAATAACATATATGGCAAGAGCTCTTTTCAGTCGCTGCATTCTTTTCCTCATGATTATTTTCTTTTTTCCCTTTGCATTTCGCTGAAACAGTATGAAAAAGGACAACATATACTGCACATTTGTGGTCTGTTCTCCCGATTTAATTTATGATATATCCTATTAATAATTCAATGGAATGCACAAAGAATCTCTCGTTTTTCTCCTCAAATCCTCAAGTCTTTTTCCAGGTTTGTTTTCACGGGTAAATACAAATTATTATCTGTCAAAATGATGGAAAACACTTTAGTATCAAATAGTATCACGCAATGCTGAAGTTACAGTTTTTTACAATCGCTATGACACTTTTTTCAATATTTTTAACAAATTTCCTAAACTCTTAACACAGTTAGCACAACATCTGTCTGTGTAGGCTATACAATTAACACATTTATTGTTGCTTTGACACAAAATGCATATAGTTAACACAAATTTAAAATGCTTGAACTTCTTTTACACACAAGCTCAACCAAGACCAAAACAATGCATTTTTACTGCCAAATTTATGTCAGAACAGATAACACCATGTTCTAAACCTAACCTTATAGGCTAAAGTCAAGGTGAACAGCTGTTTATATTGTGAATTGAAACACAAATATATCCCCTGTATTTTATTCCATTGTTACTGAGAAACAGCTGATTGAAGTTATGCAAATATATAAATCACAACTGATTCCCATCTAGGAATTGTGTATTGATGTTCTTTCAATCACATGGCCATATGGTATACAGTAAAAGAGGGCCTCTTTGGGCTGATCTTCTGTGAAAAAGGAACAATACAGAGCAACACAAATAAAGTAAGAAAAATGCCTGCATGAGGGAGAGGAAGATGAGTACCAGGACAGGATTGGGACAAGGGCAAGGGAGAGGAATGGGACAAGGGCAAGGGAGAGGAATGCCTGGACAATGACAAGCTAGAGATTGAGGAGTTAGAATGCATGGTGGCGCTCAAAGAAGGGCCAGAATTAGGGTAACTGATGAATATAAGAGCTACTATCATAGACCATGTCATAAACCACAGGCTATCATACAGAGAGGCTGGTGAACGAGTACAGCCAAATCTCAGCGGGACACAGTGGCATCCATTATCCAGAATGTTCGAGAAACCAACAGGCAGGATATTGTATAAGGGCTTCTCCTACTGTAAAGTGTAAATACTTTTACCATGTATTACAGTGACTCTATGCCTCTGGTCTCTAATATGTAACTGTATTTTGTCTATCTAAGGATTCAACACCTCCCTCGGGGGGCAGAGGAAAGCTCCTAAATGAAGAACAGAAACTTGCTATTGTCAACATGGTGATTGCTTATAATGAAATAAAACTGAAGGGCATTCTATAAAGCTACTCTGAGATGGGTCATTCATTTTGTGTATTTAAATTTCTGCAGCAAAAGAAACACAATGCATGCATTTACTAAACCCAACAAAACAAAAATGCTCCTCTCCCTTGCTGAAGGCCTGTAGGCCAAATGTGTGTCACACCTTTAGTACAGTGGGAAGTTTGGTCTGACTGGTCAGTTTGAATGTCTCACATTAGGGTTTCACATCCTCAAGAAAAGGATAAAAGATGATTGTAACTGTTGCTCGCTCTCTTCTTTTATTCTCTGTCTCTCTTGATTCTCTGGCTCTCTCTCTTCTTGGGGGCCTTCTCTTTGGCTCTTCTCTTCTTTGCGCTCTTCTTCCCTTTGTCTTTTTCTCTCTCTCTCCCTCTCTCTCTCTCTCTTTCTATCCCTCAGGTAACATTCATGCAGGGTACGATTAATGGTATAAGTTTTTATCATCTCATCTATTTTGTAACTATTTTAAGTGTAACCATAACCAGAAATTGTCAATAAATCCTTTCTATTACAAATGATGTGCTAACTAGTTTTGATTTGGTATTGGCTTTGAAGTGCTACCTATTGCAATACAATATAGTCCTTTCTAGCAACGCTCTCCCACATATTTTGCTATTGTAACTGTGCTTATTTCCGTCGTTGGTATAAGTTGCAGTGGGTGGTAAAGACGAGAAATGTACAGTTTTCTATCCTCTTGCTGATAACGTTTCTTTAGTCATTCGGCAACCCTGCAGCCGGAACCACTGTAGGTGTAATGATTTGGTGGTGTAAACAGCATTCAGCAGAAGAAGTGAGGATCCAAATACAGTTTATTTACAAGTGTAATCCAAAAGTCATAGTCCATGCCAGGCAGAGGGTCAAGCACATATAATCAGTCCAAATACACATATGTTCCACAAAGGGCAGACAGGAACAAGGAATCCAAGACTCAGGGAGAAGTAATTACCAGACAAAGAGACTGCTCAGGAATGCTGAACGTAACATACAAACCAATAAAAACAAACAAGACTTCATAATGAATGTAGGGAAAATAGCATTTAAATAGACAGTGTAAATTATATGAAACAAGACACAGCTGAAACCAGTAAACCAATAATGAGCAGTGGGTTCTTAGAAGTGGAGTCCAGGAGTAACAGTCTATAGAAATGAGGCTGCCATCTGCTGGTACATAAGGGTACAGCAGCTGACAGATGTTACATAGCCCCACCTCGACGGAGCGGCTTCCAGACGCTTAACACCGGTGGGAGGTGGAGCGGAGGCGGACCCGGGGGCGGGAAGGCAGGCCAGGACCATGGAGCAGAAACAAACGTAGGAGCAGAAGCAGAGCTGAGAGCCAGAGACCAGCAAGCTGGGTGTAGGGAGTTCCTAAAACCGGTAAGACAGAAAGTCTCCAGGGCGAAGCACGCTGGACAGAGGGTCTCCAGGGCCAGGCAGAAACTCCCAAGGTGGATCAGCAGCGAGCCAAGGCCAGGCAAACTTCACAAAACTAATATGGCAGACAGACTTGACATCCATATTAGTGATTGGAGTGGCAGGGTTAACCAACGTAGACACAAGGCAGTATTCAAAGGGAAATACAAGATCTAAACTGACCTCAGGAGTAGGCTTAGAGTCAGATTCGTAAATAGGCATAGATACAAAGTGCACAGATCCATTGACAGGAACAGACTCAGAAACAGATCCATAGGCTCGAACAGGCTCAGGAACAGCCTCAGGTTCAGGAACAGATCTGCAGACTAGGGCTTAAGAACAGACCTGTAGACTAGGACTGGCTCAGGAACAGACTCGGGCTCGGGTTCAGGAACAGATCTGTAGACTAGGACTGGCTCAGGAACAGACTCTGGCTCGGGTTCAGGAACAGACCTGTAGACTAGGACTGGCTCAGGAACAGACTCAGGCTCAGGAACAGCTCTGTAGACTAGGACTGGCTCAGGAACAGCCTCGGGCTCATAGACTCGAACAGGCTCAGGAAGAGACTCAGGAACAGATCTGTAGACAAGGACTGGCTCAGGAACAGACTTGTAGACTCGCCTCCTGTCACGAGTCCAGAGAGGGCCCCGCCTCCTGTCACGAGTCCAGAGAGGGCCCCGCCTCCTGTCACGAGTCCAGAGAGGACATCTGTCCGGATTGTTCCGCCCTGGCTGCCTGCTCTGCCTGAGTCTCCAGGCCCTCTTCCGCTTCATGGGCCTGGCCCTCCATCCCGCCCCCGGGTCCGCCTCCGCTCCACCTCCCTCCTAGAACATTTCATTCGTCTGGAAGCCGCTCCTTTGAGGGGAGGGGCTATGTAACAATTCACCAGTGTGAGTTCCCCTGATCACCACCAGAGGGCACTCCAACCCGGACTGTCATTCCATCATAGACTACATCACCCATAATCCTTTGCCCGGACTCGTCAGCACTCACTGTTTACACCTGTGTCTCATTTACCTCAATACCTCTGCCTATATCTAGCCTGTTCACCCTGTCATTCTTTGCTAAGTCTTGTTTAGTGTTTCACTGCATTTCTGAGCATTCTACCCGGTTTCATGTCTTTTGGTTTTTGGATTTCTTGCCTGTTTCCTGGATTACTCTCTTGCCCGTGTTCCCTACCTTGCTGTGTTTGTTTGTTTGGACTGCCTGCCTGTGTTTTGACCTTGCCTGTACTGTTGACTACGATTGTGGATTACCCTTTCATTAAAGCTGCTTTTGGATCCTAACCCTTCAAGCCTCAGAGCAGTTCGTAACAGTAGGCGACCCACCTTTACAGAGTTCAGTTTACAATGTGTGATTTTGAGCATGAAATTAACTGTTTTGGCAGTAGTGTGTTGTAGGTGTTTTGGTGTGTTAAGAGTTTAGGAAAATTGTTAAGAGTATTGAAAAAATTGTCATAGCAATCGTTAAAAACTGTAATGAACATTTTTGATCAAGGCAAAGTATGTTACATAATATATATATACAGTGGGGAGAACAAGTATTTGATACACTGCCGATTTTGCAGGTTTGCCCACTTACAAAGCATGTAGAAGTCTGTAATTTTTATCATAGGTACTCTTCAACTGTGAGTGACGGAATCTAAAACAAAAATCCAGAAAATCACATTGTATGATTTTTAAGTAATTCATTTGCATTTTATTGCATGACATAAGTATTTGATACATCAGAAAAGCAGAACTTAATATTTGGTACAGAAACCTTTGTTTGCAATTACAGAGATCATATGATTCCTGTAGTTCTTGACTACAGGAATTTTGGCAGGGATTTTGGCCCAATCCTCCATACAGACCTTCTCCAGATCCTTCAGGTTTCGGGGCTGTCGCTGGACAATACGGACTTTCAACTCCCTCCAAGGATTTTCTATTGGGTTCAGGTCTGGAGACTGGCTAGGCCACTCCAGGACCTTGAGATGCTTCTTACGGAGCCACTCCTTAGTTGCCCTGGCTGTGTGTTTCGGGTCGTTGTCATGCTGGAAGACCCAGCCACGACCCATCTTCAATGCTCTTACTGAGGGAAGGAGGTTGTTGGCCAAGATCTCGCGATACATGGCCCCATCCATCCTCCCCTCAATACGGTGCAGTCGTCCTGTCCCCTTTGCAGAAAAGCATCCCCAAAGAATGATGTTTCCACCTCCATGCTTCACGGTTGGGATGGTGTTCTTGGGGTTGTACTCATCCTTCTTCTTCCTCCAAACACGGCGAGTGGAGTTTAGACCAAAAAGCTCTATTTTTGTCTCATCAGACCACATGACCTTCTCCCATTCCTCCTCTGGATCATCCAGATGGTCATTGGCAAACTTCAGACGGGCCTGGACATGCGCTGGCTTGAGCAGGGGGACCTTGCATGCGCTGCAGGATTTTAATCCATGACGGCGTAGTGTGTTACTAATGGTTTTCTTTGAGACTGTGGTCCCAGCTCTCTTCAGGTCATTGACCAGGTCCTGCCGTGTAGTTCTGGGCTGATCCCTCACCTTCCTCATGATCATTGATGCCCCACGAGGTGAGATCTTGCATGGTGCCCCAGACCGAAGGAGATTGACCGTCATCTTGAACTTCTTCCATTTTCTAATAATTGCGCCAACAGTTGTTGCCTTCTCACTGCTTGCCTATTGTCCTGTAGCCCATCCCAGCCTTGTGCAGGTCTACAATTTTATCCCTGATGTCCTTACACAGCTCTCTGGTCTTGGCCATTGTGGAGAGGTTGGAGTCTGTTTGATTGAGTGTGTGGACAGGTGTCTTTTATACAGGTAACGAGTTCAAACAGGTGCAGTTAATACAGGTAATGAGTGGAGAACAGGAGGGCTTCTTAAAGAAAAACTAACAGGTCTGTGAGAGCTGGAATTCTTACTGGTTGGTAGGTGATCAAATACTTATGTCATGCAATAAAATGCAAATTAATTATTTAAAAATCATACAATGTGATTTTCTGGATTTTTGTTTTAGATTCCGTCTCTCACAGTTGAAGTGTACCTATGATAAAAATTACAGACTTCTACATGCTTTGTAAGTGGGCAAACCTGCAAAATCAGCACTGTATCAAATACTTGTTCTCCCCACTGTACATATTACTATAGTGATATTTATTCCGTCCGTTATTGCCGTGGAAAGTTTGTTTTGGTCTGGGTATTTGCTGTAGGGAAGCTTGGAAAAAGAAACGTGGAGTTCAGTAAGTGAAAAAAATCCCCCACGTATTGTTTTCTGTACCAACAACTCTCACACAATGTTGCTTGTCTCTCTGCTTTCCTGTTTGCAACTGTCAGATTCGTCTTTGAGATGATTGTATTATCTCTGTTAGATTACAAGGGACCTGATGTTAGCAAAAATCTATGACAAGGATAAAAGCAAATAAGTAATACTAGTAGTAATACTTTAGTAATACTATCAAAGAAGCACATTTTTCGAATGAGAATTTTACAAACATTAAAATGAACATAAATCATCTCGGTTACATATTCCCTGAGGAGGGAACGGAGACGTAACGTCAGTGACTGACGAATGGGGGTTTCGCCTAGAAGCCTATCATATTCGAGATCTAGAAAACGCCCAATGGCAGTGCCAATGCCATGGGCATGTGGAATTTGCATAGCGTAACTCCGCCACACAGTGTGGGTATATAAGGAAGTACGCTGGCAACATCGCATTATGTTTACCTGCTGAGGAGCCAAGACTGAACTCCCGGCCGTTCCAGCGGTACAGCGGAAGTGGCAGAGGGACGTTACATCTCCGTTCCCTCCTCAGGGAACGAGGGTTACATACGTAACCGAGACACTCCGAGTAATATCAGTGACTGACGAATGGGGGTCCCAATGTAATCACGCCACTCGGCTGTCATCCAGTGCCCTGTGTAAGCATGAGCTCCCTGTCGTAAGCTAGTACGGACGAAGGACTCCCACTTAACACAGGAATACCAAGGTACACTGGGAAGTATATTCCAGGTGGAAGTATGCGCCAAGTGCCTACCCGTAGGGAGGACTTAAGGATACATATATGACCCGCGAGGGGCTGCATATGGAAGAGCTCTGGGGTAACCAGCCGAAGGTGGAAGAATTTTACCCCCAGAGGAGGCAAAGCTTGCCGAGGGAAATACACATGCTCGGAGAGGCTTACAGTGGAAATACACATGTGGGGGTCGCCCAAGGGGGGAACCATGCACACGGTGACACCTAGCCTAACACGAGGGCCTGGCTGAGTGGGCAGACGCACTGGTGTCGGCATCGACAGTGCTGGAGGAACTCAGGGCTTCAGGGAAACTACCTGAGGAAAATATCGCACGTATCCAGTCCGTGGAGTGGAATGGCGAGCAAGCGAAGACACCTGAGCCTAGTCCATTACCGGCCACTAGTAGAGGCGAGTACAAGAGAGGACACTGGCTCCACTCGGAGATTATAGAATCTGTCGAATGTGTTGGGTGTCGCCCAGCCTGTAGCTCTGCAGATGTCTGTTAGCGAGGCGCCATGCGCTAAATCCCAAGAGGAGGCCACACTCCGGGTGGAGTGCGCCCTGACCCCTAGGGGGCATGGACACCCCTGCGTCTGGTAAGCCAAGACAATGCTTCCAGTGAGACAACCTTTGCTTGGAGGGAGCCTTTCCCTTCAGCTTCCCACCATAACAGACAAAGAGCTGGTCTGAGGTCCTGAAACACTGCGTTCTGTCTACGTAAGCACGGAGGGCGCGTACTGGACAGAGCAGTGCCAAGGCTGGGTCTGCCTCCTCCAAAGGCAGTGCTTGCAGGTTCACCACCTGGTCCCTGAACAGAGTGGTGGGAACCTTGGGCACATATCCAGGGCGGGGTCTCAGGATCACATGAGAGTTGGCCGGCCCGAATTCCAGGCACGCTTCGTCAACCGAAAATGCCTGCAGGTCCCCTACCCTCTTGATGGAGGCCAAAGCGATCAGGAGCGCTGTCTTCATAGACAGGAACTTGAGCTCGACTGACCGCAATGGCTCGAAGGGAGCCCTCTGCAGAGCACTTAAGACTACTGAGAGGTCCCAAGAGGGTACGAGGGGAGCGCGAGGAGGATTCAGTCTCCTCGCTCCCCTCAGGAACCTGATGACCAGGCCGTGCTGACTTACCTTTTTCATCTCCACAAGGTCGTGGTAGGCTGATATAGCGGCCACATCAACCTTGAGGGTGGAAGGAGACAGCCTTCGTTCCAACCCTTCTTGGAGGAATGAGCGCATGGACCCGATCAGGCATTTCCAGGGGTCTTCTTGGCGAGAAGAGCACCACATGACGAAGAGGTTCCACTTATAGGACAAGGAGCAGGTCCTTTTGGTCGCACCGTATTGGCCCGGCCGGACCTGGTTCTCCGAACTCGTACTCCTTGGTGGTGAGAGTCGGGTAGACAAGGCCCTAGCGGAAGTGATGGTAGCCACCACCTGAGGTGGTAAGGTACTCAAACCTGCCGCGTCCCATCCAGGAGCCACATGTGGAGGTTCCAAAGATCGGGACGCGGGTGCCAAAGGGTGCCCCGTCTCTGAGAAAGGAGGTCCTTCCTCAGAGGAATCGACCAGGGAGGGGCTGTCGCAAGGAGTACGAGTTCGGAGAACCAGGTCTGGCCGGGCCAATACGGGGCGACCAAAAGGACCTGCTCCTTGTCCTCCCTGATCTTGCACAGAACCTGTGCGAGAAGGCTCACTGGGGGAAACGCATACTTGCGGAGGCCCCGCGGCCAGCTGTGCGCCAGAGCATCCGTGCCGAGGGAGCCCTCGGTCAGGGAATAAAACAGGCAGCAGTGGGAAGAGTCGTGGGAGGCAAACAGATCTACCGAACTGTTCCCAAATCAGCTGAACCATCTGGGGATGGAGTCTCCATTCTCCAGGAAGTGGCTGAAGCCGTGAGAGCTCGTCGGCTGCACGGTTCAGGACTCCCGGGACATGGATGGCCCGAAGCGACCTCAGATGCTTCTGACTCCATAAAATGAGATGGCGGGCGAGTTGAGACATATGGCGGGAACGTAGACCACCCTGGTGGTTAATGTACGCTACTGTGGCCGTGTTGTCTGACCGGACTAGCACGTGTTGACCCTTGAGCAACGCCCGGAAGCGGTGCAGGGCGAACCGTACTGCCAGCAACTCGAGACAATTGACATGCAGGAGGCGCTGGGGTCCTGTCCAGGAGCCCGCGGCAGCATGTCCATTGCACATGGCACCCCAGCCCATGGTGGAGGCATCTGTTGACGGGGAACACCGGCCCGTAGAAAGCTGAGGTTCGACCACGGGGTGAAGGTCTGCAGGCAGGCCCGAGTCACTGGGACCCGGAGCGTGCCTGACTGCCATGCCCATCTCGGGACTCGATTGCGAAGCCAGTGCTGAGGCGGTCTCATATGAAGCAATCCGAGCGGCGTTACCACCGATGCCATATGCCCCAGGAGCCTCTGAAATAACTTCAGTGGAACCGCACTCTTGCTCTCGATTTGACGGAGGCAAATCAGCAGTGACTGCGCACGCTCGCTCGTAAGATGCGCGCACATGGCGACCGAGTCGATACCGAGAAAAGAGATCCTCTGCACTGGCAGAGTTTGCTTTTTCCCAGTTGACCCGAAGGCCCAGACGGGCTAAGTGCTGGAGCACCAGGTCTCTGTGTTCGCACACCTGCTCTCGAGAGTGACTCAGTATCAGCCAGTCGTCGAGATAGTTCAGGATGTGAACCCTGTGTTGCCTGAGTGGCACAAGGGCTGCCTCGACAATCTTCGTAAAGACGCGAGGGGACAGAGCTAGCCCGAATGGGAGGACCGCGTACTGATATGGAAGTAGGCGTCCTTCAGGTTGATCGCTGCAAACCAATCTACTGGACGAACGCATTCGAAAAGGTGCTTCGCTGTCAACATCCTGAACGGAATCCTGTGAAGGGATCGGTTCAGGACGCGCAGGCCCAGGATCGGTCGTAACCCACCGGTTTTCTTGGTACAATGAAGTAAGGGCTGTAGAAGCCGGACTTCATTTCGGCTCTAGCCAGGCTCCCAAAAACTGCACCAGCAGGGTCATGCGAACCACAGACGTACCCCGGGTGGGGCAGCGAGGCGGCGTGACCCGCCCAGACGTGGGAGGCATAGCGTCCCGGTGTGGGGGCACGGTCATCAGCCGCGTCCTGACAGAGGAGACCAGGGAAGGACGTGCGTTCCACTGGGGTCTGCTCTGAGAGGAGACTGGCATCAGAGAGGGACGAGAGTGGCGTGGCCCGGGGGCGGTGCACACTGCCGTGCACGGTCTCTGGGTGTTCAGGGATTGGTGAGTTAGTTCTTTCCTTAACAGAAGATTCTCCTCCGGCCCTCCACTGGGGGAAGGAGTGGCCCTGCTACCACCTACTTGAAAGAACTGCCCATCCCTGAGCTGTCCGCATCAGGAGCGCCGCTTAGCCTGGCGTTTGGTGGGCTGCGGGGCTGGTGAGCGGACGGGGACGGGGACGTCTTCCCTCAGCGGCAAGCAGACTGAGGCGACTGAGCCGGCGGCTGACTAAGGCAGCAGCTGGCTGCCGGGGCAGCACATGTTTAATGGCCTCAGTCTGCTTCTGAGTGGCCGAGAACTGTTGGGCGAAGTTCTCGGCCTGGGATTTAACAGGTTCGCTCAGCCTCTCTCATATCGACCAGGCTGAGCCACATCTCTCCTGGACCACAGCTGTGGACATCACCTGACCCAGGGAGCGCACGGTCATCTTCATCGCCCGGAGGGCATCCTGGCCTGGTAGACCTGAAGGATGGCCATGGCGTGCTGAGAGGCGGCGGCCTGCCCCGCAGCTCTGTAGTCCCTCGCCACCCAAGTAGACGAGAACCTACAGGCCTTGGAGGGGTGCTTAGGATCACCGCGCCACATTGAAGCACTCTGTGCAAGACGGGGGTGTGGCCCAAGGAATGATCGTCGGGGTTTATGCCACACCGCAGCCCTCAGGTCACCCTGGCCACCAGCCAAGCATCCCATCACGTGGAGGGGAAAATTGGGGTGTGGCAGAGGAGACTCTACCTCCATACGGGGGTCATTGAGTCTCGACCGTGATTGCAACTGAGCGTCAACGGGGGGACCCCAGTGTACCCTTGGCCACGGCCCCATTGAGGGCAGAGAAGGCGGAAAAGGCCTGCGAACGGCCACGGGAAGACAACGGGGACTTCCAGGACTGCGTGACCTCCTCATGTACCTCGGGAGAGAAAGTAATTGGGGGCGGGGCCCGACAGCTATCAGGACGCGCCGCACCCAAAGACCAATCATCCCCCGAGATGACATGGCTGTCAACTCCGGGCCGGACTCGGGCAATGCTGGCACGCCCGAAGGCGGCAGCATAGCCGAATCTTCATCCACAGAGGACTCCAGCCCACCTTGAGATGCGGCGATCGACGTCTCGTCGTCATCTGGAGCGCCGAACGAAACGCGGGGCGTCCACAGACGGTCCCGCTGTTTCAGTCCGACCACTCGCGGGTAGCGGTGTGCGAGAGGGGGGTGTGGCCCGAGGAATGATCGTCGGGATTAATTCCACACCGTAACCCTCAGGTCACCCTGGCCACCAGCCAAAGTACCATCTCTCTCGGAGACGGTAGATTGGGGTGTGGCAAAGGGGACTCTCTTTCCTTTACGGAGGTCATTGAGTCTCGACCGCAACATCGCAATGGTCATGTTCCCGCAGTGAGAACATGACTCATCCACAAATGCTGCTTGAGCGTGCTGAAGCCCAAACACGTCAAGCAGTGATTGTGCCCATCAGATGGCAACAGAGATCGACCGCACCCAGAAGTGCACGGGCGAACCGTCTTTAAAAAGACATGCCACGCGCAAGCTCTTTTGTGAGAGAAAGCTCTGCAGAGTGCTGAAGCGCCCAGGGAACACACACACAGCTGTTGCAGATCACTGCACAGATCAGCAGGCAGGCAGTATGCGATCGCTGGAACGCGCCGTCACACCAACACCGACTGGAGAGCTGCTCGTCTCGAAGAAGCTTGACGATATACTCAAAAGGCTTAAGAAGTGAAGAGATAGATGCTCTTGGCTCCGAAGCAGAAACATAATGCGATGTTGCCAGCGTACTTCCTTATATACCCACACTGTGGGGCGGAGTTACGCTATGCAAATTCCGCATGCCCATGGCATTGGCACTGCCATTGGGCATTTTCTAGATCTCGAAGATGATAGGCTTCTAGGCGAAACCCGCATTCGTCAGTCACTGACGTTACTCGGAGTGACTGAACGAAAGGGAACAATACATACAGGTAAATAAGAATACAAAACAGAGCGAGTGTCTAGTATTTCTACAAGATAACAGTACAAAAAATGTGCATGTTTTTGTTAAATCTATGTTAAAGTGGCGACTGCAAAAAGAAAATATTAGGTTCACAGTCAGACAGAAGCCTAAACTCTTATCTAACTTTACGTTTTTTCTATTGTTTTATTATTATTATTGCCCTTTTTTATGTTACTTTTTTTGCTGACTATTATTTGTATTGAATGTTTTACTTGTTACTGTGTTACTATATCACAATAAATAAATAAATAAATAAATACCCTTTTTGTTCTATTCTTTTTGTACCTTTATTATTTTTTATAATTGTTGTTTGATCTTGATTTGCCTTGAGATGACTCCTGGAAATGTTTTCAATGAGTTCAATGAAAGGAAAAAATTGCATCTGGTAATAAATAAACATTAACTGAAAATACATATTTGAATTATTGAAACTGCAAAAAGGCAAAAAATAAATGACACACATTAAAAATGCTAAAATGTTATTCCATGCAGCTTTGCCATTTGTATAATTTGTACTGAGGCAAGAGGTAAAACACTTTTATTTTTTAAAGTTTATTATTATTATTATTATTATTATTATTATTATTATTATTTAAAAAATAGTTTTTGGTAGTTTAGCTGGAAGATAATAACAAATATTCTATTGTTCATAATAATGCTTGGTGATAATAGATTAGCATTTCCAGTTAAGTGTAATACACACATTTTAGAAATAAACAGGCCACCTCCCCTGTTACAGTTTTTTACGATCGCTATGACAATTTTTTCAATACTTTTAACAGTTTTCCTAAACTCTTAACACACCAACACACCTACAACACACAATTGGCAAAATGGTTAATTTCATGCTCAAAATCACACATTGTAAACTAAACTCCAACACTAATTTTCAAAATACACTAACACAATATACTATGTCTACCAAAACCCTAACACATGTTCTCTTCCAGCAGGAACATTTAGTCAATCATAGCACAATGTCATAAAAACACTAATACCAGATGGAATTACAGAAACTGCATTATTTTATGTGTCAGGTCTGCCCTTATACAATAGACTGTATATTTTATTGATCATAGATTGTGTCTTTTGAAGCCTCTCCACATTTTTGTTTTGTTGGGTTTAGTAAATGCATGCATTGTGTTTCTTTTGCTGCAGAAATTCAAAACAAAAAATAAATGACCCATCTCAGAGTAGCTTTATAGAATGCCCTTCAGTTTTATTTCATTATCAGCAATCATCATGTTGACAATAGCAAGTTCCTGGTCTTCGTTTAGGAGCTTTCCTCTGCCCCCCGAGGGAGGTGTTGAATCCTTAGATAGACAAAATACAGTTATATATTAGAGACCAGAGGCATAGAGTCACTGTAATACATGGTAAAAGTATTTACACTTTGCAGTAGGAGAAGCCCTTATACAATATCCTACCTGTTGGTTTCTCAAAAATTCTGGATAATGGATGCCACTGTGTCCTGGCTGAGATTTGGCTGTACTCGTTCACCAGCCTCTCTGTATGATAGCCTGTGGTTTATGACATGGTCTATGATAGTAGCTCTTATTTCATCAGTTACCCTAATTCTGGCCCTTCTTTGAGCACTACCATGCATTCTAACTCCTCAACCTCTCCCTTGCCCTTGTCCCACTCCTCTCCCTTGTCCTGGTACTCTTCTTCCTCTCCCTTGTGCAGGCATTTTCCTTACTTTGTGTTGCTCTATATTGTTCCTTTCCCAAAAAGGCCCTCTTTTACTGTATACCATATGGTCATGTGATTGAAAGAACATCAACACCTGACCAATTCCTAGATGGGAATCAGTTATGATTTATATATTTGCATAACTTCAATCAGCTGTTTCTCAGTAGCAATGGAATAAAATACAGGGGATATATTTGTGTTTCAATTTACAACATAAACAGCTGTTCACTTTGACTTTAGCCTATAAGGTTAGGTTTAGAACATGGTGTTATCGGTTCTGACATACAGTGTTAAAGCACTGGTAAATTTGGCAGTAAAAATGCATTGTTTTGGTCTTGGTTGAGCTTGTGTGTAAAAGAAGTTCAAGCATTTTAAATTTGTGTTAACTGTATGCATTTTGTGTAAAAGCAACAAGAAATGTGTTAATTGTATAGCCTACACAGACAGATGTTGTGCTAACTGTGTTAAGAGTTTAGGAAAATTGTTAAAAGTATTGAAAAAATTGTCATAGCGATTGTAAAAAACTGTAAGTACATAGATACATAAAGTAAAATGGCAAAGAGGGGTCAGTCAAACAAGAGTTAAAGCATTTATAAACTCCAACAGGTAAGCTAAAAGGCATAGCCTGTCAGCATTGGTTGCAGCAGAGATGAAGCAGGATCTAAGTGCAGCAGTCTTTATTCAGAAACAAACTAAAAAACGGGAAAAAAACAACCAACTTGACATAGAACTGACCATCAACTGAAAGACACACAGAGCTTAAATAGAAGGGCAAACAAAGGAGCTGACGAGATAAACAAGACACACCTGAATACTTGAATCAATATGTAACCATAGAAACAAACAGGCAGGGGACTAGGATGACAAAACTATTAGCAAACTGAAACTGAACAATGAAAACTGAATCAAAAACAGAACATACACGTGACCATAGTATGTAAATAATATGCAGCCCATATTAGCCCATCATATTGCAGACCATAGCACTGGAAGGGGAAGTTACACCAGTGATGGACATCCTAAAATGAACATACAAGAAAGGAGGGTGCTATAATAGGATGACAATAATCTAAGCATTAATAATAAAGGAACATGTCATAGATCAATGGTACAGGGCCATCTTGCTAAAAACAGAAGGTCTGAATTCTGAGTAAAATCACAAATATTTGAACTGAACTGGCAACGCCCCACAGGTGTGACGGGAAAAAATACAAAGGATTCAAATGCAAGTGCAACAATACGTTTATTGAAAACCAGAGAGTAGACTATAAAAGTCAGCCTATGATGGTGTAGGGAAGCCGATGATGTAGGCAGCGCAGGGACCCAATGGACAACCCGAACCTCCATGACAGAACCACGGAGAGTGTCTGATCTCTGGTGAAGTGCAGAACCCGTGAGTGAAATGATCCTCCGTGAACCAGGCAGAGCGATCCTCCAAACGACAGGCAGACTGAAATACTCCACACCAGAACAGAGCTGGTCAGGCAGAACGGACTGAACCGATCCTCCGTGAACGAGGCAGACACGTAAACTCAGGAACCTACAGGAGACTGACACCAAATTAGCCCAACGATCTGACAAACACAAGATGCACCACAATGAGTATAAGTAGACCCATGTAACAAGTGGCAGCTGGAGTGGTAATCAGCGACCACACCCACACAGACACCTACACAAGCACAACACAGAACAAAACGAGTCAGTAAATTCATGAACCGTGACAGTACCCCTCCCCTAAGAGCGCCCCCTGGCGTTCCCTGAAGAGCCTACCCGTTGATTGAAATCATCAATAGGGGAGTGATCCAGAATGTCCCTAGCAGGAACCCAACTTCACTCCTCCAGACCGTAACCTTCCCAGTCCACCAAGTACTGAAATCCACGCCCCCTCCGTCTCGAGTCCAGAATGCGATTTACCGAATAAGTAGGTTCCCCATCTATGAGTCGCAGCGGTGGGGGAACCGGGACAGGCGGATTAATAGGTGAATGAAACACGGGTTTTAATTTAGAAACATGAAAGACGGAATGGATTCTCCTGTACGCTGGAGGAAGTTTGAGGCGGACTGCCACCGGATTAATGATCTTGGTGACAGTGAACGGGCCAATGAATTTGGGAGCTAACTTATTACTAATGGAGCGGAGAGGAATGTTCTTGGTTGAAAGCCACACCTTTTGACCAATGACATAAACTTACCCTTGGTGCGCACTCCCACCTGGAGGAGAGTCTCTCGGGCACCTCTGGACGAAGGCGTGAGCAGAGAGGACCGCGACTTCGGATTCCAGACTAGGAAAAATAGGTGGCTGGTACCCTAAACTACCTTCAAACGGAGTGAGGCCCATGGATGATACTGGTAACGAATTGTGTGCGTACTCAACCATTGAGAGTTGTTGGCTCCAGGAGGAAGGATTCTTGGCAACCAAACGTCGCAGCACTCTCTCAAGATCTTTGTTAGCTCACTCCATCTGCCCATTGCTCTGGGGATGGAAACCAGAAGATAGACTGACCGTCACCCCCAGCAATCTACAAAACTCTCGCCAGAATTTGGACACAAATTGGGGACCCCTGTCAGAGACCACGTCCATCGGGAGGCCATGTAAGCGAAAAACGTGATCTATGACAGCCACCGCTGTCTCCTTGGCAGAAGGTAATTTGGGCAAGGGAATAAAATGAGTTGCCTTCGAGAACCGGTCCACGACGGTCAAAACGGCTGTCTTGCCCTGGGAGGGCGGTAATAAAATCTAGCGCTATGTGGGACCAGGGTCTCGAAGGAACGGACAGTGGTTGGAGTAACCCATCTGGAGGACGATTGGAGGTCTTACCAGTGGCACAAACCGAGCAAGCCAAAACAAAAACTTCGAATGTCACGAGCCATAGCTGGCCACCAGAATCGTTGCTTGACTAAAAAAAAAAAAAAAAAAAAAAAAAAAAAAAAAAAAAACAAACTAGTACGGTTAACTCCTGGATGACATGCCATGTTGGAGCAAGGACCCCATCGGATAACATCGGACCGTAATCCCTCCGGCACAAACAACCGACTCGGTGGACCACCGGGCGGAGGCGTTACCCCTTCTAAGGCCGATTTGACCCTCGATTCGATCTCCCATGTGAGTGTGGAGACAATGATGTTCTCTGGTAAAATGCACTCGGGAGTAGACGGGCGTTCGGAGCGGTCAAAAACACGACAACGCGTCAGGTTTGATGTTCTTGGAACCCGGGTGGTAAGAGAGCGAAAAATCGAAGCGACCGAAAAAGAGCCCACCGAGCCTGCCTGGAGTTAAGTCTTTTAGCGGATCTAATATATTCCAGGTTCTTATGATCGGTCCAGACGATAAAAGGTACCCCTGACCCCTCTAACCAATGACGGCACTCCTCCAACGCTAGTTTGACTGCCAACAACTCTGTTAACAATGTCATAGTTACGTTCGGCAGGCGATAGACAATGTGAAAGAAATGCGCAAGGACGCATCTTGTCATCCGAGGAAGAGCGCTGGGATAGAACCGCTCCTACCCCCACCTCTGACGCATCGACCTCCACCACGAACTGACGTGAAGGATCAGGGGTTATGAGAATGGGAGCCGAAACAAAGCAGCTCTTGAGTTTGGAGAATGTAGCCTCGGCTACACCAGACCACCTGAACGTAGTCCTGGGGGAGGTCAAGGCTGTCAGAGGAGCGGCTAGTTGGCTGAAATTGCGAATAAAATGCCGGTAGAAATTGGCAAACCCCAGAAACCTCTGTAGAGCCTTACGGGAATCTGGACTTGGCCAATCTACCACAGCCTTAACCTTCTCGGGATCCATGCACATTCCCTCGGACGAGATGATGTAACCTAAGAAGGGAACAGACTGTGCATGAAAAGCGCATTTCTCCGCCTTGACAAAAAGCCCATTCACTAGCAACCTCTGGAGCACTCGTCTGACGTGCTGAACGTGTTCCTGGAGAGAAGAAAATATCAGTATGTCATCCAGGTAGACATGAATGAACTGATCTACCATGTCTCTCAGCACGTCATTGACGAGTGCTTGGAAAACCGCAGGGGAGTTGGACAGCCCGAAGGGCATGACCAAGTATTCAAAATGGCCCCTAGGGGTATTGAACGCTGTTTTCCACTCATCCCCCTCTCTTATGCGAACCAAATGATATGCATTAAGTAAGTCCAATTTAGTGAAGAAAGATGCACCCTGCAACCTCTCGAAGGCGGAAGACATTAACGGCAAAGGATAAGTATTCTTTACCGTGATGTTGTTCAACCCTCGGTAGTCAATACAAGGTCGCAAAGAACCATCCTTCTTACCCGCAAAGAACCCCGCCCCCGCTGGAGAGGGGCGAATGATCCCGGCTGCTAGAGAATCAGAAATGTATTTCTCCATGGCCTCCCTCTCCGGAACCGAGAGTGAGTATAACTTGCCCTTAGGCGGAGACGTACCTGGCTGTAAATCTATAGCACAGTCGAAGGGACGCAGCACGGGACTTACTGAACACTTCCTTCAGGTCGAGGTACTCCGCGGGCACGTTAGACAAATTCACTGACTCCTGTAAGACAGAACTAGACACAGACGAACAAGCAGAAACAAGACATGACGCATAACACTCACTGCTCCAAGCCAGGACAGCACTGTGTCCCCAATCCACCCGGGGGCCATGCTTGACCAACCAGGGATGTCCCAACACCACGGGAACCTGAGGAGAGTCCATGATTAGAAATGATATGAGTTCGGTGTGATTACCGGAGATGGTGAGTGACAAAGGTTCAGTGCAGTGAGATACTGGGCAGCCTCTGGCCGTTGAGTGCGTTGACGGAAATCCGATTAGTGAGTGACGTGAGGGGTATGTTGAGCTGGTGAGCAAGCTTGGAGTCCATGAAATTCCCTTCCGCCCCGGAGTCCAGAAGTGCCAGACAGTTGTGAGATTGGGTTGCCCATTGGAGTCTTACCGGAAGGAGAGTCAAGGATGAGGACTTCTTCATGGAGATCCCGCCCGATAGTAGCCTCCCACTTACTACTGGGCTCGATCTTTTACCGGGCACTCATTAAGAAAATGGCCTGAGCCACCGCAGTACATACACAGTCCACGGGATCTCCGTCATTGTCTCTCCTCCCGGGAAAGCCAAGCTCCACCCACCTGCATGGGCTCTTGATGAAAAACGGGACTGACCGTGTCACTGCCGGTGATGAACGGACTCTTGTGTCGAACTGGAACTGTGGACTGATGAGTTCGTTGCTCCACCCGGTGAAGACGAGCATCCACTCATAAAGCCAGGTCAATGAGTCCCTCTAAACTCTTTGGCAGGTCAAGCGCGTAGATCTCCTTCTGGACACGGTCAGCCAACCCATGCAGGAACATGTCCCACTGCGCCTCCTCGTTCTATTGGCATTCGGCCGCTAGCGTTCGGAATTCGATGAAATAGTCTGACACTGATCTGCTACCTTGGTGCAGATCTGCCAACACTCGGACGGCCTTCCGTCCGGTTACCGCCCGTTCGAACACTCGCCGCATCTCCACAGACAGGGCCTGGAACGAGGAGCAGCATGGTAGGTGGTTCTCCCACACCGCCGTCCTCCACTGAGCTGCACGTCCAGTCAACAGGGTCAATACGAATGCCACCCTTGAAGCTTCAGACGCGAAGGTAATCGGCTGAAGTGAGAAAAACAGCAAACACTTGTTCAGAAATGGTCAACAAAAATTTGGCTCACCGGAATAGGACTCTGGAGTCGGCAGACGTGGCTCGCGGTGATTCTCCACTGATGACGGAGTGGGAGGAACAGGTGGTGTGGGTGGCGCAGTGGGCACACAAAGTAGTTGGAGCTGTTGGGTGAGCCCAGACACCTGCACTACCAAGGCTTGAACCGCTCGGCCCGTAATGGCCATCTGCTCCTCCTGTTGATCCATATGGGAAGCACACCTGGACAGATAGTCTGACAACTCTGGCGCACTCGCTGAATCCATAGTTGACGGGAAAAGATACAAAGGATTCAAATGCAAGTGCAACAATACGTTTATTGAAAACCAGAGAGTAGACCATAAAAGTCAGCCGATGATGGTGTAGGGAAGCCGATGATGTAGGCAGCGCAGGGACCCAATGGACAACCCGAACCTCCGTGACAGAATCATGGAGAGTGTCTGATCTCTGGTGAAGTGCAGAACCCGTGAGTGAAACGATCCTCCGTGAACGAGGCAGAGCGATCCTCCGTGAACAGGGCAGAGCAATCCTCCATGAATAGGCAGACACGTAAACTCAGGAACCTACAGGAGACTTACCACCCCCCCCCCACACACCCCCCCACACACACACACACACCCCCCCACACACACACACACACCCCCCACACCCACACCCACACCCACACACCACACACACACACACACACACACACACACACACACACACACACACACACACACACACACACACACACACACACACACACACACACACACACACACACACACACACACACACACACACACACACACACACACACACACACACCGAACTAACCCAATGATCTGACAAACACAAAACGCACCACAATGAGTATAAGTAGACCCATGTAACAAGTGGCAGCTGGAGCTGATAATCAGCTGAGTGGTAATCAGCAGCCACACCCACAACCACACAGACACCTACACAAGCACAACACAGAACAAAACAAGTCAGTAAATTCATGAACCGTGACAACAGGATGTTGATTTGGAGCTTGATTTGGAATGACAAGAAGAGCAATTTACTGGATTGAATCAATGAAATTCAACAGGCAAACATAAGAATTCCAGGAATTCTGTCCAACAGAACATGTTGTAACAACATATAAATTATTCTGCATTTATTCAGCAAGGATGCTTTAAATTGATCAAAAGTGACAGTGAAGACATTTATAATTTTACAAAATATTTCTATTTTGAATAAACGGTGTTCTTTTGAACTTTTATATTCGTCAAAGAGAGAGAATTTGAACTTCAAACGGACAGAACTCACAAGTAAGCATGTATACAACAATTTCACCATATTTTATTTCCCTTTTTCAAGAGATGTCTCCCCTAGTCAACACAAAGTGTTTAACTCTCTGTAACTCGAGATAGGATATTTGATATTTTACTAAGTGTATGTTATATAATCATCTCTATTTTTGACAGAATTAAGAATGACCATTTCCAATTTACTTTTGAATGATTTCTATGACTAAATTATCTTAATTATTATAATTTAATACTAAAATATATTGGCTTTTCACCACACTGAGGAATGGAGCTTAAGTGTAAATATGGTCTGAAATCAAAATACGCATATGATCATTTATTTCCAGATAACCTAAATAATGTGTTTTACATGAGAACATCTAAATTAACTGTTTTTAGTTATATCAGCCTGACAAGTTACATCAAGTTTACCACTTTTTTCCAGTGTACATTTTAGTGTGCTACCCTAGGATTTATACTGTGCCACTCAGGCCACCCCATAAAAAGTTCATTGAGGTGTCACCTCAGCATGCAATTGTTTGCTCTATTTTTTTTTTTTAACCCATCACCACAATGAGAGGAAGCATCACTGATACTGAAGTATAGCCTACTTACAGAACTGGAAACAGATACTACAGGCAGGACATTCATTTGTAAAAACAGTGTAGAGTTCTGATAAGATTGGATGTTTTTTTTCATGCATGTGTTGTCACTTTCTTATCGCAGTTCCACTCGTCTCATTTTCTCCTCTTTTTGAGCTTCCAGGCAAGCAATTCTTTGTTATCATGTATGCAAGGGCTATTCTTCGGTAGCACTTATAAGCCTATAAAGAATAAATCATATAATGCCAAAGTGAATTAGAAATATTTTAGGCAGAAAGCTTAAACATCAGTGAGCTATCAAGACAACAACGCTTAAGAGACAGACTAATGACAGTTTACAAGCATATGTAGATGACATACGGACATATAGATGACACACACACACACACACACACACACAGATATATATACATTCATACATACTGTATATATATATATAAAAAAGAAAATGGATCAGAGGACCAACACGGAGCCAGTGGAACAAGAGGACTGACAGACCATGGTGGAGTTAGAAGTATGATGGACCACGGTGGAGTCAAGGGTCTGGAGTGCCATGATGGAGCTGTGGGATTGGAGGGGTCAGGCAGAGTCATGAGCTCAGAGGGGCAAGGCTGTTAGGGGCTGTTCACACAGAACGCGTTTTTCCATTCCACTGCGATACTTTTCCATTGTTTTTCAATGTAAACACACGTCTCTAGATGGACGTCTTGCGCTCACATCTTTTGCATCACATGGCATTCTAAAGGTAAAAGAAGTTCAACTTTTAAAAACCCGCATCTCTAGACCTTGCGCTTTTTTTCGTCCCATTGACCTGCGTCTCGCGGGTTTCGCAGCAAAAACATGTCCTGTTTGAACTGGCCCTTAGACTGAAGCCCTGATTCCTACAACAACGGCGGATCTAGCAGGCCATGCAGGAGACTGTGATTGTGCCGGTGGAGCAGGAGAGCGGGAGTAAGTGAAGGAGGGGGCAGATCCTGGCAACTGGTCATATCTGGAGACTAATCCATGCTTGGTGGAACCAGTGGAGATGGCAGATCCAGAAAACTAGTCAGTCGAGAGCAATCCATGCTAAGTGGAACCAGTAAAGGATGCAGATCCAGGGAACTGGTCAGATTCAGAGAATAATTCAGGCTGGACAGAACAAGTGGAGGAGGCAGATGCAGAAAACCGGTCAGATCCAGAGAATAATCCATGCTAAGTGGAACCAGTGGAGGATGCAGATCCAGGGAACTGGTCAGATTCAGACAATAATTCATGCTGGACAGAACCAATGGAGGAGGCAGATCCATGAAACTGGACAGAAACAGAGAGTCTTTCTGGACTTTCAGGAGTAGAAAGGACTTTAAGGGTGGGATATAACTGCAGGACTGCAGGGCAGCTAGTGCTGACTCCAGGATGGACTGGGTGGTGTGTGCTGGCTCCGGCTGTAGGTTCGTAGCGGGCGCTGGCTCTGGGTTCATGGTGGACATAGGGCTGTTGGAAAACCCATAGTGAAGAGGTTTAACTCAAATGAAATGCCTATTCAACATACTGTAGTCACAAAATGACCCTCCAGGACGATCTATAAACAAATGGCATAGACAAGCGTGACTTCTGGTTCACTTAATCTAGCGTGGTATTTGGTAATCAAGGAACAATCCTAGAAATGCATGTTATAGTGAATAAAACTAAGGACTATAAACAAAGCATAATGAGCTAAACTGGAAAGGTATTGGGAATAATAATCAAAAACCAATGTAACAAACATTTACCATTTACCTCACAGGAAGTAAAGATGTGGCAACAGGAACAAAACAGTATCAAAATAATACAACAAAAAACACAATACATTTATACCAATTTTATGCTCATTTTATGCAATTCTATGCTCACTTTATGCTAATAGAAGGTGTCATCTATCTACGTATGTGATTTGAGTCAGAGCAACTTATTAGCAACACTGCCTGTGTTTCTGAAAAAACTTTCTTTTTGGCGAGTCATCCTCTGGTCAGCCTGAAACTGCAAATGGGTTTGAAAATTGCTGATGTGGTCTCTGTTTTCTTGTGTAACAGTAGATAATAATGTGCGAAGTGCAATGACAGCATTGTCATATCGCAGATCAGAGCAAGTTGTCACAATAGCTATACGTCTGTAGAGTTAGAAAGTCCAACTGCATAAATATTTGATTTCTCTATAAGTGGTTATAATTGTTGGTTTTTAACATCTAGTTTAAATTGTTATGAATAAGGATAATTTTTTTGTGAATTTTATCCTACAAATGGAATGTCTAATACGATAATTAAATGTATTAATAATTAAAAAAAAATGTAAAACAATAAAAAATATAAATAAATAATAAATTAATATAATAATATTCTGATATAAAAAAGTGATTGCTATCTGTTAATATTTTAATCTATTACAAATTATTCTATATATTCTATATATATTATATATTTTATAGTTATACTACAATATTATTATTTAATAAACAAAACCTTCCAAACAAAGGTGAACGACAATGCATTGCTGTGACAACTTGCCCTGGTCTCCCCTGCTCATTTTCAATATTGCTCTTCTACCACAAGAGGGCCCTATTAGATTAGTATTTCCTACTGGCATTCTGGCTCTATTATCCCACTTCACTCTGAGTTTATGTCTGGATTATGACCATTGTTACTAGTATATGAAAAGGTTACATCACTGTCATCATTAGTATGAGAGACATAAAATAATGTCATGCTGCCTGTAACTGATAGATGAGATCTGAGAAGGGAAGATGGGGGGAGGACATTTTGAGACAGTAAGGTGGATATTTCGGACAGTTGTAAGGCGCAAGGAGACAAGCATCGATATATTCAGAGCTTTTCGAATTTTTTCACAATGTCATGTCATTTTTTTTTGTTTGCTCTGTCTATGCAACTTTGGGTCACTATATATATATATATATATATATATATATATATATATATATATATATATTAAGTCTGTTTAATTTTCATTTGTTGAATCGCTAGCAAAGGGGTGACTTAAGACAGATATTTGGATAAAAACGAACCTTTCTTCCACTGTACGTGTCTGGGAGAAGCATTATATGACTGCTGCTGGGTGAGAGTCTAATCTATGAGGTATGTTCACACAGCCACAGCTGGGACCACAAACCATTTCTGGTGTGCAGTGGGGGCACAGCAGTCTTATCTTTAACGGGTCCCTTGGAGGAACATTCTGTTTAGACCTACAGACCTGGAATAACCTACCTCTCTCCATCCCCCCAAAATTATTTTACTACAAACTAGATAAGATCACCTCTGACCCCCTTCCATTCCTCTATGTGCCCTCTATGAGAAATGTAAAAATGCTCTGTAATTCTATCAGAATTTAGATTATAGATTTATCTCTTATCAACATAAACTGACCCTCATGTCTTTTCAATTTCATTTGGCAAATTGGTCTTATGTTCTTATGTGAGCACACTATTTTTTCTTGTATTATCTGTATCAGGGGGCTACACAGATGAAGAAAAACAGAGATTTGAAAGAAAAAAAAATTGCAGAAAACATTCTGATTGAGTCTGTGTTCAGCAAGGGAATGCATGGATTTCTGTTTTAGAGAAATGTCTAATAAAGAACCAGCTGAAATCCCTATATTTAATATAACAGGGTATTATGTATAGTAGATTACATGAATGTGTCACTGGCTTTCTTTCAATTTCCTACATTTATATTACCGTTTTAAATGCAATATCAATATGCCTAATCTCAGCCTTAGTATGTTTTTGTACTTTTTTCCCCTTACACAAGCACAGATGGGTTGAATTGTGTACCCACCTGCTATTTGGCAAGAACATAAGCGGCACATACAGGCTTAACGTTATCAACAGTCTGCAAGGCCATCAGAAAATCAAACTCCCAAATGCTATTTGCTTTATTATACTCTTCCACATTCGCATTAAATCTGACTATTACGTAGTCCATTTCATTTACTCTAGATGAGAACAACCGGAATCAAATGCAATGGTGATAGTTGGTGCCATATTTGGTTAGTTATATAGTAAAATTCTCATAACAGCTGTCCAAATGTTTCTGTTCATAAAAAACTTCAGTTTTAATGAATCATATGAATGACGGAACAGAAAACCACCCCCAGCTTGGACAAAATATTTTCAGAACAAGTTGAGAGAAACATGATAAAACCAGCGCTTAAGCTGACGTCCCTGAGAAGCACAGAGGGTCTCAGAGTTCTTCCTCAGTTCAGACTATAATTGCCTGATGCACAATAATGCACCTGAAACATGGTCAAAACACATTTACAACACCAACAGTCACATACTGTATTTCAGCCAAAGTCATAGCCTTACCGGGACACTATAAAAAATTCCACAACGAGCATTCTGAGGGATCCTTGAGAGGTAAGAGGTCTGAATGTGGAATATCAAAAACATACTGCAAGCAAGAAGATTTATATAACTTGTGAGGATCGCTCAGTGCTCAGTAGTTCAGAATTTGTGGATGTGATGTGTCAGTTCATAGCAAATGAATATGACATCATATCTGTCATTTACTCATTTTACTGGACTCCTGCTAAACAGAAACTAAAAATTGTACATGAGGATCTGTATTACTGTTTATAGGAAATGTTATTTATTTGCCTTCAGATTAAAGGTACACTCAGGTTGCATCAAAAGTCAATAGGCAAATAGGCATAAATAGGCAAAAAACACCAGTGTTGGGAAAGTTACTTTTAAAAGTAATGCAATACAATATTGTGTTAAGGTCCTTGCACACAGAGTCCATCATTTTCGTATGCGTTTTTTCGTATTCGTCATTCTAAAAATTTGTCAGGCACAGAAACCTTGCACACTGAGCCCGATGCGTATTAATTAATCCGTTGCGAAAAAAATCGCAAAACACTGTTTGAGTCTTCAAGCATTGAGGATGATTTTGTTGTCCTCTCTCTTCTTAAAAAGATAAAAAGAAAGGAAATATTGGGTCCAACCAATCATGAGTTCCACCTCCTTATTAAGGAGCTGCGGTATTATCCCGAGCGATTCAAAGTTTACTTTAGGATGTCAGTGTCTCAGTTTGATGCTTTGCTGGCGATACTGGAGCCACATATTAAAAATGTTGTTTGTCATACAGTGCTTTGTGCTGCGAGACGAAGTGTATCAACTTTTCAGACCTCATTCTCGATTTTGGCGTTCGCTTGTAGGGTGGCTCTGAATTGTCAAAACACCTCTCAAAATGCTTGCTATGGATGCGGAAAACACAGAAAATTGTACCCGATGTAAGTTTCGAAGGCAGTGTGTAAGCGTGATTGACACAACATCAGGTCGTATTTATTTTTTAATGTGTGAAAATTTTGGACACAAATTTTCGGACTCAGTGTGCAAGGACCTTTACACAATCCCCCCCCCCCCAAAATAAAAAAAAAAAAAAAAAAAATAATACTTCGTTACTTAGTTACTTTTTATGAAGCAATGTGTTACTTATTTCTGCGTGGACTGGGCTTGCTTTGTTTTTTAACCCCTTCAGACAAGAAAAAAGTTTTATTTTTGGCAAATTTAAAGGCCCTTTCACACCAAAAGGGAAATGAACAAGCCATTATCCAGGGTGTGGCCAGTCCTGCTCCTGGGGGGCCACTGTCCTGCAAAGTTTTTTCATTTAATAAATGGGAAAGCATCTTGCATTACTTATTTGAAAAAGTAACTCAGATATTTTGTTGTAAATTTAAATGTAATGCATTACTTTACTAGTTACTTGAAAAAAGTAATCTGATTATGTAATTCATGTTACTTGTAATGCATTACCCCAAACACTAAAAAACAGTATGTGAGGAGAAGTATGTCCGAATTCATAGTATTCATAAAACAGAAGCTAAAAACACATGGATGACCTAATACTTCCACATTGTAAAATCCAACAGTTGTTCTTACTAAGACTTTTTAGTTAACTTTACTTAATGTCCAATAATTTGTTGAATTTACAAAAACTATTTGCATGCTATGCCTTCGTTACTCAGAAAACCCAAGTAAACATTACTTAACTGGTTTGAGTACCATTTTGCCAAAGCAAAAAAATAAATAAAATAAATAAAAAAAATAAAAACAGGCGGGGCAAAAGGTTTTTGAGGCGGGGCATTTATTAATAGACTTTTCACTAATTTCCTCCACTTCTGCAGTCATCGTTCTCAGTTGCATTCACTCATTTTCCAGTCATCTTGAATGTTATTGACAATACAACAAAAAATTTTGGGAGAACGTCACATAAGTTGACTTCATAAATTCATGTTGATTTCCTAAAATTTCTCACCATTATGGTGATCAGTGTTCCCTTTGGTTGGCCACTTGGAACTTCATTTATATTATTGTACTTCTCTTCCTATTGATGCAGCGATGCAACAAGAAATCATAGTGATTTGATTTCAAAGGAAGGGAGGATGTATATATATATATATATATATATATACATTTGGCTTTATACAGTATATATATACAGTATATATATATATATATATATATATATATATATATATATATATATATATATATATATACTATTACTGGCTTTATATATATATATATTTATATATTTGTAAATGAATGAATTAATGATATATAACATAACTATATTTCATGTCAAATAATGATCTTTTAACATTTTATTGCTAACATTTATGACATAAACTTTTAATTGGGTTGATATAATCCCTCTATATTTGTGACAATATCTTGCAACTGACCATGCTTGAGTCACACACAGACTTCAACATTCAGCATGCAAAACACAAAAATGGTAACAAGTTTTTTATTTATTTATTTATTTATTTTTTTAATTTACTTAATAAGACCATTACAATTTTATTTGCTGTCGTTATTGGGGTTATACTGACAAAAGACAGCAAATAAAATAGTAAAATAAAGCCAAAAATAGTAAAACAAAGCAATTAATTTATTCATGCCGCAATGCATTCTGGGAGTACACTTCCTCAGATCACAGATACAATTAAATTGACAAAACTTAAATGGTTTAAGTAAGAACAACTTAATGCAATTAAGCGTACTTAATTGAGTGTTAAGTACATTCAATGCTAGTTGAACTACTAAAAATACGTTCATTTTACTTGAAGAAAATGTGGAAACCGATTGCACATAGTTTAAGTCGCCATAGCTGAAAATGACAGATTAAAACTATGTTGAGAATAATAGTATTTAAGATGTTTGCAGAACATAATATAACACTGTTAGTTAAATGGAATTACTCAAGTAATCTTACTATTAAATCTTAAGTAAGATTAGTAAATATTCTAGAGCATGTTAACTAGAATTGGCATTAAACTAACTTGATATTTATTACTTAATTTACTTGGGAGGTGTTAGCTTTCTTTACTTTTAGCTGATTATTAAATTAACTTCAGTTTTCCCTTTAAGTTTGCTTTGGAAAAATAAGACAATCGGTTTCCAAACTTTTTTTAAGTAAACTGAACTTGTTAGAATTTACATTGCAGCACAGTTGTGAAGTGCATCTGATGGACACTTTACTATCCCATGAGACCACGGGAGAGTAGTTGTGTGCAACGCAACTGACACTGTAGGTCACATGATAACAATGATTAAGTTCCATACTATATGTGACCCATGCTGGCAAATTGAGTTGCAATGAGCTAATTATTTTCACATTCTCTATTAAAAAAACCCTTCAAAATTATATATGATTTGTTTGAATCAGACAAAAAATCTAGTTTAAGTTTTCTGAAGGTTC
Organism: Coreius guichenoti; assembly: GCA_039654105.1. Lineage (NCBI taxonomy): Eukaryota > Metazoa > Chordata > Actinopteri > Cypriniformes > Gobionidae > Coreius > Coreius guichenoti. The sequence goes on along the minus strand of CM077180.1, from coordinate 28,490,826 downwards.
CAAAACAAAATCACCTAGCAACCCTACCTTAAAATCCCTGGTAATAACACCAAATTTGACACACACCAAGTCAACACCAAATATCTATAGGAAAAATATATATTCAACTTTTTTTTTCCATGATACCACAATTGTTTGATTAACATTAATGAAACAGACAGCCTATATATTAAGACCTACTGTACCGCACGGATCTAAAATAATGTAACACATCAGATGTTTTTCCCAAACAGTTAACCAAACGTTCACATAAGACATGACAGATAATGTTTGCGTGAATACTCGTCAAGACAGATATTTTGAAATACTGTAATTCTATGTATATGTGTATATCGGGATCGCACGCATCAGATCTGTCAGTCAGCGTGAGTGAGATCATTTTCATGGACAAAGGAAAGGTACTCCTCTCCGAAAATGTACAAATAAAGATACTTTTAGATGTTTAATTGCTATTTGGAGAATTGGGATTGCTAGACGAGAGCTTAATGAACTCATTTTTTGCCAGCACGGGCCACATATACATCCATACTATATAGAACATACTATTTTAATGGTTGCAAATTAATTACTTATTCAAAAGAAGTACCTACTCAGAGAGTATGCAATTTTGGATGTAACCTCCATCGTTCCTTTTGTTGCACTGACAAATACAGTAGTCAACTTGGACTTATACTGAAACCTAGTGGTTTGGGTTTAGTAATAGTATTCTTTGTTAATGCTCTGAGCTGTCTCTGTAGTGTCTGATCTAAAGAGCTAGTACAGAAAAGAGGTGTGATGAGATCCATCAGCATGACATGCGACTTCCTTCACTTGGACAGGTGAACTGACATGTACTGGCCCACTGTAACCCCATGCTTTTCTAACAGTGTTAGAAGAAGGTACCACAGAGATGGTAATAAGAGCTAGGGGATAGTGGGGTGGTTTAAAAAGACCCAGTAGGATCTGTTGCCAGGGGAACAGACTGCCTTGAGTTGCACTGAGTAAGATAAGGCAATGCAACATCGGGGCAAGACAAAGTCCTTGGCCTCCGTTGATGTTTGGCTGATTGTGTTGAGGAGGCCAGCTGAATTCTAATTGTAGAGCAAAATGCAACAGGAATAAACAACAAACTAGACAATACATTTTATTTTTTGCTTGTTTTTTTGTTGTTGCCTCAGCTATGAACACTTTAGGACTCCAATATAATTTGTAATACATTCATTTAATACTTTTAAATATACATTTAAATATACATGCATTTCATATGTATGCATTATACACAACACTTAATACAAAACGTTCTAATTTTATATTATATGTGTTAATTATTTACATGTATTTACAAATAATAGCGTAAATACATTTTTTTATTTTTTATGTAAAGAGTGATAGGAAACACATCCAATCCAGTGTAATTGAAAATGCTGTCATAGGCCTTTTTGTGCTCAGCTGCTTGTTTCCAGAATGCTTAGCCTAGTTATAGATCTGTGCAGGTGCTTAATTTTTCACTGCTCTTTTGGGAGAACAAACAAACACAGAAGCGTGTGCTCCTGCATTACTCATGCTAATTGCTTTACATAAATCACTGTGGGGAAACTGACAGTAATCAACAAAAGACAAAATATGTGCTTTGGCGACCCAGCTTTCCTTTCCCCATTTCCTAGAGTTTTATGCCACATATCTATGCCATCTACTCAGCTAAAGTCTTAAAGGAGCATTTTTCCTCTATTAAGTCATGAATTTCCATGATTTCTTGCACTAGGAAATAAGAAGTAAAGGGCAAAGGCTGCCAAGACCATTTCCATAAATGTAATTACTGAGAGGGAGAGCGGGAGGCCAAACCTCTGCCCTTTAACCACCTTCAAACAGAACCACACACGTACTTATATAAACAAGAGAGAGAGAGAGAGAGAGAGAGAGAGAGAGAGAGAGAGAGAGAGAGAGAGAGAGAAAAAGAGAGAGAGAAAAAGAGAGAGAGAGAAAGAGAATTCGTTATCATTCTAATACTTCATTTATTCCCCAGAATTCTGGGCAAAGATTCCACCAACTTGTAGTATACATTCCACTCTCAATAGAGAAGCTACAAGCCCCAAAAACATAGGAGAGAGAGACAGAGAGAAAAATAAATGCTGCACCTGAAATGAAAATCACACAGCTTCAGTGACCCCATCATCTGTGGAATTTGCACATGCAGTTCATATCTCTTTGGTCAGGTCTCTGCCCTATAAATACAGATAATGACTCTACACGCCTTAAATTAATGGCAAAAATAAAAAGCTCTCTTTGGACTAACCAGCCAAGCTATTGGAAAACAATAATATTTTTATTAGCAAATCTTATCTATCTTTATATAAATTAATACATGAACTGCTAAAGCAATGACTCTGATGGGTTGCAATAGGACAGTAAAGGAAAAAAAAATTAATTAATTAAAAAAATATATATTAAAATTAGTGCTGTCAAATCGATTAATCGCGATTAATTGCATCCAAAATAAAAGTTTGTGTTTACACAATATGTTTGTGTACCGTGTATAATTATTATGTACACTCACCTAAAGGATTATTAGGAACACCATACTAATACTGTGTTTGACCCCCTTTCGCCTTCAGAACTGCCTTAATTCTACGTGGCATTGATTCAACAAGGTGCTGAAAGCATTCTTTAGAAATGTTGGCCCATATTGATAGGATAGCATCTTGCAGTTGATGGAGATTTGTGGGATGCACATCCAGGGCACGAAGCTCCCGTTCCACCACATCCCAAAGATGCTCTATTGGGTTGAGATCTGGTGACTGTGGGGGCCATTTTAGTACAGTGAACTCATTGTCATGTTCAAGAAACCAATTTGAAATGATTCGAGCTTTGTGACATGGTGCATTATCCTGCTGGAAGTAGCCATCAGAGGATGGGTACATGGTGGTCATAAAGGGATGGACATGGTCAGAAACAATGCTCAGGTAGGCCGTGGCATTTAAACGATGCCCAATTGGCACTAAGGGGCCTAAAGTGTGCCAAGAAAACATCCCCCACACCATTACACCACCACCACCAGCCTGCACAGTGGTAACAAGGCATGATGGATCCATGTTCTCATTCTGTTTACGCCAAATTCTGACTCTACCATCTGAATGTCTCAACAGAAATCGAGACTCATCAGACCAGGCAACATTTTTCCAGTCTTCAACTGTCCAATTTTGGTGAGCTCGTGCAAATTGTAGCCTCTTTTTCCTATTTGTAGTGGAGATGAGTGGTACCCGGTGGGGTCTTCTGCTGTTGTAGCCCATCCGCCTCAAGGTTGTGCGTGTTGTGGCTTCGCAAATGCTTTGCTGCATACCTCGGTTGTAACGAGTGGTTATTTCAGTCAAAGTTGCTCTTCTATCAGCTTGAATCAGTCGGCCCATTCTCCTCTGACCTCTAGCATCAACAAGGCATTTTCGCCCACAGGACTGCCGCATACTGGATGTTTTTCCCTTTTCACACCATTCTTTGTAAACTCTAGAAATGGTTGTGCGTGAAAATCCCAGTAACTGAGCAGATTGTGAAATACTCAGACCGGCCCGTCTGGCACCAACAACCATGCCACGCTCAAAATTGCTTAAATCACCTTTCTTTCCCATTCTGACATTCAGTTTGGAGTTCAGGAGATGTCTTGACCAGGACCACACCCCTAAATGCATTGAAGCAACTGCCATGTGATTGGTTGATTAGATAATTGCATTAATGAGAAATTGAACAGGTGTTCCTAATAATCCTTTAGGTGAGTGTATATATAAATACACACACACATGCATGTATATATTTAAGAAAAATTTGTTATATTTATATATAAAATATTTATATTTATATATAATATAAATTATATATATATATATATACAGTATATACATGCAAATATTTCTTAAATATACTGTATACATGAATGAGTGTGTATTTATATATACATAATAATTATACACAGTACACACACATATATTATGTAAACACAAACTTTTATTAAGCTACAGTATCATTCCCGTGCATAAACAGTTAATTGTGTTTGAATATGCAAAGATGTCAGCATGACGCTCTGTGGGATTGACATCATTTGCAAAACTCAGCAGTGGGCTGAGGTTCATTTGAGATCATGAACTCTGCATCGACTCACCTATAGCGTAAACATTTCTGGCATGGAGAAATCTATAATTGAATCAGAGCTGCATGGTTAAAGTCCAGTGTCAATGGCATGTAAAATACTTCACAATGGCTTACCCTTTTTGAGATCAGATGAGAGAGCAATGCAGTGTTTATTCTGAAGCTACTCAGCAACTTGAAAGGGAATTCATTTCAAATTTAATTTTATGAATCTGTATAGCACAACAAAATGCACATAGATCTCAAATCAGTGACATCTGGCATCCTTAACCTCCTTTTGATGTTCAGCTGATGAAAAGAATTCATCATCACAGGAGGCGTCTCAAATCGAGATGCCAGCATGCAGACAGAGGTTATGTCAGACTTTTTGATCATATAATGCAGTATACAGATGAATGGGTTGTCAATTAAATTGAAGACTTCTTTTGAATGCTTGTGAACACAGAACTTTTCCTAAAACATGAGAGAGGATTTGTATTGTATTTAGTTGCAGGCAGCAGATTTTAGAAGAACTCCAGTGTCTTGAGAAATTTCAACACCATCCACATTTCTAATCCCATGCTTTAGTACAAGGAAGTAAGTCTGGGTTTACCAATTCATGAATATTTAATATTCTCTCATTCAAATGTAATTTAACACAAACAAAAGGAGAGTGTGTGCATATTTGGGTTGGATTATTAAAACAAGCTAGAAAATTTTGATAGTTTTCCAAATTATGATATTTATTTCTCAACATACGTCTTATCTCCCTCGTACCCCAGAGGTGGGCTCATCAAAATACAGAGAATGCAAAACAAATTTTAAGCTCAGAGCACTTCACCACCCCACACACAAGACTGCACAAACATATTGGCAGAAGATTCATTTGTTTATATACTTCTAATGTGTGTGTTTTTTTAAACAATGTGTTATGCTTTGAGTTTTTAGGACAGCCGGTTATATTTAATTCGATAACACTTTAGAATACTGTTCCATCATTAATGAGTAACTACACAGGAACAAATGAGTAATGCACTATTAACATTCTAGTAACTACTATTACCTAACAAGAAACTGCAACACGTTCTCACTGCCAACTTGTCACATATTGAGGGTACTCCATTGATTTCAGTTGTTTGCCCAATGCATCAGATCAAGACGCATTTAATTCTTTGCATTTGTAAAAGTAGACATGATTTTATGAATATTAATAGGCTACTTTTATATTTTAGAGCAACTAACTCCACTCCTACCCTAAACCTACCCACATCTCAACAATATAAAACACGTAACAGGCAAATAAAAGTACAGTTATTTATTGCAAAAACTGACGCAATTGGTCACCATAAATAAAAAATAAAATAAAAGTAAATAAAATGATGCTGGCTGATTAAATTGAGAATCACACTCCAACATGTCATAATGGAAAAATCATAACCCAATATATGATCATTATGACGATAAAATTCACATGCCCAACGTGTCTGTGTATGATGCCAAAGGTTTCTCATTGAAATCAATGAAACACCCCGCGCGTCGAAAAATGATGGTAAAGGGGTACCCTGTGCGTTAAAAAGTGACGCCGAAGAGTCCTGACCAAGCGTCAATATGTGACGAGCTGGGTGTGAGAACGTGTTGGAAACTGATTAACGAATTAGTAATAGTGCTCAGTTAAATGTGGTAGTTCACTATTAGCTAATCAGTAACTACTATTTTTTCACACCTCCCAGACTACTAAGAACTACTACATACAGATTCATAATAAATGTGAATAAGGCATAATATATAATTAATTCTAAAGTGAAGGTCATAGTAACCCATTAGTAATGACACAAGTATTACCAAAACCTTCAGAAGGAATTACTAATTATTTGGATGAGTATTCTAAAAACACAGTAACTCTCTAATGACTGAAGTCATTGTAAGCTTTTAAGGTTTTTGTAAAGTTTTGGATAGTAATGACTTAAGTGTTACACACATCCTTCTAAAGTAATTACTAATTATTTGGATCAGTATTCTAAAGTGAAGATCATGGTAACCCACTAGTAATTACTCAAGTGTTACCAAATCCATCAGAAGCCATTACTATCCAAAAACTTACAAAAACCTCAAAAGCTTACAATGACTTCAGTCATTACTAGAGAGTTATCATGTTTTTCACTTTAGAATACTGATCCAAATAATTAGTAGTTCCTTTAGAAGGATGTAGCAACACTTGAGTCATTACTATCCAAAACCTTAAAAGCTTACAATGACTTCAGTCATTACTAGAGAGTTATCGTGTTTTCCACTTTAGAATACTCATCCAAATAATTAGTAATTACTTCTAAGTATTGGTAATATTTGAGTCATTAAAAGTGGGTTACTATGACCTTCACTTTAGAATTAATTATATACTATTCATTATTCGTGTTAATTATGAATCTGTATATAGTAGTTCTTAGTAGTCCTCTGGGAAGTGTGAAAAAAATAGTAGTTATTGATGAACTAATAGTGAACTACCACCTTCAACTAAGCACTATTGCTTACTAATTCGTTAATTAGAGTTTCTTGTTAGTTAATAGTAGTTACTAGAGTGTTAATAATGCATTACTCATTTGTTCCTGTGTAGTTATTCATTAATGACGGAACAGTATTCTAAAGTGTTACCCTTAATTTGATAATCTACTTTAGACTAACTATAAGTAACTATGCAACTACATGTCAACTAACTCTCATTAGAGTATTAGTAGACCGTAATAGACCGTTAGGTGCTAGGGCTCAGGTTAGTAGAATAAGTTGACATGTAGATGCAAAGTTACTTATAGTCAATAGAATGTCTGTTGGGGGAGCATCAAAATAAATTGTTAGCAGACATTAAGCAGACAGTCTTTCAAACTCTTTCATAATAACCCTCTCATTTATCTATCACAAATTCTGGGAGTAACCAAGAGGGAGGTCTAGGGGTGGGCCGTAGGGATGAATGATTATAAGGAATGGCACACTAGTGTGCAAAAGAGGGGTTGCTGTCTACCCCACTTACACACTTGACGTGATTTGTGAGTCAGCTGCGAAGAACCTGCGCAGCTCACGTGGAAAAAACCCTGAACAGGTGTTGTAAAAGACCAATGCAGCTGGGATTTGCTTGTGAAGCAAACAGCTCAGCTGGGGATTGGATTTCTGAACAAAAATCTGTCCGACTTGAACATTGCCAAGCATTAATCTATACAAATAATAATTGGTCCACATGCTCTCCTTTTTTGTGCTGCTTTTCAACTGTTATAAGTATATTTGCACTGTAAAATCTTGGAACATGAACATGGTGAAGCCATGTCTCATGAGGTCTTTCAACTGTTTCAATTATTCACTTATAGTTAGTAGTGATGGAAAGCAAATTTTTGATGTCACTGTTACAAGAATAATCTGCGTGTATAACAAGCGATGACAAGACAACAGATGGCACACACAATGCTTAAATATCTTGTCAGATGTTTACAGGCTTGATTGAAGCAGTTTTGATGTGATGTAGGGATTCCAGTGAAAATATCCAAAAATAGATTTTGAAATGAGCAGATAGCGGCATCAAATGTTTATTAAGCTGGCTGAAGATAAAAGCACAAGATTTACATTAAAGGTACAAATATGACTTCCTTTGGGTGTGATTACTACTGCATGCATGCAAGTTGTATATTAGCCAAATGAGCAAACTAAGGGTGTGTTCATGCTTGGCATGTTTGGTTCGATTTAAACAAATCCTGCTGCGATTGCTCTGTTAGTGCGGTTCATTTGAATAAGTGTGAACGCTGCCATCTGAACCCTGGTGCGCACCAAAAAAGCGGACTTGAATGATATATGAACACAACACGGACCAAATACATGTAAACAACCCAAAAACAGGAAGATGAGAGCCTAAAAAGGACAGAATGCTTACGCATACCATTTTTTTCTCATCATAGTCATGATGTTGCCCAGCACAGTTCGGTACAGGCATCAGAACTGGGTCTTCTCACAGCAGATTGTTTGTGTATGTAATGGATGGATTCTTGCCGCTGTTTTGACTACTTTACACATTTTATAAGCTCTTCATGAGTTCTCAGCTGGTCAAAATACCATCATATGCAGGCTACGCACATACAACGAGCACATTTAGACCAGCACACAGCGTTGTTTTGGATGTTTGGTAAGTTCTGTCTCAAAATAGGCAATACGGCATAAAAGCCAACCAATCAGGATGTGAACGTATCCCTTTGCCCTTAAGTTCGGTGTTAAAAATGCCAATCGGAACGCTAAGCAGACCAGGACTAAGAAACACATATCTTATTTGTATCTCATGTCTGTGGGATAGTCTACAAGTAAAGGATAATGTACAGTTAGCCGGTCAATACATAAATGCATATGTGGGCATGAGATATTGATTTGGGTTTAAATTATTTAACAATTTTACCAGTAGCCTATATTAGCTTAACGCTTTCGCTAAGAAAAACAAATATTCTATTACAATGCACAAAAACAGTTGGTCTAGCAATAAGACAAACACTGCGACAAAATTACAGTAACAAGTACTCTTCTGAGGTCATCTTCAGTACGTCGAATAAATGAGACAAGATGGCACCAGTTGCATTTGAAACAAGAGCGCGAGCATGTGTTATAAGACACGAAAGCAGCATCACTTAGTGATAGGATGATCAAATCATTTTACTGGCCAGTTTAATTTAATTTAAATGCTAGGCCTATACAGCGAGTATAAAAAGTCTACACACACTTTGAGTTGGTGTAAAAAGTCTACACCAAGTCAACATAAAAAGTACTTTTTTTTTATGTTAAAAAAATGCAGAGCCTGTTATGGTTATGTTTGGTTCTATGGGCTCTTATTTTGATATTCTGTTTTGTTTCCATTAGTTCCTGTTTCCCTGCTCTGTTTAGTTTCGGTTTCCTTAGTTTCTGATGTCCTTGTTTGTTTCTATAGTTACGTATTTTCCCCATATCTAGTTCTCAGTGTACTTATATCCCAGCTTGGTTATTTCCTTTGTCAGTTATTGAGCTTAAGTTACGTGTGTTTTGTACTATTTATTCTCCTAAGTATTCATCAAAGAATTTGTTTGTTATTTGTTCGTCAGTGTTTGGATCACGTCATTCATACATGTGACAGAGCCCAGACCTAAATCCAAACTTGGTGAGGGTTGTACACAGGAGATCCTCTGCAGTATGATCAATCTGGAGCTCTTTTACAGGGAAGAGTCTTCTCACAGCCCCCCCCCCCCCCCCTTATTAATAAAAGATCAGACATGATTTTACTTGGATTCATTCATTTGCATCTCAGAAAACTGCAATATTAATGGAGGTGTATAGACTTTTCATACTCACTATATTTCCAATTGCCAGTTCTTCAAACACATCCACATTTGCAATCTTTAAATATATTCTGAATTATGAAATCATGCCGGTTTCAGTTACCCAGATGAGATCTGGTCTATACAGTGTTATATCAGAAAATATCAACTGAGCAATCAGAATAAAGTATTCCAGCCACGTAATAAGGGAAAAATAAACAACCCTGAGCATAAATGTTTACAGGTAAATGTCAATTTTAAGGAAGCCTTTAATAGGCATATTAGCCAATGAAAATGTCCAGAGAAACTAGGCTGAATCGGTAAACACTACGTATGCATCCACATATTTGCATAGACGATTGGGGCTCCCTAAAGTAATTGAGTTAGGTTTTTCCACAGGCAACCCTGATTTGAATAACCAACACCAAACTCGCTGCATACTGAATGGGTAATGCAGTGTTCTCATTTATAAGAAAACACAAAGTTGATTTTTTTTTTTTTTGTTTTTCTTTAGGGAATGTGGGGGAGAGCTGAATGAGTGTGCTGAATAAAATGATTATTTTCTTAATTAACTTTTTGTTATGACAGGAGCTGGATTGGGAGCTCCATATCTAAATCATCTCATTTACATCCGCCTCTTCACTCATTAACATACAAAAAAGATTCCCGTTTCGATGAGAAAGTTTAGATTCCACCCTCACCGCAGTGCTATCATCGTCTGATTGACCTGATAGGCGGGAATCCCCTGGGTCTCTGCAAGCACAAAGGCAAGCAGCCGACGGCAGCTGGCTTCTCACAAGTTTGATTTCAATAAAAAAAAAAATAAAATAAATCTCAGTTTCAAAGATAAACAAAATGATTTGTTTCATTGCATAGTGTTAGTTTAACACGGTTTCATTCTGATCTGATTTTATTTATTATTCTCATTATTTCAACAGCCTAAGAATCTATTTTACTTAATCCCTCAAACATCATCAGTCATTCAAAATTAATTCAAAAATCAAAGTGAATATTATAAATAATGACAACTGGGCAAAAACACCCATAGTTGTTTTGATGTACTGTGAATAGTGCTGTTCACTAACATGGATGAATACATAAATCTTCGGCATTACAATTGAGTCAATACACATGTAAATACATTTAAAAGCAGACATAGTAATCAATACTTTCATAAAACATACACAAAATATAGATGTTATGCACTGTATACAGTTTCAGATGCAAATATATGCACAATAATACAAATAAACAAGAACAACAACCTAGCTAACAAAAATGTGTTCTTTTGCTAACATTCCCATTAAGTTATGAAAGCATTATTTTGGAATGTCCAGTTTTTAAAATGTTTTAAAAAGGTTTTTATCTTGGTTATACAAACGTTAGGAGAACATTCCATTTATCAGAACGTTACTTTTGAATGTTCTCTGAATGTTTGAATGTTTGAGTAACATTTGAAAAGTGTTAGATAAACATCCAACTAAAACATTTATGAGAAAAAAAAAGGTTCCATGAACAATAAATAGATGTTGTTTTGAGAATAATGTTTTGACAACATTATTAATGACCAGAACGTTCTATTAACCCTCTATGGTACATAGTCTATTTTAGTTTATTTTTAATAAAATGAAACACCAATTTATTGGTCAAACCTATCTCAGGGAAGAAGAACTCAAATACTAATCAATGAAAGTGCAAAAAAGTGGTCACATGACCCACAAGGGTCCATATTGTGTCCTGTTTCAGCACATGTACACAGGTCGCGTGGCTCCATATTTTCTCCAATGAAAAGTGCATTTTTCACTAATTTGCGTCCAGTTAATCACCCACAAAAAATATGAGTCACCTTCACTGGTAAGTAAAGAAGTATTTTCAAGAACTTTGCATTATATATCATCAAATGTTTTAGAGTAAATAACAAAAAACTGTGTGTTGCCTCAAGGCAACATTGTACCATAATGGAATCACATAAGGCCATACCAGACATACTAGGTTGGATACAAATATAGTATATTTGTAAGGAAAAGAGCTAGAATTATCTAAATATATTTGCATTTTTGCATGATTTTGTAATGCATTTATAAGAATAGTAATTCACATACTATAACTGCACATATTATGATCTGCACATTTTCTATAGCAGTTAAAAAAGGTATAAAACACAACTTCCAGTTGATGAGGGTGAGGATGAGGTGTCATACTGCAATGAGGAAGATGAGGTCATAGTGACAATCCGGCAGGGATAGAGTGAGGGTGAGATCGAAGATGGAGATGAGGATGATGATAGATATGATAACTTGATATCATGGTTTGGTGATACTTGTGTTCCACGATGGTACAATGTTGCCTGAAAGCAACAGCTGAATTTGAAATGTTACATTTTATTAAATATAAAATTTGTAATACATTAAAAACTGGATAAATGTGTTTGTTCAAGTGTCTGGTTAAAGAAATTGATGTTTTTCATAAATATATTTCATTTTTTTATACATGAAAATGTCAAATGTTTCAATTTGTCCATTATGGTACAACGTTGCCTTGAGACAACAAACTTTAAAAAAATAAATAAGTAAAAAAAATATGAAAATTTTTATTGCTATTGTTATAGTATCCAATTTTAAGCAGGAAAAACACCACAAATATTTTTTTCCTCAGTGATATCATATTGCGTACCATAGAGGGTTAACGTTACTGGAAGAATGTTTGTTCAAAACTTTGAGAGAACCTTGCCAGAACGTTCTGAGAATGTTTCCTGTTAGCTGGGGAAATATAATTCTCCATGACTCTTACAAAAAAAGTGTAAAACCTGGATTCAGTTATAAAAACATGCAACAAAATTCTATCATATTTGTGTACATTTTCCTCATTAAGTGGAAACGCATGCTTTTGTGTGTTGAATTCTTACCACAGTGTGGAGCTCTCTCTCTATCTAGCTGATTGTTCTCTTTTGCCAATAAGTAGGCAAGAGGCTCAGATGGATGTTCCTCATTTAAAAACACAGCTGGATTGCAGTCGCCCCCTGGACCACTGCTCTGAGACCAGAGTCTTTCACTCACAGCTGCTGAAAGACCTCTAAAATATTACAAGGCTAACCTTGAAATTCAGGTGCATGGGATTTTGTCTTTAACAGCACGGGAATAAAAATATTGAACTAACCCTACAGTGTTGCAACTTTCAGCCCATTTACAGAATACTCACAGCATTTCTTCCTGAAACAAAGGACTTAGGCGTTAACCACCGTGTTCTTCATGGTTGCAGCTCCTTGGTTATTAATTGCATATTTTAGTGCTCCCATGTTAGCTCTGTGGTCTAACAGATACAATGATGTAAACAAAACCCGTTGGCTTCAGGATATCCCCTTCAACCATCCACAGAGGCTTTTGTTCATGTAATCCTCTTTGCTCTCAGCAGTTATAAAACTAGGGAACTCAATCAGGTCTCATTGTGACTAGCATGTGTAGGTCTAGAACAAAGGAGGCACTTTAAAAAGGGACTGCTCTTTATATCATCATTTCAAGTTTACCTAATAATCAAAAATGATCATCCCATTTGTTTCCCCTGAAATAATTTAAATGAATGTTAATTATTTATACTAATGAAGCACCCTCTCATCCATTACAAGGAGATATCTCAGTTCCAATTGCACTCTCAACATGTTATGTTTTCATAATTTCTGCACAACCTTTTTTTTTTTTTTTTTTTCAAGCTTATTAAATTCTCTGGTGTAAATTTAATTGTTCTTCAGGGTTTCAATTTTGCTAGTACTTATTTTTCATTATTTAAAAATAGGAGTCCCTCTTCAACCTAGGTAATAAAACATGCTCCATATTCCATTAATATTGATACATGGTCTTAGTCATATTTATTTTTAGGGTGGTCTGATGCACATAACATATTGTTCTGACAAATCCAATTTGTTACTATAAGACTATACATTCTGAACTCCCTGATGATCACCTTACTCAGCCGCATGAAGACTGACGTAGTTTCCAGTAACTTTCCATGACTGGATATACCTGCACTACCAGAACACATCTGCCTTAAACAAATAATGCCTGGTTTAGACTATTACTCATTTGTTTCCTAATGGCAGACAGTCTCACGCAAAATGATGAAATCATTGAACAACTACAGGTAGCTATGAAACTATATGCACAATAGTATATGACACCATCACAGGGGAGAGGCTATGATCACTTCAGTTATGCTTGTGACGGTTTGACTTGCCAGCAGTGATCTTCTCTGATATTTCAGCTAGTTTAACACAATGAAACAGACGGGCATATAATACTAACCAAATAAATTCACTTCTCTTGTTGAACACAAACAAAAATGCACTTTTAAACAGTTTATTTGGTCCCACTTTATATTAAGTGACTACTATGTACTTACATCAAAAAATAAATACATTGTATTTATTGTGTTCATATTGTATTGCAAAACACTTTTTCTGCTATTGAGGTGGGATACAGGTAAGGTTGGATGGATTTGGTTGTATGGGTTTAAGGATGGGTAAAAAGGTAAGGGTAGGGTCAACAGTGTAATTATAGATGTAATTACATAAATCAATTACAGCTGTAATTACATGCAGTTATTTTTTTTTAAATATAAATGTAAAAACATGTATATACACAATAAGTGTATATCAAATTATTAATTTAAATGTTAGTACATAGTAGTTAAAGCCACTTAATATAAAGTGGGACCATTTCTTTCACTGTTGAATAACTGAAGAAAATCCCTAAAAACCAAAAGTTTCAGTTAAATTTGTTTCATTTAAAAGAAACAAGTTCATACAACTCAAAACAATGAAACAGTTCAGATTACTTAAAATGTGTCAGTTTTGTGAACTCAAAAGAAAAAGAAAGTTCTAAATACTCATAAAAGTTAATTGTTTAATTTGAGCTAATTTGTTTAATTTGAGTTGGCTCTACTCAAACCAAATAATTGTTTGAGTTCAAGTGCAGGTTGACATGACAACTGTTATTTTGGTGCTTAGATAACTAAAAATTGCATAATATTTCTTATAGGAAGAAGAAATACACTGTAAACCTGAATAAGTTGGCAACACAAAAAAGTTGAGGCAATCGGTTACACCATTTTAAGTTAAGAAATTTAAAGTTTAAGTGAACTTGCAGATTTTTATTTTGTACTCATACATTTTTATTGGTCTTAACTTCAAATATTTGAGTAAGCTAATTCAAACATTTAAATAAAAAATATTTTTAGTAGTGGAAACTTGGCTAGCTTTAACTAGCTAATTCAATAAATGCTTGCTAATTGGTAACACAATGCTTTGATAGCATTAGCATAGCATAGCACTTTCTGAATGAGTACAGCAATAAAGAACATATACATACTGTATATCTGTTCTCAAACTAAGCTCATGCTCCACTCGTCATCATGATGGTAACCCCCCAAAAAACCCAACATAACAGAAACTCTTCTAACTAACATAGTAAAACATTAAACACTACCAAATCTCCCACTTAACTTTAATCTTGCACAAAAAAACATTATATAATACTTGATTTTAGCATTTACTCTCCCTTGTGAGTGTCATGGCAAAGCATGCTGAGAAATATAACTCCCAGCCCAGTTTCAGTTAAATTTAAGTTTGTCTACATTAAAAGAAACAAGTTCATACAACTCAAAACAATGAGTTTTGTGAACTCAAAAGAAAAAAAAAGTTCTAAATACTCATAAAAGTTAATTTGATTAAATTCATTTGTTTAATTTGAGTTGGCTCTACTCAATCCAATTAATTATTTTGAGCGTTAGGGCTTACAGTGAAATGTAGCAATATAATCGGCTCTTTCATTTTGGTCATATAATGAATGCATATGCACAGTTGGAAATCATTTATCAAAATATCAGATATAACTAGACATATAAGCAATTACAATAAATAAAATACATATGCGAGACTTGAAAAAGAAGCTTTAAGCATCTTAGGCAATAGTAAGAAAACATTGCATAATGTAGATGCATCACAGATTGCCAAAAAAGTACAGAATACGAACATCTTGATCCACAACTTGAGAATGGACATTAGGGCCCTCTGAGGTCTGAGGGAGTTTTTGGGCCTTGGGCCTTGCTTTTTACAGTTGCTTGTAAACATATTAATGGCTAAAGTCTCCTTCGACATGGGCTACATTCGAAGTTGAGGATGACTCACAGATTTTGCACAGAACAAATTTTTTTTTTTTCATTTGAAATTCCACAATGTTGGACTGATCAAGATAAGGAGAAGGTTTCCCTTTGAAGACTTGCAGCTCAGATGTTAAAACACAGGGATCAAATTATAGCAGTTCATTTTTTTTTTTACAAGGTTGTCTAAAGGGAATTATAACCCTCAGATCCTTTGATCAGAGTAGAAGTTCACCAACAATCAGTCAGCCACTTAACTTCTGACCATGTGTAAGCAACTCTTGCAGTAAGACAAACTGTATTAGTAGCCTACTGTAGATAATGAGTATGTGCTGTCTGTGTGCTGTTAAATCCCATGCATTTTAATGTCTTTTATAATTGCATGATAGTTTGGAGGACAGACTGTCAATTTTAAAGACAGACATCAACATATAATCTAGTCTGCACAAAGAGTTGTTGGCTATTTTCACTGTTCAATTAACAATTGTACATCTCCAGGTCTCCAGGTAAAATTCCTACCTTACTTGTTGCCTCCTCCCACACTTTTTAAGTGCTTCCTTTTTGTAAATAGTTTAGGTCAATTAGGGCAAAAAACATCAGCTGTGTAGCTGATCTGGTCCATAGAGCCTATTCTTTTTTCTCAGTTTTATGCATATGCAATGATTTTTGTTTGTTTTTACTGCATCCCTAACTCCTATCCTAACCATAACTTTACCCATGACAACTTTCATAAACAAAGAAATGTCATAAACATTAATTTCTCTGGAGTGACAAATAATCTAGTTCCCAATGTTTGAAAGGTTTGCGGCTGAGAAAGAATGAAGGGGAGACAAAAGAGAATATCCATGTTAGTAGGCAACAATTTTAGTGACAGGAATTGCAAAGAATGATTCCAAGATATCATCTAGAGAGATCTTCTGCTGTCTGATGGGAATGGCCTCTTATTATTTTAATAAATTGGACTTTTTCCCACAGAGTGTTGATGGATTAGTAGCTCTCAACATTCCAGACAATAGCAAGTTTCTTTTGCCCACAATGACTTCCTTCAAATAGAGGCCTCAGGCAAGTATGCAAATTCACCTGTCAAAGTCAATAACGTGTTATAGCATCAACGTCCTTTAGCATTCAAAAGTATAAAAAAAAACTGTGAAATCGATATGTGTTAAAAAATAATTAGGTAGGTTTTATCACAATGTTAAATAACATGGGTAGTTACCTAGTCATGCAGTCAATCAATCTTGTTCTTATTCTTTACACTGAACAGATTCATTATATAATGATTATTAACAATAATACAAAAAGAAAGCTCTATTAAAATTGAACCAGTATAGAAAGTGACATTATACAAACAAAGATCATTAAAAGTCTCACATCATTGGCATAGTAATGTAAAGAATTCAAAAAGGAAATAAACCCACTTTTTGGATTTGTTTTTGTGGAAACAGCACTGGTTAGTCAGGTGCTGCAGACAAGATGCTTTAGGGTTATGACATTGTACAACCCACAGCATATGACAGAAAAATTTCGATTGAGCAACTTATCTAATCAGTCTGTAAATTCTTCATGATTCCTATTCAATCATCATTCAGAGTTGAAGTTCTTCAGGAAGTGGAGTGGCTGTTTTTCCCCCTACACATTACTTCGTTGATATCTGTTTACATGAGAGATGTCAACAGTTTTACAAAAAAGTATTTACATAAAATAATTTTCAACAGCAATTTCCTAATGTCTTAAAGGGATAGTTCACCCAAAAATGAAAATTATCCCATAATTTACTCACCCTCAAGCCATCCTAGCCTAGGTGTATATGACATTCTTCTTTCAAACGAATACAATCGGAGTTATATTAAAAAATGTCCTGGCTAATCCAAGCTTTATAATGGCAGTGAATGGCAGCCCAAAATTTGAAGCCCACAAAAGTGCATCCATCCATAATAAAAGTAATCCACACGGGGTTGATAAAGGCCTTCTGAAGTGAATTGACGGGTTTGTTTATGCCAGTTATGCTTTTTTCGTAAATTGAATACGGAAGGCGGTCCACCGGAAGCTAGATATTTTACTTTATAACGTGTTAAATATGGATATTTTTCTTACAAAAACCCATCGATTCCCTTCAGAAGGACTTTATTAACCGCCCGGAGCCGTGTGGATTACTTTTATAATGGATGGATGCACTTTTTTGGGCTTCAATTTTTGGGCTCCCATTCACTGCTGTTGTAAAGCTTGGATTAGCCAGACATTTTTTAATATAACTCCGATAGTATTCATCTGAAAGAAGAATGTCATATACACCTAGGATGGCTTGAGGGTGAGTAAATCATGAGGTAATTTACATTTTTGGGTGAACCATCCCTTTAATAGTAATTTCCAGAGGTGGGAGTAAGTCACACATGTGCAAGTCACAAGTAAGTCTCAAGTCTTAACCTTCAAGTCTCAAGCAAGTCCAAGTCAATTTTTGTGAGAATCAAGCAAGTCAAGTCACTGCTTTATGTCAAGCAATTCAAGTCATAGCTTGGGTCAAGCAAGTCACTGGCAAGTCATATAAATGTTTGATGATTTAACTGAATTTATATATTAAAATAAGTTAAAACTACAGTAGTTATGGACTATGGGAGTTTTATTTGCAACAAACAATTTTCAATATGCATTTCTACTCAAAAGGTGTCCACATACAGCTGAGTTGTTAATACAATAAAAATCTAAAAAATTAAAAATTAAAACTACATAGCCTAAAATGTAAATGTAACTGAAATTAGGCCAATATATTGGGTGAGATACGTTCTCTTTGTATTATTTGAATTTTCTCTCTCCTGCTTGTCCTGTACAGCGTGACCAGGTGATTGTTATATGACTAATTAACTTAAGAGAACTCAGATTGTGCTTGCTGCTCACACCCTGACGAAGGCTCATTAGCCGCAACGCTTAGGTGTGCAGTACTTGTCAGCTGTTTTTAAAATATTAAAGCTATGATGAAATAAAGGCTTTTTATATTTTTTCAATAATATTCGAGTGCCTTGGATTATTGATTTTTATCAACTCTTAACATGTCCAAACAGGGGCGTAGCCATCATTTCAAAAGTGAGGGGGACAGAATGTCAAGTGTTATACCAGTTTTTTTCTGACGTTTGTCTAATTGACGATTTTATTTTTAATCTTATATCTTTTTTTATTAATTGCATAAATATGCTATTTATGTAAGCTATCTGGGTCTTTTTGACCACAAATGACGTTTGCTGAAATAAAAAAAAATAAAAAAATAATCTAAAATGGCATGAGACTTGATGTGGTGGTTGACATTTGCTAGCTCTACCAACAAAAAAATTAACTGAAATGATACTGGTTGTATGTTAGTGTGAGAAAAAGTCTGTAACATAGTAATGTAATTTTTTTTAAATTGTTTTAAAAAACAATTGTTTTAGTAAAAACATTTTTACTAAAATGTTTTACATTTCTGCAGTGTTGGGGGGATTTAAGCATTTTTTTTTTTTTAATTTATATAAATTCAATCAATGGGAGACTATAAAAATTACTTTTTGTTACATAATTTGTCAAAAATCAGCTCCAATGCAGAACACACAATGAAATGATGGAGTGACTTTTAACCCAGCCGTCCAATCACAGTGGAGGAGGGGCGGGACAAATACAACACTAACCAACCGCCACATTTTGCTTGTACAATGTCATTGTCAACAGATGACAACAACAAGCATAAAAACGGAGCAAAATGATTGAAAGCAAGAGCCAGAGCAAATACTTTACATTGTATCGACATTTTTATTTAGAAACAATGCAGAAACAAACTATCTGTGAACTGAGATACTAATAACACTTCCTCGGATATTCCGTATATGATATCACACACACACACACAAAACGCTCCGCTGCCGAAACGCTGACAGCTAGGCGTCTTCAGCAAAACTGGCTAATTATTCAAAAAGAGAAATAGGCAGAGTAATTCATCAATGTGCATCACAATTCGGATATCACGTCAACTTACAGTGCTTGACGTTTTCGTAGTGAAGAGGTTTTTTTTTTTTTTTACCATTTTGAACTCATCGCAACCTCTTTGTATGAAAATGATGGATACAGCGTGGGTGCGAGCATGGGCACGCCGTGACCCGTGAGTAACTGATTACCGTGGAAAATTCACATAATCCTGGTACCCGAACTTAATTATTCTTGGCGTAGCGCCTTCCATGTTCAGTCACGACTGTCAATGCTCTTACGTTAACTCTCTGCTTGCCTGCTGCGTCACGTGGTTAGGTTGCGGTGCGTTCAAAAACAGATATTTATTAAACAAAAGACAAGTTATTTCGAGTCATTTAACTCAAATCCGAGTCAAGTCTCAAGTCATGAATATCAAATCAAAGTCAAGTCAAGTCAAGTCAAGTCTTTTATTAATATTTGTCAAGCAAGTCTCAAATCCTAAAATTGGCAACTTAAGCCTGGTTCGAGTCAAGTCATGCGACTCGAGTCCCCCACCTCTGGTACTGGACATTTATCAATATAATTGTATTGTACCATGTTAGAGTAGGCTAGTTTTACTTGTATTTTTTCATCCTGATTGATGAACTATAACTAAAGGTTGCCATCCCACTGCGAGGAGGGATTCATGAATAGATTTAAAACGTGATAGCATGCATACTCACACATCTGCCGTGCTTCTTACGTGGTTCATGTTTGGGTGTCTAGACGCAATATCCTCATCCTCAGGAACCTAAGAATAAATCAACGCTATCTCACGACCAATTCGTACATATTTGTACAAAGTGGCGAATTTGTACGACCTCACTCGTATGAATTCGTACGACTTGTCTATACTGCAGTTAGGGGCGGGGTTTGAGGTTAGGTCATTCGTATGAAATCATACGAATTGACTGACTCGTCAAATACGTACGATTTAGCAAAAATCGTACCAATTCGTAAGAGTGAGGTTGTACAAATTTGTACGAATTAGCCACCTCGTAAAATACGTACGAATTGCCGTTAGATCAGGTTGGAATAAACACCAACAATTCTATTTGTCCCCTGGACTCTTTTGACAGAGAAAACCTCAAATTAATCAGTTCTGTTTTACTTGATATCATGTGGTTAAATCTACAAAGACACTTTTCTTACCTCCCAATAAACATCATCATCAAAGCAGTTGCCGTCTGCTGGGTCTCCCCAGATTGGCAGCTTTAGTATCCCACCTGGAAGATTAAACAGCATACAAATGTCAGCTCTATTAATATCTAAAAACACTTAGTTTACTGTTTAACTTTATTTGCACTCACCAACCAAAGCTCCACCTGCAAGGCCAAATGCTATTGCTACACAGAGACCTGCTGCCTGGTAACCACCCTGAATGCCGACTGTCCTGTTAGTAACGGCATCCTTGAAGTCGAAAGTGTTAATCAACCTGAATAGAAATCGAGGCATTAAGGAGTCACGCGATACTTTGCTTTCATTTTCTTTTCTGCAGCAGTGCAAACAGAAGCCAACTGTGACTCTGAGTATGTGTATGAAAATATATAATTAAACCTGAATCTTTGGGATCATAATAAACTATCATGATCATGTCTGACTAATACAAACTTACCCTTCTTGTCCATAAACTGACTCACTGGCGGAAGCTGCAGTAATAGCTCCAACGATACCACCTATAACTCCAGGCATTGCATGCAGGTTATGTACACCACAAGTGTCTTGTATTTTCAGAGTTTTTTCCATAAAAGGCTGATAAGAAAAAATAGATAAAAGATTAGGTTGCGTGAGTGTCTATAGTTTAGACATTAGATGTGCATTATACAGTAAATAGAAACATTCAAAACCATCCACAGCAAAACTCACAGTCAGAAACAGATATCCAAGTGTGGAAACAATGCCTGAACAGAATCCAACAATCAGAGAGCCGTAAGGTGTAATCATGAACTCTGAAGCTGTTCCCATCGCAACACCACCAGCCAAGGTAGCATTCTGAATATGTACCTAAAAAATGTCCAAAAAATGTAAGGGTTATTCTTTGAACAAAAAACTAAAGATCAGCTCAGATCTCATAGACAGTCAGCAGAGATTCGGTTACCATGTCGAGCTTTCCATGTTTCTGTGAGAGACTTGAAATGGCAAAGGTAGTGAGAACTGATGCAGCCAGTGCGAGGTAGGTATTTATAACAGCTCTGTGCTGCCCATCTCCATGATCTGCAATAGCAGAATTAAAACTGGGCCAGAACATCCAAAGAAAGAGAGTGCCTGAATAAATGGAAGATTAGGAAAATTAGGAACAGTTCCCAACATTTTGAAAATTGGGTACAACAAGACAAGGCCCCTTTGGGGTAATAGGCCCTTTTGATTTTATTTTCTTCCAAAACACTAAATTAGCAACAAATATCACAGCACTTTTCCTCATTGCCAAAAGGCTGAAATTTGATTCAATCTAACATTTCATCATTTTTAAAATGTTGCATATGTAGCTAATACGATCAGATTTTTTTCTTTTCTTTTGAAGCAACAGATCTAGTCATAATTCTCATTTTTCTTGAATTTTTTTTTTCAGTAACTAAAATAGTACACTTTAAAAATGCTGGGTTGTTTCAACCCTTGTTTGGGTCACATATGGACAAACCCAACCGTTGGTTTAAATTAAAGAGTTTAAACCTAGCTAAATTTAAACCAACATTTGGGTTTGTCCATATTTGACCCTAACATGGGTTGATACAACCAAGCATTTTTTAGAGTGTAGTTAAATGGATAATTCACCCAAAACTGAAAATTTTGTCATCATTTACTCACCCTGAAGTTGTTCCAAACCTGTATGAAGTTCTTTCTTCTGCTGAACACAAAAGAAGATATTTTAAAGAATATGGGTAACCAAACAGTTGATGGGTCCCATTGACTTCCATAGTATGTAAAAAGAAATACTATGGAAGTTAGTGTTTGGAACAACTTGAGGGTGAGTAAATGATGAAATCATTTTCATTTTTTTTGGAGGGGTGATCTATCCTTTTAAAGGGGTCATGAACTGAGAATTAAAAATTTCCTTGATCTTTTGACAGTTTAACCAGTCGTTATACTATAAAAATATCCTGTAAGTTTCAGAACTTTGTTGTTATTCCAAAAACAGCTTTTATTGAAACCAAGGCCAGAAAACGACAGGATGTGAAAAGTATGGAATTATGATGTCATAGTTCTGTGCATAGTGCTGTGTTTTTCCTTTGCAAAAGAAGATCAATGCCTACGTCTACATCACTGCGTCTTTGGTGCCGCCCATTGGCGCGTTAGTGAATAGTGACATGAGAATGAGAAAAGATTGACGCAGCATAAATAATAATAATAATAATTAATAATAATAATAATTCGTATTTATATAGCACTTTTCTGGGTACTCAAAGAGTTTTACATATAGAAGGAGGGAATCTCCTCAACCACCACCGATATAACATTAACTTCCAATGGATTACAACAATCAACTTCACATTGTTTCTCTTTGTAGCATGAAAATAATATGCTATTTAAATTGCGATTAAATTATATACAGAAAGCGATCAAAGTAATCGCTGAAGCTGCACGAGTTTATCTGGACACTTGCCAAAACTCCTGTTATGTAATCAATGGCTCTGTTACACTGCTGCACAATGAAGCTCTTACTGTATTTACATCATGTTTGTATTGTTATTTGTGGTAAAAAGCATTCATGAGTGCAGAAATCACGTTGCAATGATGAGATCACTGCATTCACGTGATCAACAGACTGTCTGTCATCTGCTCAGTGCTCATCATGGCAACCTTTCATGTGATGTAAATATCTAAATATAATGCTATAATCAACATTTTTCATGATTTGTTTTGACAGCTGTAATAGTAAAAATGTAGAAAAAAGTATTCGAGAAGGTTCCACATGTAATACTTATTTCATATACAAAGATGTCAGCCAATCACAGCAGTGAGCGTTTACACTGACGTCTCACAGCAGACACGCCCCTTCAAACAGAGCATTCAAATCATAGGGCTAAAATCAGGATAGAAAATAGCCATTTATTTCTAAATTGTGACATTTTTTGATGTCAAAATCATATTAACATTATAAGCGCACTCAGGAAACATTATAAAATAATAATAAAAAATCCAGTTCATGACTCCTTTAAGAGGCTTTGAAATGGCAAAATATGATTATGGATAATGGCACCATTTGCTAAAGTGGTTATTTTGAATTATATGTATTTAAATGTAAAATACCTTGAAAAATCAACAGCTCTTCTAAGTGGCCTTTGTTATTTCCAGCTTGATTAATACAACAGGGGAAGGCTGAAAAGGGTGTTCTTTCTACTCACCAATCATCGCAAAAACATCAGAGTGGTATACGGATCCTTGTAAATGTTTGCTTTGAGATAGCATTGGTCGATATAAGATCCAAGATATGGTCAAACCATAATATGCTCCAAAAGTGTGGATGACCATGGAACCACCAGCATCTTTCGCCTATGCATGAATGATGCCATCAAAAATGATAAATCCCATCTCTGATGTTATTCATTGCGAGAAAATAGGTGGATTCAAACTTACATGAAGGAGTTCTAAAATTATATACTCCTCAACTGCAAACAGGGTGACCCCAAACAGAGTAAGAACCATCAGCTGCACTGGACTGACCTTTCCGAGACAAGCGCCATATGCAATGAGACAGCCGGCCACACAGAAATCTGCATTGATGAGGCTGATTGAAAAATGACAGTTAAATTTATGTTACAGATTAAAGATGCATATATTAAGCATTGCTTCAAAGATGGAACAGTGAATCACATGGAATGTTCTGTATCGTCTAGAAAGCATGTCAGTCATGTGACACTAGATGAAAGTGAACATATCAATAATGTCAATAGATTACAATAATCAATTACTTCTCAATCCCAATTTTTATTTTCCAGTCAGCACTGTCAAGGTGATGAAACCAGCCTTGCATCAGCAGAGCCCATTGAATTCCAAAAGCTGCGATGAGAAAATTGAAGCCAACTCCACCAAAACTATAGCGCTTAAGAAAGGTCATGAGATATCCAAAACCAACAAAGATCATCACATGCACATCCTGAAAACCTGAGGAAACAAGGAATGTTAGTGTGTGAATATGTACATGATTATGAGGAGATAAGTTGCAGTAAATTTAACAGATTGCAGCGAAACATGCTGGTGATGTTACTTACTTGAATATCTATAGTAAAAGTCATTCTCTAAATTTGTGGAAATATTTTTTCTTCTTCTGTGTTCAATCCAATGGGTGTCAGACTCCTCATTATAACGAACGAACACACCAAACAGGATGATCATAGCAATCTGCCAGACAAAGCAGACTGCTGGAAGACTGATTCGAACATTGGTGTTTTTGGTCATTTTAAGTCTGGCAGATTGTCCAGAAGAGAGGTTCTGGAGACGACAGTGAAATTCCTACCAATAGGAACATATGACTCACCTTTTGTCATAAAGGTTTTATAGTGCAATCTGGAGGTGTGTCATGACATCACCAACTAGCCACTCCTACAAAGACATACAAAGACATAAAACACACATACTAATGACAAAAAGTTGAGGAAAAGTAAAAATGGTATCTGTGTTCCTGTGAAATGGTGAATTGAATAGGCAAACACATTGCAAAGAATTTCAAACATTATATACTGTGTATATATATATATATATATATATTGGTAACACTTTACAATAAGGTTTCATTAGTTAACATTAGTTAATGTATTAACTAACATGAACTAACAATGAGCAGTACATTTGTTACTGTATTTGTTAATCTGTGTTAACGTTAGTTAATAAAAAATACAGCTGTTCATGGTTTGTTCATGTTAGTTCATAGTGCATTAACTAATGTTAACAAGATTTTAATAAAGTATTAGTAAATGTTGAAATTAACATTAACAAAGATAGATAAACACTTTATAAGTGCAGTTCATTATTAGTTCATGTTAACTAATGTAGTTAACTAATGTTAACTAATGAAACCTTATTGTAAAGTGTTACCAATATATTATATACATATATTTTTGCAGACTTAATGTAATATGTTCTCTTAACTAAGCCCAAGCAAGAATATTAGTTCAATTTAGATATTTTTGATACTTTTTTAAAGTTGTTGACTGGACTAATATACATAAATACATATGGTAAAAGTAGCCAGCTATATACGTAAATAAGATATTTTAATATGTAAAACAGAAAATATGGTTTGTGCTTTTTAAACAGGTAGATTAATATTAATATTATATCAAAACAACATTTATCAAATCCTAAATGTGTTTTGGATGTTTCCTTTATCATAGTTTCATATATATATATATATATATATATATATACAGTGGGGAGAACAAGTATTTGATACACTGCCAATTTTGCAGGTTTTCCTACTTACAAAGCATGTAGAAGTCTGTCATTTTTATCATAGGTACACTTCAACTGTGAGAGACGGAATCTAAAACAAAAATCCAGAAAATCACATTGTATGATTTTTAAATAATTAATTAGCATTTTATTGCATGACATAAGTATTTGATCACCTACCAACCAGTAAGAATTCCGGCTCTCACAGACCTGTTAGTTTTTCTTAAAGAAGCCCTCCTGTTCTCCACTCATTACCTGTATTAACTGCACCTGTTTGAACTCGTTACCTGTATAAAAGACACCTGTCCACACACTCAATCAAACAGACTCCAACCTCTCCACAATGGCCAAGACCAGAGAGCTGTGTAAGGACATCAGGGATAAAATTGTAGACCTGCACAAGGCTGGGATGGGCTACAGGACAATAGGCAAGCAGCTTGGTGAGAAGGCAACAACTGTTGGCGCAATTATTAGAAAATGGAAGAAGTTCAAGATGACGGTCAATCTCCCTCGGTCTGGGGCACCATGCAAGATCTCACCTCGTGGAGCATCAATGATCATGAGGAAGGTGAGGGATCAGCCCAGAACTACATGGCAGGACCTGGTCAATGACCTGAAGAGAGCTGGGACCACAGTCTCAAAGAAAACCATTAGTAACACACTACGCCGTCATGGATTAAAATCCTGCAGTGCACGCAAGGTCCCCCTGCTCAAGCCAGCACATGTCCAGGCCCGTCTGAAGTTTGCCAATGACCATCTGGATGATCCAGAGGAGGAATGGGAGAAGGTCATGTGGTCTGATGAGACAAAAATAGAGCTTTTTGGTCTAAACTCCACTCGCCGTGTTTGGAGGAAGAAGAAGGATGAGTACAACCCCAAGAACACCATCCCAACCGTGAAGCATGGAGGTGGAAACATCATTCTTTGGGGATGCTTTTCTGCAAAGGGGACAGGACGACTGCACCATATTGAGGGGAGGATGGATGGGGCCATGTATCGCGAGATCTTGGCCAACAACCTCCTTCCCTCAGTAAGAGCATTGAAGATGGGTTGTGGCTGGGTCTTCCAGCATGACAACGACCCGAAACACACAGCCAGGGCAACTAAGGAGTGGCTCCGTAAGAAGCATCTCAAGGTCCTGGAGTGGCCTAGCCAGTCTCCAGACCTGAACCCAATAGAAAATCTTTGGAGGGAGCTGAAAGTCCGTATTGCCCAGCGACAGCCCCGAAACCTGAAGGATCTGGAGAAGGTCTGTATGGAGGAGTGGGCCAAAATCCCTGCTGCAGTGTGTGCAAACCTGGTCAAGAACTACAGGAAACGTATGATTTCTTAATTGCAAACAAAGGTTTCTGTACCAAATATTAAGTTCTGCTTTTCTGATGTATCAAATATTTATGTCATGCAATAAAATGCAAATTAATTACTTAAAAATCATACAATGTGATTTTCTGGATTTTTGTTTTAGATTCCGTCACTCACAGTTGAAGAGTACCTATGATAAAAATTACAGACTTCTACATGCTTTGTAAGTAGGCAAACCTGCAAAATCGGCAGTGTATCAAATACTTGTTATCCCCACTGTATATATATATAAAACTATAAAGATAATACAAACCCTTAAATCTACAGATATCATTGCTTTGCATACACATATTAAGTTTAGAAAATGATAAAAGTATGCAATTTTGTAGCCTTTTATCTTCCCCCTCCCCTCTTTTATTATTAGTTTATATTACACTAATGAGTCAAACTTTATCCAGATAATTAACATTTAATATTTTGTGTAGAATATATTGTTTTCGGTATTAATTTTTAATTAAAATAAATAAATAATTGCCAAAAGCTCTGTTTACTTGTTCATGTAATTTAATTGTTGTCACTGCTGCTCAGATAAAAAGCCCCTGTAGTGTCTTTTAACCTCACATTTGCGTCAAGCATGTGCAGTATGTGCAACATTTATATTGTGGTATGTGCAATATTCAGTTACTGTCAAATGTTCCCACAACAACATGCTAGCGTGTCAAGCCATCACCATCACTTCTCACCTTGAGTGACTAGACTTTTCTTATGTCACCTGAAAAAAAACCATCAAGATATAGGAAATGAATACTCATCAATTAAAAACAACAGCTATAAAATCAATAATAATATGGAGTTTTGAGGGGTTTTTTTTCTATTAGCTCTCATGATATACAGTATCTAGTTGTAGCAACCCAGTTAGTCACTGCTTACATTTTTAGCGACAAAAATGCATTTGTTAAAAAATTGGGGTTTTAAACTCTTATCTGGTTGACTAAATGACTTATCTGATTGTAAACAATGTTTCCCCTGCAGGTTTACAAAAAGAGCACAGACCATGCATGTCAATTCCTGATATAATGTTTTATCAGCTAAAGGCATACTGTATGTCAGTATATGAGGAGATCCACAAGCAAAACCATCTCAGATACTGAATCAATCTGTATTTTTTTCTACTCAGAGAAAGTTTATAATTTATTATAGTATACCATTTTTTTTTTTTTTTGTCCATAAAAACTGCTAGAGGTTAAAGTTTTAATAAAGGCATATTCCTTGCTTTCCTGAAAATTGCTATTGGCTTATATTACATTAATGCTAAATGTATGGAGAGAGAGATTAGTAACTTTCTCAAAATACCTAACTGTATTTCAGGAAATAAATAAATAAATAAATGATTATATTATTGTCTTGAAGTAATCCTGATATATTTTCTTTCTTTTGATATCTAATAATTCATGCATCAGAGGGTTAACTAAAGACACATAAATCGTTGCTGTTGAGTAACAGTCAAGGTGAGGCTTTGTGAGACTTGTAAGCAAACCATCCTTGAAGGTATGGACACCCAAGTGAGGCACACCCATATACACCTGGTCTGCTAATACATGTGCACATGTGACACCTGCAGTTTCATTCATCTGTGGGATTTTTTGTTGAATCCCCAGTAGGCAACAGCGCATATGGTGACTGAATTACACTGACTGGCAGAATACATTTCTACTGACAGTAAGTTCACATAGATTTACTTACACCAATATATTTACACCTATATACTTTAACCAATGCTTAGAAGTAATTCAGGAAATTTCCTTCGTCCCTATGCAATGCACAAATAACATACACACATGTACAGTGAGGAGCTGGGCTGTGAGAAGACTACAGTGGGAAAAAAAACCCTGTCAAAATAATTTTGTTTTCCAGTCACTCTTCTTGAAGGCAACCAAAGTATCTTACAGCATGTAAACAGTTACCTAACTCAGACAAACTTTATTTTTCCCCATTATCTCTTCATCAATCAAATCCACAGAGTGACTAATATAATGAATGGTGTTATATTAGTTCACAACAAGCATTATCTTAAAAAAAAAAAAAAAAAAAAAAAATATATATATATATATATATAATAGTACATTGAGATTTTTGGTGGTGCCATTGACTTTTTTATTAGTTAAAAAATGTGGTATCAGTTTATTCATTCGGAGAGTAAAAATTTAAATGAATCAGAACTACTTATTTTTACATATCAAACAAACATTCAGAAGAACAGCTAAATTGTTTGAGTAAAACAATTTTGATAGAACTTTGCATTTTGTTAAAAAATTATGTAGACTTTCATCTCCGCCTAACAAACTAGACTATTATGTTATGTGTTATGTAGTCGACACATTTGCCGTTCAGGTTCAGGCCACTGCATACACAGGATATATTCTTTGGTGCTGCATTCCAGTAATTCTTTAAGAGCAAGATCTGTAACAATGAAAGTAAAAACCCATTAGTGATAACAGACACCCTTAGACCACACCATTCCAACCATTTTTGTTGAACAGCACACATTTTTTCATACCCTTATTGAAGGATAGAAGTTTTTCTGTTTATTCAACTTGACTGCATTGTCAATCATAAATGCCAGCTTTGTAGTAATGATAGATTGGCAAGAAGATAGTAGCTTACTGACTCTGCCTTCCTCCTTCTGCTTGTTAGGGAATTTTATCTTAAAATGGCCATCGTATATTGATATATAGTTTATCTTTTTCCACAGGGACACATACAACAACAGTAAACTGGAACAGGTGCTAACAAGTGCCATGAAGGACAAATGTGTTAAAATAGTTTATACTATCCATCCACTCTCTTCCATGTCTTCTAAAGCCATGTGCTATCTAGGGAGAAAACAAAATTAAGGTATTATTAACTAAAAATGTTGCCTACTGTCATACTTATGTTCATTCAAACCTAGTTGGTTGGTTTAAGAACCAATGAAATGTGTAATTCTTTCAGTTTCTTTGACTTTTAGTTGTAATTCAACCAAAAAATTAATACATGTATCAGAAACATAAGTATGAGGGTCTACCTCTAAAGCTAACCCTTAGTGGGGCGTAAAC
The DNA here is from genome assembly GCA_039654105.1 of Coreius guichenoti. Taxonomy (NCBI): domain Eukaryota; kingdom Metazoa; phylum Chordata; class Actinopteri; order Cypriniformes; family Gobionidae; genus Coreius; species Coreius guichenoti. The sequence continues at coordinate 28,460,522 of CM077180.1, read as the reverse complement.
AAATAAAAGCAAAATATACAAAAATGTACATACAATATAGTTACAAATTGCCATGAAAGTGTGTTGGCCAAAACTTTTGCAGAGTTTGTTTTATGAGATAAGATGAATTGTGCATATACTATAGTAATAACTATAAATTATGCATAATGCAACTAACCCTAAACCAAACTTAATCCTAACCCTAAGGTAAGTACATGTAGTTAATTAATATTACTTGGTACTTAAATGTATAATTACACTGTAACAAGGACACTTTAAATGTGTAACCAAATTTTGTTAGAATATTCCAAATCTCATTTGCCAGAAATTATAGTTATGCATTTCGATGAGCATAACTAATTTTCTCGTTTCTATGCTAAAAGTAGAAATAACGACTCAGACTCATGAGAAGTCATAATAATTAGTATGAGATGACAGAAATCGTAAGAATCCATACAAGATGGGTCGTACAACACAAGACTAAAGCTAAGCATGAAGCCCTCCAACTATAATAAACCATGCTTATAATAAAAAAAAAAAAAAAAAAAAAAAAAAAAAACAATAAAAGGTTGCATGTGTCCATAAAATCCACTTTGTAGGATATCATACAATTTTGTCATCTCGTTCGAGTTGACATGAGAGTGTAAGGAAATACTTACACTCTGACCTATAGACTAGACTCTTACTGGTTACAGAAAAAGCATGCAAAATCTTGCATTTCACCCCAGGTCACGTCATAGAACATTATAAAACTTGGAACCACAAGAAGCCACTCCCAAAACCAAAGGAGTGGAACTTTCCCAACCACATTAACCTGACAACATCAAGACATTTTGTCTGTACCTAATGGCAGTGTTGATAGCTATATTTTTCGTCTGCATACTTTGCCCAAACCAGTCCCAAAAAACTCTGGCAGAAATTGGAAATTGGCAGACGACAACAACAACTGAAATCAAATAGCAATTGTAAGGATTAGGTACATTCAAAGTGTATCATGCACAGGGCTCAAAAAGAAAAACATGTTTTGGGATTAAGTACTCAAAAAAATTAGAGGCTATCATGTTGAACTGTCTATTTCTAAATCATACACTGTCATGGTTCCAAAAGAAACCTGTCCTCATTAACAATGCAACTTTGACAAGTTAACTACACAAAAGGATTGTTTGGATTTTGCATTGAAGTAGGCACATCATCTGGCAACACAGGTTTGTCGGGTACTACACAAACATGATGTAGAATGCACATTGTCGGGGAGGGTATACCTTTTACATGGACTTTTTTCAAGGTTGGTGAGGTTGGGCTGCAAGCTTGGCAGTTTATCAGTTATTAAGTTCCTGTCCACTGATTTGGACAAGATTGTCGGCTTGTAAGTCTTGATTTTTAGATCTGTTACAAGGACGAATCCAGGAGTGAAATCTGTGAGGTTGTGAGATGTACTTCTGGGCTCAAAGTTTGGAGAAGGTTTTAAGATACCTGGCAGCATCTGTAAAAACAGGTTGGAGACCAGGGCCATTCCTATAGAAAAAAATAGGGATGTTAAAATAGAAACACTTTGAATTCAAGCAACTGACCAGAAACTATCTCGGTTACGTATGTAACCCTCGTTCCCTGAAGGAGGGAACGGAGATGTACGTCGGACGTCACCGACGAACTGGGATCACTTCTGGGAGCCCCTATCAGCTTCGAGTGTATAGAGAACGGGCCAATGGCCATTGGCGTGCGAGATTTGCATCTCACGCTCCGCCCCGCATCGCGGGTATAAAGCGGAAGCGGATGCCGCGCACATTTGTTTTTCACTGAGGAGCCGAACTAGTGACTCGGCCGCTGCAGTGATGGTACAGCAACTGTGGCGACAGGACGTACGTCTCCGTTCCCTCATTCAGGGAACGAGGGTTACATACGTAACCGAGACGTTCCCTTTCAGTCAGTCACGTTCGATGTACGTCGGACGTCACCGACGAATTGGGATCTCTATGGAATATGCCACAGTTACTACCACTTCCAGCGCCCAGCGAAAGCCCCATTTGTTTGGGGCGGGGAACTTACGCAGGGAGAGTCACTGCTGCTGTTCCGCAAGACCCACTCAGCAGAGTATTGGATAACGCTGGGAAAGCGTGCCCCGAGGGGCCGCTGCGGAAGCCACATCCTACCCGTAGGGAGGTATCATGTGGAATATAGACGTATGGACTGGCCATGGGCAGTACAACATACGGAAGTCCCAGGGGTGGCCCCGGCCAATGCAGGCGGGAGACTACACCGCACAGAGACGGCAGAGCGAGCTCTGCTAAGGGAAAGACACGGGCTCGCCGTAGGGAGCCGTACCATGGAAAATACACATATGGGACCGCCGTAGGGGTCACAACATATGGATACCCAGCCTAACACAAGTTCCACCAATGCATACGAGTGTTAGACCTGGCGTCGGACGCTCCGCCACGTCTGACTGCCGCGGGTTGCGGAGGACTCAACAGGGTTCGCCGTTCTGGGGAACTCGACTGGAGCATATCAGCGCACGTATCCAGTCCATGAGGAGGGGAATGGCGCAGCAAGCCGACACTAGAACGGGCCCTTCGGTGTTACTGGCTATTTGAAGCGAGCACACGGGAAGAAACCGGCTCTACACAGAGGCTATAGAATCTAGCGAACGTGTTAGGTGTCACCCAGCCCGCAGCTCTACATATATCTGTCAGCGAGGCGCCGTGTGCCAGCGCCCAGGAAGAGGCCACACTCCTGGTGGAGTGGGCCCTCAACCCAAGCGGGCAGGGCACGCCTTGGGATTCATACGCCAAGGCGATGGCATCCACTATCCAGTGAGCCATCCTCTGCTTGGAGACAGCCTTTCCCTTCTGCTGGCCTCCGTAACAGATGAAGAGCTGTTCTGAGGTCCTGAAGCTTTGCGTTCTGTCCGCAGAGCGCGAACGGGACAGAGAAAAGCCAGGGCTGGGTCTGCCTCCTCCGAAGGCAGCGCTTGCAGGTTCACCACCTGGTCCCGAAAGGGAGTGGTGGGAACCTTGGGCACATATCCGGGCCGGGGTCTCAGGATTACATGAGAGTTACCCGCCCCGAATTCCAGGCACGATTCGTCGACCGAAAATGCCTGCAGGTCCCCTACCCTCTTGATGGAAGCCAATGCAGTCAGGAGTACTGTCTTCCAAGACAGGATTTTTAACTCTACTGACTGCAAAGGTTCAAAGGGAGCCCTCTGCAATGCGGTTAGCACCAGAGATAAGTCCCAAGAGGGTATAGAGTGAGGGCGAGGCGAATTTAATCTCCTCGCCCCCCTCAGGAACCTGACGACCAGATTGTGCTTCCCTAGGGACTTACCATCAACCATGCCGTGATTTGCGGCGATAGCGGCAACATACACTTTGAGGGTGGAGGGAGACAGCCTTCGCTTCAACCCTTCTTGCAGGAAGGAAAGCACAGAGCTGATCGAACATCTTCGGGGGTCTTCTCGTCGAGAAGAACACCACTCAACGAACAGGTTCCACTTCAACGCGTAGAGGCGCCTCGTAGAGGGGGCTCTGGCGGAAGTGATGGTGTCTACCACAGTCTGTGGTAGGCCACCTAGGGTGCCCCGTCTCTGAGTCAGGAGGTCCTTCCTCAGAGGAATGGGCCAAGGAGGTGCTGTCGCGAGTAGCACTAGTTCCGGGAACCAGGTCCGGTTGGGCCAGTATGGCGCAACTAACAAGACCTGCTCCTCGTCCTCCCTGACCTTGCACAGTGTCTGCGCAAGAAGGCTCACTGGGGGAAATGCATATTTGCGTAGGCCCCGGGGCCAGCTGTGCGCCAGAGCATCCGAGCCGATGGTCCCCTCGGTCAGGGAGTAAAACAACTGGCAGTGAGACGTGTCCGGGGCGGCAAACAGGTCTACCTGTGCGATCCCGAAGCAACTCCAGATCAGCTGGACCACCTGGGGATGAAGTCTCCACTCTCAGGATGTGCTTGATGGCCTCCGTCTGCTTCTGGGCGGCCGAGAACTGCTGGGCAAAGCTCTCGACCGCGTCACCGGACAACCCGGCCGAGGAGATGGTGGAGTCCAGGAACCGAAATTTATCGGTCTCCCTCATGTCAGCCAGGTTGAGCCAGAGGTGTCGCTCGTGGACCACGAGCATGGACATCGCCTGACCAATGAAACGGGCGGTGACTTTCGTCGCCTAGAGGGCGAGGTCCGTCGCCATACGGAGCTCCCGGAGGAGCTCTGGGTCAGGCCTACCCTCGTGCATGTCCATGAGTGCCTGGGCCTGGTGCACCTGGAGCAACGCCATGGCATGCAAAGCGGACGCAGCCTGCCCACAGGCCTTGTAAGCCTTTCCAGTCAGGCTGGAAGAGAACTTACAGGCCTTGGAGGGGTGGCGTGGGTCACCACGCCAGTTGGAAGCGGACACGGACACAGTTGCATCGCGACGGCCCGTTCCACTGGCAGGATTCCCACGTACCCCTTGGCTGGCCCGCCGTCGAGGGTAGTGAGGAGGGAGGAGCCACTCGGCCGGTTTCTGGCAGAAAAAGGTGCCGTCCACGACCTCGTGAGCTCCTCATGCACCTCCGGGAAGAAAGGCACTGGGGCGGGACGCTGAGAACCAGTGCGACCCGCCCCGAGAAACCATTCGTCCAACCTAGAAGGCTCGGGACACGGTGGAGGGTTCCACACGAGCCCGACCTTTTCGGCGGCCCGGGAAAGCATAGCCGTCAACTCAGGGTCCGACTCGGCCGCCGCGACTCTCACAGAGGGAGGCAGCGCAGCCAAGTCTTCATCCTCCGAGGACTGGAACTCCCCCTCTGATGCAGCGATCGACATCTGTTCGTCTGCTGGAGCCCCGAAGGTCACCACTGGACGCCCATGGGAGGGGCCAGCGGTTTCCTCCAGCAGCTCTACCGGCTGCGGCGCTTCAGAGGGAATAGGGGCCCGCGGAGGCTGCCCTAAACGTGATCCTCAGTTCACCCTGGCTATTCGTCGAAGTAGGTCTATTCTGCTGGGCAGGAATAGTACTAGATCGAGGCATAGGTAAGGGGACTCCACCCTCCCGAAGGTAGGCGAGTCTCGACCTAAGCGCCGATATAGTCATGTTCCCACAGTGGGAACAGGGAACTATCCACAAAAGCTGCCTCAGCGTGCTGATTGCCCAGGCACGTGAGACAACGATTGTGACCGTCAGCTGGCGACAGGGAACAACTGCATCCAGAATTGCACGGGTGGAATGACATCTTGAAAAAGACGCAGTGTCACACCCGTGTTGCTCTTTTAGAGGAAACCGCTCTTTTAATAGTGCTGAAGCAGCCAGGGAAAACCGCGGCAGAATCACAGGGAATAGTGCAGCCTGTGTCTGCTTTTACTGTGTGGAACGCCCTCACCGAACCAACAGGAAATGCGGTGAAAACAGCGTTTTTTTCCAACCCGGAAGTGAGCATGCGGTCGCGCTGCAGTGTGCCTTTTCCCCAGCACAAGGCGATCTCTCTCTACTCGTCTCTCTCTCTCTCTCTCTCTGCTTGATAGGCGCAGGAACAGTCTGTCTTCATCAACGCCGTTCGGCTCTGAAGTGAATGACAAAGGTGCGCTGCATCTCCTTCCGTTTTATACCCGCGGTGCGGGCGGAGCGTGAGATGCAAATCTCGCACGCCAATGGCCGTTGGCCCGTTCTCTATATCTCAAAGCTGATAGGGGCTCCCAGAAGTGATACCAATTCCAACTCATCGGTGACGTCCGACGTACGTCGAACGTGACCGACTGAAAGGGAACCAAGGATTTTTGAACAGGCTGCTTGGTTTTTTATAAATCTTCTTTTTTGGATTTGGAAAGAGTTCTGAAAGTTGCAGTATGCTTCCATAGAACAATGAACTCTTTTATCACAGAAGATCAAGGAAAATGTGATTTTTTTCACAATATGACTTCTTTAACATTATTAAACGAAACTTAAATATATTTATATGTGGTAGATCCTAAAATTGTAAACCCTGTATGTGAGAAGGATATTAGTATAAGCGAATGTGACAGTATAAGTTGATAAGATGAAAATGAATATGAAGATCTTGGAGCGAGTACAAAAGGTTCTTTTATTAACATGCACAATGCAACTTCAGGTACTTTTTAGTCAATACAGCACATTTAAAAAAAAATAAGCATGTGACACAACATCTCTTTTTCTATTTTGGTTTAAGTTTTCTACATTTTTTCTTATGCATTGTGCTGTAGGCAAGTAACATCTTTCCTAGTAAGCAACAAAAACACATGGATTATAAATCCCAAGAATACATGAATATAGTTACATAATTAACTATAGTATTTCAAATGGTACATAAGCTAATGACCTTGCCAACAAATTAAAATCTTTTAATATCTATTTAAAATGCTTTTTATAAAGAGATAACCATTTAACAGATACACTACTATCTGGCATGGTAATCTTGTGGCCTTAGTTTCCATTAACTGGAGAGCTAATGAAATTTTATATAAACAAAACACTTAACCCCAGGTTGCTTCTGAGAGGTCGTTCCTGTAATAAATGCTGGCCATATAACCAAATAACATGGGTACCATGGCAGCATTTCTTTAATAAGAATGTTTCTTTCCATGCTTTCCAACTTCCTGCTTCTATTCTGCAAAAGGCCCCTGGATAAAAAGTAGGAAACTTATGGTACAAATTGATAGACTGTAATCTATGCATTAATAAAGGAAATAATTTTTGAATGAACATCAAAGGCATTTTCTTTTGTGAAAAGTAAAATCACTAATAAAATCACTTTTCAAAGCATCTACTCAGCTCTCAAGATGCAAGTCTCAAATCGGAATGACCAGGGGCCTCATTTATAACCGTTGCGTACGCACAAAACAGGCCCTGGAAGAGGCGTACACCACTTCCTACAAATAAGTTGTGATTTATAAAAACACACTTGATGGGAAATTTTGCGCATCTGTACGCAAACTCTGACCCATGCGTACAAACATTTTGGAGACAGAGCAGTTTGGCGACACCGATGGTCAGCTGAGGGACTGACGGCAGATGAAGGAAAATTACTTTAAATCCTCATTATGAGTCCTAATCATAAATACAGTGCATTTTCACAATAACAGTTTAAATAAATAAAAGAAAGATTTAAACTCTGTTTTACATCTGATATACACATTTAGATTAAATATGACAATCTCATTAATGCACTTAAATTACATGAAATCATTATCCAGAAGTTACAACATTTTTATATTCTAATAAATAGAAATATTTGTAGTGGATGCGATGCTTTTGAACAATTTTCCTGTGGCATGCTGTGTTTTAATGTTTTAACTACAGCTTGGCGTATGATAATAGCAGAATTCAGGGTCTAAGAAAATATTTTTTGCACGAATAATGATCAATAATGCGCAATAAGGCCTATCTGTTTCCATAAAAAATATAAAGCAATTAAAAATACTATTTGGCCAGTGGAAAAGATTGAGAAAAACTATTATACTATTTTGATTTACAAACCCGATTCCAAAAAAGTTGGGACACTGTACAAATTGTGAATAAAAAAGGAATGCAATAATTTACAAATCTCATAAACTTATATTCTATTCACAATAGAATATAGATAACATATCAAATGTTGAAAGTGAAACATTTTGAAATGTCATGCCAAATATTGGCTCATTTTGGATTTCATGAGAGCTACACATTCCAAAAAAGTTGGGACAGGTAGCAATAAGAGGCCGGAAAAGTTAAATGTACATATAAGGAACAGCTGGAGGACCAATTTGCAACTTATTAGGTCAATTGGCAACATGATTGGGTATAAAAAGAGCCTCTCAGAGTGGCAGTGTCTCTCAGAAGTCAAGATGGGCAGAGGATCACCAATTCCCCCAATGCTGTGGCGAAAAATAGTGGAGCAATATCAGAAAGGAGTTTCTCAGAGAAAATTTGCAAAGAGTTTGAAGTTATCATCATCTATAGTGCATAATATCATCCAAAGATTCAGAGAATCTGGAACAATCTCTGTGCGTAAGGGTCAAGGCCGGAAAACCATACTGGATGCCCGTGATCTTCGGGCCCTTAGACGGCATTGCATCACATACAGGAATGCTACTGTAATGGAAATCACAACATGGGCTCAGGAATACTTCCAGAAAACATTGTCGGTGAACACAATCCACCGTGCCATTCGCCGTTGCCGTCTAAAACTCTATAGGTCAAAAAAGAAGCCATATCTAAACATGAACCAGAAGCGCAGGCGTTTTCTCTGGGCCAACTCTCATTTAAAATGGACTGTGGCAAAGTGGAAAACTGTTCTGTGGTCAGACGAATCAAAATTTGAAGTTCTTTTTGGAAAACTGGGACGCCATGTCATCTGGACTAAAGAGGACAAGGACAACCCAAGTTGTTATCAGCGCTCAGTTCAGAAGCCTGCATCTCTGATGGTATGGGGTTGCATGAGTGCGTGTGGCATGGGCAGCTTACACATCTGGAAAGGCACCATCAATGCTGAAAGGTATATCCAAGTTCTAGAACAAGATATGCTCCCATCCAGACGTCGTCTCTTTCAGGGAAGACCCTGCATTTTCCAACATGACAATGCCAGACCACATACTGCATCAATTACAACATCATGGCTGCGTAGAAGAAGGATCCGGGTACTGAAATGGCCAGCCTGCAGTCCAGATCTTTCACCCATAGAAAACATTTGGCGCATCATAAAGAGGAAGATGCGACAAAGAAGACCTAAGACAGTTGAACAACTAGAAGCCTGTATTAGACAAGAATGGGACAACATTCCTATTCCTAAACTTGAGCAACTTGTCTCCTCAGTCCCCAGACGTTTGCAGACTGTTATAAAAAGAAGAGGGGATGCCACACAGTGGTAAACATGGCCTTGTCCCAACTTTTTTGAGATGTGTTGATGCCATGAAATTTAAAATCAACTTATTTTTCCCTTAAAATGATACATTTTCTCAGTTTAAACATTTGATATGCCATCTATGTTGTATTCTGAATAAAATATTGAAATTTGACATCAACTTCCACATCATTGCATTCTGTTTTTATTCACAATTTGTACAGTGTCCCAACTTTTTTGGAATCGGGTTTGTATTTATTCAAAAACAAGGCAAGGATAGGCTACTGAATGATTTTTAGCAATGTAATGTGACGGCACATCCTTATCTCATATTTTCCTAATGTCTTTTACCATTAAAACATTGATGAATATGCATTTGCAAATGATGTGCAGATGAGGATATGCATAGTAAAACTTGGCGTTGTAAGCTTCATACAGTGGTGGTCAGAATTATTGGCACCCTTGGTAAATATGATCAAAGATGGTTGTAAAAATAAATCTGCATCGTTTATCCTTTTGATCTATCATTAAAAAAAAAAACGCAATAATCTTACCTTTCATTGAAGTAAAAGAATGGAAAGTCGGGGGAAAATCACATTATGAAATAAATGTTTTTCTCCAAAACACGTTGGCCACAATTATTGGCACCCCTAGAATTTTTTATGATTAAAATATCTCTGAAGTATATTCCCATTAATATTTACATTTTTTTAGCACACCAGGGTGACTAGGAACATGAAATTGTCTAGCTATGACGTCTTGTTCCACAGGAGTATAAATATGAGGAAACACAAAGGCCAAATTCCCTTAATCATCCATCACAATGAGTAAAACCAAAGAATATAGTTCTGATGTGCAGCAAAAGATTGTTGAGCTTCACAAAATAGAAAGTGGCTGTAGGAAAATAGCTAAAGCATTGAAAATCCCCAATTCCACCATCAGGGCAATAATTAAGAAGTTCCAATCAACTAAAGATGTTAGGAATCTGCCTGGAAGAGGACGTGTGTCTATATTGTCTTAATGCACGGCGAGGAGGAAGGTTTGAGTGGCCAAAGACTCTCCAAGGATCACAGATGGAGAATCGCAGAGATTAGTTGAGTCTTGGGCTCAGAAAAAACAAAAACAAAACAACAACAACCCCTACATCACCACATGTTGTTTGGGAGGGATTCAAGAAAAACCTTCTTGCTCATCCGGAAACAAACTCCAGCATATTCAGTTGTCAGACACGACTGGAACTTCAAAAGGGACCTGGTTCTGTGGTCAGATAAAACTATAAAAAGAGCTTTTTGGCAGAAAACTCACCAGATGGGTTTGGTGCAAACAGGGATAAAAAGTACCCCATGCCCACGGTTAAAAATACAGCTGAATCTTTAATGTTGTGGGCCTATTTTTTGGCTGGAGGTCCTGGACATCTTGTTCAGATACATGGTATCATGGATTCTAGCAAATACCAACAGATACAAAATCAAAACCTGACGGCCTCTGCTAGAAATCTTATAATGGGCCGTGGTTGGATCTTCCATCAGGACAACGATCCAAAACAAACATCAAAATCAACACACAAATGTGTCACTGAGCACAAAATTAAGCTTCTGCCATGACCATCCCAGTGTCCTGACCTGAACACTATAGAAAATGAGTGGGGTGAACTGAAGAGAAGAAACACCAACATGGATCTGGGAATCTGAAGGATCTGGAGAGATTCTGTATGGAGGAATGGTCTTTGATCTCTTGTCAGGTGTTCTCCAAACTCATCAGGCATTATAAGAGAAGACTCAGAGCTGTTATCTTGGCAATAATTATGGCCAACATGTTTTGGAGAAAAGCATTTATTTCATAATGTGATTTACCCCCCACTTTCAATTGTTTTACTTCAATGAAAGGTTAGATTTTTGTGAATTTTTTGAATAAAAGATCAATAACGATAAACAATGCAGATTTATTTTTACAGCCATATTTGATCATATTTACCAGGGGTGCCAATAATTCTGACCACCACTGTATATGGTTATTTCGAGGTGGAGATGCATGTACGCACAATCTTCCGCTGACTTGGTTTTATAAAGGGAATTTTCCGCAGGTTCTGGCATACGCATGGTTTTATAAATCTGAAAATTTTTGTGCATACGCACAAAATGTCTAGCTTTTGTGTGTGAGCACACTTTTAGGATGAAATCTATGGAAAATTTTATAAATGAGGCCCCAGGACAGTAATACAATGACTGAAAATGTATGAAATGTAAATTTTTAGGGCTAACTGAAAGTATAAATTGAAAGGAAACTTCCAATATAATATTTCCAATATAGTATAAATTTTATGTAAATCAGCAAAGAAGTATGTAAAAATTAATCTTGTAAAGAGGTTTTTGCGAACAAATGTATGCTTGGGTATTTTGTCAATTTGCATTTCATTTACTGGGAAATGTAGATCACAAACAGTAAATTAACTCTGAAAATACATAGTAATTGAGCTGTTATTGTTTATTACATGCTAATTAACCCTGATTATCATTTGATGCCCAAAAAGCTCATATACATTTAAAAAGGATTGCTGAGGTCTTCATAACAATGAGAGAAGAAAGCAAAGGACCTTTCTTTATTTCTGTGTGCCCTACATACTAAATCTTGATTTCTTTGTCAGGGGATGAAAATTTCAGACCTGTAGGTCACTTTGATTCCAGTAATGCTTCCACTGGCTTGCACAGTAGACCATCCATGAATTGAATTGTCATTAAGGCTCGCATGGACCCCAAAGTGTTTAAGTCAGGTTTACTTATGTGACCTAAATCCCAATGCCGGATTTTCTCTGCAAATATGCATAGTCTTTTTTTTTTTTTTTTTTTTTTTTTTTTTTACTTTATAGTCTATAGCCACCTTTGCTTACAACGTCCAAATCTGTCATTATAACAAATCTGTAATGAATGCATTCCCCGTGTTCTGAACATTACCGCATATTTTAAAAGTGTGTCACACTCGGAAACAGAAACAATATGGTATCTGAATGCAAATGTTAAAAAGTACAGCAATGCACATTATAGCACGTATATAATACATCAATGCTGAGATATAATGAGTTCTGTTTATCTTGGGGGCAAGGAAACACATGCTTTCCATTGTGATATTGCTCATTTCAGGCTGAGCATTTACATCATCACTCATTCTCGACACAGTGTGCACAGCCTGTACGGAGTGTGTTCTCCCATGGGCTCTGACTGTACTCTACAGTTGAAGTAAAGGTGAGAATGAAAATGTCCAACACTTTAATAGCAGCTCCACAAGCTAATGAGAGACTAAGCTAATGTAGTATCTCCAGTGTTTTCACCCTTAGACTACAGTATGAAAATGGAAAAGGTTGTGGTAGCAAATGAAGCTCTCCTGAGTTAATAATCGATCTCTCTTTCATCATGTTTGTAATTGTTGAAAATATCAGAAAATGTTTGAATGTATTTCTCCTATACGTACAGTGTTTAACAATATGCATAACTTGTCCTGTATATTCTTGCTTAACTAATGGCAAACGCTAATTTTACAGAATTTTGGTATCAGTAATGGCCTTTACATTGATTCTAGCCTTCACCCACCACCCTAAAAAAAACTACAAATAAAATAATTTAAAATATTTAACAAAAGGTGTGAAGAAATAAATATTAATAATAACAATGTTGTTGTATAGATTATTTACTATATAGAAGTCTATCATTACTGTTTTATCTTACTGTCACAATCACGCCAGGCTCTCCCTCACTAAAGCCGTGTTTCCACCGCAGGAACTGTCCCCAGGAACTAGGGACTTTGGGGTGGTACTCTGTGTGTTTCGACCGTAAGGACCAGTGTCTAAATGAAATTCTGGGTAAGAATTTTCCCCCTCAGAAAGTCCCTGCTCGTGAGGTAGTACTTTTTCAAAGTACAGGAACTTTCGGGGGGTGGGACTTGGGCGCTGAACATGCTGATTGGTTGAGTTCACGCAGCATTTTGATTGGTTGACTCCATGCAGCATTTTATTTCAACCACCATTTTTAAAAGTCTGTTGCAGACTAATTTGCCTAATCTTCACGGTACTTTAGACTGCAATGGAAACGCAGACAGCAACAGGTCTGGGGGGAAAAAGTTCCTGGGACAAATTGTTCCGGGTAATTTCAGAGGAAACGTGGCTTCAGTGGAAACCAGCACTATATGCCAGCAGCCATATCACCCTGTAGCCCAAGACTGGTTTCCCACTGAAGCTAAGCAGGGCTGAGCCTGGTCAGTACCTGGATGGGAGACCAACTGGGAAAACTAGGTAGCTGCTGGTAGAGGTGTTAGTGAGGCCAGCAGGGGGTGCTCACCCTGTGGTCTGTGTGGGTCCTAACACCCCAGTGTAACCCTGGCATCCTGGCCAAATTTGCCCATTGGCCCCTGTCCATCATGGCCTCCTAATCATCCCCATATACTGATTGGCTTCATCACTCTGTCTCCTCTCCACCATTAAGCTGGTGTGTGGTGGGCGTTCTGGCACAATATGGCTGCTGTCACATCATCCAGGTGGATGCTGCACATTGGTAGTGGTTGAGGAGATTCCCCCCTTCTATATGTAAAGTGCTTTGAGTGCCTAGAAAAGCACTATATAAATGTAACATTATTATTATTATTACTAAAGAACACACAGACCATCACTAGTTGTCTGGCCTGGTCAAGGGAACACAGACTCTCTTAGCTGGAAACTTATCTGGGAATATCCTACCGCAAGCTTCAGTTATCGTCTACAATGCTGTTATCTCAATTCCTCGATTGTAAGTCGATTCCAAGTCATCCAAGTTGTCTCATCATTTTGTTTCCTCCCTTGTGTGATTATGCCCAGATTACCTGTAAAACAAAACCAGTTATCATCTTCAAAGACTCCATTGTTGTTAAATATCTATCTCTTCAGTCCTTACCTGAATTGGATTGTGTTCCTTCTGCTTCATTTAATAAACTTACCAGTTTGTTATTTCTCTAACTCTGACATCGTCATTGTGTCCAAGCCTTACCGTGAAAGTTACATAGGATGTGTCTAAATCTGCTCCCTAGTTTGTTAGCACAATGCTGCCATTTCTAGGGCTGTCCTAATGTCAACATTTTTCCAGTGCACTAAAATGTTCGCTTTATATAAATTCCCAGAATGCATCTTTAAAAAAAAATCATGAAATAAAAAAGTATTTTTCTTCAGTCTCTGACTTTTTGCTGTTGTTAATTTTTTAGTAAGTTCTGCATAACCTTGCCATTTTTTGCTATAATAAAAGTCAAAATCAGATGACAAGTGAATATTTCAAAACAGCACTGTGCTTTTTAACAGCTCTGAAAATGCAGCCAAAAAATATATTGGTAATTGCGTATTATACAGCTACATTTTAACGAGCGACCTTGTAGTTGTGTCACAGGTAATTGAGTCATCTGTGTCTCAGTGTTTAGTGGATTTAGTGGCCAAATTCATACTGAATCACATCACAGGGGACAAAGGAGTGGAATGAGGTACAGCCCTAGACATCCTGTGGATTCAGTGGTTGTATTTTGTTTTATAATGTTCTGTCACACTGCTGACAGGCTGGAAAAGATAAAATCAATTTGCCTTCCATACCATGGGGGAATGCAGATGTTGCTCAACTGTGAGAAATCTGAGTCTGACTCTGCCAGAAACGGAAGCAACTTTGTCTCATGCATGAACTTCCTAAATCAATTTACCCACACTGCTACCTCCAGCCAGTATTATTAAAACACACCCAACACAGACTGACATTTTTTTTTTCTTTTCATATCTGCGAGAAAAACCTGAAGAGAGCTGCAATACCAGACTAAATGTCGGTTGGCCTACTTCACATAACTACACTGGTGGGTTGTTTATAAAAAGTAAGAAGCAAATATTACAGTGCTGTTAAAATAAAAGACTTGGAAAATGTGTCAATACCATTAAAAATACTCTTTTTTTTAGCTGTTTTAATTATTGAATAATTTACATAAACTTACTTTTTGATGAATACATTTTATTTTCACTGATTCATATTTTCACTGATTCATCAAGTATCACACTTCAACTTTATGCTTTAACTGTACTTTATGTAGCCACAATGCACTTCATATACTGTGAGTGGCTAGATAAATGGTTTATACTACATAATAATTATAATAACTCATTACATTTATATAGCGCAAAGTACTTTACACCACTTTACACTCAAACCAGTGTGTAGCATCTACCTGGATGATCCAACGGCAGCCATAGCGCTCTAGAATGCTCAACACACACCAGCTCTTTGGTGGAGAGGAGACAGAGTGATGAAGCCAATCATTATATATTGGGATAGGAGGCCAATGGGCAAGTTTGGACAGGATGCCGGTGTTAAACCCTTACTCTTTCCGAAGGACATCCTGGGATTTTTTTATGACCACAAAGAGTCAGGACCTTGATTTAACTCTTTCCCCGCCAGCGTTTTTAAAAAAGTTGCCAGCCAGTGCCAGTGTTTTTGATCATTTTTACAAAAGCCCCCAGAATATTTTGTTGTATGAATATCTGAGCATGCAATATATCAAAAGAAATAACATAGCCTCTGCTTTTAAACAACAACAACAAAAACTGTTTTATTTACTTCATGCATTCTTTTTTTTATCAACACTTAAATATGGGTAAGTTTCATAAAAAAGCAATTTTTGTTCAATTAAATTTTTGTCAAAGACAACATCCAGATCGGATTCAGAACGATGATCAAACACAGATGGAGTAGATAGAGTCCATCAACACACTTAATACTTGCACAGTCCTATAGCTCGCCCTGGGTCGACATTTCATTCAATAACATTAGATAGTTTTGATTTATATGCTGTTTAATGTTGATGATCACGTTATTTTACATATGCATCTGTTTACATATGAGATCGCCCGTTTCTGCGACTTCTTCGCCTGTGTTTTGATCAGGAGATTCTGAACTCATTCAGAAGATGTGTAATAGCGCCCCCCTAGCGTATAACAGTGAAAACACGGAAACCCGGAAAATTCTGTGTTTGATGGGGAAGTGTTTTCTCACAAATAACGGAAAATTCCGTTTTTGGCAGGGAAAGAGTCTCATCCAAAGGACCAACAGGATAATGTCTCATCCAAAGGACGGTGCTTTTTTTTTTTTTGACAGTATAGCAAGGGTGTCCAATCCTGCTCCTGGAGGGCCACTGTCCAACCCCTGTTTAGCTCCAACCCTAATTAAACACACCTGAACCACTTAATAAAGTCTTGCACACTACTTCCATGAAGGTGTGTTGAGGCAAATTGGAGCTAAAGCAAAGAACTTATATTGACAAGAAATGAAAGCCAATAGAACGTTCCATTGCAACACCAGCTCCCAGCAGCAGCCCTACACTTCCACCATTTTAGAGTGAAAGCGACTCGGCAGTCCACCAGCTTCTTGCTGTCGCTATGGCAATATCGGCTTCTTTGTTTAAAAAAAAAGTACATTAAAGCTGAAATCCAACCTGAATGATGACAACACAGAATACCATACAATCACTAGACTAGTGATCATCAAATCAAATTTTTTTTTGTATACTTTGTGTATAAGTCTTCCACTTCCTTTTTTTTCCCACAAAACCTTTGCTCTCTAGAAACCATGTCAGTTTGGGTTGAAATTCTTTGAAGTTCAAGTATTAGCATTATAAACACTGAATTAATACCAAGAACATGCATCAGAAAAATTGGGAATTTTGGTTAATAAATAGATAACAGGAATATAACAGCTTGACAGTAAACTGTTTTTGTAGTATTGACTTATATTTATGTCCATTAAAGCAAGATTATGTAAACAAAAAAACACAGCCATTGTGTCCAAAAGTGGCAATTATGGGATAACAGACACAACAATGCATCATGTTCTATAAGATCATCATGTTTGTAGTGTGATCCAGGGGAATAAAACGTACAATATATATTTCAGACCTAGTGGAGTAATAGTAACTAATGATAGTAATAGTAAATGTGTAAATTTGCATAAAATGGAAATACTCAATAAAGTAGGCTAAAACTACCTCAAATGTGTACTTAATGGTTGGATTCCACAAATGATAACATAAAACATATATAAGACAATACAACATTTACTGTAGGTTTTATAAAATTTACTGATGACTTAATTTGAGAAATTTTCTATTGCGCTTCTGATTTGGCTGTGAGATTCGCAGATTTTGGGTGCGTAAAATGTGATGGATTCTACACTTTTGTCAGGGTCTTGGAGAAAATTATGAAAGGCAAGATTTATACTGTCACGCTGAGTTTTGCAGTGGATTGCCGAACATTGTGTTCTTTTATTCCACTTTGACTTCTCTTTCATTGTTATTCTGTCTGTTTCTGTGTATCTGTGCTGTTGTCCAGTTGGCATTTTCACTCCGAAATGGTGGCCGCGCTACCAAAGCGTCACATAGTGGCTGTTACCAAAAAAGCATCAGAGTTTCGCCTCTTGGCTTCTATACCGAGTTTGGACATCCCTGCAGTATAGTGTCCCCACACTATACTGGGGCCCTAGGAACCCCACAGGATGAGCACCCCCTGCTGGCCTCACTAGCACCTCTTCCAGCAGCAACCTAGTTTTCCAGGTCTCACATTCACTGAGCAGGCTAGAGCTGCAGAGTGATAGCTGCTGGCTGAACTAGTTCTTATTGGACCTGGTTCTCCTGACAATAACATCTCTATTTGACAAACAGTTTAAGATATGTGCCCATGGCCCATAGATTTTGTCCTGCTACAACAGATGCCCTAACTCAAGCAAATGAAGCAAACAGCCAGACAGACAGGCTCCAGGCTACACACTCGTCCAAATATTCTTTGTACAAATGTTCCATTCACTCATATTACCTCAATTGAGAAGCATAACCTTGTTTCCACAATAGTGGCTTTATTATTGATATGGCTAAGCAATTGCTTTTTGGGGAGCATGAAAAATACTTACTGATATTTACAAATATTTAATGTAAAGAGTTATTTGTTATACCATCACCATACATCAAGATCATAAAGGAGTCTGTTTACCTAAAGATAATTGAATCTTCTCTCACTTTTCAGATTTCCAAAAGGAATTGTTTATGTTTGGCTTGTGGTCTAAAATATTTTTAAACAGTATACTGTATATACATAAATTTAATATGTACGCACATCAAATGGATATATACACATAAACTGTAAATCTCTAGTGAGCTCACTGAAAGGTACCAGAAAAATCAATGTCAAGCTCCAACAATTTAGCACAGCATAGAGTGATTGAAATGCTTTGATTATTTTGCCACTGCGCCTTTCTCTATTAGTTTAGACTATTCCCATGTCCCAAAAAAAGGAAACAAGTTGTTGCCTGTATGTTTTTAATATATTCTCAAATCAAATCTGTGCAGTTATAAACTCCAGTAAAGAAATCCAAGGGTTCTTTTTTTTTTTTACTTTTTAATATATTGTAACATAAAATGACAGTGACTGATGATATGGCTGGTACACCTAATCCTCGAGTTTAGCGAGAGAGACGTATTCTTTACAACCTTCATGTGCCCTTTACACCAATCAAAGAATTCTATTTCTTTTACCGTAGCAAATTGCAGCCATAGACTTCAGCCCCACAGTGAACTAGAGCTAATGCTGAATGTCTGTCTCATACTCCTCGAAGACAGTTGTTTCCTCTGTATTAAAACCTAATGCACAAAGAAAAACTCAGTTTGACAGCAGGAAAGATGGGGATTAAATATAGGTACAATCCAAAACTCTATTGTGCTTTCCGAACAAAAACTTCCAGTGAAAAACAACAGTGGACATGTGATGGCACAGACAAATCCTGACTACTGTTTCGTTGTCAAGAATATGGGAAGATTTGAAAAAAATAGTCCTTTAAGACGCAAAAATGTCACAATAGCCCAATTTAAGAACACTGCCACTGGTTAAGTCATGCGACATTACAGGCTTATACATATAGTCATCCTGCATTTTTTGTCATGCAAGGCAGGCCTGTAATCTGTAAGTCTACAAGAATGTATTTTCACCTGAGGCTAAATTGGTTTGTCTATAATAATCATACAGAGTTCTGTGAAAACAGTTTTAAAACTTTGTCTGTTTAAAGAGAAAAGGTCTTAAAAGTATGTATATGTAGAAGAAAAAAGTTATTGTTATCATCAAAAGGACAATCAAAGTGAAGTGAAATCGATCTCTGAATAAACACAGTAGTAACACTTGAGCAATACATACTATCCAAAAAGTAAACTAAAACAGCTTTTGCTCAAAAGGGATGATGAAACACCTAAGTTCGCCTCTGACATCTCTGTTGTGCAGGCAGGTTGTTGCTGTCAGACCCAATGCTTGTGTTTGTTAGACTGGAAAAGCTCAAACTGCGAAATTGATTATTTAGATTTACTTCTGTTGCTCAATGGAACTGGGAAATGAGCCAAATGGCAATCAGATGTGCGTCATAGATCATGTGAACGACACGGTTACACATTCCAGTTTAGTGATAAGAAAAGTACAAAGATTTGGCTAAGGGCCATTACATTTCTTAAGTTCAAAATTTGGCATCAACACCCAAAATTGAGGCAAAAACATGCAGGTATATGCACACAAATCTCCAACTGTTTTTATGTAATCAGATGATCTGCAGACCTTTATCCGGTTTATAACATTATTTGTATCCTAACCTTTTAAGTTTTTTATTTCAATTATAATTTTAATTGTTATTCATTATTGGAAACAAAGCTAAAAATAGGCTATGCAAAGCAAAACATCTGAAACTTCCACCACACATTAAATACAGTAGGTAGATAAATCAGATATTATTACTGATTACTACATGGATCAAAATGATATATTGATCTCTTTTAGAAATCAGATCTTATTTTTGAGGAATAATAAATTGCTACAAGGTGTAAGAGGTGTCAGCCTCACAAGAAATCATCCGTTACTCTGTTAATATGTTGTTGACACTGAAGTCACTCCAACTTCACAGATGTGAAAGGTAAAATGTGAGTAAGGCTTGTAGATAGACCAAGTGTCCCTAAAAGTAATAGTTTGGGATAGCAGGGTGATAAGTCAGTTAGCCTTAGGCTTGCTGATGCACGGCCCAACAACACCATTTGTCAAGTCTGACTGCAAGCACCTGGAGGCCATTGGAGACGGGTTGGAACTCTCTAAGGGAGGCAGTGGTTGATGAGTGAAATCGCTGTTAATATACATTCCAAGTCTTATTAGTCCTGAGGATCGAAGTGACAACATTAAGGTCTGCTAAATAGAAGCCTGGATGGTAAAAACATGTGCAATGCATTCAGGATTTACATTGCATTGCATTTTGCTCCAATTAAGCTTTGGTTTTAGTGCCAAAGCTCAAAATTGCAATGGCCATGCAGTGCACAACACAATGGCATTAGGTAAGCAAACAAATCTTGACAACATATATTTAGGAGATCAAACATTTCTGAAAATGTTGCATTTTCCATACACACTTGCACACATGCTGAAACATTAAAGGATTACTGTAGTTCACCTAAAAATGAAATTCTGTCATCATGAAGGTGTCATGTCATTCCAAACCCGTAAGACTTTAGATATTTTTAATGAAATCTGAGAGATTTTTGTCCCTCCATTGACAGTTCACGCAACTACCACTTTGACACTTCAAAAAGTTCATAAAGAGATCATAAAACTAATCCATATGAATTGAGTGGTTTAGTAAAAAATTTCTGAAGAGACACGATCGCTTTATATGATGAACAGATTTAATTTTATTCACATATAAATATTGATCAACGAATATAAACAGAAGATCAACCGGACATGCTTGACGTTCGAGAACAAACCTCATTGGTTCTTGCTGAATCAAACATGATGCGTAACACATGAGAATGAACCTCATTGGTTCTTGCGGAAGCTCAAATGTGATACATAACGCGAGAATGAACCTCATTGGTTCTCGTGGAAGCTCAAACATGATGCGTAACACATGAGAATGAACCTCATTGGTTCTTGTGGAAGCTCAAACATGATGCGTAACACATGAGAATCACTAGCATAGCTACGGGTGGCCCTGCACAGATTGACAGCTTGCCCATCCTGTCAGATCCAGGGAAATATATATATACTTTTTAATAATACTATTTTCTAAAGTTTAACAGTTCTTCAATAATTATTTTAAATGTGATTTGTTTTGTCATGCATTAGAACTCTATTCTAATATTAATAAAAATATGCTAATTTGTCTCTTCAGTTACGTCACGCCAGTAGTATTGTTATGTTCTTCTTCGCGGCAATATCCGGATTCGATTCCAACTAGCAGCGCCTTTTTTTGTTATTAAAAAAATGTCTAAACTGCCATTTGACACATTTAAGAAAGAAACACATCTTGACAAAGATGACAGGACGCCAAACACTTTTGTCGTTTGAAAGTGAACTAACAGAATATGATGATATTATCAACATCTTCAATTCAAAACCCAGCCAACTCCGTCTTGTTTAGAACAAACATCAGCCATACAAGGTAAGCTATGGGTAGGTTTTTAGTCTGGCCCGCCGTGGCATGGCTCTGCAATATTTGCATGTAATATTTGTGAGCAAGTGGTTTTCTGAAATGTACATAAGCCACATGTACTGTATTAGCAATGGCAGGTTGTCGATACAGGACTCAGACATTGTGATTTTTCTTCGTGATATAGTTATTAGGACTCGGGTTGGATCGCTCTCCTGCTTTGATCTCTCTCCTGCTTTGTTTTTGTTTTAAATTTTTTCATGTTGCAGCCGTCACACTTGATCGCACGGAGCTTAGTGCTTACAGGTGAAGTATTTAGTTTTTGCGACACTAGTTTAATTAATAAAAAAAATAAAGCAGCCTTGCAAACGGTCTTTCCGCGCATCGCGCTCAAACATCACAAACACAGCTCATACGGGGGCTTGAGAAGGCATCAAGATGTAGAAGTAGACTGTATTAAAAGACAATAGACAATAAAAGGTTCAACATATGAGGAATATCTTTAGCTGTGTTGCTATGTTTTAATCTGATTTTTCTTCCAAATTAAGGGGTAATGCGAATTATTCCGGCCCACCCACACTATTAGAGGCCCACCCATCATCCACTTTCTGCCTACGCCACTGATGAGAATGAACCTCATTGGTTCTTGCGGAAGCTCAAACATGATGCGTAACGTGAGAATGAACCTCACTGGTTCTTGCAGAAGCTCAAACATGATGCGTAACACACGAGAATAAACCTCTGGTTCTTGCGGAAGCTCAAACATGATGCGTAACACGCGAGAATGAACCTCATTGGTTCTTGCAGAAGCTCAAACATGATGTGTAACACACAAGAATGAACCTCATTGGTTATTGCAGAAGCTCAAACATGATGCGTAACACACAAAAATGAACATCACTGGTTCTTGCGGAAGCTCAAACATGATGCGTAACACGCAAGAATGAACCTCATTGGTTCTTGCAGAAGCTCAAATGTGATGCGTAACTAGGGATGGGACGATTACCGGTTTCACGATAAACCATGATAAAATGTACTGACGGTTAGTATTATCGTTTAAAATTTAATTATCATTATCATTAAGATTATCGTGATTTTGAAAACTCACGGTAAATCCTGTCCAGCCAGCATCAGTCTGGCGCAGACGCAGCGCGCAACATTGTTTTTTAAACGAGAAGAAATGGTCGAAGGCAGTGACAGCACTCGGGAGATTTTTTAGCCTTCTAAAAGGACCGAATCTGAGGTGTGGTCATATTTTGGCTTTTACTAAAGTCCTGAGGGAAACTTAATCGAGGATGGTCACCCAGTCTGCAGAACATGCAAAAAGAAAGTTGCTGCAATAGGGGGAAACACTTCAAATCTGCCGAGTCGTGACCATTACCCACTGTTGTAAAGCGAACGCAAGGCAAGTTAACTTTGACCTCAATACCAAAACTACGTCTGGGAAATAATTAGACACAAAATGTTGTTTTGAGTTGAAATATTTTATCTCACTCACTTGAAATTAACGTGAAGCTTCCGCAAAGAAAAGTTCACAGCAAGTGGCTTTGAGCCAAAGACGAACAAACAAGTTCAGACAAGACTATTAAGGGTGACATTTAAGGGATAATAATGTATATTTATTGTACACTTATTACACAGATTTTTTTACCACATAAATAATTACAGGGACATATTTATCTTACCTGTTTATAAATCCATTTTGTACAGCGTACAAAACAATCGTCCAGGCAAGATGATCACAACAATATTATAGTAGTATTAATACTAAAGTCCTCTGATTTCATTTTCAATACAATCAAAAACGGAGACGCAAGATGGCAAGTTGCATTTATATGAAACTAGAGAGCACGTCCGTGATGCATGGATGTGCGCTGTTATAATGCGTTGCTATTAACGACGGTAATTATAAGGAAGGAAATGCCACAGAATAGAATCTTGCTTAAAAAGTGCATAGAGCTGCTTGTTTTATTTGTTGTTTTTCAAATATGAAACTTGTTGAAATGTTTTCAGTGTGTGTATCAGTTCTTTTTGAACACTTTCATCTCATTTTAACAAAACCGTGATAATATTGATAATCGTGATGATTTTGGTCACTACAATCGTGCTATATAGTGCATCTGGAAAGTACTCACAGCGCTTCACTTTTTCCACATTTTGTTATGTTACAGCCTTATTCCAAAATGGATTAAATTCATTATTTTTTTCCTCAATTCTACAAACAATACCCCATAATGACAACATGAAAGAAGTTTGTTTGAAATCTTTGGAAATTTATTAAAAATAAAAAACGCAAAAAATCACATGTACATAAGTATTCACAGCCTTTGCCCGATACTTTGTTGAAGCACCTTTGGCAACAATTACTGCCTCAAGTCTTTTTGAGTATGATGCTACAAGCTTGGCACACCTATTTTTGGGTAGTTTCTCACATTCTTCTTTGCAGGAGCTCTCAAGCTCCATCAGGTTGGATGGGGAGCGTCGGTGCACAGCCATTTTCAGATCTCTCCAGAGATGTTCAATCGGGTTCAAGTCTGGGCTCTAGCTGGGCCACGCAAGGACATTTACAGAGTTGTCCCATAGCCACTCCTTTGTTATCTTGGCTGTGTGCTTAGGGTCGTTGTCCTGTTGGAAGAGGAACCTTCACCCCAGTCTGAGGTCCAGAGCATTCTGGAGCAGGTTTTCATCAAGGATGTCTCTGTACATTGCTGCATTCATCTTTGCCTCGATCCTGACTAGTCTCCCTGTTCCTGCCACTGAAAAACATCCCCACAGCATGATGCTGCCACTACCATGCTTCACTGTAGGGATGGTATTGGCCAGGTGATGAGCAGTGCCTGGTTTCCTCCAGACATGACGCTTGCCATTCAGGCCAAAGAGTTCAATCTTTGTTTCATCAGACCAGATAATTTTGTTTCTTGTGGTCTGAGAGTCCTTCAGATGCCTTTTGGCAAACTCCAGGTGGCCTTTAACTGAGGAGTGGCTTCCGTCTGGCCACTCTACCATACAGGCCTGATTGGTGGAGTGCTGCAGAGATGGTTGTTCTTCTGGAAGGTTCTCCTTTCTCCACAGAGAAACGCTGGAGCTCTGTCAGAGTGACCATCGGGTTCTTGGTCACCTCCCCGACTAAGGCCCTTCTCCCCCAATTGCTCAGTTTGGCCGGGCGGCCAGCTCTAGGAAGAGTCCTGGTGGTTCCAAACTTCTTCCATTTACGAATGATGAAGGCCAATGTGCTCATTGGGACCTTAAATGCGACAGAAATTTTTCTGTACCCTTCCCCATATCTGTGCCTCAATACAGTCCTGTCTCGGAGGTCTACAGACAATTCCTTGGACTTCATGGCTTGGTTTGTGCTCTAACATGCACTGTTAACTGTGGGACCTTATATAGACAGGTGTGTGCCTTTCCAAATAATGTCCAATCAACTGAATTTACCACAGGTGGACTCCAATCAAGTTGTATAAACCTCTCAAGGATGATCAGTGGAAACAGGATGCACCTGAGCTCAATTTTGAGTGTCATGGCAAAGGCTGTGAATATTTATGTACGTGATTTTTTTCATTTTTTATTTTTAATAAATTTGCAAAGATTTTAAACAAACTTCTTTCACGTTGGCATTATGGGGTATTGTTTGTAGAATTGAGGAAAGAAATAATGAATTTAATCCATTTTGGTATAAGGCTCTAACATAACAAAATGTGGAAAAAGTGAAGCGCTGTGAATACTTCCCGGATGCACTGTAAAATTTTCATACCGTGCATTGATAAATGTTTATATGTGAATAAAAGCCTAAATTAAATCTGTTTATTATACAAAGTGATTGTGTTTCTTCAGAAAATTTGGACTAAACCACTTAATTTACATGGATTTGTTTTACGATCTCTATGAACGTTTTGAAGCGTCAAAGTGGTATAGTTGCTTGTATTGTCAATGTTTCATTAAAAAGATCTTCATTTGTGATCCGAAGATGAACGAAGATCTTACAGGTTTGGAACATGAGGGTGAGTAAATAATGACAGAATTTTCATTTTTGGGTGAACTATCCCTTTAAGCAACAACATAAAATTGCCTCAAAACTCAAAAAAACCACTGATAAACTAAATATTTGCAAAGATTGCAAAATGGAAGAAACTCTTAGAGGAATGTACTTAATCTGAAATTACTGCTTAATAATGTTGTATTATATGTATTAGATTGTTTAATGAAAATGAAATGTTGAATTTGTTATGATGTCATGTTTTGTGCATACTTTTGCGTTATGGGCTAAGGTCACCATAGAAATCCATGTAGATAAGATTTTGGGAGAAAAAAAACACATTTACGTGAGTAGAATTTCTCTTACTGCTTATCCCTCCTCTTTATCCTTTATAATGACCCTTCCAAGAGCTCTAAGTTTTCTGGTACAATCACGGTTGAAAAAAAAAAAAAAAGAAAAAAAAAGCTTTCAAAGCTGTTAAAATGTCAAACTACAATTCAAGGATCTCATTCGAATTCCCAGAATTAAGCTGCCGGGCATTTAATGAAGGGCTATGCAGCGGATCATCTAGTCAGAGGAAGGCATTTGGGCAAGCTGTCATTGTGATGAGAAACTTTTGCTGCCATTGCATGCTGGGGATAATTTCTATCAAATAATCAGAATTTGAAAAGAAATTATAAGATTTCTTGCATCAACATATACAAAATTAATGCTTTTATTTTGTAATTTAATCATTTTTTCCACCTCAAAATCCAAGTACTTAAAATCAAACCTAAAGTTTGAATGAATAGTAACACTTTACAATAAGGTCCCATTAGTTATAACACTTGTTACATTAATCTTTGTTAATGTTAGTCCATGTTGTTACAAACAGGCAGACACGGAGAACAGGTGATGGTAAAATGACAGAGTTTATTGAGATACCAGTTTGTGAGCGGGGCAGGTGAGTGGATGGTGAGAGAGTCAGATGAATAATGAAGATGACTGGATAATACTATACTTCTTAGTTTCAGATGGCGTTGGAGATTGGATCAAAGGGGACGCTGGAGACAAGACGAGGAGACACACTGGAGACTTGAAGACATGGAGAACAGGTAAGTATCGAAGGAGAGTCCTTGAGGTAAGCATAAGCGTGGCTATGTGCAAACGAGACCGGACGGTGACTGAATGTGAGCATGGTGCTTAAATGCTGGCAGTGATGATGGGATTCAGGTGCGTGTGATCAGTATTCAGGAGAGGGTGTGCGCTGTGATTGGGATAAGGTGGAGCCTGGCGTGCTTGTAACATTACCTACCCCGTGACAGAAGGTACGAAGGAAGTGGCCGATCCCCTGGATCTTCTGCTCTGTCTGCCCATTCGACTGAGGATGGTATCCCGAGGAGAGGCTGACGGTCACACCTAGGAGGGTGAAGGCCTTCCACACCCTGGAGACAAACTGGGGCCCTCTGTCCGACACGATGTCTTCGGGGATGCCGTAGTAACAGTTAAACATTAACTCAGCAGTTTCCATAGCAGTGGGTAATCCCTTTAAGGGAAGCAGACGGCAGGACTTAGAGAATCTGTCGATTACAACGAAGATGCAGGTACAGTCATCGGAGACAGGGAGGTCGGTGATGAACTCCACTCCTAGGTGTGACCAGGGTCGGTTAGGAGCGGGCAGAGGATGGAGCTTACCGGAGGGGAGATGACGGGGGGGCTCTTGGAGATCGCACATTCCTTACATCCCTGGACGTACCTTCTGACATCGGATGCCATGCGTGGCCACCAGAAGCGCTGTTTAAGCAGCGAGAGGGTTTCATTGACCCCGGGGTGGCCAGTGCCCAGAGACGTGTGGGAGGAGTGCGCCGTGTGCGGGTTACATACTGCAAGCCTGGTGGGTAACCCGGTGGGGGGTTGGTGGAGGCATTGGAGAAGGGCAGAGTCTCTTCAGACCAGACAATGGGGTTGACAAATAACTGACCAGGCAGGATGGGCTCGGATTCCTCGGTCTTCTCCTCAGGACTGTGGATGCGGGATAGGGCATTCGCCTTGACATTCTTGGGCCCAGGTCGATAGAAAATCTTGACGTTAAACCAGGTGAAGAATAATGCCCATCATGCCTGGCGGGGATTCAGTCGCTCGGCGTCTCGGAGATATTCCAGGTTCTTATGGTCTGTCAAGACGAGGAAGGGGTGTTGAGCGCCCTCCAACCAGTGCCTCCACTACTCGAGGGCCAGCTTGATGGCTAGGAGTTCCCTGTTGCCGATGTCGTAGTTTACCTCCGCCGGGTTGAGCTTGCGGGAGAAGGCACATGGGTGGAGTCTACTGGGGTTCCCCTGCTGTTGGGACAAGACCGCTCCCACTCCGGTGGTCGAGGCGTCCACCTCCACGACGAAGGGAAGATCCGGATTGGGATGGACGAGGAGGGGAGCGGTGGTGAAGGCGGTCTTGAGAGCCTTGAAAGCTTCAGTGGCAGATGGTGTCCAGGACAGAGACTTGGGCTTATTGCGGAGGAGGTTGGTGAGTGGACTGGAGATGGAAATGTAATCTTGAATGAAGCGACAATAGAAGTTGGCAAACCCGAGGAATCTTTGGAGTTCTTTTATGGTGGTGGGAATGGGCCAGGACCGGATAGCTTCCACCTTCCCCTCGTCCATCCAGATGCCACTGCAGTCGATGGAGTATCCAAGGAACTGCACTGAGGGCTGGTGGAACAAACACTTTTTGGCTTTCAGGAACAGGTGGAAGCTCCTCAGGCGTTGCAGGACCTCCGCAACGTGGTGGCGATGTTCGGCCATACTCCGGGAGTAAATCAGGATGTCATCGATATAGACCAGCACGAATTTATGGAGAAACTCCCGGAGCACCTCATGGATGAAATCCTGGAATACGGAGGGGGCGTTGGCCAATCCATACAGCATAAGATATTCATAGTGGCCAGTAGGGGCCACAAAGGCGGTCTTCCACTCGTCCCCCTCACGTATCCGGATGAGGTTGGACGCGCTGCGGAGGTCCAACTTGGTGAACACAGTGGCACCACGGAGATGTGCAGCCGGGACGAGAGGAAGAGGATAACGGAACTTGACTAATTTTGTTGAGGGCACA
This sequence comes from Coreius guichenoti, assembly GCA_039654105.1. Taxonomy (NCBI): domain Eukaryota; kingdom Metazoa; phylum Chordata; class Actinopteri; order Cypriniformes; family Gobionidae; genus Coreius; species Coreius guichenoti. Next base: position 28,432,199 of record CM077180.1, on the reverse strand, counting down.
ATAGTCTATGCAGGGCCTCAAGCCTCCGTCCTTCTTTGCCACAAAGAAGCTCGAGGCAGCAGGGGAAGTAGACGGGTGGATGTAACCTTGCTCCAGTGCCTCTTTGATGTATTCCTCCACGGCCTTCTCCTCCGGGAGTGACAGGGGGTAAATCTTCCCACGGGGCACTGACTCACCCGGCAGCAGATCGATGGCGCAGTCCCATGGCCGGTGTGGAGGCAGCTTGGAGGCTTGTTTGGGGCAGAAGACGTTGCTGAAGGGGGCGTAACAATGAGGGACGTCCACCGAACATTTCTCTACTGGACTCTCGATGGACATGGCGCAGACAGGCAGGTCTTGAGAGAACGGAGGACTGGAACTGCAGAGAAACAGTTCGGGAAGCAGCTGTCGCCCCACTTCAGGACTTCTCCTGTCTTCCAAGAGATGACGGGATTGTGCTGCTCCAACCATGGGTGCCCTAAGATGATGTCAGCGGTGGATTCCTCCAGAACCAGAAATTGTTGATGTTCCACATGAAGACCCACTTGAATTCATATCGGACACACAAAGGAGCAGACTCGTCGTCATCTGAGAGGTTTTCCTGTTATCGAGTGGATTTGATAGATGGACGGGGTGGCTGTCGTCCGGAGCTTGAGCTGACGGCAGAGGGTGCCCGAGATGAAGTTGCCGGCTGACCCAGAGTCGAGGAGAGCGGTAACTGGAAGAGACACACCAGCAGCAGTAAGGTTTACAATCGTGGTGAGTGGTTGCATCTTATTAAGAGAAGGGATGATGGCACTCACCATTGGACGAGGTGGACGAATGGGGCATTCAGTGATGAAATGCCCAGGGGATCCACAGTACAAACACAGATTCTGGGTCAGCCGCCTCTGCCGTTCAGCCATGAATAAATGGGAATTCTCTACTTGCATGGGTTCGTGGGCTGACAGATTCTGGTCGGCGGAGGGATGGTGAAAACAACGGCTGGCCCTGGTGTTCTTCAATACACGACTGCATACGAGTGGCGAAGCGGATTGAAAGTTGGATGGAACGTTCTAGCCTGATGGTATCCTCGTATGCAGCGAGATGCAACTGCACCCGAGGATCCAAACCTTGTCGGTAGGTCGTCAACAGGGATTGTTCTTTCCATCCACTGGCAGCAGCGAGTGTTCTAAACTGGAGGGCATACTCATTAACAGACATTGATCCTTGTTTTAAATGATAAAGTTGCTCACCAATCGCTGAATCCCAGGATGGCTTTCCAAAAACTTCTTTGAGAGAGTGAGAGAGTGAGAGATCGGATTGCTCTGGGACCAGGGAGTTTCTGCCCAACGAAGCACTTTGCCAGTTAACAGAGATAATGAAAGCTACCTTAGCGCAGTCATCAGGGTACAGGTGCGGTTGCATCTCCAGGACCAGCGAGCATTGTAGGAGAAATCAGTTGCAATCCTCCGCCGAACCAGAGAAAGGGGCCGGTTTGGCCATGGGACTGGCGTATACCGGTGGCAAAGAAGCGGTGGTGTTGTTTCCGGAAGTGCTCGCTGGTGAAGGTGCAGGCGGGTTGGTGGTGAGAGCTCGACGGAGAGCATCAACGAGCTCTTGGAAGGGATTCGGGGTGCTCATCCTGGTGCTCTGCAGTGTGGTCCAGTCTTCTGTTACAAACAGGCAGACACGGAGAACAGGTGATGGTAAAATTACAGAGTTTATTGAGATACCAGTTCGTGAGCGGGGCAGGTGAGTGGATGGTGAGAAAGTCAGATGGATAATGAAGATGACTGGATAATACTATACTTCTTGGTTTCAGATGGCATTGGAGATTGGAATGCTGGATCAAAGGATGCTGGAGACTGGAGACAAGACGACAAGATGGAGAACAGGTAAGTATCGAAGGAGAGTCCTTGAGGTAAGCATAAGCATGGCTATGTGCAAACGAGACCGGACGGTGGCTGAATGTGAGCGTGGTGCTTAAATGCTGGCAGTGATTGCAGTGATGATGGGATGCAGGTGCGTGTGATCAGTATTCAGGAGAGGGCATGCGCTGTGATTGGGATAGGGTGGAGCCTGGCATGCTTGTAACACATGTTAGCTGAGGTCCATTAAATAATATGGTAACACTTTATAATAACATTACATTGTTTCATTGTTAGTTATAAACTAACAATAAAAAATATTTCTAAAGCATTTATTAATCAAAAGTTGTATCTAACATTATTTAATGGACCTGAGCTAACAGCAAGGAAAAATACTATAGTACATTTGCTCATTGTTAGTTAATGTTAATTAACGCATTAACAGATGCAACTTTTAATTTTAAAATGTATTAGTAAATATTGTAATTAACATTAAGATTATTAAAAGTGTTTTTCATTGTTAACTAATGTTAACCGATGGAAACTTATTGTAAAGTGTTACTAAATTAACAATGTAGTATTTTGTCTGATGCAATGTTATGCTCTCACACATTACAGTAGTCACATGGCAGTGCACAAACACAGCAAGAAAAATAATATTCTGTCATATTGACTTCTCGGGGAGAAGAAACCAAGCTGGCAATGTAATAGTGCCCTCATATTCCCTAAATGTCTCTGTTATGAAGAAATGTTATGGTTACGCCCTTGAGGTGCTAAGATTCATCTCTGAGATATTGGAAAACACATGTCACACATGTGCCTCCTTTTATTGGCTCTGTGCCAACAAAGACGCCACAATGCTTTTATCGATTTCTTATATAATGTGTGCAGCATTATAACTTCACATCCACCTCTAAGTTTCCAAAAAAGACTTCACATCATTGCAAACACGACAAGGGACACTCTGTTGACTAATTGACACCCAATTCCCTTGTGAACAACTTAATTTACTTACTTTTGAAGTGATATTAAATCTAGAACATTTAGTTTGTTTCCAAAAGATTATGTAAGTGACATTTACTGTAACATACGTTCCAGTTATACATCTCTCATTACTGCACAGTCTAGGTTTGAAGCGCACCAGATGGCTTCCTAGAGAGGCCAATAATTTGCCTCCCCCACTTGAAGGTTCTCACATTGATTTATATGGTCTATATCACATCTCTCCTCTGCAGCTGATTAATGTTTTATAATCACTGTCTTGAGTGAGGGGGAAGCAGCATTGAGAACATATACACTGATTGCAGCATCTTACAGATGAAGTAGGTTACTAACTTTGTCACCTCTGAAGCTGCGCTCGTAATCAGGAAAACAGCATGTACCTGCACTGTTTAGCTATGGGTATCTCTTAATATGATAACCACTTAGAATGATGTACACAAACTTTGTCTATAAAGAAATGTTGCCATTAAGCCGAGATGAGATGAGACTATCAGATTATAGATATTTTAATCAAAGATTGTCTATATTTATTTTTATTTTTAATTATTAATGGAATAATAATAATATTTATATGTACTCTGTACTGTTATAAGCAGTGTTAAATCAGTACAAAGCCCATTGTGCACACTGAGAAAGTGTTTGGGTGGATGTGACTCATTTTGTGCTCTGTGATGCTAGCCAGTTCAGTGATTCACATAACACAGTCCCCCAAATTACTAGTCACTATATGCACTGTTAAATTAAGTATGTTAATGTCACATTTGGCTCATTATTTTGAGTCATCATTATAATTGCGTCTTCACATCCATAGACGCACTTTAGCCCTTGAGGAAAAAAATAACACTTTTACATATTTAAAAAAAAAATAAAATAAATAACACTTAACTGCATGTTAATTACAATTAAATTAAACATATTATAGTTTAAATTCATATTAAATGCAATTAGCTTAACTTTAGAGTGATTTTTTGATCCACTTAAATAGGACTTAGTGTACTGATGTACTTACGAGCAGTTATGTTAAGCAAAAATAAACATATGTAATTGTGTATTTAAATATATTTGTAATTTAACATTTGTAATGATGAAGTTGCAGTTTAGTACATTTGAAATATATTACATTTAAATGTAATAATGAAATACATTATACTTTACATTATTTGATTGGCTTTGTTTTAGACAAAGTAGTGTTTTTTTCCCACATTAGTAATTGTGTCCTCAGGATGCACAGCAACTGCTGTGATTGTCAGTAATCTGATGTTAGACCAGTTCAGCCAGTGACATTACAGCCAACACCTGAGGACTTGACCCTTAGCCTTCATCTCAGCAAAGCAAACCCCCATTATCACTTCACCCAACGGCTTGAGAGTGGCTCAGTAATTGCTTATGATATAAGAATTGCTGCCCCCCGTGACTTTCTCTAAGGTACTGTACCACTTTATAATAACTTTCATTAATTGTATTAATAAACATTATTAAAATATAGCAGTGGTTCTCAAAACATGTAATATATTAAGTAGTTGCACTTGTTCACTATCAAATCCACCTTCACATCTGCACATTAAAATCTGCCATGTTGACACTTCTATTTTAAAACTAATTTTCTCTAATAAAAGCATAATATTAACTCATAAGGTATAATGTAAAATACAGAATTTGTTTTATTCTTATAACACTTTTTTTTTTTTTGTATAGAAACTTAACTTCACTGCTAATATTTGTGGTTTCTTTATGATAAATGGTTAGTTTTTGACCTAGTTTCCTAGCGTGTGCCAGTTTGTTTCCATAGTTGCTGATTTGTTTCACCTGCATTTCATTTTCATTTCATGTTTGCACTGTGTATATTTAGCCCTCAGTTCATTCAGTTGTTTGTCTTATGTTGCTTTGACTGCCACGTGTTTCTCCTGTTATCTTCTTCCTGGTAGGTTATCTTCTTTGTTTGTTTTTGTGATTATTACAGTGCTACAATTAGATCCTTCTCCACACACACACACACACATTAGCTGATATGAAACTTTGACTTATACCCCCTGGTTTCACAGACAAGGCTTAAGACTGGTTCCAGACTAAAATGCATGTTTGAGCTGTTTTAACTGAAAGCAACTTGCTTTTGTTTTGTCTCAAGATGCACACCAGTAATGTTTTTTTCTAAGGCACGTTTAAAAAAAAGATACTTAAATATCCTAATTTAACTAAGGCCTAATCCTGGCTTAATCTAAGCCCTGTCTGAAACCGGGCCATAAATTCATATTTTAAACCAGTGGTCTTAAACTCAGTCCCTGCACAGTTTTGTTTCAACCCGGGTTAATTATAATTAAACACACCTGATCCAGCTAAACAATGTCTTTAGGTTTACTAGAAACTTCCAAGCAGCTGAGTGGTTGGTTGGAGCTAAACTCTGCAGGGTTGTGGCCCTCCAGGAAATGAGTTTGAGACCACTGCTTTAAATGTAAATAAACTTATGATCTGCAATACTGTTAAATAATGTGCTATTCATTTGGTTTGTTGCAAGAACATTAAAAAGAATGCCATTAAAAATGGTCTCATGTCCAGCTGTAAGGTGGCACAAACTGAGAAATTATGTTTAGCTTATACGGCATGCCTTCCTTAATGACCTTCTGTTCCTAATTCACTTTCTAATCAGACTTTTAATTCTAATTTTAATTTTAATTTTAATTCAGACTCTTCTCAAGGATCTACCCGAACAATTTTACTCATCGTTTCTGGTCGAGCACTCTCACTTTACCACCATTTGTCCTAGTTACATAGAGCGGCATGGCTCAGGGATTCAGATGGATTTGACTCTCATCAATAACCAAGGCAGCCACTAAACACCATGCCCCTGCAGTGGAGAGGTTAGCCACTTCGCACAGGTGGTACGATCCTGAAAGCATATCGGCTCTGTATGCATCCCCACTTCCTCCACTTTCTAGGTCACTTGCAGAAAGAAATGAGGTGTCAGGGTAATGGATAGATCCCAAACACCAGAGCAAAGTTTGAAAAGCTTGAGGGATTTAACTGTCAACGCATTAAGATCTAACAGCACAAAGATTTTGGCTTGCAGTGATAAAAGTGTATTTGGGTTATCCACTGATAAGGCTGTCTAATTTACACACCTTCATACTGCACATTTGCTGCTGACACTTTGTATTACACATGTATGTTAAATTTATGTTATGCCATGATTTAAGTTTCCTGGATGTGTACTTCAAACTGTAGTAGGACATAAACAGTAATTTATTAAATGGACAGTTTACCCAAAATTAAACATCTGTCATCATGTTGTTCCTAACTTGTGGGACTTTTCTTCTGTAGAACACAAAAGAAGATATTTTGAACAGTTCGAACTTTTGTGCATGCAATAAAAGTCAGTGGTGTCCAAAAAGTCAAAGGGGTAGCTACATTTTTGGGTGAACTAACCCTTTAAGTTATACGAGTACACAACTCGGGTTACCATCACATCTTTTTTTTTTTCTTTCACAAATAGGCTTTCTATATACTAGTAGCTCAACCTGTTAACACAGCATTTTTAATCTCATATTATTAATTCATCTTGACATCCAACATACCATTTGGAAGATAAAATGGCTTTGCACTCAAATTGATATTGCAATAGTACTCTTCAAAATTGAAACATGTAATTTTCAGATTTTCAAAAAATTTACTCAGAAAGGCAATTAAATGTTATGAGTGTGTACACTCACATATTTTAATAAATATATATTTATATATATGGAACTACACAGCCACCCATCTGCAAATGCCAGGCTGCATTTCAGTCTCAAATTGAGTACTTATAGTAAATTGCTGGGCTAGTCCAATCTGGAGCTTTTCTTGCGTTGACAAGATTCATCAGTCTCGCTTGACAGGGCCTTAGGATTAAATAGCAGGGCAATACAAGTGGGAGTATGTGGTGAGTATACCTGGCAGTGGCTAAGTTCAGCAATTATGGAAATGAGAGCAGTGCTCCTGTGCGAACTAAACACTGTTTTTAGTGTAACCTCTCATATATACATATCTACAGTGCTAAGACAACATAATATTCCAAAGTAATGAGGTTGATGCCTTTGAAAATGAATACACAGTGTTGTCTAGACATTAAACAGTAGCTATTTACTTATAATAGATATTCTCAGTAGATTTGACTGTAGTCTTTGTCTCATTGCTTTATGCATGAATATTAATCTGTATATGCATGTTCATTTAAAGTTATACAGTATAGGAAAAGCTATAGATGTACATTCTCTCTCCCAATAGTCCATTACTGATGCATACGGGGCCTAATTCTATTGCAATGATTGAGCGATGTGGCTTTAAAGAGGCCCAGGCAGCCCACTTAAAATGTGTCCATAAACCTGCCACGCTCTCTTGGATCATCAACATCACCTGCCAATAGTGATGGATTCCCCTGTCCAAGGCTCTGGCTTAAGATATAGGCCTAGTATATATACAAATCTGGTGCAGCCTAGCTGATCGATAAGCATCTCTTCTTGTTTCCCACTACTCATTTGGCTTTCTAAAGTCAATTAGAATATTTTGCACCAATCAACCCTGTGGCTAGTCAAAATTAAGATTACTGAGTCTCAAGCCACTGAATTGGAACAGTTGGTACGCACTATTCCTTCATATAATTAAAAACTTTGTTTGTTTTATTTTTAGGCAAATGTGTTAATTGAATTTATATCACTTTGATTGGTTTCCTCCAGGCCACATAAACATATGTTGACAAGATGGTTGGTTAGAGGGGGGGAAAGATAGTAGTGGATCTTCCTTATTTTACTATGTGCAGTTCAATATCAATTCATTGTGTCTCGAGGATATGGACTATGTTAATAGGATTAATTTCTTGAAACTGCTTTCTTATTAAAAGTATCATGTGACTCCCTTGTAACACGATAACAAAACAATACTCCCACACATCTGCCTGAGTGAATCTGAGTGGTGACATAATGACACAACAGCTTCATTTTCTCAGCCCCCAGAGTGTCATATTGAAAAGGAAGCTGTAGTTTACCTAATTTTTAGAGCTTAACTCTCTATCCTGAAATATGACCCGAGATGTCTGAGCATTAGGAGACAGAATTAATCAAAACATTTGTCTAGATTGAACTACTTAAAAGGGATAGTCCTTCCAAAAATGTTGACATTTGCTCACCCTCATATACAAAACGTGAAAGCATTTCTTTCTTCTGTGGAACACAAAACAAGAAATTATGAACAATCTCACATTATAGCTCTCTAGCACTCTACCTGTAACACTGTACTGTACCTATGATCTCAACACGTATCTCTAAGTGCTTCTCAGACATTTTGGCCTTGATGCAGACATCAGTCGACCACAATATCACTTTACAGCTTGGCTCAACAACACAAAGACTTGCTAGGTCAGCCAGGAACCTGTTGATAGTGTTTAATGCTAAACTTTACAGACCTTAAATTTAACGACTGACTAGTCCTGCAAATTTGCACTTTTCAGCATCAGAAAAATTAGACCTTACTTGTCCGAGTACAGTGCAAAGCTTCTGCAAAGGTTTTGCAGGATTGTAATATAATGTATGTAGCATTTGCTGAATAAAGCATCCGCTTAAAGTGGCAACCTGGCAACATTTATGTCTACCTAGATTGCTATGTTTGTCTTAATATTTCTTTTAAGCATTGTCTGCGCAGTGCGCAACATAAAAGACTTACTCGTGGAAAAAAATACCTTTAATTGCACATTTCTAATGGCTTTGTCCTTGTTCAACAATAGGCTGAAAATATTGAATTTGGCATGCATACAAATTCTACCCTCTTTTACTGCTGCAGGTAATGCTCATTGATCTGTGAAATTATGAGCTACCATTAAAAAAAGGACTGGTTACCACATAATTCAAGATGGTCTGATCTGCTTTCCTCTAACCTATTCATCTGAAAACGCACAGACTCAGATGCCATTTTCATTAGACTGTACCATAATTACCTATAGGAAGATACAATAGTCTATTTTCTGTCTATGGAAATTGTTCAATGGCCAGAACTGACTGAAAGAGCAAATTAGTTTATTCTGTTCTCAGTTAAAGTTGGAACTTTTTAATCTAGATAAGAAAAAGAAAGTTTTATTTTTGACTTTATTGAGCGCTTGTACTTGTGAATAGAGGAGTTTTCAGTTGGTGCAGAATCCATATGTTAGCCTAAGCACACTTTTCAATGATCATACACTGAGATCTTTTATCACGATCTAGTAGCCTGTAATCAATATAGGCTATAAAACTTATAGCCTATATAGCCTATATAAAACTTGTAAATCTTATCTTTTTGTAAGTTACTTCGGATAAAATCATCTGCTGAATAAAGCATTCGCTCAAAATGGCAGCCTAATCACACATTTTCAATGAACATATCTATGATACATTGAGATCTTTGTCAAGACAGCATTTAATCAAAATGTAAATCTGCATATGTACAGTACAAGTTTAAAATAATAGAATATAATTGAATTTTCTTGTTATAGCACAACATTGAATATCATGAAGACAAAGATGAGATGTTCAAATGTAATCTTATTTAATCAATATATCCTATAAAACATTGTAATGAGTATAGAATACACTTATATAAAATGCAACATTCTGTACAATAATGCATGTCTGTTTAATCATATACAGATTGTGTTTAGACAGTTTAGGTCTTCTGTCCATATGTTTCATCTTATGCTGACAAAACAGAATATGCTGGCAGATGCAGTTACATCTGTAAAACCACTATTGTAAAATGTTGCATTTTCAAGATAAGATGGGAATGATGGCTGAAGCAAGTTCTTATTGTCATCATGAGCTTACAAGTTGAAAAACACTGACGATATTTTGTGAATACTGATAAACCACAGAGCAAGTGTGTGAGCAAGTAAGACAAGTCTACTTCTGAAGGAAAAATAGGAACCTGTGTGACATGAAACCTATTCAACTGGAAAAGGAAGTCCTAGCCAAGCGATAAAACTTCACTGTAGCCCCACAGTGTATCCCAGTAGTGGAGCTGATAGCTTAAAAAAAGGAAAGAAAAAAAGATATGCACAATAACAAGGGGATGAGGTGAAAGATTTCTGCTTAAAGGTCTTGCCTGCACTATTCAACGGTACAATGCCCCCATCCACCCTCTGCTGCTGTCTTCCACCTGTGGAGTGATAAGACTCAGTGATCTATGAAGCACAACAGCAACATAAAAGATCATCCACAACTGTCTGTTCAGGAAATAAACAGCTCCTTTTCTGCCCTTTCAAAATAAAACAGAGGTCAGAAGATGTGGCTTTAAGGTCTTGTCTCCACTATCCTGACTACACACATGAAGAAGACTCGGACATCACTTGTCATCATCTGTCATTACAACAGCATCATCCTGCTGGCAGATAAAGGCAAGGACTCTGTGGAACATTAGATTCTCACAACAGTATTGCAATAAGTGTTCAAGTTTTTTTTTTAACAACAGATTCATGAAAAAGATAGGAATGTTCTGGGATAGTTACATAAGTGGTACAACACAACATCGATCTACACACATATACACACCGATCAGGCATAACATTATGACAGGTGAAGTGAATAACATTCATTATCTCTCCATCACGACACCTGTTAGTGGGTGGGATATATTAGGCAGCAAGAGAACATTTTGTCCTCAAAGTTGATGTGTTAGAAGCAGGAAAAATGGGCAAGCGTAAGGATTTGAGCGAGTTTGACAAGAACCAAATTGTGATGGTTAGACGACTAGGTCAGAGCATTTCCAAAACTGCAGCTCTTGTGGGATGTTCCCGGTCTTCAGTAGTCAGACAGGGTCATGGGCGGCCAAGGCTCATTGATGCATGTGGGGAGTGAAGGCTGGCCCGTGTGGTCTGATCAAACAGACAGGCTACTGTAGCTCAAATTGTTCAAGAAGTTAATGCTGGTTCTGATAGAAAGGTGTCAGAATACACAGTGCATCGCAGTTTGTTGCGTATGGGGCTGCATAGCTGCAGACCAGTCAGGGTGCCCATGCTGACCCCTGTCCACCGCCGAAAGCGGCAACAGTGGGCATGTGAGCATCAGAACTAGACCACGGAGCAATGGAAGAAGGTGGCCTGGTCTGATGAATCACGTTTTCGTTTACATCACGTGGATGGCTGGGTGCGTGTGTGTTGCTTACCTGGGAAACAACTTACAGGACTTAAAGGATCTGCTGCTAACATCTTGTTGCCAGACACCACAGCACACCTTCAGGAGTCTAATGGAGTCCATGCCTCGACTGGTCAGGGCTGTTTTGGCAGCAAAAGGGGGACCAACACAATATTAGGTCATAATGTTATGCCTGATCGGTGTATGATCTAACCATAAAATGCTATTATGCATATTGCTATAGGTCATTTTATGTTTATATTTTCATACTGCAATATCTTAACCCTAACCCTACCCCTAAACCTACCCATCATAGAAAACTTTCTGCATTTTTACATTTTCAAAATTAGCATGAGTATGATTTATAAGCTGTTTTCCTCATGGGCACCAAAAAATGTCCCCACAAGGACAAGGATTTCTGATATTGCCATCCTTGTGGGGACATTTTGTCCCCATAACATAGGGTTTACCATACTCCGTCCTTTTAAAGGTGCCGTGTGTAAATTTTAGCGGCATCTACAGTGAGGTTGTGAGTTGCAATAGTCCACTGCTCACCCCTCCCTTTCGAAGCACACAGAGAAGCTACGGTGGCCGACACAAGACAAAAATGTCATCGGAGAGACCAGAGAGTGACTAGCGCTCTGTAGAGAAGTTTGTCCGTTTAGGGCTACTGTAGAAACATGACTGCGCATGTAAGGGGACCTGCGGTGTATGTAGATAGAAATGGCTCATTCTAAGGTAATAAAAACATAATGGTGCATTATGTAAGGTCTTTATACACCACTGAAAACATAGTTATGTATATTATATTGCATTTCTGTCAATAGATCCTCATAACCCCATTTTACTATGATTGATTATTTTTTTATTGCATTATTACATACCTTATACATTGTGTACTTTTATTGTTCTGATGTTCAGTTCTTGCATTATTTGTCATCACAGTTAAGCTCTTCATATGAAGTCTTATCGACTGTTATAGTAGACCGCAGATGTAGACTGTCAGGAATGAGTCCATCCCAATGTTGACAGTAACTGGTCTCTGGCCAAGACTTGACTATACTCTACTGACATCTAAAGGTCAATCTTTCAAATGCGGTATAAAGAGGTCATGTGGTTTGAAAGAGGAATAAAGGTATCCATTTAATCCAGCTTCTTTTGTCAAAAAAGTCTAGTGGACATTCTGTGATGGCCTGAATGATTGAAAACGTTCACACTTAAAAAAAAAAAAGAAAAGAAAAAAAATGATACATTCAGTCAAATAGCAACATGGTAACTGTTTTTTACTTAATTTTATGTACAATTTAAAACAATAGCTCACAGAGAAATTCAAATTCTGTCAAAATTATCATACCCTCATGTTGTTCCAAAGTCATATATATAGAACCCAAAATTAGTTATTATGGAGTTATTATGCAGTTATTATGCAGAACGTCCTGGACCCTCTTTGAAAGTCAAGCACCAAAAATGGCCAAAAAAAGCACAATAAAAGTTTATAAAAATTTTAATGATCAGCATTATTTTCACCGAAAGCCTTCCCCTCCACCATAGTTCTTGTGCTTTTAAGTGACACCGCAAAGACCTAAGTTGCTCCAGGTTTGACACGTCAGAATGTTTTAACTTGCTTTTAACTTCCTTCAAAGCATTATGTTAACATATGACAAGAGCATACAACTACTATTAGTATCTTTTGATGCCAAATAGGCAAATATATAAAGAATTGCTTTTCCAAAGTACAAAAAAAACATTAAAGGAACACTCCACTTTTTTTTGAAAATAGGCTCATTTTCCAACTCCCCTAGAGTTAAACAGTTGAGTTTTACCGTTTTAGAATCCATTCAGCCGATCTCCGGATCTGGCAGTAGAACTTTTAGCATAGCCTATTTTCAAAAAAAAAAGTGGAGTGTTCCTTTAAAGAAAAAAAACGATTTGCATTTATCAAGCAGCAGTTAAGCCGCAGACCTGATTGCAGCATCACAAACACAGATTTCATGAATTTTGATCAGTTTAGCCATAAATCATGATGAAATGCTTTCTATTTACAGATTTTGGAGTCTTTGCTCTGTATACTCAGTTTTGAAGTTCAGAAGTAGTTTGATATGACATTGTTCTCACACTAAGTCTACACACTGATCAAGAGTGGAGGTCAAAACACAGAGGGCCTCATTTATAAAACGTGCATACGCACAGATTTGATCTTAGAGTGAGCGTACACTAAAATCCGCGGCTAAGTTCATATTTATAAAAACGGTCTTTGACGCGGCAAAGTGCTTGCTGCCACGTCAGGGTCTTAGCAGATGTACACACTTTTCCTTGTGGCAGATTCGGAGTACTGCAGGTATTTGGAAATCTATAAGCAGTAGCAATAATAATTATAGTAGTAATAATAATAATAATAATAATAATAATAATAAAATAATAATTATTATTATCATTATTATTATTATTATCCTGATAATAGTTATTGTCCCTAATAATAGTTATTTATCCTGACAGATAAATCTACTCTAATTAAATTAGAATAGATAAATGTCTGTCACCCATTATTATTATTTTTACATGTGCAAATATCAGCATGGACATAAAATAAATAGGCTTATACGAAATATGTTTCACTTAAATAATTAACAAATTACCAAAACGAAAGAAAAAAAACTGTGCAACAAGTGTAGGCTACACTGACTGACGTGCTCCACAAGTTAAAGGATTTTTTTTTTTTTTTTTTTTACAAATTAAAGCACAATATTTTGTTTTTATTGTGAGTGTACACAAATAAAAGTAAACCAGCAGTTTCGGGGTTTTTTTTCTCAACACAGTTTTGACTGATATTTAGCGTACCTTAACCATGCAGCAAACGTTTTAAAAATAGCCTGAAAAAATAACTTTACAAATTAATCAATTAAAAGAATACACTAGGCTACTTGTTCAAAATAAAGCATATAGCCTGCATGGTTTTTCAAAACCCTGTTAGCATAATTACACGGCATTAAAGTTAAATTATTTAGCATGTATAGGCCTACTTTGATTCCACACGTGTAAATTATTTAGACTAATCTAGGCTAAAAAATTATATTAATGATATTAATTAGGGGGCGTTTACAAGGGGGAGATCAGAAACTATTCAGCTGCGCACAATTTCAAGATCATTTGCGACTTATAGATTTCATATGTTAAAGAGAGGCGTACGCACGTTTTTTTGTGCGTACGTTCGTTTTTCGGAATCACACGTACACACATTTGAGAAATGATCTTAGATCAAACGTAGGACAGTTTCTACGCAACATTTTATAAATGAAGCCCAGAGAATTTACTTACCAAGCTGCTTCTTTTGATGCATTAAGCAATGACTCCGTCATTGAGGGTTTTGTAACATGTTTGGATGACATATAGCCATTTAAATCAGATTAGAGAATTTTATCACTTAAGCATCTTCATGGATGCTTAGTAGAACTGTTTTGTTTTGCTGGTTTCTATATGATGTTGGAGAGATACCCAGACCCACAGATCTGAGTAACAATAAGGAGAGATAGCATGGTCAGTGCAGTCTGTGTTGTGGGCCATTTGATAAATGAAAAGCAAGTGAGTAGTGGCAGACTGCCACAATAAATACAAGTACAAATACCGCTATATGTAGTGGAAGTAGAGCAAATAAATACATCCTAGTACTGATTTTTCTTGGGGCCCATGCAGTTCTATTATGACAGCGATCTTTCTGAAGCATGTAGTCAGAGAGAGAGAGAGAGAGAGAGAGAGAGCAAAACAGAGATACAGAGATTGGATTATATTCCAGTGGTATTGGATGGTAATCATAAGGCATTCTTACTGAATTCAAACAAGCTTTCTAGATTTGAACAATTCATGCGTTTTTTAAATAAATAAAGGCATAACACAAAATGAGATTGCAGAGTGATGCAGGCCAGAAACAAACCAACATCTTCCACTCAAGTGCCACAGCCTGCAGGTATAGAGCTATATTTTAGAAGCTTGAATTGAGTAAAATTTTGGGTTTTGCTTAAATATAATTAAGTTTACATGTGCAATAACTTTAAAAGTAGGCTACAGTGCATCCGGAAAGTATTCACAGCGCTTCACTTTTTCCACATTTTGTTATGTTACAGCCTTATTCCAAATGGATTAAATATATTATTTTTCTCAAAATTTGACAAACAATATCCTATAATGACAACGTGAAAGAAGTTTGTTTGAAATCTTTGCAAATTTATTAAAAAAATAAAAATAAAAAATAACATGCACATAAGTATTCACAGCCTTTGCCATGATATTCAAAATTGAGCTCAGGTGCACCCTGTTTCCACTGATCATCCTTGAGATGTTTCTACAAATTGATTGGAGTCCACCTGTGGTAAATTCAGTTGATTGGACATGATTTGGAAAGGCACACACCTGTCTATATAAGGTCCCACAGTTAACAGTGCATGTCAGAGCACAAACCAACTGAAGGTCCCAATGAGCACAGTGGCCTCCATCATCTGTAAATGGAAGAAGTTTGGAACCACCAGGACTCTTCCTAGAGCTGGCCACCCGGCCAAACTGAGCGATCTGGGGAGAAGGACCTTAGTCAGGGAGGTGACCAAGAAACCGATGGTCACTCTGACAGAGCTCCAGTGTTTCTCTGTGGAGAGAGGAGAACCTTCCAGAAGAACAACCATCTCTGCAGCACTCCACCAATCAGGCCTGTATGGTAGATTGGCTAGACGGCACATGACAGCCCGCCTGGAGTTTGCCAAAAGGCACCTGAAGGACTCTCATACCATGAGAAACTAAATTCTCTGGTCTGATGAAACAAAGATTGAACCCTTTTGCCTGAATGGCAAGTGTCATGTCTAGAGGAAACCAGGTACCGCTCATCACCTGGCCAATACTATCCCTACAGTGAAACATGGTGGTGGCAGCATCATGCTGTGGGGTTGTTTTTCAGCGGCAGGAAATGGGAGACTAGTCAGGATCGAGGGAAAGATGAATGCAGCAATGTACAGAGACATCCTTGATGAAAACCTGCTGCAGAGCGCTCTGGACCTCAGACTGGGCGAAGGTTAATCTTCCAACAGGACAACGACCCCAGGCACACAGCCAAGATAACAAAGGTGTGGCTACGGGACAACTCTGTGAATGTCCTTGAGTGGCCCAGCCGGAGCCCAGACTTGAACCCGATTGAACATCTCTGGAGAGATCTGAAAATGGCTGTGCACCGACACTCCCCATCCAACGAGATGGAGCTTGAGAGCTCCTGCAAAGAAGAATGGGAGAAACTGCCCAAAAAGAGGTGTCCCAAGCTTGTAGCATCATACTCAAAAAGACTTGAGGCTGTAACTGGTGCCAAAGGTGCTTCAACAAAGTATTGAGCAAAGGCTGTGAATAAGATGAAAGGGAAAATAAAAAAAGCGAACTTAAATTTTCTCAAGGGGAACGCCAATGTCTTGCAAGCAAATGCAAATGCATTGCAGTATTATTTTTCCTCCCATCTCATATTTTTTCCATCACCATGTCCGCTTAGGGTCTCTGTACCATCATGTCATTCTAAACCCATATTTTTTTTTTTTCTCTTTCATGGAACGCAATAGAACACATTTACAAGGACGTCCTTACAGTTCTTTTCCACACAACTAAAGCATTTAGTGATCATGCATGCTTGGCATCTCTTTTGTGAGAAAGAAAATCATATATGTTTGCAACAACATGATGGCAGTTAAACTACGACATAATTTTCCTTTTTGAGTGAACCATCCCATTAAGATAATAAATAACAAATGCCTGATCATGTTCAATTCCATTAGAGACAACAGTATCATGGGTTTCGGGATTAAAAAGTAGTGATGACATGCTGTACTATATTTGAAAAATATATTATTTACAAACGGGGATGATTATATTTTGCTTATAGCCTACTCATTCACATTGGCCCAGCAAACCAATTATGCTGGCTTTTTTTTTTTTTTTGCAGATTCCATGTGAAGACATTTTTCTAAAAAGAATTCTAGTGAGGTTGTGAGTCACTACATTTGAAAGAAAAAAAGTTAAAAAATCTTTCAATGGACTTTAAAAACTTTTAAGGGCCTACAGGAATAAAATCTAAATTAGGACACAACCTATACTACGCAGATCATGCACGAATGCAGCATCTGTCAGATTTCTAGCCCACTCATAGCAACAAGAAAGCAATGCACACATATTGTAACATTCAATTTGACTTTCATTTGTTTACAAATCACAACAAAGTTGAGGAAAAGCCGTAATTACACATTGAAGCAAGATGAGACATAGTAATGGACAAATTAAATTTGTCTCTGCAGATCTGATATGAATTTAAAATACTCGCTTTATTGTGCACTGCTGACAGAGATGAGGTAGACCCTGAATTCAACTCAATAAGTAGCTAATTAAATTGGTTGACAACAACCATGAAGAGAAATATCCCTCTCCACATGGGATTTAATTAGATTAGTTAATAGGATATGAAGACACTCTCCAGTCTGAGATTGAGCGCCTGAAAACATGAGGGATGTGTACAGTATGAGTAAAGTCAAACTGGATAAGGTAACCAATCTTTCATTTAATTACTCTAATGACCCAGCTTCTAATTAGTGTGGATCCTGATGTGTGGTGGGCATATATGGGATGATAATGTAGTCATTACCGCTCAGTAGAGAGAAACTGCACCATAGTTGCCGCCGTAAATTTCCCTCTTAATGCCCTTCACTTGTTCTCTTTCATCCACAGAGCTCCACTCTTCTTGTAAAATAAATATTTGATATCATCTCTGTATACATGTTAAATAATAATGTGACAAATACGGCCGGTCATGATCTGGGGTGTGTCTGAAGCTACTGTAAATTATGATTTATTTACAGTAGCTTGGCAAGCTAGTCTTTCAAATAGTTCAATCACAATTTAGCTACTCTTGTACTAAGCTTAAACTAAATTAAACTACATTTAACTTTAACATTTTACATTAAAGCATTAAATGGTCAGAATTGTTGGCACACTTGTTAAATATGAACAAAGAAGCCTGTGAAAATAAATAAATCTGCATTGTTAATCCTTTTTATCTTATATTAATATTTTACCTCCTTTTGCCAAGATAACAATTCTATGTCTTCTTCTATAATTCCTGATGAGTTTGGAGAACACCTGACAAGAGATCAGAGACCATTCCTCCATACAGAATAGAATCTCTCGGGATCCTTCAAATTCCCAAGTACATGTTGATACACTCTCCTCTTTAGTTTTCTATATGGTTCAGGTCAGGGGACTCGAATGGCCATGGAAGAACCTTAATTTTGTGCTCAGTGACCCATTTTTGTGTTGATTTTGATGTTTGTTTTGGATCATTGTCCTGATGGAAGATCCAACCACTGCCTATTATGAGATTTCTAGCAGAGGCATTCGGGTATTGGTTTTTTTTTATCTGTTGGTATTTGATAGAATCCTTGATCCCATGTATCTGAACAAGGCTTTTTTGAGGATTTCTGACCCCAAGATTCAACTATTTTCAGCAATTCTCCAGCTGTGATCCATGGAGAGTCTTTGGCCACTCAAACTATCCTCCTCGCTGTGCATTAAGACAAAATAATCCTCTGTCTGACAATATAGCTCAATCTTTTGCTGAACATCAGAACTATATTGTTTGGTTTTACTCATTGTGATGGATGATTGAGGGAATTTGGCCTTTGTGTTACCTCATATTTATACTCCTGTAAAACAGGAAGCCAAGGCTGGACAATTTCATGCTCCTAGTCACCCTGTTGTGCTAAAAAATAGTAAATATTAAGTGGAATATATATCAGAGATATTTTACTCATGACAATATATAGGGTTACCAATATTTGTGGCCAACGTGTATTAGAGGAAAAAAAACCTTTTATTTCATAATGTGATTTTCACTCCATCTTTCATTTATTTTATTATTTTATTTCATTTTTGTGAGTCTTTTGAATCTTTTGTGAGTCAAATATCTCTAGGAAAAATATATATTCAACTTTTTTTTCCCCATGATACCACAATTGTTTGATTAACATAAAGGAGACAGACAACCTATATTATTAAGACCACTGCACGGATCTAATATAATGTTATCAGATGATTTTCCCCAACAGTTAACCAAACGTTCACTTAAGACATATCAGATAATGTTTGCGTGAATACTCGCCAAGACAGATATTTTGAAATACTGTAATTATGTGTATATATCAGGATTGCGCGCTGTCTGAGAGGAGTCAGTCAGTGCGAGAGGCGTATTAGTCAGCGCGAGTTTGAAAATCACATTTCATTGGTTCAGACTCATGCCATCGAGAATCAACTATGAATATTCACAAAATTGGAATGCTGTGCTTTAAAACTATACTAAACTTGCAGCCTGGTCTCATTGTTAATACGTAACTTTCAAAGAGACAAAAACGTAGGTTTTTGTACGTTTGGAGAAGTGCTAAAACGTAGAATATGGACGCATTGGCAACATTTAAACGTAGCATTATTACGTTTTTACAGCTAAAAAACTTAAAATATTTACGAATCCGTCATGAAATCTTTTTTTAAGAATACAAATCTTTATACGAGCAAAGATTCAAATCTTTTTTTTATATCACAAAGATATCTGTATAATATCACTTTTACCATTTTATAGATTAATGTAAAATCCCTTAACACTACCCCCAAACCTAAACATACCAATTTGTAAATCATGTAAATCATGTCATAACGCTTCATGAGGGCGCAATTTTTGAATTTGAATTCATCATAACAAGCGTGGGATTTGACGTTTACTGTCGCTTCTGAGAATGGAGATGAAGATCACTGGATAAAGCTCTGAATTTGGATCTGTTCCTCGCAAACATAAGGATTCTAAAGATTTGGATTACAGCGAACGAATAAAATTGATGTGTTTTGTGAATTTATGTTGTGTTTTGTATTTTATGACCGTCAGTTGCTGAACAGGAGAAAACGCCTTTTTTGTCTTACGGCAAACAAACTAAATAATACAAAATGGTTAAACGATTACAGAAATGTTATTCATCTTAAAGTTTTAAAATGCAGTCTTCTTTAACATTATCTAATCATCCGAAATGAGTTTGCAGCAGAAGTCAGGAACAGAGCAAAAGAAATGTTTCATATTAAGTAGATTAGTAAAATGCATTTAATAAATGCGACTGAAAACATGTATTGATGTGGCAATTGAATAGGCTACAATAGAAACAAAACATTAATGCCACGATATTCGTACATGGGAATTGGTACACGTTCACATTTGGATACGTAAATAATTTACATTTTAGTGCTGTCAGTATGTCTGTTGTACATTTTAGTGCTGTCAATACGTCAGTATTGTACGGTTTAGTGTGTATGAAAACGTAAGTAAATGTACGTGTGGTAGAATCACACTTTACGTAAAAAAAAAAACAAAAAAAAAAAAACACGTATTCTCATGAGATCACGTTGAAACTTGTGCTGAGGGGAAGCGGCAGTCGTCGAGAAGTGATCCGAGAAAAATGGCATTTTTCATGGACAAAGGAAAAGTACTCCTCTTAGAAAATGTACAAATAAAGATACTTTTAGATGTTTAATTGCTATTTGGAACATTGGGATCGGTAGACGAGGGCATAATAAACTCATTTTTGTGAAAACCTCAAATTTGACAAAAAAGTACATTTTTCCAGTTTTACCAGTAGCTCGTGATTACCCTGCGCACATTCCGACTCATTTTGCCAGCACAGGTGCGGTACACACACACACACACACACACACACACACACACACACACACACACACACACACACACACACACACACACACACACACACACACACACACACACTCACTCACTATACTTGTCTTGCTGTCTTCACATACAAGTGTTTGTAATTGTACTTGTTCAATCTTATTGATGTTTACTTCATACTGGTAATAAAGATTTACTGTCAAAGTGCTTTCAGGCTTGTCTAAATAATTTTCTTCTCAGAATTGAAGCTTTGTTTCTGAAACTGCACACCAAAGCTATGCTTTCTATTTTTAACCTAAATGTACAAATGAATAGTTTGGTGAGGTCAATGCAAAAGTGTTAAGTCACTGTCGATTGTTTCCTCTCGGGAGAGGAAATAGAAATGTCTTGCAGGACCTTGACATGTGACTTCCTGCACAAGTAGGCAGTGTGAAGTGAGCTGAGACTGTCTTAACCCTCTCTAGATGATACTCACATCAGTTCCATCCCAGCAACTTCTGTCTGCAGACTCATTTTGAAGCAGTAAAAGCCTCTCAGGTTATGCATGTGACCATGGTTCTCTGAGAAGGGGAAAACGAGACACTGCGTCCTCTAGAGGACACTATGGAGAATGCCTCTATGGGGAAGTCACTTCCATATTGGCTTCAAGAGAAACTGGGGGAGGTTTCCGCTTGATCTAAACGCAACAATTGCATTGGTTGGTGACAGCCAATGGAGTCATTACCAGTGCGACCGTGGGGAGACGTAACAAAGGAGATGTAGCAGGCATCCCAGAAGCATAGAAACGAGATGCAGTGTCTCATTCCCCTTCTCAGGGAACCATGGTTACATGCATAACCCGAGACGTTCCCTTTCAAATGGGAACTTGCACTGCATCCTCTAGAGGACATTATGGGGAAGAAATACCCACTCCGACATGCTGAGGGGAATGCATGCCTGTGTGACATAAACACTAAACATTGACTCTACCAAACTGAGGGAGTCAAAATTCCCCAAAGGCCACTGCCCAAACTACATACAACTACAAATGAGGAAGATACAGTTCCTTGCTCCCTCCCTCGCAGGGCCAAATAGGCTTGGCCCAAGGGTAACGTTCAAAGGCTTGGAATCATACTTAAAAAAGAGATTCCTTAAAGGGAATATGACCAATTGAACCTCTGTTAATTTTCTGTAAGAACTTCTGTAGATGTCTGACAGAAATAAAGTCAATCTGGTTAGTAATAAGTGAAGCTGGTAATGGTGTTTGTGGAGTTGTTTAATCCTCCTCTGCTGAGACCTTGAGAGATTTATTGTCTTTATCTTCAGTTGATTCTCTAATTTGATTCAGTTGATCTAAGGCTGTGGCTGAAGTCAGTTGTAGTTCTTGTTGTTTCTCTGTCCTTCAGTAATTCTGCTTGTTAACAACAGGCGTTCATCACTAATACTCAATCATCACTCAGTTAATCACTTAATTATCTCATTAACTCCAACACTGATTCAGTGTTGCGTTTAACACGCTGTAGTGTGCATACTTAGTTTTCATTTAATCTGGGCTAACCCATGTGGAGCCTCCATGGAAACTGTGGACAAAACTGGCTGATCCCCAGTTAGACAGCCCAGGTCAAACCCGTCTGGGCCCCACATGGCTGTGCTGGCTGGGTTCAATAGGGGGCATCGACACGTATCCATATGGGCTCACGTATCCCTTCAATGTTCGCATAGATGCTGGTGTCGATGGATTGGTGCCGAATACAGATTTCTCCAAGCTCAAGGAAGGGAAGGCTCACAGGAGCTGGGCGGTTATGTCCAGATTAAAAACGCTTGTCTAACCTTCCACAAGCGATTTCCTCTTTCTTGCATTCCCACTGCAGATCTAATCTGGCAGAGGCACATTCCATAACCTGCAACAGTTCCTCATACACGGTGCAGGCTGGCTGAGAAGACTCAGAGCTTTCCACTTCTTCGCTTTCCTCAGCCATATCCTGCTCATCCTAGCTCAAAGCCAGCAGAGCAATGCTTGCTGGATCAGAGGACGTGAGTGACAATACATCCCCCCCCAGTAGTTCGCTCTCGACAGCCGCTGAGGAACATGAGATATTTACACCTCTCTCAAACTCCTCAACGAGCTCCATCTGAGACCCCCACAATCTCAGTATCCTCGTCGCCTCAGCGACGGCAGGACCCAAGCCGCAGGGTACAGATATTTGTCCCAGTTCAAACAGGAGTGAAAAGCTTGCAGTGTGCACACTCTACCCCCTCAAGGACAGTGTGCGCGTGCTCCTCGCCCAAACAAACCACGCATGAAGCGCTTCTCACTAGACAGTTTCTCATTATATCTTTAAGTCTCGTACTACACCACAACAAACGGTCCCTGAAGACAAAGAAGAGGATAATGTGGTCCTTAGGCGCCCTTTTATACTCACAGTCACACCAGTAATGACGTCATAAGCTGTCACCGGCCAATGCAATTGTCGCGTTTAGATATGTACTTCAGACACTGGTCATGCCGGAGGGATTCCCCGTAGTGTGCTCTAGAGGACGCAGTGTCTCATTCGCATTCAAAAGGGAACCTGTTTTGTTTCTCCTCTCACAAACAGACAGTAGGAGATGGTCCTTACATATCCCTATGCTTCATAGATCACTGATTCTGAGTGGAAAACAAAATGTTGAACAAGTTAAGCAAAACCTAAAATAATTTCAGCAACAACTAACTATTTAATTATATTATCATCTGAAATTTAAAATGCTAAACAGAAAGTGACCAGGTCAAATTGCCACCCATTATTAATAAAAACACAACAATCGACTTTTATACTGTTAATCCACTATAGACAAGGTCTATAAGCTTTCAGATACCTTAAACAAAAAGTGACACTTTTATTCAATCATTAATTCTGCTGCAGCTCTCCAGTATCTCCAAAATCCAATATGGCACCTATGACACAGTTTAGACACCATATTAGTTATTGGTACTCAAATGTCTGACAGTATTTCCTTTAATATTATCATTAAATAATGACTTAAATTTTTACTACAAAAGATTTTTTTTTAAAAAATGTATGTACTTTATGGTACTTTTAAAGTGCCTTTTTGTTCAATTTTGGACCTTGACAGGCTGAGTAAGGGAAAAGATTCCTTTAAAAATTAAATGACATGACATTGAGTAAATAGGGGAAGAACAATTTAAAATCTACAGATCGGACCCATCATCTGTAAGAGTTCTTATTTTCATCTTGCTTGACTTATTATCATTTGTCCATGATGATTTTGGTGTGTATTGATATTTACATTGTTTTGATAACTACAGTACATATTGATATTGCTTGACAGAAGCAAGTAGAAAAAAGTTTGGGTTTGAGATTGATTTTCTTTTCTTCTCCAAATGATCTAAATAGCTTCATTTGTTTTCTTCACATCTGAAATGTCATTCTTTCCATGTAGTTCAGTCCCTTAAAGTCCTTTTGTGCTCTTAAAGGACACTTGTCCTCTGATGGCTGCGAGTTCAAGAGGCTTGTGAGTGATTCACCGGCGAAACAGATAATGTGGAAGACTAGTCAAATCAAAATCAAGTCATCTTTATTTATATAGCGCTTTTTACAATGGCAATTGTTTCAAAGCAGCTTCACAGTGGTAACAGGAAAATAATGCAACGGAATTTGATTCGGCTGTACAGTCGCTCTGGTGAAAACGGTGATGTCATCTAGCTCATTTCAATTATCATATAGTGTCAATGCGGGCAGATCAGTAATATAGTTGAAATTTAAGTGTCCCCAACTGAGCAAGCCAAAAGCCAAAGGCGACGGTGGCAAGGAACCAAAACTCCTTCAGGGCCAGAATGGAGAAAAAAACCTTGGGAGAAACCAGGCTCAGTCGGGGTGCCAGTTCTCCTCTGGCCGATGAACAAATAGTGTATGATTATGAATCTGGCAACATTACAGGTCAGAAGTCATATTAGATCAATAGATATTCGTAGGATTATTCGAAAGATTGGAGTCGTCACGCCGGGGACGGGTTTAATGAGGATGTCGTGTCGATGCGGCATTTACAGGGGGGAGTTTAATTGACACGGTCTCTACAGACACTTCAGGGATATGGTCGTCATGTCCAGGCTAAGGTCCACCATCTGGTCTGGATACGGCCCGGATCCGGCCGACTGCAGTAAACCTCGGGATAAACAGAGAGACTAACATTAGCGTAGATGCCATTCTTCTTATGATGTAACGAGTACATCAGGTGTTATGGGAAGTGTTCCCAGTTCCGGCTGACCTAGTTAATGCAGCCTAAAACAATCATTTAACTGATTTGAATAATATAAATTAAAAATGTTTTATGTGTATGCCATAGTAAAGAGATGTGTTTTTAGTCTAGATTTAATCTGACAGAGTGTGTCTGCTTCCCGAACAATGCTAGGAAGACTGTTCCAGAGTTTAGGTGCTAAATAGGAAAAGGATCGACCGCCTGCAGTTGATTTTGATATTCTAGGTATTATCAACTGGCCAGAATTTTGAGACCGCAATAGACGTGATGGAGTATAATGTGTTAAGAGCTCGCTCAAGTACTGGGGAGCTAAACCATTTAGTGCTTTGTAAGTAATCAGCAAGATTTTAAAATGTATACGATGTTTAATAGGGAGCCAATGCAGTGTTGCCAGAACCGGGCTAATATGGTCATACTTCCTGGTTCTAGTAAGAACTCTAGCTGCTGCATTTTGGACAAGCTGCAGTTTATTTATTAAGCGAGCAGGGCAACCACCCAGTAGAGCATTACAATAATCTAGCCTTGAGGTCATGAACGCATGAACTAACTGTTCAGCATTTTGCATTGAAAGCATGTGCCGTAATTTAGATATATTTTTAAGATGGTAGAATGCAGTTTTACAGATGCTAGAAACATGGCTTTCAAATGAGAGATTGGTATCAAAGAGCACACCCAGGTTCCTAACTGACGACGAGGACTTGACAGAGCAGCCATCGAGTGTTAGACAGTATTCTAGGTTACTACTTGTGGAGTTTTTTTGTCCAATGATTAAAAATTCTGTTTTTTCTGAATTAAGTTGCAGGAAATTACTAGTCATCCAATTTTTTATATCAGCTATGCATTCTGTTAATCTTGTGAATTGGTAAGTTTCGTCAGGGCGTGAAGAAATATAGAGCTGAGTATCGTCAGCATAATAATGAAAATTAACGCCATGCTTCCTAATAATATCTCCCAGTGGTAGCATGTACAGGGTGAAAAGCAACGGTCCTAGCACTGAGCCCTGCGGTACTCCATACTGAACTTGTGTTCAGTGTGACATCTCTTCATTTACTGCTACAAACTGATAACGGTCAGATAAGTATGATTTAAACCATGAAATTCCACTAATGCCAACATAATTTTCGAGTCTATTCAAAAGAATGATGTGGTCGATAGTATCGAATGCAGCGCTAAAATCGAGTAACACTAACAGAGAGATACAACCACGATCGGATGATAAATCATTTGTAACTCTAATGAGAGCAGTCTCAGTACTATGATACGGTCTAAATCCTGACTGGAAATCCTCACAGATACCATTTCTTTCTAAAAAGGAGCATAATTGTGAGGACACTGCCTTTTCTAGTATTTTTGACAGAAAGGGTAGATTTGAGATTGGCCTGTAATTGACTAATTTTGTAGGATCAAGTTGCGTTTTTTTAATAAGTGGTTTAATAATAGCCAACTTAAAAGTTTTCGGTACATATCCTAATGTCAAGGATGAATTAATGATATTAAGAAGAGGATCTATGACCTCTGGAAGCATCTCTTTTAGTAGTTTAGTTAGTATGGGGTCGAGCATACATGTTGTTGATTTTGATGATTTAACGAGTTTAGCCAATTCTTCTTCTCCTATAGAAGTGAATGAATGTAATTTTTCCTCAGTGACACTACAATGCACTGTCTGATGTGATACTGTAGTAGACGGCTGCATGGTTATAATTTTTTTCCTAATATTATCAATCTTACAAGTAAAGAAGTTCATAAAGTCATTACTGCTGTGCTGTTTACAAACATCAGAAGGTGAAGCTTTATCTTTGGTTTATTTAGCCACTGTATCGAATAAATACCTAGGGTTGTGTTTGTTTTCTTCTAAGAGAGTCGAGAAATAAGCAGATCTAGCAGTTTTTAGGGCCTTTCTGTATGCAATCATGCTCTCTTTACACGAAATGCGAAAAACTTCTAGTTTTGTTTTCTTCCAGCTGCGCTCCATTTTTCTGGCTGCTGTTTTAAGGGCCCGGGTGTGCTCGTTGTACCACGGCGTTGGACTATTTTCTTTAATCTTCTTTAAGCGCCGGGGAACAACTGTGTCTAAAGTGCTGGAAAAGAGAGAGTCAATAGTTTCTGTTGCAACATCGAGTTCCTCTAGGCTATCTGGGATGCTGAGGAGATGAAAGTGATGTGGAAGATTATTTACAAAGAAATCTTTAGTCGCAGCAGTGATAGTCCTGCCATATTTGAAGCGAGGGGACGGCTTTGCAGCCTTTGCTAAATTAAGTGTACATGATACTAGGTAATGATCTGAGATGTCATCGCTCTGCTGCAGAATTTCAATGGTATCAACATTTATTCCATGTGACAGTCTAACGTATGATTACGGCGATGAGTGGGTCCTGACACATGTTGCCTTACTCCAATAGAGTTTAGAATGTCTCTAAATGCCAATCCCAATGCGTCTTTTTCATTGTCTACATGGATATTAAAATCACCAACAATTAGGACTTTATCTGCAGCCAGTACTAACTCTGATAGAAAATCAGCAAATTCTCTGGTAAAGTCTGTATGGTGCCCTGGTGGCCTGTATACAGTAGCCAGCACAAATGTCAAACGGGATTTATCAATTTCACTACATAACGTTACATAAAGCACCAAAACTTCAAAGGAATTATATTTGAAACTAGACTTCTGAGTAATACCGAAGATATTATTATAAATTACAGCAACACCTCCCCCTTTACCTTTCAGACGCGGCTCGTGTTTATAACAATAATCTTGGGGGGTGGACTCATTTAAAGTAACGTAATTGTCAGGTTTTAGCCAGGTTTCTGTCAAACACAGCACATCTAGGTTATGATCTGTAATCATATCATTAACAATAAGCGCTTTTGAGGAAAGGGATCGAATATTCAGCAGCCCGAGCTTTATCATTTGATCATCTGTATTATATCTGTTGTTTATTTGTTGGACATCAATTAAATTTTTACCGTTGAATGGTTTTGATGGTTTTTTGTATTTACTAATTCGTGGAACAGACACAGTCTCTATGTGATAATATCTAGGTGAAAGAGTCTCTATGTGCTGGGATTTATCTGACTTCTGTGACGTGAGACAGCTAGCAGGCGGTCGGGTAAGCCAGTCCGTCTGCTTCCTGACCTGGGCCCCAGTTAGTCAATGTTTAGCTCTAAGACTATGTGCCAAATTACTAGAGAGAAGAGCGGCACCATCCCAGGAAGGATGAATACCATTTTTTTTCAACAGGTCAGGTCTGCCCCAAAAGCTTTTCCAATTGTCTATCAACCCTATGTTATTTAGTCAATAGTCTCAGGATATAATTTACTCAGATAAATGTCATTCTTAACTTATTATGTCTTAAAATTCTACAGCTTGTGCTAAAACAGGCAGTCCTGCTGATGGAATATCTTCATGGTTGCATGGTTATTAGCACAAGAGAATTGGCATATATGGCCTAAAAAAATATAAACTGTCATTGTGAAAACAGAATAGTAAAGCACACTGACACATTTGCATTTATTTGTGTCAGGTGATGTTTTAATGGACTAACCTAGTGATTATGAACAAAATATAAAAAAATATGTTATCCTGAGTTTTGATGATTCAATATCTTTTAGCAGGTTATTAAACTAAAGCCTTGTTCAGACTGTTAATCCAAGACTGAAATCCGATCATATTTAGAAAGTGTGAACAGCAAAAAAAAAAAAAATTTTTTTTACAAGAAATGAAATTTTACAAATCCATTTTGAGCTACATTCATATGTGGTTTGAAATCTGACTGAAAATCGTATTTCGCATTTATGTCACTTTCTTACGTCACGTAAAACATAAACATGTCAGACGATGTTATAGGAAACATGCTGAAAGTCGCTGCAGAAACAAGGTTGTGTTGCAAAGTGCTGGTCAAGCAGAAAATTACAATATAATGGGGGCATATTGAATTTTGATACCAGCGGAGATGACAGCACGGAATAAAGCAGCACATACCAGCCTCCTACGTTTCTGCTGCTGCCTCAGTGGACGTAGAAGTCATGTTGTAAATAAGACAACATCTCTATTGAAAACCTCTCCATGTTGCTATTGTTGTTGTCATTGCCATAGAAACCAATGCAGATATTCCAGAAAACAAAAGAGCGACACAGGACACACAAATTGGATCCGAACAGTTGCGATACACAGTGTGGACAGTCAATAATTTAGATCAGTTTCCAATTTGATACACAAATAATCGGATTTGAACCAACAGAGTGAACATAGCCTAAAGGTTTTCTCACAACCCTCAGGCAGTGAAAGGAAAAGCTCAGTGGCTGAGGGCAAGGCCATGAAATGGTGTTCTCCATGCGGATGTGTTGATATTTAATCATTCCTCCTTCTCACATTCAACTGTAAGATTAGCTCAGTGGTGACAGGGAGGCCTTGTTCAATTTTTGCTTTCATGGCTGTCTGTGCTCACTCTGTTTTGAGGCTGGGGGAGTTGAAGCTTGTACCCACCTGACATTAGATTAAACTAATTCTGCAGTTCAGGCTGAGTGCATTTCAATTTAGGGTCTGCATTACTGATCTGAAAGAACAGAACTAGTTCCCTGACAGAGACCTCTGTCCTATGAGCAACAAATTATCAAATTGAGTGGCTCTTCTTCCCTTGTTTTAATAGCCTTATGAATATATATATATATATACACTTTGACCTGACCATGTTTTGCTTAAGTGTTTTTTCTTTAATTGCTAATTCGACCTTTTACACTGTAGGGACTCTGTATAAGGGGAAACAGGTCTATTTAGCTCAAATGAATGAATGAATTAATTCATAGGGAATTTAGAAAGAGTCTGATTTTACGGCCGAGCAAATGACTCGTCCAGCGTTCATTTGAACGGGCCGTAACTATCAACTCTGCAGCGGATATTAATATCCACACAATAGTGAAACACTATTTTAGCCAGGTAACATAGATCAGCACTTTAAGACATTAAATTCGTAAGCACATAACACAAGAACGCTTATCTTTAAATACAAACAGAACTTTATTGATTACTCTAACACGTAAAACTAATATCTAACTCAAACACACGCACAAACACATTCACACGAGTTGCAGAAAGGAAGAAAGTGAGGAAAGAATGAGTTTTAAGAGAGTGAAATGATGAAATCCCAAGTTTCTAGCACTATATGCATTTAAAACACATGACCTGAATGAACCACCAATCATTAACTTAACCCTCCTATCGTTTCTTAGGCGGGGTTAATAAATTTGATATCAATGCACCAGTTCAGTTTATAATCTGGAGGTTACTTGCGTTTGTGTCTCGTGTCGTCTTGGGGATTCCCTTTTCGGTCCTGGCTGCAGGGGTTTCCCAGGTTCAGTGATTCGCTGACGGCCTTGTCGTGTCTTTTGGCCGACGTCTTGGGAAGCAAATCACGTGGCATGTTGGCGGCTGGATGGAAAGTCTTGTGGGTATTGTTTGAAGTTGAAGCGCGCTCGCTGTAGATTCGGCGAGAGACACTTTGCGGCGAAACTTAACTTAGAACAATAGACTCAACGGAAAGAAAATAAACTTAAGTAAAAGAAAGGAAAGTGAGAGGAGAGTTCTAGATGGCTTAAATGAAATCGTTAACCCATTCTCTCAGATCTTGGTCTGCCTCCGACCGTCTTCGTCCGATCATCTATTTGTCATGTTGTCTGTCTTTTGTCTTGACTTAACTTGCTCTCACTCTTTGTTCGTGTTCTGAGATTATAAAACTCAAAAATCTGCCCATACTCCTGGATGGATTCTAACCAATTAGGTATCATCTTTGGTTCCGAGGTGACTGTTTCTCCACCCCTCCCATAAGTTATCTGTTATCTCTGGTCTCCTAACTTCCCGCTCTAAGCAGAGAGTGCATTTAGACATGATTTCTTATTATAAGAACACGATACATTCTACACAGATTTCACTGAAGCCATCTTCTGAATTATGAACAGAGATTTACACTCTGGTATAAGGCATACTTTCAATTAACCATTCAATAGTTATAACAATTACATTAATTGTGAGTGATATATATGCATAATGGTCACGTGTATTGGTTCTAGACGTGATATAGAGTTATGCAGTAGAAGGCTATTTGAATTTAAGTTTGACAATCATCATTTTGTGGTTTGAAGCAGTTTATACGTGACAACAGTTTCTGTGCGTTTTTCCTGTGGATTTAACTGTGTCACTCAGAGTTCATCTAAAGGTCATTGAGAAAACGGAGATCTGGTTTGTTTCTTTGTCTTGTGATCAAACAAAGTCTGTTGTTATGTTTGGGGTGGCTCAAAGTTTGTCAGGCTGTAAAGTACTTAGCTGAGGATTTTGTGGCTTGACGCAGACTGACTGGCGTCCACTTCAATTAAGGCCATAAATTGTTGATTTGTTGAGTTGAGTTTTGTGTGGAATTATGCCCGAACGAATCATCTGGAAAATTCATTCGTGTCTGATGCGTCCACAATTCCTACAGCACCACAGACTGAACAAAATTAAGCATTGCTTGGTCATTGGTTGACCTAAATTGGTATTATCTAATTGTGTACTTAAATTTAACAGCTGACAGCTGATTGGATGTTGTAATCTATTACATACCTTTCTATCAAAGTTATCTGACATTATCAAGATGAATTTGTTCTGACACAGTTTAACTCTGAGTTCTTGTCATATTTTATTACCATTTTCTAAACTATAGCGAATAAACTGTGATAATGTGAGAAAATGTTGAAGGTGTCTGAATAAATTTCCGTTTGACTTTATATATATATATATATATACTGTATATATATATACACACTACTAAGGCTATGTTCACACTAGTGTGTTTTCGTTTTAACACAGTGTTTTTAAATGAAAACGATCCTCGTCCATACGAGTGTTTTCACATGACCATTCATGCAAACTGGGCATGCGCGTACAAGTGTAAACAGTTGCCGATTGTTGCCGATTGCTCTAATTATAGCTTGCCTCTTGTGCATGTAGGCAGCTGCAGTATTATAAAATGCAGAGTTTAACTGCACAATGGTTGCTAAAAAGGACAACAAAGTCAGCAAAGCTTGCAGTTCTGTTTCCATGTTATTGTTTGCATGGTTGTCAAGGCTGGTCTGTTTTTATTGAGTGTTGGTAGCGTAATGGTCCTGTGATAAGGGCTTGACGAATCAGCGAAGGATACGCAATGATCCAGAAGACCCAATCATGGAGCGAATGTGGGCAGCCACACCTTCGTTTTCAAAAGTATCCGCTTTGGTCCGTCTACACTGAAACGCTAGCCTGACGTCGTCATACTCAGATTCTAGTCAGAATATGAGTCTGATACTGCTCCATTGGGCTGTGATTATGGGGCGTTTCAACCGAACCAGGAAAGAAAATGCCTCTGCACTCAAGTGGATAGACCTACAACCAATCAGAGCAACGGAGTAAGTGACGTATGTTGAGCAACGCATAGTTGTCAACAGAACTCAACTACACGCACGCTGGAAGAAGTAGAAGAAGAAGATGAGTGTAAACGATCTTTGCCGGTGTTGTAAAAAGAATTTAAGGATACACGGAGTACTTACCAACACGATCATCATTTTTGAGAGAAATAGTAAAGGTGAATGCAAGGGAGAATACAAGTTCTCCGTTTAGTAAACGAATTCAACCCAAGCGCTCTTTGGTGACGTGGATGATTACGTTACTGTTGATCATCTGTCCATCATCGTATAAAGCCCGCCCTGATAATTTTATTGGTCCAAACAGCTCTGGTTCGAGCATAGTTGCTCCACAACGGATCAAGTCCAGACCGAACTTCCCGACCTCAAATGTTGTGGGCGGGGCTAAGTTCGGCTGGCATCCAGGCTACTGAAACGCAACCCCGGTGTTAAACTGAAACGGGGTCTGCAGCGTTTCCATAAGTCTCTCAAAAACTCCAGAGTAGTGTGAACGCTAGCAAAAGTTATGCATTTTAAAACGAAAATGCACTAGTGTAAACGTATCCTAAGTTATCTGAATGTTATTTGAAAGTTATTTGAATGGAACTGGGAAGATTAGAAAAAGAACGAAGAAAGTTAGACCTTTTGTTCAGATTTTTTTTTAAACAATCGCTATACATTGCTCAATACTTGGTCACGTTTTTCAAAACTCTTAACACAGTTCTCTTTAACAACTTTCAGCTTGACAAGTGGCACTGCGCAGACCGATCGGTGATTGACAAAGTACCGCGAGAGTGATTCAAAAGCATATGGAGCCGTCTGCTCTCTAATAGCTCTCACGGTTGAAGCATCGCCTCAAGTCGAACACACCTATTACTCCACCACGTGCATGTGACGTCATGAAGGACAGTCCTATATTGCTGAACTAATGTGGTTCAGTTGCAGAGGTGCAACCAGTTTCGGGACTAGCTAGTTAGTTTTTTTTACAACAATGCATCATACTATGGTGGTTAAGTAGTGAGTTATGTCGTTGTATGGGAAAGTTTAGTTAGAAAGTATAGTTTAGCAATATTCCAACACCCTCCCACATGCTACATGTGTCAATCAAGTTTGTGTTCCTGTAATTAATTAATGAGAGAAAGAGTGTTAACATATTTATTTGGTGGTGCAGATTATTGCATTTCAAGGTTTTTAAAGTGTAGCAAGTGATCCTTTGTGCTGGCAAGTGCTTCTACACTCATATTCACATGCTATGCATGTTACACAGAAACATTCTCTCCTCTTTGGGCAGCAGCCATCATTATGATATTGTAATCCAAATGAGTTGGCAATGCAGTGCTTTTGGACAGATTAATATAGTTTAGCATACTGTTTCATTGGAAGCATACTGCGTTAAAGTGCTGTTTCTTCGCCACTAGCGACACCAAATGGAATTGCAATCTGTTCATTTGGCTCACCCAATGGTGTGAGTCTGGGGCCGGACTAGTGTAGGCTACCTGTTCGTCTGAAAAATGGCATACGGTTGGAGTGTTTTAAACCCGTTTGAAGACAATCATTATTTTTGCAATTCTGCTTGGTTCTGCTAGTGGCACAGAAATTACACACTTCATTCTTTGCCTTGTCTATCGAAGGAAGTTGTTGTTTGATAATAACACGGGGAAAAGAGGGTTCTCTGTTTCCAAGAATTCTGCCAAAAAATGACAACTTGACTCAGAGTATGCCATTTCCATTTAAATAGGAATCAATCTCTCTTTAACGCCTGTGAATGCCTTGGGATGTTTGCCTGGGTGTTGCATGAGGCAAGCAAATTGGTGGGTGACATTTTATGATATTGATGGGTGAAGTGTAAATGTTAGGTTTACGTCAGCAGCAGCCTCTAAAGAGACAAAATAAACAAGTTAGACAGTTTGCTTTACCACACAAGGCCACAATGTAGAACAATTGTGCATTAAGAAGTACGGCCAGAACATGTATATAGTGTAATTGAGTGAATTGCCACCAGAGCATATTTTCTCTGTATTATATCGGAATAGATGTGTGCTTGTGCTTGCTTTCATCAGTACAGTTTCTGGGGAAAAAAAATAAATAATTCTGACAGAAGTTCATTGCATTCTGTCATGGCAGATGGCGAAGAGCAGTTCTACAGTACTATTATGGCCATTTTTCCTGTAAATTGCTTAGCACATGATTCATGTTAGGATATTTGTATGAGAAATGGAGCAATTGAAATTATCTGAAAGAATATTCAATAAGCAAATGTCAATCTGCCTCACTAGACTGTCCGCTGAAATACCCCCCCCCCCCCACCCCCCTTCTTCTAAGAGATGAACAGTGACATTAAGCTAATGTGTTGAATTCCAGTGAATAATGTTGTCCACAATCAGCTGTAGTCGATGGACAAATGACTTTCACAAGTTCTGCTTCATTATGTCGAGCCCGCTTTTAGATCTCTAAATTAATGAGGCAACATGAGGCAGCTCTGGAAGGGTCCCTACGAACACCAGCTGGGCAATGCAGTTAATATGTTCAGAAACCTGTTCATGACAAAACACTGCTGTTGAAGCAAATGACAGTTTACAAGCTGCTTTTTTTTCTTCATTTTGATCGCAATACATTAGGAGTTTGGAAGGTTAAATACTGCATACAATCATACTACTACACAAGATTGGTTTAGACTGATTTACAGTGATTTACAATGAAATTTAAAAGAATATTAGTCTGTAATTATTCAGTACTTCATGGCAACAACACTCACAGCAGCTATGTTTCCATCCAAGTTGCAAATTGAATTTATGCAGTTGCGTTAGTTATCATAATTTTGTAGCATTAATTAATTTAAGTTAAATGTTAATTTCTACATAAACCAATATATTTTTAACATTTAAAGTTGTATAAAATAACACTAATGAATTGTATTCCGAACAAACAAATTGATTCGCAAATGTACAATAGTATATTCATAAATTAACATTAACCTTGACTATTAATGCTTTAGTTTGAGATACCTAATGCATTATGATCCACTTTTTAACATAATGATCAACAGGCAGGTTTTTTTTATTTTTATCACCTCATTATACTAGAAAAGGTGACGTATCTCACACAGCCTTATGTTTGTATGCTGAATGACAGATAGCTACTAAGTGCCTTATTAGCCATGCACCTGCTCGCATGCATTCAAAGCGAATGTCGGCATCCTATTAATTATTGGGCCAGAACTTGAACTGATGAGAACATCAATACGTTCACGTAGTTTTTACCATAAATCTGGGGGAGCCTAGTCTGATCTATAAATTTCTGTGCAGGGAACAGCTTTATGGCCATTTACATAGAGACAACACATTGATTACAGGGTTGAGGAATTATTGAATACACTGATGAGCTGGCAGAGGGAGGGGGACGCATTAGAGGCCCACGTCTTTGTGTCCATTAGCCTGTAAATCTGCTTTATTCTGATAGCACACATTTTTCTCCCTCTTCTCTTTCTCTCTACACTCATAACTGCAGAGCGCCGCATTTCAACCTTCATAATGGGTATGACGACAATAAAAGTTTCATCAGCTTCCATCATAGTAAATTCAATAGAGAATGTTATTGGTTCATTTTTGTTTTCAATTTCAGTTATGATACCATTACATTCAAAGGGGCAGAAAACGGAGATTGTCCTGATCTTGTGCATATGCAGAAAGGCTTGGCAGAAATAGGCACCTCTCCATTCCTCTGAACTGCCATTAAAATCCATTGGTGGTCAAGGAGTGCCTTTTAGCCCCAGCTAATGGAAGGCAGACAGAGTACGGTGGACACCCTTAATGCTTGGAAGTTTTTATAAAAAAGCCAGCTCTTATAAAATGGCTCATAAACCATGTTCTGCTGTGATAAATACACCTGTAAAACACCTCTTTATGGTCAATAACGGTACTTTTCAATAAAGTCACGCCTAACAGAGTCCAGCACTATAGGGTGACTGTTTTAACTACTGCACAGTGCACACTGTGAAGCCACACTCAAGAGTGGCCTATGGAGGCCAACAGTCAAATCCAAACAGAAATACCACTTAAAATATTTCTGGAATATGCATTAAATAGGTTGCCAAATTTCTCTTCATTTGTCACAGCTTATTTGCTGCCAAGATAAGATGAACTCTTATAAAAGTTACTTAATGGGTTTGGAAAATTGCGGAACAGATAATGGTGTTTGCCAACAAAACTTTAACTCAAGGGTTTCTTATACAATCAAGGTTTTGCAACAAAAAAGCTCGCAAGAAAACAAATCTCCGCTTTGACTGAAACGTTATTGAAAGCGTACATAATTGCTGAACATGCTGATGCATTGCATCTCTAGCCAAGCAAAAATGACTGATCTTTAAACACAGCTCAGTGATGATGCATGCTTTACTTAACAATATCGTAAGATTCATATTGAAGACTCGTTTTAAAAAGATATACTTTGGAAAGAACAATCAATGTATGCAACAAAAAGGTCAGCATATTCACAGTGGGTGAAATTAATTTCATGGCTGTCAGTAAGAACTCCATTAAATCACAGCGCCTTGTTAATTCTGTTACGCACTGAAATTATTACTCACGGTCCAGCATCCAAAAAAGGAGAGACTTGGGATTTATTGTGAAATGTATAATGCTGTGAATCATTGACCAAACAGATCAATGTAAAGTGGACCTGCAGAGTTGCTCTGCACAATTTATATTTATCAGTGCAGTTATTTCTTGATTAAATGGCAACATATCAGTTTGTGGTTATAACAAATGCTTCCACAGATTTGGAAACCAGGATGCTAGTTGCTAGTGAACATTTACAGATGCTAATCTACTAGATTTTAGCCACAACAGTTTATAACGACTTCTACGATGGTGTTTTCTTGTTTCTGCTTACAGAATCATAAGGACTATGGAGGATTAAGGGTCAATATTAGTTCTCCTCTGGCAGTGGCCAAGTGTGTAAATAAAATGCATCGGGTACTCTATGTTAGTGGCTTGGCTGCACATAAAAGCACCATCTAGAGAATGATTGTTTTGGAACTTGAACAGACCTATTTCTCTAAATTCCTAAACTAGCAGCCAGTAGCTGAATTCATCTATCATTGAGAAACAGTGTTTGACTATTGCTGCTTTTTCACTGTGACACGGCTTTGTTTTTAAGTGTTTTTTAGTCAATACAATGAAAGACGAGTTTCTAAGATAGAATTTAATGAAAGCACTGAAGTTAGTTTAAAAAACCCCCCATCAAACTTATGGTTTTATTTAGGCAGAAAATAAAAGTGGAAAGTGAACATTTATGTGCACAATGCTGACAAGCTTTTTGATGGCAAAATGTTGCAAGGAACACATTACAATCCATTTAAGTATTGTTCTCAAAACATCAGATGTTTTATCCCTGACACAACTTGTCATATAAATCCCTCATAGTTTAGCTGAGTCCCAAGGGAACCAAAATGTATGGCTACCCCAGAAATAGCCTTTCTGTTAGACAAAAATTAAAGGCAAGATTTCTAAAGCAAATAAAGTCTACTAACAGAAGAAAAAAAAAAATGTTGTTTTTAATTAGCATAGAAAACCTCTCGGTTACGTATGTAACCCTCGTTCCCTGAAGGAGGGAACGAAGACGTACGTCGGAACTGACCGACGAATTGGGGATCATTTTCAGAGACCAATCTACTTCGAGTGTATAAAAACGAGCCAATAACGTTGGCATGCGGTCCACGCACCGCCCCGCAGCGCGGGTATAAACACGGAAGTGGAATACCGCATCCTCGCTTTTCCAACTGAGGAGCCGAAAAGTGACTCGGCCCTTCAGCGGAAGCACAGCACCTGGCGACGGGACGTACGTCTCAGTTGCCTCCTTCAGGGAACGAGGGTTACATACGTAACCGAGACGTTCCCTTTCAGTCGGTCACGTTCGATGTACGTCGGAACTGACCGATGAATTGGGGATCCCTACCAACACGCCAGGGAGGCTGGCC
Organism: Coreius guichenoti; assembly: GCA_039654105.1. NCBI lineage: Eukaryota > Metazoa > Chordata > Actinopteri > Cypriniformes > Gobionidae > Coreius > Coreius guichenoti. The sequence continues at coordinate 28,393,893 of CM077180.1, read as the reverse complement.
CTTCCAGCGCCCTGCTTGAGCTCGCTGGAGTGCTCCTAGGTTGGAGCAGGAGACAGGGCTCCAAGCAGGGAAGGTCCGTCACTGCTGTTTCTGCAAGACCCACTCAGTATGACTATTGGATAACGCTGGGAAAGCGTGCCCGTCTCAGGGAGATGGAACGCTGCGGAGCCACGTCCTCCAGGGGAGGAGAGGTGGAATACTCATGAGGACTAACCTAGCAGGGTAGTGCTACATATGGCAGTCTCTGGGGTGGATCCAACCTGGTCCCAGGGGGGAAAGAACACCACCAGAGACGACAGAGCGAGCTCTGTCAAGGGAAAGACACGGGGCTAGCCGAGTAGGGTAGCGGATACCATGGAAAATACACATATGGGGTCGCCGTAGGGACCGCTACATATGGAACCCAGCCTACACAGGCTCTAGCAGAAGTGATGGTGTCTGCCACCACTTGTGGCAGGCCACCTAGAACCTCCGCGTCCCGTCCAGGGACCAGACATGGAGCCCGAAGGCGACCCGGAGTGTTGTCTGACCATTCCAGGGTGGTGCAGTGTGTGGGAGAGAAGGCCTGGGGGCGTCCTCTAGCCTCACACCGCCCCGAGCCAGGAGTGGCAAGGCCCGGGGGGCGTCGCACACAGCCAGCTTGGCCCTCTTGGGGCCCAGGGACAAAGGAAACTGCTCTTTTATTGACAATGTGGGTACCGCTGAACTCCGAAGAGCCAGCGGCAGAGTGATTTTGGCCCCCTGGTCCTCCTCCGGGGGGGGTGCGGACACCATCTCCCTCCGAGCAGATCCATCCGTCCCTGGGCTGCCCGTCTCAGGGCCGCTTACCCTTCCGTTTACCGGCCGACTTCGCGGGTCCCTGAGTGGGTTGGGGTGGGTTGCTTCCCGGGTGGAGGCTGCTGCTTGAGCTTGGCAGGGGCGGAGGCAGACGCAGGGGGACCACCTCGGCGACGAGCAGGCGGAGGCGCTGCAGCCGGCGACGGGGTGGAGGCAGCAGCTGGTCGCCGGGGCAGGATGTTTTTGATCTCCTCTGTCTGCTTCTGGGTCACCGAGAACTGCTGGGCGAAGCTTTCGATGGTGTCGCCGAAGAGGCCGGCCTGACAGACAGGGGCGTCGCAGAACCGAACTTTGTCGGACTCGCGCATGTCTGCCAAGTTCAGCCACAGGTGGCGTTCCTGGACCACCAGAGTGGACATCGCCCAACCCAGGGAGCGCGCAGTGACTTTCGTCGCCCACAGGGCGAGGTCTGTCGCTGTGCACAGTTCCTGCATAACACCTGGGTCGGAACTACCCTTGTGCAGATCCTTTATCACTTTGGCCTGGTAGACCTGCAGGAGCGCCATGGCATGCAGAGATGACGCAGCTTCCCCGCAGGCTGTGTAAGCCTTGCCCGTTAGGTTGGACGAGAACTTACACGCCCGGGAGGGTAGACGTGGGTTAGCCCGCCAGTCCGCAGCGGCCCTGGGACACAGTTGCATCGCCACGGACCGCTCGACTGGGGGAATCCCCACGTATCCCTTAGCCGTGCCACCATCGAGGGTAGTGAGGACGGAGGAGTCACTAGATCGGTTTCTGGCTCTATAGGGCGCCGTCCACGACTTCGTGAGCTCCTGATGCACTTCCGGAAAGAATGGTACTGGGGTGGGGCGCTGAGAACCAGCACGGGCCGTCCCGAGAAACCAATCGTTCAGCCGCGAGAGTTCGGGACACGGTGGAGGGTTCCACTCGAGCCCAACACTCGCGGCGGCCTGGGAAAGCATAGCCGTAAGTTCTGGATCTGACTCGGGCAACGCTACCACACCCGAAGGGGGCAACCCAGCCAAATCCTCATCTCCAGAGCCCATTAGCTCGTCCTCCGATGCAGCTATTGAGATCATATCCTCAGCAGGAGCCCCGAAAGAGACGGCCGGTCCCCCATGGGAAGGACCGGGCCGCTCTTCCGGAAACTCCACCGGCGCAGCGGAGGGAGGAGGGGCCCAAGGGACTTGTTGGCCCTTCGGGGAAGCCCTTACAGTCACCCTCAGGTCTCCACCAAAGGCATCAGCCAAAGTAGCAGCCCTCTGCTTTGCAGCGGGAGGACCACTAGATCGGGGGATGTGCAATGGGACTCCACCCCTTCTGAGGTATTCGAGCCTAGACCGTAGAACTGCGATGGTCATGTTCCCGCAGTGGGAACATGAGTCATTCACGAACGCCGCCTCAGCGTGCTGAACGCCCAAACACGTGAGACAGCGATCATGACCGTCAACTGGGGACAGAAAATGATGGCATCCAGAAACAAATGGTTTGAATGACATCTTGAAAAAGACACAGGGTCAAACCGTGTTGCTCTTTTAGGAAGGGAAATGCTCTTTTAGAAGTGCTGAGGCACTCAGGGAGATGGCCGCGGCTCACAGCGGTCCGATAGTGCAAGCCCGCGTGTGAGCACTCAACAAACGGAAACGCCCAGCCAACCAACACAGAAGCAGTGCACGTTGCAGCGGCCACTCACTGAATCGCACCGTCACGCCAGCACCAGGTAAGAGAGCGATCCTCCTCAAGGCTCCTCCTGAAACACTCTTCGTAGAAATAGCTTGAGCTGCAAACCGTTCGGCTCCGAAGTTGAAAGCGAGGATGCGGTATTCCACTTCCATGTTTATACCCACGCTGCGGGGCAGTGCATGGACCGCATGCCAACGTTATTGGCTCATTTTTATACACTCGAAGTAGATTGGTCTCTGAAAATGATCCCCAATTTGTCGGTCAGTTCCGACGTACGTCGAACGTGACCGACTGAAAGGGAACTACATATTCTATCAAATAAAAAGACAAAAAGTGGCACCATTTTCTGCCTTTCCTGAGCCAAAAGAAAAAAGAAAGAAGGAAAAACAAAGCGCTTAATATTGAAATGACACCCACTGCCTATTACATGTAAAACAACTATTTGAATGAGGGGGGAAAACATCTGAGGTTTGACAACAAAAGTCATCCAATGTCAAGCTTTAAAAGTACTGTTTATACAGAATAGAGTACTTTAACAATCAATGCAACTCACAAGCAAAAGGTCATAAGCTGCTTGTTCTGATAAAAAAAAGTGCCTTTAAGCAAACAATTTTCCTATTGTCTTCTTTGGCATACTTTAACAGACACACTAGCTTGTTATATTTTACCCCAAAAATATATGATCTACTGTGCTTTATTTTTTGCCACTTGAATGTAAGTGGGGGTGACCTGCTCCATCTACTGTATCTCTTCAGGAATAAATTAGCAAATAAATATTCCTAAACCAAAATCATTCATGGTTCAGAATACTGCTTTCGCAGCCTTCAGACTCAAGCAAGAAGGCATGATGGAACTAAAGGCTCTGAACCTTTCATTGACCTTTCATTAATGACTTCAGCTCAATGGCTAAGTGTAATTACGTCCAACAGCTGGAGAAAATACTAGCACCATTGGGCTAATATACACAAAGCAGACATGAAGCCATCTCTTGCACGAGTCCATCCCATCATATCCGAGCCTCTAACTGAATAGAAAAGTGATGACAAGAAGAAATTGATTTTTAACATATCTGCATCTTCTAAAGGGCCAGAACTAGCCGCATCGATTGACCCTGTATCTCTGAAGGTAATGTTAAGCATTGTACGCTTGTCAAGATCCAATCCCTTCACTAACATAAACTCTCGACAAAAGGGGAATAGTAATTACTGACTTGGCAGAATTCAAATCATGCCGTTTAAGCCAGGGTTCCTGCTGATCATTATACTTTGCAGAAAACGCTGACAGCATTAAACATGGACAAAAAGACTTTAGTATAATTTTTCACTGTCTGCCTTTCTGTCTGTCTGTCCAAACAGGTGTAATATAATGAACAGCCAAATTAGTTCATTTGTGTGTTGTTGGTGCCCATGTACATTTGTATGCATCTGGGTTTTTGTAGTGTTTCTATGTCCTTGTAATATGGTACAGTATAACTACTGGTTAATGAAAAAAAAGCAGAACATATATAAAATATAAAATACTTATAAAACTTATTAAAAAATATATATATAAATTTGATGTATTGAAATGATTTTCTCCATGAAACTAAAGCTTTGTATAAAGTTGTAAACTCATAATCTATTACCAAGAACGGCTGTTTTTGGACAATAATATCACATAATTATATTTCACCTATACTGTTTAACTGTTTATATTGTGTGGTAATATTCAGATAATAGGGTAATGCTGATATGAATTTCATATGAATTATTCACATGGGCACAGCAGATAAAAATGATTTGTTTTATCTCAATATTGATTTAATATTCCACAACAGCCCTGAGAGTCATATTAAACCAACCAACTTGTCCTCTCACCTTTTATCTAAATAAAATCTGACTCAGTGATTTTATAACACCCAGAGTTTTCATTATGATAAGGAGGGCCACACAAAGTAAGATGAATAGCAGTCAATAGTAAAACCTTTATTTATAGGCCTATATAATTAAATTAGTATTAAATTATCAATGTCAATTTAATGATATAACACATATAAAAATTAAAAAAGACGCAATCCTTACATTACAACGAGCCTCACCAAACCACACAGTTACTGAGAGAACCAAATTTAAACTTCTTAAAAATCTTAAAAATATAGAAAAAAATCAGCGAGACCTGACACATTGGCTAAAGACACCCGTCTAGTGCAGGGGTCTCCAATCCTGCTCCTGGAGGGCCACTGTCCTACAGAGTTTAGCTCCAACCCCGATGAAACACAGCTGAACCAGCTAATCAACGTCTTACTAGGCATACTAGAAACTTCCAGCAGGTGTGTTGAGGCAAGCTGGAACTAAACTCTGCAGGACAGCGGCCCTCCAGGACCGGGTTTGGACACCCCTGGTCTAGTGCATTGTAACAGATAAAAAAAAATAAAAATAAAACACAGATTGATAACAGACTGGAGAAATGCATTGTTGTGGACTTTAGAAGAGGCTGATGCTCAATGATAAATAATGAAACAAAAAAAAGTCAAAAACATTTGATTAATTAATCAGCATATCATGTGATTAAAAAATGTAATCAAGTGACAGCACTAAATTAAATATAATATTAATTATAATATTTAATTATTATAATAATTACAATACATTTTATAATAAGTAAAGCATGCTGCACTAAAAAGTGTCTAAGCTAACTGCTTGTACAATGCTGTCCTTTCAGATCAGCTCCCATAAAAATCCACACAACCTTTTCACTGAATATTGACGCAGACTGTGAGAAACATGAATATGAATGTGGCTGCAGCATTGTTCTCAATGCCTGTTCAATGCTTTGAGTTCTATATGTGCAGTGTTTGTAATGCTTGCATTGCCAGAATTTTACATAGATACTGTTGCTTGTAGTCATTCCATATGTTTCTCAGATGTGCCAACGTGAATTAAAAGAAAACATACACAGAGAAAGAGAGACCCTTGGGACCCTACACATCAACCGACAGATTTTTCTAAAACAACTTCAAATATTGCATTGGAAATCTCAGTGCTCATTATGTAAATATGGAACAGTGTTCTTTTATTTGTAGGGATAAAAAAAAAAAAAAAAAACATTATCCCCCACATCTCTCAAACACATGCATTCTCTCTAACACATTTATTTATCTATCTATGGGAAAATACCACAGACTAATATTGTTTGTATATGCAGCTAGATATATCATAGATTAACTGTTTTGATAGAGCAAGCTGGACTGCATGTAGATTTTAGATTTTGGATTTTATCTACAGTACTTGTATAACAATATCATTATTCAAAAAACATAAGCAGCCAGACCCAAAGTTCAGATCTGTTTACTTTCAGATTCATTTTTTTTTTTTTTTAACAAAAACAGTATCTGTGGCCAGCTCTTCGCAGGACTATAATAATAATAATTCAACAAGTCATTCTTTCTTTGCTTACAATACATACATACAGTAATTCAAAAATCTGTCATAATTAACTCATTATGAGTTTTCAAAAACCCATGCAACAAGTTTACACTTGATCCAGTCCAAAACAGGCAAACAAGACACACAACACAATACCTTCTGTGATAATGTGCCCTATAGTGTGCTGGCACATCAAATCAGTGGTTAATATAACACTGTACGTATCACTATAAATCAAGGAATCCAGTGACTCCATCCTCCAAACAAAATAGAAAAAACTTTAGCTCATAGTAGTAGTAGTAGTAGTAGCAGTAGTAGTACTTTATTGATCCCAGTTGGGAAATCATTCACATTAACCTTGAGCATATACAGTATATACAAGTACACAAGCCTCTGAATCAATGTCTCTAAATGTCTACGGTCTTCATATGAGAGAATAAATGCAAATGCACAATACCATAAAAGCAGTGGACTAATCTCACCAGAGTTATTTTTGTCCAGACTGACGCGTGATCCAAGTTGTAAACATAATCCAAATGGAGTAGTGACAAATATTCCAAGGTCCCATAAACTCCCTTAATAATTCAGACTCCACAGATATTGTTGAGTGTAGATGGTGTGTGTTAGAGATGTTCTCCCTGAGTATAAACGAGTATAAAAGACTTTATTATACTATGGTTTGTTTGTTTGCTGGAAATAGTCATATGATAGGAAGACTCCTGGTCATGTGGCAGGAAATATCACAAATGATTGGTTACATTAATGGTAACTTTAAAGGTCCAATATGTGAACTGGGAAATGCTAACTTTAGCCTGCTAGCATTGAAAGCAAACAATCCCACCCTCCCTGCACATCGCTGTCCAAAGCCAGGCCTCCTCCAAAAAGCGAGACGACCAGAGACAACGTTATTGGATTACATCATGTGTTATTCACCAGTTTAAAAAAAAAAAAAACACTTTACAGTACAGTGAGTAACATTATTACAATAACGAACGTAAATAACTGTTTGCCTGCCATTCTCGCTCTGTCTGCCGCGTACTTGAATGTGCTGCGTGAACAAGCTGCGCAGTGGTATGCAAACACACGTTGACTGACAGGGAACCCATGCTATAGTTTCATTCCTCGAATGCAATGATTGAACGAACATTTTATATTCCTACGCCTTCCACAGACGATATATATTTATAAAAATACATTTAGACCGCTTAACACAGTGATTGCTACAGGATATGAGGAAACTTTTAAACAGCATAACAAAAAATGTTTCTGTAGAGAATCACCGATTGCACCTTTAACTACAAAAGAAGATGCTATATATATATATATATATACATATATATATAAATTCAGTTGTACATAATAGTTTTGTTAAATAATGAAAACGTACATGTAAAAAATAAAATCTAAGTGAAATTGTCAGGGATAAGTGGGTAGAAAAGGGAGCGAGGACTCAGTCGCATAAAGAGAAGATTTATTGTAAATAATAAAATAACACAATCATAAACAAAACACCCACGAGGGGGAAAACCAAATATGAAATAAACCTAAATACCAGGAAAGGTAAACAGGGAACACAACAGGGGGCAGACGACACCCAACAACAATCCAACACAGGACTGCAGACACAAGGAGACTATAAAGGGTAACAAATCAGGAGGGGAACAGGTGGGGCCAATTAAACAATAACCAGGTAACAAGATGGGTGGGGTAAACAAGAGACCAGAGACATGACATCAACCAAAACATGATAAACACCACATGTGCTCTACAGGACAAGACAGACATGTGACAGAAATTTTGGCTTACAATGTTCTGTTATTTTATGTCAACTTCTTGTGTTGTAAAAATACATAACTTTATAAAAATTAAATAGCTTTAAATAATTAATGAATGAACGAACAAACAACTGAACAAACAAACTATTGGTTCTTGTTTTTATCAACAATATGCACTGTTTGAAAGTATGAATGTGAACAATATTTGAAGACTAGTCCAGACATCGGCACCCACATCCTTACAATACCTCCACTCCACACAGGATTAATCTGTACTATAATTCATTCATTCCTAATAACACCCATGAATTTGGGATTGAGTCCCTGTCAATGTAAATGATGAGCAAAGTCTGAAATAGGCAGAAAAAAAAAATCCCTAATAAGATCCATTTTCAACAGGTAATGACTCAGAAAGAGGATGAAAATGAGAGAGGGTGTTTTCCTGTATAGTACAAGGAGAAATCTCTTGGGCACAGAATTTGTTGATTAATAGAAGATTGCTGTTCCACCACAAATGCAGAGCTCATAGTTCTGATGTTATTATCCAGCTGCCATTTATTTTTCAGGTTCATGTCATTCAATCACATATGCTCTAATTTCATCTAGATGTGTGTAGGGTAAGGAATTCACATTCTAGCAGTATGACTACTTAAAATTAGTTATGCTTACATAAAGCAGTGATATTAAAAAAAAAAAAAAAAAAAAACCTTTTACTGATCCCAGGACAGGAGCTCAACATGACATTTTCACTGAAGCATAATCTAATATGTATCAAATAAACCTGTACAAAAGGCTGATCATCATAAAAGGTGACAAGAACAGTTCTCACAATGATAACAGTACATTATAGAGAAAATATACCCAGTGATATGTTTGTTGACCGACATGGTCTGATACATTGCTCTAGGTACCTAATCACTAAGGAGTACATCGGTTCTGAGATGACCTGCTACATCGGCATTTCTTGGCAAATAACCTCTTTCGCTGGATCTGTTACAATCTAACAGGCATTAGGGAGCTTTCACACAGTAAGCAGAGGAAAGGAATGAGATGACCTTGTATTGCCTAGTGGATGTAGCCATGCTTGGCCAGTGTCCTTGACTTTGTCAGATCAAACAGCACAGCAGTAAAGTCCTTAGGGAGCTTTCTGGATTAGATTACCTGTCCTGGGATTGCCTGGGATGGGTGTAGACATATGGGGCATTGCTCTCCAGCCAACACAGGTGATTAGTTTAGTTTAGTGGCTTGAAGTGGTGGCAGTTTGGGTAGTAGTAGTGACTTTTCTTTTTTTTTTTTTTTTTTTTTTTGAGAAACAAATATGTATTCACCTGAGTAAAGCTGCACAGGGAATGATAGCCTTACTTTGGGAACATATGTGATGTTTGGCATATCCTGTGGCTTTGTTCATGGGCAGTGACAGAGTCTAGCTCTTCTCAAAGCATTATGTCTTCATGGCCAGTTAGTCTCAGGGGTAAACTGCAGCGAAAGGGAGATAAAGGGAGATTCTCCATCCTCTTCATTGGACACTGAGCAGGCATTATTGTAAAGACCTCCATGACTATAGTACTATGTGACTGCAGGGACATTTCTAAGATCATTTGATATAAAACATTAAAATTTAAAGTAAAATAAATTATGAAATGTTACATTTGCAAGGTATCATTTAAAAGTAAATTGTACTGTTACTAAAACTAAAACGATCTAGCTATTTAAGCCTCAGACATGCATTCACGAGTTCACGCTTACATATACACTGATCAGGCATAACATTATGACCACTCTTTTGCTGCCAAAACAGCCCTGACCTGTCGAGGCATGGACTCCACTAGACCCCTGAAGGAGTGCTGTGGTATCTGGCACCAAGATGTTGGCAGCAGATCTTTTAAGTCCTGTAAGTTGCGAGATTGGGCCTCCATGGATAGGACTTGTTTGTTCAGCACATCCCACAGATGCTCGATTGGATTGAGATCTGGGGAAATTGGAGGCCAAGTCAACACCTCAAACTCGTTGTTGTGCAACAAACTCGTTGTTGTGCAACAAACTGCGATGCACTGTGTATTCTGATACCTTTCTATCAGAACCAGCATTAACTTCTTGAACAATCTGAGCTACAGTAGCTCGTCTGTTTGATCGGACCACACGGGCCAGCCTTTGCTCCCCACATGCATCAGTGAGCCTTGGCCGCCCATGACCCTGTCGATGGTTCACCACTGTTCCTTCCTTGGACCACTTTTGATAGATACTGACCACTGCAGACCGGGAAAAAACCCACAAGAGCTGCAGTTTTGGGGATGCTCTGACCCAGTTGTCTAGCCATCACAATTTGGCCCTTGTCAAACTCGCTCAAATCCTTAGGCTTGCCCATTTTTCCTGCTTCTAACACATTAGGCCCTATCATGCACTTAGTGCAATGCGGCGCCAGGCGTGACGCAAGTGTTTTTTGCTAGTTTCAGCCTGACACAGTTATCATTTTCACGTCCTGCACCATGTTGTTTAAATAGCAAGTGCATTTGCGCTCATTTGTGTACCCATGGGCATGCTGGTCTGAAAACGAGGTGTGTTCAGGCGCATTGTTGGCGTGTTGCTATTTTGAGGCAACTGAAATAGACTGCGCCATTGACCAACTGAAACCTGGTCTAAAGACTATGGCGCAATATTTTTTTTTTTTGTTATTTAAAGAGCCAGTTAGTAGTAATATGTGCACAATGCTGCACAATGAGTGTACACTCTGCTTATTACACACACAGGGACGGGCAGCAGCACAAAAACATTTTTAAATATGAAAAATTAAAGGATTAAAATGTAAAAGATTATTATTGTGTACATAAATATAAAAATGCCTACATGTCATAATGGATAATCATTGCATGTATCAGAATTAGCCTACCTATTTGCAGTAATGACGCAGGCGTCATTGGACGAGCAGATCCGTTTCCTCGCTAGAGAAGAGTTCAGTTTTTCCCCTTGCAAATTCCGCCATGTAAATAGCGAATCCTCCATGGCGCGAGCGCAACTGGCTTTTAAAAGGAATGGGACATGAGACTCTGACTGGTTTATTGCACGTTATAGGAACAACCTTTTTAGACAATGCGCCAGGCACAGCGACCATTTTTCCCGTCGTTAAACTTGCAAAAGTGGATTCGGACATGCCCTAAGTGCACTTGTGCCATGCGCTTTAGACTATGCGCTTAGACTGTTAAAATAGGGCCCATCAACTTTTTCACATGTGAAAATTTTTTCACATGCTGCCTAATATATCCCACCCATGAACAGGTGCCATGATGAAGAGATAATCAGTGTTATTCACTTCACCTGTCATAATGTTATGCCTGTAGTATGAAATATATGTATTTGGTGTGCTGTCCGAGAAGAGGGCCCTGAGCTTGAAATTTGGCCTGAACCCAGAGAACTTGTGACAAAAATAACCTGACATCAAAACAAGGTCCACGTCGGTAGCCCACCCCTCACTTGTTTAGTTCCTAAATGATTCAGTGTTTCTGAACAATTCAACAATTTGAACAATTCACTGGCTCACTCATAAATCCTGCCACTTGTTTTGTTCCTGAATAAATCAATGTTTTTTATCAAATTGATTGAGTGAATTATTTAATTACTCACTCATACAGACAGTGGTTGTGTCTCATTTCGAAGGCTCTGCCCGTCTGAGGATGTATTTGTCGGCCGCATACGCTGTTGAGGCTGTCTCAAGTCAATTTATTAATGCTTACTTTTCTGAAATGAGACAGCTTCAATGACGTATGAGGCCAACAAATGTGACCTCCAGAGGGTGCAGCCTCTGAAATGAGACAGCTATTCGCTTGTTTCATTCCTGAATGAATTAGTGTTTATGAACCAATCTTTGCTAAATGAATCAGTGTTTTGAATGAATTGGTTGAGTGAATGAATTGAGTGAAAGAAATTTACGTGTCACCACCAACTGCAATAAATATGTAATCTGTGAAACAAACTGTGAAAAGTCCCAGTGTTATTGAATTTATGGCACTGACTGTTATATAATGAAAAAATAGAATATTAATAATGATTAAACCGTTCAAAAATGTCATGTTCTTTCATGTTGCACTTTAAAAAAAGAGCATTTTTTGTGCTGTACGTCTTTGTATCATTTTGTAAAAAAATCTGAATTAGTCTCAAATGGCCTTGTTGAAATCCACGCCCTGATAGTAGTAGCCTATATGTTCCAACTGAAGTATCTCACAAAGATTCCATTAGTCGCGTCTTGCAGATGAAGATCAAATGAATATGCCTCATGGTTGGACCCTGATGTTCATTAAACCTATTGTCAGAGAGACCAATTAATCAAAGCATTCCTACAATGTGCCAGACTAGGATAAATGAAGGTATGTGATAAAAACAGTCATTAGCAATCTCTGCTCATTTTTCACTGCACAAGGAAGGAGGAGAGTGTCCTTTTCTTTTACATCCCACAGCTATCACCTGCCCACTTCCTACTTTCTCACCATATTGCATTTTGTTGCTCATTTACAGTCTAGGTAATGAGGTGTCAAAATTTTCCCAATAGAAAGAGCACTCGATATCACTCCTGTCAATGCAAATAATTAAGGTGGTAAACTTATGCTTTACTAAGAACAATTATTTTCAGCTTCAAGGTGCACATTAGCATGTGGTTAAAAAAGGTAAATGCGAAAGATAATTAGACTGATCAATGTGAGAATCTTTGTGAACGTTTAGCTAAATTTAGTTCACTATAAAGAACAGTTCATCCAAAAATGAAAATGCTATAATGCTCCAAAATTACAAACAAAGCATCATAAAAGTATCTTCATACAACATGTGCACTTCAAAGCGATTTAACAGATTTGGCATCATTGTGACATAAACAATATGAGATCTGAGAGCTTGGTAAAGGCAAAGATTATAAGTAAATAATGACTTGGGATTGTTTCTCATACAAAGCTATCGCACGACCTCAAAAGACTTTGCACACAAGTCATATAGACTATTTTTATGATAATTTTTTGGTACTTTCATTTTCATGTAGAAAAAAATGGCCTACACATTATTCAGTATTTCTCCTTTTCTGCTTCATGAAAAAAAAAGAAACAGAAAAAGAAAAAGTCATGCAGGTTTGGAATGACATGAGGGTGAATAAATGATTTTCATTTTCGAGTGAACTATTCCCACACTTAACTTTTAGGTTCATACATTTAAATAAATGCGGTGGCAGTTTCAGCCTCACATTCCTTGCCAGTTTTCTACAACCGAAAAGGTCAACAGAGAATTTCTCCTCATCCAAAGCACAAGGGGTTGTGGGCATTATAAACCCAAAGTCATACACAGATCCTCACTCCGAAAATCCATTTGATATAGTACGCCATCCAGCCATTTTTGGAATGCATAGGACACACTAATCCAAATCTTGCACACAATTTAGTATGCATGCTGTTGGAATGAAGTATGCAAATTAGGATGCAGCCAACAAGATCTCAGACAGTATTTAAACAGTGTGATGTCTTATCCATCACCAGTCAGAATAGCTTTTGTGGAAGCTCCACTGATGTTGCCAATTTTAGCCATGGATTTTGTGTCAAATCTGTATGGCTTAAGTACCATGCCAAAGTCAAATAAATCATTTGAATTTTAAATGTAATTTCTCCACCTGTAAAGTGAATGAAATGCACGTTTCATGGTGATTTGTGTCCTACGCCTCGCCTCCCCTTTATATTCCTGAGTTATATCATAAATCTATAGTAGATGCTGATCGACTGCATCATCCCCCAACAGGCTAATGCTTGCAATTTTTGCTTAGCTTGAGTTGGGACTTAAAACGTAAAAAAAGACAACATCCAACCTGTCAGGCAAGACAGTTGTAGCCTACTGTACCGAAGCAATTTGCCCCTTATTGCTGAAGGTGTGAGTAGGAGGGAAAAAGAGTGGGATAGGTGAGACAGCTGTGGCAGACTTGTTTGCTTTACATTTTCATCTGCTGTCCCTCTGAAATGCTAAGTGTAAGTCAGAGTGCACACTGCAAAATTCTTGTGTGTTATGCTAACGTCCTTGCTGGGAGACATTTTTAAGAGTGTGAATGCACTACTGTTCAAAAGTTTGGGGTCGGTAAGATTTTTAAATGTTTTTGAAAGAAGTCTCTTATGCACACTGTGGCGAGAAGCAGCTGAGTATGGGAATTTGCTCCCACGGCTCTCGGCCCCACCCTGCTTCGCGCTACACCTGCTGCATGCCACACCGGTCTTGAGTCTCAGGATAAAAGGAGGAGTGACGACAGTTAAGGACGGGAGAGGACCAGGCCTGGGACTTTATGTTGTCGTTTTGTTTTAGGTGTCTTGTTTGCACCTGGTATTAAGATGTGTCGATTAGATCAGTGGATGAGGAAGACACATTCACATTTACACCTGGTGTTTTAATCCGTCTCTTTTGTCCAAAAAAATAAGCTTGTGCAATTTACATTTGAAAATGACCGGAGATGACAGAATAACATACGGAAAACAGCAGCTTTCGTTTCTGCTCTGATAGCTGCAAGACCACGCCAAACACTTTGACTGTGAGAAATTAGGAATGGTGAGAGAACATTGTGCTTGGTACGCTTTTCTTCTTCAAACCAAACTTGGGTCTCCAGCCGTCAAAGTCTTGCTAGCGCGCTTCCCATAATGTTTATGCATTAGGTTAGTAGGCGGAGTAGGTGGTCTTTTGCAGCTGTTCAAACTCATTCAACCATATGAACCTATACTACACCGGTCTAATGCGTTTTCGACTACCTGTGGAAGTGGTCGAAAGTGGACAAGCTCAAAACATTTTAGATCCCGTTTACACCTGTATTTAGCATTGTCCACTTGTGATCCAACCAAAACGCATATTAGGTGTAAACATGCCGCAGTCGTCCGAAAGGGGCTGATGCTTTACTTTTGTTTTGTTGATTATTTAATATTTTGTTAAGAAATTTACGTTGTACATTGGCCGCTTCCCACCTCCTTCTTCCCTGAACGTGAACATCGTTACGCTCACCAAGGCTGCGTTTATTTGATCAAAAATACAGTTAAACAGTAATATTGAGAAATGTTATTACTATTCAAAAAATTTATATTTTTTAAAACGTAATCTATTAATGTGACGGCAAAGCAGCTATTACTCCAGTCTTGAGCGTTACATGCTCCTTCAGAAATAATTCTAATATGCTGATTTGATGCCCAAGCATTTTTTATTATTATCAATGTTGAAAAACAGTTGTGCTGCTTAACATTTTTGTGGAAACCATACTTTTTCTAAATTCCCGATGAGTAGAAAGATATTAATAAATAAATGTATTGTATTTGAAATATACATTTTTATGTAACAATGTAAAACATTGTCACTTTTGATTATTTTAATGCATCCTTGTTTAATAAAAGTATTAATTTATTTGAAAAAATGACCCAAAACTTATGAATGTGTGTGTGTGTGGCTTTTGTGAATTTTATTGTACCTATGAAATTCCTTTTCATATGAAAATATTTAATAAAAGTGTATATAAGCAAACGTAATGAACATCAACATTCTGATTAAAAGAAAAAACAAGTTCAAAATCTGATACGCTCAAATGCAGCACTTCAGTTTATAAACATCACAGGAAACAGGAGATCACTTTCCTTGATGGATAGGACCTAAACACACCACAAAAGCTTGCTATAAATCATCTTTTGTAATCACATCTAATGTTATGTGCAGAATACTGTGTACACGTTTTAGTCACTAGCTGTTTTCTCCTCATGGTGAATGAGAGTGCCACTCCTGCAAATTAGTAGGAAAAAGTATTTTCTCCATTTCTATAAATGCAATTACCCAACTTGACACTATCTGTCATGTTACGGATAATAGAAAATTAGATTAATTTGTGTCCAGTCCAATATTTGTTGATGCTGTATACCGCAGGATATCATGTCATATTAAAACGAGCAGTGTTTAATGAGCTCTTCACAGTGGGAGTTCCTGCAAGGATCGAAGAATGGATCTTCCCTGGTTCTCAGATGTTCAGAAGGACATTTCTGAAGGCTGCCAGCAGAACAAGCTTTATCCAGTATGCAACAGCACAAATCATCAGAGTTGTACAAAAATGAATAATTGTCTGTATTTTGTTAAATGGGGAAAAACGTGCACCACCAATACTTTTATTTGACATTAAAAACAATTGTTCTCTAGCTTCATTCTCCAGCGAGGCCTATGATTGCATTTTAAGTTCTAGTTAATGACGGTTGTCGTAAAAGTGAACCCATCGTTCACACATCCAGATTTCAGAGAGGGCAAGCAATTAAGTCTAGTGCTGCAGTGAGGTTATCATTCATTCCATGACACTATAATGAAGAAGGCAACCTCAAGCTTCTCAGAAGCCGCAGCCACAGAGGGCATAACACAGGAGAAAGCCACTAAACTTATGATTTTATTAGAAAAAGAAAAAAAACACTGCTAACTTAACTTAAAGACAATTTTATTAGTTGGTCACACAGGGTAAAGTTTATCAAAGTCTTGCTGTTGAGAAGTGATTAAGAGATTAGACACTGAAAGGCGAATCCCAAAAGCCCTCTCATTATCTGGGAATTATTGCAGAGATGACAGAATCACAGGAAATGCATCAGTGGGAATGCCTTCCGTTATCTAATGTTAAGATTACAGCAATTTAGATCCAATCTCTCTGTGTGTTCACATCTTCACCCAGCAGAGAAGGCTGATTAATATAAGAGCAGCTCCACGTCATTGTCTTCTCATTTCATGAAGCATATGCTCTGAGGAAGCCACAAGGGCTGTGCATTTATAATGCATGGGTATTTCAGTAATGTTATTGTTTATTAGAGGTACCAGGACAAATTATTTAACTACACAGCAGTATATTAATGGTAAACATGTCAGGGTTCTTTCTGATGGCGTGTTCTTATACTTTTTATCAACAACATCTGACTCATTTCAAAGCATTTATATTCTGACATTTTACTGGGCTTTTCAAATGCCTCTTAAGTATGAATCACATTCATTGTGATTTGTAATGAAAAAAATAACAAACAACCTTGGGCGCACCATTTAACGCATTAAAAGTTACTAATAATGCCAATGCACTTAAATACTGCAATGAATTTAGATATATGGCATCCGCTGCACTCCAATCCTGAAATATAACTAACTCATCCATTATATACTCTATATTGCATATAATTGTGCAAATAAGAGCATTGTAGTGCTGAAGATCAAAATATGGAAAATTAAAATAGTTATTAATATGGTTAGTGTCTAGTAATTATTTTTAGTAATTGCATTCTTTTACCTGAAATCCAGGAAATGCCTTTAATTCTTCAAAGTGTCATACAAAAGATAAAAGACCGATCAAACGTAGTGTTTATAAATATAAAATGTGTCTCTGAAAGAGTAATTGCTGTTTGTCTGACACTGGTAATTCATCTATACGCCCTCATCTCATCTGCTGATGAGCAGCACTTTACAGTCAAAGCACCTCATGATGTTGATTCATCTCTGTCCCAGTGTTAATTAGGGTCATTCTCAACATGCTTTCTTTAAAATGACAAGAAAGATCACACACACACACACGTGCACGCGCACACACACACACACGCACACATACACACACACATTCACACATACACACACATACATACATGTTGGTGCACCTGTCATTATGAGGACATTTCATAGGCGTAATGGTTTTTATACTGTACAAACTATATTCTATCCTGGTACACTAACCCTCCAATCACAGAAAACCTTCTGCATTTTTACATTTTTAATAAAACATTGTTTAGTATGTTTTTTTAAGCCATTTTAATTAGGAGGACCATGTTTACGTTGTAATACTAGTGTAATACCAATGTCATTATACAAATTTGTCTTCTCATAAATCATATAAACAAAAACACACATACACATTCTTGAATATGTGGTTTACGATTATACTGTATGGTTTTATACTGTACAAACTATATTCTTTCCCTTTACACTAACCCTATCCCTAAACCTACCCATCACAGAAAACTTTTGGCATTATTTGAATTTCAGAAAACACTGTTTAGTATGTTTTTTTTTTAAGCCATTTGGTTAACTAGGACACTGGATGTTCTAATAGCCGTGTCATTATACACATTTGTGTCCTCATATACATTATATTGCCAAAAGTATTGGGACACCCCTCCAAATCATTGAATTCAGGTGTTCCAATCGCTTCCATGGTGTATAAAATCAAGCACCTAGGCATGCAGACTGCTTCTACAAACATTTGTGAAAGAATGGGTCACTCTCAGGAGCTCAGTGAATTCAAGTGTGGTTCTGTGATAGGTTGCCACCTGTGCAATAAGTCCATTCATGAAATTTCCTCACTACTAAATATTCCACGGTCAACTGTTAGTGGTATTATAATGTTAGTGGAAGCAATTGGGAACAACAGCAACTCAGGCCATGTAAGATCACAGAGCGGGGTCACAGAGGCGCACAGTGCACAGAAGTCGCCAAATTTCTGCAGAGCCAATAGCTACAGACCTCCAAACTTCGTGTGGCCTTCAGATTATCTCAAGAACAGTGCGTAGGTTTCCATGGCTGAGCAGCTGCATCCATGCCTTACATCACCAAACGTAATGCAAAGCGTCGGATGCAGTGGTGTAAAGCACGTCGCCACTGGACTGTAGAGCAGTGGAGACGTGTTCTCTGGAGTGATGAATCACGCTTATCTGTCTGGCAATCTGATGGACGAGTCTGGGTTTGGCGATTGCCAGGAGAACGGTACTTGCCTGACTGCATTGTGCCAAGTGTAAAGTTTGGTGGAGGGGGGATTATGGTGTGGGGTTGTTTTTCACAGGTTGGGCTTGGCCCCTTAGTTCCAGTGAAAGGAACTCTTAATGCTTCAGCATACCACGACATTTTGCACAATTTCATGCTCCCAACATTGTGGGAACAGTTTAGGGATGGCCTCTTCTTGTTCCAACATGACTGCGCACCAGTGCACAAAGCAAGGTCCATAAAGACATGGCTGAGCGAGTTTGTTGTGGAGGAACTTGACTGGCCTGGCCTGAGTCCTGACCTCAACCCGATAGAACACCTTTGGGATGAATTAGAGCGGAGACTGCGAGCCAGGCCTTCTCGTCCAACATCAGTGCCTGACCTCACAAATGTGCTTCTAGAAGAAAAAATTCCCATAAACACACTCCTAAACCTTGTGGAAAGCCTTCCCAGAAGAGTTGAAGGTGTTATAGCTGCGGCCAACACCATATTAAACCCTACACTGCAAATTTTAAAGAGTGAATTTAACTCCCTCAGAGTTAAAATTAACACTCACCCAGAGTATATATGGGAACCACTGGTAAAGTGTTAAATTAACACTTTTGAATGAGTTAACATTATTAACACTCTGACAGTGTTAACTAACAAACTCTCAAAGTGTGAAATTTTAACACCACAATAGATGATCAGAACACCAAAGTCGGTGTTCAAAGTTAACTTGTTGACCTGGTCAACACTTCACCAACGTTCAAGCAAAATTTAAACTAAATTAATGTTGAGTATTTACATAGACCACTAGGATTTACACTATAGTTATAACAGTTACCATCTATTAGTGTTACCATCCCAATAATCAGACCATAAAGTGCTGCAATGAATACATTTTATTATTTTTCCTTTAACAGGGCTTCACATTAAATTTAGCCCGGGACAGGGCACTCAAGATACCCTGTACAATGACCCTGATCAACATTAAACTTCATAAAACAAAGCTCATACCTTGCAGTCTATATGATGCAGTTGTCTGGTACAATATAAAAGTCTTTAAGCATAAAACATTCGAACATCGAAGAGCTTTACGTATCATCCAGGGCTTCACATAACATGGCAGGTCACTCAAAATACATAGTCATCATAGCTTACACTGAAAACAAATTGCGCTTTAAATAGTTAATCGAAGGCTGCCAACGACATGGTTCCCTGGCATGGAATGAGCATCTTGTCAGTCACAATGTAGTAATTGCTGATGGCCAACTTGTGAGTTCCAGAGGCAAGGAGATAAGGCTGGCGATGTCCCTCCAGTTTCCCCAAGTGTTCTTCTAAGCTGCTGATCGACTGTGGGAAAAATTACATATCAATTTACGTAATATTCTTACTAGTTCAGGGTTTCTGCAAGTATTATTAAATCTAATTTATTATTTTTTAATGCCATACACAACCTAAGCTTTTTAATGTACTTTTGAATGGTAATTTATTATGGTTTTCACAAAAAATATGACAAATGTGACTTTCAATTACAATTATAATTTAAAATAAATTCCAATTAAAAAATGGTTATTATAAATTGAAATAATATTTTACAATAATACTGTTATTGTATATTTGTTCAAATAAATGCAACCTTGGTGAGTAGGGTTGGGTATCGCAAAACAAATTTCCAAGAACTGGATATTCGATAAGATATGTGCATTTCACTTCCATTAAACGATTCCTGTGTTCACATTTTAATGTGATTTTACACCATTTAAGTGCAGGAAAGGAAATAACTTGTGCACTGTTTGCATGGCGCACACACATCACAAGAGAACAGTGGTCCCGGTTTGCGTTCCCTGCCTGTGTCTGTTCTCAAACTGTTCCGCGCATTTCAACTGCAGAAATTGTAGTTCCGAGCCTGAACGGACTTCTCTTTCACATTAACCAACCAATATGCACAAACATACATCATCGTCATCACAGTATATCATCGTAAACAAAGCCGTTTTTTTTGGTCTTAACTGAACTTAAAGAGTTGCGAAAGAACGTGTAACAGTATTTTTAGATCTGCATGCATTCAATGTTAAAGAGAGAGCAGCCTAATAAATGTGCTGCCTACCATTAATGTTAAAGAACAAAAGAAAATCATTCACTGATCTTGACTGAATATACTTCGTAACTTTTATGAAGATTAATGTATACTGTCAATTATATTTATGAATAGAAAATTGTAGTGTTTTTAAACTTTTGATTTCAATTTCTCCACTTTCTGAAATTTCTGAAATTTGTTCAGTTCTGCTGACTAGAAATTTTTCTACTGCTAATTGATTTGTTTGTTACTTTATTAATATTCACATGTCTTTAATGATTTAATGTTTGAAATTTATATTAGTCTAGTTGTTTTTGCTGATATTTTTTTGTTAAATCCATAGGCAAAAAAAAAAGGGCCTAAGCGTTCTGTAGGCAGCTGATTTTTGCTCATGTTATTCAGCTGCAACAGAACACTTTGTAAAGAGACAGAAAAATATCTTTGACATCTAAATGTTGGACCAATTTTATTTATTTCTTGGAATCGAAAATGGAAATCGATAAGCAGAATTGGAATCAGAATTGATAAAATTCAAACGATACCCAGCCCTATTGGTGAGCAGATGAGACTTTTTTTCAAATATATAAAAAAAAATCTTAATCCCATACTTTTTACAATGTTTTATATTAACCATCCAAATTGACGATGATAATCCTAAATTTTTTCTCCTCCATGTCCCAGCCCACCACTGTCCAAACATCGTGTTATGGCTATTTCACACCAGCCAGAGGCCATTTTACAAACTCTGCCTGTGTATCACATCAATGTACATATTTTGAATGCTATATTCAAAATAAACATCAAATTTTTCTTCAAAACTATCTAAACATTTTTAACGCCTGTAGGAACAAAATCTAATGACTTTTAAAGATAGTTAAGGCCTTTTTTTTTCTTTCTTAAAATCCATTTAATGACTTTTAATGCTTTTCAGTGTCCAGTGGAAACCCTGTAGTTTGTGCTACCCACTAAAAATCACAAACTGTAGCCTGGCACATACCTTGTGAAATACAACTAGATAGTCCATGGCCTGAGCTGCGCTGATTTTCAGTTTTTTTCTTTTTAGAAGGTTGTGGTGGCAGAATATGCAGCAGCAGCAGAAAAGATGCCATATCACTGTTCCACTCTAAAAAGAAACACAACCAGTGATTTTTATTTCCTACCTTTTTTGTGGTGTTGTCACATTAGTGCTGTGAAATGAATACCTGGTTGATCCTCTGAAGATCCATCATTGTAATGATTCCTGGCAGACTTCAGCAAACTCTGGAGCACTAGGGTGGTAGTAAGGTTCTCTGCTTCTCTGATCACCTTTTCTTTATAGAATGTAGGCCACTTTTCCAACAGTTTGGCAGCCGTTAGTGGACCAAAGAGGAGGCTAAAATCTTGAGCAATCTGGAGCAACAGAAACGTTTTTTTTAATTCATATTTCTGACAATCATATACTAAGTTTACATATATGAATTGTAGTTGAAAAAAAAAAAGGATGCCAATACTTACCAGCCCTTTAGTGTCCAACAGCCTTGGAAACACTGTAAGAATGGTGTGCGATTCATCAGGATTGTGAATGAGGCGCTGTCTATAGTTGAAGGTCTCCATCTTCTGCAGAACAATTTCTCGATCTGTGGTGTGGTTCATCAAGGATATGGACTCTTTACAATACTCTTCATCCAATTGATCACCAGTCTGAGGCAGCTCCCTCTCCTGTGTTGGACCACCTCCTCCAGCGGTCTGCATTTTCGTTTTTGTGCACTCAAGTTTAGTCTTCCTCTGAATAGTTTTAAGTCGCCAGGCAAGAAATCCAGAACCACTCTGGGCATCGTAAAAATGTTCCTAACCAAAGACAGAGAGATAATTGGGTTCAACTTTATAATCAGCATACAGCAGGAACCCCTTTTGTAACAATCTGTTCATAGTATTATTAAAAGTCAGGGGTTAGAACAGTTTTCCAAAGGTCTTATGGGGTTGGAATGACATGAGGGTGAGTAATTAATAGGGATGGGCACTTCAAGCAAAAATAATATTCGATGATCGCTGGGAATTATTCGATTATTATTCGAAAATCGCACCTCTCCGAGAGGACATTCATAATGGTGCAGAGCAGAGCGAGTATTTTCAGTTAGCTCCTATAGAAGTTGAGCTATCATAGGAATTAATTGAAAATGCTCGCACTGCGCCAGTGGACACGCACCATTATGAATGCCTGTACGGAAGTGAGCATTTTACTTTCATTTTCAAATTAGTGCCAATTCGGGAGCGGCGATAGCTTGAATGCTGGGTTCATTGTTATTTTTAATGAAAACAACAACAAAACACTACAATGACAAACTCGCTTAAATGGACGCTTTTACATTTTGCTTTGAAACCAAAACTTCCACCGTTGTCTTGTCAGTCAAGAGTGAGTCGGAATGGGTGAAGTGAGGTGAAATCGGACTCCTGCTGCTGCGACTCTCATTCGGCTCACGGAATTGGGCAGACACGTTTAGTTTTTAATTGTAGAGTCTGTTCTCTAACTGAACTAAATGATTTTTATTACTATTTAAAAAAAAAAAAAAACGACGGTGGGGGGGCAGTGATGATACCGGTGTTGTGGCTGAACACCGGCAACACCGCAAGCCTACCTCAAGCCATAATGACTTTAGGCTCCCTAAACGCGTTATAACGTATTGTGAACAGCCCGAATGACGGCACTTATGTGAACATTAATCTTAATTTTGTCTCCGTTATGCCACATAAGTCTACAGTGTGTGTGTTAGACAACGTGTTCTTCTGTTGTCTGAGAGTTGATTGACAGTTATTAGGTGCGTTATTGGCAGCACGCGACACCCTCTGGTCATGTGAAAGTGTCACTACCACATCAGCACCGAAAACATGGGGATTTTTTTTTAAGATGATAATTGCACAACCTATTTGATATTCTATAATTAAATCAACTAAACGTATTCGAAAATCGTGACACATCTCTAGTAATTAATGACAGAATTTTCATTGTTGGCCGAACTATCCCTTTAAAACAGACAGAAGATAAATTATAAAATTTTACTTTATTTTTTTTACCATCTTCATGACTGTCCTTGACAACAAAGCAAATCCCTTCCACTGTGGATAATTCTGCAAACACCGTTTCATCCGCCTCTGTGCCAGAGTCATCTTCCACTGTAATCTTGTTCGCAGGGATGGAGAACTTTGCTCTGACTAAGTGATGTTAAAAAGCAACATAACATGGTAAATTGTTTAAATTACAAACCATAATGACCACCACTTAGTCTGAATTACTGGTTAAACAAGTTGTTTAACCATTGTGATATTTACCTTCAGAAATGAATTCATCAAAATCAGCAGCTTGTAATTTGATGTATTTCTTGCGGTTTTCATACTGCACCTTAATGATAATTTTGCTATCTACAACATGAGCCTGTAGAGAAACAGAGGGACAACAGGACATTTACTAGATAATATATCTATGCAATGCTAACCTAAATGATAAATAGGTAGGTCCTTCATTGGCAAAATAAGAATCAGAAAGCTTTCACTACACTCAAATCCTCTCTGAACAAAATGTACCTTTTGAAAGTGAAGCTGCAGGGTTTGCAGATGTTTTTTTCCCCTGAAAGGTCTAAGTTTACAAACTGCACTTCAAACTTCTATGGATGACAGCGATATCTTTCTACCCTGCTTATCAAATGCACTGACAGACCCAAAAAAAAAGAAAGAAAAAAAAGAAAACCACACACAAAATATCCCTTTATGCCACCTTCTTATTATGAAAGATATTCACAAGTTTACAATACCTTTACAATACATGTCTTGTGCTGATAATTAATATCTGCGTAACGTTACACATTTAATACCAATGTGGGCAGAATCCATATTAATCATATTCCTTTTTAGGACTTCAACAGACAATTTTTAAATATCTAACTTCACATGGTTATGTTTGCCTCATGGCAACTTTACAGATAAAACCAAACTCTAACGTACTTACCTGAAGAAGAAAGACTCTCGCGATCCTGTGGATTCCTACACATAACAAGAGAACATACAATTTATTATTAAAAAAATTGAACGCCATTAGAGATATTTTACTTTCAAGTTTATGTAGTGACATTTAACTTATTCAGTGATAAGAAGTGATTAACGTTAACGTTGCTGAATAGATTGCGCGCGATATTACAGACAAAACCCGGGAAACTCTCTCCTACTCCGGGTGAAAGCGAGTGACAGAAAATGGCGTCTCAAATCATCCCTCGGGCCGGATTGTACACATCCGTGGGCCATGGTGTGCCCGCAGGCCGTATGTTCGACACACCTAGCATATACCATATCAACTACTCCAATAAACTTCATGTTTGGAAAAAAAAGAGACATACAATTCAAGCAAAGTAAAAAGTTTTCCTTGAGACACTTCTTATAACCGTCAGGAGCAATATTCAAAACCGCTTCAGATGACTCGCCTTGTGTAGCGAACAAGGACACATAAAACATTTGCGCGTAAATGCATCCTTGTATGTAAAATATCTAAAACTAACACCAAGATAATAGTTTTAATATAAAATGTTTTCCTTTAGACACTTAAAACCGACAGGAGCAATATTCAAAACCGCTTCAGATGACTCGCCTTGTGTAGAACAAGAACAAATAAAACATTTGCGCGTAAATGCATCCTTGTATGTAAAATATCTAAAACTAACACTAAGATAATAATTTTGATATAAAATGTCCATTAAACCCAAACTTTTAAGTAACTTTAACTCACCAGTCGGTTCTCATTATCCTCCGCATGGCACAATAAAATGGCGTCTGGAAAAATCTTACAGCAAATAACACTGGGGGGTGTTGTATACCTGTAACTCAGTGATTACACTAAAGCAAACAAGCTTTTAACACTGATAGTGTTAATTTCTCTAAATGTAACACTATAACTTCAACACTTTACTCTGAATTGGCTTAACACTTGAAATTTAACACTGATGAATTTGCTGTGTACGTATTAAGAATGGGATGTCATGTGCATGTATAAGCAGGCATCCCACAACTTTTGGCAATATAGTGTATATACAAGATCACACACACACACACACAATTATAAACATATTAATAACAAATTTGATTTTCGAAATTGACAATAACTGCTTACAGTTCCAGTTTATGCATTCATATAATAAATACATATAGGCTTGTGTTTGCATGTAATTCAGGGAAATGCTAAATGTGAGAATTTTAGAATTCGAAGGATCCACAATCAATGTCAATTGCTTTTTGTTTTCTGTTGCCTCCCAACCAAACGGAAAAAAAAAAGTAGTAGTGGTACTGGAATATAGGAATATATACACCACTACTATACCACTACCATAAGCAAGCCGCATGAATACAAATAGGTTCCATTTCAATGCTTCATGCACTGTTGACATAAATGAATTGCTGCCCAAGCATCCTCGTATTCTTACGAGAAGAAATGTTTCAAAAAAGCCTCACAAATTAAATATCCTCATAAGTCAAATGAATTCATATGTTGCGTGTTTAGCTGATTAACATAAAGAAAAAAAGAAATAATACACAATATGATGTCTCTAGATACATACACTCACCTAAAGGATTATTAGGAACACCTGTTCAATTTCCCATTAATGCAATTATCTAATCAACCAATCACATGGCAGTTGCTTCAATGCATTTAGGGGTGTGGTCCTGGTCAAGACAATCTCCTGAACTCCAAACTGAATG
Organism: Coreius guichenoti; assembly: GCA_039654105.1. NCBI lineage: Eukaryota > Metazoa > Chordata > Actinopteri > Cypriniformes > Gobionidae > Coreius > Coreius guichenoti. The sequence goes on along the minus strand of CM077180.1, from coordinate 28,367,710 downwards.
TCAGAATGGGAAAGAAAGGTGATTTAAGCAATTTTGAGCGTGGCATGGTTGTTGGTGCCAGACGGGCCGGTCTGAGTATTTCACAATCTGCTCAGTTACTGGGATTTTCACGCACAACCATTTCTAGAGTTTACAAAGAATGGTGTGAAAAGGGAAAAACATCCAGTATGCGGCAGTCCTGTGGGCGAAAATGCCTTGTTGATGCTAGAGGTCAGAGGAGAATGGGCCGACTGATTCAAGCTGATAGAAGAGCAACTTTGACTGAAATAACCACTCGTTACAACCGAGGTATGCAGCAAAGCATTTGTGAAGCCACAACACGCACAACTTTGAGGCGGATGGGCTACAACAGCAGAAGACCCCACCGGGTACCACTCATCTCCACTACAAATAGGAAAAAGAGGCTACAATTTGCACGAGCTCACCAAAATTGGACAGTTGAAGACTGGAAAAATGTTGCCTGGTCTGATGAGTCTCGATTTCTGTTGAGACATTCAGATGGTAGAGTCAGAATTTGGCGTAAACAGAATGAGAACATGGATCCATCATGCCTTGTTACCACTGTGCAGGCTGGTGGTGGTGGTGTAATGGTGTGGGGGATGTTTTCTTGGCACACTTTAGGCCCCTTAGTGCCAATTGGGCATCGTTTAAATGCCACGGCCTACCTGAGCATTGTTTCTGACCATGTCCATCCCTTTATGACCACCATGTACCCATCCTCTGATGGCTACTTCCAGCAGGATAATGCACCATGTCACAAAGCTCGAATCATTTCAAATTGGTTTCTTGAACATGACAATGAGTTCACTGTACTAAAATGGCCCCCACAGTCACCAGATCTCAACCCAATAGAGCATCTTTGGGATGTGGTGGAACGGGAGCTTCGTGCCCTGGATGTGCATCCCACAGATCTCCATCAACTGCAAGATGCTATCCTATCAATATGGGCCAACATTTCTAAAGAATACTTTCAGCACCTTGTTGAATCAGTGCCACGTAGAATTAAGGCAGTTCTGAAGGCGAAAGGGGGTCAAACACAGTATTAGTATGGTGTTCCTAATAATCCTTTAGGTGAGTGTATATTACACTTTATACAGCTTTCATACATGATGTAACCTATGTCCGCATTCTCAGTTCAAACATTGTAATGAAAGGCTAAAGTTAATTGTGGTTCTGGTTTCACATTCCAGTCTCAGAGAATGGTTGTTACATTTTTTGTTTAAAGAGAGGTCATGTTGTCTGAGCAACATGCAAATGAATCAGCGGTTAGTTCAGCGAATGTAAATCTAATTGGTGCCTGTTCTCCATTGAATGGAGATGTATTAGGGTATAAGATATATTACATCTAAAGATGACTCTCTCTCTCTCTTACTTCAAACTGTATTTTTGCTAAGAATATTATAGATATTATATATCTTAAAAATGATCTTATTTGTTTACTTGAAGAGTTCATTTCTGTATTCATATAAAATATAATTCAGGTTTGTGCGTGTCTTATCTCTGTCTTTCATTAAATACACAGATTAAATCTCGCCTGAAAATTAAATCTGTGAAATATTTTAATTTAATCTAGATTAATTTCACACTTCAATGTCAATACTGGTTATATTATCAGCAGGCACAAGACATTGTTGGATGATAATATTTGATTTTCAATTTGTAGCTTTATTGAGAAATTATGCACATTTATTAGAACATATTCTATTATTCAGTGACAAATCCATCAACCATTTTAAAAATAAGACCATTTTGATTAGCTTTGATAAACCCTCAGTTAGAGTGTTAGTGATAATTTGATGTGGGCGTCAAGCAGATATGAATAATTCTACAAACACTATTGGGAAAAAAATAAAAATAAAACCAAAACATCTGCTAAACGTATAACATTTGACAGTGAATCGCTTCATCACTTCATCGCTTTAAAATTATTATTCCTTCTTAATAATAATCATTGCGCCACAGGTGGTGGTGCATGCTTTTTTTGATGTGAACACCCAAATGCAATGTTTGTTTTAAAGTCTGGCAGAAAGATGTGCCTGAAAGTATTGAAGCAACAAACATGTGGCTGTTGTAATTAATCACTGGAGATATTTAGGCAGAGATGATTGAGCAATTATTTTGCCAGCAAATATCATGATCTAGAACATTACACAACCAATGTGATTTCCGACATACTCCATTTTCACATGGCCATGTTTCATCTCCTTGTAAAAACTGTTAGGTTTCAAGCCTCAGTACTTTTCAAACATGAAAAAATAACAGAAGTTTGCTTCAGAATATTACATTCGTTACACATTCAAGTTCAAAGCGAAATTCTCAGGGTATCAAACTGTGGCACAGTCTTAGCCAGTTCCCTTTCAAATCTCTCTGCTCCTTTGCTTCTTTCGAATTACACACCAAAAACAGAACTTGATGAAGAAATGTAGCACTTTACAGCTTTGAACAGGGAAGCTGTAAATTGTCTCGGTTACGTATGTAACCTTAGTTCCCTGAAGAGGGAACGAGACGCTGCGTCATCGCTGTGGGAACGCCTCTGCGTGATTGCGTCGTGAAGCACGTAATGAATCAAACCAATGGAGTGACGGAACGTCATAGACGGGTGACGTCATCAACCAGGAAACTATAAAGCACACCTGCACCAAACACAGTTAGCTTCTGATAAAACTGAAGCAAGAAGATCATGGGTATGCAGGGAGTATGGCAGGGCGACGCAGCGTCACATTCCCTCTTCAGGGAACTAAGGTTACATATGTAACCGAGACGTTCCCTTTCAAGAGAACTCCTGCTGCGTCATCGCTGTGGGAACGTAATACCCACGTCGTCATAGGAGCCAGATGCCTGTCATTGTGAACATTGTGCACTAGGAAACGAGCACCTGTGTCCCCAGTGTAGAGCTAAGGTCAAGTTCATAAAACCTCACAAAAGTATGCGGCGAGGACCAGCCTGCCGCATCACACACTTCCTGTAAGGAAACTCCTGACAATAAAGCTTTAGAAGCAGCCATACTCCTAGTAGAGTGGGCCCGTACAGCCAAAGGTGAAGGCTGACCGGCCGCCTCATAAGCAAGTGATATGGCCTCAACCACCCACTTGCTCATTCTCTGCTTAGATGCCGGGCACCCCTTTCTAGGTGACCTGAAACACACGAACAGTTGTTCAGCTTTCCTCCACAGGGCAGCTCTGTAGACATAAGCATCTAAAGCCCGCACAGGGCAGAGCAGATTAAGTTTTTCCTGGTCTGACGTCCAGAAGGAAGGAGGACAAAAGGCCTGCAGTATAACTGGTCTTACAGTATTAGTAGGAACCTTAGGAATATAGCCCGGCCTAGGGTGTAGGAAAGCCTTAACCATGCCGGGCACAAATTCCAAGCACGAGGGTGCTACCGAAAGGGCTTGAATGTCTCCTATTCTCTTGAATAGCTAGAAGAAAGATAGTTTTTAAAGTGAAAAACTTCTCAGGAACTTCTTCAATCGGCTCAAAGGGAGCCTCAGAAAGACCTCGTAATACGACGGCCAAATCCCAGGCAGGCACCCTAGTACAAACCACAGGTCTTAACCTCAAAGTGCCACAAAGGAAACAAGTGATTAACCTTAGTTGAGAGACCAGAACTTATGAGCTGGGTCCCCTCAGAGGCCAAGCCCACAGTTTCCACATTTCGGAGTGAGGGTGCAAAATAGACCCCCTCACCTGAGAGAGCAGGTCCCTCCTGATCGGAATCTCCATTGGAGAGCCGTCGAGGAGAGACACTATATCCGAGAACCATACTCGGGCCGGCCAGTACAGGGCTACTAACAACAGACAGGGCCTGCCCAGGCGAACTCTCTCTAGAACTCCCGGAAGCAGAGCAATTGGGGGAAATGCGTACAGGGGCAGCCTCGGCCACTCCTGTACCATAGCATCCAGTCCCAGAGGAGCTGGATGAGTTAGGGAGAACCACAGAGAACAGTGAGACATTTCTGATGATGTGAACAGATCTACTTCTGCTTTGCCGAAATTCTCCCACAGGAGCTCCACCACCTCGGGGTGGAGTCTCCATTCCCCAGGCCTCGGCCCCTGCCTCGACAGGATGTCTGCTTCCACATTTAGATACCCCGGGATAAAAACTGCCCTGATAGAAAGCAGTTTCCCTTGGACCCACAGAAGGATCTGGCGAGCCAGCTTGTATAGCGGGCGCAATCTCAAACCCCCCTGATGGTTTATATACGAGACCACCAATGTGTTGACTGACCGAACAAGCACATGATGGCCCCTGAGGTCTGGGAGGAAGTGCTTCAGGGCTAGAAACACTCCAAGCAATTTATGTGCAATGATAGATGATGGTCCTGCCACAGACCTCGATCCGAGCGACCACTCACGATCGCCCCCCCCCAACCTGTGAGGGAAGCATCCATCGTTAGCGTGACGCGACGACATGGAACTCCCAACACAGGCCCTTGGGACAGAAACCAAGGCTTCTTCCACATAACTAGGCATAGTATGCAAGCATGCTGCGGCCTGACCTGCTGCCGAGTACGCTTTACCCACCAGCGCAGAAATAGCTCTAAGAGGCTTGGTGGGCAAATTCGGAGCCTTTATGGATGATGCCGATTTGGGAGAGAGATGGCTTGCAAGCATCTCCTCCACCCTCGGCATCGACCCATGTCCATATTTATTCAGCCCTACTATATTACTGTAGGTTGACGTTTGTGGGCTGAATATTCTGGATGAAACCGGTTTCTTCCACGACCTCGACACCTCAGTGTGGAGGTCAGGAAAAAATGGCAGGCTCCGCCGTGGAAGCTGAGCCGTGTGGGCGGGTAGAAAACGTTCATCTAGCTTGCTTCTTTTTAATGAACGCTCCTGTCTTTCTTGTGGCCAGTCTAAGCTTAACTTGGCCACAGCACGACTCAACACCTCCATCAGCTCCTCACTGGCAGGGGAATGAAGTGGCGAGTCTTCTACAAACCCGATTCCAAAAAAGTTGGGACACTGTACAAATTGTGAATAAAAAAGGAATGCAATAATTTACAAATCTCATAAACTTATATTTTATTCACAATAGAATATAGATAACATATCAAATGTTGAAAGTGAGACATTTTGAAATGTCATGCCAAATATTGGCTCATTTTGGATTTCACACAATCCACCGTGCCATTCGCCGTTGCCGGCTAAAACTCTATAGGTCAAAAAAGAAGCCATATCTAAACATGATCCAGAAGCACAGCCCTTTTCTCTGGGCCAAGGCTCATTTAAAATGGACTGTGGCAAAGTGGAAAACTGTTCTGTGGTCAGACGAATCAAAATTTGAAGTTCTTTTTGGAAAACTGGGACGCCATGTCATCCGGACTAAAGAGGCCAAGGACAACCCAAGTTGTTATCAGCGCTCAGTTCAGAAGCCTGCATCTCTTATGGTATGGGGTTGCATGAGTGTGTGTGGCATGGGCAGCTTACACATCTGGAAAGGCACCATCAGTGCTGAAAGGTATATCCAAGTTCTAGAACAACATATGCTCCCATCCAGACGTCGTCTCTTTCAGGGAAGACCTTGCATTTTCCAACATGACAATGCCAGACCACATACTGCATCAATTACAACATCATGGCTGCGTAGAAGAAGGATCCGGGTACTGAAATGGCCAGCCTGCAGTCCAGATCTTTCACCCATAGAAAACATTTGGCGCATCATAAAGAGGAAGATGCGACAAAGAAGACCTAAGACAGTTGAGCAACTAGAAGCCTGTATTAGACAAGAATGGGACAACATTCCTATTCCTAAACTTGAGCAACTTGTCTCCTCAGTCCCCAGACGTTTGCAGACTGTTATAAAAAGAAGAGGGGATGCCACACAGTGGTAAACATGGCCTTGTCCCAACTTTTTTGAGATGTGTTGATGCCATGAAATTTAAAATCAACTTATTTTTCCCTTAAAATGATACATTTTCTCAGTTTAAACATTTGATATGTCATCTATGTTGTATTCTGAATAAAATATTGAAATTTGAAACTTCCACATCATTGCATTCTGTTTTTATTCACAATTTGTACAGTTTCCCAACTTTTTTGGAATCGGGTTTGTACTTTCCCTTGTGACGATACTAACAACATCCAGTTCCGAGGAACTGGATGATTGCAACACCGGTGCCTCGACCGGGGCGGAAGAAACCGCAGCGCTGGCTTCCAAACCCTGGATAGAGGCACTGGACTTGACAGGTGAAGGCAGAGATAAGGCAGCGCCTGTCTCTAACCCCTCTGTCAGATCCATTTGCGAACCCCACGACTGGAGCCACCGCTCTGCCTCGGCAGAAGCGGGACCCGAGCCACGGGGAATGCGAGCCGAATCGCCCTCCTCGAAGAGCGCTTGGCGGGAGCGCAGCGTTCTCATAGTCATGAGATCACAATGCTCACAGGCAACTCCCTTGAGAGCTGCCTGAGCATGCTGCACTCCCATACAAACAATGCAATGCAATGCACTCGCCATAATGTCACTCTTTGTCTTTTTTTTTTTTTTTTTTTGTATGTGCTAAAAAAAAATTGCCTAGCTCAAACTAAAGACGGACAAAAACACCAGTTTGACAGACAATGATTCACACAGAGCGCTTGCTGAAGACACAGAAGCTGACTGTGTTTGGTGCAGGTGTGCTTTATAGTTTCCTGGTTGATGATGTCACCTGTATATGACGTTCCATCAATCCATTGGTTTGATTCATTACGTGCTTCACGACGCAATCACGCAGAGGCGTTCCCACAGCGATAACACAGCAGGAGTTCCCTTGAAAGGGAACTGGCATTCTTGCCTGAGCAATAAAGCTTCATTTTTGTTTTCCATTTCTTTTGGCCTTTATGACAGTTGTTTCTTAGTGATGCTCTGTGGTTCAGCTCAGTTTCACACAGTTTGACTGAAACTGTGTTTTTATCAAGTACAGACCAGACCAAGTGCATATTTGATCCATCCCTGACTGGGAATTTCTGAAGGAATATTGGATTGTTAAGAAATACAGTATGTTGGTATAACTCCCATAATACACAATTTTCAGTGGTAGATCATAGCAGCTGGTACCTATACAAATCCCTTCACTGAGGCCACGTCTGCTGTGTTCTATCAGAGCCCAAGACATTAAGCTCAGAGGCCATGAGTGTAATTATTTTCTGTTACATGAGTTTATTTCATGTTGACATTCTTCTCAGATGAGAGGATGGAAGCTTTGTGCTCTTGAATTAAAGATGATTTCCTCAGTGTTAAAGCAGCATGAAATTGCATCTGTTTGAAAGTGCTTCCCGAGACCTACATTTCTCCAGTCAATTCTCATGTCATTGCCCAAATGGTTCCTAGGGAAGCAGGGGGCATGGACTTTTTCAATTAGAAACTGTTGCTGGTTGCTGGTTTCTCAGCATTGTAAGGGCGTGGCAAAGTTATGTAGACCAAAGTTATGAAATATTCTCCCTATACTCTTAAAAATAAAGGTTCCACAATGGGATTTTTGCAGCAATGCCATAAGAACCATTTTTGGTTCCCCAAAGAACCTTTCAGTGATCAGTTTTTAACTCTTTTCAAGCCAGAGTATTATTTTTAAGTTGCCAGTCAGCACCAGCATTTTTTATATTTTGATACATATTTTGCTGTATGAATATGTAAACAGTGAACATATCAAAAGAAAGAACAGAGCCTCTGCTTTCAATCAATCAATCAATAAATAAATCTAACTTCATCCATTTTTATGAACAATTGAAGGTGGGTAAGTTTCATAAAACAAAAAAACAAAAAAACATTTCAATCAAAAAGCTGAGAAAGATCGGATCAGATTCAGAATGATGATCAAAAAAATCAATTAAGTAGATTGAGTCGATCAATGCTTGCATAGTCATATACCTCTTAGTGGGTTTTGAAATATTTCTCGGTTAGGCAGTCTTGATTTATATGCTTTTGCATGTTTGGTGATCATGTTAGCTTACTTGTGTGTAAATAACTTCCTTCCGCTCCTTCTGGGCTTCTCCTTCCCCCTATATCCTTAAATAGGGCACTGTAGTTGTGTCCCGAAACCATAGTGTACGTTAATGCCTGTAACAAATTAGTTAAAAGTGGAAATATTAATAATTAATCATAACTCGTTATAATTACTTCTAAATATTTGGATCAGTTAACTGAATTAACTTCCTGTAACTGAACTAGCATTACAATCAATTAATCTGTTTGTCCAGCGAACACTCAGTACTGATTGTCTATCAACTCTTCAGAAAGGATATTTTCTGTGGCCACAGAAAAAGAACTCTTTCTTAGCTCGTAGCTAAGATCGATTCGTTAAAGTGACAATTTATTTATAAGCAGACCAGAATCAACTCGTATGAATGTGCACAAAGTTTATTTAACTAAAACACGAACACATAACTAATCTACACAAACACATACACACGAGCACACATACATGGGTTAAATGGAAAGTGAAAGTGACTGAAAAACCAGACCAGAACAGAGGAATGAAGCTATGGAAAAAGAGTCTAACACCTGGGAGAACCATCAGTTATGACTACAAGCTCCTTTGTTTGAATAAAGTGGTTTACAACTAACGGAACAGTGCTTTTGTATAACGTACATTACTTGCATTTGCCTGAGCTGTTGAAGAGTGTCTTAATATATAGTCGCAGGAGAAAGTCTTGATAGTTCGGTCCGATGGTGTTGTAGTTGCAATCGATTCCTTCCGTGTTGAGAGAAGAAGCGACGGTGAACTTGCAGAGACTCTGTTATGGTCGAAGAAGGTCCACATGGCTTGATGTGTGTGGGGCTGGCCGGCGCGACTGCGGTCTCACACGAACAGCGTTCGGGAATGAAATGCCAGCCAGCGAGCACTACTTTTAAATTCCACAGAGGCCACACCTTTGAGTTTTGGCTTGACCAATGAGGAAGGTGCAATTCTCAGCGGGAGAGTCCCTTTGTTTAAAACGCTAGACTCATTTGCATGATAATTTTTTTCTTCACTTTATTTTTGGATCCGGAGATGCTGTATTATGGTGCGTTCGAGTCATGTTGTAAAGCTCGTATTTACAAGTTGAACGCACATGAACGGCACCACAATGTCGTAAATACGAGTGGGAAGCTCGGGATTTTCTTTCAGCCCCGATCTTTATGAGTTGGGGGTGTGTCAGTGAGAAACATGGCGGAATACCACAATACTTTAGGTATTTAGCGGTGATATTGTCAGGCTTTTCTATTTACAGCAAAGTAAGCGAATTGCCTGCACAAAATATGATAGCATTATAATATAACAATAACAATAATATGTAACAATAAAGTTTACAGTGGCTTCATAAATTAATTAAAAACATAAAAAAGCAAAACACACCTGATGCACATTCCTTGTTAGAAATAGAGTTTAGGAACCTTGCTGTATTTTTGTGTAATTAATTAAGAGAAAGTACACCGCCATCTTACTCCGATGAAAGTGACTTGAACACACCTGCCATCGTAAACACGACTTCCCACCTCATAAATACGGACTTCCCAGGAGGACTTGAACGCACCGTTATTTCAGAATATCCGTATAACAGTGAAAACATGTATTGCAGGAATAAAACATCAACAGCAGGGATAGAGCTAAAAAAAAACATTTACTTAGTGTAAAGAACATTTTAAAAACCTAAACAGCATTCTTCCACTATAAAGAACCTTTTGAGGAAAGGAAAGGTTCCATGAATGTTAAAGGTTCTTCAACCATTGATGCCAGTTAAGAACCTTTAAGAGTGTAACAATATCAAGAGCAGGGGAATAAATGGTTCCAATGAAAAATACTCAATGACAACTGATCCACTTTACTCGCTGGCAACTTGTTTTGCTGTATAAATGGGGATAAACTCGGATTAACAAGGGGAGATAACTTTTATCGCTTTGTCACGTCACGTCTAGGACACAGTGTAAGGGGTTAGGCCAACAATTCTGTTTACACTACTTGCAGATATTCCCATTTCTGATAAGCTATACTGCAGAACATGCAGAACAATGCAGAGCTTGATTAAATGTTTGACAACTGGCATGAGACTGAAGTAATTTGTATGCTAATTGCGTGCTACCTTTCTTGCCTATATTTGCATTTTGAGGAAAACATACCAAGAGTTTTATTACTAGCATGTTTTATTACTGAGGAAAAGTTTAACGAAATGATGAGCACTACGAGTTTGCATATTGGAATTTGCCAAAAGACATGCAAATTCAATACATTTACATCAACGTAGCTATATTATTTGCTCAGATAAATTTCCTGACACATGACTCCCAGGACCTTGGTTGAAATATCAGCCAAGAACTCACTCCAAACTTAAAAAAAAAAAAAAATAGTAATGGCCATGTCTCAGCCAGTGCTGCCAATTAGACTGCCATAAAGCAGCTTGACATACACAGAATGTCAATCCATCACAAGCAAGCCACCCCAAATGGTAGCCATCCTCAAGAGAGGCAAGCTGCAATGAGTTGAGGAGTATGAAAAATATATATTTATAAATAGTAATCTTGCCAAACTAAGCTGTCCTCTGGTGAATTGTGGTGCAAAGATCCCAGTGGTATATGTGGTGCAGCCTTATCCAGATAGCTGGCTAACATGTCTGAGCAAGGCAATTAGCTGCTGCTCTAGAGAATATAATTCTTATTTAATGATTCTCTTTCTCTCCTTTTTACTGTTAGTACCTTACTCAAGGTTGTCTCACAGATTTTCATAATATAAGAAAATGTGGACTTTGTACTGTTAAGTTCCAAATCTCTTTTTAAATCAGATTGGCAGGAATACATTTTAGTTAATCATCAAAACTTACAGGCATCGTATGGAAAATGTCCCTGCCTTATATTTCTTGCAACTAAATATTGTATGGAACAGTTTTAGCAAAAACCAAAAAGGACAGCCAAGCTATCTGTTAGTCCCCTTGGAATATGAGCCAAGCTCGGTGTCCATTCTATACTCATTTTGTTTAACCAAAGGCAAGCAAGTCCATTGCAGGTGGACAAAAATGATGACAGTGGGAAATTTTGAAAAACAAGCAGTGCCAAAGTTTATAATAGTGAGTTGCACCTGTCAGTGGATGAGCTATAACAACGTGAAACTGAAACTGTTATTGTTGTTGGTAATGTTAAGTTCTGCTGGCAGTGCTAAAAAATAATAAACAACTGTACTAACTTTACATTTAATATACAGGTACAGTATCATTCAAAAGCTTGGGGTTGGTAAGTTTTTTTTTTATATTTTTGAAAGTGTCTCATCAAGGCTGAATTTATTTGATTAATTTGATCAAAAATACAGTAAAAACAAGGCTAATATTGTTAAATATTATTACAATTTAATATAACTGTTTTCTGTTGTAATATATTTAAAAGGTTTTTTTGTGTCTTTTTTTTCTGTGATGGCAAAGCTACATTTTCAGTGTCACACAATCCTTCAGTAATCATTCTAATGCTGATCTGGTGCAAACAGTTGGTGTATTTTTATTTTTTATTTTTTAATCTTTGATGAATAGACTGGTGTTGTTCAATCATTTTTGACAGGACAATGTCAGGTTTTGTTTTTTTTAGAATTATTTCAACAAAATGGTGCAAACCTTGGTAAAGGTTTTGCCATTTGCTGTGTGAGCACACACACACACACAAATCATGGATATGATTCAAAAAGGTTAAATGGCCCTGAAAAAAAAAAAATAGTTATAGATTTCATCTAGTGGGAACATTTGGTACTGCGCCCAAACAAAATCTTACTGAAAACTAATTTTTTGAGATATCAACCTCAAATCTGGAGCACAACTTGTTTAAATTTATAGCTCTGATTTTCTCACAGTTTTAGAGTAAAACATGTTTTGTAAAATATATATTTCATGTCAAATTAAATAAAAATTGTCTTTCGTGCATTTTTTCATAATAATAAACTTTAAATGCTGTTTAAAATCTGTGCTCCAAAGCATTCAATATTTTCAACAGTTTAAGTTGAAAATTTCATTTTCAGGTAGCCTATATGCTCAAAAAGTGGTTAACAGGTAATAAATGGATAATAACATAATAACTATTTCATAAATATAATTTAGTACCATAAGAGTACAAAATATACAAAAGTACAAAAGTACAAAATATTAAATAAAAAAACATTATCATATCATTATCATAGTTTAAACTGATATGGCTTTAAAACGCCTGCAGATAATAAACTTTCATGATGATGAAGAACTGGAATGTCACGTGAGCGTGACCGCGATAGAGATGATAATCAAAACCAAACAGATGTTTTAGTTTTTGGCAGGGTATCCGAGGCACAAGCTGTAAAGCCTCTGTCCTCTTCTGGGAGAAGCAGCTCATTTGCATTTAAAGATATACGCATCAAAACAGCATGTTTTTCCTTCCACTCAAAAACGGGCATTTACAATTTGGTATAATAAATGATCTGTGGGGTACTATGAGCGGAAACTTCACAGACACATTCTGGGGACACCTAAGACTTATATTACATCTTGTAAAAAGGTGCATAATAGGTCCCCTTAAAGATGCTCTGTTTAAAATGTAATATATTTTGGTTTGTTGACTTCTAATAAAAAAAAATTCTCTGACTACATTATTTTGCTTTTCAGGAACACTGATCTTGTCTAAGAATGAAAAGGCAAAAATACTAAAACATTTTTTTTCAGTGTAAAAGATTTACTTTCAACAACATGCATCAAAGAAAAGATGCTGCTAGCAAAGCCCACCTGTAAAGCCAGTGTACTTCCACATGGCTTGCAGTGCTATCCAACCAGAATAACTAAATTCTGCAATAATACCTTTGCCACCTATATGTGAGCTACATAGTTTGGGTTTCATAACTCTTGCCTTTCAAGAAATATCAGGGTAAAAATGTTCCCTCCACGAGTGACTCAGGAGAGGTTGAATAAGTAATCAGTCAGTGCCAGAAGGACTTGTGAATTCAGCATTAATGAGTTTGCAGCTTGACTGTGCTCACTCAAGAGCAGCCGTGCTTTGTGAAACAAAGAGCGCCCTAATTCCTCTGGAATGGCAAATGCTATTATATCAATAAATGTCCTACATGCTGATAGTTGACTCACCTCTACACATGGTAGTCAAACAAACTAGACATGTGTAGCACATTTATACTATTTATATGACTGCCGCCATGCACAAACTAGAAATCTGAACAACTGCAGAGCTGCTTTTTCATGTTCAATTACAAAAAATGTGCCAGTATAATTTAGCTTGAATGTATAATCAACTTTTTTTTTTTTTTTTTTTGCTTGTCTACTTTCTGTAAGCGAGTTAGACAGCCCTTGAGAAGATGATCTGTAGGGTAATGAATTCAAAGACAAAGTTTTCTCTTTCATTGTCACGAAATCCATGAATAAATTGTATGGTAGACAGCGTTGTGTACTAACACGTTCACGTTTGACGTGGCATATGTCTCCTTTCACCTGAAAGCACAAGTCTAAACATCAATCAAAGTCCTTGGCTATTTTTGTTAAATAAACTTTCTTCTCCCCTTTGTTCTGTTTTCTTCTCTCAGGCAGGTGACAGCATCTCCAGGAGAACAGCTCAAGGAGGGGATCTGCACAGGGGGTTTCTTAATAATGCAAAGCTGAATCTTTCACTCTTTCTTTATTATCCATGTTTTTGAGTAGTACATGCAATGCTAAGCTTTTAGTCTAGAAGATTATGCTTAAATGCTTCAAATTAGTTTTGTAGACCAATATACAGTGGGGAGAACAAGTATTTGATACACTGCCGATTTTGCAGGTTTTCCTACTTACAAAGCATGTAGAAGTCTGTAATTTTTATCATAAGTACACTTCAACTGTGAGAGACGGAACCTAAAACAAAAATCCAGAAAATCACATTGTATGATTTTTAAATAATTAATTTGCATTTTATTGCATGACATAAGTATTTGATCACCTACCAACCAGTAAGAATTCCGGCTCTCACAGACCTGTTCGTTTTTCTTTAAGAAGCCCTCCTGTTCTCCACTCATTACCTGTATTAACTGCACCTGTTTGAACTTGTTACCTGTATAAAAGACACCCGTCCACATACTCAATCAAACAGACTCCAACCTCTCCACAATGGCCAAGACCAGAGAGCTGTGTAAGGACATCAGGGATAAAATTGTAGACCTGCACAAGGCTAGGATGGGCTACAGGACAATAGGCAAGCAGCTTGGTGAGAAGGCAACAACTGTTGGCGCAATTATTAGAAAATGGAAGAAGTTCAAGATGACGGTCAGTCTCCCTCGGTCTGGGGCACCATGCAAGATCTCACCTCATGGGGCATCAATGATCATGAGGAAGGTGAGGGATCAGCCCAGAACTACACGGCAGGACCTGGTCAATGACCTGAAGAGAGCTGGGACCACAGTCTCAAAGAAAACCCTTAGTAGCACACTACGCCGTCATGGATTAAAATCCTGCAGCGCACGCAAGGTCCCCCTGCTCAAGCCAGCGCATGTCCAGGCCCGTCTGAAGTTTGCCAATGACCATCTGGATGATCCAGAGGAGGAATGGGAGAAGGTCATGTGGTCTGATGAGACAAAAATAGAGCTTTTTGGTCTAAACTCCACTCGCCGTGTTTGGAGGAAGAAGAAGGATGAGTACAACCCCAAGAACACCATCCCAACCGTGAAGCATGGAGGTGGAAACATCATTCTTTGGGGATGCTTTTCTGCAAAGGGGACAGGACGACTGCACCGTATTGAGGGGAGGATGGATGGGGCCATGTATCGCGAGATCTTGGCCAACAACCTCCTTCCCTCAGTAAGAGCATTGAAGATGGGTCGTGGCTGGGTCTTCCAGCATGACAACGACCCGAAACACACAGCCAGGGCAACTAAGGAGTGGCTCCGTAAGAAGCATCTCAAGGTCCTGGAGTGGCCTAGCCAGTCTCCAGACCTGAACCCAATAGAAAATCTTTGGAGGGAGCTGAAAGTCCGTATTGCCCAGCGACAGCCCCGAAACCTGAAGGATCTGGAGAAGGTCTGTATGGAGGAGTGGGCCAAAATCCCTGCTGCAGTGTGTGCAAACCTGGTCAAGAACTACAGGAAACGTATGATCTCTGTAATTGCAAACAAAGGTTTCTGTACCAAATATTAAGTTCTGCTTTTCTGATGTATCAAATACTTATGTCATGCAATAAAATGCAAATTAATTACTTAAAAATCATACAATGTGATTTTCTGGATTTTTGTTTTAGATTCCGTCACTCACATTTGAAGTGTACCTATGATAAACATTACAGACTTCTACATGCTTTGTAAGTGGGCAAACCTGCAAAATCGGCAGTGTATCAAATACTTGTTCTCCCCACTGTAAATTGTGCCCTATGTATAAATACATTTTATTTCATTTTATTTTAAAAGCAGTTTCCAGCATACATTTTTTAAACAATATTGTTTAAAAATTATTTCAGATGAAAGAATCTAAAATCTATTCGAACGATTTCATGACTTTATAAATGTTCTTGAGATTTGTTAAAGGCTCAATATGTAGTTTTTCTCCGTTAGAGGTCGCCTATTCAAAACAAAGGCGTAGCTTAATGACGCCGAGATTGAGAGCGGAATCTTGGGTGTTGTCGTCTTCACCTCCCAGCCGGTGGAAAAGAATCGGGACGGGACTCGGGCAGAAATCATGTTCATAGGTGAGATTATTAACGTTACTGTAGTATGAAGCAGAGCAGGGCCGAGTGCGGTGGGAGCTGAACGAGGCCACTGGAGTGATTGCTAATGAGAGACGAGCGTGACACACGGCTCGACAGCAGCAGAACTTTTATTATGCCACAGTCGCTGCTTCCGCTTCTTCTGGTCAAGCGTATAAACACAGCACTGTTTTATTATATTAGATACATTTGAGTGTGTTGAAAATGATGTTATAACATTACTCTGTGTGTTCGCTCCGCGGCTGTGATCGATATTAGAATATCATATTAATAAATGCTGGATGGCTTGCTCTGCTAAATGGCATGCAGTAAATTTTAAAACATATTGTATGACGGAGAAAATGCTGTATTACTGTACAATAATTCGTTTTCTGTCTATAAATGTATCCAAACAGTTGTTCCCTTGTCTAATAAAATATTAAAGTGTTTTTGGTGTTTCCATGGTTTCTACAAAATAAAACCGGAAATCGAGGGTAAGGCAGGTACATGATGTCACTAATAGGCGACACATGGACAAGGTCCGTGTCCTGGTTAAAATTGCTTATTTCTCTGGATTCTTGGAAACTTCTGGGATAATGTAAGTACATAATGTAAGTACACAAAATTTATAACACTGTTCTAATGGTTTTTCAATATTTTAATCCAAAAATCTTACATATTGTGCCTTTAAAAGTGTGTTCTAATGGGATATTGTTGTCAGTGTTGTGATTTGACTTCATGTTTACTTGGAAATTAATCTAAGGATTGAATAAAAATTCATCATAACCCCTAAATCTGCAAAAAGTCTCTCAATATTTTACAATAATGCCATAGATGAGAACATTTGCCTCTCAAATCTGTTATTAAATAATGGGATGAGAGGAGGATTTTCTTCAGTCTTCAAAGTGTAATTAATTTGTTAATATTGATTTCAAATAAAAAATGAAGCATGTAACAGATGTGTGGCAGTGGAACAAAAGAGGTCTTTTGTTCAACACTCTTCATTTTATACTAATGATTTTGCCCTAATGACTTGAGATATTACTGATCATATTCTTTCATTTTTCTGCAGATTGGAGAAAATTGATTATGTTCAGTCTAACCTGGATATATTCTGCTGCAGGATAGGTGGCCAACAAAGGCAGAAGTTACAACATTTGAAGGCAGGCAGACATTGGACATAACATAGAATGATGATACAATTAGTATGATAAAGCATGGAAAGCCATACATTTATTGTAGCATTTACTATCATCCATTTACTGTGTGAGCAAATTCAGACTTCCACCTTTCATATATTTCTAATAGAATTAAGTATATTAGTGGCATACGGACTCCCATGAAATGATATGAGATATTTCAGTTCAAAGCCCTGCTGATTGATGCAGTCAAGGGGAGCTAATTACCACAAGCCAACGATCCAAAATATCTTCATCCTTTTTATCCCGGAAGACTTTGCTTTCCCAGTGAGACAGAAGCCTTGGGCAAGGACTTGGGTCTCAGTGGAGGATGAAAGTGAAGGATACGGACTGAAAGGTGGGGGAGAGCCAGGTGGGGTGCCTTCCTGCCCTCTTCTCCTATCTTCAATAGCATAGCCAGAAAGCTTTGATTGACATTTGTTGATTTTTCCCCTTGAAGAGCGACAAAGACAGGGGAGCTCTGCCATCATAGCATGACTTAGACTTTATGTGGACATTGAAAATGCAGTCCTGTGATCCAGACATACCCAGAGTGCACACTGAACTCTGCTTTCGTCATCATGCCTGGTCAGAATAGTTCTTTTCATATCTCTGCAGAAATGAAATGTTTGAGAATGCAAAGTGCATGACTAATGATCATTTGGTTGTGCAATAGTGCTTTTTCAAAGTAAATTCCAAGTGCAATTTTTTTCTTAATAACCTTTAATTAGTGTTCATTTACAACACATCAGTTCTAACACTCAAAAATTTTATACAAATAATATGTAAAGCAAGTATTTAGAATGCAATGTAGTTTATTCATTAGTTCTGAATATCTAACTAAATAAAAAATTACTCTGGAAAAAAACCCATTATTTTGTTATAAATGCATTAAACACGCTGATCTGACATCCATTCTCTTTGTTGTGGATGTAGTAGGCCTATGTTATGAGACTTCTAATGGCATGGCTTATGAATGAATCTTTCCATGATCAAAAGATATTTCTGAAAAGCTTGGGAAAATGGTTGTCAGCACTAATGAGGCTGGAAAGGGTTACAAAACAATTGCTACTAAAAAGACTAAGACATTCATTAATCTTCTGTCCAATATATGAGAAGATTTTCCACACCACTCCTATTTGGATCAACGTCCAGCTAAAATCACTACAAGGACAAGTTGTAGGAAGCTTCAGGAGGATTACAGACATTTCATAAAATTCTACCCACGTATGTAGTCGAATCATGAAACTGCAAGTCTATTCGGGCATCATTAACAAATAATATTTTACCATTCTCACAGAAAAAGTTATTGCATGGGCAAAACATCTGATGGAATCACACACATTAATTTGCTACATACCCTCATTCTAATGTTAGGTGTGTTAGATTTGAAGTTGAACTGCACAGACTTATTGGCGTATGATATCAAAGTATCGTGAGAGCAATTAGAGAACAGTGTCATAGATATACAGTGGGGAGAACAAGTATTTGATACACTGCCGTTTTTCCAGGTTTGCCCACTTACAAAGCATGTAGAGGTCTGTAATTTTTATCATAGGTACACTTCAACTGTGAGAGACGGAATCTAAAACAAAAATCCAGAAAATCACATTGTATGATTTTTAAATAATTAATTTGCATTTTATTGCATGACATAATTATTTGATCACCTACCAACCAGTAAGAATTCCGGCTCTCACAGACCTGTTAGTTTTTCTTTAAGAAGCCCTCCTGTTCTCCACTCATTACCTGTATTAACTGCACCTGTTTGAACTCGTTACCTGTATAAAAGACACCTGTCCACACACTCAATCAAACAGACTCCAACCTCTCCACAATGGCCAAGACCAGAGAGCTGTGTAAGGACATCAGGGATAAAATTGTAGACCTGCACAAGGCTGGGATGGGCTACAGGACAATAGGCAAGCAGCTTGGTGAGAAGGCAACAACTGTTGGCGCAATTATTAGAAAATGGAAGAAGTTCAAGATGACGGTCAATCTCCCTCGGTCTGGGGCACCATGCAAGATCTCACCTCGTGGAGCATCAATGATCATGAGGAAGGTGAGGGATCAGCCCAGAACTACACGGCAGGACCTGGTCAATGACCTGAAGAAAGCTGGGACCACAGTCTCAAAGAAAACCATTAGTAACACACTACACCGTCATGGATTAAAATTCTGCAGCGCACGCAAGGTCCCGCTGCTCAAGCCAGCGCATGTCCAGGCCCATCTGAAGTTTGCCAATAACCATCTGGATGATCCAGAGGAGGAATGGGAGAAGGTCATGTGGTCTGATGAGACAAAAATAGAGCTTTTTGGTCTAAACTCCACTCGCTGTGTTTGGAGGAAGAAGAAGGATGAGTACAACGCCAAGAACACCATCCCAACCGTGAAGCATGGAGGTGGAAACATCATTCTTTGGGGATGCTTTTCTGCAAAGGGGACAGGACGACTGCACCAGGGAGGGGAGGATGGATGGGGCCATGTATCGCGAGATCTTGGCCAACAACCTCCTTCCCTCAATAAGAGCATTGAAGATGGGTCGTGGCTGGGTCTTCCAGCATGACAACGACCCGAAACACACAGCCAGGGCAACTAAGGAGTGGCTCCGTAAGAAGCATCTCAAGGTCCTGGAGTGGCCTAGCCAGTCTCCAGACCTGAACCCAATAGAAAATCTTTGGAGGGAGCTGAAAGTCCGTATTGCCCAGCGACAGCCCCGAAACCTGAAGGATCTGGAGAAGGTCTGTATGGAGGAGTGGGCCAAAATCCCTGCTGCAGTGTGTGCAAACCTGGTCAAGAACTACAGGAAACGTATGATCTCTGTAATTGCAAACAAAGGTTTCTGTACCAAATATTAAGTTCTGCTTTTCTGATGTATCAAATACTTATGTCATGCAATAAAATGCAATAAAATGCAAATGAATAACTTAAAAATCATACAATGTGATTTTCTGGATTTTTGCTTTGTAAGCAGGCAAACTTGCAAAATCTGTAGTGTATCAAATACTTGTTCTCCCCACTGTATATACTGTACATAGACACCTCACTAGCGGCTGTTTCTATGGGCCACTGTACGAAAGCAATCCGCCATATAGGAAAATTCAAAGCCAGTCCGTGAACACTCTAGAGCAAGATGACTGTTTCTTCAACAGTAGTTTGACGCATATATGAATATCTATATCTGCAATAGACTTCAGCAGATGATTTTGCAAAACTAACACAATACAACAAGAGGAAGGCATCAGCTAACACAAAAATTAAAAAGTTACCATAGTTTAATATTGAGTTAATACATAAAAACACAAACCACACTGTAAAAAAATAATGGAAAAATAACGGAAAAAGTACTGGAAGCTCATTACCTGGACAATGTCCAGTAATTTTACGGACATCTCCGTTAACCCTAACATAGAACGCAATGAAGTTCAAAATTCTAAATACAGGTAAAACACCTGTAAAAAATAAATATGGAAAATTCTGTTAAATTAATACAGTAGATTGTGCCCTATTTTTACAGATTTTTTGTGCAGGCTAATCTAATCTAACTCTTGACAGCCCATCGGCTAACATGTTTGTTTCTTCAACATTCATTTCTATGGTATCCGCAAACAGTGATTGACTCTCGCACAACTCTAAACGAAATTCAATGACGTCAAGGCTGTAATGTGATTGGTTATCAAGGCACACGTGATCCAAGTTAGCCGTTACACTTTCTCCAATGGTAGAGCCACAGACTCTCTTATCTCCCAATAATAAGACCATGGATTCAAGAGCAGTCGGCTGGCTTATTCTGCGCAGCTTTTCCAGAGCGTCTGAACGAGCTCTGATGATGAACTTTCACGGCTGACCATATTCTCTGATGACACGTGTTTTGTTTTTATTAGTACATAAAGTACTGAATGTAAAGTGTTTCTGTTGCTACATAAAAATGTATGAAACATCAGAGTATTTGACAAATATTCATCTGTGATAAAGTATGTTCAAACATGTGCGAGCATCACTACAGGAAGCAGAAATTGACCGACTTGACAGGTTTCGTTTTCATCTCCTTCCCAGACTGCAAGCGACAAATCTCATTGATCGGTTAAATCTAGCCGCAGCCGAAGTCAGGCCCACCAGTTGACGAATTCTAAATGAGGGAGTGCGTGCCTACAGCTACTCATTTGCATAAAACACACCCAAACCATGTCCATATTCCTAAAAATATTTATATGCATATGTATTTTCATCACCAATTCTTCACTGTGTGTCTTTAGTAAATGCTGACAGTAGTTAACACCAAAAGAGGTAAATTAATCTGGCCCTTTCTCTTCTGCTCGCTCACGCTCTCTCATCCGATTTCAAATTACTGTAAGCAATAGCATAGCCATGTGTTTCTGATCTCCCATTTGACAGCTGTGAATCGCCTATCGCCAGTGCATTTTATCATGCCATTTCATTTACTGTTACTCTAAAATAATTAATACTTTTTTTGGAGAATCACATAATTGTTTCATTTTCTAATAATTAATAATCCTTTTTTTTTTTCAAAAACTGCTTAAATTAAGAAACGAAAAAGGCCATTGGGAGTATTTGGTTTCTGGCGTACCTTAAAATGTTCATTAAACCACCAGGAGGAAACCCAAAGAGAAGTATACACAGAAGGATGTAATGAGGGAGAACATCGACGCATATCTCAGGACCCAGACAGCTTGAAATCTTTGAGGGAACAATTAATTCTGAGCTGAAGCTTAGAATTAATTGTCAGTTGGAGCCAAAATGTGGGTCAAAGTTTGGCAATAGCTCTAAACAGACAAGTAGCAGCTGAAGAAGCAGATGGATTTTCACATTTTGGAAAGGCAGAGTCCAGACCTAAAGACATCTGAAATGTTGTGCCATGACCTGAAGTGAGCAGTTGATACAAGACAGTCCAAAAATATCTATGACCTGAAACAGTTTTAGAAAGAACAGGGACAGGAACATCTGGTTGGAATCATGCCTTGAGCAGGTACCACATGTTAGTGGTTCACATGGTTTGGTAGAGCCAGATTTGAATCAATAGCTTTCTTCCAAAACCTAGGCAGCTGCCTTGTTCCCTATTGCTTACATAAGCAGCTGCATTCTAAGGCAGCATCCTAACTACCATGAAACCTTATAAGTGTCAGTGTTGGAATGTGTTTCATAGGCAGCAACTCTGCACTCTACACAAATATTGATATCAATAGAGTATGATGAGTAATGTTAAGCTAACTGTGCAATATTCCAAGCCTAAAATACATAGCAAACATAAATAATCTATTTTTAAAGGGTTAGTTCACCAAAAAAATGAAAATTCTGTCATTAATTACTCACCCTCATGTCGTTCCAAACCCGTAAGACCTTGGTTCATCTTTGGAACACAAATTAAGATATTTTTGATGAAATCCGAGAGCTCTCAGGCCTCTCCATAGACGGCAGTTTAATTAACACTTTCAAGGCCCAGAAAGGTAGTAAAAACATTGTTAAAATAGTCAATGTGACTCCAGTGGTTCAACCTTAATTTTATGAAGCGACGAGAATTGCAACGTCTTGAATTTATTCAAACAACTGGCAGCATCTTACTGTTACGTTGTTGTACTGTTGTGTACAATATTTTCATGTTTTTATATGATTATCTGAGTTATTAGTTATGCAGCTTGTATACATTTTAATGCCTTTTTGTAAGATGTGCCTAGAGATGGACTCTAATGCTGTATTTGCATGTCAATGTTGCTCGATTCCTCTGCTTCATTTCATTCAGCCATAAATATTGTTGAAAATTCAGCTCACAACTCATTATGCTATGACGGTCATCTCAGATTTTGTCAAACTAACCGAACAATTCTGACTAACTATCCGTCACCACTACAGAAGTGACTGAATATCTTGACAAACTCTGGGAGAAGAGAATCGCATGCCTCAATCCTGATGATGAAGATAATTGCGTAATCTTGGCAAGTCTGTCTGTTTGGCCGCCGAAGTGAGACATCACTGTCTGCTTTTCACAGAATCAGTGTCAGAGGCACCTCTCCATTCCAGCTAACGCCAACCAAACAACTTTAAAGCAGGCTATCACCTGATAACAGATGACAGCTCAGAAAACCAAAGAGCCAAGCCTCTCAGACTTAAAGGCATTTCTCTCAGCAGTTCAATTATGCTGTATTAGTATGTTTTCTTTAATCTACACGGAATCAAGGTCAGTAGGTTCCCATCACATTTCCCTCCAATTCAAAACAACTGTTCACAAGAGTTTAGCGCCACTGTCAAGGTTAGAGCATTTCCCATCAGAGTGTATTTTAAATTCACATCTTTATTTGGTTTACTTCTGCTTGAGTGATAAATGAGGGACCTGTAGGGACTCTTTGAATTAAATGCTTGTGTGCTTTTAGATGCCTGTGTCTATCTGACTTTGTTGTAACCAGTGAAATGGCAAATACCCATGTCACTAAACAATTTGTTTACGCTAAAGAAATAAATTCCATTAAACCCCATTACCTCCAGCTAGTACTGAGTGTACCACAAAAGGAACCAATTAACATTTCACAAAGAGTTTAAAAAGGTTAACCGTTCTACTTAACACTCCATAATGACACTGTACGATGAAGTTTTAAAAACCTGTTGAATGCTGGGAAGTACATTTTTTACTAGCTGAGGCAGTTACATGGGCGGCAATTTTTAAATAGGCCATATTACACCTTTTCATTTTCCATCATTTAAAGGAGCGAAGACAGAGTCATGACACTTAAAGGCATCATTATTTGTAAAATCAGTCAAAATATAAATACAGCACTTACTCTGTACAATACACTCATACTGTGCATAATATATCTTTGACTGTGGTCTTGAACCTCTCCATGAATTTTTCATATGACGGCAGATGAGTATTGCAGTGACATAAATGAAAAAGCCAGGTGCTCCAGTTTAATAGATGTTTGTTTACTTTAAGTGGGAGTAACTGCAGATGAAACCACAGCTTTCTAATCTCCTCCTTGAGACACTCCTAATATACTAACACTCCTATTCTTTTTTAACTATCCAAACGAAGGACACCTCAAGTATTTTGTATGTATCTCATTTCTAATTTAACAGTTGGCAATGAATAATGTGACAAAGGCTCATCTCCTGCAAAACTCTTTGCTACAGGATTGTTGTGTATGTATTTTTAATATATACACTATATTGCCAAAAGTATTGGCACACCCCTCCAAATCATTGAATTCAGGTGTTCCAATCACTTCCATGGCCACAGGTGTATAAAATCAAGCACCTAGACATTCAGACTGTTTCTACAAATATTTGTGAAAGAATGACACAAAAGCAAGGTCAATAAAGACATGGATGATGTGTTTGATGTGAATGCACTTGAGTGGCCTGCACAGAGTTGTAGCGACTGAGACAAATCAGACACAATTATTTGTCCAATTTAACAAATAATCTTTGGAACTCACTCTGAAGGTCTATGGACCCATCCCCCTAAAAAGGCCCACAAGAGCGCAGGAAAGGTCTCCGTTACCAGAGCTACCATCAGATAAGACTCGGTTTACGACCAAAAGGAATTTGCAGAGAGCTGAGACTCTCACAGTCTTTTTGAAAATGACAAATAAAACAATCTTAAACCCATATAATCACTTGAGAAATATATAAACATATATCCATCTCATGATTTTTCTTTTATAGGGTTTGGTCAATGTATTAATTCCATCTCTGTTGGATTTATGTTTCAGAATCGCATACTATGGTTAACGAAAATCATGTGTATGGCATGTTTGGTGTCTACGAAATTTCAATTTACAGATCTGAATGATTGTGTATATGATATGTCTACCTGTGCAACATATTAGTATTACAAGAATCTTTAATAGTTCCTTCATCAGCAACCAATCTGCAAACGATCTGCTTGAGACAAAGGATCGTAAAACTTTCCCTCCGAAAGCCTGAATACGATTGGCCACTGACCCTACAAGGCGGGATTTCTCCCAAAAGCTTGTAAGGAGAGACACACAGATCCGCCCTCTCTCTTCTCTCTTCTCTCTTCTCTCTTTCTGGCTGAACCAACACCTCATCTTGGCCAGCCGGCCAGGCCGATAAGGCCTACACACACAGAGTCATGTGCTGTGTGGGACAGGAAACCCGATGCCACCACACGGGTGGTGGGCCAGCAGGCCCAAACTCCTCACGCCACGTGCCACTTCCTCAACCTCGACGGAGTCGAAACAACCATGCAAGTTCACCGTCGTTCCTTTGCTCAACACGGAAGGAAATGATCGCAACTGCAAAACCATCGACTGGACCATCAAGACTTTCTCCTGCGACTGTATATCTGGACGCCTTCCCAGGCAAATGCAAGTAACGTACTACGAAATACAAATCGCTGTAGTTAGTAAAACTGTAAACCCCTTTGTTCAGACAAAGGAGCTTATCAATGATGGTTCTCTCAGTTTTTAGACTCTTTCCATAACTTCATCCATCTTTTCTGACCCGGTTCTTCTAACCACTTTAACTTTGCCTCTTACCATGTATGTATGTGTTTTATGTTTTATGTCTTGTCCGTGATTTAGTTAATACAATTTGTGCACAATATATGTTTGGTTCTGACTCCCTGCCTGCAAACAAATTGTCACTTAAATGATCGATCTTGCTATGCGCTCTAAGCGCTTATGTTAATACAAAGGAAGAACTATTTTTCTGTGGCCATGAAAAATATGCTTTTTTTAGAATGAATTAATAATCAATACTGAGCGTTCACAGGATGAACTGATTGATTGATTGGAATGTCAATGTAGCCACATCAAGTTAATCTCATTAACTGATTCAAATATTCATAATTAATCATAATGAATAATCATAAGGAGTTATGAATAATTATTCATATTTACCCTCTGAGCTAATTCGCTACAGAGTCCTGATCTCAACCCGATAGAACACCTTTGGGATGAATTAGAGCGGAGACTGTGAGCCAGGCCTTCTTGTCCAACATCAGTGCCTGACCTCACAAATGCGGTCAAAAATTCCCATAAACACACTCCTAAACCTTGTGTAAAGCCTTCCCAGAAGAGTTGAAGCTGTTATAGCTGCAAAGGGTGGGCCAACTCCATAATAAACCCTACGGATTAAGAATGGGATGTCATTAAAGTTCATGTGCATGTAAAGGCAGACGTCCCAAAACTTTTGCCAATATAGTGTATATAAAATACTGTTACTGTGAAGAACATATTAAACAGCTGCGATATCAGGACTTGAGTTGTTTACTGACAGTCTTAAAATCTGTGCATCAAGGTTTTTTAAAGGCTCTCGCTTTAGGACAAGGTCAGTATGATATCACCACCTTTCTAAAAATATTATATTCATGATGCATATTGCACCATGTTTACAAGATGTCATTCAAATGGTTTAAATCCTATAGTAATCTAACAACCTTCTAGCTTTCATAATAAATATTCCAACCATTAAACGTCAGGAAGAATATTGTCTCAGTGTTATGTAACTATTTGTCCTGAAATGATAATAGAGTAGGTCTACTTTACCCTGCTATGACTGCCACCCTAGTCTTTAATCTGTCTGGGCACAGTTGAGTCCCACAGGACACATGTTGATGTCTAGGTATTCTTCAAAGTGCCCTTTATAATTATTTAATGGTGCATGCATAAACGCTTCTGCTTCTAATTGTGTCCAAATAGCATATGGCTTAGAATGGCATGCAATGAAGGCTTTTCTTTTCATTTCTGGATTTTATTTTGACAAAAGACAATACAATATACTTGTTTTTCTTCTGTTATGTTTTTCCATAAAAGAACATGAATTTTGTGAAGTAAAATAAGCGCTTGTTTAGGCCTGAGTGATAACAGTTCTCTTTAAAAGCTAACCCAACCAATTTGCTTGGTTTATAAAATAAATACTGGTCTAAGTCAAACACATGCAGGTAACATGCACATATCTCTGTCCATATTAAATATGCTCTATGTAATGTCTGAAGGATGACTTTCAATAACATATGTGATTTACGAGCTTATGAGCATGATTGATTATGCCTCAGAGAAATCAATATTGTGCAGTCCACAGTAAGAGAAAATGTGGACATTTTTCAGTTTTATTACGTAGCCACAGGTACCGACATATAACCAGACATACTGGAGAAAATGTTTTATGTACTACAAAGTCTGCTCAAAATATTGCACAGGCCTGTGATGTGTGCAATGACATGAACAAATTCATCTCGACGATATATCAGCACATCTCTGATGACTTCCATGACTCCCAAGAATGTTCAACATAGACTTTTACCATTACAGCTAACATCTATCTCACATTAGAAAAAACATGGAGAGAGAAAATTGAACCAGGTCTTCTAAAACAACTTAAAAGGTGTTTGTGAGTTATTGAATGATTGATGACCTTCACTGTGTGTGTCCCCTGTTCTCCATTGTAATTTAGGAGATATGGCATGCTAAGTCAAGTCAATTAAATGATTGGGTGAAGGGGGTGGTTATCAGTCAGACTGGGATTCCTAAAATATCCTTGTATCCTTATATCCCCGTTGCTTTGGTCACTCATTTGTCCTCTAATTATCTTTTCTTAAAACCAGCCCTGATAAAGGCACTGACCAATAAACACATGCTGTTATCTTTCCTTTCAATTACCCTGATCATTTGATGAGGGCCAAAGAGAGTCTTGATAAGAGATGTTTTCTTTTAAGAAAATATCATTACTCATGTATTTTGTTCTTAAATCAATTTTAAGAAATTAATATTGTAGCTATACTATACAATATAAAATAGAGCCAGATACTGACACAGTTGTACAATTTAGCAATATAGCATTATTTTAAAAGGGATAGTTCATCCAAAAATGAAAATTAGCCCATGATTTACTCACCCTCAAGCCATCCTAGGTGTATATGACATTCTTCATTTAGACAAATACAATCGGAGTTATATTAAAAATATCTCTTTCAAGCTTTATAATGGCAGTGAATGGCAGCCCAAAATTTTAAGCTCAAAAAAGTGCATCCATCCATTATAAAAGTAATCCACACGGCGCCGGGCCGGTTAATAAAGGTCTTCTGAAGCGAATCGATGGGTTTGTGTAAAAATATCCATATTTAAAACTTTATAAAGTAAAATATCCAGCTTCCGGCGGACCGCCTTATGTATTCATCTTACGCAGAAAGCTAGATATTTTTCTTTATAAAGTTTTAAATATGGATATTTTTCTTACACAAACCCATCAATTTGCTTCAGAAAGCCTTTATTAACCCCCCGGCGCCAGGATATTTCTTAATATAACTCTGATTGTATTGTCTGAAAGAAGAATGTCATATACACCTAGGATGGCTTGAGGGTGAGTAAATCATGGGGTAATTTTCATTTTTGGTTGACAACGTAATGCATACTTTTAGGGTGTCGTTTAAGTAGGCGAATTGGGATGCAGCATCAGTAGCCGCGTTTCCATTACCCTTCAAATTGCGCAAATTGAAATTGCGAATTAAAAATACGCCCAATGGAAACACGTCAGTTTCGCAAAAACTCCCATATATCGCAAAAATGTTTTTACGCTCGCATGAGGTGTTTTTTTTTAGCCAATTCGAAAAAGGAAATTTCCGCAAACCTGCAATGGAAACAGTTTTTTTTGCATTTACAGGTCACCTGGCATATGTAAAAGTGGATCATTCTTTACAGATGACACTGTGTGTTTGGACAGAAGACGAGACAGAGTTCTTTATTAAACTCATAATAGACAATAGAATTACAGGAATACTGGATTCTAAACACAGAAATGCCACATTATCATGAAGACCTTGAAGCAGATATGAGGGAGAAACACACACACACCTCATACGCTCAAGTGTAAGGGGCTTTCCTTGCCATTAATGCTTGGATAACACGCACGTCTCCTTCCATTAAAAATAATGGCCAGTGCGGTGGATGGGATATACATAAACCTACCACTTATGTGGCATAATTTTTTGAAAGACTTATCGCGAGAGGAAAAAAATAAGTTTTAGTCGCATAATATCGGTTAATGGAAACGCTGTCATTTCGCAATCGTTTTTTATCGACGTTTAGAAAATATTGCAAATGTTTTGCGCAAATCTGTAATGGAAACGCGGCTGTTGTATATAGTATCCAATCGCCATACTTCAGTAAAAGTATCCCTTTAAGGAATTCAAATTCCAAGTTTTGTCTTTAGAGCAATTTTAAGAAAAAGGGACCCACTTTATATTAGGTGGCCTTAACTACTATGTACTAACATTTAAATTAATAATTTGATACAATGCACTTATTGTGTACATACATGTTTTTACATTGTACTTTAAAAATTACCTGCATGTAATTACATCTGTAATTAATTTCTGTAGTTACATTTATAATTACACTGTTGACACTTCCCTTACACCTAACCCTACCCTTAAACTTACCCATACCACCACACTTGTCCCTAACCGTACCCATATCCCACCTCAATATCAGCAAGTGTTTTGCAATACAATATGAACACAATAAGTACATTGTACTTATTTTTTGATGTAAGTACATAGTTAAGGCCACCTAATATAAAGTAGAACCAGAAAAAGAATAAGAATATTCTTAAGAAAAGTTTTTAGGAATACTAAATCGTTCGTAAGACCAATGGTTAAGAGATGCCTTGAAATGGGTTTGAGTTATTAATAATCAATATCTTACCTAATGAAAAACTATTTATTTAATGTTATCTGTGATATATTTTATCTGCAGCAACATTCTGAACTTTTATAAAGATATGAACAGAACAACTAGCAGATCAGCATGCTACTTGTTTTCTTTTCAATACGATATGAATAATTGTTTGAATGATGTAAATTTAATTAAATAAAATGTGTAGTGTGTATTCAAGGATGTTAACTGTGACAGGATGATTGACAGGCCGGTTTACGGTGACAGAATGCAACATAATGCATACTTTTAGGGTGTCGTTTAAGTAGGCGAATTGGGATGCAGCATCAGTGTTGTATATAGTATGCAATTGCCTTACTTCAGTAAAAGTATACCTTTATGGAAACCGACTGCTCTGAACATTTCAGAGAGAGTGTCCTACTACAAATGCACTCTGGTGCACAATGCAACAAAATAACAAAGCAAACTAAGAAACAGACATCAGAGAGATGTGGGAGTGGGCTTTTTTAAATTAGGCCTTTATGCTACCAAGCAGAACACCCTAACAACTGCATAACAATTCAAAATAAAAACATCTTAGGAATTCTCGAGCAATGTCATAAAACACCCTAGCGACAATGCAACAATAAGCTAAAACCCATCAGGAACACCTTAGCAACTGCATAGCAATGTCAACCACTCACATTTCTTTTAGAAAATGTAAACATATTAGTAATATTGTGTTTTTAAGTTTATGTTTGTACTCAATTCTTGTGAGGTGTTTCACTAGTTTGGACTCATATAATCAGATATGGTATGGAATATGCGTATTTGGTGTGCTGTCTGGGGAGAGGGCTCTGAGATCGGAATTTGGCCCGAACCCAGAGTACACACCCCCCACCCACCCCCCCCCACCATCCACCATCCCCCATCCCTGGCTGGGATAGGAATATCTGAGAGTGAGTTAGGGTGGAGGAGGGATGCTGGAATACTGGTGTGGAACCGAGGTAAGTCAGCTCTTTATATATGCCTCCTCTTGCGCTGATTGGTTAAATTATCTGAACATGCTCCTCCCGAACTTTGTTAATAAAAAAAATATTATTTATTAAGTGCTACTATTTGTGTTTAAAACAAAATTTAACACATGCTATTTGTGGTGATAATTAAACACAGCTGAACCTAACAAACTCATAATGAAGTGTGACCATGGAGACGGAAGACAGGCGGGAACTCAAAGGAATTCATGTGATGAATAAGAAACTAAAGGTCCATGAAAACAAAACTAAGAATGAACATAACTGAACCTAACCGTGACACATTTACAATACTAATAATTCTTAAGACAAGAATGCATTTATATTATAAACAGATTACATCTTACATGATCAGTGTCTTCTCTTTAGATCCACAGACCACAGTTAGATTACGCGTTGTTCTGTGTGCTTCTTGAAATTTAAATTCAGATTCACGATACATTGAGTGAAATCTTCAGACCTCTTTGCGAACCAGTTGTACAGATTCAAATGAACTGAATTGATCAAAAGGTTCATTTATGAGCTGTATATCACCACAGTTCCGCATAGATTTTCTTGAAGTTACTTTTTTGTGCTTTGCATTTTCAAAACGCAAATGGTCTGGAAATGTATTGGAGTAAAGTACAAATTTTCTCTTTATGTAGTGAAGGTATAAAGCAAGTAAAAAATATATGTATATATATATATTAGGGATGTTGCAATATACCGGTATTGACGATAACTGTGATATTTAAAATGAATAGTACACATAATAATATGACACATACACTCACCTAAAGGATTATTAGGAACACCTGTTCAATTTCTCATTAATGCAATTATCTAATCAACCAATCACATGGCAGTTGCTTCAATGCATTTAGGGGTGTGGTCCTGGTAAAGACAATCTCCTGAACTCCAAACTGAATGTCAGAATGGGAAAGAAAGGTGATTTAAGCAATTTTGAGCGTGGCATGGTTGTTGGTGCCAGACGGGCCGGTCTGAGTATTTCACAATCTGCTCAGTTACTGGGATTTTCACGCACAACCATTTCTAGAGTTTACAAAGAATGGTGTGAAAAGGGAAAAACATCCAGTATGCGGCAGTCCTGTGGGCGAAAATGCCTTGTTGATGCTAGAGGTCAGAGGAGAATGGGCCGACTGATTCAAGCTGATAGAAGAGCAACTTTGACTGAAATAACCACTCGTTACAACCGAGGTATGCAGCAAAGCATTTGTGAAGCCACAACACGCACAACCTTGAGGCGGATGGGCTACAACAGCAGAAGACCCCACCGGGTACCACTCATCTCCACTACAAATAGGAAAAAGAGGCTACAATTTGCACGAGCTCACCAAAATTGGACAGTTGAAGACTGGAAAAATGTTGCCTGGTCTGATGAGTCTCGATTTCTGTTGAGACATTCAGATGGTAGAGTCAGAATTTGGCGTAAACAGAATGAGAACATGGATCCATCATGCCTTGTTACCACTGTGCAGGCTGGTGGTGGTGGTGTAATGGTGTGGGGGATGTTTTCTTGGCACACTTTAGGCCCCTTAGTGCCAATTGGGCATCGTTTAAATGCCACGGCCTACCTGAGCATTGTTTCTGACCATGTCCATCCCTTTATGACCACCATGTACCCATCCTCTGATGGCTACTTCCAGCAGGATAATGCACCATGTCACAAAGCTCGAATCATTTCAAATTGGTTTCTTGAACATGACAATGAGTTCACTGTACTAAAATGGCCCCCACAGTTACCAGATCTCAACCCAATAGAGCATCTTTGGGATGTGGTGGAACGGGAGCTTCGTGCCCTGGATGTGCATCCCACAAATCTCCATCAACTGCAAGATGCTATCCTATCAATATGGGCCAACATTTCTAAAGAATGCTTTCAGCACCTTGTTGAATCAATGCCACGTAGAATTAAGGCAGTTCTGAAGGCGAAAGGGGGTCAAACACAGTATTAGTATGGTGTTCCTAATAATCCTTTAGGTGAGTGTAAATAATCCAGCGGCAGTACCTGGTTGACATCCCAAAGTACAATAGGTGGCGGTATTGCACCTTAATGCTGTCATCTGTTATAAAGCGGAAGATGCAGCACGCGTACAGCTACTACTGCCATGCAAAATCATGTTGTCTGATAAGAAAAAGGATACATACCTCACATGTAATTTGTTTCATTCATACCTGACACCGGAGGGCGCCCTTGCGCAGAAAGTCCACAAGTGAGACCCACAGAAGTATTAAACTTTTGACATTCCAGGAAATCCGATCCTATAACGCAATTTTGTTATTCTCATAAACACGGTTAGCATTTTAGTCTTCTCTAAATTAAATCATATATATATATATATATATATATATACTCGTAAAGGTAGAAGTGTACAAAAACTGTACTTACAGTAACAAAGTAGATCTAGATAGAATAAAAGGTTGTTGTTTTTTTAAAGCAGAGGCTCTGTTCTTTCTTTTGATATATTGCATGTTCAGATATTCATACAACAAAATATTCTGGGGACCATGCAAGTTTTGTGAAAATTATCAAAAAAACTGGCAGTGGAAGGCAACTAAAAAAAAACACACACTGGTGGGGAAAGAGTTAAGGGCCACTTTTATAGTAGTAATAATAATAATAAACTTTATTTTATATCGCGTCTTTAAATGCTACTTCTCAAAGTGCTTTACACAAAAAAGGATACAACGTAAAGGTAAAAAGTAAATAAATACATAAGATAAATAAAAACACATTATTATTACTATTATTATAGAGCCACAATTTTATTTGTCTGAATGACAGACATCTAAGGTATTCTGTTCTGAATTATATAAGCTGCAAGTGTTATTAAAATAAGAGTGCTTGGTTTTTAGATTACAGACTAATGACTATGCATATGAATCACCCATTAGTGAAGAAGGGATCTTTAAAGGTGAATCACACTGTGTGATCTAATATTTGCTTGAGACTAATCATCTCAGATGCATTGTTGTTGTTGCAGAGTCTGACAGGTTGCATCTGACTAAGAAGTACAAAAACTATAATAAAATCAAATGAATATAAAATGCTTTCCCCCACTAGATCGTGTATCACAGTTATAACTTTAAAAAGATAGCTCCAATTGCATTCATCAGCCAAAGTTGTGGCTTTAATTTTACTCCTGACAACAGCTCTTCCATTAAAAGCTTCAAGCCTCCATCAGTGTCCTCACATGCCAGGATGCTGGAATTAATCACACAACTCACGAAAAAACAATTGAGTAAAACTAAATTAGCAAAGCAGTGAGAGAGGCTAACACAGACTGTCCCATTGACACAGAGGCACTGACGTCAAAATAAACATATCTAGTGCTGAATATTCCCTCTTTGGCAGGCCAAGTATTCATAAGGCTGAGCATCTGGGTCTGTGTTAATTAACTTGGCATTATCCACGTTCATTTTGTTTAGCACCAGGCTCATGGGTCTGTTTTAGAACTGTTAATTTAGACCTGAGGAACATGGGGATGCCCATGCCTGATTTGAGGAGAATGCAGTCAGTCCTCCCAAGTGGCTTAGGCTCTCCTGGAATTTCGCAGTAATTTAACTGTGCTGTCAATCACGGTTTGCTCAACGTCCCTCCATGTCTCTGCAGTAACAGGAAAAGAGAATAACAGAGATGGGGAAGAGGAAACAATGGTCATTGCGCACATTTCCCAATGGCAGACCAGGTGTCTGCTTCCTAATGCCAACAAATTAATACGGAATTGGATGGAATGCAATTGTGTCCTGATGTGATATTTTAAACACCAACATATTTGGAAAACTACAGAAGAGCCCTTATGTTGATTATGAAAGTATATTTCTGTATTACAGTTCCCAAACAAAAATATGTTAAAATTGACAATAATAAATGTTTCAAATGTGTGAAACAATGCTGAGTACAGTATGTAAAGGGCAGGGCTGCATTTCCCAAAACCTACTTAACGCTACGTCGTTCTGAAGTTATACCTTAAGCTGTACCTTAATGTTAATACGTGTTTCCCGAAACGTTCTTAGTTAAGTATGCCTTCTGTAAATCATTCGTTCGAAAGTTTGGTCTGGACCACTCTTAGCTATACCTTATCACTATTGACAGTTCATTCCGATAGTGGCCACCACTGTTTCTTTACATCTCAGTCTATACCAATATAATTCTGTTAATTTAAGTGTTTTCATGCAAAGAATACAATTGACATTTCACTGATGTTTGTTAGCTTTTTAATTATATTATCCAAAGGTAGGCTACATCAGCTGGCAAACCATTATGGAGTCTATTTAAAGGGAATGATTGTGGAGGGGAGTTTGGTCAAACTATGGCAGTGATACAGTGAATAGTTGTGCTAAATCAAAGACGGCGCTGTCCGCGGATCCATTTAGTGTATGTGCACTATTTCATCCGTGAAAACTTTAGTCCCCTGGCTACCATGTCAGAAGCTGCAATTCAAAATAAATTTCACCTGCCACAGCAGCAAATTCAGCAGCTTTTAGATCTTGCTGGTCCGACTTCGTCAAGACAAACTTGACGGAGTACCCCCTCAGCCCCGAAATTCAGCTGCTGGCAGCTCTTCTCTTTCTTTCTCCACTATAGTAGCTGTTGATTATATGTTTCGCGTGTTGCGCTTTTATTGAGTAGGTCATCCAATAACATAAATTAGTGATTTACACCAATAATGTGATCTGGGCAATTAACCCTGCTTGTAGAGTAAATGAAGACTATGGCAAAATATATTATGATAATATAAATGGCATACTGCCAGTTAGTGTAGTGGGTTGATGCATGATACTTTGGGCATGAGAGGTTGCGGGTTCACACAATCATTTCAAAATTATATAAAATATTCACGGTTGGATTTAGTTTGCAATTTGGATTATATTTATAAGATCTCACGAGTCCTGATAAATGCCATTTTAACTATTTCTGAAGTACTTCTATTATAAAGAACACCACTTTCTCACATAACGCAGTTAAACAGCCCCTGCATAGAGTGAATAATCGATTTTTGAGCCATTGATAAACCAGTTCAGCACCACCGCCACGGACAGCACCTGGTAACGTCGCACTTACCTTAAGCAA
Organism: Coreius guichenoti; assembly: GCA_039654105.1. NCBI lineage: Eukaryota > Metazoa > Chordata > Actinopteri > Cypriniformes > Gobionidae > Coreius > Coreius guichenoti. Next base: position 28,332,189 of record CM077180.1, on the reverse strand, counting down.
CCTCCTAAGATATAGTTCGGGGAACACGCCTAGAAATGGTATGCCTTTAGTTAAGTTATACCTTAAGAAGCGTTCGTAGCGCGCTAAGAGACAACGTTATCGGGAAATCCAGCCAAGTATTTTAGCAACAAATGACCAATAATACACTCAGCACTTGCCTTATTAAATATCCATGTTCTTTATACAGTAACAGTAACTTTAACGCATGGTATTTAGTTTTAGCATTTTATAATGGCATTCTTATAAATGATTTATACGTGCACATCCAGTGATGGGAAAAGTTACTTTTAAAAGTAATATATACAAGTACAATATTGCATTACTACCTTAAAACGTAACTAATTGTGTCACTTTAGTAACTAAGTGAGTTCCCCTTCAGTCGGTCACGTTCGACGTACGTCGGACGTCACCGACGAATTGGGATCACTTCTGGGAGCCCCTATCAGCTTCGAGTGTATAGAGAACGGGCCAATGGCCATTGGCGTGCGAGATTTGCATCTCGCGCTCCGCCCCGCATCGCGGGTATAAAGCGGAAGCGGATGCAGCGCACATTTGTCATTCACTTCGGAGCCAAACAAGCTTCATGGAAGACTGTTCCTGCGTCAGCAGAGAGAGAGAGAGAGAGCAGAGAAGAGGCTTTTGTGCTGGGGAGAAGGCACGTGCAGTGACAACCGCGAGCTCACCGGAATCGGTGAAACAAACTGCTGTTTTTACAGCATCCCGGTTGGTTCGGTGGGGGCGTTCCACGGTGAGTGCAAACACAGGCTGCACTATCCCCTGTGTTTGCCGCGGTTGTTCCTGGGTGCTTCGGCACGTTAAGAGCTTCTTCTAAAAGAGCAACACGGGTGTGAAATTGCGTCTTTTTCAAGATGTCATTCCACCCGTGCGTTTCTGGATGCGGTCGTTCCCTGTCACCAGCTGACGGTCACAATCGCTGCCTGACATGTCTGGGTATTCAACATGCCGAGGCAGCGTTTGTGGATAGTTCGTGTTCCCATTGCGGGAACATGACTATCTCGGCGCTAAGGTCGAGACTCGCCTACCTTCGGGAGGGTGGAGTCCCCTTACCTATGCCCCGATCTAGTGCTATCCCTGCCCAGCAGGATAGACCTACTTCGGCGAATAGCCAGGGTGACCTGAGGATCACGTTTAGGGCACACCCGCCGAGCCAGCCTCCGTGGGCCCCTAAACCCTCTGTAGTGCCGCAGCCGGTTGAGCTTTCGGAGGAAGTCGCTGGCCCCTCTCGAGGTGGTCCAACGGTGACCTTTGGAGCTCCAGCAGAGGATAGGATGTCGATCGCTGCATCGGAGGGGGAGTTTCAGTCCTCGGGGGATGAAGACCCGGCTGCGTTGCCTCCCTCTGGGAGAGTGGCGTTGTCCGAGACGGACCCCGAGCTGACGGCTATGCTTTCCCGGGCCGCCGAAAAGGTCGGGCTCGTGTGGAACCCTCCACCGTGTCCCGAGCCTTCTAGGCTGGATGATTGGTTTCTCGGGGCGGCTCGCGCTGGTTCTCAGCGTCCCGCCCCGGTGCCCTTCTTCCCGGAAGTGCATGAGGAGCTCACAAGGTCGTGGACGGCACCTTTTTCTGCCAGAAACCGGCCGAGTAGCTCCTCCCTCCTCACTACTCTCGACGGCGGGCCAGCCAAGGGGTACGTGGGGATCCCGCCGGTGGAACGGGCGGTCGCGATGCAACTGTGTCCGGCGTCCGCTTCCACCTGGCGCGGAGACCCACGCCACCCATCCAAGGCCTGTAAGTTCTCCTCCAGTCTAACTGGGAAGGCTTACAAGGCTTGTGGACAGGCTGCGTCCGCCTTGCATGCCATGGCGTTGCTCCAGGTGCACCAGGCCCAGGCACTCATGGACATGCACGAGGGTAGACCTGACCCAGAGCTCCTCCGGGAGCTCCGGACGGCGACGGACCTCGCCCTCCGGGCGACGAAAGTCACCGCCCGTTCCATTGGTCAGGCGATGTCCACTCTTGTGGTCCAGGAGCGACATCTCTGGCTCAACCTGGCCGATATGAGGGAGACTGATAAGTATCGGTTCCTGGACTCCCCCATTTCCCAGGTTGGGCTGTTCGGCGACGCGGTCGAGAGCTTTGCCCAGCAGTTCTCGACTGTCCAGAAGCAGACGGAGGCCATCAAACACATCCTGCCCCGGCGGTCAGCTGCTGCCCAGCCGCCGGCCGCAGCTCCTCCGCCTGCTCGTCGCCGAGGGCGGCCGCCCGCCGCCGCCCCCGCTCCCGCCCCAGCCCAGCAGCAGCCTCCACCAGGGCAACGGCGTGGAGCCGGCCGCGGGAAGGCCGTCCAGCCCGCTCAGGCCGCTGCCAAACCAGGTGGCAAGCGTCGTCGTAAGAGACCCTGAGACGGGCCACCCAGAGATGGAGGAGACAGCTCTTCAGGAGGTGGTGACAGCACCGCTCCTTCTCCCGCTGGAGGGCCGGGAGAGAATTTTATGTTCTTGTTTGGTTTCTGTTCCGCCACTGGCCTTCGGGCCAGTGGTACCCAAAACTTCAAAAAAAGAGCTGTTTCTAAAATCTCTGGGTGCCAAGAGAGCGCGCTTGGCGGTGTACGACGCTCCCATGCCTTGTCACCCTCCGGTGCCTCTCTTATCGCCAGCAGGGGGTGCTGGCTGTGTCCAGGACGCACACAAGAGGCCTCCGCACACTCGTGCACCCCCTCAGCGGAAGCAGGTAAGTGTTGCATTGCGCACTCAGACCCCACTTCGGGCCGCGATGCCGTCCGAGTCGGGTCCCTGCACTCCGCTGCGCTGCCCCGCTGCGGGTACGTCTGTGGTGCCGTTGGTCCCGCTGGTTCGGTCGCTGGGAGCCTGGTTAGCGCTCCCCAGCCCGTCCCGCTGGCTCATCCGTACTATCAGACTCGGCTATGCGATTCAGTTCGCTCGGCGGCCCCCCAAGTTCAGGGGCGTTCACTTCACCTCCGTGTCGAAGGAGGACGCCCCCGTGCTACGGGCGGAGATCGCAGTCCTACTGGCGAAGGACGCGATAGAGCCGGTCCCTCCAGCCGATATGAAGACAGGCTTCTACAGCCCGTACTTCATTGTACCCAAGAAAGGCGGCGGGTTACGGCCAATCTTGGACCTGCGGTTCTTGAATCGGTCCCTTCACAGGCTGCCGTTCAGAATGCTAACGCAGAAACGCATCTTCAGGTGCATCCGTCCCCAAGATTGGTTTGCAGCGATCGACCTGAAGGACGCGTACTTTCATGTCTCGATTCTCCCCCGACACAGACCGTTCCTACGCTTTGCGTTCGAGGGACGGGCATATCAGTACAGAGTCCTACCCTTCGGGCTGTCCCTGTCGCCCCGCGTCTTCACGAAGGTCGCGGAGGCGGCCATTGCTCCCATGAGAGAGCGTGGTGTTCGCATTCTCAACTACCTCGACGACTGGCTGATTCTGGCTCAGTCGAAGGCACAGTTGTGCGAACACAGGGACATGGTGCTCAGTCACCTCAGCCTGTTGGGACTTCAGGTCAACTGGGAAAAGAGCAAACTCTGCCCCGTGCAGAGGATCTCTTTTCTCGGTATGGAGTTGGACTCGGTCAATCTGACAGCGCGACTCACAGAGCAGCGCGTCCAGTCGGTGTTGAACTGCTTGAATTCGTTCAAATGCAGGACAGCGGTACCACTGAAACATTTTCAGAGGCTCCTGGGGCATATGGCATCCGCAGCCGCAGTGACGCCGCTCGGATTGCTTCATATGAGGCCGCTTCAACACTGGCTACACGACCGAGTCCCGAGATGGGCGTGGCAGAGCGGCTCATTCCGTGTCTCAGTAACACCGAAGTGTCGCCAAACCTTCAGTCCGTGGTTGGACCCTTCGTTCCTACGGGCAGGAGTTCCCCTAGAACAAGTGTCCAGGCATGCTGTGGTCTCCACGGATGCCTCATCCACCGGCTGGGGGGCCACGTACAACGGGCTTGCAGTTTCGGGTCTGTGGACGGGGCCTCAACTGCAATGGCATATCAATTGCCTCGAGTTGTTAGCAGTTCGTCTTGCGCTGGGCCGCCTCAAAGGGCCGCTACGAGGCAAGCACGTTCTGGTCCGTACGGACAACACTGCGGCCGTTGCGTACATCAACAAACAGGGTGGTCTACGCTCCCGCCGCATGTCACAACTCGCCCGCCATCTCCTCCTCTGGAGTCAGAAGCATCTGAGGTCGCTTCGTGCCATTCATATCCCGGGCCTGCTCAATCGTGCAGCCGACGAGCTCTCACGACAGCAAGTGCTCCCAGGAGAGTGGAGACTCCATCCCCAGGTGGTCCAGCTGATCTGGAGTCGCTTCGGGACCGCACAGGTAGACCTGTTTGCCGCCCCGGACACGTCTCACTGCCAGTTGTTCTATTCCCTGACCGGGGGGACCCTCGGCTCGGATGCGCTGGCACACAGCTGGCCCCGGGGCCTACGCAAATATGCGTTTCCCCCAGTGAGCCTTCTTGCGCAGACACTGTGCAAGGTCAGGGAGGACGAGGAGCAGGTCTTGCTAGTTGCGCCATACTGGCCCAACCGGACCTGGTTCCCGGAACTAGTGCTCCTCGCGACAGCACCTCCTTGGCCCATTCCTCTGAGGAAGGACCTCCTGACTCAGAGACGGGGCACCCTGTGGCACCCGCGTCCGGACCTCTGGAAACTCCATGTCTGGTCCCTGGACGGGACGCGGAGGTTCTAGGTGGCCTACCACAGGCTGTGGTAGACACCATCACTTCCGCCAGAGCCCCCTCTACGAGGCACCTCTACGCGTTGAAGTGGAACCTGTTCGTCGAGTGGTGTTCTTCTCGTCGAGAAGACCCCCGAAGATGTTCGATCGGCTCTGTGCTTTCCTTCCTGCAAGAAGGGTTGGAGCGAAGGCTGTCTCCCTCCACCCTCAAAGTGTATGTTGCCGCTATCGCCGCAAATCACAGCATGGTCGAAGGTAAGTCCCTAGGAAAGCACGATCTGGTCGTCAGGTTCCTGAGGGGGGCGAGGAGATTAAATCCGCCTCGCCCTCACTCTATACCCTCTTGGGACTTGCCCCTGGTGCTAACCGCATTACAGAGGGCTCCCTTTGAGCCTTTGCAGTCAGTAGAGTTAAAAATCCTGTCCTGGAAGACAGTACTCCTGACTGCATTGGCTTCCATCAAGAGGGTAGGGGACCTGCAGGCATTTTCGGTCGACGAATCGTGCCTGGAATTCGGGGCGGGTAACTCTCAGGTAATCCTGAGACCCCGGCCCGGATATGTGCCCAAGGTTCCCACCACTCCCTTTCGGGACCAGGTGGTGAACCTGCAAGCGCTGCCTTCGGAGGAGGCAGACCCAGCCCTGGCTTTTCTCTGTCCCGTTCGCGCTCTGCGGACTTACGTGGACAGAACGCAAAGCTTCAGGACCTCAGAACAGCTCTTCATCTGTTACGGAGGCCAGCAGAAGGGAAAGGCTGTCTCCAAGCAGAGGATGGCTCACTGGATAGTGGATGCCATCGCCTTGGCGTATGAAACCCAAGGCGTGCCCTGCCCGCTTGGGTTGAGGGCCCACTCCACTAGGAGTGTGGCCTCTTCCTGGGCGCTGGCACACGGCGCCTCGCTGACAGATATATGTAGAGCTGCGGGCTGGGCGACACCTAACACGTTCGCTAGTTTCTATAGCCTCCGTGTAGAGCCGGTTTCTTCCCGTGTGCTCGCTTCAAATAGCCGGTAACACCGAAGTGCCCGTTCTAGTGTCGGCTTGCTGCGCCATTCCCCTCCTCATGGACCGGATACGTGCGCTGATATGCTCCAGTCGAGTTCCCCAGCACGGCGAACCCTGTTGAGTCCTCCGCAACCCGTGGCAGTCAGACGTGGCGGAGCGTCCGACGCCAGGTCTAACACTCGTATGCATTGGTGGAACTTGTGTTAGGCTGGGTATCCATATGTTGTGACCCCTACGGCGGTCCCATATGTGTATTCTTCCACGGTACGGCTCCCTACGGCGAGCCCGTGTCTTTCCCTTGGCAGAGCTCGCTCTGCCGTCTCTGTGCGGTGTAGTCTCCCGCCTGCATTGGCCGGGGCCACCCCTGGGACTTCCGTATGTTGTACTGCCCACGGCCAGTCCATACATGTATATTCCACATGATACCTCCCTACGTGTAGGATGTGGCTTCCGCAGCGGCCCCCCGGGGCACGCTTTCCCAGCGTTATCCAATACTCTGCTGAGTGGGTCTTGCGGAACAGCAGCAGTGACTCTCCCTGCGTAGGTTCCCCGCCCCGAACAGACGGGGGTCTGAGGGGCTTTCGCTGGGCGCTGGAAGTGGTAGTAACTGTGGCGTTTTCCATAGGGATCCCAATTCGTCGGTGACGTCCGACGTACGTCGAACGTGACCGACTGAAGGGGAACGTCTCGGTTACGTATGTAACCCTCGTTCCCTGAAGGAGGGAACGGAGACGTACGTCCCGTCGCCACAGTTGCTGTACCATCACTGCAGCGGCCGAGTCACTAGTTCGGCTCCTCAGTGAAAAACAAATGTGCGCTGCATCCGCTTCCGCTTTATACCCGCGATGCGGGGCGGAGCGCGAGATGCAAATCTCGCACGCCAATGGCCATTGGCCCGTTCTCTATACACTCGAAGCTGATAGGGGCTCCCAGAAGTGATCCCAATTCGTCGGTGACGTCCGACGTACGTCTCCGTTCCCTCCTTCAGGGAACGAGGGTTACATACGTAACCGAGACGTTACTTTAATGGAAAGTAATGTATTACATTACTTTTTCCTCACCTGGGCTGCGCTTGTTTGCTTGTTAATACGAACTAAAAAGTTATTTTTGCTTAGTAGTATGGTTAAATTAGACAATTGAAAATCAGAGGCAAAGGCACTGGTTAATAAAATGAGATTAAATATATAGAGTATGTGTAATTTAACATATTTAATTATTGCAGGTTTGTGTTATATTCTGAGTTTGCATTTCACTGTTTTTATTCATTTTGAGAAATACTGAACCTGTTTTTGTGCAAGTGAGATGAGTTAATGCATGCTCACATTTAGTATAGAACTATGTATCCATCATGTTTACACAGTCAATAAAGAGGAAAACAAATTAACTTGTGTTACTTATTTGAAAAAGTAATTCAGATATTTTGTTGTAAATTTAAAAGTAATGTGTTACTTTAGTTACTTGAAAAAGTAATCTGATTACGGAACTCACGTTACTTGTAATGAATCACCCCACAACACTGTGCACATCATTATTGTTTTTGAAAATCTATCTGCCCTCGTAATCTTTAATCAAAATAACACCCCCTCCCTCTTGCAGAGACATCTCTTCTCTGATGATGTGTTTACAGGGCGGGACAACCTGTCACTCACATGAAATCACAGTAATAGCGAAGCACAATGATCCAACTATCTAATTCCCGATGGACAAAATCAAGTCCTGCCCTACATTTTTTCTTGTTCGATAAGCTTGGTTTCACTTGGATATGCATCACGAAGACTTTCGTAACTTCCGTTTCATGCTGACTTTAATAAGAGACTGAATGATGTTTATCACAAAAAATGAAAATTCTACAAAAGGAAAGCCTAACTAATGCACACAAGCAAGACAAGGACTTAACACATCAGCGTGCTGTGTTCGTCCAGTCAATGATCGGCACCACATATATGCAAATAAGGATACATGTATGTATATATTTAAATAAACCAGGGTAAAGATTGAACAGTGTGAACATGGAAAATGATAACACAGGATTCAGAATGAACCCAGAGTTTAGAATGACCCGTCCCAGGCTTAACAATTTTAAGTGTGAAAAGCCCTAAAATCCCTAACCAGTCAAGAACATCTTGAACATTCAGGTCATAGTGATTAATACATGTATTTAATCTTTTCAGCATGCTGCATTTCTTGACCTATTATTGCTTCTGCAAAGATGCACTTTACTAGTCCTGGCAGGTTTTCATGTCAATGGCACATCTCACCCTTTCTTAGAGGCATGCATACTTTTGAATTTGAAGATGCAGCCAACCTATTTTCGATGAATTTCACTTTAATTTCAGAAGCTGACAATGCTGACCAGGTCTCCACATTGGAAGGGTATTGTTAAGAAAGTTCAAGCAGTGATAAGGTTAATAAATAGCTCCACAGCACTGAAATGCCATGTCAATTTGCAGTGTCTGCCACATCTTCGACTTGGAAGGTGAGCTGCCTTCATATTGCTTGAAAGTACAGGCAAAGCCTGAAACTGGTTGTAAATTGAATTTTAATGGCACCATATAATATGCTGAGCCATGCACTTTTTTGCCAGCTCTCTTCTCAACGTTGTCACAAAGCAGTCATTCTTATGACCCTGAATTATACCCGTCATTGCAGACTTCAAAGATTTATCCAAACAACCCCTGAAGCGCACACAGCACTCGATTTCCATGTGCAATATGTGCGTTTGAGCATGGGCGTCACTAGGCCCTTTTTAGGGGGGCTTCAGCCCCTAAACTTCTGCCCAGCCCCCCTTTATGTTCACACAGAAGCTGTTGAGGCTGAGCGCGAATTTTAGCAGCGCGAGTCGACGTCAAGTGCGAAATATGTAAGTAGCTAAACTAAACATTTCATATTTGACAGCTGCTTCTTTAAGTCAGAAATGTTAAACAAATGACAAAAATATTCAGGCAAATTAATAAAATGTTGTCTAATTTCGCCATTTTGAATTGAAAATAGGCCTAATGTGATTCATAATGTAATTAACAAACAAGAAATATTAACAAAGCCGTTTTTTTCTTTTCAGATTAGGCATAGCCTAAGATTAATAATGTAGCCTTCAGTAAATAAAAAAAGATCAGCTTTTTTCAGCCTGTGTTGGGCATAAGATTACTAATGAATGCGTGCATATTGTGAATTAATTTAATAAACTTAGTTACCTAGCTTTCCTGGTTGCCTTCAGTAAATTAACGTGTCTACGAAAATGATTCATAAAACATAAATATCAGTTAACCATATGTTTACTTTCTTCACTGACGAAAATGGAAAAACTATATCAGTCATATCTGCCCACTGACATGGTTTTCAAGCTATTGTTATCTAATTTTTTGGCCTTCAGAAAATGCACATATGTAGATCATAGAAATCAAAATTTCCCCCCCTAACTACCTCACATTTGGGATCTCAGTGATTATAAACCTGCCTACATTCCTGGGTATGATTAAGGGATGTACAATATGGTCATGCAGAATAAGGCATTAATATTTGCTTTATAAGTAATAATAAATCCTAATATCCTAATATGCATGCTAATAAGCTACTAGTTAATAGTGAGAATTGGACCCTAAACTAAAGTGTTACCATTTTTTTCATACCCTCGCTGGGGGCTGAGCCCCCCTAAAATGAAAATCCTAGAATCGCCCCTGCATTTGAGGTTTAATTTAGCAATGCCAAATAATTTTGTGTTTGTTAAAACCAGTGCAATTTCAGAACCATTAGTTGGGGTATGTTTTAACTATATAAATCTAGAATAACATTTGTTTGTTCAGTTGTCAGGCTACCACTCAGACTATTGATCGTGTGTGTGTTTGAGAGAAGGCAGTGAACTGTGTAATGTTTTTTTCTCTCTAACTCAAAGACTATTCGCCTCCAGATTAGGACCACTGTAACCTGCCGGGTTTCAAAATTTAACAGAAAAACCCTTCTAACAAAGGTATGGTGCATCACTCCCCTATCAGATCATATTTTCAAGCTTTATATGCATCTGGCTTCTGTTCCCCTGAAGTGTTTTTCAGGCAAACCTCTTTTTTTGTTGCTCATTCTTTACGATTATAACTTCTGCTGATATTTTAGCCACTGCATAGGGCAATTAAATATGAAACTCTGTCATGCTAAAACTTAAACATTTCATATTAAACAAATGTAAGCCCTAAATAGCAAAATATCTAAAAATGAAATAATTTGTTACTTGATTTAAAAAAAAATCTAAATCATGCAGTATTAAAATAAATAAATATATTTAGCTTGAGTTGGAATCTGTGTCAATTTCATTATATCACATCTTTAGTATATTTAACACACATCCATGGGGACATTTTACAGTCATAAGCAGGGGTCTAAAAGTCACTGTACAAGGAGACAAGCTTTTATAATGCGAAAGAACGAGAAAAAAAAAAATCCTTTACAACCAAAGTGTCTGCAGATATTTCTCAGCAAGGGCAAATCAATGCCAAAATCAATAGGAACATCTCCTTTGAGGTAATATTAAAAACAGTATGAGTACATAAAAGTAGGGAGACTTATAATGATAAAAAATAAATAATAAAACCTTCTGAGGTGATAGGAAGAGATAAGATGGTGCTGTAATTCACCCCATGAAATCATAATGACCAAAATGTGCTTTTCATTCCAATACTCTACCCAGTAGAGTAGATGAGTCTATCATAAAAGAAATAGCATGTGTTAATCTGTGGGAAGTATTGTGTGTTTCTCATCAGCTCAGAGGGTACAGAATAATTCTGCCTGCTTAAATGTAAAACAGATAACAGCTCTGGATGGTGGTATTCTGGAAAGTGATAAACCAGGACGAACAGACTGGGGGTGAAACAGTGCTTAGTCCGACAGAGCTAAATTCATTTTGCTAGCTCACGAAATGGAGTTATCTGAATCAACTGTCTTCTATATTCACCACAGGATATTGAGGAAGGCCAAGGTCAAATTACATACAAATCTGAGAGCATTAGACTCCATTGCAAGAGAAAGTTTTCCAACTCAGTCAGAGATAATCTCAATCTCCAACTGTGCTCAGCAGAGACTAAAAGGCTTAAGAACTAATAGGATCCTCAGACCACGTAAAAATGGGTTCAATGAGAGCCTCAAATAATTTGCTTTTAAGATGCGATGCAATGCCATGGCTGTCTGTAATGTTTAGGGTCTACCATAAGCACACTATGAAGTGATCGTTTTTTTTTTTTTTTTTACCTAAATAAATTACTCCCACCTTATCGTGAGTTTGATTCAGTCATATTAAATAATATTTTGACTTTAGGTCCTTCGGGACTTTATTAGGTTAACTGGCAAAAAGTTCTACAGTGTATAATGTGACATGACTGATGCAATACTAACTTTCCATACTCTTAAAAAGATAGTTTACACAAAATGAGTATTCTGTCATCATGTACTTGCCCTCATGTCATTTCAAACCTTTATGCATTTCTTTCTTTAGAAGAACAGAAAAGAAGTTTGTTGCTTTTCTGTCAGTCACTTCGACGTGTAGAACTACTGACACTAGGGGTCGCACTTGGGAGCCCCAAACATCTCCAAATTAGCAGAATCATCCTAGGCTCCTGTCCAGAGCCTGTAAGTTCACATTATCTTTGACGACAAAGGCTAACAGTGCTGCTGGACAGGCCACCCTGCACGCCATGGCCATCCTGCAGGTCCATCAGGCGAAGGCACTCAAAGAGCTGCACGAGGGTAGTTCTGAGTCGGGATTAGTGCAGAAACTGCATTCAGCGACTGACTTCGCTCTCAAAGCGACCAAAGTCATGGAGCGGGCTCTCGGCTAGAAGACGTCCATGTTAGTGGTCCAGGAACGCCATCCCTGGCTGAACCTTGCTGAGATGAGGAAAGTCGACAAAGTGTACTTTCTCAGCACCCCCATCTTGCAAAGTAGCCTCCTCTGCGACACTGTCACAGACTTTGCCCAACAGTTCTCGGTAGTAAAGAAGCAGACCAAGGCAATAAAACACATCCTGTCTCGGCACGGTGGCATCAGGCTGCAGAGGTCTCTCTCATTGTCTGCTCATCACCAAGGGCGTCCACATGTGGCTGCCACTCCAGCTTGAGCTGCCCACAGGAAAGTGATGCAACCCACTTGCCAGGCGACCACCAAGAACCCCAAGAAGGCTTCTTCAAAGTGTCCCTGAGACGAGCGACAGGCGAGTTGCTTTTTCCCAGAAGGTGGTGAATGCAGCGTTTCTTCCCCCGGTGCAGGGCCGAGCGGAGAATCTTTGGTTCCCTTTTGTTTTTGTTTCGCAACTGTCCAAAGGGGCAGCGGTACCCACATTTTCAAAGAAAGAACAGCTTCTGCACTCCCTGGGTCACACAGCTTGCAGCCTGAACATGGTGGATTCAGTCAATTCAGTTCACCAGGTGCCCTCCAGCCGAGATAAAGAAGGGTTTCTACAGCCCTTACTTCATCGTACCGAAGAAAGGCGGTGGGTTAAGACCAATCCTAGATCTGGGGGTTCTCGGCTCCCATTCAAAATGTTAATGCAGAAGTGCATTTTGACATGCGTTCAACAACAGGTTTGCGGCAATAGACATTAAGTAATTAAATGTCTCGATTCTGCCTTGACACCATTTCTTCAGTTTGCCTTTGAGGGTCAGGCATATCAGTACAAGGTCCTCCTGTTCAGGCTGTTCCTGTCTCCTCACATCTTCACAAAAGGCATAGAGGCTGCCTTTGCCCCACTAAGGGAAGTGGGCATCCGCATTCTCAATTATCTTGACAACTGGCTGATTCTAGCTCACTCTCAAGATTTATTGTGTATGCACAGGGATCTGGTGCTCAGACACCTCAGCCAATTGGGGCTTCACGTCAACCGGGAAAAGAGCAAGCTCTCCCCAGTGCAGAGCATCTCTTTTCTCAGGACAGAGTTGGACTCAGTTGCTATGACAGTGCGTCTCACGAACAAACGCACCCAGTCAGTGTTGAATTCAGGGGGAAAAACAGCTGTCCCACGGAAACAGTTTTAGAGGCTCCTGGGGCATATGGTGGCCTCGGCTGCGGTAACAGCACTCAGATTGATGCACACGAGGCCTGGGATGACACCTTATACCTTCACCAGATCCTACAATCTCCGGGTGGAGCCAATTTCTTCCTGTGTGTTGTCAGGTACGAGCAGGTAACTTGCGGGCAACTGGCCGGGTACTCCACTTTCACACAGTACCTTTCTCCTCCCTGAGCCGATAACATTTTTAGTCCATATGAGTTCCCCAGACCGCCGAACCCTTCATGCCTTTTAGCACCCTGTGGCAGTCGAATTTGGCAGAGGAATTCGATGCCAGGCCCAGTTCTTGTGATGCATGCCCTTTCTGTGCCGCCAGTTGCTGCATTTGTAGTAGTTCCTTCCATCTTCAGGTAGGACCTAACGCAGGGACTTTTTTCCTTCCTCAGCGCTCTGGTCTGCAACAGATTTTTGTAGATTTTTCCAAAAAAAAGGAAAAGAAAAGAACAGAAAAGGTCAAGGAAGTCTGGCTGAATTGACCTATTCCAATTGTAAGTACTCCATTGTAAGTACAGTCCTTTCAGTCCCTGAGTGGTACGAAGGACTACATGGCTTACGTGGTGTGCTGGGTAAGTTACACTCCACTTGCCAATTCTCTGGACTTTTCTGAAGTATCGGAGTTGTGACACCCCCAGGAAATGGAGGTTACGTCAGTAACCAAGACATTTTTAATATAACAACAAATCAAACCAAGTTAGGTTTTAATATGCCAACAAACTTAAGTGCATATCCACTGGTTTTACTGAGACTCTGCCAAGTAGACATATTTCAGCCACTCGTGACACTGTTTTATTAATTTGCACATTAGGATAGATCATAGTTGGTACTATAGTTTAAACACTGAGATTGAACTTGATTACACTTGAAATGTAAGAACGACAATTAAGAGGCCTTCAAATGATGGATTGGCAGACATGCAACATGCCATCTGTTACATGCCTTCCCAAGAGCTATGACTCTAATCCTTGATGTCCACACATGTCTTTGTGTACTGGACATGCATAATCAATTATTGGGTCAGTAGATATAGTACTTTTGATTAATTATTAAATACACCTATACACAATACAATGAATGACTATGGCAAACGTTGTTGTGTGCAATCCAGTGGCTCTGTGGCAGTTCCAGTGCAGCGTTGCGTTCAGAGAATGTCCACTCTGGACATTGCCCATGTATCTAATCCATCACAATCAGCTCCCTGATAACACAAAAGGACAGGACTGATGCGTGTTCCAGCAGATTGCCAGAAGACAAACAATCTCACTTTGCCAACCTTTGTAATGGATTTGTGCTGCATTTGTCCATGGTTAGAGAGCCATTTTGATTGGAGTCAGCATTGGGTTTAACCAATACTTTAACGCCAATGAAAAATAAGCTATTCCCGGTCTGAAATCCTATCGGCTACACATCAAAGCATGGCTGTAGTGAACTCCTGTTGCTTGAATGTCTGTTGTCTTTTTCTGATTTATACTGATAGTAAAATTTGGACATTGATGCAACGGACTGAAATCAGAAGTATGATTTTTATTAGCTGCCACTTCAGTCTGAATCACTCCTACTGCAAAGATATACAGGGGCTTTGGGCCAGGGATAGACTTCAGCACCCACACATGCTGCTAACATTTCAGAATAACCTAAAATGAATCAGGTGATACATTTAAATGCCACTCTGTAAAAAGATGTTGGAAAATGCAAAGTAAATGCTACAGCAAAGACCTTGGCTGACTGTTACCTTGCCACATACATAATATATATACAGTCGGGAGAACAAGTATTTGATACACTGCCGATTTTGCAGGTTTTCCTACTTACAAAGCATGTAGAGGTCTGTAATTTTTATCATAGGTACTCTTCAACTGTGAGAGACGGAATCTAAAACAAAAATCCAGAAAACCACATTGTATGATTTTTAAATAATTAATTTGCATTTTATTGCATGACATAAGTATTTGATCACCTACCAAAAAGTAAGAATTCCGGCTCTCACAGACCTGTTAGTTTTTCTTTAAGAAGCCCTCCTGTTCTCCACTCATTACCTGTATTAACTGCACCTGTTTGAACTCGTTACCTGTATAAAAGACACCTGTCCACACACTCAATCAAACAGACTCCAACCTCTCCACAATGGCCAAGACCAGAGAGCTGTGTAAGGACATCAGGGATAAAATTGTAGACCTGCACAAGGCTGGGATGGGCTACAGGACAATAGGCAAGCAGCTTGGTGAGAAGGCAACAACTGTTGGCGCAATTATTAGAAAATGGAAGAAGTTCAAGATGACGGTCAATCTCCCTCGGTCTGGGGCACCATGCGAGATCTCACCTCGTGGGGCATCAATGATCATGAGGAAGGTGAGGGATCAGCCCAGAACTACACAGCAGGACCTGGTCAATGACCTGAAGAGAGCTGGGACCACAGTCTCAAAGAAAACCATTAGTAACACACTACGCCGTCATGGATTAAAATCCTGCAGCGCACGCAAGGTCCCCCTGCTCAAGCCAGCGCATGTGCAGGCCCGTCTGAAGTTTGCCAATGACCATCTGGATGATCCAGAGGAGGAATGGGAGAAGGTCATGTGGTCTGATGAGACAAAAATAGAGCTTTTTGGTCTAAACTCCACTTGCCGTGTTTGGAGGAAGAAGAAGGATGAGTACAACCCCAAGAACACCATCCCAACTGTGAAGCATGGAGGTGGAAACATCATTCTTTGGGGATGCTTTTTTGCAAAGGGGACAGGACGACTGCACCGTATTGAGGGGAGGATGGATGGGGCCATGTATCGCGAGATCTTGGCCAACAACCTCCTTCCCTCAGTAAGAGCATTGAAGATGGGTCGTGGCTGGGTCTTCCAGCATGACAACGACCCGAAACACACAGCCAGGGCAACTAAGGAGTGGCTCCGTAAGAAGCATCTCAAGATCCTGGAGTGGCCTAGCCAGTCTCCAGACCTGACACCAATAGAAAATCTTTGGAGGGAGCTGAAAGTCCGTATTGCCCAGCGACAGCCCCGAAACCTGAAGGATCTGGAGAAGGTCTGTATAGAGGAGTGGGCCAAAATCCCTGCTGCAGTGTGCGCAAAGCTGGTCAAGAACTACAGGAAACGTATGATCTCTCTAATTGCAAACAAAGGTTTCTGTACCAAATATTAAGTTCTGCTTTTCTGATGTATCAAATACTTATGTCATGCAATAAAATGCAAATTAATTACTTAATCATACAAAGTGATTTTCTGGATTCCGTCACTCACAGTTGAAGAGTACCTATGATAAAAAATTACAGACTTCTACATGCTTTGTAAGTGGGCAAACCTGCAAAATCGGCAGTGTATCAAATACTTGTTCTCCCCACTGTATACAAATTATATTTTTTAGTCCAAAAAAAGTTTTTAGAAGTAAAAAGTATGACATGACTTATAAATTATAGATAAAATATATTTTATTTTAATCAGTGCAATGTAATACACTATTACAATAAAATACTATCTATTTTTTATTTTTTTATTTTTTTTACTTAAAATGTATAAGGTAATATGCATTCCAATAATTCCCTGTGTGAATCATCATCATTTTTTTTTTTTTTATCAACTATATACAGTACATTGGAATGTTTTATGCTGCATGTTATTTTATTTAATTAATGTTTACCTGATGGCATTTTGTGTAAATAACACTGTGCTGTTTTATGAATAACTACATTTGTTGGAGAGGCAAATTTTGATGAACGTTGGCTTTATATTGGACAGTTGTGTTATAAAAGTACATTTTACAATAACAAACACATTTTAATAGCTCAAATTGGTTGTTAAATTAGCATTACACTATATGATTTAATAACTAATGACTATAAAATATACAGTCACCAAAATGTCATATCATAATGCTTGTAACATTGTCACAGCATTTTTATGGCAGCGACATCCACGGGTGACACTTTTTAGCTGTACTTTACCACAACATTTTACAGTGCATTCAATTGTATACTGTTTGAATAACATATAAGAATTATTCTATTCTATTAATAATTCATAAAAGGTGAAGTGGTAGAAACACCCTAACACTGCCTGCACAAATAGATAACATGGGGTTCTGACATGCTGACCCAGTGGATATAAGCAGAAGGCTTTATTAGTAGTAGCTTATGTATTTTAAACTTATGCGGAAAATTATGAAAAAAAAAAAAAAAAAAAAAAAAAGAAGAAAAAAAGCATGAAATAGGAAAACATTCTGAAGCACTTACAGGGATATCTAGATTTTGTAACATAGTCTGCTTATCATTCCACCCTCGTCTCGGGTTTTATGCATGTCCTCCGAAAAGCCATTACAGAGGGCTACTTGTGTTTTAAGCATGTGACTTGGGTGAGAGAGGGCGCGCTCGCGTCTGCCAGCGTCTATCCATTGAAATTTGGCTCTGTCTCTCTCTCTCATACACACACACACACACATACACACGGACAACGATGCAGAGAGTAGGAGGGTCAAGCAGAGCTATGTGATGGGACTGACTTTATAGAGGAATATCCACAGGCACTTCCAAAAGAGACTGAGAAACCTCAGTGTCGCAGTCCGTTGGCGGATGTTAAACTGGACCACGCGCTTTATAGCTGCGGTCTGTTTCTAACTGTCTGTGCTGCTAGTGGATTTATATTCGACATTGTTCGACTAAATGCGGTTATTTCTTCTTCAAGGAACAATTCAGAGCACTACACGGATAACCTTACCTTCGTTTTATAATGGGAACGATTTGTTACCGAAGTTGGACTATAGTGAAGTAGCACCGATTTAAATATTTAGGTGCTGCCCGAGCGACCTTTCGTCCATTTTCACCAAACAGTTTCCATTACTTCTGTGGGTTTTACGCTGATTCACGTTAAATACTCACATAGAGAAAAAAAAAAAAACTGATTCAGCGAAGAATGGGACCTGTTCGGATGAAGTTTCAACACTGATCTACGTTGTGGTGAGTTGTATTTTTTTTAATGCTGGTCGTGTGTCGACATGGTTTAAATTGTTGCCAGTTGACTATGCACTGCAAATATAATCGTTGCCTCATGCTGCAGCGGGACAACTTTGAACAAATGCAACCTGATCGTTCCCATGAATGTTGAGCATACAGCAGCCCATCAAGACTACACTGCTCCTTACACGAGTTACAACTGTGATCCCTCATGACCATTCATGTATTTATGCCATGGTGCTTGATACACAGACTCTCTCTCTCTCTCTCTCTCTCTCTCTCTCTCTCTCTCTCTCTCTCTCTCTCTCTCTCTCTCTCTCTCTCTCTCTTTCTCTCTCTCTCAAAACACACCAAGTTGGTATTTCAATATACATTCTCTGAAAACAAGTCTTCTTAATAAAGTAAATATATCGTAGTTTGGGGGTATTCAGATATTTTCCTGGAAAGAAGACAAAAATACTGATTATTTTGTATATTACTTTTTTTTTTTTTTGGCATTTGACCCTGTCATGCAGGTTACAGGTTATTATATATTCATTTATAATTAAAATTTTACACACTAATGAGTCTTGATTCTGTAACTGCCAGTGATGCATAATACCAGTGAACCATTTTTCAAACAGTTAACAATTACAATGTGGGACAATGTCAATGTGTGAAAATCAAGCAAGCTTAATACCCTACAAAGTTGTATGCTTACGTAAAATCTATAAAATCATACATAAAAGTTTGCCTAGTGAAACAGCTGCTAATATATTGCTAAAATTGGTGTCATTATCAACTGCACCATCTGTTATTAAAATAGCATATAGCTTACTTGGAAAGTTAGAATTGCTTTAAAAGTAAATGACATTTAATTATAGCAAAGTGCAGTACCATAATGTGAAGAAGGAGAAAAATGCTTCTTATACATGACAGCTGTGAGGGTTCTGATGAAGAAATATGTAGTGTATGTAGTATACAATACAGTTGAAAGCACTGTGCCAGTACCCCTCTGCCTCTGACCAATGGTGAGAGTGCAGAAAAAGCCAATGATTTTGTCAGAACAGTGTTACATGACTCTTCATTATCCACAACAGACATGCTGTAAAGCATCTTTCTGATAGAGTCTGCATAACAAACGTTTAGTGCTCTGCTCATAAGTGGATAGTTCAAACAAAAATGAAAATTCTGTCCTCATCTACTTGCCCTCATGTAATTCCAACGACTTTCATCCTTCTGCAGAACACAAAAGAAGATTTTTTTTTTTTTAAATGTTGGCAAACAAACAAATTTGGTGACCACTGACATTCATTGTAAGGATAAAAAATGCATTGAAAAATGTCTCAAAATATCTTCTTTTATGTTCCACAGAAAAAAGGAAGTGATACTGGGGTTTAGAATTACATGAGGCTGAGTAAATGACGACAGAATTATTTATTTATTTATTTTTTGGTGAAGTATGCCTTTAAAGTATGCATTTACTATGCATACAAATAAACTAAGATTATTCGATTCTTTCCCCCCCTTTTTTTGTTAACTTAACTGTCTAATTGCAGTGCCACTGGTGGCACCAAGGGGAACTGCATTCTTGAGTCATTTTTTATTATTATTATTTGGGTCAGACAGTAGATCTTGTAACTGCACATTTGGAAAATACATTTCTAATTGTGGTTCATTGAGGCTCACAAACCTTATGTATCAGTTACTGCGGAGTGCTGTTACCCTTGCACAGTGGATGTCTTTGCAAAACAGTCACTGGCACCACAACACTGACAATTTGAATACTGCATTCACATTTCCCTGTGTGAAGGGTCTAACTAAGTGTGTGTGTGCCTTTGTATCCCAGCTGTCTCTCATCATTGCTATCTGCTGGCACAGTTTTTGCCATTTTCCAAAAACACCATTTAGAGCTTTTGGCGGCCACATAAAAGACAAAAAAGACCTTTTAGCGCTCACACACACAGACAATTACACAAATAAGCGCAAACATCAGCATCCAGTAGTGTGCTAGCTCAATGGCTCATTCATCCTATACTGATGTGCGATATAGCCATGGATGAGAGCCCAAGAGAGCTGGTGAAACCTTTCCTAGTCTTGTAAATATGCCTCAATGGGGCTTTTTTTCTTCAAATGGCTGTCTGCAGGTAAAGTGGCTCCCTAACAAGTCCTCAAATTAATGAATGACTCATGCGTGAAGGCCCTTCTGCAGCAATTCCAGCACATCAGAAATTTCACAGCAACGACTGATTGGTTGAACATGCAGCAAGCAGACAGGCCCGAACAGGATAGAAGCTTTATGATGGTGAGCCATAGCTCATTATTTTATGATAATGAGCAGGATCACCGAATCCATCGTGATGCTGAGATTTCTACGAGACAAACGTGTGAAAAGACAGGCGCACGAACATTGGCTCCTTGATTAGAGCTTGAAAACAGAGACCCTCGGGAGTATGCAGTTGAAAAGAAGGTAAAGATGTGACATGACACCTTTCAACTAGGCAAACAAAAACATTGATGCATGTACAGAATGACAAGCAATAAGAGATATGCAAGAAAGCAATGCTGCTAAAAGGTTTCAGCTGTCATCGGGAATTTCTTGACACAGATTTTGTTTGATTTTTACAAAACTATGTATCTTTTAAACCTCAGTGTCACATTATGTCCTAACCAACAGTGATACAATAAAGCAACAAGCATTCTCATCCATTGAAATTTGTGTTTCTGTCCTAACCAGTGGTGAGCGTCAAGTGACGGGACAGGTCATCTATCATAAAATTTAATTGGTTGCAATTGGCTGGGATTATGTTGCATTGCACAGCATTTTTACTTTCACTGTGGACGTATACGGTTAGGACATTGTGTCAAATGTGCTAAATTGATTGATCGTAACTCTCAACTTTATGTATGCCGCAACATTCAGATCATTAAATCCTACATTTTTCTATAAATGTTTTAGTTTATTTATGGCTTTAAGTTTAAATGTAAAGTATTTTGGGAGGCTTTTGTTTTCATAATGGCCTTTGTTTGAAGAGGAGACTCTATGTCTGGCTGAATTGAGAAAAGAAGACCATGGGTTGTTTTCTAAGATTAATTGCTGCTTTTTCCCCCTGTATTGCGCTGAGCCTTATGTGGCCAAATAAAAATGTAAAAGTAACAACTTTACGATCCAAAAGGCAATAATTAAAGCAGCAATTAAATCAGTGCTGTACATTACCACTTCTCTGTGCATTATTACGGTGAGGTTTATTTCTAACCTGGAATCAATTCTTTGTTGGGATTTATTTGTACCAACAGACATTTTAATGGAATGTACCCCTCTGTTTAATAGTTATGGTTAACTGATTTACTAGACACCTTTATTCTTTGCATACATGTCCTGACCTTATTAGCAATATATATTTAAACTGGACGACTCATTAAAAAACATAATTTATAGCCTTTTACATCATGGATCATCCAAACATGATTATATTCACGATCAAAAGAATGGCTACCTTTTTGTTCATGCTTCTTAAAAGATCAAAGGCTTTATTAATATAGATTTGTATTACAATTAGTCTTCTCATATAAAAAAAAGACCAATTATTGCACCCTAGAGACATGAACTGAGTGTTTTCAAACCCTCATATTAAAATGTGTGCCATGTCCGTAGAGACATTATACTCTCAGGGACATTTGATATTAAATGTGGTTGCCAGAGTGTTGGTGAGCAAACAATGCAAAATGTATTCTTTCTTTTTCATTCTTGTGCTTCTTTATCTCTTTGCTTTTTCCACAATACTTTGGGTCTTCCATTGTCCTTTTGAGTAATGCTCTGCGTAATGTGCAAAGACATGCGTATTTATAAGATTGTCATTAATGGACCTGGAGGATGCAACAAGATAGCATATGAAATATACATTTACTCAAGTGTACTATGGGTGAAGTTTTGTTTGTTTGTGTTTTTGCATATGGACACACAAGGTCAGTTGTATGTTATCGGCAATACGCTAAAATATACCTGAACATTCACAACAAATTGATATTATTTTGTCTGATGTTCAGCGTTTCATCTATAATCTGACAATTATTTTAGTTTCATGGCTTGTCTGCTCCCAGAGGTCCATTTCTCATCGTGACAGCAAGATTAGAGGGAATATTTGATTTGCATTTAACACTCAACACAATGGCTGTCATTCCCTTTCCCCCTTCTGGTTCCATGAACTGATATAAGCTAGTATTTCATATTTCCTTTATTGCCTGGTATATTCTCTTTGATACATTACACACCACAAATCTCTTTGTACACATCCTTTTATTCTCAAACGAAACACGAATAAATAATTATGACTTCCAGCCACATTATTTCGCTAAGCAACCTTTTACCCTCAGGCAAACAATGAAAGACACTGTTGATCGTCATGGGTTAGAGAATAACATAGCTAATTAAGAGTAAAAGCTCATTAGTCAGCGGAAAGAGGAGGATGTGAGGTTTATCGGTTCCTGTTGCAGACTTTGAATGTGGTTTCAGGGATGACTTGAAGTCAAGCCTGAAAGAATTAGAATTACAAATAGTGGGATCCTACTGTAAAAAATGTAATACAATCCTGTAATCAACTCTCACCCAAGATGCACACTTTTGCAAACAGCCAGACAACTCTCCATCCACCCTGCGGACAACGATGTAGAGCAGGAAATATCTCAGAGAATGTAGCTTCATTTGCATGCTTCCAGCAAAGACAGCCAAAGCTCATTGCAATTGCACAGGTAGTAAATTTAAGAATTGAACAGATGCCCTGAGTCCAAAGTGCACACTTGAGTCTATCCTCTGAACATGATTGACTCAAATGCCACTAAGATCACAAGTTTGAGAAATCCCAAATCTCAACATCTCAACCTTTCAAAACTATTTCAGTAATACTTCCCTTTGAGTTTGGTCTTACTTAGTTGTAATCAGTGTTGGGGAGTAACTAGTTACACATAACAGAGTTACGTAAATTAATTACAAAATAAATGTAACTATAATCAGTTACAGTTACTGAGAAAAATGTGTAATAAAATTACAGTTACTTATGAAAATGTTATTGATTACAAAGGGGGTTACATCTGAATATGTTCTGTAAAAAAACAGGATATGTTGAATAATATTAATTTGTTGCTTTGCCTGTTTTTGATGCCTCCTGCCATTTAAAGGCCGTTTAGTAAAGCGATGCTATTCTGATGCTTTTGATTGGTTCTTTTGTTTGAATTTGCTAAAAAGCTTTAGGCTACAATCTGTCTAAGAGTTGCCACCATGGTGAGTGATAAAAATGCATTCCAGTGCTGGAAATTAGAAAAGTAATCAAATGTAATCAGTTACATTACTTTAATAAAGTAATTGAATAGTTACACTACTTATTACATTTTAAATAGGGTAACTTGTAATCTGTAACCTATTACATTTCCAAAGTAACCTTCCAAACACTGGTTGTAATTTAAGTTTGTGGCTGGAGATAGTTGGCTATATGGAGTTGTAGATGGCAATGGAGGATTGATTGTTTTCTGAGGAAATAAATTCCTTTAATTATATTAAAATTATATTCCGGGTTCAATACCAGGTTCAAAAGTTCAGTCAATAGCCTTTGTGGCAAAAAAAAAACAAAACAAAACAAAAAGGATTAAATAATAATAATAATTTTGACTGGGGAAAAAAAAGGAAAAATCAAGTAAATGTAGTCTTTTTTTTTTTTGTTGAGGAAATGTGAAGCTTATCTTTAAAATCACATTAACTTATTTGTGTATTTGTTTATTATTTGAGCTGTGAAGCTGTTTTAATAATTTCTTGGGTTTATGGTGTTGTGTTGCAATTGTAAAAACTTTACACAGAAAAGCAATTTTTACCTTTTTTTTTGCTTAAAGGTAGGGTAGTCAATTTTGGAGAGGCTAGCAATAGCAAGCTAGCTATGAAAGCATAAGATCCCTCCCTCCCTTCAGAGCATCTCCAAAACTACTACTACTCCAAAACGAGCCCGATCACACGAAAATGCGTATCAATAATACGAGTGTGCAATGTCGTGGAATGTATACGTGTATATGGTACGCAGTTTTTCGCGTGCATATGATACGCACTAAAGTGAAAAGTAAAAACGCCATAAAGTGCGTATCATAAGCATGCGAAAAACTGCGTACGATATGCAAAACTCATTTTGGCGTATACATTCCACGACATTGCACACTCGTACTATTGATACGCATTCTCATGTGATCGTGTTGCCAAAACACACGAACGCACACAGCCAGAGCAGAGTCTGCAAAGCGTCACGAGACAGTGTTTAATTACCTCATGTCTCAAAGCACATAACATTACAATAATAATGGACATAAACAACTTAGAGCTCTTACTTGTACCACCTGACTGCTGTAGATTAATTTCGGCGTTGATAGTGTTGCCGTGGAAACACATAATTTTGAACAGCTCCTCCTCTTAATTACGGTAATTTAGAGCATAAGCTCGTTGTTTTGGTTCAGGAGGAACTGTAAAAGGTAAAAGGCTGTTTTTTTTGTTTGTCATGCTGGGTGAGAGAGTCTACAACTCTGCAGCCTCATGGAACATGCTGATGATGTTTGCGTGTGCAGGGTGAGCGGAGGTATGGAAAAACATTGCCTACCCTACCTTGTTACTTTTGAAACGTTTATGGATCGGCCCCATTCACTTCCATTTTAAGTAAATGCATTGAAATCCAGATGTTTGCCCTTTTTTGAAGAAAAGGAAAGACAAGTAGAAATTATTTTTTTTATGGTAATCAAGATTGTGGCATAAAAACTTTTAATGAAGCTTTAATTGTACTGAACCTGGCATTTTAGCTAGTTCTGAACACCTAGTCATTTCATTCTAAAGATTCTTATTTTAGTGACCTTGCAGGGATGTTCATCTTCACTGTAGACAACAAAGGGAAGGAAATAGCATTTTCAATACATAAAAGAAAAAAAGAAAACACTATTTCGTGCTAAATGGATATTCTTTGTATTATCTGTTTGGTTTTAGTCAGTTATTTATTTATAATCCGTCCACAATCACATTATGAATATAATCTAAAATGACTGAGTTGCACCGCTGCTTAATGAATATGACTCAATGTGCTTGAGCAAAATGCTATACCGTTTAAAACAGATTGGCTTTTTGTCATTCAGACAGCTATTTTGTCTAGTCTGTTTCTCTCGTATTACTAGGCATGGCTGTAGTTTTAAAATGATTCGTCCCTCTAGGTGAATACTCAGGACCTTGTCATATTCACCATTTACATGACAAATTACAATACCAGTTTTTGTATTGCTATTGCAGGCCCTTCAGGTTATGATACAAATACTCTTGCAACATCTAGTTTAAATGAAAAATTGCCATGTCATGTAGCAAGGCTAAGATGATCGTGCAAAACTGTATACATAATTTTCTCTCTATAAAGGGCTTAAAACACCTTTTTATGAGTTCTACAGTGGCAACACAAATTTAAATCCAACATACCTCTAAATAATTATTTTCTCTTCATTCCCCAGAAAACTAGCTAATGTTTTGATGTTCTCTCCCACCAGACCTTTGCTTAATTTGACGCATGCAGATACTTATTTCATTTCTTAATTATCCTCATTTATGTGTTTACACTTTCTCCCCCATCATTTATTTCTCTGTTCATCCCACACATTTTGTACATCAATTTTCTTTCATTCCCTCCACGTCACACTTGTCAAGTCAAATCAGCTTTATTTGTGAAAGCGCTTTTCCTACATATTGTTTCAGTGCCTCTTTTATAGAAAGCTGTGGTTTAATCAACATAAAGTTGTGTAGGAACCAACAGAATTGTCACTTTTATGACATTTTCTACCAGCCTGAGGATATTTCAAGCCAGTTTGCTGTTCAATTATATTTAAGTGGCACCATTGGTGCTTTTCATGCGTCCGCAGTTGATGATAAAAAATACATTTCTCTCTCAGGCTAGATGTTTTATTTGTGGTATACATCGGCTTCTCTTTCAGGGTGGATCGGTTTAACAGCATTTGATGAAGTGTATTGTTTTTGTAACCACAGATATTGCCTGATGATGCCCCTGTAAAAAGGGAATGACACATACCTGATATTATTCCTGCAGATAATAACCAAAATCCTGTTACTGCACTGGGTGGGGGAGATAATGTGATTATAGCAGCAGATTGCTTTGAAATGAACAGTGCCCTCAGTTAATACATATTTACATGTTGGTGTATGAAGATAGCATGCAGGTAAAGATCTGTTGAGTTAAGGTTGCAGGTTTGATCTCAAAGAACTGGAGAGTTAAAGGGATCACAACCCTGCTCTTGAATAAAGTACTTAACTACAAGTTGCTCAATGAAATGTATGGAAGCCCGTTTCCGCCACAGTTGAGTAAAAAATATAATTCTGTAACTAAGAATTAGTTAATGAGAAACTTTCTCATAATTATGACTTAGTATCTAATTATATTGAGAAAGTTTCTCATAATAACGAGAAACTTTCTCGTAATAATGAGAAGCTTTCTCGTAATAATGACTTAGTTTCTCATAATAACGAGAAACTTTCTTGTAATAATGAAAAACGTTCTCGTAATTATGACTAAGTATCTCATAATAACGAGAAACTTTCTTGTAATGAGAAACTTCTACGCATGCGCAACATCACGCTAGCGACATCCGCTTTTCAAACTAAGCTGTGTAAATGTGAGAACACAGCAAGCATGGCACGTTCTGCAAAACAGTTGTTTTTGTTAAAGTCAATGTAATCTACAAAGTGCAATCTATAGCATCATTAAATAACAAATTATAAATGATCAGTATATCTTCCATGTTTTCCATGCACACAAAAGGGTGGAATGCAGAAGCAAAACGGTTACAGTGGTAACAAACGACACCTGCTTGTGCTCACCGGTGGAAAATAGCATGAACGCGGCGGCCTACAACCGAGCGGCAACCTTCCGGTCTCTCTCTTGAAGCCAACACGGAAGTTAAACTGCAATTCATCGACTGGCCGCTAGAGACAGGCTCCAAAAGGGAGTCCATTCCATATATCCCCCATGTTAAAATGCCCAAATTTACAGCATAAAAAATATGTTTACAGCTGGGTACAAAAAGTGGTTTTGGTCTATATAGCTAATTTTGCCCTTCATGACAACTGTGAAGGGGGTGAATTTTTTTTATAACTCATCTGTTTAAATTATATTAAGCCTTAAAGTTCAGCATAATTAAGGGCGTGGCCACTTGAGTGACAGGTGGATTGCCACTATGGTCAAGCTAGGCAGGCGTGGTTTCAGCAACCAGGCACCTCAGCTCCACCCACGTCCCGCCTCTTTGCCCATTTTCAGTTTTCCGTGAGTGACGCGCAGCTGCCAAGATGGCGACGTCCGGCTCCGCCCACTTTAGGCTTCAAAAATGCTCATCAGAAACCTACGGGTGACGTCACGGACACTACGTCCCAATTTTTTTACAGTCTATGGTTCACACAAAAATACTAATGAATAAAAGATTGCATAATATGGAAGCCCGTCTCAGATAGGGTACTGATAATTTATCATTAATGTTATTTAATGATATTATAGGTTACATTGAATTTAATGAAAACAACTGTTAGAACATACAGAACATACCATGTTTTCTGTGTTCTCACATTTAAACGGCTTTGACCAGCGGATGTCGCTAGCGTGCCACACCCTTCTGCTCCGCTGCTTTGCGCATGCGTAGTTTCTCATTTAAGTCATAATTACGAGAAAATAGCGTAATAATGAGAAACTAAGTCATAATTATGAGAAAGTTCTCATTATTATGACTTACAGAATTATGTGTTTTTCTACTCAACTGTGGCGGAAACGGGCTTCCATAGAGAAATGAGTGTGTTTTGCTTTTTTTTTATATATATATATATATATATATATATATATATATATATAAGAACTAAGCTGAAATAGCTCAACATTATCTTCAGAAGAGAGCATGAGCCAGAAGCCCCATCTATCTCAAAGATTCGCTCTGCCCTCGTGACTTACATTACACGCCGTTTAATCGTTACTTTTTTCATGTCGCCACCTTCCAAGCAGAGCTACCATCAAAAAAAAAGAAAAAAGAACTAGAACACAACACATATAAAAATGGTTTGCTCTTGGGATAAATTTAAACAGTGATTTTACACAAAAGCAAAGCACTTGTTACTCAAGGCAAAAAAATAGCAAGTCAAAAGAATTGCTGATGGAAATGTGGAGATTGCGGCATTTGAAAGGCCCTTTTTTTGGTGGTGCACTGTGGCGCTGAAGCGCAGCACATTGTAGAATCCCTACTGAGCGGTTACTGTGTTCCACCGAGACTTTCTCATCAATATGCATGGAGAAGTACGGATGTCTGCGTTGAAGAATTAGATGTCATGCAGCAAAAACCTTGCTTTTAAATCTGCTGTAATCACAGCAGAAATCATTGTAGCCTGGATCAGGGCTGTATTCACACCATTATGAATGTGTGTGTCAGCATGTAACATACATTATATAATTGTGTTGGAGATAAGGGTGTAGATGCATCACCCAAGAAAGACCTCCCATAGGAATAAATGCCAAAGGTGGACATCTTATGATTATGACTTGAAATGTTAAGCTTGAAAATATTTAATGAATTGATATGCTGACCAACAGCTATATACATTTTATCTCATCACTATCTGCACTGCAATAAATGTAGGCATAATAGCGCTTCTGTTTTGATGTGCACATCACAGTAATTAGAGGTTATACTAAGCACTGATGCACAAGTCAGTGTGGTGCATTTATATTGTATGTTTTATATTTAGGGTCTGTATTTTCATCTGCATTTGCATCTCTTTTCACACTGTTCCATATAAGTATAATGGTTTTTGAAAGTCGCCCACACATATGGTCACATGGCACACATGACTTGACAGACTGCCATCAGAATACAGTAATGAGACTTTTTTCCAACATCTGGTTTGGTCACGGCCGTGAAGAATGAGTGACAGCACTTGGAGGAAATATGGAAATAATAACAGGGTTAGAACAAGGGGCGGGACTGCAGGAGACACTGAGAACTAACTACTGAAAGAGATGTCGAAAATGTTCTCATGGCATCTGTTTACCATGGGACTGAATTACAGTGCCTGCATTTAAACTGTAACTAGTGCTGTTGCCTTTTTATACAGTTTGCACTTGAAGTAAAAAGCTTGTGGAGAGTTACAAATAATTTGGATTAATATAAGCAATAACATTTTTTTTTATGGAGAACTTCTCCATTTCATACACCAGCGCAGTTGCACAGCGGATGCTAAAATTGGAAGCATGTGCACAGGAGGATCTTATTATTTCACTTACATTCTTTTATTGTTAATTTGGTGATACTTTGTTCCTCTGAAGTACTAAAGCACTCATTACCATGCAGAGAACATTTTTATGTGAATACATTACACTTCTCACTTACAGACAATTAGTAGATTATTCCCACAAAGAATCATCATACTTTTCTCCCCTGTCTATGTTGACAAGATCTCTCCGGAGTCCTAAATAGTTTTCGTGGCCTCAAGGAAACAGAATTTTCTGCTAATTGCCTCTCTATGTCTCTCTCTCTCTCTCTCTGTGTGTGTTTGCATTTTTCACTTAAATGAACAGTTGTTTTGGTAAGTTTGTCTGAGTGGAGGTGAAGTGTTTACTAATGTATCTTTGTCCTTTCTGTGTGATTCTGTCTGCTGTGTGTGTTTAGGTGAGCGTTTGTGGGACCGAAGCCATGCTGATCTTCAGTGCCGGGTGGTGGAGTGTGGTCTTGCACCAGAGCCTGTGCTGCTGAAGGCTTGTGCTGCTCCCCCATGGCTCTATGGGAGCTGCTGCTGCTGACTTTCAGCCTCCGCTGCTGGCTGACAAGCTCTGTCAGTTTAGCTGAAGAAGGCCCTGCAGGCCCCCTGGACTGGCTTCTCTCTGACAAGGGCCCCTTTCACCACTCACAAGAGTACACTGAATTTGTGGAGAGGAATCGTCACGGATTTTCCACGAGATACAAGATCTACAGGTTAGTTGTAATTGAATTGAGGCCTGTATGATAGGTTTTACGTACGTTTTGATCATGACCCACTTTCTGACCCAGTAGTACTATATATTGTATATTAAACATTGATTGAACACAAAACATAAATTTATCAATCTAGCCACATTTAGAATTCTTGATCATTATCAGAATAACCACACACTGTATTTTATAGAACTTTGTTTCCCAGAATGCATTATGTATGTTGAATTTCTTAGAATCGGAACAAGTAGTAATTTCCTCTTCTGTCATTCCAATTCAATTTCCTTTGGGTGTAATTCAATTCAAAATCCAACTCATGGTTGGTATCCTATTATTATTATTATTATTATTATTATTATTTGTTCTGAATTTTGCCCAACTCTGTTATTCTGGTCTGGTCTGGTTTTTATAAAACAATTATGTTATAATCAGTGCAGAAATCAGAACATGTAAAGAACTTAAACCGGGCAGGAATGGGAAATTTAATTTACAGCACAGAATTATATAAAGTAAAAAGATATATCATATTTGGATAAAAAATTCTTATATTATCACCAGAGTGTATCATATGTATCATGTGAATATTGATTAACTACATCTTAACTACATCCTGTTCTTCCAGTTACTGCAATTCTAAGCAGTACAGAATATGTCTGAATCAATCTTGCATAAGCATAACATAAAATAAAGCATATTAATAAAACATAACATATTAATACAAATTTCTTCCAAACATATTTTGTCATGTAATATGATTGAATTTCTAAATATCTGAAGTTCTGTGTGTTTTCTGTTGCTATATAACTGACCTGTCAACAGACTAATTATTACTATTTCTTTGTATTATGAGTCTGTGAACAATAAATTAATGGGCTTGGAGGAAAATAAAAATCTTTAGTCAATACATGAATAATCTGGAAATGAAAACATTACACGTCAAAAGTTTAGGGTCAGAATTTTATTTGAATTTTTTCAGCAAGGATGCAAATAATCTATTTTAAATAAACGCTGTTCTTTTGAACTTTTTATTCATGAAAGAATCCTGAAAATATCTATCATGGTTTCAACAAAAATATTAAGCAGCACAGCTATTTTCAACGTTGATAACAATAAGAAACGTTAGTTGAGCACCAGATCAGCATATTAGAATGATTTCTGGAGGATCATATGACTGGAGTAATGCCACTTTGCCATCACAGATATAAATTACATTTTAAAATATATTAAAATAGAAAACAGTTATTTTAAATGGTAATAATATTCCACAATATTACTGTTTTTACTGTATTTTTGATCAAATAAATGTAGCCTTGTTGAACATAACCACTTATTTCAAACCAAATCTATCCAACCCCAAACTTTTGAACAGTAGTGTATTCTAAAAGCCTTAGATTTGCTGAAGTGGACTTGTTAGCAGTAACATTATATAAAATATATGTTGAATTGCATTTCTGGTCCATTAGAAGGTGAGCAGACATTCAAGCTCTTAAATTACTGGTGATTTCTCATACATAATTTTCATCATTGCAGGGACAGTTATCGAATATTCATCTGTTCTCAGAAGCCACAGATGACATCTTCTAATTTGTGGGAGCTACTTCATGGCTGCTCTGATTGGCCCTTCATCAAAACATTGGAGTTTTTTTAGTCTGTTAGCTAAACCTGGTGCATCAGAGGCTCAGCACACCCTCTGCAAGATTAATAGTCTTATCATGTGGCCAACTGATTAGTGGGCTCTTAATTCTTATTACTCGGCATTATCACCTGCTCCCTTGAGATGGCTACTGTCGGCAGAAAGGCTGTGTTGGGGGAAGATTACAACCACTCCTTGATTAAATAAGTGTGTTATAACAAAATACTAATTGAAAAGGTGCAGCTTGCACATGCATGCCAGAGTTTAGGTAAAACATTTAAATATAGTCATTAAATAAACAAACTATTTAGGCTCTTAAATGCTTAAGTACAACTAGGGCAATGTTTCAATTATTTATTATTATATTATATTATATTATATTATATTAAGGGATAATGTACATCCAGCCAGTTGCTATCGCAGAATAAACCCAGATTCTGCAATAACAACTGGCTGGATGTGCATTATCCCGCTTATTACAAGGCCACTTGCCATATCAGTAAATAATTAGACAAAAAATATTGACTTGAGTTGAAATATTTTAGTGTCACACTCTCACACCACATGGACTTTAGTTTTCAGTCAGTGCCATTTTCCCTTAGTTAGATTGTTGTCATGGATACTCATTAGTTTCAGCTGTGCACTAATCAATTATCTCATTATCACCACTACTTAAGTCCTGTTTTGTTTGAGTTTCACTGTTGGGTCTTGAATGCGCTAAGGTTGTCTTGCTTGCTTGCTTGCTTGCTTGCTTGCTTGCTTGCTGTTACCCTGTTCTGATTATTAAAGATTGCAATTTGATCTTCATCCTCGTCATCGTGTGTGTTTCACAACCGCAGCGTGACAGAAGACCCAGCCAAGATTAGATAAGCGGCATGTGTTTTGAAGCTTTGTTGTTGTTTTTTTTGTTTTTTTTGTGAGTACGTGTTTTTGGCTTCATGTGTTTTGTTCCTTTCTGCACCATGGACCACTTGGCAGCAGTCAAACTGTTATGCCTTGAGCAGAAGGACCGCTCCATCGAGGATCATTTGGAGGTATTCCTCAGCCTCGTATTAGCTACATCGTTCCCGGAAGACTGCCCCTTCAGCTTCCTGCATGCCGGCCTCAACACTGCCACCAAAGCGCAGCTGGCCTACCAAAGCGCAGAAGGCCCTCGAGGGAGCTTCGCCAAATACGTAGAGTGGGTGCTGGTGTCCTGTGATTTGTCGCTTACAGTGGACGTCATCGACGACAACACCAGCCCCACTCCCAATCTAGTGCCCAGTCAAGCACCACCAGACTGCAAGGAGCTGCAGCTTGAGCCCACTGCAGACAATGAGCCTGTCTCTGCCGCAACATGTGAGCCAGCGCCATCGGGGGCGTCCGAACCAAACATCGCAGCGGAGCCAAGTGTGCATGCCAACTGCGCCTCCTATTGCCGAGGGAGTGCTGTTGGAGTTCGAGGGAATGGATGGAGCCCTGCCCACCCTCCCGTCACTGAGAGTGAGTGTTTAATCTCGGCGCTGTTAGACTGTGATCTTGGAGAGGATGTTACCCTGGCCCCAGTGCTTCTACCTGAATCTGTGAGTTCTCTTCAGTCCCTGCCCAGCCTCCCTCTCCCACCACCTCTCCAAACCACTTCTAATGACTTGGTATTTTTCCTGAGCATCTGTTTATCCCTGCAGTCTCTTCTTCAGTCCTCAACCAATCCTGCCACCCAGTCGTCATTTTCTCCCATCAGCCCCTCATTACCACGTGGCTATACCCGTGGACATGCTGGGAGCCAATTCTTCCTGCACGTGATGAGCACGTGGCTCTGCCTCCAGCCTCGGAGTGCTCTGTCCCACCCCGAC
The DNA here is from genome assembly GCA_039654105.1 of Coreius guichenoti. Taxonomy (NCBI): domain Eukaryota; kingdom Metazoa; phylum Chordata; class Actinopteri; order Cypriniformes; family Gobionidae; genus Coreius; species Coreius guichenoti. The sequence continues at coordinate 28,299,058 of CM077180.1, read as the reverse complement.
CCGGCGCCCTGGCTCCTGCGCTTCTTCCTCCCTCGACTCAAGCGCGGACCATCGCCCGCTCTACGTCGTAGGGCTCCCTCAGACCATCGGCTTCACCTGGGTCAGACCTCACCAACCCTCCGCTGCGGACTTGCGGGCCATCCGCGACCCTCCACCCCTTTGGCTCTGGCAAGCTCCGCCCTCAGTCCCACCAGCTCGTCCTCAGCCCTCAGGATCCCCAGTTCCATCTCAGGGGGTCGTCATTGCGGCTCCGTTGCGGCCGCCCAGGTCATTGGTGTTCCATCGCTTCCTCGGCTCTACAACTGCACGGTGGGCTCCACCTGACACGTCATCGTCACCTGCGCTCGTCTCCATGTCGGTGTTATCTTCCCCATCATGGCTCTTCCCTCCTGCGATGGTGGGGCACAGTCTTGGCTGTGGTCTGGATCATCTGCCACCTGCTTCTGCTCAAGGTTGTCACCTCCATCACCACCCTGGATTTTTTTTTTTTTTTTTTGGTTCTGCGTGTGCCATCCATTCGCCAGCCCTGTCCACCATCCCTTCGCCATCTCCTCATCCTCCTCACCTCCTTGTCACCATGGTGTGAGGATGCGCCTTCCGGGAGGGGGCGTTCTGTCACACTCACACCACATGGACTTTTGTTTTCAGTCAGTACCGTTTTCCCTTAGTTTGTTGTCATGGACACATTAGTTTCAGCTGTGCACTAATCAATCATCTCATTATCACCACTTGTTATCACTACTTAAGTCCTGTTTTGTTTGAGTTTCACTATTGGGTCTCGTATGTGCTAAGGTTGTGTTGCTTGCTTGCTCGTAGTTGGATTTACCCTGTTCTGATTATTAAAGACTGCCATTTGATCTTAAACCTCGTCATCGTGTGTTTCACAACCCCAGCGTGACCTTTAATAGGTCTTTATAATGCAAAGCTTTTGCAAAGAAAGCAGTTGTTAGCAAGCTCCAGTTCAAACTAGACAGACATTTAAGGGATACGGTACAGCCATACCACTTATTACATGGCATTTCACCACATAAATAATTATGGGGATAAGAGATATTGATTTGAGATCTTACCCGTATCTTCTAATCCATTACAGTAAACAAAACAAACGTTGCAAAGTGGCAGCATCTGCAGTTGTATGAAACGAGAGCGAGTCCACGATACCCGGATGACATAAATAATTGTACACAAAATATTGATTTGAGTTTTCAAATTTTATTAGCTCAACACCACTTCCACGAAGAAAAAAACTTTCTTAGTAAGCGTATAGCGCTGACTTCAGTTACCTGGATGAGCCTGTGTTATCAGTTTTTACCAGTTGTTATCGGGGGAATAACTTATATTATTTTTACTTATGATTTCAAAATGTATTTCAACTTATATAGGACCATACGTAATGCATCTAAATTCAGCTTTTCTATTATGATATACTTTCTTTTGGTTCAAGTAGGCCTAGCCTGAAAATAATTTTGCATTTCAGTCCCATTCATGTCCTTCCCAAAAATGCACTGGCCTATGAATAATTACAGTTGCATTGTTTGACAGTTTGCCACATTTATTCACACAGTTGTTGTTGATTGTGTTGTCATATTTAGTTATTTGTTGCCTTGTGATGTCGAGATGAGTTTGTTCCTTCACTCAAAAAGATTAGTTTGTTGATAATCAAGTCATGCTTCATGTACCAAGTGTTTTATGAGGGCTTCATGTTTCACGACTATTCATTTGACGTTATCTTGTAATTTAGTATAATGCCGGGTTCAGACTACACAATATTTTTGTCTGTCACGATAGGCACTGTGTCAGATTATGCAATTTTAATTCCTAAATTCTTGTTTCGTGGACAAGAAACACTTCAGGCTACACATTGCTTCCCGACCAATCATCGCTGCCCATCTTTAACGACATGCGTGATGTAATGCGAAACAAGCAACTGACTTCCGGAAACAAGAGAGTAAACAAACAATGGCTACCGAAGCAACATGTCAGCTTAATGCTAATTCCAGTAATCACCGCGTTCCTGAAGCACCTCTGCTATCTTATCTTTTTTCACTGTCATGGTAGGCCGTTTACAAATCTCCACGACACCCTGCATCAAACAGATCGTTCCAAAATCTGGCTGATATTTTTTAAGATAAACTTATGACAACATTTTCAGTACAGCGAATACATCTACTTATATTAATAGTTAATGTTAAGTAATTGAATTAAGCTATAAACAATAGCAATGCAAATTGTTGACAGTTGAGAGGTCTGCATACCCTGGGCACACAGCTTGTAGAGTGACTGTTTGATAAAAATGACTTTCACACAGATCTTATACCATTTATGTTTTTAAAGTATTTCATAAGCTAAGCAATAGTTATGTTGATTTGGATATCAATTGCTTGTTCTTTGAAGTGTGAGACTTCTGAACAGGAAAAGATAAATGCAGCATAGCTTAGTGTCTATAAAAGTCTCATATTATGCTTGTGACATCGTAGATCAGATTGCATCTTTTAATGTTAGTCAAGATTCTCTGTAATATGTTGCAGAGCCTGGAGCATTTTATTCAAACAATCGCTTTATTCAGTGCATTTTCTTTCCGATAACAACATATGCATGTAGCAGACCTAGAGAGATTAAAAGTGGCAATATTATATTGGGGATAGCTTTTCCTCCTTCAAGCACAGCTTTGTTGCGTTGCTCAATTCAAATAATCCGCAATGACAGGTAGAAGATGAATTACCAGAAGTGCTTCTCCTACTTACAGTGGTGTGTAACACTGTCGTCCGGGTAATGAAAGTGCACCATCTCATCCTTCCTTAAATTTTCCACGTTCTTCTTGATTGAATTTGAAAGAATTTTAATGAGTTCTTTGTTGGAAATAGCTCCTTTTTATTTGGGAGATTTCGCTTTGTAGAATATTGGGAAAATGCCATGTCATAACATTCAAAGATGGGGTCCAAGTATACCACCTGCTTTACTGAACCACTTCCATGGGATAGCTTCCAGAGATGCTGATGTGCGCACAGACTAAGGCTATTCTCTCTCACACAATCTTAATAATGTAAGTGGGAAAATCATTTTGAAATTGCTTGTAAAAGGTCATTTCATAAAATGCTATTTCTTTTCACGATGACAGCTGCCCTTATTTAAAGTTTTCTCTTTTTTGGTCCACTTCCTTCTGTATGATATTCAAATCATCTTTTTAATACTTATCTTAAAGGCAGAGATAAAAGCGTATGACATAAGCCTCGAGTACTTTTTGTTCTGCAACAAAAAGCTGAGAAACAAAGCACAGAAAGCAGAGTCGGTTTCAGTGCTGTTGTGAAGACTGATGACTATGGTCGTAATGAGCATTTCATATAGCACAGCAGAAGTCTCATAGAGTGCTTCCTAGAGAAGCCTTTAAACTGCTCTCACACAAAGCCTTACCTGATAAGACAATCCAAGCTTATCTTGCTCAGCGGTGACGGGAAAGAGAATGACAGGGAGGATTTTCCGTCTTTACGTTCCTCTTTGTGGACACCTTTGAACTCCTGAAGGCTAGCTCATCACAGTTCCCAAAGAACTGTCCAGTTTAAAAAGTGGCTTATCATGGAGCCATGTGAAATTGAGAGAGATCATCGAAATTCAAGCGAGCAGTCATCATCCCATTTGCTGCTATAACACATGCCAAATACAATATTACCATGTTTTACAGCAGCTGAGGGCGTAGCTTATGAAATTACCGAAAATTGTATTCTGACAGAAATCCAACAACAGCTTCGGCCATACATTAATAATGTGTGTTTTTGTGACATAATTTTGACATAATTCTATCACTTTTGCCCCTTATGAATTGCAAAACAGCAGATGGAATTAAGGGCGTTTGCTGGAATGAATCAATCAAACATCTGGGTTGGGAGGCCTCTGTCATTACTCCTGATTTAATGTGATAGATCCCCTTTCAGAAGGCCACCCCAGCTCCATCCATCACCTGTGCATGAGGTTACTCACTATTTCTCAGCTAACTGAGAGGACGGGCTCTTATAGAAGAGAGGTGCGTAGTGATGGAGGGTGTTTTGAGATACATTGAGTGTGAGATTGAGCCAATGCCTTTTGTAGAGGCATCTGCCTATTTTAGCGCATGCATAATTGCATAACGCAGTGCTTAAAAATAAGGACCGGGGGTCGAAAGAATTATAGAGAGAAAAGGCTTGAATACTTAATTGCCTGTAACTGCATGAATTAAATTTGTTATTTTTGTATGCATTGTGAGACAAAGAAGAGCATTAGTCTTGACCTGTCGCTTAAGAAACGAAATAGTTTCTGTCAGGGCTAATTAAAAAACAAGTTTTTTAATTGCTTCATCGGCTACTCATCTTGTAATAAATGGCACAAATGCTTTTAGTATTTTGCTCTAAGGGAGATCCATTGGTCTACTAGGCTGTGTTTACGTCAACTACCCGGTTCCAGTTTATTAGCCCACATACCATTTTTCAAACAACAATTTATGTCTACTTTGAAAGGTGACTTGGTGATCTAATGTATGTCTTAGTTTGCATTCATGCAAACTAACTACATGATCTCTACATGATATATAGCTACAGTTGAATTAAAGGCCTGTTTGTTTTCATTGTGAGCAGTTTGGATTGCATCAATCGGCTTACATAAAACTGTGCTAAGAACTAATTTAGCATATGAAATGTAAAATAATTTGTTGTAGGTGCACAGAACAAGCTAAATATTTTAAATGCAGGCCAAGCCTGCTGTATCCTTTCATACTTTACATTAAAAGACATTTTAATCATGTATTTCATAGACTTCGGACAAATATGACTTAATATTTAGATTTATATGCATCAGCAGTTAATTTGTCTGACTCATATAAATATCATTCCTATAGATTTAGAAACATTTTGTTTTTCATATGTATGATATAATGAGTCAATTATATGTCATGTGGTTCTCTGGAGGAAACCTAGGAGTGGCAAAAATTACAAAAATGCATGAGTCACCAAAGCCTGGGGTATTGTTTGCCTGTCTTTTGCCTTGAAGGATTTCAGAGCTTTGTGGTGGCATTTTTTTATTTTTTTATTTTTTCATTTAACTTTTTTTCTCCTCCCCACTTTTATGAAAGGTATTGGTTGTCACCACAGGGCAGGCTTCTGTCTTTCTGTCAGGGCAGATTTCTGTCACGAAGTGTTTATTGAGCATAGCACCTGTCAGCTGCACATTCAGAGGCAGCGCCCAACGCATGGTATTCATTCCCCAAATGAAACCTGCTCTGAGAACCTGAGGCTAGAGATGCAGCTTGGCAGGAGCACTGGTTGCCCTGCAGGCCTCCTTCTATCATGTCCAAAACAGTTGAGAAATGTTAATGAAAACAGATCATTAGGGACAGACCTGTTTACTGTCTCTGTTTTCCTCATGCAGGGAATTTGGCCGGTGGAAAGTGAATAACTTGGCTGTAGAGCGACGGGATTTCCTGAACTCCCCCTTGCCTCTCACCCCGGAGTTTATAAGGAACATTCGACTCCTGGGACGCAGGCCCACTGCCCAGCTAATTACTGACAACCTGATCAAGAAATATGGGACCCATTTTCTACTGTCAGCTACATTAGGAGGTAGAAATATATGTTTTGTATGACACATCCTCCTGGTGGTTTAGCACAAAGGTCATAATACCTACTTTGAGCAAGCTTGAAAACCAACTGGTGTTTTTTCCTTTCAAAAGAAACGCAGATAGGTCTCATGCATATTTACATCTCAATTTCCATACTTATCAAGCCAAGGAAAATCACTTGTGACATGCTTTACCTCCTACTGCCTTATAATGTATTACTTCTTCCACTGTGCGTTTGGAAGGGGGAGGCAGGTGTAAACAGGTGTAAACAGGAGGCAGTGTGAAATCACACACATTATTTTGCTCAGTTCTCAAACCCGCAAAAGCCTCCACTTACAAGTTGCTTCACGTAATGCCACTATAGTGGCTGTACACAACTGATGTGGCCTTCACTGCTCTGGAAAACAAGCAATATTGTGTAAGGTTGGAGCATGAAAATGGAGATGCAAGTCCTGGCTTTGCAGCAGAGATTTGCCTGGAATACAAACTGCCAGAGAGAATCACAGAGCATATACAGTATAAGCATACAATTACACTGATCTGCTTTATCTTATAGGTATGGGAGTTCAGATTTCCATACAGATTTCCTGATTAATTTCTGCCTTACAAGTTCTCAATTCGATTTTGATCTATTTATAGAAGTTAAAAAGTCCATTATGCTTACTTTATCTGCCAGTGCTGTAAATGATAAAATGCAGTGTTTCAGGCTTATTCAAACTTGTAACTCATCTTTTTGATCTGTTCATTAAAATAACCAGCTCATAAGAGTCATTCGTTTTGGGAATCAGGCTACACTTGTTGTGTACAGGTTTATGATTCACTAAAACAAGCCAGTTCATAAGAGTCAATTGTTTGTAAATCAACATAAAAACATTTCTAGCCATTAATTTGTGGTACACACTGTCTTTTTTGTTGCCTTACTTTCTACAAACTGTGAACTCACGTTCCCAAATCAGCCAAAGATAAGAAAATATTTTTTTTGCTGTGGTGCTGAAAATTTAACAGGAGTCTTCAATGCTGAAAAGCAGTGCTGGAAACACTGATACTTGATACACAGCCACCGAAAATAATTGTAAGGCTCGGTCTTAGGATTTTAATAATCAACATAATGAAATAACAAAGGATTGTTCAAATGAAGATCATGGTTAATCAGAAAATCAGTATTTTTGCTTAGCCCTGTAATAGTTATCAATCACATAGAAGAACAGCTAGACATAGAAGAACAGAACAGCTTACATAGAAGAACAGCTTGCATCAGAATCCTTAATACATTCTGCAGGTGCACAAAATAAATAATTCTTACTATAAAACATTTCTGTCAATAAGCATGGTCTCTTCCCTATTTCCTCTAGGAGAGGAGGCTCTGACTATATTTTTGGACAAGAGGAAGTTGAGTAAGAAAGCAGAGGCGAGTGACTACACAAGTAACAGTACGGCTGTGACTCTGGAGGCCCTGCACCAGCTGGCTGCCTCCTATTTCATAGACAGAGAGAGTACTCTGCGAAAACTGCATCACATCCAGATTGCCTCCACTGCCATCAAGGTATGTCATTAGTCAAGTCAGAGCCCACAGCTTCATTCTTTCAACTCCTCAAGAATAATAATGTTCAGTGTAACGAAGTGCATTTTTTCACTATCCCTGTTGCCATGATCCTGCTATGAGAAGTGTCATATGCTATAAGTGGGTATCTAGAGATTAGTCTAGATCTAGAGAGTCCATTCACTGCTGTATATGACAGGTTATACAATGTGAGAAAGGAAAACTAACTCTGGTTGTACGTGTTGTTCAAGAATGAGATTTATATATGGCATATGATACTGAGTATGGGGTTGTTTCAGTGTTGCAGTAAAAATTATCCAGTCAAATTACTAATGGGCTGCCCAATAATTGCATTGTCAAAGAGTTTTCACTAATTCTGTCTCTATAACAGGACAGATCAGAGTTTAAGAGTTTTTGGTCATCAGTTTTGACAAAATGTCTAGTTAGCGCATTTTGCCTTTGCATAGCAGCGTTTTGCCTAATTTTACTGTATTATGATACAGAAACTGATGGAATTTTGTATCACTGAAGTCTCAGTAGTTACAACCAGAATGCCAGAGTAAATTACACACACACACACACACACACACACACACACACACACACACACACACACACACACACATATACACTCACCTAAAGGATTATTAGGAACACCTGTTCAATTTCTCATTAATGCAATTATCTAATCAACCAATCACATGGCAGTTGCTTCAATGCATTTAGGGGTGTCGTCCTGGTCAAGACAATCTCCTGAACTCCAAACTGAATGTCAGAATGGGAAAGAAAGGTGATTTAAGCAATTTTGAGCATGGCATGGTTGTTGGTGCCAGACGGGCCGGTCTGAGTATTTCACAATCTGCTCAGTTACTGGGATTTTCACGCACAACCATTTCTAGAGTTTACAAAGAATGGTGTGAAAAGGGAAAAACATCCAGTATGCAGCAGTCCTGTGGGCGAAAATGCCTTGTTGATGCTAGAGGTCAGAGGAGAATGGGCCGACTGATTATTACTAATTACTATTACTAAAATGGCCCCCACAGTCACCAGATCTCAACCCAATAGAGCATCTTTGGGATGTGGTGGAACGGGAGCTTCGTGCCCTGGATGTGCATCCCACAAATCTCCATCAACTGCAAGATGCTATCCTATCAATATGGGCCAACATTGGAGATTTGTGGGATGCACATCCAGGGCACGAAGCTCCCGTTCCACCACATCCCAAAGATGCTCTATTGGGTTGAGATCTGGTGACTGTGGGGGCCATTTTAGTACAGTGAACTCATTGTCATGTTCAAGAAACCAATTTGAAATGATTCGAGCTTTGTGACATGGTGCATTATCCTGCTGGAAGTAGCCATCAGAGGATGGGTACATGGTGGTCATAAAGGGATGGACATGGTCAGAAACAATGCTCAGGTAGGCCGTGGCATTTAAACGATGCCCAATTGGCACTAAGGGGCCTAAAGTGTGCCAAGAAAACATCCCCCACACCATTACACCACCACCACCAGCCTGCACAGTGGTAACAAGGCATGATGGATCCATGTTCTCATTCTGTTTACGCCAAATTCTGACTCTACCATCTGAATGTCTCAACAGAAATCGAGACTCATCAGACCAGGCAACATTTTTCCAGTCTTCAACTGTCCAATTTTGGTGAGCTCGTGCAAATTGTAGCCTCTTTTTCCTATTTGTAGTGGAGATGAGTGGTACCCGGTGGGGTCTTCTGCTGTTGTAGCCCATCCGCCTCAAGGTTGTGCGTGTTGTGGCTTCACAAATGCTTTGCTGCATACCTCGGTTGTAACGAGTGGTTATTTCAGTCAAAGTTGCTCTTCTATCAGCTTGAATCAGTCGGCCCATTCTCCTCTGACCTCTAGCATCAACAAGGCATTTTCGCCCACAGGACTGCCGCATACTGGATGTTTTTCCCTTTTCACACCATTCTTTGTAAACTCTAGAAATGGTTGTGCGTGAAAATCCCAGTAACTGAGCAGATTGTGAAATACTCAGACCGGCCCGTCTGGCACCAACAACCATGCCACGCTCAAAATTGCTTAAATCACCTTTCTTTCCCATTCTGACATTCAGTTTGGAGTTCAGGAGATTGTCTTGACCAGGACCACACCCCTAAATGCATTGAAGCAACTGCCATGTGATTGGTTGATTAGATAATTGCATTAATGAGAAATTGAACAGGTGTTCCTAATAATCCTTTAGGTGAGTTTACATATATAGAAAGGAAAAACCTATGGAATTCTATGGTTTTACGTATCAGGACATAATAAAAAATCATCCGGTCCTTGGCAGGTCTTAAAATTCCTCAGATGAACAACAACACATGACATATTTCATCATGTCATTATTTATTTAACAAAAACTAGGCCAAAATGGAGAAGCCATGGGTGACAAAATAAGTACACCCTTACTGCTTCCATAGGAAATAAGAGGGTAAGTAGCAGTCAGGCGCTAATGCCTTTGATTAATTGATCATCAGCAAGCATGACCAAATCTTTAAAAGCAGAAGTTTTGGCTGATCTGGAGCATTCAGGTGTGTGTTAACACAATGCCAAGGAGGAAAGACATCAGCAATGATCTTAGAGAAGCAATTGTTGCTGCCACCAATCTGGGAAGGGTTATATGGCATTTCCATTTGAAGTCCATCATTCTACAGTGAGGAAGATTATTCACAAGTGGAAAACATTCAAGACAGTTGCCAATCTTCCCAGGAGTGGGGGTCCCAGCACAAAAAAAAAAGGTCAGACTGTGCAAAGCTCAGAGAAATTGCAAAAAACCCAAGAACTACACCTTAGACTCTACAGGCCTCAGTTAACATGTTAAATGTTAAAGTTCATTGATTTAGGCTTGATTTGCAGCCACAGGACCTGGGCACCTTGCAGTCTTTGAGTCGATCATGAACTCCTCTGTATACCAAAGTATTCTAAAGTCAAATGTGAGACCATCAGTCCGAAAGCTAAAGCTTGGTCGAAATTGGGCCATGCAACAGGACAATGATCCCAAGCATACCAGCAAATCTTCAACAGAATGTCTGAAAAAGAAAAGAATCAAGGTGTTGCAATAGCCCATTAAAAGTCCAGACCTCAACCAGATTGAAATTCTGTGGCGGGACCTTAATGGCTCGTTTCCACTGAGCGGTACGGTTCAGTGCAGTTCAGTACGGTACACAATTTTAGCTGTTTCCATTGTCAGAAGTTGTGAATGGTACCCTAATTCTGAACCGTACCGTACCACTTGGTGGAGCTAGACTCACTGAATGTTGATTGGTTGACAGAAAATCGTCACTTTTTCGGCTGTGTTTTTCCTTGCAGCTTGCAGCCTTGGCTAAAACAAAGCGTGTCTTCTTGTGACAAACAGCCACAGGCCGAGAAGAAGAACACGATCTGCTGTATGTCGTCCATTGTTGTTTAATGTGTTGCTTTCTTCTTCGCGCGAGAAAGCCGCAGATCGCTACACCATGCCTATCATAAGGGTACTGTTGGCGATGGAATCGCAAGCCGGATAATACTGTACTGTACTAAACCATAACACACCGCTCGGTGGAAACATTAGTTTGTCAGACATGGCTTCTCCATTTTGGCTTTATTTTTTGTTAAATAAATAATGACACTGTGGAATGTGTTGTGTTGTTGTTCATCTGACGTTGTATTTACCTATTTGTAAGACCTGCTAAAGACCAGATGATTTTTTTATGATGTTGTCCTGATAATTAAAAAAGCATAGAACTCAAAAGGGTGTCCTTTCTTTTTAACATGACTATATATCACTTGCTTTTATTGAAGTGAATATATAATAAACAAATAACACTAAATGTCAGGCAATCAGATATACACACTAAGTGTTCTGAAAAAGAAAGTAACATAAATGAAAAGAAAAATAGAAGAAAATTAAAAATAACACTTGGACATATTTGTTTCCTAAAGTAGTACAGGAAAGGGCTCAGCAGTAAGTGAACATAAAACAGAAGAACTTTAATCATTTGCCCCTTTGTAATATATGTGATCCGTGCTGGCAAAATGAGTTGCAATGAGCACATTTTCAAAAAATAGTTATTGTCTCACATCCTCTATTAAAAACCTACAAAACGATGTATGATTTGTTGGAACTGGACAAAAAATGACTGAACTACACCTTTCTGAAGTTGATAGAGTCAGCAAAGTTAATTTTGCAGGTCACATATTTTTCTTTATAACATCACGATATCATGTTTGCCATATGTAATATAAGTAACCATATGTAATATTAATAACTTACTTTCTTAATATTTATATTAAGATAATGATAATTCTCACAGGTCTCATTTTAATATCCAAAGAAAGCTTTATGCTTCACATATGTCAATTAATGATTCAGTCAATGCACTATTTGCAGTTGCTGTTATACTTTGCTGACAGCCATTAAAATTTGTCACACAAATCCCCCAAACAGACATTTACTTTGTCACAGCAGTGCAGTTTGGCACATATATTCCAGACCACACTTTGATGATCCCCCCATCCCATTATATACAACAGCGCTTTCCCTCGGCACACAACTGCTGCAGTGCTTAGACGGTTTTATTACAGTTGGGAGGGCAGATCTCAGGTGTCAAGGCTGCGTTTGTCTATTGCTGGTGAGAAAAGCAAAAGAGCTCTGTGAGTGACGGAAGCAGCCTGCCAGGCAGGACGGTGCAGCTCAAACTGTGCAAGAGAATGAATCGCAGAAGCAGCAGGGGCCTCTGACACGCGCATCATTTCCACAGGGCGTTGACCCATGTCTACATTTCACGGGACAGACTGAGGCAAACTTTCCTCCATATGAATTCCAGATTAAACAGAGCTTGAGTACAGAATGAGGTTTCTAGCTCCCCCCACTGGGCACCGTGGTGGGGAAATGTTGCTATTTCCTTTCATTGGAAAAGCCTATTAGTGTGGCGGTGTGCTGGGACTGTGAGAGGAAAACACAGGAGCGAAGCTCTTTACAAAGTCAGGCTTTATCCTACCTTTGTGGTTCTGCTCAGGTTGTTTGTCTAATGTGTGAAAACTTGAGCCATTCTGCAATCGGCGGGGATCATTTTGCTCATGATTTGACAATTTCTTCATACCAGATCAGCTTTAAGCCAAGCCAGAATTGAATTTACAGCTACAATATCTTCTGCAACACACACCGCGTCATATTTGTAACCACAGGGAGACACCAACTCTTTTGCATAGAATTAACTGTTGTTTTATAATAAAACATTTTTTTAAGAAAAAGCATCCATCCCAGGCAAGCGTGCTGCACAAGTCCTGAAAAGTGAAGCCAAAGCGACTCGATCGCCCCCAGATGGTTAGTCCTAGTATAGGTCATAAACCCCGCCCTCTCCTTGTAATGTAATGGGACGAGAGACAAACTAAACAATCAAATTACATTTCAAATTATATTTTTTCAAAGATGGTTTCTGTCATTTTAGGTAGTTTTTATCACGCTGATGTAAGTTCAAGTGTTCGTTTTATTAAATAAGTTTGGTTTTAGTTAGTTATTTGATGCTATAAAAACTGAATGTGACGTCATGATTGACAGCTGAGATTAACAGCTTCTCTGAGGCACCAACAGACTTTTTTTGGGGATTTTCGGGAAGAGATTGGAGCTTTAACTTTAATTTCTACATTTCCATAGCCGTTTATTTCACACCGACACAATGAGTTGATCTGCAGTAAACTGTGCTAACCGATTCTGCGTGTGGGCAGCTCCACTTCAGCTCCACTGGCGCACTGTTTTTTCGTCATAAAACTAGCAAAAATGGATTCGGACACACCTTAAGTGCACCTGTGCCATGCGCTTTAGACCATGCGCTCAGATCGGTAAAATAGAGCCCAATATGTGAATGTTAGCAAAATGTTCTTAGACCACATTTTGTCAACTGGGATGCTACTCTCAGCTGACATGCCCCATTCTGTCCAGTTCATTAAGACTTCCTTTTTCTAGTCTGTTTTTGAGTTTGTTTGAACAGCATATTTAGTCAGGTGGTCTCTTCCTGTCTTAGTGAGCAGTTCATAATCAAAGTAAACTGCACTGAGGACCAAACTTTTTGCCGCAGGTCAAAATTCTGGCTGTGCGCAACCATCCATGGAAAATCTGGATATGTAGTCTCTTCTAGTGGTGTTTTAAAAAAGAAATGCTGAAGCTGTGGTATTTGTCTATCTATGAAATTGGAGTAAAAAATGACAGAACCTATAAGCAAAACTTGGTGGCTTATACCTCCTGTCAGAATATCGTTTTAAGGCTATAACTGAGATATTTGACTGATCCTTAATAGCAACAGTAGACTGTTGATGTTTCACATTAAGCCAGAACAGCAGAGGATCACGCAAGTCCAGGTGGCCTATAATTTGCCATTACAAGGTATTTTGTGACATGCAAAGTATTTGCTTTGAATAACAGCTGTTATCTGTAAAGAAAATCTAATATCATGCTCCACATCAATCAGTATTCCTTTACCATATGGCACATCATATGGTGCATTAAATAATAAAGCATATAGATGTATCATCTGATTGCATCAGGTATGGTCATTATAAAAAAAATCAATTGCTGCTGAGCTAAGCATAGTGCTTTATTGCAGTTCAAGCTTTTATTCAAGCCATGGATTCAAGCCATATGTTGTGGTAATGGGTCAGGATAGTAGAGTAGTTGTCTATATTTTTTATCTTATGCATATTTATTTATTGTTAATTAATGAATTAAAGGGATAGTTCACCCAAAAATGAAAATTACCCCATGATTTACTCACCCTTAAGCCATCCTATGTGTATATGACTTTATTCTTTCAGACGAATACAATCGGAGTTAAATTAAAAAATGTCCTGGCTCTTCCAAGCTTTATAATGGCAGTGAATGGCAGCCCAAAATTTGAACCCCCAAAAAGGTGTATCCATCCATTATAAAAGTAATCAACAACGGGGCTCCGGGGGGTTAATGAAGGCCTTCTGAAGTGAATCGATGGGTTTTTGTAAGAAAAATATTCATATTTAACACGGTATAAAATAAAATAAGCGGACCACCATAAATATGGATATTTTTCTTACACAAACCCATCGCTTTATGGGATTTGGGAAAATTATGGGATAATTTTCATTTTTGGGTGAACTATCCCTAGTCATTTTTTGTGAACGTCAAATTCTTAAAATTATACATTTAAAGTGTTTGATCAGTAAAACAGTATTTCAAAAAAAATATATATTAGAAAATGTAAAAAAAAAAAAAAAAATAAATAATAATATTTTTTTAACCTGTGATGGCAAAGCTGACTTTCCAGCAGCCATTATTCCATTCTTCAATGTCACACAATTCTTCAGAAAACAGTCTAATATGCTGATTTGCTGCTCAAGAACTATTTCTTATTATTATTGCAACAGTTCTCTGCTTAATATTTTTGTGGAAACTGTGATGCATTTTCTTTTTAAGATTCTTTAAAAAAATAGATTTTTAAAAAAATTTTTATTAATAATCTAAAAGTCTTTACTGTCACTATTGATCAATTTAATGTATCCCTGCTAAGTAAATATATTTTATTAATGATGATTTATTCCCAAAATAAATCTTACTGATCCCAGACTTTTGAACGGCAGTGAAAGAGTATATATATATTTTTATATATAAAAATTGAACACCCATATAGTGCAAATCTGCTTGCAGCAAAGTCTCTGGTTACCAACGCTGGACTCTTCAGTGGGTTTGTGATGGAGTGGCAGAAGACAACCTTGTCTTACCTTGTCTAACTGTCAGCCTGGAAAAGATATCGTCTGACAGGCTGAATCGAAAGAGATCACTGAATTGATGAAGGTTCACTGGCACCATAAGAGAGAAAAGTGTGAATCAATTATGCAGGCTTCTGCGAGGAGAGAAGGATGACTAGAGAAGAAAAGGAAAAAATCGAGTGTGATCTCTTATTGCAAATGCGGATAATAGTGGGGCTAGCTTGCAGTAAAGGTCAGTTGAGATACCTGAGTCAATATGGCTACACAGAGTCTGACCATCAGTACCATCGTACCCTCAGCTAAGGATAGATAATGTTCTGCATTGTAGAGAGAAATGGACTTCTGTTTTCTGTGTGGGTGTGAAAGAATTTATGAATAGGGAAGCTAATCAATTAAACATTTCATAACCGAAAGAGGAAGAAAAAAACATTGCTCAACAGCTTGCTTGGCTCTCAATAAGATGAGAAGAACAGTAAGTGATTATCTGTGAGAGGACCACCACTGCATGCGCATTATCACCATGTCTGAGACAAGTGACTCAGCAAGCACAGGAAGTTCTTATAGTGCATCTGTTCATAGCCAGGCTGCTTATTATCCCTTTTAGGAACACAGGGGAAAGGAGTTTATTACACACTGTTTTTCATGTAAAATACCATAGTACAGTAAACATAGGGTGCAAGTGATAATTCTGTGGTCTTAATTTTGTTTCCCAGGTAACTGAAACGAGGACTGGCCCTCTCGGCTGCAGTAACTATGACAACCTTGATTCTGTCAGTTCTGTGCTGGTTCAGAGTCCCGAGAACAAAGTCAATTTGCAAGGTATAAAATTGTGTTCAAATCTAGTATGCCAAGTTTTGATATTGTGATGGACATATTTTTTTTTATGTGAAACACAAAAGGCTCTTTTCCAAAAGCTAGGGGGCTCCTCGCAAATTTGTGCTCTTTGACAGGACAAATAATAGTCTAAGATGTCTGATTTTGCTCATAAATCCATTTTGACATTGCATGCATATATCAGGCAGTGAGGCAGCTCACTCGGGTTTGAAACCGAGTCAAAATCTTTGTAATGGCAAAAATACTTAAGAAGTTTTGGCATGTGCCACATTTCAGGCACCCCGGCACACCTCCATGTCTATCATTCAAAATTTTTAGATCTGTAAGATTTATTAAGGTTTTTAAAAGAAGTCTCTTCTGCTCACCAAGGCTCCATTTATTTGAACAAAAGTACAGTAAAAACAGTGATATTGTGAAATCATTTTACAATTTAAAATAACTGTTTTCTATTTGAATGTATTTTAAAATGTAATTTTTCCCTGTGATCAAAGCTGAATTTTCGGCATCATTTCTCCAGTCTTCAATGTCACATGATCCTTCAGAAATTATTTTAATATGCTGAACATTTCTTATTATTATCAATGTTGAAAACAGTTGTGTACACTTTTTTTTTTTTTTTTTTTCAGGATTATTTGATGAATAGAAAGGTCAAAAGAACAGCATTTATCTGAAATTTATACTGAAAGCTTTTGTATGATCGTACACTATTGTTCAAAAGTTTGGGGTCAGTACAATTTTTTTGCAAAGAAATTAATACTTTTATTCAGCAAAGATGCATTATCAATCAAAGATGTATTAAGTGATCAAAAGTGACAGTAAAAACATTTATAATGTTACAAAAGCTTTCTATTTCAGATAAATGCTGTTCTTTTGAACTTTCTATTCATCAAAGAATTGTTTTCAACATTGATAATAATAAAGAAATGTTTCTTTAGCAGCAAATCAGCATATTATGATTTCTGAATGATCATGTGACACTGAAGACTGGAGTAATGATGCTGAAATTCAGCTTTGCCAACACAGGAATAAATTACATTTTAAAATATATTCAAATAGAAAACAGTTCCCTTTCAGTCGGTCATGTTTGACGTACGTCGGAACTGACCGACGAATTGGGATCTGTTTTCAGAGACCAATCTACTTCGAGTGATTAAAAACGAGCCAATGGACACTGGCATGCGGTTCACGCATTCCAAGCACCGCCCCGCAGCGTGGGTATAAATACGGAAGTGGAATACCGCATCATTGCTTTTTAACTTCGGAGCCGAACGGTTTGCTGTATCAAGCTGTTTCTACGAAGAGTGTTTAGATGAGTCTCGAGGAGGATCGCTCTCTTACCTGGGTGCTGGTGTGACGGCGCGAGTCAGCGAGGATGGATGCGGTTGTTTCCTGTCCTCATTTGACGGCCACGATCTCTCTCACATATAAACATGTGAGATTGCGTTCGTGGGTGATCCATGTTCTCTCAGGAGAACGTGATCACGTCGGCGCGTTGTTCGTCTCACCTTTCTTGTAAGGGCTTGAGCGTTCAGGGGCCGCTGACAGCGGGGGTTGTCACGGCAACCCGGTGCGTCACTCGGCGCTCTAGATGCGCGGTCAAGACTATGAAACCTCAAACGGGGTTGAGTCCCTTCGCCTATTCCCCGATCTAGTTTATTTTCTGGTGCACCAGAAAAGGGCTACTTCGGCTAATAAGCCTTGGTGACCTTAGGATTACAGTGGGGCTTCCCCGCCGGGTACATCTCCTCGGGCCCCCACTCCTCTATCACATCACGAGCGTGCTGAGACTTTGTTCGTGGGTGGTTCATGTTCTCTCATGAGAACATGGCCACGTCGGCGCGTTGTTCATCTTGCCTCTTTCATAGGGGCTTGAGTGTTCAACGCGCCGTGTGCCATCGAGTCTGACGGCCACGCTCACTGTCTCACATGCCTGCTGGTAGCTTACAGATGGGATTGCTGGTCCTAAAAAAAAAAAAAAAGGGGCCAGCGTTTCATTTGGGGCTCTGGCAGAGGACAGATGTCAATTGCTGCATCGGAGAGAGGGCTGTTATGCGCTGGAAATGATAATGCTGAGTTTCACACTATAATAGTGTGTGCTCATGCTGAATCAGATTCAGAGTTGACAGCCATGCTTTCCTGGGTGGCTGAGGCGTAGTGCAACGCATGTCCGATGCACATTTTCCCGGATGTGCATCGGAAAAATTTAGCAGTGTGGAACTATTTGGTGTCAAAATATGGAACGCCAAAAGGGCCACAATCTGTATAAGTTTTCCCTCTCTCACTACCCTCTGTCCTGCATGCATGAGAGTAGTCCCGACCCAGGGGTTATGCAGGAACTGCGTGCGGTGATGGACCTCACTCTCTGGGTGACGGAAGTCACTGCACGCTCCCTGGGTCAGGCGATGTCGACACTAGTGGTCCAGGAATGTCACCTGGGGCTAAACCTGGCAGATATGCGTGAGCCCGACAAAGTGTGGTTCCTCAACGCCCCTGTCTGTCAGGCTGGCCTCTTCGGCGACGCCATCAAGAACTTTGCCCAGCAGTTCTTGGTGGCCCAGAAGCAGACGGAGGCGGTTTAAAAAACATCCTGCCCCGACGACCAGCTGCTGCCTCCACCCAGTCGTCGGCCGCAGCGCCTCTGCCTGCTTGTCGCCGAGGGCGTCCCCCTGCGTCTGCTAAGCCAAGCAGCAGCCTCCACCCAGGCAGCAGGTGGCCGGGCACAAGGGAGGCGCCCAACCCGTCCAGGGTCCCGCGAAGTCCCCTGCAAGGGCAAGCAGTCCTGAAACGGGCAGCCCAGTGAAAAGGGGATCTGCTCTCTGGGAGACGGTGTCCGCACCCCTCCCTCCCCCGGAGGAGGACCGGGGGAAGAATATTTTTCGGTTTTGGTCCTGCTGCTGGCTCTCCGGAGTCCAGCGGTACCCACATTCTCAGAGCAGTTTCCTCCTCCCTGGGCCCCAAGAGGGCCAGGTTGGCAGTGTGCAACACCCACGGGCCTTGTCACTCCTTTCCTCCCCTCTCCCCTTTGCCAGGGGGCAGCAGTGTGGGCACCGAGGACCCACACTGCTCGAATTCGGCCCAGAATTCGGGCCGGCCAACTCTCACGTTGTCCTGAGACCCCGGCCTGGATATGTGCCCAAGGTTCCTACCACTCCCTTCCGGGATCAGGTGGTGAACCTACAAGCGCTGCCTTCAGAGGAGGCAGACCCAGCCCTAGCTTTGCTCTGTCCCGTCCGCGCCCTCCGTGCCTACGTGGACCGAACTCAAAGCTTTAGAACCTCAGAGCAGCTCTTCGTCTGTTATGGAGGCCAGCAGAAGGGAAAGGCTGTCTCCAAGCAGAGGTTAGCCCACTGGATAGTGGATGCTATCGTCTTGGCTTACCAGTCCCAAGACGTGCCCTGCCCATTCGGGGTGCGAGCGCACTCCACAAGGAGTGTAGCTTCCTCCTGGGCGTTGGCTTGCTGACAGATATATGTAGAGCTGCGGGCTGGGTGACACCTAACACGTTCGCTAGATTCTATAGCCTCCGTGTAGAGCCGGTATCTTCCCGCATCCTCCCCCCCAGTGGCCAGTAGCGCTAAGTGCCCGTTCTAGTGTCGGCTTGCAACGCCACTCCCCCCCCCTGGGCCAGATACGTGCGTCTATTATCTCCAGTTGTGTTCCCCGGAAACGGCTAAACCTGTCGAGCTCCTCCGTCACCCCTTCGGTGTCAGACGTTGCGGCCGTCTGACACCAGGCCTGCACCCGTATGCTTGTGGAACGTGTGTGTAGGCTGGGGTTCATATGTGTAACGGTTCCCTAACGGCAACCCCATATGTGTATCCTCCACGGTACCAGCTACCCTACTCGGCTAGCCCCGTGTCTTTCCCTTGACAGAGCCCACTCTGTCGTCTCTGGTGGTGTTCTTTCCCCCCTGGGATCAGGTTGGATCCACCCCAGAGACTGCCATATATAGCACTACCCTGATAGGTTAGTCCTTATGTGTATTTCGCCACCTCTCCTTCCATTGAAGGACGTGGCTCCGCAGCGTACCATCTCCACGAGACGGGCACGCTTTCCCAGCGTTATCCAATAGTCATACTGAGTGGGTCTTGCAGGAACAGCAGTGACTGACTTTCCCTGCCGGGAGCCCTGACTCCCACTCCAACATAGGTGTGGTCCAGCGAGCTCAGGCAGGGCGCTGGAAGGGCCAGCATCCCTGGCGTGTTGGTAGGGATCCCAATTCGTCGGTCAGTTCTGACGTACGTCGAACGTGACCGACTGAAAGGGAATGTCTCGGTTACGTATGTAACCCTCGTTCCCTGAAGGAGGGAACGGAGACGTACGTCCCGTCGCCAGGTGCTGTGCTTCAGCTGAAGGCCGGGTCACTCGTCTCGGCTCCTCAGTTGAAAAGCAATGATGCGGTATTCCACTTCCGTATTTATACCCGCGCTGCGGGGCGGTGCGTGGAATGCGTGAACCGCATTCCAATGTCCATTGGCTCGTTTTTAATCACTCGAAGTAGATTGGTCTCTGAAAACAGATCCCAATTCGTCGGTCAGTTCCGACGTACGTCTCCGTTCCCTCCTTCAGGGAACGAGGGTTACATACGTAACCGAGACGTTATTTTAAATTGCAAAAATAGTTCACAATATTACAGTTTTGGCTGTATTTTGGATCAAATAAATGCAGTGAGCAGAACTTTTTAACGGTAGTATATGTATGTGTGCACTTGGTGACCACATGACCCTCTTAAATCAAACCACTTAACTCAGGTGACCCAGTATTGTCATAACAATCTTTCTTTTTTCTGTATCTGAAGGCTTGCAGGTCATTTTGCCAGATTATCTCAGAGACACTTTCGTCCAAGCAGCTCTTAGTTACATTGCCTGCAATGGAGAGGGAACATTTGTCTGCCGAGACAATGACTGCTGGTGCAAGTGTGATCCCAAGTTCCCAGAATGCAACTGCCCCTACATGGATATTCAGGCCATGGAGGACAGCCTTTTGCGGATCTCTGAATCATGGACTCTTGCCTACAAAGAGTTTGAAGATTCAGGTGAGAGATTAAATTCATTGTTTCAATTGAATGCTTGTACCTTTTATTCAGTTTCATTTGTCCTTATGAAGCACGTCTCAATCACCACCCCAGCTAACAAAAATATCTTTTAAAAATGTTTTGCTAATGTTTCCATTAAATTATGATATTTCTAAATGTTCTCTAAACATTCAAAATCCAGTTTTTTTTAAATGTTCTAAAAACACTTTTTTCTTGGTTATATGAACATCAACATTACATTTTATCATTTTGCAGACATTATGGGAACGTTACTTTTAAACGTTCTCTGAACATTTGGAAACAAGTAGTAACATTTAACCCTTAAATGCATTAACGTTTCGCCAATCATTATTATACATATTCTGGTCTTTAGCGACCTGGATCTATATCTAACATTCGATCTTTGATAATATAAAACTCTCCTGATATTACAGTAGCAATTACAGAAGAATAAAATAAAGCATATGTCATTACCTTTTGGAGCTTGGAAGGGTTCAGTTTGAGCAGATGTTTTATATCATCATCACTGTCCTCGTCAGAGCTCATTTCCCAGTACATTCAGCATCTTGCTTATGTTCGCCATCTCAAACATATACGCAAAACTATCATTTTCAACATCTTTAAAATTAATATTTTGATCGCTGCTTCTTCACCAGATCCACCAAGTGACAGTGACACTAATTTTTGATTGCGTTCAGTACTTGCTCTGCAGTAAATCGCTGAGCCATTTCAAGTTTTGCTGATGATACTTTCTATTCTTTTGTTTTCTGCCTGCGGTAACTATGAGTGAAACGTCACTTCATCATTGTGTATCAGACAATGCCACCTTGTGGAATAAAGGTGAATTGCACTTATTCAGTCATTAAAGATTCAGTTATTGTTGTGCAGAAAAAATATGCTTACACTGTTACCAGAGGCGGATTAAGGTGGTCAGGGGCCCCTAGGCTGCTCTTTGTGTAAGGCCCCCCCTTAATCATTATGCTTTACTGGAAAAATGTATTTAGTGCCATACATGGTCCATACGCGGTGAACTGGCATATACACACATTGAGACAGCCAATACTACAGTCTTTCCTCTACATTCCTTCAAGTGGTGGACCACCACAGTACGAAAATTATCACCACACCACATAGGTAAAATGAGAAATTGAACATTACAAACAAAACACAAATACAAACAAGCACAATGCCCAGTGCTTAGACGCAGCCCTTTAATTAACAGAGATGGTGGAAAGATATTACCCTCTGCCACCACAGCCACAAAACAATTATAAAGGAAATAAGTGACTATAAACAGCAAAGCAACAGAATTCCCTGCATTCACAGTTCAACTGCAAGCTGGTTTAGCTTTATAAACCAACAGGTAGGCTACAGCATCTGCATCAGTGCAGAACACCCTGTTTTACTGAGGCAAAATCACAACGTCATCACTGAGACACAAACCACTGTGCAATACACTAAACTGTGTATAAAACAAAGCCATAATAAAAACGGTGGGGATTCCCTCCATCTCTGCTGAGGGCGCGTCGCGGCTGACCCACGAGCAGGTGAACAATAGCCGCTTTTCCACCGTCGGGCCGAACGGTTCTTAGAATGGTAACTTAAGGAACGGTTACAGTTGTGTTTCCACTTGAGTCTGGTACGGCACGGCACGATTACAAACCGTTCTCGGCCTGGAATTCTCGGCACAGTAAGCTAGAACCGTGCTGGTAGAATGCATGTAGTGACGTCGCCACTCAGGATTTGTCACTTGTCTGTTGCCTGGCTACCAGTTTCTCTCTAAGCGTGCTATTTGAGCGACGTAAATACAGATTAATAATAAAATTAAAAGAAATACCTGATCGCCCTCCATAACGCGAAATAACGTGAAACAAATAGAACCAGCCTTAGAAAGCCGATGCTAGCTGGCAGTCCTCCTGCTGTGGATCTTGTCTTCGACTGGATGAAGATTCAGCAGCCTTTAAGTATCCAGTCAATTTAGAGATTTTTTTTTTCTGTATATCTTGGTTACGTTGTTGTTTTTTAACTTTGCATTTTCCGGTTTTGTGCTCCACTATCGTACTTTCATTTCGGACATTTTGCCACTATGCTGTCTTGCCCGTCTAGCAATAGCAGTGACGTCAATGAAAATGATTGACATGATTTGACCAGCCGCTGATTGGACAGATGTGACCCAAGTCACATCTATCCAATCACCTGCTTATTTATTTTTTATTTTTTTTATGTTTCTTATGGGCCAGTGAGGGTCTTTTTTTGTTTGTGCTGAAGTAAATTTAAAATAATAAAAAAAATAGTCTGGCCAATCCGGGGCACCTGCACACGTGGGGCCCCTAGGCTGCAGCCTACGCAAGCCTGTGCGTTAATCCGCGCCTGACTGTTACACACCTTGGGTCGTTGTACAATTTTTTTTTTTTAAATTAATAGGAAAACAGGCATTCTTTTATAATTGTATTATTTTTTTCTTGTTATATTGTTTATAATGAATTGATTGAGGAATACTAAGAAGGTTGATGTTTAACTATGATGGGTAATGAATGACGTCCCAGAGGTATGAATTTAAGGGTAAAAAAAAAATAGATGAGCATCCAACAAAGATTTTTCAGGGGAAAAAAATTATAAATATTGTTTTTGTGCTAATGTTTTGAGAACATTATTATAGTTATAATTTACAAACCCGATTCCAAAAAAGTTGGGACACTGTACAAATTGTGAATAAAAAAGGAATGCAATAATTTACAAATCTCATAAACTTATATTTTATTCACAATAGAATATAGATAACATCAAATGTTGAAAGTGAGACATTTTGAAATGTCATGCCAAATATTGGCTCATTTTGGATTTCATGAGAGCTACACATTCCAAAAAAGTTGGGACAGGTAGCAATAAGAGGCCGGAAAAGTTAAATGTACATATAAGGAACAGCTGGAGGACCAATTTGCAACTTATTAGGTCAATTGGCAACATGATTGGGTATAAAAAGAGCCTCTCAGAGTGGCAGTGTCTCTCAGAAGTCAAGATGGGCAGAGGATCACCAATTCCCCCAATGCTGCGGCGAAAAATAGTGGAGAAATATCAGAAAGGAGTTTCTCAGAGAAAAATTGCAAAGAGTTTGAAGTTATCATCATCTACAGTGCATAATATCATCCAAAGATTCAGAGAATCTGGAACAATCTCTGTGCGTAAGGGTCAAGGCCAGAAAACCATACTGGATGCCTGTGATCTTCGGGCCCTTAGACGGCACTGCATCACATACAGGAATGCTACTGTAATGGAAATCACAACATGGGCTCAGGAATACTTCCAGAAAACATTGTCGGTGAACACAATCCACCGTGCCATTCGCCGTTGCCGGCTAAAACTCTATAGGTCAAAAAAGAAGCCATATCTAAACATGATCCAGAAGCGCAGGCGTTTTCTCTGGGCCAAGGCTCATTTAAAATGGACTGTGGCAAAGTGGAAAACTGTTCTGTGGTCAAACGAATCAAAATTTTAAGTTCTTTTTGGAAAACTGGGACGCCATGTCATCCGGACTAAAGAGGACAAGGACAACCCAAGTTGTCATCAGCGCTCAGTTCAGAAGCCTGCATCTCTGATGGTATGGGGTTGCATGAGTGCGTGTGGCATGGGCAGCTTACACATCTGGAAAGGCACCATCAATGCAGAAAGGTATATCCAAGTTCTAGAACAACATATGCTCCCATCCAGACGTCGTCTCTTTCAGGGAAGACCCTGCATTTTCCAACATGACAATGCCAGACCACATACTGCATCAATTACAACATCATGGCTGTGTAGAAGAAGGATCCGGGTACTGAAATGGCCAGCCTGCAGTCCAGATCTTTCACCCATAGAAAACATTTGGCGCATCATAAAGAGGAAGATGCGACAAAGAAGACCTAAGACAGTTGAGCAACTAGAAGCCTGTATTAGACAAGAATGGGACAACATTCCTATTCCTAAACTTGAGCAACTTGTCTCCTCAGTCCCCAGACGTTTGCAGACTGTTATAAAAAGAAGAGGGGATGCCACACAGTGGTAAACATGGCCTTGTCCCAACTTTTTTGAGATGTGTTGATGCCATGAAATTTAAAATCAACTTATTTTTCCCTTAAAATGATACATTTTCTCAGTTTAAACATTTGATATGTCATCTATGTTGTATTCTGAATAAAATATTGAAATTTGAAACTTCCACATCATTGCATTCTGTTTTTATTCACAATTTGTACAGTGTCCCAACTTTTTTGGAATCGGGTTTGTAGACCGGATGACTTTGAATGAACATTCTATTAACGTTAATTGAATATTTTCGTTCATAATTTTGAGAGAACCAAAACATTAGTCAAAGTTCTGAGAACATTCCCTTTTAGCTCCATGGACTGCACAGTCTTTGACTTAAAGCAATGCATTTTTTATTAATTGTAGCATATTAGTGTATTTTGAAATTGTATTATATAATTATAATATGTATTATAGTATTTTATATAATTATTTAATTTACTCCTGTTCAATCATTGCTGATGATTAATTCACTTAACTAACTTAACTAATACTTTTAAATAAAGTGTAATTTCTTTGTAATTTTTCCACTCTGATCTATAGGTCAGATATGAACAACAGAAACATGAACAACTTTCAGTGAATCCTGACATTCCCCACACAATGCCCTTCAGAGACCGTTTTGGATTAGAAAAAAAGATCCTGCTCAACATATTGCCTTACAGTATGTTGAGCAGGATTAATCACCCATAAAATGCTTTATTGCCCGTCCAGCATCTTTCATCAAGCATATGAATGAGAGCACTTAGCATAATGTTTAGGTGCTGTATTACTGCCTGTCGAGGTCACCCCACAGTGACCATTAATGCTTGAGCAAAATTAAAATGCATGGATTTTTTCTTCGACGCTGTCATCTTTTTTCCGACTTCCTAAAATATCCTTGAGTTCAATTACTTTCAAAGTTTATGTTATTAGAGCTATCAGGAAGTGCCAGGTATACATATTTTCTCAGGTATCGTAAATCTGTCCTTCTGTTAGGCATCAAAGGCATTCAGCATTCTGCCCCATCAGCTAAAATGAAATGCTTTGAAGGAACTGCTTAAAAAATGTCTTTTCAGTGAAACGATTCCTTCTTATTGTCAAGCAGAGTGAAGCATAAAGGCAGCGCATCCAGGCATTTACCCATTGTTCAGTCAAGTTTACATGACAACACTCCTATATCTGAAAGAACTTACCCTTTCTTCGACAGATGAGTTCAAAACATTTCTGATGAGGCTGCCGCAGAATTTCTTTCTCAACTCCTCAATGATCCAGCATTTGTGGTCGCTGGATGGTGTGTTTCAGCGGCGCTATGAGCAGCTGGAAAGCAGCATGAAAAATCTCTTCAGGCGAGCCCAGCGAGTGGTTTACAAGCTCTTCAGCCTCAGCAAGAGGTGCCAAAAGCAGCCTCACATCAACTTACCGCGTGAAAGGTGAACACAACACACTCATTATCTCCTCATTGTTGTGATGATAAATACACTGATACTTAATTCCGAAATGGAATAATGTCCCCATTTACTGTATCAAGAGAGGAAACTTCACATAGTGTTTATCATCAATATTACTTGTGTTCTTGAGTGGCCCGCATTTCAGACTCCATGGGTTGCAGAGAAGAATGTTTGTCAGCATGCTTCATAGTGAAAAGGAGCACGAGTGTTCCTGTCTCCAGGGAGACAACTTTGTGTTTACCCATAATCAATAAGACTAGAGTTAGCATAGTGGTTCTCAACTGGTTTTGCTTCAGGGCCTACAATGGATATTTCACACCAACATAGTTTCAACAATATGCAAGTGAACTTGTAACAAATGTAGTCTATTTTCTTTTATAGTGTGTAGTTTTGTTTTGTTCTGGTGTGGAAGTTTGAGGGCAGCCTGTCTATGTTGGCATCTGCCTAATTTGTCTTTGGATGTACAGTCTCTGACATCAACAAAAGATATAGGAAGTGTTTTTTCTCTCTTAAAATATTTACAAACTTAATTATTGTGCTATCCTAACTATACGCAATTATATATATATTTTTTAAATGTTAAAGGGATAGTTCACCCTTAAATGAAAATTAATTAATCATTTACTCACCCTGGTGTTGTTCTAATGCCATATGCCCTTCTTTCATGGTCCACAAAATTTTTTTCTCAATTTCATGTTGCGTTCTTGTTAATGTTTATTTCTCACAACTTGTGTGCTTTTTCTGGGTGACACAGAGCAAACTGCGGTGCTAATAGAGTCTCACGAACATGCACGCAATGTAGCCAGGGTCAAAAATGTTGTTAAATAAAACATTAAATTTCGGTTTGTTTTTCACAAAGCCCTATCGTATACCCCCAGAATAATTGGAATATGTGGCACGTTTTGCATGGGATCATTCTGTGATTCTTTTGCGTCTTTTTTAAAAAGTGTGATGCTGGTCGCTATTCACTGCCATTATATAGATTTTTTTCCAAACAAATCACAGTGGTAACATCAGAAGGGTAAATTAAGAGTTACAAATATGTAATGCAGTATAAAAACTAGTATATAATTATCACATTCCCAAGTGATCTAATATAGGCTTCCATATTTTCCAAAATATATCCAGCTTGTCATTATTAATAAATCATAACTTCTCAATATGAATAATGCTCACTAGCTCACTCAGCAGCACATTGAATGTTGGAACAATATCCAGTTTCTACCTCTGAAGAATCAGTCTCTTTGCAAGAACCATAAATAAAGAAATACACTGTTTTTCAAATTTACTAAAAGAAGGTACAGAAATCACCCCAAAAATGGCAATCATTGGATCCGGAACAAACTGAAAGTAGGTCGAAAATAATAGTCCAGTTTTTGTGAAGGTTGCAACATGTCCATAGTGAATGTAGAAGTGTACCCTCCGCAACCTTGCATTTATTACATATCGGTGATACTTCAGGGAAAATCTTATGCAATTTAGTTTTATACATGTATAATCTATGTTAAGATTTGAATTGGATTAAGTTGTGTCTAGTATTAATCGAACAATCATGTATGTTCTGTAGGCATTCCTCCCATTGTGCATCCTCAATAGTGAAACCAAAATCCTCCTCCCATGCTTTCCTAATTGTAGGTGTATCACTATTAGGGTGATTTTATTTCAATCACACAGTTTTCTGTGATTAATCACAAATTGCACCTAACAGTAAAATTCATAAATAAATCCTAAATGTACTATTTACATATTTAATACCCAAATTAATGGATTAATTAGAAATTATTTTAGCATTTAAATTATTATTTTTTAATGATTTTAGCATTATTTTATCATTTGTCAAAACGGACCTGCGACCCATTTTTGGAACCCACCAGTCTACACTCAAAAAAATTATTCTAGCTGTTTGCGCCGTTTATTTAAATAAAATAAGCTGAAACAACATAAATCTTTAGTTTTTTACTTAATTGCCATTTTGCTCAATTTTATTACGTTAAATGAAATAAAATTTGTAAAATGTTAAGTTAACCTAAACCATCTGTGTTGGGACTACATGAATCATTTATGTTGCACTGACTGAAACTGAGCAGTGTATTTCTAGTTCCCAGCATGCTTTGCATAGGGATGGATCAGGGGAGTAAATGTTGCAATTAAGTGCTGTTTAATGTGTTTTTTAGTAAAGGGAAAGACCTGCTAAAGTTTGATGTTATATTTGACAGTTATATTTGACATTTAAAAGTTGTGTTATGTTGTGTCTATTTTTGAGGTTACCATCATCGTGAAGTGTAGACCTTGTGGTTAGGCTATGCTGTTCTCAATGAGCTATAACTGTGTTAATGCTAGTAATGAGAAATGTTTTACTTGCTCATTACGTCTATGCTACAAATGTTACACTTAGCATGTGAACAAATGTTGTGTTGACTATTAGTTTTTACAGATATAAAGAAAATAAATTTGTTTGACACAGTTCCGATAGTCTAAATATGGTCATCAGTTCTACACCTCTTTATCCTACTTTATCTAGTTGGAATTGCATGATTTTTTTAGTAGTCTTGATTAAATGAATTTAAGTTCATACAACAAGATTACAACAAATCATTTCAAACCAATTAGATTTTGTTGGAAAAACGTAATTCAATTTCGTGGAAAAGTTTTCCTTAATTTAATTAAGTTCGTTCAACAGCTTGTTTTTTTGAGCGTAGAACCTGCGGTTTTAACGCAGTCTTCTTAATCATTAGACTTTCAAATTCCTTTGGTATCAGAACATTTATAGGTTTGCAAAAATAAAGCATGAAGCAATTATGAGATGCTAATTAACGTTTGCCATATTGGCCCCTTTATTAAAAGGAACAATATATACCTGTATTTGTCTTTCTTTGTACCCACCAAAGTTGACTTTTTGTGGAGCAGAATTATGTTTGTGCTAGTTTTAATCTTGTCATCTGCTGCTGTACCGGTTTTGGATACATGACAATTTAATCTCAACAATCAGTGTTTAGGCAGACTAACTGATATTTATCTTATCTTTCCTAAAATATAGGCCACAGTCGTATTGGCTGAACTACTTCCAGTCTTTACTATACTGCTCTGAGAACAACCAGCTCGGCTCCTTCTCAGAAGAGCTGCACACCTGCATTTGTGCATATGAGCACAGTTCCTGCCAGGTACCTACACCATGCTATGTGGGTGAAGGTGCCGCTTGCGCTGCTTGTGCTAGCGACAACCACACTCGCTGCGGCAGTTGCAACGTCGGCTACATGTTAAGTCAAGGGTCCTGTCGACCAATGGTGGCAGATTCCACAGAGAACTACCTGGGCTTTGAGACTGATCTTCAAGATCTGGAGCTACGCTACCTCCTACAGAGAGCCGATCGACGCTTGGAGGTCCACGCTATCTTCATCAGCAATGACATGCGTCTGAATAGCTGGTTCGATCCTTCATGGAGGAAGAGGATGCTGCTTACACTAAAGAGTAACAAATACAAATCCAACCTAGTCCATATGCTCTTAGGCATATCCCTGCAAATTTGCCTTACTAAAAACAGCACTCTGGAACCTGCGCTCACTCTCTTCATCAATCCCTTCGGAGGGAGCCACTCAGAGAGCTGGTTAATTCCTGTGAACGAGAACAATTTTCCAGACTGGAAGTCTGCTAAGCTGGATCTTCCATTAGAATGCTTTAACTGGACCTTGACTTTGGGCAACAAGTGGAAGACCTTCTTTGAGACGATCCATATTTATCTGAGGAGCCGCATCAAAACTCCAGGTGCTGGGGTCAATGAGAGCATTTACCTGGAGCCTTTGGAAATGGCCGACCCTACTAGAAAT
The DNA here is from genome assembly GCA_039654105.1 of Coreius guichenoti. Lineage (NCBI taxonomy): Eukaryota > Metazoa > Chordata > Actinopteri > Cypriniformes > Gobionidae > Coreius > Coreius guichenoti. Next base: position 28,269,013 of record CM077180.1, on the reverse strand, counting down.
CTGGGGTATATGAAGATCAACAGCATTCAAGTGTTCGGTTACAGTATGCATTTCGACCCGGAAGCAATCCGGGACTTGATCCTGCAGCTGGACTACCCGTACACACAGGGCTCGCAGGACTCGGCCTTGCTCCAGCTTCTGGAGATCCGAGACCGGGTCAACCGACTCTCTCCACCGGGCCAGCAACCTCTGGACCTGTTCGCCTGCTTATTACGCCACCGTCTCAAACTGACAGCTAATGAGGTGGTCCGCATTCACGCCTCACTCCAGTCCTTTAATTCCCGTCTCCCCAATTCTCTGGATTATGAGATGACTAAACTCTGTAGCTAACAGCTAAAGCATCATAGTAGACAGCAATAGAACAACTGTAAAAATGCAGAGTAGACTGTTAAAGTCAAAGCTGCAATGACTTTCAGTGCTAGAGATACTTTTGGACACTGACGAAAGTTTTTTTGCGATTTAACGTTCACTAGTAGATCACCTTGCTCAAAAGAACATTTTTATTGTATAGTACACTGAGAACAAAGAAGAGGTTTGAAAAATATATGGAGTGTTTGTTTGTAATTTTTATATGGTTTTTTTCTTTTGCTTCAGTGACAGTGCACTTTCCTTGGAAAGAATACAGTGATGTCAGTCAATTTTGTAGATAAATTGTTATTAAATCATCATGGTTGTAATGGAGTAATGGTTGCATTATTTATCAGCATATTTTTATTGCTATGTGATAGTTTAGTTTATTGGAAAATTAAACATTTTATATTTGCAATTGAGTGCACTTATAATGAAGAATTAAATACACTGAACATGATGTACAACTTTGATAAAATAATAATGAAGATTTATTAACATAATTATGCTTGTTAGTTTCATGTTCATTCTTTTTCTTCAAATTACGTTGGAAGAGAGAGTGTAGTTTTCTTTTACTAAAAGTGTTACAGCATTTTTTTTTAATCATTATAGAAACAAAGTCCTGTACATTAGCAGTACATAGTATGATTTCCACATTTGTTTATGATGATTTTACATGTCCCCTATATTATATGTCCCCTCTATATGTGATCAATCTGAACCACACTGGCACAGTTACTCATTTATAAGTTGGCCTTTAGAATATTTTAAACAAAAAAGTTCAACAAAAGACAGGCAATTGCTTCTGAAATTAAATACTCCCCTACTATATAGTATGCGAAAAATAGCACGGCAAAAGAGGCAGTAGGCGAAAAGTACCTCTATGTCCTACCGCTTCCGCTAAGATTCTGGAGTGTGCATTCGATGAATATGAGGATACGGGAGAGGATTTATGAATGGCAGTAAAGCAACACAACTGACGCTGGTAGGTCACGTGACAGCAACAACATGGCGGATGTAGTATGTCTGAAATTAATTCATACTGCCCATATTTATACTATATAAAACATACTTTTTAACAGTCATGAAGCAAATTTAAATACAGACAGTATGCGATTTCGGACGCAGCGAAGGTATAGGAATGTTTTTTTGTTGTTGTTGTTTTTTCAGTTAGGGTCATTTTTTAAGGCATTGAGGATGGTTTAAAAATATAAAGGGGTCTGTGAATATAATATTGCTAAATCTGAATGGAGCCACATACAGTATATGCAATGTTTGGGGCTGCATGTTTTTATTCATATCCTGGATTGAACTAAACCTTGTTTATTTTCACAATTTGGAATTCAGGGTTTATATTTGTCTAAGTCTGATTTCATTATTTTTTAATAATTTTTTTTTCATATCTTTCATAGTTGAAAACTGGCTTATATTTACCATAATTTTGTTACATCAGAACTTTTATCAAAGCAGTTAAGATATATATATATATATATATATATATATATATATATACACTCACCTAAAGGATTATTAGGAACACCTGTTCAATTTCTCATTAATGCAATTATCTAATCAACCAATCACATGGCAGTTGCTTCAATGCATTTAGGGGTGTGGTCCTGGTCAAGACAATCTCCTGAACTCCAAACTGAATGTCAGAATGGGAAAGAAAGGTGATTTAAGCAATTTTGAGCGTGGCATGGTTGTTGGTGCCAGACGGGCCGGTCTGAGTATTTCACAATCTGCTCAGTTACTGGGATTTTTTACGCACAACCATTTCTAGAGTTTACAAAGAATGGTGTGAAAAGGGAAAAACATCCAGTATGCGGCAGTCCTGTGGGCGAAAATGCCTTGTTGATGCTAGAGGTCAGAGGAGAATGGGCCGACTGATTCAAGCTGATAGAAGAGCAACTTTGACTGAAATAACCACTCGTTACAACCGAGGTATGCAGCAAAGCATTTGTGAAGCCACAACACGCACAACCTTGAGGCGGATGGGCTACAACAGCAGAAGACCCCACCGGGTACCACTCATCTCCACTACAAATAGGAAAAAGAGGCTACAATTTGCATGAGCTCACCAAAATTGGACAGTTGAAGACTGGAAAAATGTTGCCTGGTCTGATGAGTCTCGATTTCTGTTGAGACATTCAGATGGTAGAGTCAGAATTTGGCGTAAACAGAATGAGAACATGGATCCATCATGCCTTGTTACCACTGTGCAGGCTGGTGGTGGTGGTGTAATGGTGTGGGGGATGTTTTCTTGGCACACTTTAGGCCCCTTAGTGCCAATTGGGCATCGTTTAAATGCCACGGCCTACCTGAGCATTGTTTCTGACCATGTCCATCCCTTTATGACCACCATGTACCCATCCTCTGATGGCTACTTCCAGCAGGATAATGCACCATGTTACAAAGCTCGAATCATTTCAAATTGGTTTCTTGAACATGACAATGAGTTCACTGTACTAAAATGGCCCCCACAGTCACCAGATCTCAACCCAATAGAGCATCTTTGGGATGTGGTGGAACGGGAGCTTCGTGCCCTGGATGTGCATCCCACAAATCTCCATCAACTGCAAGATGCTATCCTATCAATATGGGCCAACATTTCTAAAGAATGCTTTCAGCACCTTGTTGAATCAATGCCACGTAGAATTAAGGCAGTTCTGAAGGCGAAAGGGGGTCAAACACAGTATTAGTATGGTGTTCCTAATAATCCTTTAGGTGAGTGTATATATATATATCTTACGAAAGTTATATATATTTATATAAATATATATAATTACAAATGAGCCTTATATTGGAATGTAACAGTGATGCCAAAATGGGTCAAAGATTGTGGAATTCAGTGTGCCTTTGTGAATACACAGTATACAGTTTAGCTTTACATATTTTGTGAACCTCAGTATATAATGCATACTTTTTTTTGCTGTTCACACTTGTCAGAAATGGAAATTAATTGTTTTTTTTTCAGTTCAGCTATTTCTCACTTTTTCTTGCATTACAGTACATTAAATTAGACAGTGTGAATGCTAATTATTTAGAATCAACACATGATGATAGATTACGTTAATGCCAACAAAAAAGTGTCAATCGTCTCTTCATAATCTGTTTGCACCTTTTACCTATAGAATTAGCACAAATAAAATGAGCCTTACCTAACTCACTTAGGTACATCCTTTTTTTAAAGTTTACGTATTCTTTTGCAAAATGCTTCAAGATGCACAAAAAAAACAATATAAATTGCAGACAAAGGAAAGTTTTACATCTGTGAGATTTGCACTGTTTGCATAACGTAAAGGTAAAAGGATTGTACGCCAAAGGAAATTGTATGTGCCGGTTGTAAAGAAGTTGTGCATAATAAGGTCTTAGAGGTACTCTGTTAAATCTAAAAGAGTAAATGCTCTACAGTTGTGCTTCCAGAGATAAGAAGCTTCTTCGAGTGAAGAACCCTAGTTTTATGTCTTCTTCGAGTATCTAACCGCATTGCAGCTACTGCAACATTTTCACATGTGAAACACCCCATGCTGTAGCAATTACTCTGCGAACACAAATGACCAAGGGAGCAGTTACTGCCAGAATGCATACACAAATCACCTGCACGCTGCACCGAGAGCCTGTAAAATGAGAGCTTGACAGTTGTGCTGAAATGAGTTGACACGTTCTTGTAATGACAAATATGACAATAAGAAATGGCAAAACATTACATAGGCAGTCGGTCATTCTCGCAGTCTGACAAACAATTTATCATGCTGCTGTATTTGTGCAGAAAGAGCTGTGGAAACGAAAAGACTTAGCATTGCATTATATTTACTGTGCTGCCCCTCTGATGAAGATGGAAACTCTCCAACACAGACAGAGATTAAAGAAAGAGCATACATCAACTTAGTAGGTTAGCTCTTTATTCACTAAGCACCCTGAGGCAATGCGCCAATGCTTGATCAATAGTGGCCATGTTGCCTCCTTGATCTCTTCAATGTAAACATTGTTATGTTCTTGTGATTCACGATGAAGATGCATTGCTAACTTGACACAAACTTTGTCTTGGGCCTCACTGAAGGTTTCTAGAGGGCCAGATGCTGCAGTGAAAAGGAGGCAGGCAAAAGGTAGCTGTCTTCTGCCAATAAATCAATGTGCAGCTTTATTACCTGAAAGAACAAAAGGATCCGCAGGGAGATCAATGCCATCAAGAACCACCGACTCACAAACCACTGGTATTTTGTTGTCCAGGGCCAGGACCGTATCAACATCAATTTATTACTCACACTGCCCTTTCCACTTGATGTGGTTTGTATGAACACAAATCAATCACGATTTTACATCCAATTAGAATTTACCATTCGATTGCTTCATTGTAGTCCCTTTGCTCTCAATGTGGCAGAACTTTATATGCACTAGGGCTGCCCTCGACTAAAATTTTTTCTAGTCGACTAGTAGTCGTTCATTTAAGCGATTAGTCGACTAATCGCACGTTTATATTAATAAGCCATAAATCATAATGAGCCTTTATTGCCTATACAGGCTATAGCCTAATCAGCGCTCAAATTCACGCATAAAGCTTGTCACAGAGTACTGGCAAAAGTAAGAATATGTATGTCATGAAAAAACAGAAGGAGACAACATTTTAATAATTTATTGTTAATGTTTTCTGTGTTTTCGGCTGCAGAGATTAAGTCGACAATGCTGAATTGTCATCTCCGCATGTGGATGCACCTATATGCACGTTTCATGAGGATTGCTACATACAAGTAGACATTTCAAGCTTTCTATAGATATATTTCTCATGTCTGTGAGCAAGTATATGCTGAGTTTCGGTTCATTTTTTTTGTGACTTGCTCAAGTTTAATGAAGGCATCTTTACACATCCGAGTTAAAGGGATAGTTCTCCCAAAAATTAAAATTACCCCATGATTTACTCACCCTAAAGCCATCCTAGGTGTATATGATCCTAGGTGTATATGACCCTCAAGCCATCCTAGGTGTAATACAGACCGCCTTCTTTATTCAACTTACAAAAAAAGCGTAACTGGCGTAACTATGACGTCGGACGTAGCATAATCATTTCGTTACACTTTCTGCGTAAGTTGAATACGGAAGGCGGTCTGACGGAACTATTCCTTTAACACTGCTCTGAGTCTGCTAAAAATTCTGTGTAAATGCACATTGTCATGATTTTATGTCGCTTCAGATTTGGATTCTGTGCCACTTTTTCTGTGTAAAGATCCCTTGAGACAGCAGAAAGCGCATCCTGAGTGTTTTCATTATTTTACAAAAGCACAACGTATGTTGTTATTGTGAGTTTACTGAAATAAAAGTAGACCCTTTACACTTTGCAATTGCATTACACTTATCTGTATGACCAAAAATGACAGAGTATTTTAAGTTAAATGCAAGTGATCGCACCGGCGCCTGTAATGTCATGCTGTAAGCGTGCTCTCCGCACAAACACATGGATATGTGCCTAATAATAGCACACATTTATCTAGGTTAAAATTAGAGCGAGCGGATTTGTAAAGTTGCTGCTACTTACATGTTTCAAGTGATAAGCCATATTTGAGGTCGATGAATGAAAGGCGAATGTTTGGATTTCCTGCCGTTAACGATCTGTCCATCACAGCCTGCATGATTTCGTCACTTCCTGTGGAGTTTTTTTTTTTCTGTGACTAACCGACTAATACAATTTTGGTCGACCAAGCCTTTTCTAGTCGACTAACGGTTAGTCGACTATTAGGGGGCAGCCCTAATATGCACACACTAAACATGATGTTTAATTAAGGATTGTTTCATAACTAAGCAATATCAGGGCAGTTAACATTGAGAAACATTTTAGTCATATTGTTCCTCCAGTGAAAATAGCTCCAAATAAGTCACAGCAGAATCAAGTTAACATCTGCGAGCAACAGTAGCGTTGGAATGAATTAGCGTTTGTGAATCGGTTGAGTAAATGATTAAAATTACTCACTCATAAAGACGATCACTTGTCTACTGTCGTAACAAAGTAATCTTTATAAAGTTGCTGAAACATCCACACCACTCACACACAGGCAGAGTGATACAATTTACTTTGTAAATGGACATTGTGCAAGATGAGTCATCAATATTTTGTTCTGTTTTCAAGTTTGTTTGATTTTTCTGCTAAAGGTTAGTCAACTTTTAGGAGTAGCAACAAACTTAAATTTAGATTTAAGATACTAAAATATTAGTGTCTCATATTGTCATACTTAACAGTGAATAAACAAGACAGTCTTAAGAGCCCAAGGACAGAGATTAAAAAAACAAAACAAAAAAAAGTATTATCCTTATAAGCACATAAGGTTAGGGAAATAATTTATAGAGGTCACTGATCTAAGATACACTGAAGAAATGTATTGCCTTCAAAAACAGCCATTTTGGGAATCCAGGACACACTGCTGGCTGACATAAACAAGTTCAAAAAAATGTAAGAAGACACTGCTGTGCTAAAAGCTGTGGTCGGTTGGACTTGAGAAAATAAGTGACTTTGACAACATTCCTGCTTTCAGCATTAAAAACCAGCTACATACGCAGCACCCCTTTAGGTCCAAGTAGATATATATATATATATAACTATTCCCAACCTGCACAATTTCATCTTTAAACTACATCCTCACTAGTTTCTCTACAGAAAACTAAAATGTTCCACTCCTGAAGGATTATGTAGTCCTACATTATCCCTCTTGATCACAACAAGTGGAAGCATTCCCTTAGGGGAGAGTCTACACCTGCTTCAAACTGAACTGTTTGATGAGCTTTGCTGTAATGAAGAGCCAGAGGAATTAGAAAATTAGCATACAGTTCCCAGAATGCAACTGCATCACAAATGAATTAAGTTAGATCTAAAGAGTAAGGCAGATTTAAGACAAGTTGCTTTATGGATTTATGCATTCTAACTCTGCATTTCAACTTCAGGCAAGCATGATCATTGAATCTTTTAAAGATTTGCATTTTCATTTAAGTTCTCCTGGCACTATGGTTATGGTAGCCGAATAACCTACTAAAATCAGACAATTTATGGATCATTTTGTGAGTGCAAAAGCACAGGAGATTGATGCCTGATCCATTGTGTTGACCTCAGTGAGTCAAACACCTGCTGGTAGCTGAGGAGGGGATAGTAGGACAAGTTCAGCCTGACAGAAACAAATAGGACCCAATCAGCCCCAGCTCACAAGAACCAATCTATGCTGCATTTCAAATTGCCAACGAATTGCTTTTGGGGATCCCTTAGCTGGGTTCTAAATGCGTCTCTTATTAGATAATCCCCTTATACACCAAATACTCATCCGGGACTTTTAGTGGCCAGAGCAAGAGCCATTTATGACCTAATAGGACTAAGACACATTCTACAAATGTCTTTTATCAGGGGGCCTGTTTGAGACTTCTGTGTCATTGTGCATGTGCATTAGTGTTTGAAAATTTGATTCAATGAAGCACTTTGGTTGAGTTGTGAAAGAATATCGACTTTAAAAGACAAACCCATTAGCCTCAAATGTGCATATTTTAATGGTAGGTTGGAACAACAAATGATGCATAAACACAATGCGTTGGTGGCTTTATAAATTCAGTGGAATATCTGCAGAGTATATGAGAATACTACAAATGAATAGACAAGTAAATAACAAAACGTTCTTCTTGAATTTCTGTGACTTACACTCACCACAGAAATAAATTCAAAAGGTCTAAATTGATAATTTATTGTGTTCCAAAATGTAACATCTTTTGATGATGACACCACAGGCGCTTTGGCACAAAAAAGCGCATTATTGTTTATTTCACTGATATTCAGGCTACAGGCTGAATTACATTTCAAAAAGACATTTGTTCATTTGTTGTTATACTCAATAGGATCCAAGAAGCACATTGTCTTAGATTTAGCTTTTCATAAGCTGCTTCACAGGCATTTGAAATCAAATAAAGAGTAATGTTTTGTGAAAAGATAACCCTAGATGTAATGCTGTAAATGGAATAAATTGTAAAAGAAAATTATGAACAAAAAAGCTTGAAAGACTTTGTGAAAATGCTGTTCATATTACTGATGTTATTTTAAAGAAGCCACCAATATAAGATGGCTATGATTTTTTTTTTTTTTTTTTTTTGACATGCAAATCTAAACAGACAGTTAAAGGTTTAACAGAGATTAAGTTTAATCAAGCCTACAGTCTAATATTAGCACTAGTACTGTCAAAGTTAATGTGTTAACAGACGCAAATAAATGTTTAACACGAAACGCTTTTGTAAACGCCATCAATGCATTTATTTAATTTGCCATTACAAATATTTAATTCTGTTGTGTGATTTTTAAAAGCTGATATCGGAACCGTGTGCCATGCAGCTTAAAGGGCATGCTTTTATCGCTAAAGGGAGAAACATATTCTTTACAGATAATTTATTTATAAATCAAATCAAATTTATGAACTCGGATGGAATGTTTTACAAAAGTCATTTGCATTCACACTAAAAGAAAAAAAAAGAGTTGGCTTTAAACTTTAATTGTGGACAGTTTTTGGAAGTTGGAAATAAGTTCTTAACATGACTATGATGGGCACTTTCAAAAAAAAAAACAGCTTCATGAATCTTCAAAACCTTTTGAATCAGTGGTTCAGAGCGCAAATCAAAATCGGCAAGTCGTGATTTGAGCAAATGAGGCTACGGTTTCAAACCTTGGTTCAGGGCAATGATCTGGTGAACTAATGAAACAGTGTCTAAAATATGGTTTTAACTGTTCAAAACAAGCTACAAATGAATAACAAAGGAACATATGTTATATAGACTCTTCATATTTATTAGTATTTGTTGATTTGCAGGTTGCATTTAATTTAATTAGACTTTTGAGAAAACATTTACAATTGGTTTGAAAAAGGTGTCTATTAGGGCTGCCCCCTAATAGTCAACTAACCGTTAGTCGACTAGAAGAGGCTTGGTACAAAATTGTATTAGTCGGTTAGTCGCAGAAAAAAAAAACTCCACAGGAAGTGGCGAAATCACGCAGGCTGTGACAGACAGATCGTTAACGGCAGGAAATCCAAACATTCGCCTTTCATTCATCAACCTCGAATATGGCTTATCACTTGAAACATGTAAGTAGCAGCAACTTTACAAATCCGCTCGCTCTAACGTTAACCTAGATAAATGTGTGCTATTATTAGGCACATGTGTTTGTGAGGAGAGCACGCTTACGGCATGACATTACAGTATACAGTATAAAATACTCTGTCATTTTTGGTCATACAGACAAGAGTAATGCAAACTGTAAAGGGCCTACTTTTACTTCTGTAAACTCACAATAACAACATACGCTGTGCTTTTGTAAAATAATAAAAACACACTGCGCTTTCTGTCATCTCATGGCATCTTTACACAGAAAAAACGGCACTGAATCCAAATCTGAAGCAACATAAAATCACGAAAATGTGCATTTACACAGAATTTTGTGTAGACTCAGAGCCGCTTTAGAGCAGAGTTAACTCGGCTGTGTAAAGATGCCTTCAGTGAACTTGAGCACGTCACAAAAAAAATTAACCGAAACTCAGTGTATACTTGCCTCACAGACATGAGAAATATATCTATAGAAAGCGAAATGTCTACTTTTAAATGAACCAGTTTACATGGAAAATAAATATTCTCAGATTATGTCCACATGCGGAGATGATGAGTCAAACATCGTCGACTTAATCTCTGCAGCCGAAAACACCAGAAAAAATTACCAATAAATTATTAAAATATTTAGACAGTCTCCTGTTTTTTCATGACATATATAATCATTACTTTTGCCAGTGCACTGTGGCAAGGTTTATGCGTGCATTTGAGTGCTGATTAGGCTATAGCCTATATAGGCAATTAAAGGCTCATTTATGGCTTATTAATATAAACGTACGATTAGTGACAAATCGCTTAAATGAACGACTACTAGTCGACTAGAAAAATCTTTAGCCGAGGGTAGCCCTAGTGTCTATTCATGTTTGGGCAGAGCTTTCATTGCTTTTATACCGTTTTTATCAGCAGGTGTTGGCAACATGATGTTTTCGAGCGCATTTTGCAAAGCAAGTGGTTGACAGAAAGCAAAAGAAAAGACTAATCTTAGTGCTAGTTAATGCATTGACAAACTAATATCTCATTGGGTAAAACAACATTTAGCGATAAAGCATACTGTAAGTGCCACTCTTCAGCATGATGGTAACTACCAAAATTGTTACTTTTAGTTGTTTGTAAAAAAAAAAAAAATAAAAAAAAAATAAAAATAAAAAAATAAAAATAGTGTTTGATAGAAAGTAGACAACAATGTACAATGTATCCGCAAATTTTACACTTCAGCAATACAATGCAGGAGTTCCTAGCATGCATTTTTCAAGTGCTATTTGCACTGTTGCTTCTGTTGATGTTGTTATCAAGTTTGGTTACTTGTTTTCTCTGGAGTTCAGTTTTTACTCAGAATGACATTTATTGTTACCGTTATTATGTTCTGTATATGTGGCTAAATGTTTCTGCTACTTTTCCTGAACATGCATTTTAATCAAGAAAGATTAAATGGCTTCAAAACTTACTACTGAAAGGTTTTATTATTAACTACAATTTTCTTAAAGGTGCAGTGTGTGAATTTTAGCGGCATCTAGCGGTGAGGTTGTGAATTGCAATCACCCACCGCTCACCCCTCCCTTTCGAAGCACATAGAGAAGCTACGGGGGCCGACACAGGACAAAAATGTCGTCGTCAGAGAGAACAGAGAATGACTAGAGCTCTGTATAGAAGTTTGTCCATTTAGGGCTACTGTAGAAACATGACGGCGCAAAATGGCGATTTCACTGTAAGGGGACCCGTGGTGTATGTAGATAGAAATGGCTCATTCGAAGGTAATAAAACCATAACAGTACATTATGTAAGGTCTTTATACTCCACTGAAAACATAGTTATGTATATTATATTGCATTTCTGTCAATAGATCCTCATAAATACTAAATAAATACCACTGCACCTTTAATGTAAACCTTACTTTTTGATGTGCATTACTGGGTTTTCAATAAAAAAATAATAATAATAATGAAATTGATCATGATTAAATGTTTTAATCAATTGACAGCCCTAATAAGAATGTAGTGTTTGAGTTGCAGTGTATAAAAGTCTCATTACATTTATAAGTCATGCTGTAAAGTGGAGCCTCCGGTCTGCTGAACTGTGTTAAAATGTTCCCATGTGGTGACTCATCAGCAACTCGCACTCTCAACCAGCACGCACGTGTATATTTAGGGGATGTCAATAATAAATCTACAGTACAGGCTTGCAGGATGGTGAGAGGGTTCATTCTCCTAACATTCTTCTGACATTGATGTTTCTCATTATCTTTCCTACCTAAAAAAAAAAAAAAAAAAAAAGTCTGAGACCACTAGTGAAAATGCAATTATTTTTATAGTTTGATGCATTATCAGAATGACTTTTGTCATTGTAATGAGTTCAATTGAAAAATTAACATGAATTTCACAATGGTTTGTCCATCTTTTGCTTTAGAGACAGCAGCACTCAAGCTGCATGAACTCAAGTTTGTATAAACCTGATGATCATGTTATCCAGCATGATTTGAAAATCTACAGAGCATCTTATGCTTCAATGGAAGCAAGAACATGTCACCATCTGTACAAAAGCAGTAAACAAGCTCAATGTCACATATGTGCTTATTTGTTTAGTGACCTAGAAATAGTGCAGAATTAAAACATCTTATTCATAACAATTTTTATTTTTGTTGTTTTCAGTTTAAAAGTCCTAAAACCCCATACAGTATGATCTTACCAGTTGGCTAACACTGATGATCTAAACACACTGATTACATGAGAAAAATATATATATTTTTTATTTCATATAGAGGACAAAAATACTTTTTCGACTGTTCAAAACATACCTTCATTTTTGTAAATGGAAGTGAAACAATTAGTATGTCTTCATGTATGCATTCACAATTATATTTCTTTTATCTTAAGACTGTTTTATAAAATGTCAAATTTTAATGGCTTTGTTTTTGTTCATGCTGTCACAGCCCACATTTCCTGTTGATGTTCTACAGACTGTGCTGAATATGGAATTTTTTTTTTTTTTTTTTTTTTTTTTTTTTAAGACAGACTATGATTTACTTTTTCCTTGAATGTAATGCGCAAACATTTATCATCGGGGTTCTGATTTAACATTCTCTTTGTATGTCTCTATGTGTGTGACATATTTAGTCTCTCTTGAGAGCACTGCAATAGCTGCTATGTTGAGTCCAAATGGAGGAGATGGCATGATAGCCCCTGGTGTGTGCAGCACTATGACATCTCAATATGTAGGGAAATATACTAAGGCATTTACAAGGAATAAATTAAAGCTGTGTAACCCAGTAATATATGCTGAGTCTGGCACTAAATTATGTCAATGAGAATACTTATTATAGGTGTAGCCCATATTTTCCTCTATTTAATAGTCAGCAGGGACAAATTATTAAAAGAGCCTGTCACAAGTGTTGAAATTTTGTGTGTTATGTTTGTAGAAGTGACATAGTCAGACAAATCTCATTTCAATGGGAAAATGGGCTGATATAAATCTGGAGACGAGACAAGCATCCATTGCAGCAAGTGCCATAGATATAACCGCAATGACAGGACTGGTTAGCATAGCCATTTTAGTTCGGTGGTAAATAGTGTAACTGCAACATCTAGCACAAAGCAGTGCACTTTTTTCTCATTTGATGGACATTCAAAATTTGCTGTGTATTTTGATGAAATCTATTTTTGCAAGCAGTATACTGCTATACTATAATATCATATTATAGTCCAGGGGTTTTCAGACTTTTCTGATGCCAAGGACATTGATAAATGATGATGATGAATGGATTCCTAAAGGAAGCTATATGTTTTCATGTACAGTATAAAGTGCCATTTATGGTGTATGAGAAAAATACTGTGATAAAGTGTGATATTGTCACACTTGCTGTGTATATAATCCAAAAGACGAGAGGAAAAAAGCAAAAGGACTGACCAGAGTAACACACTAGCTATCAACATCAACACAAAACAAAGGATTGAAGAAACTGAGGGCTTAAATACACAGGGACGGCAATCAACAGAACAACAAACAGGTGAGGACTAATCAGGAATCAGGAAGAAAACATAATATACATGTGACAAATATAACAAATAGAATGTATTTACTGTACCTAAAATTCTCTTTAGGTATTATAGACCTTGGGCCAAACAGATTCTCCCACCCCGAATTCATGTTATTGGTTTTGGGAAAATTGCCATTTGGGACCACTCAAACAATCAAGCAATGTTGTGAGCATGGCAGTTTCAAAAAATTGGAGCCTCCATAGAAGACATCATCAGTGCATATTACTCTCAGATAAGACCATGTCTTGAGAATGGAAATATGCTTTTAGTCGGTTGCACAAAAAAAACATCCAGATGCTTTTAAGAAGGCACAAAAGAAAGCCTTGAAAATAATCAAGAGGAACTCAGAACCGCTCCCTGATTTGCAGGTTTGGAGAGAGCAAACCGTTGTGACACTGATAACAACAGTGATGTTCCAGACAGATCATCCACTTCACAGGCTCCCACTAACCAAAAGTGAAGGACACAAACAACCTGACTTTAAGACAAGGACAAATGGTTTCAACAACCCCACTATTCCAATAGTTATCAAGGTTTTTAATGTTATATCTTAAAGGTACACTATGTAACTTTTTTGTTCAAAGTTAACAAAAATTAAATGAGTGAATACATCATCAACATTTATTCCAGAACATGTTTTTTTTTTTTTTTTTTGTGTCTTTCCCTGATTCATTAGGGTAAGCCTATTATAAGTGTTTATATTTTAGACCGGGCGGGAAATTACATACATACATCACTGGCCTGTGCATGTCTCATCATTTCCGTAAGAAAAAAGTTGCTCCGGCTTCTTTGACGAGTGTATGGTGTGGCAGTGGCATAGATTAGTTGTCACAGCAGGCGAGAAAGGTTGACATGGAGCACACTAAATCTTGAACCTCTGGGGAATCACCCGTTTAAAAAAAAAACACAGAACAGAGGAGAGTCTGCTGGCAAGAAGAGAACACCACAGAGCTTGTAATAAAACGAGAATCAACATTGGCTTGTGTTGTGTTAATCAGTGTATTGTATTGTGACCACTATTTTGAAAAGAAAGTCTGAACTGTTGTGTAATGACGTAATGTGTGTGAGAATGGAAGTGAAGAGTAAACAAGATGAAGTTCACTACTCCTGTGTTGTGTGCTTTATTGTTTAATAACGCAGATACAACGCAATACACAGAATATTTAGCTCGTACTCCCAGCATTACAATCATAGTGACTGTATCTACTTCTGACTCACAGACTTGTGTGGAGGATTTGGTGGTTGACAGTGGTTCTTCCGTATCTATCCTGCCCTACAGCACTTATGCATGACATTTCAGTAACATTGTGCTTTCCCAACCCACAGCCAGGCTGGTGACATATTCAAAAGCCCAATTCCGGTGGTTGAATGTTTGTCAGCGAACGTTTCCCTACATGACCACTCAGTTCCTGCTATGTTCTTCGTTGTGGACAAAGGGGAGGGATCTAATGTCTGCACTGCATGTGAGGATTGAAAACAATCAAGTCCTGCCTCCTAATGCCCTTCCTGTGCCTGCTTCTCCTGTGTCAGTCTTTCAGTGCGTCTTTAAAGCTGTCTTACAATGACTAGAAGCTGCTGGCTTGTAGCTCAATAAAGACAAGTTGTGCTTCCGGCAAACCAGCCTGTTGTTCTTAGGTCATACTGTTTCAGCGGAGGGTCTTCTTCCTGATGAATTCCATGCACAGGCGATTCAAAATTCCCCTGCTGATTATCTGTCATGTTTGTCATTACCTGCTTCTCATACAGATAATGCTGTTCCTTCAGCTGTTGATCATGAGTTTACTGCTTTTCTATCTGCTGCCTGTACTTCTCTGTCTGCTGCTGATGCTTGCGTATGTGCTTCTTGTCCTGCTCTAACCAAACTTCATACACATATTCCCAATGGTTAGCCTCCTTCAACCAAGGGACTGGATGTTGAGTTGTTGTTGTACAATAAACTGCGACTAGAACTGTCTGTTAAGGACAACTTCTTCTTCCGAGCTTCACGGTTGATACCACCTGCTGCTCTTTAATCTGTGCTGGTCTCCATAGCACACGAAGGACATCAGGGAGAGGCGAGAACCAAACAACGCCTTCGTGATCTCTATTGGTGGCCAGGGATGGATGCTCAGGTTCATGATGCTGTCTGTTCCTGTTACGTGTATCAGCTCAATGACAAAACTGTCAAGTCACATCCTGTTCCTCTCCAGCCGGTACCGCTGCCAGATGGACCATGGCAGAAAGAGACGGTGGATATAGTTCGGGCCATTTGACACTGCTGCATCTGACTGCAGGTTTGCTACAACATTAACTGACTATTACAGCAAATGGCCTGAGGTCTCCTTTACTCACACTGGGCCTCATTTATCAATTTAACATAGAAACGAGCACAGATCCAAGCTCAGAAATCATCTTATGACAGGGTTTACGTGTGATTCATGAAACATTCATATGTTGCCAATCCCATTGTATGAATGATCGTTGACAAATGTGGCGGCTGAAAACAATAGTCATTTGAATATCACTCCCCTAAAAATCCACGGTTTAGAAGCTTGGCCCCTAGAGTTTACGACATGGACAAACGTAACTCAGAACAGAACAAGAATGAAAAATAAGTAGTTATAGTTATAGGTTATAGTGACATTCATTGTAAGCGACATACAAACGTCAACACAAAATTAATTTATTTAAAGCGAAACTGAAACGGCATTGGGCTCACGTAGGCTACCTCTCTCATTTAAATGTTTTTATATTCGCAATCTAACATTTGGTTGCTAAACTACACTCACCTAAAGGATTATTAGGAACACCTGTTCAATTTCTCATTAATGCAATTATCTATTCAACCAATCACATGACAGTTGCTTCAATGCATTTAGGGGTGTGGTCCTGGTCAAGACAATCTCCTGAACTCCAAACTGAATGTCAGAATGGGAAAGAAAGGTGATTTAAGCAATTTTGAGCGTGGCATGGTTGTTGGTGCCAGACGGGCCGGTCTGAGTATTTCACAATCTGCTCAGTTACTGGGATTTTCACGCACAACCATTTCTAGAGTTTACAAAGAATGGTGTGAAAAGGGAAAAACATCCAGTATGCGGCAGTCCTGTGGGCGAAAATGCCTTGTTGATGCTAGAGGTCAGAGGAGAATGGGCC
Organism: Coreius guichenoti; assembly: GCA_039654105.1. Lineage (NCBI taxonomy): Eukaryota > Metazoa > Chordata > Actinopteri > Cypriniformes > Gobionidae > Coreius > Coreius guichenoti. The sequence continues at coordinate 28,252,388 of CM077180.1, read as the reverse complement.
GACTGATTCAAGCTGATAGAAGAGCAACTTTGACTGAAATAACCACTCGTTACAACCGAGGTATGCAGCAAAGCATTTGTGAAGCCACAACACGCACAACCTTGAGGCGGATGGGCTACAACAGCAGAAGACCCCACCGGGTACCACTCATCTCCACTACAAATAGGAAAAAGAGGCTACAATTTGCACGAGCTCACCAAAATTGGACAGTTGAAGACTGGAAAAATGTTGCCTGGTCTGATGAGTCTCGATTTCTGTTGAGACATTGAGACATGGTAGAGTCAGAATTTGGCGTAAACAGAATGAGAACATGGATCCATCATGCCTTGTTACCACTGTGCAGGCTGGTGGTGGTGGTGTAATGGTGTGGGGGATGTTTTCTTGGCACACTTTAGGCCCCTTAGTGCCAATTGGGCATCGTTTAAATGCCACGGCCTACCTGAGCATTGTTTCTGACCATGTCCATCCCTTTATGACCACCATGTACCCATCCTCTGATGGCTACTTCCAGTAGGATAATGCACCATGTCACAAAGCTCGAATCATTTCAAATTGGTTTCTTGAACATGACAATGAGTTCACTGTACTAAAATGGCCCCCACAGTCACCAGATCTCAACCCAATAGAGCATCTTTGGGATGTGGTGGAACGGGAGCTTCGTGCCCTGGATGTGCATCCCACAAATCTCCATCAACTGCAAGATGCTATCCTATCAATATGGGCCAACATTTCTAAAGAATGCTTTCAGCACCTTGTTGAATCAATGCCACGTAGAATTAAGGCAGTTCTGAAGGCGAAAGGGGGTCAAACACAGTATTAGTATGGTGTTCCTAATAATCCTTTAGGTGAGTGTATATTTATTATGTAAAAAAGTACAAAAATTCCAAAAAAGTTGGGACACTGTACAAATTGTGAATAAAAAAGGAATGCAATAATTTACAAATCTCATAAACTTATATTTTATTCACAATAGAATATAGATAACATATCAAATGTTGAAAGTGAGACATTTTGAAATGTCATGCCAAATATTGGCTCATTTTGGATTTCATGAGAGCTACACATTCCAAAAAAGTTGGGACAGGTAGCAATAAGAGGCCGGAAAAGTTAAATGTACATATAAGGAACTGCTGGAGGACCAATTTGCAACTTATTAGGTCAATTGGCAACATGATTGGGTATAAAAAGAGCCTCTCAGAGTGGCAGTGTCTCTCAGAAGTCAAGATGGGCAGAGGATCACCAATTCCCCAATGCTGCGGCGAAAAATAGTGGAGCAATATCAGAAAGGAGTTTCTCAGAGAAAAATTGCAAAGAGTTTGAAGTTATCATCATCTACAGTGCATAATATCATCCAAAGATTCAGAGAATCTGGAACAATCTTTGTGCGTAAGGGTCAAGGCCGGAAAACCACACTGGATGCCCGTGATCTTCAGGCCCTTAGACGGCACTGCATCACATACAGGAATGCTACTGTAATGGAAATCACAACATGGGCTCAGGAATACTTCCAGAAAACGGTGCCATTCGCCGTTGCCGGCTAAAACTCTATAGGTCAAAAAAGAAGCCATATCTAAACATGATCCAGAAGTGCAGGCGTTTTCTCTGGGCCAAGGCTCATTTAAAATGGACTGTGGCAAAGTGGAAAACTGTTCTGTGGTCAGACGAATCAAAATTTGAAGTTCTTTTTGGAAAACTGGGACGCCATGTCATCCGGACTAAAGAGGACAAGGACAACCCAAGTTGTTATCAGCGCTCAGTTCAGAAGCCTGCATCTCTGATGGTATGGGGTTGCATGTGTGCGTGTGGCATGGGCAGCTTACACATCTGGAAAGGCACCATCAATGCTGAAAGGTATATCCAAGTTCTAGAACAACATCTGCTCCCATCCAGACGTCGTCTCTTTCAGGGAAGACCTTGCATTTTCCAACATGACAATGCCAGACCACATATTGCATCAATTACAACATCATGGCTGCATAGAAGAAGGATCCGGGTACTGAAATGGCCAGCCTGCAGTCCAGATCTTTCACCCATAGAAAACATTTAGCGCATCATAAAGAGGAAGATGCGACAAAGAAGACCTAAGACAGTTGAGCAACTAGAAGCCTGTATTAGACAAGAATGGGACAACATTCCTATTCCTAAACTTGAGCAACTTGTCTCCTCAGTCCCCAGACGTTTGCAGACTGTTATAAAAAGAAGAGGGGATGCCACACAGTGGTAAACATGGCCTTGTCCCAACTTTTTTGAGATGTGTTGATGCCATGAAATTTAAAATCAACTTATTTTTCCCTTAAAATGATACATTTTCTCAGTTTAAACATTTGATATGTCATCTATGTTGTATTCTGAATAAAATATTGAAATTTGAAACTTCCACATCATTGCATTCTGTTTTTATTCACAATTTGTACAGTGTCCCAACTTTTGGAATCGGGTTTGTATTTGCTACTTCACTCGTGTTCCAGTATCCATGTAAAACAGCATCCTTCACATGTACAAAAATGTGTTTGGTTAGGGCACTGGACACGCTGATCTTACAGCGGACCATTTAATTTGAGCAGTGTCATTTTTTTGTTTGGTTGACTGCATTTTAGTTTGATGATGAATGGCTGAAATGTCAAGTTAGCAATGCTAGAACTGATATGTTGTGTGTGCGGCACTGTGCGCGTGTGAGGCGCCTGCACGATCAGTTGGAATTAATAAAATAAAGATATAATTCATCCAATTTTCTGTCATCAGTCTTCAGCCGCCACGGAAATCCATTGAGTATAGTTATTGATAACGATGTCCAGTTTACGTCTGCTGCTTTCGCTGCTTTTCTGGAAAGAAGGAATATTCATCATCATCATTCCTCTCTTTACTACCCGGCAGCTAATGGTGTTGTAGAGAGGTTCAACCATTCGCTCAAACACACTGTCCAAATGGCCATCCAGCAACATCAGCCATGGAAACCTGTGGTAACTGACTTCTTGCAGGTGTACCGTACCACTCCACATGCTGCAAATGGTACTTCACCCTTTCAGCTCTATATGGCAGGCAAACGCAGACAAGGCTGTCTATTTTGCCATCTGCTCCTGTGCACCCACCAACTCAACGAAGGGTTACACGGCTGCAACACAAAATGAAAAAGTTTACTGATCCTCTCACGGTTGCCAAAAGACTTAAGGTGGGTGCATACGTTCCTAGTGATGGAAAGACAAGGAATGCTTCCCATCTCACTGCATTTCCAAGCACACCAACAACTGCTCACAACACACACACACACTCATACCACTAGACCTAACTGTTATGTTTGGAAGCCGAGTTGGTTGAAGGCCACTTATCTCTGATGTGCTGTTCTGGATCTGATATGTGGATGTGTCTGCATTGTTGATGCAACTCTGATATGCTATTCTGTTTAAAAAAATAAAAATAAAAAACAGGGGAAAATGTTGTATTCACTGTATGTGAATTGTATTGTGACTACTATTTTGAAAAGGAAGACTGAACTGTTGCGTAATGACGTAACGTGTGTGAGAACGGAAGTGAAGAGTAAACAAGATGGATGAAGTTCACTACTCCTGTCTCATGTGCTTTATTGTTTAATAACTCCTGACAGATACTACAGCTTGGCTTTTCGGAGATGGCAAGAACTGAGGGATTTGAAATATTGTAAAAGCGACACTGAGATGACTTTTTTATTACTCAACAGGTGAGTAAGGTATTTTATTGAACAGATAAATTGCCATATGTAGCTCTCTAACAGAGTTTATTGTAAAGCATTATCTATTGTGAAGGGTCATTTCATTATGGTTGTTGTAGCGCTGTGCTGGAATTTATTTTCAAGGAAGTACTGTGTCTATTAATGGGTATAGCTACAGTAACGTCTTAAGCTAGTCAGATTGAGATCCTTTCCATCTAAACTATATCTCTTAAGCCTAGTATTGTTTTATCAGCAGTAGGATAATCCAATCTCTCTCTTTTTTTTAGTTGTGAGAAAGAACCATATTCATCTGCACAGTCACGCAGAGTCGAAGCACAACCAAAACAATGTTCTTCCGTAAAATGCCTGCAGCTTTGTTTTTTTTTTTCTATTTACACTGTGCAAACTAGTTCCATCCAGCAATGCCTGGTTGCGCTACACAAGATTAAAAAAGACATGCATGTAACAATGTCTTCAGTGGCGTAGTCAGTAGAGCATAAGGTTCATGAAACTAGGTTTTGACGCGATCGACCCAGGTTCGAATCCGCCTATTGCCGAGCACGCTCTTCTCCCTTGACCCATCACATATCACATCGGAAAGGCATTTATTTTCAATAAAAATTAAGAAAATGTTCTAAAAGTGTTACTGTTTTACTGTTTAATAATAATAATTAAAGTATTTATTGGGTAGGGTTAGGGGTAGGGAGCGCTTGTATTGTCCCATTAAAGTGGCATCCAATTAATAATTGTAATAATTATAATCATTTATGTTATTACATTAACATTAATAATGTTATTATTGCATCCTGTTAATTTACAATACTGAGGTGCAAATAGTATGTATCTGCCAAAATAAAGTATAAATAGCATCTAATTAATATTTACACATATTGCAAAGAACTACTTTTACATGGTGTAAATAGAATATATCACTATTTTCACTTAGTGTAAATAGCATTGATAAGAAAATGCTGCTATTGTCACAGTGTAAATACCATCTGTCACAGTGTAAATACCATCTATCGCTAAGAAAATATGCTATTTGCACTTAGTGTAAATAGCATCTATTTTTGCACTTAGTGCAAATAGCCGCTGCCCTTTTTTAACTGCTAAAAGGCCAAAAGTTACATAGTGTTTAACCTTTAATTGTTTAATTTCCTTTGCATTATTGTTGTGGTGGTGGTATTTTACTGTTTGTGTGTGGTAATTTTTGAAGTTTTTATCTGATGTATGTTGTGTGTTAATTCAGTCACAAAGCAAAGAAAAACATCTTCAGTGGCTGCACTCAGCATACGAATGGCTTACTTATAGTTGTCTCTGCAAATTAAGCTGGAACTGAAAAAAAGTACTTTAACACTGACAAAATTACAGACTTCAACTTTAATCTCAATGAAAAGGAATGCATCTTAACAAAACAGTGAAGCTGCAGGTATATGGCAACAAAGCAATGCCCAGCTAAATCTTTCAGTATGATGGCTGATTGGCAAATGGAATGAATCAGACTTGCTGCCCGAAAAAAAATAAAAAAATCTTCTTTGATGTACCCACCTGGGTGATCAATGTGCTATAAGAAACTGCTTGACTTTCATCACTGGAGGATAGCGATTTCCTGTGTGCATGCTCTGGGTCCAGAGTCAGGTTTCACAAAGTCATCTGAAGGGAACTTTAAATATATACTGACTCTAAAGGACTGAAAGGGGGTTATTCAGTGACAGGGTTGGCTGACTTTCGTTGGCTCCAAACATAGTGATGCATACACAATTGTCTTTAATGTCAAGTGCTTGTGTCACTCAAGACAAATGATGCTCTCAGCTGAACGGAAGAATATGAGTTTCTGCAGAAGAATAGCAGACAGTGGTCTGTGACTCAAAAAGACCCCTAATCATCATTACTTTAACCTCTACTCGGATTCTAAATGATCCAGAGTTATTTGGTGGTTATCCTTTGTGTACATTCAGAGCCATCGGCAACCTGCAAGCATTAATTATAGGTCCATTAAAGGGAAGAAAATAATCAGAAATGTAGTCATTATCCTTCTCTTCTCATATTTAGCATGTGAGGGGCGTAAAAACCCTTCTGTCTTTATGTTAGGGGAACACAAATGCCATCTGTTTATAGGAACTTTAGATACTTTCAGTATTTTCATGTGCCAAAACAGTTTGCATCTGATATGCGGGATTAGATAATCAGCATGCAGTATGCATTTTCTTTGAATGAAGATCACCTGAAGGAGTGAAATCTTCTTTATGTCAAGTCTGCATATGTATCACATCACTTTCATCTGCTTTTGCTTAAATGGATTTATTGCTAGAGTCAATTTAAAAGCTAAATGCGAATGATGTAATAAGATTTATTTTCATTTTGTACCATTGTCCCTGATGCAATTTAGGATTGGGATTTTGTGTGCACAAATGCCTTTTCAGGCAGCCAATTAATTTTTGATTTCAATAGGGCACACTTTTGGCTTAGGCCCAAGCATTACTTTGTCCATAATTAACTCAGCCCTTAAGCATGAACAAGGTTGTTTTGAATGTGAAATATAAGCAGGCTTGCTTTTCCAGGCTTCCTTTGATTGGTGTGTTTTTTTTCACAGAACACATTTTTGTATTGTTAAACTGATGGTTTCTTGAAGTCAAGCTTGATTGTAAATGCTTAACACTTCACACTGAAGAGCTGTTAGAGTTGTGGTTTAAAGTTATAGATTTTTTTTCCAAGGACAAGTCCATTTTAGTTACTATAAATCACACATCACCTTTGATTAGGCCAGATTTGTAACCAGTAAGTCAAATGTAAGCCACTTGACCTTTAAATGTGTTAACATTGCTTTTAAAAGGATAATCTCTGTATTTGAGATGTGTTCTTTTTCATGCACTGATCCTTTTTGGTAAAAGAGACCAAAGGGATTAAAGGTATAAAGGTATAAAGACCCTGATGTTATCAGGCATTTATCACTGCCAAAGGCCTTGGTGTCTGCCTTCATGAACAAGGGCTTACATAATCGCCTTGCTTTTAGAATATAATTAAAATTAGGAATTTCATATTTCAGGTACATGCACATTTTTAAATTCTTCAAATTAATATATTATTTACTTAATTCATTGAATTTATTCATCATAATATATTTGACATATTTGACTAAAGAGTCATCAGAGGAGAAGAAGCCCTGGTGTTTTCTTTTTTTTAATAGCTCATTTATATTCAGCTTTTGATATTGTGATTCTGTGTGCAATAAAATGTCTGAGTTAATGTTGCAAATCTAGTTACTCTATAAGTCACTTCATGTTGTTCTTTGACAGATATCTGACACAAAATAAAAAAATTAAACGATAAAATGTCACATGGAGTCTGACTTTTACTTAATAAAACTAACAGCAGGTTATTATAAAACAATGCATAGGATCCAGCAGGGTTTATCATTACAGCACCTCTCTGTGGCAAAACTCTTGCATAACAAGGTTCTGGAGCTGTTTTTCAGACCTGGATGAACCTTTCTGACTCGCTTCAGAATAAACTACCCTGCCCCCTCTTCAAATGTTAATAGCTGTACCCTACAATCTATATATCTACTCAAGTGTATCTAAAGCAATTCAATGTGGCTAAGAAGAAGAAAAGGAATTGTTGCTTCCATTTTATCGATTGTGTTATCACAATGAAAGGGGAAGCTTTTAGGCTGACAGGCCAACTCACAGTGGAAGTGTTTGGGTGTTAGAAACTCTTAGGCAGGAGGAAGATGGATATGACATTTCTGAGATGAGCTGAAAACGACATCCCATTAAAAAAAAAAAAAAAAAAGTAGCACACTGCTGTTGAAAACCTTTCCTTTTCTCCTGTTTTATCAAGTACATGCAAGCTGTGCTATAATCCCTTCACTTAGGTTTTGGTGTAATTCAAGAATTTTAAAATTTTTATCTGAATTGTGAGTACCAAAAATCCAGCAGTGGAAAGCAGCCTATAATTTCTTTCTTCAACCAAGGACATTTATTAAAAATAAATGTGTCCCATCAAGGTTGAACTAAACATATTAATTGGTAGATTTCACGGCTGCATTTTAAGTGGCAGCGCTGCTCATAACCCATAGCGGAGAGAATGCTGAGGCTGGTCATTCCAGGCCTCCTGTGGTGAAAGAGTGTCTGGCTACATTTTTGGACTCATTAGTTGCACACCACTGCAGAGCCATACACTCTCACTTGAGAGGGTCAAGATGAGAACAGGGTACAATGGATTTTCCTGCAAACTGAAAAAGAATAGAGATTGAGGTTCTGTATGACGTATGTATTGAATTCTGTGTTGTAATGTTTGAGATATGGCATTTATTTCTTTTATATGAGCTGGTGAATAAAAGACCTGCTCTAAAGAAGACATGGCAATTGATTTTGGATGTTTGGACATCTTTGAATTTTCCTTATGCCTGTAGTATATTAGTGAGACATTTGTCTTTTGGCATTTTTAGACATTTTAGAATCATACCATCCAGAGTAAGTGACCTCAATATGTATCCTGAACTGAGTAATGAGGCCATTGCCGAGTGGTGTGTCTCTGCATTTGCATTGAGTGATGTAGACGTGTTGTTGACTGATGAAGCCCCGTACGTCCACCCAGTGGATTCTGGGAGATCACTTTTCATCTCCAGAGTTGAGATATTGCATTGACCTCTGCAGTCTGCAACCCAAGATTACCTTGACATCTGCTGTGTGGGTCTCAGAAAGCTAATTAATCCCTGCTGACCTAAGTTTTTGAGGGACTGTTCCAAAAGTGTCCAACCTCTGACATCTCCAATTCCCTCTGACTCCACATATCACTCTTCTGAAATCTGAAATGTATCAGAATGGCATATGTAACAGACCTCATCAATAAAATCATCTCATTACAAATGCTGTTTACAAATAATCATTCACTGTTGTGTGAACTGTATTACAAGTAGAAATGATTGATTCACTATAAAGAATATTTAAAGGAAGAATGAAGTTTATTACATTCACTTCAGTTAACATTACACAAACTATCTAGTTCACAACAAGGGACTACTAGGACACAGTTGCCTGTACTACTATTTAGAGGTGCCACACTACTAAATTTACAGCATGAAACGTCATATATACATCGTTCATGAATCTTTTTTTTAAAGTTTTAGTTGGACAGTCGTCTAATGTTTTTTTTTAAATGTTTCAGAACATTCAGAAAAATTCAAAAATTACGTTTGCAAAGTGATAAAATGGAATGTTCCCTTAACGTTCGCATGTCCCAAAAAAATATGTTTTTAAAAATGTTTAAAAAGCTGGATGTTTTGAACGTTCAGAGAACGTTCAAAACTAACGTTTTCATAACTTATTAGGAACGTTAGCTAAATGTTCTTAGAACAGTCAAACCAAAAATTATTCAGACACCAGATATAATTTTTTACTAGTGGGAGCAGGACACTATAGTTCATTTATGTAAGTGAGGATAGCAAAATAAAGTAAACTGTGACATATTATACCCAAAAATTCTTCATACAGTGGACTACCAGTAAAATTGATACAAATTTGGGACCAAAATTATTCTGACACTTTGACCTGACCACGTTTTGCTTAAGTGTTTTTTTCTTTAATTGCTAATGCGACCTTTTACACCACAGACTGAACAATGTTAAGCATTGCTTGGTAATTGGTTGACCTAAATTGGTATTATCTAATTTTGTACTTAAATCCATTACATACCTTTCTATCAAAGTTATCTGACATTATCAAGATGAACTTGTTCTGACACAGTTTAACTCTGAGTTCTTGTCATATTTTATTACCATTTTCTAAACTATAGTGAATAAACTGTGATAATGTGAGAAAATGTTGAGGATGTCTGAATAAATTTTGGTTTGACTGTATTTGTTAACTGGGTAAGAGTTGTTAGTTGATGCATCAGACTATACCTTTTCTCCATTTAGTGGATTTCAACGGCAAACAACATGTTGAAGGTCCAAATTGCAGTCTCAATGCAGCTTCAAAAGGCTCTACACGATCCCAGCCGAGGAATAAGGGTCTTATAGCGAAACCATCTGTCATTTTCTAAAAAAAATACAAATTTATTTACTTTTTAACCACAAATGCTTGTCTTGCTCTGCGATGCGATGCGCCATGCATTACGTAATCACATCGGAAAGGTCACATGTGACGTACCGACCCAGTGTTTACACAGCGAACATGCAAGGACTAAATCAAACACCCTTTATTAAAAAGGTAAAACAACAATATCGGACTTTTTTCGGACAAAATCGGACAAAATTCGATTTTTCGGCACTGGGTCGGTCACCTACGTCACGCGTAACCTTTATAACGTGATTACGTAATGCATGGCGCATCGCGGAGCAAGACAAGCATTTGTGGTTAAAAAGACTATACATTTTTTATTTGTATTTTTAGAAAATGGCCGATGGTTTTGCTAGATAAGACCCTTATTCCTCAACTGGGATCGTGTAGAGCTCTTTAAAGCTGCACTGAAACTGTAATTTGGACCTTCAACCCGTTGGTTGCTGTTGAAGTCCACTATATGGAGAAAAATCCTGGAATGTTTTCCTCAAAAAACTTAATTTCTTTTCGATTGAAGAAAGAAAGACATGAACATTTTGGATGACATGGGGGTGAGTAAATTATCAGGAAATTTTAATTCTGAAGTGAACTAATCCTTTAAATTAATCAAAAACACTGCTGAATCCTTCGGCCCTTATTTTCATATCCGACTCAAAATGAACTACAAACTGTTACAGTTTTATGTTGTCTAATCCACTAATCAGTGGTAATTTATAAAAATGAATGAATGAATGAATGAATGAATGAATGAATGAACGAACGAATGGATAAGTGAATGAATGAATGAACAAATTTCTTCCTCAAAAGAATGAACAATCATTAATGGAACTGTTAACAGACCAAAACCATTAGGAGGAATTGTTACTTTTCTTACAAATCCCATCCTTAATTGCAGTCCCCAGATCTCCAAGTCTCTTATTTTTTATGTTGTTCAAATTAAATTAATAGCAACCAGGCAACATTAAAATAAAGAAAATATAAAATATGCATGCTGTTTTCACAATGTCACCCTCAATTTAAGTGCCTGAGGCTAAATGTTGCTTATGATTTTTATTGCTTGGCATTTGTAATTGTTATTATAGGGCAAACAGAGAATCTCACCAATATTTTTCAGGGGTTCTTGTAGGATGTGGCAACTCCCAAGGTCATAGATTTATTGCAGATTTTTGAAAACTGGGACTTTTGTAGATATTTGCTAATTTATTGCACCTGTTTGTTCAAGTGAAGTCTGCTCTGGGCAAAATTAGTTTTTATCATGATTCCGCTTGTAAGCTGTTCAGAGGGGACCAAAAGCCCCTTCTCGTCTGTCATTTTACACAGTCTAGTGTGTTCAGCTGTTCCGTCTAGGGAAATCATCTGAAAGTTGTCTACATACAAAATGCACCTTTTGAAGAGAGAGGGTGTGATCTTCAGACAAACATTTGTCTGGCAATCTTCTGCTTTGGGGAATTGGTTTCATCAAACCGAGAAGAAAAGGTGGAGACTTGGGTCAGAGATAAAGTAATGCCCAAAACAGCATCCTTTTTGGTTAAAGGTGTCATTTATTGCACATTTTCTTGTTGTGTCCACTTGATAAAATTATTGTCTTCAAGGAAAACAATTATATTAACTGTGGATAAATTTGAGATGAAGCCCAAACCTTATGTCACATTCAGAATTTAATAACACATTTCAGTCACAGTATTGCAGTCCCTTTTCACAGATAGTGATGACACATTTATGTAATGATTAAACAATGATTAAACATAAATCAGTAACTCATTTACACTTAACAATAAGGTCCCATTAGTTCATGCATTAACTAAAATGAACTAACAATGAGCAATTAATTTGTTATATATTTTTGTAAATCTTTTTTAATGTTAGTTATTAAAACAATACTGTTCATTGTTAGTTCATCTCAGCTCAGGTCCAATAAATAGTATTAACAATTTAATAGTATCTATTATTGATTTAATAATGTATTAGTAAATGTTGACATTAACATTAACTAAGATTAATAAATAAATTGACAAACGGAAACCTATTGTAAATTGTTACCAAGAGCTCTTCTGACTGCCATAATCCACCACTCTATGTATATATTTTTTTCATTATAAATGTGTAGACATTTTTAATGACACATTTGTGTAATAAAAAGAAAGAGTTTTAGTTAATACTCTCTTATTGGCCTGATTAACCAAGCTCTCCATAAAACAAGCCTTACACTTTAATAAAATAACACATATTATACAGACACTTCATATTTAATGGTATTAAATATGGCATTTAACAGATTACACTTTCAATAAAACATTTGCTATTGTTGTAAAGGGTGTTTTTATACATGTTTTGGCTGAGTTTTTGTTGCTATGTTCTGACCAGCAGGGTTCTCCAGCATGTGGCATTTCAAGTGTTTTGAAACAGTGAATCATTTTGAGAAGCAAGTGGTTCAATTGATTCACAGTTTTGAAAAGCTTTGTTTCTCCTATCACTATCACCACAATATATATATATATATATACACTCACCTAAAGGATTATTAGGAACACCATACTAATACTGTGTTTGACCCCCTTTCGCCTTCAGAACTGCCTTAATTCTACGTGGCATTGATTCAACAAGGTGCTGAAAGCATTCTTTAGAAATGTTGGCCCATATTGATAGGATAGCATCTTGCAGTTGATGGAGATTTGTGGGATGCACATCCAGGGCACGAAGCTCCCGTTCCACCACATCCCAAAGATGCTCTATTGGGTTGAGATCTGGTGACTGTGGGGGCCATTTTAGAACTCATTGTCATGTTCAAGAAACCAATTTGAAATGATTCGAGCTTTGTGACATGGTGCATTATCCTGCTGGAAGTAGCCATCAGAGGATGGATACATGGTGGTCATAAAGGGATGGACATGGTCAGAAACAATGCTCAGGTAGGCCGTGGCATTTAAACGATGCCCAATTGGCACTAAGGGGCCTAAAGTGTGCCAAGAAAACATCCCCCACACCATTACACCACCACCACCAGCCTGCACAGTGGTAACAAGGCATGATGGATCCATGTTCTCATTCTGTTTACGCCAAATTCTGACTCTACCATGTCTCAATGTCTCAACAGAAATCGAGACTCATCAGACCAGGCAACATTTTTCCAGTCTTCAACTGTCCAATTTTGGTGAGCTCGTGCAAATTGTAGCCTCTTTTTCCTATTTGTAGTGGAGATGAGTGGTACCCGGTGGGGTCTTCTGCTGTTGTAGCCCATCCGCCTCAAGGTTGTGCGTGTTGTGGCTTCACAAATGCTTTGCTGCATACCTCGGTTGTAACGAGTGGTTATTTCAGTCAAAGTTGCTCTTCTATCAGCTTGAATCAGTCGGCCCATTCTCTTCTGACCTCTAGCATCAACAAGGCATTTTCGCCCACAGGACTGCCGCATACTGGATGTTTTTCCCTTTTCACACCATTCTTTGTAAACTCTAGAAATGGTTGTGCGTGAAAATCCCAGTAACTGAGCAGATTGTGAAATACTCAGACCGGCCCGTCTGGCACCAACAACCATGCCATGCTCAAAATTGCTTAAATCACCTTTCTTTCCCATTCTGACATTCAGTTTGGAGTTCAGGAGATTGTCTTGACCAGGACCACACCCCTAAATGCATTGAAGCAACTGCCATGTGATTGGTTAATTAGATAATTGCATTAATGAGAAATTGAACAGGTGTTCCTAATAATCCTTTAGGTGAGTGTATATATATAAACTGTATATATTTCTGCCATGACAACTCTCTAAGTGTTTGGCATGGTAATGGGTATGACAATGTTGATATATTTGGTCATGGCGGAATAGATCTGCTACGCTGGTGCTGCTGCTGCTGCTGCTGCAGAGTAAGTACGGGACTTGCTACTGCCAATACATACACGACACCCTGCTGTGAGCAAGTAAGACATGCTGCTGATGTACAATAGAGCGTACATGAATTACCCATAGCAGATCTATACAGGTGGAGCTGGGGAAGGTGGAGGGTTTCTGAATAAAGCTGGAACCAATCAGCTGTGCCCTGTAGAGAATGATGTGATTGCAAGCCGGTTTAGTTAAGGACATATTAGCCTGTGTCATCTAGAGTTTCATGACAAAACTTTGCAGATACTGTAGATAGATAGATAGATAGATAGATAGATAGATAGATAGATAGATAGATAGATAGATAGATGATACTCAGAACTGCCTTAACGAGTCGTTTTTTGTTCAAATCTTACTGCGTGACAGTTCTATGTCACTAGAAATTATATTTGCATAATGCCCGCCTATGTCGTACGCTGTCTGCCCGTGAACAACTTGTTCCACCCTCATACATAGTTTTGTGTTTTATATTGTGTAAGTTTTGTGTAACTCACGTTATTACTGTCTTACTGAAATACTACTGTAAATCAGCTGTGGGCCACTATTACCTAAAACTGTGTCTATTAATGCAGATTGTCTGTCATTCTTACTACTTCACGTTAGTGCTGGGCTAATGTATGCACCGTTATTGATACAATTAATACAGTTCCTGCACATGCACCGCAATAAATTACAATTATACGCATGGGTTTGTTGATGTACATACTCTTGTTAATGCTGATGGTGAGGAAATACAGCTGCAACATCTCATAATGTACCTCAAAATGAGTAGCGTATCACTGAGAAACGTCCTGCTCAAGTCGTCCTTTCGATGGCGGTTCAGATTGAATAACTAGTTCTTCCAATGTTTCATCAACAGACTCGCGCTCGGATTGATATGGTAAAATCAACGCCATCGTTACTGTCTTTACAGTGTGTACAATTGCTGAGCTTTAGGAAGCCTCCGCACGGAGCTGAAGTTTATGGTAATGTTCGTTTGTTTCCAATGTGCACTGTGGTAGACCAATCACAACAGACTAGACCATCTGGCCAATCAGAGCAGTGTATCTTACGGAAAGGAGGGATTTAGAGAGAACACTTCATTCAACGAGTCGTTTGAGAATCATTGAACAATGTGGTGATGTGCAATGTATATTTTGAGAAAATTAAAGTGTTTTTTTACCTTTTATCCATTTAAACTTGTTGCAGGAGACCTCCAAAACAAAATCAGGAGCCTTTAAAATAGCATAACAGGGGCACTTTAACTCATGTCCCAAAAATATCTGCCTATATTCCTCCATCATTTACACTATGCTCTTCTGACATCAAGATCTAAATCTGTTAGGTAAAAAGGAATGGCTAGCATACTCTGCTCTACCTTTACACGACCCTGTAATGATCCTCAATACTCTCAGGAAACACATGTAAGCAAGGTCAACCCCTCAACCTCCAGTCTCCACTGTGACCTTTCACCTTCATCCAGCTCTTTTCATCATTACATTTCCCAAGAGCTCAGTCCTTCCTGCTCTCCCCTTCCCTACCTTTCCTGTGATCCCTCCATCTCCCTGCCCTCCACCTTATCCCATCCATTCCCTTCCAGCAGTGCTTTCTGCCCCCAAAGAAAACCTCTCTTCTACTACATTCGTTCTATCACCTGCACCACAGCCGCTCTCTGATTAATGGAGCTTTGATCTAGCCCTTCTCAAATGACAGAAGAGAAATTTTGTCTTCTGCCTTCTGTCATCTATGCCTGTACCTTTCCATTATCTCTCCAGTCGACCTGCCATGTTTACCAGCCCCGATTGCTCCCTTTCGCCCACACCACAGGGCCTTCATCTGCAGGTTTTACTGCGACATGAATATGTGAGAGGTTAATCTTTCGTAAAGGAAAATATTTATTTCAGCATTTTCTTAATCCCTATCTGATTTTGAAGATGAGCAGATTCATTTGCATTGCATTACAAAAACGCTATTAGCCCTGAACTCATTCATGCGTGCGCAAAATGATAATGCATGTACCATGGTGACTTGGAAGGTGTGTTCCCTGCAGACTGCTGAAGTGTTAAATAACATTAGGTCATTGTCACGAACAATATATTATATAATTAAAAAAAAAAAAATGTTACAATACAAAAGTTATTAGTCTTTCTTTGCATGCCAGGGTGATCAGTGTGTGTGATATTCTTTGTTTTGTAATTACTATTATTTGTAATAATAAGCACCACAGTCAAGAAATGAGATCAGTGTCAACATGCTATTACAATTACATGCATGATCAGCATCCAGTATGAAATGTTTCATGCAGTATGCTAATGTCAAAGTCTACCAGATGCAATCATACCGTGCCTTTTCATATTACATTTTGAGGCAAACCATTCTAATTTTAAATGCTTGCTCCAAATAAATGTCTTTTTTGCAACTTTCAATACAGCCATGCTCTTTGAGACATGCCATGGTAATTAAAATGAAGATTATCACTGCATGAAACACCCCCAAGTGTGTTATCTTGATGAGGTGGGTGTCACAATACAAAGCAAGGGTAATGTTCTTGGCCTTGCTCATTCACTGCACGCTCTAATACACAAATAGAGCACCTACCACCCTTTAAAGACCTGCAGTCACCCTAGTGTGTAATGACGCTTTGGGCTTTAGACCAAATTACTGTTGTGATGCATCCCCACAATGAAGATTAATTACATTTGATTAGCAATATCAGATATGGGCTCTCAATAGGTCTAAAAGCACTGTGCCTTTATCAAAGATCTTTCAGTTCGATACATACTGAGCACACAACCAAACTGAAATTTCAAACCCGCACACCAGATAAAGTGCATTGATGTTTTTTCTCCGTAATTGTGAGCAGTGGCACTTTGCAGATGCCCTATCTTATATCATCAAGAGGTCAAGTCTCACAAGACAGCCGTGTTAAATTACTGCTCAATCATTTTGATAAATTGTTAAATAATGGCAGGCCCGCCTAATGGAACACAATGTTTCAAGAGCATTTTCACAGTCTCAAAATGAAAAGCTTTCATTTATCATTTACATACCTATCTCATTAAAATTCAGCAGGAGCATGTCCATTACAGAGGTTAACCAACATCTCGCAGGTTAAAGACACGCTGCTATTTTTTAGTCTCCATTTTAGTAGCAGTAGCTGGAGATTCAGAAATTGATTCCTAACTGATTAATGTTGTAATTTCAGTCAACATGAAATCAAAATAGACCCTGTTTAACACACAATCCTGGACTTATTGTGTATGAATCGTCAGTGAATGCTATTCCAATTACAAATGACCAAAACAAAGATCTTGTTTAATATTCATGTTGTTTTTGGTTGAATATGTTTTAATCAAAATTATGACACATTGCTGTAATAAACTGTTTTGTTTAAAGGTCAGAGTTTCCTGGTTATCATCTGTATGTATGTCATTACTGCACCATCTGGCAGCAAAGAACATCTTTCTCCATTGATGGTCATTTAAAAAAAAAAAAAAAGCTGTTTATTCTAATGTGTTTGCAAGCAACATTATACCATTATTTTACAAAAACAGTTTCACAAGTGCCCAATTCTTTTTTGGAGAGCTCATTAGGAATTAATGGGAATGCAATAGAACAGGTATCATATAGACTTCCTTGGAATTGAATGTTGTTTCATGTTGAGTGTTATGCCTACATATGACATTCCATGGCAATACTTTAGAATACTGTTCCGTCATTAATGAATAACTACACAGGAACAAATGAGTAATGCATTATTAACATTCTAGTAACTATTAACTAACAAGAAAGTAATAGTGCTTAGTTGAAGGCGGTAGTTCACCATTAGTTCATCAATAACTACTATTTTTTTCACACCTCCTAGAGGACTACTAAGAACTATACAGATTCATAATTAACATGAATAATGCATAATATATAATTCTAAAGTGAAGGTCATAGTAACCCACTAGTAATGACTCAAGTGTTACCAAATCCTTTAGAAGTAATTACTAATCATTTGAATCAGTATTCTAAAGTGAATATATATATATAACTCTCTAGGAATGACTGAAGTCATTGTAAGCTTTTGAGGTTTTTGTACGTTTTTGGATAGTAATGGCTTCTGACGGATTTGGTAACACTTGAGTAATTACTAGAAGGATGTATAAACACTTGAGTCATTACTATCCAAAACCTTAAAAGCTTAAAATGACTTTGCTAGAGACTTTACTAAAATGACTCATTACTAGAGAGTTATCCTGTTTTTCACTTTAGAATACTCATCCAAATAATTAGTAATTACTTCTAAAGGATTTGGTAATACTTGAGTAATTAATAGTGAGTTACTATAACCTTCACTTTCGATTTGATTATATATTATGAATTATTCACATTTATTATGAATATGTATATAGTAGTTCTTAGTAGTCCTCTGGGAGGTGTGAAAAAAATAGTAGTTATTGATTAACTGATAGTGAATAGTGAACTACCACATTCAACTGAGCACTACTACTTACTAATTTGTTAATTAGAGTGTCTTGTTAGGTAATAGTAGTTACTAGAATGTTAATAGTGCATTACTCATTTGTTCCTGTGTAGTTATTCATTAATGATGGAACAGTATTCTAAAGTGTTACCCATTCCATGAAAGTTGCCTCTCTTGTCATTTGCAGCCAAATAATTTTGACATAGTCTAATGTCTATAGATATGGGATTTGTTTCTGTCAAGCAGCTCTGTATTCAGCCAGAAAAAAAAAAAAAAAATGTAATGTAACCAGGATTCCCAAATGAATAGCTTCAGGACGAAATACATCACTTTTCTTCTTGGATGGAAATAATAAGGGGAAATAACAGGAAATCTTTGCATAATGACAGATGGATTGGCAAGCATCAGCTTGCCCAGAACAGCAAAATGATAATCACAGTTGGTCTCAAATATTTCATGGCAGTTTCATTCCAATGCTCAACAGAGGTGCCTGATAATATCAAATAATAAAGTCAAAGTCAAAAAGGTGTGTCGGAACAGAGGATGACAAGCTCTCTTCGCTTGTTGTTGAACACAGCATGACATATGGATTAATAAACTCTGGTACTGTAGATTTCAAAATCATGTTTATATTCTGTTCTCATTTCTTGTTCATACTTATGTGTGCACCAGTGGTATGCGGTGGACTTCTGCTTTTGGGAATTTTTAGCCCAGTGTAAATTCATAACCCAGTTTCATTTGATGTTTACACGGTTTATGAGTTAAAGCTAGATGCATGCAACACCATTTGCCTCATCAACAAGAAGAAACCAATATTATTTTTTACCAATAACAATTGTATTACAGTTTTTTTTTTCAATTGCTAACACTTTTGTCCAATCTGTAGTCACATTTTCAAAACTCGAAACACAATTAGCACAACATCTGTCTGTTGTGACCATACCATTAACACAATTCATGTCATTTTCACACAAAATGCAGTCAATTAACACGTTTCTAAAATGCTTAAATTTTCTTTTCATACAAGCTTACCCAATACCAAAATCATGGATCTTTCTGGCCTTATTTACAAATGCTTAAACACAGCATGTCAGAAATGAAGACCTAATGTTCCAAACCTTAAATATAGCATAAAGCCTCTACTTCTGAAACAACAGCAGCTCAAAAGTACTGAAAAAAAAAAAAAAAAAAAAATATTTGAGAGCATTTTTAGGAAACAGATCACTGAAATATTGAGAAATAGCTGGATCCAATCTCATTCAGGTGTTGAAGTTCTTTTTATTACTTGGACATACACAGAACATTGTTCAATGAGGATGCTGAACAACTCAGAAAAGCAGAGAGAGAGAGAAAAAATATGTCTGGGTGAGGGAGAGGAAGAGTTGAAGGAGAAGATGAGTAGTAAGGACAAGGGAGAAGAAGAGGAATAATGTGTGCTGGACTGTGCATCTTTAAATCAAATCAAAATCAAATCACCTTTATTTATATAGCGCTTTTTACAATGGCAATTGTTTCAAAGCAGCTTCACAGTGGTAACAGGAAAATAATGCAACAGAATTTGATTCGGCTGTACAGCCGCTCTGGTGAAAACGGTGATGTCATCTAGCTCATTTCAATTATCATATAGTGTCAATACGGGCAGATCAGTAATATAGTTGAAATTTAATTGTCCCCAACTGAGCAAGCCAAAAGCCAAAGGCGACGGTGGCAAGGAACCAAAACTCCTTCAGGGCCAGAATGGAGAAAAAAACCTTGGGAGAAACCAGGCTCAGTCAGGGTGCCAGTTCTCCTCTGGCCGACGAACAAATAGTGTATGATTATGATTCTGGCAACATTACAGGTCAGAGGTCATATTAGATCAATAGATATTCGTAGGATTATTCGAAAGATTGGAGTCGTCACGCCGGGGACGGGTTTAATGAGGATGTCGTGTCGATGCGGCATTTACAGGGAGGAGTTTAATTGACATGGTCTCTGCAGACACTTCAGGGATGCGTTCGTCATGTCCAGGCTAAGGTCCACCATCTGGTCTGGATACGGCCCGGATCCGGCCGACTGCAGTAAACCTCGGGATAAACAGAGAGACAAACATTAGCGTAGATGCCATTCTTCTTATGATGTAACGAGTACATTAGGTGTTATGGGAAGTGTTCCCAGTTCCGGCTGACCTAGTTAATGCAGCCTAAAACAATCATTTAACTGATTTGAATAATATAAATTAAAAATGTTTTATGTGTATGCCATAGTAAAGAGATGTGTTTTTAGTCTAGATTTAAACTGACAGAGTGTGTCTGCTTCCCGAACAATGCTAGGAAGACTGTTCCAGAGTGTAGGTGCTAAATAGGAAAAGGATCGACCGCCTGCAGTTGATTTTGATATTCTAGGTATTATCAACTGGACAGAATTTTGAGACCGCAATAGACGTGATGGAGTATAATGCGTTAAGAGCTCGCTCAAGTACTGGGGAGCTAAACCATTTAGTGCTTTGTAAGTAATCAACAAGATTTTAAAATGTATACGATGTTTAATAGGGAGCCAATGGAGTGTTGCCAGAACCGGGCTAATATGGTCATACTTCCTGGTTCTAGTAAGAACTCTAGCTGCTGCGTTTTGGACAAGCTGCAGTTTATTTATTAAGCGAGCAGGGCAACCACCCAGTAGAGCATTACAATAATCTTGCATTGAAATAATAATAATCTTGCATTTTGCATTGAAAGCATGTGCCGTAATTTAGATATATTTTTAAGATGGTAGAATGCAGTTTTACAGATGCTAGAAACGTGGCTTTCAAATGAGAGATTGGTATCAAAGAGCACACCCAGGTTCCTAACTGACGACGAGGACTTGACAGAGAAGCCATCGAGTGTTAGACAGTATTCTAGGTTACTACTTGTGGAGTTTTTTTGTCCAATGATTAAAAATTCATTTTTTTCTGAATTAAGTTGCAGGAAATGACTAGTCATCCAATTTTTTATATCAGCTATGCATTCCGTTAATCTTGTGAATTGGTAAGTTTCATCAGGGCGTGAAGAAATATAGAGCTGAGTATCGTCAGCATAACAATGAAAACTAATCCCATGCTTCCTAATAATATCTCCCAGTGGTAGCATGTACAGGGTGAAAAGCAACGGTCCTAGCACTGAGCCCTGCGGTACTCCATACTGAACTTGTGATCGGTGTGACATCTTTTCATTTACTGCTACAAACTGATAACGGTCAGATAAGTATGATTTAAACCATGTCAATTAAATTCCACTAATGCCAACATAATTTTCGAGTCTATTCAAAAGAATGTTGTGGTCGATAGTATCGAATGCAGCGCTAAGATCGAGTAACAGAGAGATACAACCACGATCGGATGATAAGAGTAAATCATTTGTAACTCTAATGAGAGCAGTCTCAGTACTATGATACGGTCTAAATCCTGACTGGAAATCCTCACAGATACCATTTCTTTCTAAAAAGGAACATAATTGTGAGGATTATGTTTTTCCCACTTACACATGTGAAACCTATGAAAGCTTATTTCTGCCATGGAATAGAAAATACAAAAGGTAATTGTGACTTTTTATCTCACAATTCTGACTTTTTTCTCTCCATTCCTAGTTTATATCTAACAATTTAAAAAAGTCAGAATTGTGAGATGTAAACTCGCCATTGCAAGAAAAAAAGTTGATACTTTTATACTTTTTTTCTGCCACAGAATAAAAAAAGCTTCAATAGTAACCAAAGACCATGTATGTTGGGTTTGTTGTTGATTAATGGCAGCAATTTCATGTTTTCATTTCAGTAAAATCTTCATGTAAAGCTTTTACTACAACAATTCCATATACGCAGAATATGCTGTCTGCGTAGGGCACTAAGGGGGCACCATCCCACCCTCTATGGGGGCACCATCAACACGCCACCCCCACAAAGCAATCTCAAAGGAGGTGGCAACTGGAGTTCTGCATATAGGGCCCCATTTGACCAGTGACTGCCCTGAGCAATTTACTTTCTTCTTTTTTTTCTACTTTACATTCTATAATGCCAAGACTGCACACATTCAGCACTCAACCAAAAATGTAGAAGGGTTTACATGTAAGCATTCTACTTTTACTGCAGTAAAAGGAAATGTAATTATAAAAACAAAAGATTTCATATTGTCTGCAGGTAGAACTGAAACATAGCAAGTAATGCAGCTTTTGTAATGCCATCAGCTGTTAGTATTTTGACAGCCATTGCGCTATGATCAGGGTATCTGCAGGTTTCACCAAGTCAAGAGTTGTTTAATTTTTTGTGATTTTTTTTTTTTAGATCAAAATGACTGATTTTGTGGTGGTCATTTCCAGAAATTTGCACTTTTTTTTTTTTTTTTTTTTTCATAATTAGGATGCCACATTTACCATATTATTATGTTAGATGCACAATAGTCACACATGGCAATAAAACAAACAAAACGCATGAATCTTGTTTGGTAGCCCTATTACAAAAAAAGGTTGGTCCAGTGGTGTCCTATATAGCTTTAATAACATGATCGCTTAGAGTGGGAAATATGACCAAAGTTCGTGGTTTACATCCTTTTATTAACTCTTTTTTTAGTGCTATCAGGCATATCATACTTTTATTTGGTCATTATGCGAGATGGCAGGTGAGAAAGATTCGCCTTCGTTTTCACATTCGCGGAACTGGAAGAACTGGAGAACTATTAGCTGAAGAATAAAATCCGTTTTATGCGTCTGTGGTACAATCCGAAAGAGACTCGCGCCAATAACACGAAAACTGATTGGCTGCAATATAAGATGCATGTTGGTCTCATTTGTAGTTGTAATGCAACGAACTATAGTTGGACTAGCAAAAGAAAGAACTACAACACCCCGGAATAAACACACACACACACACACACACACATACACACACACACTAAAGCGCTGCAGGAGCATTTCAATGAGCAATAGAGGTAGCGTTACATGGGCGTAGGAAAATTAAGACCTGTTTAAAATTATTTAAGACCTAGAACTTAATACTTCAGCGAATTTAAGACTTTTTAAGGCCTAAAATTTTGATTTTGAAATTTAAGACTTTTTAAGACCCCGTGGGTACCCTGTATGATTGACTATATGTTCATGTTGGGTAGAAAACTAGTGCTAGTATTTTGACAGAATGACTCAATTTTAAATCATGTTTGCTGTGTTTTGAGTTAGTATATGCAGAAAAAGGTTTTAAGCATTTTGAAATGTAGAGTTTGTATTTATTTATCTAACAAAATATGGTTTTTGTAACGTTTTGGAGGCTTCCTCCAGAAACACAACCTAACATAACAGTGACTAGACAAAGACTGAAGGTGAGGGTGAGTAGTGAACAGAAACAAGATAATTAACTAGACACAGCTGGGACAAATGAACTAACGAGGGTTACCATGGGAACAAAGGAATGGCGGGAAACTGAACAAAGGAACGAATCAAAATACAAACTGAAAGTCCAAAACACAAACAGAACCGTGACATTACCTCACCCTCCTGGAAGGCGCGGCTTCGTGCCAAAAAGAGTCCAACCGTGGAGGGGGAGCGGGCACCCTGGAGTCCTTGAGGACAAAGGTAGGTGATCCGGGCGCTGCCGGCTGGCTAGGAAGCCTCCAGGGCAGCTCAGGGGACCATGGAGGCGCCGGAAGCTCAGGAGACCATGGAGGCGCCGGAAGCTCAGGGGACCATGGTGGCTCGGGCAGTTCAGAGAGCCATAGCGGCTCTGGCAGTTCAGGGAGCCAGGGTGGCGCAGACCCTTCAGGGACAGCCTCTGTAGATGGGTAGCTTCTTTGGAGGAGCTACGAACTCTGGAGTGAGGACAGGAGGGACAAGAGACGGAGTCCTCTCTGGACTCGTGACAGGAGACGGAGTCCTGTCTGGATTCAAGACAGAAGACGGAGTCCTCTGGTCACGGGCTGGAGCCCTCGCTGGACTCTGGTCACGGGCCGGAGCCCGCGCTGGACTCTGGTCACGGACAGGAGACGTAGCTGGAATCTGGTCACGGACAGCAGACGTCGCTGGACTCTGGCCGTGGACAGGAGACGGTTCTGTCCAGAATCCCTCGCTGGCTCAGAGTCGCAGTGGGACTGGTGAGCTTGTCCTCGTGTAAGGGGAGTTCACCAGCACCCACTCGACAAACTCCGCGAAGTCCCATACTGGGCAGGTGTGCCCTATTCTCCTTATTTAAGCTAGCTAAGTAAAAGGTGCACAGCGAATGGTCTGGGTGAGGCACGCCAGGTCGATGGACACATAGGTGTGAGCCTCGAGGGAAAGAGTCTCTTGCTCTAAACAGAGCATCTGCACTGCTGCAGCTATGTTCTGAGGTCTAGTATTCTGTAACGGTTTGGGGAACCAGGAACAAACTGAAGAAACAGAAGATCAAAATCCAAACTGAAACTTTAATAATGTCGTTCAGGAACAGACAGACG
This sequence comes from Coreius guichenoti, assembly GCA_039654105.1. NCBI lineage: Eukaryota > Metazoa > Chordata > Actinopteri > Cypriniformes > Gobionidae > Coreius > Coreius guichenoti. The sequence continues at coordinate 28,227,890 of CM077180.1, read as the reverse complement.
GCCAGGGAAACACAACCTAACATAACAGTGACTAGACAAAGACTGAAGGTGAGGGTGCAACTTACAGTTTTTTCCAATTGCTAACACACTAAAATGACATGCACAGCACAATTATTTAAACTGACACACAGAGAGCAAAACCTTTAGTAAAGTCTCCTAAAGTCTAAACACATTTTCTGCTTTACACACATTTTGCAATTCAAAATGGCACTTTTTAAATGCACTCAACACGGTTCTCTGCATAAGACACAACAATCTGACATAGTCACATGTTTGCCATTTCAAAACACTGCCATTAAAAATGACACTACATGAGCTAATTGGCCAATACATGTGCCACCTGGCCAAACACCTCATTGGTTAATTGTTAACACTTCAGTCAGGATGTAAGCACTATGAAAAGACCACAGGTGAGCACCTTTTTTTTTTTTTTACAACAACAATGGAAGACGTTGCAGAGAGAGAGAGGAAAGGGAGGATGCAATTTTCTTTTTCAGTTTAGTTTTTTGTGAGCATATTTTTGTTCAGGCCAATGTAAATATATCTGCTGTGCATATGTTACACTGACTTGTTTGGTGAAAAAAAATAAAAATAAATGTTTCAACAGCATGTGTGTGTATCTGCAAATATTTCTGTGCATGTGAACAATCTGAATAATTTTCTACAATTTGAACTACATATTTTAGTATTATGGCAAAGCATACTAAAGATGAGAGTGCTTTTCATTATGCCCAATAGTGATTTGACAAAAATCTGGTAATATGAATGAAGTGTTTGCCATTTCGTGCAAAAGTTTGATTTTAAAAATGTTATATGTAGTTTTGGTTGCAGTGCTTCATTTTGCAAGATATATGAGGTATTTTGCAGTTTGGGTGTGTGGTTTTGTGAATTGTGTTAAGTATTTTGGTAAAACCAGCCTAGTTTGCAAAATTGTGTGTTAGCAATTGGAAAAAACTGTAAGTAGTGAACAGAAACAAGATAATTAACTAGACACAGCTGGGACAAATGAACTAACAAGGGTAACCAAGGGGTACAAAGGAATGGCAGGAAACTGAACAAAGGAAGACAGGAACGAATCAAAATACAAACTGAAAGTCCAAAACACAAACAGAACCGTGACAGTTTTGGGCAGAAAATTAACTATTTGGCTAATTGTGTGATGTAGGTATGTTGCTGTGTTAAGAGTTTAGAAGAAAAAGTACTTTAAGTATTTGTAAACGCTTGTTAGCAATTGTAAAAAACTGTATTGTTGTTTTTGTTGTTACTATTTAAATTGAAGGCACAATTTGATAACTCTGTGGGGACAAGAATAATATGCCATGCTGTTGTTGTATGCCATTTTTGCAGTAATACCAGATTAAAATATATTATGAATCCAAAAGAAAAATCAAATACTATCAAAACAAGTGTTACACAAGTGTTAGACTTTCAATTTAATTGCCATCTATACAAAAAGGGGGAACTTAGAAATAATATTGTAATGTACTGTAAAATAGACATATACTGCAGTGAATTATAAGCAATAGAAAGTGTTATTCTTGTTTTGTAAAGAAATTTTACAATGCAACCTGTTGTTAGTGTTTTTAGGTCTGTGTTTTATGAGTGACAAAGTGTGTTAGTTGGTTGCCAACCTTTGCTATTGTTATGGGAAAATGAGTTGATTTGAAACCTGTTTGGTAGTATTTTGGTAGCTTTAGTTCATTTTGAATGTGAAATTAATTGCTTTGCCAAGTTGAAAGTTGGTTAAGAGAACTGAGTGAAGAGTTTTTTTTTTTTTTAAATTACCTAATTATTGAGATATGTGTCAGCGATTGTGGAAAAACTGTAAATGGATGTCGGTTGTTATGCAGAATGAGAATGCATAATGTATGTCATTCTTAGCGTTTCCAGATGTGTTTGTATGAAAACAGAATAGCCTACATTTACATGCACATGACACAGTTTATTAAAGTATGACAGACAGATAGATAGATAGATAGATAGATAGATAGATAGATAGATAGATAGATAGATAGATAGATAGATAGATAGATAGATAGATAGATAGATAGACTGAGTACTCTGTATAGATACAGTATTAGTTGCAATTTCATATTTTATTACACCTTGTTTTTACTTGAGACTTGATTTCACATGTTCATTAACTTTGATCCTTTGGTCGAGTTTCAAGACTACAAAAGATGGAAATAGCATGAAATTGACTCCTGGGTCGTTATGATGCAAATGTCCCAATTAAACCGGCTACTCCAGGCAGGTTTGTTCTTGTGAGAGTATCTGCAGAAATGAACCCAAGCAAATTAGTGACAACACAATGGGCCCATAATATCACAGACCATCATTTCCACACCATTTTGAGGAACATATAGAAGTTATTTGTTTCCATTTATTTTTGTGTCCCTCTTATGTATTTTTATTATCTTTTACCATCGGTCTGATGCACCACTGCTGGAACAGTATGACACTGTATTTTGCATCAAAGTTGTTAGGCGAGTATAAGAACACTGACTTCAGACTGAACATTTAAAAAAGATATCTCAGCCTCTGTCTCTGCAGACATGACACTGTGGTAGAATGTTTGAATTTGAGAATTTCACAAAAGAGCTAAGGTTATACAATATCTGTTTAATGCATTTTCTACTTTACGTGGCTTTGACATTGATAGAGTGCTTTCATCTTACTCTATATGTGAGAGAGTAAAAAGACAAGAATTACCTTGATAAATACCTTTAGATAAATATTAGTTATATATATACATGAATACACTGAAGTTGAAGTTGTGATTCACTGCTTCAGTGTTGGGAAATTGAAGCTGCTTATAAAATGAAATATTGAATTCAGTCCGGTTCAGAATGCAATCAGAAGCTTGGGAAAATGTGAATCACAGACTTGAGAGGAACAGTGATTTGAAGAAAATTTGGGAACAATGTTCTTTATGGCATAGATTGAGAAGTGATTAGACTCTCTCTCTCTTTCTTTCCTTCACTGTTTCTTTTTTCTTTGCTTAGAATAGCCTCACAAAAGTGTCATGCTTATCAGCCAGGAGTTGCCTGCTGTGTCAGATTGAAAATCTCTAATGCACTAATTACGAGAGAGAATGAGGAAGAGAAAGCACGATGTAGTGACCTTTTCAATAGAAATGTGTTGGTCTGACTTTAAAGAGAGTTGTTTTGAAACACAACATGTTCTGCTTTTAAAAGGAAAACAAAAAAGTTGGTATTGCACAACATCATATTGTTACTTAACATTCAATTTCACTAAGCAATTTGAGCACATTATACACTTTTATGCACAGTTGTATTCACCAGCCACTGGCAATCCAGTTTAATTATGCCCTAAATATTTAATTTAAGCTATTTATAATTGTTTTTCAGTGCAAACATGCCTCCTTTCTGAATTAAGCTCCTTGTAGACTGTGCCTTATTCACAAAACTTTTTTTCATGGCACATTTAGCTTTGTGCTATTACCGCTTGTAGAAAGAAGGTTGTAAACAGCACTCCCTATTTTCACAGCTATAAACGCTACAACATTTTTATAAAGAAATCAATACATTTTAAATCAGTAAACCTTCAGTAAGGAATTTAACTGTAAATTGTAAGTGGGCAACAAACCTTTTCTCTTATTAAACTGTTTTAATCTTACATAGTTTACCTTCTCGGAACGAGATTAGTCTATTATTTCATTCCTCTTGATTGCCGCATACCAGGGACTGAAATTAGCAGGGGTTGTGGCAAAAATGGCATCAAAATGAACAAAAATACCCCACAAAATTAAGTTATGGTGAAAAAAAATTCCCAATAATGAGTTCCTGATCATTATATTTATAACGAGTTAAGCAATAAGCTATCACACAAGCAAGAGTGCTTTTTGCCACAGAAAAGCATATTGCAAATGTGATACTGATATTAAAGAACAGATAAATAAACATGAAGTTAATATTAAAGGGTTAGTTCACCCAAAATTGAAAATTCTGTCATTAATTACTCACCCTCATGTCGTTCCAAACCCGCAAGACTTTCGTTCATCTTCGGAACACAAATTAAGATATTTTTGATGAAATCTGAGAGCTTTCTGATCGACCCCCCATAGACTGCAACGTTATTACCACTTTCAAGGCCCAGAACGGTAGTAAAGATATCGTTAAAATAGTCAATGTAACTCCAGTGGTTCAACCTTAATGTTATGAAGCGACGAGTATACTTTTTGTGCTCAAAAACAAACAAAAATAACGACTTTAATCAACAATTTCTTCTATTCCATGTCAGTTTCCTACGTCGTTCACGTAGTAAACACAGTGCAGTGCTTCCGGGTTCTACGTCAGAATGCTGGCACACTATTGGCCGACGCTGTTCACATGAGCACAACAACACATGCGTGTGATGCTGACGCAGGAGCTGGCCAATCAGTAGCCAATACTGAGCCGGAAGCTTAATATATGAGTGGTAATAACGTTGCAGTTTCACAGAGCTATTCATCAAATGAGGATCATATTTTGGAGAAGAGTATTACATTTAGGCACGTATCCATACAAGCACACATTCCACATTTTATCTGGGTTTGAGTTGCAATAGTGGAGCGATGCTATACAATGCAAGTACAAGTATGCCAGATTGCAAGGAATTTTAAACTGGGATCTGTTGACACAGTGGGCCACAAGGGGGTGCTAGTGGATCTGCAGAAAATTTGAGGGGAACAAATTACAAAAAGTTTTTTAGGGCTGTCAAAGTTTTTTTTTTTTTTTTTTTTTTTTTTCACATTCACAAAATGTGATATTATTAAACTGTATTATTAATATAAAATAGATAAACAATTTCATTCAGCTTTATAAAGACTCTTTTTTTATTTTCTATTGGCAGCATTAGTTTTTAACAGGAGGGAATAATACATCTGCATTTTGTAAAATAGTTTTACCAATATTTTAATATTTTAGGGTCCTTGGCAGTTCCCTCCATCCCTGCATCTCCCACAGCCTATCGCTCAGACCCAACACATAAGATCAGAATTGAGCCATGCACATTGTGTCCAGCACAGCATTTGCTCTGGTACATTTTTAGTGAATGCTCCCATTTGATTTTATTGATTCTTAAACATCTACAGAAGTGCACACATCTCATGACATTCCTATAAGGTGCTTTACTCAGTGACAGGATTTGCAAACATGAATGACACAATTACCCAAAAGAGGAATTTAATTTCATGTTTAATTGCCAGTAAAAAGAAAATCCATTTGATTATGTTAGCATGTAGAAGATGGAGCCGGCGTGGATAAGTCTGTTTATGAAACCACTAATAACCCCTTTAAGTTGTGTAATTGTTTTAAATCAACTTAAACGCCTTCCCCAAATTCCCTTCTGAGGGTGTTTCGGCAAACAGATGACAGCTCATCCCTTTATGTTGTGACTTTCCAGGAAGCATCTTATCAGAAGCAGTCTCTTTTGCGGCAGCATGGCAAGTTCAAGAAGATGAAATCCCTGTCACACATGTCACCTTATTTGAGGCCAACCTCCGAATCCCTCAGAATTGTGGTTGCACAAAGCTGTTATGAATTTGTCACCTCCTGTTGGTTTATCTCACTTTACAGGCAGGCAGACTCTCTCTTTTCTATATATCTCTGCACTGGTCTCACAGCACTCACACACACTATCCCATGCACATATGCACAGTATTTTTCCATAGCTGGGAATCTAAATTCCAGAAAGCTGGTGTATCTCTCTTTTCAGAGCCCAACCAAAGGTCTAGCTATTATCTGAAAATTATAAGACTGAAATAGAGACACTTGTATCTACATATGTTAACAGCTTCTTTTTGTCTTTGTCCACACCAATTAGATTTTCACAATGTCAAACATAAAGCATTGTCCCTTTACAAATGTTAAACCCTTTCCGCTTAATTAACCATTCTACCCTTTTGGTCATACTTTACAAAGGATAACCTAATGTAAAGAGACTGATAATTTGCCTGAAATTACAGACATTTCAAAAACTCTTTGAAAGACTCATAACTCCTCAGACAGTCTGAGGTCAGCAATGACCACTATGTAAAGTGACTGCTGGTTATTATTTTCCAGATCAAAGGAGAGTTAATTATGTAAATCCATCTAATTTTTCATGATTGGAAGATCTTGAGATCTTCAATTTGAGTATGAGTGCAAAAAAAAAAAAGCAGAGAAAGCACAGCAGAGTTCAAATGCACGGTGAGCATGTTGGAGTATTTTGATGGAGAAGCTTGTAAAAGGTGGTCATCTAGGCTGTACATCTATATTTCAGCAAAGGTTGTGATGATAACGACTTTGGAGTTTATATCCTCAAACATATTGCTTGGGGAGCTTTTTTTTAAAATGAAATCCAAGGCATCTATAAAACAGCGGCAAACACAATCTTTTTTTATATATAAACTAAAAGATACCAGGATATCAGGAAAGTAACACTCAAGTTATAAAATCATTAATATTTGTGTAACGTTTACATTTTCAGGTCATTATACTAACTTGCCTGGTAAAGTTAAGGCAAGTATACAGTATATTGCTGGATTATGACAGTGCTGCCTGTCACACTAATGGATGCAGACACATTTCAAACTAGCTGTAAATACCCATCTAAACTTTCTACCTTTCATATACAGATAAACACGGTGAACTTGTGGCTGTTTTGCTGCTTGTTATACTACCTAAACAAACAGTGATGCCTCACGCTCATATTTTATGTGTGTAGTGTATGTTTGTGGGAGTCAGGGGAGACGGGCCTTAAATATCACATATTCCACCGGGGCAGGTGCAGGGATGCCACCTCACGTAAGTGTGTCTTCATGCTTGCTTTGAAGTCTTTTACTTGAGCAAGGGTATGCAACTTTTCCATATGTCACAATTGGTGGCAGGTTAAACACGCTCTGAGACAGAAAGCAGAATAACAACATCAACATAAGATCTAGTCAAATGTATAGAAATGTATAGGCAGAAGTGTTTTTGAGTTGGCCTTTAATATTTATTAGAGGAAACAGAATATATATTATAAACCAACAAATAATTTATCAAATTATATGCTTTATTTGATGATCTGGTTGATTTCAAAATTGCAAAAAGATAATGTATAAAGCAATAAAAAGTTACTTCCTAAATGTATCCAGAGGCTGTTTGAAATGACAGAGTCAGTATAAACTCAGGGAAATGCACACATTCAATAAATTAATAAACAGATAAGGAAAAGGACAAATATGAAGAATATATGTAGGGTACAATGCGGGGCTAAAGGCACACCTTATGAAAAAATTTGCTTTTCACTACTCCCATAGTGTATGATTGCAGAAAAAATATATATGATTGAATTGAACATTGATGGAGCAACAGATTTTGTGTGAAAATAAATCATAAATTATTTTGTTAAAAATACGTATAAATGTATGAGGTGGCAAGAGGGGACCAGCACGGGACAAAAGGCACACAGTATTGATACAAATACTTTATTGAGCTAAAATAATGTTTTTTAATAATGTCTAAGTTAATACTTGTTCAAAACAATCACTTTAGCAAAGTTTGTACCATTTTCTGTTTATTTTGATAAATAAAATAATTCATTTTTGTTCAATAAATATACTGATATTAAAATATGCTCATATAAAAATATATTTTAAAAATACAAAAACAAAATTAAAGTAAAAGTAAAGATTCTGAAAGCATTGAAGGATATTCCATAATTTAACATACATTTACAATAGTAACAATAAATTATATTTTATTATATGATATGATTAATATCATATTTTTAAATATGATTTTCATTATAAATATGGGGATTATCTCTAAGGTGCACACCCAACTTAATATATGATATTTACCATTTGAATCTAACCATGTCATGTCAACAAATGGATGTTAAAGTCAGCCAGCTGTTTATTATCATGTTTATTATTGTGCCTTTCGCCCCAACAGCAGGGGCGCCTTTTAACCCAAATAGCATACTTTTACATATTCTTCCGTTATTGAAAAACTGTTGCTTTAATTACCTTGAACAAAAGTGAAAATCATTAAGAAGACCTTTGTTTCAAAATATATTCATTAATTTTAATGAATCTCATTTGCTACTTAAATCTACAACATTTAAAAAAAAAAACATGGCGTGGCGTGTTGGCGGATGGATGGAAAGTCTTGTGGATGTTGTTTGAAGTTATCTTTGCTGTAGAATCGTTGATTGAAACTTTGAGGCAAAACTTAACTTAGAACACGATACTCAACAGAAAGAAAAGAAACTAAGTAAACGAAAAGAAAGTGAGACGAGAGTATTTAGATGGCTTGAATGAAACTGTTAACCCATTTTCTCTGATTTTGATCTGCCTCGATCGTCTTCGTCCGATCATCTATTCGTCATGTCATTGTCTCTGTCTTTTGTCCTTTGTCTGATTCTTTGTTCGTGTTCTGAGATTTTAAACTCAAATGTCTGCCCATCCTCCTGGATGAGTTCTGACCAATTAGGTATCAGGTTCAGAGGTGACTGCTTCCCCACCCCTCCCATAAATTACCTGTTATCTGTTGTCTCCTAACTTCCTGCTCTAAGCAGAGAGTGCATGTAGACATGATTTCTTATTATAAGAACACGATACATTCTACACAGATTTCAATCAAGCCATCTTCTGAATTATGAGCATACAATCATACTGATACCAAGCAAGGCACACTTTCAATCAACCATTCCATAGTTATAACAATTACATGAATTGAGTTTAACTCTTACAGGTCTGAGCCAGTTTGGGGCTCTTTAGAAGTTTTGACATGCTCTGACATTTGTGCTTTTTTCAATTGCTTATAAACACATTAATGGCAAAAGTGTCATTACACTGTATTCATCACAAACTGGGCTACCATAATATGTGAGCAACATGTATGTACATGCTTGTATTTTTGAGAGAATAATGTTTTTGCGTATTTTTGGAAAAAACTAAAAATTTAAGTCACTGAATTAAGGCCACAAAACACACAATAGATATGTGTCCACAATACTTTTGACTAATGGGTGTTGTTGACAGGATGTTTAACTCTACAGACTGTAAAGGCTCAAAGGGAGGACCCTGAAGTGCTCTGAGCACCAGGGGTAGGTCCCAAGAGGGTACCGAGGTTGAACGAGGAGGATTCAGTCTCCTTGCACCTCTGAGGAACCTGACGATTAAGTCGTGCTTCCCTAAGGACTTACCTTCCACTGCATCGTGATACGCCGCTATTGCGGCGACATACACTTTGAGGGTGGAGGGAGACAGCCTTCGCTCCAGCCCATCTTGCAGGAAAGAAAGCACGACATTTATCGAACACCTTTCGGGGGTCTTCCCGGCGGGAAGAACACCACTCAACGAACAGGTTCCACTTCAGTGCCTCGTAGAGGGGGCTCTAGCAGAAGAGATGGTGTCTACCACTGCTTGTGGCAGGCCACCTAGAACCTCCGCATCCCGTCCAGGGACCAGACATGGAGTTTCCAGAGGTCTGGACACGGGTGCCATAGAGTGCCCCGCCCCTGAGAAAGCAGGTCCTTCCTCAGGGGGATCGGCCAGGGACGGGCTGTCACGAGGAGAGTGAGTTCGAAGAACCAGGTCTGGTTGGGCCAGTAGGGCGCAACTAGCAAAACCTGCTCCTCGTCCTCCCTGACCTTGCACAGTGTCTGTGCGAGAAGGCTCACTGGGGGAAACGCATATTTGCGTAGGTCCCGGGGCCAGCTGTGCGACAGTGCATCCGTACCGAGGGTGCCCCCGGTCAGGGAATAGTACAACTGGCAATGGGTCGAGTCCGGAGAGGCGAACAGGTCTACCTGCGCGGCTCCGAAGAGGTCCCATATCAGCTGGACGCTCCGGGGGTGGAGTCGCCACTCTCCCGCAGGTGTCAACTGACAGGAGAGCTCGTCGGCTGTCTGGTTCAGCGCACCTGGGATGTAAATGGCCCGAAGCGACCTCAGACGCTTCTGACTCCACAGGAGGAGATAGCGGGCGAGTTGGAGCATGCAACGGGAGCGCAGACCACCCTGACGGTTGATGTACACAATGGCCGCAGTGCTGTCCATACGGACCAGCACGTGCTTGCCCTGTAGCGGCTTTTTGAGGCGACCCAGGGCGAGACGTACTGCCAATAACTCTAGGCAATTGATATGCCAACGCAGTTGGGGCCCCGTCCACAGACCCGAAACTGCATGCCCGTTGTACGTGGCCCCCCAGCCCGTGGATGAGGCATCCGTGAAGACCACAGCATGCCTGGACACCTGTTCTAAGGACACTCCCGCCCGTAGAAATGAAGGGTCCGCCTACGGGTTGAAGGTTTGGCGACAGTAAGGAGTAACTGAGACCCGGTACTTGCCGCTCTGCCACGCCCATCTCGGGACTCGGTCGTGAAGCTAGCGTTGAAGCGGTCTCATATAAAGCAATCCGAGCGGCGTTACCGTGGCTGCAGATGCCATATGCCCCAGGAGCCTCTGAAAAAATTTCAGTGGGACTGCCTTTGAACGTATTCAAGCAGTTCAACACTGACCGGACTCGCTCCTCTGTGAGGCACGCAGTCCGGTTGACCGAATCCAGCTCCATACCGAGATAAGAGATCCTCTGTGTGGGACAGAGTTTGCTCTTCTCTCGGTTGACCCGAAGGCCCAACAGGCTGAGGTGACGGAGCACCAGGTCCCTGTGTACGCACAACTGATCCCGGGACTGGGCCAATATGAGCCAGTCGTCGAGATAGTTGAGAATCCGAACGCCACGTTCTCTGAGCGGAACAATGGCTGCCTCCGTGACTTTCGTGAAGATGCGAGGCGACAGGGACAGCCCGAAGGGCAAGACTTTGTACTGATATGCCCTACCCTCGAACGCAAAGCGTAGGAACGGTCTGTGTCGAGGGAGAATGGAGACATGAAAGAACGCGTCCTTCAGGTCGATCGCTGTGAACCAATCTCGGGGACGGATGCATTTGAAAATGCGTTTCTGCGTTAACATTTTGAACGGGAGCTTGTGCAGGGCCTGATTCAAAATGCGCAGGTCCAAGATCGGTCTTAACCCACCCCCTTTCTTGGGAAGTAAGGGCTGTAGAACCCCGACCTCATATCGGCTGGAGGAACCGGCTCGATCGCGTCCCTCGCCAGCAGGACATCGATCTCTGATCGCAAGACATGGGAATCGCTGCTCCGCACGGTGGTGAAGAGGATGCCCCTGTACTTGGGCGGCTGGCGCGCAAACTGAATCGCGTAGCCGACTCTGATGGTATGGATGAGCCAGCGAGACGGACTGGGGAGACCTAGCCAGGCCCCCAGAGACCGAACAAGCGGGACCAACGGCACCACAGACGTACCCGGGGTGGGGCAGCGAGGTGGAGTACGCAGACCCGACTCGGGAGGCCCGGAGGCGGCCCGGAGTGTTGTCTGAGTACTCCAAGGTGGGGCAGAGTGTGGGTGAGGAGGTCCGGGGGCATCCTCGGTGCCCACACTGCTGCCACCTGGCGAAGAGGAGAGGGGAGGAAAGGAGTGGCAAGGCCCGGGGGCGTCGCGCACTGCCAACCTGGCCCTCTTGGGGCCCAGGGAGGGAGGAAACTGCTCTTTTATTGAGACTGTGGGTAGCGCTGGACTCCGGAGAGCCAGCGGCAGGATGTTGTGTAAACCAGCCTTCTCGGTGACATTCTCCCCCCGGTCCTCCTCTGGGGGAAGGAGGGGTGCGGACACCACCTCCCCTGGAGCAGCTCCTCTTCTCCCTGGGCTGCCCGTCTCAGGGCCGCTTGCCCTTGCCGGGTTGGAACCCTGGACGGGTTGGGCGGCACCCCTACGCCCGGCGCCCTGCTTCCCAGTTGGAGGCTGCTGCTTGGGCTTAGCAGGGGCGGAGGCGGAAGTAGGGGGACGCCCTCGGCGACGAGCAGACGGAGGCGCTGCAGCCGGCGGCTGGATGGAGGCAGCAGCGGGTCGCCGGGGCAGGATGTTTTTGATCGCCTCCGTTTGCTTCTGGGCCACCGAGAACTGCTGGGCAAAGTTCTCGATGGCATCGCCGAAGAGGCCGGCCTGGCAGACAGGGGTGTTGAGGAACCGCACCTTGTCGGTCTCACGCATATCCGTCAGGTTCAGCCACAGGTGGCGCTCCTGGACCACAAGTGTGGACATCGCCTGACCCAGGGAGCGTGCGGTGACTTTCGTCGCCCAGAGGGCGAGGTCCATCGCGGTACACAGTTCCTGCATAACCCCTGGGTTGGAACTACCCTCGTGCAGTTCCTTGAGCGCTTTGGCCTGGTAGAGCTGCAGGAGCGCCATGGCATGCAAAGATGCATTCTCCACAGGCTGTGTAAGCTTTGCCCGTTAGTCCGGACGAGAACTTACATGCCCGGGAGGGGAGACGCAGATTTCCCCGCCAGTCAGTAGCGGTCTTCGGACACAGCTGCATCGCTACTGACCACTCTACTGGGGGACTCTCTACATAACCCTTAGCTGCGCCACCATCGAGGGTAGTGAGGACGGAGGAGTCAGTCGATCGGTTTCTAGCATTGTAGGGTGCTATCCACGACTTTGTGAGCTCCTGATGCACCTCCGGAAAGAAAGGCACTGGGGCGGGGCGCTGAGAACCAGCACGGGCCGTCCCGAGATACCAATCGTCCAGCCGCGAGGGTTCGGGACACGGTGGAGGGTTCCACTCGAGCCCGACACTCGCGGCAGCCCGGGAAAGCATAGCCGTGAGCTCCGGATCAGACTCGGGCAATGCTACCACACTCGAAGGGGGCAGCGCAGCCGAATCCTCATCTCCGGAGTCCATATGCAGCTATCAAAACCATGTCCTCAGCTGGAGCCCCTAAAGTAACAGCCGGTCCCCCACGGGAAGGACCAGGCTACTCTTCCGGAAGCTCCACCAGCGCAGCGGAGGGGGGAGGGGCCCGAGGAGCCTGTTGACCCGGTGGGAGTGCCCTCACAGTAACCCTCAGGTCTCCACCAAAGGCATCAGCCAAAGTAGCAGCCCTCTGCTTTGCAGCGGGAGGACCACTAGATCGGGGGATGCGCAATGGGACTCCACCCCGTCTGAGGTATTCGAGCCTAGACTGTAATACTGCGATGGTCATGTTCCCGCAATGGGAACATGAGTCATCCACGAAAGCCGCCTCAGCGTGCTGAACGCCCAAACATGTGAGACAGCGATCGTGTCCGTCAACTGGGGACAGATAACGACGGCATCCAGAAACACACGGCTTGAATGACATCTTGAAAAAGACGCAGGGTCAAACCGTGTTGCTCTTTTAGAAAAGGAAAAAAAAGCTCAGATCAGTGCCGAGGCACACAGGGGAAATGGCCGCGGCTCGCAGCGGTTCAAAGGTGCAAGCCCGCTGAGAGCACTCAAAGGGAAAAAACGCCCAGCGAGCTGTGAAAACAGCTGTTTGCTTCTTCCTCGCGACCACCGCTGTAGGGCACCGTCACACTGACACCGGAACACTGGAGCGATCCTCTTCACGAGACTCACTTGAAACAGTCTTCGTACGAACACACACAAAGGTACTGTTTGGCTCCGAAGTTGAAAGCGATATGCGGTACTTCCACTTCCGTATTTATACCCGCAATGCGGGGCGGACCGTGGAATGCGTCAACCACATGCCAATCTTCACTGGCTCGTTTCTAAACACTCGAAGTAGATTGGTCTCTGAAAATAGATCCCAATTCGTCGGTCAGTTCCGACGTACGTCGAACGTGACCCACTGAAAGGGAACCATTATTTTAAATTGAGTTATTCTGTATTTTTGGTCAAATAAATGGATGAGCACAAGAGAGTTTTCAAAAAGATTAAATCGAATGGTAATGTGTTCATTCATGAGACACGCAGGCTATTGTCTGCAATATTTGCTTCTTATTTATTAAATCCAGGCAATTGGCTGATGAAACATTGATTAAAATTAAGATACAATTTATACAAAACGAAATTCACTTTAAAGAAAGGATTTACAAAACAAAACTTAACGAAGTGCGGTCTTTTGCGGTTTAATATTCACAGACACTAACAGAATGAAGTTACCTCACAATCCTCGGCTGGGATCGCATGGATCGGGTCAGTATTTTAATCTCAAAAGAACGCGCGCTCCGCGGGCGTGGCCGCATTAACACTAATGAAGAGGCTCGTGAACGACTGACATCTCTCTCTTTTCAAACAGATTACATAAACACAGAATATTTGTTTTTGATTTGATTTACATTATTTAAAACCTGACATTTCAACGTTTCTTTAGAGATATGTCTCATGTTTGTGTGACAAGTATTCGCTAAGTTACAGTTCATTTTCTGAAGACTATCTGAATAAACGTCATTGAGAGAGAGGCTGCAGATCAGTTTTTATTGTGCGTGTACACAAATAAAAGTAAAAAATTAACAGATTATAATGATGTATAACACTTGCATAAATGACCAAAATCGACTGAGTATTTTGAGTCTCTTTCGCACTGATTAGTGATTATCATCCCTTTTGAATGATTTGATGCAGTATATAGTCACAGCGAGCATGACTCATCTCTGTGGTCATCCATGTTTACCTTGTTTTCCATGAACACTTTCAGTTGGCAACTGAAAGCTATGACATCATTAGTTGCTCCATGTCTTTTGAGGGTAAACTGTCTTGTTCTTGGGCTTACTCAGTGCTATGCTTAACTGAGTGGTGCCGAGGTGGGTTTTGTCGTCGATTACCCATGTTAGATGCTCTTGAATTTGTTGGAGGATGGCCTTTGGATGTCCAGTTAGGTTCCCAGTTGTTTCTATCTTTTGGGTTTCTTGAGAAGCGTGGCTGGTCCCATGGCTTTTCCCAGCGGTTGGCGTGGTAGCTGTCATCGGCATGGGAGTCACGTTCTCTGGGGTCTTTATGAAGGACTGTGGTGTTGTCATGCCACTGGGTGTGCCACTGTCATGCCACTTGCATCCAGTGCAAAGCTTGGGTCTTGGCTGATGGAGTTTAAAACTGTGGATGTTTTTAAACCTTTCTTTGAGGCCATCTTTTGTTTGATGTAGGCCTTGTGTGTCAGGTCACATAGCTGTTGGATTGTCATCGTGTCTGGGCAGGCCATGATGCCTAGATGATGACTCAATCCAGGGTGCAGGTTTCTTAGGAGTTCAAGTTCGTTATGTGCACCATAGTAGGCTTGTCGAAAACGGCTGTAGTAGGCTTGGGGAGTCTCTTATCGACCTTGTTTGGTTTCCAAGGCGATTAACAGTCCGTGTTCAGACTCTGGGCCTGTAAATTCTTTGATTAGTGTCTCACGTAGTAGCTGGTAGTTGTGCTTCACGTGAACAGGTTGCCTGTCTAGAAAGCTTCGTACCTCTAGACTGGATGTGGATCTGAGGAGGTATAACCTGTCTCAGTTGGTCACATGAGGTCTCACCTCTAGGTGGAAGTCAATATCTCGGAGGTAGGCCTGGATGTTGTGGCCCTCCGTGGAGTTTAGGTTGAACTGGGTGATGTTCTTAGCCAGCTTGTCGAGGTCTTTAAAGGTCATCTTCTGTGCAGCTTCGGAGTCTGCTTGGAAGAGCTCTCTTCTTTTGTTAGCAGGGAAGAATTCTCTGGTGAAGGCCGATGACGTTTTGGGTTGTGGCCATTCACTTCCGTTGTATGGCAGTTCTTGGAAGGGGGACTTTTTTCTACTCAGAAGTAGTGATGCTGAGGGAGTTCTCTCCCTTCTTGGCTCTGGTTTCTGTTTGAAAGCATGCTTGAGTTCATCTCTGACCGCGTAGAGCTGGCCGTTGGCGTCGTCTCGCTGTCGGATCAGATGGTCCATCTCAGTGCTGTAACTTTCAAGGTGGTCTTCCAGAGTAATGATTTTAGAGTTCTTGTCTTTAATGTCAGCATTGGCTTTCTCTAGTCGATGTTCAGCAGACTGGAGTTGGTTTACCAGGGGTTTCTGGGCAGTCACATTCAGCGACTGCAAGGGCTTCTTGGAGCTTGTCAACTTGTTTCTTTGTTTCTTGCTCCACTTCGTCTGGCACTTTGAGTTTGTCTTGAGCTTTCGCTTTGAGTTGGTCTGTGCAGCGTTGAGTGTGCATCAGCTTTCTCAGGAACTCAGTAGTCTGACGCTTGAAGTCGTCCTGGACTTTCACTTCCAGCTTGTCTATGCGGTTTTGGGCACGTGTCAGCTCCTCTTGAAGGTGGGTGATGTGCTTGTCGCTTAGTTTCAGCTGGGCTGTGAAGGCATTGCTTAGGGAACTGGTGATCTTGGCTAGTTCCGCATGGTTGTTTTTCTGGCTTGAATTGTGTGTCAGGAACCTTCTCAGAATTATGATTATTATTAAAAATTGTCTTTGGTGTGAGGCAGTCTGTAATGCCTCTGAGCCAGGTGTCCACATCTTCCCCTTGGGTAGTTGGGTTTGTTGTCTGCGACATGTTGGTACGCTGGGGAGAAGAGACCGACACAGATCTGTGTGGGGTATAAGCCTTTGTGTGGTGGAACAACTAAGTGATTGTACACCAATAGTGAAATGTGGTGATGACTAAGTGTTGGTCTCAGTGTAGACAGGTAGGCTAGTGATGTGAAGACTTTGTCACTCAACCAGGTAAGGAAAAGAGAGAGAAAAAGATTAAAACAAATCTCAATAGATTGAAACAATTTTCTTTTCAATAGGAGAATTTTGTTTTTTCCAAAAAAAAAAAAAAAATTATATCAATGAAAAGCTGTTTTCAAATAGTGATGTGAGGACTTTGTCACTCAACTGAGTAAGGGAAAAGGAAAGAAAAGGTTAAAAAACAATTTCAATTGAAAGAAACAAAAATAAATTATTCAATGGGAGAAATATTTTCTTCAATAACTACTTCCTATCAATAAAAATTTGTTTCCAAAAAGGTAAACAATATTATTGTTTATGTTAGAGAGGAAAATAATACAATAATAATGCTGATACCTTTTCTTAGTCTGACAGGATTGACACCACACACCTTACAGGCGGACCGCTTACCGCAGGGATGCTTTGAAGGCGACGGTTGCTCAACACTTGTCTCTGTTAAATGAACTTGGATACGATGTCAAAATTTTAAATTGCGTTTGCAAATGCATGGAGAGTATGGAGAACAAAGGAGGGTTTGGTTACAAATCAAATGCCTAATGATTTGTTTCTTTGGGAAGGATTATCTTTCTCTTTCTCTTAGAAACGATTGATGGTTCTTCCAGGCTTGTTCCCTACAAATGTGAAGAATGAGATGGAATAAAGCAGGACAGAACAGGAAAGACGTGAGGAAAAGGAAGGAAAGGAAGGAGATTGGGTCCACAAATTTGGATTGAAGAAGAGATTGAAGCCTTTATGTCTAACTACGAGTATAGAATTGATAGTTGATGGCCAACTTAATCACACAAAAATAAAATTTTGTAAAAGAGGATTGTCTCTGATTTATTTGAAACTCGTAGTAAGATAGCAATGTCTCCTATTGAGGCTCAGGTGTGTTGCTCCCAAGCTAGGCTACAAGGAGGAAAGGAAAAGGTAAGAAAATAATAATGGATAAAAATAAGAAAAAGGGAAATTAAATAAAGATTAGATAAATGAATAAATAAAATATATTGGCTAAGTGTATAACCACAACAGGAAGAAAGGAGAAGAGGAGGATACAACGCAATAAAATAATGAGTAAGTGTGAGTCTAAAAATATTTTGGTAATAGATACAATTTTGGTGGTTTACCTAAACTTTCAAAGTTCAAGACTTATTCATACCTAAAGTGATTAGATCTAAATGAGAAATTTCAAAATTCAGAAATTTCAAAATAATGAAAATAAATTTGAAATCATTTGAAATGATTTTTGAGAAATAAAATTTCAAATCAATGTTTTTTTTTTCTTCATTAAATTAAAACTTGACAATTAATAATTGCAAACCAGTATTTTCCTTTTCAAGTAAAATTCAGGTAAAGTAATTAATAATTGTGAACCAATATTTTCCCTTTCAAGTAAAATATAAAGTAATATATGAGAAAGATAAGTGAAAAGTATGAAAGAAGAAAGACCAACAGGTGTACATAAAGTTGAGGTGTTTAAATGGTTAAATCACTTCAACGTTGCTCAAACAGACACTGTATTTAACCACTTGTGTTTATACTGATGATAACCGTAACTAATGCTAAAGGCTTTAGCATATAGGCTTCAATGTAAACAACTGCTTCGATTAGCTTAGCCACCGTAAGGTTTGTATACAATATGGCTTCGATGCACTGTGCATGCGCAGTTCAGAGTTCATCTGGAAGCACTGGTTAAGACTTCCTGCCACAGTCGTAACTATGGCGACCAAACAAACGCTACTGGCAAACACGTGAATTGCAAACAGTTTGTATACAGTTAAGAATGTTATATGAAATGTCGGTGCATTTCACACTGTACAAATAATAGACTTGCACGTGCAATCGAGCATATTACGTGAAATGTCGGCACATTTCAACACTGAAAATAAAAATAAGAAACATCACTCGTTTTGCGTGGTTTTACGACGTGGGGCTTAACACTCAGTTTGTTAAGAGTGAGATTAAATTTAAAGCAAGCTACAGCTGTAATAGATGGAACAATAGCGATCTCAGCGGATCATTTCTCTGGGCATATAAAACAACAGGGTTTCTTTTACTGTTGATTCTTTCAATGTCAAGCTTTACTTGATTTTAAATCACTCCCCTTTAAATCACACTCGGACACGCAGTGTTACACGAGCTGTGTTTACAAACAGGCAAGCATTTAGCTGTTTAACACAGGGAGGATATAGCTCTAAATTGCAGTGGAACACGCACTCAATTAATAGCTATAAATAAATATAAGGCCTTTAGAAATAGATCGAGGAACACGCTCAATCTTATCGCGCTGTGAGGAGAATATTCGTCCTCGCAGGGTATTTTAATTTCTGCAGTTTAATTTTGTTCAGCTCTCTGACTGAGTGCTATACGTATAGCTATTGAATGACACTGGAACACGCAATGGCATCAATTCAGCTATAAACAAGGCATTCTAGAAATTGAGGAACATGCTCAATTCTTACCTTATCATATAGTGTGAGATCTCAGATCTTAAATTAATTTAGTGCAGTTTTAGAATAGTGAGGCAGACTCGGGTTAGCTTTCTCTGTATTCATTCAGCGCTCATTCAAACAAGCCGCGCTGCATACATCACACACACACAGACGCGTCTAGCGGTCTGATCTCTCATCCGCACAATTAAAAGATAAATAACTTGGTATATGCTTACAATTTAGGTTAAACTGCCCACATCATTCTCCACCAATACTATGCAATCCAACACTGTGTTGTGTGGCCGGTGATATTTACACTGGGTGAAAATAGTCAGTTACAATTTAGACATCCTTGCATGTTTGGTGGATCCTGAATCTTGACATCAGATTGTTAGATTCATTAAAGAACAAAAACAACAA
The DNA here is from genome assembly GCA_039654105.1 of Coreius guichenoti. NCBI lineage: Eukaryota > Metazoa > Chordata > Actinopteri > Cypriniformes > Gobionidae > Coreius > Coreius guichenoti. The sequence continues at coordinate 28,208,553 of CM077180.1, read as the reverse complement.
GAAAGATTTACATTTGCAGCTATTTGACACCAGATAATTACCGCCGCTGAAAAGCACTTTAGACAAAATGGAAGATTTCTCTTTGTATTCCACTAAAATCCTTTTTGCAACAGTCCATCACACAAAGCAATTAGCCTTTATGTTGTCCATGCTATTCGTAAGAAACATTACTAAACTTCAGAGTGAGTCATTTTGCTCCTATGTGCATGTCAACAGAAAACTATCAGTCCTATTTAATCCACGATTAAAGTAGCCATGAAGAATGGATTCGTAAATAGCCTGGCCAATTAGTTATGCTTGACTTTTATTCTGCTCCCATTGTGGGCACCCCAGTGTTTTTGTATAGTGGACAAATAGCAGTGCTGGAACTGAATGTCACTGGGGTCACAATGTCATTGTTGGTATTCTCACCTTGAGAGAGTGACCAGTGGAGAGTATCACATGCTGCAGGCACCATCTGGTCTGACTGAGGGAGAGTTGACAGCACTGACTCAGACCATCTGACCTTGTTTAGAGCAGGCTGTAAGGTTCAGGAGATGCCACTAATTATATAACTCGCATTGGCTTAAAGCACTCAAACGTGGAAGTGCTCGTGGACCCACACAGTGAAAATTGCTGGATTGACAGCTTGGATAGTCACTGTGTGCTGTGGAGGTAAACATCAAAGTTCTTTGGTACTGTGCTGTGGTGCTTCAGTTTTATGCGAGTATGTGCTGTACTTCAGAAATTCTTAGAAATATGCAAGGACAACATATGTTTATTTCCTTTGTAGTCATGGTAACAGTTTAGGTAACATCATTGAATTATATAATGCATTAAACAAACATTGTTGCATTATATAATGTTTAAAAGATCATTAATGTACATTACGGCTACAAATTGTAATTAAATTTGATTATCATTTAATAAATATGCTGAATTTGATTTCAAAATGTAGCATTTATATAGATTTCAGTTATTTAAAATACTGGTTACACTTTACAATAAGGTTTCATTTGTTAACATTAATTAACTAGATTAGATAACTTGAACTAAGAATTAAGAATACTTTTACAGAATGTATTAATCTTAATGTTAATCTCAACATTTACTACTACATTTTTAGGATTCAACGTTGTAAACATTCGTTAATTCACTGCGAACTAACATGAACATGAACATTTTTATTATAACAAAGGTTAATAAATGCTGTAAAAAATATACAGTAGGTTACACTTTATTTTACAGTGTCATTGTTACAGTGTAAATATGTATTTAAGTACTGAGTAATATTAATTAACATGTACTTACCATCGGGTTATAGTAGCATTAGGGTTTGGTTGAGGGTTTAGGGTGTTATTACTATGGTAAGTACAAGGACACTGTAAAATAAAGTGTTACTAAAATATATTGTTCATTGTTTTTTTATGTTAGTTAACGCATTAACTAATGTTAATATTGTAAAGATTGTAAAGTGTTATCAAAATATTTAATCATATTATTATTGCAATAAATACATTTATGCATTTAAATAGGTTTTAATGAAAAGAAAGCATTAAAAAAAAAAATATTGGGTTAATCAATTTGTGTGGATGACAATCAAAAAAGTTCATAGTTATCATATATTTAGAACCTACCAAGGTTAAAAGCTATTTTACAGTGCAATATATTATGCAGAACATAATAACAGACAACTATAATGACCCTCTCTGGTTCAGCCTAAAATATGACATAGTCATACAATGATGAGCTAAAAATACTGTACATTCACAAAGTGACCCAAACTCAGACACACGGTGCTGCTCTAATTCAGTGTGCTATTCAGGGTAGCTGTGAGAGAAAGAGCACCGCCACACTTCAGAGCACATGGCACCCACAGCCCCTGCCAAATTATTTTTCACAGCAAACAATTTATTGTTTTCTCAGAGCGCCATTCGACTTGAACGATCCTTGTGACTCCCTGAAGGAAATAGTCACACTGAGGCAGAGAAGAGCATTTCATGAAGTGTGTCCCAATGACAGATGGCATTTTCACAGGCTCTGGCAAACCTGGCCCCCACTGCTGGAACACCAGCTAATTGCTGAAGTGGTGACCATCATGACGGAAGTCATAACTAACCTTTTGTCTGGCTGGAGTGAAAGCGTAATTGTCAGAGAAAAAAAGGTGCAGGGCAGAAACTTACTAAAGTTGTTCTCAGAAAAGTTCGGCAGGCAAACAAAACTGGATTGCCTTTTATTCAAACACATAAAACACTACTGTGGAAGAAAACTTTTAATATGTCAGTACTTGCTCTTTTGCGGCTGTCAGTCACAATACAATATCAGGAACACTATGTTTCTCAAAAAGTAAAAAAAACCCCTCTAAAGTTAAGAAAATCCTTAAAAGCAGCATGAAACGGAAGTTGCAATAGTCTTTTCGTTGCTATTGTGATGTACATCAGAGTGAAACGGTTTCTTGAACAAGGAAAAATGTACTTGTAGGGTGGGACTTGATTTTGTCCATCAGAAATTGATTAGATCATTGCATGTGGTTTGCTACTGCTGTGACCTCATGTGAGTGGCAGGTTGTCCTGCCCTCTCGCAGAGAAACACAGCATCAGAGAAAAGAGGAGATGTCGCTGTAAGAGGAAAGGGAGGGAAGGGATTACGAGGGCACATGAATGAAAAATAAAATTAAAAAATATTTAAAAAAAATAATTCTCAATTTTGATTTCATGGTGACTGTAACTTTGTTTTTTAATCAAAATGAACACAATTTAAATGATGATCATCAATCCATCCAAAATGTGTTTTTTGTCTTGGTAAGCCTTTTATAAGGTTTTATATTTCAGACATGTCGGGATGTTTTCACAGAAAATTGTATAAATATGTCACTCGTCTATGCGTGTCTCGTCAATATCCATAAATAGAGAAAAGTTGCTCTGTCTACTTTGACACATGTATGGCGTGGGAGTGGCATAGGTTAGTTGTCACAACGAGTGAGAAAGGTTGACATGAAGCATGCTAAACCTTGAACCTTCAGGGAATCACCCATTTAAAAAAACAGAACAGAGGAGAGTCTGCTGGCAAAAAAGAGAATGCGACAGAGCTTGTAATAAAACTATAATCAACATTGGCTTGCCATTCATGTGCAAGGATGAGGTAACGAATTAGTTTTTGTATTACCTGGGGTCTGTTCTTCGTACCTCACTTATTACATCTGAGATGATTTGACAGATCCCAGATCTTTTAATCGTGATAACTGATCTCTGGCTAATTTGGTTCTTCAAACGAATTTGCGGATTGGATTAACATATCTGGATTAAATTGTCTAAGATTACTGCGCGTTCCTGTGTTCACTGAAGAGGGCAGATGCATCGATACTCGAAACCACGATCAGTAATGCAGCGATTGGTTGGCGGCAAGACAGCAACGTAATGACATCATATAATTAAAGAAGCCACCTGGCAAAAAACTTGACAAAAAACAAAAAACAAAAAAAAAACACAAATTTCTGGACCTTTATAAGGAAACAGCCAAACGACCAAACCAACATAAAAGTTATAATAGATAAATGAAATCTGCACTGTTTTTTTTAAACATGATTCCCAATTATTTATATTCACGATTTTATAGTACACCCTTTACATTTTTATTTCAATGTTAGAATTAGCAATTCATTTAATTTTTAATTTTATTTGAAGCAGATTTGTTACGTGACAGTATTAATGTTTCTTAAGGGTCAAGATCAAGTTCTATGCATCCCTTGCGCTGCATCAAGCCACTCCCATAATATCCGTCATCGCTCAAATTAATGCAGGGCTCAGATTTGTTACAACCAGGCTTGACACGGAGAACAGATGGTAAGTAAACAAAGTCTTTATTAAGCAACCAAAGGCAAATGGGGCAGGTAAGTGAACGGAAGATGTTAGCAGAAGAATGTAGCAGATAACTGGATGATACTGTACTCTTGTCTTGCAAATGGCGAAGGGAAACTCAAACGGAGGAGACACGGAGACTAGGAGACTAGACGCGGAGAACACTGGAGACTTGGAGGAACGAGGAGAAGGCAGGTGAGTATCACAGGGGAGTCCTTGAGGTAAGCAGTAGCGGTGCTATGTCACTCATATAACCCCAGCCCAGTACCGGTTCTCAAGGATTCAGCGGCAAAGGGCCTGGGCCCGATGCTCCGCCACATCCGGCACCGAGGGTGATGGAGGACTTGACAGAGTTTGCTTCTGGACAATATAAGCGCCACAGCGCAGCAAGCCGACAAGAGCCAGGGCCTTTCAGTGCTTCTAACCGTTTGGGGTGAGAACACAAGAAGAAACCGGCTCTACACGTAGGCTATAGAATCTAGCGAACATGTTGGGTGTTGCCCAGCCCGCAGCTCTACAGATGTCTGACAGCGAGGCGCCATGTGCCAGCACCCAGGAGGATGCAACACTTCTAGTAGAGTGTGCTCGCATCCTGAGCGGACAGGGCACACCTGTCATCCGGCCGGTGTCATCTGGGGGAAACGCATATTTGCGCAGGCCCCGGGGCCAGCTGTGCGTGAGTGCATCCGTGCCAAGTGTACCCTCGGTCAGCGAATAAAACCACCGGCAGTGGGACATTTCTGGGGAGGCAAACAGGTCGACCTGCGCCTCCCCGAACTGTCTCTAGATCACCTGGACCACCTGGGGGTGGAGTCGCCATTCTCCCGGGAGCGCAGTGTAACGACTCGGCTACAGATGTTATTAAATTAAAATTAGCTCAATAGGGAATTATGGGTATTAATATTTAATTATTTATAATAAATCGTAACGGGTTATGATTAAATTATAAATCTCCAAATCACCCAAAAGGGAAATACCTAACCTAGGTATTTATGCAATATATACATGGTTAACAACAATGGATTGCAGTTAACTACAAATATATATATTAAATTACAGAATAACCTTTAAAGAATTCATTCAAAATTCATCCGTTCGTTTAATGAACGAACAGTACAGTCTTTTATCAACTTTCATGAAGTTTTATCCTTCATCAAATCTTCGGGAAGGTTATCCTTCTGGTCACGAAGAACAAACTTTCCGAACTATTAGGATATTAATTTAAGTATTCAAAGATACTTATGAGAGCTCGTAGCTAGATCTGAACATTAAAGTGACTATGTTCTGTGAGCGGCAACAATGACAATCAAATGTGGATACAATGGTTTTAATAATTGATACTACGAATACATACGACTAAATAAAGAATACATGTATATACAGAATAACGAAAAGTAATGAACGAGAATGAAAAGAAGAGAAAGAGAGAAAGGAGAGATTCAGGAATGGCAATTTCACAAACATAACCCCACAGAGAGCCAGCAAAGAATAAGTTCACCTTAACAGGGGTACAAATCTTAAACGCATCTAAATTTCGATGAAATTTATACTTGCATGGGTTGCTTTGTGCTGAGTATAAAAGAATGCGTGTGAGTCCTCTCAGAGCGTTCTCTCTTTTTGGTCCTTCCGGAGCGTTGTCGATCCGCGGGAAGTTTGAAGGTGGTTAGAGCGAATGCCGAAAGGGAGGAAGAGGAGATCGTCTCGTCAAAGTTTTGAAGATGACAGAGTGCTGAGTTGGAGCGCACTGAGATGGCGCGTGTTGCCTGGCCGCCTGGCCGCCTGTGGCCAGGGACTGAGTCGCGGAGCGCGGCGACTTCAAAGGAACCAACCCACGTGACTGAGCCACCAAGCCAGGGGCCGAAGCCGCCTGGCCAGGGGACGAGCCGAGATGATGAGGAATAGGATCGTGTATCGAATGCACCGACTGAGCAAAGATGCGCTTGTGTCATTGTCCTTTAAAGAAACATGAACATACGCCCATCTTTTCCGAAATGGCCAATCAAAGGTGTGGACTTTAGGCGGGAGAGAGTTCCTTTGTCTCAGTTTTACGACTTAAATGGTATGTCCTGGTGATGTGTCAGAGTTAGTAAAGTTTTACTAAAAAGGGGCTAAACATATTAATAATATATCTCACAATCACATACTGCGCATCGTGGTTAGCAAAAAGAGAAGTGAATCTTTAGGTACCACACAAGCTTTGGTAGGAAAGTATAAAAGAAGAAATACACACTTTACTCATTAATACAAGCAGTTAAAATTACTTTAACATTACACACACATCATGACTTTGTAGAGTGTAACATAGGTAACATGCATACACAAAGGAATCATCATATACGTTCTGGAAAAGGTTAATTTAAGTTACATAAAGAAAATGTTTAAGAATGGGTCTGCGTGTGTCCTGGCCCCTCTCTGTCTGGGGGGGGGGGTGGGGGGGGGGAGATTGGGGAGATTGTGTCCTGATTGAAGTTCTCACAGGATTCTAACGGTGTTGTTTGTTCTACCTCGGCCAAGCCATAGAAGTGACAAAGGAGCAATTTAGTTCAGACTTCTCGGGGCCAGGACATTTAATTTATATGCAAACGTCTAAAGCTAAAAGCTTTCTGACACTTAGAGCAGAACCGACTCATCTTGATCCAAAACAGACTCCAGACGCTACAGCAGCTTGCGACATGCGACGGGAGCGCAGACCACCTTGTCGGTTGACGTACGCAACGGTCGCAGTGTTGTCCGTGCGGACCAATACATCTTTGCCCCATAACAGCCTTTTGAGGCGGCTCAGTGCAAGACGTACTGCTAGCAACTCGAGGCAGTTGATGTGCCAATGCAGGTGCGGGCCCGTCCAAACCCCTGACACTGCATGCCCATTGTACGTGGGCCCCCAGCCCATGGCAGAGGCATCTGTGAAAACCACAGCATTCCTGGACACCTGTTCCAAGGCCACTCCGGCCCGAAGAAACAAGGGGTCTGACCATGGGCTGAAGGTTTGGCGACAGGCTGGTGTGATACTTACCCGGTTAGTGCCGCGCTGCCACGCCCATCTCGGGACTCGGCCGTGAAGCCAATGCTGAAGCGGTCTCATATGAAGCAGGCCGAGCGGTGTTACTGCTGCCGCGGCCGCCATATGCCCCAGGAGCCTCTGAAATTGTTTCAGTGGGACCGCCGTCCTGCCTTGAAACGTTTTCAGGCAGTTCAGCATCGACTGGACACGCTCTTCTGTGAGGCGTGCCATCTGTTCGACCGAATCCAACTCCATACCGAGAAAAGAGATCCTCTGCACGGGGGCGAGTTTGCTCTTTTCCAAGTTGACCCGAAGACCCAACTGGCTGAGGTGTCTGAGTACCAGGTCCCAGTGTTCACACAACTGATCCCTGGACTGTGCTAGAATGAGCCAATCATCAAGATAGTTGAGAATGCGAACGCCCTGTTCTCTCATGGGGAGAAGGGCCCCCTCTGCGACTTTCATGAAGACATGGGGGACAGGGACAGCCCGAGGGGCAGGACTTTGTACTGATATGGTCGACCCTCGAACGCAAAGCACAGAAACGCCTGTGTCAAGGAAGAATCGAGACATGAAAGTATGCGTCCTTCAGGTCGATCGCTGCAAACCAATCTCAGGGACGGATGCATTCGAAAATGCGTTTCTGCGTGAGCATCTTGAACGGTAGCTTGTGAAGGCTCCGATTCGCAGGAACGCAAGAACTCGCAGGTCTAAGATTGGCCGTAACCCACCGGTTTTCTTGGGTACAATGAAGTACGGGCTGTAAAAACCTGTCTTCATATCGGCTGGAGGGACCGGCTCTATCACGTCCTTCGCCAGTAGGACTGCGATCTCCTCACGCAGAACATGGGCATCTGCGACGTTCACCGAAGTGAAGCGGACGCCCATGAACCTGGGGGGACACCGGGCGAACTGAATCGCATAGCCGAGCCTGATGGTCTGAGTGAGCCAGTGAGACAGACTGGGGAGCGCTAGCTAGGCTCACAGAGACCCTACAAGTGGGACCAAAGGGACCACCGGTGTACCCACTGTGGGGCAGTGAGGTGGAATGCAGGTACTGGGCTGGGGCGGCTGTCTCGTGGAGGCGGCCCGCACCACAGCCTGACGTGCGTGCTCTCTCACACGAAGGCGCTCTCTTACCAGCCGTAAGAACGGCTTTTTAGCGCTCTCCACCTAGCGCACTGAACCAGCTGTGAGAACAGCCTTTGTGTTTGCTCTTACGAACAAAAAAGAGAGATAGTACAACTACCACGCGACCCGCTGCTGGTGCAATCATTGCATGTCAATGTCCATTGGCTCGTTTATTACACTCGAAGTAGATTGGCTCTCGCGAGCGAGATTCCTATTTGTCGGTCTCCGACGTGGCACCAGAAGTGACCGACTGAATGGGAACCATATTCTTCCGCACAGTCACACAGAGCCGAAGCACAGCCAAAACAATGTTCTTCCGCAAAATGCATGGTTTTGTTTTTAACTGCTAGATGGCCAAAAGTTAGTGTACTTTTAATAGTTATATAATTCTCTCCTCTAATTCTTTAACTTAATAATTATTGAATAATAATTACATAATATATATACAACAATCATATGGTATATACACAATTTAGCACATAACACTACTTTTGCCAAGATTTGTCTTTCATAATATTCTCATGATGTTGAGACCATTGTAGAAGAGATTATACCATTTCAGTATACACTTCAAGTTCAATTTAATATACAAATTTACTTGAATTCCAGTTTATCACTACGAAATATACTTTGTTTCTCACATCTGACAGAGTTTTAGTAGAAAATGAGATTTATATCTAATATTTCATGTTTAGGACTTCAGGTTTCAGTATACAGTCAAACCAAAAATTATTCAGACACCAGATATATTTTTTTTACTAGTGGGTGCAGGACACTATCGTTCATTTATGTAAGTGAGGAAAGCAAAATAAAGTAAACTGTGACATATTATACCCCAAAATTCTTCAGTGGACTACCAGTAAGATTGATAAAAATTTGGGACCAAAATTATTCTGACACTTTGACCTGACCATGTTTTGCTTAAGTGTTTTTTCTTTAATTGCTAATGCGACCTTTTATACCACAACCACAGACTGAACAAAATGAAGCATTGCTTGGTAATTGGTTGACCTAAATTGGTATTATCTAATTGTGTACTCAAATTTAACAGCTGACAGCTGATTGGTTGATTGTAATCCAATACATACCTTTCTATCAAAGTTATCTGACATTATCAAGATTAATTTGTTCTGACACAGTTTAACTCTGAGTTCTTGTCATATTTTATTACCATTTTCCAAACTATAGCGAATAAACTGTGATAATGTGAGAAAAAGTTGAAGGTGTCTGAATAAATTTTGGTTTGACTGTATCTCCACCAAAAAAGGAAAGATATCCTCAAATTACCTAGAAATGCATTCATCTTAATAATGCAGATGCATATTCTGAACACACCGTCTAATGTTGGCTTTGGACAGAGCGAGTAAGCTGGCCTCCTGATGGTCTGTGATGACTCTGGCTGAGAGGATAATCACTGATGCGGCCTGTCTCTCCCTCCACGCTAGAGTGTTTACATCCTGGTCCTAATGGAACACACATGGTTTAGCACATTGTTTAGCCAACAGTTTATCATAATTAAAGTCAAGGAGCATAGCCATATGGTGTCTGACTGACACTTCCCTCTGAATATGCTTCCAATAAATCAGCTGAACTTGTAGTTTTGCAGGCGAAATAGACTTTTTTGCAATACTGATTTTTTTAATTATTCAATCATATTTTACATGAATTATTAATTAATCAATAATAGGCTTTTTTCTTTCTGTTATGCATTTGAATGTAAAAAAAAAATATATAATAATGTGCGCAATTAAAATACAGATAATACAGTATAATACCGAATATTAGCAAAATTACAGAGAAGGATACACTTACAGGATAGAGTGGAGACAAGATTGGTTTAGGTTTAAAATGTATATACCTGCTTAATAGCTTTTTTTCCTTTACATAGTTCTCTTTACAGACCTGTAACCTTAAGGGTCAAACCCCTATGGAGCAACAACGAAAGGACTCCAAATAAGCAAATGTTTTTTTTTTTTTTTGTGTGTGTGTGTGTGTGTGTGTGTGTGTAGTTTTTTTTATTTATTTATTTTTTTTTATATGCTGAGTGCTTTCACAAGCAAACAGATATGGGTAGAAGTGCTGTTTTCATGGTCCTTGTGTTAAATTTCTGCTGCCCCCAATCACCTAAGGGCATCTCTCAAGACATGCTCTACTGTGGATGGTATTCATCATGGCTTTTGAATGATGAGTGTGTATGTGTATATATGTGAGGTCATATAGCACACTTGTCTGGCTATCACCAGACCAAGCTCAATCTTTTAAGATTGAACATTGGTCTGGGGAGTCTGCTATGTATTTTCTACTGCACAAGAGGTGTGATCAACGAGCATAATTCAAATGACTCTGTACGCAAGCAGGATAAATTAATGTACAGGTTTAGAGCCTGAGCTGCAGGGCGAAATCAAATCGCTGTCAGATCAGGCTGGGTTTACCCAGTCTAATAGCACACTATTACACTGAAATAATTTTATCTAAACTATTATTTAGGTGGGAAACAACCAGAGATTTGACCGTACTTACCACAGAAATAATATACTTCAGTAGACAACAAGTGACCCAGTGGTTACACATATGATGTCATTGAAACGAGCCAATATTTTAGAAATGTGCTCCTTGTATTCATGTTGGTTTCATATGGTTTTGAAACACTTTTATACCACTTTAAGGGAAATTGAAACCTTATTGTAAAGTGTTACTCTTAAAAGATTATACCAAACTACTAATCTCATAATTTTAGAGATATGTAAACCAGTGTATGTATGAATTTAATTTTTAATGTATTTCTGAATAAATTAAAATATTTGTTTTACCATTAGTGTTTAGTAAAGTTATAGAAAACAAATTGGTAACACGTTGTAATAACTATAGTGTAATAAAGTACTTACAAATCATTTGCAAACTAGGCCTATTAGTTTATAGTTAATTAATATTTTATAAACTTAGTAAATACATTAATAGACTATATACAAATAGTGAGTTCTTCACTCACTGTCACTGTAATTAACAAATTATTATTGTTTAATTACCTCATATGTAAATCATTAGATAATAAGATGCTTTGTTAGCAACTTATTAATAGTAAATAGTTCTCACTTTAGATTAGGTCATAGAAAACGGGAAAATTACATTAATTAAGGGCTTTAAACCAACCTTTATTAGACATTAATTGCATTCATATTCAGTGTTCCTTAAAACACATACACACACACACACACACACACACACACACACACACACACACGCATTGGGGCTTATTTATTTACTTATTTATAAGTGGTCATGGTTAATGTATTTGTACACATTTTAATGAACTCTTAATAATAATGCAGTTAATGTCCAATAAAGGTTGGTTTAAAACGTACGTGTGTGTGTGTGTGTGTGTGTGTGTGTGTGTGTGTGTGTGTGTGTGTGTGTGTGTGTGTGTGTGTGTGTGTGTGTGTGTGTGTGTGTGTGTGTGTGTGTGTGTGTGTGTGTGTGTGTGTGTGTGAGGAACTGTAGTTCTCACTTTAGATTAGGTCACGGAAAATGGGAAAATTACATGAATTAAGTGTTAATACGTTGTTAACAAAGCTTTATTTAACTCTTTACATATGAGCTAATTAAATAATAACACTTTGTTAATTACAGTGACGAATGAAGAACTCACTATTTGTATATGAAGACTTAAGATGCAAAAGCCTCTAAGTCCGTTTGACGTTTTTCTTTAAAATTTGCATTTTTGTCAGGCTCCTATGTATAGGTTTCTACCTAAGTACCAGTACTTCTGAATGGGCTGAGGCTGGGATTTAGCGGGTTTGAAGTGAAAGTATTTGATGAACGTATACTATGTATGGAGAACATTCACTCAGTATCGTTATCTCATTTTTGACCGAGGTGGCTTTTAGAGGCTTTTGCATTGGAACTCTTCATATAGTCTATTAATGTATTAAATGCAGTTTATAAACTATTAAATAACTATTTGCAAATGATTTGTAAATACTCTATTACCCTATAGTTTTTATAAAGTGTTACCAACAAATCATGTTGTACAGTGTAGATCTGTGACAATTCAGTTCTCTGTCAAACAAATGCGCAACATTCTAGACGTGATTTGACACTTCATGCTTGTCTCCAGCTGTTGTGCTGGCAGGGCACTGCTGTTAAGGTGTAAATTAGACTGATAAAGTGATAATGAGATAAAATCAACACATACAACGATTCAAATGCCCTGGAAAACAAGTCAATGAGACCTGTACAGTAGGCTAACCACAGTAATGGGTCTGCATCCAACCGTTTTTCCAATTTGTAGTTTCATATAGAGTGTGTAAAAACAGATTATATTTTCAAGCCTTGTATTGTTCCACATGCAGGGAAAACTATTTCCATATCTATTTGGAAATGGAACTGCATATACCTTTAACAACTATCTGATCAAAGTGCTCAAGACAGATGATGCATGAGTCCGTCCGCTGAAAATAATCAAAAGTCACTTACACGTACCAGCAATTCGCTTTTACTAGCAACACATGTTCCTAGAATCTCTCGTCTCGGCACAAGCCTCCATCTGCGAGTCTCTGTGTAGTATATGGAGCTCTCACTGGCTCCGAGGGACATGCAGTGTCAAACTGCAGCATTCAAATGAGTAATGGAAGAACAAGCTCATAAAATGGCTCTGCTGACCTTTCTGCAATCATACACAAGCAAGAGGGGGAAAACTGCGAACAACACTTAAGCATTAATTGCTCCCAAACAGACAATGCTCCATGTCAGCGACACAGCAAAGACCCTTAAATATGCACCAAAGGACAAATAAAAAAGGGGAATCCACATTAAGACTCATTAACGGAATAATTTATTTAAAAAGGACACGTCCTTTATTTATGCACTCTAATGTTGTTTCAGGCCTTTCTTGAATGAATGAAGGTCTGATTTTAAAGCAATGTCCAATTTCTGACATTTGCAATTTCTTTTCAATAAATTGGTTGATATCGTTTACAAACATTTTATGGATAATTCAATTACGAATCAGACAAAACAGAAAAGCAAGACAAATACATTCTTTAAAATTTCTCTTTTTAAAGGGTTAGTTCACCCAAAAATGAAAATTCTGTCATTAATTACTCACCCTCATGTCGTTCCAAAACCATAAGACCTTCGTTCATCTTCGGAACACAAATTAAAATATTTTTTGATGAAATCCGAGAGCTCTCTGACCCCTCCATAGACAGCTATTTAATTACTACTTTCAAGGCCAAGAAAGGTAGTAAAAACATTGTTAAAATAGTCCATATGACTATAGTGGTTTAACCTTAATTTTATGACGCGACGAGAATACTTTTTGTGCGCAAAAAACAAACAAAAATAACAACTTTATTCAACAATTTCTTGCAGTGTGCAGCTTACGTTGGTCAGCTCCTGCGTCAGCATCACACGCATGCGTCGTGTTGCTCACGTGAACAGCATCGGCCAATGGTAAGCCGGCATTCTGCCGTAGCTCTGACGTAACTTGGAAGCGCTGCACTGTGTTTACTATGTCAGCAACTAAGGAGACTGACAGATGTGAATAAATTGTTGAATTAAGTCGTTATTTTATTTTTTTTGCACACAAAAAGTATTCTCGACTGGTTGAACCACTGGTTGAAGGCTGAACCACTGTAGTCACATGGACTATTTTAATGATGTCTTTCCTACCTTTCTGGGCCTTGAAAATGGTAATTAAATTGTTGTCTATGGAGGGGTCAGAAAGCTCTCGGATTTCATCAAAAATATCTTAATTTGTGTTCCGAAGATGAACGAAGGTCTTATGGTTTTGGAACGACATGAGGGTGAGTAATTAATGACAGAATTTTCATTTTTGGGTGAACTAACCCTTTCATGCAAAATGTCATAGGGGTTTGGAACATGATGATAGAATTTATTTTTATTTTTTTTTGGGGGGGGGGGGGGGTTGTGAAATAGTTCCACGAGTGTTCAGTCCTCCCCAGACATTTGTAATTACAGTGAAATCTGAATAATCAGCATCATGGCGCTAATGTCTAATGATGGTGGACGCTCAATCTAACTGATTATGCAGAAACAAAAAGGTTTGTCTTGGTTGTTGTGGGTATGAGTTGCATTAGTATGTTTGCAAGTTAATCATTGTTTGTGCGTTTATCTAAATCTTCTAATTTTCTAAGGGTAAGATTTAAATGGAAATGCACAAGAAAAAAAAAAGAAAAAACATGCTCAATTAGTTCCTGCCCAAGGCAAATTTAAATGAGACCCACCACAGCTTTGCCTATTAAAGAGTTCTCATGACCCAGTTCCTGTCTCAGAGCTGGTGGCAGCTACCATGACAGTATGAATCAGTCAAACATAAAGATCCACTCTTGATCGATGGAACCATCAGTTACACTAACAGTCAAGCTGGCCGCAGAACACCTTTGCCCTCCTTTTGTCATGTAGACCATAACGCCATGCTTTGTTTTCTGCTAATTGGCTCTCCCCAGTATATAAATCACTGAAAAAAATCCCTAGCTACATGAGTTATTTCCTCTGAGAGTAGACTAAATCTAGTGGAGGAGTGGAAAGTATTCTCATTAATAAGCCAGTGGCTGAGAAACTCTTGTGCCCTTATATATACTGAGATTTCTGTGACCTACAGATTTTGGCATGCGGATACCAAGTGAAGGCTTGTGACAATCCATAAGAAATGTCTGACACCTACTAAACCCCAGCAATCAGCTATTGACAAAACATCAATTAAAGTGGTACAAGATTGCAGAATATTGTACGTCTCAAAATCATGTCCAATCCTAATGACGTTCTTCAGAAAGTGTAGAACAGTTGTCGACTTGATTTTGGACTGTTGCAATACCTTTCATGCTAGTTAAAGTCTTTTAACACTTAGGGCCCTTTTTTGGTCTGAAGCGCATGGAGCAAGTTCACTTAGGGCGTGTCAGAATCCACTTTTGCTAGTTTAACGATGGAAAAAACGGTCGGCGTACCAGGCGCATGGTCCAAAAGGGTTGTACCTAGTCTCTTAGTGAGTCATGGGTGTGTTTTGGGCGTAACGTGCAATAAACCAATCAGAGTCTCATCTCCCATTCCCTTTAAAAGCCAGTTGTGCTTGCATCATGGTGGATTCGCTATTTACATGGCGAAATTTGCGAGCGGAAAGACTGAACACTTCTCCAGAGAGGAAATCCTTTCATTTTTAATATTTAAAAATGTTTGTGTGCTGCTGAACGTTCCTGTGTGTGTAATAAGCAGAGTGTACGCACATTGTGCACCCACCTATAGGCGCATATTACTAACGCACCCTTTAAATAACAAAAAATACTGTGCTTTTGACTTTAGACCAGGTTTTTGTTGGTCAATGGCGCAGTTGTTTTCAGTTGTCAACAATGCACCTGAACACACCTCGTTTTCAGACCAGCACGCCCATGGGCAAACAGATGGGCGCGAGTGCATTTGCTATTTAAACAACGTGGCGCTGGAAGTGAAAATGATAATTGCGTTGGGCTGAAACTAGCAAAAAACACTTGCGTCGCACCTGACTCTCCATCTGAAATTCTCCTTACTCTCCTTCTGTTCAACGTTTTTTTTTTTTTTAAATGGTTGATTCCCCAGAGGTTTTAGATTTAGCGTGCTCCATGTCAAACTTTCTCGCTCGTTGTGACAACTAACCTCCCATACCATACACTCGTCAAAGTAGTCGGAGCAACTTTTCTCTATTTACGGATATGACGAGACACACAGTGGCGAGTGATGTATGTATGCAATTTCCTGTGAAAACCATCCCGACATGTCTAAAATATAAACACTTATATTAGGTTTATAATAATGAATCAGGGTAAGACAAAAACATGTTTTGGAAGAAGGATTGACGATGTATTGACCATAATTTAAAGGGCGCCTATTATGCAAAATTCATTTTTACAAAATCTTTGAACATAAACGTGTCGGCAGTGTGTGTACACAACCACCCTATAATGATAAAAATCCACCAACTCCTTTTTTTCTAATCCCCATAAATCATAAGCAGTGTCCCACGACTGCTGATGGATTCTGCTGTATTAGCATAGACCTCGTTCTGACAGAGCTGTACACTGTCCACCATTTTCTCCAGGCCGGAGCAGCTGTAGTGACAAGAATGTCAAGTAAGCAACTCAGGTGTTTTGTTGTTGGATGTAAGAGTGAACATAAGTCTTCATATACTCCTGACATATTGAAGACGCAGTGGATTGGTTTTATTTTCGAAGGGAATGTGCATTTACCTAAATTTGTTTGTCTGTGTGAATCATTTTACACCAGACTGCTTTGTGAATGAGGGTCAATACAAAGGGACAATACAAAACAGGTTTTGCTCAAAAGTTGTTACTCAAAGATGGATCAGTACCAACTTTCGTGATCCAGCTTATAGTCTTTGGAGCGACACTGGCCACGGCAGTAATGAAAGGGAGAACATGCATTTTATTACAGTTCATCAGAGTTGTTTTATGGATAAAAAGTTTACCAGTTTATTAAGCACCCCCAGAAAAGGCATAAGGTCTGTATACATTTGTTTACTGTTAGATGTAAGGAGTTTTGTGTAATTCGTTGTGTATGTTGATGATAATGCAAGAGAGAGAGAGTTTATGGATAAGACTTTAATGCGCACTTCTTGTACTGTGTATTTAGCTCTTATGGTGATTTTCTGGAGTGAAAACGGACACTTCATCTTTCGTGTGATGTACAATAAACTTCATAAAACTCATCAGTAAAGTTTTGGCCATCATTCGGACAAGGTCCGCTACAACAGGCTAGTACTAATAGTGGATAAAAGCAAGATGTCAACATAATTTAAAACCGTAATTAAACTAAACTATACCTGTTCTATCTCCATGCAGCATTTATTCTCTGGCTCTGTAAGCATCAGACTCCGGTTTGAACATATAAGGCTGAACAGCACTGCTGACAGTTTCTGACATTTTCAGTGCATGAGATTGTCCTGTTTGTTTGTTGCATGAGCTCTTAAAGCTCCGCCCTCTTCTTGAAAGGGGGCCGGGAGAAGCAGCTAATTTGCATTTAAAGGGACACACACAATTTTGAGCTAAAACTTCACATACACACTCTGGGGACATCAGAGACTTATTTTACATCTTGTAATAGGTGCCCTTTAAATTTTGTTAAATTAGAACAAACAAAAAAAAAGTTATTAAGTGTACTTTTAATGCTATTGCACTAAATATATATATGTCTACATTTTTCATAATTAACATTCATTTATACTATTAGTTAATACTAGATGTTGATTACACAATTAATTAATAACAATTCATATATGACTTAAATAATCAGATAGACTTTATTAGTTGCTGATGCAGTTCTTCATGAGTCATACATTAACACAATTAACTCAAGATTATCTGTGCATTAGTTAAGCATGAATTAATACATATTAATGCACCCGTATTGTACAGTAAAATGTTACTTTTTTTTGTTCTGTATGTATGTATGATTGTGTAAGCTGGAGAAACAGAGATGCTTGATTTGTTGTGTTCTAAATGTAATGGTATTTTAGTACACGCACGCACGCACGCACACACGCACACACACACACACACACGCACACACAAAGAATGAATTTGTATGCACAACATGGTATAAACAGATACAGCCTACTTACCACAGCTGAGCTCGTTCTCAGCTTGGATATGTTAATTAGCAGTGTTTGCTAAGGCAAGCATGGCTATTGTTATTGCTTATGCTTATTCTTCTTGTTTTTCCACTCGAAACATAACTCGTCCCGCACCATTACATGAATGTTAATGTACCTTAAATAATGCAGCTTATTGAGGAGAGATGTGATATTGCTTTTCTAGTGGTTAAACTTTTGATTAGATTTTTATTTAGCAGACAGAAAATGGGTAAAAAAAGAAACAGAAATAAAAGATTCTAAACCAATAGGGCAATAAATAGGCATCAGAATATCATAGAGTGGTGCATGGTAGGTTTTGCACACACAAGCACAATTCACCTTTTCTTCAGATAAAGAAAAAAAAAAAAAGTTTTACCAGATTAGAAGGTGTACAGTACGTACAACGCACAAACAACAGATAACAAATTGAATTTGAAATATCAATCATGGCAACTCACAGGAGGCTGAGAGTGTTTTCACAGAGGGCTGAGACTGCTTTCTATAGAAACAGGAAGTTTGGGCGGGGCATATCAAAGGGCTTGTCGCCTGGTTTTTTTTTTAGTTAGTACCATATTTTGATACTTGATAGCTGGGTGCAGGTGTAGGGAAATTATAAAGAGCAATTGATTGGACAAAAACCTGTGAAGAGAAGGACTCAATTTTAAATGCTGTACTATCGTTTAAATGGAAGAAGTCAATCAAAAATACAATAAAAACAGGCATATTGTGAAATATTACTGCAATTTAAAATAACTGTTGTCTATTTTATTATTTCAAAATGGAATATATTCATGATGGCAATGCTGAATTTTCAGCAGCCATTACTCCGGTCTTCAGTGTCACATGATCCTTCAAAAATTATTCTCAAGAAACATTTCTTATTATTATCAATGTTAAAACTGATTAATATTTTTGTGGAAACCGTGACAAATATTTTTCAAGATTCTTAGAACGTTTTAAAAATAGCACTTATGGTGAAATAAATTATTTTTAAACTTTATAAACATCTCTACTCTCACTTTGGATCATTTGAATTCATCTTTGCAGAGAAAAAAAGTACTAATTTCTTTAAAAAAACAAAAAAAAACAAATCTTTTTTGTACATTGTGTAAAAGTGATTTTTATTTATAAGGTGTACACTAGCAACCTTGACACATGGACCACAAAACTCTCTTTATTTTTTTATGTCATCTTACCACAATACAAACACACAACTTCTGATCTTTGGGTACATTTAAAGCTGAGATGAAGGTTAGTGAGAACATTTTAAGTTTAGCAGCTCCAGTAATATTAAGATTTACCCAATAAAATGACTTTTTGCAGATGTAGCATATCAAGATTTATTTTAAAGTGCATCATATTCCGATACAACTTCAAAGGACGGGCTTAGACACAGATGCCTGGGCGAAGCCTCAGATATCCACTGACCCTAGAAGTGCTCGTGGTGTTCCTGGGGATGCAGGGCTGAGGCAAGCATCTTTATGCCCATATTTCCAATAGTCAGCTGTCTAAACAAAAATAAAAATGTTTATTTACCAGTGCAGGAGCAAATAACCACTTGTTACATGTCTCTGTGCATTGTGCCTTCTGGAATACAAATATTGTCCATTGCCCTGAGCAGCACCTTACTGTGTGACAGAAATGGCAGATACACTTCCCTGGAGTTCTGGTCAATGAGTTCTCATTTTTCAGCCAGATAATAGCCAGCCTTGCTGCTTTAGTCTATTTTCAACAGAAGGATAAGAGGGTGCTGAGCCAAGCTTGTGTTGTATTCTTCATTCCTGACACTTTGATAGCAAGCTTGTTTGTTTCCTCGGTCAGACTTGGCAATTAAATCCACATCTTAAATAATATGAGACAGGCCTTTTGCTCTGAGTTCACAATTGTTGTAGCAACAGTTTTTGATAATTGACGAATTAATTCAATCATAACTGTAATCAAAAAGACCATTGTTCCCAGACAGCACACCTATATATAGCATTTTTTTCTCAGATAGTGTACCTAATTTAACTAATATATAGCATTTCCCCCCTCCTTTTTTATGTTCTACTTTGATATAGATGAAATAGGTTTTGACCTGATGCAACACATCTAAATGTGTCATGTTTGAATTGTACACAAGTGCGAATGAGTTTTGTGATCTCTGGTGGAAGGGAAGATGTGAGTAATTGGAAGTGAATAATGTCTGTTCCTTTCACAAAGCTCACATATGTGATCCCACATGGATAGCCTGGTCTCATTGTTAAAATGTAGGTATTAATACGTAACTTTCAAAGACACAAAACATACATGCTGAAACGTACAATATGGACGTATCGGCAACATTTAAACGTTGCAATATTAAGTTTTTACAGCTACAAAACGTTAAATATTTACAAATCTTTCATATCATAAAGATATCTGTATAATTTCCCTTTTAACATTTTATAGATAAATGTAACATCCCTTAACCCTACTCCCAATAAACATACCCATTTCATACAGAATATAAAAAGAATAAAACATAATGGACAGAGATGTGTAGGAAAATGACAATTTTAGTAACGATATAGTAACTTTATATATATGGTGCATTTTTTTAAATTTGAAATATCCATATTTAAAACTTTATAAAGTAAAATATCTAGCTTCCGCCAGAGCGCGTCGAATAAATTAACTGAAACTCAAGAAATATGTCTATAGAAAGCTTGAAATGTCTACTTTTAAACGAAACAATTCAAAACGAAAAGAAATAGTATCTGT
Source organism: Coreius guichenoti (assembly GCA_039654105.1). Classification (NCBI taxonomy): domain Eukaryota; kingdom Metazoa; phylum Chordata; class Actinopteri; order Cypriniformes; family Gobionidae; genus Coreius; species Coreius guichenoti. The sequence goes on along the minus strand of CM077180.1, from coordinate 28,188,203 downwards.
ATGACGTGCATATCTCTCTTGGTGCGTCTACTACTGCGGAGATGGCGAGTCAGCATCGTCAACTTCATCTTTGCAGCCGGTTATTACAAAGAAAAAACCTAGTTTATTAATAAACAATTAAATTGTCTCCTTGCTATTTTTGACATATTCATAATTATTACTTTTGCTGTTCTTTGTGGCAAGCTTTATGCTTGAGTGCGGAATAGGCTAATGTATTACGTAAACGCTCATTTAGAATTCTCTCCAGTATATATTTAAGTAATGAAATTAGCCTAATATAAATGTGTACTTAGTAGTCAACTAATGGCTTAAATGAACAACTACTAGTCTAGTAGAAAAAACTTTAGTCAGGGACAGCCCTACTAATTTCACTTACAGTGGGGAGAACAACTATTTGATACACTGCCAATTTTGGAGGTTTTCCTACTTACAAAGCATGTAGAAGTCTGTAATTTTTATCATAGGTACACTTCAACTTCAACAAAAATCCAGAAAATCATATTGTATGATTTTTAAATAATTAATTTGCATTTTATTGCATTACATAAGTATTTGATCACCTACCAACCAGTAAGAATTCTGGCTCTCACAGACCTGTTAGTTTTTCTTTAAGAAGCCCTCCTGTTCTCCACTCATTACCTGTATTAACTGCACCTGTTTGAACTCATTACCTATATAAAAGACACCTGTCCACACACTCAATCAAACAGACTCCAACCTCTCCACAATGGCCAAGACCAGAGAGCTGTGTAAGGACATCAGGGATAAAATTGTAGACCTGCACAAGGCTGGGATGGGCTACAGGACAATAGGCAAGCAGCTTGGTGAGAAGGCAACAACTGCTGGCGCAATTATTAGAAAATGGAAGAAGTTCAAGATGACGGTCAATCTCCCTCTGTCTGGGGCACCATGCAAGATCTCACCTCGTGGGGCATCAATGATCATGAGGAAGGTGAGGGATCAGCCCAGAACTACACGGGAGGACCTGGTCAATGGCCTGAAGAGAGCTGGGACCACAGTCTCAAAGAAAACCATTAGTAACACACTACGCCGTCATGGATTAAAATCCTGCAGCGCACGCAAGGTCCCCCTGCTCAAGCCAGCGCATGTCCAGGCCCATCTGAAGTTTGCCAATGACCATCTGGATGATCCAGAGGAGGAATGGGAGAAGGTCATGTGGTCTGATGAGACAAAAATAGAGCTTTTTGGTCTAAACTCCACTCGCCGTGTTTGGAGGAAGAAGAAGGATGAGTACAACCCCAAGAACACCATCCCAACCGTGAAGCATGGAGGTGGAAACATCATTCTTTGGGGATGCTTTTCTGCAAAGGGGACAGGACGACTGCACCGTATTGAGGGGAGGATGGATGGGGCCATGTATTGTGAGATCTTGGCCAACAACCTCCTTCCCTCAGTAAGAGCATTGAAGATGGGTCGTGGCTGGGTCTTCCACCATGACAACGACCCGAAACACACAGCCAGGGCAACTAAGGAGTGGCTCCGTAAGAAGCATCTCAAGGTCCTGGAGTGGCCTAGCCAGTCTCCAGACCTGAACCCAATAGAAAATCTTTGGACGGAGCTGAAAGTCCGTATTGCCCAGCGACAGCCCCGAAACCTGAAGGATCTGGAGAAGGTCTGTATGGAGGAGTGGGCCAAAATCCCTGCTGCAGTGTGTGCAAACCTGGTCAAGAACTACAGGAAACGTATGATCTCTGTAATTGCAAACAAAGGTTTCTGTACCAAATATTAAGTTCTGCTTTTCTGATGTATCAAATACTTATGTCATGCAATAAAATGCAAATTAATTACTTAAAAATCATACAATGTGATTTTCTGGATTTTAGTTTTAGATTCCGTCACTCACAGTTGAAGAGTACCTATGAAAAAAATTACATACTTCTACATGCTTTGTAAGTGGGCAAACCTGCAAAATCGGCAGTGTATCAAATACTTGTTCTCCCCACTGTATTTTCGAACCAGCATATCACAATGGGAATTCTGGGTTGACCGAGCGGTGGTGAGCGGAATGAGCGAGCGAATGCCTTCCATATTCAACTTAAGAAGAAAGTGTAACGCCTCTTGCAGTTAAAAACGCATGGTGTCAGTTACGCTTTTTCTGTAAGAAATAGAATACGGAAGGTGGTCTGGAGGAAGCTAGATATTTTACTTTATAACGTGTTAAATGTGGATATTTTTCTTACACAAACGCATCGCTTCGCTTCAGAAGGCCTTTATTAACCCCCCGGAGCTGTGTGGATTACTTTTATAATGGATGGATGCACTTTTTTGGTCATCAAATTTTGGGCTCCCATTCACTGCCATTATAAAGCTTGGATTAGCCAAGACATTTTTTTTATATAACTCCGACTATATTTGTCTGAAAGAAGAATGTCATATACACCTAGGATGGTAACTCATGGGGTAATTTTCATTTTTGGGTGAGCTATCCCTTTAAGTAGATGAGTAAACTGCATTTAATAAATGCGACTGAAAACATGTCATTGATATGACAATTGAATACAATAGAGTCAAAACATTAATGCCACAATTTAAATATTCATAAATAGGAATACGTACAAATTTGTATGTCCGTAAAGTTGTTCATACGTAAATAATTTACATTTTAGTGGTCAGTACGTAAATATTTTACGTTTTAGTGCTGTCAGGATGTCAATGTTATACGTTTCAGTGTGTATGAAAACAAATAAATGTACGTGTGGTACAACTACACTTTATGTAAAAATACACACGTATTCTCATGAGATCACATTGACATGGATCCTCTAAGAACATCAGGCAAAGGTGTCACGCAATCTGAAAAGGCTCCTCTTGACTACTGGACAAGCACATTGTCCTACTGGAGGTGGGTTTAAAGATGTTTAAAGTGTGTAATTTACTTAAAAGGCATAGCTCTTTTCATGTAAGATATTAAAATATTTACATTTGAAAGGTATATACATTCACAAGTAAGTACAAAAACCTATGACAAACACACGCACACACAATACATTCGTGGCATTTTCCCTCCCTGGATAACTTTCTATTCACTATACGTTCGTGTTGTTGACATTATATGCACTTACGCGCCGATTGCCAACAAAACACAGACATTTGATGCAGCTTTGACTCGTGACCGGGAACAAACAAACACACTTGCAGAACTCCGTTGCTGCTCCGGAAAAACAAACTGCATCCAATGTTTCCTCAACGCTGGGTTATTTGGCAAGCTGAACAAGGTTATCTTTCCCTCACAAACAGAAACATACTTCTTCAGTAACATTGTTGATGTTGTGGTCTAAAAACAAAGCGCTGCCGACAGCTCCCGTAACTCGAACGAAGCGCGTTCTTCCTGGAGAAGTGCTCATACAAGGAATTCCACCCATTTTGACGTAATACATGGCCATACTCGAAAAAAAACTTTCCAAAACTTGTTCGAAACCGGAAGGAATGTATTTGGCACAGAAATACGTGTCATACGTCCAACTCATTTTTTGAAATTTTGGCCATATTTAGCATGAGAAGCCAACTCTTTAACAGTGTAAATACTTTGTAGGTCAGAATGCATGAAATAGCATTAGACCCCCCCTTTAGGGTGGTTATTGAGCTGTAAGGTTTTTTTTTCAATTATTTTGGCAAGAATGGAAGATTAAAGACTTTACTGAGTACAGAGGAATCAAGATTGTTTTTCAATTGTTGACTTAAGTATGTAGAAAAATGCTATAGAGTGATTAACAACGCTAAATATCAGTATTAAAAAGCCAAAAACTGTTTTGAGGAAGTTAGTGGATAAAATGTCAAAGAGGAAACTAGAAGAATTAATCAGCAATATGATCTGAATGAGCGGCCTGACCACTGTGAAAAAGAATATATTACTTGCAGCACTAGGTGAATGGGTAAAAAACAATCTAAGCTATTTTTCATCCTTTGCTAGAAATTTTATCACAGGAGGAAACTCATTGCACTTTTCTGTTGTGAAATTTTCAGATAACAGTCATTAAACAGCCTATCCATGGTGGATACAAATAATCTAGGGCTGTTTTGTGGCTGATAAACTTGAAAAGTAAGGTGTTCTGGCAAACCTCAAGTCATTATTAAGAAATTTCAAGTCTCATACGTATTGTGTTTTTTGCATATCTCAATATTGTGAGAGAGAAATTATATAACTACAAAATATTACTGAATTTTTTTATTATTTTTTTTTCCACAATGTGTCCTTTCTGAAAATCTATTCTGAAGAATGGAAAGTTTGTCACTTTGGCATAAAGATTTTTAATCTCTGCCAGAATGTCTGGTACTAAATGCTAGTGGAGCATAAAATAAAAGTAAATTCTTGTCTAATTCTACAAAATATGTTTCCATTCAACATCTTAATTCTTACCCTGGAAATTTGCCGGCCCCTCACAAATATGACACTGACAAATGTACTTTTGCTTTTACGTTGGCTCATCATCTCAAACAATCACTGCAGTGGTTTAGCCACATAATAAGAAAACCTGACAAAGTTTAACTTTGCCATTCCAGTGAAAAAGTGATTATATTAATCAGATCTCATTTTTACAATGAACTCTGAATGAGCCCTTCAGCCAAGATTATTACAAATGCATTTAACTTTCTGATACTAATAATGATAACTTCTGAGAAATGTGAGGAGCTGGGGAAAATATATGTTATGTAACTCCAGCAGTGAACGTCATCAGGAAAAGAACAGGCAGTCCTTAACAATACACAGGTCTCTGAAGGGGGTTGTTGAAAGCCTTGGAGCAGTGAGCAGAATGCAATTAAATAACCTAAACACTTTTTAAGTGAACTCCCAGCTGGATTTGTGAAGCAGTGTCGATTGCTCTCTGTATTTCCCAGCATGCGTCAAATGTCCACTTGCTTCCATTACTATTATACAATGCTTCATAGGTTCTATAAGGAATGATTTCTTTATGTGAAAGTAGAAGTAAAAAATTATACAGGAGAATACCATTAATAATGCAAAAGTTGTTACTTGCTGCTATCAAACTGAAAATTAAACCACAGGATCTGCATTAAAGGAAACAATGGCACATTTCAACACAGAAGTTGAAAGTATTATAATTAACTTAGAGCAAGGCATGCCAGAACTAATAATGAGATACATCTTAGGCCCCATACACACGGAGATGCATTTAGCTGTATATGTAAAAATTTTATATCGTATCGGCGTTTCGTCCAGACAGATCCGGCGTTTTGGGAGCCTGAAACCGCTATTTTTTGAAACGGGGTCCCAGACTGGATAGATCTGAAAATGACACCATTGCGTTTTCGTGTGTACAGCCAATCCGTATATTTTGTGAAACGATGATGTCATCACCCCACGTCTCGCACATGCTCCAAGTCTTCCTCTCCGTTTTTAGTGTATCTCTGTGGCAGAATTACAGCACCACACACTGGTCTGGCATGTATACTACATAGTTTTGAGTCTGTTTCAGTGGTTTTGTGTGTATGCAGATGTTTCTTGAGACAAGGAAAAAAAAAGATCGGATAGGGAAAGCTCTGGCTTTGTGTGGATGTGGCCTTAGTTTTGCAGCATGAATGAACCTTAAACCCCACACACCGGAAGCACTTCAGAGGTCATTGCAGCACATTGCCAAATATACCTCTTAGATACAGAAGTTAATATTTAATGGAGTTAATAGTTTGTCAGTCTCTAGAGATTCTGCAATTATGCATGACCAGTCAGTGGGGATGATTAAAACTGGTTAAAGTGTCAGAAGACAAGGGAATTAACTAAAAGTCTTTAATTATACTTCATGGACATTAATCATGCCAATAGTTGAGCCTCATTTCCTAGACATTTTAATCTTCTTCACGGTGTGACTAGCTGTCCAGAGAGGTGCATGACAAAAACCTGAACTTTCAACTGCTCTTTATGCTCCATGCATTTTTGTCTTTTATTTCTTGAATTACACCAAATTCTTAATCCAAAATTGATTTTCAGAATATTTCTTATCAGGAGGAAACAGTTCCAAATGTGTTTGATTTAGACATAGATTTCAAGGAATAGCTTGCATAAAAAAGCAAATTCTATCATTTACCCACCCTTGTCGCTCCAAAACAGTATGAATTTTTGATTTTGAGCTTCAAAAAGGACACACAAGCAACATTAAGGCATGATGAAAGTGTCCGATATGGCTCATGCACTATAAAGTCTTTTGAAGCCGTAAGATAATAACCTTTTTGTGAGAAAGACCAAAATTTAATTCCAGTGAGCTGTTAACTGCTGCAACCAGATTAGTTGAATTTGACAACTGGTTTAGTCTGATTATTCACTGGTTTTGTGAACTGGATCAACAGATTCAGTTGAACATTTTACATTTACATGCATGCATTTGGCAGATGCTTTTATCCAAAGCGACTTACATTGTAACCCATGACCTTGGATGGATGAAATATTCTGAATGATACCAATCCACAATCTGACTTGTGATGTTGTGGAACAACACCATGTTGGTTAGTTTGGCCAGAGGAGAAGCCTGGTTTTTCCCAAGGTTTATTATTACACCGTGTCTACACCGGACGCGAGTGGCGCGATGCGACGCGACAAAAGACAATATAACCCATTATAATCTGTGATGTTGTTTACACTCGATGCGCAACGCAATGCGACACGACAAATCTGATGCTTCGTTCTATTTATGATGTACTGACATGAAGGACATATGCTTTGCAACGGTCGCTTTGTCGCGTCCAGTGTAGACAGCTTCTAGCTGTTGCGGCCCGACGCGACACGTCAACGGTCGCCTCCGGTGTAGACATGGTGTTAGGGGCCAAGCACAAAATAATAAACCGTTCTTCTTATTATTCTTCCGGTTCCGCTCTGGCAGCCCATAGAACCGTATGGAAAAAAGTTGTGAAATTTGGTACACTCATAGAGGACAGTGTGTACTGTCACCATAGCAAATTTGGAGTCTAACTCAATCCCTCTAGAGCCACCACCTGTCCAAATTTTGACTTACATTTGTGCTAATAACTTTTGAACCGAGCTAGAAATAAAATTCTTTTTTCCTCTGATTACTTGGCTCAAGACATTTCGATTGATTCCTATGACGTCATTTTCCGTCATGAAAATCTTTCCACCATTTTGAATTTTCATAAAAACCTACTTTTTCAAACTTCTCCTAGGCCGTTGCTTCGATTTTCACCAAATTCGACAAAAAGTTATGGATTTTGTGTTGCTTTTGTATAGCGCAGCAACAAAGTTGAGGCATGATGCCAAAAATGACTTTTGAGGCTGTATCTCTGCAATGCATTGGCATAATGACACCAAACTATGCATGTGTCATTGTCACCTCATTCTGACCACACCACATCAATTTGGTCACAGCGCCACCTATTGGTCGAAAGTGATAAACCATTAACTCATTTTACCATATTTATGATTTTTCAGCCATTTTGCCAAAAATCATCTAAAAATGTCTTTTATTGGTCATTGTTGCACTTGGTCTGATGCTGCCGGCCATGTTGGCATGACTCTTAGTGTTCTTTGTGCTTGGCCCCGATAAATGTTGCTTGTTATTATTATTATTATTATTTTCTCCATTTCTGTCTCCAATGGAGTTTGGGTTCCTTGCCACTGTCGCCTCTGGCTTGCTTAGTTGGTGACACATAATATTCAGCAATATTATTGATTTGACTGTACTGACACTATTGGATGAAAACTGAGCTGAGCAGGACGACATCACTGTGACATCGCCAGAGCTACTTTATAAATGGATTTAACTCATTTCATATTTAATTATCTTTACACACTGATGACACTGACTGAACGTAACTGAATTAACACTGAACTGACCTCAGCTGAACAATGATGTCTTCTTTTTAGAGCTGATTTACAGCAGAACTGAACTCTGTTTACATCACTGAATCATTATTTTCTTGTTTATCCATGTGAAGCTGCTTTGAAACAATCTATATTGTATAAAGATTTATATAAATAAAGGTGACTTGACTTGACTTAGTGCCACATTATACTGTTTGAGCTAAATGTCTTAATGTAACCATTATTTGTTTGTTTATTAAAGCTTTACAGGTTTGGAACAATAAAAGAATGAATAAATAACTTTTGGGTGAACTATCCATTTAAATAAGTCTTCTCTCTGAGTCCACAGTCAGGAACCTGAAGCAGAAATGGGATGGAGAGTGTTACTGTGCTAACCAAAGTATGAATTTGTTTCCTAATGTACACCAACTCCTAATTGCATCTGGCAAACATATATTGGAGACAATTAATATGCCTGTCCCAGTTGCCCACAAAATATTGCTTCCCTAACTCGCTGTGACACTGTAGAATCTGTAGCTTTCTTTGAGGTGCTCCCATTTTATTAACTCACCTGTGCAAACCTCAGTGGATTAATTCTCTTTGAGGATGACAAAAAGTGCTCTTGATTTTTACAGCAAATGCATTAAGGGGATGCATTTAAGGAGCATGCTTGGACTCAAATCAGATATGAGTCATTTAAGCATGTAAACATCACTCCTTTGATCAAATCATACAGGTCTGTTGGCAAACAGTTTAATTGCTAACTAGGGGCCGTTATATATAGTGGATGGCTCTTGCAAATCAATCGCTGCTTTAAAAAAAAAAAAAAAAACTTTTGAGAGGAAGATTTTTTTTCATCAGTTCCTCTTGATTTGCTCTCCCTTGGTCTGGCCACATTTACTATGTGCCACTCATTTTGAATACAGTAATTTGAATCTCATTGGTGTGCTAGGGATTGTGCAAGAAAACTAAATTGAATCCCAAGGTCATCTGAACAGAAAAACCCTGTCATCTCTTCAATTCTCTTTCCTTGATCTCATCACAATTAATGACTCACTTAAAATCTATTTGCATCACTTCATGCAAAACAGTAATAGGGTTCTTCTATTATTACAACTATCTTGAATGCAAATGCATAGCTGGTGGTAGTTTGGAGCATTTGAATTAAATGGTTTTGATATAGTTTTGTGATGTGTTAATGAGATTGTAGCTTCTGACTCCTTTTTTTGACTTTTTTTTTAACCTATCATCTGTGATAGAATCAGAGTCATCCTGCTGCTCAGATCAAGAGGGATGAGACAACATAACCCCACTGGCAGCTCAAGATGATGAGCATCTAATGTTTATTGTCTTCTGCTTTGCTTGCACCAGGGGTCTTTGAGGTGCACATGTGACAGCCAAAAGACAATGACCCAATAGCACCACACAGGTCAAACTTCATTTCCCTGCCACAACAAATCCACCATATGGGTACTCACCCTCGGGGGTGTTGTTGCAAAACACCAAAAAGGTACCCACTGGATACACACAGTTCACTACATTTTCCAGCTGAAATGAACACCAACAACTTATTACTTTTCAAACAAATTATGATTACATTGGCAGAGTATAGACTAATGTTCAAAAACTATGACTTGTTTTTATGTGGCTCCTTACACCATACTATTATGACCTCAGAACACTTTTACCATAGTCTATGATTTGATAAATAATACATTTTCGTGTTTGCATCCCTTTTCTGATGTAGTAAACTTGCTTGAAAGCTCATCTGGAACAGCATTACTGACAATAATATAATATAATTATAATGGATGGTCACAATAAACAAGCTCAAAGACCTGTAGAAGCAAGCTGAAATGACATGGTTGCTTCAAGAAATGCATTTTTATCTCAAGTTTGGTTTTGTTGACACTGTTGTAGGATAGGTTTAGAGAAGGTACGTTATTTTTAAATGCAATAGAGCATTAACCTTTTAGCGCCACTCATCAGATATTTCATTTCCGAACTGGCACGATACGTACAACAAATAAAGTAATAAAACATTGCCAGATTCACGTTGATCTGTTTTGGAAAACAACTGAATAGGCCTTTAGTGCCCCCCTCACTGGATACTTCACTTTGAGATTGTTGTGTAATGCAACATAACATTACTTTTGCAGAAATAACGCCACAGAGTCTGGGTTGCATTTATCCAGCACAAAAAAAAAGAGAGAAAAAGATTATGTTATACTGAAAATTATGACAATGACTTGATTTAAAGGGATAGTTTACCCAAAAATGATAATTATCCCATAATTTACTCACCCTCAAGCCATCCTAGGTGTATATGACATTCTCCTTTCAGACGAATACAATTAAAAAATACTTTATAAAGTAAAATATCTAGCTTCTGGTGTACCGCCTTTCGTATTCAACTTAAGAAGAAAGTGTAATGCCTCTAGTAATTCAAAACACTTACACTACGTCCGACGTCATCGTCGCGCCAGTTTTTCATAAGTTGAATACAGAAGGCAGTCCGCCAGAAGTTAGATATTTTACTTTATAACGTGTTAAATATTTTTCTTACAAAAACACATTGATTTGCTTTAGAAGGCCTTTATTAACCCCCCGGAGCCGTGTGGATTACTTTTATAATGGATGGATGCACTTTTTTTGCGCTTCAAATTTTGGGCTCCCATTCACTGCCATTATAATGCTTGGAAGAGCCAGGACATTTTTTAATATAACTCCGATTGTATTTGTCTGAAAAAAGAATGTCATATACACCTAGGATGGCTTGAGGGTGAATAAATCATACTAAATAAGAGCTGATTTAGCAATAAATTTAGCAGATATAGCATTTAGATTTTAGGTGGTTTATTAATAAGATGCAGGAAAACACTGTGCTTAAAAACGGCCCTCAGTTTAGTGAATTTGCTCTTCAGTTTTATTCCTAAATAAATATATATTATCCATATGCTTTTCATCCACATATCTCAGGAGCAGTGAACTGATCAGACGTGTATATTGTACACCCCTGACAGTAAAGCTGTCAGAAACATAGCCTATCTGATGACAGAGAGATAAATGATTTGCCAAATGCAGTGTATGCCTTGCACTGATATCTTGCTGTGTCCTTTAGATTGAGGATGGAAGAGGATTTGTAACATAAAATGAATGTGCCATTCTGTCAGGCTTCTAGAACAGGAGCTAAGCTTCTCCCAATCACACTTAAACAGACTCTGATGGACTGTCTGTCTGTGCAAATACAGCAGTGTCTATGTGTGCACTATGAAACATTTGTTATATAACTAGCCTATATTATAATTTGTTCATTGAATATAATAAATATAGCACTAAAACTGCATTAAAAACAATGAATAGGAGATCAAACTGTATATGGCTTTATGTCTGGGTAAGCCCTTTGCTGAAGTGTCATTTTGATGAAATGAACATGAAAATTGTTAGCCAGATCTAAGTGATATTATTGTGCACGTACATTATGGACATAGATCAAATGCTTTATTCAGACTGTAATTGTTTTACATGTGGACATAATGTAATTCAGCAATTGTATGCAATAGTCTGTGATTTTATTGCCGCGTGAATCATAAATGTATGTGGAGATAATTCCCAAGCGAATGACCAAGTGGTAATTTAATTTCTGTCTGAATTATCATCTGAGTTTACGAAACGGAATTGGCCCATAAGTCGTATTGAAAATCTTTTTACTCACTGCTAACTGCGTAGGGCTGCTATTTGACACGTTTGCAGATGAGAATTAGGCCTATGTGTTTGGCACAAAGGATGCTTGTTTCAGTAAACTGACAACTGAAATTAACTTTGCAAAGTTTTTCAGTGAATGCCATGATTAAATTCACCTGTTCTGTGAGTCCCAAACTCACAATGGTTGGCATTTAGTGACTTAAATTTCCATCTATTTCTCACACATAAGAGTGTGTAAATGCGAGTTTTTGAAAGAAGTCTCTAATGCTCACTACTGCATTTTTTAATCAGAAATACAGTAAAACTGTATTGTATAAAAACTGTATATAACTGTCATATTGTGCAATGTTATTAAAAGGTCCCACTTTATATTAGGTGGCCTTAACTACTATATACTTACATCAAAAAAATAAGTACAATGTACTTATTGTGTTCATATTGTATTGCAAAACACTTTTGCTGATATTGAGGTGGGATACGGGCAGGGCCTGAAATTAACTTTTTTGACCACCAGCCACTGTGGCAGGTGGATTTAAAACTCCACCTGCCACAGTGACTTTTTACCAGCCAGTTTTTTGTTTTTTTTTATTTGCCTCATAAAGGTGAAAAACAGGATAGCACAAACATTGTTCTTTAACTTGTAAGAATACACATTTAAGTGCTGTCAGGTTATTAAGGAAATCAATATAAGTAATAATAACTCTTAGAATATATATATTTTTTTAATCTTTTTATTCATTGATTTCCTGTGTCCACAGATACAGACCTACCGCAGCTCGTATGTAAACAAATCGCACGCGGCTGAGTTGATGGCTGATTTAGTCAGGTAGACAGGTCCTAGCAGCTGTTAGTTACAGCGTTCAGGAACCGTTAAGCAGAACGTCTCGGTTACGTATGTAACCCTCGTTCCCTGAAGGAAGGGAACGGAGACGTTACGTCAGTTACTGACGAAATGGGGGTTTCGCTTAGAAGCCAATCGCCTTTGAGCTCTACAAAATGAGCCAATGGCATGAAGATGCCATGGGTCTGCGGAATTTGCATAACGCAACCCCGTCCCACCGCGTGGGTATAAAGGGCGTTGCGTGGCAGTCTCGCATTATGTTACCTGCTGAAGAGCCAAGGCATGAGCGTCCGGCCGTTCCAGCGGTACAGCGGAAGTGGCATGGGGACGTAACGTCTCCGTTCCCTTCCTTCAGGGAACGAGGGTTACATACGTAACCGAGACGTTCCCTTTCAGTCAGTACACTACGAGTTACGTCAGTTACTGACGAAATGGGGGTCCCAATACAATCTCGCCACGACGGCTGTCTTCCAGCGTCCTGCGCTGACCAGAGCTCCCTCCCGTGAGTCTTAGCACGAACGAGGGGCTAGGCTCAACGCCGATACCAAGGTACACTGGGAAGCATATCCCATGTGGAGAAATGCAACACAATGCCTGCCCGAAGGGAGGACTTAAGAATACACATATGACCCCCGTAGGGACTGCATATGGAGCACTCTGGGGTATCCAGCCGCAGGTGGAAATTTTTCAACCCCAGGTGTGGCAAGGTGTCTTGCCAAGGGAAGACACATGCTCAGAGAGACTTACCGTGGAAATACACATGTGGGGGTTGCCTAACGGGGGAACCATGCACACGGAGGCACCTAGCCGAATACGAGGGCTGACTAAGCGGGCATGCACTCTGGTGTCGACATCAACAGTGCTGGAGGAGCTCAGGGCTTACTGGGAAGCTCACCTGAGAGAAAATGCGCACGCATCCAGTCCGTGGAGTGGAATGGCGCAGCAAGTGAAGACACATGAGCCTGTCCAGTTACTGGCCACTTAGGGCGAGTACACGAGAGGACACAGGCTTCACTCGGAGATTATAAAATCTTGCGAATGTGTTGGGTGTCGCCCAGCCTGCAGCTCTACAAATGTCTGTCAGCGAGGCGCCATGCGCTAAAGCCCAAGAGGAAGCAACACTCCTAGTGGAGTGTGCTCTAACCCCAAGGGGGCATGGCATGCCCTGAAGCTGATATGCCAGGACAATGGCGTCCACTATCCAGTGAGACAACCTCTGCTTGGAGAGAGCCTTCCCTTTCTGCTGCCCTCCGTAACAGACAAAGAGCTGGTCTGAGGTCCTGAAACACTGCGTCCGGTCTACGTAAGCGTGAAGGGCTTAAGCAGGGCTCTTGGACAGAGCAGTGCCAAGGCTGGGTCTGCCTCCTCCACAGGCAGCGCTTGCAGGTTCACCACCTGATCCCTGAAGGGAGTGGTGGGAACCTTGGGCACGTATCCAGGCCGGTGTCTTAGAATCACGTGAGAATTAGCCGGCCCGAATTCCAGGCACGCTTCGTCAACCGAAAATGCCTGCAGGTCCCCTACCCTCTTGATGGAAGCCAGAGCAATCAAGAGCGCCACTTTCATTGAAAGAAACTTCAGCTCCACAGACTGCAGAGGCTCAAAGGGAGCTTTCTGCAGGGCAGACAGAACCACTGCAAGATCCCAAGAGGGTATTTGAGGAGGGTGAGGAGGATTTAATCTCCTCGCCCCTCTAAGGAACCTGCTGACCAGGTCGTGCTGTCCTATCGTTTTTGAGTCCACCAGGTCATGGTGAGCCGAAATCGCGGCCACATAGACCTTCAGGGTGGAGGGAGACAGCCTTCGCTCCAGCCCTTCTTGGAGGAAGGAAAGCACGGACCCGATCGGGCATTTCGTGGGGTCTTCTCGGCGAGAAGAACACCAGGTGACGAAGAGGTTCCACTTCAACGCATAGGCCTGTCTCGTGGACAAGGCCCTCGCGGAAGTCATGGTAGCCGCCACCTGAGGTGGCAGGGTACTCAAACCTACCGCGTCCCGTCCAGGTCCCACACGTGTAGGTTCCAAAGGTCGGGACGTGGGTGCCATATGGTGCCCCGTCTCTGAGTAAGGAGGTCCTTCCTCAGAGGGGTCGACCAGGGAGGGGCTGTCACAAGGAGTACGAGTTCTGAGAACCAGGTCCGGCCGGGCCAATATGGGGTGGCCAAAAGGACCTGCTGTTCCCTGTCCTGCCTGATCTTGCACAGAACCTGTGTGAGAAGGCTCACTGGGGGAAACGTATACTAGTGTGGGCCCCGCGGCCAGCTGTGCGCTAGTGCATCCGTGCCGAGGGTCCCCTCGGTCAGGGAGTAATACCAGCGGCAATCGGAAGAGTCGTGGGAGGCAAACAGATCTATCTGTGCGTCGCCGAACTGTTCCCAAATCAGCTCGTTGGCTACACGATTCAGTTCTCCCGGGATGTGAACGGCACGAAGCGACCTCAGATGCTTCTGACTCCATAGGAGGAGATGGCGGGCGAGTTGCGACATCCGGCAGGAGCGTAGACCACCTTGCCGTGCTGTCTGATCGGACCAGTACGTGCTTGTCCTTGAGCAGGGCTCGGAAGCGGTGCAGGGCAAGACGTACGGCCAGCAACTCGAGGCAATTGACATGCCATAGGCGCTGGGGTCCTCTCCAGGAGCCCGTGGCAGCATGTCCATTGCACATGGCACCCCAGCCCGTGGCAGAGGCATCTGTTGATACAACAACATGCCTGGAAACTCGTTCTAGGGGAACACCTGCCCGTAGAAAACTGAGGTTCGCCCACGGGGTGAAAATCTGATGGCAGGCCCGAGTCACTGTGACCTGGAGCGTGCCGTGTTGCCATGCCCATCTCGGGACTCGATCGCGAAGCCAGAGCTGAAGCGGTCTCATATGAAGCAAACCGAGCAGCGTTACCGCGGCTGCGGATGCCATATGCCCCAGGAGCCTCTGAAAATATTTCAGTGGAACCGCACTCTTGCCCTCGAACTGGCGAAGACAAGTCAGCAGTGACTGCGCACGCTCGCTCGTAAACTGCGCGTACATGACGACCGAGTCGATTTCCATACCGAGAAAAGAGATCCTCTGCACTGGGGAGAGTTTGCTCTTTTCCCAGTTGACCCGAAGGCCCAGACGGGCGAGGTGCTGAAGCACCAGGTCCCTGTGTTCGCAAACCTGGTCCCGAGAGTGGCCTAGAATCAGCCAGTCGTCGAGATAGTTCAGGATGCGTACCCCGTGTTGCCTGAGCGGCACAAGGGCTGCCTCGATGACCTTTGTAAAGACGCGAGGGGACAGGGCTAGCCCGAATGGGAGAACCGTGTACTGATATGCCTGCCCCTCGAAGGCAAACCATAGAAACGGTCTGGAGACATGAATGGAGGAATGGAGACATGAAAGTACGCGTCCATCAGGTCGATCGCTGCAAACCAATCCAAGGGACGAATGCATTCGAAAATGCGTTTGGCTGTCAACATCTTGAATGGAAGCCTGTGAAGGGTTCGGTTCAAGATGCGCAGGTCCAGGATTGGCCGTAACCCACAGGTTTTCTTGGGTACAATGAAGTAAGGGCTGTAGAAACCGGACTCCATCTCAGCTGGAGGGACGATCTCGACCGCACCCTTCGCCAGTAGGGTGGCGACCTCCGCACGCATGACAGGGGCATTGCCACCCACCATGGTATAGCGGACACCCCGAAAGCGGGGAGGAGACGAATTCGTGCAAACTGAATCGCATAGCCGAACCTGATGGTGCGAGCGAGCCAGCTGAACAGATTGGGACTGCCTTCCTGCAGCGTCCTCCACGCTTCGGCCCGGGTGAAGGCTGCTGCTGGGGCTGAGCAGGAGGGGCGGGAGCTGCAGGAGGGCGGCCTCGGCGGGGAGCAGACTGCGGCTTCTGAGCCGGCGGCTGAGTGGAGGCAGCAGCAAGCCGCCAGGGCAGAATATGTTTGATCGCCTCAGTCTGTTTCTGAGCGGTCGAGAACTGTTGGGCGAAGTCCTGGACCGCCCCGCCGAATAGCCCATCCTGGGAAATGGGAGAATTGAGGAAACGGGTTCGCTCAGATTCTCTCATATCAGCCAGGTTGAGCCATAAGTGCCGCTCCTGGACCACAGAAGTGGACATCACCTGACCAAGAGAGCGAGCGGTCACCTCCATCGTTCGTAGAGCGAGGTTGGTGGCCGCCCGCAGCTCCTGCATTAATGCGGGGTCAGCATTGCCCTCGTGCATGTCTCTGAGCACCTTGGCCTGGTAGACCTGAAGTGTGGCCATCGCATGCAGGGCGGACGCGGCCTGGCCCGCAGCTCTGCAGGTCTTCGCCACCAAAGTAGACGTAAACCTACAGGCCATGACGGGTGCTTTGGGTGACCACGCCATGTCGCATCGCTCTGCGGACACAGTTGCATCGCAACAGAGTGCTCAACGGGGGAACCCCAGTCTACCCTTTCACCACGCCGCCGTCGAGGGCAGTGAAGGCGGAAGTGGCTGCCGAACGATCGCGGAAAGTGAGGGAGACTTGCACGACTTCGACACCTCTTCATGCACTTCGGGGAAGAAGGGCACTGGGGGCTGACGGGCGCCTTCGGCACGGGCCGCCCCCAGATACCAATCATCTAGCCGAGAGCGCTCGGGACATGGCGGAGGGTTCCACACAAGCCCAAGAGCCTCAGCCGCCCGGGAAAGCATGGCTGTGAGCTCCGGATCAGACTCGGGCAATGCTGGAACTCCCGAAGGAGGCAACACAGCCGAATCGTCATCTCCGGAGGAATCCAGCCCACCTTGTGATGCGGCGATCGACATAGTATCCTCCGCCGGTGCGCCAAATGAAATGCAGGGCCCAGGATGGGAAACACCTGCGCCCTCATCTGGCAACACCACGGGTTGCAGTGTGCTAGAAGGGGGTGTGGCCCGAGGAGGATTCGTCGGGTTGGCCCACACCGTCACCCTCAAGTCACCCTGACCACCAGCCAAAGCATTCCCTCTCGTGGAGGGAATAGATTGGGGTGTGGTAGAGGGGACCCTCCCTCCAGTACGGAGATCATGGAGTCTTGACCGCAACAATGCGATGGCCATGTTCCCGCAGTGGGAACATGACTCATCCATGAACGCGCGCTCGGCGTGCACGAGGCCCAAGCACGCCAAACAGCGATCATGCCCGTCAAATGGAGGAACCAGCCGACCGCACCCAGAAACGGAGCACGGGCGAGACATCTTGAAAAAGACGTGCCGTGTGCAGCTCTTTTAGAGAGGAGTTTTTGCTCTGCAGAAATGCAGATGTCAATGTCAAATGCTGTCAATCTACCTGCCAATGTGGCAGGTAGATTGACAGTGTTACCCGCCAGTTGCAAAATTCACCCGCATTTGGCGCGTGGTCGGGTGTTAATTTCAGGCCCTGGATACGGGTAAGGTTAGGGACAGGTGTGGTGGTATGGGTAAGTTTAAGGGTAGGGTTAGGTGTAAGGGAACTGTCAACAGTGTAATTAGGGCCCGAGCACCTATGGTGTGAGGACCCTATTGGAATTGCTCAGCCTATTATTATTCTTCTCCCAAATGAATCGCATTTTTGATGGCCTAAACATGCTCGAAAACTCATGAAACTTTGCACACGCGTCAAAAGTGGTGAAAATGTAAGTCTGATATGGATTTCAGAATTAGGCGTGGCAAAATGGCTCGACAGCGCCACCTACAACATTTCAACGAAGTGCCCCTCCCGGTACGTTTCACGTACAGGTGTGAAATTCAGTAGACACATGTGAAAGCCCAATACCTACAAAAAAGTCTCCTGGTACGAAATCTGAAAACCAACAAGAAGTGAGATATTTTGAATTTTCTTTGCAAAATTGTTGCAAATTTTGCCATTTCCAGACGCTGTACTTTAACAAACTCCTCCTAGAGATTTAATCAGATCAAAATCATATTTGCACAGTCTAAAGGCTCTAAGGCACTAATCTAAAGGCCTTTGCGATGTTAAATTGTGAAGATCTTGAGTTTTCCCCGAAGGGCATGTCCGTGGCGGCCTGACAAATTTCGATGTTTCGCCATGAAACAGGAAGTTGTTGTAACTCGGACATACAATTTCCGATCTGCCCCAAACTTCACATGTATTATTAGAGTCCTGGCCCGAAGACATCTACACGCCAATATTCAGTTACAGTCATAGCGCCACCTGGAGGCAACAGGAAATGGCATGTTTTACACTGTGATTAACTCCTCACTGAGATTTAAACATATCAACATCATATTTGGTCAGTCTAATCTTAAGGCCTTGGTGATGTTAAATTGTGAAGATCTTGAGTTTTCGCTGAAGGGCGTGTCTGTGGCGACCTCACAAAGTTTGTTGTTTAGCCATGAAACATGAAGTTGTTGTAACTCGGGCATACAATGTCCGATCTTCCCAAAACTTCACATGTTTTATTAGAGTCCTGACCTGAAGACATCTACATGCCAATATTCAGTTACAGTCATAGCGCCACCTGCAGGCAACAGGAAATGGCATGTTTTACACTGTGATTAACTCCTCATTGAGATTTAAACATATCAACATCATATTTGGTCAGTCTAATCTTAAGGCCTTGGTGATGTTAAATTGTGACGATCTTGAGTTTTCGCTGAAGGGCGTGTCTGTGGCGGCCTGACAAAATCTGATGTTTCGCTGTGAAAGAGGAAGCTGTTGTAAGTCAGGCATACAATGTCCAATCTGCCCCAAACTTCACATGTTTGATAAGAGTCCTCTCCTGAAGACATCTACATGCCAATATTCAGTTAGTCATAGCGCCACCTGCTGGAAACAGGAAATGGCATGCTTTACACTGTAATTCACTCCCAGAAACACATTTAAATATGCCATCATGTCCCAAACATGCTAGAAACACATTAAATCATACAACACGTGACTAAGTGCTAATGTATGCGATTTAAGCCACGAAACAGGAAGTTGTTGTAACTCAGGCATACAATGTCCGATCTGCCCCAAACTTCATATGTTTGATAATAGTCCTGGCCTGAAGACATGTACATGACAATATTCAGTTATAGTCAAAGCGCCACCTGCTGGAAACAGGAAATGGCATGCTTTACACTGTAATTCACTCCCAGAAACACATTTAAATATGCCATCATGTCCCAAACATGCTAGAAACACATTAAATCAAGCAAAGCTTGGCTAAGTGCTAATGTATGCGATTTACGCAACGAAACAGGAAGTTGTTGTAACTCAGGCATACAATGTCCGCTCTGCCCCAAACTTCACATGTTTGATAATAGTCCTGGCCTGAAGACATCTACATGCGAATATTTGGTTACAGTCCAAGCGCCACCTGCTGGCAGCAGGAAGTGTGGCACATTTAAGAGACTTTGCCATATTTCTCCTATATTTACCCACTTAAATGCATGTCACTCACTATTCGCTGTTTTCCTGAGGCCACCAGGTGGCGGTGCTCCCGGGTGCGAGGGCCCTTTCATCGCTGCTTGCAGCTTTAATTATAAATGTAACTACAGAAATTAATTACAGATGTAATTACATGCAGGTAATTTTTAAAATGTAAGTACAATGTAAAAACACGTATGTACACAATAAGTGCATTGTATCAAATTATTAATTTAAATGTTAGTACATAGTAGTTAAGGCCACCTAATATAAAGTGGGTCCTGTTACAATTTAAAACAACTGTTTTCTATTTTAATATATTTTAAAATGTATTCATTCCTGTGATGGCAAAGTTGAATTTTCAACACCATTACTCCAGTCTTCAGTGTCCCTTCAGAAATCATTATAATATGCTGATTTGGTGCTCAAGAAATGTTTCTTATTATTATCACAGCGGAAAACAGTTGTGCTGCTTCATTTTTTGTGAACACCATGATCCTTTCTTTTTAAGATTCTTGAATAAAAAGTTCAAAAGAACAGCATTTACAGTATTTTCTAAGATATATGGCTCAAGACTAAAAATTATACTCATCCCAATTGATGTTCTTAGCCCCCCAATATCATTAATGGCAAGCTCATTATTAAAGCTCTAAAACTGCCTTAACTTTTATCTGTACAACTGACTTGGCAATTCAATTTAATTTGAGTCATCGCAACTAGACTTTGCCAGGGAACTTCTTAAAGCATTTGATGTTTCATTTCAAAGACAAGTTCTACTGCTAACGTGTTATATATTTTTTATTATATTATATTTTTATTTCTTTCTGCTCCCTCTCTCGGGAAATGCATAAGCCTGATGAGTCAGGACTGACTTTAAAGGTAACTTCTTATTACCAAGAGATAATGCAAAACATGTGTGGTATATTATAGAGCATTTTGTTTTGGACCTCTAATCTGATTGAATGTTGCTTATAGTATAGTATAGTAGGGAAAGGCTTTTTATGCCTATTAATTGGAGATATATATATAATTTTTTTTGTACCTTTTTTGTGCTTTATCATACAGGACAGTAGAGACTGACAGGAAAGCATGGAGTGGAGAAGGGGGGACGGGATCGGCAAAGGACCTTGAAATTTGAACTCGGGTCACCAGAGGTGTAGTTGCATTATGTGTCAATGCGCTAACCACTAGGCCATCAGTACCGACATACGGAAAAGCTTGCAACTATACAGTAGATGTGGACTGAGTTAATTAAGTACAAGACTTTGATATGTTGATTGCTTGGTGTCTTCAGTGTTACACCGGTTCTCATTGAAGTGGGATACAACTGGAAATAAGATTTGGCTCTGTGAGTAAACTCCTATAGTGTAACAGTACCAGTTCAATGTCTTTCAAATACAATTTCACAGCTGATTTGGAGCAAGACTGACACTTCAGAGAGAGAAGTAAATAGTATAGGTGAGAGCCATTTCACTCAGAGAAATTTGCTCTTTCAGGATCCTGAGATTTCTTTCACAGGTCTTCCACAAGGGCTGATATTTCAAAAAAAAAGGTTGCCTTCCAGAATGTCTCAAGTCAACTTCACACTGCTTTAAAAGGGGAACTGGAAAGTCAACCAATAGTATCAGAGTGAAATTACAATCTTGCCACCATAATCTCTTTAAAATGAACCCACTCTAGTACTGTACACACAGCATCTGAAGACCACACTGCACAGGGAGATTAGACTAGTGGCTTTACTAGGGAAAAAATACACATATTTTTGGATATTTTTGGCACTTTTACAGGGAGGTGATATACCCACATAAAAGCAAACATCCACAAACATTTTTATATAAAAGTAATGTAACATGTATTTGAAAGCAGTCTCATATGCTCACCAGGCTGCATTTATTTGATCAAAATACCGTAAAAGATTATAATAGTATAAAATATAAAAATTTACAAATAACTCTTTTCAAATATATTTAAAACAAATTATTTTATTTCTGTGATGTCAAAGCTGAATTTTTAGCAGTCATCGCTTCTTTAGTGTCACATGATCCTTCAAAAATCATTCTAATTATGCTGATTTGGTGCTTAAAAATAAACAAATAAAAATATTATTATCAATGTTAAAAAAGCTGTGCTGCAAAAAAAAAAAAAAAAAAAAAATTTCAGGATTATTTTATGAATAGAAAGTTCAAAAGAACAGCATTTATTTGAAATATAACATTATTTGTATTAAGATTATAAGTGTATTTACTGTAACTTTTGATCAATTTAATGCTTTGACCCATGATCCCAAACTTTTGAAAGCTAGCATGTATGAAAAGTGATTATTATTATTTTACTTTTCATTATTTATTTGTTTATTTATTTACTTGAGAAGCAAAATTAAGTAATGTTATGCTTTTTTATGCTTTTTTTTTTTTTTTTGTTCAAAACACCAACACAAAAAGTATATGTTTATGTTTAAAACAAGAAAAAAATATCTGCCAATGGGGTCCCTTTAAATTAAGATTATTTTTCTGACCCCATTGGCAGATTTGTTCTTGTAAAAGTATCTTGATTTAAGGATGATTAGATATAGGATATTATAGGATTCATTATGTATACACATGGGCTCTATCTTTCTGTATATAAATGTGTATATAAACATAAGGCCTAACATTATGACCACCTTCCTAATATTGTGTTGGTCCCCGTTTTGCCAAAACAGCCCTGTTCCGTAGAGGCATGGACTCCACTAGACCCCTGAAGGTGTGCTGTGGTATCTGGCACCAAGATGTTAGCAGCAGATCCTTTAAGTCCTGTAAGTTGCGAGTTTGGGCCTCCATGGATTGGACTTGTTTGTTCAGCACATCCCACAGATGCTCAATTAGATTGAGATCTGAGGAATTTGGAGGCCAAGCCAACACCTCAAACTCGTTGTTATGCTCCTCAAACCATTCCTGAACCATTTTTGCTTTATGGCAGGGCGCATTATCCTGCTGAAAGAGGCCACAGCCACCAGGGAATACCGTTTCCATGCAAGGGTGTTCATGGTCTGCAACAATCCTTAGGTAGGTGGTCTGTGTCAAAGTAACATCCACATGGATGGCAGGACCCAAGGTTTCCCAGCAGAACATTGCCCAAACAATCACACTGCCTCTGCCGGCTTGCCTTCTTCCCATAGTGCATCCTGGTGCCATGTGTACCCCAGGTAAGCAACGCACACGCACCCGGCCATCCATGTGATGTAAAAGAAAACGTGATTCATCAGACCAGGCCACTGTCTTCCATTGCTCCGTGGTCCAGTTCTGATGCTCACATGCCCACTGTTGCCGCTTCTGGCAGTGGACAGGGGTCAGCACGGGCACCCTGACTGGTCTGCGGCTATGCAGCCCCATACGCAACAAACTGTGATGCACTGTGTATTCTGACACCTTTCTATCAGAACCAGCATTAACTTCTTGAACAATTTAAGCTACAGTAGCTCAAATTGTTGATTGACTGGACCACACGGGCCAGACTTCGCTCCCCACGTGCATCAATGAGCCTTGGCCGTCAATGAACCTGTTGCCGGTTCACCACTGTTCCTTCCTTGAACCACTTTTGATAGATACTGACCACTGCAGACCGGGAACACCCCACAAGAGCTGCAGTTTTGGAGATGCTCTGACCTAGTCGTCTAGCCATCACAATTTGGCCCTTGTCAAACTCGCTCAAATCCTTACGCTTGCCCATTTTTCCTGCTTCTAACACATCAACCTTGAGGACAAAATCCTAATATATATGCTCCCTAATATATCCCACCCACTAACAGGTGCCGTGATGAAGAAATAATCAGTGTTATTTACCTCACCTGCCTGATCGATGTATATATATATATATAGTCTGAAAATCCTGACGTTGTGTCATTTAGTTGTGGGCAGGTGTTTACCTTTTAGGCACATCATAAAATGTCTTTTGGTGTTGTTGACAATGCTTGGCATGACACAAAATGAAATGACACTCATAAGTCATTTGATGTGTTTAGCCCAGCTTTTGCCAAGTCTTTTATCACTATAAGAAGGCACTTGTTTAATTTGTTTCATTCATTTGATGGATACGTTTACGTATATCCCATGATATCACTGGATTCCATCTATTTTAATAGTTTACCACAATTCAACTAATTTGTGTACAATGGTTACTTAGCGTGCCAGGGAATTCATTTTGAGAATGTGTCTGTGTATGGTATTACAGGGAATAGTTTTCTGCCAATTCATAGTATTTCATGTTTGTCATGGTCTGCAGGATGGGAGCACAGTGTTTTGGATGACCAGAATGGGAAGTTAGCAATTACTGTAAGATCCAAAAGTTCTCTGGCGAGACCGAGGACGGTTCCTTGGGACCATATGCTTCGCAGCCCACCAAGTAATACATCTGTCTGTCTCTGCATCAGGAATTCAGTAGGGTACAAACATGTTATGCCAAACTACCCTCAATGTCCAGAGGCTGAGAAGATTCAACCAGACCATATGGCATCACTATGCCACATAATATCCACAAACTATGATAAATGCCATTTTTCATTTAAATTAATTCAAACAACTTATTATGATGCTTAATATTAATCAAAAATGAATCTGCTTAATTACCTATTGTTGAGATCAGCTCTTTTAAACGAGAAGCTCAGTTTCATTCTTGTATTTGTGTTTTTTCTTTTTTTCTTAAAGCTATACATTTTGAGTGCACATCCTTTTTTCCACTACTGAACTGAAGTCTCAAAAATAATTACCAGAAACCTACTGCATTAAGAATATAGGCTATAAGGCAACTGTATCTAACTCAGTATTGCGTGGCTGATGAAGACAGCAAACTAATGGCTGAATAATAAGTGTTAAGTTAAGTGACATGCGAAGGCCAAGTATGGTAATCCACATGCACACACATTAGTAGCGAACACACACACACAATGCAAACCATGGACACACACACCCAGAGCAGTGGGCAGCCATTTTACAGTGGCGCCTGGGGAGCGATTGGCGGTTAGGTTCCTTGCTCAAGGCATCTCAGTCATCCCTGCCGGTACTGAGAATCGAACACGCAACCTTCGGGTTACCATTCTGACTCTTTAACCATTAGGCCAACTGACTGCCCTAATCACAGGAAGGGTGGTCCCATGTGGCCAAGAAAGTGTAGAGACAGAATTAAACAGGGTGAAGAAACACATGGCAAGGACTGTTCAGAAGGATAGGTTTGCGGTGAATGCTTTGTTACTAGGGATGTAACGAACTCACGATGCGATACAATTCACGATACTGGTTTCACAATACGATTTTCTCACGATTTTTTTAACGAATTGAGATTTAAGACAAATTATAAATGAAAAAGTGTCCTTTTATTTCTCAGACATAATGCTGCACATTTCTTTATAAAACTGAAATATATTTTACGTAATTTTACGTAAACAACGTTAAAACAAATCCCCAAAAAGTCCCTCCAAGGAGATCTTCCAATGGTGTTTTCTGAGGAGGTTGATTCAGTTCAGTCTGCCTGCTGCAGGGGGTGGACACTGGCACCGTCTTCACCCTCATCCCGCACAGAGGAATAGCAGACATAAAAAGATAAGTAAAATAGAAGTACAACAGTGACATGGGTTTCACATTATTATTTCTTATAATTTGCATCATTACACTTGCAAGAGTTAGAAAAACACATTTAGAAAAATATGCCACAATAATCAACAAATTATTTAAAAAAATCCATGTACACATTTAGAGAAAGAGATAGTAAAATAAATACAACACCTGGTTCTGCAACAGCACAACTTTCTCCTTCAGTCTGTGGAATACATCCTCGCGCTGGTCTTTCTCTTAATCAGCCTGGAATGCATTTAAACAGCTTCAAATATATTGCCATGAAAACACACATGCACCTTATAATATCTGTGGCTCTCGCCCTCGACGCTGCAAGTGGGGCTGCAAATCCGCCGGTCAGTGTGGTTTGGCCTATTAATATCCTTTTACATGCAGACGGAGGTGACTGGAGCTTCTCACTGTGGTGATTATTAGTCTTCGGAAAGTCAAAATGCCACCACACCTCCGATTTGAATGAGTCAACGTCAACATCAACGCTTGCCGTCGCCATGTTTGCTACTGTTTGAATCTGCATGCACACTGGCGTAGAGCAGAGCGGTTGTTTTCAATTCTTTCCTATGGAAGTTGAGCTTCACGTTTACAAGCTCAACTTCTATAGGAATGAACTGAAAACGATTGCTCTGCTTTGCGCCAGTCCGTAATGCACCGCCCGTAATGCTAGCTACAACTTGCTCGCTGTTATCGTGCCTGTAAACCGAGGTCGCAGTAAACAGTAAATGCCCCTGCTGTGTATCGTGATCTGTTTAACATCTCAACCGACTTGAATCGTCACATATTTGTATCGATTTTCAACCGGCTCAGAGTGAATCGTTACATACTCTGCGTATAGGAAAACAAAAACATTGACGTTTAAGGCAAGACACCACAGGTGAAGAGGGAAAAAAAAAAATAATAATAATAGTAATAGATATCACCATACTGTACACTCCCATATGATTAATAAATAGAACATTAAGACAATTGATTTGTTATATTGAAGTTTTCTGAAATGTTATGTTTAGTTAGATCTAGATAAATATGCAATAATTTAGATATATTTCTTAAAAACCTTAAGAAACTTTTGATAGATAGGAATAAAACTGGAATGTATTGTGAATGCAAGTGATATTGAGGTTAAGATTTCTGGCTCAAAAAAAAAAAAAACTCATTTTGAGAGAACCTTTAAATCTACAGATGAAAACAGATAAAGTATAATAAAATAAACACTTAACTCTTTCCCCGCCATTGACGGAAATTTCCATCATTTGTTATACGGTAGGGGACGCTCTTATGCATCTTCTGAAAGAGTACTGAATCTCCTGATCAAAAGACATGTGAAGAAGAAGCAGAAACAAGCGAAATCATATGTAAGCAGATGCACATGTAAAATAATGCAATCATCAACATTAAACAGCATATAAATCAAAACTGCCTAATGTCACTGAATGAAATGTCGACCTAGGATGAGCTATAGGACTTTGAAGCTTTGGGGGTGTTGATGGACTCAATCTATTCCATCTATGTTTTGATAATTGTTCTGAATCCGATCCAAACGTATAGTCTTTGATAAAAACGTGATTTTCTCAGCATTTTGCTCAAACTGTTGCTTTTTTATGAAACAAACTTACTTATGAAACTGTTGATAAAAAAGGAATGCATGAAGCTAGAATAAAACGCTGTTCTTTCTCTTAATACATTACATATTCAGATATTCATATAATAAAATATTCTGGGGGGCATGAAATTGTGAAAATTATCAAAAACGCTGGCGGGGAACGAGTTAATTGTGTAGCCTATTTTAGTCTGAAAATACGACGTTATGGAAGCAAAATAGCTCAAAATTTTAATAGTTACATTTTAAATGTGCATATTTATTTTTTATTTTATTTCCTTATATAATTTATTATTATTTATTTTCACAACAGGAAAAAATTGTTTAAATATGTCCACTAAAAATATTTTCCTTTAGCTGTCTCTTCATTTCTCATTCATACTCCCAAGTCTTCAGGATGGCACTATTCCCATAACAGTGTGAAAGCATTATCTGAAGGTTATGAAATCTATCATGGGCCTTTTTTAGCCAACAGCACCACAAGGGGGATATATTACAGGAGGACCTTTTACAGCAGGGGTTCACAACATTTTTGCTTAGCTGCGCCCACATGCCTTACTTGGAGTACCTCCAGAGATTGTAAGTAATGGTAACGGTTCAATAGATATAGTGAATTTCACATCCTAGCATGATCACTTAATTTATTTAATTTGTACTGTTATATTTTATTATATATAATTATAGAGGAGACCGGGGAGTGTTGTAGCACGGGGTTAGAAGTTTGACAGGTCAGAAAAGAGCTGTGGTAATGACATCAATATCATACACCCCCATCTTCTTTTTGAGCTCACAGGAGAAATTGCATGTGACTGTGAGCAAATTTGTAGATTTTATGACCAAAAAAATTATTTTTTTATAGGTAAGAAAGTAAGATTTTTCATCAAGATTATTTGTTGCCTAGCAATCACTGAATTGTAGGTACAATTATTTAACTTACATGACCTGAAGTAGCTATTTCTCTAGTTTAATTTGATGCTGTGTATGTATAGCTAGTGACCCTTATGTGACAGGAATACAGTACACTTGCATGCACACTTACACAAACACGTGCAGCAATTATTTTGCACTTAAAAAATTATTTAAAAAATTTAAATATTAAAATTACAATATAATGTTCTTTTGTCAGTTTAAATTGTTCACGTTGTTCCAAACTGTTTTTTCTTTGTTCTTCAATGATGTTTATGCAAAAATTTTATAGTGTGGGTTATTTCAGCAAATTACCTCTCAGTGTTACATCTATCCCAAGCTAGTGTTACAACTCACCCCAGTAGTGGGGTAGATTGTAACAACGGAACTATTTGTGTTTGACATTAAAGGGGTCATGAATTGAGAAATCAAATCAATATTCCCTGAGCTTCTGATATATAAAAGGTCATTGTAATATAAGAATATCCTGTACGTTTCGGAGCTGAAAACTTCCTTGTTAGTCAAATAAAAGCTGTTGTTGACAGCTGGCTCATCAAACGAGGGATCTGCGAATTTGCCTCTCTGTGATGAAACACTCCCTCAACAGAAGACCAACGCCTCATTCTGTAGCCCAGCCCACCGATTCGCGCATGACATGTAATAGATAAATAACATAGGCCTACATGGGGCTAAACAGGATCGAGCTACCAAGCAATAAACATGCCATTGAAGATTACAAAATATTGTGCAGTGCCTGGTTGTGGAAGAACACAGTCGCTGCATAAGCTTCCTTCGGATTCCAATATTAGGAATGCGGTTGAACTTTATTTTTAATGAAGTTCCAGTTCACGTGGGAAAGACATTACGCGTTTGCTGTGCCTTCTATATTGGATCTGACAGGAATGGTGCAACACACTTATGTGAGTAAAAAATGTTTTTTATATGTGATAGTATTGCATTGTTACAGATCGTTTGATATCTACTGATTATGTGTACATGTCTAACTAAACATAATTAACGATAACTTACCACGGTGTCACAAGCTGGAGTATCCTTTGTATTTGAGGTGGTATTGGTTCATTGTCCTGCGATTTGGGATCAGATTCTGGGTCGAACATGTATGGGCGAATCATTCCGGTTGCCATTTTTCCACATTTAAAGTTTTCAAAACAATTCCCCACGTGTACTGATGGGGGAGTCGAAACTCATTATAATATGCAAAACTGTTATCCAATCATAGCAGTGGGCAGTTACTTCCAAGTCTTCAATGTGGCACGCCCATAAAAAATGAGCGTTTCAGGAGCTAGGCTCAAAACCAGGGTAGAAAATAGCCTATTACTTATTCATTACGATGTTTTTTAATGTAAAAACCAGGCAAACGTCATAAGTTGACCTCAGACAACAGTATCATTTTTTTAAAAAAGCCAGTTCTTGACCCCTTTAACTCACATAATCTGTGATTGTGTAGTACACGTCCAAGTAAGTTTTATTTGTAGCAGACAAATGTGGCTACAATGTATCAAAATTTGAGACTTCTAGCACAAACAACCACTGAGTTACTGATGCTCAAACAAAAAGTGTTACAACCATCCCCGGTCTCCCCTACACAATTATTATTGCCGCTCTAGTCATCGGCACGTCCTCGCTACCTCAGCTAAAGGTAAGGTGCGCAGTCACTGCTTTCCTGGTGCTCGTGTTCTTGATGTTGCTGGCCAGTTACCCACAATCCTGAATAGTGACTAGAGCATCGTAGCATCACGACCAGATGAAATCTCTAAATTATACAAGTTAACAGAGTGTGTTAAAGATAAAACATATTGGATGACCAGTCATTTTCCTCTATTAAATTCGGATAAGACTGAGGTATTACTTATTGGACCAAAAATCTGTACACAGAATCTCTAAGCTACAGAACATGCTATCTGTTATTGATGCATAAAAGTTAGTTCATGCTTTCATGACCTCTAGACTAGATTACTATAATGCATTACTAGGTGGTTGTCCTGCATCCTCAATAAACAAGCTTCAGTTAGTACAAAATGCTAAAGTTCTTACCGGGTCAACAAAATATGATCATTTAACACCAATTTTATCATCTCTAAACTGGTTAACTTCCGTATACAAAGTATTGAAACTGACCTATAAGGTCCTAAATGGTTCAGATCTTGTGTAATTAACCGATCTTCTATCGCCCTACTATCCATCATGCTCTTTAAGGTCACAAAACTCTGAACTTTTGGCAGTACCTAAGTGCACTAAAGGAGGGAGAGCCTAAACTCTGGAATAGCCTTCCTGATGATGTTCGGGCTCAGACACACTCTCTCAGTTTAAATCTAGATTAAAGACACATCTCTTTAGCCAATCATTCCCATAATACATCTCATAACATTGTACTCCAGTCATAACAGATTAAAAGCACATAATTATCTTTTGCTTGAAATGTTATGATCAGCAGCTACACTAATTATTGTCCATTTGATTTTCTTTTTCAACCTCGGGATGCTAGCTCCATTTTGGATTCAGCCTCTTACAAAGATTTCAGATGACCCAACACCTGTGAAGAGATGACTCCAACCCCTGCGAGGACTTCAGATGACGCCAACTCTGAATCAACATGCACCACTGCCAAATTTTATATATATTGTAATCATTATGATCACAACTTGTAATAATTGCTTTAATGAGATTATTGTTTCTGCCTAAATTAACACATGATGTTAGCTAACTGAATGATTTGTATTATCTTAAAATTGGATATATGGACTTGCACACAGTCACCTCTGATAACAAACTGTAATGTAGAAACATGCATTTTCTGAAAAGCTGCTTTGAAATGATATGTATTGTGAAAAGTGCCATATAAATAAATTTAAATTGAATTGAATAATATTATTTTAAATATTAACAGTATATAAAACGTTTGGCATAGGCATTACACCACTATCTTTAAAAGACACAGCCAAGAAAACAAGCATGATTGTCATGGCAATGGCAAGTGGCTATGATGTAGCATGTCTTTTACACAGAGTCAAAAGTGCATCAGAGACACCTCTGACACGCAGTGAAAAGGCATGTCAAATATGATTTGGCATATTTTTGAGTGCCTTTTATGCAGCATTACATGTTGAAGCAGCATGATTTGTAGAGTTTGCAGAATTTAGAGCAGGCACAGAGTTGCCTTGACTCAACAGTGTACAGATGGCTTATCAGAATCTTGCAAACCTACTGCAGTTCCATCACAAGACCCTAAGGGTTTGGGAACAACTGGTTGAGAAACCCTGTTTTACAGAATAGCCATCACATAGGCTTCCCATAACAGTGGACAACTTGAGAATTTATCACACATACCTTCCTGAAACTGAAGTTTCTTAGTTTACCAATTACAGCAAGAGACTGCAAACTGAAAGCTGACGCTTTTGAATTTAGTCAAGTTTAGCATATAATCATTGATAAACAAAGCCCAACACTTTATTGTAAAACAAATGCTTTCCCTGGCCCTTTCCTTGTTTCACCTCTCAGAAAACATGCCGACAAACCCATTTTTCGCCAAATGATTCCTTCTAGTCTGTCTTCAAAATGAAAAGAGGAAAACTCACTCTCACTTTCATACTTCGCTGTCATCCTCTTTGTGCAGATGATGGTAAGAGGGGATATCCCCTGCCAGGCTTGTCTTCTCTGATCAGAAAGCATGGAGATGTTCGCCCTTCACTTTGATGGACTCCGACAGAGCAGCCCTGACATCTGCGTGTTGCACACTATGAACAATGATCCATCTTCAAGCATGGCAATGATGTGAATAATGGCAACACTTCTGAAGTATTATAAAACTGATGCATTTCCGGCACAATTTTGGACTGCCTGCAGCTCATGCATTTACTAAACTATGCATATAGTATTCAGTACCTGTTGCATAGATTAACAATTGCCATAAATAACAAGGACACTTTTAAAGTTTATAAATTACTAGTCAGATTGTAAATGTGAAAGCTCTTTGAAAATCCACTCTGAAGAGCATCGCAAAAGGGTAAAGATGAAGTAAATTAAATGCATAAATTACAGACAAAACTGTTTCCATATACTAGGAATCACAGTGAATGTCCTAAAAAATGTCCTAGAAAAAGTTCCCTGAAGAAGCAAACCTGTGAAAAGCCTCAGAGAGGCCAACCTTTCAGGGGACAACAGAGTTCAGTAGCTGAAAGGGATTATGGAGCATGATTCAACCATATCAAAAGCTCTGCTAAAAAATAAAAACTTGCCTGTGAGGGAAGCCATTGGGAAATATTTCAGATTAGACCAATATCGAGCTTTTTAGCCAAATTCAATGCAATTGGTGTTCAAAACACAAACCTAACCCTTCCCAAAAAAAAAAAAAACTATACTTGGATGAATCTCACAAAACCTGTTAAGAAATGTCCAGGTCACATTTCAGCCTAAAACCAGTAGGGATGACATATAGACGACATTATTTTAATTCAAATTACATTATAATTGTAACATGGCTGTTTCAGTAAAGACAGGGCGTTGGATCCAGATGCAGCTTGACATTTATTAAACAAGACAAAAGTAAATCCAGGCAAAGAATAGCATGAAACCAGGCAAAGAACAAGATAATCCAAACATGAGAACAACAGGAACTAAAACAAATGCACACACAGTACATCCATGTAGGACAACACCAGAGAAGCAACATGAGAAACACTGGGGTTAAAATACACAAGGGGTGATTGGCAAATACGATACGCCTGGGAATAATTAAAAAACTAAAATCAACAAGAAAAACTACAAAGGACTACAAAAATGGCACACAGGACAGGAAACAGGAACAGAACCAGGGAAAAATGCAAACACAAGAAACACAAAGGGAAAACATAACAATAATAAGCCTAATTAACCCCACAATTGCCATTTTTGCAAAGTGTTTGGTATCGTCTTATACATTTTTAAAAATGATTCCCATTACTGATATAGTAATGTTTTACTGCTTTACAGTAAATACACGGTTTTGCAATTTTAAATTAATTAATTAATTAATTAATTTATGATTTTTGTTTTTTATTAATTAAATGTAGTACACAACACAACATGCTACCATGATGTATAAATACTTTAAAATCAAAATGCTCAAGGGTATTAGTACTGAACTTTATTTTTATTTATTTTTTTATGCAAAATCTAATTTCCTTCTTTTTAATTGCTTATATGTTTGTGGGAAATGTGACACTGCAATAAAACCTATGGGAGTGAAGTGTTCCCCCCTGTTTATTTAGAAGCTTTGTATAAACAAAAATAGCAAGTATTAACATCTCTTTCAGGCTTTTTGCCATTTGAGTAAAACTAGCACTATGCAATTTGTGATTGGTGTCGCCACGCAACCATTTAGTATAATACACATGCAAAAATGTTCATGCATACAGCAGGGAGAAAGTGTTATTTTACTGTGGTCTGATCTTCAGTTCCTTTGTAAATAAACCTTTTAAGAATATGAACCATGTTTAACATGTCCTAAAGGTATGTTTTAGCCAGTCTTTGCTTGGCAAGGCATAAAAGGAGCACTTACCTTTCTGCCTCACTGCACTAGTAGGTTTACAAGTTGACCTCCACCATCCAAACATCCCTTGTGGTGCTGGTTCTGTACTCTTGTTGCATGTCCTGCAGACAAATTCAGAGTCTTTAAGATGTTACTTGTTGAACCCTTGTATTATGTTCGAATTTTGGGTACGACTTTTATGTTGTGAGTCACATTGACCCTAACTGGATTTAATACAATTCAGGAAAAATCTTTAATATTAATACTTTTCACACATTACAACAAAAATAAACATGAGAACAAATATTTTTTTTTAACTGTATTTAACAAATATTTTTAACCATTTGTTTAAAAAAAAAATATGAATGCTATAAACAGTATTGTAACTATTTTTTATTTAATTTTCAATATTTTTTTTTTAATGTTTTTGACCCGCAACAAGGTTAATACATAATATCGGGTTATTTCTCAGCATGTAGTTCCTCTAAAGCAGCTGCTTCTGGACTGTTTCCTTATTAAATTATATGAGGGATGTTTTTAAAGCTCTGATGACTGTTTAATAGGTTGGCTAGCAATGACAAATGCTTCCTATAAGGTTGCAAAAGAGTAAGTGGTGGTAATCTTCTCTCGATTTCATGTTCTCACACCAGTTAAATGCTTAAGATGTAGATATGACCCTTAATATATGCTAATTAGCAATGTAGACGGATTCCTGATCTGCTGTTTGAGCACTGAGTCTCACAGAAGACCTTGAATTCAGTTTCAACAACTGCAATTGGTTGTGCTTCACAGACTGAGGGGCCGTTTACGTGTTTTGACCGTTCATTTACATGACAAAGGCGTTTTGGGGCCCTG
This sequence comes from Coreius guichenoti, assembly GCA_039654105.1. NCBI lineage: Eukaryota > Metazoa > Chordata > Actinopteri > Cypriniformes > Gobionidae > Coreius > Coreius guichenoti. The sequence continues at coordinate 28,154,047 of CM077180.1, read as the reverse complement.
AACTTTTAAAAATGGGTTTCAAAGTGCACATTTTTGAAAAACAATTCTGTTATTGTTTCAGTGTAAACTACAAAAACTAAAATTTGTGAAAAACTATGATGCCATGTGCGTATTACGTGTTCAGTCTATAGGCGCGAATAGTTTTTCTTTACAGAGTGACATCGCCAACTACTGGCCTGGCATGCATAATACAGTTAATAATACGTTTTTAATTGTTTTCGTGGATCCGTGTGAACGTAGCCTAGAAATCTAGACGCACCAAATGTAATTTGCAGCCAGGGTCGTCTAGCAACTCTCCGTTGGCTTGCGAGCTTGAAAAACCAAACTCTAGTCAGGCCAATCACATCGTGTATAGAGTCGGTGGACGGGCTTAACATAATGACGGCAGAGTTGCGACGGTTCCGCATGCTATTCGAAAACAAAGAAGCTGGCGAACAGCGGTCTTTCGAATCGGCTTTGGCCGCGACTCTGGAAGACTTGGAGTTAAGCTTTTCTTTGAGAAAAGAACAAAGAACGGCACCGAAGTCATTCTTAAAAAAGGAAGATGTGTTCGGAGTTTTGCCGACCGGATACGCAGAAAAGTTTAATCTATCAACTAGCTCCGCTTCACCTTCTTCGTTGCTCTGGTTGGTTGTAGCGCTATCCTATTGCGTTCAGAGGGAATTTGAAAGACAACCGTTTATCCTGCCCCTCGGATTGAGCCCTGCCAATGGTGTGTTCCCAGGCCCAACATCTTGATGTGGGTCTGGCTTGTCAGGCTAGTGTGAACGAGGATCGTTTTGACAACGTTGTCGTATGTATGCGAAAAATGCAAAGGAAAAAACTTTCCATTTTTTAGTATATTATTGGTGTGCAAACGTACCCTAAATGCCATCAGAAACAGATTAGGAAACTCGCAGTCTCCATGAAAGACCACTGAAATTTATCAAATCACTCTACTGATCACTATTTCTGCTCTTCTGCTTCCATCACATCCTTGTGTCTTATATTATCTGGACTATGCCACCCACAAGTTGCATTACTTAAAAATAAATGATAGTTTCCCAGGTTAACCAAGGTGATAGATTCCATACAGTATTTCATTGTTCCATCTACTTTGTGTAAAACATGGCATTCATCATTATATCCCTTTTGTCAATTAATACTATCAACCAGGCCTCAGCTGGTTCATAAATCTGCCATTCCCTCCTTTTGTTTAAACAGCAGTTTGAAGAATCATTTTAACAGCCAAGTGAAGGCAAGGGGGTGGTTGTGAAGCTCCTAAGCCTGCGACAGGTTAAGATGCTGCTGCAGGGTGATGAGCCCTTGAAAACCTCTGTCGTATGAGATTAAATGAAGCCTTATAATCAGAATCTTTAAATTGTGACAAGTCAAGCGTGTCATCTTTATTCAGACTAACAGACAATCTGCAACAGTCCAGATGAGTGACAACATTCAGAGCAGTGTTTACTTCACCTCAAATATTAACATACTGCTACCACTCGTCACTCATCCTCTCACCACATTCTCCTTATTAATAGCTGTGCTTGCCAAGTGACAGGGTTATGTTTAAGTCTGTCTAGTTTCATTGTGTTTTGGTTTCTAGTCATTATTAATTTCCATGGCTTCTGATTATACATGCACCTGTTTCTGTTTCAGTTAATTACCTCACTCGCTGTATTTATGCAGACTTCATGTAGTGTTGTCAAAAGTACCGACATCGGTACCAAGTCAATACTGAAATTTTAAAAATGTGACAATACCAGCAATTCCCTCTAGCATTTTGAGCGCTGTTGAACAGATTCTTAAACACCTCTGATTGGCTGTTGTGTTCACATGCTCAACATATATGTCTGTGATTGGCTACAATGATCAACGTTTCAAAAACATGTTTTACATCTTTGGCGCTCTCCACCGAGCACTTGCACAGATACACACAGGAGCGTTCGAAAGCAGGCGTCTATCAACGGATCCGCTGAAAGATGCCTACTTTAAAATGCTCCCGTTCAACAGCGCTCAAAACGCTAGAGGGAAATGCTGGTATCGTCACATTTTTAAAATTTCAGTACCGACTGAATGCGACAATTTTGACAACACTATACCTGCATGTGACATCAGGTTTATTCTTGCCTATTTTGGGAAAATCTTATTAAAGCCAAAATGATATTTAGCATCCCATTCATTGACAACAATATAAACATTCACTGCACTATCTAGATATCTTGCTGATGATTCTGGAATTTCTGTCAAGTACAGGCTATTTTTGCTATATAATATGTAAATATGCATTACTTTAATTACAAGACAAGGCGATGTAGCTGTTGTGAAAAAACAAATAAAGAATAGTCATGGCAGCAATCGTTCTCCCCTCTGCCATGTTTAAAGTTCATGGCACACCCAACTCAGTAATTTAGGTATTAAAATTATTCCCGAGCTTCCCAGTGGTAAATACGACTTGAGAGGGCGTTCACGTACCATTTTTAACTAGGAAACTCGTATTTACGATAATTCCGATAGCATGTGAAGGCTGCATTAAGCCCTCAGTTTCCTCTGTTCTGTGTCATGCGTGGTTGTGCTAAATATATTCCTGTAATCTCCTGCATGTTCTTTGTTACTTTTTTGGATTTATTAAAGAGTTTTTGTTGATCTCCTTCGTCTTTGTGCGCTCATTACAGCCAACCATTATACCTAGGCAAGAAACTTGGCCTTTAAAATCCTTATCCTAAGTGGGTCACTGACATGGTACTCATTTCCTCTTTAAGTTTGTTATTCATTTTTTTTAACGGCAAATACATACAGTACATTCAATGACTTGAATAAACCTCTTCTATGTTGAGCTTGCTTTTAATTTAAAAAGTAAAACACATTTTAATATTTTTAGAGGACGTTACGCTAATAAAGACAAACATGCCAAGGTGATACAACGGTCCTGATATATTTAATAAAGAAAAAAAAATCCTCATCATAAGATTTAAAATATTTAAACAAAAAGTAGTTTGGCAACATTTAATCTTGAAAACACACACACACACATACACACACACACACAAACTATGTGATTCCAATAATTAACAAGTGAGAAGGAAAACATGGAATTTTATTACTAATATTGGGGCATTATTAATATTTTGTCATGCCATATGGACTAGCTAGCTAAGTATTTCAAGTCTTTGTCAATAAAGCACTCAGCAACATGATTAATATATTGATCATTATATATACTGCTGAAAATTGTATCAGTTATAACTTTTAAAAAAAACACACCATCGTCATTCTCAGGGTCCCCAAAGAGCTTTGAGGAATAGCCTCATAGTCTAGGTGGAAAACTGTGAATGTAACAATCCACTCTTCCATTTTTGAGCTATATGGGCATGTTGTTAAAAATTGACTATGAAAGTTGCTAAATTGTTATCAATCCAGATTGTGAAGGAGCTCTGAGGATGTCTAGCCTTGGAATATTTCTAGAGATTCACTCAGGGCTTCAAAGACATCCCTTCTTATGGCTTTATCATCACTCACATAAAGGGAAAAGATTAGTTTTTTAGCTATACTGTTTATAGCTGCAATTAGATAGTCCTTAGGCCAGTTTCTTGATTTAAAATAGCTAATTGTATCTCATGCTTGTTTAAACACAATCGTGCTAATGAAGCCATTGGCTAATTGCTGCATCAGCTGGTGTTCCCTGCAGTTCTAATAATTTAGGTGTATCTATTCAAGTGATACTGAGGCTGTGTTCGAAATCGGCCCCTAAACCCTCATTCACTATTCCTGACATTACTTGAAGGAGTGAATGAAAACGAATGAGTGAATTCAGACACTGAGTGCGCCGGATGGGCTGCTGCTTTTGCATAGTTTGCGCTCGCTGTTTAATAATCATGTGAAACTTAGCAAACTGGCAGCTCCAGTAGTAATGAAAAAATGTATCTTGAACTCTGTCATGGAAACTAGCCATAGACTGTAAAAAAAGATGGATGACGCGCCTTCACTCTCTTCCATTGAAGTAAGTGAAGCTGCCAGTGTCCAAATATGGCGCTGACATCTTGGGTGTCAAGTCTGCGCAGTAGTGAGTGCGAAGTGGAGCCACGATATCAAGGTCCCGCCCACACTCCCGCCTAATCAACAACTTTTTGTGAAATAAACAGTTATGGAAATGTAGAAAGTAAAGTTAAAACTCCAATCTCCTCCCGAAGTTCCCGAAAAATGTCCGTTGGTGCCTCAGTGATTACTTAGCTCAGAGAAGTTGTCAATCTCAGCTGTCAATTATAACGTCACACCCCTGTTTTTATAGCATCAAATAACTAACTAAAACCAAACTTATTTAAAGAACGAACACTTGAACTAACATCAGCGTGATAAAAACTACCTAAAATGACAGAAACGATCTTTGGAAAAAATGTATTTGAAGTGTAATTTGATTGTTTAGTTTGTCTATGTCCCATTACATTTCATGGAGAGGGCGGGGTTTATGCATCCAGGGCATCCAGCCACCTGGGGGCGATCGAGACGCTTTGGCTTCACTTTTCAGGACTCATGTGGCACACTTGATACTAGTATGTATTAACTTTAATTAAACAATTTGATAATTTATTAAAAGGGAATTTATACCTGTAGGATATTACGCTGTAGCCACATTTGACTAGCGGTTTGAAAAGTGGATGGATAGATGATTCAACTGTAGGCGCTATCTTCTGGTCAGACGCAGGGATTCATTCGCCGCGCAACTCTCACTGTGTATTATGGGTATTCTCTAGCCACTGAGCCTACATCGGTTGTACACTCGTTATTGCTGTGCATTGTGGGATTAAATAAGGGCACTCGATAACGTCCACTATGGTTTTGGACACTACTACAAATGGCTGTCCTCTCAAATAGTGTCCTACTTAAGGATTAAGGGGGCGATTTCAGACACAAGCTCAGTTAACTCAGATACTCAAAACTGTTTTACTGGGTTTTTTTTTTTTTTTTTTTTTTATACTCAAAAAGTTTTATGTCACTACAGTATGATATACGCTTTTAATTGTACTGTTTTCATTGTATTTGGCATTGTATGGCTATAAATAAGTAGCACAGAGAAGGGTCTTGACAACAGCTTAATTTGTCTCTGTAATGTGGTGGAAGGAAACTTTAAGAAGTGACATAGTTGTGTCCTCTGGCTCTTGTTATGAAGAACTTGTTACGACCTCTATAGCTCACTGTTAGATATAAGAACAATTGGAAAATGTGTGGGCTTCTGCTGCCGCATTGGAATATTGGACAGCATTCATGTTTCACTCGATTACCTAGCTCACTGGAATCTTTCTCTACATTCACCAACGAAAGCATGAAAATAATTGTACCCTTTGTGGTGTAGACGGCACAAAACACAAGTGTGGAGTGCACTAAGGAGCTTGACAATATCTTCTTTGTGCTTTGTCATTACAGTTAAGATTACTACTAAGAAAAATACAAAAGCCACTACTACTGTATGCATAATGTTCTGCAAAATAAATCAAAAGTAAATCTACAACTTTTGTCCTACTTGTTTAACAATGTTTTGTGCTTGCTCACTAATAATGTACCCACTCCAACTGAATTTAATATTAATTAGACAAGCTTTTAATATAGATTACAGAGTGAGCTCATACGCATTGCAATTAATACACTTCCTGATAATCAAAGATTATTAATGGCACTGCAAGTCTTCAATAAAGTAAACAAATGATAAAGGGGGTGTTTAGAAGACCACAATTAAGGTAATCATCATTTTACATTTAATTACAGCATGAGGTGATTCACTAGATGCTTAACAATTTCAAGTATGACAATTAAAATACCAATATGGTTAATGGCAAGTTATATTACTGAAGTAGTAACCATGTAACTAACAAATACATTTGCTGAACTTGTTGAAAAACTCACTGACAGTTTCATCATGTAGCTCACTGATGAATTCACCTCGAATTGATGAGTTCACCAGTAAAATCTCTTATGAGGTAATCAACAATGTCATTGCTGAGAAGATCAATAAGTTTACTGACACAGTAATCTTGATTAGACATGACATTTCAAAGCAATAGAATAGTAGTTTTCTGTGTATATCCAGCATTTATTAATCATTTTCATATATGTATTTCGCAGGAGCAGGCTGATATATTTTCTTAAAAGGCTGAACCACTTGCCATTTGACTTGCTGTTTTTTTTGTTTTTTTTTTCAGTTAGGTAGAATTAGTTCTGCATGTTTTGTTTTATAATCACACCCATTCATGGCTTTAGAAAAGAAAGAATTTCACAGTGATTGTAATCCCTAGTCTTTGAATCAATTTGAAAGGAAAATTAAAGCTTTTTTATTCCATTTTACTATATTAACTAGCTGCTAAAAGCACATTATTCATATTTGAATGAAACAACACACAAAAAACTCCATTAAAATAAACAAGCAGTTATGTGACCAAGTGCAGCAAATGGTGATTATCTGAAATGGCCATGTGTGTTTTATCTTCCAATTCTGTAATTATGTGTCATACAGGAATTAAAAACATAGCTAAAATGAGTTTAGTGGCATATTCAAAGTTGTCAAAGATGCTAAATAAAGATTGTATTTTCATAAATAATAGGTTATTAGGCAAAACCTTATAGGACATATACTACAGTTACACAAAACAGCATCTTATAAAACGATTAGTTCCAGTCCTTGATTCTGATTGGTTAATAGCTGTGTTTTATTCACAATAAAACGCGGCTATGACTGCTTCACCCAACAGTTCTCTGTATCACTGCACAACACCCTTAGCAACCACGCTTGTATTATTGTGAGAGAGAGATTGAGTGACCGAGTGTATTGCCTGCATTCAGATTTAAAGGGGTCATATGATGCGATTTCTTGTTTTCCTTTTTCTTTAGTGTGTTATGTAGCTGGTTGTGCTTGTATAAGATCTGCAGAGTTACAAAGCTCAAAGTCTCAAACCCAAAGAGATATTCTTTGTAAAAGTTAAGGCCCAGCCACGCCTTCCTAAAACGCTTCATTCCAACACCCCCCACAAATCTACGCTAGCCTGTGGGGGCAGAGTTTCATAACACCGCCCAAATGTATACATAAAGAAAGAACTCGCTGTAGTGCTGTTGCCGCCGGCGCCGCCATGTCGTGGAGACGCTGTGTTTTTCGTTGCGAAAGCCAAACTACTTTGTTTGGCCTTCCAAAAGAGGACACAATTAGAAAACAGTGGTTAAGCTTTATTTACAACACTGTTCCAGAACAGTACAACCCAAATATTCGACTGTGTGCTGCGCATTTTTCGGAGGACTGTTTCCAGAACCTGGGAGAGTACAAGGCCGGCTGTGCACAAAGGCTGATTCTAAAAAGTGGGGCAATTTCATCTTTGCAAGTACAGTCTGGCACTTCTGACTCACAGACACAGCCTGTAAGTATGTTTTCATTTTTTAAGAATTTGCTACTGACTATTCAAACGCGAGTTTTGAGCAGTATAGAGTAGCGTTTGTTGGTCGTTTCTACGATCACAGCTGCAAACCTACCAATCTGATACGTTCTGGTCCAGTCGTGCTGGCAAAGTCGATCGATACATCTGCATTTTCCAGATCAGATTCGAGCTCGAATTGATAAGGCAGTACCGACATTATCACCTGTCAATATTGCGTTTGGAGCTGATGTTCCAATATGGTAAGGGGTGTGACATTTCCGTCACACGCGTAAGGTATTCGGGCCAATCACAATGCACTGGATCGCTGGCCAATAAGAGCACACCACACTTTTCAGAACGACAAGCTTTGTAAAAATCGACTCGTTTCAGGAATGCGGGGCATAGAGGAGCAACAATAATGTACGGTATGTGTAAAATAATGACTTTTTTTAACCTAAAACTGCGTAAACATTGCATTAAACCAAATACAAAAAATAATGTTCTTTTTAGAACCATCATATGACCCCTTTAACATATTCCTTAAGGTCAGTCCTATGTTCATAATAAAAAATCTGTTGAATGTCCACTGCCATATCTTGTCCTTTTAACAGTAAAGGGGTTTTCCCGTGTCCTGACAGTGACAGCGCTCATTTGTCATTTGCGTCTTGTTCCCTTGTTCACGCATCAAGTTTTAGTCCTTTCAATATAAAACTCTTATTGAGTTTTTCTATTGAGTGACTCACTCATTAAGACATCTAATGGCGTAATAATGTAACTTGCTGTCACTGATATATATAGAGAACATTTATATAGATCATTGGTTGCTGTTCACGGTCGGGGACAATTTTTTTCTGGCGGAAGAAAGGCTTTTAGTGATTTTACTTCATTGAAAGTTGCATTGATACATATATTTTGGCTTTAAAATATGTATTGTGTGGTAACCATTTTATAAAAGCCCTGTGAAGCTGTCGTTTACAGTGAATTTATAACAGCTAAGGGGGTTTTAGGCACGACGTAGAGCAGAGCGAACGCCCCTTAGCTGTTATAAATTCACTGTAAACCACGGCTTCTTGGTGTTACAAGCATGCCAGGCTCCACCCTCTCCCAATCACAGCGCACTCCACCACCGGAATACTGATCACACACACCTGCACGTCATCATCACCGGCAATCACCACCAGCACTTAAGCCCATGCGTTCATTCAGTCACTGTCCAGTCTCGTTTGCACATAGCACCGCTACTGCTTACCTCAAGGACTCCCCTGTGATACTTACCTGCCTTCTCCTCATTTCTCCAAGTCTCCAGTGTTCTCCGCGTCCAGTCTCCTAGTCTCCTGTGTCTCCTGTGTCTCCTCCGTTTGAGTTTCCCTTCGCCATCTGCAAGACAAGAGTACAATATCATCCAGTTATCTGCTACATTCTTCTGCTAACATCTTCTGTTCACTTACCTGCCCCGTTTGCCTCTGGTTGCTCAATAAAGACTTTGTTTACTTACCATCTGTTCTCCGTGTCAAGCCTGTTTGTAACACTTGGAGCTTATTGCTTTATTTCCACTGCAGGGACCAGGGTCTAAATGAAGTTCTGGGTAAAAATTTCCCCCTCAGAAAGTCCCTCGCGAGGTACTTTTTCAGAGTTCAGGAACTTTCGGGGGTGGGACTTGGGCACTGAACATGGTTCACGCAGCATTTTGATTGGTTGACTCCATGCACCATTTTATTTCAACCACCATTTTTAAAGTCTGTTGTGGCACGTGCAGTAAGAGTTGTTTGCTATTCAAATCAACAATGGAGTTTAAAAAATACGGCCGATGGACCAACAACGAGGTTCAGGCTTTATTATGCTTATTAAGAAGACGAAATCCAACAGGAACTGGAAAGTTGCGCGCAGTCCTACGTCACCGGACTAATTTGCCTAATCTCCACGGTACTTTAAACCGCAATGGAAACACAGACAGTAACAGGTCTGGGGGAAAAAAGTTCCTGGGACAAATTGTTCCGGGTAATTTCGGTGAAAATACGGCTTTACACTCTGAAATGTATTATAGCAACAATTTAAATCTTCCAGCATTCCAAATTTATACTTTGACTATATGGCTATTTGGCAAATGCATTTCCATCTCCCATTATTGGCATTAACTCTTTACTGCACAAGTCAAAAACCTCAAGCGTGCTTTTTTGCGAATTAAGGGAATTTTTTTTTTTTTTGGAAATGTGGCTTTTCCATCACTCGTTTCTGAAGTTATACTTCAAAATCCGCATAAAAACAGAGTGATGGAAACATAGCTACAGACACTTTTGGCCATTGTTTTTAGTTTATTTATTTATTTATTTATTTTTCCCTTGCAGTGTTGCAGAAATACAACATAGGCTGCTCTCAGATAAACATCATGTTTCAGTCTTCTAGCTTACTGGAAAGACTCTTTGTGGAGGTTAGGGGTTGTAAGTTTCCAAATATACATGTTCAGGTATTAGGGGTCAGTGAGGTGTGGGACTATCTCAAGACCAGGCAACTCTAGAGATTTTCAGAAGGCTCTGAGATCAATGCATCCACATACAGTCTATTATAGCTTGCTGGAAAGGATTCTCGAGTAGAAAAATTGTGCAACCCAAGTTCACCCTAAAGCAAAATATGCATAAACTATATGATTTTATAACAAGGCTTCTTGGCAACTATTCTAAGTGGAAAAAAATAGTACATCAAAATCAACTCTTGGGTTTTTGATTGTTAAGAGTTAAGAGTTGTGTTTAAAATTAATTATTTTAAACATAAGTTAAAATATTTCATGATATTTATTCGTTTTAATGCTAATAACCAAGTAAAGTCAATTAGGGGAAAAAATCTGTATGTGGCACTTGAGCAGTGATAAAAACTAATCTCAAGCTGGAGGCTATTACCTGATAGCAATCTAAGAGCTTTGTATCAAAATCTCAACTAAGTTTCAGTACATGACTGATTTTGGGACCAAAAGACCATTGCAAGGGCCAGAAGCATCATGGATGACTGCACAAACAGTTTGATGGCACTTCCTTTAGCTGACCACTTTTAAAACTGACGAGAGATAACGTGAGTTCACACACACACAGTTGAGGTCCGAATTGGTGGCCCCTTTGATAACAATTGAAAATAGGGGGGAAATCTCATTATAAAAAATAAATGTTTTTTTTTTTTTTTTTTTATGCACAATGGCCACAATTGTTGGTCCCTTTTATACAATACTTTTTGCAACCTCCATTCGCCAATATAACAGCTTTGAGTCTTCTTCTATAATGCCTGATGAAGTTGAAGAACACCTGGCAAGAGATCAGAAACCATTCCTCCATACAGAATCTCTCCAGATTCTTCAAATTCCAAGGTCCATGTTGGTGCTCTCGCCTCGAGTTCATCCCACTAATTTTCTATAGGGTTCAGGTCAGCAGATTGGGATGGCCATGGCAGAACCTTCATTTTGAGCTTAGTGACCCATTTTTGTATTGATTTTGATATTTGTTTTGGATCATTGTCTTGATGGAAGATCCAACCATGGCCCATTATAAGATTATTTTTAGGCTTTCTGACCCTGAGACTAATTTCTGCAATTCCCCTCAAAACTATCCTCCTTGCTGTGCATTAAGACAATATAGACACACATCCTCTTCCAGGCAGATTCGTAACATCTCCAGTTGATTTAAACTTCTTAATTATTGCCCTAATGTTAGAAACGGGGATTTTCAATGCATTAGCTATTTTCTTGCAGCCAGTATTTTACCAAACAGTAACCAAACACACATCTAGGTTCTTGTTTGGGTCTGAAATGTCTACACAAACCAGCTGATTCCACCTCTCTATTGCTAATAACAGAGAAAAGCACTCAGCCATGACAATAGGTTAATTAAAAGTTGTTTTAATTAACCTTATCCAAGAGTTGAGGTTATAATGCAGTGCAGTGACCCATTTGTCTTACATGTGTAACATTTCAAAATTCTATAAATGCCACCACATTGCTTCATTAAGGTCAGATTAAAAGAAAGCAAAAGAGGACTGACAGAGAAAGTGAGAAAGATAAAAAAAAAAAAACAAGAGAACTCTGCTACTTTAGGGTGCAATTATCCTTAAAAAAGCGAAAAACATGTCGCCAAGGCATATGCTCATATAGTTATCCATTATATGTGAGGGTCTATCGATTTGTCACCTAAAAACTGCAGCTATAGCTATTTTGAAGCAATAATATGGAACAGCATTTGGAGTTTTTTGACCATTATCACAATGTTACTGTAATGATTTCACCATACAGAGTGAGACATGGTGTCACGACATGGAGAGTAATGAGAGAGAAGCACAAAATAAAATAGGGCAGCTGCATCAGAGGTTACTATATTAAGACGAGGGTGACCACACTGACACATTGTGAACGTCTAGCCCAGTAAGACTGAAAATATCCCAACCATTGTTTTGCACAGAAATGTAAAAGGTAAAGACAAGCCAAAAGAATAGCATTACAGTCATTTTTGCAATCTCATAACCTTGCAATAACAGGGCAATAATAAAGCCCAAGTACCACACTCGCATAAACAACACTTATGAATTTTCAAGTCGGTTCATTAAGGTTGATAATGCATTGCTTCCCTTCATATCCAATCTCACAGTAATCAACAAAACATGCTTGCGCTGTACTAATGGGACTAATTAATATACAGCAGAATCAATTACAACCAGAAAACACGGCAGATATAAACAGTGCAAGTTAAAAGACTTCTGCCTTGAGCCTTGGCAAGGTGAAAGAGCACGCTGTGGACAGATTAAATATTTATTGAGGGATGTCATTAACATTTAAATCAGTTCATTAAACAACAAGATGCAGTAATGATAAAACAATTACGGCTTTAATAGAACAAGGTGTCTGAGGAAAAAGTAATAAATAAAATATTTTGTTTTGATGCTGTTTTAAATGATCATAGCACGTTTCAAAGGTCATTGCCCCCTGTCCTTTGATGAAACCTGATAATATTCTGTTGTGGATGGCTACTACTGTCATCATTAGCTAGCAACAATATGCAGAAAGCTACCTAAAATATAAAATGCTTACATATAAATTGATTTACATATAAATATTATTAACATTGTATGTATGGTTACATGTTCCAGACAGGCCAGTCTGTGCATTATTTAGTAGCCTTTTCAGCAGATTCTGTGAGACAAGTGATGGAATGATTCAATGCTTTACTAAAGCCACGGTCACACTAGACTAAGAGATCACACCGTGATGTATCAAACTTATATTGGTCATTTGGTTCTACAGGCTAGTGTTCACCAAACTTGAACTTTGGAACACAGTGAAATGCAAAAAGCAAAATATCTTTGCATGAGCTTGCGTTTCCAGTCTCTCACATTTGCATGCGTTTCAATGGAAATCAATGGAACAAAAAGTGTGCTGTGACCGACCCTTACATTTAACATACGTTTAGATATTTAACCAACTCGTTCAAAAACATACACTCTCAGAAAAAAATGTGTAGAAATTGTACCTTTAGGGGTACAACAGCTTGTTAGTGGGGCACAGTGTTGGGCAGTAGCGAGCTACAAGTAGCAACGCTACTAGCTTAACTACATTTTTCAGTAGCTCAGTTACTTTTAAAACAGTGTAGCTTATCCAGTAGCTAACTACTTTATCCAGCAAGTAGCGGTGTAGCGTGACCAAAAGCTACACTCTGTTTTGGGTTCTGACGAGAACGAGCCTGTAATGAGCGAAGCAGAGCGGTGTGACGCTCAGCTCAATAATCCGCTCTATGCCAGCGCGCTCCACTCAATCGATCACCGGTAAAACGACGTTCGCTCAAATCCCGCTCTGACATGAAATTTATCTGTACTGTAGCCTACTATACTTGCTGTAGCCATTAAACAATGTATTTTGTTTCATATTTATGTTTAAATATTATAATGTTATTTTTAAATTTCATCTAGGCTATATTGATTATGAAAAGTGCAAAGATGCGAGTGGGTCAGAAATGATTTTGACCACTTCATTAAGTTTTGTTTTGTAGAAAGCCTTTCTTTAAAGTGAATTATGTTTTGTATCGTAATTTTAATCAACGTTTCATCAGCCAATTGCCTGGATTTAATAAATAAGAAGCAAATAAGCTATAGCAGACAATAATCGTGACATGGAGGCACCGGAGAGATCACTTGTATTGCTCTTGAACATGTCTCATAAATAAACCGAAACTCAACAGGCTACTTGCCTCACAGACATGAGAAATATGTGTATAGAAAGCTTGAAATGTCTACTTTTAAATGAAACAATTCGAAACGAAAAGAAATAGTTAAGCAATGCGCACTGTTCACGCGAGCAGCTCATGACTGGCGTCTCAGAGCGTTTCTGTTCAAAATGCTGCGCTTCATCACTGCATGTGCTGTGAGTTTAACATGCATTTTTAGACTAATCCTGACTCCTGAGTATTTAATTTAAGTTGCATACATTTTTTTCTTGCACTGATGTTAAATTTGTAGCAATTTTGCACTTTGACAGCCAGTTTGAGATATAGGCTATTTGAGTATTGTGTGTATCGGATCGTTTACAAAATCAAATGATTCTGACAGTTTTTGCCATTGAAATGACTGGGGAAAAAGTGTCCCAATCAACCTGAATTCACCCTATACTCTTTGAAATCATAATTACATGGCATTATGTTGCTTGAAACCCCAAATATTATAACATTCTTCATTAACAATTATTCAGTTATTATGTCATTATAAAAAATATAATAATGTAGTTTCAATGTAGCTAGCTACTTTTTGATAGTAAGTTGTAGTGTAGCTAACTACTTTTTCAAAAGGGTAGCTTGAATGTAACTTAACTAATTTAACTTACAAGTAGCTTGTAAAGCTACAGTTTCAGAGTAGCTTGCCCAACACTGCTGGGGCAGTACCCTCAAAAGGACATATTTGTACCCTTTTCACCCTTAAAAGGTGCATATTACTACCTTAGAGTAACAATATTTACCTTAAGGTACTACTATGAAACTTTTAGGGGTAAAAAAGCTACAAAGATGTCCTCTTACGGGTACTGCCCCAGTGACAAGCTGTTGTACCAATAAAGGTAAAATTTTTGCACATTTTTTCTGAGATTGTACCCATTTCTTTGAACATCCCAACTATCTCAACCAATGGTGTGAGGTTGGGGCAGGACATTTGTCTGACCAATGGAAGACAGGGAGAGTGTTCAAGAAACTTGTTCAGAAACTTTAAATTATTTTTTCATTCCATTTGGTGGCACTGGTGGCATATACAGAATAGCAGATGAACAGATTCAGTTTTAAATAGCCGATTTGGATTTACAGAGATTTGACATGTTCATCTGCATATATTAACACTTCTTCTCTGAGAAAACGCTGAAATAGTTGACATAAGTGTGAACGGATAAGCTTTTTAAAGAAGCTAAATTACTTTATCAAAATGGATTTTTTACATATATTGCCCCTGATAAATTATGTTTTCATAGATTGGCCCACCAATGCTTCAGTATATGAGGGATGTATATAAAACTGCTGCTCGTAATCGAGGTTGAACTTTGCTGTAGTACGCTTGCTATTATACACTAACCCTTCATTTGTCATGCAAGAGGTCCCTTTACAAAATAGGAGAGCAACTCTGCACAGCACTGATGAATGTATTTACCCTTTCAGTAAAGAATCCCATTTCCACTCCTTTATTATTATATATTATAGGCTACTTGAATAAAGGCTTACACTGTGCTTGGCCTGTAGATGTGAATTCCACATCTACAAATCACTCATGCAAATATTCCCCTTGTTAAATTGTTAACCAATTGACTTTCTGTCTGCTAGACCCTTTTTAACAGCAACTGAAACACTGCACACATTAAAGTCTAATCATATAGCTATGGCCATATTCTGCTCCAAGGAAATAGACGAGTGCAGTGGGATCTGTCGGCTTGCCATGAAATAATTTGTTGACCGACAACACCGAAATTCACACTTAATACCAAAAAGAATGAACTCCCTACTACTACCCTTGAGTCAGCCATGGGGGTTTGACAAACACCATCTGTTGAGTAATAACAACAACATTTTTCTCACAGTTTGAATTCTGGCTGCATATTGGAAATATGAACAGGAACAATAAAATATATAATTAAGGCGGGAACATCAAGTTCTGCAATATGTCTAATTTAGATGTAAAAAAATTGATCTCTATGATAGATGTATAATAGAAAGAGAGATTATGGTGGTTATACAGAAAAGAGACTGACAAAAGAAAAATGTCTGTCAGCTTTTAAACTTTCACTTGACAAAAACTATTGTACTCTCTTGTACAAAAACTCTTTGTACCAATTAATCTTCCTCCATTTTACTTTCTGTCTTATTATACTTTTTTTTTGTTTTTTCTCTCCAAGTGTCATAATTCTTTAAGTATAACACTCCGTGAAATTTGAACAAATGAAAAAGTGGGAAAAGACTTAGGAACTGTATTTGTTCAAATCTAAGAATATAACAACATTTTAATCTTTTGTTTTGCTTCTGTGCATCAAAGCCCAATGACAATCAAGTTCCCCATTTGATTTTACAGATTTGATTGATTGAGACACAGCAGGAAACGTCTCGGTTGGGAACGAAGGAGGGAACGGAGACGTACGTCGGACGTCACCGACGAATTGGGATCACTTCTGGGAGCCCCTGTCAGCTTCGAGTGTATACAGAAAGGCTCAATGGCCATTGGCGTGCGAGATTTGCATCTCGCGCTCCGCCCCACACCGCGGGTATAAACAGGAAGCAGATGCAGCGCACATTTGTTTTTCACTGAGGAGCCGAACTAGTGACTCGGTCATGCAGTGATGGTACAGCAACTGTGGCGACGGGACGTACGTCTCCGTTCCCTCCTTCAGGGAACGAGGGTTACATACGTAACCGAGACGTTCCCTTTCAGTCGGTCACGTTCGACGTACATCGGACGTCACCGACAAATTGGGATCCCTATGGAAAACGCCACAGTTACTAACACTTCCAGCGCCCAGTGAAAGCCCCTCAGACCCCCGTCTGTTCGGGGTGGGGAACTCACGCAGGGAGAGTCACTGCTGCTGTTCCGCAAGACCCACTCAGCAGAGCATTGGATAACGCTGGGAAAACGTGCCCAGGGGGGCCGCTGCGGAAGCCACATCCTACCCGTAGGGAGGTATCATGTGGAATATACACGTATGGACTGGCCGTGGGCAGTACAACATACGGAAGTCCCAGGGGTGGCCCCGGCCAATGCACGCGGGGGACTACACCGCACAGAGACGGCAGAGCGAGCTCTGCCAAGGGAAAGACACGGGCTCGCCGTAGGGAGCCGTACCGTGGAAGAATACACATATGGGACCGCCGTAGGGGTCACAACATATGGATACCCAGCCTAACACAAGTTCCACCAATGCATACGAGTGTTAGACCTGGTGTCGGACTCTCCGCCACGTCTGACTGCCGCGGGTTGCGGAGGAACTCAACAGGGTTCGCCAACCTGGGGAACTCGACTGGACCATATCAGCGCACATATCCGGTCCATGAGGAGGGGAATGGCGCAGCAAGCCGACACAAGAGCGGGCACTTCGGTGTTACTGGCTATTTGAAGCGAGCACACAGGAAGAAACCGGCTCTACACGGAGGCTATAGAATCTAGCGAACATGTTAGGTGTCGCTCAGCCCGCAGCTCTACATATATCTGTCAGCGAGGTGCCATGCGCCAGCACCCAGGAAGAGGCCACACTCCTAGTGGAGTGGGCCCTCAACCCGAGCGGGCAAGGCACGCCTTGGGTTCATATGCCAAGGCGATGGCATCCACTATCCAGTGGGCCATCCTCTGCTTGGAGACAGCCTTCCCCTTCTGCTGGCCTCCGTAACAGATGAAGCTGAAGCTTTGCGTTCTGTCCACGTAAGTCCGCAGGGCGCGAACGTGACAGAGAAAAGCCAGGGCTGGGTCTGCCTCCTCCGAGGGCAGCGTTTGCAGGTTCACCACCTGGTCCCGAAAGGGAGTGGTGGGAACCTTGGGCACATATCCGGGCCGGGGTCTCAGGATTACATGAGAGTTACTCGCCCCGAATTCCAGGCACGATTCGTCGACCGAAAATGCCTGCAGGTCCCCTACCCTCTCGATGGAAGCCAATGCAGTCAGGAGTACTGTCTTCTAAGACAGGATTTTTAACTCCGCTGACTGCAAAGGTTCAAGGGGCGCTCTCTGAGTGCGGTTAGCACCAGAGCTGATCGAACATCTTTGGGGGTCTTCTTGACGAGAAGAACACCATTCGACGAACAGGTTCCACTTACAAGCATAGAGGCGCCTCATAGAGGGGGCTCTAACAGAAGTGATGGTATCTATCACAGCCTGTGGTAGGCCACCTAGAACCTCCGCGTCCCGTCCAGGGACCAGACATGGAGTTTCCAGAGGTCCAGATGCGGGTGCCATAGGGTGCCCCGTCTATGAGTCACTCAGAGGAATGGGCCAAGGAGGGGCTGTCACGAGGAGCACTAGTTCCGGGAACCAGATCCGGTTGGGCCAGTACGGCGCAACTAACAAGACCTGCTCCGAGTCCTCCCTGACTTTGCACAGGGTCTGTGCAAGAAGGCTCACTGGGGGGAACGCATACTTTCGTAGGCCCCGGGGCCAGCTGAGAGCCAGTGCGTCCGTGCCGAGGGTTTCCCTGGTCAGGGAGTAAAACAACTGGCAGTGTGACGTGTCCGGGGCGGCAACCAGGTTTACCTGTGCGGTCCCAAAGCGTCTTCAGAACAGCTGGACACCTGGGGATGGAGTCTCCACCCTCCCGAGGGCACTTGCTGTCGTGAGCTCATCAGCTGCACGATTGGGCAGGCCAGGAAGGAGTGGTAAAAAGCGACCTCAGATGCTTCTGACTCCAGAGGAGGAGATGACGGGCGAGTTGCGACATGCGACGGAAGCGTAGACCACCCTGTTTGTTGACGTACGCAATGGTCGCAGTGTTTTTACACAGACCAGGACGTGCTTGCCACATAGCGGCCCTTTGAGGCGGCCTGGCGCAATACGTACTACTAGCAACTCGAGGCAGTTGATGTGCCAATGCAGTTGGGGCCCCGTCCACAGACCCAAACTGCATTCCCGTTGTACGTAGCCCCCCAGCTGGAGGCAGAGGCATCCGTGGAGACACAGCATGCCTGGACACCTGTTCTAGGGGAACTCCTGCCCGTAGAAACGAAGGGTCCGCCCACGGGCCGAAGGTTTGGTGGCAATTCGGTGTGATTGGAACATGGAATGAACCGCTCTGCAACGCCCATCTCGGAACACGGTCGTGTAGCCAGTGTTGAAGCGGCCTCATATGAAGCAATCCGAGCCGCGTTACTGCGGCGCGGATGCCATATGCCCCAGGAGCCTCTGAAAATGTTTCAGTGGGACCGCTGTTCTGTGTTTGAACGAATTCATGCAGTTCAACACCGACTGGACGTGCTCCTCTGTGAGGCGCGCTGTCAGGTTGACCGAATCCAACTCCCCACCAAGAAAAAAGATCATCTGCCTGGGGCAGAGGCAAGGCTTTGTAGCGTCACATGCTGCCATTCCTGGGCTCTCGAGACCCAGAGGTATCGAAACTGCTCTTAGAATTTGGGTACCACTGGCTATAACACCAGAGGTGGAACAGAATTTTTCTGCACCCGGCCCTCCTCCGGGGAAGAGCAGCTCCGACAAAGTCCGGGTCACCCGTCTCAGCTGACTGGCAGCTGAGATGGGTGGCATCGTGGAACCGATGCCCATGGCGACAAGCAGACCGAGGGGCTGCCGCTGAGGAACAGTTACCTCAGCCCGCTTTGAACTGTGGAGACTGCTGGGCACAGTCACCGACAGTGTCGCCGAAAGGGTCACCTTGTGAGATGGGAACATCGCGAAAGCGTACTTTGGCGACGTCCGCACCCCTTCAAGGTTAGCCCAAGGGTGTTTCTGGACCAGGGTGGACATCGTCTGGCCGAGGGCCAGCGCTGTGACTTTAAGTATGATCAGTCACTGTGCGCAGCTCAACCTCGGCTCAGAACTACCCTCGTCTCTTTTTAAGAGTGCAGGGCAGAGGTGGCCTGCCAGTGGTACTGCCACCCCACCGATGAGGGTAGTGAGAGAGGGGAAAACTTTATACAGAATTATGGCCCCTTTGGTGTTCCATATTTTGGCACCAAAAAGTTCCACACTGCCAAAGCTTTCCAATGCATATCCGGGAAAAGGCAAGGGGCGGGCAAGGCGATTTACGTGTTGCACTACGCCTCAGCCACCCGGGAAAGCATGGCTGTCAAGTCTGAATCTGATTCAGCATGGGCACACACTATTATAGTGGGAGTCTCAGCCTCATCTTCATTTCCAGCACATAACAGCCCTCTCTCCGATGTAGCGATTGACATCTGTCCTCTGCTAGAGCCCCAAATGAAACGCTAGGTCCCTTTTTTAAAGACCAGCAATTCCATCTGAAAGCTACCAGCAGGCATGTGAGACAGTGAGCGTGGCCGTCAGACGGCACACAGCGCGCTGGACACTCAAGCCCCTATAAAAAGGCAAGGCGAACAACTCATGAGAGAACATGACCACCCACGAACACAGTCTCAACATGCTCGCGATGCGATAGAGGAGTGGGGGCCCACGGAGATGTACTCGGCAGGGAAGCCCCACTGTAATCCTCAGGTCACCCAGGCTTATTAGCCGAAGTAGCCCTTTTCTGGTGCACCAGAAGAGAAACTAGATCGGGGAATAGGCGAAGGGACTCAGCCCCGTTTGAGGTTTCAAGTCTCGACCGCGCATCTAAAGCGCCGAGTGACGCCCTGGGTTGCCGTGACAACCCGCACTGTCAGCTAGACGGCACACGGCGCGCTGAACGCTCAAACCTTATGAGGAAAGAGAGACGAACAGCACACCGACGTGATCACGTTCTCCTGAGAGAACATGGATCACCCACGAACGCAGTCTCAACATGCTTATGTGAGAGAGGTCGTGGCCGTCAATAAGGACAGGAAACAACCGCATCCAGAAACGCACGGGTGGAATGACGTCTTAAAAAAGACGCAGTGTCACACCCGTGTACTCTTTTAGGGGAAAAGCTCTTTTAACGTGCTGAAGCACCCAAGAAGATAGCCGCAGCAAAAACACAGGGAATAGTGCAGCCTGTGTTTTGCACTCAGAGTAATGTGAACGCCCACCGAACTGACAGAGTTGCTGTAATAACAGCAGTTTTTGCTCTCAGTGAGCTCGCGGTCCTCGCTGCTGTGCCTTCACACCAACACTCAGAGCTTCTCCTCTCTCGTTCTGATTATCTCTGTATAATACAGGAACACTCTTCAGCAGCACACAGTCGGCTCCGAAGTGAATGACAAATGTGCGCTGCATCCGCTTCCTGTTTATACCCGCGGTGCGGGGCGGAGCGCGAGATGCAAATCTCTCACGCCAATGGCCATTGGCCCGTTCTGTATACACTCGAAGTTGATAGGGGCTCCCAGAAGTGATCCCAATTCGTCGTTGACGTCCGACGTACATCGAACGTGACAGACTGAAAGGGAATGTAAAGCTTGTTAGCCATCTTTCAGTTACTCATTAGACAAGTTAATGAGTTTCCAACGGTTAGAAACCTAAATAAATAAATAAAAGGAACAAAAAAATTAAAATATAATAATTATTAATATAAGCTGCAACGGTTTGAATTACAAATAATACAGTAAATTAAATTAATGTCGAAGAAATATCAGGAAAAGAATGGGGTCAGTATCATATACACAAAATGTATCATATATACTGTACATAAAATGTTTTAAAAATAAAACACTATTTACACTATAACACGGCTGTGATTTGTCCGTAGACACGAGGCCGCAGGTAATCACAGCGTGCTGATATACAACCATATCGCACGGTTACGTTTATACAACAGTTCGACAGCACAAGTGTGTAAATAAATATGAAACGACATGGAGTGTCTTTACAAACACTCTTTTGTGCAGAACTACTTCTTTCCGCCATGGATTCAAATCTCAAGTTGACAGTTTAACATTTGTTACCAGGCCTCTGTTACTAATTTTGAAATGTCACTTTAGAACTAGTAATGAAGGAACGTTGTTGAGTCGCTTCATTGAAGCTTATTGTATCATGTAGAGTATTATGGTATTATGAGAGAGAGATCGACTAAACGAGTGTATTACCTGCATCTGATATAGTATTCATTCTTCAGGTCGATGTCCATAATATTATATCCATTATAAAAATCAGTTTGAATGTCAGCTGAGGTCCTTTTGTCCTTTTAAAAGTTAAGGGGATTTCCCATGATCGTTAAAACTTCCTTGTTTACAACCAGTCACTCATAAAGATAGTCTTTGTCGCCATCTAATGGTTTAATAATGTAACTGTCCCTGAATTCGAAATCATGATCACCAACAGACCCTTTCTCAATACCAAATATGGCATGTTATTTATATAAAATAATATTTATTGAACAATAACATTTAAATTAACAACAAGCCATTATAAAAGACAATAGGAAATACACACAAGCAAACCATTTAGCCAAACATACAAAAGTAGCGCTCTAGGCCCTACAGGCATAGCCTGAATATAAAGTTATGAAACTAAATTTGTAAAGCTTTTAAACTAATTGTAAAACAGGCTCTATGTTTATATATGAGTCACATATTTGAGGTCTAAATAACTACACTTAACCTGAAAAAATCTTAAAACTACATTCTGTGACGCAACAACAGTATTTGTATTTGTAAAAAGATATATATATATATATGATGGATTTGCTTGACCGTCAGTCAGTCACTGCAAGGGGATTGATACAAAAGGTGAAACGGTACCAGTGCTGATACTGGGAGAATATTGCATGGCAGGAAAAGGCTCTCAGCCAATCAGATTCGAGAACCAGAAAGAACTGTGACTGATACTCCCAAATACAGTATTACAGTTACATTAATTACAGGTGGGAAGTCTATCATTACCTTTCCTTTTTTTAGATCCTCTTGTCAGCCTAAATCACCCTGACATGTAATACCAGACAAGCTGGAGTCAAGCAAAAGTTGGCAAGTTATATATTTATTTTATTTTGCTTCCTGTATGTGTTGAAGGATGCATTGTGTGTGTTTGGCCTGGCAGAGGCATTTTGTCAACCCATTCATCTCTTGGAATGCCAGTTGACTCTCTCTGTGCCCTTGAACGAACCATAAGGTGAGGTCAGCTGAATCCTGCAGTGCTGTTTTGAGGTGTTTATTATTAGCATTGATAGCATATGTAATTAATTGCTTATGCGCACTGACCTTCTAGGTCTTCAGATGTGTAATAAAAAGGCTGTCTGTAGGGGCCCTCTGATGTGAAAAGTTCGTAGAGGATTAAACAAATTGTGATGTTCTGTATGACAGAAAACAAGGTCGACCCTGGAGACCTTGAGACAGAGAGAAATAAACTGCAAAAGTGATAGCACAGAGTAGATTAAGTTGTTGTGTATTTTGTTCCACCAACAGTGTGACCAATGAAAATCTCTCTATAGCAGTCAACTTGACATCTTACTGAGCAGATGTTTTTAGTTTCCCTTACTGATTATCGTGTCTCTTCATGCCAGCATTTATTGCTATTTTAATGCACTTGATATATAGTCACCTATATTAAAACTCATTTTAAAGCAATATCAGTTTCTTGTAATCTAAATTATCCTATTTAGATTATATACTGTGCCCTCCACTAATATTGGCACCCTTGGTAAATATGAGCAAAGGCGGCTGTGAAAATAAA
The DNA here is from genome assembly GCA_039654105.1 of Coreius guichenoti. NCBI lineage: Eukaryota > Metazoa > Chordata > Actinopteri > Cypriniformes > Gobionidae > Coreius > Coreius guichenoti. The sequence continues at coordinate 28,130,933 of CM077180.1, read as the reverse complement.
TCTGCATAGATTATCCTTTTGATCTTACGTTCAAAAAATTCTAATTCTAACCTTTCATTGAAGTAAAACAATTGAAAGTGGGGGGGCGGGGGGGAATCTCATTATGAAATAAATGTTTTTCTTCAATGCATGTTGGCCACAATTATTGGCACCCTAGAAATTGTTATGAGTAAAATATCTCTGAAGTATATTCACATTCATATTTACATTTTTATTTTAGCACACCAGGGTGACTAGGAGCATGAAATTGTCCAGCCATGACTTCCTTTTCCACATGAGTATAAATATGTGAGGGAATATAAATATGAGGAAACACAAAGGCCAAATTCCCTTAATCATCCATCAAAATGAGTAAAACCAAAGAATATGGTTCTGATGTGCAGCAAAAGATTGTTGAGCTTCACAAAATAGAAAGTGGCTGTAAGAAAATAGCTAAAGCATTGAAAATCCCCATTTCCACCATTAGGGCAATAATTAAGAAGGTCCAATCAACTAAAGATGTTACAAATCTGGCTGGAAGGGGACATGTGTCTATATTGTCAATGCACGGCGAGGAGGAAAGTTTGAGTTGCCAAAGGCTCTCCAAGGATCACAGCTAGAAAATTGCAGAGATTAGTTGAGTCTTGGGGTCAGAAAGCCAAAAAAAAAATGATCAAACAGCACCTACATCACCACATGTTGTATGGGAGGGTTTCAAGAAAAATCATCCTCACTCATCCAAAAACAAACTCCAGCATATTCAGTTGTCAGACAGAACTGGGACTTCAAAAGGGACCTGGTTCTATGGTCAGATGAAACTAAAAGCTTTTTGGCAGCAAACCCAGCAGATGTGTTTGGTACAAACAAGGATAAAAAGTACCCCATGCCCACGGTTAAATATACAGTTGGATCTTTAATGTTGTGGACCTATTTTTTTTTTTTTTTTTTTTGCCTGAGATTTTTGGGACGCCTGCCTTTACATGTACATGAACTTTAATGACATTCCATTCTTAATCCGTAGGGTTTAATATGGAGTTGGCCCACCCTTTGCAGCTATAACAGCTTCAACTCTTCTGGGAAGGGTTTACACAAGGTTTAGGAGTGTGTTTATGGGAATGTTTGACCATTCTTCTAGAAGCGCATTTGTGAGGTCAGGCACTGATTTTGGACGAGAAGGCCTGGCTCGCAGTCTCCGCTCTAATTCATCCCAAAGGTGTTCTATCGGGTTGAGGTCAGGACTCTGTGCAGGCCAGTCAAGTTCCTCCATCAAACTCGCTCATCCATGAAATTGTCCAAAATGTCTTGGTATGCTGAAGCATTAATAGTTCCTTTCACTGGAACTAAGGGGCCAAGCCCAACCACTGAAAAACAACCCCACACCATAATCCCCCCTCCACCAAACTTTACACTTGGCACAATGCAGTCAGGCAAGTACCGTTCTCCTGGCAACTGCCAAACCCAACTCGTCCATTGGATTGCCAGACAGAGAAGCGTGATTCATCACTCCAGAGAGTGCTCTAGAGTCCAGTGGCGGCGTGCTTTACACCACTGCATCCAACGCTTTGCATTGCACTTGGTGATGTAAGGCTTGGATGCAGCTGCTCGGCCATGGAAACCCATTCCATGAAGCTCTCCATGCACTGTTCTTGAGCTAATCTGAAGGCCACACGAAGTTTGGAGGTCTGTAGCTATTGACTCTGCAGAAAGTTGGCGACTTCTGCGCACTGTGTGCCTCAGCATGCACTGACCCCGCTCTGTGATTTTATGTGGCCTACCACTTTGTGGCTGAGTTGCTGTTGTTTCCAATTGCTTCCACTTCCACTAACAGTTGACCGTGGAATATTTATTAGTGAGGAAATTTCACAAATGGACTTATTGCACAGGTGGCAATACCTATCACGGTACCAATCTTCAATTCACTGAGCTCCTGAGAGCGACCCATTCTTTTACAAATGTTTGTAGAAGCAGTCTGCATGCCTAGGTGCTTGATTTTAAGCGATTGGAACACGTGAATTCAGTGATTTGGAGGGGTGTCCCAATACTTTTGTCAATATAGTGTATATGCTATCATGGATTCTAGCAAATACCAACAGATAAAAAAATCTAAACCTGACCGCTTCTGCTAGAAATCTTATAATGGGCCATGTTTGGATTTTCCATCAGGACAACGATCCAAAACAAACATCAAAATCAACACTGAGCACAAAATGAAGCTTCTTCCATGGTTGTCCCAATTCCTTGACCTGAACCCTATAGAAAATGAGTGGGGTGACCTGAAGAGAAGAGGCACCACCATGGAGCTGGGAATCTAAAGGATCTGGAGAGAAGGAATGGTCTCTGATCTCATGTCAGGTGTTCTCTAAACTTATCAGGCATATAGGAGAAAACTCAGAGCTGTCTTGGGAAAAGGATATTGCAATAATTGGGTGCCAATAATTGTGGCCAACATGAACTAGAAAAAAACATTTATCTCATAATGAGATTCCCCCCCCCCCCCCCACTTTCAATTGTTTTACTTCAATGAAAGGTTAGAATTTTGTGAATTTTTTTGAATGAAAGATAACAAGGATAAACAATGCAGATTTATTTTCACAGCTGCCTTTGCTCATATTTACCAAGGGTGCCAATATTAGTGGAGGGCACTGTATACTAAATGGGTATATCTAAATGTGCCCATAACTGTTAAAAAGGTCAGTTTTTTTTTTTATTTATTTATTTTTTTTTTTTTATAAATTAATACTTTTATTCAGCAAGGACACATTGAATCAAACGTGACAAAGACATTCATAATGTTACAAAAGATTTCTATTTCAAATAAATACTCAAATAAATGTAAAGCAGAACTGTTTTTAACATTGATAATAATAAGAAATATTTCTTGATCACCAAATCAGCATATTATAATGATTACTAAAGGATCATGTGATACTAAAGACTGGAGTAAAGGCTGCTGAAAATTCAGCTTTTCCATCACAGTAATAAACAAATTTTTTAAATATATTAAAATAGACAACAGTTATTTTAAACTGTAATGACATTTCACAATATTAATGATTTTATTTTTTATTAAAAAAATGCAGCCTGGATGAGAATATTTCTAAAGATTCGTATATATTATTTTGAGAGAGTCATTTGTCTATTGCAATAGAAGATAATGTTTAAAAAATAATACCGACTTATGGGTAAGGGTCAGAGATGACTATGGTGGTTAGGATGTAGCTTGTATCATGCATATGAAATCTGGACAAGGTGAGTATATACACACAATAAATAAACAAATATATGAATAACCCCACAAACATATGAGTAACTTTTCCTTTCTTTTAGAATAACTGAATAAAAATCCCTGAAATTATAGTACAATTTGTCCCATACCTCTTCATGCCAGGCAACCCTGTGAAAACTTTGTCAGTCGACCAAATGTGCCAGTCCTTCCTGGCAGGGTTTTGCACAGCAACAAGGCCGTAAAGCACTGCTCCACTGTCCTCATGTATTCTTCATGAACCATCATCCGCAGTAAATATTTCACAAACCTGCGGACTAGCTGTGATGTTGATCCCCCGTCTGGAGATGCCTGGGTGTCACATTTAGAGAGAGAAATGCGATTACGCCCTACAATGTCAGCTGGTGCCACTTGACGGCAAGAGAGCTGTAAAATTCAGGATGTGTGAGATAAGGAAGTTTGTGAGATGTGTGTGTGTGAGCCCAACTTCAGCAGAAGCATTGCTGAATGTGTGAGAAATGTGTTTGTGTTTTACTGTATCAGGCAGAGGATGACTGTATCGATTTATTCAATAAGCGCTTTGAGCTTTGGTGCATGGTGGGCAACTAAGAAAACAGATAACAAACAGACGCGGCTACAAACTGTTGTAGTATAAAGCCTTGTGAAGATTAAAGACGCCAGAAAGGGCTCTGCAAATCTTTAATGTGAACATTTAATAATGATGTCAAAATCTTTTGCCCCTCATTACACTGAACAGTAAAAGCATTTTTTGAAAAGTGTACCTTTTTTTTCTTTCATAAATGATCACGGTCTTCCCAGTCATTATCAACAGGACCTCACAGCAATGGGCCGCTACATACTAGGCGATATAGGTGGTCAGCTATAGCACCCAGACATGCCGGTGACTCCCTCAAATTGTCTACAAATAAATCACAATATGAAAGTGAGGACGTTTAGCACCCAGGGAATGTTGGAGCACATTTGCACAGTCAACGCACAGTCAAAGTCAATCTGTCAAATATGACTTGCCCCACTTTCTTAAATATATGAGGAAGGATTTCAGACACTGAAGCACCAAGCAGGAGGAAAATATAGCAATTAATCTGCAAACAACCTTTTCTGAGATATGTTGTTTTATAAGAGCTGTGCCATTTATACTATTTCTTTATTTAATATTTAGTTTTTGTGTATGCATATGCAATTTTGATGTCTGTTTATTTATTTGTTTGTTTGTTTGTTTGTATTTGTTTCTATGAACATAGGCCCAATGTATGTAGTTTAATGTATATAGTCATATTATTAAAATGTATTCATTTGACACTTTCATTTAATTTTTTGAGCCTGAATATACAATTTAGATGTCTGTTTATTTATTTGTATTAATTTCTATGAACATAGGCCCAATGCATGTCGTTTCATTTATACATTAATATTATTATAATTTTTTGTATTATTTTTTAATTTGACATTTTTATTTATTCTTTTGAGCCTGAATATACAATTTTGATGTCTGTTTATTTATTTATTTGTATTTGTTTCTATGAACATAGGCCCAATGTTTTTTTTATATACATTAATTTAATTTTTTTTTATATATTACATGATTTTCACTGACAATTTTGTCTGTACAAAATGTGTTTTAATTTATAATTAAATTTACACAGTTGTAAATGTCCAGTTGTTACACATAGTTATGCAAAGTATGACTTTTATTCTCTTAGACATTTTGTCTGTTTATTTATTAGTTTGTCTGCATTCATTTTGATGAACATGGGCCTAATGTTTGTAGTTTCATTTATACATTAATATTAAAAAAAAAGTTGAAAAAAAAAAGAAAAAGAATCCACCTATGTCTCAGTGTTTCAATGAATTTTTTTAAATTATATATTAGGTATGATTTCATTTTCATAATCTTGCCTATAGGGCCCCACAAACACATGAGTTGGAACTGCCCTTTGGTTATGGAAAATCTGCCAAGTATTGCAGAATGTTAATCACACACACCCAAGAACATAGAAATCAATGTGTGTGCTCTAGTATGGCTAACTCCGAGAGTCTGTGTGCATTGTGTTATTGAAGGGGGTTCATCAATTGCTGCAGGTAAATCAAATTTCCATTTCTTGGCAGAAAAGTGGGGCCGCAGCCGAGGTCAGGGAAGATTGGACCCTCCTCACCAGCTATCCAATCTGCAGGAGTGGCATGGCGGTTCCAGTCAGAGGCCCTAGGCTGCTCTCTTTATGTGTCATCAGGTGTCATCATCACTGTAAGCGTCTCATGCCCTCAGGTCAGCCACGACAATCTGTTAATGTCTCTGCCTTTCTTGTGTGCACCGGGGCATTCAAAGTATCCCACAGAGAGATTTTTGTTTTCCAGCCTTAAAACACTGTCCATTGAGATTCTTAATTCCCTTGAGTAACAGGTAAAATAACAAACTGATTAATGATTACGCATATTGCCATGTAAATTAAAAAAAAAAACAAGTGTTGACCCAATATAAAGATCCAATATAACATAAAAATCCAATACATGTTTGTTTTTTGGTTTTTAAATCAATGATTATATAATATTTGTGACTTAAATAAGGTTATATATATTTATAAACACTTAGCTGATTCAATCTCTTCAATAGAAATCTTTATTGAGTGGGTGGACATGTTGAATCTAATAAGCACAAGAGAAAAAGAAGACTGTAAAATAGATTTGGCAAATACTTAAAAATCTTCTCAGCAAAGCTAGCAACATCCAAGTTACGGGTAAAATTCCTAAAAAACAAACATACAAAGTAATAAAATGTACATGCTGAATACAGGTTGTTTTGGACAAAAATGTCTGCCAAATGTAACGTAAACAAATCTTTCAAATGATGCAAAAATACAATGTACAACTCAATATAACTCAAAATTCATAAATGTACATTATTTACGGTGGAAAATAAAAAATGTAATATGTACCGGACATATTTATTTTACAGTTTATAATTTAAAACTTTTAACGGGGTATTTTTGGAAGCAGCAACAGAATGTAATAACTCACTATTCATTTTGATGTGAGGATTTAAACAAATTAGACAATTGTGTAAAAATCTGCTGATAATTAAATGTTTCTAAGGGGCTTACGAAAATATTTTAGAAGTTGTCTAGGGCAACAGTGTCATAAAATAAATGAATTAATACATCAATCAACATAGATCACTGCAGTAGTTTTGTTATAAACAGGCTGAGTACAATATATGCACTGGAATTTCTTCTACTAACTAAATACCTCTTTAAACCCAAGGGTGGCACTGTTGTTTCGGCTTTCATACTGTCTCGGGTTTCCACAAAGTAGGACAGATGGCATTACTAAACACCAAATTGTAGTTCAGATTGTGCAGTCACAGTGTAAGTTGAGGGAGTGTGAGAGAGACTTGTGATGTTAGCATGTGGAAGATGCCTCTCAGTTCACCAATGCAAAGTGGACTAGCTACTGCTATTTTAAAGGATAATTAGTATAGCAAGCAAACTGGATTTTTTAAATTATACATATAAAACAGGACATATTTTACTAAGTGTAGGTAAATACATTGTGTGCATTTTATAATACAAATATATTGTTTAAAAATACAAAATGCAGCATTTTGGATGGCTGATTTTCTCCTTTATTTTTCCTCTGCATCATCAAACCTTTAACTTATTGATTTGTTGTAATTAAATAACAGACCTTGCTCAGCTGGGACAAAGCATTAGCTTTTATTTTTTGAAATACTCATTACAATTGCTTTAGTAATACTGTTCATATTAATTATGTGTACATTTGTGTGCCTATATGTGTGTTATGTGTATTAAATGTACTGTGTGTATTGTGTAAAGCTCAGCCAGCTGTACATGCTCCGACAGTTACACGGGTCAATACACGGTAGGTGGCAAACAATCCCCTTGAATAAGTCACCTGCTTGAATTAGATGTCTGAGCAAGTGTGATTTATATAAAAGTGTCGATGTCAGAGAACATTCAAAATCACATATCCTTTTGAAATGAGACAGAAAGAGCCATAACGAAAAGAAGGGGAAAAAAAGAAAGAGCTCCTGTTGCAATCGAATCATGCAGTTTTCATAACCAGTCAATCTGATCAAACTTTCATATCCTTCCAACTCACAGATCGGTGGTCAAGTTCCATGAAGACACTGACGCCGCAAATACATTTGCAAGAATTCTCATTTATATGATGCCATTCAAGTTTCTGATGATGGAGCACTAAGGGAAGTTATAGATCTGTGATCCCGCATATAAGCTTGAATTTGGAGAAAGGGTGTCGATAAATTGAATTTTACTGTGCTGCGGTATGAAAGTAACGAAATTTCACCTGAAATATGCTCCCTTGAAATATCACTTCCCCTTTAATCTTCAAATCCCCCCACGAAGCACACTGTAGCACTGTTAATTTACCTCTCATCAGTGTGAACAAGCTGAAAACATGACTGTCATTTGAGCTGAAATAGCTGTCATCTGAAACGCACCCTGAGAGAAAACGAACAAAAACTATGGCAGCAATAGTGATGTATCAGATAATACAACATAATGAGGCCGTTTCTAAATCCCACGATATTTACTCCAGAATAAACTCCTCACTGCAAGCCATCAAAAATGCTGGCTTTGTCATCTGTTGCACTATTAGCACGGCTACATACTTCGTCACTTCACAGTGAGTGATTGCGCTTCATCGTTCACCACGTACGCACATTACAAGAATCACTCATTTCTAATATGTCACCTTTCATATTAAAACACCAGAGATTTGTGACAAGAACGTGAAGGATTTGCCTTCAAAGAAACGGCTCAGGGCAAATAGACCTCAACCATCTCAACCTGGCTCACTGGAAAGACGTGCCTCTACTTACATTTTTGCAAAACTCCAAAAATTTACCTATACATTACAAATCACTGCAGTTTCCAGTTGAAATGAATATACTACTGACAGTAAAACACCAACAACTTATGTATTACTTTTCACAAAAATTATTATTACAGGGGCATCGTTTAAGCCAATAAAGACTTATTTTGCACGGTTCATTGCACAATACAATGTTATGACCTCAAAACATCTTTACCATCATGCATGATTTGTAAACTAATACATTTTCATGATTGCATCACAAAAACAGTTTGTGTATATATATATATAAATAATGTATATATTGTGTGTAGTTTATATTATTTGTATTTATTGGTTTTTATTAGATTTTTGACAACTTGCTGAAATAACATTTTAATTTTAGTTTAATTTCAGTTAAAGGTACACTGTGGCCCCGTACACACGGAGAGGCATTTAGCTGTATACGTAAAAATTTTGTATCATATCGGCGTTTCATCCAGAAGGATCTGGCGTTTTGGGAGGCTGAAACCACTATTTTTTGAAACCGGGTCCCAGAGTGGATAAATCTGAAAACGACACCCTTGCGTTTTCGTGTGTACAGCCAATCATTGTTGTGTGAAACGATGATGTCATCACCCCACATCTTGACCCTAGTCAGACACCACATGCACATGCTCCAAGTCTTCTTCTCCATTTTTAGCGTATCGCTGTGGCAGAATTACAGCGCCACATACTGGTCTGGCATGTATACTACATCGTTTTGAGTCGGTTTCAGTGGTTTCGTGTGTACGCAGATATTTCTTGAGACGAGAAAAAAAAAAAGATCGGATAGGGAAAGCTCTGGCTTTGTGTGGATGTGGCCCTCTAGTGGTTAAAAAAAAAAAAAAAAACTGCATGCATTTTGCAGAAGAACATTATTTTGGATGTGCATTGGATCAGCTCTGCGCAACTGCGTGGATGAATATGGTTCGTGGCACCTGTGAACACACGGAAATCCAAAAATAATGTCACCTGAGCATGTTGTATGCTTTTTTTTTGCTAACTGGAAATAACGTTAACTCTTTCCCCGGCAAACACGGAATTTTCCGTTATTTGTGAGAAAACGCTTCGCTTTTCCAGGTTTCCGTGTTTTCACTGTTATACGCTAGGGGGCGCTATTACGCATCTTCTGAATGAGTACAGAATCTCCTGATCAAAACACAGATGAAGAAAACGCAACAAAAAACAAGCGATCGTATGTAAGCAGATGCATATGTAAAATAACGTGATTATCAACATTAAACATCATAGAAATCAAAACTGCCTAATGTTACTGAATGAAATGTCGACCCAGAACGAGCTATAGGACTGTGCAAGTATTAGGGGTGTTGTCTACTCCATCTGTGTTTGATCATCGTTCTGAATCTGATCTGGATGTAGTCTTTGACAAAAACGTGATTTTCTCAGCTTTTTGTTCAAAATGTTGCTTTTTTTATGAAACTTACCCATAAGTGTTGATAAAAAAGGAATGCATGAAGCTAGAATAAAACTTTTTTTTTGTTTTTTTTTTTGTTTAAAGGCAGAGGGTCTGCTCTTACTTGTGATATATTGCATGCTCAGATATTCATACAACAAAATATTCTATGGGCCATCAAATTTTTGTGAAAATGATCAAAAACCCTGGCTGGCAACTTTTTTTAAAAACGCTGGCAGGGAAAGAGTTAATAACGATAATTAATTACGTTACAAGTCAGTCTGATATGGTCAAGCGTTGCATTTTTTTTTATAACTGATATTCTGGCCAAATTGACCATGGTAGTAACTAATTTATAGATTGCCATTGTCATCAACCAGTGGTCAACATCATTTCAAGACTCACCTACATGAAAGGATTTAGTTCTATAAACTATACCCATTAATAGACACTTCCTTGAAAATAAATTCCAACACAGCGCTACAACGACCTATAATGAATTGACCCTTCACAATAAATAATGCTTTACAGTGAACTGTTAGAGAGTTACATATGGCAATTTATCTGTTCATTAAAATACCTTACTCACCTGTTGAGTAATAAAAACTGCATTTCTGCGTCGCTTTTACAACATTTCAAATCGCTCAGAAAGGCAAGCCGATGTTGATTATCGTTTTATTATGAGCTCTGTGGTGTTCTCTTTTTTTTAATATAAAAATTGCATAGCGCACCTTTTATTTTTGCATCAAGAATAAAATTAACCTTTTAGCATCACTCACTAGACATTTAATTTCCAATCTGCCACAATATGTACAAGAATCTAACATCAGTTATAAAGTAGCTTAGTACACGAAATTAAGATTTCTTCTTAATTTTTTCTCTCTTTATATCATTTTACATTACATCTGGGAATTCACAAAGAGGTGTCAGCTATAAACCAACATACTGTGACTATTTAAATTACATGCGCTCCTCTCGGTCTCTGAGGAAAGCATAGAGATGTTTGTTATGTTAGCAGCTAGCAGTATCTGCTGAGGTTTTATTGCACATGTGAGTCAGAGAATGGGTTTTAGTTGCTTAGCATAATGGAAGTAAGAAGAGGTGTGATCAAGGCTAATATCTGACATCACCTTGACCTCCTGAACGAAGCCAGAACAATAAGCTATCACAGCAGTTCTCTCAGGAGCACTGCATGCTACAAAGAATGTGGTGTGGCCCCAGGATATGGGAGTTATGATGTATTATATGCATGCCGCATGAGGAGAACCTTGCCCATTAACAGCCTGCTTTGTTTATAACAAACGCTACGTTTCTCCGTAGTAGCCTTTGTGAACTAGCGCACAACCCTGGCCACCGTTCCAGAGGGGCGCGGATCGTCTGCGTGCCGGAATAAAAACTGGAGCATTCTCTTCTATCTCATCTGTCTCATTAGTGATTAATTCTCCAGCCCAAAACAGTGACTTCCTCCTGCATTAATTTCCTAAGTAATGTGACACCTCCATAGAACGACAGGGCGAACAGGTCTGAAAGTGCCCGAATGCTGAATTCTTTCCTGCTATAAATCATTAGCCATTAGGGACCTGTGGGGCTTAAACGACTTAAACAAATGAACTTGTCTGATTTAATAAGACCTTCAGTTACATCAATATGGTTCATGAAAGAATAAATTGGAGGGTGAGAGGGAAAAAAAGGAAATTGTAGTAGGAACGCAGAGATCGTCCCATGCTTCACTGTTATCAACCCCTTGTACTAAGTGTAATTGATTTCCATTTATGTTCATGCATTTGCCAAGTACAATTTCAAGTTCACAGAGTTACCTCAAAGGGCTGAAAGGCATTATATTACATAGAAACATTGTTTTTCAAAAAACAATTACACATTATGTATATTGACACAATGTCACGATTCAAGCTTGCGATTCGATTCCAATTTCGATTCAATATTGATTGGTTTGAATATATATCAGGTACAGTACATACAATTATAAAATATATATTGAAATAGTTAAACGGTGGCTGACACTTGTTTTCATGACGGATGTATTTAAGTATACATTCAATATTGAAAATGCTTTTCATTTTTCTAGCGCAACAAACTTCCATATTATGTAAAAAAGGTTGCATCGCTTTCGGTTCGGGTGCTTCATTAAATATAGAGCCGTTTTACTCAAGATATCTTCAAAGGAGCGAGCAAAGATGAGCATAAAAGATGTCCATCGCATATGCAGATTGATAGCTAAAAGTTTTTTTTTATTTTTATTTAGATATTTAAATCGAATAAAATGCCAACAATTCAAATAACTAGCTAGGTTAGCTGATTACCTTAACAGTCCATAGATATCGCCGTCAGTTCGTACTGCCGTTAACACTTTCTCTGACAAGCGGATGCAATGAGACCTGTTTTCATGTTTGTTCATGCACCGTTCGGCATTAAAGCCTACTTATCGAGCTATGGACATTGAATGGCTTTTCTGAGGTAAATGTAATGTTACGTGACATTTTGTTTACAAGCTGTTTTGTTGACATCTTTCCATGGTTAAAACACTGATTGAGTGATACATTTTGTACATTTTACTGTATCATTCAACATACCATCTGATGTTCATTCATGTTCATTTTGTGCTATAACTAGTAGTAAATAGGAAGAGATGATCATGCGCTCCCTGCTGCAGCTTCATTTGAACTGAGGCGGCTACAACGTTCTATCACACCACATTAAAGAGCGTCAAAATGGTATTTACTCAGCAAACATTTGGGGCCAGATTTACTAACAGCTTGCGCCAGCCCAAAACCCTCTTTTGGTGTTAAAAAACTACTGTCAGGATTTACTAAAGACATGCAGTGAAAAATTAGCACTGAAAAGGTGTGGATACAGTCATTTTTGCGGCTGAACTTATTGCATATGCATTTGTAGGAGTTTCCCTTTCAGATGCAAAATTTATGGGAGGAGAGTATTTAAATGAATCACGCAATGTGATTTACTAAGGTTTGCCCTTATCAATTTACTGGTGTTTGCGCCATTATTTACCTCCCAAAAAAGCATGTCTTAAACCAGACGCTAACTGGTAGATTGCATTGGTCATTATGGAAATGATCCGGATGTGTCTGTGTTCTTTAATTTGCGCGTTGTCAGTAGATCATGCGCAGAACTTTCTACTCACATCTGCGCTTTTTTGGAATTGCGCTCTCACGATAATTTGCCCTGTTTAGTAAATCTGGCCCTTAGATGTTTAATGACCATTGAAAATACATCCCTTCGACACGTTCCATCATGGTTGAAAAATAGTTCCAAAATTAAAGTTAAACAGACGTATCCAGGAAATTTTCTGTTACATATTTTTACCAATTTATGTCGTCCTACGCGACTATTTTTGGCCTGGGACACGACGTTGCCGTTGGACCAATGTTTACTGGGTATTGATAGAATTTTTTGTAATAAAATTAACAATTTGAAAGCTAAAACTACAAATCAGTGAAGTTTGGTTCACACATCAACTGAAAACATACCTAAAATTTGATTCTTGGGATCTAGGAATCGATATAGGTTCATTAAAGGTAAAGTATTTACTCATCCAAGAAAATCTCTCTTTAAATCTACAAGTTGCTAGACATGTGTCTTAAACTTCTAAATGTAGGATTTTATTTGTTCATTATGTAGATAGGTGATAGGTGCACGTATTAGCTGTATAACAGCAACCGTTGTTACCTGCTGTAAGTGTTAGTAGACTGTCAGACTGTGAAAGACTCTTGAGGCAGGCTGCTGTAGTTTTGTCCTGCTGGGGATACAGGCTCTTACTCAGAGCTTAAGGGCGTGTGTGCGTATATGTGTGTGTCTGTGTGCAGGGGGGTGGAATACATGCTGGTAACCATGGTGATGGTGAGGTGCTAAGGCTCATTAGAGGAACACATACAGAAGGTAGCAGGAACTGTGGACTGGGTGTGAGTGCAATTGTCTGTCCATGGTGGAGAAGCAATGGACCAAACAATGTGTTGAAGTGCTGTAAGGTGGTGAAAAAAAGTTCATGTTTGCAGAATATAGTCTTCACACTCTTTCAATTGAACTGAAATGTAAGCCTTCAGCTGTCCATTTGGTCCGTCCTGCTTCCTGGCCCAAAGCAGAAGCCCATCATGCTTTCATGATCCTGTCATATACTGTAATACAAGCATTCTGCACTTTCTAGGATTCTGCAAGGCACTGACCAACAGTGGTGTGCAAATTAGGACCAATGCATGATGGCTTATGGCAGGCCTGTACTAGTCAATGGAAATATGAGGATACGGGGAAAAAAACCTGTTCATATAAACAGTGGCAATTTTTGTGCATGCCATTAAAGCACAAAAAACACCAATTTAATGCATAACACTGCATGCACATATTTAAATTGTTACTGGCATTCTTTTCTTGCTTTCTTTCTATATACACTCACCAGCCACTTTATTAGGTACACCTGTTCAACTGCTTGCTTGCAGCTGATAGAAACACAAAAGTAACTCAAATAACCACTCGCTACAACTGAGGTTTGCAGAAGAGCATCTCTGAACGCACAACACATCAAACCTTGAAGCAGATGGACTACAGCAGCAGAAGAACACACCGGATGACACTCCTGTCAGCTAAAAACATGAAACTGAGGCTACAATTCGCACAGGCTCACCAAAACTGGACAATAAAAGATTGCAAAAACATTGCCTGGTCTGATGAGTCTATGCTGCAACACTCAGATTGTAGGGTCAGAATTTGGTGTAAACAACATGAAAGCATGAATCTATCCTGCCTTGTATAAACGGTTCAGGCTGCTGGTGGTGTAATGGTGTGGAGAATATTTTGGGCCCCTTAGTACCAATTGAGCATCATTTAAATGCCACAGCCTACCTGAGTATTGTTGCTGAGCATCACTTTATTACTACATCTTCCAGCAGGATAATGTGCCATGTCACAAAGCTCAAATCATCTCAAACTGGTTTCTTGAACATGACAGTGAGTTCACTATACTCAAATGACCTCCACACTCACCAGATCTCAATCCAATAGAGCACCTTTGGGATGTGGTGGAACGAGAGATTTGCATCATGGATGTGTAGCCGACAAATCTACAAATTTATCAACTGCATGATGCTATCATGTCAATATGGACCAAACTCACTGAGGAATATTTCCAGCACCTTACTACTACTAACAACTAACTTTCCAACTACATGTCAGCTAACTCTCATTAGAATATTAGTAGTAGACTGTAAGGTTAGGGTTAGGTGTTAGGGTCCGGGCAAGTAGAATAAGTTAATGTCTACTTGCAAAGTTACTTATAGTCAGTAGAATGTTTAAAGTGGATCATCATATAAATTGTTGCCTTTCTTTTTCATCAAGTGACAGTAAGGACTTTTACATTGTTACAAAAAATATATTTTAAATGAATGCTGTTCTTTGAAACTTTCTATTTATCAAGGAATCCTGGAGAAAAAAAAAGCATATTATAGTTTCTACAGAAATATTAAGCAGCACAATTGTTTTCAATATTTAATTTAATTTAATATGAAATGTTTTGTGAGCTCTAAATTAGCATATAAACACACAAAGTTTTTTTTACCGATTTGTTACATCTGATTTGCATAATTACTTTAGTGAACCGAGTTTCAATACAACACAAGTAAATTCAACGTAACTTTGTAAATTCGCCTATGTTTATTATGTAAACTTTTATGACTGTATTTTTGCTATAAATTATATATAAACACAGTTTGCTATGATGCATGATGATGCTTGATATAGGATGCTATGATACTTTGTTCCTTTGATCGATTTTGATACTTTCTGTTGATGCCGTAGATCAAGAAAAATGTATAATCAATAATTTGAGCTATGATTGTTTATAATAAAAAGCATAGCTGTTCTCAGTGTTTCACAATGACCGATTAGTCTAAAAGAGCACTTTAGAAATTAAGTAACAATGGAACACATTCATCCTTTATCTTGCTGCAGTTTGTTCAGGGCAAATTGCCAAGTTAATTGGACAGTGTTAACTGAATTCCCTTCCTGTTTCTCACCACTTTCTGCTCCCTTTTATTGCTATTGGAGGACAGGTCGGAAATGCTTATGAGGCATTTTGGTGTCACAACCCAAAATTGGCCGACACCACAAACACTGAATTCATTAAGTCACCCCTCCATTACTGGGGCCACGTCAGATGATGGAAGATTCTCCCTGATGCCGCCACTTCCTTGATAGCTATCTAGTGTAATTAAACTTATAATTGCGATGCCAAGAAGCGTTTCTCCCCGTAATTGCATGGTAGAATCCTGACAAGACTAGCCAGTTATTAGAAAGTCGAATCTCAGGCATTTTAATTGACTGGGCTAAGACAGGGGTGAGATTCTCATTGATAGCCTATACTGCCTACACATTATTAATAATAATAATAATAATAATAATAATAATTATTATTATAGTAATTATTATTATTTTCAGTATAAAATAAAAATAACAAATAAATATAAAATTATTATTATTATTATTATTATTATTATTATTATTATTAAGGAAAAATAATTAAACAAGTACATGTTAATGTCATTTTGGGTGAGAATAAAGTTTTATAATATTCCTAAATTGCAATCTATTTATAAATGAATGATACACAATGAAATATAAACCATCAGCTTTGTTAGTAATGTATTAATACATTATATTGTGTTAATATTTATATTACATGTATTATTATTATTATTATTATTATTATTATTATTATTATTATTATTATTATCATCATCATCATCATTATCATTGTTGTTGTTGATGATGATGATGATGATGATAATGATGATGATGATAATAATAACAATAATAATACTGTAGACTGGAGTAATGGCTGCTGTAAATGCTGCATTGCCACCACAGGAATAAATTACATTTGTTAAAATATTTAAATAATAATAATAATAAATAGTTATTTTAAATAGTCATAATATTTCACAGTATTACTGTTGTACTCTGTTTTATAATAATAATAATAATGGTTATTATTGTTGTTGTTGTTGTCATTGTTGTTGAAAATATTACTACTAATAATAATAATAATAATGGTTGTTGTTATGATTATTATTATTATTATTATTAATACTACTACTACTACTACTACTAATAATAATAATAATAATAATAACCATTATTAATTATTATTATTATTATTATTATTATTATTATGCATTAATAAGTTCTAATTTTATTACAATTTTGATACTATTGATGTGCAGGGACAAATGAAATTACAGTGGACTTACCATTGTATGAAACAGATAAATAAATAAATTTACAAAATATTTACAAATGGGACAAAAAATAAAACTAGCAATAGCAATAGCAACTAAAACAGCAACATATTAACATGTCCCAAAAAAAAAAAAAGATGGTGAGACATTAGATTGTTAATCTATTTAGCTGAGGGATGTATTGTACAACCTGATGGCTGACAGAACAAAAGATTTCCTGTGTCTCTCTTTATAGCACTGTGCTGCAAACAGGTTGTTGCTGAATGCACCCTTTTGTCTGAGTAATGTGTCATGTAGTGCACATGATGCATTCTCAATATATGAGAATGATGAAATACATTTTTGCTAGACATTCTCCTTTCTGTAATAATTTGCAGTATCTCAAATGATACCCTAATAAAAGAGCAAGCCATCCAGATGAGTTTGTTGAGTTGAAATGATTTATACATTATTTATATGAGGATTATACAATGCATTTTGGTACACATCCTACTTTCCCTAATTAGCTGACAGACCACGGTGCTGTCAACACCGAGGTCATGAGTTAAAATCCCAGAGAACACATCGACAGAGAAGATGTTTACCTTGAATGCACAGTAAGTCTCTTTGAATAAAAGCATCTGCCAAGTGAGTAAATAAATGTTAGATGGAACTGACCACAACATAATGTTAAAACCTTTCCATAAGTGTACTGCAGACTCCAAAAGATGAGGGTTATGTAAAAAAATAAATGTATGTAAAGGAAAAAAAAAATAGTTGTTCTTATAAAACAGGGCCTATACCCAAAAAGTCTGATCTACATTATCAATATGTATGTAGTTTTATGTATGCAGATACTTTGTAATTTATAATGTGTTTTCCTGTTCATACAATAAAGATGTTATTTATTCCACTGTGGGAGTTTTCTGATGGCATTCTATAAAATATTCACAAAGGAATGTAAATTAATGCAAATGCAATGTGCATAGCATAAGTCTAACAGTAACAAAGGGATTTTTCGAATTTTAAGTCAATTGGTTTGTATAGTGCTGCAATAAGGACAGTGACTAAAATATGGACTTGGCATATGAACAAATTTCAACATGACTAGAAACTTGAGACAACAACTGGCTTCCTCTATATTTCAAAGATAATTGTCATATCAAAGGGAAATAGATCCGTTAAATTAGGTCTCAACAGTCCCAGGGCGAGTGAACGTGCCACAAAGCTACAAAACTTTACCTAGTACTATAAAACCATCTCATTCTTATTGTAGTACTAACTGCTAGGTGCTAACACCACCTCATGTCGCTTGTTGAAACTCATGAATTTGGAAGGACTTACAAAATACATATACAATGATACATGATCAAAAATCAAGGTTCCAGAAAGGGGTTTTTGCAGCATAACCGTAGAAGAACCATTTTGGGTTCCCCAAAGAACCTTACAGTGAACAGTTCTTAAAAGCACCATTTTTTCTTATGTGAAAACATTTAAAAAATCTTAAATGCAATTGAATGCAAAGGTTCCATTGATGTGAAAGGTTTTTCATGGAACCATAAGCCGTGTTTCCACTGTCGGGCCAAAATCGAGCATGCTAGCGTGTGCCAGGGCCAGTCGCGTTTCCACTGTCACTTCTGGGGCTTGATAGGGCCTAGTCGGGGCTTCCTCGGGGCCAACGGCCAGGATTTTTTGGCCCACCAGATACCTTGGTCCAAAGTAAGCCAACTGGGGCTTGAGGAGTGGTCATGAACAAAGGCGGAGTTTACCTGAGCCAGGAGACATTCAACAACGCTGCTCATTTTCCATGTTATCATATCAGGCTACCAGCTAACTTCAACAATTAAGACATTTAAAATAATTTTCAGCTCAAAACTCACTTTCAGACACCAGCTAGTGTTTGAAATAACTTCCTTGCGATCCGATTGGGATTCTGATCACCATATGAGGCAGAAATATATTTATTTGTGATGCTAAAGGCTACTCATGCTAATCATTGCTATAAATACAAGTACATGTTTATGGAAAATACCAGAGACTGCTTGAAGAACATAGACAAATCATATATCGTTATAATCATGTATGTATTTGGTTTCATCTTTTATCTGTCTCTTCCCTCCCTGTGCCTTTGTTGATACCGGACTAATGCATCCGCATATATGTCACACACTCCGGTTAACTTGTATAACTCATAACTCCTCTTTTCTTTTCATAAGCTCCCTCTGTTGCTCTGACTGAAAGGATAACAGTATAGTGAGACATGAGAGATAGCTCAAACTTTTAGTCCTCATAACATGTCAATCTGGAACAACAGATGTATAACTGTGGATAGGAAATCTTTGTTTATTGATGAGTGGTGGCAGAAAGGTATATGGCCACTAACACATGTTAATGTTAGGCTTTCTGTGCTAAATACAAGCTAAATTGCTCCTCTAAAATATATGAAAAAATTATCAAGAATATTCTAATGCCGATGATTAAATTAGTAAATGAACATTTGAAATATTCAATGATAATACCTAAAATCTAAGATCAAGATCAAGACCAAGATCTTATGATAGAAAATATAAGTTTTGGTGATAGAAAATGTTCCAACAAATTTTTGAGGAATTGTTTAGTACGTCAATGTTTCCCAGGACCAGGTTTCTTACATAGAATTACATATCTCGTCATTATGAGAAGAAAGAAGTATGTGTAATTAGGACCACATACCTTTCATTTCCCGTTAATCCTAAATGTAAAGAAGTGCACTTTAAAATTTTAAATCATATATACCCTGCAAAAGAATTTTTAAGAATAAGATTTAATGTTAGGGATTCCAATTTATGTAAAATATGCAAGTTAGAGATAGAAACGGTTGAACACTCGTTTTTTCAGTGCAATGTGGTAAACACATTTTGGAATGATGCATTCAGTTGGATACAGCAAAGAATACCTGCAAATCTGATACTGTAATGGGAAACTATTAAGTTTGGTTTGTTTATTAAGGATAAAAAGGTATCCTATGTAATAAATAACTTGTTGCTTTTGCTGAAATTTTACATACACAAATGTACATTTTTCAAAATTAGGGTTTTACTCCCTGACCGAGGGCACTCTCGGCACGGACACACTGGCCCTACGCTCACAGCTGGCCCTACGCAAGTACGCGTTTCCCCATTGAGCCTTCTCGCACAGACATTGTGCAAAGTCAGGGAGGACGAGGAGCAGGTCTTGCTGGTTGCGCCCTATTGGCCCAACCGGACCTGGTTCCCAGAACTGATGCTCCTCGTGACAGCTCCTCCTTGGCCCATTCCTCTGAGGAAGGACCTTCTGACTCAGAGACAGGGCACCCTCTGGCACCCACGTCCGGACCTCTGGAAACTCCATGTCTGGTCTCTGGACGGGACGCAGAGGTTCTAGGTGACCTACCACAGGGCGTGGTAGACACCATCACTTCCGCTAGAGCTCCCTCTACGAGGCACCTCTATGCATTGAAGTGGAACCTATTTGTCGAATGGTGTTCTTCTGAACAGGAGAACCCCCGAACTTGCTCGGTTGGATAGGTGCTTTCCTTCCTGCAAGAAGGGTTGGAGCGAATGCTGTCTCCCTCCACCCTTAAAGTGTATGTTGCCGCTATCGCCGCACATCACGATGCAGTCCTTGGGGAAGCACGATCTAGTCGTCAGGTTCCTGAGGGGGACGAGGAGACTAAATCCACCTCATCCTCTCTCTATACCCTCTTGGGATTTGCCTCTGGTGCTTACCGCACTGCAGAGACCACCCTTTGAGCCCTCGCAATCAGCTGAGTTAAAAACTCTGTCTATGAAAACAGTTCTCCTGGTTACATTGGCTTCCATTAAGAGGGTAGGGGACCTGCACACATTTTCGGTCGATGAAGCGTGCCTAGAATTCGACAGAAAACTAATCATCGAAGCGTTCCAGGCACGCTTCGTCGACCGAAAATGCGTGCAGGTCCCCTACCCTCTTAATGGAAGCCAATGCAACCAGGAGAACTGTTTTCATACGGATATGTGCCCAAGGTTCCCACCACTCCCTTCCGGGATCAGGTGGTGAACCTGCAAGCGCTGCCCCCGGAGGAGGCAGACCCAGCCCTAGCTTTGCTCTGTCCCGTCCGCGCTCTGCGGGTATACATGGACAGAACACAAAGCTTCAGGACCTCAGATCAGCTCTTCGTCTGTTATGGAGGCCAGCAGAAGGGAAAGGCTGTCTCCAAGCAGAGGATGGCCCACTGGATAGTGGATGCCATCACCTTGGCGTACCAAACCTAAGGCATGCCTTGCTCGCTCGGGTTGACAGCTCACTCCACGAGAGGAGTAGCTTCTTTGTGGACGCTGGTGCATGGCGCCTCGCTGACAGATATATGTAGAGCTGAGGGCTGGTCGACACCAAACACGTTCGCTAGATTTTATAGCCTCCGTGTAGAAACGGTTGCTTCCCGCGGGCTTGCCCCCAGTGGCCAGTAATGCCTGGAGCCCCGTTTCTTGTGTCGGCTTGCTGCGCCATTCCCCTCCTCGGAGTGGATAAGTGCGCTATTTTGCTTCAGTAGTTCCCCACTGGTGAACCCTGTTAAGCTCCTCCTCCACCCCTTGCGGCTTCAGACATTGCAGAGTGTCTGTCGCTAGGCCGGCACTGAATATTGCTGTGTTGGCTGGGTGCCATATGTTGCGGCCTCTATGGCGGCCCCATATGTCTATTCTTCCACGGTAAGGCTCCTTTCAGCGAGCTCGTGTCTTTCCCTGGGCACAGTCCGCTCTGTCGTCCCTGCCAGATGTTGTCTCCCTCCTACGGCTGGAGCCATCCCAGGGACATTCCATATGTCGCTCTGCCCTCTGGCCAGACCATATGTGTATTGCCACATATACCTCCCTACGGGCAGGATGTGGTCTGCGCAGCGTTCCCTTTGGCATTCTTCCCAGTGTTATCCAAGTCTGACTGTATGGGTTATGCGGAACAGCAGTAGACTCTCCTGGCGTAGGTCCGGTCCTATCGCTAGAAAGGTGCGAAGGATGTGAGGCTTACACCAGGCACTGGAAGGGTCAGAAACTGTGGCGTTTTATTAGGGACCCCAATTCGTCAGTTCACATTCTGACGTACGTCGAACGTGACCGACTGAAAGGGAACGTCTCGGTTACGCATGTAGGGAACGGAGACATACGTCTCGTCGCCACAGTTTCTGTGCCGCCGCTGAGCGCGGGCCACCTGCTCGTCTCCTTAGTGAAAAACAAAGGTGCGTTTGCATGCACTTCCTATTTGTACCCGCGCTGCGGGGCGGAGTGCGACAATGTTTATTGGCTCGTTTAGTACACACTCGAAGGTGATAGGGCTCTCATGCGATATCCCAATTCGTCGGTTCACATTCTGACATACGTCTCTGTTCCCTCCTTCAGGGAACGAGGGTTACATGTGTAACCGAGACATTTCTTGATTCACTGCGAGTAACATTTTTACCATGCCTAAGAGACAACACTATTTTGTCAAATGGCTAACATAGCATAATCAGAGATTATGTCATTTAGCAACAGTCATTTAGTCATCTTATTTTTATTCATATGATATTCTAATATCGATCTAGATTACTACAAGTCTCTCATACCAGCCACCGAGCAAACACACTCAAAGCAGTGGTGTGCGATAGTGTTTTAAAATGAGGAGGCAAAGTCCTCACATTTTTTTAATATATCAAATGTAAATTTATGTCCCTGTTACACTTAATTGTTTTGTGGTTAAATAAACATTACATAAAAAAGAGAGACCACATACATTCTATTTGTATTTTTACACTACGTAATGTTCTATTCATTAAAACCAAGCATAAATTTAATTAAGTTAGTGTTTTACGCATTTTTACACTTATTCTAAAAAAAATAAATAAAAGCTGGTAACAATTTATACAATAAATTTTATTTGTGAACTAATGTTCAGCTTTTCTTTTTAATAGTCTACTTATTTTCAGCAGTCATCAAGCTTGTACACACTGTTCACAGACACGAATATGTACCTTTAATTTCCCCAAGCTGATTTCTCACTTAAAAAAACCCACAGTCATCATGTTTTCAGGCCATTTCAAGTTTGATTTTGACGTGACATAAGGCGGAGATAATTAAGTGACTGAGTTGTTTACTTACTTATTAATTAGTCTTCCCATTAACACCATCCTTGTCTTCATTCGGGCTGATACCAGAATGCGCATGAAAACAAGAGGCGGGATTTATCGCACGAACCAATCCTATCCAACCATAACCGATCATATCCAATCATAGCGCGATGGAGCCATTGCCTCCTCTCACGTGACTTTTCCCCATTCATTTCTATTACCCCGCATAAAACTCACTGCACGTATTAGGGGCTCTGTTAAAAGTCAGTGGGGACAGAGGAGGGATGCCTCCCTCTGTAACTTCACCAACGGGTGTCATCAAGTTACGCCTTTGTTTTGAATAACCAACCTCTAGCGGCGAAACTTACATACCGTGCCTTTAATAAATTACTGTCACTGTAACATTTTTATTGTAAAACATTGGTCAAATATTGATGCTGGAATTTTAAAGACCAAAAGTTGGCTTCTGTCATGCTCATTTTGCAATTTATCTAGTTTTCAGTCAGCTGGTGAAATGGTGAGGTTGTGTGACGTCGTTCTATGGAGACGTGTTAAGGGCGGGTTTTGGGGTAGCGCTGTGGGGCTACTGGCCTGACAGTGGAAACGCAACTTGATTTTGGGCTCGGTGCTTGAGGTTCGAGGCTATTGGCCCTGCCCGGCACTGGCCCGACAGTGGAAAAGCGGCTATATATGCCAATAAAGAACCATTATTTTTTTAGAGTATAGACTACGCTAAAAAAATACCATTGTATTTTCATGGTACACAAAAAAACACCAAATTAATTTCTGGTACTTCCTTTGGTAAATTGCTTTAAATTCAAAGAGCACTTGCTTTGAAGATTGTGTTTAACCACTTCCATAAGATCACTGTTCCACATCTTGCTGTAAAGGAACAAATTTAGGACAAATGTTAAACCTGAAAAAAAAAAAGAAGAGAAAAACCTGAAAATCAACCTTTAACAATTCCATTTACTATGACCTGAATATGAGACAGCACTAGTCTTGCTTGGGATTTAAATTAGCCTATAACCAACTTTTATACCTTGGAAAATTAGATGATTAAAGTCAGGAGAAAAGGCTTATAATGGGGTACGGGGGGATGGGAAGATGAAACAGACCTAAGACAGAGGGATGTACTAGAATGAGAGAGCCTGTTCAGCTCCACTACACAGTACTCTTCTAAAAGAGCATAATCTCACAGTGCCCATACTCCCATGGGTCTAAAGAGAGACTGTGCGCTGTGTTATACTGACAGTCAGGTGAAAAAGCTCTTGCAAACCTTGCTGTTATCATGATGTTCTGATGTTCTTTGTATCTTTCTGTCTTTCTACTGTGTGTGTGTGAGAGAGCAGATAAATACTGCATGGAAACGGCATGATGCATCATGGTATGTGGTCGAAATGGCTTTGCAGATGCAGAGAGAATGCCTGTAAAAAATGGTATGACCATGTAATATGAGTTTAGTAATATGAAGAATTGAATCATAAATTGAATTATGTGGATACTGTGTCTGTGAAAGTAAAAGTATTAAACTGAATGAATGTTTGTCTTCTTACATGAAATGTTATCATCAAAAGACATTCATGTGTATATGAAGTGACAATTTCTCTGAATTCCAGTGACTTTTTTTGATGAAGATAAAAGCGGTTTTGTGTCAGCAGCATTGCAGACAAGTGCTAAAAACAGATAACGGTGTGACTGTACTTTATTGCCGTCCTCAGTTGCATCAGACACTGAGAAAGGGCACCTTCTTATATTGAAGATGATGGCTAATTTTTACACATAGTGGACTACTGACAGGCATAAAACAACATAAAAACCTCTAAAAATAATTCTGTTCCCAACACCTGGGCAGTTTTTGCTCTATAAAAAATATATGCTTTTATTCAGACAATAAGGAGCTCTATGTATTGCAGCTCTATTCTTTCCAAAATTAATTGCTCTTAAATTAGAGAAAGGCAAATAAATCAAACATGTTGTCAAAGGCCACACATACAGTGCATCCGGAAAGTATTCACAGCGCTTCACTTTTTCTACATTTTGTTATGCTACAGCCTTATTTCAAAATGGATTAAATTCATTATTTTTTCCCTCAATTCTACAAACAATACCCCATAATGACAATGTGAAAGAAGTTTGTTTGTAATCTTTGCCAATTTATTAAAAATAAAAAACAAAAACATCACTTGTACATAAGTATTCACAGCCTTTACCATGACACTTAATATTGAGCTCAGGTGCACCCTGTTTCCACTGATCATCCTTGAGATGTTTCTACAACTTGATTGGAGTCCACCTGTGGTAAATTTAGTTGATTGGACATGATTTGGAAAGGCACACACATGTCTATATAAGGTCCCACAGTTAACTGTGCATGTCAGAACACAAACCAAGCCATGAAGTCCAAGGAATTGTCTGTAGACCTCCAAGACAGGATTGTATCGAGGCACAGATCTGGGGAAGGGTACAGAAAAATTTCTGTAGCATTGAAGGTCCCAATGAGCACAGTGGCCTCCATCATCCATTAATAGAAGAAGTTTGAACCACCAGAAGTCTTCCTAGAGCTGGCAGCCCAGCCAAACTGAGCGATCGGAGGAGAAGGGTCTTAGTCAGGGAGGTGACCAAGAACCCGATGGTCACTCTGACAGAGCTCCAGCGTTTCTCTGTGGAGAGAGGAGAACCTTCCAGAAGAACAACCATCTCTGCAGCATTCCTCTAATCAGGCCTGTATGGTAGAGTGGCCAGACGGCACATGACAGCCTGCCTGGAGTTTGCCAAAAGGCACCTGAAGGACTCTCAGACCATGAGAAACAAAATTCTCTGGTCTGATGAAACAAAGATTGAACTCTTTGGCCTGAATGGCAAGCATCATGTCTGGAGGAAACCAGGCACCGCTCATCACCTGACCAATACCATCCCTACAGTGAAGCATGGTGGTGGCAGCATCATGCTGTGGGGATGTTTTTCAGCGGCAGGAACTGGGAGACTAGTCAGGATAGAGGGAAAGATGAATGCAGCAATGTACAGAGACATCCTTGATGAAAACCTGCTCCAGAGCACTCTGGACCTCAGACTGGGGCGAAGGTTCATCTTCCAACAGGACAACGACCCTAAGCACACAGCCAAGATAACAAAGAAGTGGCTACGGGACAACTCTGTTAATGTCCTTTAGTGGCCCGGCCAGAGCCCAGACTTGAACCCGATTGAATATCTCTGGAGAGATCTGAAAATGGCTGTGCACTGACGCTCCCCATCCAACCTGATGGAGTTTTATAGGTCCTGCAAAGAAGAATGGTAGAAACTGCCCAAAAATAGGTGTGCCAAGCTTGTAGCATCATACTCAAAAAGACTTGAGGCTGTAATTTGTGCCAAAGGTGCTTCAACAAAGTATTGAGCAAAGGCTGTGAATACTTATGTACATGTGATTTTTTTTTAATTTTTTAGATTTAATAAATTTGCAAAGATTTCAAACAAACGTATTTTGTAGAATTGAGGAAAAAAAAAAAATTAAGGCTGTAACATAACAAAATGTGGAAAAAGTGAAGCGCTGTGAATACTTTCCGGATGCACTGTACATACCATTCAGTTTAGCTAAAGCATATTTAAACAAGAGTTTCCCCATGTAGAATTTATATAATACAATCATGCAAATTAAACCTTCATCCAGGATTAAAAGATTTTCTTTTACGCCATATTTAAATTTAGCTTTTAAACCTACAGAATAACACCATTCCATTCCCCTGTTGGATTTGCCCCAGACAGTGCACGACTTCACTTTATTTGATATTAACTTGCATAGACAGTATGCTCGATATATTTAGATCTACTAAATATTCATGAGTCATGCATCTTATTTGTGCATGTCATTAATTAGACTTCTTACAGCAGTTAGCTCAGGGTGATAGCCAAGGGGCCTTCCATCAGTTGGGAAAATTGCAGTTAGCCCAGGTGAACTCAGTCTCAGCTGGTGTTAATGTCTATAGTTTACTCACTCCTAAAATAAACAGTATGGATAAAGTTTCCTTGTGGAGTGGGAGTTGCAACCTAATCTGGAGTCAAACTGCCATTCTTGATCCTACTGTAGATTTGTCAGGATGATTTTACTCACAACCCACCTTTACTATATCAGATGCTAGAGCTCTAAGTGATTCCCATTAGCCAATATGACAGCTTAGTCGCTAGACACATTCTCTCAAAAGCCAGCTCTCACCTTTTGCTATGTGACAAGGACACTTTCAAAGAAAATAAAGCAGTGCTTTACATTAGTCAGATTGCTCATTGTGTGTGCAATAACAGTCACTGTAACAGTGAGGCCAATTGGGGAAAATTACTGTAAAAAAACATGTTAAAATACTCACTTTTTTTCAATATTGCCACAAATCATAAACAATATAATGGTAAACAGGTTTTAGTATGAAAACAATGGCTTACTTGCCTTTTCTGTGTAAAGTTATATCCAATTTTACAACTTTGTCACCATGACCACACAACTACATGTATAAAATAACTGTAAAAGAAAAGCTCAAATAATACAGAATGTTAACAGAATAATGAATGTACAGTAAGTGCATTTATACAGTTATAAGCTTCTAATTTCTGCTTTTAAATCCTTCAATGATTTGCCCCATTTACTTCTATTGTAAGTGTCTCACCATAACCGTTTAAAAATATTACCAAAAAAAAAAGACAAATGTTGTTGGTTGATCGTAACTTGTATTGAACCCCCATATTCCATTAGGGACTAAAAATCATAATATTGGTTAACTATTTAATTATGTCTCACTTCAGAGGAAAAAAAAAAAAACAGAAAAAGTACTTATCTGTACTACAAGATGAAAGGTGGCAAGCAAAAGCTTGGATGCTATCAACAGAAACATTATGTCTGTCTGAATGTCACTTAGAGTTTATCTCTTCAGAGTAAATGTTACTTGTGGTGCTGACTAATAGGGAATTTTAAAAGGACTTCTTTCCAAGTACTGTCTTCACTAGGTCACTCAACGTCAACTGTACCTCTGCTCTGAACAAAGCTCAAAGTTAAATCCAGAAAAACAGCTGACAAGGCATAGCCACAAGTTATTATGAACATGTGGAAATGAAATTAATTCAATGCAATGAGATGTCTCCGGGCAACACTATCCTTGAGCATCCCAGCGCATGTCTCATTTGTCATGTTCTTTCTCGGAGCCAAATTAAAAATTCAAGTGTGCATATCATTAACAGATCTCTCTGACAAAACAAGTTCATGTGCATGCAATTCTCTGCGGTCACCTCTACCTCTTGAAGTTATTACTTTGGGGTCACGTGTCATAATCAACTGTCTGGTGGTAGGACAGCAAGGAGGGCAAATTATTCAATTTATGTAAAGAGCTTAGCTATACGACTTCAAAAACATGGCTTTGCTTTTAGTGTAATGTGTAGGGCAGGAACTTTGCCGCCCTACCGCTGAGTGGCTCCGGGATCAAATCTTCGGAAATAGCTTCTAGCGGTTCTGAAGCAATGTACACATATCCAAGAAGGTTACCTGGTCCGATCTATGGAACGGGGAATCCATGCACATACATTCAAATTGCTGGAAAGCTTTTGATGTGCTTTCAATTGTGGAATATTGATAAAACAGGGGGTAAAGAAAGATTCAAACTGTGCAATATTTCCTCTGGTCATTTACGCCCAGCAATGCCTTTAAAATAGCCCTGGATTTCTATAGAAACGCCTATTCAGAATTTTCTACTGCTCCCTGGACAGTCAAGTATTTTAAACAAATCCAATTTGTATTGTTGTTTAATTGTCCATTCCACATCCTCCAGGACCTCATCACAGATCAAAAGAGGACTTGAATACAGTATTCAGACCTCCATAGACTCAATCAATGATCTTCAACTCTGGTACACAAAGCCTGAACTACAACCTCCCTCCTGTTTCTTCACACAAATCACATCAGTCTGTATCTTCAGAGCCATATGGCTGAAGGGATTGTTATGTTTCCTTGAAAGTGGATGGAATGTTCTCTTTAGCACCATAGATGTTTTATTTATAGACAAGTCCAATATTGCCTTTGAAGTAAATACGGATTTGGGAGCTTGATCCTCTGGCATGCTTGTGGTTGCTTGATTTGTTGTCAACTTTCGCCACAATGGTTTCTCAACCAAAAGTCAACATTTGGAACTAATCAGTGCTCTAGTTTACATTTTCAAATTTAACCACTGGCCAACAAGATATGAAGATCAGGACAATTTCCTGGAGCATGTTAGGAAGGAATTGTATTACTTGTGGAGATAAATTATTTTTAATGGGTGAAGTACATGTGGTCATAATTATTGTTATAATTATTTGCAGTCCTCCGTGGCTTAATTTAAATTCTGTTCAACTACATCTTCATTATTTTCTCATTGTTCACAACACGTTTACCAGTGATTAAAAATATTTATAAGTAGGTGTGTCTATTATACCAACACAGGCTCTAATTTAAAGGTTTTAATTCACAATCTCAAAAGGAAAAATGAGAGAGAAGTTATGCTAATTGAGAACTTATGGCCTCATTTTATATTCTACATATTATTCATGAATCCTCATTAGAATAGTCATAATTCTAATTAATGTAGCTGTTCGTCTTTTAAAAAATGGTTAAATAGGATGTTGCCAGCTCTTCATCATAAAAAAGACAGTTGGTGATTACAGCATGGCCAAACTCTCTTATTTATTATCTTTCAAAGAGAGTAGGAAAACCGTTCAGAAGTCTTATTTTAAACGCTGTGCAGATTTGTTGGAAAACATCCACACACTCCAAAACCTTAGAAGTAAAGATTAATCATTTGAGTCCACTGCAAAAATTTACAATATAAATTATACAATATAAAGCTTTATATACACATACTGTAAAAAAAAAATTATAATACAAGTACATTTTAATCTCTCTCTCTGTCTATATATATATATATATATATAGTGAAGACGGAATGGTGTTTCTGATTTTCTATTTGTGGCTGAAGTGTGTAAGTATGCTTTGAAATATCACAAAAGTTCTGTTCATAACATATATTAAATAAAAAAGTACAAACCCGATTCCAAAAAAGTTGGGACACCGTACAAATTGTGAATAAAAACAGAATGCAATGATGTGGAAGTTTCAAATTTCAATATTTTATTCAGAATACAACATAAATGACATATCAAATGTTTAAACTGAGAAAATTTATCATTTTAAGGGAAAAATAAGTTGATTTTAAATTTCATGGCATCAACACATCTCAAAAAAGTTGGGACAAGGCCACGTTTACCACTGTGTGGCATCCCCTCTTCTTTTTATAACAGTCTGCAAACGTCTGGGGACTGAGGAGACAAGTTGCTCAAGTTTAGGAATAGGAATGTTGTCCCATTCTTGTCTAATACAGGCTTCTAGTTGCTCAACTGTCTTAGGTCTTCTTTGTCGCATCTTCCTCTTTATGTTGCTCCAAATGTTTTCTATGGGTGAAAGATCTGGACTGCAGGCTGGCCATTTCAGTACCCGGATCCTTCTTCTACGCAGCCATGATGTTGTAATTGATGCAGTATGTGGTCTGGCATTGTCATGTTGGAAAATGCAAGGTCTTCCCTGAAAGAGACGACGTCTGGATGGGAGCATATGTTGTTCTAGAACTTGGATATACCTTTCAGCATTGATGGTGTCTTTCCAGATGTGTAAGCTGCCCATGCCACACGCACTCATGCAACCCCATACCATCAGAGATGCAGGCTTCTGAACTGAGCGCTGATAACAACTTGGGTTGTCCTTGTCCTCTTTAGTCCGGATGACATGGCGTCCCAGGTTTCCAAAAAGAACTTCACATTTTGATTCGTCTGACCACAGAACAGTTTTCCACTTTGCCACAGTCCATTTTAAATGAGCCTTGGCCCAGAGAAAACGCCTGCGCTTCTGGATCATGTTTAGATATGGCTTCTTTTTTGACCTATAGAGTTTTAGCCGGCAACGACGAATGGCACGGTGGACTGTGTTCACCGGCAATGTTTTCTGGAAGTATTCCTGAGCCCATGTTGTGATTTCCATTACAGTAGCATTCCTGTATGTGATGCAGTGCCGTCTAAGGGCCCGAAGATCACGGGCATCCAGTATGGTTTTCCGGCCTTGACCCTTACGCACAAAGATTGTTCCAGATTCTCTGAATCTTTGGATGATATTATGCACTGTAGATGATGATAACTTCAAACTCTTTGCAATTTTTCTCTGAGAAACTCCTTTCTGATATTGCTCCACTATTTTTCTCCGCAGCATTGGGGGAATTGGTGATCCTCTGCCCATCTTGACTTCTGAGAGACACTGCCACTCT
The DNA here is from genome assembly GCA_039654105.1 of Coreius guichenoti. Taxonomy (NCBI): domain Eukaryota; kingdom Metazoa; phylum Chordata; class Actinopteri; order Cypriniformes; family Gobionidae; genus Coreius; species Coreius guichenoti. Next base: position 28,099,768 of record CM077180.1, on the reverse strand, counting down.
GAGAGGCTCTTTTTATACCCAATCATGTTGCCAACTGACCTAATAAGTTGCAAATTGGTCCTCCAGCTGTTCCTTATATGTACATTTAACTTTTCCGGCCTCTTATTGCTACCTGTCCCAACTTTTTTGGAATGTGTAGCTCTCATGAAATCCAAAATGAGCCAATATTTGGCATGACATTTCAAAATGTCTCACTTTTAACATTTGATATGTTATCTATATTCTATTGTGAATAAAATGTAAGTTTATGAGATTTGTAAATTATTGCATTCCTTTTTTATTCACAATTTGTACAGTGTCCCAAATTTTTTGGAATCGGGTTTGTAAATAAGCAATACTAGGAGAACAGTTTCAAAGTGGTTTACTGGAACACTAGTGTGCAAACATTTTTTCCTACGACATGCCAAGCTTATTACATGGTTATCAGCATTAAAAGTTAAACATTATTGCTGATTTTTGCAGTGCAAATTTTGTTTGGAAAGATAAAAATAACAGTACGTTTTCGTCAGTTATTTCATCTATGGGACGCTACATTTCTTACAGATTTCTGCTCATTCGAAATGATAAAGCACTGTAAGATAACATTTGTTTGAATGCATTAAAGCAGTGGTCACCAACCTTTTCAAGCCAAAGATCCCTGACCTCAGCCTTGATGAAAGGCACGATCTACCTATAGATTCTTCATGGCCGATTCAGAGTTTTTTTTACAAGCAAATTGCCTATTTCCGATACCAGCTGCTGATTTTTTTTTCTTTGTTTAAGCAAATTTATTTGTTGTTTATTTGCTCTATAACAGGCCAAACTGGCCTTAAAAAATTTAGCCATTTGAAATGATAGGCAATCACTGCATTTTAATCACGATCCAAACAAAGATACACACATGTAGCATGAGCAGTTGTTTTTGATTTAAATTAGATTGCAAAATTTCAAGACAAATACAGAATGGTCTGACTTTAGCTTTGTGAAATTGTTACATAAGACACACCTGCACAAAACCAAAACAGATGGACTGAATAAAAATGCAAATTCAATCTCTGATAGTAGGTGGTGCACATGGAAAATAAGCATTTCTTTGGGTACAGGGTACCGCTGTAAAAATGCCATCAAAACTTTCATTCAGAGATACATTCATCTAACCTCCCTCCCCAATTCAATATTTATATTTTTCTTCCTATATTTCAAGCATCGCGAACAGTGATCTTGCTGGGCCTATTTATACCTGGTCCACTTCATGCTTTTTGCACTTTTTTTTTATCTGTATTTTTTTTTTTACATTCTATGGTTTTTACAGATCAGATATCTATCTGATTTATCAGAACGATTCCATTTACACTTGGTCACATAAATGTGTCTCTGCAAAACGGATATAAATCCGATCTTCAATTCCCGCGCTATATGCAGATTTAATGGAGTTCACATCACCGAAATCAACAGATATGAGCTGCATTTTATTGATCAACATTAACATCAATTTCAAAATCAAAGACTGCAATAGGAGAGAGAGTGGCATAAGAACTGGTAAGATTATTTAGTTTCTTTACTTTTAAAGATGATGATTGTGTATTGAGCGTCTGCAACTTTCACTTTTATTTGCGGCAGTTTGATGAAGAGATTCAGCTGGTCGTCTGCGGCGATGCTCGTCTGCAGCGATGCGCGCTGCAGTAGCGCTGTCATATCTGGCTATAACATGTCATATAGCCTATAACACGCTCTCACACATTTATTTATTAGCATTGTTGGGGAGGAGTAAAATTTACATATGTGGTTTCAACAACCAGATGCATTTACACTTGTCCAGTTTCATCTGGAATGTGTCCCAGACCACCTCCTGTAGTGGTTTGAGTGATCGGAAATCTGTCTCGAATGCGTGTCGGAGGGCATTTACACCTGGTCTTTTCACGATTGAATCCAGCTATCTGATCAGAGAAAACGCAAGTGACCATGTGTAAACAGGCCCACTGTGTCTGGTATTTTCTCTGCTGTGCGTCTGCACTCTCCTCTTTGCGTCTGTCTTCAGCGTGTCCCATCTATGGGCCATGTTAACGTCCTGTTAACAGACTTCATAATATTTTCACACAAATGACATTCGGGAAATGATTGCAATGCAGTTCATGTGCAAGTCTGGAATAGAGATCAGCCAAAATTAAACTAAAAACCATCCGCTTGCTAATTGTGTGTTTGAAGCACAAATTAACCGGCTGTGTCCAATTTATGGCCGGTCGATTTGTGCGGTGCGAATTTTAAGGTTGCAGAGAATAAATTTTGGGAGCAATTTCGAGCCTTGATAATGTGTTGTTACTTATTTTTCGGTTATTTATCAGGAGCTACCGGGACCACTGCATTAAAGGGTACATAACACACAGTTTCTGCCAATCTCATGTTAATCTTGAGTACCTATAGAGTAGTATTGCATCCTTCATATGTCCGAAGAGTCTTTAGTTTTATCATATTTATAAAAGACAGATACGCTGTACCGATTCTTTCCGAAAATAGCCGAGTATGTGAAGGCGTGCAGTGGGCGGAGCTAAAGAATCTCGAGCACACACACACTCCCTGGATAACTTTCGATTCACTATACATTCGTGTTGTTGACATTATATGCACTTACGCGATTGCCAGCAAAACACAGACATTTGATAGAGTTTCACTCACCGCCTGCGGTTTCGACTCGTGACCGGGAACAAACAAACACGCTTGCAGAACTCTGTTGCTGCTCCGGAAAAACAAACTGCATCCACTGTTTCCTTAACGCTGGCTTCTTTGGGAAGCTGAACAAGGTTATCTTTCCCTCACAACCAGAAACACATTTCTTTAGTGACATTGTTGATTTCGTGTTCTAAAAACAAAATGACAGCGCTGCCAACGGCTCCCGTAACCCGAACAAAGCTTGTTGTTGATGCTCTACTTCTGGTTGATGTGTGCACACGCATATCCGGGAGAAGTGCACATACAAGGAATTCCGCCCTTTATGACTTCATAAAGGGCCATACTCGAAAAAAACTTTCCGAAATTTGTTCGAATCCTGAAGGAGTGTATTTGGCACAGAAATACTCTGTCATACATCCAACTCGTTTTTTGAAATTTTGGCCATGTTTAGCATGAGAAGCCAACTCTTTAACAGTGTAAATAAGTCAGAATGCATGAAATAGCATTAGACCCCCCCTTTAATGAGAGACCAATTGCGTGTGTGAATAAGTGCTACCTGTTTAAAATGTGCTTTCCCCTGATCATTCAGTATCTAGAAGGTACAAACAAATTCCTTGAGAACTATAACCTCCTGCTCATGCCCATCGCTGTCATCATAATCGTCACATTCTTTCTGATGAGTGATCCATCTGTATCAAGCTAACTAAATGTGTTTAACGTGTAAATTCTTGCTAAAAATGCAGTTTTATTATGGGCCGTTGGCATGAGTTGTACTCATGATGAAGTGGTAGTGGAGCGCTCTCAGAGCGAGTGAAAACCACGACGCTCTGACTTTTAAAAAAATCCGCTCATCGCTCCATTCAAAATCACGCCGCTCCTCTCCCACTCAGCTCACATACTCTGAAAGGGACTGTCTTTATTGAATCAGTCACTCATATTGATTTGTTCAAGAGCACCGATTCTTTCTAGAACACCATTATTATGAGCTGCTCTGAGAATGCAGCGGTTAATTATGTTGTGGCTTTGTTTGGAACTATTTAGGTTGGCAGAGCAAAAATAGACAAAATAACTGGCAATACACTGCATAAAATGTTACCCACTGCAAAATTAATTCTAAAAAAAAATCCTTCTGGGCACATATAAAGACACATACACTGCAGTAGAGGGTATTTATAACCTCAGTTGATAGGGTCTTCCTACATTTATGAATACTACACACGAAACCCCTGTCCACACACCAATTGTGTGAATCCAACAGGCAGGGTCCTGAGAGAGTAATAAAGACCTAATGATATATTAGGCTATAATTTATACAGCAAGTGTGTTACTGTGAGTGGGATTTAAAGCTCTAATTGAAGTGAACAATGTGTAATTTGCAATCTGAATGCTAAATTAGTCAAATCCCCTCCGAGCCTCATGCATTTGAAATAAGGACCAGACTCATCGTCAACAGTTTTCCCGTTATTCAGCACCGCAGGACCACATTTTATAAATTTTCCTCATAAATCTCCACCATTCATAGCTCATAGTAATACTAAAATCGGTGTAATCTAAATTACGATCACGTAATCATTTTCTATTCACACATGAACTATTGTATGGCAGATTTTTATGCAGTGGGCAAAAACACAGATTGGAATCTTTTGAGGGTTGCCCTTTTTAACCCATAGTCGGGATAATCTGGGTGGATGGGGCGGGTTGTCAGGATAGCCTGCATATGTAGATAAGAGGAAAAGAAGCAAGGACTTGCTTCTGATCTCCAGCAAGAGCTGAATCTAAAGGTACAGTGAAGATTATGGCAAAGAACGACAGGGCCTTGTCAAAAGCAGATGCTATATCTGTAAACAGCACTGCGATGATCAAACTCAATTGTGTTTGACAAACCATTTTATTCTTTCATTTAAATTATCTCTAATACAGTATAGGTATACTAGTATAGTTTTTTTTCTTCATCAGTAACAAGAAGAAAGCTTTCAGTGTTATTGCACATTTGGCTTTTCAAGTCGTGTCAATCAGGGGAGGAGTTCTTGCTCTTGTTGTTATCAGAAAATTAGAAATGGAGGCCTGTGTGGGAGTCACAGATAAAGCACTGGAGAGCCTCAACAAGCACAATACCAAGTGCAGATGAATAGAAATACTCGTAGCATCAATGGTGTGCACTGTAAATTGTGACATGTGGACCATTTACTTTTATAATTGCTGTATATAAGAAATACATTTTTGAGATATGATTTCAGGATGTATATAAATCATAATGAAAGTGTTCAAAAGAATCAAGATTAACTAAATAAAATAATAATAATCATCATCACCACACAGGGGTTGGACAATGAAACTGAAACCTTGGCCAATATAGTGTAGGAGGTTTCACGCCTATATACTGTATGTGCGGGCTGGTAGCCATTCTTCACTGAAGGTTGAAATAACAAAGCAATACTACAGCTGTACATAAATATTGCAATCCACACAACATAATGGGAGACATATCAGAGTTCAAAAGAGGACAGATTGTTGTTGCGTGTCTTGCTGGCTCATCTGTGACCAGGACAGCAAGTCTTTGTAGTGTATCAAGAGCTATGGTGTCCTAAGTAGGACGTGTAGGACGAACCACATCCAACAGGAGTAACTGTTGACGCAAGTGGAAGCTGTCTGAAAGGAATGTCTGGAAACTAACATAAAACCAAAGCTGCCCAACTCACTGCAGAAGTAAATGTGCACCTCGAATTTCCTGTTTCCACCAAAACTGTTCATTGGGAGCTCCACAGGGTTAATATTCATGGTTGGGCTGCTATAACCAAACCTTTGGTCACTCATGCCAATGCCAAATGTCTGTTTCATTGGTGCCACCAGTGCAAATCTTGGGCTATGGACAATGTGAAACGTATTGTTCTCTGATGATTCAACCTTCGCTGTCTTTCCCACATCTGTGGGAGTTATGGTGTGGAGAAGCCCCAAAGAGGCTTAACACCCGGACTGTTGCATGCCCAGAGTGAAGCACGGGAGTGGATCAGTGATGGTTTGGGCTGCAATATCATGACAACGGAACTGTGAGTTTAATTACTTCAAAAAATGATGTAAACCCCTCGTTGCTGAGAAATACACTATATTGGCAAAAGTTTTGGGACGCCTGCCTTTACATGCACATGAATTTTAATGACATCCCATTCTTAATCAGTAGGGTTTAATATGGAGTTGGCCCACCATTTGCAGCTATAACAGCTTCAACTCTTCTGGGAAGGCTTTCCACAAGGTTTAGGAGTGTGTTTATGGGAATTTTTGACCATTCTTCTAGAAACGCATTTGTGAGGTCAGGGACTGATGTTGGACGAGAAGGCCTGGCTCACAGTCTCCGCTCTAATTAATCCCAAAGGTGTTCTATCGGGTTGAGATCAGGCCTCTCCTGGCAACCGCCAAACCCAGACTCGTCCATCGGACTGCCAGGCAGAGAAGCATGATTCGTCACTCCTAAGAGTCCAGTGGCGGCGTTCTTTACACGACTGCATCTAACGCTTGGTGATATAAGGCTTGGATGCAGCTGCTCGGCCATGGAATGTCTCGGTTACGTATGTAACCCTCGTTCCCTGAAGGAAGGGAACGGAGACGTTACGTCAGTTACTGACGAAATGGGGGTTTCGCTTAGAAGCCAATCACCTTTGAGCTCTACAAAACAAGCCAATGGCATGAAGAGGCCATGGGTCTGCGGAATTTGCATAACGCAACCCCGCCCCACCGCGTGGGTATAAAGGTTGTTGCGTGGCAATTATGTTACCTGCTGAAGAGCCGAGGCATGAGCGTCTGGCCGTTCCAGCGGTACAGCGGAAGTGGCATGGGGACGTAACGTCTCCGTTCCCTTCCTTCAGGGAACGAGGGTTACATACGTAACCAAGACGTTCCCTTTCAGTCAGTACACTGAAATGGGGGTCCCAATACAATCTCACCATGACGGCTGTCTTCCAGCGTCCTGCACTGACCAGAGTTCCCTGCCGTGAGTCTTAGCACGAAATTAGCTTCGTCAACCGAAAATGCCTGCAGGTCCCCTACCCTCTTGATGGAAGCCAGAGCAATCAAGAGCGCCACTTTCATTGAAAGGAACTTCAGCTCCACAGACTGCAGAGGCTCAAGGGAGCTTTCTGCAGGGCAGATAGAACCACTGCAAGATCCCAAGAGGGTATTTGAGGAGGGTGAGGAGGATTTAATCTCCTCGCCCCTCTAAGGAACCTGCTGACCAGGTCGTGCTGTCCTACCAGGTCATGGTGAGCCGAAATCGCGGCCACATAGACCTTCAGGGTGGAGGGAGACAGCCTTCGCTCCAGCCCTTCTTGGAGGAAGGAAAGCACGGACCCGATCGGGCATTTCGTGGGGTCTTCTCGGCGAGAAGAGCACCAGGTGACGAAGAGGTTCCACTTCAACGCATAGGCCTGTCTCGTGGACAAGGCCCTAGCGGAAGTGATGGTAGCAGCCACCTGAGGTGGCAGGGTACTTAAACCTACCACGTCCTGTCCAGGTCCCACACGTGTAGGTTCCAAAGGTCGGGACCTGGGTGCCATATGGTGCCCCGTCCCTGAGTAAGGAGGTCCTTCCTCAGAGGGATCGACCAGGGAGGGGCTGTCGCAAGGAGTACGAGTTCTGAGAACCAGGTCCGGCCGGGCCAATATGGGGCGACCAAAAGGACCTGCTCCCTGTCCTCCCTGATCTTACACAGAACCTGTGTGAGAAGGCTCACAGGGGGAAACGCATACTTGCGTGGGCCCCGCGGACAGCTGTGCGCTAGTGAGTAATACCAGCGGCAATGGGAAAAGTCGTGGGAGGCAAGTGGGAGCGTCGCTGAACTGTTCCCAAATCAGCTGAACCTGACAGCTCGTCGGCTGCACGATTCAGTTCTCCCGGGATGTGAACGGCACGAAGCGACCTCAGATGCTTCTGACTCCATAGGAGGAGATGGCGGGCGAGTTGCGACATCCGGCGGGAGCGTAGACCACCTTGTCGGTTGATGTACGCTACTGTCGCCGTGCTGTCTGAATGGACCAGTACGTGCTTGTCCTTGAGCAGGGCTCGGAAGCGGTGCAGGGCAAGACGTTCGGCCAGCAACTCGAGGCAATTGACATGCCATAGGTGCTGGGGTCCTCTCCAGGAGCCCGCGGCAGCATGTCCATTGCACATGGCACCCCAGCCCGTGGCAGAGGCATCTGTTGATACAACAACATGCCTGAAAACTCGTTCTAGGGGAACACCTGCCCGTAGAAAACTGAGGTTCGCCCACGTGGTGAAGGTCTGACGGCAGGCCCGAGTAACTGGGACCCAGAGCGTGCCGTGTTGCCATGCCCATCTCGGGACTCGATCGCGAAGCCAGAGCTGAAGCGATTTCATATGAAGCAAACCGAGCGGCGTTACCGCGGCTGCGGATGCCATATGCCCCAGGAGCCTCTGAAAATATTTCAGTGGAACCGCACTCTTGCCCTCGAACTGGCGAAGACAAGTCAGCAGTGACTGCGCGCGTGCGCTCGTAAGCTGCGCGTACATGGCGACCGAGTCGATTTCCATACCGAGAAAAGAGATCCTCTGCACTGGGGAGAGTTTGCTCTTTCCCAGTTGACCCGAAGGCCCAGACGGGCGAGGTGCTGAAGCACCAGGTCCCTGTGTTCGCAAACCTGGTCCCGAGAGTGGCCTAGAATCAGCCAGTCGTCGAGATAGTTCAGGATGCGAACCCCATGTTGCCTGAGCGGCACAAGGGCTGCCTCGACGACCTTCGTAAAGACGCGAGGGGACAGGGCTAGCCCGAATGGGAGAACCGTGTACTGATATGCCTACCCCTCGAAGGCAAACCGTAGAAACGGTCTGTGTCGAGGAAGAATGGAGACATGAAAGTATGCGTCCTTCAGGTCGATCACTGCAAACCAATCCAAGGGACGAACGCATTCGAAAATGCGTTTGGCTGTCAACATCTTGAGTGGAGGCAGCAGCAGGCCGCCGGGGCAGAATATGTTTGATCGCCTCAGTCTGTTTCTGAGCGGTCGAGAACTGTTTGGCGAAGTCCTGGACCGCCCCGCCGAATAGCCCATCCTGGAAAATGGGAGAATTGAGGAAACGGGTTCGTCATCTCCGGAGGAATCCAGCCCACCTTGTGATGCGGCGATCGACATAGTATCCTCCGCCGGTGCGCCAAATGAAACGCAGGGCCCAGGATGGGAAACACCTGCGCCCTCATCTGGCAACACCACGGGTTGCAGTGTGCTAGAAGGGGGTGTGGCCCGAGGAGGATTCGTCGGGTTGGCCCACACCGTCACCCTCAAGTCACCCTGACCACCAGCCAAAGTATTCCCTCTCGTGGAGGGAATAGATTGGGGTGTGGTAGAGGGGACCCTCCCTCCAGTACGGAGATCATGGAGTCTTGACCGCAACACTGTGATTGTTATGTTCCCGCAGTGGGAACATGACTCATCCATGAACACGCACTCGGCGTGCACGAGGCCCAAGCATGCCAAACAGCGATCATGCCCGTCAAATGGAGGAACCAGCCGGCCGCACCCAGAAACGGAGCACGGGCAAGACATCTTGAAAAAGACGTGCCGTGTGCAGCTGTTTTAGAGAGGAGTTTTTGCTCTGCAGAAATGCTGAAGCACCCTGGGAGAACACACACACTGTGCTAGATCACTGCACAGATCAGACAGGAATGCGGAACTCGCTGGAACGCGCCATAACACCAACACTCTGGAGAGACACTCGTCTTGAAGAGAGAAAAACGCTCAGGCAGTAACACTCGGCTCTGAAGCAGAAATATAATGCGAGATTGCCACGCAACGCCCTTTATACCCACGCGGTGGGGCGGGGTTGCGTTATGCAAATTCCACAGACCCATGGCATCTTCATGCCATTGGCTCGTTTTGTAGAGCTCAAAGGCGATTGGCTTCTAAGCGAAACCCCCATTTCGTCAGTAACTGACGTAACTCGTATTGTACTACGACTGAAAGGGAACCGAAATTTCATGAAGCTCTCTATGCACTGTTCTTGAGCGTGGAATATTTAGTAGTGAGGAAATTTCACGAATGGACTTACTGCACAGGTGGCAACCTATCACGGTACCACGCTTGAATTCACTGAGCTCCTGAGAGCGACCCATTCTTTCACAAATGTTTGTAGAAGCAGTCTGCATGCCTAGGTGCTTGATTTTATACACCTTTGGCCATGGAAGTGATTGGAACACCTGAATTCAATGATTTGGAGGGGTGTCCCAATACTTTTGGCAATATAGTGTATAATGTAGCGATTAAGTAGCAAAGCTATTTTATTATTAAGAGATGCGGGGCAGCGTTGATACGTTTCTGTACTCCTGAATGTTTCTGTGTGCGCAGCACGTTCGCCGCTCTCTGTGCAAGTGACGTATGTGTGTGTGCTTCAATGAAAACAGTGCATTAATATAGAACGGTGATTCAACTGACTTGTAACTATCTGTGCATTAAACGGTTTAATTGCACACTTTCCAGCCAATCAGAATCGAGTATTCAGACAGGCCATGGTGTATACAGTATATATATATATATATACACTCACCTAAAGGATTATTAGGAACACCATAATAATACTGTGTTTGACCCCCTTTTGCCTTCAGAACTGCCTTAATTCTACGTGGCATTGATTCAACAAGGTGCTGAAAGCATTCTTTAGAAATGTTGGCCCATATTGATAGGATAGCATCTTGCAGTTGATGGAGATTTGTGGGATGCACATCCAGGGCACGAAGCTCCCGTTCCACCACATCCCAAAGATGCTCTATTGGGTTGAGATCTGGTGACTGTGGGGGCCATTTTAGTACAGTGAACTCATTGTCATGTTCAAGAAACCAATTTGAAATGATTCGAGCTTTGTGACATGGTGCATTATCCTGCTGGAAGTAGCCATCAGAGGATGGATACATGGTGGTCATAAAGGGACGGACATGGTCAGAAACAATGCTCAGGTAGGCCGTGGCATTTAAACGATGCCCAGTTGGCACTAAGGGGCCTAAAGTGTGCCAAGAAAACATCAGGTGTTCCTAATAATCCTTTAGGTGAGTGTATATATATATATATATATATATATAGTTATTATTTATAACCATTTAAAAGTTTACTATTTAGAAACTATTTAAGATGTTAAGATGTTGACAAATCATTTTATGAATTTAAAAATATTTAAAAACATGCAGTTTGTTTTCCATTCAACTTTATATATTTTAATTAGTGTACACAAAATAGAAGATAATTACATACATAACTCTTTCTAAACTAGAACAAGTGTAAGCTCAGCTGTATCAGCTATTTCACGGATGAAAACATGGTACATGAATATAGCTGAATTGATTTTAAAATGTCCCTAATACTGTTAAAACCAAACCTATATCATTGATTTGGAACATTATATATGTAACATGATTAGTCTCTGCAAACTACATGACCAGGAAGACAACTCAGCATGTTCAAAGAAAGCTATAGAACTTAAAAATTATTAGACTTCTCCACAATCAAATCATCATTTCATAAGATGAAATTGCCTCTGCAGCACACTGAAATATTTAAATGAAACAAAGGGAAGCATTTCTAGGGCTTTATTGATCATCTACTAGATAAGCGAGGGGTATATCCATAACAGCAGTTCTTAGGAATGTTTTTTGAATACGAGGAAATGCATGTACAGTAGCAGGTCTGAAGCAATTTTATCAGGAGCAGATAAATTTGATGATTTACATATGAACTGCAGCAGAGTGTGGTTGAGGATTTAATAGCAATGCTTTCCTCAAAAGAAGTGATGGAACATGTGCAGGTCACTGTCAGACGGAGGAATGTTTTGAAATCATATTGCGTATTACGCAATTGCTATTTCTTTTCTGGGAGATTTGATAAACCAGAAAAAAGACTGTCAAATATATGTGTACATTTACAATGTCTTGTGCACTGACTCTGGGCTGTTTAGTAGCTCTGAGGAAAACACTGTCATCAAAACATTAGCCAACCCTGTGTTCATATATACATAATGGACTCATCCAGAGCTTATCTGAGTGCTCCTGGCATCCCCTTGCAGAATTGCTATCTGAGCCAAGTTTCCTAAGGGTAAGAAACTTTTAGAAAATTCAGCAAGATCCACTCATAGTCCTTCTGTGAGAGCCATTTCGTTCTGAGAGCACTCACATTTAAAGTAGACCAAGAAGCCTGCTAATGAGGACAGCTCACAAAGACACATGGCTCAGTGTGACACCTGTCTAACTGCGCACATCTAAGGATCTGTCTCTTACCCCCTTATTTATGCATTCACTTATTTCATTTGAATTGAATTGAATTGAATTGAATTTGTCACATTATTGCTATCAGCATGCATTGCGGTGCTGCCACGTTTGAGAGGGAAGTAAGCCCTTATTGAGCCCCCATGGCTTTTGGGTCTACACTTCAATCACCCTAACCCTCAGTGCTACACAGAATGAGTTTTCTCCGAGAAGGCAAGGGAGGTAGTGCAAAAAAAAGGTTTTTTTTTTTTTTTTTTTTTAAAGCGACAGTGTCCAACAGCGACACCGGCAGGTGAAGTTTACGCGGCAGGCAGCACCTTTCTTGCTGTGTGAGGAGGCAGTGCCTCTATAGCCCTGATTGGCCCATTATGTTGTTCACACGTTAAATCCCACCTTTCGTTTTTGTGTGCATTCTGCATCTGCAAATTGATCTGAATGAATAGTTAAATAATGGTGTTAATGGGAAGACTAATTAAAAAGTAAGTATACACAACTCACCCACTTATCACTGCTTTGTCATGTCAAAATAAAACTTGAAACTGCTTGAAAACAGCTTGCTGAAATTAGATGTACATCTCTGTGTCTGCAGTGTTTATTGAGCTTTAGTGGTGAATGATCCCAAAATAAGTTAACTATTAAAAGTAACTGCTTAACATCAAAATATACACCGATCAGGCATAACATTATGCACTTCACAGGCGAAGTGAATAACACTGATTCTCTCTTCATCACAGCACCTGTTAGTGGGTGGGATATATTAGGCAGCAAGTGAACATTTTGTGCTTAAAGTTGATGTGTTAGATGCAGGAAAAATGGGTAAGGGTAAGGATTTGAGTGAGTTTGACAAGGGCCAAATTGATGGCTAGACGACTGGGTCAGAGCATCTCCAAAACTGCAGCTCTTGTGGGGTGTTCCCGGTCTGCAGTGGGCAGTATCTATCAAAAGTGGTTCAAGGAAGGAACAGTGGTGAACCGGCGACAGGGTCATGGGTGGCCAAGGCTCATTGATGCACGTGGGGAGTGAAGGCTGGCCCGTGTGGTCCGATCAAACAGACAGGCTACTGTAGCTCAGATTGCTCAAGAAGTTAATGCAGGTTCTGATAGTAAGGTGCCAGAATACACAGTGCATCGCAGTTTGTTGCGTATGGGGCTGCATAGCCGCAGACCAGTCAGGGTGCCCATACTGACCCCTGTCCACTGCCGAAAGCGCCAACAGTGGGCACGTGAGCATCAGAACTGAACCACGGAGCAATGGAAGAAGGTGGCCTGGTCTGATGAATCATGTTTTCTTTTACATCACGTGGATGGCCGGGTGCGTGTGCGTCGCTTACCTGGGGAACATATGGCACCAGGATGCACTATGGGAAGAATGCAAGCCGGCGGAGGCAATGTGATGCTTTGGGCAATATTCTACGGGGAAACCTTGGGTCCTGCCATCCATGTGGATGTTACTTTGACACGTACCACATACCTAAGCATTGTTGCACACGATGTACACCCTTTCATGGAAACAGTATTCCCTGGTGGCTGTGGCCTCTTTCAGCAGGATAATGCGCTCTGCCACAAAACAAAAATGTTTCAGGAATGGTTTGAGGAGCACAACAACAAGTCTGAGGTGTTGACTTGGCCTCCAAATTCCCCAGATCTCAATCCAATCGAGCATCTGTGGGATGTGCTGAACAATGGAGGCCAAGGAGGCCCCCCTCACAACTTACAGGACTTAAAGGATCTGCTGCTAACATCTTGGTGCCAGATACCACAGCATACCTTCAGGGATCTAGTGGAGTCCATGCCTCGATGGGTCAGGGCTGTTTTGGCAGCAAAAGGGGGACCAACACAATATTAGGACAATGAACAATGTCATAATGTTATGCCTGATCGGTGTACATACAATCTGAAATTTGTTACCGCGTTCTTATAGTAATAATTTTGAATAAATGTAAAAATGCTTAAACACTTGATAAGATTTATACTTAGAGCATTAATTACATTTACATACAAAATGAAATTGTATTTTTTAAGGTGTGGGGGTTGATAGTGTAAGTAATGTTTATTTATCCAAACTGGAAAAAATGTGTCAACGTTAAATGTAACTGGAACATGAATTGTTGGTAACTTTGAGTAAGGACCGTAATTTGTAGGGGTGTGGATTGTAGTACTGCGGGACATAATCCGACATACTTGGAGAAGGGGTGTTTGCAAGCTTGTTTGAAAATATGCTTTATTTTTGTAATTCCACTAGGTGCTACTACACTTAAAAAAAAGATCAATAAGTCAGCAACATATGTTTTTACATTACTTCAACACATCAAAATAAATTAAGCCATTTTAAACTTTATTTTTTGAGTTATATGTGCAACGGAGGCCAGCTAGTAGTCGTTGTGCGAGTAAACCTCACTCCTCTGATCTCAAGAGACGCTCTAGCGACTGACGCTAGAGGTTGTAGCCTTTATTGGTGCCGTGACCCGGATGGGAGTGAGGTTTAGGGGGGTGAGTGTAACGGAGGCCAGCTAGTAGTCGCTGTGTGAGTAAACCTCACTCCTCTGATCTCAAGAGACGCTCTAGTGAGAGGTTGCAGCCTTTGAACTTTTGCAGCCTCCTTGTTAGAGCGTCCGACTCTCATGCCGGCTGACCCGAGTTCGAGTCCCGCTTGGAGCGGGTGGTTTGAACAGGAGGGGTTACATTGGTGCCATGACCCGGATGGGAGTGAGATTTAGGGGGGTGAGTGTAACGGAGGCCAGCTAGTAGTCGCTGTGTGAGTAAACCTCACTCCTCTGATCTCAAGAGACGCTCTAGCTAGAGGTTGCAAAAGAGAACTTTTGCAGCCTCCTTGTTAGAGCAGACTCTCATGCCGGTGGACTGGAGTTCGAGTCCCGCTTGGAGCGGGCGGTTCGAACAGGAGGGGTTACATATGTACGGTGGCCGAGAGAGCTCAACGCGCTGCAACTGAAGAAAACACCTGCAAATAGAAAAAACACCAGCAAATTAAAAAAAAACATCTTCATCAGTTTGACAACACATGTGCTGCAAAAGTTCACAACACAACCAAATACAGAAACGCGCAGCAAAAGTTCACAACACAACCAAATACAGAAACGCGCTGCAAAAGTTCACAACACAACCAAATACAGAAACGCGCTGCAAACGTTCACAACACAACCAAATACAGAAACGCACTGCAAAAGTTCACAACACAAGCAAATACAGAAACGCACTGCAAATACTCACAACGCAACCAAATACAGAAACGGGCTGCAAAAGTTCACAACACAAGCAAATACAGAAACGCACTGCAAATACTCACAACGCAACAGTACACATACGATCAGGATGTTAAAACAAACAAAAAAACTCACCTTTTAGGCGATCGACCACACCACTGAAGAGTAAACACTGAACAATAAGCGGTCCCAGCCATTTAACCATTTTACAATTCTCAGGGGGGCTTGCGTGAAAATGTATTATTAATAAATAATAATTTATTTAATAATATACTTTATTTTATTATCACGGGATATGGCGTGCGCTGTGAATCGTTGTCCATCATTTTGCGAGCAATTGTTGATAAAGACAAATGTCACGTCACAATATTGGAAATGTTTGCGTTTTAAACCATGAAGGCAAGTCAATGGATATCACACAAGCAATGTGCACACTTTGCGCTAGTTATGCTGGTGAAGAAGTTTGCATCCCAGTAAATTATTCACAGCAGAAAGTGAAACTAAAAACTGAGCGGTGAGAGCTGTATATGTTCTGATAACGGTAGGCTATATAACTTTAATTTAATTTCTTAATATTTCTCTTGTGGCCCATACGTAGCCTAGTGAGAGAGAAAAAAATAGAAGAGATGTAGGCTATTTCGTGTAATTTTTAAATGAGGAGTTAATCGCGTCGGTTATGCGGTGATGCGCTATGAAATTATTGCGGGGCAAATTAATTGTAATAGTATTAATAGTATTAATTTAGTTATAAAAGTAGCCTAATAATGATCATCATCATCATCATCATCATCATCATCATCATCATTCAGATCATCGCAGAGGGGGGCTTGAGATCGCTGGGCCTGGTTTTGCAGCACGTTTTTGTATTTGGGTGCATTGTGAACTTTTGCAGCGCATTTTTGTATTTGGTTGTATTGTAAACTTTTGCAGCGCGTTTCTGTATTTGGTTGTGTTGTAAGTATTTGTAGCGCGTTTCTGTATTTGGTTGTGTTGTGAACCTTTGCAGCGCGTTTCTGTATTTGGGTGCGTTGTGAACTTTTGCAGCGCGTTTCTGTATTTGGTTGTGTTGTAAGTATTTGCAGCGCGTTTCTGTATTTGGTTGCGTTTTGAATGTTTGCAGGGTGTTTCTGTATTTGGTTGTGTTGTGAACTTTTGCAGCAAGTGTTGTAAAACTGATGAAGATGTTTTCCCAATTTGCTGGTGTTTTTTCTATTTGCATGTGTTTTCTTCAGTTGCAGCGCGTTGAGCTCTCTCGGCCACTGTATATATGAGATTCAACTCATTTCTTAAGTCAGTTTAATGTAATTTAATAATTAAAGTTGATTGTGCTTAAACATTTAAATTTTAAAATGTAGTGTTGCAGAAACTATACATACTTCACCTTTAACCCTTAATACCTTGGGTCTTTAGTGAACCGGGACGTCATTCACTACCCTCCTCCTCATTCATTTTTTAAAGTTAGACATCAACCTAATTAGTATTGCTCAATCATTTCATTATAAACAATATACCAGGGGGAAAAAAATTATAAAAGAATGCCTGTTTTCACATTCATTTTTTGTAAAAATTGTATAGGGTCGCTACCGACCCGAGGTGTGTAAGTATATTTTTTTCTGCACAACAATAATTGAATTTTTGACGACTTAATAAATGCAATTCAGCTTTATTCCTCAAGGTGGCAATGTCTGCAACACAATGATGAAGTGACGTTTCACTCATAGTTACTGCAGGCAGAAAACAAAAGAATAGGAAGAATCATCAGCAAAACTTGAAATGGCTCAGCGATTTACTGCAGAGCAAGTACTGAACACAATCAAATATTAGAGTCACTGTCACTTGATGGTGGATCTGGTGAAGAAGCTGTCAGTGATCAAAATATTGATTTTGAAGATGTTGAAAATGATAGTTTTGCGAATATGAGCCAGATGCTGAATGTACTGGGAAATGAGGACAGTGATGATAGTATAAAACATCTGCTCAAACTGAACCCTTCCAAGCTCCAAAAGATCACAAAATATGCTTAATTTTATTCTTCTGTAATTGTTACTCTAATATCAGGAGAGTTTTATATTATCGCAACAGGTAGAGATCCATCCATGTTAGATATAGATACGGGTTGCTAAAGACCCGAATATGTAATAATGATTGGCGAAACATTCATGCATTTAAGGGTTAAAGCAATCAGGCTGTGCTCTGATCGTCAATTTTATTTAGAATATCTTTTTTTTTTTTATACGGTTTAATTTTGACATTAATATTATCTACAATACGCATAATTGTCTTATGTTTACGTTTCTGTCAAACCAAATTTTATTAAAATGTTTGGACTGTTTCTACCTGTTGCAGATCGAATGCCAATTTGTTTTCAAAGCAGTTTTGCCAGACGTCTAATTAGGGACCAAAGAGTACTCATTAAAAGTGAATTAAATCTTTAAATCTAAACAGTGTCATTTTCAAGAGCTACATCAGCAGCTACATTTCATATGCTGTAACTGCATTCTTTCTATTGCTTGTATCAGTCCTCTTTTGAATCATACATTTATGAGAGCGGCAACAACATGCTTTTTGTCAACCCCTCTTATGGTCGGTATCTTCAAACCAAGTGGATACTCGCATTCATGAAACCCCTGAGGCGGTTTACCTGAGCCCAGAACCCATGTGAATTGAATGAAAGAAAAAAGTCAGACTGTGAACTTGTACTAAACAAACAGATTCACAAAGCTTTCACCTGCTCACTGTCACTATTAATCAGTATTAACAGCAGGAATCCATAGGTCTCCAGAGCCAAGTGCACTTAAAGGTTTCATATGTTTTCTTGCTCAAAAGCAGATAAATGGCAAGGGCAAGACTTTAAGGAAAGTTTTTATAGGCGCCTGCAAATGAGATCTATTGCAATGCTTACATGTTTAGCTCATTATAAAGGACCTCATGATGGGTAACTTGGAAGGTTAAATTTGACATAAAGACCTCCCAAAAGAAGTCTCTTCAATTTAAACAAAATCCCTAACTTTTACACCACTTCTCAACCTCCGACCTGTGTTTTCTAATTCAATTTTCTGCACAAACTGAGCTACAGTGGCAGAGTGGCTAATATGTTTATACTGACATCATCTCTTTTTCTCCTTCTCACACACACAGCGCTGGGTGTTAAAGTTTCTATTTCCCCCTCACTCTGAAAGACTCTGATGTGATGCCTGCCTCCTGGAACCTTAAGAGAGTGCATGTGCTGTGTGCTAATTCTCAACTGACAAAGCCTCACTTCAAATGTATGAACTCATCAGGGAGAGGAGTGAAAAGTCCCCCTCTTCCATTCAATTCCAGCGTAATGAAAAAATTTACAGCTGAAAATTGAGGCTTTATGTATGAGGGAGACAGATGGAGTAGAGAGTGATGTCCTCTCTGTTTTTCATCCTCTCATTTAAACACCCAGACAAGTTAGCATGCAGAGCTGAAGGAAAACCAGCAAAGGGAATCCTTGAGGAACTGTGACCTATGAGGCACATGGACAGTGTTACTAAAATGCTTTGTATTCATGAATAAGTATGCATTTTTTTTAACTAATAATATTAAATGTAATCGAGCTTCATACTTCAAGGGATAGTTAAAATGAAAATAAATTGCCCGCATTGACTTTCATTCTATGGACATTTTAAAATATTACTCACAATATAATTTATTTTTGTGTGTTCCATGGATGGAGAAAAAAGGTTTTGAAATGACATGGGTGTATCTGAATTGTAATTTCTAGGTGAAAAGTTCCTTTAAAGGAAGTAGCTTCATACTTCAAGGGATAGTTCACCAAAAAAAATTGACTCATTCCAAACCTGAATGCATTTTTTTCTTCTTCTGTAAAACACAAACAAAGATATTTTAGGGAATACTGGTAACCAGTTTCGCTTCCCTTTGACTTCCATTGTATGGACAAAAAACACATTGGAAATCAACGGGAAGCAAAATTGTTTGGTTACTAACATTTTTCAAAATATTTTCTTTTATGTACCAACCACAGAAGAAAAAAATTCATTCAGGTTTGGAATGAGGGTGAGTAAATTATGACCGAATTTCGGGTGAACTGACGGACAATAAAAGAAAGCATATGTCCTTTCTAAATATATGGTAGCATTAAAAACTTAAAGGGTTAGTTCACCCAAAAATGAAAATTCTGCCGTTAATTACTCACCCTCATGTCGTTCCAAACCCATAAGACCGTTGTTCATCTTCAGAACACAAATTAAGATATTTTTGATGAAATCCGAGAGCTCTCTGACCCCCCGATAGACTGCAACGTTATTACCACTTTCAAGGCCCAGAAAGGTAGTAAAGACATCGTTAAAATAGTCCATGTGACTACAGTGGTTCAACCTTAATGTTATGAAGTGACGAGAATACTTTTTGTCTCCAAAAGACAAACAAAAATAACAAATTTATTCAACAATTTCTTCTCTTCCATGTCAGTCTCCTATGCTGTTCAGCGCCTAAGCGCTTCCAGGTTCTATGTCAGAACCACTATAGTCACATTAACTATTTTAACAATGTTTTTATTATCTTTCTGGGCCTTTTAAAATATGACTACGTTGCAGTCTGTGTGGGGTCAGAAATCTCTCAGATTTCATCAAAAATATCTTATTTTGTCTTCCGAAGATGAACGAAGGTCTTACAGGTTTGGAACGACATGAGGGTGAGTAATTAATGACAGAATTTTCATTTTTGGGTGAAATAATGCTTTAATATGACATGTGGCTGTCCCACTATTCAAAGTCTTTGCACGTGATATTTAATGGTTAGCAGGTCAGAAATCAAAAGAGTCACACCATGAGCCAAACAGACATGAACAGCAGATTGACAATGAAAGAAAAAAAGATAAATTTTTCTCCATCTAACCCATTTCAGCCATGCTGCTGTGCTGTCACCATCTGACTACACCTGTTTGGCAGCGCTAAAACTCATATCTCTCAAAAGCTGCTCTTTAATCAAGCTTTATGATGGCAGACGATGCGGGAAGCCACACGTTTCACAAATACAGCGTGTGCCAGAAAAGATACAGTACTGAGGTAAGAAATACAAGTTGACAGTGATGGCTTCATCAAAGGGTTTTGAGCCGAATGACATTTCATACAGAGCTGTGAGTTCAGAGAGTTTGTTACACCTCCCAATCAAACATGGATTGGCTTGTATTTTTAACCATGTGGAACAAAGCTCTGTA
This sequence comes from Coreius guichenoti, assembly GCA_039654105.1. NCBI lineage: Eukaryota > Metazoa > Chordata > Actinopteri > Cypriniformes > Gobionidae > Coreius > Coreius guichenoti. Next base: position 28,079,446 of record CM077180.1, on the reverse strand, counting down.
TATGAGTCAGGCAGGAAGGTAGAACAGCTACAAAGATAAAGATTGCTTAATATGGAGCAAATTGTGCTTAGGGGCAAATAATTGTAGACTGACATTTCAAAAGATGATGTTAGTACATCTCTCTTTGATACACCTTTTTGTTAAAAAAAAAAATGCCTTTAACCTATCAACATCATGTTCCCCCTATATAGTTTATGATTAGACAGACACAAACTTTCCACGGTTACAAACTTTGTCAGAACAACAGATAATTAGATTACCTTTTTTTAATAAATACAGTATATATAGTCATGCCACATCAAAGCAGCAGACAAATTTGAGTGATGCTCTTTAAAGTTGAGAATAAAGTAAGATGCAATTTCCTGTCAACATTTGTAGTCTGTGCTAATGCATCCAAAATACACTTTCAGTTTTTTTACTTGTTCAGCAGACAAGGAAATTTCCATGGCTATGTGCAAAATGCTTATCATTTAATTTATCTTTAGCACTGTAAAACATTCCAGTGCGAAGCAATAATTACATACAATTCTCAATTCTCCATGCATATGTGTGAAATGGCCTTATTCCGACTGGATTTGATAAGAGAGCCTGAAGACACTGAAGTCATAAATTAATTCTCCACCACCGCCCTTTCAAGTTGGTGCAAAATGAGAACTGTCTCTCACATCATCCACCACATGTTATTTCATTTTCTATCAATGTGAGGTTATTTCAATATATTTGCTAAAAGAAAGCTAGATTGCTGCTTGTATTTTATTAATCTGCTGATATGATTGAAATTATTACAGGCCAATTTCAAAAAGGCCTTCCCTCAAGGACATGATAGAAGACTCAAAAAAGAAAGAGACAAGAAAGAAATAATTATACGTGTCAGACGCAAAAGGAAATGGATATTGATTTCTTTTCTGCATATTACATTTATCCCATTCTTTTTTGTCATGCTGAGTCTTTTGCTGTTGGTCATGTTTGATTCTGTTATCAAACAAGTTTCACTTTGGATAAAAAAAAAAAAAAAACCCTCAGTTTATTGCACATGATATAGAGTGTACAAACATTATCATCCCTCCTTTTTTTTATTACAATTTGCTGTTTTTCATAGTGAAATAACCACTTACAATTATACCATACTAAAATGTTACAAACAAAATAAACATTTCTGCTGTCACCCGGCATATACTATCAAAACCCTAGACGTGTATTTAATTTTAAGGGAGTTTTAAAAGGAGCTTTTCAAAGAGCAGACAGCTGTTTTTGTTTTCCTTATTTGGTTCCCAAGAGTTAGTATTCAGGCTTGTCACTTCAGCCTTTTATCCTGAAAAGAGATACTTATCATGAACCATAAATCAATCGAGACATATCAAATAGGTTTGATGGCTATCCTTACAACATCTAAGGCTTATCTGAGCTTTACACTGCAGCCTATTATACACAGCTGAATAACACATAGGGGAATAAGCAATGAACAGAAAATGTTTCTATGATTATTTTTAGGAGCCCATTCATAGCACCATGCAGAATGTTTTTTATCCACACTCCATATCCCTTGTTTCGAGTGGCACACATGAGGAAATGTTCAGCATCATAAGAGCACTGCTTGAAACAAGGTCTCCTTGAATTACTATTGCAAAAAACCGCCTTGAGAAGTGAGAACCAAAAGGATCAACCCCCATTATAGCCTTAGATGGACAATGACAATATGATAGTAGTTTAAGAAGGCAATCACAAAGAAATGCCCTCAAAAGACATATAATGACTTGGAGAGATTGAGGTGAGAGCAGCTATTCAAGCACCACAGAGTGTTTGACCACATCAGTATTGATTTTGTCACCAGGTAGTGGTCATGGGACAGCTGACATATTGTGAAAGATACACTTCATTAGTTGTAAACATCTATGTAACCATGGGATTCCTAATTATATTCCACTTTCCTTCTTTCTAAACTATTGTTTGAATGCTTAACGTCACTGGTCCACCTCGCATTTGCTTCATAAATGCATGGAAAAAGTGATAAAATACAAACACAACACATGGGCTTGTTACACCTGCAGTTTAAAAAAATAAAAAAACTTTTCTAATTAGAAATTAGAGCTAAGTGAAAGCACAAATGTACAAGACTTGCAAAAGCAGTGCAACACTAATTATAACATTTCAACATAGAGATACACAGAAGATCTATTAATGATTGGGAAGACTTAGTCTTCTTACTAAGACTTTTTAGTTAACTTTACTTAATGTTCAATAATTTGTTGAACTTAAAACAATTTAGCAATCTGAACTATTTGCATGCTATGCCTTCATTACTCAGAAAACCGAGGTAAACATTACTTGACTGGTTTGAGTACCATTTTGCCAAAGCAAAAAAAAAAAAAAAAGGCCCAAAAGGTTTCTGAGGCGGGGCAATTCTTAATAGACTTTTCACTAATTCCCTCCACTTCTGCAGTCATCGTTCTCCTTAGTTGCATTCACTTATTTTCCAGTCATCTTTAATGTTATTGACAATACAACTAAAAATTTTGGGAGAACATCACATAAGTTGACTTCATAAATTCATGTTGATTTCCTAAAATTTCTCACCATTATGGTGATCAGTGTTCCCTTTGGTTGGCCACTTGGAACTTCATTTATATTATTGTAATTCTCTTCCTATTGATGCAGCGATGCAACAAGAAATCATAGTGATTTGATTTCAAAGGAAGGGAAGTAATAAATATTATATATATATATATATATATATATATATACACTCACCTAAAGGATTATTAGGAACACCATACTAATACTGTGTTTGACCCCCTTTCGCCTTCAGAACTGCCTTAATTCTACGTGGCATTGATTCAACAAGGTGCTGAAAGCATTCTTTAGAAATGTTGGCCCATATTGATAGGATAGCATCTTGCAGTTGATGGAGATTTGTGGGATGCACATCCAGGGCACGAAGCTCCCGTTCCACCACATCCCAAAGATGCTCTATTGGGTTGAGATCTGGTGACTGTGGGGGCCATTTTAGTACAGTGAACTCATTGTCATGTTCAAGAAACCAATTTGAAATGATTCGAGCTTTGTGACATGGTGCATTATCCTGCTGGAAGTAGCCATCAGAGGATGGGTACATGGTGGTCATAAAGGGATGGACATGGTCAGAAACAATGCTCAGGTAGGCCGTGGCATTTAAACGATGCCCAATTGGCACTAAGGGGCCTAAACCATTACACCACCACCACCACCAGCCTGCACAGTGGTAACAAGGCATGATGGATCCATGTTCTCATTCTGTTTACGCCAAATTCTGACTCTACCATCTGAATGTCTCAACAGAAATCGAGACTCATCAGACCAGGCAACATTTTTCCAGTCTTCAACTGTCCAATTTTGGTGAGCTCGTGCAAATTGTAGCCTCTTTTTTCCTATTTGTAGTGGAGATGAGTGGTACCCGGTGGGGTCTTCTGCTGTTGTAGCCCATCCGCCTCAAGGTTGTGCGTGTTGTGGCTTCACAAATGCTTTGCTGCATACCTCGGTTGTAACGAGTGGTTATTTCAGTCAAAGTTGCTCTTCTATCAGCTTGAATCAGTCGGCCCATTCTCCTCTGACCTCTAGCATCAACAAGGCATTTTCGCCCACAGGACTGCCGCATACTGAATGTTTTTCCCTTTTCACACCATTCTTTGTAAACTCTAGAAATGGTTGTGCGTGAAAATCCCAGTAACTGAGCAGATTGTGAAATACTCAGACCGGCCCGTCTGGCACCAACAACCATGCCACGCTCAAAATTGCTTAAATCACCTTTCTTTCCCATTCTGACATTCAGTTTGGAGTTCAGGAGATTGTCTTGACCAGGACCACACCCCTAAATGCATTGAAGCAACTGCCATGTGATTGGTTGATTAGATAATTGCATTAATGAGAAATTGAACAGGTGTTCCTAATAATCCTTTAGGTGAGTGTATATGAATGAATTAATGATATATAACAACTATATTTCATGTCAAATAATGATCTTTTAACATTTTATTGCTAACACTTATGACATAAACTTTTAATTGGGTTGATATAATCCCTCTATATTTGTGACAATATCTTGCAACTGACCATGCTTGAGTCACACACAGACTTCAACATTCAGCATGCAAAACACAAAAATGGTAACAAGTTTTTTTTTTGTTTGTTTTTTTATTTTTTTTAACTTAAGACCATTTCAATTTTATTTGCTGTCGTTATTGGGGTTATACTGACAAAAGACAGCAAATAAAATAGTAAAATAAAGCAATTAATTTATTCATGCCGCAATGCAGTTGACAAAACTTAAATGGTTTAAATAAGAACAACTTGATGCAATTAAGCGTACTTAATTGAGTGTTAAGTACATTCAATGCTAGATGAACTACTAAAAATACGTTCACTTTACTTGAAGAAAATGCTGAAACCGATTGCACATAGTTTAAGTCGCCATAGCTGAAAATGACAGATTAAAACTATGTTGAGAATAATAGTATTTAAGATGTTTGCAGAACATAATATAACACTGTTAGTTAAATGGAATTACTCAAGTAATCTTACTATTAAATCTTAAGTAAGATTAGTAAATATTCTAGAGTATGTTAACTAGAATTGGCATTAAACTAACTTGATATTTATTACTTAATTTACTTGGGAGGTGTTATCTTTCTTTACTTTTAGCTGATTATTAAATTAACTTCAGTTTTCCCTTTAAGTCTGATTTGCAAAAATAAGGCAATCGGTTTCCAAACTTTTTTTTAAGTAAACTGAACATGGTAGAATTTACAGTGAGCCATCTCTTGTTTCTAGGCAACCATACACAAAAATGCATGTAACAGCATTTTCAGGAAGAGGCAATAATTTCATTCTATTTGCAGTAAAGGAGAGCACATGACGAATTCAGTAAGTAATTTATGGAAATTTTCAGATACATTACTGTTTAGCTGGTGCCATGATGTGAGAGCTACACAAAACGATAGATATACAATATAAACAATATACTGTAGTTGTGGTGTGGACTTTTATATTCCATTAAATTAATGATTATTAAAACATTATATTTATAGCTATCATTATAATTATCATCCTTGGTGTGAACAGCCCTTAACTTAATTAATTTAGTAATAACAAAAAAGTTAATAAAGGTTTATTAGAACAAAGTCTTTTGATTTCCCTAGCTTGTTTATTTGCTGGTTCATAATAGCCTTTTCACAGAGATAATTTACCTCAAGAGTAATGGCTGTGGCTTCAGGAAAACATGAACGGTTGACAGAAATGCTCTATTGACTGTGACTGACTTTTTTTGCTATATTTAATGAATTAATTAGGCATAGGCACTTAAAATGCTAATTACACACATTTTCACAAAAAAAACATTCACTGCATATTTGGAGAAATTTTTGTACATTTGTGAAAAGAAGATTGAACACCTACACACACGAGAAGTGGAATTAGAGTAATGGTTATCACTCCCTCACACACTGAGTGTAGTTTTATGTTCTAAACTAATTTTCATAAATTTGAGCATCTCTTCTTTGCTCATACATCATTATAAAATGACCATGGTATGTAATTTGGCACCTCCACACACATCCGTTATGACAGATGCAGTTAACATCACATGAAACATAATTTAAAGGGGAAACAAATACAACTGCACTAAAGCAAATATGGCAAATAGTAAAGCTGTAGTTTGCATGATTAACTCATACTGCGTTCATGCAGGGAACCGCTCTCTTGCCTCCAGCACCATCAGTATTACCTATTAAGGTAAATTTACAACCTAATTGTGTAATTATCATTATGCTACAATTAATTGTGCAGCTATACATTAGGCTGTGTAAAATTAGTAAATATAGTCATAAAGGGTCAGGAAAGTGGTACAATACATATATTCACAATTAAATTAACACATAATAGAGGTCATTCTGGTTTGTCAAATAGTCAAAGTCAAAGTCAAAGTCACATGATCCAAATACAATAATGTTATCCACAATGTTTAAATTCAATTATATATATAACACTTATCTCTTCATCACAGCACCTGTTAGTGGGTGGGATATATTAGGCAGCAAGTGAACATTTTGTCCTTAAAGTTGATGTGTTAGAAGCAGGAAAAATGATGCATGTGGGGAGCGAAGGCTGGCCCGTGTGGTCCGATCAAACAGACGAGCTACTGTAGCTTGGGTAGCTTCTGCCATCCATGTGGATGTTACTTTGACACATACCACCTACCTAAGCATTGTTGCAGACCATGTACACCCTTTCATGGAAACAGAGCCCTGCCACAAAGCAAACATGGTTCAGGAATGGTTTGAGGAGCTCAACAACGAGTTTAAGGTGTTGACTTGGCCTCCAAATTCCCCAGATCTCAATCCAATCGAGCATCTGTGGGATGTGCTGAACAAACAAGTCCGATCCATGGAGGCCCCACCTCGCAACTTACAGGACTTAAAGGATCTGCTGCTAACATCTTGGTGCCAGATACCACAGCATACCTTCAGGGGTCTAGTGGAGTCCATGCCTCGACGAGTCAGGGCTGTTTTGGCAGAAAAAAGGGGACCAACACAATATTAGGTCATAATGTTATGCCTGGTCGGTGTATATATTTCATTATACGTTTAAACTAAGTATCTGTTTGTTGTTATGTAAAAGCACAGCATATGTAGATGCACAGCAAAAAGCTTCCACACATTACTGTGATTCTGAATGTAAAAGGATTTATTATGTTAAAAACTTAGTTTGGCATCATTACAAAGACCAGGAGGTGTGGGTCAAAAGAGCAATGTCTTTATGCTATTGATCTTTTGTTTGTCTTTCATGTAAAAACTCTACTTTTTAAATATTATTTTGTATCTGCAAGCAAGAAATTGTTAATCCATCTTATCAACACACATATTTTGGAAATAGTGTTATGCAAAGGCCCCCTTTTTTCCTCAAGATTAATTATAATAATTAATTATTTTTATTATAAAAATAAAAAATAAATGTCATAAGTGCATTCTCAGTGGTTGCCCTTTAGGTAATCATATTCTCATTGTAAAATAAATTCTTTCCCTCTCCTGACCTTCACAACAACTTTAAACAGCTAAAATTTCAGGGCAACCCTGTCACCATTGTGAGAATAGATATCAGAAATGATAGGGCTGCACGATTAATCGAAATAAAACCGAAATCGCAATTTGGCTTAGTGTGATCATGAAATTGCAAAGGGTGCTATTTTTAATTAAATAAATATATGCATAGTGTGTTTCATTGTGAGGAGCGGCAGTGTGATCAGAGCTTGATCTCTGCAAATGCTGTGAGTTTCAGTCACTTAAAACGCGCCAAACATTACATGGTTTTACTCCAAGCTCACTTCATAACGTCAGTCAAGTGTTTGAAACATCTTCCATTCGGGATCTGAAATGGCTACTTACCACAGAATGAGGCAGACAATATATATGATTTTGTAATATTCTATACTGTAATTAATGCTATGTCGATTAGCACTGCTTTATAAATATACTGTATTCTTATGAAAATATCAGAGATGGCTTGAAAAACACAGATAAACCATATATTGTCACAGTTGTTGTCTTCATATTAAGTCAAAGCATTTTTATCTTTTTTTTATTCAGCTACAGTGATATGGATACCTTTGTCTTTTGCTGCGTGCCAATTCGCATACTATCCGTTCTAAATAGTATTTGATATTAGAATTAGTCCCAAATCATGTTGAAATAAGATACCCGGGATGGTCTACTTTTTCCGGTTAGAATCCGAAGTGTAGATCCGTGCACACTCCAACGACTAATATTGCCCACAAACCATTGCACATTGGACGAGGACTACAAAAAAAAAGAAAAAGTGAAAAAAAAAAAAAAGTGGAAAAAAAAAAAAAAACTACAAACATGGTGGACATGCGAGTCCGGAGGTTAAGGTTTAGATAAAGGGGTTTGTGATTAATTGTCAGTATATAACATGACAAAAAGATATTTATTCGATGTTATCCACATTACATTTCATCTGCAACAGCATTGTGAACTTTTGTAATGATACGTCATGATGGTCATTAACTTTTAAATGCATCATTATGCAAATTACAAAAACATGAGGAGAGTTCTCCGCATGAAAAACCCACGACTGGCAGGTCAACGTGCTACTACATTTCTCTCTGAAACAATATAAATTAAATTGAATGTGGAGGATTTTAACTGTGACAAGATGATTGACAGGGCAGTTTAAACTTACAGGATGCACGTAACTAAGCAACAGAACTGACCGTTAAAGGTGCTGTATGTAAGTTTTTAACTGTACTAAAGCATAAAAACACCATAACATGTTTGCAGATATTTAGGAAACATGCTGAGTTCACATACTTGTTTCTCCGAAAAACAATGCTACAGCCAGTTATTTTACTTTGAAATTTGCATTCCGTGTCGGAATGTCTGTTTTTGTTTTGGTCTGTGCGATACAGGTTGCCAGTTGGCGGAAAACACAGCATATTGCAGCCATGAAAGCCAGCGAACAAACTGGGTCAGAGATCGCAAATTCTACCCGACCTAAAAAGCCTCAGCACCCATCTAAAAATCTCCATGAACAGGAGCATATTAAAACACAATATCAACTCATAAATCAACAAATCAACTCATCAACTTACAGTGTGCGAGTCTCCTCGCCTTCCATTTTCAATTGCGCTCAGTTGCAGTACCCATTCCAACCACTAGCTGTCAATTATACATACAGCACATTTAAAGACACAATTATGAAAAAGTTCTATGTCCCAAAGCTTGCCTACTCTTCTGCACACTCAAAAGTATGTACTTTTTCTTCACAAAAACAGTACATACTTTTAGGGCATAGTATAAGTAGGTGAATTGGGACGCAGATCATCTTAGGGATTTCCTGGAACGTCAAAAGTTTTATTACTTCTCTGATGTATATTTGAACTTTCTGCGTGAGGGCGCCCTCCAGCTTCCATTATGAATGAAACATACATTGCATGTTTTAATGGCGCTCAATAATGCTCAATGTTTGACCCGACCTGACCGGTACTGTTAAAGTTTAAGACCGAACCTGTCCTGAACCCGAAATCCATCGCTGTAGAGATGTACCTATATACTTGCTACTATAAGCCAAGACAGCTTTGTAGTAAGACCTACACTGCACGTAACCGCTGAGCTATTTATTGGTTAAAACGACAAGATCATATTGTACAAGATTTAAAACGTTTAAATAGACACATCAAGTGGTCAAAAATGTGTATGATTCAGAGAGACGCACAGAGACGGCAACACGGCTATTTAACTTGCTATCACGCTTCATTTCATTCATATAGTTTGCACTCATTCATTTATCATATCGTACAATGTTTTAAACATTTAAAGCTGCAGTCCGTAAGTTTTGCCTCTGTGTCGCCATCTCTGTTTGAAACCTGCAATTGCAGTTATTTGCGGAGTTATCGTCTGTACGTGAGTTGTGCATCGGCGGCTCCTCAGCGCGGATGAATCTAATGTTTTGAGGAGTTTGTGCGGCTTGCTGTCAGTCACCTCACCGGTGTGGATACTGTACTTCAGGATCACAGATTCTACGTCTTGGAGTATAACCTAAATAAGAACTTTCACCGGGAAATGTCATCTGAACAAGTAAGTAACATGTCTGCCACTTTTGGGAACAAAACATTACAATAAATCGCACTACCAACGGTGATTAAATCTACTCCAGCTGCTGTAAGAAAAGGCTATAAATGATCCGCTGCAGAACATGCAATCCGCTCCTCACATGCGATAGCCTACTAGCCGGACTCCTCCTTTATGTATACAGACGTGACGTAATGACGCAAAGACATGCTTGAATTTCCCGCGGAAATCCACCATACCACTCTAATTATAACACATTAATACAAGCTTACTGTTGTGAATGGGGCTAAGGTAAGGATATAGTTTTGAATACTGGCTTGTTGTGTACTTGCTCAAAATTTGATTTTGGATAATTTTTAACCAAAAAAAGTTACGGACTGCAGCTTTAAATACCTATCAAATAGAAGAAAATGTGGTCACACTTTAGTTTAGGGTGCAATTCTCACTATTAACTAACTACAAACCCGATTCCAAAAAAGTTGGGACACTGTACAAATTGTGAATAAAAACAGAATGCAATGATGTGGAAGTTTCAAATTTCAATATTTTATTCAGAATACAACATAGATGACATATCAAATGTTTAAACTGAGAAAATGTATAATTTTAAGGGAAAAATAAGTTGATTTTAAATTTCATGGCATCAACACATCTCAAAAAAGTTGGGACAAGGCCATGTTTACCACTGTGTGGCATCCCCTCTTCTTTTTATAACAGTCTGCAAACGTCTGGGGACTGAGGAGACAAGTTGCTCAAGTTTAGGAATAGGAATGTTGTCCCATTCTTGTCTAATACAGGCTTCTAGTTGCTCAACTGTCTTAGGTCTTCTTTGTCGCATCTTCCTCTTTATGATGCGCCAAATGTTTTCTATGGGTGAAAGATCTGGACTGCAGGCTGGCCATTTCAGTACCCGGATCCTTCTTCTACACAGCCATGATGTTGTAATTGATGCAGTATGTGGTCTGGCATTGTCATGTTGGAAAATGCAAGGTCTTCCCTGAAAGAGACGACGTCTGGATGGGAGCATATGTTGTTCTAGAACTTGGATATACCTTTCAGCATTGATGGTGTCTTTCCAGATGTTTAAGCTGCCCATGCCACACGCACTCATGCAACCCCATACCATCAGAGATGCAGGCTTCTGAACTGAGCACTGATAACAACTTGGGTTGTCCTTGTCCTCTTTAGTCCGGATGACATGGCGTCCCAGTTTTCCAAAAAGAACTTCAAATTTTGATTCGTCTGACCACAGAACAGTTTTCCACTTTGCCACAGTCCATTTTAAATGAGCCTTGGCCCAGAGAAAACGCCTGCGCTTCTGGATCATGTTTAGATATGGCTTCTTTTTTGACCTATAGAGTTTTAGCCGGCAACGGCGAATGGCACGGTGGATTGTGTTCACCGACAATGTTTTCTGGAAGTATTCCTGAGCCCATGTTGTGATTTCCATTACAGTAGCATTCCTGTATGTGATGCAGTGCCGTCTAAGGGCCCGAAGATCACGGGCATCCAGTATGGTTTTCCGGCCTTGACCCTTACGCACAGAGATTGTTCCAGATTCTCTGAATCTTTGGATGATATTATGCACTGTAGATGATGATAACTTCAAACTCTTTGCAATTTTTCTCTGAGAAACTCCTTTCTGATATTGCTCCACTATTTTTCGCCGCAGCATTGGGGGAATTGGTGATCCTCTGTCCATCTTGACTTCTGAGAGACACTGCCACTCTGAGAGGCTCTTTTTATACCCAATCATGTTGCCAGTTGACCTAATAAGTTGCAAATTGGTCCTCCAGCTGTTCCTTATATGTACATTTAACTTTTCCGGCCTCTTATTGCTACCTGTCCCAACTTTTTTGGAATGTGTAGCTCTCATGAAATCCAAAATGAGCCAATATTTGGCATGACATTTCAAAATGTCTCACTTTCAACATTTGATATGTTATCTATATTCTATTGTGAATAAAATATAAGTTTATGAGATTTGTAAATTATTGCATTCCTTTTTTATTCACAATTTGTACGGTGTCCCAACTTTTTTGGAATCGGGTTTGTATTAACTATGACTTTTGCCTCAATAAATGCCTAATTACTGCTTATTAATAGTTAGTAAGGTAGTTGTTAAGTTTAGGTATTGGGCAGGATTAAGGGATGTAGAATATGGTCATGCAGAATAAGGCATTAATATGTGCAGTATGTGTACTAATAAACAGCCAATATCCTAGTAATATGCTAATAAGCAACTAGTTAATAGTGAGAATTGGAACCTGAACTAAAATGTTACCGTATGTAGTGTTTTAGTTGATAGCATTTATCTATTTTTGTAATTAGTGTGTTTGATCTTAACTTCAGTATCATTAAAATTATTAAATTTCATTAAAGAGTCTAATATTTTTAAAAAGCATTTTCAGTTTTGGCTTCGGTTTTTGCCCACGAGCATCCAGAATTTTTGGTTTCAGCCCATAATTTTGATTTCTTTGCCTCCCTATTTGAAAGCGATACTGTAACTTGTTTACACAAAGATTTTTATCAAATAATGATTGTGACAAATGGTGGCTATTGTTTGTTCCTGCTTTCTGCAAGGTGCAGAAGGGCAGATGTTTCTGTGGTTATAGGATGGTAGTTGTAGCCAATTAGGTGAAGTTTAAAACAAGTTGAATTGTGCTGCGGTGCATTCCCAAGCTTCTGCCTGAGTTTTCTGTGTTGTTCAATCTCTGGCCATGCAATTACGTGCTGGTTAAAAAAAAAAAAAAGATTCCCTTTAACCAGACCATAATTAAATAGATCTTTTAAGAACAGAACTTAAGCTCTACTGACAACATGTGTGGCATTCTGTTGATTCGTCCAAAACATTTCAATTTGTCACTCTGTGTCACTTACATGAGGTGAAGCTCATATTTTTAAGCACATGAAATGTCCAGTTAAAAAAGATAAATAAATAAATCTGTAAACATCTTTTGTAGGAACAATGGACTCCAGCCTCCTTGGTCAATAACTACAGCACCTTAAAAGAGGTTGTAGCCAATTAGGTGAAGACTAAAAGGTTTTGGTCATATCTTCAGAACAGAAAGTATGTTAATATATTTTTGACATTTACTTTAGTACATCTATATTCTAAATAATAAATGTGAATGTAACAGCATAGCAGTGACATTTTAAACATTTGCAGTGCTGTACTTTTACCCAATAGATTTCCATTGCACGAGTATTATTGGAAACATGTTTCTTTGTTCTTTTTTTGGCCGAAAATTTAAATTTTCTATTATTTTTCTATTCTTTCTTCTCTGTGAAACATAATATTAGGCAGATTTCAGGCTGTTAGGCCAAGATGCTCTTTTCCATACATAATAAGAGGGTGATGACGTATTCTACCATGCTCAGAACCAAAAAAGTAGTCTATGCAACCTGTGCACTACAAGTCTTCTGAAGTCATAAGATAGCTTTCTGTGAGGAACAGATACAAATTGTATTCCTTAATCACTGATAATCTTGCGATTACTTAAATCTCATTTGTGTTCAACTAAAAAAAAACTGTCAATTTTAGATATGTCATGCTAAGTTTGTCATCATTGATGACAAATACCTATTATTGTCACGTCATATGAAAACATCACTATCGGAGAGTATGAGGGTGCTTTCACACTAGCAATTTTTTGGTGCACACCTGGGTTTATTGATTGACATCCGAGTTTGGTTCGTTTGGATGATGTGAAAGCTGTTTTCCGAACTCAGGGTGCGCACCTGCAAACCGTAAACCGTACCCTTCTCCACTGTCGTCAACAGGGGTAAACAGCTGCTGCTTTGATGATGCAAACACACCACGGTTCAGACCCAAATAATATAATGTGTTAGTGAACACAATCCAGTGGGGGCAGGGGGAGAGGGGTAGCAATCAAATTCAGGTTTGGGCCAAGCAATCAAACCTGTGTGAAAGCATTTTAAAAAACACAATAAGATCAAAAGCTAAAGCATAGGGCAATATTAACAGAGAACAATGACTTTGGTCATTAACAATTTTGGTCTGTTCCTCACACAAGAGTACACGTTTATTGCATTCAATCTGTTTTACATTAAGCGATACAAGTGCAACCTCAACATACTTTTCATCATCTCAACATTCCTTCATTGCTTTGATGGAGCCAGCTGCACAAAACTCAATTTCCCTTTTACACTCTGGTGGACAGATAAAGCATACAGCAAGTGAAATCTGATCCCGGAGGGATGTTTATTGAGTTGGTTAAGGATCATTGCTGCTCTTATAGGTGCTCTATTAGCTCAACAACCAAATGCATTGGGTGCCATCAAAGGTGAAGCTGTCATTTAGCCACTGAAAGCCAATGCAACGGCGGGACTGTACTATTGACTTTGGGACTTCAATGACAGCCCATTACACTTAGCCCATGATAGCCTGCTGGTGAGTCTCTGGCACTCTACAGGGCCACTGCTTGACAATAACTCCAGTGGGTGTGGACAAGACAAGGACAAGGAATGAAATTCCCGTGCCTGAGTGTCCTCTGGCTGACGTGCTCTAGGATACCCCTCCAGACTCCCTCACCTGGGTATTTCAGCAAGCTCTGTGGCTTCAATCACATCACTGATGGTTTTAGTACTTTCCATTATTGTCACTTTATGATTGGTCCAAGGTAGATCATTTCAAGCTGTTGGGAGTATGTTATGGGAGATATTTAGGAGCACACTAGCTAGCATATGATGTCTACAAAGCTAAGACACATGGATTAAAAGCCACAAAACTCACTGATTTCACTGGAAATTTAAATTGCTATGCCACATTAACAAAACAGTCCAAGCCTGCATCTTTAAATGATGCTGTCATTATTGGCCGAGGAGCCTGGCAGTCCATAATTCCAGCACAGAAAGAGTGATAAGCATGAATCTCTGATTGGCACTGTTGCTCTTTGTGTTACTAATCATCCTTTTGTTCTCTACCTTGATTACGACGTCTCAGTATCACGCTTCACTCATTCATGGGATTACCCATAAAAAGCCAAGGCAATGCTGATGTCTGGCCATCACAGTGATTATTTTTGTGAGATTACTCCTGCAAATTTGGAATTCCCATTCAATTTTCATGATAGCCATGTCATAATAGTGGTCTGTATGGGAATAAAGACCAAATCTGGTCCGACTGACCAGAACTCAAAACAACCCCTCTGTGCCAAGCAGGACTAGGCCGAGAGCTGTGAGAACGGGGCGAGGCCAGCGGCGCAATTGCTAATGAGCATCACCTGCACGCCACACCGTTCTCGAGTCTCACGGAAAGAGATCTGGATGAATAAAAGGAGCGATGACAGTGCAAGATGAGAAATAACCAGGACTGGACTTTATATTATGTTTTGTTTTGTTTATGTGTGTGCGGCAGTCATCCGTGAGGGGCTTTAACTTCGCTACATTGGTGCCGAAGCCCGGGAGGACGGAGGGATACGGTGTCGGAGAGCCCTTGCTGCTGAGGGGGATTGCGTTGCTGAGGAGTTCTGACAGCACGAAGGAGCAGTGACCGCCAGTGGCTGCCCAAGACAGTGGTGATGGAGCGATTGAACAACACGTGGGACGGAGAGCTAGCTGCTGTGCTCCTGGGTCAAGGTGGGATGGCTTATGTCTGTGAGGGGACAGAGAAGTTGCCACCGTTCGCCGGAGGCGAGGCCTGCTGCCATCCGCCATGACGGGAGGAGCAGGCAGTCCAAGGGAACGGGGATCTCCAAGGGAACTCTCTCCCCTCTCTCATCTCTGTCTCTCCTCATTCATCGGTTTCCTTTTCTCTCGCATCGTCTGTCCTTACCCCCAGGTTCTGCGGCCGCCTTGACTGGCCCCTCCGGAGGAGGGGGGAGTAAAGTGCGGGCTCGTGGGTACCCCCGGCCTGTGAAGGGCAATGGGGGTATGTGGCAAGCAGGACGAGGCCAAGAGCATGAGAACGGGGTGAGGTCGGCGGCGCGATTGTTAATGAGCATCACCTGCGCGCCGCACAGGTCTCAAGTCTCACGGAAGGAGATCTGGATGAATAAAAGGAGTAGCAACGGCAGTGCAAGACATTGTGTATTTTACGTTTTGTTTATGTGTGTGCGGCAGTTGTCCGTGAGGGGCTGCCGCTTTTACTTTCGTTTTGTGTTTGTTTATTTTGTATTTTATTTTTCGCCGGTTCCCGCCTCATTCTTCCTTGAACAACATACCTCTCTAAACCCTCTTTTTATTTCTCCTTAAATAGCAAACAGACGACACATTTAACTGAATTGAACTGAACTCACTTCATGACTGATGAACTTTGCACTATTATTAAAATATACAACCAACACTGTGCTGATTTTAGCTGAATAATGACACTAATGACACTATATTGCTTTATAGCAGAATTTGAATTTGTCTCATATTTGATGAAGTTTGCATCATTGCTATTTTCCTGTTTACTGTGAAATTGCTTTAAAATATAAATAAAGGTATTGTAGTGGACAGCACATTCCAGGGCCCAGTTTATGGCCCCTCTCTGCCTGTAACAGTGGACAAAGGTTTGCTGCATTTTGATTGGATCTTCGTGGACTAACACAAACAAACTGTCCAACGCCATCAGATAAAGATGCTAGGACAACAGCCAGACACCTCTTAGAAGCCAAGAAGAAGACCTCTGGTACCAAGCCCAGGAAGGACAGGACTTCTCATTGGTCCACATGCAGTTTCTGCCCTTCACCCATCTAGAGACTAATCTCTAATGTCCTGGTCTGTGACTGCCATAAAAATTCCTCAGGACCTCAGCAGTAGTGGGTGAAACAAAGAAAGACCACAATGATCCATCCAAATTCATTCATAACTATGTTTGGAAACCTTAAAACTGATGTAAACTACAGACATCCATTTCATACTTATTCAGAGAAATAAGTATTCTCAGTGACAGCTATTTGTAATGCAACATCTTACACAAATTCAGCTGTTAATGAACAAATGAATGAACGCATGACAGTTCAATCTTTTTCCATCATGTTTGGTGTCATTTGTTTAGAATATTGCCAAGGGTATTCTGATGGTGGTTTGGAAAATGAGAAATACATTGGTAAACTTTAAAGACACTTTAAAGACTTCTAACTGTGTACATTATGCAAGTGAGTTCCACAGGGGAAAGAAGGGTGGGCCACAATGTGTGCCCCCTCTGATGCCAGCGGCCAATCACAGCACTGGAATGGAGAAGCGCCAAATTGCAATCTCCTCCTCATCGGAAGGTAGAAAGTAGTATAAAGGTAGCCTTTCAACAGACACTCCTTTTTCTGAGTCTTCCCTCGAGAGAGACAAACAGTTCACCAAGTTCTGAGTCTGTCCTGCAAGGATGAGACATAACAGATACACCATAACATTCTGAGCCTCTGGTTCATCCAGAGAGACAACAAAAGATCCATGGATCTGAGTCTACAGCTTGTGAGGCAGCAACAGATATGACCACGTTCTGAGCCTCCAGCCTGTGAGGAAAGAGACATTAACAAACACTACGTTCAGAGTTTTAGTCCAGTGAGACAGTGACGACTACAGCACATCCCGAGTCTCCATGCCAGAGAGACAAAAGCGGATTGACCATGTCCTAAATGTCTTGCCCAGAGAGGTAGAAGACACACAGAGACATTTGCAACAAGGTTAAGCTCAGGAAAGCAAACTTTCACTTCAAGGTTTCTTCGTCTGCGTGTTCCAGATTAAGGACCTTCTGCACCTACTTCAGGGCCTCATCTGCTTGTTCCATATTTTAGGACCCTTTGGTGCTCCAGGAGATCAGCATCCCACAGATCTTCGTGTTCAAGGCTGTTGAAACAGATTCCAGCTTTTCCCCACTGAATTGTCACCCAGCACAACCAGTGGAAGAAGTGACCACCATCGGACTGCTTACTCAACCACGTGGAACGTAAATATCACTTAACCAAACCTCTTTCCAGGGACCTTGGCATTGTTGTATATTATCAGTATATGATTTTCTAATTTACATTTGAGGTAATATAACTGATGCTAGTTAATAACAAATAATCTTTCGTTTATTTGTTTGATGCATAAGGTTCTTCACCTTAGTTTCAGAGAAACAACAGTTTATCTTTCCATAAGGTAACGCAACTCTTCCATAGCCACACTTAACTTTATCACATGTATTTTATGCATCTTATGCACTTTATCCCTTTATCATTAATTGTATTAATTTAGTAGTTGTGTTAGTTATTCTTGTTTATCTTTGTTAATACAATTTATTTTATTACAATTGTGTCTTCCTTGTGCTGATTATACAGAATAGGCTCTACAAGTTAGAAATCTCACCAATCTTTCAGATAAATCAGCTGACCAACTCTCCCCACTTTACATTCATTCTAAATGATTGGACAGCCTCCTGTTTGAAGTGTTCTCATACAGCCAAGGTAAAATACCTTGACTAGTGTCCCAAACTAAGAGAGTGGGAAGGTGGTCATCTGATGTACTCATAACCACACCTTAAGTGACGGGTGATCCAAAAATCACAATGTCAGCGGTGACGTGAGCACCAATCACTACCTTACTTACCGTCCTTGGATGGACGAAAGTAAAATCACTACAGTATCTTGACATATTGCAATAAATCAGGAAGGAAAACTTAATTTAACGTCATTAAAACTGAATATTCGTTACAACAATAATTGTATACTTTCATTACTTGCAAGCACAACTCTGACATGGAAAACTACTACAGCATGTCAGGTCGCATAACAGACTATTATATCATAGACTAATGAACAGCAAGATGCATGGCTTAATTGCTAGCCAGATGTTCTGCTTTGAGATTTTTTATAATTAAATTAAATAAAAAAAAATATGTATAGTTAAATTAATGTATAATTGTTCATAAATAATAGATTTGTTGCTTGTTCTTATAGTTATTTATTTATTTATTTATTTATTTTATATCCGACTAAAACACTGCAACAAAACAGGTGCTCTTTCAAGCCCTGTCAAGTTTTTGACATCCAACTACAGATTTGCTACTGTTGATAAACAGCTGTTGGTTCATGGCAATTAGGTATTAGAATCTAATTATCATAAATGTATTGTTTGATATTATGTAAAATAATGGGTTTTTGTTGGGAAATGTAAAAAAAATTCTCTCTCTTATTTAATAAACTGGGAGTATTGAAAAATACACTTTATGGTTTTATGTGATGACAGTGTAATCATATATTTAAACCAATATGTCATACATAAATTAAATCTTAGCAAATGTGTAGATATACTTTTGAAGAAAATAAAACAGACCTCACACTGGCTCAAACAACCGCCTAATATTGTTGTCAGAAAGACATTAACAGGCACTAACTGCAGCACAATCAATAGTTCGAGCTCAAGCCTCTGCTGTGAAAAGTAAAATGCTCCACAAGGAGCAGTTTAATTTATTTATTTTCTTTGAGGTCCTTCTGATAGGCACTCAGAAATGCTACTGCACTCAGACAGCAGAGAAACTATCCCTGGATATTTCTTCCCTCGTTCAGAATACTGAGTCTGGATCACAAGCTGTACTGGGTGCACTCTGTGCCTCTAATGCTGCAAAAGTGTCTTTAACGCATTTTAAGAAATCTTCTTGTGGTATCAGAGGTAGGTGAATTGTATTGTAAAAAGGTCAGCGTCAAAGAAGTTATTTGATGCAATAGAGCAGATACACCTTGCTTCTAGAAGCTGAAAGACTGAAGCTGAAAGCCTTTAGCCCTTTGTGTATCTTTATTTCAGATCTGCCTAGTGGATCAGCTTAGTAGCCTTAGTGGTGGATGAGTTTAGATCTGCTTAGTTTGGCATATAAATCCATGAGTTCACAGATATGGGCATCTTTGAAAGTAGTAAAAAGGACGTTCTATTCATTATTTTGGCAACAGCGATCAGAAATGCTTTTATATTATTGCCAATTTCAGCTCATAATTTAGAGCCATCTGTGGTAGTTGTTTAAAGCAAGTTGGTGATGGACACTTAAAAAAAATGTTACTTGTGTCATGAATCCAAAACTTTTAAATCTCTAATATGCATATAAGCCTGAAAGAAAAGAAAATAAGAAACAGAAATAAGAATATTAACCCCACCTAATAATTTAATGACTTTATTTACATAATATCAAATTACGATTCATTCAAATATGTCTAGATGTAAATATTACAAAATAAATTAATGTAGCAGAATGCTCCCCAAAAGTAATAATAATAATAATAATAATAAATAAATAATGTGTTCATAATGAATTGTATGGGGTTCATAAGATATACAAATAATTTAAATATATTTAAATATAAAATATAGAATATTTAAAAACAACAACAACAACGTGGAAGTAACATTAAAAAAAAAACATATTTAACATATAACAATACTGTGTATGTTCATTACTGTGATGTATTTTATTACTGAACACCAGCACAATTTCTATTCATCAAAGACTGTATATTACAGTTTCTGCAAAAATATTAAGCAGCACCCTTCAACTTTGATAATAAGAAATATTACTTGAGCACCAAATCATTATAATAGAATGATTTCTGAAGGATTTTATAAACAATTATTCTGTGATCAGAAAGTTTCATGTTAGAAATTCAAATAATTCAGCAAAAAGCAAAACAAAATATTATGTTATGCTTGTTATGTTAAGTATTGTGAAATCAATTAATTGCGATTAATCGAATCCAAAATAAAAGTGTGTACTGTGTATAATTATTATGTATATATAAATACACACACGTATGTATATATTTAATTTAAAAAAATTATATTTATATATAAATAAATATTGCATATACATGCAAAAATTTCTTAAATATATACATGAATGAGTGTGTATTTATATATGCATAATTATTATACACAGTACACACACATATATTATGTAAACACAAACTTTTATTTTGGATGTGATTATTCGCGATTAATCGATTTGACAGGACTAAATATTTTACTACATATATATACATACACACACGCACATAAATAAACTGTTCAATAAATGTGAAACAATACTAAATGTACTGTATGTCTAACTCCAACCATAAATTCATAGAAATTCAAAGAAACTATGAAAAACAACCATTCTTACCTTGAAAAATTTATCAATTACCATCAAATGTCTGCCTATATATGCTTTCACACACACACACTTGCCTCTCTGAAATTAGTGGTCTTACACGTCCACATAGCCAAGTGCTTTTACAGTTATCTTTGAAACATCTGGCCAGAGAGTTGCTATAGTAACTCCCTGCCAAGACTCATATGCTTGCAAACGTTTATATATGTGAAGACTGCCCCAAGCAGAGCCCTGTGTCAGGATGTACAACAGTAGTGCTGCATTTTGCCAACATTTGTGAGGAAAAAAAAAGATTAAGCTGCACGCATCACCTTTGGTTGTCCAATAATGTCCAAATACATCTAAATTAGATTCTCTGGGCTTTTCTTTTACAACAACCATGAACAGAGTCAGAGGGACAAAAAATTAAACCACCTTTCCCTTGCTGTTTTTTGTTTTGAAACGTTTACTTCCTTGTTCAATGCTACCTTTTCCCAGTGCACAAACAATCTTTGTCTTTATAATTGTTTAAGAGGATTAAGGTCTTTCAAGAGACTAGAAGAGTCATTTATCAATATATATGTATTAAATGCTTTAGAGGTTTATGTTGCCATCTAACAATTGAAACGTGATCTGATCCAAGGACAATAACACAGAAAGACCCTCAACACAAATGGATTAAACAAACAGAGGGAATAACACTCCCCGGTTACAATCTTGGGGTCACAGCACATCAGGCTAACAGTTTTCAATGTGAGAAGAAAAAGTAAAGAGGAGAGAAAGATGAACAGTGCTGAGACACTGATCTTTTTGACTCCATTGTTTAAATAACCATTTCACAGAGGGACAAGACAATCCTAAAGCACTCCCAAAACATATATAGCAACTACTGTAAATTACACTGTGCCTGTCCATGGCAACCTAAAATGAGCACACCGTTTTTTTAAACCATGTGTGCGTCTCAGTCAGCTCCCTAGTTCAGTAGTCAGGGCACTGATCAGGGAGTCGGCCATTTTAAGGGCTGTCTCAATCGCAGAATCCTTTCAGTGCACTGAAATGTTCACTCCCTAAAAAGTCCCACAATGCACCGCAAAACCCAGGGTGCATCGATGCTCACTATGTTCCCTTAACGGAAGTTCTGAAGCGAGAAACTTAAATCACGTGAGCCAACTCACAACATATAACGAACGACAGGTAATGAACACAATCTAGCTTACATTTATAATTTCTTTACATCTGAAATGTTGCACATATATGTAACAAGCAAGGTATTTATCATAATGTACTTTAAATAACATTACAAGTAGTAATGTCAGAAAGATATCAGCTCTGCTGTTGTTCATAAATACCAGTAATGATGTTGTACAATGAGGACGTTGTCATGTCGCCGGAAATAAGAGTCATCAGTGTCCCAATGTGTAGTGAGCCAGCGTCCTTTACTGTCCTTACCAGTGCCCGAATTCATGTACATGATTTTCATGCACAACATTTCTAGGGTTTACAGAGAATGGTCCAAAAAAGAGAAAATATCCAGTGAGTGGCAGTTCTGTGGGTGCTTATTGATGCCAGAGGTCAGAGGAGAATGGCCAGACTGGTTCAAGCTGATAGAAAGGCAACAGCAGAAGAGCATCTCTAAACACACCACACATCAAACCTTGAAGCAGCAGCAGCAAAAGAACACACCAGATGACACTCCTGTCAGCTAAGAACAGGAAACTGAGGCTACAATTCACATGGGCTCACCAAAACTGGACAATAGAAGATTGGACAAACATTGCCTGGTCTGATGAGTCTCGATTTCTACTGCAACATTCAAATGGTAGGGTTAGAATTTGGCCTTATATAAGGCCATGCCTTGTATAACTGATAAAATGATATTTTTTTTATTATGATTATAACATGTATTAAAATATCTTCTAACTGTCAGAGCCAATAGCCTTGTGTGTATGATGTAGTGTTTTAGTCTATTTACTCTGATTTCTGAGAGACACATGGAGAGGCAAAACGGTTATTTGATTTGTGCTCACTTTTACACAATTGTTTACACTCATTCACTTCACACACTCATTATTGTGTAGTGATTTTATAGGTTTATGTAAAATTTTGTGCTTTCCCCTGGCTCACCTGTTATCCAGCAAACACGAGGAGTGACTGTGTCAAACTGACAAATATTATTCAGAATTATTCGTTATTTGTTTTGAAGCCATTATCCGTGCATTTACGAATAAGGTATTCGGCTTTGGCCACACCCCTAGTGTGGAGAATATTTTCTTGGGACACTCTGGGCCCCTTACCAATTGAGCATTGTTTAAATGTCACAGTGTATTTAAACGTCATAGTATTGTTGCTGACCATGTCCATCACTTTATGACCACAGTGTCGAACCCATCTTCTGATGGCTACTTCAAGCAGGACACCATGTCACAAAGTTCAAATTACCTCAAAATGGTTTCTTGAACATGACAATGAGTTCACTATACTTAAATGGCCTCCACAGTCACCATATCTCAATCCAATAGAGCACCTTTTGGATGTGATGGAACGGTGATTCGCATCATGGATGTGCAGCCGACAAATCTGCAGCAACTGCATGATCCTATCATGTCAATATGGACCCAAATCTCTGAGGAATGTTTCCAGCACCTTGTTGAATCTACACCACAAAGAATTAAGGGAGTTCTGAAGGCAAAAGGCTACACTGTAAAATCTAATTAGTTAGATGTACTTAAAAAAAGCATGCAAACCGATTGCCTTAAATAAACCAAGTAAAGTGAAATAGGAATAGTATGTTGTGCTAACAAATGCTTAGTTAGTATAGTTCACTTACACAAGAGTTCTAGTAACTAAAAAAGAACTGTAGAGAGTCCTTGATAATTTACTTTAGATTTACTCTTGACTTAGTGTAGTATTTGCTTGTGGGTGTTCTCGGGGCTTTAATCCTAAAATAACTTTATGAATATGAAAATAAAACCCTCGGACAGGGACGAGTTCTACTTTAGCCTCTTTCTCTTTTTATTAACTTTTTTTCTCTCCCCTTTTTCCTTTCCTTCCGCTCTCCTTACGATCCACCCCGTCATAATAAAAGTCCTCACAACAACATCCACTTTAACAAAATAGATACTGCTGAATTAACATTCAAATATTCAAATATAACTTCAGCTTTCATCTTTTAACATAATGTGCTAAACTTTTAACTCTTACACTACTTCCCCCTTATGAAAAGAAACATCCTCGTTTCCTGAAATACAAAATATGCATTCCAGACATTTGAAATTGCAAAAAAATAATAATAACTGTTGGGTACAGGAAAAACACAATTCAAAATGTGAACATGAATCTTTTACAAAATACCAATAATACTTTGAATGCGTCAGTTTTTCTGAACTCATTTGACACTACTCCACTCTGTTTTCAACTATACATTACACAATCCCATACTCAGGAGTTTATTTGTATATGAACAAAAATATGTGGAGATGGATATAAAGACATTATACATCCATAAACCGTAATGGAGGACGCACAGAACGTCCTGACCTTGTTCTCATGCCATTTGCTGGCTGTTCTGTAGGGAGTTCTACATAGGATTCAGCTCTAGAACCCTCAGAAAGTTCAACCTGAACCTGAAAAGGAGGTAATGTACCATCCCTCTATTGAATCTGTCTAGTTGGCCTTACAGACTTGGGTACTGCAGAGTCATGAAAAACATAAGGCCTGGAGCCTGATAGTGCTGTAAGTGGAGGGTGTCTCCTTTGAGGGGATGTCAGAACTGGACGTGGATCAGGTGACCACACAGAGCGGTAAGGTTTCAGCCGATTATAGTGAATCACTTTAGGCTTTGACCTAGAGTCAAGCAGATCTTTCACTTTATATGTCACTCCAATGTTACCTGCCGGTGAGTTTAATCTGCTCAAGACCTTGTATGGACCAGTCTATTTCGGAGAGAGTCTTGACATGGCTGGAAGATCAACCCATACAAGATCATTAGGTTGCTAAGCCACATGACGAATATGACGGTCGTAGTAACGCTTTTGCTGTGCTCCAGCTGTCTGGATGTTATCTGCAACGGTGGTAAAAGCAGAGCGTAGTCCTCCCAGCATAGATTGTGCATATTCAGTTGGGGTTCGGGTGTAGCCCTGGAAGTTGCTGGGGGTACACCAAGGAGAAAATCAGCAGGTAGGCACGCTTCTCTGCCATGTGCTAAGAAGAAAGGTGTATGTTTGGTTGAGGAATGAACACTCGTATGTAGGCAAATTCAACTTGTTTTAAGTGGTCATCCCATTCCCCACCTTTGGTATACAGATATTTTGCAAGCTGATCTTTTATGGACCTATTGGCACGTTCTACCATATCGTCTGACATGGCATGATATGGGGATGTCCGTGTTTTACGAATCCCAAGCTGGGAACATAGTTCTTTCACCAAATCAGAATCGAACTGTCGGCCTTGGTCAGTGTGTGCAAACTCTGGGGCACACCATGTTGGCTCACATAGTCTTCCATCAAGCACTTGGCGACAGTCGTTGCACATTGATCAGTAACTGCATAGATACCGATTCCCTTTCTGTGTAATGGGCAACTCCGTTAGATCAGCAGCAACTTTTTCAAAAGGCATGGCTGTGACTATGTTTTGCATTAGGGCCTGCTGATGAGGTGTTTGTGGTCTCCTTGATTCACAAGCTTGACATTGGGCACACCATTGCGTAATGTCCCTAGACATTTGGGGCCAGTAGCATCTCACTAGAGCATGTTACAATGTCTTTTGTGCGCTGAAATGTCCAGAGAGTGAATGACCGTGTAAAGTCTCAAACACATTATGCTGTAGTGCCAGAGGAACTACAACCTGCAGAATTTGTTCACCTGGTGGAGGTCTGACTCTACGACAAAGGACAGAATCTACAAAGGTAAGCCTTGGGAACTCTTTCCAGAAATGCCTAAATCCGTTAGCAGTACCTCTGAGGGTTGCATATGGGGGTCTCTTCTTAGTTAACACCCATTCAGAGACAATACTCAAAACGAGGTCACCTTTCTGAGCCTGTAGTATATCTTCATTATCCATACCCAGGCATGCACACTGGAATAGGTAGAGAGAGCAGAATTTGAAGGCTCAAACCCAGAAACTGCACCAGAAGAAACTGTGCAGAAGTAGGATGTGATTCGTCTACCTCAGTCTGCATCGAAGCAGTAACGAAATGGACAGGCTTGATCTCCAAGGCATTGGAAATGTTGCTCTCCCTGTCAGGTCGACAAGACATGGCATCAGCATTGGCGTGTTTGTGACCATGTCGGTACTCAATGGTCCAGTCATAAAGGTCAATCTCCAGAGCCCACCTTGCTCTGCGCCCCGTTGGATCACCATCCAAAACCAGTCGTCTCAGACTAAGCAAGGGCTTGTGATCAGTGATGATTCGAAAAGAATGACCCATGAGATACTGACGGAAATGACGAATGGACCAAACAATAGCGCACAACTCCCTGTCGTATGTTGACCATCGTGTTTTCAGTAGGTGTCAGGATGTGACTGCCATAGGCGATGACACTTTCTTTGTCGTCAACATTCATCTGGGACAGAATACATCCGATAGCTGTGTTGGAAGCATCAGTGAAGAGCAAAAACTCCTTAGAAAAGTCTGGGTAGGAAAGAATTGGAGCATTGGTAAGTGCATACCGCAAATAATTGAAAGCTTCCTGTTCTACCTCAGTCTAGGGCTGGGCGATAAAACGATAACGATATGTATCGCGATAGACACGTAATCGATATCAATAAAAAATGCGTTCGATAAAACATTTGATAATTTTTTTTTTCTTCATCGGAAGAAACAAGAGGTTGCGAAGCAAGTTTGGTTGCATGAACAAAGGCACTTCTCTCTGGTAACCTAGCAACGTAGGGAGTGACACGCTAACAGCCAATCATGTAACAGTATCATTTCTGGTTGCGCCATATCATTATCTCGTGTTGGATTTTTCAGTAACAGTCAGAACCGACATGGAGTGATAAGTGGAAAATGAGTGCTGCAGCGAGCGAGGAAATTGTTGATAAAACAGGAAAAAAGTCAGCTCGCCAGTATGGCAGTTTTTTGGATTTTATAAGTCTGACCGTTGTCAGACCAATGTCATCTGCAAGACCGTCGTCCCCACCAAGACTGGTAATACCACAAACTTGTTTTTACCACCTTAAGCTGTGTTTATACTTTCGTCTGGCTCCGCAGCGCGAGCCTCCGCTGACTGCACGCGCCTCGTCCGTTTGGGGAGGTGTTTATATTCGAGACGCTTGCCGTTGTGCTATTCTTTGAAACGACATGGAGAGGTACTCTGCATCAGTGCCTTATGACAAAGCATCTCTAAACGGTACAAAGAAATAACGGAGGCACTGCACCTTAATGTTAAGAGATAATTGTTAAGTGTTCATTGTGATTTTAGACTTATGTTTACATTTTAATTATTTGAGTGTTTTCCATGGTTGTGTTGACATTTCTGCCTTTATAATTGAGGGGATTATAATCAGAGGAAGATTAAGTTTAAAATAAAAATGTTTAAATGTAATATATTTTTCTCCTGGTCCTTATTTTAAATAGGTCATAAAAAAATATCAATAATTATCGATATCGACCGATATGAAACACTTATATCGTGATACAGTTTTCAGCCATATCGCCCAGCCCTACCTCAGTCCAAACAAACAATTTCCCTTTCTGAGTTAGAGCGTGCAGTGGCTGTGACATTTGAGCAAAGCAGCGAATGAAACGCCTACAATATGAGCACAGGCCTAAGAAGGCTCGAACTTCTGTAGGATTTCCAGGAGTAGGCCATTCCTTAACCTTCTGAATGTTTTTTTTCATCAGGCTGAAGACCGGCAGAAGATACAACATGGCCCAGGAATGTCACTTGCTGTTGGGCAAAAGAACATTTAGCTGGTTTTAGCTTCAAGTTTGCTGCTCTCAAACGCTGGAAGACCTCCCTCAAGTGTTGAATGTGCTCCGCAAAATTCTTGCTGTAGACGATGATATTGTCTAAATACACAAGACATGTCTTCCAAGACAGACCCTGCAACACTAGCTGCATTAAATGTTGAAAGGTGGGCGGAGCATTGACAAGACCCACTGCCATCACCATAAACTGATATAAAGAACGACCAGTAGTAGAGGCTGTTTTTGGTTTGTCTGCCTCATGAAGCTGCACTTGCCAATATCCAGATGAAAGATACATGGTACGGAATATAGAGGAACCTCTAAGTGCATCTAAGGTGTTATCTGTTCTGGGTAAAGGATGGGCGTCCTTAATGGTGACAGAATTAAGGCCTCTATAATCTACGCAAAAGTGCCAGATGCCATCTTTTTTTCCGCACCATAACTACAGCTGCAGCCCAAGGGCTATGATTGATTCCACAATACCTTTTGCCAACATGTCATCCACCCGTGACTGAATTACCTCTTGCATCTGAGAAGAACCATAGGCCCGTTTTTTAATGGGAATTGCATTGTCAGTATTGATTTTGTGTTTGACTATATTCGTTCTACCAAAATCTGTAGGGCACTTACTAAACACGTCACAATACTCATGCAACAGTGAGTGTAGTTCGTTTACCTGAGGGTCAGACAGATTTCCACTTTGAATCTCAAATGGAACAGGTGGCACCTGTGTAGAAGGGGTGGAAACATTACATACAGAATCTGAGTGCTGAATGACATCATCTTGGTTTATTGGAGTGAACTCCCCCAGCTGCATACCTGGTTGCAGTACAAAAGGGCTGTTTGTTGGATTCATGACCCGCACTACAGTTTGACCATTTTCAGCTACTGTAAGGGTGCGTGCAATTGCAATACTGTCCAACTTAGATGGATATGGCTCAAATAACCCACTGTAACCGTCTGCTAAACCTGCATTAACTGCAAACGGGCCGTTGAGCCGTACAGTGCATCTCACATTGGGGAGGAATGGTAGTGGTCACAGTAATTTGAGCTGTGCAAAGTACAGGGGCAAGTTGAGATGTGCTTAACAATGGTAAAGTCTGATCATAAAGGCAACACAGTCCCTTAGCAACATTCAAGATTACCTCGTGCTTCTGGAGAAAATCCCACCCAAGTATGATACCCTGATTCACATTTCTGATGACCTGCATGTCATGCTGTAATGTCAGTGCACCTAATCTCAGGTTAACAGTCACAGTTCCCAGAGTATCTAGATTCTGACCAGTTACAGATTTTGACAGAACGAAATGACTTTTTAGTGGTCTTTTGCACAATGAAGGAATTGCCATACGGGTGGTTTCATTAATTAATTAAATGCTAGAGCCAGTGTCTATCATGATGTGCATGTCAGTACCTTCAACAAGCCACTGATGTGTGCTGTGCAACTGTCTGTAGCAGGAAAGTGTTCAGTCTCTGGATGGCTAGTGTCTGTGGTTGTCATCCGTACGGTGTCGTTTGGGGCTGGAGGTGAAACAGCTGATGTGTGCCCCGCCGCATCAGCTAGTGGAAGTTTCCCTGATGACGGCTGTGATGATCTGGGTAGACGCCACCAGGACCACTCTGAAGATCCAGGCTGTGCTGCTGAGGTCTGTAATGATAGCCTTTGTGCTCCTCAAAGGTGACATGCTTGTGATGAGGGCTTGGACTGCGTCGCTGAAAAGACGAGCTGTTGTAAGACATGGTGTCATTCCGTTGTCCCCGTCTGTCGTCCTCGTAGTAGTCAGTGCAGAAGTATTTTGAAGAATAGCAATCCTTGAACATCTCCCTGCGGTGAGGCGAAAAATCCACTCTGTCATTATGCTGATATGTGTCGTCCCGTCGTCTGCAAAGGTCTCTGCGATAGCTGGGAGATCTTCTGTAGCTGTCAGGTGAAGGAGAACGAGCATCTGAATGTCTGGTTGGTGAATGTCCATACGGTGCACTCCATGCCATAGCATATCTCGTTGGACTGCGCCGATGTGGTGATGGAGTCTGGCGAGATTGAGTGCGTTGATCACGCAACTGCAGTTTCAATACTGATACATCCTTACTTAAGTCTTTAACTGTGTTAGTTAGATCAACAACTGCTTGCTTCACAAAAAAAGTGTCAGTGTCAGAAATAACATTCACTGTTTGTGCTGCCGAATTGTCTCTCACTGCAGACGAAACCGGCTGTACTAATCTGGCGGCCTGGCGTGCCCGTTCAGCTTGAGTAGTGACTTGGAAGGCATCTTTGAACGCTTTCACGCCCCTCTCATGGCACTTAATCTGGAGTTCTTGATCTAAACCAGCCAGAAATCTTGACAGTTTCATGTATTCAGAAGCGTTCTGTTCAAAATCTGGAAAAGCTTCTTTGACCAGTCTACATATGTTTGCTGCATATACTTCCATTGGTTCATTAGGCAATTTGTGGCGTGAATTTGGAAATGTTTGAAAACACGCAATTACATCCTTCTGGCCAAAAGCATTTTGTTTTTTCGCTGCAGTAAAAGAATTGAATTTCGGATGGAAAATTGTCCCAAACAATAAACAGTTCAGGTGGCAATCTAGTAGGCAACTCTGCTGCTAACACTGCATCCAAATCAACACCGCTATCTTTATAGCGAGCCTCTTGAATTACCTCATAACGACGGGCCCACAGCTGAAAAGACTTGGAGCCATAATTGCAAAATGGCGGCGGTAAAGGAATGTCCTTTGGGGTGGTTTGTGTGCGGCGCGTCCTCGAGGTATGAGCACTGTTCTCCCGCTGCGCTTGTGCTTCCCCATCTGACATCGTTGAAGTTTATTCAGAACACACCAACATTCAACAGTGTCCCACTAAAATCACAGTAACGTACAGACTGCGTTAGCCCGAGGCGTCAGCGAGAGAGAAAAAAAAGTATATATAAAAAAGAAACTTGAATACCCGACGAAAAACACCGCTGCCACCAGTGTAGTATTTGCTTGTGGGTGTTCTCGGGCTTTAATCCTAAAATAACTTTATGAATATGAAAGTAAAACCCTCGGACACGGACGAGTTCTTCTTTAGCCACTTTTTCTTTTTATTAACTTTTTTTCTCTCCCCTTTTTCTTTTCCTTCCGCTCTCCTTACGATCCACCCTGTCATAATAAAAGTCCTCACAACAACATCCACTTTAACAGAATAGATACTGTTGAATTAACATTCAAATATTCAAATATAACTTCAGCTTTCATCTTTTAATATAACGTGCTAAACTTTTAACTCTTACATTAGTATAGCTACCATTGTTGTTACCATTGTTGTGTTTTGCATGCTGAATGTTGAAATCCGTGTGTGATTGAAGCATGGTCAATTGCAAGATATTGTTACAAAAATAGAGGGATTGTATCAACCCAGTTAAAAGTTTCACAAGGTGTTTATGATGTAAGTGTTAGCAATACAATTGTAAACGATCATTATACGACATAAAGGGAAGTATTACATAGGTTACTTTTAAAAGGTGACCTAAGTTCTGACTACATCATTAACTATAGATAATTATTCAGTCAGAAGCTAGGTCAACTTTTAAAAGCAACCTATTTATTATCTTCCTTTGAAACCAAATAACTGATTTGTGATTTGCAATCACTGCATCAATAGGGAGAGAATTACAATAATATGAGTGTTCCAAGTGTCCAACCAAAGTGAACACTGATCACCATAATGGTGAGTTTTTTTTGCTTGACAAAATGGCACTCAAACAATTAATTAATCTTAACTTGGGTTTTCCGAGTAAACAAGGAATAGTATGTGAACAGTACATATAACTAAATTTTTACAATTAAGTTAAAACATTAAGTAAAGTTAAATAAAAAAGTGTTGGTTAGAACTTTTTTCAATAGCATTTTTATATTTTTGTTTTTTGTCAGTGCTTCATGTTATGATTTATTCTCACACTAAACTTTATTTCATACTTGTCAGCATCTCCATCTGTGGTTCTGGCTCAGCCAGGAGATGCATCATTTTCTTTTTTCTCCCCCATATAACTTTTTGGCACGTGTTCAACGTAGCTCATTCTCTCGTTCAAGGTAGCTCATTCTCTCCTCCTCGTCATCACTCATTTCACTTGTTTTTTGTTTTGTTTGTTTTTGTTTTTTTTTTTCTATTAGAGACGATAGAGGGATTGTATATGTCCCATAAAATGAAACAGCAGTCAATGACAGTAATATGATAATAAGTGATGATAACATATGATTTGTTTTAAGGCAGAGGTACTCCAGGGGATAAAGATCTGGGTTAATGCAAAGGCTACAAGTTCAAACCAGAGTAGGGGTGACCCAGGAAAGAGGTAATGAGACTGTTATAATGCGTTTTTTTTAACTGTTCCCTTGATCAAGGCATCCAACCCCAAATGGCTCGAGGGGGTTCTTGCAATTAAGCAAAAATTCACCTTGAATTTAAAGCACCTGTTAAATGGCAAATAACACTCACTATATTTGAGATCAGAAAGATTTAAACATACTTGAGATCATGTCATCCATTCAAATAATTCAGAAAAAAGCTAAATAGAATTTAATGCGATTCAATCACTTGCTTCCAGTGCTCTATATTAAGTGTACTTTTAGGTGCCAACAATCCACACATTTGCTATAGTTAGACGGTGAGCTTTTTCTCACTGTTCTATTCACTAAATTCAGAGGCTGAGGCATGAGACAATAACCAGTTGTCATTGCTGGCTTCCATCCTTGTTCCTGCTGAATTTACTGGCATGTGATATAAGATTAAGATTTACAATCTGTATCGTATTCATACATAACATAATATGACACGGTTCTAATTTAAGCACTTTTTCCTACCAAACTGTATAAGTATTAAGCAATGAGGTACGAGAGGTTGTGCTGTATTGTGAATACTGTCACAGCTGAAGGGCGTTGAAAATGTGTATTAATAAGTTACTTTTTTTTAAATACAATCATTAAATTCAATCCTTCTGCTAGAAAAAAGTCCCTGACAGTAACTGTAAATGGCAAGAGAATGTCTCTAGATGTAATGCCTGATTTCTTTGTGTGGAGAGAAAATCTGGTGCTCATCTGGTCCTTCCTTGAGAGAAGTTTCCTTTCTGAGAAACATTTTTCAGTCAAGCTGCTGGCACACCAGGTGGTTCTCTCTCCCCAAGCGTTGCATATGATAAACAGTATGGAAAAGCCTTTTCCTGCACTAAAACAATCACAGTGTATCTCCTATATCCCTCTACTAAAGCCTAATAAAAAAAATATGTAAGAAACTGACTGATCCTTCTGATTAAAACAGCAACAGATGTCCAACTAACACACAGTATGAACAGTGCAGGTAATTTCCTTGCAGTTAATGTTCTGTCAGCATGGCAGAGAAGAAAAAAAGGAAAGAGAGAGAGAATAAGGAGTGGCAGATATCATTAATTACAGTGATCATTTTTCATTATTAACAACTTTGGATACAGTGTTAATTATTTTCCGTGCTCAGAAGCGAAACAGATGTAAGCACTTCCATGACAGGTGTCAAGTTGCTCAGAGCGACTTGCTCCAAGAAAGGCTGCAACATGCACAGCTTGTCTGTTCAATGTCTAACACTGGCACCAAGACTTTATTTGCTTCGTATGATCGACGTGACCAGGGCATATTACCCATCTTACTGAGCAGCTGGCAATGCATTTGGAGGAGGAATAAAGATGGAATATCCATGAGCTGATGAAAAAGTAATAATTCTCCTCCAGAGCACGAGGAGCCAGACAGTACAAGATTTTCAGACCAACAGACAGAAATCAATAAGGCAGATTTGATGTAGAACAATTTACAGATGACACTTCACTCATCACACCATATTGGAAAACATATTGTAAGTTCCCCTTCTGTGTGGAGACCTGCTCCTCTGACAAGAGTAATGCGAATTAACGTTTTACGAATTGAGCGGTGGGCCTGAACTATGAGGTATAATCAAGGCACATCAATAGCCAGCATTTAATGTAAGCCGCATTAAATCTTTTTCATAAGGGATGGCAAAAACACCTTTATTTCCTCAAACATTGTTGGTAATGATTTGCCATTTTCTTTCATTCAGCACATTCTCTCGTTCCATTCCATTTTGGCCCCTCCATTTGACATGTTTATTTAATATGGGCCCTTCTAAAAATTTCATCTTTCATTCTGAGAAAATTAAAACTACCAAGGAATCCTATTTTACAAGGTTTTAAATGGGAAAAGCATTTGTTAAATGGTTCTTTTGGCTGTGCTGTTGTCTGTGAACAAAGCTTCCATGTGATTGGAGGAGTGTGAAAAAAAGCTTTGGTTTTGAAGGCACATTTTTATTTTTTGTCTCCCTTCAGTTCACCTCCATATTGTATCCTTCAAAGCCCTCACTTATCCATCACAAAATTAAACTCTAACAGAAACGTAAACACACTAGATTAATGACTGTACAAGAAGAAAGCTCTGTTTTGCACAGAAACAATGCCATGCAATATTTTAGTCAACATCAAGAAAGGTTCAAAGGGATAGTTCATCCAAAAATTGAAATTCTTCAAATGGAACAAAAAAAGTTACAAGCGATATCATGTAAGCAGATGCATAGGTACAATAACGCGATCATCAAACATTAAACAGCATATAAATCAAAACTGCCTAATGTTACTGAATGAAATGTCGACCCAGGACAATGTATAGGACTGTGGAGCTTTGGGGGTGTTGATGGAAGCAATCTGTTCCATCTGTGTTTTGATAATTATTCTGAATCCAATCTGGATGTAGTCTTTGACAAAAACGTGATTTTCTCGGCTTTTTGCTCAAAATGTTGCTTTTTTATAAATATTCAAGTGTTGATTAAAAAAAAATGCGTTAAGCTAGAATAAAAAGGCTCTGTTCTTTCTTTTGATATATTGCATGTTTAGATATTCATACAACAAAATATTCTGAGGGCCATGAAAATTTTGTGAAAATGATAAAATATTGAAATATATATATTTATTATATATTTAAATACAAACCCGATTCCAAAAAAGTTGGGACACTGTACAAATTGTGAATAAAAAAGGAATGCAATAATTTACAAATCTCATAAACTTATATTTTATTCACAATAGAATATAGATAACATATCAAATGTTGAAAGTGAGACATTTTGAAATGTCATGCCAAATATTGGCTCATTTTGGATTTCATGAGAGCTACACATTCCAAAAAAGTTGGGACAGGTAGCAATAAGAGGCCAGAAAAGTTAAATGTACATATAAGGAACAGCTGGAGGACCAATTTGCAACTTATTAGGTCAATTGGCAACATGATTGGGTATAAAAAGAGCCTCTCAGAGTGGCAGTGTCTCTCAGAAGTCAAGATGGGCAGAGGATCACCAATTCCCCCAATGCTGCGGCGAAAAATAGTGGAGCAATATCAGAAAGGAGTTTCTCAGAGAAGAATTGCAAAGAGTTTGAAGTTATCATCATCTACAGTGCATAATATCATCCAAAGATTCAGAGAATCTGGAACAATCTGTGTGCGTAAGGGTCAAGGCCAGCCTGCAGTCCAGATCTTTCACCCATAGAAAACATTTGCCGCATCATAAAGAGGAAGATGCGACAAAGAAGACCTAAGACAGTTGAGCAACTAGAAGCCTGTATTAGACAAGAATGGGACAACATTCCTATTCCTAAACTTGAGCAACTTGTCTCCTCAGTCCCCAGACGTTTGCAGACTGTTATAAAAAGAAGAGGGGATGCCACACAGTGGTAAACATGGCCTTGTCCCAACTTTTTTGAGATGTGTTGATGCCATGAAATTTAAAATCAACTTATTTTTCCCTTAAAATTATACATTTTTTCAGTTTAAACATTTGATATGTCATCTATGTTGTATTCTGAATAAAATATTGAAATTTGAAACTTCCACATCATTGCATTCTGTTTTTATTTACAATTTGTACAGTGTCCCAACTTGGAATCGGGTTTGTATGAGGGAACTCATAAAATACATAAACTCACAGGAAAAAGCATGCATTGCCTACAACATAATCAGTCATTAAAGTGCCCCTATTATTCCTTTTCAGATATTACCTTTCATGAAGTGTGTAATATAGCTGTTTGTAAATGTAAAAGGTCTGCAAAGTTTTAAAACTCAAAGTGCACAATAAATAAAGTTATTGTCTCCCAAAAAAAGAATCGATTCTGAACTGCCAAAACGAGTCATCAGTAATTCCAGTCTTACTTCCGTAACTTACATACGTAACAAATTTGCATAATGCCCACCTATGGTCTTCATTGGCTGCCCGCGTGTACAATTTAACCCGCCCTCAAACACAGTAGTGTTGTGTACATGTCGAGGAGACGCTGTTTTCTGCTCTGCAAAAGCAAATTATCTTTGTAAACACTTCCAAAGGATGAGGATGTGAAGAGTCAGTGGTTAAAATGACCACAGCGATATACAACAGCAACCTTTAGATGATGCTTCTCAAATTTCCATGAGTTCTAAATGGGATTTACAAAACACTTGTCCATTAAAGATGGGACAGTACCCACTTTATTTGGACCAACTTGCTCTTCAAAATCACAACCTGTAAGTTTGATTAATTATTGATGTATATATTTTCTACTGTATATTTTTGAGTTTTATATTGTGTAGGTCTCCGGCTAACCAGCTAACTCACGTTATTACTGTCTTACTGAAATACTTCTTCTAATCAGCTGTGGGCCACTATTACCTAAAACTGTGTCTATTAATGCAGATTGTCTGTTCTTCTTACTACTTTGAGTAATGATAAAGGATGGAGCAAGATTTGTTTTACAAACTTTAGTTACAACAGTGATTCACGTTAGTGCTCGGCTAACATATGCTCTGTTATTGATACAGTTATTACAGTTCCCACATGTGCACCACAATAAATTAGAAATATACACAGCGGTTTGTTGATGGACATATTCAATGCTGATAGTGAGGAATTACAGTTGCAACATCTCATAATGTAAGACTACCTGAGAAGTGTATAACTGAGAAACGTCCTGCTCACGTCGTCCTTGTGATGGAGGTTCGGGTTGAATAAATTCTTCCAATGTTTCATCATCGGACTCGCACTCAAATCGGTATGGTAAAATCAATGCCATCATTACCGTCTCCAGAGCTGAAGTTCAGTTATGGTAATGAGCGTTTTGTTTCCAACGCGCGCTCTAAGCGGTACACTGGTCATAACAGACTGGGCCATCTGGCCAATCAGAGCAGAGTAGGCTCGTGGAAAGGAGGGGTTTAGAGAATCTTCGGACGAGTTGTTTGAGAATCTTTGAACAATGTGGTGATGTGTGGAAGTGTTTTTTGACCTTGCATGTAAACCTGTTGTAGGAGACAAAATTAGGACTTTAATGTATTTTTTAATATTTTGTTAACTCTCTTGTTTTTGCACATGTTCATAATTCCTTGTATGACAGCCAGGCCAAAAATTATGTCTGCACAATTTGGCATTTCATTGCAGTATCTCAAATAAAACAATTGACTCAAAGCACAACTATGCAATACACATACAAAATCTTAAACAATTTAAATAATATTTGAATATAAGGTGATGATGGGCTGGACATCACTTTTGGCCACTCCTGTATGTTCACATATACTCTTCCAGGGTTCTTGCACCAACTGCTATTGTGATTGAAAGCTGAAATGCTTCTCCAGTATTATGGTTTGCGGTAGCTTTAAATGTCCCCTGGTCTTTTTTTTTTTTTTTTTTTTTTTTTGAAAGCTGTAATAAGAGTGACAACTGAAGAACTAAGAAGACAGAAGAGGCAATTTCAGAAGTCACTGTAAAGCTTCATTTAAGCTCCCCCACAGCCAGGCATTTCCATTTACAAACTGTCTTGAAGCAGGAAAAGAATGCTACATTAGCTACACTCCTATAGATTATTCATGCCATTACTAATATGAAAGAACATTTATATCAATACAGACTGCTTCTGTGATTAAACTAATGGCTCTTAATATAACATTGGAAAATAGTTACTCAGTTGTAACATTTCTGCAGTATTGAATGAGATGTGATTAAATAAATATATATCACTGCTGAATCTCCATCAGAACTGCAGCTCCAGGGACTTCATCCACCTGTGTTAAACAACTCCTTTAAGCATCTGCGAAATAGCTACGATGTAACCAGCTCATGGTTGTTCTGGCAAATGAACAATTTCCAACTGTAGCACTCAGCCCGTGTTTTGCAACAGACCTTTCATCTGCTTTGCAAATAAACAAAAGCAGGGCAAAGACTGGTAAGCAGGGCTGACAGGAACTCCTCTGTGGCCAGTCACAGAACGGGCAGGCTGCCTGTAGCACCTGCTAGGATTATGTGACGTCAAGCTTTTGTGTCACCTACAATAACACTCCTACTCTGAAAATAAAAGCTAGAGGCTAAGTGGGAAACAAACCCACTTTTAGAACAACTTCAAATAAAAACTATTTTCTCAGACTTTACATTTTTCACAAACCTCACTTTTTTCAAGATTTGAAAACAAACAAACAAACAAACAAACAAAAAAAAAAACAGCTGAGGTGCTTCTTCATGAACAGAATTTCAATATAACCAGTTCCAGAGTAAATACCGATTGATTTCAGTTGCACAATGCCTACTATGTAACTTTATACAAGAGAGAGCAGATGCTATTTTAGATGTTATCTAAAAATAAAAAAAAGGCAGCTTAGCTGCAAATATGGCTTGTATTTCCACATCTTTCTGACACCAGACAGATAAATCCATTAATGCATAACTGCATCAGTCTGACCTTGGCTGGGTTTTTCAAAGCATTAAGGAGAATGTAAGTCGGACTTAAGTAGTTCTTAATCTCTCCAGCCATTTTCCCGAAAACTCTGTTAAAGTAGAACTTTAAAACATTACGTTTATGACCATTTGTTAGTCAATTCCAGTTTAACTTTAACTGATCTTTATTTATGCTTTTAAAGTTTCATCATAGACAAATGAATAAATAAAATAATATTAAAAAGGCCCCATAGGGTCTGTCACTATGGACAGTCAATATAAAGCTTTACAGCCACTAAAATAGAAAGGTTTAAGCAGGCATTCCCAAGTAAGTGACCAAAACATCCAGAGGATCAGTTCTTTAAATATTGTATGGACCCTTTTCACATTTCTGGGGTTCTAAGAAGCAGGCCGTCATAGTCGGATAAACTTCTGTATTGGTGAATATAAACTAGAAGTATAATTTTTAATTTTAATATTTAATTTGAATATAAATTTTGTCTCCACATTGATCACATTGGTCAGAAGAAGGAAATATGTCAAATATATTGTTATAAATTTTAGATTTACGATGTTAATAGTTATGAAACAGTCTGGTGAAAAGGGTCCATTGGGTCAGTGTGAGAAAGTACATGAGATTGGGTTGAAATACATTAGATTAAAAGTCGTGCTGAGTGACACGAAAAAAAAGGCAAATTCGTGTCCATGAACACGAATCAATAAATTTAAATTTCGTGACTGTCACGAACTGCCGTGAGACTGGGTTGGAGATTTAGGCCCTATGGAAATGTTACTCTCTGGAGTACCCCCACCCCAAACTAGACAAACCAGTGTCACATGATCCTTCAGAAATCATTCTAATATGCTGATTTGATGCTCAAGAAACATTTCTGATTATTATTATCAATGCAACTTTTTTCTGGAGGATTCTTTGAGGAATACACATGCACCCAGATAAAGACGCTGCCAGACATGACCTTGATTGCAAATTTCTATAGGATTTTGGAAATATTAATTAATACAATACTATTTAACTACTTGGCCTCTTAACTTTGTCAGAAGCTAATATTTTGAGGCAGGCAACACTGTGGTCTCTCTTCATTACCCACCGTTGCACTGGTGAATCTGAGGGCAAGATATGCCTTGCCATATTCTCTTGACATTTCACCACACCAGACGCGACGGCCGCGCCATGGCAGAGGCTGTCTACAGGACACGGATAAAGCGAATGTTGCAAACCCATTTGTCCTTTTGTGTCAAAGAGCTGGAGTGGGATACATCCGAACTAGAACGGGACATCAGTTTACTGCCTGGGATTTGTTGTGTCGCACCGCATCCAGTAGATAGCATCACTGATTATAATGGGTTCTATTTGCTTTTGTCGAGCCGCTAGCGTCTGGTGTAGACATGTTGTTTTGATATTTGTGAATTTTACATAGATTAACCGTCTGCTTTAAGTTTAACTGGCATTGGCAGTCCTTTCACAAACTTGTCCATGCTTAATGCAGAACCATGCATCTTCCATCTACATTTTTCCATGGCTACCTGCAATTCTCAATTCTGATTCTTCTATCGTGTCATCTAGTGGTCTGGTATTGCATGACAAAAACTGCTACAGCTGACAACAGACACTCAAGCGAATACTGTGGGTCATTTTGAGGTAATAAAATATGTCAAATTTATATTTTGTGTTCAATTATTTATGTGTCATGTAGCCGCATAATAAGCAGGATAATTATGCAGTGGGGTCTTGTATCACCCTAAAGAGGATTCTTTTGCATAATATTCTGACTGTACACTATCCCTTAGCTTTGCCGCACCCCTGTTTAATAACTCCGCACCCCCCAGTTTGGGAACCACTGTCTTAAAGGTGAAGTGTGTAATATTTATGAGGATCTATTAACAGAAATGCAATATAATATACATAACTATGTTTTCAGTGGTTTATAAAGTCCTTACATAATGAACCGTTATGTTTTTATTACCTTAGAATGAGCCATTTCTATCTACATACACCGCGGGTCCCCTTACAGTGAAGTCACATTTTGCTCCGCCATGTTTCTACAGTAGCCCTAAATGGACAAACTGTTCTACAGAGCGCTAGCTACTCTCTGCTGTCTCAGACGACAACATCTTTGTCCTGTGTCGGCCACTGTAGCGTCTCTATGTGCTTTGAGAGGGAGGGGTAAGCGGTGGGCCATTGCAATTCACAACCTCACCACTAGATGCCCCTAAAATTTACACAGTACACCTTTAAAGTAAGGTAACCCATTACAACAAAAATTAACAAAATAGTTTGAATTATAAAATAACAAAACCGCCACAGTTTTTAAGTGAGGCCCTGTCCCAAATGGCACACTTTATATGCACTGGTGCGAGCTCCGCAACAGACTTCTTCCCGGCAGTCAAAGCGGCGTTACGTTGCAAAAGTGCGAACTCGCAGGAAGACCACGAGTGTTTAGGGTACCATTTGGGACAGGACCTGAGAGGTGTCTCATTCCCACAGCTGCCCTGGCAGTGTTGCGTTGAGTGCCCTCCGGCCTTCTGTTATAAGTACTGGTAAGAAGTGATATAAGCACTGAATGAAGAGGCATAATCTTCTTTTAAGCATCCCCAACTTTTTTGTTGAGACTTCCTGTTTTGTGACCATGAACATGAGATGAGGAATCTCCATGACAAACTCAACATGCATCAAACAACATGCAAGGCTTTTTTGCTGTAATTCTTGGAGTGTGCAGAGTCTGCACAGAGTTTGAAACTCACTGGCTCCATTCCAACACCTAGTGAGCTGCCTACTGCCTACATATAGTTGTCTCTCTTGTACAGCAAACACGCTAGACTCACTTGATTTCAATAACGTTTGGTGTTAACGTCTTGCTAAGCTTACAATGCAATGCTGAGTTTTCCATTATATTAAACTATTTTTATCAATACTTTTCAGTATCAAATGCATCTTCTATTGTGTATTCTGATAAACAAAACATGCAAAGCATCATCAAGTGCTAAGAAGGTGATTGGCTGCAAATTAAATGTTTTTGAAACGTTTTTTGAAATGTTTTTTTTTTGTTTTGCTCACTACAGCTACATTTATTTGATTAAAAAAGCAGTATTATTGTGAAATATTTGAAAATAAACTGTGAAAAGTTTGACCAAAATTCTGATGCAATTATTAGAAAGTCATATCAGAGATTGTTTGTGCTAAGAAAGCTTAATTCTTTCAATGTACAGAGAGGAATCCTCAGGTCATTTTACAATTTATTCGTTGAAAATATTTTGTCTTTTTCTTTTATTTGTTGGTTTTCTATAAAGAACAAAAATCGTTTACAAGGTATTGTTACTATGTGCTCAAAATGATGGGAGTTCCCCTACGAAGCCTTACATCTTACTATGAACAGTGTTGAGAATGGCGCAAAAAATAATAGGAGATAGCACACACCCGTTGCATTTAATAATAATAATAATAATAATAATAATAATAATAATAATAATAATTTGTTACATTTATATAGCGCTTTTCTGGATATTCAAAGCACTTTACATATAGAAGGGGAGAATCTCCTCAGTCACCACCAATGTGCAGCATCCACCTGGATGATGCGACTGCAGCCATATTAAGCCATATTGCGCCAGAACGCCCACCACACACCAGCTGATTGGTGGAGAGGAGACAGAGTGATGAAGCCAATCAGTATATGGGGATTAGGAGGCCAGGATGCTGGGGTTACACCCCAACTCTTTTTCCGAAGGACATCCTGGGATTTTTTATGACCATAGAGAGTCAGGACCTCGGTTTAACATCTCACCCGAAGGATGGTGCTCTTTGACAGTATAGTGTCCCCATCACTATACTGGGGCGTTAGGACCCACACAGACCACAGGGTGAGCACCCGTTGGCCTCACTAACACCTCTTCCAGCAGCAACCTGGTTTTCCCAGGAGGTCTTCCATCCAGGTACTGACCAGGCTCAGCCCTGCTTAGCTTCAGTGGGAAACCAGTCTTGGACTTTGGAATTTGGAATTTGAGTGGATGCCCCTGGGGCGACGTTTAAGGACAATTAGATGTTCTACAAATCATTACAAATTTACTTTCTGGATTTTGTGTTTTGAGTATTTGAATGTATATGTGTCAAGTGTTATATGTGAAGCACCTAAACTAATTGCCCCAAGGGGATAAATAAAGCTCTAAACATATGATGATTTAAAATTCTAGTTCAATATATTTTAAAATTTTATTTATTTCTGTGAATAAATTCTAGTCTTCAGTGTCACATGATCTTCCAAAAATCACTGTAATATGCTGATTCGGTACTCTTATTATTCTTATTCTTCTTATTATTAAAGGGGGTGTCATGCATTCTATTTCATGCATTCTGACTTATTGGCACTGTTAAAGAGTTGGATTTTCATGCTTAACATGGCCAAAATGTATAAAAATAAAAATAAAAACGAGTTGGACGTATGACGGAATATTTCTGTGCCAAATACACTCCTTCAGGATTCAAACAAGTTCCGTAAAGTTTTTTCGAGTATGGCCCTGTATGAGATCATAAAGGGCGGAATTCCTTTTATGGGCACTTCTCCTGGATGAGCGTGTGCACAAATCAACCAGAGCGAGAGCAAGAGCACGGCCATCAACGAGCTTCATTCGGGTCACAGAAGCCGTCAGCAGCGCTGTCATTTTGTTTTTAGACCACGAAATCAACAATGTCACTAAAGAAGTGTGTTTTTGGTTGTGAGGGAAAGATAACCTTGTTCAGCTTCCCAAAGAACCCAGTGCTAAGGAAACAGTGAATGCAGTTTGTTTTTCCAGAGCAGCAACGGAGTTCTGCAAGTGTGTTTGGTCATGAGTCGAAACTGCATCAAATGTCTGTGTTTTGTTGGCAGTCGGCGCGTAAGTGCATATAATGTAAACAACACGAACGTATAATGAATCGAACGTTATCCAGGGATAATGCCATGATGTATTGTGTGTGTGTGTGTGTGTGTGTGTGTGTGTGTGTGTGTGTGTGTGTGTGTGTGTGTGTGTGTGTGTGTGTGTTTGTGTGTGTGTACTCGTACTCTTTAGCTCCGCCCACTGCACACCTCTACGAGTCTAGGCTGTTTTCGGAAAGAATTTACAGCGTATCTGTCTTTTATAAATATGATAAAACTAAAGACTCTTCAGAGATATGAAGGATGCAATACTACTCTATAGGCACTCAAGATTAACATGAAATTGGCAGAAACTGTGTATGTTATGTACCCTTTAATGTTGAAAACAGTTGTGCTGTGAATATTTTTGAGGGAACCGTAATACTTTTTTTTCAGGATTATTTTATTCTTTTACTATGGCATTTATTTATCTTGGCACACACATAAATATAACCATATTTAAACATCCCAATTTCTAACCTAAGGGGCACAAAGGATTAGTAAAATATAGGGGAAAACTTTAAGACACTGAAAACCTTCCAAAGCAGCTGTATATGTTTAAGCAGAGCCCAAGACTACAAGGGACACAAGGTCGCACTAGTCTACCTTGTAGCTGTATAATTATAGACTGTAGCCTATCTGTCAGTGAGATGTTTCTGACCATAAGACTGCTGTTGGCGAAATACATTTGGTTCGGTTAATAGACCACTTTCCATATTGCTATTAAATGCCACCTCCATGTCAGTATTGTGTGTTCCATTTATTACAAGGTGTAGAGGTCTCATCATCATCGGCCATTTCAATGCAACAGGCGCAAACATGCTGGTGCTGAAATGCATGGAAGACGCTATCACTTATTGTGAGACTGTTTTTCACAGTATACTGTGACTAATGTAATGCTTCACATTGTGCATTTGTGAATCATGTTTTTATCTTCAAACAAAGCTCAAAATCAACTTTTTGTGTCTGATCTTCCATACAAAAATCTACAGTGCATCTGGAAAGTATTCACAGCGTTTCACTTTTTCCACATTTTGTTATGTTACAGCCTTATTCCAAAATGGATTAAATTCATTATTTTCCTCAAAATTCTACAAACAATGCCCCATAATGACAACTTGAAAGAAGCTTGTTTGAAAACTTTGCCAATTTATTAAAAATAAAAAACGAAAAAAATCACATGTACATAAGTATTCACAGCCTTTTCCATGACACTCAGAATTGAGCTCAGGTGCATCTTGTTTCCACTGATCATCTTTGAGATGTTTCTGCAACTTGATTGGAGTCCACCTGTGGTAAATTCAGTTGATTGGACATGATTTGGAAAGGCACACACCTGTCTATATAAGGTCCCACAGTTAACAGTGCATGTCAGAGCACAAACCAAGCCATGAAGTCCAAGGAATTGTCTGTAGACCGCCGAGACAGGATTATATCGAGGCACAGATCTGGGGAAGGGTACAGAATATCTGCAGCATTGAAGGTCCCAATGAGCA
Source organism: Coreius guichenoti (assembly GCA_039654105.1). Classification (NCBI taxonomy): domain Eukaryota; kingdom Metazoa; phylum Chordata; class Actinopteri; order Cypriniformes; family Gobionidae; genus Coreius; species Coreius guichenoti. Next base: position 28,034,746 of record CM077180.1, on the reverse strand, counting down.
CAGTGGCCTTCATCATCCGTAAATGGAAGAAGTTTGGAACCACCACGACTCTTCCTAGAGCTGGCCGCCCGGCCAAACTGAACTATCAGGGGAGAAGGGCCTTAGTCAGGGAGGTGACCAATAACCCGATTGTCACTCTGACAGAGCTCCAGTGTTTCTCTGTGGAGAGAGGAGAACCTTCCAGAAGAACAACCATCTCTGCAGCACTCCACCAATCAGGCCTGTATGGTAGAGTGGCTAGATGGAAGCCACTCCTCAGGTAAAGGCACATGACAGCCCGTCTGGAGTTTGCCAAAAGGCACCTGAAGGACTCTCAGACCATGAGAAACAAAATTATCTGGTCTGATGAAACAAAGATTGAACTCTTTGGCCTGAATGGCAAGCGTCATGTCTATAGGAAATCAGGCACCGCTCATCACCTGGCCAATACCATCCCTACAGTGAAGCATGGTAGTGGCGGCATCATGCTGTGGGGATGTTTTTCAGCGGCAGGAACAGGGAGGCTAGTCAGGATGAGTCAGAGAAAGATGAATGCAGCAATGTACAGAGACATCCTTGATGAAAAACTGGGGTGAAGGTTCATCTTCCAACAGGACAACGACTCTAAGCACACAGCCAAGATAACAAAGGAGTGGCTACGGGACAACTCTGTGAATGTCCTTGAGTGGCCCAGCCAGAGCCCAGACTTGAACCCAATTGAACATCTCTGGAGAGATCTAAAAATGGTGCACCGACGCTCCCCATCCAACCTGATGGAGCTTGATAGGTCCTGCAAAAAACAATGGGAGAAACTGCCCAAAAATCTTGTAGCATCATACTCAAAAATAATTGAGGCTGTAATTGGTGCCAAAGGTGCTTCAACAAAGTATTATTAAGCAAAGGATATTTTTTTTTTTTTGTAATTTTTTATAAATTTGCAAAGATTTCAAACAACCTTCTTTCACGTTGTCATTATGGGGTATTGTTTGTAGAATTTTGAGGAAAATAATGAATTTAATACATTTTGAAATTAGGCTCTAACCTAGCAAAATGTGGAAAAAGTGAAGCACTGTCTTTATACTTTCCGGATGCACTGTACAAGATTGCCTGATGAAACATGCAGTAAATTTGCTCCCTCTTATTCAACTTGGCTCCATGGTGCATAGAAGGCAAAGAACTTTAAGAATGTAACTTACAGAGAGTTATTCCAAAGAATATCCCCAAAAAGTATCATGGTTTCCACAAAAGCCTCTTTTCAACATCAATAATAATAATAAGAGAAGTACCATGAGCACCAAATCAGCATATCAGAATGATTTCTGAAGGATCGTGTGACATTTAAGTTTGCAGTAAAGGCTGTTGAAAATTCAGCTTTGCCATCACAGGAATAAATCACATTTTAAAATCTTAAATAGAAAACGTCTCGGTTACGTATGTAACCCTCGTTCCCTGAAGGAGGAAACGGAGACGTACATTGGAACTGACCGACGAATTGGGGATCATTTTCAGAGACCAATCTACTTCGAGTGTATAAAAACGAGCCAATAACGTTGGCATGCGGTCCACACACCGCCCCGCAGCGCGGGTATAAATACGGAAGTGGAATACTGCATCCTCGCTTTTCCAACTGAGGAGCCGAAAAAGTTACTCGGCCCTTTAGCGGAAGCACAGCACCTGGCGACGGGACGTACGTCTCCTTTCCCTCCTTCAGGGAACGAGGGTTACATACGTAACCGAGACGTTCCCTTTCAGTCGGTCACGTTCGACGTACGTCGGAACTGACCGACGAATTGGGGATCCCTACCAACACGCCAGGGAGGGTGGCCCTTCCAGCGCCCTGCTTGAGCTCGCTGGAGTGCTCCTAGGTTGGAGCAGGAGACAGGGCTCCAAGCAGGGAAGGTCCGTCACTGCTGTTTCTGCAAGACCCACTTAGTGTGACTATTGGATAACGTTGGGAAAGCGTGCCTGTCTCAGGGAGACAGAACGCTGCGGAGCCAAGTCCTCCAGGGTAGGAGAGGTGGAAAACTCATAAGGACTAACCTAGCAGGGTAGTGCTACATATGGCAGTCTCTGGAGTGGATCCAACCTGGTCCCAGGGGGGAAAGAACACCACCAGAGACGACAGAGCGAGCTCTGTCAAGGGAAAGACACGGGGCTAGCCGAGTAGGGTAGCGGGTACCATGGAGAAACGCATACGGGGTTGCCGTAGGGACCGCTACATATGGAACCCAGCCTACACACACGTTCCACAAGCATACGGGTGCAGGCCTGGCGTCAGACGGCCGCAACGTCTGACACCGAAGGGGTGACGGAGGAGCTCGACAGGGTTAGCCATTTCTGGGGAACACAACTGGAGACAATAGACGCACGTATCCGGCCCAGCAGGCGGGAGTGGCTTTGCAAGCCGACACAAGAACGGGCACTTCGCGCCTACCGGCCACTGGGGGCAAGTACACGGGAAGAAATCGTCTCTACACGGAGGCTATAAAATCTGGCGAACGTGTTAGGTGTCGCCCAGCCCGCAGCTCTACATATATCTGTCAGCGAGGCGCCTTGAGACAGCGCCCAGGAGGAAGCCACACTCCTGGTTGAGTGTGCTCGCAACCCGAACGGGCAAGGCACGTCTTGCGATTGGTACGCTAAGACGATAGCATCCACTATCCAGTGGGCTAACCTCTGCTTGGAGACAGCCTTTCCCTTCTGCTGGCCTCCGTAACAGACGAAGAGCTGCTCTGAGGTCCTAAAGCTTTGAGTCCGGTCAACGTAAGCGCGAAGAGCGCAGACGGGACATAACAAAGCCAGGGCTGGGTCTGCCTCCTCCGAGGGCAGCGCTTGCAGCTGACTACGGGGTGGAGGCAGCAGCTGGTCACCGGGGCAGGATATTTTTAATTGCCTCCGTCTGCTTCTGGGCCACCGAGAACTGCTGGGCGAAGCTCTCGATGGCGTCGCCAAAAAGGCCGGCCTGGGAGACGGGCGTCGAAGAACCGAACCTTGTCGGACTCGCGCATGTCTGCCAGGTTCAGCCACAGGTGGCGCTCCTGGACCACCAGAGTGGACATCGCCCGACACAGGGAGCACGCAGTGACTTTCGTCGCCCAGAGGGCGAGGTCCGGCGCTGTGCGCTGTTCCTGCATCACGCCTGGGTCGGAACTACCCTCGTGCAGATCCTTTAGCGCCAGTCCGCAGCGGCCCTGGGACACAGTTGCATCGCCACGGACCGCTCGACTGGGGGAATCCCCACGTACCCCTTAGCCGCGCCACCATCGAGGATAGTGAGGACGGAGGAGTCACTAGATCGGTTTCTGGCGCTATAGGGCGCCGTCCACGACTTTGTGAGCTCCTGATCCACTTCCGGAAAGAATGGTACCGGGGCGGGGCGCTGAGAACCAGCATGGGCTGTCCCGAGAATCCAATCGTCCAGCCGTGAGGGTTCGGGACACGGTGGAGGGTTCCACTCGAGCCCGACACTTGCAGCGGCCCTGGAAAACATATCCGTAAGCTCTGGATCTGACTCGGGCAACGCTACCACACCTGAAGGGGGTAACGCAGCCGAATCCTCATCTCCAGAGCCCATTAGCTCGTCCTCCGATGCAGCTATCGAGATCATATCCTCAGCCGAAGCCCCAAAAGCCACCGGCGCAGCGGAGGGGGGAGGGGCCCAAGGGGCTTGTTGGCCCGTCGGGGAAGCCCTCACAGTCACCCTCAAGTCTCCACCAAAGGCATCAGCCAAAGTAGAAGCCCTCTGCTTTGCAGCGGGAGGACCACTAGATCGGGGGATACGCAATGGGACTCCACCCCTTCTGAGGTATTCGAGCCTAGACTGTAGAACTGCGATGGTCATGTTCCCGCAATGGGAACATGAGTCATTCATGAACGCCGCCTCAGCATGCTGAACGCCCAGACACGTGAGACAGCGATCATGACCGTCAACTGGGGACAGAAAACGACGGCATCCAGAAACACATGGTTTGAATGACATCTTGAAAAAGACGCAGGATCAAACCGTGTTGCTCTTTTAAGAAGGGAAAAATGCTCTTTTTAGGAGTGCTGAGTCACTCAGGGAGATGGCCGCGGCTCACAGCGGTCCGATGGTGCAAGCCCGCGTGTGAGCACTCAATAAAAAGAACGCCCAGCCAACCAACACAACACAGTGCACGTTGCAGCGGCCACTCGCTGAATCGCACCATCATGCCAGCACCAGCAAGAGAGCGATCTTCCTTAAAAGGCTCATCTTTACAGAACACTCTTCGTATAAACAGCAACAGACTGACTGTAGACCGCTCGGCTCCGAAGTTGAAAGTGAGGATGCGGTATTCCACTTCCGTATTTATACCTGCGCTGCGGGGCGGTGTGTGGACCGCATGCCAACGTTATTGGCTCGTTTTTATACACTCGAAGTAGATGAAAATGATCCCCAATTCGTCGGTCAGTTCCGACGTACATCGTACGTGACCGACTGAAAGGGAACCGATATTTTTAATTGTAATAATCTCTCACAACTTTACTTATTTTTGATTTTTCCCTATATTTTTTGATCAAATAAATGCAGCTTTGGTGAGCATAAGAGACTTCTTTCAAAAACATTAAAAAGAGCTATAGTGTACTTTATACATTGCAAGCCTATGAGGCATGATGATAAGAGAGTTTTAAAAGCAGTAACATGTATCTCATAATTTTGTTGTGGCACATGAATTCTTCAGCAGCCAGTGTTTGATATTTGAGGTATTATGTTGTTTTAATCAAAGCTACCATTTATTGGTTGATGAACTTCTAGATGATTATGTTTTACTGACATTATTCCTGTGGGTAGAGTGTGCTCCGTTTAAAAGTGTTTTTCGGGTAATTACATAATCAATCTCTCCATGTTACAATGAAAACCAGGTCATGACAGAATTAGAATGGTTTTAATTTGCACATGCAAGGCTGGCAATTCTATAACACCAGTTTTCTGATAACATATCATGGGTAAACTTTCCAAACAATTTTAGTTCCATTGGTTGTGCATTAAAGTCACACTATGTAGCTTTTCGCCGCTAGCAGTCGCCTATTCAAAACAATAGCGTAGCTTGATAACGGCAAGATTAAGCACGGAATCTTGGGAGATGTCGTCTTCACCTCACAGCCGGTGGAAAAGAATCGGGACAGGACTCAGGCAGTAATCACGTTCATAAATGAGATTATTAACGTTACTGTAATATGAAGCAGAGCAGGGCCAAGTGCGGTGGGAGCTGAACGAGGCCGCTGGAGCGATGAGATGCTAATCAGAGACGAGCATGACACACGGCTCGACAGCAGCGGAACTTTCATTATGCCACAGTCGCTGCTTCCTCTTCTTCTAGTCATGCGTATGTGGGGTAACACAGCACTGTTTTATCATATTAGATACATTTGAGTGTGTTGAAAATTATGTTATAACGTTACTCTGTGTGTTCGCTCCGCGGCTGCTATGAGACACTTGTTGCACACTGCAGTAAGCTAGATCAATATTAGAATATCATATTATTAAATGCTGGATGGCTTGTATTGCTAAATGGCATGCAATTAATTTTAAAACATTTTGTATGACGCAGAAAATGCTGTATTACTGTACAATAATTGGTTTTCTGTCTATAAATGTAGCCAAACAGTGGTTCCCTTGTCTAATAAAACATATAGGGTGGGTTGCACCAAAAATAATTAAATTAATACCAGTTTAGAGCTAATCTAGGATTTGTTGATCTAGGCTTTATTTTAAATCGAGTTGTGTTGCACCACTTAATTTTAAACCCAGATTAAAAAAATCGGGGACTAGAATTTAACCTGCGATTAAAACCTCCATTTACGATTAATTTTCGCCGCCATGATGGATTCGCCATTGAAAGCAACAATGTTAATATTCCATGTCCTTCTTTATTGACCACTAGAAACTCTCTCTCTGACATAAGTAGCCTAGCTCTTAATAATAAAGGAAATAAACTTGTAAAATGTCAGCTGTCTTTAAAAAGCACTACGTAGAGAGGCCGTTACTGATCAAGCAGGCAATGAAAACATTGCGGCAGCGCGTACAGATTTCATAAGCATGGAAATATATTTATTGTATCAATTAATGGAGTATATTGTGGCAGCGTAATTTATGACAAAACAACTGTCATGATTGGCGGAGTGACTATCTCCGCTCTTGACAGCGCCGCCCATTCCGTTTGATCGCTGCGCAGCAGCCACGAGTGGAGCGGATATGAGAAACGAGGCACAGCAGCGATCACTGGCACTCACCTCATCATCACCGCTGCCATTAAAAGCTAAATATATTTCTCTCTTCTTTTCTTTGTTCAACACCGAGGTGCACCGAGATGAGTGACGGATCTGCATCCCGGACTCGATAGCAGCTCTGCCGACTCAGTGTGCTTTATTTTTCATTTTTATTTGTAATAAAAACCTCTCTAAGACCTGACAACACACCCACTGTTTCTATCTATGTTCAATCATCTGCATATTTTAATTGTAGGTACACTTTATTTTATTTAAACCTCCTCACATGTAAATTTAAAATTAATTCCTAATTGAGATTTAAATCTGAGTTTAAAGTTATGGAGCAACAGGATTAAAGTTAATCTATCTTAAATATAAATTAAATCCAGGATCAAAATGATGGTTTAAATGTAAACCTGCTTATTTTTAAACAAGGTTTAAAGTTTGGTGCAACAGAATTATTAGATAAACCTTGATTTAATCTAAATTTAAGATTACTCCTTGTTGGTGCAACCCACCCCTAATATATTAAAGCATATTTGGTGTTTTCATGGTTTCTATTAAATAAAACCGGAAATCGAGGGTAAGGCAGGTATGACGTCACTGACAGGTGACACACAGACACTGTCTATGTCCTGGTTAAAACTGCTTATTTCTCTGAATTTAAACATTCTTAGAAACATCTGGGATAATGTAAGTACACAAGTACTTATTTATATTTTAATCCAAAAATTTTACATATTGTGCCTTTATTTAACACACCAAAATCATTTCTATGGAATTTGTGAGCTCAAGTTTTATTTAACCTGGAAAAGAGCTGGCAAATTAATTAAAATGTCATCAAAATCTAGAGGATTTAAGCAATTAAATTAAAGTGTCAAATTAAATCTAACTCCATAAATTCTCTCAGGAATTCGTTAGAATAGTGAGAAATTCTTAAACTCTTTAAGAATGGTATTTTATACATTTTCTTTTGTACATTTAAAAAACACATTTGAAATTAGATTTTTATGCTCGCTTATGTTTGATCTTCTGAATCTGATTATAATCCCTGAAGGTAGCGTGCACTTCTCATTATCGGATGAGTGCTTCTGATGTTTCATGCAAAAAAAGAAAAAAAGAATGTTCAACAAGCAGCAACAGCCATTTAAATGATTAGCAATCGGTCACTCTGGCATATGAGTATTTTGCAATAATTTTTCTAGCTGAAATATTTACTGAGGCTTACACGGCCTGGCCAGGATTCAAAATGGTGTGCTAAATTTGTAATCATCTCTGATTGAATAACTTTGAAACTGGCTTGCTCAGCATATGGTGCCTCTAAACCGTTTCTAAAAGTCTATCACAAGCACTCACAGAGCATCTCTTCGGTTATGCGGTTTTCCTAACGGGCCACGTGATTCCTTCAACCTGATAGAATTCAAATCATTTATAAAATCAGCTAATTTCCACTGGGATAATGTGTACAGAGGCTTTGCAAGAGATGTCATTACTTAGGCTGCTTTGGCTTTCAGAGCTCCAGTTGTGCTATCAAATGGAACAGTTCATGTGTCATCTACAGCTAGTAGCAGGTGTTAGAAGACGGTTTGCAGAAAGTGAGGCAAGTGATGTGGAGCTGAATGCTGCAACTCTCTCTCTCTCTCTCCTTTTCACTTGCATTTTAAACTCCTTTTGCTTTCCACAGAAGCCTCTCAAACATAATCCCCTTTAACACCATCAGAGAGAGGTCAAAATTTAGAAGTAGTTTGAGGAGAGATTACTTTTCAGGTATAGTTACTTTGTTACTTGGGCAACATAAAACAAGCTGAAATGTAATATGAAAATGTAAACTCCAGGTCTTTCGAGAATACAAAACATCACCAGCATAATTTTGAATTCCAAAGGCAACTGTATAACTCTGGCTTTTGTATGATGTTGCACCAGATTTTTTATGATATTGTACCATTCAATCAGTGTTCACAGTTTATGATTAAGTGTTATCTCAACCTAATTTAGGAAACAAGACAAAGGATGGACGTTATGTATTTTGCTATACATAAAGTGTTATTCCAAGCCCAAAATCCTGTCAGTAAGTAACAAAATTACACAAATAGTTGTAGGCTTACTTATAGTACCTGTACCGGTAAGCCAATAACTATTTTCATAATACAGAAGATAACTGATAAATGACCAATTAAAATAAAACAACTAAAATCATCCATTTTAAATGCTACAATTACGTGGACTTAGACATCAGAACATCATTAATGTACAGTATGGAAAATATACATTTTGTGTTATAAATAGAAATTACTTGGGTTTTTAAAGATTAAACATGTAACAATTTTGGAAATGAGAAAGCAACTATATCAATGACTCTGATAAATAACTGATAAATAAGTGGGGGAAAAAAATAAAACAAATGAAAAATAAAATACTGGTCAAAAAACAATATGGTACATATTGTGCATCCCTAAGGTTTTTTGCTAATATATGTCCAAACCATCCTCATTCACTCAATCACTCTTATACACCCATTCATCACCATCTGCCAACGTATACCTTCACTCTCTAAAGATGCACTCAGGTTTGATTTGGTTCTAAATTTTACTCTAAATTAATTAAACTCAAAATGAATTATTAGTAATGGCTGAATTTTAGAGTAATAATCAATTTGAATACAGAGAACAGACAAATGCATATATAAAGACAATGTACAGCTCTCAATGGCAGAAAGATGCCCGTGAACTGTTCGTCATGTATCTGAATTTAGAAGTTACATTACGAGGAAATTTCCGCAATGGATCATGAACTGCGCAGTTACACACCTACCCAGTCACTGTCAAGTCGCCAAACTAAGACTCTGCCAACACATCATAATGTAATCGTTTGACAACAGGGTGTGGTGCTGTGCTATTTCCAGCTAATTGGCATTTGGGTTATATAAAGGGATTTGAATTGCAGCTGGCGGTGGTGTTGATTCAGTGCTAGGTCTGATTAAATATCGCAGCCTCCTGTCAGACGCAGTTGGGCTGGCATCAGTTATCTATGTGATATGTGTCTCCTGGGTGGCACTCCTTACTTCCATCTGCCATTTCCATTCATGCCAGTAGGCTTATTTCACTCATGCTCCTGTTGTTGTTGCAGCTCTGTTATGTTTAATTTGTTTATTGCTGTAAACATACATTGTCTAGATATGGTCACATATTTGGTGGGTGGCCTGAAGGATATGAGGCAAACGTGTGGTTGCAGAGAGAGAGAGAAATCATATAGAAAAAGGAAGACAGTTATTTGACGAATGGCTGAAATGAGAAGAACAAACTCTCTGAATTCTGAGAAAAAACCTTCAAATGAAACAGATGGACCAACATGATTTTTTTTTGTATTAACTGGTACGGAAATGTTTAAAAAGACCTACCGAAAACAATGCACACAATGGGGCAAAAAGCACACAATGAAGATGACTTCGGAAAAAAAAAAAAACGTTGCACTTCTTTTTTCATATAAATGAAATTTTATTTCAGAACACTAATTGCTGCTTATGGTCAGTTAAAGAGCTATTGTACTTTTTTACATTTTCAAACAACAATATTCTTTAGTGTATAATGTTGCTGTTTGAGCACGAAAAAGGTCTGAAAAGTTACAAAGCACAAAAGATGGTTCTATAAACGTAGTAACAGTTCTATTTAGAACTGTATCGTCTTGAAGAACCCTTTATATGCTGAAATGGTTCTTTGTGCTAGAGTTTAGGGTTCTTTATTCCCGTCTTTTTGTTTTTCAAATCTGTAACTGTCAAAGCCACCTCATTACAGATTTTCTGGAGCTCAGCTATACAACTAAACAGACTGTCAACACACTCTCAACAGGTAAATGATTTCTTTCTTAAAATGTCTATAAATTATAACTTATCATAATTGTAACTGGTTTCCTATCATGTATTTTTCTCTTTTTAGTTTAACAGAACATATAAGTGTGAGCAGCTCTGTTCAGTTAAGGATACTCATCTTTTCTTCACCACAAAGTAACAGAGATATTGAATTTATGATCCATATTGTTAGATACTGTTAATTATTTGCTAATTTTGGCCTTCATAATTAAACAATTGTTTTTACATAATGTACAGACAAACTGTAACTCTAAACTCAATTGTGTATTTCAGATGCTGCCACGTACCATAACCTCATCATCTGCAGAGAGAAACTGCCACTTAAAATACACACATAATGAAGGACGTTAAGACATCATAGAGGATTGTGAAGATATTTCACTGGAACTTGGTCTTCATTACATCTATATCGTGTTCTATGTCAATTGTTATTTATTAATGTATTCAGCTAACAACTGTCATTCGAGCACTGTCATTTCTGCTACTATGTCAATAAAAATAAAAGTAGGGGAAGACCGGGGCGAAAGTAACGCGGGACTAAAGTAACAAAGCGATTTTCTCAGAGCCCTGACTATATTTGCACTCCAAGCTATGACAGCACGTTCAGCACGCAACCCTTGACAGAGCTGTCAAATATCATGTGATTTCGTCATCGTTTCCCCCGGTTAGGTCCGGAACGCAGCTTTTAAGTACAGCAAGTAAATTACTGAAGCGGTACTTTTTTTCTAATTATAAGTTGTGTTTATCGTTATCGTTTACTTTTGTCCAACTATTATATACACCGATCAGGCATAACATTATGATCCTAATATTGTGTTGGTCCCCCTTTTGCTGCCAAAACAGCCCTGACCCGTCGAGGCATAGACTCCACTAGACCCCTGAAGGTGTGCTGTGGTATCTGGCACCAAGATGTTAGCAGCAGATCTTTTAAGTCCTGTAAGTTGCGAGGTGGGTCTTCCATGGATCGGACTTGTTTGTTCAGCACATCCCACAGATGCTCGATTGGATTGACATCTGGTGAATTTGGAGGCCAAGTCAAACTCATTGTTGTGCTCCTCAAACTATTCCTGAACCATTTTTGCTTTGTGGCAGAGCGCATTATCCTTCTGAAAGAGGCCACAGCCACCAGGGAATACCGTTTCAATGAAATGGTATACATGGTCTGCAACAATGCTTTGGTAGGTGGTACGTATCAAAGTAACAACCACATGGATGGCAGGACCCAAGGTTTCCCAGCAGAACATCACACTGCCTCCGCTGGCTTACCTTCTTCCCATAGTGCATCCTGGTGCCATGTGTTCCCCAGGTAAGCAATGCACACGCACCCAGCCATCCACGTGGTGTAAAATAAAACATGATTCATCAGACCAGGCCACCTTCTTCCATTGCTCCATGGTCCAGTTCTGATGCTCACGTGCCCACTGTTGATACTTTAGGCGGTGGACAGGGGTCAGCATGGGCACCGTGACTGGTCTGCGGCTATGCAGCCCCATACGCAACAAACTGTGATGCACTGTGTATTCTGACACCTTTCTATCAGAACCAGCATTAACTTCTTGAACAATCTGAGCTACAGTAGCTCGTCTGTTTGATCGGACCACACGGGCCAGCCTTCGCTCCCCACGTACATCAATGAGCCTTGGACGCCCATGACCCTGTCACCGGTTCACCACTGTTCCTTCCTTGGACCACTTTTGATAGATACTGACCACTGCAGCCCGGGAACACCCCACAAGAACTGCAGTTTTGGAGATGCTCTGACCCAGTCATCTAGCCATCACAATTTGGCCCTTGTCAAACTCACTCAAATCCTTACGCTTGCCCATTTTTCTTGCTTCTAACAATCAACTTTGAGGACAAAATGTTCACTTGCTGCCTAATATATCCCACCCACTGATGAAGAGATAATCAGTGTTATTCACTTCACCTGTCAGTGGTCATAATGTTATGCCTGATCAGTGTATATAATGCTAATTTAATTTAATTTAATTTAATTTTCATATTGTTCATACGGTTGAAAAAATGTTTTATAATATGGATTGACATTGCCAATAAAAAAATATTCTAAACAATTCAAGTTTGTACTGCCAGGTTACATTTGAAACATTTGATAAAACTGAAATTTAAAATGAACATGTAATTTAATATTTTTTTGCAAAGATAAAGGACAAAATATGTTTGCAGTTACATATTAACAAGGTCAGATATATTTAATAAAAACAAGAGTAACACAAAAAATCTAGCTTGTATTGTTGTGTTACTTTTGACCTACCTGTGTGTTACTTTCGTCTCAACTGACAGGGTCAAAAGTAACAATGTGCAACTTATGTTCAAAGTGAAATTATACTGTAGTCATTCTACATTTGTACAAAATACCACCTGGTATTGATAGACCACACTTGTGAGTTGTTGACCACAGCAAAAACATATCTCTGTAAAATTATGTTTTTCTGAAAAATGGTACTTTCGCACCTGCTCTCCCCTACCTAATTGACAACATGCTGGGGTTTATTTTTTTATTTGTTTTTATGTAAGACCCAAATAGAGGCAACAAGATATTATAAGACCAGGCAGATAGAGTATTAAAAAACAATATTAATAAATAATATATAAAAAGCATGGCTCTTTATGGAAGCTTATAAAAAGGGTTCTATTTAGCACCAAAAAGTGTTCTGCTAATTGTTACAAGCCAAAGAACCCTAATTTGGTAGCTACTGTTTAGAACCATTTTTCTTAAGAGTGTACTCTCTATATCAGCAAGCACTGTTTCTGAACTCTCTGAAATGACTTAATTGTAGTCTAAAGTTTTCTTCCGGGAATGTACACATCACAATATTTTTTATTTAAATAATTCCCACACAAGGCATAAGCAAAATAAAGGGAGCAAGGCCTGGCTGATTTGCATCAGTAGTGTGTTGTCAATATGTCCAAGAGATGCTGGGTTTTTTTCCCCCCCGGAACTATCACAGTTATAGTAAGGGGTGTGACATTTCTGAAACACGCTCAAGTAGTTGACCAATCACAACACACTGATCCAGCCGACCAATTGCGCATTGCACTTGCTCATGTTTACTTATTCAATGCTGCTGTGTTGACAACACATGCTAGATCTGATGAAGTTTCTCTGCAGTTTCTTACTGAGCGTGCCACGTTCTTGTGCAGATCATTTGCATCAGATCTGAACTGCAAAAACACAGAGAGTTTTGGTGAATAACGACTAATTTAGTTATCTAAATAGTTTTACTTTATTATTATTTTACTTTACTTTCATTATTCAACAAAACATATGTAGTTTATTGTCAAGGCATTTTTCAGAGAAGCATAAAACTAAGAAAATCTTTTATATTTTATAAAAAATATATTTTTATAGCATTTTTCAATTTAAAATATGTAAAAAAATTTTTAAAAAAAAATCATTATTCAACAGCATTATGTAGCTGACAAAAATACTGATTAGGGAAAAAAAGAGAAGAAAATGTAGTCAATGAAATCTGAATAATTTGTTAGAAACAATGGTTAGTAAAGACTGCTTCATTCTTCTCATTAATACAAAGGTGGCAAAAGATCATTTTTACATGATCAAGAGACAATAAAGCATAATATGTCAGTCAAGTCACCTTTGCTATTGGGGAAAATTGATGACTGCTAAACTGGGTGCCAACAATCAGGCAATGTGACAAACTTGGCAAGTGGAGAATTTGGATTCAGATTTATTCATATGTAGGAGGGCATTTCAAAGAAGGGTTAAACCATTGATCTTTCCAAGTATGCTCCTTTTGTCTACCTCCGAGTCTTTGACGGCACGTGCTGCACGCTTCCTCATATTCTTTTGTTGTGTATCATGAAAGCTATATTCCAATTTTTGTAACACAAAAATACACAATGAAATCTGACTTAAGATCAAAGCTTAACATCACAACGGTTATATTTTCAAAGCGCTTTCTTTGCTAGGGTATAAGTGTTTTCCCGCCCTCAAGCCTATTTAGTTGGTGTGGATAGTGATGTCAATGGGTGATTGCCTAAAGCCCGATCTGGGAGCAGCTAGTTTTCCCATAGGAAGTTAGGTAAATTTGTTTTTCCTCACACTACCTCAGTAAAAAAAAAAAATTCAGCTAACTCATGGGTCCCCAGAGAAATCTAATCCCACCCGGATAGGAATGTATGTGTTTGCAGTATATTTTCACAACACTTCTCTATTTTGACCTTCACCGAAAATCGTAAATTAATTTTCTCGTTGGGCTGCCTGGTGCACCTTCATTATGGATTTAGACCTTTTTGCCAACTTTCTGGGTAAAATAACAGTTGGTGGCTCAAGTTGGCATCTCATCTGAAAATTAAATAAATAAGCAGAACTTAATCAAGGACGATTCAGAAGGGCTAAACAAGTAAAGAATAAAAGTGAAAAAAGTCTGCTCACAAAGTGCTCAGGCTATTACAGTTGCAGCTTACCTTTGTTAATTTGTATAAATAAAATAAATATAAGTGAAAGATATATATACAGTTATAATTAAATTAACTTACCATTCCATGTACTATTTATGGCTTTCATCATTTCTGTTTATCTGTGCCAAAAAAAAAAAAGAAAAAAAAAAAATATATATATAGTATATTGCTCAAGCCAGCGCATGTCCAGGCCCGTCTGAAGCTAAGGAGGAATGGGAGAAGGTCATGTGGTCTGATGAGACAAAAATAGAGCTTTTTGGTCTAAACTCCACTCGCCGTGTTTGGAGGAAGAAGAAGGATGAGTACAACCCCAAAAACACCATCCCAACCGTGAAGCATGGAGGTGGAAACATCATTCTTTGGGGATGCTTTTCTGCAAAGGGGACAGGACGACTGCACCGTATTGAGGGGAGGATGGATGGGGCCATGTATCGCGAGATCTTGGCCAACAACCTCCTTCCCTCAGTAAGAGCATTGAAGATGGGTCGTGGCTGGGTCTTCCAGCATGACAACGACCCGAAACACACAGCCAGGGCAACTAAGGAGTGGCTCCGTAAGAAGCATCTCAAGGTCCTGGAGTGGCCTAGCCAGTCTCCAGACCTGAACCCAATAGAAAATCTTTGGAGGGAGCTGAAAGTCCGTATTGCCCAGCGACAGCCCCGAAACCTGAAGGATCTGGAGAAGGTCTGTATGGAGGAGTGGGCCAAAATCCCTGCTGCAGTGTGTGCAAACCTGGTCAAGAACTACAGGACAAAGGTTTCTGTACCAAATATTACGTTCTGCTTTTCTGATGTACCAAATACTTATGTCATGCAATAAAATGCAAATTAATTACTTAAAAATCATACAATGTGATTTTCTAGATTTTTGTTTTAGATTCCGTCACTCACAGTTGAAGAGTACCTATGATAAAAATTACAGACTTCTACATGCTTTGTAAGTGGGCAAACCTGCAAAATCGGCAGTGTATCAAATACTTGTTCTCCCCACTGTACATACACTGTCATATTTCTGTAAATATGAGGAAATTTCATCTCATATATTTTCTACTGCCAAGCATATGCTGTCATGCCCATTTGCTCAAGCATAAATTTGACTGACAAGGTCTTGCATGTAAACCATGCTGAGCAGGTTTCAGTAAACAGATGGTGCATTTTAATATCCTAGAGGGCTGAGAGCGCAACTAAATGTTCAAAGATTAGACTAACCAGTCCTTTGAGTCTGGTGATCTCCCAGACCAGCTTGTCAGATAAGAGCAGCACTCGTAAGGTTTAGGGCTCCCAAAAATGAGAACAGACAAATCCTTAAAGAAGGAAAATGTACAGGTATCAATGGCAAAAAGGTTTCTGTGAACTGTTCTTCATTTTCTCTGAAAGACCAAACAAGGCCTGTCATGCTGGATAAAAAGGGATTTTCTCCTCTCCAAACCTCAGAATTTTCTAGATAGAATATCTCTGAGGCAGCGGTGGCAACATTTTCAGTGGTATAAAGGGGGCAAAAAAACACTTTTATCGTGAAAATATTTGGACCCATTTATCATTCCATTGAATCGAGCACCATACTGCTGCTGAGAACATGGCAATAACCATGACTCCCACCCGCCCCTCAATAGCTCTATTTTTAAAAGACACATTTTAAAATATGAAACTCGTCTCTTCCAGTCCTCAGAGAATTTTTTTTTTTTTCTGTGTCACCTGAATGGCTACAATAGTGTGAAGCCCCAAAATTCCAAATATAGTTTTTAAGATCTTTGAAAAGATGGATGTGCATCATTTAACACATTTATTACATCCACACAATGGAAACAGCACACTGATGGCAAAGTGGCATAATCTGTGAATGCAAATATAGAACACATGTCTGAAAGCACTATTTGAGGGATGCTCAATTAAGAAATGAAAACCATCACGTCCTTATGACCAAAATCCATCATTCAATAACATCAGCACTTTTTTCCGATTTTATAGCAATATCCACCCACAGTGGAAGCTGTCGATGGCTTCTGATAACATCCTGCCAGGTCCAGCAAGCACTGATTTAATGTGTCCATCTGGCAAATAGAAGTATGTGCCTGTTAGAGAGAGTGAGTGCGTGCGTGCGTGCGTGTGTGTGTGTGTGTGCGTGTGTGTGTATTCACAACTTCAACTATCCTGACACAGCATGAACCACAGCTGCAGCAATCAAGGGAATTTGAAGATGCAATTGCTGGAAATAATGAACCAATTAAAATGAAATGCCACTCATAAAAACAAAGTAATCTTTCAAGCAGTCCATCATTTATTGGAGGAAAGCAGAAGTCTTCCTTTATTAAAGGGGTCATATCTTGAAAAATCTATTTTTCTTTTATCAAAATAATCAAAATAACCATTTTTTGAAACTAAGCTGCTTGTTCTATATGTGACTTTGTAATATCGTAAAAATTAAATTGAGCGCCGATATTTCAATATCAATGATTTGGTGTCTAGCAACTTAAACTGCAAAGTCAAACTAAAGCAAAAAAGGAGGATGTAGGATAGATGCTATTATTCCTAAACAATAAAATAAGATGCAATTATTCCAGACGCTATTTAACCAATGATAAGAAGATACAGGGAAAGTCTGCCAAACATTGTGTTGTTTCTGGCTCACAGTGAAACGAGTGGCTGGTGTTTCTTTTTAACAAGGTCTTTCATCACGACAACCTGACCTTAACAGTTTGTGCTGGACATTTCAACACAGATTATTGAAGAATGGTGCAGGGCCAACTAAACTGGATAGCAGCAAACCCACAAGTCCTAAGCACTGTTTGTTACATTTCATACTCATAGAGGGCACTTACATGGAAATAAAATGGTCGCATAAAATTGTAATTTTCATTAAATTATCACTATGAAAACTTTTGAACAGGATGAAGATGCCAAAATTTTTCTTATTTTGTTTAAATATCTTTTTTTTTTTTTCATTTAGTACTGCCGTTCGGAAGCAACAGAAGATACTTAGATGTTTCCCGGAAGACAAATTAAGTACAATTTACCTTGATCTTCAAATTCAAAAAGTTTTTTCTGAAGAACATTGGGAAGTTTACCTGCTCTGGAAAAACAAGGGAGTCAAGAACTACCATCACAAAACAAAAAAACAGCCGTGGATCATCCAGGTAACGACACACAGTATTAGGAATCAAGGGTACATAAACTTTTGAACCGGGTCATTTTTATAAATTCAGCTATTTTTTTCTCTTGTTGACTATATGTAAATATCTTTTATGTAAAATATCTTATTCAGGACAGTACTACATAAAAAAAAACAAAAAAAACATGCATTTTGTATGATCTCTCTTATTTTGTTAAAATTATTCACATTTTCACAGACTCTGCAAGGGGTTCACATAATTTTTCTTGCCACTGTATGTATAGTCCTGTATATATATATATATAATTAAAAAAAAGTGGATTGCAGCTTAATGACCATGGGAAAATGTGGGTCCCATGGCCAAATCAGTTGAGAATCACTGCCCTAGACGAGGCTTGTCAACCGTAGGCCTTTCCAAGGTCAAAATAAATCGGCCCATGCTCAAGCATATCAGCACAACTGACACTCAGCAGTTCTAGCTTTGAGTATCACCTTAAATATAAAGGTTGTACTTACACTCAGAGTCATTTCTCAATGCACACTGAACCCTGCAAGACACATCAGGAGAGCTTTTTGGGAGGCTTCTATATTATTAAGCAGAAACATGCAATTTGATTTCGGGTGATAAATGAAAGGGCATTGGAATAACGTTTGCCGAGGAGAGTGCCTCTCTATAGCAGAGATGCTTGAGAGGGGTAGAAGAACTGCACCGTTCAATGGCTTGAAATGATTAATGAGTTCCCCCCTACAGTGGGCTCTCCTCGACAACACTATTTCCCCTGTGAAGACAAATTCCTGGATGTTCTTGCTGTGTCTGGTGGCTAAAATATTCAATGCGTTAACCCATCATTTAGATTCATTGTGAACCACATCACATAGTCACTGTTGGGCCCACAGCTGTACAAGCAAGAGCCTAATGTTTCTTTTTTGACTCTGTATGAAGGTTTTACTGTGTCTAACCCACCTAACGTCACCCCTTACTACCACAGTACTCCCACAGGGAATGCTGAACCCTTCAGAGAGCCCATTAGATAGATTCAATGGTTCATTGAAACTAGGGAACGTGTTTGGTTTCATACCTGCAAAATGGTTGCTACTAGGATAGATTCCCCTCTGTAACCGCAGAAAGCTGTCATCGGATGACAGAATATGGGTCATTGCTGCCTCTGGGAGGGTCAAAGCTGTTTTTCCTGGTATCTTTTTGTGGTTTGGGTATGACTTTATAAAAGTCACTGGGGACGTGACTGAAAGGTGTCAATAAATGACAGCTGAGCACAGTAACTTTGTATCTGAAAGTCTATATTTTGAGTTTGAGCTAGTGTGCGAGAAAAAAAAAACTTGCATAAGCTTAAAGCAGCAATAATCGTATATTTCTTCTTTTTGATATTCCTCATGGCGGTGCTCAGGTTAAAGTTTCTTACGGTAAATCACCAGACTTTAATTACGCCTATTATCTACTAGAACAAATGTTGAACATTCAACAGCCAGTGGAACAGTAAACTTAATAGTAGCTCTGTGTTTGTTTCCTTTAATTAAAACAGGGCATTTGGACAGTAAAGGAGATGTTTTAATGAAGGCATGTGAACTCTCTTTGGCATGTAATAAATCCCCATTAGGCCTCCTCGCCCAAGGCTGACAATCATGCTTTTGCAGCCACCACAATCAACCTCGGCTGACTCTTAAACCTGTTCATTATTAAAATACATTAGTTATGATAATCCCTGCCACGGCTCCAAATTCAGTGGACACTCAGCATTAAACTTTTAAGCTGCAATTTAAAAATAAAAAATAAAAAAAAATAGAGTGGTTGCAGCCCCAAAGGAAAGATCTGTCTCCAATCCCATTGTAAATTGAACACACCTACTAGCTTGATTTGGTATAATGCGGAATTATAGGATAAATGCAGCAATTGTGAACACTGATAGGGTCACAGGGACTGGTATTGTGCTCACATTCAGGACTGAATCAGCACAAATGGCAAACTAAATGTGGGATTTGGACATGTCACAGAAACATGTTAAAGACCCCATCACTAGTGTGCCGTTTTCTGTTCTGCATCCACCTCATTTTTAACGCAAGAGCAGGCACAACCATTTGTAACTTGAATGTGCAAGGTTTTGGTGTCATTCACTTCTATATTTTACCTGTACAAAAACAGTCTGTTATGCTGCTTTATGCTGCAACATATAAAGGTATTTGTTATCATATTATTTTATTTTATTATCATAATCATAAACACACTGGTTTATATCACAAATAGTTTCACCATTTACAGCAGATTGTTTTATAATTCTTCTAGTTATTTACAAATAGCAGCTAATGAATCGGAAGTCTCGCGCATTCAAAGAAAATAGTTTAAAGGTGCAATGTGTAGTATTTATGAGGATCTATTGACAGAAATGCAATATAATATACATAACTATGTTTCCAGTGGTGTATAAAGACCTTACATAATGAACCGTTATGTTTTTAATTACCTTAGAATGAGCCATTTCTATCTACATACACCGCAGGTCCCCTTACAGTGAAGTCACCATTTTGCACCGTTTCTACAGTAGCCCTAAACGGACAAACTGCTCTACAGAGCGCTAGCTACTCTCTGCTGTCTCAGACGACGACATCTTTGTCCTGTGTCAGCCACCGTAGCTTCTCTATGTGCTTCGAAATGGAGGGGTGAGCGGTGGGCGGTTGCAATTCGCAAACCGCACCACTATATGCCGCTAAAATTTACACAGTGCACCTTTAATTTTACATTGCAAAATAAGGTGGATAGATTTTTTAATGTTGAGTAATACCTTTGGAGACTGGAAATATGAATATGAGACTCTTGGTGCATTCAAGTCATGTCAGAAAGATCGTATTTACAATGTTGTAATTACGGGTGGGAAAATCTGGATTTTCTTTGATCCTCAAGTTTCTGAGTTGGGGCCATGTCAGTGAGAAAACGTGCAATGGATTTAACGTCTGTAGTTGGTGGTAAATTTGTTAAAATGCATGAAATTACTATTTTTCATAAATTGCATTTACAAAATATGATAGCTTTGTAAACTAATGGTGGAATTTATGACAATTCAGTTTCAGCACCTTTATAAATTGAATAAAAACAGAGCAAAAACACACCTGATGATGCACTCTTTATTTATCATGTTGTAAAACCCAAGTATGTTTTGTAGAAAAAGTACGATTTCTCAACTCTGACACTGAATATGAATTTACTAGGAGGATTGAGCACGCCATGTGTCATAACCTACATGCTGGAGGAATGCAGGTGATATTAGGATGAGAGATGTGTATTTGCGACACGCTCTATCATTTTAAGTCAAAAGCTGCAATGAGCCACTTGTGGGAGAAAGCAAATGCATATATATAAGCAAAAAATCAATTGATCATCTTAGCTTTCCAATTATATCAAATATTTATTACAAAATTCAATCAATACATTTTATTTTAACAAACATGCTGTGACATACAACAGCAAGGCGTGCAAGTGAACTTATTTGCTCTTCCACTACTTGTTATAGTACGTAAAAAAACATGAATGCACATCAGAAGGTATGTTAAAACAAATACATAATTATCTAATTAGAAAGCAGAGAATTTCCTTTTTCGTTCAGACCATAAGGTCAAAAACACTCAAAATTAAGGAGCCAATCACATTTTATTAGGTAAAAAAAAAAAAAGCTGTATAGTGCAAAATGGGTCATCAATAAATTTGGTCCATTTTCCCAAAGAAAAAATAAATGAACGCATATACTGTACATGCTAAACGTTAATTGCCAATCGTCATATCAGTTTATACACTAACATATAAACTGCTTCAAAGCTAAATGAAGGACTAAAAGCCATCAAACTTTTATTGCATGGGGTACTTATAAAATCATTTAAAAGACAATATATTAGTCTTAAAACAATTTCTAACTGCTTCAAAAGCAAACTATAGCTAGAATAGTAAACAGTTATGTTAACTGAACTGTCAATGTCATTGAGATGCTAAGTTTATTTTTCTTGTCTCCTCCCGTCATCACATCTCCGGAAGGCTGTTGGGCTGCAGGGCTAAGAGTACTAACCCTGAACAGCCCATCAGCAATTCTCCTGACCTTCACCCAACAGACCTGATCCTATAGTGGCTCATAGTTGTCATCATACTTCACTATGTGGCATTAAAAAATGTGTGTCAGGCCTTTGCTTGAGAAGATTACAAACTGGCTCAAAATGGTTCTGGCCGTTTTTTAATCTTGGCGGCACTGCCAATTCCCTAGTTGCAGTTGCAAAAAGCGCACAGAGTAGAGAACAAAAAGCTTTCCTCTGCCAAACAGAGCAATTTCATCCTTCAGACTTTCCTTTCTCCCAGAATGTGTACATGAAGGAAATTAATGTACATCATTATGGTCAATAATAAAAATACTCAGAGCTTTCTTAAAAGCAAACAATGCCAAGGCCAAGACACTGGAATAAAACAAAAAGGGAAAAATCCATATTCTTTTGGGTCAGGGATGGAGAATATTACACGTCTGTTGTTCCAAGTTTTAAAACCTGAAAATAATTCGATGCCAGCATCAATATTGTAGCTTATTTTGTCATGGGGTGATACTCACACACTGATGGTAATAGTCTAATTCTCTCTAAAAGCTTTCACAGACACAGCAAGGCTGTACACAGTGTACTACCATTCACAAAGCATAACCATCACTGCAGCTCAGAAGAATTTGAGTGTTTGGTCCCATGACTTACTCAATGGTGTTGAATTGTTTATTATCTTCTTTCTATAGTTGGAAAAGCAGCACATAAAGCATCTCATTTGATTAAGCATGTTATAATTCTGTGTTCATTTACTACTCACAGTAGTAAAAAGCATAATGGCTTATTAATCAGGGCTAAAAGTCTGGAGACGCAAGTACTGATGTCTGTGTCAAAAGAGATGAGAGGGAGCTGTAACTAATTTTGAGAGTAACGGTAAACGTAGTGGACATCCCTTTAGCATGCTTGGCTATGCACAAAACGGGATTATTTAAGAGGGCATGTTATGCGTGAAACTAACCAACAACATGTGCCACAAATCAACAAACTACAGTACCTTGAAGCCATTTCTGTAGTTTGAACAGCAGCAGTAACAATGTCATAAGTTTGATTTCCAGGGAAAGTATTAACTTTGGGAGCCTTGTACACCTTCATTCCACAGACTGTACTAGAGACTCAAAACGTGTAGAAATGTCATCAAATTTGTCTTTTTTGGGGGGATGGGGGCAGGTACAGGTAAGAGATGGATGGAACTAAGAGATGGATTCTGAAGTGTCTGTCACTAACAGAGCCGATCCTCCCTATAAGCAGAGTATGCAAGCTGCGTAGGGCCTCCGAACCACCAGGGGGCCCCCTTGCTCTCAAGAATTAGCTATTTAGGGCTGTGTTTTAGTTTCGTTTTTTATTTTTGCTTCCAACGATTATGAAAACATGATGCCGCTTTCTGTTCCTTTCCTATAAAGTGGTGTGCTGTCACCATACGTAACATCCAAATCAGTTGAATCATGTAAAAGCGTATTTATCTGTGAAAGAGATGCTGTTCAACAGACGGCTTTCCATCCGCGCAATCAGAGATGGAGAGAAACGCAGACAAGTACAGGATACTTTGGGCTTCGGGTGTGCACTTAAACGGACAAATACATGCAAAAATATATCAAAATGTCCGTCTTGGGGATTTAAACACATTCAGTTATGTCTTTGGTGAACAGGAGGATTATTCTGTGAGCTGGGAAAGTAATCGAATGCTTGTCAGAGTATTAGGTCTGTGCATTTGGTCTTAAAGTGACCATAGCTGATAAACCCGCTGCTCTCTCTGTCATTTATTGTTAATCAAACAACAAAAGAAAACGAGAGAATCATTCACTGCTCTTCCCTGAATAACATTAGTAACTTTAATAAGAATCAATGTTTATTTAATTCATACAGTGAAGACTATACAATGTTTTATTTTATTTCATTACTTTATTCCATTTCTGTATAGTAGGCTATTATAAGCAGTAAGCTAAATTGTTAATTTCATTCATATATTTTTTTCTGTTTGTCCTATTTTTTTTTTTTATTTATTTACTAAACGTTTCGACTCACTGTTGTTTGTTGACAGTGTACACTGCTCTAAAAAAAATATTAAGGGGTTGGGGGTCATTTATTTTTATTTTTTTTTTATGAATGAACTGACAGGGGCCCCCAGACAAAGTTTTGCTTAGGGCCCCCAGAAGTCTAGGATCGACACTGGTCACTAATATAAGGAAAATAGCTAAATAATTCAATTGTCAAATACAAAAATACAGTTCCATGGCCAGTACATTCTCAGTTTACTCGATATTGGCAGGTTACACATTGCATGACAAAAGTAATTAAATATACACTACTTCACCTATTTAATAAATAAAAAAATAAATATATCAAATCACTGTTATACATCATTAGCAATTAGCACGATCATTACCATGTTAATGCACTACAGTATTTACATGGTACTCAAACGTACTTACAAGAACGCCATGGTGTTACTATACTACTTGTCCAAAAAATGGTAATAAATGGTTCTGTGTGTTCGTACGCTTTTGTTTACCTTCCTCAATCACAACTGCACGTGCCAGTGTTGAACCTGTGCCAGTGTGCCAGTGTTCAACTTGCTGAAGACGTTCCCCAACGCTGTCAAACGATAGGATATGCATTTGCAATGTTGTCTCAATTAATTGTATGTATTCCACTGATCCAGCGCTGTCATTATCTGTATTACATTAGTATCGCGTGATTCATGATCTGTTTTACATACGCTCCACACTTTTAGCGCTTGAATGAAATGATTCGAACAGAATAACGAACCGATTCAGACCGATTCATTAAAAGAACCGACTCAAGTGATTCGTAACACGCTGGGTTCGTATTCTAAACATCCGATGGAATGTAGCGAACAAACTGCTACATTGCTGAAATACTGCCAGAGAAATGCGATGTGACAACACAACTCCCTGAAGAAAATTCTATATTATTTATGGATCTCGTTTTGTGCACTGGCACATTGACATGCTGGAACAGAAAAGGGTCATCCTAAACTCTTGCCAAAAAGTTATGCATGTACACACAATTCTCAAATATTGTTGTATGCCATGGAATTAAGGAGCCTAGCCAAACCCCCAAACCTAAATAATTTGGTTAACTGCATGATTCACACTTTAAGAAGGATCAGTGTAACAAATGTCTAAATGGGCAAATAAACACTGGTTTATGCATGATTAGCAACGTTGTGGAGAACAAAAAGAAATCATATGCAATTAATTATGAATTAAACACGTTATGGTGTTGTAAACACAAATGCCAACTGATTGCATCCAAAGTTGCTATACAGTCACACATAGACTATTTTTACTCCCTTATGTTTCAGGGTTTCAGTGAGTGCAGGCCATATGGCAATATATGTGTGTATTATCTTCACGGTTGCTCATTAACAGAAAACTAAAAAAATAAATAAAATGGTTTTACCTGGCTAATTATTTTACCATCTCTATAATCTCCTAATAAAGCACCTGCACATGGATCTTAGTGTCTACTTTTTTTAGAATTTAATGCCTTTTTTGTTTGAGTAGACATAAATTAACAGTGTACAGCAATACCCTACCAATTTGTTATTCAAAGGGTGTCTTTTTGCCTATGCAGAAGCTCAGGCCCACTAAGGTTATTTATTGCTCATTGGGTAAGGGAAGTGAAATTTCCTCCCGCAGGCTGCATGAACAGCTAAGAGGAGAAGGAACACTGAAGCTGTGCCCCCAACACTCCACCACACAAGACCTTTATGATCATTATTAAAGCATTTTCCATTTTGTCACTTATCTCCTGTGCCCTTTGGCAAATCCTCACAGATATATTTGCCAGTGTCTCTATCCCTAACTGGGTCACTGCGCTAAGACGCTATGCTGCCATAGTGTACCGAACACGAACAGACACATCTTTACCAACCTTCACGGTGGATAATGCAAAGACGGTGTCAAATATGATTATTATTATGTGCTATAACTCTCCCTTTACTTAATGCAAACAATGGTGCACTGATAGTTAGCTTCATATGTCTGTATAATGGCTGAGCTTTCCTAGGCCTTGTCTAATGCATTGTATTGTCTCTCTTCCATGCATAGAACTGTCAAATATCTGTTGTACAATATAATGAGATTTTTTTGTGCGCTGGAAACAGATGGTCTCTTCCAACCCAAGTCTATGAAAAAAGCTATTCAGCCTCTTTTACAATTTTCTTCTCAGTTTCAGCAGTTTTTGAGGGTTACAGACAAGCAAGAGTTTGAGTAAGTATCCAAGTAATTCAGTGATAGGCACGAAGATAGACCAGTAGATAGAAGTCAGATATATTGGGTGGATTCCTACTTTTTCGGAGACTAGCAAAAGGATAAAAGTGTAAAGAAAAGTCTTATTTCCAATATAAGATAGCGGCCACACAATTAACTGATAAGATGACACGACACACTGAGATATCAAAGTAGGACATGAATTTCACTAACACATACATTTAGCAGAACATGCATAATATGGTAGAAATGTGGCGTCTGTAGTTGTGTGGCTGGGCATACTGCAATGTGCGTAGACTACCATGAGCACTCCGAATGACCTGAGAAACAAATTTCCTGAGTATATTTTAGCAATTACAACGTGTGTCCCTTATTTCTGTTGACTTTTGAGCTGGTTCTTCTCATTGAATTTGCTGAATGTTGGTTGGTTTGCCATTGGTTCCAAATGTATTTTTCCATTCATTTTTACCATAGGGATTTTTAAAAAGTCTTCGTTAAAGCTTTATAAGCCATGAACCAAACCAAGAAGGGGAATCACAACATTACAAACTTTGATTTGAAGCAAAAAAGTAAGAGACAAAGGTGGCTTTAGTGAGGGGAAAAAACTACAATCCTGTGAATCATTTAAATTACAAAAACAATGGTGAAATATAAAACTATTAATTTAAAGTTGTTGATTATATCTATAGAAACAATGTATTATAGGTTTCATGCGAAATCTACATATATACAAATATTTAAGTATTTTAAGAGTGTACATTGTTCAAGGTGCTTCGTGGGAGAGGGCGTTATCTGCAAAGTTCTTTTGGTACAATTTGCTTGTCGTAACTGTATAAGTGTGTTCACCTTGAAGCAGAGCTGTGTCTGACATCAGACAAGAGCATTTCGAAAGCATACAAAGCATACAAAGCCGTCTGCTCTTGCTGTACTTTGATGTCATACACCGATCGGTCTGCACAGCACCTCTTCAAGTCGAGCACACCTACAATGTAAAATCCAACAGTTGTTCTAACTAACACTTTTTAGTTAACTTTACTTAATGTCTTAACTTAATTGCAAAAATCTAGTAATTTCTAGTAGTCTAGTAAATAGTATTAATTGATTGGCTTGAGTGCCATTTTGTCAAGCAAAGAAAAAGAGGTGAGGCAATTCATAATAGACTTTTCACTAATTTCCTCGACTTCTGCAGTTATCTTTCTCTTGTTGCATTCACTCATTTCCCAAAGTCATCTTAGATGTTGAATTGTCAATACAACTGAAAAATTTGGGAGAACATCATATAAGCTGACTTCATAAATTGATGTTGATTTTCCTAAAATGTTTTTTTTTATTTTTTAAAAGCTCACCATTATGGTGATCAGTGTTCCCTTTGGTTGGGCACTTGGAACATTTATATTATTGTAATTCTCTTCCTATTGATGCACAGATTTAAAAGGTGACCTATAGTCAAGTCTATTTTTCATCTAGTCTATTTCGAATAATGATCTTTTAAAATGTTATTGCTAACACTTATGTCATAAACACCTTGTGAAACTTTTAGTTGGTTTGATATAATCCCTCTATATTTGTGACAATATCTTGCAATTGACCATGCTTGAGTCACACACAGACTTCAACATTCAGCATGCGGCTGCAAAACACAACAATGGTAGCTATACTAAGTCGAGTAAATCTAAAGTAAATTATCAAGTACTCTCTACAGTTCTTTGTTAGTTACTAGAACTCTTGTGTAAGTACTAACAAAGCATTTGTCAGTACAACATACTATTCCTATTTCACAGTTTTTGTTTTTTTTAAGGTAATCGGTTTGCATGTTTTTTTTTTTAAGTAAGTCTAACTAATTAAATTTTACAGTGTAGTGATTGGTGGAATTTTTCTGTACAGCATCATGGGTAATGTAGTTTTTCACCACAAATTTCACTGTTAAGAATTATTTGAAAAATAAGTTGAAATAATGCAAACCGACAGCTTCAGCAAAAGCATATACCGTGGTATATGGCATATGGTATATGGCATATAACAGGTCTGTCTTTAAAGGTTTATAAGTTATTGTCAAAAAATCCTAAAAATTTTCCTATAGGAGAAAAAGGTCCCACTTTATATTAGGTGACCTTAACTACTATGTACTTACATCAAAAAATAAGTACAATGTACTTATTGTGTTCATATTGTATTGCAAAACACTTTTGCTGATATTGAGGTGGGATACGGGTAAGGTTAGGGACAGGTGTGGTGGTATGGGTAAGTTTAAGGGTAGGGTTAGGTGAAAGGGAAATGTCAACAGTGTAATTATAAATGTAACTACAGAAATTAATTACAGATGTAATTACATGCAGGTAATTTTTAAAATGTAAGTACAATGTAAAAACATGTATGTACACAATACGTGCATTGTATCAAATGATTAATTTAAATGTTAGTACATAGTAGTTAAGGCCACCTAATATAAAGTGGGTCCAAGAAAAATGATGGGAGTTTTTTTTTCCTGTTAAGCCCGTACACAATAAGTGTGCACTTCATTGATTGGTCAAGTTTTTTTGTGTACCCTCAAATGAAATCCTGCAGATGCCCATGGTAAAAGTCTATACTGTACGCACCCAGATTTTGAGCAGTCCAATAGGACTGCACTGTGATGCGTGTTATATAAAATTCAAACAAGGAAAAATTATATATAATTACACTATTACATACAAGCAGTTTGTTATAGTATATGGACAAACACAATAAAGTCATTCAACTGTAAGCAGTATTTACATACTGTATTCCAAAGCCATCACAGTTCATTTGCACCTTTCTCCCACACTGCCTCCCGATGGACAATGCCTGACAGCCTGATTGCTTTCCCATTCATATTCATGTGATCTTTTTTTTCCCAAGCTTGACACATTACAATAAGTCAGGAGATGAGCAGTGTCAAAACAATGAGAGCAAAATGCAGTATTAGTATTTGATAATTCTGTCTTTGCTGATGAACTTGAGATCAAATCTGTGCCCATGCAGGCTGCAGTGGGTGTTTTCTGCAGTTTGATTGTACTTGTGAAAGATGGTGGTCTGACAATTCTATGATTCATAATTATATTCACACAATGCAAATGATGTTTGATGCAAATTAGTTTTCACATTAGAGACTAACTGTGAGAAGGCCAATCAGAGATGCATTTTGCACATCAATATGAGCATATCATCAGTGGATTACAAGCAGTTTGAATTTAGAACTGCTACGGTCTTTCATGTGAGCGTCTTTAAAGCTAATTTTTAAACACGACATGCCGTCTTTGAAAGTAAAATCACATCTTAAAAGGCCAGCTGCTGCCCATTTGGGCCATGGAGGAGGAAAAAATATCCTCTATGCTGGTGGATATAGAGATGCAACGCAGGCAGCCCTTTTAATAAACCACAGAACATAGATTCCACTAAATTGTACCCTTGCTGAATTATTTCTAGTAATAATGGTCACAGAGTTACTCTGGGTGAGGAGTAATGAAGGTTTTAAGAGAACGGAGAAAGAAAATACCAAAACTGCCTTTTTAATGGAGATTACCCCAGTTATCTTCCTGCATAGTAGACAAATGGATAAACCCCAATACTAAATTGTTTCCTTCCCTGTTCCCTTACAGGTAATTATGTCAAAATTGGCTTGATATTAGTTTTCTCCTAGTGCGTGTATATGTGTGTTGTTCACATTGGAATTTCTATGATAATGGAGCAAAATGTCACAGATCTGTGGCTCGCTGTGGACGCTGGAAATAATTACTCTCTCTGGGCAGAATGAATGGGTGTACTGTATATAAAATATCCTGATGAAGTGAATATATTTTGTGAGGTTAAGAGGCAAGAGACAGAAAACACTGATGCAAGTGGTTCAGTGAGTAATTTACAGGGCTTCTCGGAAGCATCACTGTTATTTCTGAAATCCAATTTGTCTGTGCAGGCATGGTTATAGTAAAACACGTAAGACACAGAAGTGGGCAATAATAGCGGAAATTTGGCTGCCCAGTCAGAAAACACTTCACCCCTGTCAATTGAAAATGATTTTGCTGAACGAAGTTGTTCCTAAAACTGCATCTCATCATCCGGATGAATTTGTAATTGACTGAAATAACTGTGTATCAAGAAAATGATGTAACATTAACACAATAACAGGACAAAATGATAATTTTTTTTTTTTTTTTTTTTTTTTTTTTTTTTTTACATAAATCACTGGATGTCTCTAGGGCCTTCTCATCTAGTATAGTTTTCTAGCCGTTTATATTATAGTGTGTTTTTTATATTATTATTATTACTATTTAAGAACTTTTAAAATGCCACACAGCAAGTTTAAAGACTGAATGCTTAACTAAAAATAGTCAAACATTTGTTTTATCTAAAAAGAAAAGTTCTTATTGTTAGATGATTAGGTCACATTTGACTTTATTTTATTCTATCATAGTTTATTTATGGTTTTTTATTATTATTATTATTATTAAGTCACTAGAGCAACAGTGAAACATGAGGGCTTAAATACACAAGGGCTAGTGGCTTAACAAGTCCTGAACCAGTGACATGACAGGACTAAAGGAAGGGAACAATGAATATACAAGATAATATTCATATATTATATAACAAGACAATAATATATTATATTATATAACAATAATAATAAAAAAATCCTAATCCAGTCATCTTCTCTTATTTTTTGACTGGGAGCAGAGGTGCTACTATTAAAGGTGGTATGTAGGATTGACAGCTAGTGGTCGAAATAGGTACTGCAGTCCAAATTCAAAATATTGGAGAGAGTTGTTTCCCCGCCCCCTCCTCCTCAGACTCAACGCTCACGCGGGTTGCCAGCACGAGTACACGCAACAGGAGCGAGCGCAATTGACAATGAAAGCCACACTGTAAGTTGATGAGTTGATTTATCCGCATTTTAATATGCTCTCGTTCATAGAGATTTTTAGATGGATGCCGAGGCTTTTTAGGTCGGGTAGCATCTGCGATCTCTGACCCAGTTTGTTTGTTGGCTTCCATGGCTGCTGCAATACGCTGTTTTCCTCCACTGGCAACCTGGGGTGTCAAAATACTATTGGGTAAACTGGCAGCATGTGGTTTCGCAAAGACCAAAACAAAAACAGACATTCCGACACGGAATTCAAAGTAGAATAACTGGCTGTAGCATTGTTTTTTCTGAGAAACAAGTAGGTGAATTTAGCATGTTTCCTAAATATCTACGAACATATTATGGTATTTTTATGTTTTAGTAAAGTGAAAAACTTACATACTGCACCTTTAAAGAGTTTGGGTGATTAATATTTTGTGTTTCTGTTGCAGTTTATTGTATCTCTAAAATATATTATAATTACATATAGTATCAAGGGACTGTTGTATTGATCAGACAGTATAATGTTGGACTGCCAGGCCAGAAAACAATCAATAGATTCAATAAGATGCTGATCAAGCGTCATGTTTTTCCTTATTTGCATATAGGATTTAATTTAAATTGTTAACACTATTTTTACTTGAATTAATTTAAAACTTCATTAAAAAGATTAATTTACTCTTATATATAGTACAAATGAGAATTCTGTCACCACTGTGCCATTCCAAAGTTCCCTAATGATTTTCCATCTTCTGTGGAATATAAAAGATAAGTCTTGAATAATTTACTGGTAGCTCTTTTTTATGAAGGTAAAATGAATAGGGAGTCTTTCAAGCTTCGCAACTCAAACAAACTATAAAAGTTTTATTAAAAAGTATAATTTATGTGACAACACAGACTACAATTTAAGTCATTATCCACTGATAATCTTCCCCTCCAATGAGCCGTTCAACCATTGAAACCATATCATTGAGTTGAACTCAAGAATCAGATCAGAACCATTCAAACCAGTTTTGTGAACGGAAAAGAATGTTTAATTCATGCTTTTCTCATGATCTTTCACAAACGGGCCAAGTAGAGCTAGAGGTGGATGTCAAGATTTTAAGTATTGATTTTGCTCTGTTTATGACACAAAGCTTTATATGGCATCACAAGACTTGGAAAACAGCACACATAGGGCCCTATCATACACCCGGCGCAATGTGACGCCAGGTGCAGTGCAAGTGTTTTTTGCTAGTTTCAGCCCGACGCATTATCATTATCACGTCCAGTGACACGTTGTTTAAACAGCAAATGCACTCGCGCCCATCTGTTCGCCCATGCATGGGCGTGCTGGTCTGAAAACGAGGTGTGTTCAGGCGCATTGTTGGCGCGTTGCTATTTTGAGGCAACTGAAAACGACTGCGCCATTGACCAACAAAAACCTGGTCTAAAGTCAATAGCGCAATATTTTTTGTGTTATTTAAAGGGCGCGTTAGTAATGTGCGCCTATAGACGGGTGCATAACGCGCGTACACTCTGCTTATTACACACACAGGGATGCGCAGTAGCACACAAACATTTTTAAATATTAAAAATAAAAGGATTCCTCTCTGGAGATGTGTTCAGTCTTTCCGCTTGCAAATTCCGCCATGTAAATAGCGAATCCTCCATGGTGCAAGCGCAACTGGCTTTTAAAGGGAATGGGAGATGAGACTCTGATTGGTTTATTGCACGTTACACCCAAAACACACCCATGACTCATTAAGAGACTATAGGTACAACCCTTTTGGACCATGCGCCTGGCACGCCAACTGTTTTTCCGTCGTTAAACTAGCAAAAGTGGATTCGGACACGCCCTAAGTGCACCTGCACCATGCGCTTCAGACCATGCGTTGAGTTCATTAAAATAGGGCCCAGAGTCTTATAGGCCATTTTTTTAAATTAAACTTTCATGTCATTTATGTCATCTTTTATTCCCCACAGAAGAAAGTGATAATGGTTTACGAAAGGATGGTAATAACAGAATTTTCATTTTTGGATGAACTATTGGTTTAATTTGTAACACATTGATAACTTCACACACTTAAAAAACATGCAGATAGGAAAATTGCAGACGAGATAAGTTACACATTATTTCATGCATCATTATGCAAAAGCATCAGCAGAGCTTTCTGCTTGAAGGAAGAAGGACAGGCAGATCTTCAGTGACATACTGCTCATTTTGTCTTTCCCAGTATGGCAGTAAACTTTGTAGTGTCACGTAAATTAAATTAAATAAGGAATAATGAATAAAGGACAGCAAAAATGAAATGATGAATGTGTCAGAATGTTACTCTGACAGACCAGTTTACGCGGGC
Organism: Coreius guichenoti; assembly: GCA_039654105.1. Taxonomy (NCBI): domain Eukaryota; kingdom Metazoa; phylum Chordata; class Actinopteri; order Cypriniformes; family Gobionidae; genus Coreius; species Coreius guichenoti. The sequence goes on along the minus strand of CM077180.1, from coordinate 28,001,614 downwards.
AAAATAGCTATATGCAACAAGTCTGCCGTATGTCACTAAACTTGCATATTCTATGTCATCTAAAAAAAGCACATACTTTCATGTTAAAATTCAAAAAGCCAATTTATCAAGACTACTTTTTCAAAAGTCCAATCTTACGAACAATATCTAAAGACATGCTTTCTGCTTTCCGCTGCTGTAAGTGCTCTTCAGCAGATATTGCCTGAACGCATGTGGTGCAACATTCTCTTAAAATGATTCACCCTTACAGTTGGAGGAAAATAAACAAATCAATAAGAGGCATTAATTATGAGCATACAGTAGAACATTAATGAAAAATGCAAACACCAAAAGCATGCATGTTTTAACGGATATGCTAAGATGCTCCTGAAATTACAATGCTCTATTCATCACCATGAGAGTGCAGAAATTAATCAAACCCATCTCATAATTATACCTTGTTTTATCATCCATCTTTAAAGTATTCTTTTGTTGTGGCTGGCTTGTGAAATGCTCATAGCTAAATTTGCTCATCAGGGCTGATTGGGGTATGGTTGGATGAAAAATAGACAGCGTACCTTCAGGGTAATTACACATCAGCAGAATACACTTTCCCTACATACCACTGCCTTGTTACCATGAAGGCACTTGGAGATAGTGAAGTGAGGAAAACTGAGTGTTGGGGATTCAGGGATTGGCCACTGGCAAGCTCCAAGGCAATGCCAGTCACCCTGAACTATATGCTCATGCATCATCCAGATGATTCTGGCTGGTCACAGGTTCATGGCCCTTTGGAGAGGTTCCTACATTCACATGGTTACTCAGTGTCCAGACACCACGCACATTTTTTTAGAGAAAGTGAATCAAATGATTATTTCAATGTCACTGTGGTTTAGACAGGAAGAAGGAGATTGCAACCTCCAAGTACATATTGCTTTTGATTGAAATTGGAACAAATATTATGAAGAATTGATATTGTGAATAATCACTATTTTTTAATATGAATAAATGAATAATCACTACAAACTATTTTTTATACATTGCTGTATTATACAAAATAATACATATACTGTGCACACTGACGACGAAAATTACATTTCCCTTCTGGGCTTCCATAAAACATCTGACAGTTCTGTCAGTAAAAGTTCTGAGCAGCAAATTTAGAAGTTTGCCAGAAGTTTGTCATTTTCTTTTAGTTGATAAATAGATACTAAAATGGTAGAGGTTTTGAGAGAGGACGGAGGTCGTAACACTACAATAACAGCAATAGTTTATTACCTTTCCAGTGTGAAAAAAAAAAAAAAAACAAGCCATCATTGGAAATCTGTCCCAATATAACACCACAAGGCTGCAACATAATAACAGTGATATTCAATATTGTTTCTCCAGTCTCCAAAGCATCCAAAGAGAGACCTGGTGAAGAGGTCAAAGAACAAAGTCTGGTGACCTATCTTTATTTGGAATGATTCCCATTACTAAGGGTGTGTTCACACTTGGCATGTTTGGTTCGATTAAAACAAACCCTGGTGCGATTGCTCTGTTAGTGTGGCTCATTTGAATAAGTGTGGACGTTGCCATCCAAACCCTGGTGTGCACCAAACAAGCGGGCCAAGACCGCTGAAAAAATGGGTCTCGGTCCGCTTCCAAACGAACTCTGGTGCGGTTCGAATGAAATATGAAAGCCAAAGACATGTAAACGAACCACAAGATGCAACCCTAAAAAGGACTGAATGCTCAAGCAAACCTGTTTTTTCTCGTCCTAGTTGCGATGTTGCCCATCACAGTTTGGTACAGGCATCAGAAATGCGTCTTCTTGAAGCAGATCTTTGTTTGTATGTGTGACTGAGGGATTCTTGCCACTGTTTTGACTCCTTTACACATTTTATAAGCTCTTCACGAGTTGTCAGCAAAATATACATCATAAAAGACTCTTTTTTTTGTATCTTTAGGTTCGGTGTTAAAAATGACAGTATGAACGTTGTGTACCAGGACTAAATGTATTATTTTATTTTTTGCTTGTAAAAATGCTAACAAAGTACTATGGAATTACACAGGTTTTTACTTTTATATATATATATATATATATATATTGATGTATATACTCTTATTCTGATCAAATAGACAGGCCTTAATAAGAGAGTTATAATGTCTGTTGAAGCAACTGGACTCTATTAATACTATTCTGATATATAAAAACAAAAATCTCATTTTGCAGTTAAATGGCATTAGTTTGAGGCTTTAAACATCACAGTGTGGGTAACATTGACTTAATGAAACAGAAAGAGTAAACAAGCCATTGTGCGTTGGAGCCTAAGCCTCTTTTCTATATGAGCTGTTGTTGTACATGCTTCTGTTTTAATGTATCCCATGTGTACCAATAGTAATTTGATAATACATACGGTTGATCTGTTCTGCACCAAAGACCTTATTTGGTTAATCAACTTGGTTACTCTGCTCATATCCCTGAAATGTCCCTTTGGCATTCACTGACAATAGGCCTCCACAGGCTGGAATGTTAAAAACTAGATAAGGAAATGCCAAGCATGGCAAATGATGTCTAAACGACTGTCTGACATAACTAATAATGAAGAGAACAGATGAACATCCTCTTCAGGAGTACTTCATCACAGGAACTAACATCAAGAATGCAACCTGCTCTGCAAAGATAACTGCATCCAAGAACTGCATCCCGTTCACTGGCTTCTCCCAGAAACCTACAGCCAAAAGGAAGAAAGGCATATGTGAGAGAGAAAGAGACAGAGAGAGAGAGAGAGAGAGAGAGAGAGTTTGGGCAGCAGATTTGAAAGGCGGTGCATAATGTACTCATCATTTTCACACCGCATGTCTAAGTAAATAACTACAACAGCCCCAATGGCACTCCACTAGTGCGCACCCACACTTTTGTTCGTTCTAATACAGAATAGACAATAACAAAAGAGCAAAGCATCAGAATAAGCTGTGTGTGTATTTGTACATAATGTTTGCATTTAAATGCTAGACAGAGCTATTAGTAGGCCCAGAGGGAACTTGCTGGTATATTCTGCATTTTCTATGCTGAATTTTGTGGATTTACTGAATTTAAACATGATAAAATACAAACCCGATTCCAAAAAAGTTGGGACACTGTACAAATTGTGAATAAAAAAGGAATGCAATAATTTACAAATCTCATAAACTTATATTTTATTCACAATAGAATATAGATAACATATCAAATGTTGAAAGTGAGACATTTTGAAATGTCATGCCAAATATTGGCTCATTTTGGATTTCATGAGAGCTACACATTCCAAAAAAGTTGGGACAGGTAGCAATAAGAGGCCGGAAAAGTTAAATGTACATATAAGGAACAGCTGGAGGACCCATTTGCAACTTATTAGGTCAATTGGCAACATGATTGGGTATAAAAAGAGCCTCTCAGAGTGGCAGTGTCTCTCAGAAGTCAAGATGGGCAGAGGATCACCAATTCCCCCAATGCTGCGGCGAAAAATAGTGGAGCAATATCAGAAAGGAGTTTCTCAGAGAAAAATTGCAAAGAGTTTGAAGTTATCATCGTCTACAGTGCATAATATCATCCAAAGATTCAGAGAATCTGGAACAATCTCTGTGCGTAAGGGTCAAGGCTGGAAAACCATACTGGATGCCCGTGATCTTCGGGCCCTTAGACGGCACTGCATCACATACAGGAATGCTACTGTAATGGAAATCACAACATGGGCTCAGGAATACTTCCAGAAAACATTGTCGGTGAACACAATCCACCGTGCCATTCGCCGTTGCCGGCTAAAACTCTATAGGTCAAAAAAGAAGCCATATCTAAACATGATCCAGAAGCACAGGCGTTTTCTCTGGGCCAAGGCTCATTTAAAATGGACTGTGGCAAAGTGGAAAACTGTTCTGTGGTCAGACAAATCAAAATCTGAAGTTCTTTTTGGAAAACTGGGACGCCATGTCATCCGGACTAAAGAGGACAAGGACAACCCAAGTTGTTATCAGCGCTCAGTTCAGAAGCCTGCATCTCTTATGGTATGGGGTTGCATGAGTGTGTGTGGCATGGGCAGCTTACACATCTGGAAAGGCACCATCAATGCTGAAAGGTATATCCAAGTTCTAGAACAACATATGCTCCCATCCAGACGTCGTCTCTTTCAGGGAAGACCTTGCATTTTCCAACATGACAATGCCAGACCACATACTGCATCAATTACAACATCATGGCTGTGTAGAAGAAGGATCCGGGTACTGAAATAGCCAGCCTGCAGTCCAGATCTTTCACCCATAGAAAACATTTGGCGCATCATAAAGAGGAAGATGCAGTTGACAGTTGAGCAACTGTATTAGACAAGAATGGGACAACATTCCTATTCCTAAACTTGAGCAACTTGTCTCCTCAGTCCCCAGACGTTTGCAGACTGTTCTAAAAAGAAGAGGGGATGCCACACAGTGGTAAACATGGCCTTGTCCCAACTTTTTTGAGATGTGTTGATGCCATGAAATTTAAAATCAACTTATTTTTCCTTAAAATGACACATTTTCTCAGTTTAAACATTTGATATGTCATCTATGTTGTATTCTGAATAAAATATTGAAATTTGAAACTTCCACATCATTGCATTCTGTTTTTATTCACAATTTGTACAGTGTCCCAACTTTTTTGGAATCGGGTTTGTATGTTAAATAGAGCTGAAACCTTTCAAAATATTTAATGAATGTACATGAGGCGAGGGATTTATAGAATATTATTAATGACAGAAATCTGCTAAAGTATCTTTGGCTGCAGATTCCATCTGGGCCTAGCTATTAGGAATATTTTAGTATTTCCGAGATATTTCTGAAATATTTCATATTTCTGTGAAATATTTATTGTCATACTGCAAACTGAACTCACATAGTGGACTCGTTTTCTGTAGACCAAAGCATGAATCCTTCTGTGCCTGGAGAAGCAAAGCAGTACTTAAGATGTCATGTGCTTGTATTATTGTCAGCAGCAGGACAGCACAGGCCACACCCGTCAAAGACAAAGCAAAAAAAAGAGAGCGATTTTGACTTTTCCCAGTCAAAAGCAGAAATTTATGGAGGAACTCGAGCCTCGCCATCTAAACAACAGCAACCTCAGGCACTGCATCTCATCAATCATTTGACACTAGCATGCAGCTTGACAACAAAATTTAGGATGGTGTAGGTGCTAAAGAGAATGTTAAATAGAGTAGAAACATTCGAATTGGACTGCAAACCAAAATACAGTACATTTTTTGGCAAGTTATGGGTTTTATTGTCTTGCGGTACACCCAGTTGCGAACAAAATTTTAAAAAGTTTTTTTTTTTAAGTTTTAAAAATTTTAAAAGTTACTCAGTAATATTTTCTATGCTGGCAGTTATGTCATTCATCTTGAACTTATACCTGGTAGTGTGGATGCAGCATTAAGTAGGCTACAATTAAAAATGCAGTAAGCAATTTCTGAGAAACGCTGTTGATATTTGAAATCAACCCAAACAAACACACCCCTCCCTGAGTTGATGTCTCTTTATCATAGCTGAAACAAAGCAAAATAATGTTTCACGAAAAATAATGTGATGACAAATGAACAACAAGGAAGAACAAAAAATGAACATACAATGCACAAGAATATATACAAGCAAGAATTTGTTGTTAGTCGCCAGCAGCACACCAGCTCCAGATAAACAATGACACTCAAAATTGTCCTGTTACTATAGCTAATATTACAATAACAGCATATCTTGTTTCTGTGAAACACAGCAAAACCTGTTACCTCAGAGTCTGTTTTCAGGCCTTTCCGCTTAGGTCTCTTCAGTGCCGGGAAGCTTTACTATTAATGCGGGCCCTAAAGCTCTTGCCTGATCATAACCCTTCTTTTCCCAGTGATATTCTTCTGACCTTTTTTTTTCTTTTGTAATGTCTCTCAGCCATCTCTCTTTCTCTCTCCTCTCTCACCCATCATGAGTGTATAGTATACGCCCCCTATTCTCCTGGTGTGGTGTTGTGGTGCTCAGTCCAATCCCTTTTCAACAGCGTTCCTCAGATATTGCTTACTGCACCTTTTGCTGCATTCACGGCATGTTGTAATTACCCTAAATAAAGCCCCGTAATTTTTGAATCGCTCTCACTCTCTACTTTGATGCCATACACCTTAAAGGGTACATAACACACAGTTTCTGCCAGTCTCATGTTAATCTTGAGTACCTATAGAGTAGTACTGCATCCTTCAAGTTTTATCATATTTATAAAAGACAGATACGCTATACCGATTCTTTCCGAAAACAGCCGAGCTCGTGCAGGCGTGCAGTGGGCGGAGCAAAAGAGTCACAAGTGCACACACACACATGGCATTATCCCCGGATAACTTTCGATTCACTATACGTTCGTGTTGTTTACATTATATGCACTTACGTGCCCATTGCCAACAAAACACAGATATTTCATGCAGTTCCACTCACCGCCTGCGGTTTCGACTCATGACCGGGAACAAACAAACACACTTGCAGAACTCTGTTGCTGCTCCGGAAAAACAAACTGCATCCACTGTTTCCTTAATGCTGGGTTATTTGGGAAGCGGAACAAGGTTATCTTTCCCACACAACCAAAAACACACTTCTTTAGTGACATTGTTGATTTCGTGGTCAAACACAAAATGACAGCGCTGCCGACAGCTTCCGTGACCCGAATGAAGCTCGTTAATGGACGTGCTCTTGCTCTCGCTCTGGTTGATGTGTGCACGCTCTCATCCGGGAGAAGTGCCCATACAAGCAATTCCACCCTTTATGCCGTCATACAGCGCCATACTCGAAAAAACTTTACGAAACTTATTTGAATCCTGAAGGAGTGTATTTGGCACAGAAATACTCCGTCATACGTCCAACTCGTTTTTTGAAAATTTGGCCATGTTTAGCATGAGAATCCAACTCTTTACAGTGTAAATAAGTCAGAATGCATGAAATAGCATTAGACCCCCCCTTAAAAATCTGCAGTGGTCAGGTGGTACAAGTCATAGCTCTCAGAAAATTATGTGTTTATATGTTGTAAGTACAAGTTCTACAGGTACGTGAAGGCTTTTTTCAGTTCAGAATCGTTACGATAATTACAACTTGATGTGAACTCATCTTTTAATTCAGCATATGATCTGACCAATCATAACGCCAAATCAGCCATTTTGTCTGACAAACAATCCAGACATGAGAGTTAGTAAATTAACATAGGTGGACTTGAACTTGAAAAATGGTGTGTATTGACGTCTTTCCGGGGTTGAAACAACATCTGATGTTCATTCATGTTTATTTTGTGCTATAACTAGAAAGAGATGATCGGTCACTTGAACTGAGGTGCTACAGCCATAGATATATACATAGACGCCACATTCGAAGGCTTCAGACACGTCAGACACCCACAATTCACAGTAAATGATGCCACAACATTGTGCAGACTCTGGTTGTGAAACCGCCGAGATTTAAATTCCCAAAGAAATTGGATAACCTCTCACAGGTGAGAATGTTCTGTGTTTTTATATGTATTACAGATTTTACTATGGTTCTTTTTAATGTGTTTACTTTTACTATGGTAACTTTGTAGTGTAGTGTTAGCGGACGCCTTCGTCTTGTATTGTGTTGGTTTAGCAAAATCATCTGTCACCACACATTAAAGAGCCACAAAAATGTATTTATTGTTTGAATTTCTTAAAAAAAAAAAAGACAAAATCTGAAAGCTGAGACTTTGTTTCATACTAAAAGTAACCTGTGCTGTCTGTTGGCACATTGTCAGTGCCCTTTTTGCTCCACAATGTAATTTTCACTGTGTGAGAACATGATGTGTGGCGTGAGAGTGCCATGGCTTGTCAGACATAGCAGCAGTAACTAGGGGGGAGGTGGTGTCTTTGCGACGGGTCAGTTGTTTTCAGTTATGGATGTTATTTTAAAGATACTCTGTTTACAGCCACGATTAATTTATTCTGTGAGCATAATTTTCCACTAATGAACAACATGAACAGAGGTTTTCTACATTCTTTCATTTTCCATTAATTAAGATCAACACCTGCATGTACAGATTGTTTATGAAAACACTACACGAAACCATGGCATTTTGACAGGAATGTGGTAAATTCATATTGAATGTTATTTATATAAATATAGCCATGTATTGTAGGCCTATTAAGAGCAATAGTGAATTTGTATAAAAGCAAATTCAAAGTAGAATCAAGGTATGTTTTCTTACAGATGTTACTGTAATATAAGCACATTTAGCCTACATCTGCATCCCAAATCAAACTCAGTGCTTTACCGCCACAGCCCATTTCCATGAGAAAAAAATATTATAAATAACTGCACTTATTTGTGAAATACTGTAGTAATATTGTTAGTTTGTGTCCCGGTACTTTTTTAGGTAAGTACACTGTAAGTACACTGTAAGTACACATACTGTAAAATAAAGTGCAACCGTTTTATTGATACGTATTTTGGGTAACACTTTACAATTAAAGCTTTAAGCAGCGATGGAAGGGCCCTCGCACCTGTACCGCCACCCGGTGGCTTTAGGAAAAAAGAGCACGGTGGGCAATGTGCGTTTAACCCCCTGGAGTCGGCCGTCACGCCGGCGTGATCAACTCACTTTTTTTCTTATCAGTGCCAAAGAGACTCAAATAGCTCTGTCGATTTTTATCATTCAGGCAAGTGTTATACATCATTATAATATGTTAAGTTTCTATTTTTTTTGTGTACAGTCACAATAAAAACAGATTGTTGTGCTTTTTGCAAACTAAAGAAAACAAACATGATGCGCGATCTGCAGCCTCTCTCTCAAAGACGTCCATTCAGAAAGTCTTCAGAAAAGGAACTCTAACTCAGTGAATACTTGTCACACAAACATGAGACATATGTCTAAAGAAACGTTGCATTGTCAGGTTTTAAATAATGTAAATAAAATCGAAAACAGTTTATGTAATCTGTTTGAAAAGAGAGAGATGTCGTTCGCGAGTGTCTCATTATCGTCTCATTATCCGCTAATGCGCCACGCCCACGGAGCACGCGTTCTTTTGAGATTCAAATACTGACCGATCCACGCGAGAGCACAGTCAACGCCCACATCAACTCAAATAAACGCACCAAGTTTAGTGTGCTATACTTTAGCTACATCGTTTTGAGACACGTTGAGGAATAATTCTGGAATAATTTACCTCATGAAAAGCTGTTTATTTCTAAGAGCAACCGATTCAGCCGCTGATTGTGAGGTAAGTTTACTCTGTTAGTTTTCTGTGAGTATTAAACGCAAAAAGACCGTTTAAATATGACTCCTGTTGCAACATAAAATGTCATAGACATAAGACTGTTTAGACAAGATTTATTTGGCCTGTTTTGGACAGATTATGAAGTGTTTACTGTAAAACAGCCTAGTGTCACATCAATACAGCTTTTATTAGCAAATGTCTGCTCAGATGCTATAAATATAGTACCAGTAAAAAATATAAGGACTACGTCAAAGTCATCTGTACTGGCCACGCTTACCGCCGCCAGCTGGTGGCACTACGACCGTATCTGAATTGCGGCGTGTAGATGTCTTCATGCAAGGACTCTTATCAAACACGTGAAGTTTGGGGCAGACTGGACATTGCATGTTTGAGTTACAACAACTTCCTGTTTCATGGCATTAATAGCATGCATTAACACTTAGCTAAGTATTGCTAGCATGTTGAAAATGTTTCTAGCATATTTAGCTCTCACTGTAATATATTAGTATGCTGCTAGGAGTGCATCAAAGTGTTAAACATGTCACTTCCTGCTGCCAACAGGTGGCGCTATAATTGTAACTGAATATTGCCATGTAGATGTGTTCAGTAGATGTGTTCATTGCATGTCGGAGTTACAGCAAGTTCCTGTTTCATTGCATTAATAGCATGCTTTAGCACTTAGCTAAGTGTTGCTAGCATGTTTTATTATGTTTATAGCATGTTGCTAGCATATTTAACACTTGATGACAGTTTTTAATATGTTGTTAGGAGTCCATAAAAGTGTTAAACATGTCACTTCCTTGTTTCTCATTGAATAGTCTTACCCCTCAAAACATATAGTTAGTTCCTTGCATAAGTCATTAAATGCAAAATGGTTAAACTAGTTGTCATAATGTGTTGGGTATTTTCTGTACATTTCTATTAGACTTGTGTCCTGAATTGATGAATTGCGGAGGAAAATTTTGAATTTCAGTAATGAAGGGAAATGTAAAGGGCTAGATCAACCAATGATCAACCAGTTCTCTAAAATAGCTCTCTGAGATGCATCTCACGAACCTTCATTTGGCAAGCATATATACAGACGACAACACAGTGTTACAATTTCTTATAATGGAAGAACAACAAGGAAACAAACAGGTTCAACAACTGGGAATAAAGAAGAGGAGTAAGAATGTGTGGTGGAATAATACAGAGGCAAAACAGGCAAAACAGGAAGAGGTAGAAGAGGCCAAGATTGTAGACTTGTTTCTGATGAAATAAGGGCTACTATTGTGGACAATGTTCTCAACCATGAGGGGTCAAAAGGTACAACGGAATGTTGGGAGAACAACCGTGTCCTCAATCATTCAAATGTTTGTAGAACAGAAGAGGTATGAAATCAGACAACGTTCACTATACTGTAATACTGTACACTTACTGTAATGCTATATTACAGTAGTCCATTTGCATTTAACATTATACAGTTAATATACTTTATAGAGACATAATGTAACACACACACACTCATGTACATATATACAGTAGGCCTATGTGTGTGTATATATACAGTGGGGAGAACAAGTATTTGATACACTGCGGATTTTGCAGGTTTGCCCACTTACAAAGCATGTAGAAGTCTGTCAGTTTTATCATAGGTACTCTTCAACTGTGAGTGACGGAATCTAAAACAAAAAACCAGAAAATCACATTTGTATGATTTTTAAGTAATTAATTAGCATTTTATTGCATGACATAAGTATTTGATACATCAGAAAAGCAGAACTTAATATTTGGTACAGAAACCTTTGTTTGCAATTACAGAGATCATACGTTTCCTGTAGTTCTTGACCAGGTTTGCACACACTGCAGCAGGGATTTTGGCCCACTCCTCCATACAGACCTTCTCCAGATCCTTCAGGTTTCGGGGCTGTCGTTGGGCAATACGGACTTTCAGCCCCCTATAAAGATTTTCTATTGGGTTCAGGTCTGGAGACTGGCTAGGCCACTCCAGGACCATGAGATGCTTCTTACGGAGCCATTCCTTAGTTGCCCTGGCTGTGTGTTTCGGGTCGTTGTCATGCTGGAAGACCCAGCCACGACCCATCTTCAATGCTCTTACTGAGGGAAGGAGGTTGTTGGCCAAGATCTCGCGATACATGGCCCCATCCATCCTCCCCTCAATATGGTGCAGTCGTCCTGTCCCCTTTGCAGAAAAGCATCCCCAAAGAATGATGTTTCCACCTCCATGCTTCACGGTTGGGATGGTGTTCTTGGGGTTGTACTCATCCTTCTTCTTCCTCCAAACACGGCGAGTGGAGTTTAGACCAAAAAGCTCTATTTTTGTCTCATCAGACCACATGACCTTCTCCCATTCCTCCTCTGGATCATCCAGATGGTCATTGGCAAACTTCAGACAGGCCTGGACATGCGCTGGCTTGAGCAGGGGGACCTTGCGTGCACTGCAGGATTTTAATCCATGACGGTGTAGTGTGTTACTAATGGTTTTCTTTGAGACTGTGGTCCCAGCTCTCTTCAGGTCATTGACCAGGTCCTGCCGTGTAGTTCTGGGCTGATCCCTCACCTTCCTCATGATCATTGATGCCCCACGAGGTGAGATCTTGCATGGTGCCCCAGACCGAGGGAGATTGACCGTCATCTTGAACTTCTTCCATTTTCTAATAATTGCGCCAACAGTTGTTGCCTTCTCACCAAGCTGCTTGCCTATTCTCAGCCTTGTGCAGGTCTACAATTTTATCCCTGATGTCCTTACACAGCTCTCTGGTCTTGGCCATTGTGGAGAGGTTGGAGTCTGTTTGATTGAGTGTGTGGACAGGTGTCTTTTATACAGGTAACGAGTTCAAACAGGTGCAGTTAATACAGGTAATGAGTGGAGAACAGGAGGGCTTCTTAAAGAAAAACTAACAGGTCTGTGAGAGCCGGAATTCTTACTGGTTGGTAGGTGATCAAATACTTATGTCATGCAATAAAATGCAAATTAATTATTTAAAAATCATACAATGTGATTTTCTGGATTTTAGATTCCGTCTCTCACAGTTGAAGTGTGATAAAAATTACAGACCTCTACATGCTTTGTAAGTAGGAAAACCTGCAAAATCGGCAGTGTATCAAATACTTGTTCTCCCCACTGTATATATATATATATAGAGAGAGAGAGAGAGAGAGAGAGAGAGAGAGAGAGAGAGAGAGAGAGAGCGAGAGAGAGAGAGTATTCTCTTTTTCTTTATATCGCAATGATATAGTACTGTAATTTGTTGACCAACAGTAAAAGTGTACCTGTGAATCCTGTCCAGTCTCTTGCAATCATTATCCCACGTAGTAGCCTAATGTGTAAATTCATAATATTGAAATTTAAAATATATATATATGCCATACAGATAAAGTGCACTCTTGTGAATTTTCAATCATTGTCATCAAAATCGCAGCCATATGTTTACATTTGAAAATACTGACAGAGTACACTGTTATACTGACAACATGACTAAGCATTTTGACTATCTTGTTTGTGAACAATGACACAAGGACTTGTCATTCTGATGGCACTGACATGTTCATTGACATAAATACTTACTTTTGAGAGATGAACTAAGGATTTTGAGCAAGTTACATGCTCCTGCAGGTAAGCCATTCCATTGTGTGGTGCTGTTTGTACAAACTGTATTGAGAAATGCACTTACTGGTTTGCCAATCTTAAGGATGTTTCAAGAAATGTACTAAATCAACTGAGAAAAACTGTATAATCGCGTTGCGCATTATAACAAATCACACTCGATTCTGGTGAGCTTAGGAATGCAATCTAATAATCAGAGGCCTTCAGATTAGTCATTGATGAAACACCGGAGTTTTGTTCAGAGCATGCTCTCACTCACTGAAATCTGCACTCTCATCATAAACAACAAAGCAGAGATGTATGTGCAATGTATGTAGGAGATTCATTCATCTACAGTGATTGACTGTTTTTGTTCTATTTTAGCAGCGAAAATAATTTCAAACAAGTATCACAGCAGAACCATAGCGCATCGTATGTGACTGGCATAAAGTTGGCTTGACGTTGGATGTTCGATATTCGCGAATTCAGGGACCGTTTAAGGACATACGACATTGGTATACACGTTTCTAACTTTAATAGCATTTGAAGAGAATGACTTACAGCCATAAAATCAACTGTAAAGTGGTCGTCTAGGTGTCAGGTATGATGCACACCTTTTATATTTTTGATATTTAATAAAATAAACTGTCAAATCAGGAAATATGGATATGTATTTCACTAGGCTACTGTATGGGCTCATACACAAAATATGCTAGATTTAAATATTTCATAGCTGATAGAAAGCTGATGAGAATATTGCTTGAGAATAAATAATATTTACACCAAAAAATCTTATTTTTTTCAGACAAGCTGTTAGTGTATATCTGTCTAAATTAAGGAGCTTTACACACAACCTTATCAGAGCTAAATAGACCTATTTGATGACCTGTCATGTTATACACATCATGATTTGGGTGCAGTGTTGGGTGTAACTAGTTACTAGTAATTAGTTACTGTAATTTAATTATTTTCCCTTGAAAAAGTATAGTAAGCGATTACTATTAAAATGCATGTTTTTATGTATCCTTCTCACATTTGTAATACTTTGGTCAGTTAATAAGAATAATTTATGTAGTTTTATTTTATTTATTTGAATGAATTAAAAGAGCCGTTTCATATCCTTGAATCACTTAACTAGTCAAGGCTATAGGATTTAGAAAGTAATTAGTAACTAGTAATTAATTATTTTTTTAGAGTAACTTACCCAACACTTTTTGGGTGTGTACAGTGGTCATTTACATACAGCCAACAACAAATTTCCCAGCAACAACAGTTTGGCCAATGAAAGTTTTTTTGTAAACGTGTCCTGAATTGATGAATTACGGAGGTGAATTTTGAATTTCACTAATGAGGGGAAATGTAAAGGGCTACATCAACCAATGATCAACCAGTTCTCTAAAATAGCTCAGAGGTGCATCTCATGAAGCTTCATTTGGCAAGCATATATAGACAAAGAGACAACACAGAGTTACAATTTCTGACAATGGAAGAAAAACAAGGAAATAAACAGGGTCAACAGCAGAGAAAGAGAAAGGATGTGTGGTGGAAGGGAGGCAAAACAATGGAAGAGGTAGAAAAGGCATGAAAAGAAATGTTTCTGTCCACTATTGTGGACCATGAGAAAATCATGACCTTATGGCCGAGGCAGGTCAAAAGATACAGCCAAATGTTGGGAGAACAACTGTGTCCTCAATCATTTAAACGTTTGTAGACAGAACAGGCATGTAATCAGAAAATGTTCACTATACTGTAGACTTACTGTAATGCTATTGTAAGGCGGATGCCAAAAAGTCTGGACCAAGAAACAGTCACTTCCTGAGAAACAAAGAACCTTCCTAAGGATTAACATTTGAACACTCTCCTGCATAAATAACAACCCCATCCGAGACACACCACACTGAGAGACTCACACCTCACCCTCACACTCTGCCCATCACCCTCTGTTCTGCCTCTTCTCTCTCACACTGAAAACTCAATCAAAATCTATCCAACGTTAAGTGTGTCCAACGAGTAACTATGCATGTCTAGTATCATTTGAAACGTGTCAGTGCGTCTGGTAAAATGGTCTCATTCTCTCAGCCATAATGCAAACCTCCAAGAAGTTCTAGAAGTTGAGAAAATTTTGTGTGCCACTAAAAATGTGCCCTCCTATAGATCCTTCATTCAGGATGCCTCCTGTATGTAAATAAGTGCCCTCCTTTACAGGTGTTGAGAATCCATTCAATCACAAATTCTGATTGCCCATTTGTGACCCCCTGAATAAGGAACCAAAATCTAATTATAATCACAAGCCATTTGGTGAACCTATTGAATTATCTGGGTATTTAAGGAAAGATGACACAAAACCCAGGGAATCTGTAGACAGATCTCCCACACGATTGCTGTGTGTAGTTTTCACTGCCAGGTAAATATTTTTGAATTCCTTGATTTCTGAATTGTAGATTTTGTATGTGATTGATTGATGTTTTTTTCCTGGTTAATAAATTGTTATGTTTAAATCTACTATAACGAACTTTGTGTTAATAACTCTGGTAGATCACGTTAAGTCCATAACACCACAAATCTACTCTCAGGTTAGTAGCGGACTAGAACACAGTTTTGATGAAGCATAAGGGCGCACCAGACTGATGTTTTAGAGCTCCGACTAACACATTGGCATTAGTTACGTATACTTAGACTGTAGAGGCTAGTAGACCTAATGGGTTTTCCGTTTAGAGCAACAAAATGTTGTTAGACCAATCTAAATAGGGTGAGCCTCAACTCCTGATTATTGTAATATTATTCTAATTACGTGTACGTGGGAGACCACGGCATGATTATGTAAAGTTACCATTAGAGGAAGTTAAGTTGGTCGCTTGGTTCTATGGTAATGGTCATGGCCTCTGATTAGATATACACTCACCTAAAGGATTATTAGGAACACCATACTAATACTGTGTTTGACCCCCTTTCGCCTTCAGAACTGCCTTAATTCTACGTGGCATTGATTCAACAAGGTGCTGAAAGCATTCTTTAGAAATGTTGGCCCATATTGATAGGATAGCATCTTGCAGTTGATGGAGATTTGTGGGATGCACATCCAGGGCACGAAGCTCCCGTTCCACCACATCCCAAAGATGCTCTATTGGGTTGAGATCTGGTGACTGTGGGGGCCATTTTAGTACAGTGAACTCATTGTCATGTTCAAGAAACCAATTTGAAATGATTCGAGCTTTGTGACATGGTGCATTATCCTGCTGGAAGTAGCCATCAGAGGATGGGTACATGGTGGTCATAAAGGGATGGACATGGTCAGAAACAATGCTCAGGTAGGCCGTGGCATTTAAACGATGCCCAATTGGCACTAAGGGGCCTAAAGTGTGCCAAAAAAACATCCCCCACACCATTACACCACCACCACCAGCCTGCACAGTGGTAACAAGGCATGATGGATCCATGTTCTCATTCTGTTTACGCCAAATTCTGACTCTACCATCTGAATGTCTCAACAGAAATCGAGACTCATCAGACCAGGCAACATTTTTCCAGTCTTCAACTGTCCAATTTTGGTGAGCTCGTGCAAATTGTAGCCTCTTTTTCCTATTTGTAGTGGAGATGAGTGGTACCCGGTGGGGTCTTCTGCTGTTGTAGCCCATCCGCCTCAAGGTTGTGCGTGTTGTGGCTTCACAAATGCTTTGCTGCGTACCTCGGTTGTAACGAGTGGTTATTTCAGTCAAAGTTGCTCTTCTATCAGCTTGAATCAGTCGGCCCATTCTCCTCTGACCTCTAGCATCAACAAGGCATTTTCGCCCACAGGACTGCCGCATACTGGATGTTTTTCCCTTTTCACACCATTCTTTGTAAACTCTAGAAATGGTTGTGCGTGAAAATCCCAGTAACTGAGCAGATTGTGAAATACTCAGACCGGCCCGTCTGGCACCAACAACCATGCCACGCTCAAAATTGCTTAAATCACCTTTCTTTCCCATTCTGACATTCAGTTTGGAGTTCAGGAGATTGTCTTGACCAGGACCACACCCCTAAATGCATTGAAGCAACTGCCATGTGATTGGTTGATTAGATAATTGCATTAATGAGAAATTGAACAGGTGTTCCTAATAATCCTTTAGGTGAGTGTAGTCTTGCATTAATTAAGTGAGTTCAGATCTATGGGGACTGAATAAAGTATTCTATGAGCAACGTGAAGCACCGCCCTCTAGAATATCAGTTAATTGCCTCTGTTTAATGACCAAGACTGACGAGTTTGTGACAAAGAGATCGTAAACCTGGCCGGTGCGAAACTCAAAGTGTTATCAGAATCTGGATGATCGAGTATAACACAATGTAAAGATTTGAATCGAATGATAAAATATTAATCTAAAGTTAATGATTAGCAAAATCATTTAAAACCTTTTTTATTAATGGAGTCAGATGAAACAAAGAGGTAATACATATAAGGAAATGTATTTAATTTAATCTTGTTGTGTTGCGTAAAAGGAAAGACAGTAACCCGCAGATAACCCTTCACCCACGCCATTGGCTGCCGTCCTTGGGCTTACACTATATTACAGTAGTTAATTTGCATTTTACATTATACAGTAAATATACTTTATAGAGACATAACGTAACACACACATGTACATATATACAGTATATGTGTGTGCGTGCATATATATATATATATAGTCTTGTCGTTTTCTGTATATCGCAATGACATTGTACAGTAATTTGTTGACCGACCAACAGTAAAAGTGTAACTGTGAATCCTGTCCAGTCTTGTCCAGTCTAGAGTATTGTATAAATTTGCCAATCTTAAGGATGATTTAAGATATGTACCAAAGCGACTAAGAAAAACTGTAATGGGAAAACTAGCACTGGACGGCTGGTTAGCATGAGCCCCTGCTGGTAGATGTTATTACTAGATGCACTGTGGGCAAACAAAACAAAACGAGAAAAAAAAAAAAAAAAAAAACATTTTATGCAGGGACTAAAAGATGGACTGTGAGAAGCAAAGACTCACAATGCTTGGAAAGCAGTGATGTTAAGAAAATGCATTTTACATGAACCTGTCTTAAAGAATTTGACATTTCATCTAACCCTGCATGAAAGATAACAGCTTACTTGCAAAAGCACAAAAGTTCAGTCATATGTGTTGGTTTTAGGGGCGCTTGGGTCTAGTAGGGACACAGAATCACACAGACTTTGCCCTTCCCTCAGTGGCTCTTTTTTTTTCTGGCCAAGCACAGCAGTCTACAGTGATGGCTGGGGGGGCCTAAGAACGCTCACTGTTTCCAAATCCCTTAAATATTTCACTCCTCTGACAGAGCTGAACACTGACTCCTCTGTTTGCCTTCTTTGTGCTGTGCATTTGCACCTGTTCCAGCTCTAAGTCCTGATCTGTTCCTCTGTTCCTTCTCACTGCAGCCCCCCCTTTTTTTTTTTTAGAAAAATCCTCGCCAGGCCAGCATTATGCTAATTTCCCCTACAATAGTTTAGGTGAAGAAAACATATTGTGTGCTATCCTAGCAATGACTTCTCTCTCTCTCTCTCTATCTCACTTCCATGCTAATGTACCCTGCAGCTAACAGCAACTTCTCCCGTTGTGTGGTGTTCCTTGCAGGGACATTGCCTAATCAGAGGAAGGTATCATCAGCATTGTGTGCCTTGAAGAATTAAATTGAGAATGGTTTTCAGTTCCAGAATTTGAATAGCAGACAGGGTGCATTATAATTTACATTTATTAATTTAAAGAAAGTAGAACTATATAATGAGAATCAATAACTGCTGTAAATGTAGTTTTTATGCATATCGAAAGCTTTGAAATATTGCATCAAACTTTTTTTTAACATGCCCCTATTATGGTTTTTCGAATATTCCTTTTCATGCAGTGTGTAATATAGTTGTTTGTGGATGTAAACGTTGTAGTCGAAAGTGCACGATAAATAAAGTTATTGTCTCCCAAAAGAAATAATCGTCTCTGAACTGCCTATACGAGTCATTGGTATTTCGAATCCTACTGCGTGATGGCTCTATGTCACTAGTAAATACATTTGCGTAATGCCCGCCTATGTTGTATGCTGTCTGCCCACGAACAACTTGATCAGCCCTCAAACGTCATTTTATTAACGACTGATTCTCAAATCTCGGAGTTCAATGCAGGATTCGCAAAATGCTTGCTCTTGAAAGATGGGTCAGTACCCAGTTTATTTGGACCAGCTTGCTCCTCAGAATCATAACCTGTAAGTATCATTAATTATCGATGTATATATTTTCTACCGGGTGTTCAAAATACATCGTTTTTTATTTTATATTGTGTATGTTTCCATTTAACTGGCTAACTCGCATTATTACTGTGGTATGCTTTAGATTACACCCCGGAAAGTACTGTGTAAGTAAAGCGAATTTACAGCGTAACTTTCTGTAATTATAGTGTAACTATAAAGTAAGTATGTGTAGGTATAAGGGAACAATATGTAATATTTGGGGAATAAAGGGGTAACTATCATTTAAATTAACTAATTATTTATACTGTAAATATTTTTTAATTAAGGGGTAATTATCCATGTAGTTACAGGGTAAGTGTGAATCTGCAGGCTGTAAATTAAAGTGGTGTTTGTTCCCCTCTTGTTTCATGTAGTTACAGGGTAAGTATGAATCTGCGGGGCTGTAAATTAAAGTGGTGTTTGTTCCCCTCTTGTTTCATGTAGTTACAGGGTAAGTATGAATCTGTGGGCTGTAAATTAAAGTGGTGTTTGTTCCCCTCTTGTTTCATGTAGTTACAGGGTAAGTACAATAAAAAACACGTACAAAATCTGATATCACTGGGAAACATTTATTTGAAAAACAACTTAATTCAAAACAGATTTACGACACTTCTTATTCATTTATTCATTTTTTTAAATAAACTTTTCATTTCAAATAATAACGTCCTGACAGAAAGAGGCACGTTTTGTCCCTTTTTTGTTTCTCTTGCTTGGCTTTTCCTCCTCTTGTTCCTCTTCTTCTTTTTCGTTATTTCCACTGATGGATCTTAAGAGGAATCCCATGTCTTTTGATATTCTGTATTATTATTTATTAAAAGAAAAAGTACACCCATAAATGCTCTCATAATTTACTAATCTTTTCGCATCCGACCAACTGTTACCAGCGTGTGCAATATGAGTAAAGAAGCTTCTATCTTTCATGGCGTTCTCGCGCGAGAACTGGCGTCTCTGTCTTCTAGTCTTGTTTGTTTCTCATTGCTATTATCATATATTATGTTATTGTTTGTATACTGTTGTGAGCATTAATTAAAAAAATTAAATAAAATAAAAACCGACGGCATCCAACATTCGCGTGACCAGAGTTTCTCGGTGCGCTCACGTCATGCTTCAAGTTACGTCAAGCGTAAACTCAACCCTCTCATGCACGTGACGCACAGGTGACTGCTGGTCGAAAGCGATAGTCTACAGTTTAAAAAGTTTAAAATATTGGTATTTTTCTTACAAACACTTATCGTTTCACTTCAGAAGACATTGATTCATCCATAGGGGTCATATGGATTACTGTAGTTATTGCTGTATGTGCTGTTTGATGCTTCAACTTTTAGGAACCCAAACGAGTTTTCATTAGCAGAGATGATTTATTTTTCTGTGTTCTCCGAAGAAAGAAAGTCGTTTACATCTCGGATAGCATGAGGGTAAAAGACGAGTAAACAGTGAGGACATTTCTGGGTGTACTGTATTTTCTTTTAATACATAATACAGAATAGCTAGAGACATAGGATTCCTTCTTAAGATTCATCCGTGGCAAGAAAGAAAAAGAAGAGGAACAAGAGGAGGATGAAGCCAAGCAAGAGAAACGAATAATTGTTGTAAATCTGTTTTGAAAGTTGTTTTTCAAATAAAGATTTCTGAGTGATATCAGATTGTGTACGTGTTTTTATTGTACTTACCCTGTAACTACATGAAACAAGAGGGGAACAAACACCACTTTAATTTACAGCCTGCAGATTCATACTTATCCTGTAACTACACAACTACACTACTTGGAGATTCGGGTTGAATAATTAGTTCTTCCAGTGTTTCATCATCAGACTCACGCTCGGACTGATATGGTAAAATCGACGCCATTGTTACTATCTTTACAGTGTGTACAGCCTAGGAAGCCTCTGGACGGAGCTGAAGTACAGTTATGGTAATGGGTGTTTAGCTTCCGAAAAACTGCTGTACGCAGTAGACCAATCGTAACAGACTGGGCCATCTGGCTAATCAGAGCAGAGTTGGCTCGCTGAAAGTAGGGATTTAGAGAGACGAATTCATCCGTCGAGTCGTTTGAGAATCATTGAAAAATGTGGTGATGTGCAATGTATATTATGAGAAAAGGAACTTTTGAAAAAACATCCTCCAATACTAGACATATAATCAGATTTATAAGCAAAGGTTTTAATAGTGACACACACACAGACTACGCTGTATGTATATTTTATGGCAGCAGCTATTTGTGCTTAGTACAAATAGCGATATATGCTATTTACACTGTGTAAATAGAAGTATTTTCTTGGCACTAAGTATAAATATTAATTTGCCACTATTTACACAAGTATAAACTAAGTATAAATAGCATCTAACAACTATTTACACTTAGTGCAAATGGCATCTAATACTATTTGCACCTCTGTGTATTATAGTTATTGTCCCTATACTTGTCTCAATCCCTAAAACCCTCCCCTACACATACTGTACTCCTAACCCTCAATGTTAAACACTTTATTTCCACTAATAAATAATCATTAGGCACTTTATTTCCACTTTTTGAATATTTTCTTAATTTCTATTTTAAATAAATGCCCTCTCCAAGCTGATTTGTGATGGGAAAAGGGGGAAGAATGAGTTAGGAAAAATGCGGATTTGAACTTGCATTTGAACAATGCTCCAGTAACCAGCGGGATTTCTTTTGTAATTTGGTCAATGGTGGACAGAGTTAGTGTAAATAGCCTCTGCCAACAAGGAGGGGTATTTGCACTTGGTGTAAATAGACACTGATATTTTACCTTGCAGCAAAATACTGTTTGGAAATACACATTTATAATAAATGTTTAACACCAAAAAGACATATAATGCAACAGCATCAGTAAAATACAACAGTGGTTTAAAATCTACCCCTTAATGTAAACAGTTATAGATTTGGCATTACATTAGCAAGACTAAACAGAATCTGCGGTGATATGACAGACATGAAAGTGTTGCCGGTTTCAGTTACCTGGATGGCCAGCTATATAGCGTTGCTATGGGCAATGGTCAAAGTGTGAGAGAGAGACGTATTATGAATAATACTGTACATAATCATGAGATGAAATGTATGTATATTTTTACTGTTTTTTTAATTATTTGAAAGCTAGGTGGTGAACATTTTGGTGCTGTATTGTAAACCTAAAACTTGAACTTTTAAGACAGTACTTTTATTTCTCGTTTAAAAAATATGCCTAATTAGTGAATGAATAGGCATAATAAGTCAAAATGAATGAAACTGAAATGAAACTGAAATGAAACTGAAATGAAACTAACTAATGAAACTGAAATTAAATTCCTCTTTTGTGTGACTATGTTGAATTGCAATTCACAAATTTTCTCTTCCTCTCTTCCTTCTAATCCTGTCTGTGCAGGTCTGGAACAATTCAATTGAATTTCTAACGCAGTGAAAGGGAGCCGATTCCTAAATTCTGAATTTGCCCAATCCCGATGATCACTCACTCACGCTTGCACACACATATGTAGGCCTATACAAGAATACATAGTGCAAGATTTCTCTTCTTTCTAGTGCCAACTTTTTAAAAAAAATGTTTCAATAAAGATATTGTTGCACTGCAGCAAAGCTGGCAAGAGGTTATGAACCATAAACAAAATAAAGAGTTATACCAGTCACAAGTCATGCATGAAAGGAGTCTAGTGTCTCTCCAGAGTAAGAATGTGAGTTGTATGTTTGTGTGTGCGTGAGAGAGAGAGAGAGAGAGAGAGAAAGAGAGCGAAAGAGAGAGAGAGAGAAAGAGAGCGAAAGAGAGAGAGAGAGAGAGAGAGAGAGAGAGAGAGAGAGAGAGAGAGAGAGAGAGAAAGAGAGAGAGAGAGAGAGAGAAAGAGAAAGAGAGAGAGATGGAGCGCAAGGCAGAGAGGGGGAAAAAGAGATGCAAAAGGCACTGAAGGGTGTCAATATATTCTGAAATTGAATTAAAGAGTAATTAGGGAAATCATTACCTGACACTTCAGCAGTGGGATTTGGTTAATTTACTGCGCCATCGTTCAGTGAATGAAGTATGTCCTATAAGACTTCTCCTTTTGCCAAAGGTGATGGGCACATTAGATAAAAGCTTAATTTAAATCAGCAGCCTTGACTTCTGTCCTTGATGTTTCCACAGACACTATTCCAAGTTAAATGACTGTTATTGAACTGATAATGTTTACCAAGCTGATTGTTTTGTTCAGGAATGCCTGTTATAGAAAATACCAGATATCTCAAACAACTTTGAAAGAAACTGAAGCAAGTAATAAGTAAATAAACAGTTTCATGGGCAGCAGCAAGACCTTGGCCCTGTTTCAGTAGGTCATTTGAACACTTCCTTGTTGACTCTGCCTTGGCTATTCCCCTTGAGTGAATCGAATCCCCACTGCTGTCTTAACTGCCATTCAATTACTCTGATATCTCTGGAAGTAAGTGAGATCAACCATTCGATTAAGGGTGAGTTAACAGAACTTCAAGAGTACAAACTGCCCTGAGACAGTTGTAAACATTTGAAATTACTTCTTTGAAAACAAAACTGACATAGTGGATGGATAAATGACAGATAATTTGCTGCTCCTCATAGATTAATTAGTAGTCCTTTCCTCTTTTAATTAATCAAAATGTTGATGACAGCTAATTGTTAAATTGTACTGCATGCAAGATGAGGACTTGGTAGAAAAGTAGCTGGAAGTCACTATAGTTTACACAAGGTCCAGTGCAAGCTTTTAAAACGATACAGGGACTTGCTATTTTTGAGGGGGCACCACTTTGGGGGGTTGGGGGTGACGTCAGAACTGTTTGTGTTTCATGTAGAAAAAAACAAACCCCCCCAAAAAAATAACTATTATGAGAATAAAACTAGCTTTCACTGTAATAATTACTGCAATGTCATCATATCCGATTATTCTTTTGAAATATGAAAGCGAGAACATACATTATTAACAGTCACTACTGTAAAGGTTATTTTACTGTCACTATTCCAGAATATTAAGTACACTCTAAAAAAAAAACATAAAAATAGGGCACAATGTACTGTATTAATTTGACGGAATTTTCCGTATTTATTTTTTACAGGTGTTTTACCCTTTATTTCAAATATTAAAACATTCACACTCCTGTTGTATCTGTTAGCTGCAGAACAACTCATAATGTTGGTGTGAAATAAACAGTTGTGGAAATGTAGAAATTAAAGTTAAAGCTCCAATCTCCTCCCAAAAATCCGTTGGTGCTTCAGTGACAACTTCGCTCAGAGAAGCTGTCAATCATGACGTCATACCCCAGTTTTTATAACATCACATAACTAACTAAAACCAAACCTATTTTAAAAACGAATACTTGAACTTACATCAGCGTGATAAAAACTACCTAAAATGACAGAAACCATCTTCGTAAAAAATTTATTTGAAGTGTAATTTGATTGTTTAGTTTGTCTCGCATCACATTAGAATACATGGAGGGGGCGGGGTTTATGAGCTATACTGGGACCAACCACCTGGGGGTGATCGAGAAGCTTTGGCTTCACTTTTCAGGACGTGTGCGGCACGCTTGGCCAGTACTTTACGGATTTATTTTTTTAGTGTATAATTCCTGTATCGATTCAGTTTTCCTCGTATTTTGTAGCTTATAGAAACAAACGAATTTAAAGCATATAAGCAATGACAAAGCAAGATTTGAATTTAGCAGTTGATAATGTGATGCACTGAACATTCTAATCACACCGGTGTAATTGTACGCTTCAAAAGTTTAATTATCAAATGTAAAAATATTATTTTTTGTCTTCTGGAAGCTACATTAAAATCAATTTGGTCACTGAAAACAGTGACATCATGCACATGCGTATTACGTGTTCAGTCTATAAGCCTGTAGTGTTTCTTTACAAAGTTAAATCTCCAACTACTGGCCTGGCATAATACAGTGTTTGGTAACACTTTACATTAAGGTTGCCTTTGTAAAGGGTTTATAAAGGTGTTTGTTAATGACTAATAACTCATTTACAAATGCATTATAGATCGTTGATAAGCAGTTATAACGGCATGAATAAAAAGGGTGACTTTAACGCAATACCTGCCAAATAGTGAGCCCTTTTTAACTCACATTTTATAAATGCTTAATAAATGTATTTAGTCACACTTATTTAGCTCAGAAACCAGAAAATTCCTGATTTATTCCATGATGCAGCAAAAATAGACTTATTCTTAGTGAGACTGAAGGGTGTTTTATTTGTGGTTTTCTCATTAATATCTAATGACTGCCACTTTTCTTAAAATGTTCCTTACCAGAAATTTCTGTCTTACCCATGATATTCCACAAAAGGCTCATGCCTATCCACAGCAGTGTATAAAACTGATTTCTTGCTTATCAAGATGAAATTATCAAACTTTATTTTGAAAAAAAAAAAAAACACAATAACACAAGAGCACAACCATAACTTGATGAGATCTTAATCATGAATATTTTAATTCCAATATTAGTTACTTGTGAATCTTAAGTGTAAACCTGTGAACCATTCATTAATGTGTTGCAAACATTAGTAACCTAAGTGCACCTTAATGTAAAGTGAACACAAGTGAACCATTTATTAATGAGCTACAAACATTAATAACCTGTGAAAGTGCACCTTAATGTAAAGTGAACACATGTGAACCATTTATTAATGAGTTACAAACATTAATAACCTGTGAAAGTGAACCTTAATGTAAAGTGAACACATGTGAACCATTTATTAATGAGTTACAAACATTAATAACCTGTGAAAGTGAACCTTAATGTAAAGTGAACACACGTGAACCATTTATTAATGAGTTACAAACATTAATAACCTGTGAAAGTGAACCTTAATGTATGAACACATGTGAACCATTTATTAATGAGTTACAAACATTAATAACCTGTGAAAGTGCACCTTAATGTAAAGTGAACATGTGTGAACCATTTATTAATGAGTAACAAACATTAATAACCTGTTAAAGTGCACCTTAATGTATGAACACATGTGAACCATTTATTAATGAGTTACAAACATTAATAACCTGTTAAAGTGAACCTTAATGTAAAGTGAACACATGTGAACCATTTATTAATGAGTAACAAACATTAGTAACCTGTGAAAGTGCACCTTAATGTAAAGTGAATTATTAATTATTAATGCACACACAGAAGATAGTATTTTTTTTCTGATGAAATATTTTATTGTTGCTGCATTGTATCTGTAAACACAGCTTTAAACTTGAACATTAACATATTAATTCGCAATCAATAATTATTTTTGATATCATGATAAAGGCCACTGTAACCTGAGCATCTGGCCATCCACACTTACAGTAACGTTACATGCACGTGACAGAACCGTCCGAGGGAGAGCCAGAGCGGTTATTTGTGTATGGTAACTACAAACTAACACGGCGATTACACAATTAATATAAACACTTGAAAAACAGTCTGCAGCGATGTCACCTCAGTTAGCTTACCCATCAAATCAGTAACACTTAAAATTTTGCTTCACAGCACGACGGAACAGCGTGACTTCTTCTCATGAAAAGTGGCTTTATCTTTATCGGATGATCAGTGGCGCCAACTCCTGTCACACGCCAGAACACGCGTGCTTTAGTGATGTGATCCTGTAAGAGTAGAATAAAGTTGTCTAGTTTTCTGTTCGCCTGCTTATTATTTTGATATTATTTCATTCTGTTGTATTTTCAGTTCATTGTTCCTGTTTTCTTTGGTTTCTAAGTCATTGTTTGTTTCTGTAGATTTGAAGCAAACTGTTTAGTTGCTCATTTAGTCTTGTGTATTTATAGCCCTGAGTTTTAGTCTTTTGTTGTCTGATTTCGTCTTTATGTGGATAGTTTGTTCTCATACGTTTTTGAGTTCAGTTATCTTCTTAATAAAAATAGTACTGCTGCATCTAAATCCTGCTTCCTCACTGCTCTTCACAACCAACTGTGGCAAATATGTATAACATGCAATGTATTCTTTTACAGTAGAAGTAGTAGTAGTGGGCTACTCTTTATTCTACTCTTACAGGATCACATCACTAAAGCATGTGTGTTCTGGCGTGTAACAGGTTTTTATGTTTGTAACTCATTAATAAATGGTTCACGTTTCACTTTACATTAAGGTGCATTTTCACAGGTTACTAATGTTTGTAACTCAATAAATGGTTCACATGTGTTCACTTTACATTTCAAAATAAAGTTTGATAATTTCATCTTGATAAGCAAGAAATCAGTTTTATACACTGCTGTGGATAGGCATGAGCCTTTTGTGGAATATCATGGGTAAGACAGAAATTTCTGGTAAGGAACATTTTAAGAAAAGTGGCAGTCATTAGATATTAATGAGAAAACCACAAATACAACACCCTTCAGTCTTACTAAGAATAAGTCTATTTTTGCTGCATCATGAAATAAATCAGGAATCTGGTTTTGAGTTAAATAAGTGTGACTAAATACATTTATTAAGCATTTATAAAATGTGAGTTAAAAAGGGCTCACTATTTGACAGGTATTGCGTTAAAGTCACCCTTTTTATTCATGCAGTTATAACTGCTTATCAACGATCTATAATGCATTTGTAAATGAGTTATTAGTCATTAACAAACACCTTTATAAACCCTTTACAAAGGCAACCTTAATGTAAAGTGTTACCCAGTGTTTTAGTAGTTTTTGGGGATCCATGTAAACGGGGATACATACGAGTACATTGTTGTCGTGTAAAGTACCCTCAGTTTTTCATTCATACTGAGTCACGTATCTCATCCTTGAATTTAACTATAATGAAATGGTTATGGCGATTTCCACAAGAGATAATTTCAACTTAAGTTAAGGTTACGGTGAGACACTTACAATGGAATTAAATTTTTGAAGAATTCAAAAGCAAAAATGTGAAGCTTATAATCTTATAAAATCATTTACATTAATTTTTTGTTAAAATATTATTATTACAATATTAAAACATTACTTCAACTGTAAATCTGTTTAAATTATATATATTTACACTTGTTTTAGGAGTTTAGTGTTGCATTGTCAAGTTGTAAAATTGGATATACTCTACACAGAAAATGTCTAGCAATTTGTTTTTACACTAAAATCATGTTAACCATATGGTTTACATCTTGTGGCTACAGTATTGAAACTGTATTTTAACGTTTATGAATTGGCCCGATTAACTTTTGGTTAATCAATATTAAATACTGTTGATTGAGCTTAACTTGAACTAAACCCGGAAGATTCCTCTTCCAAACTTCCAACCCCTGATGTCCATCCCAATGTTGTTGATCTGAATGATGAAGCATTTTGTGTTCCGAACTGTATTGTAATAAGGCTGAGTGCTAGAGTACCATCGGATCATTTGTACAATACTGTTTGTGTTCTAGTCACAATATGCACAGTGCTAGTCTGTTAAGAAATCAGTTGTTTTTCTTTTTTTCCTTTTTTTTTTTTTGGCTGCATGGTAAAGGATAGCGAGCCAAACCAAGAATGCTGCCAGCCTTTTCATTGACAGAGATTACTTAAAGACAGATGGCAAAGAAAGACGATGTTCAAACCGAGATCTTTATTAAACGGTCCTTTAATAACTAAGCCTCTCTTTTGGCGAGATTTAATGATTGTTTGAAAAGATTATGGTGTTATTATTTTGATCTTTACTCCAAGAGAAACATTTATTCAGCTATTCAAGCAGGAAAAGCGATAATTATGTCAAATGTATCATGGTATTAGATGTCAGCAGTGTTGGGGAAAGTTAATTTTAAAAGTGTTGCATTAAAATATTGCGTTACTCCCTAAAAAGTAACTAATTGCTTAAATATAATAAAAATTACTTTTTATGGAAAGCAATGTGTTACATTACTTTTGCGTTACTTTTTCTCACCTGGGCTGGGCTTGCCCAGGTGAGGAAAAAGTAACGCAAAAGTAATACATAAAGTATATTTGTGTAATTTAATATATATAATTATTGCAGGTTTGAGTAATATTCAGAGATTGCATT
Organism: Coreius guichenoti; assembly: GCA_039654105.1. NCBI lineage: Eukaryota > Metazoa > Chordata > Actinopteri > Cypriniformes > Gobionidae > Coreius > Coreius guichenoti. Next base: position 27,972,598 of record CM077180.1, on the reverse strand, counting down.
TCACTGTTTTTATTAATTTTGAGTAATACTGAATGTTTTTTTTTTTTTGCAAGTGAGATGAGTAAATGCATGCTCACATTTATTCTAAAATTACAATAACCATCATGTTTACACAGCGCACACAATGCCTCTGCACTTACTCCCAATTTCTCTCAACATGGGGACAGGAGAGGTGTCAGTCAATCAAACAACTTTTTAAAAAAGTAACTCATATTTTGTTGTAAATTTAAAAGTAATGCGTTACTTTACTAGTTACTTGAAAGTAATCTGATTACGTAACTCAAGTTACTTTGCGCCAACACTGGATGCGAGCATTGTTTAGTTATCTTATTCAAACATATATTTACACTAAACAAATATGCAAATAAAGAAAGGTTACTTCAGTGTTCAAATCGCATTTTACTGAATTTTGCTCATGAAAATGCCACTTGTTCTAGTGCAATGGTTCTCAACTGGTTTTGCTGAAAGACTTATACAACGTCAATAGTGATGGGCAGCACTATCTCCTCTCTTTGAAAAGTTTATAAGCACTATATGATTAGTTTCAGTTTAGTAACTGGACTCTGACCCAACAGTTGAGAACGTCTCGGTTACGTATGTAACCCTTGTTCCCTGTAGGAGTCAGTGACTGACGGAATGGGGGTTTCGCTTAGAGTTCACCTTCGAGTTCTACAAAACGAGCCGATGGCAAAACAGTGCCATGGGTCTGCGGAATTTGCATAGCGCAACTCCGCCCCACCTTGTGGGTATATAAGGAGCTGCGTGTGCAATCTCGCATTATGTTACCTGTTGAGGAGGCGAGGCTGAGCGCCCCGGCCGTACCAGCGGTACAGCGTTTGTGGCGTTTGTCTCCATTCCCTCCTTCAGGGAACGAGGGTTACATACGTAACCGAGACGTTCCCTTTCAGCCAGTCACTCCGTGTTACGTCAGTGACTGACGGAATGGGGGTCCAAATCTAATCTCGCCACAACGGCTGTCTTCCAGCGTCGTGCGCTGACCTGAGCACCCTGCCGTGAGATTAGCACAAACGACGGGCTAGGCTCAACACCGAATACCAAGGTACACTGGGAAGCATATCCCACGTGAAAATATGCAACACAATGCCTGCCCGCAAGGAGGACTTAGGAATACACATATAACCTCAGTACGGGATGCATATGGAACACTCTGAGGTATCCAGCCCGCAGGGTGGAATGTTTCAATGTTTCAACCCCAATGCCCTCGGCGGGGAGCAGGCTGAGGTGTCTGAGCCGGCGGCTGGGTAGAGGCAGCAGCTGGCGTTTAATCGCCTCAGTCTGCTTCTGTGTGGCCGAGAACTGTTGGGCGAAGTCCTCGGCCGCCCCGCCGAAGAGCCCAGCCTCTCGCATATCTGCCAGGTTGAGCAGTAGATGGCGTTCCTGGACCACACAAGTGGACATCACCTGACCGAGAGAGCGTGCAGTAACCTTCGTTGCCCGTAGGGCAAGGTCGGTTGCTGCACGCAACTCCTGCATTAATGCAGGGTCAGCACTGCCCTCATGCATGCTTCTGAGCACCTTGGCCTGGTGGACCTGCAAGATGACCATAGCATGTGGTGCGGACGCGGCCTGGCCCGCAGCTCTGTATGTCTTCGCCACCAGAGTAGACAAAAACCTACAGGCCTTGGACGGGTGCTTTGGGTAGATTCGTCGGATTGTTCCACACCGTAACCCTCAGATCACCCTGGCCACCAGCCAAAGTATCCCCTCTCGTGGAAGGGATAGATTGGGGTGTGGCAGAGGGGACTTTACCTCCTAGGCGAAGGTCACGGAATCTCGATCGCAACATTGCGATGGTCATGTTCCCGCAGTGGGAACATGAGTCATCCACGAACGCTCTCTCGGCATGCACTAACCCCAAGCACGCAAGACAGCGATCGTGCCTGTCAGACGGACTAACCAGTCGACCGCACCCAGAAACACACGGGCGAGACATCTTGAAAAAGACGTGCCACATGTAGCTCTTTTAGAAGAGGAGGAATACTCAGGGAATACTGCAGAAATGTCGAAGCACCCAGGGAGAACACACACGCTGTGCTAGATCACTGCACAGATCAGACAGGAATGCAGAACTCGCTGGAATGCGCCGTCACACCGACACACTGGAGAGTCGCTCGTCTTGAAGAGAGAAAGCTCAGAAGGCAAGTGAACACTCGGCTCCGAAGCAGAAACATAATGCGAGATTGCACGCGCAGCTCCTTATATACCCACGAGGTGGGGCGGATTTGCACTATGCAAATTCCGCAGACCCATGGCACTGTTTTGCCATTGGCTCATTTTGTAGAACTTGAAGGTGATAGGCTTCTAAGCGAAACCCCCATTCTGTCAGTCACTGACGTAACATGGTGTGACTGACTGAAAGGGAACCAGTGTTCTGTATATCCAGCCATACATATCTTGATTATCATCTAATATCATCTATTGCCATGCTAATAATGATTATATGAACGTACAGTATATATAAAATAAAAAGGAAACTCTTGAGCTATTTGATATTTTCAGACTGATGTCCACCAGGATCACCCTCTGGACTGTGCCATTCATCAAGCAACTACTACAGTTCCTTCATGACCTGTACAATCTGTTCATTCCACAGACAAATGACACCAAGTCCTTTTTAGTCCACCTTATTCAAGCAAAAAGTCACGCCGCAAGTAAGAAGGGAAAATTGTGTTGCCTCTCAACCATGACAGAATCTAATATCAAGATGGATCCATTTTGAGGGCAGAACATCACACAAATAATGCATCTCTTTAGTGGTTTATTAAAAAAAAAAAATCCATTAGCAAATGACCTGAGGTATGGAATGACAGTGCTCTCCATTTTATTTTTTTATCCATCTTTTTTTATTTTATTTATTTATTTTTCCAACAATAGGTTGACTTGCTATATTTGATTTCTTCAGATTTTTTTTTAATAATATTGCTTTCTATTGAGCTATCGGTTGCACTTTGTATTTTACAGTACGTGTACTTACAGTGTACTTACCTAAGAAAATATTTGGTAATATAAGGTAAGGGTTACAGGTTAGGTTTAGGAGTAGGTTCAGGGTTAGTACCTAGGTTTTACCCAGTTATTGTAATTACTGTAATAAGTACATTGTATGTACTTGGGAAACACTGTAAAAAAAAAATAATAAAAAAAAATGCTACCGAGCTATCTTTTCTTTAACATACAGTATGTCAGATATTGTATCTTCTAGAGGGCAGATGGGGACAAACATGATACAAAGCTAAAGTATTTTGAGCATTACATGAAATGACTGATCGTCTACCACAATCTAAGAGATTGGATGCTTATTTATGAAATGTTGATCTTTTACAAAGGTGCTGTTCAGCATTATAATATTAAAATATTAAATAATCTTTGCAGTGATAATTTGTGCTGTCAATTGATTAAAAAACATGAACTAATTAATCACACATTTTTTCTGTAATTAATTGTGATTAATCGCACCTAACATTAAAATTTTAATATATTATTATTCTGTAATAATTTCACATTTAATCTCCAAATTAATGAAGAAACAACATAAAGACAGTCAATTTGAAATATTTGATCCAACAGGTAGGAAATATACAGAAATTGAATAAAGTTATCAAATACTTCACAGTCTTCACTGCATAATTTATCAATTAAATATAGATTAATCCTTATTAAACCAAAGGTTGACAGAAAAAAAAAATGATACTCCATTAATTGCGTTAAATATTTTTAACGTGTTAAACTGAAAAAAAATTATCGCATGCGCTAACGCTAATTTTGACAGCCCTAAAACTAATAAAGAGTTTAAACCTGAAGAACAGAATGATTATTTGTATACTGAGCTAACAGAATTAAGACTTTATGCTTTTCACCCCCTTTTTTTGAGGCACACTGGCATTTACAAACCCATTTTTTCTTTATAGGATTCTGATGTTTGCAAGCTAGCTGTTAAACAAAATGCACTTACAAACTTGCAACATTGCGGATTGATTTATGGGCCTGCACACTGGCCACGTGGCATTGAGAAGGGAGGGTTAATGTTTTTTCAGACATCATCATTAGACATTTCTAGCTGTAGCATTGGTGCTTGTTACTGTGAAACAAAGCTCATATGTCAGAGTCATTAGAGAAGGAGAGCATGACACTGGGTTGGCCTCATCACTATCCGGGTGATTCATACAGCCAGAAGAGAGTCTGACACTTCAGCTACACATGCAGTTGCTGAGACTAAAGCTTCACACACTGCTTATGACAATTAATAGCCTGTGAAACCTCTTGGTACAAACATGCTACACTGATAAAACATCACTTTTACCTGGTTGCACGAACTTAGTTAATATGTAATGGGCATCTTCAAGCTAATTATGCAAGCAAGTACAGGAGTGACTTTCTCTTACCTGCAATTACATTTTCTAAAGATTCTCATGTTTTCACAGTTTAACCTATTTACAGGAGCCATTGTGGGGCAGAGTGAGGGAGAGAGAGAAATTAGGGAAAAAGCGAATACGCATAATGCATCTGAAAAGATATGCAAAAATTCCCTCCCTCGGCTGTCAAGATGATAGCTAATTAAAACATTATATTTACTTTGCTTCCTTGATTACTCTTCATCAAGACAACACATCACTGGCTCCATCAAGGCTGCATTTTAAGTGAATATTTACCTGTTGTAATGACTTTCTGTCTATGCATTGATAAATGTCCCTGCTTTGTCGTCTCAAACACTACCACGATCTAGATCTCAACTCCGCCTACAGCAGTCGCCTGATTTTAAAGAGTGCTGTCTCAGCTTTGTCATACAGCTGTTTTCTGCACAATCCACTGATCTGCTGTTGGTCCTACGGATGTCTTTTCACTATCCTCAACATCTGAAAATATCTTGGGAAAACTGTGTTGATATTTCTTTCACTCTCTCCACATTGCTCTCTCACTGTGAGGACTTTGATTTGATTTTGTCTTTGAATTATTTCCCTTCCTTTCCTCCCATTGCTCATTTCCTCACACGGTCGATCACTGAGAATCAATTGAAAGCCAATGTTAGACTGTTTCTACTCATTCTTTGTGTTTAAAACAGATGTCAGCATTGTCAGTCCAGTGTACTCCTTTGATAATCTGTTTGAATGGTAAACTTCTGCTTATTATGAACATAATCATGGACACTGTTTGAGATAAGATAATATACAACATACTTATTCATCTGTCTGGACAGAGGTTTTTCATTTTGATTGATCTAAATAACCAATGCTGTTTGCAACTGGTTAGGTATGTAGTTTTGTAAAGATTTACAGTGCAATTATTTATGTTAGAAATGTTGATTTGTGCATAATTGTGCATAATAATGCAAAGAGACAAGCCACCATTGCATGATTTCATGCTCCCTTGATATATTTGTTAATATAGGCTATACTATAATATATTAAAGCCATAAATGCATGTAAATAATGTTGCTTAATTTTGTTGCAATGTCACAATTGTATTGGTTTGTAAATTAGTTTCCAGTTTCCATTTTTTTCCATGTTTCTGTAGTGTACCATGACAAAAAGCCAATTTGTTAAGAAATATTAATTTTCTTCCATTCTCGTATCAAAAGTTGACCATTATGAAAGCTAACTGTATATATATATATATATATATATATATATATATATATATATATAGCAGTATTGTAACAGTAAACCCAATACATTTCAATTTAAGCCATTTTCTAATATAGCCTAATATAGTTTACGACTGTTGTTAGCCAAGTGAGCCTGAAAACGACTCGAATGAATAATACGATGTAGATCTTGCTCGAGTAGGCTACTATTTGTATCATAATTAGCCCATTCATAAATAAGTATAATATTAATTTCATAACAAGCACATAATGTTCAAACTCATTGTCACCCCGACAAAGTACATTCTCTCAGCAGGTAAAAACCCCGCCCCTCTTGCTCGCGAACAGCCAATGAGGAGTGGAGGAGGCTTGTCTCTGAAATAAATTGGATATTTTCATGGTGTGTATGGGAACCGTCTAGTTTGAGCATCAGACATACGCGCAGTTGCGCAGAGTGGACCTCTGGAGTCGACATTTATATAGTGCTTCTTGGGCACCGGGTTAAGTTAATATATGGAGGGGAAACAGTAGACTTTAATCGCGTCAGTCGTTAATGGTTATGGGATTGCTTCAGCCTAACTTCCAATTCATAAGAGACCTGTCTACTTGGAGAGAGAAGAGTGAAGACAGAGCGACCGCTTCTCCTCGCGATAGTTTTTTTCTTCTGTTCACCCGGATTATACGGCACAAGACGTTGGAAATATACACGATAGTGGAAGCGGAGAGTTGGATGCTGGGTTTCCAGGGCTCTTCTCGCATCGCGATGGTGTTTAAAACAAGTTGAACTGAGCCAAATCTTTAAAGGTCACCCTCAACAATTTGCCTATGCTTTGCGTTTACAATCATTTGCCTTAATCGGTAAACTGTAGAGGTTGTTGACTTCAGTGGTTGAAACATCGGACAACTGGAAAAGGTAAACTTACTCTAACTATAATAATTCAATTAAACAAGTATAATTATAATGAAATATTTTAAATAATATTTAAAAAAAAAAAAATAATTAAAAACACTCATTATAATTACAAGCATAATCTTTCTGAAACCCAGTTTGGATGGAAAATGGCAGAAAAAAATGACAGTATAATATATATTTTTATGCCTGTGTATGGAAATATATTTTAATAGCTTAATTATATTTGTATATGCTACGTTAAATCAAGGGTTTTTAATCTGGGACCCCCAGCCAGATTCTCAAACAACCCAGGGTCCCCCATTTTACTAGATTACTAACCAGATTTTCTCAGTAGCACTTAATAAAGGCTTTTATTAAGAACAATAAATACATTATTTAGGGATAATGCATAAAAGAACACGTAAGAAAGTAAAAAATTAGAAATGTCATAAGAATTTCAACTTTAAAAGTCTTAGGCATATATATATATATATATATATATATATATATATATATATATATATACACCTCGTAGACTTTAGGGACCCCAGACTGAAAACCCTGGACTTTAAATCTTTACAGTCTTTACAGCTGTGTTTGAAAAAAATAAATAAAAAAAGAGCTGTCAGGAAACAGTTATAATTGAATTCACTGTATTGACTTTGTTGTTTCAGAAGGCAAGGAAAGTTTGGAGAGAATGTCGAGTCGCAGGGTGAAGCATGAGCTGCCAGTGTACTGATTTTAGACTGGCGTATCTGATGAGTCTATGGGTGTGTGTTGTACTAAGCCTTCACTGCTGGGTTCTAGCCCCTGTGGCAGCCTCCCATGATGCCGCTGGTCCATTTGGGTGGCTCCTTTCAGATAAAGGGCCTTTTCATCACTCACAGGAATTTGCAGAATTTGTGGAGCGTTATCAACAGGGCTTCACAACCAAATACAAGATTTACAGGTGAGTTGGATAATTACTTCTGTTATTTTATTGCCAGTTGTGTGTAGAATGTGTCGGACCTATAAATGGTATGCCGAATATATGGTGCTTTTTCATTTATTTGTACACATATTACTGTTTAACAAAAAGTTAACAAGAAACTTTAATGGAGGCTGGCTCATTTTGCTTACTAGTGTGCAAACTTTCACATGCAAATTGCAACATGGTTGGACTGGTGAAAAACGCTGTTGTAGATACCGCTATGCAATATAAATGAGACTATGTAAATGAAGCAATATATATATAGACATGTTGGCTAAACATTCTCTGCACATGAGGAGTTACTTGTTAAGCAATCTGACAGCTGTTTTCAAGTTTAAAATGTAGTTTGAATCTTTTAATGCCAGATTATTAGTTGCAAGGTGTGAGGTGAGGTGCTGAGGGAAGTTGTGCTGAGTTAGAGCTGAGGATTAAATGAAGTGATAAACAGCACAAAAGGGGAGAAGAGAAAAGCAGGAAACGAGTTGACTGAACTGAACCTGACTGACAGGCTTATTTGGCAGGGCCATTGGACCACGCTGCCAGGCACAGATGGAGATGGCAACATTGGGGTTAGTCAGACGCTCTCTCCTCAACATACGTGTGTATCTGTGAATGCTCCACTGGCTTTATTTTTTGCTAGAGACAGACTATAGAAGTCAACAAAAGTACAGTTGTGCTTTCTCAATGTCAGATCTCCCCCTGCTGGTGGAAACCGGCAGCTTGTCTACGTGTGTGTGTGTGTGAGCGCTGGGGTGCGCGTGTCTAGGTGCATAATTTTACCTTTCATGCTAGGCAGGGCTCCTATCCCAACATCCCTTGTGCCTGAATGACTTTTAAGTACCTTGCTCTCACACTGGCAGTACAGAGAGGGACAAGTTTGCATCTGCTACAGGTCTGAGTTGAGTGAGAATCAATTCTGCTTCCTGGCCTCTTAACACTCTTTGCCTTGTATGAGACATTTGAGGAAAGATAATGATGTGTGACATTGGAACAGTTTTATAAGCCTAAATGTGTGTGTGCATGTGTCAGACATTGTCATCTTTTCTTTGAAAATACAATGTGTGAAAAAACAATTGGAGTAGAAACAATTTTTACTCAGAAATTGCTTGTAGATTTCACAAATAATTACAAATAAATGCCAACTTGCCAAGTAACACTTTGGATTAAACATGACATTTTTAAGTAGAAAGACTGAAATAGTATTTTCTTGTAAAATGTACTCGAATAATGTTTGTTTTATTTACAACTTCGAAACATCTTTTTTTTTTAGAGTCTAGTGCTACTTTTATATTTGACTCAAAAGCGTGTTCATTACACGATCGGTGTAAATAAAACTGCAAAACTTGAGCTGCGTGGTTATAAAATCTGTCAGGATAATAACCCACTCCCCCCCCCAAATTCTCGCCTCAAAATTTGACAACATCAGCATCTGCAGTTTGTTTGTGTTTGCGGAAACACACCTAGGTTGTTACGAATTCATATCTTGCTTGTGGTGATATACAGTAGGTAGGTGTGCGGTGACAAAGATTAAAGGTAAATTTGTGTCATTCTCATTCTCCCCATTTACCTTCCGCCAAAGGTTGAACAGAGCCCAAGGGTACAGTAAAGACTTAGTAGTGTCTATCCTTCCTGTCAGATGCATGAAAGGGATCTCATAAAACACCAGACATACGCTGCCTGACAAGTGTATGATGGGAGGGTTCTGCACGGGAGGATAGGTGGGTGAGGCGGACAAGCCGATGGCAGCGGAAAAGGTTGCCGGAGCACATACGTGCTCGCTTGTTCCTCCCGGAGATGCTAATAGCGAAGCTCCCCGAGCACAAGGTGACAGCAATTGTCGGCTTAGCCAGAGCTGTGTGAGCAACAATGAGGATAAGCAGTAATTCTCCCACGCAAACACTGTCTTGCTGAAGTTTTTCCTGCACTCTGGAATGGAACTTAAAGTCGACAGAGTGTGTGATGTTTTTCATTTTAGAATTAGACAGGACATGTGTACTTTCAGTCCTTTACTGGAATTAAAAGTTTTCGGAACATTTAAATACATCTTACTTGTACATTAAAAAAATACAACAGAGATATTCTGCCACTTTCCAATTATGGTTGTGTTTCCAATGTATTTGCTTTTTGTTTCAGATGCTAAATGAGCCCCTGATATTTAAATCAAATATCTTACATACATCCATAGCAGTTAAGTTGAGCTGTAAGAAAACCCTTACAACGTCTGCCTTTATGTGAAATTGTTGATGGTGGTGCACCACTTCATTACCTTTTGATGATTAATTTGTTCAGTATACAAGTCTGTAAAGGCTATATGTGGACTGTAAACAAAAGAAGATCATTTTTGTTAAAGATAATTAAGGGACTTAGTTAAATGGTAAAACCCATAAGGTTAGGTCTAACATTTTTTTGTGAGATTAATGTTATTAATCTTAATTTAAAGGAAGATTTGTAAAATCCATAGCACTGGTGCTTTTTCCAGCACATAAAGCTTAGAATGAGGACGATGTTGAATTAATCAAGATTTCCAATTAAGAAAGCTTCTAAAAGGGTTTAAGATGAATAAATATATTTGAATTATCATACATTCTTAAACATGTACAAGTCATAAGTGTTATTAATGCCTGAAGCATTAGAGGTCTATTAGCCTCCGGAATCTTCAGCATTCAAATAGCTTTAGACGGAAAATGTTTAGCCTAACGACAATAATGTATCCATAAAAGCCTGAGATCATTGATTGCTCAGTTAGTGGCTCTACATTGTGCTATTTAAGAGGGATATTTAACTTAATGCAGTCGTGTGTGTGCTGTGTACAGGACATTAATGACAGCCGGGTTCTGTAGAAATTCTTTGAACCACTCTTATCAAACAAATATCTCGGTGTTGTCCTGAAAATCAAACTGGAGCAAAGACTGTGATGTTCACCGGTGTGGAATTTCAAATTAAACACATGAAGGGGTTCCGGTATGGCATACTTGACAAGTTTATTTTTCATTTGTGAAATGAAATGGTTGCATTGCACACCTCTTCTATACTGTTGGATTTATTCTGCCCTTATTATATTTTCCTACACCAGTTATATGTTATCAAGTAAACTCCTAAGTTTTTATTGGCACAGATGGTTCCACAAAGAACCTTTAAAGGTGATGTAAGTTTTTAACTTTACTACAGCATAAAAATACCATAATATGTTTGCAGATATTTAGGAAAATCCACCTAATTGTTTCTCAGAAAAACAATGCTACAGCCAGTTATTATACTTTGAAATGTGCGTTCCGTGTCGGAATGTCTGTTTTTGTCTTGGTCTGTGCCATACCGCACATTGCCAGTTTACCCAATAGTATTTCGACACCACAGGTTGGTGGAAAACACAGCGCACTGCTGCCATGGAAGCCAGCAAACAAACTGGGTCAGAGATCGCAGATTCTGCCCGACCTAAAAAGCCTCGGCATCTAACAATCTCTATGAACAAGAGATTATTAAAACGCGGATAAATCAACTTATCAACTTACAGTGTGGCTTTCATTGTCAATTGCGCTCGCTCCTGTTGCGTGTACTCGTGCTGGCAACCCGCGTGAGTGTCGAGTCTGAGGAGGAGGGGGCGGGGAAACAGCGATCTCCAATATTTTGAATTTGGACTGCAGTACCTATTTCGACCACTAGCTGTCAATCCTACATACAGCACCTTTAACATTCATGGAATCTTTGTACTTTCTTTAGATTATTCAAATGGTCTTCACTTTAAGAAGAAGGTTCTTTGGGTAACCAAAAATGATTCTTCTATGGCATCACTGTGAAAAATTCTTCTGGAACCTTATTTTTAATAGTGTAAAGGAGAATTTAATTTAAATCCAAAAGCATGATTATGAGTGTGATATTGCTTTTATAAAAAAAGATATTTGAACAAGAAGTTAATTTCAAATGACTCACATTCTAGACACAATATGGCCAGTTATTTTGATTATTTTTGCATCAAGGGAAGTAGTTCCAAAAGTAATCAAATCAGCTAGCAACCTAGATCAACACTGGGTGAATTATGATAATCTAGAGCATTGTTTGCAGTTTTGACCTTTACAATTTACTTCCATTGTCATGCCTAAACTTCATTCTAACAAATAGGGCATTATCACATGACAGCCCAGCTAGAATATGCTAAAGCTACATAGACTTGCTTGAAATAGATCAAGAAATGTTCACAACAGAGTACCCAGAATACCATAATTCACCCTATATAAGAGAACGAGAGAGGGTGGGTGGGAATGAGAGAGAAAGCGAGAGAGAGATCGACAGAAGGAGAGGGAGAGAGAGAGATATCGGGCTAGTAGCGTCAGGCCCTAGCTAATCGTCTCATTATTTATGTTTCAAGACATGTATATCCCCTGAGTATGCTTGCACTTGCATTGGAAACACAATCAAGGACAAAACACCTACTGGCTGCTCGGTCATTGCTATGGTAGATTGTTTTCCTAGTTCAGTTTATCAGGGCCAGAGCTCGACTGAGAGAGATGAGCTGTTGGACTTCCCTTACGGGAAATGAATGATGGAAGCGCACAGAGGTGTGTATGTTAAGTCATATCTCACAACTGACAGGAGTGATGATGACTGTGGCTTTGATGGCTCAATATTTCAGTATGAAGAAATACACTTTGAATAAATAGAATAAATGGCCTTTGTTAACCAATTAGCTCTAATTTTAGGTACGGGAAGTTTTTCCAAAGTCCTAAGTGACTCATGCCGTGGAATGAGTGAAGCCCTAATGAGCGTGTTTACATCTGATTAATGTTAGCATGAAGAAGTGTTTGATAAACACAACTAATGAGGTGTAGCCTGAGCTCTTAATTTGCCTCAGGTTAGTCTTGAATTGAAGTTAAGACCACATAAACACAGCTGGTAGTTGGCAATAAAGGGCATTTTATTGATTTAAAATTTTTGTTTTGTTTTTTTGACTCTTGAAGTTAGAGGTGTCAAATACATAATTAAATGATTTTTATCAGCATCTCATTCATATATATTAAAGGGTCATAAAACAAGGAGACACTTTTAGGTGAAAGCAGTTTATAAGTTTGGGGTCAGAATAGTTTAGTTCAGTATATACTGTATATCAGTGGCGAGCGGTGACTTCTTTAACCGGGTATGCTGGGTGGCACGTCATGTCAAAAAATGTGCCCGGTGCAGATACGTTGGATGGGTTTAATAAGCAAGATGCTCACGTTCATTCTACACAGTGTTAGTACTTACAGTACGCCTGTCTTTAGTTTATCATAAAAAAAAATAAAAAATAAGTCTCCCTATGGATAAAATGAAATACTATGAAAATAGTTTACGTTATGACTTTTTCATTTGATTGATCATCGAGATCTGGCAGCAACAGTGAGCGGTTCGCAGACAGCTTTCCTTGCGCATGAAATCCCCCATTTGCCTGCAAACCAATGACAATGCGGAACAATAATGACGATATAACAACAGAGCGTAAGTGCCGAAGCTGTTGTGGATCCGTGAACTCTCCATAACTGACAGATTTGAAGAATATTACCATCATTAATAAAATAAATAAATGAGGACAGTTTCATACATACGTATTACCAAAACTTTATCATGTAAGCTTTATAGTACACCTCAAACAAGGGAATTTATATTAATTAATAGTATTAATATTAATTAGCAAGTCCACGGATGGCTTGGGTTTGCAGAGCATTTGCAGCTTATGGACTATATATATATTTCTTTCTGTGAAAGAAAAGGATGCAAGCAAGGATGTATTAAATACTGCCAAAAGTAACATAAAAGACATTAATAATGGTTCAAAAGATGTCTATTTCAAATAAATACTTTTCTTTTGATGGTTTTCACAAAAATATTTGGCAGCTGTTTTCAACATTGATATTACGAAATGTTGCTTGAGCACCAAATCAGCATATTAGAATGATTTCTGAAGGATCATGTGACACTGAAGACTGGAGTAATAACTGCTGAAAATTTAGCTTTACCTTCACAGGAATAAGTTACATTTTAAAATATATTGAAAAAGAAAACAGTTATTTTACATTTTAATAATATTTCACATTACTGCTCTTTTATGCAGTATTTTTGATCAAATAAATGCAGTCTAGGTGGCCATAAGAGACTTCTTTCATAAGCATGAAAAAATCTTACAGAATCTTACATATGTGTCAGCAGTACCTCTCAGTACTATTCATGAGAACACATGGCTGTTACCCTTTAACATTAGCACTTGATCCCCCAATGCCATCCATAGTTGTGTGCAGTGCTCGAAGTGTATACCGGCACGTCTATGTTTTAAGCCCCCGGAATGCGATTTCAACCATGGTGGACACCCCCCAGAACACGATTTCAACCCTCGGTAGTACCAGCACTTTTACACTTCGAAGCACTGGTCGTGTGTTGCATGAACTGTGCATCTACGAATGCTGACAGACCACCAGGCTTTCAGTCAGAGACTGACACCTTTTGACATGTTTTTGTGCAGCAAGCATTTATTACATGAGTTTCTAGATTTATGGACTGTTTGAGTTGCAGCCTGACACTGATGTCTTGGACACAAATGCCATCCGTCCTTACTATGAGTGTGTTAAACGAATAAATCACTTACAGTATGTTTGTAGGTCAACATAGCGGAATAACAGCCTTAAAAGTTATTAAAAATGCAAAAGAACATGCAAATATATTTTCAATGCAGAGTACAAATGCAAATGGAATAACTTTAAAAATGATAAATGATCTGCGTAAACTTACAGAATATTACCAGTCAAAAGTTTGGGGTCGGTAAGATTTTGATCTTGATCACGATCCTTCAGAAATCATTCTAAAATGCTTATTTGCTGCTCAAGAAACATAAGTTAAAGTCCCCCTGTAGTCAATAATTGTATCCCTTAGAAATCATCTTTGATCTCCAAAATGACATATTGAAATGTTTTTTTCCTGTGAAAACTATTTCTTCATGTGTAGCAACTCATAATGTAATAACTGCACATAATGTGATAAGTATTACATTATTATTGTAATAAAATGTTCATAATGTAATAATTTTCTCAAAATGTAATAAAATCTTGAGCTCATCATGTAATAAACATTTTTACATTATGAGAAATTTATTACATTATAAACTCACCAAAAACATGTCATATTTTCATTATTGTAATAGCTTTTAAAACATAAAAAATATTAGTATTCCCTTACAGTACATTTAAAAAAAAAAAAAAAACTAAATCCAGTCTTAAACTACCTGCGAAATTCAACAGATTTAAATATTCATGCTATTATTATTATTATTATTATTATTATTATTATTATTATTATTATTAATAAACAAAGCATTGGTATTTTTAAAATGTACTGTAAAGGAATACTGATGCTTTATGTTTAATAAACATATAATAATAATAATAATATAATAATAATATGATTATTTAAATGTTGCATTTCGCAGGTAGTTTAAGACTGGATTTAGATTTTTAAAAATGTACTGTAAGGGAATACTAATATTTTTTTTATGTTTTAAAAACTATTACAATAATGAAAATATGACATGTTTTTGGTGAGTTTATAATGTAATAATTTTCTCATAATATAAAATTGTTATTACATTGTTGTAATACTTATTACATTATGTGCAGTTTTTACATTATGAGCAGTTATTACATTATGAGTTACTATATTCATGCCTTAAAATAGCTTGAATGTAACTCTACACCCTTGCTTCATTTAGTATATGTGGAGCCATGAATATGCAAATTAACCCCATCTCCACTCACTCACACCTAGTAACTTCTACTCAAGTTACTGTAGTAAACGCTGCACAAAGGTATCGCTTATTACAACGTCAGACACATAACGGTAATTAATATGATTAGCCTTTTGCTTGACTACATTATCAAACAGCTAATAATGTGTTGCTAATGTTACACAAACCATGTTCCCGTTCACCATCTCAGTCTGCCTTCTAAAAATCTGCATCCTTTGAACATCACAGAACGTCAGTGGAGAAAGGCATATAGTTTATCATAACATCATAATATACATAATTCACCTGCTATATTGCTAAATGTAGATGATTTTCCATATCAACAGAAAAATATACCAGTATGGCTTCTCTTGAGAGTCCCCTGCTTGAGAGCAGTCATAGTTAATGATATGCTAAAGCCCGCCCGCATGTTGACGTGATTGGTTACAAGGTTGTTTGTGACGTCAGAAACACCAACGATTTCAAACCGCATTTTTGAGACTGTCTTTGGTTGTACTCGAGTCGCACTTAAGTCGCAATAGATTGAATGACTTGCGGCTTGACTTGGACTCGCGAACAACTGACCTCAGACTTGACTCGAGACTTGACTTGGACTTGACATGGACTTGAAGACTGAGACTTAAAAAAATGCAAGTCTTTAGGCACGGCATTCCCGATTATGTTCTCTATTTACTACCCCACATGACAGCACGAAACGCCACCTTTTACTATTCATTCATTCACAAATATGTGCTGCAGCAGCGAATATCACGAAACATTTCTAAACACACCAAGCCAGCGAGCGCATGATGCATCTGAAGGCACGCGAATTCATCACCCATTAGAAAACTGCTGTTAAATAAACAATATAGTCAAGCCTTACCTTACAAAACTTTGTCATTTAATTTGAAAAGCAGTCAATTAATCCGAAGGGAAGCTGCGGTGTTGCACAGCAGCAGAGGCTTGCTTGCGGTCAATTTTCAAGAAGTACACATTTCCATGTCCTTTTCATGTTTTTCCCCAAAGTAGGCTATTTGCTATGCACATAATCCAGATTTACCAAGTTAATTTGCATCTGGATTGCACGAACACTTTCATACGCAATTTATGACCCTGTCCGACTCATTTCCACACATGAGACACGCAGATGGAAATGTTCTTCGTGTCGTTTACTGTAACGCTTGTCTATACACAGGTTTTGTTACCGCCGGCGTTCACTGGAAGACTACATTATCCAGCATTGCTTGAGATCTACAGCAAACTACGGCAACTCAAATAGCTCAAAATGCACAGCACTTTTTTCCCCCTTGTGGTGGTTCTAAATGGTATAATTCTGTACAAAGTTGGAAAGTAATAGTAATGATTTAAGTAGTATTTTGTGTGCTTTGTTATGCAATATTAAAGTAAAAGTAATCTGTTTTGATAGTTCAATACACTGTTAATTATAACAACTAGCTGAAAAATAAATATTGCTTAAAATAGAACAAAGACTTGACTTGAGACTTGACTTGGACCCTAAAGACTTCAGACTTGACTTGACTTGGACCTCAGAGACTTGAAACATGACTTGGACTTGGACCTCAAAGACTTGAGAATTGACTTGACTTGGACCGCAGGGACTTGAAACTTGACTTGGACTTGGACCTCAAAGACTTGAGACTTGGCTTGACTTGGACCGCAGGGACTTGTGAACATGTCTGGTGTTGACTTATGAATTTGCACATGGTTTGTCTGAAAGCATATTAAAAACACCACATAGACATATAAACAACATTCAAAACTTATCTTTAATCTTTAATATAATCAATGTTGAAAACAGTTGTGCTACTTAATATTTTTATTATTTTTATTGGAAACTGTGATGGTTTCAGGATTTTTTGTTTAATGGAATTTTCAAAAGAACAGCATTTTTTTTTAATCAAAATATTTTGTAGCATTATAAATGTATTTACTATCACTTTTGATCAATTTAATGTATCCTTGCTGAATAAAAGCATTCTTTCAAAAAATGAAAAAATCCCCAAACTTTTGAACAGTAGTGTATATCTGTATTTTGTTGAATGCAGTTATGAACAAAAGTGTGCCTTTGTGAGAACGTTTGATAACTGTGTTAAAACAAAATAACAAAATTGTTGTTTCTACTCTCCACCATCCACATTATTTATTTATTTACTCCTCTTTCTGGTGAGAAATGACCTGTGCCATGTCAAAAATTATTCAACTTTTAAAAACTAGTTTCGAGACCGTGGATTCTGTTCCATTCCGTCGCTCTACATCTTTTTGAACGCAAGAACGTGTTCTGTGTTAACAGCTTTTTACTCATTCTGTACTTCCTGTTTTCTATAAGTGTGGTTTAGTGAGGCGCAATGTATTACAGAATTTACATACATATACGGGATGGAGCATGATTGATTGCACTAATTTAATTTCTACTTGAAACTAATTAGTTTAAAAATTGAATGTAATTTAACTTAACACAAAACCTTTTTTCGCCTATCCATAAATCTCACCATACAGTGTGTTGCATAATATTGCAAAAATGTTGCATAAATCTGAATGTAACACTCACCCGGATGTTTCAAGCATAGCGCTGCTTCCGACAGCATAACAAGCTGGTCTCATTTGCTTGTACTGTGACACTGTCGGTCTCCCTTTGGCTTCAGACTGCTTCCTCTGGAGCGTGTTCTCACCGCTGACTCCATGTAGCCGTAGGTCTCTGTGGGGTAGCCTGGCAGGTAGTTCTTCAATATGCCTATTCCTGCTGTGAGGCTCTAGCGTGGGCCCAGTGGTGGATTAGCCTCCAGCTCCATCCATAACTGTCCATCAAGAACTTTTGTTCTGACACAGTGTCGATCATACTTTCTCTCCCCATTTCTTTTCTTTCTTTCCCTTTTTCCCTCCATTTGTCTTTCTCTGTCTCATTGTCCTTGCCGCTCTTCCTTTCTGCTGTCAATAAGTGTCTGTTATTATTTAGATACAAACACTTAGCAAGCCATATATTGCAATATAATATATAGGGTATAATGAGGCAAGATGCCCCTTGGGGTATGCTGTCCTGAATTGTGACATTTGTGACAACATTTGTGTGATTTATTCACTCTTTCAGTCAGTTTTGAGTTTATTTGTGTTAGGGCGGCACAATTAATCGAATTTCTAATCGTGATTACAATTACGGATGCCACAATTACATAATCATTCAAAGGCACAATTACAAAAAAAAAAAAGTTAACTTACATTATTCTGTGTGTTTAACATGTGTTTTTTTTTTTTCTTTCTACGGGTTAAGGGTTTTTCCCATTGTTTTAATTTTAGTTTTATTATAACATAATACCATGCATATTTTTACTTTTTTTTTGAATATTATTTAAAAAATAAATCAAACCATTTGAGGCTTAATGATATAGAAAAGCAATAAAAGTTTTTCAGGAAGAATGTTTTCAGCTTATTTTCATATACAAATATAGCATGCAGTTGCTTCAGACAATGATATAAAGCTATTTAAAACATCATTCAATGTAAATTGTGATAATTGTAATTAATAATCGCAATTACAATTTCAAGGGAATAATCGACAATTATTTTTTGTCATAATCGTGCAGCCCTAATTTCTGTAT
This sequence comes from Coreius guichenoti, assembly GCA_039654105.1. Lineage (NCBI taxonomy): Eukaryota > Metazoa > Chordata > Actinopteri > Cypriniformes > Gobionidae > Coreius > Coreius guichenoti. The sequence continues at coordinate 27,953,785 of CM077180.1, read as the reverse complement.
TTGTATCACATGGAATATCAAAAGCTTTCTGTTGATGGGGATTCATGGATATAGTCATTGATTTAGATTGGAATGGAAAAAGTTTTTTTGTTGTGGTTTGTTTGTTTGCTTGCAAGAGAAATGGGACAAAAAGTCTGCAGCGCATGATGTAGTTCCTGTTATTAATATTATTATTATTATATTTTAACTATTAAGAAACTATTAACTACGACTTTTGCCTCAATAAACTCCTAAATACTGCTTATTAATAGTTAGTAAGGTAGTAGTTTAGGTATTGGGCAGGATTAAGGGATGTAGAATAAGGACATGCAGAATAAGTCATTAATATGTGCTTTATAAGTATAAACAGCCAATATCCTAGTAACATGCATACTAATAAGCAACAAGTGATAGTGAGAATTGGACACTAAACTAAAGTGTTACCTTGTTATTATATTAAAAATTATTCCTTCTGAATTGATAGTCTTTTATTCTATTGTGAGTTACAATAACCACAAATGACTGTAAATTCAGATTGAACAGATTATTTCTTGTTTTAAAGTAACAGGAAGAAGAGCAGAGCATTTAAGAAATAAATGTTTCAGATCTATTTCTTTGATTTTGTGATTTGCCAGTCATTGTATTATTCAGTTTGAGTGAACGAAGTGATTTTAAATAAAATCTTTGATTTAATATATTACATTACTGAAACGTTTAATGTTTAATAATAGTAAAGAAAAAAAAAAGAAAACAATAAATAAAAAAAAGTTTAAAAAAAATACATTATGTAAAAATCAGATAACAGCTGGAACATGAGGTAGAAAGTCGTCCTACCTCATTAGTTGGGCAAGATTGTTCCTTTACTGGATTATTTTCCATTTAACTTAGGAAATGTTTCTATTAATTTCCCCTGATAAGATATTGAATGATAATATGTATGAACATAAATATGCTTAAAATTATTGTTATTAATGCACATTGTTATTAAATGTCTTTCCCCAGCTTCCGTAATTTAAGTATGTCATGTAGAATGAAAAATATAGTATATTAAATATAGTATTATGGTTTTATATTAAAAGTACTTGTTTTGCATACGCCATTTCGTAGATAGTATTTCTTTATAGCTAGTATTTTCTTTTATCATACCAAAGCTATATTAATAATGGAAGCATTTTACCTTTGGCTTAATATGGTGATGATCATACTCATAAAGTCTATCCTACATACTGAAATATTTCATAACTTAGTACAGCCATACAGTCTCGTTGCGTACTTTTCCGTTACAGCAATAAAGGTTATGTAAGGACCGTTTCATTGAATTGCAATGAGCAGTTGTTGCTGTAAATGAAAGACAGAAAAAGGATAGTGTTCCAGCTGTTCTCCTCTGGCCTTTTATTCATGAACGAAAGAAGCTTGCCATTGTTGCTGATTACTCCCAGTCAGCCCTTCTTCAGTGCAAAAGTCACAGTGAAAAAAAACTAAAAACAAATTGAACCATTATCTAGAGGACAACAGCTTTAAAAGCAGACCAGAGCAATTCCTAAAGCTGAAATTGGAAAAAAATAAAAAGAATGCATAATATGATTTGAATTGCAGGCACGGGGGTCATGCAGTCATCGCATTTTCTCCACAGCAGGTCTTAACCGAATATGCGTCGTACTCAAGCTGCGTGAAGGTTTCTCAGACCTCTCTTTAAACTGCTTTTTTTCCATTTGGGGAATATACAGAACACCAATTTCAAAGAAGCTTTAACTATATTGGCTTACACTGAACCAAATACTAAAACAAACTCTCCCAGCTGTTGAAAAAAAATTGTGTTCAGGATTTCACCCTCCTGTGTCCATTGTGGCTCAAATGAAGGACATTTCCAAATAGGGTGTATGTGTGTGTGTTTGTACGTGACCTTGCAGAGAGTTTGGGCGCTGGAAGGTGAACAGCTTGGCTCTGGAGAGAGAGGACAATGGCGTGGCTCTACCCCTCGATCCAGAGTTTATGCAGACCATCAGACAGTTGGGCCGCAGACCCACCCTCGCTGCCATTACCGAGAACATCATCAGGAAATATGGCACACACTTTCTGCTTTCAGCTACACTCGGAGGTATTTCAAGAAAGCTGCCTGTTCATTTCTACAGAATTTCATCATTTCCATTGAAAAAAATACATTCTTTTGATGTGTCTTAGTACATAATAACATGAGATGCTAGTGTTCTAAAACAAGGATAGAATATTTACAGTTTAAACCATTATAGTTTAATTGGGAAATGTGAAAATGTATTCTAAAATGTATAAGTCTACAATAGCCAATAATATAAAACAATCATCAAAAAAAAAAAAAAACATTAATTAAATTAACTAAATGATTCAGTCAGTTTTTAGAGAATAATTAATTTTTTTCATTAATTACTAGGGCTGACAAAATTAACCTATTACCTTTTTAATGCATTTTTTCAATTTGACATATTAACAAACATCTACTTTTGAAAACTCTCTACTCTTTAGGCAACCCATTGTCTGCAAATGTGAACACATGAAAGTCTATGGCTGTGACACCTGTTTATATATATTCAACGTGCATCATCCACACAACCTCTCAAACTCAATAATTACACAGTTATTTGTGATCTGATAATCTAATGAAAGCTGTATTAATAAGTTTTAATTAAAAACTTCAACATTAAACTTTGTCTTTAATTGATTTACTTTTATATGAATTCTGTTGCATAAATCTACTTTATGGTGTCTTTATACTGTATACGTGTATTTTCTTCTGCATGCAACATCCACACAACCTTCTGAACTTAATAATTACACAACATTATTTGCAATTAAATATTTTAATCGATTGACAGCTGTATTAATAAGATTTCATTAAAAACTTTAACATGAAACTTTATCTTTAATTGACATACTTTCATATATACTCGAATGTGGATCTGTTGAGCATTATGTAAAGTGTTAATGATTTATTTTAATGACAGTTAACTTTTTCATTATGTTTATGTGTTTGCATAATTAATTAATAAAATATAAAAAAAATATTGTTGATAAATTTTCCATCTTCTATTCCCTTCTTATAGTATGTGTTCCAGAGATTCGTTGAATAGACAGTTCCCTTGCTTCACTCTTCCTTACATAAACACAAAGAACATTCTTTATGAAGCCATTTTCCCCAGCATTCCTCAATCTTTTATGTTGCTTTGCCCTCGTGGCAGGTGAGGAGGCGTTGACTATATTTGTGGACAAGAGGAGGCTAAGCCGGACGGCAGACCTGACTGACTCAAATGGCACGGCTGTGACTCTGGAGGCCCTGCACCAGCTGGCTGCCTCCTACTTCATAGACAGAGAGAGTACACTGCGAAAACTGCACCACCTCCAGATTGCCTCCACTGCCATCAAGGTAACCCTGTGGCCTAGATGCGCACAGACCTGGGGACCTGACCCCACGTTTGAGTGTTTATTTTTGGAAAGGAGTTTGACTTGAGCTTGGCTGTTTCTATTGTTTTGCAGCTGCATCATTTGGAGATAAAAAAAAAAAATGGGTTAAATGTTAAAAAAGCACAGTAGTTTTCCTTCACTTTTGTTCTTGTATTTTTGGTTGTGTAGATATGAAGTATTAATGAATCACAGGTGGGAACAAAATGATTTTTATACGCACAGAGGAGCATTTGATTAAGTTAAATTGTGTTCGAAAAAGGCACTGTTTTTACACACGTATTCAGCTTTTTATGGAAGCTTGTTTCTGCCATAGAATAAAAAATAAAAAAGGTAATTGCAACTTTTTATCTCACAATTCTGACTTTTTTTCTGATATAAAGTGCGTGATATAAAGTCTTGCGTGATATAAAGTCGCAATTGTGAGTTATAAAGTCAGAATTTAAAGTGATGTAAAGTCGCAATTTCGAGTTATAAATTCAGAATTGCGTGATATAAAGTCACAATTGCGTGTTATAAACTCAAAAAAGTCAGCCTTTTTCCAACTTGGAATTTGACTATTACTCGCAATTGCTATAATGAGTTTACATCTCACTATAAATGAGTTTATATCTCACTATTCTGATAAATAAATTCAGAATCGCGAGTTATAAAGTCAGAATTGCGTGATATAAAGTCACAATTGCGTGTTATAAAGTCAATTCTGTTATAACTCGTAAATCTGACTTTTGTTCTCGCAATTGCGAGTTTATATCTAGCAATTGTGAGATGTAAACTCGCAATTGTGAGATAAAAAAGTCGCAATTATCTTTTGAAATGTTTTATTCTGTGGCAGAAACAAGCTTCCATAGCTTTTAGCTCTTTGAGACATCATACATGAGTTAATCTATAACAAGTTATCCGTAGCAAGCAATGTGTGTCAGGTCAGTGATTGTGCTTGAAACAGTAACCCACATACTCTACACTAAATGAGTTAAATGCCCTCTGCATGATGCACAGCGTCTACACACTTCTAAACAGTGTTGTCACGATACTGGAATTTCTAACTTCGATCTGATACCTTGAAAAATATCGATATTCGATACCATGGGGATAACCGCCATATATAGGCTACTGCCATAAAGATAATTTGGGTAATTTTGTTGCAATAGCTTACACACAGTACAGTGAGGCTTTATTTGAAGCTTTGACCTAACTAACTTTAAGTTTTTCAAGTGGGTCTAACAGTATGCGGGTAAGAAATACTACAGAAATTAAATAAAGTAATCAAATGTAAAATAACACTGGATAGTCTTCATTGTAAAAATTAAATACAGATGAATGCTTACAATTAAAGTTTACAAAAGTTATTCAGTCTAGAGCAGTGAGTGATTTTCTCTTTTTCTTTTGTTCTTTGATTAACATGACAGACAGCAGCAGGAATATTAGACTGCTGTCACTTTAAGAGTTTATGCACGGAGCCAATATACTGTTACACAACTATTTACCAAAGCTGACTGTGTTTACCTGAATATTTAGCAAGACAAGTATTTTGACATAATTTTTGTGTATTTGACCGTTTAAGCTCAATAAGCCACAAAAAAGAACTAAATTTTGCGCTCTCGAGCTGTTTGAGAGGCAGCTTTATGTGCGCCACTTATATAGATCAGTGGTGCGCATGCTTTTGGTGTGAGCGTGAAACCTGCGGGAATGAGTAAAATTATGCGCAATACAAGCACTATTCAACCGGAGGAAATGAGACGAGTGAGTGACAGGAGGCAGGTGTGCGTCAATTCGCTGTCGAAGAGAAGAGAGAGCAAGAACGTGCAGCTGGTATCGATGTATCGATACAGCAGAAAAAGAGTATTGTAACCATTTCAGTATCGATACGTATCGAAATATCGATATTTTTGTCAACACTACTTCTAAATGAATGTTGTTGTAGTTAGAGTTAAAATAGTTATCTGGAAAACAGAAAATGGTTCAGTAGGTATACAGTATCTGTAGTATGCATAAATCTGTGTTGACCTGGTAGGATGGGAATTGAAAACTATTTTAGTTCATTAATGGTTCGATTAAAGATTCCTTTTTGTACTTATACTAGTAAAAGAAATGTTCCGACTTTTGAATGGTAGTGTACAACTTTTTTTTTGTTTGTTTGTGAAAGAAGTCTCTTATGCTCACCAAAGCTGCATTTATTTGATCAAAAATACAGTAAAAACAGTAATACTATGAAATATGATTACAATTTAAAATAACTGTTAATATATTTTAAAATGTAATTTATTCCTGTGATTCCAAAGCAGTCACTAATTCAGTGTCACATGATCTTTCGGAAATCATTCTAATACCCTGATTTTGTGCTCAAGATTTTTTTTTTATTATTATCAATTTAGAAAACCGTTGTGCTGCTTAATATTTTTGTAGAAAAGTTTATTTATTTTTTTTAGGATTTTATGATGAATATAATGTTCATAAGAACAGCATTTCTTTGAAATGGGAATGTTTTGTAACATTATAAATGTAAATATCTTTACTGTCACTTTTGATCAATTTAATGTGTCCTTGCTGAAAAAAGGATTAATTTAATAATTTTAATAATAATAATAAATCGTATTGGCCCCCAATTTTTGAACATTAGTGTAAGTCCATTGCCAAATAATGAGATGATTTAAAAAAAAAAAAAAAATGTAACAAGTAAATATACAAATTCTTTTTAGTGGTGGCATAAATTATAATTGGCTATATATTGAACAAAATTATTCTAAACAAACAAAAAAATATGGTAACATATTTTATTCATTATTGTTTATAAAATACTACTGACAAAAATACACATTGTCATATGAACAACCAGTAACTACACTGATTTAATTTTCACAGTAAGTTACAAGCTGCATGTGCTTGGTTACCTAAAAAAAAAAATGGTAATTCGTTCAAGAATCGTACTGCACTGTTAGCACTGTATGTTTCTTTATGTATGAGTATGAGTCCTTCTGTAATTGGACTACACTTGTCTACACTTGTTGAATATGCCGTTTGTTTCAGCTGTGTGGTGGTAGTTCTGTTAGTATGGTATTTAGTCAGCATCGGTGGAATAACAACATCATTCGGTTCTAGTATTTAAAAAAAAAATGGAACCCTACTGCATTGTAGTTGATTTGTATTTACAGGGAGCAAGACACATTACCTCCTGACAGCACATGTCCTAGCTTAAGAGCTTTTAAGCTATCTTGATGGAAATAAGTAGATGGCGGTCCTTTTAGATGCCTTTATTTGCCTGGCATTTTACGTGATTGATGTGAAATATTCTCAGGATCAGCAGTCTTTAATTCAGCCCATGGATTTTTTCCTCATGTGGATGAAGACGGATGTGAATACAAAGGCTCTCTATACAAAATTGGTGATACTCTCTGTGGCAAACATACGTTTGAGAGAGAGTGGTTTGTTCAAATGGAAGAGATATCTTTTGGGGGGAGGGTATAGAGGGAATATAGCAAATAAATAAATATGAAGGAGCTGCTGGAATTATGCATCAGTGTGACAAATTATCTGTTCCATTTCAATAATTTATTTGAGAGCCCAGCCTATTTGTCAGCCATTTTGAATATAAGTGAGGTGTCAGGCTCTAATGAATAAGAGACTTATGAGGAGGATTTTCTGCACCGCCAATAATAAATGAATCTTTAACCTCCACAGTCAGACACGACGGTGGACAGGAAATGCAGTGAGTGGCAGTTGACAACAGTCAGGAGGGAGGAGTGTTAGCTGAGGTTTATAACAACAGGGCATGTTTAGTTATATAAGGATGGTTGAAGTAGTCATGGGCCAGGGCTGCGCATTTTAATGTCAGACTGCATGATGTGTCTGACATGCCTTCTACAATCAAGGTGATATACTTGCAAGCCATCATGCTAAGTGGCCAGTATTTATAACTCTGAAGAGGCTTAGATGAACATCAGGCAATGGGTCAAGGACTCATTAGAACTTTGATTTTCTAATGAATGGGGACTCAGTAAAAATATCAATTTTCTGATTAATCGTGATCTTCATTTGAACAATCCGATATCGATTGATTGCTCACCCCCATCTTGCAGATGTCAAAGACTCTGTTTCTCCTGGCAGCCGCCCTGCACACAAGCTCCTCTTGTATTCCTCATCCGCATCAGTTTTGCAGGATTGAGACTGCTCTAAATTCTGTGACTGTTTGCTCCTCTCATTAGAAATAAATAGTCATAGTGAGTCTCGTTTTTGTGCAACTCCCTGTGCAATACTTTCTTCACCATCACACCCTCTCATTTTTTTTTTTCTTCTGTAATCTGTCCAGAGGTATATATGGTACAGATAAATCAGGTTAAGTCGGTTAAATCACAATCTAAAATGTAAACAAATGCCACTAGACTGATTGTATATGTGTTATAATAATTTCCCTGTTGAAAAAAAAAAACAGCATATGCTGGTTAGGTATGTGAGGTCACATGAAAACAGGTGAGGCAGCCAGAAATCTGCCCCAGTGGCTCTCTATGACAGCGTGCTGCAGTTCCATTTTTCACCACAGATTTACATTGAAAATTTGTGGGGCGCTGTAGAGCTAGAGAGGGCTCTGAGACCAGCTGCCCCACCTAGTATCATGAATACATGCCTGTCGAATCCATGCGCTTCATTTTAATATATCCTGCTCACTTCACGACTTAAAAGGTCAAGAAAATCCGAAAATATTTGTTGCAGAATTCTGAATACATTTACAATTTATTATTAATCCAGTGTATATAGAGGTCTATGTTTGGATGAATATTTTGGTGGGGCTCTGCGACATATATGCGACTAAATCTTCACTCACATAATATCTATCATTAGCCATTGGCTAATAAATTCTTAGATTTTACTTGCCAGTGTGTGTTAGAGGCTATGTATAAGTTTAGCATAGATATATTTTCACTTGCTGAACACTGACAGAGCGCTTGAGAGTTTCGCTCTCTATCATCTGTGCTATTTCAATCCAGCTCAATGGATGCGCAGCATACCTGTATTTGACGTACTGTAAACTCTAGTGTAAAGGGGCACGACTAAGCACACTGTGTTTCTCACACACACGCAAAGAGAGAGAGAGAGAGAGTCTTACATGCCACACAGAATCGACGCACTACATGTAAACAATATTCTTTGTTGTATTTTCCTGTCAAAATAACGGAGTTCATTTGGAATTAATCAGGTTTTATGAACAAGGAGAAGATATGCCGGTTTCTCCGGTAGTGGGCGGAACTAATGTGCAAACGGCAATCTCATTAGCTGAGGGTTGCGTAGAGGGTTGATTCATTTATAAAGCAGCTATGGAGAAAATGGTGATGTCATCATTCAGCTCAGTTCAGTTCTCATCTAACAGTGTCAGAACAGTCAAGTCAATAATATTGTTGAATATTAAGTGTCCCCAACTAAGCAAGCCAAAAGGTGACAGTGGCAAAGAACTCAAACAAACAGAAACAGAGAAAATCTTTTTGGTTACCATTGATTTCCATTATATGGACAAAAATACAATGAAAGTCAAAGGAAAGAAAACGGTTTGGTTACCAACTTTCTTCAGAATATCTTCTACGGAAAACGTTCGGACGTTTGGAACAGCATGTGGGTGAGTAAGTGATGACAGAATATTTATTTCTGGGTGGACTATCCTTTTAACACATCAAGGTATAATAATAATAATAATAATAATAATAATAACAATCATTATTATTAGACAAAATAAACACTTATCAAATCAAAACACTTACCACTTATCTACCCTGTTGAAAAAAACAGCATATGCTGATTAGGTATGTTTTGAAGCATGGCAGCTGGTTTGAGCTGGTTTGAGCTGGTTTAAGCTGGTCAAGTGCTGGTCCTAAGGTGGTCCTAAGAAACTAGCTCCAGCTCAGGACCAGTTTATAACCAGCTCAGGACCAGCTTAAACCAGCTCATAACCAACTAAGGACCAGCATAAACCAGCTCAAACCAGCTGCCATGCTTCAAAACATACCTAACCAGCATATGCTGTTTTTTTCAACAGGGTAGATAAGTGGTAAGTGTTTTGATTTGATAAGTGTTTATTTTGTCTAATAATAATGGTTGTTATTATTATTATTATTATTATTATTATTATTATTATTATTATACCTTGATGTGTTAAAAGGATAGTCCACCCAGAAATAAATATTCTGTCATCACTTACTCACCCACATGCTGTTCCAAACGTTCCAAACGTTTTCCGTAGAAGATATTCTGAAGAAAGTTGGTAACCAAACCGTTTTCTTTCCTTTGACTTTCATTGTATTTTTGTCCATATAATGGAAATCAATGGTAACCAAAAGGATTTTCTCTGTTTCTGTTTGTTTGAGTTCTTTGCCACTGTCACCTTTTGGCTTGCTTAGTTGGGGACACTTAATATTCAACAATATTATTGACTTGACTGTTCTGACACTGTTAGATGAGAACTGAACTGAGCTGAATGATGACATCACCATTTTCTCCATAGCTGCTTTATAAATGAATCAACCCTCTACGCAACCCTCAGCTAATGAGATTGCCGTTTGCACATTAGTTCCGCCCACTACCGGAGAAACCGGCATATCTTCTCCTTGTTCATAAAACCTGATTAATTCCAAATGAACTCCGTTATTTTGACAGGAAAATACAACAAAGAATATTGTTTACATGTAGTGCGTCGATTCTGTGTGGCATGTAAGACTCTCTCTCTCTCTCTCTCTTTGCGTGTGTGTGAGAAACACAGTGTGCTTAGTCGTGCCCCTTTACACTAGAGTTTACAGTACGTCAAATACAGGTATGCTGCGCATCCATTGAGCTGGATTGAAATAGCACAGATGATAGAGAGCAAAACTCTCAAGTGCTCTGTCAGTGTTCAGCAAGTGAAAATATATCTATGCTAAACTTATACATAGCCTCTAACACACACACTGGCAAGTAAAATCTAAGAATTTATTAGCCAATGGCTAATGATAGATATTATGTGAGTGAAGATTTAGTCGCATATATGTCGCAGAGCCCCACCAAAATATTCATCCAAACATAGACCTCTATATACACTGAATTAATAATAAATTGTAAATGTATTCAGAATTCTGCAACAAATATTTTCGGATTTTCTTGACCTTTTAAGTCGTGAAGTGAGCAGGATATATTAAAATGAAGCGCATGGATTCGACAGGCATGTATTCATGATACTAGGTGGGGCAGCTGGTCTCAGAGCCCTCTCTAGCTCTACAGCGCCCCACAAATTTTCAATGTAAATCTGTGGTGAAAAATGGAACTGCAGCACGCTGTCATAGAGAGCCATTGGGGCAGATTTCTGGCTGCCTCACCTGTTTTCATGTGACCTCACGTAAACCTCACTCCAGACCAAGATGATATCAGTCCGCTTCAGATATGTGTCTGCATCAGGTCAGTAACTAGTTGGCATGTCTGTTCTTCCTATGTGGAGTAGCGTATCAAATTAATGAAAGTATAAATCCTTTATTTTAAATGTGCTCATGTGAATAGCCTTTATATACAGTAGTTCTGTTGTGTTTGTTTTATGTTTGTTCTGAGAATATACATGACTTTCCTCACTGGAATTCCTACACAACTTGCAATATTCTAAAACAAAATCTGAGGCAATAAATACTACATTAAGGCAATTCTAAGATGGTATTCTATGCGTTAGTCATGTGTACTAAAATCTGTCAATCATCATTAGAGCACTGCACGCCACCCTCAGGCTGAATAACGCAATGACATTAGAATTCTGCCCAAAGTGAGTCTATGTTCAGCGATTAGAATATGAAGCTTACAAAATGTTAATCATAAACTAGCGCTAAGACCCAAAATCTGCCCTACCTAAATTTACGACCAGGAGCCGCTACTGTTTACTATTGTATTTTTAGAGCTGCTTTACAGCAAAATTGAATTATGTTTATATTTATATTTATTATTATTTTCCAGTTTAACACTGTAAAGCTGCTTTGAAACAATCTGTATTGTATAAAGCGCAATATAAATAAAGGTGACTTGACTTGACCTGACTGGTTACCAACATTTCTCAAAATATTTTCTTTTATGTACCACAGAAGAAAGTAATTCATATTAGGAACAACATGAGGGTGAGTAAATGATGACAATTTTCATTTTTGGGCAGACAATCCTTTTAAATAAGCAAGTGTGTTAAAAAATAATACACATAATTTTAGTAATACTCAATAATACAATATGTATCTTTTGTTTTTACATTTATATTCCCCTTTCTCCTCTGTACTGTATACTCAAAGTCACATTCTTCTCTGTTAAGCAATGGAAAACCTTTTGCATGCTATGAATACTCAGTATATGAGTATATGAACTGTGGAAAACTTTATGAAAAATTATGATTCAGAGAAAGAGTTGGGCATTTTGCCAGTGGTAGTGCTTTGACGTTTGCCTGGGTCATCAGTCAAGCATCCCGAGCACAAGCTGGGAGGCATGAAAACTCTGCCAGCACCTCTACACCTCCCCCAGTCTCCCCCTCTTAACTGCCATAAACCAGAACGAGAACTTCCGAGTCCTACTGTGAGGAAAAACGCTTGAAAAATCAAAAAGAATTTCCAGCTAATGCACGCAGATGAAGCTCTCTTGTAGAGAGCATGCCTTTGTGTTTCGTTCTAAGATTTCACAAGCTGAAGCTGAGAGCATTAACCACTACTAGCCTCGCTGAGGATTCCCTGCTGCTTTCAATAAAGTCCCATTTTCTGTAGAGAAGGGTATAATTCCATTCTAATGCACACTTTCCTCCAATGATAAGCTTCCCCCATAGCACACACTGAAACGAAGGGAACACTAACCCACCGGAAAGGGACTTTTTATGAAAACAGCTGCTTGAATATCTCAAAGATTGTTCCATTGTGGTGTAAAAACATGCCTGATGCAAATAGGAAAATGCCTTTTGACTAATGCTCACTGATTAAATACAGCCCCATTCTATCCGGAACTTTGTGTAAAGCAATATTATAATAAGTGCCAATGCTTATGAAACATTAATGACATTTCTAGTGTATCAAAAAAGCTGGGATCGGCATCTTAAAATCCATTATTATTCAAATATGTGGCTACGCAGGCCCACTCATCCTGATATTTTCCGGAGTCTTTGTTGGATTAATCACAGGTGGGAATTACAAACCTGTCTCTTTTTACTCATTTACTGTGGGAGAAATGCAATGGATTTCTAATATTTATTTAGCAAATCATTTTAGTCACTTTGGATTTTTACAGTCTTACTGTCATGCTTTTTTTCTGTGAAACACAAATGAGGGTATGTGAATGAGAGATTTTCATTTTTAAGTGAGCTCTTCCTTTAAAAGTGAGCTTTTATTGTTATTACCCATTCTAAACTATGCAGTGTTTTAGTGACAGTAAGAGACACAAGAATGACACAATAACTATGTATAGAACGATGCGTCAGGGATCATGGGCGCCAGGTCTTCTTTAATAAAGATAGAGGGGACAGTCTTATGAACTTCAGAGTGATTGAGAGTGAATGTTACAAGTCACAACTGACCCATTTCCCTGAATACATCCCTTGTACTGAGCCACACTGAAAACGGCCCTTATGCCAGTCATTGATCTCTTCAACGCCTGCTGCTGGAAGTTCTGATGTAGTCAGCACAAATACAACACTGCAGATAATTTGAAAAAATACACAGTTTTCAGTTCACATGGTTTGTACTCAGCATCTGTAATGGATGGCACATAATGCACACTCAGGTAAATTCAGAATTTCCAATTCAGATGCACTAGCTGGAGCAACAGCTCTATATTTTTCTCCGTTTCATTATAGAAAGCCCAAGTTCCGCACATGCTCCGCTCTGTCGAGCCCTTGTTGTGGACCGGCTCATTGTTATGCATAGAAAAACCCATCTTTATACTTGCAATTGGTCAATTTTCCTTTTAAGTCGGACATCTGTCTTTGTTAGAAATTAATCTGCTGATCCCTGTAGAGGCTCCTTGGATTTTAATTAATTGTGTGGACGAAGAGGAATGGAAATGCCAGCGGTAGGCTTGCTGAACTTGTGCTTTTCCTCCTGATTCCACTTTCACTACTCTCACTGGCTTGAAAGTTATTTCAACACGCTGAATGGAAATTAAATAAAGCAGCTCTCGATAATGGGGATTTGCTGCTTGTGTAACACATTAGAAATGCTTCCTTGGCTTTTCCAGGTCCTCAGTCATTTTCAGTGGTTCACTTCCATGACAACAACTGCATTCTGCTTGGAGGGTTCACTATACTGTTTACTTTGTTTAATTTTATCCGCTTCACCGTTGTTCCGGTGACCCACGAGTAGATGTCGAACAACGGCAACTTTTCTTCTAACAAAGAAGAAGAAAAGTTAGTTCCACTTGACGGAAATCTCGGGTCACCATTAATCTACAAACACGACATGAAAACTTTTATTCACTCACCGGGGGAAATATTACAGAAGACAATGTAGAACAGAGAACAATTTGTAAGTGACAGGTAGGGAGATATATTTGCCTACAGGCAGTTGGTTTTCTTCCTATGTGTCAGACGAGCCTTGATATACAGTGACTTTTGTCAGGGAAAAAAGTGAAGCTTTTGTCAGGAATGATTGAGCTGCACCATTTTGGATGGGAACAAAGATACCGTGTCGATAGCTTTGTCAGTGAGGTGTCAGTGATATGGCGGGGATGTGTCTCTACTCTTATGTCTACCTATTTGTCTGCTCTTGAATATTGATCCATTTGCCTCATAACAGTGTACAATAGTTTCTTCTAACAGTTGTTCTTTGCATTTCTTTTTAGTACTGTACCTTACAATATAATACATAGTGCCTTTTACCGCAACGGCAGCCATGTTGGATTCGAAATATCTGTGTTGATATGTACCGAATTGATAGTAAACTTCAAGTCGCATTCAGCCATTTACTTCCACAACAGGTCCATTAACCTTCGCTATTTTCGTACAGTGAAAGTACATTACATTCACCGTGATATATTGCCCTTCACTACATTACTGAATTTGGTCCAAATGATAGCTTTTTCAATAACAGTCATGTCCTTGGCGTAACGGTAGAATCGTTATGATATTCTGGACAGACACTTTTACAACATAGTTATGCAACATTGCATAGTTCTTATATTCTAACTGCAATCCTGTGTGGACTTCTTTTAAATGCGTGTTTAAAACAATATGCCGTTTTTGAGCTTGTAGAAGCACTGTATAAATATATGTTACTCTGATTTCACAGGCATTCATCTGCCTGCCCTGCATATTTAATGGCCTCAGTGTCATTTCTGCCTCTGTTTTGCACAGAGTATTGTCATGTGCTTTCTCTTGTCTTCCCTTAAGGTGACCGAAACAAGGACAGGCCCTCTTGGATGCAGTAACTATGACAACCTCGATTCGGTCAGTTCCGTTTTGGTTCAGAGTCCTGAGAACAAGATTCATCTACAAGGTAGCGCATTCATTATTTAACTCTTTCTCAGACATTCCAATGATATTATCATTCTTTGAATTTTATTATTTTATTGAAAGACATAGCAGCATGTTCACAGAAATATTCCACTACCACCTTTTGTTCCTCTTAGTCTGTAAAGGTTTCAAGGAATTTTCCAAGATACTATCTTGAAAAAAAGTATGAACATTTATTTATCATACTTAAAATAGTGGGACTATTTTAAGTTTACTATACACTACTATTCAAATGTTTGGGGTCGGTAAGAGTTTTTAAATGTTTTTGAAAGTAAAATATAATTTCAATTTTACATAACTGTTTTCGGTTTTATTATATTTTAAAATGTAATTTATTCCTGTGATGGCAAAGCTGAATTTTCAGCATCATTACTCCAGTCTTCATTGTCACATGATCCTTCAGAAATCATTCTAATATGCTTATTTGGTGCTCAAATATCATTTCTTATTATAATCAATGTTGATATACATGTATAATTTTTTTCAGGGTTATTTGATTAATAGAAACAGAAATCTTTTATAATATTATACATGCCTTTACTGTCACTTTTGATCAATTTAATATGCCCTTGCTGAATACAAGTATTAAAAAATCTTTTGATGCATATTATGTATTTATATATAAACAAATTTGCATTCTTTTAGGGCTTCAGGCCATTCTGCCAGAATACCTAAGGAGCCGATTTGTGGAGGCAGCTCTCAGTTATATTGGCTGTCACTCCGAGGGTGAGTTTGTGTGCCGGGATAACGACTGCTGGTGCAAATGCAGTGTTGATTATCCCCAATGCAACTGTCCCAGTGAAGACCTGAAGGCTATGCAGGACAGTCTGAAACTCATCAGAGAATCATGGACGCAAGCCAACCAAGAGTTTGAAGAGTCTGGTAAGATTATGTAATTTTCAAGTTTTCAAGTTTACTAGTTAGTTTTAAAGAAACATGATGAACAGTTAAAATAAATTGTTCACCTAAAAAAAAATTAAATTCTGACATCATTTCTTCTGTAAAACATAAGAGATTTGTTTAAGAATTGCACTGATTTCTCTGTTCCATGCAATTGGGGATAGTGGGGAACTGAATCTTCTGAAGCTGAAGCTGAAGCTTTTGACTGAATGGGACACACACACCATAAATGTATCATAAAAATGTTTTAAAGCTATACAGTAGCATTTCTAATTGGCTTAAATGGGTATTTACTGAAAATATTGTTCATGTTCATGAGAGAACCCAGCAAGCAATAGCCATCATTTCACCGTCTCGGTTAACTATAGACCCGATATAGTCCGGCTATGAGTAACCCACTTCTAGCCAAAATAACCTTGAATTTGGTTACATGTCGTTTTTGCCAAAATACTGTAACTTGCGAGATGTATGATATTCTATCATGTAAGAAAAGTCAACAGTGATTACAAGGTGTTTGGTTTCATTTCTTTGACATGTTCATGTTCTAGATGACTAGTCTATTCTTGGGCTACGGTTAGACGTCTATTAAATTTTCACTGACAGCCCAAATTTTGCCTTGTTTTAGCCTAGATGTCGGAGCTGTGTTTGAACGGCTATTAGACGTCTTTTAAACGCAAAATTGCTTGCTCGGAAGTAGCAGTTTGTGAAATCTTGTGAGTCTTTTATCAGTGAATAATCATTTAAATTTCAGTCTTTTGTATGCTTTTGTATATCTTAACTCTTAAATGCATGAATGTTTCGCCAATCATTATTACATATTCGGGTCTTTAGAGACACTGACTTATATCTAACCCGGATGGATCTCTACCTGACGCGATAATATAAAACTCTCCTGATATTAGAGTAATAATTACAGAAGAATAAAATAAAGCATATTTTGTTACCTTTTGGAGCTTGGAAGTGTTCAGTTTGAGCAGATGTTTTATATCATCATCACTGTCCTCGTCAGAGCTCATTTCCAAGCACATTCAGCATCTGGCTCATATTCGCCATCTTAAACGTATTCTCAAAACTATCATTTTCAACATCTTCAAAATCTATATTTGGATTGCTGACAGCTTCTTGACCAGATCCACCATCAAGTGACAGTGACTCTAATATTTGATTGCGTTCCATTTCAAGTTTTGCTGATGATTCTTCCTATTATTTTGTTTTCTGCCTGCGGTAACTATGAGTGAAACGTCACTTCATCATTGTGTATCAGACAATGAATTGCACTTATTCAGTCATCAAAGATTCAATTATTGTTGGGCAGAAAAAATATACTTCAAAATTACACACTTCGGGTCGTTAGCGACCCTAAACAATTTTTACAAAAAAATGAAAGGGAAAACAGGCATACTTTTATAATTGTATTATTTTTTTTTCTTGTTATATTGTTTATAATGAATTGATTGAGGAATACTAAGAAGGTTGATGTCTAACTTTAAAAAACTAATAAGGAGGAGGGTAGTGAATGACGTCCCGGGTCACAGACCCGAGGCATGCGTTTAAGGGTTAATAATATATAGAGTCATATGGACTACTTTTAAGATTATTTTATTCCTTTTTTAATCAAAACCATTAGTCCCAATGGGGAGTAATTGCATGGAAAAGAACAGCCAGCACAATTCTTTAAAAATTGATTAAATGAGAATCAGGTGAATTATTTTTTAAATGGTTTTGTCTTGCAAGAGGTTTCATAGTTATGTTATTTTTTTAATTAGTCATATTTCAGAGAGGCCCGTGGCATGCCATCACCAAATTAATTCTGTTATGCCACTTAGATCTGTGAATATCCCTGACACATAGTGGGGTGACATTAAACAGTGATTGTTGTCACCTTGTTACATTTGATGGCTGACAAGGAAATAGTGGGAAGTGCTTCCTGGGATCTAGTGTCATTGTCATTGTGGTAAAGCAGCGTTTTGGACTTGGCAGGCTTACTTGTCCCTAAGCTAGGCACTGAGCCAGCACAGAGCAGGTTTTTGTGTGCATCACAGTCATGTTGGAGCTCTACCTCCTGCAGCAACAGCAGGGAGTGAAAAACCACTGCCTAATGACTGTAAACCAAATAAATAAACAACAATCATCTGCTGGAGTGAGATCATCTACTAGTCCGCTTCTCTATTCGGTTGGGGCACCACACAGTTTTTGTTTTGTAATGAAATTCGAAATCAAAACAAAACTTGGAGACTTGGACAGATCAATGGATATCTAAAAATGGAAAAACTTGTAATTTTTTCAATTACCTAATGTTTGATTGCATGAAAAATCCAATTGTGCACAGACTGGAATTGTCAGGCTATGATGAGGATCTGTGTTGTTAATTATAGCCACTGAGATCATTTCTTGTTAGATGTTAGGTAGAGCATTGATTGGGGCGTTGAGCACCATAACACGGCTATCGATTTTTCTTGCCACAAATGAAAATGAACTTCCCTCCGCTGGAAGACATTTGTGTGGCCGAGGTGATTCTACTTTGCTTTAACGACTTGCCATCCTGCCAGAACTTAATGTTTTTTTTTGTAGTTGTTAGTTTGTTGGTGAAGTTAACACCACATGTGCTTCTTCAAAATCAGCCTGTCCTTCTTAGAAACGGCTTAGCGTTTCTTAGCAATTCATTGAAAATACCCTGCTGTCCTCGCCTATCAGTGTTCAATCACACAGGACAATTTTCAATTTTCATCAAAGGAATGAAAATAACATTCCACCTGCTCCCCTTCCACCCCCAGTTTCACTGTTGACTCATTTTATCGAACATGACTGATTTCTTTTTCCCCGACATGAGGCAAAGTCATTCCAGTAATTTATTCTCAACACTTGTCTGCCTTTCTAGAGGACTTCCAAAATTTTGTGAGGAGATTACCAACGTTCTATGCTCTGAACACATCTGCTGTGCAGTACTTTTGGAAGGTGGACCCTGGCGTTCAGCAACGCTTTCAACTGTTGGAGACTAGCACTCAACAGCTGCTCAGCAAAGCACAGCGGATTGTCGGCAAACTTTTCAAACTCAGCAAAAGGTGTCGGACTCAACCCAAAATATCTGTGCCCAGGGAGAGGTAAGATATTTGCCATGTTCCTAATGGGTTATAAATGGACATGTCCATATTTATAATTGATTGTAATATGATGAAAGGTAAAAATAGCTTGTCATTGCTTCTTAAAGGATTTTTGTACTTTTACAGTAAGGTTCCATTTGTTAACATTAGGTATCATGAACAAACAATTAGCAAAAAATTTTACAGCATTTATTAAGCTAGTTAAAAATGCTTTATTCTGACGATACCATTGAAAAGCTTTTTAATCATATCAATCCAAATTTTGTTTTAGAATTTTTAGTAAAAATATTTCTTAAATATGCTATTTAGTTTCTATTTTAAATTGTAATAACTCAGTTTTGGTTTTTGTCATGAAAATAGCCAAATAGCTGGGATGGCATTAAAAAACAAACAAGCAAAAATAATAAATAAATAAAATCAATAATATTTTTTTTGTTTATAATTACAAAAAATAGTAGTAGTTAATTTATGTTTGTTTATATAACTTGAAATTGTTTAAAGGGTACATAACACACACAGTTTCTGCCAATCTCATGTTAATCTTGAGTACCTATAGAGTAGTATTGCATCCTTCATATCTCCGAACAGTCTTTAGTTTTATCATATTTATAAAAGACAGATATGCTGTACCGATTCTTTCCAAAAACAGCCGAACTTGTGAAGGCGTGCAGTGGGCGGTGCTAAAACGTCACGACCACACACACAATACATCATGGCATTAGCCCTGGATAACTTTCGATTCACTATACGTTCGTGTTGTTTACATTATATGCACTTACGTGCCGATTGCCAGCAAAACACAGACATTTAATGCAGTTTCACTCACCGCCTGCGGTTTCGACTCATGACCGGGAACAAACAAACACACTTGCAGAACTCCGTTGCTGCTCCGGGAAAACAAACTGCATCCGCTGTTTCCTTAACGCTGGGTTATTTGTGAAGCTGAACAAGGTTATCTTTCCCTCACAACCAAAAACACACTTCTTTAGTGACATTGTTGATTTCGTGGTCTTAAAACAAGACGGTTTTCGTAACCCGAACGAAGCTCGTTGATGGATGTGCTCTTGCTCTCGCTCTGGTTGATGTGTGCACGCGCTCATCCGGGAGAAGTACAAGGAATTCCGCCCTTTATGACGTCATACTCTAAAAACACTTTCCGAAACACGTTTGAATACTGAAGGAGTGTATTTGGCACAGAAATACTCCGTATTTATACTCCGAATACTTTTACATTTTGGCCATGTTTAGCATGAGAATCCATCTCTTTAACAGTGTAAATAAGTCAGAATGCATGAAAGAGCATTAGACCCCCCTTTAAACAATGTGAAATATTTTAAAAAAAATATATTTTTTTTAAATAATTTTTTGGTGGACTGTCCCTTTAACCATGATCATTTGTTATTATTAAAAGGCTGTAAAAGTATTGTTTGTTATTTGTTCACAATTACCTGATGTTGCCAATAACTGATGTTAACAGACCTTATTGTCAAATGTTTTTTTTTCTTTCCACAGAATCACAGAACGTTGATTCTTGCCACAAAATATCAAAATGCTTGTTCATATGAAGGTCAAACACTGAATTCTCCTATAACGTCTGAATTAGTCACGATGTCACATACAGTGGGGAGAACAAGTATTTGATACACTGCCGATTTTGCAGGTTTTCCTACTCACAAAACATGTAGAAGTCTGTAATTTTTATCATAGGTACACTTCTACTGTGAGAGACGGAATCTAAAACAAAAATCCAGAAAATCACATTGTATGATTTTTAAATAATTAATTTGCAGTTTATTGCATGACATAAGTATTTGATCACCTACCAACCAGTAAGAATTCTGGCTCTCACAGACCTGTTAGTTTTTCTTTAAGAAGCCCTCCTGTTCTCCACTCATTACCTGTATTAACTGCACCTGTTTGAACTCGTTACCTGTATAAAAGACACCTGTCCACACACTCAATCAAACAGACTCCAACCTCTCCACAATGGCCAAGACCAGAGAGCTGTGTAAGGACATCAGGGATAAAATTGTAGACCTGCACAAGGCTGGGATGGGCTACAGGACAATAGGCAAGCAGCTTGGTGAGAAGGCAACAACTGTTGGTGCAATTATTAGAAAATGGAAGAAGTTCAAGATGACGGTCAGTCTCCCTCGGTCTGGGGCACCATGCAAGATCTCACCTCGTGGGGCATCAATGATCATGAGGAAGGTGAGGGATCAGCCCAGAACTACACGGCAGGACCTGGTCAATGACCTGAAGAGAGCTGGGACCACAGTCTCAAAGAAAACCATTAGTAGCACACTACGCCGTCATGGATTAAAATCCTGCAGCGCACGCAAGGTCCCCCTGCTCAAGCCAGCGCATGCCCAGGCCCGTCTGAAGTTTGCCAATGACCATCTGGATGATCCAGAGGAGGAATGGGAGAAGGTCATGTGGTCTGATGAGACAAAAATAGAGCTTTTTGGTCTAAACTCCACTCGCCATGTTTGGAGGAAGAAGAAGGATGAGTACAACCCCAAGAACACCATCCCAACCGTGAAGCATGGAGGTGGAAACATCATTCTTTAGGGATGCTTTTCTGCAAAGGGGACAGGACAACTGCACCAGATTGAGGGGAGGATGGATGGGGCCATGTATCGCGAGATCTTGACCAACAACCTCCTTCCCTCAGTAAGAGCATTGAAGATGGGTCGTGGCTGGGTCTTCCAGCATGACAATGACCTGAAACACACAGCCAGGGCAACTAAGGAGTGGCTCCGTAAGAAGCATCTCAAGGTCCTGGAGTGGCCTAGCCAGTCTCCAGACCTGAACCCAATAGAAAATCTTTGGAGGGAGCTGAAAGTCCGTATTGCCCAGCGACAGCCCCGAAACCTGAAGGATCTGGAGAAGGTCTGTATGGAGGAGTGGGCCAAAATCCCTGATGCAGTGTGTGCAAACCTGGTCAAGAACTACAGGAAACGTATGATCTCTGTAATTGCAAACAAAGGTTTCTGTACCAAATATTAAGGTCTGCTTTTCTGATGTATCAAATACTTATGTCATGCAATAAAATGCAAATTAATTATTTAAAAATCATACAATGTGATTTTCTGGATTTTTGTTTTAGATTCCGTCTCTCACAGTTGAAGAGTACCTATGATAAAAATTACAGACTTCTACATGCTTTGTAAGTGGTCAAACCTGCAAAATCGGCAGTGTATCAAATACTTGTTCTCCCCACTGTGCATATGTTGTGATGTTGCATTGGATTTTGCTTTTTTGGGAACTGTTTCCAAATGGATGTACTAATAGGAGATTTAAAATGCATGTCCTCCAAACTAATTAATTAAGAAATGCCTTTAACACACTACTCAGTCCATATCTGAGGGCAATTGTGGCAAGCATAATTGTGTTAAGTCTAGTTTCTTGGCTGAAGTCCCAGCCTCTCTGAAATGATAGAGACTGTCCCATCTAATCATTTCAGGAGTTAGTGGATGAATAGGTTTTATCTTCCCATCTATAGGCTAAAGTGCATGCTGTGTTTTAATGGAAGACACGAGAAACAGGTAATTTATGGGCTCTGCACTGGCATGATAATGCAGTGCCTTTGGTAAGGGCTGTGGAAGGAGAAAGTTCACGACTGAGGTCTGAAACTGAGTGTTCAAAGATGGTAGAGGGTCAGGGCTGTGCAAAAATGAGAATTATGCAAACCATGCAGGCAGTCAATTCAAGTGGAAACTACTTGAGTCAGATGAGGTGAAAGCGAAGCCTAAAGCGATGATCAGCTTCACAGTTGAAAGTTCTTGCTTCATTAATATTCATATTGACTTCTCAAAGACATACTATTCAGATATCCCCATATTATCACTTAAGTTAGAAGGGTGCATTGGGATGACATGCAATACAGTTGTGGCAGATACAGCGACATATAGATGCCATTGAAAATTGGCATAATTGACATAATTTATTCAATTGATTTTCAATTTTGCACTAGAAATGCTTCTTCCTTTTAAATATCCAGTATACTGGAAAACTTTTACTTCACTACATTCCAAAGCATGATGTTGTACTTTTTACTGCACTGCGATTCATATTGAATTTCATTTAATACTTTCATTTAATCTAGTACTTTCTTACTTTTACTCAAGTAAAAGTAATTCAAAGTTTTTCTTGAGTACAGGTAAGAAAGTACATTTTTGATGTACTTAAGTATTAAAGGTAAAAAAAAAAAACTTTTATTTATGAAATGTAGTGCAGTAAAAAGTACAACATTATGGTTTGGAATGTAGTGAAGTAAAAGTTTTCCAAAGAAAAACACTCTGATGAAGTACAGATACTAGAAATTACTAAAAAATACTTCACTACTGTCCACCTCTGGAAATATCTTTGTATGTTTGTCAATGTAGAATGTTACTGTTATGGAAAAAAATGTAATTGCAGATTTGCCTAGTATACTAGATGTATTTAAGGGCCTATTTACAGCTGGTCACTTCATGTGTTCCCTTTCGAGGGAACGTCTCGGGTTACGACTGTAACCCTTGTTCCCTGAGAAAGGAACGAGATACTGCGTCGGAACGACACTTTGGGGACGCTCCCTTAGCGTTGCGCGTCTGAAGCATGAATGAAACTAAGACCGATCTTGATTGGTGCTACGTCATGACGTAGTATGTGACGGCATACCCGGAAGTATAAAGGGATGCCGGATCACAACAGCGCTAGATTATTCGCGATGAAGCAAGTTGCTCCCAGGCATGGAGAGGCGTGGCAAGGCGACGCAGTGTCTCATTCCCTTCTCAGGGAACAAGGGTTACAGTCGTAACCCGAGACGTTCCCTTTTGAGGGAACTCGCACTGCGTTGGGATCGACACTTTGGGGAACGAAATGCCCACCACGAACCATGCCTGCCCTAATGTGAAGCTGGAACCCAGGCACACTTAGGACGAGAGCACCCTAACAGTTGGTCCGACCTTCTCCACTGCGAAGACTTCCGCAGATAAATTTGCAGTGCTCTGACTGGGCAGAGCAGATGAAGTCTCCCCTCTTCAGCCGACACATGAGGTGGAGGATGAAACACCTGCAAGACAGTAGGCCGTGCCACACTCAATGGCACTTTCGGCACATAGCCTGGCCTCGGATGAAGGATGGCCTTAACTCTGCCAGGGGCAAACTCCAGGCAAGTCGGCGTTATATCCAAGGCCTGGAGGTCCCCCACCCTCTTAAACGAGGTAATAGCAAGGAGCAGCGCCACCTTTAGCGACCGAACTCAATCTGTCGCCGACTCGAGTGGTTCGAAGGGGGCCGAAGCCAGTCCTTCGAGAACCACCGCCAGATCCCAAGTTGGAACTCTGGAGCGAGTCGCAGGCCTCATCCTCCAAGTACCACGGAGGAAACGTTCGACTAAAGGGTGCCTCCCCAGAGGCCCATCACTTACAGGAGTGTGGAAAGCTGTAATGGCAGCCACGTACACCTTAAGTGTGGATGGTGTAAGCCCCGCAGAGAAGCGATCTTGGAGGAACTCCAGCACTGAAGCCACTCGGCAGTTAACTGGTTTCACCTCACGCTCCCTGCACCAAGTGGAAAACACATTCCACTTTAAGCCGTACAACCTTCTCGTGGAAGAAGCCCTGGAACTGAGTATGGTCTCCACTACACCTGCCGACAGGCCAGCCTCTAAGTACTGAGCCCCCTGAGGGGCCAGACCCAAAGCTTCCACAGCTCTGGCTGGGGGTGAAATATTGTGCCCCCTGCCTGAGACAGCAGGTCCCTCCTCAGAGGGATCTGCCATGGAGGACCTGCCAGCAGTGCTATGATGTCTGAGAACCATACTCGGGCCGGCCAATACGGGGCTACTAGGAGTAGACTGACCCTGTCCTGCCGGACCCTTTCCAGGACTCCCGGGAGCAAAGCTATCGGGGGAAATGCATACAGACGCAGCCTCGGCCACGTCTGCACCATGGCATCCAACCCCAGTGGGGCTGGATGCGTGAGGGAGAACTACAGTGGACAGTGGGACGTCTCTCGAGACGCAGATAAATCCACTTCCACTGGGCCGAACCTCTCGCATATAGACTTCACCACCTCTGGGTGAAGTCTCCATTCCCCGGGCCTCAGCCCCTGCCTCGACAGGATGTCTGCTCCATGATTCTGGTCACCGGGGACGTACATCGCTCTGAGAGACGACAGTTTCCCCTGGGACCACAGGAGGATCTGATGCGCCAGTCTGCATAGAGGGCGAGACCTCAGACCCCCCCGATGGTTCAGGTAAGCGACCACTGACATATTGTCGGACCGCACCAGAACATGATAACCCCTGAGATCTGTGAGGAAGCTCCTCAAAGCCCTGAACACAGCCAACATCTCCAGGCAATTTATATGCCATGAATGATGATAGTCCTGCCACAGACCCTGGGTAAAGCGTCCGTCCATGACCACGCCCCAACCAGTGAGGGAAGCGTCTGTCGAAACGGATTTCCGGCAACATGACGCTCCCAACACTGGCCCTTGGGATAGAAACCAAGGTTTCTTCCATATTGATAGGGAATGAAGGCATCTGCGTGTTACCCTGATCATACGGAATGGATTTCCCCTCGGGGAAAACCCCTTGGCTTTCAGCCACCACTGTAGGGGTCTCATGTGCAGCAGGCCAAAAGGTATTACGTTGGACGCAGCCGCCATGAGCCCCAGCAGTCTTTGAAACTGCTTTACAGTGATGTTGCGACCTAGCTTCATGCTGGAGACCATCGCCTGTATGGACTCAATCCGTGCGGGAGACATTTGTGCCCGCATCGTCGTCGAGTCCCATACGACTCCCAGGAACGTGGTTCTCTGGGAAGGCGTCAACACGCTCTTTTTTGTGTTGAGTCTTAACCCCAAGCTCTGAATATGGCCAAGGACGACATCTCGATGCCGAACTGCCATTTCTCGCGACTGGGCCAATATGAACCATTCGTCGATGTTGTTCAGTACACGGATGCCCTGGAGTCTCAGTGGAGACAGAGCTGCATCCATGCACTTGGTGAACGTGCGAGGGGAAAGAGCTAGGCCGAACGGAAGAACCCGATATTGGAACGCTTCGCCCCCGAAAGCAAACCTCAGGAACTTCCTGTGCGAAGGACTGATGGAGACGTGGAAGTATGCGTCCTTTAGATCTATCGTGACAAACCAGTCCTCGGACCGAATTTGATTCATGATAATAGGTATTGTGAGCATTTTGAACCTGAACCTCTTCAGAGACCGGTTCAAATATCTCAGATCTAAAACTGGATGCAAACCTCCATCCTTCTTGGGAACTATAAAGTACTGGCTGTAGAACCCCGACTCCCTGTCTGGTGGAGGAACACGTTCTATGGCCTCTTTTACCAACAGGGAGTGTACTTCCTGTTCCATTACTCGAGTACGCTCCGGGACCACTGTAGTCCAGACCACCCCACTGAACTTTGGTGGGCTGTGGCCAAACTGCAGTCTGTACCCTTTTTCTACAGTCCGCAGGACCCATGGCGACACATTCGACAGGCGTTGCCACGCCTGAAAAAAATCTACCAAGGGAATCAGCCTCTCGAGACTGACCTTGGGTGTTTTTTGAATATCGTTCTCGACCCCCTGAAGCGGCTGACCGGCAGGGAGAGGTCGTGGACGATTTTCGGTGTGCGGACGCCGTCGCTGCCTGCCCGAAACCCCTCGGGGCGGACGAGGCGGCGCACATACGCTGGAAACCGATGTGGCCCGAAACGTCATTGACGGCGGGATTACCACATCGATTTCCAGAGGGCTCCGCGGAGAAAACGACCTTAGCCACTTCTCCCCGGAGGGGACTGCCCTCAAAGCTAGGACCTCTTTCCCGAAGCCTTCTTCGCCTGAAGGATGGTCCTCAGATCGACCTTCCACTCAGTCGGCTTCAGGCGAGAGCGCCGCCTCTGTTGCCAAGCTCCCTGAGGAGGGGCTCTAGAAGCGACGCTCTCTTTCTGTACCTGACGGTACGAGGAGCTCGATGACGGCTGGGGCTGGTCAGTCTTAGATCCAGCCCCTTTAGACTTAGAGCGGTGAGGGATATACTGCTGAAACGCCGCAGACTGCCTCTTCGCCTCTGGAAACCTGTCGACAACCGTACTGACAGCGTCGCCGAACAGGCCAGAAGGCGAAAGAGGAGCATCAAGGAGGAAAGCTTTGTCCTTCTCCCTGATGTCTGACAGATTTAGCCACAAATGTCTCTCCGTGGCCACCATAGCTGACATGGAGCGGCCCACAGCGCGGGCCGTCTCCTTGGTGACACGGAGAGACAAATCTGTCGCTCTGCGGAGCTCAGCGATATCTTCTGGTGTTGGTCCCTCGCCCTCATCTAAGTCTTTTGGAAGGTCGGCCTGGTATGCCTGCAACAATGCCATGGTATGCAGACATGCACCAGCCCGACCTACCGCCATATATGCCCTGCCTACCATAGCAGATGTATCGCGACATGGCTTGGTGGGCAGCACCAGGGTTTTTAGGGAGGACGCCGCATCAGGAGAGATACTATGGCTCTTATGCAGGCATACCAGGCCGACCTCCTCAAAGATTTAGATGAGGGTGAGGGACCAACTCCGGATGACATCACAGAGTGCGTAAAGCTGCAGACCTGTTTCTCCGGGTTACTAAGGAGACGGCCCGTGCTATCGGCCGTTCCATGGCAGCCATGGTAACTGCGGAGAGACATCTCTGGCTTAATTTATTGGGGATGAAGGAGAAGGACAGGGTCTTTCTCCTGGATGCCCCGATATCGCCTTCTGGACTGTTCGGTGACACTGTTAACACTGTCGTCAACAGGTTCCAGGAGGCGAAAAAAGCAGTCTGCAGCTTTTAAGCAGTAAAAAAATCGAGGGAGCTCTAAATCGAGGGAGGCTGCCACGAGTGGGCAGCCTCAGGCATCATCCAGCTCCTCATACCGGCAGGTACAGAAAGAGAGCATTGCTTCTAGAGCCCCTCCTCAGGGAGCTTGGCAACAGAGGCGACGCTCTCGCCAGAAGCCCGCCGAGCTGAAGGTGGATCTGAGGCTAGAAAGGCTTCTGGCAGGACCTCTGAGAGCTGTCCCCCCCGGGAAGGAGCTCTCTGGAAATCGCTTCGGGCCACATCGATTTTCAGCAAATTCACGCTGCTCCGTCCGCCTCATGAACTTGCGGCCGGGCAGCAATCGTGTCGTCGCCTTCACCTGATCGCCTTCTTTCCCTGTCCATATGGAAGAAACCTTGGTTTCTGTCCCAAGGTCCGGTGTTGGGAGCGTCATGTCGCCGGAAAACCGTTTCGACAGATGCCTCCCTCACTGGCTGGGGCGCGGTCATGGACGGCCGCTTTGC
Organism: Coreius guichenoti; assembly: GCA_039654105.1. NCBI lineage: Eukaryota > Metazoa > Chordata > Actinopteri > Cypriniformes > Gobionidae > Coreius > Coreius guichenoti. The sequence goes on along the minus strand of CM077180.1, from coordinate 27,925,598 downwards.
AAGAGGTCTGTGGCAGGCCCAGCATTCCTCCTGGCACATAAATTGCCTGGAAAAGCTGACGGTCTACAAAGCTCTGAGGAGCTTTTTCCCGGATCTCAGCGGCCACCATATATGTCAAGACAATATGGCGGTAGTCTCGTATTTAAATCATCAGAGGGGTTTGAGGTCGCGCCCTCTGTTCTGACTGGCGCATCTCATCCTCCTGTGGCAATATACGTCCCCGGGGAACAGAATCAGGGAGCAGACATCCTGTCGAGGCAGGGGCTGAGGCCCGGGGAATGGAGACTTTACCCAGAGGTGGTAAAGTCCATATGTGAGAGGTTCGGCCCAGTGGAAGTGGGCCGAGGCTACGTCTGTATGCATTTTCCCGATCGCTCTGCTGCCGGGAGTCTTGGAGAGGGTCCGTCAAGAAGGGATCAGTCTACTTCTAGTAGCCCCGTATTGGCCGGCCCGAGTATGGTTCTCAGACATTATGGCACTGCTGGCAGGCCTTCCATGGCAGATCCCTTTGAGGAGGGACCTGCTGTCTCAGGCAGGGGGCACAATATTTCACCCCCGGTCAGAGTTGTGGAAGCTGTGGGTCTGGCCCCTGAGGAGACCATACTTAGCTCCAGGGCTCCTTCCACGAGGAGATTGTACAGCCTAAAGTGGAATGTGTTTTCCACATGGTGTAGAGAGCGTGAGTTGGACCCAGTTAACTGCCCGGTGGATTCAGTGCTGGAGTTCCTTCAAGATCGCTTCTCTGCTGGTCTTACCCCGTCCACACTTAAGGTGTACGTGGCTGCCATTACGGCTTTCCACGCTCCTGTAGGTGATGGGCCTCTGGGGAAGCATCAGTTGGTTGTATGTTTCCTCCACGGTACTCGGAGGATGAGGCCTGAGACTCGTTCCAGAGTCCCAACCTGGGATCTGGCAGTGGTTCTTGAAGGGCTGTCTATGGCTCCCTTTGAACCGCTCGAGTCGGCTGAGGCAAAGAACCTGACCCTTAAGATGGCCTTTCTCCTTGCTCTCACCTCTCTCAAGAGAATGGGGGACCTCCAGGCCTTGGCTATCTCGCCGACTTGCCTGGAGTTTGCCCCTGGCGGAGTTAAGGCCATCCTACATCCCAGGCCTGGCTACGTGCCTAAGGTGCCATCCAGTGTGGCATAGTCAGTGGTTCTTCAGGCCTTCTATCCTCTACCACATGTGTTGGCGGAAGAAGAGAGGCTTCATTTGCTCTGCCCTGTCAGAGCATTGAACATTTATATGCAGAAGTCTTCTCAGTGGAGGAGGTCAGACCAGTTGTTGGTGTGCTTTGGCTCACCCAAGAAAGGGCTGCCTGCATCTAAGCAGACAATCAGCAATTGGATTGTCCAGGCTATTGCCTCGGCCTATCAGGTGCGCAATTTGCCTTCACCTGTGGCCTTGAGGGCCCACTCTACTAAAGGCATGGCGTCCTCTAGGGCCTTCCTTTCAGGAGTCCCGCTGCAGGAGATCTGCGATGCGGCTGGGTGGGCCACCCCGCACACCTTCATTAGATTTTATAGTTTGCATCTCCCTACGACGCCAGGCACCAGGGTGCTCTCGTCCTAAGTGTGCCTGGGTTTCAGCTTCACACTAGGTGTGGCATAGTGGGAACTCACTCCCCAAAGTGTCGTTCCGACGCAGTGCAGTGCGAGTTCCCTCGAAAGGGAACGTCTCGGGTTACCACTGTAACCCTTGTTCCCTGAGAAAGGGAACGAGACACTGCGTCTCGCTGCCACACCTCATCATGCCTGGAAGCACTTGCTTCATCGCGAAGCTAACTCTGTTATGTGCCGGCGTCCCTTTGTAGCTTCCGTGTATGCCGTCACATTACGTCATGGCGCAACACCAATCAGGACTGGAATAGTTTCATTCATACTTCAGATGCGCTATGCTAAGGGAGTGATGTTCCCAAAGTGATGTTCCGACGCAGTGTCTCGTTCCCTTTCTCAGGGAACAAGGGTTACAGTCGTAACCCGAGAGGTTTTTCTGTGATCGGATAGCCATCCGATCGTGAAAAGACAATGGGCCTCATTTATAAAGCGTGCATACGCACAGATTTGATCTTAGAGCGTATACGTACACTAAAATCCATGCCAACGCTCATATTTATAAAAACTGTCATTGACATGGAAAAGTGCTTAGCGTCACATCAGGGTCTAAACAGACATACGCACTTTTCCTTGTCGGGGTACTGCAGGGTTTTGTAAATCTAAGCTATTCTTGCAGCTTGCCCTTCTAAATTAAAGGATTTGGACAATGACTGGTGCTATGTAAATGACATTAATTAGGCATCATTTACAAGGTGGAGAACTGAAACCATTTAGCTGTGCGCAAGTTCAAGATCATTTGCTATTTATAGATTTCACATTTCCTGTGCTTTGTCATTCTATGAATCACTCGTACACACATTGAGAAATGATCATAAGATCAAATTTAGGATGGTTTCTACGCAACATTTTATAAATGAGGCCCCAGGTGTAAATGCCCTCTGAAATGCTTTCGAGACAGATTTAAATACGAGCGCTCAAACCACTTCCGGAGGTGGTCTGAGACGCATTCCAGATGAAACTGGACATGTGTAAATGCACCTGGTTGTTGAAACCACATATGTAAATTTGACTACTCCCAAAATGTTAAAAAAATAAACGTGTGAGAGCATTTTATATGCTATATGACATTATATAGCATATCGCTGCAGATGAGTAGCTGAGTATCTCTTCAGCAAGCCAACACGCAAACTGCCGCAAATGAAACTGAAAGTCGCAGACGCTCAAAACACAATCATCTTCATTAAAAGTAGTGACATGATCTTACCAGTGCAGATGCTGGTCTTTCTCTTATTTTGGTCTTTGATCTTGAAATTAGCTGATGATAAATAAAATGCAGCGCATATCTGTTGCTTTCGTTGACATGAACTCTGTTAAATTTGCATGTAGTGCGGGAATTGAAGATCAAATCTACAGTGCATCCGGAAAGTATTCACAGCGCTTCACTTTTTCTACATTTTGTTATGTTACAGCCTCAGCCTGTTTCCCTCAATTCTACAAACAATACCCCATAATGACAACGTGAAAGAAGTTTGTTTGTAATCTTTGCAAATTTATTAAAAATAAAAAACAAAAAAATCACTTGTACATAAGTATTCACAGCCTTTGCCATGACACTCAAAATTTGACCTGTTTCCACTGATCATCCTTGAGATGTTTCTACAACTTGATTGGAGTCCACCTGTGGTAAATTTAGTTGATTGGACATGATTTGGAAAGGCACACACCTGTCTATATAAGGTCCCACAGTTAACAGCGCATGTCAGAACACAAACCAAGCCATGAAGTCTAAGGAATTGTCTGTAGACCTCCGAGACAGGATTGTATCGAGGCACAGATCTGGGAAAGGGTACAGAAAAATTTCTGCAGCATTGAAGGTCCCAATGAGCACAGTGGCCTCCATCATCCGTTAATGGAAGAAGTTTGAACCACCAGAACTCTTCCTAGAGCTGGCTGCCCAGCCAAACTGAGCGATCGGAGGAGAAGGGCCTTAGTCATGGAGGTTACCAAGAACCCAATGGTCACTCTGACAGAGCTCCAGCGTTTCTCTGTGGAGAGAGGAGAAACTTCCAGAAGAACAACCATCTCTGCAGCACTCCTCTAATCAGGCCTGTATGGTAGAGTGGCCAGACGGCACATGACAGCCCGCCTGAAGTTTGCCAAAAGGCACCTGAAGGACTCTCAGACCATGAAAAACAAAATTCTCTGGTCTGATGAAACAAAGATTGAACTCTTTGGCCTGAATGGCAAGCATCATGTCTGGAGGAAACCAGGCACCGCTCATCACCTGGCCAATACCATCCCTACAGTGAAGCATGGTGGTGGCAGCATCATGCTGTGGGGATGTTTTTCAGCGGCAGGAACTGGGAGACTAGTCAGGATCGAGGGAAAGATGAATGCAGCAATGTACAGAGACATCCTTGATGAAAACCTGCTCCAGAGCGCTCTGGACCTCAGACTGGGCCAAGGTTCATCTTCCAACAGGACAACAACCCTAAGCACACAGCCAAGATAACAAAGAAGTGGCTACGGGACAACTCTGTGAATGTTCTTGAGTGGCCCGGCCAGGGCCCAGACTTGAACCCGATTGAATATCTCTGGAGAGATCTGAAAATGGCTGTGCACCGATGCTCCCCATCCAACCTGATGGAGTTTTAGAGGTCCTGCAAAGAAGAATGGGAGAAACTGCCCAAAAATAGATGTGCCAAGCTTGTAGCATCATACTCAAAAAGTCTTGAGGCTGTATTTGGTGCCAAAGGTGCTTCAACAAAGTATTCAGCAAAGACTGTGAATACCTACAGTGGGGAGAACAAGTATTTGATACACTGCCGATTTTGCAGGTTTGCCCACTTAAAAAGCATGTAGAAGTCTGTAATTTTTATCATAGGTACTCTTCAAGGTACTCTCTTTGAGTGACGGAATCTAAAACAAAAATCCAGAAAATCACATTGTATGATTTTTAAGTAATTAATTTGCATTTTATTGCATGACATAAGTATTTGATACATCAGAAAAGCAGAACTTAATATTTGGTACAGAAACCTTTGTTTGCAATTACAGAGATCATACGTTTCCTGTAGTTCTTGACCAGGTTTGCACACACTGCAGCAAGGATTTTGGCCCACTCCTCCATACAGACCTTCTCCAGATCCTTCAGGTTTCGGGGCTGTCGCTGGGCAATACGGACTTTCAGCTCCCTCCAAAGATTTTCTATTGGGTTCAAGTCTGGAGACTGGCTAGGCCACTCCAGGACCTTGAGATGCTTCTTACGGAGCCACTCCTTACTTGCCCTGGCTGTGTGTTTCGGGTCGTTGTCATGCCGGAAGCCACGACCCATCTTCAATGCTCTTACTGAGGGAAGGAGGTTGTTGGCCAAGATCTCGCGATACATGGCCCCATCCATCCTCCCCTCAATACGGCGCAGTCGTCCTGTCCCCTTTGCAGAAAAGCATCCCCAAAGAATGATGTTTGCACCTCCATGCTTCACGGTTGGGATGGTGTTCTTGGGGTTGTACTCATCCTTCTTCTTCCTCCAAACACGGCGAGTGGAGTTTAGACCAAAAAGCTCTATTTTTGTCTCATCAGACCACATGACCTTCTTCCATTCCTCCTCTGGATCATCCAGATGGTCATTGGCAAACTTCAGACGGGCCTGGACATGCGCTGGCTTGAGCAGGGGGACCTTGCGTGTGCTGCAGGATTTTAATCCATGACGGCGTAGTGTGTTACTAATGGTTTTCTTTGAGACTGTGGTCCCAGCTCTCTTCAGGTCATTGACCAGGTCCTGCCGTGTAGTTCTGGGCTGATCCCTCACCTTCTTCATGATCATTGATGCCCCACGAGGTGAGATCTTGCATGGTGCCCCAGACCGAGGGAGATTGACCGTCATCTTGAACTTCTTCCTTTTTCTAATAATTGCGCCAACAGTTGTTGCCTTCTCACCAAGCTGCTTGCCTATTGTCCTGTAGCCCATCCCAGCCTTGTGCAGGTCTACTATTTTATCACTGATGTCCTTACACAGCTCTCTGGTCTTGGCCATTGTGGAGAGGTTGGATTCTGTTTGATTGAGTGTGTGGACAGGTGTCTTTTATACAGGTAACAAGTTCAAACAGGTGCAGTTAATACAGGTAATGAGTGGAGAACAGGAGGGCTTCTTAAAGAAAAACTAACAGGTCTGTGAGAGCCAGAATTCTTACTGGTTGGTGGGTGATCAAATACTTATGTCATGCAATAAAATGCAAATTAATTATTTAAAAATCATACAATGTGATTTTCTGGATTTTTGTTTTTAGATTCCGTCTCTCACAGTTGAAGAGTACCTATAATAAAAATTACAGACCTCTACATGCTTTGTAAGTATCAAATACTTGTTCTCCCCACTGTATGTACATGTGATTTTTTTCGTTTTTTAGATTTAATAAATTTGCAAAGATTTCAAACAAACTTATTTCACATTGTCATTATGGAGTATTGTTTGTAGAATTGAGGAAAAAAATAATGAATTTAATCCATTTTGGAATAAGGCTGTAACATAACTAAATGTGGAAAAAGTGAAGCGCTGTGAATACTTTCCGGATGCACTGTATATCCATTTTGTGGAGACACATTTATGTGGCCAAGTGTAAATGGAACTGTTTTAACAAATCAGATAGCTATCCGATCAGTAAAAATGCATGAAGTGACCAGGTGTAAAAAGGCCCTTAGTGTCCATATCGAACTAACCAGAAGTGACTGATTACATGGATTACATAATCAGATTCCAAATTAAGTACTTGTAATTAGATTATATTGTTTTATATGAAGTAACAGATATTTTGTTGTAAATTTTAAAAGTAATGCGTTACTTTACTAGTTACTTGAAAAAGTAATCTGATTACGTAACTCAAGTTACTTGTAATGAGTTACCCCCAACACTGCCCACAGCTGATTTGCAGTAGTATTTCAATAAGACAGTAATAACGTGAGTTAGTTGTTTAGCCGGAAACTTACACAATATAAAACACAAAAGTATGTATTTTGAACACACGGTAGAAAATATATACAAACCAGATTCCAATAAAGTTGGGACACTGTACAAATTGTGAATAAAAAAGGAATGCAATAATTTACAAATCTCATAAACTTATATTTTATTCACAATAGAATATAGATAACATATCAAATGTTGAAAGTGAGACATTTTGAAATGTTATGCCAAATATTGGCTCATTTTGGATTTCATGAGAGCTACACATTCCAAAAAAGTTGGGACAGGTAGCAATAAGAGGCCGGAAAAGTTAAATGTACATATAAGGAACAGCTGGAGGACCAATTTGCAACTTATTAGGTCAATTGGCAACATGATTGGGTATAAAAAGAGCCTCTCAGAGTGGCAGTGTCTCTCAGAAGTCAAGATGGGCAGAGGATCACCAATTCCCCCAATGCTGCGGTGAAAATAGTGGAGCAATATCAGAAAGGAGTTTCTCAGAGAAAAATTGCAAAGAGTTTGAAGTTATCATCTACAGTGCATAATATCATCCAAAGATTCAGAGAATCTGGAACAATCTCTGTGCGTAAGGGTCAAAGCCGGAAAACCATACTGGATGCCCGTGATCTTCAGGCCCTTAGACGGCACTGCATCACATACAGGAATGCTACTGTAATGGAAATCACAACATGGGCTCAGGAATACTTCCAGAAAACATTGTTGGTGAACACAATCCACCGTGCCATTCACCGTTGCCGGCTAAAACTCTATAGGTCAAAAAAGAAGCCATATCTAAACATGATCCAGAAGCGCAGGCGTTTTCTCTGGGCCAAGGCTCATTTAAAATGGCAAAGTGGAAAACTGTTCTGTGGTCAGACGAATCAAAATTTGAAGTTCTTTTTGGAAAACTGGGACGCCATGTCATCCGGACTAAAGAGGACAAAGGCAACCCAAGTTGTTATCAGCGCTCAGTTCAGAAGCCTGCATCTCTGATGGTATGGGCTTGCATGAGTGCGTGTGGCATGGGCAGCTTACACATCTGGAAAGGCACCATCAATGCTGAAAGGTATATCCAAGTTCTAGAACAACATATGCTCCCATCCAGACGTCGTCTCTTTCAGGGAAGACCTTGCATTTTCCAACATGACAATGCCAGACCACATACTGCATCAATTACAACATCATGGCTGCATAGAAGAAGGATCCGGGTACTAAAATGGCCAGCCTGCAGTCCAGATCTATGGGATTCACCCATAGAAAACATTTGGCGCATCATAAAGAGGAAGATGCGACAAAGAAGACCTAAGACAGTTGAGCAACTAGAAGCCTGTATTAGACAAGAATGGGACAACATTCCTATTCCTAAACTTGAGCAACTTGTCTCCTCAGTCCCCAGACGTTTGCAGACTGTTATAAAAAGAAGAGGGGATGCCACACAGTGGTAAACATGGCCTTGTCCCAACTTTTTTGAGATGTGTTGATGCCATGAAATTTAAAATCAACTTATTTTTCCCTTAAAATTATACATTTTCTCAGTTTAAACATTATATATTTCATCTATGTTGTATTTTGAATAAGATATTGAAATTTGAAACTTCCACATCATTGCATTCTGTTTTTATTTACAATTTGTACAGTGTCCCAACTTTTTTGGAATTGGGTTTGTACATCAATAATTAATAATACATACAGGTTGTGATTCTGAGGAGCAAGCTGGTCCAAATAAACTGGGTACTGACCCATCTTTTTTCCTGCGTTGAACTCTGAGATTAGAGAAGCAGTCGTCAGTAAAATGACGTTTGAGGGCTGGTCAAGTTGTTCGCGGGTGGACAACGTACAGCATAGGCAAATGTCCGTTATGCAAATGTCTTTTCTAGTGACGTAGAACCGTATTTCGAAATACAAACAACTCGTATAGGCGGTTCAGAGGCGATTCTTTCTTTTGGGAGACAATAACTTTATTTATTGTGCATAACTTTATTTAAACTTTGCAGAACGTTTACATTCACAAACAGCTATATTACACACTGCATGAAAAATATTCGAAAAACCATAATAGGGGCACTTTAAAATGCATAATCAGATTACAATTACTTTTTTATTGATTACATGATTATTCATTATTCACGAATTATTTTGTTTATAACAAAAAATGCAAAATATTATCTTTCTCTTTGTATTTTCATATCAATAGGGTACAAAACACTCTTATTTAAATCTATGTGACAAATGAGCTGGGTCAAAAGTAATCAAAAAGTAGTCAGAATACATTACCTTGAATGTATAATCTACTAGATTATGTTACTAACTACATTATTTGTCATGTAATTTGTAATCAGTAATGTATCTACCTAGCACAGGAACTAACACGCATTGCACTAACACCAAAAATGTGTGAGTTGCTACATGCCCTAATTAATCATGTAAATAATTACATGATTAATTAGGGTATTATTAAGCATGCATAATTAATTATTATTTTAATATGATTCTATTTTATAAAGCTGTTAGTTAAAAATGTGAAGTAAACAGCCTTTATCTTGCAGCACTTGTGAAAACAAACATTTCTATATTTGCAGATCGCAAGTCCCAATGTACAGTATACTAATACTTTCCAAAGTTTCCTATCTCGGGACTGGGGAGTCTAGGGCATGAGAACAATAACTGCATGTGTTTGAAATGTTTCTGCAATCTGCCTTGATCTATCTTCAAGAGCATCCTTCCACTTTGATAACATATGATTCAAGTTGCAGCAAGAAAAATAAAGTACACAAATAGAAAATAAATTTTATTACACTGCTTTTGAGTTCTTGATTTACTGTTTTGTTTTCTTTGTCATTTCGTCATTCACACTTGATTTATTTGATTTTCACACTTCCTTTAAATTACTTTTTTTCCCCATTTCTTTTGTCAGGCAGAATTTATCAACAGCTTGATAAATTTGTTCATAAAATGCATTCCCATATATTTGCTTTATATTTGTTTTCATATCACTTTGTCTTTTACTATAGCTTTAAACAGAATCGGTGCTTTAAAATAATAGTCAAATACATTAACTTTCTGAATCCGATAGCTGGTTTTGAGCGATTATACTACCTGACAAATACGCATTCCTTAATGGGTGTAATTTTCCATAAGAGCAAAAACGCTTATTTAAGCTATTGTTGTTCTTCCATCAGATGTTTTTTACACTCTAAAAATATGGAAATTCTCATGAAATTGTTGTCTCGTGGAATAAATGTGCATGAGCATGTTTTGTCTCTGGTGTGAATTTCCGTTTCGCTGTCAGTGAAATATGCTGACAGGCTGCTGAGATTTCTTCCATTGCCAACCACCTGCATACTGACTGTCTCTCAGGCAGCCTGGTTCCATGAATATTTATACATTCTGTTGCCTTCACTTATGTTTTAATCCAGGGTAAACTGTTTTTCTCTGCGCAAGTGGAAATTCCATGGCAATGAAAATCTTTGGCTATCTCTCAGGAGAGCATAACAAGAGGGCAATTGCTGAAATAGATTTTTGCACTATGAAAAGAAGAGTTACCATACATAGTAAGCCATTTCAGAGCAGAATTAAGAATATTTTAACCTTATTTAAACCCCAAAGATTATCCTCTTCAGGTTGATTATGATTTGTGTTTTTTAGTGAGGATTGTTAACCAATTACATTAATATGTGTCAAAAATTACATTCGATTTGGCTCAAATATTTCACAGACTACATGATACATAGATAGACGCATCATTTACTATTAGGATTTATAAATGCTGTATGAAATTATTTTTTACTCTGTTACTGTTTTTGGAAAAACAAAGTGAAATGGAAAATGGGAAACAAGTACAGTTTAGCTGATGTTTACAATTTGACTCCATGTGACAGATCGTGCTGATCCACTCCACTGAGTTCATTTGCCAGTGGCAGCAGAGAGAATCATTACAGTGTCTGAATATGCATGTTATGTTAATTTTTGCAGGATGGCATTTTTTTCATGCTCATAAAATGGATGAAATTGTTTGGAAATAGTTTAGTGACTAGTGTTATTTTTTTAAGTATTGATCTTTCCAAATTTTCTACTTGGGTGAAGTAATCTATTATGAGAAAAAACTGTACATTGCTATGAATAAAGTAATCTTAGTTTCAATCTTTCTTCTTTGTTGACCAATTAAAACATTTTTAGTAATATAAATTATTAGCCTAGTAATATACTAGTAATATAAACTATTAGCCTGTTTTATTTTGTTCAATACAAAGTAAGGGTGTAACAATATATCGTGTCACAATATATCACAATACAAAAATACAACATGTATCGTGGATAGTGACAATATGTATTGTGAATAGTTACTATGTGAGGAAAAAATTCAAGTTTACAGAGTTTTAGTGTCAGTACTACATTAAACTACTATATGTTGAATATAATGTATAATATTGCAATAGGGGAATGTGTGTGGGTCCTGATGCCAAATGTCTTATGTTACCAGTGGCCTACATTATTTTAAATATATCTAGTCATTGACAGAGTGCAAGCATATTCGTCTAAAATAATTATGTATTTTCAGCTTCAGAATCTTGAATATTTTTATTCTGGTGTCACTATTGTCCTGTATGTTATGTGTTACCAGCACCAAGTCCAAGCCTATTCATTTCCACCCCAATATAATACCAAATTTAGCATTTTAATCAACAGTACATTTTTTATTAACCTTTTACCATATGTCTTGGTGTATCACAATAATATCTTATCGTGAGTTCAGTATCGTGATATGTATCGAATCGTGACATAAGGGTATCGTTACACCCCTAATACAAAGCATACGCTGTTACGCTGCAAGATATTGGAGAATGAACAAAATAAAACACGTTCCCATGTGCATCAAGTACCTTGATTAATTCTTGTGACATCTTTAATATTGCCACTTACTTTATCTTCTGACTCTATCTATGATGAAATACAAAATAATTTAGGACTTTCAAGACAATTTGACTTATCACATTCATTCCTTCCTTCACCATAGGCCTCTCAGCTATTGGCTGAGGTATATCCTGTCCATCATGTACTGCAGTGAGAACAATCAGATAGGCTCCTACATGGAGGAAACACGAACCTGCTCCTGTCATTACGAGCACCCGTCCTGCCAGGGTGTTATCCCGTGCTCCGTGGGCGACGGTCCTCACTGCACCTCCTGCTCCTATGAGAACCGCTCTCGCTGTGCCAGTTGCAATCCCGGCTACATGCTGAGCCAAGGGACCTGTAGGAATACCATACCGGATTCTACCGACAACTACATCGGGTTTGAGACCGACCTCCAGGACCTGGAGCTGCGTTACCTGCTGCAAAAGAAGGACGGGCGGATTAGTATTCACGCCATGTTCATAAGCAATGACGTCAGACTCAACAACTGGTTTGATCCCAGCTGGAGGAAGAGGATGTTATTGACGCTGAAGAGCAACAAGTTCAAGTCTAACCACGTTCACATGCTCCTAGGGATTTCCCTGCAGATATGCCTTACTAAAAACAGCACCCTGGAACCCGTGCTGTCCGTCTACATCAACCCATTTGGAGGGAGTCATTCTGAGAGCTGGATCATGCCCATTGACCAGAACAGTTACCCTGACTGGGAAAGGACCAAGTTAGACATCCCACTTGACTGTTATAACTGGACCCTGACTCTAGGTAACAAGTGGAAGACCTTTTTTGAGACAGTACACATTTACCTGAGGAGCCGTGTCAAAACAGCATCAGCTCAGGGTAACGGCAGCGTCCATTTCGAGCCATTGGAATACATGGATTCGTCCCGTAACCTGGGCTACATGAAAATCAACAGTATGCAGGTGTTCGGATACAGTATGCACTTTGATCCAGATGCCATCCAGGACTTGATCCTGCAGCTGGACTACCCATACACGCAGGGCTCGCAGGACTCGGCCTTGCTCCAGCTGCTGGAAATCCGAGACCGGGTCAACCGACTCTCTCCACCGGGCCAGCAACCTTTGGACCTGTTCGCCTGTTTATTACGCCACCGTCTCAAACTTTCTACCACTGATGTGGTCCGAATCCAGACTGCTCTTCAGGCCTTCAGCGCCAAGCAGCCCAACTCAATGGAGTATGAAACTACCAAACTATGTAGCTAATAAGGCACTGCAAGGTAGCAGTATATTTGTAGCTATTTCTGTAACTGTAGTTAAATGGCCTGGTATACTTTCAAAAAAAAAAAGAAAAGAAAAAACATCGGACAGCTGCTACAGTGTTCATGGTGATGCCACAGTTATGGTGTTTGTTTGAACCACTGATGTAATGGGCCACTTCAGAAGAATGGCCAAACCTTTGCCTTTTCTTTTCTTAACTGCAATGATGATTTACAATAATCCATAGCGTGATGACCTTATTTCAGTTTCATGGCACACTGCAGAATTTAACATCAGCCCCAGTCCTAATAAACAATGCGTGCAGTTGGACTTGTCCAGAAAGTTTTTTCTTTTTACTTTTATTCTCTTCAAGAAAAACTGAGGCTGTAAACACATGGTGAGCCAAACCTTGTTAGTGTAATCAGGTGTTCCCACTGTGTCTGGGCAAAATTCCGACTTTTTTTCCCTTTTTTATGCTGTCTGTCAACACTGTAACTCTCAAAAATATCAGTATCCTAATCAACAATAGATGGTTTTGTTGAGGCTTAAAACTTTTTTTTACAGCATTTGTTTGAATATGAATGTAGGAGGAAATAAATAAAAATAAAATCACACCATAAGCAAGGTACTTATTATATATGCTGTTTCATGTACATTTATTTTTATAAAATCAATTATTTGTGACAAGTTACAAAGGTAATGTCCATAAAATGTATAGAACATGAATTTGTTAATACTCTAAATAAAAGTCATTTTTATGTGCCGTCTGTAAATATATCTAATTGCTTGAATTGCACATAACTTGTGTAGTTTTATTTAGAGGCTTTGTTTGTTGTCTTAAGTTGCCGTGACCTCCACTAATATTGGCACCCTTGGTAAATATGAGCAAAGGCGGCTGTGAAAATAAATCTGCATTGTTTATCCTTTTGATCTTTCATTCAAAAAATACACAAAATTATAAACTTTCATTAAAATAAAACAATTGAAAGTGGAAAGTTTATTATGAAATAAATGTTTTTCTCCAATGCATGTTGGCCACAATTATTGGCACCCCTAGAAATTCTTGTGAGTAAAATATCTCTGAAGTATATTCCCATTCCCATTCATATTTATGTTTTTTTTTTAGCACACCAGGGTTACTAGGAGCATAAAATTGTCCAGCCACGACTTCCTGTTCCACATGAGTATAAATATGAGAAAACACAAAGGCCAAATTCCATCAAAATGAGTAAAACCAAAGAATATAGTTCTGATGTGCAGCAAAAGATTGTTGAGCTTCACAAAATAGAAAGTGGCTGTAGGAAAATAGTTAAAGCATTGAAAATACCCATTTTTACCATCAGGGCAATAATTAAGAAGTTCCATTCAACTAAAGATGTTACGAAATTGCCTGGAAGAGGACATGTGTCTATATTGTCCTAATGCATAGTGAGGAGGAGATTGAGTTTGAGTTTGACTCTCCAAGGATCACAGCTGGAGAATTGCAGAGATTAGTTGAGTCTTAGGGTCAGAAAGCCTAAAATTTTTTATCAAACATCACCTACATCACCACCAAGTTGTTTGGGAGGGTTTCAAGAAAAATCCTCCTCACTTATCCAAAAACAAACTCCAGCATATTCAGTTGTCAGACAGGACTGGGATTTCAAAAGGGACCTGGTCCTATGGTCAGATTAAACTTAAAAAATAAGCTTTTTGGCAGCAAACCCACCAGATGGGTTTGGTGCAAACAGGAATAAAAAAGTACCCCATGCCCACGGCTAAATATACTGCTGGATCTTTAATGTTGTGGGCCTATTTTTTTTTTGCTGGAGGTCCTGGACATCTTGTTCAGATACATGGTATCATGGATTCTAGAAAATACCAACAGATGAAAAATCAAAACCAGACGGCCTCTGCTAGAAATCTTATAATGAGCCGTGGTTAGATCTTCTATCAGGACAACGATCCAAAACAGACATCAAAATCAACACACAAATGTGTCACTGAACACAAAATTAAGCTTCTGCCATGACCATCCAAACTCCAAACTAATCAGGCATATAGGAGAAAACTCAGAGCTGTCTTGGGAAAAGGACATTGCAATAATTGTGGACAACGTGAACTAGAGCAAAACATTTATTTCATAATGAGATTTTCCCCCCACTTTCAATTGTTTTACTTCAATGAAAGGTTAGAATTTTGTGAATTTTTTGAAGGAAAGATCAAAAGGATAAACAATGCAGATTTATTTTCACAGCCCCCTTTGCTCATATTTACCAAGGGTGCCAATATTAGTGGAGGGCACTGTATAGTGAATATATATATATATATATATATATACACTCACCTAAAGGATTATTAGGAACACCTGTTCAATTTCTCATTAATGCAATTATCTAATCAACCAATCACATGGCAGTTGCTTCAATGCATTTAGGGGTGTGGTCCTGGTCAAGACAATCTCCTTGAGAAAGAAAGGTGATTTAAGCAATTTTGAGCGTGGCATGGTTGCTGGTGCCAGACGGGCCGGTCTGAGTATTTCACAATCTGCTCAGTTACTGGGATTTTCACGCACAACCATTTCTAGAGTTTACAAAGAATGGTGTGAAAAGGGAAAAACATCCAGTATGCGGCAGTCCTGTGGGCGAAAATGCCTTGTTGATGCTAGAGGTCAGAGGAGAATGGGCCGACTGATTCAAGCTGATAGAAGAGCAACTTTGACTGAAATAACCACTCGTTACAACCGAGGTATGCAGCAAAGTATTTGTGAAGCCACAACACGCACAACCTTGAGGTGGATGGGCTACAACAGCAGAAGACCCCACCGGGTACCACTCATCTCCACTACAAATAGGAAAAAGAGGCTACAATTTGCACGAGCTCACCAAAATTGGACAGTTGAAGACTGGAAAAATGTTGCCTGGTCTGATGAGTCTCGATTTCTGTTGAGACATTCAGATGGTAGAGTCAGAATTTGGCGTAAACAGAATGAGAACATGGATCCATCATGCCTTGTTACCACTGTGCAGGCTGGTGGTGGTGGTGTAATGGTGTGGGGGATGTTTTCTTGGCACACTTTAGGCCCCTTAGTGCCAATTGGGCATCGTTTAAATGCCACGGCCTACCTGAGCATTGTTTCTGACCATGTCCATCCCTTTATGACCACCATGTACCCATCCTCTGATGGCTACTTCCAGCAGGATAATGCACCATGTCACAAAGCTCGAATCATTTCAAATTGGTTTCTTGAACATGACAATGAGTTCACTGTACTAAAATGGCCCCCACAGTCACCAGATCTCAACCCAATAGAGCATCTTTGGGATGTGGTGGAACGGGAGCTTCGTGCCCTGGATGTGCATCCCACAAATCTCCATCAACTGCAAGATGCTATCCTATCAATATGGGCCAACATTTCTAAAGAATGCTTTCAGCACCTTGTTGAATCAATGCCACGTAGAATTAAGGCAGTTCTGAAGGCGAAAGGGGGTCAAACACAGTATTAGTATGGTGTTCCTAATAATCCTTTAGGTGAGTGTATATATATACATATGAGAGAGAGAGAGAGAGAGAGAGAGAGAGAGAGAGAGAGAGAGAGAGAGAAAACATGTTATTAAAAAAAAACTTGGTTTTGGTAAATACCAGTACATCTCATCAGGTGAACCTATCCATAAGCTTTTTAAAAAGCTGGCAGGCAAGTCTTTCTGAGAAATGATTCTTTGCGCGAGCCAATTCACCTTCAAGAAAAGCTTTGACAACAAAAAAAAATAAATAAATAAAAGCCCACGTTGGAGCAGTTTCGACTGCTTTTTGGCATAAACACCTGGGGCCTCATTTAGAAAATGTTGCGTAGAAACCGTCCTACATGTGATCTAAGATCATTTCTCAAATGTGCGCACGTGTGATTCAGAGAAAATGAACGTACACACAGAAAAGTGGATTTTAGCGTACCCTCACTCTATGTATTATGCTTATTGCTGCTTAGATTTCTAAATACCTGCAGTACTCCGACTCTGCCACAAGGAAACATGCGTATGCCTGCTTAGAACTTGATGTGGTACTAAGAACTTTTCCACGTCAAAGACTGTTTTTATAAATCTGAACACTGGCATGGATTTTACGTACGCACGTTTTATAAATGAGTCCACTGATGACTTATTCCTTAACTTTTTTTCATAGATTCACCTTGAGATGAAGTAAGCCACATCATTAGGGAACAAATAATGAAACTGCCACAAAAGAAAAAAGTTAGACAACATCTCTAATAGATAAACCGAAAGTTAAATTAGTTATTGATTGGTCAGCTGTGATATATCTGAAGAAACGACCCTGCAAAAATATAACAACAGAAGGGGACAGACTAATGAGCATTATAGGAAGCAATTATGAGGGATCAGATATGATGACTAAACATTTCTCAGATATGATAACTAAATATTGGTAATCAACAACTGGAACATAAAGTATTGCACATCAGACACATCTGGAAAGACTTTGTTTTCTGCGTAGACAGTTCTAAAAGAATGATTTCCGCCCAGTCGAATACTGAAATTTTCTCATACATTTACACTAAACAAATGCATGTCAGCTGAGAGATCACCCCATTATCTTAGATGTTTCTCTTGCCATCTTAAATTCTGCAATCTGTCAGATTGTTATATATATATATATATATATATATATATATATACAGCTCTGGAAAAAATTAAGAGACCACTGCAAAATTAGCAGTTTCTCTGGATTTATTATTTATATGTATCTGTTTGAGTAAAATGAAAATTTTTAATTTATTCTACAATCTACTGACAACATTTCTTCCAAATTTCAAATAAAAATATTGTCATTTAGAACATTTATTTGAAGAAAATGACAACTGGTCAAAATAATGAAAAAAAAAAATGTTTTCAGACCTTGGATAATGCAAAGAAAACACATTTACATTAATTTTTAAACAACACAATACTAATGTTTTAACCATAGACTGTATAAAACAGTGGACATAGTGTCAGTGACGTCACCTGTAGGTTTCTGAAGAGCATCTTTGAAGCCAAAAGTGGGCAGGGCCGGCCCTCACCATCTTGGCAGCGCGTCACCGTGCGTCACTCCCAGATAACCGTAAATGGGCAAAGAGGCGGGACGTGGGTGGAGCTGAGGTGCCTGGTTGACAGCAGACAAACAGCTAGTAGTGACAGCAGTGGCAATCCACCTGTCACTCAAGTGGCCACCCCTAAATTATGCAGAATTTTAAGGCTTAATATAATTTAAACAGATGAGTTATAAAAAATGCACCCCCCTCACAGTTGCCATGAAGGGCAAAATCAGCTATATAGACCAAAATCACTTTTTGTACCAGGCTGTAAACATAATTTTTTTCTGCTGTAAAGGCATTTTAACATGGGGGGTCTATGGGATTAACCCCCATTTGTAGCCTGTCTCTAGCGGCCAGTCGATGAATTGCAGTTTAAGTCACTTCTGTGTTGACTTCAAGAGAGAGACTGGAAGGTTGCCGCTTGATTTTAACAAGAGTTCAGAAATCAATATTTGGTGGAATAACCCTGATTTCCAATCACAGCTTTCATGCGTCTTGGCATGCTCCCTATCAGTCGGTCACATTGCTGTTTGGTGAATTCATGCCACTCCTGGCGAAAAAATTAAAATAGCTTGGCTTTAAAGGGCACCTATTATGCCCCTTTTTACAAGATGTAATATAAGTCTTAGGTGTCCCCCAGAGTGTGTCTGTGAAGTTTCAGATCAAAATTCCTAACAGATCATTTAATATACCAATTTGAAAATGCCAAATTTTGGGTTTGAGAAAAATTAGCTGTTTTGTGTGTGTGTCTCCTTTAAATGCAAATGAGCTGCTGCTCCCCACCCCAGAGGGCGGAGCCTTCACAGCTCGTGAACACGCGAATGAAAACTGAAACACCATACATCTGTTTGGTTTTGATCATCTCTATGGCGGACACGACCGCGTGACATTGCAGTTCTTCATCATCATGAAATATTATCATCTGCATGCGTTTTAAAGCCTTATTACTCTCAGCTTGAGCACACACACCCAACACATGCGCACAGACAGCATTTTAAACTAGACTAGTTCTCTTTCACATGTTATTGCGATTAAACTGTCAAATGCACACAAGGTTATTTCAGAAACACACAAAGTTCACATGAAAACAGTTGGTTATGTCTGCACGTATGCAGCAAGTACAGAAATCCCATGTGTATATTAGATCTGTGTAATGTTACTAAAGTGAAAGCAGTGTAATATACAGTGCCTACTGTTATATATGCTGTTAATATGAATCAAACAACAAAAGATAAACAGAAAATCACTCACTGCTCTTGACTGAATGAACTTTAGTAGCTTTATTAAGAACACATTTCTTACTTAAATGCTGCTGTTAAACGCTCTGGGAGGAGATAAACATGGCGGATTTTGTACAGCTCTCTGAGGGCAGGGTCTATGCTAATACGGCAGTGTCCATCAACACTCGTGGGCGGGGCCTGTAAAATGTGACGTCACTTTGCCAGGAATCTGCAAACGGCTTGTTCTGAGACACTGCTTATGATTTATGGGGATTAAAAAAAAAGGAGTGGGTGGATTTTTACCATTATAGGGTGGTTGTGTACACACACTACCAACACACGTACATTTATGCATTAATTTTGCATAATAGGTGCCCTTTAAGTAATATAACCTATTTAATAGGTTTTCAGTGGGGTTCAAGTCTGGAGATTGTGATGGCCATGACAGAGTCTTGATCTGGTGGTCCTCCATCCACACCTTGATTGGCCTGGCTATGTGGATTGAAGCATTGTCCTGCGGGAAGAAACAATCATTTGAGTTGGGGAACATTGCCAGAGCAGAAGGAAGCATGTTTTCTTCCAGGATAACCTTATACGTGGCTTGAGTCAAGCATTCATTCACAAAGACAGATCTGCCTGATTCTGATCTGAATCACTGTGTAATTTGGTGGAGGATTGGTGATGATCTGGTGGTTCTTCAGTAAGACTAGAATCGAGCAGATACATCTTTGCGAAGGATGCATAACTATTTGCTATTTATGTGGTTTGTGTTTTAGTACCTGACATCACCAGTTCTTCCATGTAGCACAAAAGAAGAAAGTTTGAATAATGTTCTGGTGCAATTACAGTGAATGGGAACTGAAGCTCAATGATCCGATCACCGGGGTTTAAGATTATCCATGAGTAACGACTTAACATTTGGTCTGTCACACAGTTATAATTGGAAGACTTGGAATACAGTGCATGAGTCATGGACCACTTTTAAGATTTATAATATTGTTCTTTATTCATCATTTTGGAGCTTGACAACTCAAGTTCTCATTCACTTTCATTCAATTTCAAAGACTCAGACATTCTTTGAATTCACCTTTTGTGTTACACAAAGGAAAGTCATATTGGTTTGGAATGACATGAGTGTGAATAAATAACAGAATTTTTATTTTGCAGCGAACTGTTCCTTTAAATTATTCTCCCTTATGTGCACTTTATACAACAAACTGTAATTGTTATTTTCAACTATTTGTAACTTTCATTGGAGCTATTTATATGAGCACATTTAAAGAACAAAAGGTCAGTCTTGCTACATCACTTGCCAATTGGTGTAAAATTCACACTATGCAAAGAAAGAAAAACTGCCCTCACAATGGCACAATGATTACCGCACACAATTAAAATTCATGCACTTACAGCTGCAATTAAGGAAACTAAATTCAGTCTGATAAAAGGTTTTAAATATAATGTTAGTATTATGTATCTCGCACACACACACACACAAACACACACACACACACACACACACACACACACACATAAATATACCTATAAAATATAAAAACCTGAACATACTGAACTTGGATTTAATTTATTTATGGTCTCATTTATATACCAATATTGTAACATTTATATACCAATATTATATACCAAAAAATAAATCTTGTTTTAAAAGAAAGCACAAATGCAACATCTCTACATTATATCATTTCTATCGCATGCTACAAACATCTACCATCCGTGAACTGTCTATACTGTTTGTTTTTACTCCTTCTATCGAAAACTCAATGTTCCCCAGAAGAGCCGTTTTTGCAACCTCATTCAGTGTTCTTCATAGTTCATCACACAAGCACAATCAGGAAAAACTCCCAAAGTCACACCATTGCCTTACTGAAACCCAGCCTATCCAAAAGGAATATGTGCTCCCATATAAACGTAATGGTTGCACTAAAAGATAATATGAAAGTGCAATAGCGTAGGAAAGGTTTTTTTTTAGGTGAAGGTGACACCGTAACACAAAAAATAAAATCTCCAAGAAAATCGTTTCCTCTGTAACTTTATCTTATCTATCTAGCACAAGGTGCCCTAGCAGTGTGTGGCCGTTTCTAACAAGAATACCCCCCCCCCCCCCAACTTGAAATGGTCTAAAGTGCATCCATTTTATATGAGCTAGAGTGCACTGGCTGCACATGGCAGGTAATTGACATTTGTGTGAGCTGCATATTTGTAGTGCAAATGTTTAGGGGCATAAATTATATTTATGCACATTACATTATGCTGCCTGAGGGGGTAAGTGAAACTAATTTAGTGGCAATAAAACTAAATTAATGGACTACAAGCATCTGAGCACATAAAGAAGTAATCTGTTTGAAAGTTATATTAACAGTGAGTATGTAATTGTGGAAAGGGCCTCATAAAAAGTAATGATTTTACATGCCAAAAATAAATGCGTGTCTCGATGGAATTATCCAAGTTTCAATCAAAGCTCATCAGCTCCATTTGGATCAAGAAAGACATGGATCTGGCCCAGTTCTGAAACTGTTTCAGCATATTTAATGAACTGGAAGCAGGGCATTCAGATGTGATCAGATGGCTAATGGTGGCAATATAGGCTCTGGAGAAAATTGCTCAAGCATGTAGAAAGTCGAGTTTTCACATTGATCTGCAGCCCTCCAATATATATATATATATATATATATATATATATCAATAAACACTTTCTGACAATTAGGTTATGTACTGTATCTAATTAATCTAAATAAGTTAAAACAAAAGTTTGCCAAGTATACTCTGTTTAAAGCTCAGAGCCTTGTAAATGTGCTGATCTTATAGTCATAATAACGGAACTATATATGGGGGGATTTTATTTACACTTGGTCACTTTGTGCATTTTTACTGATCTGGTGGCTATCCAATAATGAAAAGACCAAGTGTAAATGTCCTTCAAGGCACTTTGGAGAAGAATAAGAGATGGTTTGAAATGCAAACAAGATGTGACTGGCCAGCCTGGTCTCTGTACGTATTGTTAATACGTAGGTATTAATACGTAACTTTCAAAGACACAAAACGTGTTTTTGTATATTTGGATAGGTGCTGAAACGGCATTGGCGGCATTTAAAAGTAGCATTATTATGTTTTTACAGCTAAAAAAAACGTAAAATATTTACAAATCTTTCATAAAGATATCTGTATAATTTCCCTTTTACCATTTTACAGATAAATGTAAGATCCCCTAACCCTAACCTAAACATACCCATTTTATACAGAATATTAAACGAATAAAACGTAATGGATAGAGATGTGTAAGAAAATGTCAATTTTAGTAATAATATAGCATTAAAACAATATTTGGAGCCGTTAATCCTACACCTACCCCTAAACCATAACCATTTCTCAAAACCATGTACTGTTATAAATAAAAGCATAACAGACAGATAAGTGTAATCACAATAATTTATTTATTGCGAAAATAGCAAAAGCGCTACCAAAAGTAGTTCAGATGACGATGTGTTGCAGTCCCAGTTCTCTCTGGTGGTATATAATAGTTTTGTATGAGGTACAGAGCAGAATTTAAGTTATTAATCCATGAAAATGTTGATCCGGCTTCTTTCCATGAAGGCAAGCATTTCCCATTTTCAAATGTACATAGACTGAAACACGACATGTCGCAATCTGTGACGAGGCAGGCGCGAGCCAATGAGCGTTCGATACCACTGCAGTAAATCATGTTGTAACGATTCTTGAGGGCATGGTTTTTAAAATTTTGCACAGGATTTGACATTTACAGTCACTGCAGTGGAGATGAAGATCGCTGGATAAAGGGAATTTGAATTTGGATTTGTTCCTCGCAAACATATGGATTCTAAAGATTTGGATTACAGCGAACAAATAAAATTGATGTCTTTTGTAAATTTATGTTGTGTTTTGATGTATTTCGTAACTGTATTGTCAGTCGCTGTATAGGAGAAAATGCTTTTTGAGTCTCACGGAAAACAAACTAAATATTACAAAATGGTTAAACAATTACAGAAATGTTATTGATTTTAAGGTTTAACATTATGTAATTCTCCTAAACGAGTTTGCAGCACAAGTCACGATCAGACCAAAATGTTTTTATTTCATATTAAGTAGATGAGTAAACCACATTTAATAAATGCGACTGAAAACATGTAATTGATATGACAAAACATTAATGCCACAATTTTAATATTCATACATGGGAGCTGCTACACATTCACACTTGGATAGGTAAATATTTAACGTTTTTAGTGCTGTCAATACGTAAATAATTTATATTTTAGTGCTGTCAATACATCAATATTGTACGTTATAGTGTGTATGAAAACGTAAATAAGAACCACACTTTTTGTAAAAATAGACACGTATTCTCATGAGATCACGTTGGACTGGCTGCATACGTAGACTTTAATCCTCCATATGTCAGAAGACCATGTTTTGGAACTCAACAATCAAAATGTCAATGAGCAATAATGTCACATGAATGGAGCAACTGACTCAAAAACTCCAAGAAAAATATCATAAAGAGCATTATCATGTAAATCAACAAATATTCGAATATAGCCAGTGGCGTAGCAAGTCAGTCCCGGGCCCATATGCAAAAAAATTGTACGGGCCCCCAAACCCCGCCCCCAAGTACATCGAAGAGATATTTATAGACGTTCACTGTAGCGTACACACTCTACCCAACAACTTATCACAACCAGAACAGAACTAAAAAAAAAATAATTCTAAAATAACCCAGGCTCAGCTAATGTCAATAATAAACTACTGCATGCAAACACAAACGATCTTGGCACGGCGGCCCAAAATGTAAAAACACAAACCAACTCACTATTCTCCGGGCTTTTCTTTCGGCAAATTCATCCACGACGTCTTTGGTATTTAATTCAAGGCTTTATGCATTCTCAATGGAAAGAATTGCCAGTCAAATAATTTTTTATTAGCTTCAGTGAAAATGAGCGCTCCGCTGAAACAACAGTAACAGGGATGGTAAGACAGAGATCTAAAACTGTGCACGTCAAGCTGTCATCTATTTTGTTGTTCTCATCCAAAGACGGACAAAACTTCCCTCTCACCTTCAACATCAGTGTCTTTCGCACTAGGTCGGCAGAAAAAACTCTATTGCTCTGAATTACTCTAAACTGAAGTCTATTTTGGATAGTTTTTGTGTCGCGAGAGTCGCGACTAACTTCACTCTCTCCTTTCTCTTAAAGGCCCCACTTTTATGTTTGTATTTGTCCACCCTTTAATGTTCGACTAGCTAGCCAGTAGCCACTAACCTCTCTCACACAGTGTTTTCTATTTTTAATTTGGCGCGGCGATGCAGAGTTTGCATGTATTGCAGCGTAATAATAAAACACGACAGCATAGTACTACGGCAGCCGCGGGGTGCAAAAAATAAATACACACAAGAAATTACGGAGAAACAAGAAATCACTGCACATGTCATGCATACAAAAATATATTTATTGTGGCCACAAATTTAAAATTAATTTCCACGTTTAATTGAAAGGTTCTCCTGGGCAGGGCCTCAATCGGCCCGGGCCCATTTGCACGTGCATACCCTGCATGCCCTGACGCTACGCCACTGAATATAGCACAGGAATATTCGATTGGATTCATGTTTTGCAGACACATTTACTGTATGTGACCTAAAGTAAACTGAATGTTCATATCAAATTGGACCGTAATCTGATCTTTACTGTTTATGATGTTCCAGATGCTCATGTAAGGAATCTCCCTATGAAATATCTTTTTAGGCCATGGGTCTAAAAGTGCTACAGAAGAAATTAGTGCAACTCTCACTTTCCTGTCAGGTTTCTGTGCTCCAGTATGTACAGAAGGCAATTAAACAGGACAATCGCCATTAACTTTTTAAGAGCGCAAGGATTTATGCACAGACCTCATTTGTAATCAGCCACTTTCCTGAGACATACTTAACTTTGTGGCTTTAAGGTTTATGTGTACTGCAATAATAAAGCTTATATATTGTGTATCACATTCTTAATAATTCGAAAATGTACTAGTATCTAATTTATTTCAGGGCTCAGTCTGCACTTTGCAGTCTTATTTCCAGTTTTATGGATGTCCTTCAGAGCCAAGAAACATTTAATTTGAGTGGGAAAAAGGAGTTAGGAAAAAGGAATTACCGCCTGCGATAATTGCAGTGATTTTACGCACAATCGTCCCACAGAGACACCCCGATGCTACGCAGACACATCCTTGAAAATACAGAAAATTGCCTTTTTCCCTCCCTAGAGAATGTGTCAGACGAAATCAACAGGGTGGAAAAATAATTGTTTGTATTGCATGTCATCATTTCTCCATACAGTAAACAAAATGAAAGGGAATTCTGAGGATGAACGGTGAACGTTATTGACACAAACCGTTCTCCAGTCTTTTGTCCCCATCTAATTCCGATCATTGACGAGAGTGACATTATACGTTGATTGGCACATTGCTCTGAGAGTTTTCCAGCGAAAATGAAGGCGTGTGGCTTGTCACTGTGCTCCCCTGCAGTTAGTGCATGTAGGAGTGCTCTCTTGGGCATTTTCTCATTTGTGATTGCTTTTTACTCTTGGCACTTCCTGGACTCTAAATCCCCTTCTTTCACTCTCATATATATGTAGTTTGACTGGCGGGCAGTTCCTCATTATTTGCATTCTGATACCTGCCAGCACTAATGAGAGAAGGGACCGGTGCTGCCGTGACAGAGCTGGTGGATTAATGCCCGCGCAGCAGTGAGAGAAGTCGGGGAATAGTTCATTATAGCAGATATACGGCATTTTAACACTGTGATGATCTTTCTAATAATATGGCATAATAGCAAACACCCGAGACCACGGAGACCCCACCTGAGGGACCGTTCTGCCTATGAGGACCACATTGTGCATTTAAAAGCATGTTCGCCTTCTGGTGCTTTATTAATAGAAAAAGAAGTATGTTTGTGGCATCTTCTACTGAAGAATAATAGATTTGTAGTTCCAGAGCTGAAAAATATTTTAGGTAGAGTACCTCACTTTTTTCTTGCCATTCAGCTTAGAAGGCGGAATTGATTTTGCAATACAAACACATGGGTTAGTTATGAGGACCTATCTGAACTGCATTGATCATCGTCGGCTAGCACTATTTTTTGGACCAACATTGGACTGCAGGGAGAAGTTATATTTTATCACTATTGAGTCTCTACTTAAAAAAGAAGAAGAAAAGGGAAAAGGCAGTCAGCAAAAATCCCTCAGTAAATAGAAACTTCTGCTAATTTAGTTCAAAGAGGTAAGATGGCCCCTACCTGGGGGCAAGAAACTTTCAAAGAATGTAAAAATGAATATGAATAAATTATTATTATTAATATGTATATATTATTTAAAGTGTAATTCATGTAAAATACTAACTCAACTATTCTATTTATTTTCAAATTGTGTTTTGACAGTTTGGTTGAAGAATTTAAAAACTTATATACAGGCATATGAATATATACATATTTAACTGTGCATAATTTAATTAAAGATATTGAATTGAAGCAACGTCTCGGTTACGTATGTAACCCTCGTTCCCTGAAGGAGGGAACGGAGACGTACGTCGGACGTCACCGACGAATTGGGATCACTTCTGGGAGCCCCTATCAGCTTCGAGTGTATACAGAACGGGCCAATGGCCATTGGCGTGCGAGATTTGCATCTCGCGCTCCGCCCCGCACCGCGGCTATAAAGCGGAAGGAGATGCAGCGCACCTTTGTTTTTCACTGAGGAGCCGAACTAGTGACTCGGCCATGCAGTGATGGTACAGCAACTGTGGCGACGGGACGTACGTCTCCGTTCCCTCCTTCAGGGAACGAGGGTTACATACGTAACCGAGACGTTCCCTTTCAGTCGGTCACGTTCGACGTACGTCGGACGTCACCGACGAATTGGGATCCCTATGGAAAACGCCACAGTTACTACCACTTCCAGAGCCCAGCGAAAGCCCCTCAGACCCCCGTCTGTTCGGGGCGGGGAACTTACGCAGGGAGAGTCACTGCTGCTGTTCCGCAAGACCCACTCAGCAGAGTATTGGATAACGCTGGGAAAGCGTGCCCAGGGGGGCCGCTGCGGAAGCCACATCCTACCCGTAGGGAGGTATCATGTGGAATATACATGTATGGACTGGCCGTGGGCAGTACAACATACGGAAGTCCCAGGGGTGGCCCCGGCCAATGCAGGCGGGAGACTACACCGCACAGAGACGGCAGAGCGAGCTCTGCCAAGGGAAAGACACGGGCTCACCGTACTATGGAAGAATACACATATGGGACCGCCGTAGGGGTCACAACATATGGATACCCAGCCTAACACAAGTTCCACCAATGCATACGAGTGTTAGACCTGGCGTCGGACGCTCCGCCACGTCTGACTGCCGCGGGTTGCGGAGGATTCAACAGGGTTCGCCGTTCTGGGGAACTCGACTGGAGCATATCAGCGCACGTATCCGGTCCATGAGGAGGGGAATGGCGCAGCAAGCCGACACTAGAACGGGCCCTTCGGTGTTACTGGCTATTTGAAGCGAGCACACGGGAGAAAACCGGCTCTACACGGAGGCTATAGAATCTAGCAAACGTGTTAGGTGTCGCCCAGCCCGCAGCTCTACATATATCTGTCAGTGAGGCGCCGTGCGCCAGCACCCAGGAAGAGGCCACACTCCTGGTGGAGTGGGCCCTCAACCCAAGCGGGCAGGGCACGCCTTGGGTTTCATACGCCAAGGCGATGGCATCCACTATCCAGTGAGCCATCCTCTGCTTGGAGACAGCCTTTCCCTTCTGCTGGCCTCCGTAACAGATGAAGAACTGTTCTGAGGTCCTGAAGCTTTGCGTTCTGTCCACGTAAGTCCGCAGAGCGCGAACGGGACAGAGAAAAGCCAAGGCTGGGTCTGCCTCCTCCGAAGGCAGCGCTTGCAGGTTCACCACCTGGTCCCGAAAGGGAGTGGTGGGAACCTTGGGCACATATCCGGGCCGGGGTCTCAGGATTACATGAGAGTTACCCGCCCCGAATTCCAGGCACGATTCGTCGACCGAAAATGCCTGCAGGTCCCCTACCCTCTTGATGGAAGCCAATGCAGTCAGGAGTACTGTCTTCCAAGACAGGATTTTTAACTCTGCTGACTGCAAAGGTTCAAAGGGAGCCCTCTGCAATGCGGTTAGCACCAGAGATAAGTCCCAAGAGGGTATAGAGTGAGGGCGAGGCGGATTTAATCTCCTCGCTCCCCTCAGGAACCTGACGACCAGATCGTGCTTCCCTAGGGACTTACCATCAACCATGCTGTGATTTGCGGCGATAGCGGCAACATACACTTTGAGGGTGGAGGGAGACAGCCTTCGCTCCAACCCTTCTTGCAGGAAGGAAAGCACAGAGCCGATCGAACATCTTCGGGGGTCTTCTCGTCGAGAAGAACACCACTCGACGAACAGGTTCCACTTCAACGCGTAGAGGCGCCTCGTAGAGGGGGCTCTGGCGGAAGTGATGGTGTCTACCACAGTCTGTGGTAGGCCACCTAGAACCTCCGCGTCCCGTCCAGGGACCAGACATGGAGTTTCCAGAGGTCCGGACGCGGGTGCCACAGGGTGCCCCGTCTCTGAGTCAGGAGGTCCTTCCTCAGAGGAATGGGCCAAGGAGGTGCTGTCGCGAGGAGCACTAGTTCCGGGAACCAGGTCCGGTTGGGCCAGTATGGCGCAACTAACAAGACCTGCTCCTCGTCCTCCCTGACCTTGCACAGTGTCTGCGCAAGAAGGCTCACTGGGGAAAACGCATATTTGCGTAGGCCCCGGGGCCAGCTGTGTGCCAGCGCATCCGAGCCGAGGGTCCCCCCGGTCAGGGAATAGAACAACTGGCAGTGAGACGTGTCCGGGGTGGCAAACAGGTCTACCTGTGCGGTCCCGAAGCGACTCCAGATCAGCTGGACCACCTGGGGATGGAGTCTCCACTCTCCTGGGAGCACTTGCTGTCGTGAGAGCTCGTTGGCTGCACGATTGAGCAGGCCCGGAATATGAGTGGCACGAAGCGACCTCAGATGCTTCTGACTCCAGAGGAGGAGATGGCGGGCGAGTTGTGACATGCGGCGGGAGCGTAGACCACCCTGTTTGTTAATGTACGCAACGGCCGCAGTGTTGTCCATACGGACCAGAACGTGCTTGCCTCGTAGCGGCCCTTTGAGGCGGCCCAGCGCAAGACGAACTAACAACTCGAGGCAATTGATATGCCATTGCAGTTGAGGCCCCGTCCACAGACCCGAAACTGCAAGCCCGTTGTACGTGGCCCCCCAGCCGGTGGATGAGGCATCCGTCTTTTGGAGACAACAGCATGCCTGGACACTTGTTCTAGGGGAACTCCTGCCCGTAGAAACGAAGGGTCCAACCACGGACTGAAGGTTTGGCGACACTTCGGTGTTACTGAGACACGGAACGAGCCGCTCTGCCACGCCCATCTCGGGACTCGGTCGTGTAGCCAGTGTTGAAGCGGCCTCATATGAAGCAATCCGAGCGGCGTCACTGAGGCTGCGGATGCCATATGCCCCAGGAGCCTCTGAAAATGTTTCAGTGGTACCGCTGTCCTGCATTTGAACGAATTCAAGCAGTTCAACACCGCCTGGACGCGCTCCTCTGAGAGTCGCGCTGTCAGATTGACCGAGTCCAACTCCATACCGAGAAAAGAGATCCTCTGCACGGGGCAGAGTTTGCTCTTTTCCCAGTTGACCCGAAGTCCCAACAGGCTGAGGTGACTGAGCACCATGTCCCTGTGTTCGCACAACTGCGTCCTCGACTGAGCCAGAATCAGCCAGTCGTCGAGGTAGTTGAGAATGCGAACACCACGCTCTCTCATGGGAGCAATGGCCGCCTCCGCGACCTTCGTGAAGACACGGGGCGACAGGGACAGCCCGAAGGGTAGGACTCTGTACTGATATGCCCGTCCCTCGAACGCAAAGCGTAGGAACGGTCTGTGTCGAGGGAGAATCGAGACATGAAAGTACGCGTCCTTCAGGTCGATCGCTGCAAACCAATCTTGGGGACGGATGCACCTGAAGATGCGTTTCTGCGTTAGCATTCTGAACGGCAGCCTATGAAGGGACCGATTCAAGAACCGCAGGTCCAAGATTGGCCGTAACCCGCCACCTTTCTTGGGTACAATGAAGTACGGGCTGTAGAAGCCTGTCTTCATATCGGCTGGAGGGACCGGCTCTATCGCGTCCTTCGCCAGTAGGACTGCGATCTCCGCCTGTAGCACGGGGGCATCCTCCTTCAACACGGAGGTGAAGTGAATGCCCCTGAACTTGGGGGGCCGCCGGGCGAACTGAATCGCATAGCCGAGTCTGATAGTACGGATGAGCCAGCGGGACGGGCTGGAAGCGCTAGCCAGGCTCCCAGCGACCGAACCAGCGGGACCAACGGCACCACAGACGTACCCGCAGCGGGGCAGCGCAGCGGAGTGCAGGGACCCGACTCGGACGGCATAGCGGCCTGAAGTGGGGTCTGAGTGTGCAATGCAACACTTACCTGCTTCCGCTGAGGGGGCGCACGGGTATGAGGAGGCCTCTTGTGTGCGTCCTGGACACAGCCAGCACCCCCTGCTGGCGATAAGAGAGGCACCAGAGGGTGACAAGGCATGGGAGCGTCGTACACCGCCAAGCGCGCTCTCTTGGCACCCAGAGATTTTGGAAACAGCTCTAGTGAAGTTTTGGGTACCACTGGCATGAAGGCCAGTGGCGGAACAGAAATCAAAATTTGAACAAAGGATTCTCTCCCGGCATCTCTGGGTGCCAAGGGTGTTTCTGGACCAGGGTGGACATCGTCTGGCCGAGGGCCAGCGCTGTGACTTTAAATATGATCAGTCACTGTGCGCAGCTCAACCTCGGCTCAGAACTACCCTCTGGCAGAGGTGGCCTGCCAGTGGCACTGCCACCCCACCGATGAGGGTAGTGAGAGAGAGGAAAACTTTATACAGAATTATGGCCCCTTTGGTGTTCCATATTTTGGCACCAAATAGTTCCACACTGCCAAAGCTTTCCAATGCACATCCGGGGAAAAGGCAAGGGGGCGGGCAAGGCGATTTACGCGTTGTACTCGGCAGGGAAGCCCCACTGTAATCCTCAGGTCACCCAGGCTTATTAGCCGAAGTAGCTCTTTTCTGGTGCACCAGAAGAGAAACTAGATCGGGGAATAGGCGAAGGGACTCAGCCCCGTTTGAGGTTGCGAGTCTCGACCGCGCATCTAAAGCGCCGAGTGACGCGCTGGGTTGCCGTGACAACCCGCGCTGTCAACTGGCAGCTAGACGGCACACGGCGCGCTGAACGCTCAAACCTTACGAGGAAGGAGAAATGAACAGCACGCCGACGTGATCACATTCTCCTTTTCTGAGAGAACATGGATCACCCACGAACACAATCTCAACATGCTTATGTGAGAGAGGTCGTGGCCGTCAAGAAGGACAGGAAACAACCGCATCCAGAAACGCACGGGTGGAATGACATCTTGAAAAAGACGCAGTGTCACACCCGTGTACTCTTTTAGGGAAAAAGCTCTTTTAACGTGCTGAAGCACCCAGGGAGATAGCCGCGGCAAAAACACAGGGAATAGTGCAGCCTGTGTTTTGCACTCAGAGTAATATGAACGCCCACCAAACTGAAAGTTGCTGTAATAACAGCAGTTTTTGCGCTCAGTGAGCTCGCGGTCCTCGCTGCTGTGCCTTCACACCAACACTCAGAACTTCTCCTCTCTCGTTCTGATTATCTCTGTATAATACAGGAACACTCTTCAGCAGCACACAATCGGCTCCGAAGTGAATGACAAAGGTGCGCTGCATCTCCTTCCGCTTTATACCCGCGGTGCGGGGCGGAGCGCGAGATGCAAATCTCGCACGCCAATGGCCATTGGCCCGTTCTGTATACACTCGAAGCTGATAGGGGCTCCCAGAAGTGATCCCAATTCGGACTGAAAGGGAACTATATATATATATATATGTGTGTGTGTGTGTGTGTCTGTGTGTGTGTGCGCGTGTGTGTGTGTGTGTAAACCAAGCGGCAACCTCCCCCAGGTTCTCTTGAAGCCAATACAGAAGTGACTTAAACTGCAATTCATCGACTGGCCGCTAGGGACAGGCTCCAGAATGGAGCAGAATCTCATTGAGCTCCATGTCAAAATGCCCAACTTTACAGCAGAAAAAAACATGTTTACAGCCTGGTACAAATTGTGGTTTTGGTCTATATGGCTAATTTTGCCCTTCATGACAACTGTGAGGGGGGTGAATTTTTTTATAACTCATTTGTTTACATTATATAAAGCCTTAAAGTTCTGCATAATTAAGGGCGTGGCCACTTTGAGTGACAGGTGGATTGCCGTTTGTCTGCTGTCTGTTAGTCATCACGTCACCTCAGCTCCAGCTACGTCCCGCCTCTTTGCCCATTTTCTGTTAACTGGGAGTGACGCACGGTGACGTGCTGCCAAGATGGCAACGGCCGACTTTGAGGCTTCAAAACTGCTCTTCAGAACCCTATGGGTGACATCACGGACACTACGTCCCTATTTTTTTTACAGTCTATGGTGTAAACTACTTAAAAAAACATAGGTTAGTTATGAGGACCTGTTGGAATTGCTCTGA
This sequence comes from Coreius guichenoti, assembly GCA_039654105.1. Lineage (NCBI taxonomy): Eukaryota > Metazoa > Chordata > Actinopteri > Cypriniformes > Gobionidae > Coreius > Coreius guichenoti. The sequence continues at coordinate 27,893,035 of CM077180.1, read as the reverse complement.
CCATTATCGGCTAGCACTATTATTTGGACCAACACTGGACTGCAGAGAGAAGTAATATTTTATCCCTATTGAGTCTCTATCTAAAAAAAAAAAAAAAGAAAAAAGCAGTCAGCAAAAATCCCTCAACGCTACAAAATGACTTGTGTATTTGGGGATAAAATATACAGCTGTTCTGCAGAAATATTTATTAAACGTCAAATTGATGGTGTCAACGCTGCCAGCCTACAGCCTCCCAATGCCACTAGTGCTGACGACGCACAGCCATCCCTCAAAATGGGCCCTGTGGTTCTGCACAAAGACAAATTATCCTTTCATTTGAAACGGAGTGTTTCCTTAAATACCTGCTGTGCTAACGAGGCCCTCATGTTGTGTTTGAGTCTCACTCGTCGCTCTATTAGCGTCCGGGGCCCGAGCGTAGGGCTGATCTCACTGAGTGATTAACTAAACCTCGGGGCTGACAGGCCTGCGAGCCTCTACGGAGGGAGAAGCCGGACTAATGTGGGGCTCTGTTTAACAAGCCTGGTGCAGATAGGAAAGATAGGAATGAGGGGACAGAGGTGGGAGGGTGTGATGGCTGCTCCACTACACGGGAGAGACTCCCGGGCTGACAGTAGTCAGGCAAGCCCCCTAATGAGCGTCTCCTGTCGGATGCCTGAAAGCTGGAAGAATGCAGTAACGCACTAAAGCTCTAAAAGCGAATGGCAGAACATGTCAACACTCTTTACAATCACATTGCTAAAAGGGCACTGCCTTCTGTCACAAATCATAATCAATTAGATGAACAGATAACAGTGGCATGTGCTGGATTTTAATCCAGTGTTTGTTTACACGCTTATAAACAGTAATACCATTTATCAGTAGGCTACTATAACATGTTGCATGTTTAATATTTACTTGCAATTTATCTAAAAAAAAAGGAAATGCAAAGTTTGATTAGAGACAGTTTTACATAAAATATGACATTACAGTAAAAAGCATACTTAATGTAAATGTATTTTTGTCTTTATCTGTTTTTATTTTTTCAAAATTTTGAGATCAATATTTGACATTTTTTCAAAGACATGAATTTTTATTCATTGAGAAAACGTTAAACTGATCAAAAGTAAGAAGGTAAATACTTATACATTGTTAAATATATTACTGTTTTTACTGTTACTATTAATATATACTGTAACTATATATATATATATATATATACACACATACAGTTTATATATATACATACAGTTTATATATATATATACACTCACCTAAAGGATTATTAGGAACACCTGTTCAATTTCTCATTAATGCAATTATCTAATCAACCAATCACATGGCAGTTGCTTCAATGCATTTAGGGGTGTGGTCCTGGTCAAGACAATCTCCTGAACTCCAAACTGAATGTCAGAATGGGAAAGAAAGGTGATTTAAGCAATTTTGAGCGTGGCATGGTTGTTGGTGCCAGACGGGCCGGTCTGAGTATTTCACAATCTGCTCAGTTACTGGGATTTTCACGCACAACCATTTCTAGAGTTTACAAAGAATGGTGTGAAAAGGGAAAAACATCCAGTATGCGGCAGTCCTGTGGGCGAAAATGCCTTGTTGATGCTAGAGGTCAGAGGAGAATGGGCCGACTGATTCAAGCTGATAGAAGAGCAACTTTGACTGAAATAACCACTCGTTACAACCGAGGTATGCAGCAAAGCATTTGTGAAGCCACAACACGCACAACCTTGAGGCGGATGGGCTACAACAGCAGAAGACCCCACTGGGTACCACTCATCTCCACTACAAATAGGAAAAAGAGGCTACAATTTGCACGAGCTCACCAAAATTGGACAGTTGAAGACTGGAAAAATGTTGCCTGGTCTGATGAGTCTCGATTTCTGTTGAGACATTCAGATGGTAGAGTCAGAATTTGGCGTAAACAGAATGAGAACATGGATCCATCATGCCTTGTTACCACTGTGCAGGCTGGTGGTGGTGGTGTAATGGTGTGGGGGATGTTTTCTTGGCACACTTTAGGCCCATTAGTGCCAATTGGGCATCGTTTAAATGCCACGGCCTACCTGAGCATTGTTTCTGACCATGTCCATCCCTTTATGACCACCATGTACCCATCCTCTGATGGCTACTTCCAGCAGGATAATGCACCATGTCACAAAGCTTGAATCATTTCAAATTGGTTTCTTGAACATGACAATGAGTTCACTGTACTAAAATGGCCCCCACAGTCACCAGATCTCAACCCAATAGAGCATCTTTGGGATGTGGTGGAACGGGAGCTTCGTGCCCTGGATGTGCATCCCACAAATCTCCATCAACTGCAAGATGCTATCCTATCAATATGGGCCAACATTTCTAAAGAATGCTTTCAGCACCTTGTTGAATCAATGCCACGTAGAATTAAGGCAGTTCTGAAGGCGAAAGGGGGTCAAACACAGTATTAGTATGGTGTTCCTAATAATCCTTTAGGTGAGTGTATATATATATATATATATACACCGATCATAACATTATGACCACCTTCCTAATATTGTGTATCACACTGCCTCCGCCGGCTTGCCTTCTTCCCATAGTGCATCCTGGTGCCATGCGTTCCCCAGGTAAGCGATGCACATGAACTTCTTGAGCAATCTGAGCTTCAGTAGCTTGCCTTTTTGATTGGACCACACAGGCCAGCCTTTGCTCCCCACGTGCAGCAATGAGCCTTGTGGTCAAGGGTCAAACATGACCCTGTCACCGGTTCACCACTGTTCCTTCCTTGGACCACTTTTGATAGATACTGCCCACTGCAGACCGGGAACACCCCACAAGAGCTGCAATTTTGGAGATGCTCTGACCTAGTCGTCTAGCCATCACAATTTGGCCCTTGTCAAACTCGCTCAAATCCTTACGCTTGCCCATTTTTCCTGCTTCTAACACATCAACTTTGAGCACAAAATGTTCACCTGCTGCCTAATATATCCCACCCACTAACAGGTGTCGTGATGAAGAGATAATCAGAGTTATTCACTTCACCTGTCAGTGGTCATAATGTTATTGCTGATCGGTGTATATATATATATATATATATATATATATATAGTTTATACTTGTACAAAGTGTATAAAGGAATATTCCTTCCTTCTTGTAAGGGTAAGTTATTATCTTTCTTTCTGAAGATAGTGGAAAGAGACAGAACAAATGCAAGATTGGATCTCAACAATAGCATCACATGGCGTGATTATAATTATTATACTGGAAGTAAACTGACAGCTATGCTGATGTCCTGGAGGTATTGCAAATGGCTGAACGTGATATGTATAGTTGACAGTCTCTCTTGAGGATATCAAATTGTTTGAAAACAGCTTAATTAGCAGCTAGATCCATTTATTGTTACAGAAGAAAGCTCTCTGGTGTTTATTTCCTTACACAGGTTTCAAAGAATCATGGTCAGGAGAGAAAATGAGTGACACTTTAAATAAAACTTCAATTAGAACACTAAACATAGCGCCTAAATAAATACAATTACATTCTGCAAAGTGTAAAAGTCACCAGTGTTTACTTTAACTTTCAATGACAAAACCCCATTTGTATCAGTTTCGAGAAAACGGGAATAAGGCCAAGGTAGGTTCAGTCTGTTCCTCATTATCTCTCAGAAATGTATAAATATGGCGAAGAAACATATCAGATGATAAAACCTGTGGCCGAGACCAGCTTCCATCAGTCAGCTTTGCACTGCAAAACCACTGCAGTTTCTTTGTGTGCTCAAGTCAGCATTTTATCAGCCTATTAAAACTACTGTCACTGCAGAAAGCACCAAGTGCCCATTCCTCCTTTTCTGTATGACATGCTCAGGAGCTTGCTGGGTATATTGTTTGTAGGTATGAGGCTATGTCAGGATACTATAAAAGTAAGAGGGCTCTGTGCTCTTAAACATGCCCAGAATCCTCATTATCTGTTACTAAATTCTGAATTAATAATCTATGAGGAATACCGTCTCTGACACTACTGTGAAAGGGAGTAGCACAAGACAGATAGCCTGTTTTTTACTCTGTCTGAGTTCAGTTTTAGGGCTACATTTTTTACTTCTAACACATCAGTTCTAGATGAGTTGGCCAAATTATATTAGTTTTCTCAAGAACATTTTGACCTCCATTACAAAAAAATCCAGGTGATATATATTTGACAGAAGTTTCAAAACATTTGGAACATATTAACTAGGGATGTAACGGTTCTCTGTAAAAAATCGAAATCAAGAGACTTACGTACGTACGTACGTGTGTGTACGTGCGTGCGTGCGTGCGTGTGTGTGTGTGTGACGTAATCATCATTACTCATCTGAAACAGATAGCGCACAAATAGTTCTCTTTCAAGTCTTGTGCTTGAACGGACAAATCACACAAAAATTATGTCAACATGCCCGTCTTGGCGAGTATCCTAGCAAACATAGTAGGTTATGTCTTAAGTAAAACGTAAACAGTCGAGAAAGACGTGTTCAAGTTCAACCCATTCTTACTCCCAAGGCGTCAAAATCTGAAGCATGGTCAAGGGCCTTCCGCATCACAATGAAGGCGCTAAAGGTACCCCTAGGCGTCACTATATTGACGCGCAGGGTACTCCATTGATTTCAGTTGTTTGCCCAATGCGTCAGATCAAGACGCATTTAATTCTTTGCATTTGTAAAAGCAGACATGATTTTATGAATATTTATAGGCTACTTTTATATTTTGGAGCAACTAACCCCACTCCTACCCTAAACCTACCCACTTCTAAACAATATAAAACACGTAACAGGCAAATAAAAGTACAGTCACAGTTATTTATTGCAAAAACTGACCAAAAACAGTATAAAAGTATTAACTCATGTTGCATTCCAAGTCTTCTAAAGCCATACGATATCTTCATGTAAAGAACAGAGTTGATCTTAATGTTTTAATCGCTGAAATGATGATCCCGCCGCTCTGTGAACGCACGCACGCACTCATTAAGTCATATCTCATTCAAAAGATACACCTGACCTGACTCTTGAGCATGACACAATTGGTCACGAGACACACAAGAGCCAATAGGTGTGTTCGACATTGGCTGCGGCTGGATGCAACCGATCAGCGAGAGTAGCCGCGTGCAGGCGGGGAGGAGCTGCAAATGGAGACGTGAAGTCGGACACTTTCTGCTTCCTGTAGTGACGCTCGCGCTGTGTTTGCATACTTTATCACAGCTGAAGTGAAATAAATGCAATATTTGTCAAATACACAGATGTTTCAGAGACATTTTCATTCAATACTTTATGTACTGCTTAATACAGCATCTGTTTGTACAAGAATAAAGTTCAACATATAAGCCTACACTATCAATGAAGTGGGGTCTACATTTTCTATCAGTTTTATTTTGATAAACATGACAATATAACATCGCTACTACATCACGAAAAACACACGTGACCGTTGTCATGCTGTGAATCCGGCCAATCGTGGAACAGCTGTGTCGTCATCAGAGCTCGTGCAGTCGCTCTGGAGAAGCTGCGCAAAATGCACCAGCCAGCTGCTCTCGAATCGCTCTTGTGGCACTTTGTTGACGTCACAGTCACGTGGCGTCGGTGCTGCCTCAAGTCGGACAAAATTTCTAACCGGCATGCACTGCTTCAAGTCAGCCGCCGATCGGTCTGCGCATCGCTGCATGAAGTCGAACAAGTCTAATGACATTTTACAATCAAAGCTGACGTAATGACACAATTGGTCACGAGACATACGAGAGCCAGTGCAATTTCACTATGAAATCTGACATAATGTTTCTTCGGGCGGCAATTTTTGAAATTTGAATGTGTGCATGACCTTTGGCGGATGGAGACGCGGATCGCTTTTGGGGGTTTTCTTCACACAAATCAATCGTTTAGCCTCGGAACACTTAGAATATTTGTACTTTTTGAATAAATTGTGCATGCAGTCGTATCTGCCTGTTATATGCTGTATTTTATATCATATAATACACAAATGGGTAGGTTTAGGGATGGGATGGGGTTGGGTTGGGTTGGGTTACATGTTCAAACGTGTCTAAATAGCGTAAATAAAATAAATGTAAATAAAATTATGCTGGCGGATTAAATTGAGAATCACACTCTAACATGTCACAATGGCAAAATCATAACCCAATATATAATTTCATCATGACAATTCCCATGCCCAATCTGTGTATGACGCCAAAGGTTTCTCATTGAAATCAATGGAGCACCCTGCGCGTCGAAAAATTATGCCTAGGGGTACCTTTAGCGCCTTCATTGTGATGCGGAAGGCATTTGACCATGCTTCAGATTTTGACACATTGGGAGTGAGAACGGGTTGGTGTAACAGTATGAACTGGATCTGTGCATTAATGTCTTAAAGGGAAAGAAGCCTATTCCTGCTGTCTGATTTTAATGTTAATCAAACAACAAATGACAAAGAAATCACTCACTGCTCTTGACTAAATACCTTTCTTAACTTCAATAATGATTAATCTTTATTTGATTTATACAGTGAAGATTATAATATGCAATGTTATTAATACTGTATATTTGATTACTTTATTCAGTTTCTGTATCTAAAAACCACTGAAAAGCACTATTTATTTTATATGCATCTTTGCTCTATTGTATGTAATTGTGTTGTTGCTTGTAGTTTGATTATGTTTTTATTTTCTTTATTTTTATTTGACAGTTGAATATAGCTAATAACTAATTTCCCTGAACATAGCACATACCGAACCGTACTGAAACCGTGACCCTAAAACTGTGATAAAAACCGAACCAATTTACATGAGTAAATTGAACCGTTATACCCCTCATTTTAACATATCAAACCATACAAATTTAACAATGCTAAATAAATAACCAAATATTTATGTGATAATTGTAGGGATTTTCAAGTTACTACTTTGCTTTTGGTGTAAATATATATAAAATAAAGTCTAAGTGTACACATTGGGTTTTATGGGATATTCGATAGACGTAATGATTTTTATTCTGTACAAGCTATATTATATCGCCTAACTCTATCCATCACAAAAATACGATCCTGTATGATTTAAAAGCTGTTTTCCTCATGGGGACCAAAAAATGTCCCCACAAGGACAAGAATTTCGGATAATGACATCTTTGTGGGGACATTTTGTCCTGTGTATTCACAGCGCTTCACTTTTTCCACATTTTGTTATGTTACAGCCTTATTCCAAAATTGATTAAATTCATTATTTTTTCCCTCAATTCTACAAACAATACTCCATAATGACAATGTGAAATAAGTTTGTTTAAAATCTTTGTAAATTTATTAAAAATAAAAAACGCACCACGGATTACGTAATCACGTCGAAAAGGTCATGCTAGACGTAAGCAGAAGTACCACCCCCGTGTTTACAAAGTGCTTGTGCGAAGACTAATACAAACGGCCATTTAGCAAAAAAAGGTAAAACAACGATGTCGGACGATTTTGAAGTTGGAGTTTTTTTGGTAAAGGGTGTTTGTATTAGTCTGAGCACGTTCGCTTGGGGCGGTACTTCCGCCTACGTCTAACGTGACCTTTCCGACGTGATTACGTAATCAGTGGCGTGTCGCAGAGCAGCGCAAGATAAGCAATTTAGGTTAAAAAGTATATACATTTTTTTTTTTTTTTTAAATGACCGATGGTTTCACTAGGTAAAACCCTATTCCTCGTCTCGGATTGCGCAGAGCCCTTTGAAGCCCTTCGAAGCCCTTTGAAACTGCATTGATTTGGACCTTCAACCCGTTGGTTGCCATAGAAGTCCATTCTGTGGAGAAAAATCCTGGAACGTTTTCCTCAAAAAACGTAATTTCTTTTTGACTGAAGAAAGAAAGACATGAACATCTTGGATGAGATGGGGGTGAGTAAATTATCAGGAAATTCTCATTTTGAAGTGAACTAATCCTTTAATCCTTGTTCAATATGAATAGAAAGACATATATACTTTAACATACTATATGAATTATAAAAAGAAAAATGTGTAAATGAAGAAAACTTAGATAACCTCTCTTTTTATTGTGCATGAACAAGATGATCCAGAGTTAAAGACAGAACATTTGTTTCGTTTTCATCTTTTACTTGACTAAATTTAAATATCATGTTACCATGACTTAATATTGGCCATCGTTGTACCACTTGTCTGTTTGTATTAAATAAGAGACATTATTACACATTTACAAGTAGATCTACAATTCACATTCAATTGCTTTTCTTTTTTTTATTTGTTTACCATGTCTTCAGTTTTTTTTTTTTTTTTTTTTTTTTTTTCTCCGGGATGTCGCTACCTCTTACAATCATGCTTTGTTTTCACACTGACATCCCTCCAATTAAACAGAAAAAATAGACTTCTGCAGAAAAGTAAAAAAAAAAAAAAAAAAAAAAACTTTTGGACTCTTTAAAAGTGGCCAGTAGGGATTAAAATATTGCAACCTGCCACTTTCTTTTGTCAGAACTTTCTGTATCTTGAGCTTTGAAGTCTCCTTAGAAGTGTTAAACCACAGTTAATTAGCATAATAGAAACGTTAACAGAGGAAAGCACACAAATCACTTCACGCAAACAGGGACAGCCACCAGGGGGAAAAGTTGCAGGTGTAGGCGTCTGAAAAACTAGATTCTTCACCCACATTTCTGCAATATCTCATATCAAGTCATTAAATATGGATGCATAATTTATCAACACATTGAAGGTTCAAAAGAGAGTCTTCTTCCATGTCTCTTTCATGTCTTCATGTACATCACTTCTGTATCGCTTATCAGACCTGACACATATACCTCGTACAATGCAGCCAATTATTTATTTTCCCTCAGAGAAGCATGCTGGAATGTTGACGCTAAAGCAGACAAAGACTCCAAGGCTTGCTTTGAAGAGCGCTTACTTTTTCCTGTCAGGAGGACCTAAATTAGCAGTTGTATCCCCAACTTCAGATGAGTGTTCTAGCAGCAAGAAATATTCCTCTTCCGCTTCTTTTTGATTTGATTTTCTGTGTTCTTTGATGCTGTTTCACTAGAGACTCAAGTGTTAAATTCACTTAGGAAAAAAAAAATTACAAAATAGAAGGGGCCATTCCATTGCCTCCTACTTTCTCCTAACCTGTCAGCACTTGAAGGGAAAAAAGGTAGAATTTGCACGAAAACAAGTTTAAAGATCACTTGAAATCCATGGGATGGCAAACAGTTTGCATAATATTCCTCCAGGGGCCTGCAGATTGGTTTCCAAAGAAAGAGACCTCCCATTACTGAATCAGACCTTTCAACCATTCGTCCCCCACTTCCAAACTGCCACTGCACGCCAAGTGCAAAAGATGGCTTTTAATTTTTTGGAAGAGGTTTTGTAAGAGTTTTTTAATTTATTTAATTATTTGAAAGATGTCATACCTTTCAAAAGCTGTGTTCATTAGGTGATTTGCACAAGTTGAGAGATATTGGTGTCACCTCAGGTGGTCTAGGCACATCTGAAGGCACTCTTTCTCCTCTCATCTCCTTTAGTTGCCCTACTGGCTTTTGATGAAAACAAGATCACATGTACGGTTGTTTTCATTCAAGGAGCTCATATAGTGACAAACAGAGGCCTTGAAATTTGTCATCTATTATACCATTTGCTATATAAATACAAAGATGTTTGGCACTTGAAGACACTATATATCCTTTTTGTGTGGAAGGTTCGATTCAAGAGACTAGTTTCATTATGTCCTACGTTAATAGGTAACATTCAGCGCACTTGTTGTAAATGTGAGTTGAGTTTGAAGTACCGTAAGTGTCTCCAGCATGGTACAGGCAGAATAATTAGAGGGTAAAAATACATGATAATATTGCTTTGTGTTTTGCCTCACACAGCGTGAATCCTGTGGTAACCGGTTTAGACAGAGAAAATGTAAAATTTATGGGCTCTTAAATGAGCACTTTGGGGAGTGTGGATTTATGCCCTGCTGAGGTGTTTAAGAACAAGCGAGTCTTAATCATGACAATGTCCGGGATTTTTTTCTCAAAGGAAGTCCTTGAATATTTATGATTTCTTAGGAAAACATAGAAACTCAAATGCATATCCGGCCAAATCTTCAAAAAAAAAAGTCGAGAACGTGTCCAGGTCATATTTGCACCCAAAATAAAATGTTATATGTACAGTATACATATTGCAATATTACATAATGTTACATCATTTTCATGACTATTAATCACATCCAGACCATTACCAAGTATAATCAATCTTGTTAGATGTAATGCATATATAAAATAAAAAATATATATATTAAATTAAAAAAGTATTTAGACCTACATTAAGCTAGCATTTGTTCTACTGCATTTTATGCTGATTTATATGCTAATTTCTTTTTTTTTTTACACTTTAATTTGATGGTCCACTTTAGAAAACTTTGACAATCTTTCATCTACATGTCAGAGTATTAGTAAACGGTGCTATTAGTAAACTGTTAACTGTTTGATTGGACTTTCAGTTTGGTTGTATCTGTCACATGTTCCTTTGTTCTGTTTCCCGCCACTCGTCTGTCTCCCTGGTTACCATCATCATTAGTTAATTTGTGTCAGCTGTGATCTGTTAATTACTTTGTGATTACTTTAAATAAACTATGTTTGGGAACTGTATTTCCCTGTCTTCGTCTTCCTGCCTGCACACACCTGTGACATTAATAGACTGTTAGGTTAGGGTTAGATGTTAGGGTTCAGGTTAGTAGAATAAGTAACTTTGCAACTGCATCTCAATTCATAGTCTGTAAAACTCAATTCATGTTTGTTCAGGGAAGCATCAAAATAAAGTAATAGCAAATATTAAGCAGACAGTCTACTAATACTCTAATGAGAGTTAGTTGACATGTAGTTGCAAAGTTGCTAGTTAGTAATGTCTAAAGTGAACCGTCGAAATAAAGTGTTACCCCCCCCCCCCTTTTTTTTTCCTCGAAATGTGACCTAGACATGTTTTAATAAGATTCACCCATCCTTGCTTTAAAGGTGCAGTGTGTAGTATTTATGAGGCTCTATTGACAGAAATGCAATATAATATACATAACTATGTTTTCAGTGGTGTATAAAGACCTTACATAATGAACCGTTATGTTTTTATTACCTTAGAATGAGCCATTTCAATCTTCATACACCGCGGGTCCCCTTACAATGAAATTGCCAATGAAATTACAATGAAATTACTGTAGGATCATGTTCCTACAGTAGCCCTAAACGGACAAACTTCTCTACAGAGCGCTAGTCACTCTCTGCTCTCTCCGACGACAACATTTTTGTCCTGTGTCGGCCACCGTAGCTTCTCTATGTGCTTCGAAAGGGAGGGGTGAGCAGTGGGTGATTGCAATTCACAACCTCACCACTAGATGCCGCTAAAATTTATACACTGCACCTTTAACGTTTTTAATACTTAATCAGTCCTATTTTACTTTTTTTATTTATTTATTTACCGTAATCAGGGACAATACACATATGTAAAATGCGCCAGATTTAGCCAACACTGACTACGTTTACATGCTCCCTCATAATGCGATTATAATAGGATTTTGAAAATATTGTGATTAAACTTTACCTCATGTAAACGCAATACTTCAATCAAATTAATGCGATTAAGCTCATAATCGTAAAAACCATAGTCGCATTAAACTAGGTAGCGTACGCCTGTTTTAATCGCATTAAACAGGCATGTAAACACCTTAATCGCATTATTACCATTCTGACCAAAGTGCGCATGTACGCGGACGTACACGGATACCATGTGTTGTTCACACAACTTCATGAATGAACTTCGTGACATTATTCTTAAGTTTTCTCTTCTCCAAATCACTAAACTCTGTCAACACAACTCGCTGCGCAGTCTGTGCTCCGTCTTCATCTAGACAGCGCGAAGAACACGACGGCAGCAGGCAAACCCGGCATTGCGATGTTCATCACGGCGCTGAATAATATCCAGTAAGCTACGCCCATAAAAATGTATTATGAATTTGATGCGAGTAGATTAAAACAATGGCCGGTAACATGCATACTGTACCTATCTGAATGTGGTATAACCATACTTAATTCATACTTAACCATAATTAGTGAATAATCAGAATAATGAAAACTGCATGTAAACTGGAGTGAGTTCTGCTCATGTCATGTAAACATCTTACTGCGATTAAGACCTTACTCTGATTATTATAAATTATCGCATTACTGGTGCACATGTAAATGTAATCACTGGCTAATTTTCATCCATAGTCCCTTAAGTCCATGTTTAAATATTTAATTGGTTGTTAGAGGATCTAAATAGCTAACAAAGAATATATATGTGTAAATAGCCAAGGCAGAAACTGAAAAATTCAGGTTTCTGGAGATTCATGAGAATCCTCATGTCAGAGCAGTGAGCATGAAAAATGAATTATGTGAACGTACAAAGTGCAATAACAAAGACTTGGCCTCATGCTTATATTATCTTTATGCACTTTCATGTTTCTTTGTGCATGTCAGAGGGTTCTTCTCTCTGATGTAAGGAAGAGTACAGTGATATACTGGCCAGATTGTAAATTCCTGTTACAAATTTACCATTAATCCAGATGTAATATGCGCTTTCAACTAAAAATGATGTCAAACATCAACCAAATTAGACGAAATTGGAATGTAGCTATTTCTGATAGAGATGTGACTGAATACCCAAGTCACCCTGATAGCCCACTGGCAATCATATGGCGCAGACCATGCCAGCACTATCAGAGGAAGATTTCCAGAGTCTCAGGAGAGTTAGCTACAGACTGTATCACACACCTACTCTCCTGTGACCCGTCACCAGCATACCCAGAACATCAAGAGAAATAGCACAGATGATTGCGGGAGATTGCAGCGTGCCTCCTTTAATGGCTTGGAAGCAATGGTTCTGAACCATTTCTATTTTTCACTGGCAAATACTTTCCATTGCTTTTGTCATGTGAAAACTTCACTCAGCCTAAGGGAAGGAGGGTCTGTATGTACAGTATACATATTTATGTGTGTCTATGTGTGTACATATACTGTGGTTGGGGGGAAAAAATATTTGGACACTTTGACACATAAATATATGAATGTCAGTTGTGCTGAGAAGACTTATGGTCATTAACAATTGACATTCTACTTTACAACCACAAAGTGTACAAATACGTTTTAATTTTGAATAATGTTTATTATTTTATCATTTAAAAACGAATGAACTTTTTTTGGAATTTATGCTGCATTTCTTTAAATTATATGCCATTTCATAGATTTTCTTATATAATAATAATAATAATAATAATAAAAACAATCATATTTGTGAGTCGTGTGTCATTGTGAATTTATAGTCATAAATAGGAATGATTTCATAAACTGATTAAACTGAAATTTGATTACAAATTTCATAAACTACAAGCAATTAAAAATATTCACATGGTTCCACTTTGACATCCAAGATGGTTAACAAGGGACAAATTAAATACAAATGTACCATTTATTTGTCGGTCCCAAAGCAATTAATTCAGTATTTAGCAGGTCTCATCCTAACCCTAATTTATGAAATGATCCCCATAGGCTCAGTATGTCTATCGTTTCATATGAATATATTTTGCAATAATGTCTAGCCAGATAAATGTTTGTGGAAATTCCCAAATGTACATTTACTAAATCCTATTTCAGAATGCCTCCAGAGAGCTAAACATTGCATATGCAAAAACAAGATGATATTGAAGCTGTATCTTTGAGGTGAAGGAAAGCAGCAGGCTAATATTTCTTTATTCTGTGTAAAACAAATATATATTTCTTTAAACATATCTGTTTTTTTCATCCATACAATGAACATCAGTGTTTTGGACCCCATTGACTTTCATTGTATGGACAAAAACTGTTGAAACATTTTTCAAAATATATTTTGTGTTCCAGAGAAGAAAGTCATTCAGGTTTGAAATGACATGAGGATGAGTAAATGATGACAGACTGAAATAGTTCGGAGTGAAATAATGAGACAGGCATCATCTCCGATGATAAACATTGGTCTTCTCAACACCGTTCCAAGGGAAGTGCACACAGAGCATGCGCGTATTAAACCATCTCTCCCTAGGAAATCACCTTCAATCTTTCCTGTCTTCCATGTCTGTTGTGGCTCTCCTATGAGGACGACATCTCCCACCTTCAGTACCTCTGCCGTGATGTTTACACAATGGTGAGCGGACCTTAAATTCATTGAGTAGTCCCTGCGCCAACGAGTCCAAAATTCATTCAACAACCTCTGACCATATTTCCATCTCTTTGTCAAGGACTCTTGACTCTGAGCAGCTGGCTGAATGTTCGACACAATGATCTTAGGTGACAGGGGTGTTAAGTCAGTTACCGACCAGAAAATGAGCAGCTCTTTAAAATTTAATGAGGCTTTACCCAAGATTCTCTTAAGGCATGACTTTGTCAACCTCACAAGATATTCCCAGAACCCACCCCACCAGGCTGCTCGCTCGACTATGTACTTCCAGGTTATTCCCCTTTCAGCGAAGAAAATACTGAGATCAGACTTTTTGATTGACTTCCATAGCTCCTTAAGATCTTGATCTTCTCATTTGAAGGTCTTCGCATTATCTGAGTATATGCCTTTGCAAAGTCAACTCCTTGCTATGAACCTCTTTAGTGCTAGAAGGAAGTTCTCCTTACTTTGATTTGAGACAAGTTCCAAATGTATGGTCCTAGTGACAGCACAAGTGAAAAGTGCTATGTAGGTTTTACTCGTACCATTACTTGGGCTCACTATAAGCGGCCTGGCAAAATCCACCCCAGTGGTTTCAAATGGAGGAGATTCAATGACTCTGTCCCTCGGTAAGGGGGCAGTAGCCTGCTGCACTGGCTTAGCCTTAAGCCTCTTGAAGACGGGACACCTTCCGACTATCTGCTTGACAAGCTGTCAAAATTAGTTATCAGTTTTGAATCAACAGTTCACAATACCTGTGTTTTGTGGGTCAGTATTTAGCAGTCATGGTGCTTTATCATGGGTGCTGCTCTCAAGGTGAGATTCGATTGCTGCAGCCTTCCTCCCACACTAATCAGGCCTTGATCATCAGGGAACAGTTTAAGTTCTTTGATCTTTGAATCTTTATGTACACTCTGTCCTTCCCTGAGCAAATTCATTTCTCTCTCAAATGTCTCCTCGATTTATTTTAACCCAATTCACTTCAGCTGCCATTAACTCTTCAACGGCAAGCTCTCCATGCTTCTTTACACTCAAGCATGTGTTGGTGAGGAATCTCTGTCCCCAAGCTGGTATTCTGAGAACAGTACTGAGTTTACTGTATTTGCATAGATCAAGCAGTGTCACCCTTTTGTCTGTGCTGCTGAACTGCACTGCAACTTGGAATTTAGATCTGAGCTCTGCATTTTCCTCTTCCACTGGAAGCTCTACATCAGCTGAGACCACTGGAGTCACTGACAAGCGAAAATCAGGTCCATTCCACCACAACTGATTATCAATCAAACCATCAAAAGATTGTCCTCTTGTAGGTAGATTCATTGGATTGTGCTTTCCATCACAGTGTGACCATGACTCTGGTTTTGAATCTCAGTTCAACTATGGATCCAATTTAAGACTATCATTGAGTCTATCCACATGCTGAGCTGGTTTTCTCTGATCTTAAGAGCCTTTAACAGATTATGGCCTAGTCTGGCACCTATCAAGGCTCCCATTAGCTCCAGTCGAGGTAGCGTCATTTTTTTAGAGGCGCAACTCTGGACTTTGAGGCTGCCAGAGTTGAAATAATTTCCGCACTCTCACTCTTGCTTTGCAGATATCCAACTGCACAGTAAGCTCTTTCACTCACATCACAGAAGACATGGAGCCTGACTGTCTCACATTGCTGACTTGTCAAGATGTGATACCATCTAGGAATGGCCACAAGGTGTATCTGGAGCAACACATTGCACCACTGCCTCCATTTGTGAGCTAAGTCTGGGAGTAGTTCCTCATCCCAGTTAAGACCTTGCTCCCACATTTCCTGAAAGAGATAGTATAGGGTGTTAGGAAGCCTATTGGATCAAGGATACATGACAAGATTTGAAGGAAACTCCTCTTAGTATTCTCTTTCCTCTTCAAAACATCCAGCACTTGCCGCAAGTCAAAAACAAAGTCATCATGGTCTTGCCTCAATATCAATCCCAACACTTGCAATGCAATGCTGTGTGTCTCTGAATCTGCTGTGCTATCAATCTGGTCTTTTTATGCATCTCGCTCTCAGGTCAGAGGAGTTAGTTGTCCATTTCTGCAGGTACATTCCTGCAGCAGACAAGATTATCTTTGCTAGTGCTGTGATAGAATAGGCTTCATCCACATCAGGCAAGCTTGCAATGAGGTCATCCACATACAGTTTAGTGACTCCCGGAGTACCTCCACAATTTTTGGCTGTTCAGACTAATACTGTTTGAGATGGGTTCTGATTGTTGCCGCCAACAAAAAAGGGCTAGATCCCACTCCCAACACATGTTCATTCTCATAATGATTCATTCTAGATCACTGATCGCACGCTGCATTCATGTACAGACACACAGTACATTCGCATTGTTTCCACACACACTTGGGAAGGATAATGTTTGATCTGTCATGTGTACGTTGTTGTGATTAGTAATCGTAGGTTTATGCAGTCAAAGCAGTTGATTTAGGAGTTTTTTTGGCATCTCCGTGTGGTCCTGTTCGGTATCGCAGCTTGACTCGTCTAAAATGAAAACAATCTTGCTGTTGTTGCTATGTACTCATACTATACACTGTGAATTCTGTAACGTTTTTTTCTGCAATGTTTTTTTTTTTTTCATGGGTGCTTAGGTGTGTATAAATTTATTATATAATATAATTATATGGACTCCTTATATTTGGTTATTTGGTGTCCTTTTGGAGTCTCCAATGGTCCTTGAAGCTTGCATAAAATACAGTTTTCTGATTGTTTACTTTGCTGGATATAGCAAATGATGACAAAATGAATGTGTTTAATGAGATAAATGGTGTATGCTTAATTTTACGAAAAGTATGCAATTAATCGCGAAAATTTTAATCGATTGACAGCCCTAATATAAATATGCACTGTACACTTTCCTCTCAATAACAACAAAAAGGACTGCGGTGAGAAAACAATTAAAAAATCATTTGACCATAGCGATGTGGATATGTTTGCATTTGTATAGCGCTTTATACAATTGATTGCTTTAAACCAAGCAACTTTACAGTATTAAATATAAAAAAACGAATTATATATAAATCCTGCAAGCACTTTACTAATTTTCCTTTACTTAGATTGCACAAAAATTTGTGATATAAATGCAAATGCAGATCCCACTGTTTTTGCTCAGGTTTTATGCATATGGTGGTGTGTTCTTTATGACAATAGATCTTCCTATCGTATCGCCAGATTCTTGGTGATACACATCCCTACCATTCAATCCTTCTCCCTCCTTCAAGACAGTGTTTGGTTCCTTTGATTTGATATGTACGGTACTCGATACTGATGAAACAACGGTGTCCATGTTCAGGAAAGAAATTTTTGGCTTTACTTCAATTTGCTCACACACAGACTGATGATGGCGACGACTGTAGAGTGGACATGTAACAGCCTTAGTTCTACTTAGTGTGCCAAGACACACAAAACACCTGCTCACTTTTTTCAATTTCTCCTTACGTGCAGCTACTGGATAATCGGGACAACGCTCTGACTTATGGGTTGCACTGTCATAGAATACACAGTTCTGTGGAACTGTAGGGCAAGTGGAGTGCAATGCAGCAGCTGATGGAGCACTCAGTCTCTTGGGTCTTGATTCACTGCCTGTCTTATTGAATGGTTTTTTGAACAGCATCACTTTGTGCACAATTGGGTCTTGTGAGCTGCTGTGCTCTATCTATGCTGAACCTCCATTGCAAAAATGTCATGAACTTACGTGGGTAGCCTACACTCCATACGTCATTTGTGCCAGCTTTTCTTGTATAACTGAGTGCATTGAGTCATTTGGAATTAACTCCATCAGTATTGGGCAAAGAAGGCTACCATATGTGTCACAGAATGCCCGCAGACTCTAAACTGCGAATCTGTATCTCACATTCATCATACAGCTGTCTTAATGCTGGAATGTCATACGATTTCTTCACAGGAGTCAGGTTCAGTTTGGACATATGGTCATTTACTACAAGGTCCTTTCTTCCAAATCTGTCATTAAGCAACGCAGCATCATAATTACTATCACTCAGTGTAAGCCCTGCTACCGCCTTAGCTTCAGCTCCAGTTGAGTAGGATTTCAAGTAGGTAAACTTTTCCCTCTTACACAGTGCATCATTTCAGTGAATGGCAGTCTCATACTGGTTTTCAAAATTCTTGCCAAGCACTTATTTCTGCATCAAATTTGTCAATTATCAATTTTGGCAATTTAACTGACTGTCTGTTATGTGATCTTTCAGCATTGGCACTTTTTTTTTTGCACTTTGAATCTCAGCTGCCTTGAATCAGCCTCATTGCACATCTTTTCCATAAAACAATACGCTCTTGACATTCCTGCATGCTTTTAACCTCATCCTCGAGTTCATCTGTTTGCGTTTCCTCCTCTCTTCCCTTGTCCAGATCCAATAAGCGTCCTTGTTAATCTCTTCTTCTGTACATGTTAAAAGCTTTGTAGCTGACGCTCTAATTGTTCCCCAATTTCATCTCATTCGCTTGTAGCATTCAGCCATTTCCACCCACTAAAGTAGTTAATAGCTAGCTCCAAATTTCTTCTGAAAGTCTGTTAACAAAGTCCAAATTCCTGGGTTTCAGCACCATGAAATAGTTTGGAGCTAAATAATGACGTCATCTCTGCTTTGCGGCAAACTTTACTGAACAAGATTTAGATAAACAAAACAACTTTTAAAAAAATCATATCAAACAAGCACAGATAGCATGTAGCACACACGGCCGTTCCCAGCTTTCCTTTCTTCCTCATCTCTCACCCTGATGCTTTTGGGAAATGTACTTTGTTTGAATATATTGTAAAGGTTTGCATCAAAATGGTCATAAACATTAAAGCCAACATAATTAAATGTATCATTATTCAATATAAATCAATATCAATTACAACTTATAAATTGTAACACAGACTATTATTTTTTAGGTGAATTTTCCCTTTAGTTTCCCAGTCTTTTGAGTAGAGGCTATTTTGTCTTTCAATAATGTCTAATTCACATATCAACCATATTTTGTTTTTGATTAATGCAGCTTACTGTCTATTAAAGATCAGAGAACAGATCAATGAATGAATGAATCATGTGACCAAAATGTATATAGATTTTCTCTCCTCAGAACTGTTCTGTCAACTTGAGGATGTTGACTTTTTATACTAGACAGCCAATCTGTCACTTATCCACCTGGGACGAGCAACAGTATTTGAGAGAGTTCTGTTGTTTTAAAGATGAATGAGACGTCTGGGTCTCATTGTGCATATGAGAATATGAGCTTGTAAGCAGAGAGAGGGTATTGAATTTTTTCCTTTGCACATGGTGATTGTTCTTCCTACAGTGGCTTGATTTATGTACACAAATCGCATATGTGTTTACATATCTAAGATACCCTCTTCTGGTCAATGAATCTATAGCTAAATGAAACGGTATGACACGTAAAAACAGGGTGCCAATGAACTCTGATGAATAAACACGCTGATGAATATAGGCAGCAAAAATGAAATGTTAAACAGTTCAGTCAGTCCTAGACCTCTAAAGTCTAAGACGCCATCATCATTTTCAATGTTCCCTTTTCCTTGATGTGGAATAATTGGTACAGTGCTGTATGAGATTAGGACCACAGGGAAGGGTTGACAGTCAAATAAAATATCTGACAGCTTGTCTCATTTCATTTTTCTTTTTGTGTAATGAGAATCCCAAAATTCAGGTTAAAATGAAATAATCAAATTCTTGCAATGGTGGATGATACCCCTACGATTTTTCACTACCAACACTGCTAGTCTAAAAAGGCAATCACCTCTTTAAAACAAATATGCCACTAAGAATCAATTAAACAGACAAACTTGAGATAAAAAGAAACATTATCCTCAATCGCTGATCACTGTCACTGGAACTCATATAAAAATCATTTCAACATTTCATCAATCAATTTTAGAATTAGCTCAGTGCATTTACACAGCACATAAAAAGTAAAATAAATTAATTAAAAAATAAATAAAACAAAATAACGAATATACACACAACACAAAATAAAATAATAAATAAATAAAATAGAATAAAAAAATAAAATAAAATAAAATATTTAAAAACAACTCAATGCAACACAGGAAAAAACACGTAAAGTACATTTTGATATTTTGGGGGGTTTCTAGGTTTTGACAACAAAGAAATAATTTTTTGTATAAAGATATTCTTTTTTTAGACTCTCACCTGACATTTGAAAAGCATGTTAAAAAAATAGTTTGTGCAGTGACGCCACATCTTACACTCAACTTTCAACAGAAGCTGCAAGAGTGTTTTTATATTCTATGATTTTTCCCCCCCATTTTTCTTATTGTATTACATCATGGTCACAAGCAGGAAAATCTACTCTCAGACCTTTACATAGCTTATATACATGCTTTCAAAATATTTGAAAAGAAACCAAATAGATATCCCCATTGTCATATAATTAATTTTTTTTTACTGGTCCCACTTTATATTAGGTGACCTTAACTACTATATACTTACATCAAAAAATAAGTACAATGTACTTATTGTGTTCATATTGTATTGCAAAACACGTTTGCTGATATTGAGGTGGGATACGGGTAAAGTTAGGGACAGGTGTGGTGGTATGGGTAAGTTTAAGGGTAGGGTTAGGTGTAAGGGAAGTGTCAACAGTGTAATTATAAATGTAATTACAGAAATTAATTACAGATGTAATTACATGCAGGTATTTTTTCAAATGTAAATACAATGTAAAAACATGTATGTACACAATAAGTGCATTGTATCAAATGATTAGTTTAAATGTTAGTACATAGTAGTTAAGGCCACCTAATATTAAGTGGGTCCCCCACCCCTGAAAGAATTTGTCTCTTTGCGTGCTGAGAACACAAGACAAACAAGAGCTTCGTCAAGAGGTGATTGTGAAGCGCATTTTAGAGTTACTGACTTTGGTTGTTCAGCTTTTTCTGTAAGAGCAGCTAATAACTGGAATAATATACCAACCAATATCTACAGTGTCCTACTTTTGCACAATTTAAGTTACATTTGAAAATATGGTTAAAGATGAGTCAAACATGTGACCATTGAACATCTTGTGTTTTAGTAACTGCACTCCAAGAAGAAAAGGTTCTAGAAGCTTAAAGCGTTCTGTCAGGCGCTTCATATAGAACCTATTAGGGGTCTATCATGGGATCATATAATGGATTTAGTTTTAACTCATTTTGTTTTAATTCATTTTTATTTTTAATGAAATCTTATGGATTGAGCAGCTCGTAAACACACTTTATCCCTAGAAAAAATGTAATTACCCCGTAAAACATGAAAGTATTATGCGATGATTTAAGACATTTCTGCATATATACGACCTTTTAGGCGTAAAGGGTTCTTTAAAATTGATTCAAGAACCCTAGAGTTCTATTTAGAACCCTATTGAACCTTTCTTTCTAAGAGTGTGGTTATATAATCTTGGTAGGTTTTACTTTTCTTTTTTTATTCATGTTTATTTTAGATGTAATATTCATAATAGGGTAATGTTTTGAAAGTATTTATTTGGATTGTATTTTCATTTGTTAAGTGAAAATGTTATTGTATAGCTTATTGCTGATGAATGTTTTAGTTATTCTATGTGTTTAAGTCTCTCCTGCCCAGGGACTGCAGATGAAATCCCTGTTAAAAATTAATTAAATAAAAAATACAGTATACACATTGAATCATGGCAAAATGGCAGAAGGGTCTTATCCATAGTGTATATAGATATTTATACACTACTGTTCAAAATGTTGGGTCAGTAAGTTTTTTAAATAAATCACAATTCTAAATAGTAACAATGCTAATAAGACACATGTGAACATAATTATAAATACAGTAAAAGTACTGTATATGATTATTTTGTTTAAATGTCTTCAAAATAGCTGATATTTAGCTAACAGTTTAGTTTGCCAAAATATTACAAAAGACAAAATACTGATAAATTGCTTTAAAATTCTGACCCCTCTAAAAGCCAGTAAATAATGTTTAAGGAATTTGTTGTTTCACTCAATGACAATGTTCAAGGTCTGGCTTTAGAACATAACATATTCTCGTTCCCTCTCTTTATGGGGGAAAATATGTGGTAAAGGTGAAATAAAGTAGAATTTTATTTTACACGCCAGCAGGTGCAAGGAGTTAGAGGAGTTGGATGTTGCATGAGCTCGTTTTCAGTCTTTTTATGAGCGTAATTAGCAGATGTAAGGGCAGTTTTTTCAAGGGAAGGTGAAGCTGATGAAGAGGACAGCCAGCAGACACAGATACAGCACATATCTGGCCACACTGTGATCCAGGAGGTGACTGCAAACAGGCAAATTCACAGGTCTCTAAATTTCTGCAGACACAGAAGATATATTGATATAATTGATATTGATATACAGATATAAATTGTTAGGAGAAGCAGTGAAAAAGTCTTGCTTACAATATTCACAGTGTAAATAATATTGAAGACTAAAATACACGTCTAAAAGAAAAAAAGATCATCATAATTCTAGCTATACAGTATTAACTGTTTCAAGACTTAATAAAAATGTAAAAGAATAACATACATACATTTAAAGACAATACAAGGATAATCTTACTTTTTTTTTTGAACACTAACATAGAGATGTTGCAAAAGAAACAAGGTGTTGTATTTGTTCTGACACAGCCACACCTGAATGCATTAGTTATTTCCTCAAGGGTTAGCGTAATAGTAGTTCTACCTTTTTTTTCTTCTAATGAAAATCTGGAAAACACAGGGAAGCTGTCTCCTCAGAGCATACACTGTAGTCCATTTAACTTCAGGTCAAGGGAGGTCCAACCATAGCTAGACATTATGATTGTCTGTTCAAATATGAGTTTGACATATTGAGTATAAAAACCAGAACAATCCCAACCAAGATAGAATATGTTGAGGCTTTTTTAATTGTTATAATTTTGAGGCCTACTTATTTTATACACTCTGTTCTCAGTTTGTAATGTACGACCACTCACTAGTGCATTTGGAAATCAGGGCATTGTGCATATTTCCATCTCTTTATGCAATGAAAAAAAAATGTGGATGAGGCAAAGTGATATTTGCCTGTGCAGGAATCCCAGGAGATCCATGCTTGGTTGTAATGCCTGTAAAACATTCCCTTCAAGAGAACGAGGTCCCAAGAGGAGTAAGATATAAACTGTCAGCTTTTGGAAACTTCCCTCTGTTCCAGTAAATGTTTCCTTTTGGTTAGTGGAGTATATTTATATATCTTTGTATCAAATGGCTTGGTAGTCTAGCTTTAGATTTACTTTGAACTTTTCAGCCTGCTGATACACTTCACATAAAGAACAAAAATTCATGATCTGCTTCAAAGATAAAGAATAACAACCTTTTTGAAGGTATATCGGAGCTTTTCCCTCATACTCTTACCAAGTCATTTTACATACATTGTATGAAGATATATTCATCAGTTCTATGGTGTTACTCCCACCCCTGACCTTTACAGATAATCTGACAACGACAGTGATTGAAATTCAGTCAATTCACCATTTTTCAGTGACATGAATACGATTATTGAATGATAATGTTGGGGGTGTATTTTGAGGGCTATCCTGTTGCCCAGATGGTGACATCCAATCTAAAGCAATCAAATAACCAATCAGAAAATGTCTGAAGTACCTCGGGTCACAGTACGGTCAAACTGATGATTCATGAAAGTACTTCACAGTGCCTGTGCAGGACATTAAAGAAAATGTTGCTTTTATGATGAATAAATAAGTTTTTGTGATTGTCATTTAAATTTAATGGGATGCTTCTACATTTGCCATAAAGCAATATAAAAAACTACAAATCAAAGATGCAGCCTTCACCCTATTCTACACCTATATCTCGTTCATCAGATATACTATATTGCCAAAAGTATTGGGACACCAAAAATCAAGCCCCTAGGCATGCAGACTACTTCTACAAACATTTGTGAAAGAAGAGGTCGCTCTCAGGAGCTCAGTGAATTCAAGCGTGGTACCATGATAGGTTGCCACCTGTGCAATAAATCTATTCTCACTACTAAATATTCCACGGTCAACTGTTAGTGGTATTATAACAAAGTGGAAGGAATTGGGAACAACAGCAACTCAGCCACGAAGTGGTAAGCCATGTAAAATCACAGAGCGGGGTCAGAGCATGCTGAGGCACACAGTCACCAACTTTCTGCAGAGTCAATAGCTACAGACCTCCAAACTATGTGTGGCCTTCAGATTATCTCAAGAACAGTGCGTAGAGAGCTTCATGGAATGGGTTTCCATGGCCAAGCAGCTGCATCCAAGCCTTACATCACCAAGTGCAATGCAAAGCATTGGATGCAGTGGTGTAAAGCACGCCGCCACTGGACTCTAGAGCAGTGGAGACGTGTTCTCTGGAGTGACGAATCACGCTTCTCTGTCTGGCAATCCGATGGACGAGTCTGGGTTTGGGGGTTGCCAGGAGAACGGTACTTGCCTGACTGCATTGTGCCAAGTGTAAAGTTTGGTGGAGGGGGGATTATGGTGTGGGGTTGTTTTTCAGGGGTTGGGCTTGGCCCCTTAGTTCCAGTGAAAGGAACTCCTAATGCTTCAGCATACCAAGACATTTTGGACAATTTCATGCTCCCAACTTTGTGGGAACAGTTTGGGGATGGCCCCTTCCTGTTCCAACATGACTGTGCACCAGTGCACAAAGCAAGGTTAATAAAGACATGGATGAGCAAGTTGTGTGGAGGAACTTGACCAGCCTGCACAGAGTCCTGACCTCAACCCGAACACCTTTGGGATGATTTACAGTGGAGACTGCAAGCCAGGCCTTCTTGTCCAACATCAGTGCCTGACCTCACAAATGCTCTTCTAGAAGATTGGTAAAAAATTCCCATAAACACACTCCTAAACCTTGTGGAAAGCCTTCCCAGAAGAGTTGAAGCTGTTATAGCTGCAAAGGGTGAGTCAACTCCATATTAAACCCTGTGGATTAAGAATGCCATTAAAGTTCATGTGCATGTAAAGGCAGACATCCCAAAACTTTTGGCAATATAGTGTATCTGCAACTTCTTCTTTTTTTTGCTTCCCTGGCAATCATGTCAGAATATGGCTCAATAACTTCAAATAATTTCAGTTACATGCATACTAATAAAAAGTCTAACTCCCTATAGAGTTACAAAGGCTTTGTACTTTGTAACTTTGCAGACTGTTTTTTGCATTCAATTAAAAAATGCCTCAATTGTATTCTCAATTGTATGAGTTTTTCTCCGGGAACGTACACATCACAGTATTTCTCATTTAAATAATTCCTGCCCAAGGCATACTCAAAATAAAGGGAGCGAGGCCTGGCTGTTTTTTTTGTCAACCCCGGATAACACGGTAACGGGAGTGACATTTCGCTCAAAACAGTTGACCAATCACAACACACTGATTCAGCCCACCAAACAGAGCACACTGCACTTTTTGAAAGGAGGGGCTTCATACAGACAGGACATAAACAGAGTGTTAGTCACAGACTGGGAAGAGAGGTGCTGCAACAATGTAAAATATGTGAAAAATAAGGCATTCAAGCATAAAAACCTATTCTAGTAGAGCCCAAAATCAAGACTTTATTAAAAAGGACCTACTGTATTATGGCCTTTTACACTTAATGACTGTATTCATCATGTTTTCAATTCAGTTTGGTAATGCTAGTGGTGCAGAAATTTCGTCTTCAGGTTCAGCTTTAAATCTCACTTTCTATGTCTTTCTCCCCTTTCTCTTTCTCTCTTTCCAGCGCATGCACATTTTTCCCTCCACAAGGTGCCAATCAATCATTTCACCATTATACCAATCTATCTCAGAATTGTCAATATTCCAGCAGGCCATGTAGGGGCAGCCAAGCCTCTCATTGTCACTCTGGCTCATGTCCTCACGTGTCCGCACATGCCTTGAGTGCTCTGATACAAGAGCAGAACCTTGCTCCAAATACTGGGGGGAAAAAAGATTCAAGTCTAAAGGACAAACATAAATGTATGTTCTATTTTCAGACCAGGTTTACAAAAAGGTTTACCTTTTTTTTCTCAGCGTGTGTTAGTACATTTCAAGAAATTTATCAAATGGTTTAAATAAGCTGTCTTTTTAATTGCAGTCTTTAAAATGAATGCCCTTATAGGCTGCTGAAAGATATGTGCACCTAAATGAAGAAGCTCCACTGCAAATATTTGGTCTCAGAGCTATTTATCACACCTGTGTATTTCGAGTCTGGTCGAATGAGTTACCCCCCTCTTGCAAGATCAATGTTTGTTTTAATTTAAGCATGAACCTCTGAATATCCGATGAACCTGAGATTAGTTTCTGCAGCATATGTTGCTTGTAAACTTTGTGGTTTATGACATACGCCAATGGCAAATCATCCTGCTGGCTGAAGTACTTATCCACAGGCCTCCCAGCTCTGTGACTCTTTCAGCAGAATTAAAGGAACTTTATGTCCACAAAACAAATGGTGGCTTCACACGGTGACTCCCATGAAAGATGGCAGCTCCAGAGGCATATTTCTTCCGGACTGAATGTGGTGGATGATGAATGTTAGGCGACGGCTGCTTCTGAGCACACGCTTTCCTCGACCGTAGAGATTTTCAACTGATACTCATCTCAGCCAACGAGGTGCTATGGCCATCCGCACAGGATGAAGATTCTCACCCTTATGTCACCTTTACGTGTCACCTCCGGGCTCAGCGTAATCCATAGACAAAGACGCCGCACTGCTACCGGCATCTTCGGCTGTGTTGTGCAAATAGAGCAGGATATCAAACGTGACGTGAGCGGGGCCTTTTCATCTTCTTCCAATATATTTCAAATGACCTTTTCCTAGTTTCGTGACTGGAGCGACGGCAAATTATGAAAATGAAAAATGACAGCAGACATTTAAACCATACCACGATTCATTCTCAATTCTCAATTTTTTAAATTAACTACATGGTTACAGATAATTGTGGTGCTCAGCAAGAAAACCGTGTCGCCAGAGACACACTGACATTTATAAGTCATTTGTATTTTTAATCATTTCAAAGTTATAGCTGTCTTCTGCAGTTCTGAGGAAATGTACTTGAGGAAAGAACCACAAATATACAATTTCATTTGTTTTTGGGTCAATGTCATATAAGAGTGTCCACGATATTTATGTTTGTTTGTTTTTCTGCATGTCTCTGAACGTTTGTTGGACCACATGACTTCCAAATATTAATAAGCTGTGAATAAGCTGAGAAGCTGTGCTTTATATACTGTATGATACATATTATAAAACTACTTTCTTTTCAATTTCATTCTTGTAATGTTTTTCTTTATTATGATATTAGACAGTTATACCAACCTGCTTCTTTTTTTACTTTATACCCTTAAATAAATAATATGTAATTCACTATGTGCATGAATGGCACTTAAAAATAAATTAATAGATTAGTGCCATGTCATTGACCCATTTGCAAATTTCAATTCAAAAATGTCAATATGCATTTTAACATTGAAGGACACTCACTGAATTAAATGTGCCTTTATTAAAGCACATTTTAATACTAGGAAAGGGTACTTTTTTTCTTAGAATGATAAGCACTAATGTCAAGAACACAATTCTCCAAATAATCTATTCAGCATACACACAAACAACCTTGGTTTTCAGGTCTGCAGATGAATAAATTGTATTGTAATAGCAGAACCCAGTGGACCTTGGTGCTGTGCTTCGTTCCAAAGGGATCTGCAGGCAATGACATAGAAGCAGAGGTCCTCCACTCATGTTGTCATGACAACTCACAAAGGTCGATGGAAGAATGGGAGGGTGCTGTACTTGTGAAAGCAAGGAAAATAGCGGAAGTTTATCAGTTCAAGATCTTAAATATAACAATGTAAACCATCTGCCTGATACTACAGTTTGTCCTGTGACAAGATTTCTCAGAACGCCTTGTCATTCACAGATAGACTTCAGTTACTTGACAAGCAGTGAATAGTTTGGTCCCATTTAAAGGGATAGTTCACCCAAAAATGAAACTCTGTCATCATTTACTGCAACCTCAAGTTGTTCCAAACCTGTTTCCCCCATTGACTTCCTTAGTATGCCAGTATAGTAGGGGAGAGCGGGGCACAACCTAACGCTTTTTGACTTTCTCAGTTTGAGTAAATCCACTTGGGGTTCAGAGTATTTATTATTTTACACATGTCTAGTACAATTATGTGGTTTTGTTTCATTAATACAGTGTATACTTTTTTCTTGATTTACCCCGAAAGAATGGAAGTGAAATGTGACAACATGCCCCATAGGTGGGGTAGATTGTAACATGTGAGGGGCACATTGTAACATGACCAAATGACAACTTAAAATGTTTTCTGATATAATCAAAAAAAAAAAAAAAAAATCCAAGAAAAACTAAAATATTTTGTCAATAAAATACAATTATTAACTTTTTCATATAAAATAGTCATTTTTTAATAATTAAAAATAAACAAATTTTTTCTTCGTTTGACAACAAACACACCGCAGATCACAGATATACAACATAGTTCAAAACATAATAATTAATAATTTCTGATCACTGACTCTCAGTCTTTATTCACCTTTTTCTTATGGTTTCTCAGTAGAATTCATAGAAGTATAGAATAGAATAGGATAGTTCTAATAGGGGCACATTGTAACGCAGTGTTACAACGCACCCCACCTGCGCAACTGGGATTTAAACCTGGCTCGTTTCTTTTGCTGGTTAGATGAGCATTAAAGAACTATCTCAACTGTTAAATAACAGATATAAGATTAAAATAATATCAGATTTGTCTTATTTTAAATAAACATAAAAAACAGAGATGAAAAATAAACTTAAGTAAGAAATTTACTTTTGCTATGGTTAAATAAATGTTCAGTGATATCTTCCAAAGATTTTTTAATTTTGGCGCAATTTTTTTCTCTAAATAATGTTGATATGGCAACTAGTAAATACACTAAGTTCTGTCATGCTGGCATGTGTGGAAAGTTTTAAACCATGTGTTACAAGTTAGGTTGTGCCCCGCTCTCCCCTACAGTATAGTATACTAAGTAAGTCAATGGGACCCATCAACTGTTTGGTTAGCGACATTCTTCAAAATATCTTCTTTTGTGTTCAGCAGAAGAAAGAAATACAGGTTTGAAACAACTTGAGGGTGAGTAGGGCCCTATGAAATCCGTTTTATTTTTTCTGGATTCTGTTTTTTTCCGTTTTAATTTTTTTGGATTTTAATGGTTAAATTACATTTTAGTAATCAAAAAGCATGTCTAATGAATTGAAATCATGAAAACAATTTATTAATTTAAAAATATTTCATTTCTAAGAATAAAAATTGTTTTTTGTGCAATCAAATGAAAACCTTAGGAGAAAGCAGACAAAGGCGAGGATCTAAGCACAGTGAGAACATTTAATAAACATACACAAACTAATTCAAAACTGGGAAACACAGGAAGCACAGACAGCAAGTAAACACAAGAGTCACCAACCATCAACTGACAAAGCACAAGAGAAACACAAGGGCTATATATACACAGGGGCAAAACAAACTTAACAAGATAGACAAGACACACCTGGGGAGACTAATCAACAGGGAAAAACTACAAAGGACTACAACATGCCACACAGGACAGGAGGTAACATAAAAGTCCAACCAAGACTAAGGGAACATGTGACAGTTAGTATTATTATTACATTCAGATGTAGCTAAATTCTGCTGTACAACAGTAATATATTTCTGTCACAAGTTAAACCGTACTTTTATTTTGACGGGTTGCCGTGAAGACATTTGAGCTTCCGTGTGTATGATATGATGATAGTTTTTCTCAAATGAAACGCTAAAGGGATAGTTCACCCAAAAATGAAAATTACCCCATGATTTACTCACCCTCAAGCCATCCTAGGTGTATATGACATTCTTCTTTCAGATGAATACAATCGGAGTTATATTAAAAAAATGGCCTGGCTCTTCCAAGCTTTATAATGGCAGTAAATGGCAGTCCAAAATTTGAAGCCCAAAAAAGTGCATCAATCCATTATAAAAAATAATCCACATGGCTCCGGGAGGTTAATAAAGTCCTTCTGAAGCGAATCCATTGGGTTTTTTAAAGAAAAATATCCATATTTAACACGTTATAAAGTAAAATATCTAGCTTCCGACGGACCGCCTTCCGTATTCAACTTACGAAAAAAGCGTAACTGACGCAACGATGATGTCAGCGTAGCGTAAACGGTTTGAACTGCGAGAAGCGTTACACTTTCTTCGTAAGTTGAATGCAGAAGGCATATACAGTATACAGTAAATTCCGTTTCTATGACTGGATTCCACGATTCTGTCTGTGTTTTCCGCATTCCGCAATCATAGGGCCCTAGGTGAGTAAATGATGACAGAATTGTTATAATGTAGATGAGAGCAATTTCTAAATTAAATTTGCAAAACTCATTTAGCATTTTAGCACAAAGTGACATGTTACACAAAACTTTCCTCATGAAATTTTCACTCTTGTTTTGTTTTGTTCTCTCTAAAACATGTGCATTGCAAGCACATCTCTCATGCAAGGATCAGGTCAAGTGCAGAATGCACCTACATATTCAAACGCCTGTCCCCCGTGTTAGAGACAAACACCAGGGACACACTTCCAGATGGTGGGTTTCACGGTAAACTGGGTTATCCCTTGTTCTTTCCACAACACATTAGTCAAGTTACTACATGCAGAGGCAATGACGGACCAGTTATGCATGTATGCATTTTTATACCAACTCTTTGGAGCCCCAAATTTTTGTGTGTACAAGAACTTCATTACGGACTCGTCTTTGAACGGCTTCACATAAATCAAACATTGTCCCCATGCCTGGGGAGAGCTTTGGCTTTTAAATTTGGTGAAATCGAGAGAAAACACATCCACGGGTCAAGCTCTTAGAGTCTTTTGGGACAATCAGGAAAGCAAAAACTTGCCATTGAGCAGACAATTTGATCAGCCAACCCCAACCTCGCTCCCTATTACCGACTGGAAATGGGCCATTCCCGAGAGGACCAAGGCTCATTGAGCAGCAGAGGTGGATGCAGTAA
The DNA here is from genome assembly GCA_039654105.1 of Coreius guichenoti. Taxonomy (NCBI): domain Eukaryota; kingdom Metazoa; phylum Chordata; class Actinopteri; order Cypriniformes; family Gobionidae; genus Coreius; species Coreius guichenoti. Next base: position 27,861,844 of record CM077180.1, on the reverse strand, counting down.
TTATATCTCAGGCTAACCCCCAAATCACTCCTCATTAGTCTGGGCTAGACCTGTGCCTCAAACTCTCGATATGTCACTATCCGCTTGAAGAGGCTTTAATTCTCCTCCTCTCACTCTTGTGAGGCCGTATATCGTCCCTGGCTAATCTATTAATTGCATGTTTTGGTGTTGGCTGGCGTTTAGATGAACGTCAACCCAGAAATGAACGGGTCCTCTGGAATTTGCTTTCATTTCCCATGTCAAGTTTTTAGCGACGTCATTGGCAGACGCTTTATATTCAGTCATCTGCTGTGACAGGAAACCAAACCAAAAGCTACCCACCAACAGAGCCTTAATTGAAAAATAAAAAATCTTTTTAAAGCTCACCAGCACCACACCACCCAAGTTATGTGCAATTATTTGATGAATGCAGCTTAATGGCTATCCCAATTGCCCTGGCAAAGAGGAAACGGATAGGGATCCAACATAAATGAGGTTAGAACTGGGTCACACGAACAGGAGAGGATAGAAGGGTCAGGTGCTTTCTTACATGTAGCGCTGCGGTGCCGACGTGGCACAGACCTTTTAATCACATCTGTTCTGCGGCTGGTACAAGATACACCTGCAGGCCTCAGGACCGACGGCCTGACTGAGCTGAACAGGGAAAAGAGGGAACATAAAACATGCTAACTAGAAACTTCAGACACAAACCAACCAGGAGCACCCGGCCCGTCGCCATATGTCGAGATGTTTTACAATGCGATCTACCTAATTGCAAAAAAGAAAAAACGAACTAAAATGGTATGTTTGGGAATCAGCACGCGCCTCAAGCTGAAAAGGCACGAATAATGACTTAAAAACAAATAAAGGTTATATAGTTAAGCACAAGGATAAAGTGATATTTCTAATGAACATTAAAAACTACAGTGCAGTAGTGAGTCTGTGAAACCTGAATGACTAAACTGTCGGGGGGGGGGGATAATTTTCATTCATACAGTCACCATCAAAGACTTTTGAGCTTTTTTTAAAAAAAAGTTTTCTAAAGAGATTTCCATTTAACTGTGCATTTACTACTTCATGTATTCTTCTCGTTCTTCACTTCATATATTTTAAATACATTTTTATTTCTTACTTTTTATTCTTGTTTTTAATTCTTATGTATCTGTTATGATTATGATCAGGGGTGCACATAACTGGTGCGCATGCGTGGTAAAAATAAACGATGCGCAGCAGAAAACATGGAGGGAAGCACCAAAAAAGGAGGGAACATTTTTGGCATTTTTGGGGACAGGGACATGTTTACTTACTGGAGTAGGATTCTCCATCTCTGGTAAGATAGCAATCATGACGATAAATGTGTTCATTAATTATTAGTCGATCCGTGATCCATGCGGACCAGGCCCCACGGTTCGGCATGCATGTGATTTGTGGATAGATAAAACGCTAAGTTTAACCGTCATAGAGTGAAAGTTTATCATTTGGATGTGTTTTGTCTTGCCAATTTACACAAACGATTTTAAACGCGGAAGAAGAGGCGAAAATCGGGACTCGCACGCTGTTATCTGTGTGCACAGCCACACACACCCGAAGCAGTTTCAGACAGAGCTCGGACACTGTATTGATTCCGCTTTCGCGATTACTTGTGCTGGAACGGACACATACATACACAATTATGTCAAAATACCCATCTCAGCATGTATTCTCTCGGTTATGTCATAAGTAAACAGTTGAGAAAAACCGGATGTGTGTCAGTATATTCAGTCCGTGCATTCGGTCTTAAAGTGACAGCAGCCTATTCCTGCTGTTTTCTGTGTCATTAATGTTAATAAAATAAAAAATAAAAAATACAGCTTTAACAAATATTGAATTTCTACACTGAACAAATAGTATTATTTTACTTTTAGGCCTAACTATTAATTTCTGTACCTGAACACTACTGTTATACGTAACTTTGCTATAGTATTCATCTCTGCTTGTAATTTGTCTATTTTTTCTTATTTTATCACTGACTTCACTTGTCTTTAATAATGTTTGAACTTTATTAGTTAGGCTAGTAGTTTTTTTCTGTGGTATCGAAGTACTTAAAGTGAGCTTGAAGTAATGTGATGACGACAGCCTGTAAGATAAGTGTGCCGTGTAAAGTGTGAGTACCAAGCAGCATCTCCAGGTGCTCCCTTGAGAACCAGACCAAAAAGTGATGTGCACCCCTGATTATGATCCCATTTAAGTAAAGCACTTTGAATTACCATTGTGTATGAAATGTGCTATATCAAAAAACTTGCTTTGCCTAAATGTTGAAATATATAAAAAAAAATGTATTATAGACATATTTAAACATTTTATGAATACAAGAAAACTAAAACATCTTTAACTTTACTTTTGATGCACTTCTAGTTAAACCCCATTCATATCTGAATACAGATACAGTTAATTTTGTCATTGCACCGGATACAGATTGCATATGCATTCGCCATACACCCCTATTTGAGAATATGCTATGTCATAAATATTCAGCAGTACGGTATGTATGTCATACTGTCGGAGTAGCATTGTGACAATGAAAACGTCAGTTTAAAAAAAGTAGAACTTCTCTCTCTCTCAGTAATGCTGGATGGGCGCACATCTTGGTGGTACACTGAGGAAGCAGTTGTCACACTGCCATGATGAAAATCAGGAGTATGCTGACAACACATCAGAAATAAAGAGCTTTCCACCTAGTCCAGCAGACTAGAACGGTCCAAAATAATCAGTTGAGAACTTCCTTCCATGACATCTCCTTCTCCGATCTCAGCTTGACATAAATATATTCAAACATCTGCATAGTTTCACATGCACATGAAAAGTCTATGCTGTGTTTTATTAAAGGCTCAACAATAAAACTAAATGTTTTACTTAACGAAAGCGTAGGAATTGATTCGGATCAAATAACTCAACGGGGAATTGAATTACAATGAAAGAGAACCGAATTACATATAAATAATTCAGAATTAATGTTTAACACCTTATCAACTTATTCGTCCACCGATATGTCGATATTAGAGTATTTTATCAATTCTGGTCAGGATATTACTTAGTGGCCAACGGTAATAATATCATTAATTTTATGTTCATTGATATGAGCACGGTAACAAAATCGATCAGTTTGAGGCAATAACTTATAAACACAGAGCACAAGACACTTGTATAGATGAAAAATGAATACAAGGCTTTATTGAACTATTCTAATACACACAAACTAATCTAACGAAACACACACATACTCATTCATACAGTTTGCAGGGAAAGTGATGTTTATTAACGAAAAGGAATGGAGTCCCAAGTGTCTCGTTCAGACACGATTTCTTAACCGCAACCTGAGAGAATCAATATACTAGCAATTCAACCTTAGTTTGTTCGCTTAGATACGATTTTCACCAGTTCAGCCAAAATGGGGAGTTGTGTACTTGCGTTTGGATGCTCCTATGAGCATGGGTTCCTCTTGGGACGGAGTTGCTTGGCTGGCCGTCAGTCGTTGTGTTCGGAGGGACACTTGGTGATTGGATGGGTAGCTGGTTTTGCAGGGTAGCCTCGTAGTGCCGGATCCTGGATAGCGTTAGCTGGTTGCTACGCGACGGGAGTTTCTCTGAGTCTCGGTGAGCGGCTGCGCGGACTCCAGGATGTCTTCTTCGGCGCGGTTCAAACGGAGTTTCGTGAAGAGCTCTTGGTAGCTCGAAGGGCAGTGAAACGTGCAGGCAGTGAGATGAAAAGGCCAGCACGAACCAAAGCAGAATTCACCGCAAAACCATGGCAGTCAGCATAAGCACTAAGCAAACGCAAAAAGCAAAGACATCTTGTTTGTCCTTTGTTTATAAGCGTGTCCCAAAGTCCGTCCTTGAAAGTGTCACCAACCAATCGGCTGTTGTTTTGGGCGTGTCTTACGCCCACTTCTGCTGTGCTGGTATATCATTAGCATAATGTCCACATTATCACGTGCTGGCATTCTTTGCGAGTTTAGTTAAACACTTTTAAGAAACAAACTTTCATAGTGTGATTATGGTGCATTTTACACAAATCTACCTTGCATCAAAACGATGGAAATCATTTAATGCATCGCACAGATATCAAACAGCCTATGTTTCCCATGATTGGAGTAGAAGATAATAAAGATTCATATGTGATAAATGTCTAGCATACAGAGAAACTTCACAGGTTACATGAAAATACACATAATACCTTGGTATATGTTTAAGGCACCGTTTGGTGGATTAATTCACATTATTGGTATAAATTCAGAGGTTTTGGCTCAGAATCATGCCTGAGTCCTGTGAGGTCTTTTGGTGTGATATTCAAAGAGTCTCTGGACTGTGTCAACTGACAGGAAGGGGGTTAGGCGAAGTGTCCCTGTTTGATGTTTGGGCGCACCTTTTGCTTCGAGATAACACTTTGGTTTCATGTCTGAGGGTTTCTTACAGGGGTCCTTACCCCTGTGGTCTTTACGGGTTTGAGATGAGGCAGACGAGGCGTCTTTTCCAGCCATTTGATTCCATGGATTAGTTTTTATGATTCGTTCATGGTTCGGAGAGGGGGTCTCTGGAATTCTTTGTTGTGTCGACTCACTGCCTGTTCATACATATTCTTACAAAAGAAAAAAAAATGATTTTTTTTTATTTGAATGACTCATTTAAAAGTTTGTTTACGCCTTTGGAAGGTCAATGTGATAGTAACGTCAAGCGCTTTCCTGAGAGCATGTTTCTTCTGACTTTACACAATACAAATTTCCATTTGGGTCTGCGAGACAGAGAAGATCAAGTCAAGGTCATGCGTGTTTTGCTTTCATTCTTTTTCCAAGCACAAATAAATCATACATGGCCTATGGGTTCTCCTGCTCTCTGAGCTGCGTCAGTCCAGAAGATGAGGACCTGATTAATTGATTTAGCCGCTCAGATCAATACAAAGCAAGTCCCTCTCTTCAGAAGTGTAGTGGGAATCGGCCTTCTGAGATTATTCCGAGATGTAGACTGCCTCTTACTCTCTCACTTCATCTTTCTCGCTGCCTGTCTATCTTTTTTACTTGAGCTTTGTGGAGAATAAACCACTTTCTTGCCCCAAACTGCAATTAGTGCAGACATGTGTCTGGGCAGCTGTGGAGAGCAGTCAGGGCCCCAGCTGTGCTGATGGGACAGCAGGTGTCCTCCTGGCCTGACTGAATTATTCAGAGCTCCAGCACACTGAGGGCAACCCTACACATCGTCTCAAAGGAATGCAGTTTTTCAAAGGAAGTGATAATATTGAGCCGCGGTACAGGAGGACGCATACTGTACTCTCTTGTAGAGAAATGAGGCGATCTCCATTTCCGCGCAGATGAACATGGGAAATCTATTGGACAAGAATGTTATTGATGTTTTATTCATGGTAGAACAGTCTGGTGACAGTTGCTAATCTCAGTCCAAGCGTAATGAAGTAGCCGGAATGTGGGAATTGTGATGAGCAGATGGCAGGCAGAGGCAGTACTAGCACTGTTTGGGAAAAATATACGACCAAACTAACAATGGCATAAATGAATCGTTGTGTTTACCTTGCAGCAGAGGGTTTGTGCAAATGCTATGATGTTGTATAAGTCTTTTCACAGTCCTCGTGTCATTATATCAGACTCATAATTGGGTAGACAAACTTCCATCTGCAAATGGACAATTGCCCGTTGACAATAAACCACACTTTTCACTCTTTCCCGTCAGCGTTTTTAAAAAAGTTGCCAGTCACTGCCAGCATCTTTGATCATTTTCACAACATTTTTTATGGCCCCCAGAATATTTTGTTGTATGAATATCTGAAAATGCAATATATCAAAAGAAAGAAAAAAGAACATTTTATTCTAGCTTAATGCTTTCTTTTTTTAATCAACACTGTAATGTGGGTGCGTTTCATAAAAAAAGCAACATTTTGAGCTGAAAAAAGCTGAGAAAATCGTGTTTTTTGTCAAAGACTGCATCCTGATCGGATTCAGAACGATTATCAAAACATAGATGGAGTAGATCGAGTCCAAAGGTCCTGCACAGCCCTATAGCTCGTTCTGGGTCGACATTTCATTTAGTAAAATTAATTTAGCAGTTTTGATTTATATACTGTTTAATGTTGATAAGCGCATTATTTTACATATGCATCTGCTTACATATGATATCGCTTGTTTCTGCTTCTTCTTCAAAATGTCTTTTGATCAGAAGATTCAGTGCTCTTTCAGAAGATGTGTCATAGCGCCCCCTACCATATAACAGTGAAAAAACAGAAAGCCGGAAATTTCCGTCAATGGCGGGGAAAGAGTTGATCTTTTTCTAATGTAGAGTATCTGAGATGATAAATAGCAAGGTGATATCAGGGCAAAGTGTTACGGTTTGTAAGGAAAATGAAGAGTTGCACGTTTACTCTCAGAGGAAGGAAAGAAGCCAACTCAAGTCTGAAGCAGAGTTTTAAAGCTAATTTTACTTTTAACATTAGAGTTTTCATTGCCGATGCCATTGCAGCATGTTAATCTCCTGTTTATATTTCAAACCTAATGCTACTGCAGATCAGGTTTTCCTGCGGAATTGCCGGGGGTTGTTTTTTTTAGTCCGCAGGTTGAAGTGCCCCCACCACTAGTTTTAATTAGCAATTGGGCTACTTCAAGACAAATCATTGAATCACTTCCATGGTCACAGATGTATAAAATCAAGCACCTAGGCATGCAGACTGCTTCTACAAACATTTGTGACAGAATGGGTCGCTCTCAGGAGCTCAGTGAATTCAAGCGTGGTAGCGTGATAAGTTGCCACCTGTGCAATAAGTCCATTTGTGAAATTTCCTCAATACTAAATATTCCACGGTCAACTGTTAGTGGTATTATAACAAAGTGGAAGCAATTGGGAACAACAGCAACTCAGCCACAAAGTGGTAGGCTATGTAAAATCACAGAGCAGGGTCAATGCATGCTGAGGCGCACAGTGTGCAGAAGTTGCCAGAACAGTGCGTAGAGAGCTTCATGGAATGGGTTTCCATGGCCGAGCAGCTGCATCCAAGCCTTACATCACCAAGTGCAATGCAAAGCATTGGATGCAGTGGTGTAAAGCATGCCGCCACTGGACTCTAAAGCAGTGTCCAGAGTTCTCTGGAGTGACGAATCACACTTCTCTGTCTGGCAATCCGATGGACGAGTCTGGGTTTGGTGGTTGCCAGGAGAACGGTACTTGCCTGACTGCATTGTGCAAAGTGTAAAGTTTGGTGGAGGGGGGATTATGGTATGGGGTGGTTTTTCAGGGGTTGGGCTTGGCTAAGACTAAGAGTTAAAGATTTCATTGATAGTTCTCTTTTCAGTGACTCTTTCTACAGGTTCTACATTCACCCAGGGAGACACAAGTGACTGTCTATAGCGAGTCTTCGAATCATTCATTCAACCTATTTGTTCAATAACGTTGATTCATTCAGGAACAAAACACCACCTATTTTGTATTGCTCTAAGACACGCAATGGTTCATTATGAAGACATACAGTAGATGAAAAAGGCATATTGACTGATTAATCATCTTCAAATACCAATCTCTTACTTTATCACAGCTGATGCTTCTTTGAGTTGAAAATAGCTTATGATATATTTGTGCTATAAAAGAGTGTAGCACTCTCATAACTATTCATTTCATGTTTATGCAAACCTCACAAGTTCCATAGAGATTCTGTATAAGTGCGAGAGTTAAGTGTCCTATTGCCCTTCATTTTAAGTGGCAAGAGTGAATGATTTTGAAATGAGACAACGGTGATGAGGTCAGGTACTTACAGAGATTTGCTTTTAAGAGGCCTTTATTTGTTGCTTCATTTTCACATATTGGAAATTCTATTGAAGGGTCATTGACAGGGTTCGCTATTTATAAACCTGAAAATTGAATACAGTCCTGCAAGTTTATATATTCTTTGTTACTATGGTAACAGAGGGTCTAACCAGGGAGTATGTAGGTGGGTGAGTGATTATTAAGCCATATACTGTATGCAAGATTGTTTCCTTCTGTAAAAGTGATTAAAGAAACAAATTTGTAATGGTGTTAGCAGGGTAGGGGGGTAATGAAATACATGTTACGGCGTTACATAATCAGAATACAAAAAAATGTGTAACTGTAATTTGTTACAGTTAGGTCAAAAAACAAAGTAATCAGAATACAGTTACATTTTATTAAAAAAAAGGGAATACTTTCAGGATTACAATGGTTTAATTTAAAACCAAATAAATTAGTAGTGCCAGTCATGACTGATGTGAGCCACCTGCTGGTGTATGCGCAAATAACACCTGTCTACAATCATTCTCCTCAGACGCAGGTTGAGACACAGCAAAGTTATTAATCACGATGCTTCTCGCAGGGAAAAACGTTTTCATGTCTGGAAATTTCACAGTTATTTTGTTTTCAAAGAGGAAAAAGGAAACAACATAGTTGTATAGCACAAACCATGCCTTCCAGCTACGAAGACACTTTCTTTATCAAAGGACTCATCTAACTCAAACATTCGCAGGTACGACTAGTAGTGCTGGTGCTATACCGGTTCATATCGAATACCGGTGTTTATTTTTGTTATGATATAAAAAAGTTTTATACCGCAATACGTCGCTTATGTTGCTTAAACAACGTTCGGAAAGCGCGCAGCACGACACTGTTTGAGAGGGGTCCCGTTTCACTGTTGCACTGCAACTAGATGTAGTGAGAGCACAGCTGAGATCGTATTAAGCTTGGTTTATACTCGCCGCATCCGCACAAGCGCGAAGGTGCGCGCGGCAAAAATGACGTCATCGCGGAGTGGGCAGTAGTGCGCGTTGAGTGGCGGTGTGCAGCAATTTTTTTTAACTTTCCACGCGGCTCTGCATCTGAAGATGCACGAGTTCGAGGCAAATCTAGCCGAGTATGACGTCTCATCACACCGGCACCCAGTTTGCACGTACAAATTAGTTGCTTATTTTTGATGAAGTGTACTAAAATAAATATCGTCATCTGTGTACATTACTTCTTCTCACCGCTGTTTCCTGATGGTTTATAGAACAATTACTCTGAGTCGCCCTCTGTCGTTTCAAAGAATAGTTCAACGGCGAGCACGTCAAGTATAAACGCCTCGTCCATTTGGGGAGGAGCGCGCGCAGTCAGCGGAGGCTCGCGCTGCGGAGCCAGGCTAAAGTATAAACAAGGCTTTACAGTGGAGAATTCAAACAACACGTGGCACGCGCATGAGAGCGTTTTCTGCGCGGAGCGCTGCGATGAGTTTAACAACGCTTACCACGTGGATCATAGATCAGATACAGATCGGAGTGAGCGCGTTTAAGTTTTTTATGGACATATTTCATATACTCTAGTGCTCTAAACATTTACCAGCACCGTGTATGTGCACACATTTAATCACGTCTTCTTAAAATGAAATATATGTGCAAATAAGGACACTGATACAGCCGTACGACTGACACGAGGGATTATTCTGATACATGAAGACAATGATGTAGACCGAAAATTCAAAAATGAATGGGCAAAAAAGGGTGGGTCTTTGAATGGGTCTTTATTCTTTCTGTGTTAAACTGACGTGTGTCATTTGTTCAGAGACTATTGCTATTATTGGTTGTTGTCTCCCCACAGCATCATTTTGTGGGGTTTTGCAAACCTGTATTAATTCTAGTGTGGAATTTTTCTACAATATTTACTCGTCATGACAGTAAAATAGGCCATTCTAAGTCAATCTACTGCAGTATTTCCTCTCTTAATCAGTAGAAAAGGTGTATAATTTTGAAAAATACCGTGATATAAAATTTTGGTCATACCGCCCAGCACTAACGACTAGCATGGAAATCATGTTAGCTAAAATGTATTGTTTGTTTGTGATTTAAAAATCCATAGTTTGTATGATCTCAGTTGTAAGTTGCTAGCGGAAAATGAGCTGGAAAATGTAGAAATTAACAAGAATCCCCACAAAGGGTAACTCCCACTGCTAACGCACAGGGTCAGTCAGTGAAATTAAGAAAGATCAGAACCTGTATGTTTTGTATATATATATATTATATATTATATATTATATAATATATATATATATATATATATATATATATACACAGGGCTGTGTAATAGTTGGTGAAACAAGACACGTTTTTATTTGTTTTTATTTTAAATTCATAGTTAAATAAAAGTACTTTGATATTGCTTTTTATCTGACTATTTACATGTGACCTTAAAGGAATCCAAAAGTAAGCAGATTACATTACTTTCATATTGTGGTGCTTGGATTACTTGGATTACTTGGATTACGTTACTGAATATTTTTTTATGAAGTAATTTGTTACTGTAACGGAATACATTTTAAAAGTAACCCTCCCAACCCTGGGTGTTAGACATTACATCCTATTTATGCACTTAGGAGGAGGAACACATGATTTCGCCTCACCAATAGACCCTTTTAAAATGCAAACCACATGCTTTTTCAATTCTAACTGCTTCATACTGTTCAAATAAGACAATTTAATAGCTTAAGGTATCAATTACAAATAAATAAAACATCACTTTATGCCCTTTCAGCTTCTTCATTACAAAACAAATCAAATTAATTTACATTATAATAATGCAAATAATCAGTTACAAAAACAGATGTCTAGAAAAGTTCATAATAGACTTTTATGAAGATGTGCGATTGAGGGATTTTACAGTTTAGTTTACAGAAGCAGAGCACGTTGACAGGCACAGATGGTTTAACTTGCTTTACGCTTGGCAAACTTTGAGCAGATTTATAACTCAGTTCAGAGTGAGAGGTTCTGCAGTACAACGAATCTTGAGAGCAAACTGTCCATCAGTTGAACCCTACATACCCTTTTTTTTATATAGCATTTCCCCATAATATAGCTGGCAGTATTGTTCTCCCTTCGAAGTCCCCTGCATAGGCATCATTTATGCTGTTTGGAAAACTGTTTGAATTTTAAAATTCTCGGTTATAAACACAGCTGAAAAAGTTCAGAAAGAATCATGACTAATTTTCCAAGCCTACTTTGTTTTAAGTTTTTATCCACCACCCCACCAGCATTATACCTTCAAAATGCCTTGTTGTACCCATTTTCTAAAGTATCTTGCTTGGCAAAATTCAGGATCAGAAGTCCACGACTAGATTTATTTTTAATTTTAACAATCACTATTTCTTCAATCAAGGAGCAATAATCAAAGAAGACATTACCTATTATTATAACAATTGTTTATTTTCCTGTATAAGCTGACAATAATGAAATGTGAAAGGTAATTTCATTTGAGGCAGAGCTTAATAATGTTTGTTGCCAGATCATTGCAAGTAAACCTGCTGTTCTTGGGGGAAAATGGAGGGAAAAAAGTTAATGAGCCAGTATGCATGTATAAATGTATGAGTGTAACTTTTGTGAGAGAAATTCCTAAATATTAAATAAATAAAAGCATAACTTCATATTCACATGACCTTGTGCATCAAGGACAGCAGTCATGAAAGTGTGACAAAACAATCCAGGACATGAATATACTTCTATTTAATTAATGCGAGGAGCAAAAAAGTGTTACAACCATCCCCGGTCTCACCTGTATATTTTAAATTAGCGTATTGTAATGCGTTTCGTGTGGCTGTAAAATAGCTGCAAGGTAAATTGGAAAGCACGATAAATGAAATGGAGAACTGTGATAAATGAATCTCACAGACATATGCATAGAAAACTCTTGAAAAAATGGTGTGGCTTTGACTTCATTCGTTCCACTCCGTGAGTGAACACATTGTCTTTCTATTTACATCAGTCTGCTATTGTCTCCGAACGTCTGGAAAAAGAAATTAATTTGTCACAGCAATGTCAACAGTATTTCTGAGTGACAAAGTGGGAGCAGAGGTTCCCAATCTGACAAACTGACAAAGTTCAGCAGGGCGTTCGAATTGTAATTGTGACCTGTGATGTTGTGCCCTTTCTGCTAGTCCAGCCAGTCAAAGGTTAGACATGATTTATTTGGTTCTAGGGGAACAAAAATCAGCCTGCATAACTGTCACTGTCTCTGAGAATAAATGCCTGCAGATGAACGAAAGTTATGACGGCAGATGGACTCTTCAGACTGGGTTCACCAGTCACCTAGTCAGCCTGAAAAGCTCAGAGCCTTGCCGTTACAACTGCTGGTTTTGACAAAGTGGAGGATGACAAGGAGAGGTAAGGATGCTGATCAAATGCTCCAGGCTCAGGTTCATGCCCCTTCTAGGGTGAAAAAAACCCCCAAATAAAATCTTCTTGACTTTGATGGACTGCTTGTTTATGAGCTCCTACAATAAATGTAATGGATGTTTGCTCTTTTACTCTGTTAAGGGTTGTGCATTTTTATCTGGGCTACATAATCTCTAAACATTGAGAGATCACTTCATGTATTAATAAAGTGAATAGCCTAGGTTGGTGGACAAATTGCCCAAAAACTGAATAATAAGTATTTTATCTTGGTTTTTGTATATGGCATCTATAAATTTACTTGCTTTGAAGTCGGCATGAAACAGAAGTTACAATAGTCTTTTCTTCCCTATTGTGATGTATTTACGAGTGAAATGGCTTCTCGAACAACAAAAAATGTGGAGGAATTGATTGGATTGTTGTGGTTTGCTATTGCTATGATTTCATGTAATTGACAGGATGTAACATTTCTCTCATCAATAGATTTCAAGAAAATTACTAAAGGAATAAAAAAAATTATTTTGTGTTTGAGTATATTTGAAGCCACATTGTTATATTTAATGCAGAAACAGGGGTTTAAATCCCTTTATGAGAACTATGAATGCTTTAGATATGGACATGTTAAGGAAGCATTGCATCATTTAAGGTAGAACAAAAAGTCAGTCAGTAACTGATAAATAAGTAACTAGATTCAGCCTCGTCTCTCACGAGGTTTGTTTCACTTTTGACACATCATCGTGCCAGAGAACTGTAGTAGCTCTGTGATTAGTTCCACTATTCTGACAACCAAAAGTTTGACATTTGGCCTAGTTTTTTTATTATCTGAATTTATGAGTTTCAGTTTTATTTTTCATCTGGAAACTTTAGAAAAGTCTGAAAACTCTAAAAACCTTACAATCTGATTTTTTACAGCTAATTTTCCCAGAACAAAAACATTTCTAATTCAAAATGAGAGAGAGAGAGAGAGAGAGAGAGAGAGAGAGAGAGAGAGAGAGAGAGAGAGAGAGAGAGAGAGAGAGAAGCCACAAAATATATTTTGATAAATGGCTCACCTAGAATTTGAAAAATGTACAAAATTAAAAGTCAAAATGATAAAATACAAAAAATGATTTTGTGTTAGGTTACATCTTAAATTCAAATGTACAAAAAAATAAAATAAACCTTTTTCTATCTTCATAAATTACTGAGTTTGGTAACATTTTGGTAACAGGTAACATTCTGAGGTAGTAACATTTTAGTTTAGGGTCCAATTCTCACTATTAACCTTGCTAATTAGCATGCATATTACTAGGATATTGGCTGTTCATTAGTACTTGCAAAGCACATATTAATGCCATAAAATAATGAGGATTTTGGTGTAAGAGAAGAGGAGCTTGAGTTTGTTGCCCAGCCCTATTTGTTTGAACCGCGAGAGGCGTCAAAGCTTACGCTACTGCTGCATCGCGTCAAGTCGACTTTTGTAGGCCGTCTGGCGGAAGCTAGTTATTTTAGTATTTAAAGTTTTAAATATGGATATTTTTCTTACACAAATGCATCGCTTCCCTTCAGAAGGCCTTTATTAACCCCCGGAGCCGTGTGAATATATTTTATTTGTGAAGTTATAGCAAAACTTATTGCAAAAGCCTCATCTGTGTACTGTTGATGCTTTTACAGACCACATTTCAAGTAAACAGTCATTTTTACACTATAAAAATGGTGCTCCTTTAATATTATAGCAAATTTAAAAGCAGTTATTAAGAGTTAGTCAAATTCATTATATTCACTGTAAAGCCAAGCTTCTAAGCTTTAAAATGACACCTATTTTTTACAGGACGACAACTCTTTTTTTTTTTTTTTTTTTACTCTGGCACCCGCTACCGGGCCGCTCCGAGTTTAATGGCTCATTTCCACAGAGCAGTACGGATCAGTACAGTTCAGTATGATTTGGGACGCTAAATCCTGACTCTGCTTGTGTCTCCACTGCCAACAGCACCCTTACTTGATAGGCGTGGTGTAGCGATCGACATCATTCTCGAAGAAAGCAACACAGTAAACAACAGTGGACAACATACAGCAGATCTTGTTCTTCTTCTCGGCCTGTGGCTGTTTGTCACAAGAAGACACGCTTTGTTTGAGCCAAGGCTTCAGGCTGCAAGGAAAAACACAGATGAAAAGCATGCGCAAGTGATGATTCTCTGTCAACCAATCAACGTTCTGCAATGAGTCTAGCTCCACCCTCTAGTACCGGACTACTGTGCTAGGTACCCCAACGGAAGGGTGCCAAAAGAGTGGTACGGTACGGTTCGGAATTAGGGTAACATTCACAACTTCTGACAATGGAAACAGTAAAAACTGCGTACTGATCCGAACTGTACTGAACCGTACCGCTCAGTGGAAACGAGCCATAAGTGGTTAATATATCTCTGATTGTATTCGTCTAAAAGAAGAAAGTCATATACACCTAGGATGGCTTCATGGGGTAATTTTCATTTTTGGGTGAACTATCCCTTTAATAGTGAGAATTGGACCCTAATCTAAAGTGTGACCCTGAGTTTTTTTTTTATCAAAAGGGAAATATGATTTAAGCCGCTTATTTGTTGAATATCAGTCTGGAAGGGGCTGCAGGTTGTTGAATTCAGTCTGTGTTATTTTTCTGAACACAAGTTTGGTCTGGCTGGTCCTAATTAACCAGGCCTTCCTTTAGACGATTTAGTCAATATTGAAAATATTTAGATTTGCATATGAATATCACGCCACTAGTATGTATGTGAAACTTTATTCTGAGTCAGCACTCCTGAACACACTTTGGAGGAGCTTTAACAGAAATGGGATGCCGTCTTCTAAAATGGAGTTTAGGGGTTTGTGAGCATTTCGTACATTCAAACTGCATGATGGGAGGTTTTCAAGAGACAGGTCAATGGTTTACCATGCTAAATGTCAAGCATGACTGCTCCTCAGCGAAGCCTCCATTTTCAGTCAGCAGTCGGCTTTGGGCAGAAAATTAATTCTTGGCCAGCCTTTTTCCGGGGATGAAAGAGGATCTATCTGAGACTGCCAAGTCAGGCTGACTGCAGTCTTCCGCTCAACACAATAAGTGTTTAAGCTGACATAAGCCATTACTTCTCTCAACCACTCAACTGTGCACCAGGCCATGAGGGATTGTGTCATGCACTGTTTTGACAGCTGGCACCGGAAAGGTCCTGTTTTCTAATGACACTTTATGTTGCTCATTGGATCACCATAGCCTTGGCTCGGTCGTGTCATCAAAACGGATGTTTACAGTAAGCCTATGAGATTTCACCACTTCTAAAAGTGAGACTCGTTAAGCACATAACTCAGCCAAAAAGATGTGTTTATTAGCTGCTCTGTTTCTCCATCAGCTGTCCAAAAAAAAGGAATGTGCAGAAATGATAGTTGACTTCTGCTATGACCCTCTTATATTAATAGCTCTGTGCGGTGCCGCTTTCAGTTAGCATCTGGAACTGTTAGCGGGCGAGTTATCAAATCAGTTGTTTTCACTCCGATCATGAAGAAATGCATTGAACCGCAGCTGGGAAGGACTCGATACTTTTCTCTCAACATGACCTCTGAAAAAGCCCTGAAGTCATTATCAGATTGAGAAGTTAGTCTAGATAAAAAGTGGTGTGGGCCTGCTGTGTATTGATTTTCAGTGTCTAACATAAAGCTAGACTGTAGGACTGTAAAGCGAAAGCAAATGTAAACGGTATGCATAATCAACAAGCTAAATTTGTGCATTTGACCTTTCCAAGTTACCAGGTCGAAAATAAGATTTCCTTTTCATGCCTCATACTGTATCAATTACTCCTAAGCGAATCATTTTAAGAAAAGCGTATCACACAATTCTAAAGGTCATTGATGTGTTATCATTCAACAATACATGCTTTTAGTTCTTTTCGACGTCCTCTTTCTCCCTTGGACCTCCCAGAGTCCTCCATTGCCATGTACGTAAGAGAAAGACTCGCTACGCTCGTTAAATCCTGTGGGGGTTATTGTTAATATGTTGTCCTCTGGGGCAAGTTTTATGATTCTGCACTTTTTAAATACCTCAGCCCTTCCACCCTTGTGGTCCTTCCGCTGTTCAATTTATGCAAATTCTCCCCAAACTAAAATCCAATGGACTATGTCAGTGAGGTAAATCAAGCAGCAGTTTTTATCTCGTTGTCATTACAGATGTGGCAGATGTATAACGAGCCATTAGAATGATAAATTTGATACGATGTCTCAGCACCATTACACAAGCATTATCTTACTGGGGAGATGGTGCTGGTGCAGAAAGCTTTTTCAAAACAATGAAACTGTGGGTGACAGCAAGGAACCGGGGGTGTGATAAAGAATAGATGGCACTGTGTCAAAAGAAAGAAGATATATTTGATGTTATGATACGTCTCTCTCTCTTTCTTTCTCTCTCTCTCTCTCTCTCTCTCTCATATAATAAATATAATTATATCTAATATATGGCATTGATTGTAAGGAGCTTGTTGATGTCTTGACATGTTCTTTAGTTGTGTGATTAACATATGCAATTTACTTTAGCACATCTTAGGGATTCTGAAAAGCATGTCTACAAGTATGCTGTATATACTGTGTATTATATAAATATGTGCATTATATATAAATATAAATGAGGCATTGAAGGTAGATACTCATCTTTTACCATTTTCACTGCTCTTTTCATTGTGTTTTGTATACACATTACACTATAGTCAGATTTCTCCCCTTTGTTCTTTCAAGAACATGAATACACTATAACTAGAAACTCTACAATAACAATGAAAATAAATTCTTGTTTCTGCCATCAATGCCTCATTGAGTCTTTTTAAATGTAGTTTGTATGTCACTTTGAGATGGCTTTTCCAATCTGCATTACAGATATAATCATAGCTTTTTTTAATAATCTTAGTGTCAAAGAAATATCCTGCCTGCTAAATGCTAAACATGCACAATCCATAAAATGTGCTCAAATAAATTACATACATTAATCACACAACCAAAGGACATTCGGTTATGTCAAATTTTCAAAGACACAGAGACAAGCTCTTTAGAATCAAATCCATTTCAAGCCTACATTAAGTTTCTACTGGCAATATTAGTTTCCTTCTTGTATAATTTGGTCTCAAAATCTAATCTCAGATTACAGGCCTGGATAATTTATAGCAGAGATAAACCATATGATCAAATGCTAAAAATGATGTCGCTATGATTCACTCTTATAGGGTCACTTCTGTCACCTTCAGAGATATTTATAAAATGGCTTCTCGTCATGGTGACAGATTTATTAAAAGCGGAAGCCATAAAAATTAGAGGCACTGTAAAAGGGAACGCAAACCTATTAATAAAGGACAAATAAAGCAGCTTTCTCAACCTCAAAAAAAATTGCTACATAGTATTTCCATATGCTTACTGGTTTGAAATCCTTTCCAGAAGCCAAAATCACCGTAACTGAACCTCATGGCACCAATGAACACAGTATATTCATTAACCTGAAAGTGAACCAAAAATATTATGCACTACCTCCAACCCTTTTCAATCAGAGAGTTGTACACACAATGGCATATTATTGACATTGTTGAACTGATGTAATTCTGTTAATTACTATTTATCAATTCAAACTCAAAAAATACTTTCAGATACTTTCAAAGAATAATTAGCAAACAGTGCGTCCAGAACACACACCAGATGGGCCGCACATGTCAGCCAATTTCAGGAACCAGGAACCCCACATTCATTAGCATTCATGTTTTGAACAGCCTCCACTCATCAAAACCTTCTCAAATGAGACATATTTTATCTTCAAACCACTGGGTTTGGTATCTAAGGTTGGTCAAGTGCTTATTCTTAATATCAAGCTATTTCCCTCAGGGCAAAAAAAGAAATATCCCCAGTGTGGTTCAAATAGCTTTTTTTTTTTAAATGTAATCGAACCACAAATATTGGTAATATCCTCTATGTGCGCCTCAGGGTTTATAGTTCTATGTCGTCAGCTCGAGTTTTAATAAAAATCTTGCTCCCTCAGTCACCGGTGATCTTCAATACTAAACACATTTGCCTTTGAGCAATATGTGTACATCTTCAGTAAATGTCATCAGTTCACAAATGTATTCATCATCAAACAATTCATTTGAGCACTGAAATATATCTCATATCTCTTTAGGGGATGGGGCACCGGATTCAGGAATTGTCAGCATTTCAGTCTGTAAAAATACATTGTTTTACAGTGCAAGTGTGTTTTTTTTTTTTTTTTTTTTTTTTTTTTTTTACCAGACACACTGAACAAAGAATTAAATCACAACACATTCATATCATAAATCAGTCAGAATGCAAACCAAGGACAGAAACATATTTACTAAAACACTAAAATAACTTTACAACAGCTTTTAAAGGATTAGTGCACTTTAAAATGAAAATTACCCCATGATTTACTCACTCTCAAGCCATCCTAGGTGTATATGACTTTCTTCTTTCTGATGAACACAATCTGATGAGTTATATTAATAAATATCTCTTCCTAAATGTCTCTTCCAAGCATTATATAAACGGCAGTGAACGGGGCCCACGAGTTTGAAGTAAAAAAAAAAATGCATTCATTCATACTAAAAGTACTCCACATGACTCTGGGGGTTAATAAAGGCCATCTGAAGCAAATCAATGGGTTTTTGTAATAAAAATATCCATATTTAAAACTTTATAAAGTAAAATATCTAGCTTCCACTAGACCGCCTTCTGTATTCAACTTACAAAGAAAGTGTTACGCCTCTCGCAGTTTAAAATGCTTACGTTACGTGCTAGTCATACGTCGCGTCAGTTACGATTTTTCCGTAAGTTGAATACGGAAGGCGGTCTGGCAGAAGCTAGATATTTTACTTTATAACGTGTTAAATATGGATATTTTTAAACGCATCACTTCGCTTCAGAAGGCCTTTATTAACCCCCCTGAGCCGTGTGGAGTACGTTTATGATGGATGGATGCAGGTAAAATGCCTCATCAAATCAGTAATTTCTGTTAATCAGAAACTCTAATTTAAATGGGTGATGGCTTTTAGTACATTATTGCAACAGCCCTGTTAGGACACTGTGTTATGTAGGCTAAATGAGTCACAAATGGGGTTGGACTAAGACTTTGTAATTTAGAAATTTCCAGTTAACACAAAATTTTCACAGATCACTACACCATTCAGCCAATTATAACACTGAACAGAAAGAACTCCCACAGGCATCTCAGTATTGGACCAAATTGTGAAGCAAATCAAAGTCATGATATGTGTTGACTACTTTGTGAGGATGTGGATATCCTCAATGGCTGTGTTAAAATCCATTACGATGGAGTACTGCAGTAAATTTGTAAATCACATATACCATTAGATAGTTGATTTTGATATCCTTATATAATCACTACTGACGCCATCAAAAACGGGTTACAGTTCATGTTCACAGACAACACTTGAGCAGCATGCTACTTTAAAGTTCAATGCACTAAGAGTATGTTTTTGGACATTGATATTGGTGGCTCTTCACATAATGAATCACTGAGCCATTTGCTTTTTCATCTGACATTCAAACTTCTACACAACCCCCATCCATCAATATCAGTGCTCACTGAATTTATTACCTGGTATTTTCAGAGAAGTGCTTCTGATTCCAGAGGAACAATTGCGTGCTGAGATTTGTGATAGACGTGCAGTAAAATCGATGGGGAGATACATAAGCAGCCAATTTAAATTATCTAGAGCAGTTACTCTTCAACAATAATGATTCTTCAAGCTTAAGCCCAATTAATTTCCGAGCAACTATTTATATGGTTCAGACATAATTTCAATTTCCTTGCTTTACAACCGACCGTAGTGGTCCCAGTTTGTAGAACAACCTTGAGGTAAACAACTGTAGACTTTCAGAACGCAGCACCACCGTAAGGGCAATTACTTCTTTTGACCTTGTTTTTTTTCTCCCACCATGTCCCGATAATATGTAGCCACAGAGACTGCATGTAGGCGATAGGCACCTGCAGACATGCGAAAGCCAACATCTTTTCATGTGCGCAGTACATGCAGAGGAATGGCATGAGTGCCGGATAGGATCAAAGGCAGCCGAGTGATTGGCAGAGTTTCCACGGGGCAGCGGCTGATTGAGTCTGTCGTACAGTGTGCCAGCGTGGTGTACAACCCCAGATGGAACCTAGGTAAAATAAGCAATCAACAGTACGGGCCCCTTGAGAGCCTCCAGGCTCTGTGTGAGAGTTTTTGTGCATGTGTGCGCATGTGTGCGTGTGAGAACAAAAAATGTATTTGGTGTTACTCTTCTAATGAGGAGACATATACCAGACAAAACCCGTTGTGTCCTTGCCTTTAACCTTTACACTAAATAGATTATCTGCAGCGTGACAGCGTGGAGCCAAGTGTGAGGTCCCCACCTGGATGTTCGCTCATGTCAAAAGCTCAAGGGTTTGGGTGTGCCGTGAGGACAGCGGGTCCGGCAGGCGCTCAGCGGTGCGTTCAAGAAATGGACCCTGATGCACAAATAGGAAACCTGCAGACAGCTTGCCGCTTCACCATTATAAAGCAGAATTGGTATGCGAGGGACACAGTTCGTTACAGCCCTGTAGTTTCTGCGAGACCCTCAGATAAGCATGGAGTGCCACCTCTTGGCTGTATGTTTTTAAGCAGCAGGACCCCCGAAGTCCTGTAATTTCACAAGGCTGAGAGAGCACAAACAGAACTAAATAAAGACTGTCTGATCTTTCGTTGAATTCAAGTGTGACTTCCTGCTAAACCTTCCATTCTGGAGAAATCATCATGCTGCATGCAGATGAAGTATATACCCCTGGCAAGAAGTTAAAAGTGGTGCCGTTCCTTCATGGTACAGTATATCCTAATGTCTCTAGTGAGGATGAGATATTAAACCGCTCTCATTTCAACATGCCGCACCACATGGGACACTCCACTGCACTAATGCCCACGGGATCCATTCATTCAACCAATGAGAGATTCTGCCTTCCCACCCTCATTTGAATAATATTAGAGGATAAATTACTACTATTATGAGGTGAAAACCTTAATAACGTTTTACAAATCCAATCAAAACTTTGCAGAAGTCGTGTTGTCCAAAGGATGGAAGGCTCATTAAAGAGGTTTAAGTTGGGAGTGTTTCCAAGACGTACAGTAACCTACTAAGATGGTCTTCCATGTAAATCCCTAAACAAATGGAATCAGGACAGACTGCACCAATTAGAGAAGTCAGAAATGTTATAACTTTCTCTCCTTCCAACACACTTGAGGGTTCACCAAAACTTCAAAGTGCACAAATACACAACTATACCCACAGATGGTGACAGACTCATGCTGATGATGAGCCAGCTAAATTTCACACTTGTACTTTTAAAGAAGAAGGGGTTAGAAAGAACTTAACATAGTTTAGCGACATTTACAGAATAGACAGCAGGTCATTAAGCATCTGACTAACTGAGTGAATTGCAAATGGCATTTTGGAACTCTTGAAGGCCACTGCAGAAACGGGATGCTACTCTTAGGGTGATTCAAAAGTTAAAAAAGCCAGGGTGATACAACTGTCCTGATATCATAATTAAGAAAAAGGCTTAATAAAAACAATACAAAACTTTATTTGTTTGACATTATAAATTATTGTGCCAAACTATGCATAATCATAAAATATTACATTCTAACTTTGTTAGGGAAAAATATTGCTTTACTGCTTAATATTTGAAATATGTTTTTTTTTTTCAACAAATGAAAAAACATGGTGTGAGCAATAAGCAGAAACATTAAGAAAAAATTAAACGGGAAATAATGATTCCTGAAGATTCTCACGACTGTGTCAATGTCTTTTAACAAAAAGTCTGCTACAAAATTAGATAATTTGACATTTTTATGACAAGACAAAGTTAGTTCAGCTTGTAAAATGTCATGTGGCCCGATTCTCTAAAACTTATGAATTCATGATATATGTAAAAAAAAAAAAAAAATTTTTTAAATTTTAAAAAAAGCAAAAAACTGTTTACCTCAAGAAAAAAAATTTAACATTTATTTTAAAACATACTGCAACAAGAAAGATATTTAATCTCTTTTGCATTCAATGTTTAAGGAAAATGTTATACTTTTAACTTGATGTCTACAATATGTCATGAGTCATAAATGTGTGTTTCTTGAAAATATGGTTTTGTTTTGTTAAACCATATGAAACCAACTTGTCATGAGCTCAAGAAGTACATATCTAAGAACGTGGCTCATGATATATATGTAATTCACAGAAATACTATGATTGCATTTAGGAAGTAATTTTGTCATTTATAGCTCATTTAAATAATTTGAATATATTCAAGTTTCTTTATTTATAACATTAAAATAAAATTAAAGTATCTGCAAAGTATACTTTACAAGTGTAATGGCCTGCTTTCTTTAGAGTGCTCACTTCAAGTGCTTTGCCCTTCAGAGTGAGTATGACACAGTAATGCTCACTTCCGAGTGGAATTTGCCCATAGATTTGTGCATTACATACTATACAAACAGGTGGAGCAGTTACTGTTGTTCATCCATTCGTGGAGGAACTCATCCCTAGTGAGGTTTGCAATGCTGCCCTTGCAAGTGCTGTCAAATTGCCTGGATATGAAGAGTTTCAAGAGGATATAAACCACAGCTACCAAATAGTTCGGTCTTGTTAGGTAAATTCAAGACAGCATTAAAAACTACCTGTTTCTTTTACCACACAATTGTTTTAAATTCTCCTTGACACCGTGGAAAAGACCTTATTAAAACTGTTCCACTCTCACAAAGCAGAGCAAGGCAATGATTCTCTGGCATTTAAAAGTAAATAAGAAGAGGGAGGAGGCGGCATCAGGCAGGAACGCATGGCCTGCTGGAAATTGGTGTCAGTTCCCCAAATTAGTGGCTACGCAGTGAATCCGAATGGAGTCATTTGAGCTTGATCATTCGTGCCACATGATTTTGTCCTTGCATAATTTTCCCTATTCTGAGCATACGGTATAGAGAAGTAATTTGACATTTCTGGGTCAAAGCCTACTGCCAAAGCAAGATTTTCTTCATTTTCCTTTTTTCCCCCCTCTCCCTCAAATTGGTACAAGGGGCAGTTTAGCTCCTGGCACACAGTGATGTTCTCACAGTGTGCATGTGTATGTACAAGCATAGATAAAATACAGAACGGATGCCTCTGTGACTTTCTGTGGTGCCTTCAAATGGTCTAAGTGGATTTCATCCACTAAATCTGGCCGTAACCCAGGATTCACAGAAAAGCCCACTCAGGGCTGAAAGCCCAGCCTGACCTCTGGAGACGCATAGAACTGTGTTTCTGGTGCTCTGAGAGTTGAGGAGAGGCTTCCAGCCAGATTTACAGAGGTAGCATGACTAGTCTATAACTGTCAAAGGAGGCTGAGAACTGAGGACAACAGAAAAGAAGAAAATAAAATAAAACACAATTTTCAGTTTATTTTCAGGACTGATTTTGAGAAATGCTTCAAACAATAGATTAATCTTTTATTCATAAATACTTTTTATTATTTAATAATACATTATAAATTGCTATATTTGTAGACAAAGGTCTCAGCTGAACAGTTTGAAATTGTTTTTTTTCCCTAAAAATGTACATTTAATAACTTCATTACTTAATTCTGTCAGACACATTAAAAAAGCATGCGATTTTAATTTGATCCATGGTGTTCAGTAAAGGTGCTAAGTGATAAAATATAGTTTTTTTCTGGTTTAGGGTTAGAACAATCCAGTTCCAAAATTCCTTAATTTTCTACCCTCCTTTTTAATATATAACATAACATATATAACCAATATTCCAAGGTAAATCAGACATATTATCATGTAGTTCAGTTGATGTTTTAATATTTTAACACAATAAATTGAAAAGAGAAAAAAATATTTCTTTTAAAATTAACAGAAACCTTCATCTGACGGTGTTAAATACTGACGGAGTTGACAAAAACGTATGGAGTTGACAAAGGTCCAACTGAGGTTACAACAACTGATTAACAGGACAACTCATTTTTCAACTAATATTTAATTTAATACAGTCCTTAGAGTGGTTTGCTTTTCTCCTTTTAGCAGTACAGTATGTCTCATTCTGGGTCTCCTGTAGCTCACAAAAAACAAGAAGCTTATGTTAGGTTAACGGTAAGCATTATTATGTGTCGCTCTGTAGCAGCAACAGAAATGTTCCCAATGTGAATTCAAAGGATCTGTAGCCTGTCTTTAAACAGCTCCAATTACGTACATTTTATTCGTGCCAACCTGCATGACTTAAGCATTCGGCAAGAAAAAGAATGGCCAAAAAAAATGGGATGTTTGCTCTCTATGAAGTCCATTATATCAGGGTTTTCTATTGCTGTGATCTCATGTGAGTGACAGGTTTTATAAAAAAATTATGTAGATATAAATATTGTATGTATATAAGGCATGTAAATCAGGCCAAATATATGTGTAAATAAAATCATGAAACAACATTAGAATAATTCCACAAGCAATTTTTTTCCCCTCAGTTACAGTATAGCTGCCTTAATAAACATAACAAAAATGTCAAGATTTATCCCACAGCTATTTACAGAAACTATTACACCGGGATGACAGAGTTGACATGTTAAAGCTGTGACCACGGAGACTTCAACATTGTTTGTATAAATTACAAAAAAAAAAACTTCCAGGACTTCCCAGCCCTACTGTGAGATCCACAATGAGCAGGACACAGGGGTCCTCAGAGTTAAAGATGACCATGACATTGCCTGATTTATTCAGAATTATAAAAAAAATCCTGATGGAGTTGACGCAAAGTGAGGACACAAATTTGATAGGCATTTTTTTAAATGGAAAATATAATTCAAGATTTACTTTTTGTATTGTTTGATATACAGTGGGGAGAACAAGTATTTGATACACTGCCGATTTTGCAGGTTTGCCCACTTACAAAGCATGTAGAAGTCTGTAATTTTTATCATAGGTACTCTTCAACTGTGAGAGACGGAATCTAAAACAAAAATCCAGAAAATCACATTGTATGATTTTTAAATAATTAATTTGCATTTTATTGCATGACATAAGTATTTGATCACCTACCAGTAAGAATTCCGGCTCTCACAGACCTGTTAGTTTTTCTTTAAGAAGCCCTCCTGTTCTCCACTCATTACCTGTATTAACTGCACCTGTTTGAACTTGTTACCTGTATAAAAGACACCTGTCCACACACTCAATCAAACAGACTCCAACCTCTCCACAATGGCCAAGACCAGAGAGCTGTGTAAGGACATCAGGGATAAAATTGTAGACCTTGCACAAGGCTGGGATGGGCTACAAGACAATAGGCAAGCAGCTTGGTGAGAAGGCAACAACTGTTGGTGCAATTATTAGAAAACGGAAGAAGTTCAAGATGACGGTCAATCTCCCTCAGTCTGGGGCACCATGCAAGATCTCACCTCGTGGGGCATCAATGATCATGAGGAAGGTGAGGGATCAGCCCAGAACTACACGGCAGGACCTGGTCAATGACCTGAAGAGAGCTGGGACCACAGTCTCAAAGAAAACCATTAGTAACACACTACACCGTCATGGATTAAAATCCTGCAGCGCAGGCAAGGTCCCCCGGCTCAAGCCAGCGCATGTCCAGGCCCGTCTGAAGTTTGCCAATGACCATCTGGATAATCCAGAGGAGGAATTGGAGAAGGTCATGTGGTCTGATGAGACAAAAATAGAGCTTTTTGGTCTAAACTCCACTCGCCGTGTTTGGAGGAAGAAGAAGGATGAGGACAACCCCAAGAACACCATCCCAACCGTGTAGCATGGACATGGAAACATCATTCTTTGGGGATGCTTTTCTACAATGGGGACAGGACAACTGCACCGTATTGAGGGGAGGATGGATGGGGCCATGTATCGCGAGATCTTGGCCAACAACCTCCTTCCCTCAGTAAGAGCATTGAAGATGGGTCGTGGCTGGGTCTTCCAGCATGACAACGACCCGAAACACACAGCCAGGGCAACTAAGGAGTGGCTCCGTAAGAAGCATCTCAAGGTACTGGAGTGGCCTAGCCAGTCTCCAGACCTGAACCCAATAGAAAATCTTTGGAGGGAGCTGAAAGTCCATATTACCCAGCGACAGCCCCGAAACCTGAAGGATCTGGAGAAGGTCTGTATGGAGGAGTGGGCCAAAATCCCTGCTGCAGTGTGTGCAAACCTGGTCAAGAACTACAGGAAACGTATGATCTCTGTAATTGCAAACAAAGGTTTCTGTACCAAATATTAAGTTCTGCTTTTCTGATGTATCAAATACTTATGTCATGCAATAAAATGCAAATTAATTACTTAAAAATCATACAATGTGATTTTCTGGATTTTTTTCACCGTTGAAGAGTACCTATGATAAAAATTACAGACTTCTACATGCTTTGTAAGTGGGCAAACCTGCAAAATCGGCAGTGTATCAAATACTTGTTCTCCCCACTGTATTACAGATCTCCCCCTTTCAATTTAAATGTATATTTTTGAATTTGCATTTGTAAACACTTTTTTTTGTTGTTAAATTACATGTATGTTCCAAGTATAGAGCATGTATTTAAAATAATACTAAAGAAATTATAAATTATTAAAATAAAAGCAATGAATGTCCTGAGTATACAGATTTCCTTCAGATGTAACTTTTAAAGTATTGTTATCTTTGTTTTTAACATAAAATGGGCTTGTGTGTAGGACATTTTGTCTCTTATCTCAAGAATCAGTGTAATACAATTTATATAAACATATATAACATGAGAATAACGCATAGATGAGAATCTATATCTAATCTAATCAATATTTACTTATAATTTTTTTTTTGTTTAAACCAGACACACATACACATATAGGCTTCTGTAAATAATAAGAATATTAAAATGCTACAGTAAAAACTTGTTGATTGGTTAACAGTACGTTTCTTCTAGGCCTTCAGTCCAAAGGCCTTGCACCAGCCCTTCGGTTGGGCCTCTGATTCAATGGCAAATAAAAGTACATCCCTAGCCATTCTAAATCTGTCACTTGCGATCACTTTATCGGTGGATGCAGACTGCACCTTTCTCTTCATACAAAGAGGATGAAGGCATTAGGCGGTTCTATAGGAGTTACTACCTTCTCTATCTACTTCAGATCTATAAAAAAAGTATCTCTTGACAAAATTCAGGTTTTTCTTATCAGAAAATTGAGGCTGTATTGCTGGGAGCAGATGCAATTGAAGGAAAAGTGGAACGGTAAAAGGGCTGAGGATACAGTGCACATGCACAACTCTAGTAAAGACAGTCAATGTATGTGCATTAAGCTTGAATGACTGACTGGCGCATATCTCTAAAAAGAGATATGAGGAAATGGGGCAAAGGGTTGCAAATCTTAGCAAAATCGCTCGCTAGCTTAAACAATAGTAAGTTTCATACCATCCATTTAAGAGCAAATTCGAAAGATACAGTGTGGACCAGATTACAAATAATCTGATGTGAAATGTAGCAATTCAAATACATGAAGACGGAACAATTGGAGTCAGGTGTTCAAGGGGTCAATCCACACAAATTTAGAATTAAAAATTATTACAGAAGTACAAAATGAAGTATATGCATAATGACCTTTGATTTTGATTTTCAGATTTCAGTTGTTGGCGCTTGCTGCTAGGAGTGTGCTTTGAAGGTATCCTATAGAGATTAGTGCATGGTTATTTTGTAGAATCTGCAAGTTACAAAAACCCATTAAGTCACAGCCACGGACCTGATGACATCTCTTGTGCTCATCTGTCTACCATCTTGTTCACGTTTACTCTATTCTTGTTTATGAAATGATAGCATTAAAGAATAGTAAAAAAAAAAAAAAAAAAAAAAAAGAAGAAGGAAATTCTGTCATTATTTACTCACCCTCATGTCATTCCTTGTGGAAAAAGAAGTACACTTTAGCATATTGTTTAAAAGGAAACTTATTATGGAATTAATATACTTTAAAGAATATACAGATAAATCATGTATAATAAATATTGAAATATTATTTTGATTTCATGGTATAATTTCTATTGAAACTTGTATATCATGTATTCAAATATACTGTATTTGTAATTACACATTTGTAATGATGACTACATGTGCTTTAGTATGTTAGTCAACGCAAGAAAATAAGTGCACTTCTTTAAATCATAACAACAGATTAAAACAATAATTTAAAATGTATTTGGAAAGTAAAACTTTTTATTTGACATTACAAAGTGTAGTTAAGTGTACTCTCTTTTAGTACCCTTAAGTTGACTTTTATTTCATTAATATTATATATCTACAAGTACAGATTTTTTTTGATGTACACAAAATATGAAGTACACAACGAGCGCACATTCAGTACAATAAAACAATTCTTTTTCACAAGGGATTCCAAACACATACACTGTTTGTGAGTACCACCGTACTTCAAAGGTAATGACTGAGGACGAGATGATGTCTTAAGTGTTTCAAAACACCTTGTTATTGTTGTTGTTGTAGTATGGAAAAGAGCTACGCAAGTAAGGCTCTTAAAAAATAATGGCATATGAGTTTGGAACAACATTGGCGTGAGTAAATAATGACAGAATTTTATGATGAATAAGGCATCCACTACTCTTGCAAAATAAAATGTCTGCCAATCTAAAGTTCTCTTAAAAACAACTGCTTACAACTTACACTCATTTACTATCACTAACAAGTTTTCTACAAAGTTCTAAAGCATTCAGATTTTCTCTGCATTGATAAATGTAGAGTGTAGTCAACCCCTGATTATGCAACTTCAAAGTTTTAGTAGAACAAAACTTACAGTTACTATTTTTATTATGACTTTGAGAAGCACCTCAAGAATAATCTGTCCAGTAAAGATTGGTCTGTGGCTTGTATGCATAGCTATCTGTTGCACCCTTGGCTAGCTGCGATAAGGCCTCACATGCGCCTGTTCTATCTCATGTGTCTTTTATTCACAGTGGACAGCAGCACCTGCAGTAGATACGGCAGAAATCACAAGCTCCATCTCTCCTCAATTGGACTGTGCTAGCCAGAGCATAACCTCCATTAAAAATAACAAGAACAGAATAGTAATAGAGCAGAGCATGTTGTCAAAAAAATGTAGGAAAACAAATCTTTGCATGATGACTCAGACTGTTCTTACCTCAAACAACCAAAACATTTAGTTTCAGGATCAGACCAGACCTGATTCAGTTCCGGAGAAATTAGATAAAGTAAAAATAAAAATACTGGTTATTGAAACATGTATGTCTTGTTTTGCCCTTGTTTTCATTGTGTTTTGGATTTTGTCATCGGTGCTAGTTTCCCTGTGACCTAGTTTTCCTGAGTTGTCCAAATAGTCATTATGTTCACCTGTCGTCTCGTTAATTATCTTATTAGTCCCTTTCATTTGTCATATGCATAAATACCCTGAGTTCTCCCTCTTCTGATGTTCGTCCTCGTTAGTATGATAGTGTTTGGCTGTGTTTATTCTATGTTGTACTCAGAGTTTGTGATTAAATATTATTCCAGTTTATTATTCTTTGTCGTGCGCTTTTATTCATCACACCAAACTGCAACAGAAGGACGAACCGATACCGTTTAGCATGGATTTACCTGCTGTGCTGCTGCTTTGCTTGGAGCAGGAGCAGCAAAGCCTCGAGGCCCACACAAGTGGATTTCTCTATCTGGCGAGCCTTACGGACTTTCCCAATCACTCCCAGTGCACATTTATCTGGCCAGCCTAAACGAGTGCACAAAGGCTCGTCTGCCTGGTTTGGGTCCTCGGGGAACATTCACTGAGTTCGTTGAGTGGGTGCTGGTGTGTAACAATTCACCGTTCACCATATGTCCCATTGAGGAGGAACTCACCAGCCCCGCTCCAACTCCAGTGCCTCCAGAGACCAGCCTGCCACCATCCATGAGCGACTGCATGGATACACTAGTGCCCAAAGCAGACCGCGAAAATCGGCCTGCCACGATGGAGGAGCCCGAACCAAGGAAGAGGTTGGAAGGAGTCATCACCCCGTAGCCCGTACAACAAAATAGTGCGTAGCCAAGAGAGTGTTAGTGGACATCGACAGCTTGGAGGGAACCCCCGTCCACTACCCCGCCACTGTGGATGCTATGGGGAAAGCCTCTGGAGAATATTTGAAGGAAATAAATGGACATTTTTGATAGACTTAATAGACTGGTTTGGGGAGGTAATACCCAATGTTCCTGTTTCTCCAGCACTCCCTTTTTCTCCAGCATCCCCCGTTTCTTCAGAATGCCCGCCCAGCCTCCCTCTCCCACCTCCTCAAACAGCCAGTCCCTCGGCCCCACCTCCGCTGGTATCCTTCAGCCCCTCTGCATCTACTACACCATCTTGTGTGGATCTGCCTCAGTGCTTCAGGCCACCCGCTCCGCCTAGCCCAGAGGATCCCCTTGCTCTGCCTCCAGCCTCTGTGCCCATCGCTCCACCTCGGCCTGTCGACACATCGGCTCCACCTAGGCTCCTCCATCCCTCCCTGGGCTCTACCAGAAACCATCGTCCATAAGGCTCCACCGGGCTCCATCGTTCCTCTAGCTTTGCCTTGGTCAGATGTCGACCTGCCTGCGCCTTCGGCTCCATCTGGCTCCTTCGTGGGATCTTCGGCATGTCATCTCCACCAGTGTCTCCATTTTGGGCAGCTTCATCTCCAGACGTTCCCAGGGAGCTTTCCATCAAGTCTTCACCATGGCACCAAGGCCCTGGGACCTAGTCCTGGCTGGTCCCTGGATCACCATTTGGCTGCTTCCTGGCTCCTCATTGGCTCCTGCACCATCTACTCCCCCATGGACTGTATTTTTCTGCCCTGGGCTCTTTTGGATTTTCTTTTGCTCTATCCTCCTCCAGAGCCCCCGCCCTCCCTGCTCAGTTGGACTGTTTACGCCATGAGGACGCACCTTCCCAGGAGGGGGCGAATTGTAACATGTATGTCTTGTTTTTATTGTGTTTTGGATTTTGTCATCTGTGTTGGTTTCCTTGTGACCTAGTTTTCCTGAGTCATCTAAATAGTCATTATGTTCACGTTTGTCTCGTTAATTATCTTATTAGTTCCCTTTGTTTGTCATATGCATAAATACCCTGAGTTCTCCTTCTTCTGTTCATCTTCGTTAGCATGATAGTGTTTGGTTGTGTTTATTATATGTTCTACTCAGAGTTGTTTGTGATTAAATATTATTCCAGTTTATTCTTCATTGTGCTTTCATTCATCACACCAAACAGTTATAAAATGTCATAAATATAAAATTTTCTTTGCAATTCTTAATTTGTTGGAAAACTGTGAAACAGGTTGTTTAAGCTAATGTTCATCTGCACACACATACACTACCTCAAATATGTTTGGGGTAATTTTTTAATGTTTTTTAAAGAAGCCTCTTATGCTCACCACGGCTGCATTTATTTTTTTTTAAATATTACTATTTAAAATAAATGTTTTCTATTTTAATACATTGTGAAGTGTAACGATTAATAATATCAACGTCAAATAATATCAATGTTAAAAACAGTTGTGTTGAATATTTTTGTAAAAACCATGATGCATTTTTTCAGGATTCTTTGATGAATGGAAAGTTCAAAAGAACAGCATTTAAATAATTGCTAAATAAAATTATTTTTTCAAAATAAAAACTGACCTGACATCAAAACTTTTTAAAAGTAGTGTAAAGGATGTGGTAATTTTTATGTATCACTGGCCACAAAAGGAATTTTAACATACTTAAAATAAACGCATAAAATGTATGTATTATACACAACATGAATGTATGCACTATAAAATATCAATTCAAGTGGCATTAAGGAAATATAACGTTTCAAATTAAACATTAAACAAGAACTATTTGAGCACTTTTTAGTGGTCAAACATTAGCAGAACATATCCATAGTTAATGTGATGGACTACAGCTGACTTTATACATCCAGCTAATGCAAAAAAAGTTAAGTGTGACAAAAAGGTTTCCAAATACTTTTGGGGGCCACTGTACGATACTGATGATTTGTGACTTGAAGGCTTTTGGTTCTAACATAAGTTGTACAGTCATAGTATAAAATAAATATGCTTAACAAAAGTGTTGAATTTGTGGTAGGATGAGAGGGAATATACTGATCTGGAAGTACAAGAAATCTCATAAAGCACTCTTAGCATTCTCTAAACATGTTGTGATTGTGTTTAGTTGCGCAATGTTTTTGTAGGGAAAAATGATGCAAAAAAGTTGATTAGTACTTGTTAATGCCACAATAGTCATGTCCTTCTCCTTTTCCCCCTAACACATTTCTCTCATGAGGATTGACTTTCTTGCACAGTGCAGAAGCACATTCAGTTTTCATTCTTCTTTCTCCTCATTAAATGATAACCTGTTTATTACTCAATTCAATCTCCTCTCCGATGCTTATGATAATTTTGCTCGATTTTATGTGGCCTTGAGAAGTTATATATCAAAGTCTTTGTAACACACCCCTTCATTAGCGTTTACAGCTGTGCTACTATAAACGTGTGGCCCTATTCATCATTGTTATGATGGCATGTCAGCAAGAGAGCTCTACGGCTGCTGAAAAGCTCTTGTAAAAGAACGTTTGCGTTGAATGGCTACCGGTTATGGAACTTTAATTGCCTGATTGTCCATGGCAAGAATGGGCTGCTGTCTTGTGAATGGATGGCCAATAAGGCCAAGGCGGACCTCTGGGGTATAAGCCTACCTATTAGCGCCTGTTTTATACCTCAACGTCAGGCCTCGTTGTCCCCCTCCTTTTGTCCATTAGAGTCTTGAACTCAAACTCAAATAAAAGTTTGGTCATTGCTCAGTGAGAGTAAATGCCATATGGCAGTGATTAAATCATATCAGAACTCTAATTAGTCCCACAATCCCTCACCTTTCCTTTGACTGCTCTTCCAGCTTGAAGCACACAAAAGAGATTTACTGAATGGAATCTCTATAGAGGTACTGTCAAAACTATTGTGATAAATTGTGATTAGTTGAGATTGTGAGTGGTTGAGACTGGTCACATTTTAAGATCATCGGCGAGTAACTGCCTGATTGGCTGATTCCCAAAGTTGCTCATTTCAACTAGCCTGTTACAAAATCCACCAACAGCCCTATCAATGGATTGTGCATTTTGTCAAATATTTTTAGTGACTAAATAGTGTAAAATGATTTGTTCCTTTTCAATTATCTTATTTGCTATCATTGAAATACAAATGGACAATTCTTATTTTTATGGAATACTGAAGAATATTGCATCATTTTTTTTACTCCAAAAAAATCTATTACCATAATGACCGATGCAATCTACCAGTTAGCATCTGGTTTAAGGCGTGTTGTTTTTGGGTGGCAAATAATGGCGCAAACACCAGTAAATTGACGTGATCAATGTGACTTACGTGATTCATTTAAATACGCTCCTCCCATAAATTTTGCGTCTGAAAGGGAAACGTCTTGGTTACGTATGTAACCCTTGTTCCCTGAAGGAGGGAACGGAGACGCCACGTCAGAGACCAACGAATAGGAATCTCGCTAGCGAGAGCCAATCTACTTCCAGTGTAACTAAACGAGCCAATTGCACCATTGACATGCCACGCAGCGTGGGTATAAATGAGCCACAGGTGCTTGCATCAAATCAGTTTTTCGCTGAGGAGCCGAGTAGGTGAACTGGCACCCCAGCGGGGCACAGAGGACATGGCGACGGGACGTTCCCATTCAGTCTGTCACTTTCGACGCCACGTCGGAGACCGACGAATAGGAATCCCTACCAAAACGCCATGGCCCCTGCCCCCTTCCAGTGCCCTGTGTGAGACTCCTGAGCTCTCTTACCTGATGAGACAGGGCTCACACAGAGAAGTCCATTACTGCTGTTCCACATGACTATTGGATAACACTGGGAAAGCGTGCCTTCCTAGAAGGAACACTACGGAGGCCACATCGTACCCCGAAAGAATTATGTGGGGCAGAAGTGCTGAGCCGTAGCCCGCAATGCAAAAGGAGCCCCAGGAGCCTCTGAAATTGTTTCAGTGGGACCAGCGTCCTGCCTTAAAACGTGTTCAGGCAGTTCAGCATCGACTGGACACGCTCTTCTGTGAGGCGTGCCATCTGCTGTCAGGGGAAGAGCAGCCCCGCCCATCTCTGGGTCGCCCGTCTCAGAGGCGATGTTTCACCGACCACTTAAACAGCAGCAGAGACGGGTGGCGTCGTCTTCCTGCGGCGGACACAGTAGAGCGGGCTGTGCCAAAGTTTTTTGTTTTGTTTTTTTCGACGCCCTTGGCGACAAGCAAACTGAGGGGTGGCCCACGAGGCACTCTGATGGTACGTCGGGGGAAGCTCTTGATTGCCTCAGCCTGCTACCGACTGCGAAGAACTGCTGGGCCCAGTTCTCGACAGTGTCGCCGAAAAGGCCACCTTGTGAGATACTTTGACGACCACTCGCACCTCAGCATAGCAAGCGGGGGGCGTTTCTGGACCACTGAGGTGGACATCGTCTGGGCGAGGAACTCAGAACTACCCTCGTGCATTAGGAGTGCAGGGCGGAGGTGGTCTGCGCACAGCCACCCCACAGTTGAGGGTATTGAGAGAGGAAAAACTTTTTATGCAGTTTTGGCCCCTTTGGCGTTCCATAGTTTTGGTACCAAAGTAGTTCCATACTGCCAAGTTTTCTGGGAAAGATCCCGGGAAAGCATGGCTGTTAACTCTGAATCTGATTCAGCAAAGCACACACCATTACAGTGGGCTCAGCATCATCCTCATTCCCAGAGCACAACAGCCCTCTTTCCAATGCAGCGATTGACATCTGATCCTCAGCTGGAGCCCCAAATGAAACGCTAGGTTCCCCCATAAGAAGGACCAGCAATTCCATCCAGAAGCTGCACAGCTTGCAGTGCGCTAGAGGGGGAGGGGCCTAGGGGGTTGGTTCCCTGAAGGAGAAGCCCCCCCCCCTCCTCAGGTCACCCAAGCTATTTCACCGAAGTAGACCTCTCCTGTTGGCCACCAGGGAGGGTGCTACAATGGGAAATAGGCAAGGGGACAGCACACCTAGAGCGCCGAGCGAGTGCTGGGTTGGCGTGACAACCCGCGCTGCAGCCCGGCAGCTCAACAGCACATGACACGCAGAGATGTGAGAGGTCCGTCTGGGTTTCCCCGGCGGGCAGCTCTCGCTGATCTCCTCGGTCTCCCAGAGTGTCGAGTAGACCCGCGGCTGTGCTTTTACACACGAGCGGCGGCTGGCCAACAACAAAGGGGACTCAAGCTTCCCAGAGAAAAAAAGAGTTGCGACCGGCGTGCCGACGTGGTCATGTTCTCATTCGAAAACGTGAACCACCCACGAACGCCGTCTCAGCATGCATACGCCCAGACATGTGAAACAGTGCTCGTGGCCGTCAGTGAGGACAGGAAACAACCGCACCCAGAAACACACAGGTAGAAATGTCATCTTTAAAAAGACGCAAGCTCTATCTGTGTAGCTCTTCTAGGGAAACTGCTCTCCGCGGTGCTGAAGCACGCAGGGAGATGGTCGCGGCGATACAGACAGGGAAAATGTGCAGCCTGTCATGCGCGCTCTCTCTCTCTCTTACCAGCCGTGAAAACGGCTTTTCAGCGCAACCAGCTGTGAGAACAGCCTTTTGTTTTTGCTCCATAAAACAAAATAGAAAAAGAGAGAAAATTGACCCCGCTGCAACACCAAACGAGGAGAGGTCCACTCGAAGAGCTCGACTCGTTATAATGTTAACACACGCTTTGTAGAGAGTGATTCCAGGACAAACCATCCACCACTCGGCTCCGAAGCAAAAAGCTGATTTGATGCAAGCACCTGTGGCTCATTTATACCCACGCTGCGTGGCATGAGCAGCTGGTGCAATCATTGCATGCCAATGTGCACTGGATCGTTTAGTTACACTCGAAGTAGATTGGCTCTCGCTAGCGAGATTCCTATTCGTTGGTCTCCGACGTGGCGTCGGAAGTGACCGACTGAATGGGAACTCGAACAAATGCATACGCAATAAGGTCAGCCGCAAAAATGACTGTGCCCACGCCTTTTTAGCGCACATTTTTCACTGCGTGTCTTTAGTAAATCCTGACAGTAGTTTTTTAACGCCAAAAGAGGGCTTGCGCTGGCGCAAGCTGTTAGTAAATCTGGCCCTAAGTGTCAGTGGCAAGGCATGTACAAACCCGATTCCAAAAAAGTTGGGACACTGTACAAATTGTGAATAAAAACAGAATGCAATGATGTGGAAGTTTCAAATTTCAATATTTTATTCAGAATACAACATAGATGACATATCAAATGTTTAAACTGAGAAAATGTATCATTTTAAGGGAAAAATAAGTTGATTTTAAATTTCATGGCATCAACACATCTCAAAAAAGTTGGGACAAGGCCATGTTTACCACTGTGTGGCATCCCCTCTTCTTTTTATAACAGTCTGCAAACGTCTGGGGACTGAGGAGACAAGTTGCTCAAGTTTAGGAATAGGAATGTTGTCCCATTCTTGTCTAATACAGGCTTCTAGTTGCTCAACTGTCTTAGGTCTTCTTTGTCGCATCTTCCTCTTTATGATGCGCCAAATGTTTTCTATGGGTGAAAGATCTGGACTGCAGGCTGGCCATTTCAGTACCCGGATCCTTCTTCTACACAGCCATGATGTTGTAATTGATGCAGTATGTGGTCTGGCATTGTCATGTTGGAAAATGCAAGGTCTTCCCTGAAAGAGACGACGTCTGGATGGGAGCATATGTTGTTCTAGAACTTGGATATACCTTTCAGCATTGATGGTGTCTTTCCAGATGTGTAAGCTGCCCATGCCACACGCACTCATGCAACCCCATACCATCAGAGATGCAGGCTTCTGAACTGAGCGCTGATAACAACTTGGGTTGTCCTTGTCCTCTTTAGTCCGGATGACATGGCGTCCCAGTTTTCCAAAAAGAACTTCAAATTTTGATTCGTCTGACCACAGAACAGTTTTCCACTTTGCCACAGTCCATTTTAAATGAGCCTTGGCCCAGAGAAAACGCCTGCGCTTCTGGATCATGTTTAGATATGGCTTCTTTTTTGACATATAGAGTTTTAGCCGGCAACAGCGAATGGCACGGTGGATTGTATTCACCGACAATGTTTTCTGGAAGTATTCCTGAGCCCATGTTGTGATTTCCATTACAGTAGCATTCCTGTATGTGATGCAGTGCCGTCTAAGGGCCTGAAGATCACGGGCATCCAGTGTGGTTTTCCGGCCTTGACCCTTACGCACAGAGATTGTTCCAGATTCTCTGAATCTTTGGATGATATTATGCACTGTAGATGATGATAACTTCAAACTCTTTGCAATTTTTCTCTGAGAAGCTCCTTTCTGATATTGCTCCACTATTTTTTGCCGCAGCATTGGGGGAATTGGTGATCCTCTGCCCATCTTGACTTCTGAGAGACACTGCCACTCTGAGAGGCTCTTTTTATACCCAATCATGTTGCCAATTGACCTAATAAGTTGCAAATTGGTCCTCCAGCTGTTCCTTATATGTACATTTAACTTTTCCGGCCTCTTATTGCTACCTGTCCCAACTTTTTTGGAATGTGTAGCTCTCATGAAATCCAAAATGAGCCAATATTTGGCATGACATTTCAAAATGTCTCACTTTCAACATTTGATATGTTATCTATATTCTATTGTGAATAAAATATAAGTTTATGAGATTTGTAAATTATTGCATTCCTTTTTTATTCACAATTTGTACGGTGTCCCAACTTTTTTGGAATCGGGTTTGTATGTGGAAAACTTGAAACTAGACAGATGTCCAAACAAATAATTACAGCATTTTCTCTTTCAAAAGGCCTGGAAGCAGAGAATATTGCGGAAATAGCAACAATACCTTCTCAACACGTTCTTTTAATCTGACACAGACCACACGGTCTAAAACTGAAGTATGGCAATGAACTTTGATCCAAAGTGTGATTAACATGGCATTATGAAGAGGAACTCCCCACCTTCCTCAGTAATTAACTGAGTAATTGCCCTAATGATAAAATCAGTAGGGGGTTAATGTTGGATTCAGTACTTCTGGTCAGCTAATTTGATCCCATCACAATTTGATCCCATCTACAAAAGATAGAAAAGAGAAGCAGGACTGTTCCAGACAATTCTTTATTCCAATATTATGAGATTTCAGTATGTGGACTTTTACAAAAGGCATAGTAAAAGAAAAGCATCTGCATAAAAATGGCTCTTTAGGGAGAAGGTCAGGCTAAGTTCATATAATTAGCTCTAATTAGCATGCTGCGCTTTAGCTGTTCGGCAGTTTGCACTTTCTGTAAAGTTGCGTCATAAATTCATCCTCGTTAAAGCAGCACTGCTATCTAATGATATTCAGACAGTCGTCTTTAGCCGTCATGTTTAGTGTAACTTCTCACACTTCACTGCACGTTCAACTGGTCATACAAACTCAACATGTCCGCCCCCTCAGGGCGACCCACTCCATGTAAAACAAATCAGCTTTTATTATGCTACGATGCTGTTATGCATTATTTTAAACATACATTTCAGAAGCCTTGTGAAAAAGAAGTGTGCTTAATTGTTATTTATCTTAATTTAATCTTAAAAGTGGGTATATATATATATATATATATATATATATATATATATACAGATAATATAATATTAATCAACTAAAAAACTCGTAAGAGTACTTAAAGAGAGTACACTTTCATGACTGTTTCTTACACTTGAGAACAATTAAAAAAGTGCACTTTGTAACAATGTCAAATTTAAAGTTTTACTTCAAAGTACATTTTTAATCTTTTGTCATGCTTTAAAGAAGTACACTTATTTTGATGTGTTGACTAACTGTCACGCTAGGTTGCTAGTTGTAATCGCACAACAAAGTTAAACTTAAAGAAAACAGGCTTTAATCAGAATTTCCACAGTATAATACATGGGCGAGCATAGGGAGCAAACACAACCAACTAAAGACGACACTGAACCAGAGATGGATTTATTATTAGGAGATGAGAAGGTCTGTGGCTCTTAACACTGGAAAAAGCGTAATGCTAACTTTGATCATGTGAGGCACCTCAGCCTATCATATAATGGCAATGACGTCAGTGGCCAGCGTTCAGAGTTTTATTACAGTCAGTTACAGTTTACATTACACACAGTTTCTTGTGGATTAGCGCATTCGTCTTATAATATTTGATGTATATCACCAGTAAACGTACAGTTGGACTGCAATGTTTGTGGAATGTGCTTTACTGAGCGGAAAAAAGGAGTGTAAATTTTAGCTGCTCTATTAGCTGCAGATTACTGGTCACTATAGTGCGCATAAAACCACATTTAAAATTAGATTTTAATCTGTTCATTAAAAAAAAAAACAGCTTTATTGGCAGGTGTCTGGAGCATTGCAGGTTTGTTTTGTGTGTCTTTCTATTGTGTTACGGATGTGGTCTGAGCTGCTGGGAAGTGTTGCCTAGCAATGCTGATCAGCAATCATCCACTACACTTGTTGTTTGTTATTTGGCCTATTTATACCATTGCTGTGTTCGAAGAAATTGCCCCCTATAACCTCATTCACTATTCCCTACATTACTCCATATAGTCCACTTAAAGGAGTGAATGAAAACGAGTAAGTGAATTGGGACACTGAGTACGCCGGAAGGGCTGCGGCTTTTGCATAGTTTCAACGTAGCAAACTGGCAGCTCCAGTAGTAATGAAAAGATTTATCTTGAACTCTGCCATAGAAACTAGCATGTATAAACCGTAATTAAACAATTTAATAATCAATTAAAAAGGAATTTATACCTGTATGATATTACGCTGGACCAGCGCAGTTTGGAAAATGGATGGATGATTGATTCAGCTGCGAGCGCCATTTCCTGGCGAGATGCGGGAATTCATTCAGCGTGCGATTCTCACAGTGCATTATGGGTATTCTCTAGCCATTAGGCATACATCAGTTGTACACTCATTGCAGTGCATTGTGGGATTGAATGAGTGCTCTCGATAACGTCCACTATGGTTTCGGACACCACTACAAATGTCTGTCCCCTCAAATAGTGCCCTATTTAAGGGTATAGGTGTCAATTTCGGACACAGCCCGTGTTTGAGTTGAGTGTTTGTCAGATCGTCTTGCTCTGTGGATTGTATGTTCCTGCTGCTCACTTGTGTTTCTTGTCTAGTAGGATTTGTCTTTGTTCCTGTTTTTTTTTTTTTTTTGGCTCCTGCATACTCCTGGCTGTGTTTGAGGATTTTTTTTCTGCCTAAGACGATCTGGACTATCTTTTACAGACCTTCGCATTGCAACAGTGGGGACTTTCATTTAGTCTTCATCTGCCCAGTCTGTGCTACTGTTTTCATCCCTGCTTTGCTTCTGATGTGATTACCTGTACCCACTTTCTGCCATTAAACATCATCATAATCTCACCTGCTCTTGGGTCTTCTTGTTGATCCTGGCGTGACATTTATAGGACATACATAGCAGTGATACTAGTCAATAG
Source organism: Coreius guichenoti (assembly GCA_039654105.1). Classification (NCBI taxonomy): domain Eukaryota; kingdom Metazoa; phylum Chordata; class Actinopteri; order Cypriniformes; family Gobionidae; genus Coreius; species Coreius guichenoti. The sequence continues at coordinate 27,821,223 of CM077180.1, read as the reverse complement.
AAATATAAATGTAAATGAATTGTTGAAATCTTATTAAAATCTTTATATTTTGTTTACCTTCATTCATTAAAAAGCTTTATCATTATTAGGCATACCCAGCAGTCATAAATCATTACAATTCAAGTCTAATTTATTTGTTGAAACCTAGAAGCCATTTTTTCATTAAACAAAAATATAATACAATATTTATAATTAAATTGTTAATTTTCTCTTTATTCATTAAAATGCATTATATCAGCACCATAGTGCATGGCAGTCATAGTCATTCAAGTCTTATTATAATTGATAAAACCTGAAAGCCAAAAAAAGAAAACATCGATTTTGCAATATACAATATCAATCAATATTACAACGACAAAGTTAAACACACATTCCACACGGCTCCGGGGGGTTAATAAAGGCCTTCTGAAGCGAATCGATGGGTTTTTGTAAGAAAAATATCCATATTTAAAACTTTATAAAGTAAAATTAAAGTAAAATCTATAAAGTAAAATTAAATTACCGCCTTCAGTATTCAACTTACGGAAAAAGCGTAACTGGCGCAACGATGACGTCGGGTGTAGCGTAAGCATTTTAAACTGCGAGAGCCGTTATACTTTCTTCGCAAGTTGAATATGGAAGGCGGTGTGGAAATGTGTGGAAACTCAGCAATCTGAAGGCGGGTCGATGTCATCAGCGAACAGTTCCTTTTTCAGAACAAGCAATCGTGACTGGAGCGTCTGATGCCCATGTGTACATAAACACCACTGATCCTCACAAACTTCTCCAAAACACGCTTCTTCAGTGACCATCCGTTATAAAACACTCACAGTACATGTCTTTTTAAAAACTACGCAAATATAGTGGACTATGTTCATGCAGAAATATGATGTTAAAGCGATCAGTGAGCCGAGAGCTCACATACAGGGTTTGTTTGCGCATCAATAATAACATACTCGCGCATGCCTAATCTATGTCACTGTAATCATCTTTACCTTCATTACAGTCATCATCCATCAAAACTTTTTAGTGACACTGGTTCCCTTTCGTTCAGTCACTCCGAGTTACGTCAGTGACTGACGAAAGGGGGTTTCGCTTAGAAGCCTATCACCTTCGAGTTCTTACAAAACGTGCCAATGGCAATGAAATGCCATGGGTCTGCGGAATTTGAATAGCGTAGCTCCGCCCCACTCTGTGGGTATATAAGGAAGGACGCTGGCAATCTCGCATTATGTTTCTGCTTTGGAGCCAAGAGCATCTCTTCACTCCTGCAAGCCTGAATTCTGAGTTCTCTCTTCAGTTCTTCGAGACGAGCGGTTCTCCAGTGTGTTGGTGTGACGGCGCGTTCCAGCGATCTCACATTGCCTGCCTGCTGATCTCTGCAGTGATCTGCAACAGCTGTGTGCGTGTTTCCCTGGGCGCTTCAACACTTCTGCAGAGCTTTCCTCTCACAAAAAGAGCTTGCGCGTGGCACGTCTTTTTAAAGATGTCTCACTCGTGCACTTCTGGGTGTGGTCGATCTCTGTTGCCGTCTGATGGGCACAATCACTGCTTGACATGTTTGGGCTTACAGCACACTCAAGCAGCGTTTGTGGACGAGTCATGTTCTCACTGCGGGAACATGACCATCGCAATGTTGTGGTCGAGACTCAATGACCTCCGTAAAGGAGAGAGAGTCCCCTCTGCCACACCCCAATCTACCGTCTCCGCGAGAGATGGTACTTTGGCTGGTGGCCAGGGTGACCTGAGGGTTACGGTGTGGAATAAAGCCCCGACGATCATTCCTCGGGCCACACCCCCCTCTCGCACACCGCTAGTGGTCGGACTGAAGCAGCGGGACCATCTGTTGACGCCCTGTGTGTTTCGTTCGGCGCACCAGATGGCGACGAGATGTCGATCGCCGCATCTTAAGGTGGGCTAGAGTCCTCTGGGGATGAAGATTCGGCTGTGCTGCCGCCTTCGGGTGTGCCAGCATTGCCCGAGACCGACCCAGAGCTGACAGCCATGTTATCTCGGGCAGCAACGAGCCTCGGGCTGGTGTGGAACCCTCCGCCCTGTCACGAGCGCTCGCCATTGGGCGATTGGTTTTTGGGGGAGGGGCGGCCTGACAGCCGTCAGGCCCCATCCCCAATGCCTTTCTTTCCCGAGGTGCATGAGGAGGTCACTGCCTGTAGGCTCTCGTCTACTTCAGTGGCGAAGTCCTACAGAGCTGCAGGGCAGGCCGCCGCCTCTTTGCACATGCACGAGGGTAGAGCCGACCCAGGGCTCAGGGATGAGCTGCGTGCCGCCACCGACCTTGCCCTCCGGGCGACGAAGGTGACCGCACGCTCCCTGGGTCAGGTGATGTCCACAGCTGTGGTCCAGGAGAGACACCTGTGGCTTAACCTGGTCGATGTGAGAAAGGCTGAGCGAACCCGGTTCCTCAACTCTCCCATATCCCAGGCTGGCCTCTTCGGCGGCGCGGTCGAGGACTTCGCCCAACAGTTCTCGGCCGCCCAGAAGCAGACTGAGGCCATTAAACATGTAAACTCCTTCCTCCAGGAAGGGTTGGAACAAAGGCTGTTGGAACTTGGTCGCTATCTCTGCGTACCACGACTTTATGGAGTCGAAAACAGTAGGTCAGTACGACCTGGTCATCAGGTTCCTGAGGGGGGCTAGGAGAATAAATCCTCCTCGCTCTCCCCTCATACCTGCAGGCATTTTCGGTTGACAAAGCGTGCCTGGAATTCGGGCCGGCTAATTCTCACATGATCCTGAGACCTGGATACGTGCCCAAGGTTCCCACCACTCCTTTCAGGGATCAGGTGGTGAACCTGCAAGCGCTGCCTTTGGAGGAGGCAGACCCAGCCTTGGCACTGCTCTGTCCAGTATGCGCCCTCCGCACTTATGTAGACAGAACGCAGTGTTTCAGGACCTCTGACCAGCTCTTTGTCTGTTATGGTGGGAAGCTGAAGGGAAAGGCTCTCTCCAAGCAAAGGTTGTCCCACTGGATAGTGGACGCCATTGTCTTGGCTTACCAGACGCAGGGTCGTCCATGCCCCCTAGGGGTGAGGGCACACTCCACCAGAGGGCACACTCCACACTCCTCCTCCTGGGCTCTAGCGCATGGTGCCTCGCTAACAGACATTTGCAGAGCTGCAGGCTGGGCGACACCCAACACATTCGCCAGATTTTATAATCTCCGAGTGGAGCCAGTGTCCTCTCATGTACTCGCTTCCAGTAGCCAGTGACCAGGACCGGCTCGGTGTCTTCGCTTGCTCGCCATTCCACTCCACGGACTGGATACGTGCGATATTTCCTCAGGTGAGTTTCCCCTGAAGCCCTGAGTTCCTCCAGCACTGTTGATGCCGAGACTAGAGTGCATGCCCGGTTGGTCAGCCCTCGTGTTAGGCTAGGTGCCTCCATGTGCATGGTTCCCCAGCTGGGCAACCCCCACATGTGTATTTCCACTGTAAGCCTCTCTGAGCAGGTGTCTTTCCCTTGGCAAGCCCCTTGCCACCCCTGGGGTTGAAATATTCCACCTTCGGCTGGATACCCCAGAGTGCTCCATATGCAGCCCATACGTGGGTCATGTGTGTATTCTTAAGTCCTCTAAGCTCTAAGCGAAACCCCCATTCGTCAGTCACTGACGTAACGTCCCGTCCTCTTCTTAGGGAACGAGGGTTACATACGTAACCGAGACGTTTTATTTATCCAACTAAGAGAAGTAGTTTGCATATCCTGTGTTCATGAAGCGGTTGGGTGTTTTGAGCCGCCGTTCAGTCTGTATTTCACACAGTGCGATTAGAAATGGCTTGGGCTCGTCTGAAACAATCACAGAATACATACGAGAGAGGTGGTGCTTTGTTTTACTTTATTTGTTTAATTAATTAATTTATATTTTTTAATTTAACATATTAATAATTAAAATTAATTAACTATAATAATATATTTAAATACATTTTAGGTTATCTCACGGCCCCCCGGAGGATCACTGAGGCTCCCTAGTGGGCCGCGGCCCACAGGTTGAAAACCACTGACTTAAGTAATTGCCAGTTGACGAGCAGGAAGGGAATAAAATGGCGCTGAAAATTAGCCTAACCATAACAATATGCAAAATGCACGAAATAACACAATAAAAAATACGGTATAGAAGAATTACATTTTGATAAATGGAAACAAAAATTTAAAGCGACAAACAAAAATCCCTGATATTCCATGACTTATATAAAATTATAAAATTCCCTGACTTTCAATGTCTGGAATAGACCTTTCAAAATTCCATGATATTTCAGAAATTCCATAACCCATGGGAACCCTGTATAAAATACTACTACACATTCGCTGGTGGTGGTAATGCTGTAAATAAGTTCTACCTGCCTAATCTACCTTCTCTTAAAAAATAATATTTTTATAAAGGTAAAACCTATATAGTTCCCAACGAAAGTATTGTTTAGTGTAAAATTTCCTCATAGAAGCAGTTTATTCAGCGTAGTGAAGCCCCTCCTCCATTGATATCCATTTTAAAAAATGGCTTCCTGTCTCCTTCGCTGCGTACTGCCAAAGCTGCAGAGTGAAATTTCACCCATGACCCACAATTTTATAAAATTAATTAGTAATCATCCAAATAATACTTATGTAAGCTCACAAATCGCAGTTCCCTCCATTCACTACCATGTATTGCTGGAGATAAAGAGAGACCTGAGCAGTATTCAATGAGGGGAACAGGCACTGAGACATCGCCCTGTCTCAGAGACGGCTTTGCAGTATTAGGACTGGCATATCAACTGATAGTGTGTGATGTCCCTCAGTCATCATTACAGAAGACAAACGACTACACAGGCTCTCAGCAAGTATCAAGAGAGAAGAGATGTACTAGTACTTGCCATCATTTCTGACAATGAAATCAAAGACACAGAGATAGTATGATTCAATGAAAGTAAGCGGTGGAACGTAGGGGAGATGGTAAAATTATGCATTTTCAGCGATTCAATAAACTGTATCATAGCTCATATTTTTTAAATTTATGATTGTGTTATCTCCCCCACAACTCTACATGTTTTGCATTGGGATATGGCTCATGATTAATGCTGTCCTCTGCTCTGGTTAAAAGAAAAGCCATGCTCCCCTCTTTCCCCTTCTTACATCAGATTGCGCTCACCCTCCCAAGTCGCTGCCACACTTACATGCCAATTACAAGGGCCAAAATGATACCGAAGTACATGTAAATCATTAATAAGTCGTCTCGTGGTGGAGCTGGCCTTTTGATTTGTTTCACTTCTACAAACTTAGAGCAAAATTATTGACATAAGACGAATAGAGCTCCACAAACAGCAGGGATAATAAGGCCCCTTAGGAGAATACACAATGTCCACTGTCTGAATGTGTAGACTAACAAACAAGGGGTACAGCATGATAAAATTGAGATAATCACACTCTCACTCTGGGGGAAAAAAATATCACCAACACTTGCCAAAGCATGTAATTATAGAAGATACTAAACATTGTCAGACTGCATCCATCTGGGTTCAGCCAAACCAGTCTGATGCCCAATATGGTGCTAGGCTGTAATTAATGCGAACGTCGCTACATGTTTAATGAAATCGACCATTCTGCAAAAGATCGAGAACAGAGTGGGTTGAACGAAGAGATTAGCCGTCTGCCCTTGGGGTAGCATTAGCAAAAGAAAGATACTCTTGGACTTCTGATCTATTTGAGAACACAACAGCTATCGATAGGCATGCTATCGGTGACCTAGCTTTGAAGAGTCTCAGATGTTGCGAGAGGTGAGGGAATAGTTTGCCGTGGAGGCAGAGAGGGACAGATGAGGAGGGGGCTAAGGGAAGGAAAGACCGCAATGCAATAAAGGGAGAAAAAGGGGGTCGAGAGAGAGAGAGCGTAATAGAATAAAGGCCAGACAGAGCAAAGTGATAGAGAGGCAGCGATCGAGAAATGGAAGAATTGATGAAGGGCAAAAAGAAAAAGGGGTGCCTGAATAAGGGAAAGTGAACAAGCAAAGAAGCTACTAAAAAGGAGGGATGAAGAGGGCACTGCCGGAAGCTCTGAAGGAAAAGGAGCAAATGGTTTTGGCTAAAGAGAACAGACATCAAAGGGGAGAGGAGCAGCCAAGGAGTCAAGCGGGCTCTGAAAGTTAGTTAGATTGTAGAGCGACATGGCAGAGATGGAAGCTGGCAGCTTTCAGCTGATGCTTGCCAATGGCGAGTTCTTTGTCCCCCCAAGACACCGCTGAGGACAGCAGTTAGAGCCTTGGATTTAATCAGTACATTATGCACTTACATAAGTCCATAAAATTTTATGCATGCTCCAAGGTTTTATGGTCTTGCGCAACATTTTTTCTCAATTGTGGACATCAATTATCTCAGTCTCAAAAGTGGCATGGGTCATTTATTAAGAAGAAAATATTCCATCAATACTTGAAACGTCCAATAAATATAATTGTTTCCTCATTAGAAAGTTTTAGATCAGTATATTACAAATATACAAATATAATTCTAAACTATTACCATATTAATTTATATTTAGATATACACAAAGTCATAATAATATATAAATTGACATTGTTAGATAATGTTATATTAAAATATTTGGAGTCGGTAAGAAGTTTTTTTTAAAAAGTCTCCTATGGTTACCAAAGCTGCATTTAACTGATCATAAATACAGTGAAAACAGTTGGTGCATAGATAGTCTCTTCTACTTCTGCTCTTTTTCCTGTTGTGGCGGTTAGCAAACAGCATTGAATAACCGTGCGCAACCCCTTCTGGATTGGAGTGTCATTGATTATCTGTGACTGACTGTATTCATCGTCTGACTGTATGCGCCGAACTGTGACGTCTGTACCCTAACGGTTTGGGACGAATACATGTACCATTACATCCCTAATATATATATATTATTTATTATTATTATTATTTTATGTAATTTATTTATGTAATGACAAAACAGAATTTTCAGCATTCAGCATTTTTTTATTATTATCAATGTTGAAAACAGTTTGAAGATTTTTCTGGAAACCTTTCTGGATACTTTTTTTAGTTAAACAGCATTTATTGAATTAGAATTTTTTTGTTACAACACAATGTAATTTTTTATCAATTTAATATGTTTGGTTTACACACTACCATTCAAAAGTTTGGGGTCAGTAAATATACATGTATACATATTCCATATTAAATCTTGCAACATACAAAAAGTTACTTTGAGTAGCCAAGTTTGAAGCACAAATCAGTGGCAATGACAATGGGATATGAATGAACCAACGATTTTGTATGTAAGATGCACATTCTACGCGTTGCTGGTTTCGATGAATTTATTTCCGGATGTGAAACATCTGAAGCTTTAACATGTTCTCTTTTATTGCTACACATGCAAATGCATTAAATTGATTGCTGCAGTCATTTCTCCTGAAAAACAGTGCCAAAACAATTTAAAGCCTGAGGTCAAATCTGTTGTTGCACAAATAATGCTTTCCACGTCGGTAATGAAGTATTACCAAGCTATTATTCCACGCGGAGTTAGCTCTTGAGGTTGTTTTCGTCCATTGTCAGAATTAACATAATCATATTTTTCAGATCCATAGTTCACATAATGGCAATTATGCTAAGCAAGGAAGACACAGCATTCTGTTGGTTACTTTTGACTGCTTAAAACAAATAATTCATTGTAAAACACTTTCTAGTCCTTCCCTGCAGCGATGTCCCAATTCAGTGAACATGTGCCATGTATTACAGTGTATGCTCTAGAGTCTCAGATGAGAAATTTTAACCAGAAATTAACATGAATTAATCAGATCCAGGTTTTAGGCCTATACAGTGGGGAGAACAAGTATTTGATACACTGCCGATTTTGCAGGTTTGCCCACTTACAAAGCATGTAGAAGTCTGTAATTTTTATCATAGGTACTCTTCAACTGTGAGTGACGGAATCTAAAACAAAAATCTAGAAAATCACATTGTATGATTTTTAAGTACTTCATTTGCATTTTATTGCATGACATAAGTATTTGATACATCAGAAAAGCAGAACTTAATATTTGGTACAGAAACCTTTGTTTGCAATTACAGAGATCATACGTTTCCTGTAGTTCTTGACCAGGTTTGCACACACTGCAGCAGGGATTTTGGCCCACTCCTCCATACAGACCTTCTCCAGATCCTTCAGGTTTCGGGGCTGTCGCTGGGCAATACGGACTTTCAGCTCCCTCCAAAGATTTTCTATTGGGTTCAGGTCTGGAGACTGGCTAGGTCACTCCAGGACCTTGAGATGCTTCTTACGGAGCCACTCCTTAGTTGCCCTGGCTGTGTGTTTCGGGTCGTTGTCATGCTGGAAGACCCAGCCACGACCCATCTTCAATGCTCTTACTGAGGGAAGGAGGTTGTTGGCCAAGATCTCGCGATACATGGCCCCATCCATCCTCCCCTCAATACAGTGCAGTCGTCCTGTGTCCTTTGCAGAAAAGCATCCCCAAAGAATGATGTTTCCACCTCCATGCTTCACGGTTGGGATGGTGTTCTTGGGGTTGTACTCATCCTTCTTCTTCCAAACACGGCGGAGTTTAGACCAAAAAGCTCTATTTTTGTCTCATCAGACCACATGACCTTCTCCCATTCCTCCTCTGGATCATCCAGATGGTCATTGGCAAACTTCAGACGGGCCTGGACATGCGCTGGCTTGAGCAGGGGGACCTTGCGTGCGCTGCAGGATTTTAATCCATGACGGCATAGTGTGTTACTAATGGTTTTCTTTGAGACTGTGGTCCCAGCTCTCTTCAGGTCATTGACCAGGTCCTGCTGTGTAGTTCTGGGCTGATCCCTCACCTTCCTCATGATCACTGATGTCCCACGAGGTGAGATCTCGCATGGTGCCCCAGACTGAGGGAGATTGACCGTCATCTTGAACTTCTTCCATTTTCTAATAATTGCGCCAACAGTTGTTGCCTTCTCACCAAGCTGCTTGCCTATTGTCCTGTAGCCCATCCCAGCCTTGTGCAGGTCTACAATTTTATCCCTGATGTCCTTACACAGCTCTCTGGTCTTGGCCATTGTGGAGAGGTTGGAGTCAGTTTGATTGAGTGTGTGGACAGGTGTCTTTTATACAGGTAACGAGTTCAAACAGGTGCAGTTAATACAGGTAATGAGTGGAGAACAGGAGGGCTTCTTAAAGAAAAACTAACAGGTCTGTGAGAGCCGGAATTCTTACTGGTTGGTAGGTGATCAAATACTTATGTCATGCAATAAAATGCAAATTAATTATTTAAAAATCATACAATGTGATTTTCTGGATTTTTGTTTTAGATTTCGTCTCTCACAGTTGAAGAGTACCTATGATAGAAATTACAGACCTCTACATGCTTTGTAAGTAGGAAAACCTGCAAAATCGGCAGTGTATCAAATAGTTCTCCCCACTGTAGCTGATATTAATCATTCTGTAATCTTCTTTTGAAATGTAAATAGATTTGGTATATCAGGTTAAATTTCTATTTTTCAATGCAAGATTTAAAAAATCTATCAAAATTATTGAAAACTTAAACCTAAAGGGGTCCTAAAGGGGTGTACTAGAATATGCTTTCATGCTTGATTGTTAAAAAAAATATATTTTTCACATATTTTACATCATTACATCACCTCTCTCCCCAGTCTGGCTCGAACGCGTCGTTAGTTCCTGTTTCGATTAAGCCCCTCCTTCCAAAATACGAAATGGGCTGTCATTGGTTAGCTGGCCCAGTGTGTTGTGACTGGCACCGCTTAGCGCGTTCGGGAAATGTCATACCCCTTACCATAACCGCAAGTTTCATCTGCTCAAGTGTAAATATTAAGGATGCCATCAATTTCAAATCAATTCAAGCCTGATTTAGACTTAAGAATGTTAACAAACAAGAGGATCGTCCAGAACGGATTTCATGCACAGACTTTGCAAGCACAGATTTCACAGGGCATTTCAGAGTGGTATGTTTTTTTTGTGTAATTTTCTTATACATTTTAGATACGATTATACACCATTTAATCATGATATTTGTTGGAAAACTATGTTGAAGTATTTGCTCCTTTTCCTTCAGAGCTTCTGGCAGTGCCCTCTTCATCCCTCCTTTTTAGTAGCTCCTTTGCTTGTTCACTTGCCCTCATTCAGACACCCCTTTTTCTTTTTGCCCTTCATCAATTCTTCCATTTCTCAACATAGTAATCGACCACAAAACCATGGTTAATTTTCCTAAGGGGCGGTGAACTGTTTTACAAAAGCGAGAGCTTACAAACTGTACAGTAAACACTATATCAATACTGTAATGTTAGCTAGCAGGCAAGCGGAGGCAAACAGGTTTGCCCTTTGTTTACATCGTAGCAACGATATAAAACTTATAATTGGAACTGTTAATAGAAAACGCAACAACAAATAATAAGACATACTTACAAGTTGCGATCCACAAACAACAGATTGTCCTGACAAACTGGGAACTGCTCCATTTCAGAAGAAGCTTTTGTGCGTAGCCTGCATTGTACTCTCTTAGGTTCTGGATTCAGGAAGCTGTTCACCTGTGCAGCACACAGATAAACGTTGGGGTTATGATGTTTAGGAACAGTGTTTAAAATATATTTTAACCACTCTACGTTCATCAGCCTTAGGAAGGTCAAACAAATGAGTTTTGGAAAAATGGTGGAAAAACGTCTCGGTTACGTATGTAACCCTCGTTCCCTTTCAGTCGGTCACGTTCGACGTACGTCGGACGTCACAGACGAATTGGGATCACTTCTGGGAGCCCCTATCAGCTTCGAGTGTATAGAGAACGGGCCAATGGCCATTGGCGTGCGAGATTTGCATCTCGCGCTCCGCCCCGCATCGCGGGTATAAAGCGGAAGCGGATGCCGCGCACATTTGTTTTTCACTGAGGAGCCAAACTAGTGACTCGGCCGCTGCAGTGATGGTACAGCAACTGTGGTGACGGGACGTACGTCTCCGTTCCCTCCTTCAGGGAACAGGGGTTATATACGTAACCGAGACGTTCCCTTTCAGTCGGTCACGTTCGACGTACGTCGGACGTCACCGACGAATTGGGATCCCTATGGAAAACGCCACAGTTACTACCACTTCCAGCGCCCAGCGAAAGCCCCTCAGACCCCCGTCTGTTTGGGGCGGGGAACTTACGCAGAGAGAGTCACTGCTGCTGTTCCGCAAGACCCACTCAGCAGAGTATTGGATAACGCTGGGAAAGCGTGCCCCGAGGGGCTGCTGCGGAAGCCACATCCTACCCGTAGGGAGGTATCATGTGGAATATAGACGTATGGACTGGCCGTGGGCAGTACAACATACGGAAGTCCCAGGGGTGGCCCCGGCCAATGCAGGCGGGAGACTACACCGCACAGAGACGGCAGAGCGAGCTCTGCCAAGGGAAAGACACGGGCTCGCCGTAGGGAGCCGTACCATGGAAGAATACACATATGGGACCGCCGTAGGGGTCACAACATATGGATACCCAGCCTAGCACAAGTTCCACCAATGCATACGAGTGTTAGACCTGGCGTCGGACGCTCCGCCACGTCTGACTGCCGCGGGTTGCGGAGGACTCAACAGGGTTCGCCGTTCTGGGGAACTCGACTGGAGCATATCAGCGTATCCGGTCCATGAGGAGGGGAATGGCGCAGCAAGCCGACACTAGAACGGGCCCTTCGGTGTTACTGGCTATTTGAAGCGAGCACACGGGAAGAAACCGGCTCTACACGGAGGCTATAGAATCTAGCGAACGTGTTAGGTGTCGCCCAGCCCGCAGCTCTACATATATCTGTCAGCGAGGCGCCGTGTGCCAGCGCCCAGGAAGAGGCCACACTCCTGGTGGAGTGGGCCCTCAACCCAAGCGGGCAGGGCACGTCTTGGGTTTCATACGCCAAGGGGATGGCATCCACTATCCAGTGAGCCATCCTCTGCTTGGAGACAGCCTTTCCCTTCTGCTGGCCTCCGTAACAGATGAAGAGCTGTTCTGAGGTCCTGAAGCTTTGCGTTCTGTCCACGTAAGTCCGCAGAGTGCGAACGGGACAGAGAAAAGCCAGGGCTGGGTCTGCCTCCTCCGAAGGCAGCGCTTGCAGGTTCACCACCTGGTCCCGAAAGGGAGTGGTGGGAACCTTGGGCACATACCCGGGCCGGGGTCTCAGGATTACATGAGAGTTACCCGCCCCGAATTCCAGGCACGATTCGTCGACCGAAAATGCCTGCAGGTCCCCTACCCTCTTGATGGAAGCCTTGATGGAAGCAGGTCCCCTACCCTCTTGATGGCGGCCGCCCTCGGCGATGAGCAGGCGGAGTAGCTGCGGCCGGTGGCTGGGCAGCAGCTGACCGCCGGGGCAGGATGTGCTTAATGGCCTCCGTCTGCTTCTGGGCGGCCGAGAACTGCTGGGCAAAGCTCTCGACCGCGTCGCCGAACAACCCAACCTGGGAAATGGGGGAGTCCAGGAACCGATACTTATCGGTCTCCCTCATATCGGCCAGGTTGAGCCAGAGATGTCGCTCCTGGACCACAAGAGTGGACATCGCCTGACCAATGGAACGGGCGGTGACTTTCGTCTCCCGGAGGAGCTCTGGGTCAGGCCTACCCTCGTGCATGTCCATGAGTGCCTGGGCCTGGTGTACCTGGAGCAACGCCATGGCATGCAAGGCAGACGCAGCCTGTCCACAAGCCTTGTTAGCCTTCCCAGTTAGACTGGAGGCGAACTTACAGGCCTTGGATGGGTGGCGTGGGTCTCCACGGCAGGTGGAAGCGGACGGCGGACACAGTTGCATCGCAACAGCCCGTTCCACCGGCGGGATCCCCACGCACCCCTTGGCTGGCCCGCTGTCGAGGGTAGTGAGGAGGGAGGAGCCACTCGGCCGGTTTCTGGCAGAAAAAGGTGCCGTCCACGACTTTGTGAGCTCCTCATGCACTTCCGGGAAGAAAGGCACCGGGGCGGGACGCTGAGAACCAGCGCGAGCCGCCCCGAGAAACCAATCATCCAGCCTAGAAGGCTCGGGACACGGTGGAGGGTTCCACACGAGCCCGACCTTTTCGGCGGCCCGGGAAAGCATAGCCATCAGCTCGGGGTCCGTCTCGGGCAACGCCAGTCTCCCAGAGGGAGGCAACGCAGCTGAGTCTTCATCCCCCGAGGACTGAAACTCCCCCTCCGATACAGCGATTGACATCCTATCGTCTGCTGGAGCTCCAAAGGTCACCGCTGGACCACCCCGGGAGGGGCCAGCGACTTCCTCCGGAAGCTCAACCGGCTGCGGCACTTCAGAGGGTTTAGGGGCCCACGGAGGCTGGCTCGGCGGGTGTGCCCTAAACGTGATCCTCAGGTCACCCTGGCTATTCGCCGAAGTAGGTCTATTCTGCTGGGCAGGAATAGCACTAGATCGGGGCATAGGTAAGGGGACTCCACCCTCCCGAAGGTAGGCGAGTCTCGACCTAAGCGCCGAGATAGTCATGTTCCCGCAATGGGAACACGAGCTATCCACAAACGCTGCCTCAGCATGTTGAATACCCAGACATGTAAGGCAGCGATTGTGACCGTCAGCTGGTGACAGGGAACGACCGCATCCAGAAACGCACGGGTGGAATGACATCTTGAAAAAGACGCAGTGTCACACCCGTGTTGCTCTTTTAGAAGAAGCTCTTTTAACGTGCCGAAGCACCCAGGGAACAACCGCGGCAAAACACAGGAAATAGTGCAGCCTGTGTATGCAGTCACCGTGGAATGCCCCCACCAAACCAATCAGGATGCTGTAAGAACAGCAGTTATTTCACCGATCTCGGTGAGCTCGCGGTTGTCACTGCACGTGCCTTCTCCCCAACACAAAAGCCTCTTCTCTCGCTCTCTCTCTTTCTCTCTGCTGAAGCAGGAACAGTCTTTCATGGACACCTGTTTGGCTCCGAAGTGAATGACAAATGTGCGCGGCATCCGCTTCCGCTTTATACTCGCGATGCGGGGCGGAGCGCGAGATGCAAATCTCGCACGCCAATGGCCATTGGCCCGTTCTCTATACACTCGAAGCTGATAGGGGCTCCCAGAAGTGATCCCAATTCGTCGGTGACGTCCGACGTACGTCGAACGTGACCGACTGAAAGGGAACCAGCGTCTCTTAGACATAGCAGCAGCTCTTTTTTTGCATATTCCGTGGGAGGGGATTATTTAAATGAGTAACATTGTGACTTCATAAAGCCCGGAAAAAAACGCGTTGTAGTTCTTGGAAAGTGAATGCTGCTAAATAAAATATCTCCCTTTGGAGTGGACTTTGAGCTTCGTAACCTTTTTTATGCTCAAACAGCAACATTACACACAAACTAAAGCTGAAAAAGCACAATAGGACCCCTTTAAACAACAATTAGAAATGTTGCCTTTGCAACTAACTGAAGATAAGTGTAAGCTGAAGTATTTAAATAATTAAAACAATACAAAATTACAAAGCACATACCGAAATGACTAAAACTTGAACTAAAACTGAAAACGTAAAATAAAAGCTAATTAAATGTATCAATAAATGCTATAATATATGAATAATACTAAAGTAACACTTACATGGATATGCAATATATGTGAAATCCCTTTGTACAATCAAATAACAGCAACAACAAAAAAAAATTATAAAAATGACTGATTTCAGCCACATCCATGCTAACTATTATTTGTGATATAACTGCCTTTCCCTCTGATGGCCAGAAACAAAGGATTTGTTCATCTTTTTTCATTCCGAGAATGGTAGACCAACATTCCCGTTAAGAGTTTGTACATGGAGACGTATATGCCACCACATTAAGTGTTCTGAATAAAGACTGACAGCTCTGATGAATAGTCGCACTGAGCTAATTTCAGTGTCATATCAACAACAGCCTCATGTGAATTCAAAAGGCTCCTCACGCAGTAAGGTCTTAAAATGCATTATATATGCTCTCATAGACTTAATTGAAACTGAAAATGTTATGTTCCACTCCAGTACCCTCTTAATAAGCAGGCAATCACCTACCAATGTTGTGGCACTATTACAAGCCCCCTCTGCCCCCGGCCTCAGTTGGTCGGACAGATAAGACAGCGAGTGGAGGCTCTCAACTCTACCTGGCTGAACCTACATAAGGAGGCTGAAGTCCAGCACTAATTATTGCTGCTTTACCCTCATCCGGCAGAGCAATTCATCAATATACAGCCAATCTGCTGCGCACTGTATACAGCATAGGCATTAGGAATTGCTGGCTTTTCTAACCACTAAACAGAGGGAAAGCAGGAGGAGGTGAAAAACTGTGTAGTCATCATGAAATGGGATTGTACACTTTTCGACAGCAGCAAATAGAGAAGCACATCAGTAATTGTCAGATATTTATAAGGGCTGCACCGCCACAAGCAGTGATGTAAAATGCATGAACGCTGGACTCGTCAGAATGTGAATGGTTACAAGAAACCAGTGGACGAGTAGGGCAAGCCTGAGAGAGGAAGTGAAGTCATTTGTGTCATTTAGCTAATCTAAAATCCTACACCGCTCTGACAAAGCATAACATGGGCAAAAGAGTTCAATGTGGCAGCAAGGTCAAAAAAGCATGAGCTTCAAATTTAAACCCCTCAAAGAGAGAAATATGATTAATAAATGAATTCCAATTCAAAATTTATCTGCCCTGAGCTTAGTTTGACCTTATGCGATTCACAGAAAGGTCTATTTTAATTATGATAATAAATGTGGCATTCCAAAGCCAATTGGATGTCTCTAAGGATTCTCATGGTCTCTTTGATTGTTTCTCCCCTGTCTCTACTTTCAATTATTGTTTAGTATAATAATTTAATGTTATGCAGCTGTATTGCCTGGAGCGTCAAATAACTTTTGCTTTCTGTGCATTGGATTATCGCTAATTTTTTGCAGTTACTAAAATCCACGATGGGACAGTGCCTGTGAAAACAGGAGGCCATTTTACAAGCACTTGTTTAGTAAAGATACCCTGTTTCTGTGCATGAAATGCAATTTAAATGAAATGCATTTCGATATTTCTTTGCATAAACACACAGAAACTCAAGTCAAAGGTCTTCACTAAAACCCGTAAAAATAAAGATTTGGTTTAACTTGAAAATAGTAGGGATGTAACAATACATCGTATATCGAGATATCGCGATATAAAAATGCGACGATATGTATCGTTGATGTAAACGATATGATTCGCGATATAGAATTAGTTTTATCCAAGACTTAGTTTACTGTATTTATAAGGTATAATTCACTTGAAAATGTAAATTCTGTCATCATGTACTCACCCTCATGTCGTTTCAAACCTATGATTTTCATTTAACTTCAAAACACAACCAGAGAAACCAGAGAAAGATTTCTGTACCTCCATTTAAAGTCCATTTCTCTCAAACTTAAAAGATCCAAAAAATGTCATAAAGGCATCGTAAAAATAATCAATCGAGTGGTCTAATCCAAATCCAATTCTTCTGAAGAGACACGATGGCTTTATATGATGAACAGATTTACAACGATGCACATAGGCCTACTGTAGTAAACACGGATGTTCAAATGATTGCGTGACGCGCAAAAATAACATGAGAGTGAGTAAATGCAGAACTAACCATTCACAGTTTGGGAATTGTCATTTTGACACGCTTTCTTGCGATTAGAACTGTGACTGATTGCATTGATCATCTGAAGCGCACGCGCTGCCGGAATGACACTCCTCAAAGTGAAAGTGCAAACATCATTTAAATCACCAGATCACATTTAGTTTTAGTAGTATGATTGTTCAAAGCGTTTTAGATGGTTTATTCTTATACTGTATGTATAGTGCATTAATAGCAGGAGAGGCGGAACATAGCAAGTACCGGGAGAATCCGTGTGCGTGCGGCGCGAGTAGGCTACTGCATGAGAAAAGTTCACGGAGTTTCAGTGACATTACTACATTAAACTACTATATATAATGTTAAATGTCATGTAAAGTAATGCAATGGGGGAATATTTGTGTGTCCTGATAATAGCATAATAACAATAATGTTATTTAAAAAATAATAAAAAAGTAATAATAAAAAAAAAAAAAAAAAAATTATTTTGGCTTAAAATATCGCGATAAATATCATATCGTGAGTTTAGTATCGTGATAGTATCGAATCGTGACACCAGTGTATCGTTACACCCCTAGAAGAAAGTCAGAATTATACCATGGTCTGTCTGAATACTCAATTCCGATTGGCTGGAAGTATCGATATTTGCAGGGACTGAATTTCAGCTCATATTGTGCAAAATTTTACAGTAAGCGCCGCGCTTATAACACGAGAAATAATAATAATAATTTGAAATATTTCTTTCAGACTCTAATATCACAAACAGCGCATCACTCTCGCTCACACACGTGTGCAGTGAGGTGTGTGTACAGGAAGCGCATTCTCACATATTTCTGAACCTGGACCGCTCTGTCCATGTTTATGTGTTAGTTAAAAGCAAGCCAGCTGCGCACTGCAATGCAACAGAACTTTTGCTCGCAATTACAATCAAAGAAGCGTTCTATATTATGCCAAATCTACACAGCACACTCAGCATTGTGAGCTCAGCGTTCATTATACAACACAACTGACAAGAAAAACAGCAGTAGCAGTAAAACGTGTCTAATGCTGTTATGAGATACTGGTTATGCGCTTTTGAAATCAAACTGTTGTGTAGGCAACTTCACAATGGAAATAACTCCATAGCGCCATCTAGCATCCAAGTGATATGCTGTTAATGGCAAAAAAATGTATTTTCCTATAAATATGATAGAAATATGATTATATAAATGTGATTCAGCATATAATTACATTTCATAACTGAATAGTGTCAACTTTAACTTGTTCATTAGGGTGTTAGGGTTGTTCTTTATAAAACTGCTTAAAACTATATGTATTGAAAAATCAAATACATTGAATTGAGTGTGCAAACATTTTTATTTGACAAATGCAATTTCTATTAAAAATATGTCAAAAATATAAGGAAGAAAAACATTTGACAAAGAAGGGATGTGGATTTGAAGTCTGAGAACCTTATTAGATAAAAATATGTGTGGAGAAAGTTTACAGTTTGGGGACACTTGCAGTTGAAAAAAGGTATTCACAGTTGATAAAAGGGCGATTCCCACCCCTAATGCACAGGTAGTTCCAGTCAGTTTAATCACCATTGCATATTAATGCGCTGCTTTCATTGAAGCGCACGCACACAGGTCACTCGCACACAGATCGGAGATTGCGCTGCGCACACACAGTAACATTCAGGAGGACAGAAACTTATCAAAAACGTAATTAATTAGCTTCGCTACTGAGTTGCTACTGTACATTATAATCATCAGCACTGACAGGATTACATAGCTGTTTTTGAAGTTTCTGAAACTTGCAGCTTCATTGTTAGCAGAGACAGACGCCGCACACACACAGGTATATAATTCACACATGCATCTCTCTCTCTTTATCTCTCTCTCTCTCTCTCTCGATAATTCATTCAAATATATGATGTAATTCACTCTTTCAAATAATAATCTTCCACTACTTTATATCGGTGTCTGGTTTAAAGCGGGCAGAACGCTAGATCTAACGCCCCGTAACTGGAGAAAATACCATTTTTACCCTTCCAGAAAAATACTGTGCTGCAAACATCAATAACAGCTTTAACTTGGCAATGCTGGCAAATGACCATGGTATAAGCGGGATAATCCACAGCTAGCTGTGCATTAAACAATTTGAATGCCCTCCGCTTCAAGTCGGGTGGTTCTTTGCCTCCATGCATTAAAATCACTTAAAGGTGCAGTGTGTGAATTTTAGAGGCATCTAGTGGTGAGGTTGTGAATTGCAATCACCCACAGCTCCCTTTCAAAGCACATAGAGAAGCTACGGGGGCCGACACAAGACAAAAATGTTATCGTCAGAGAGAGCAGAGAGTAGCTAGTGCTCTGTAGAGAAGTTTGTCCGTTTAGGGCTACTGTAGAAACATGACGGCGCAAAATGGCGATTTCACTGTAAGGGGACCTGCGGTGCATGTAGATAGAAATGGCTCATTCTAAGGTAATAAAAACATAACGGTTCATTATGTAAGGTCTTTATACACCACTGAAAACATAGTTATGTATATTATATTGCATTTCTGTCAATAGATCCTCATAAATACTACACACTGCACCTTTAAAGGGATAGTTCACCGAAAAATGAAAATGATCCCATAATTTACTCACCCTCAAGCCATCCTAGGTGTATATGACATTCTTCTTTCAGACGAATACAATTGGAGTTATATTAAAAAAATGTCCTGGCTCTTCCAAGCTTTATAATGGCAGTGAATGGGAGCCCAAAATTTGAAGTCCAAAAAAGTGTATCCATCCATTATAAAAGTAATCCACACGGCTCTGGGGGGTTAATAAAGGCCTTCTAAAGCGAATCGATGGGTTTTTGTAAGAAAAATATCCATATTTAACACGTTATAAAGTAAATCACCCCCCTGGAGCCGCATGGATTACTTTTATAATGGATGGATGCAAAAAGAAGAATGTCATATACACCTAGGATGGCTTGAGGGTGAGTAAATCATGAGGTAATTTTCATTTTTGGGTGAACTATCCCTTCAATGAACATCTAGGAATTGTTCAAATTTAATTTCCTTACATTTTAAAAGATACTTCAAGATTAATTTAATATTAATTAAATTGTTAGAAATTGCATAATGTTATGCATTCATTTGATTACTACCGTTTTTGATAATAAATTATTAAATCATAAAACACAGAAAAAAATACAGAACTTCTGGTGGGAAAATGCCATAGTGCATTGTTATTGTTAAAATTTTAATGGATTATTAAATTGTTAGTTTAATGAATTCAATGGATTAGACATCCTTTTTAGTTACTGAAATCTAAAACATTTTAAAAAGGAATATTAAAATTAAAACTAAATACACCACTTTTAGATGGATTTCATAGGGCCCTAAGAAATACAGCTTGAATACAGTGATGCATTAAAGCATTTGATTAGATCTGTGTGTGCAAAGCAGAGAGAACTTTGCCTGACAACACTGATTTGAGGAAGATCTAGCACTGTACATTTCTGCATCAGTTTCACTTCTCCACAAGCTACGAGAACCTAGATGATTATGAAATGGCGGCTATCTATTCCCACATCGCTCCAAGTAGGACATCATCACTGTAGTGACCTTGATTGATTAGGCCTCGGACGTGCGCTGCATATTAATGATCCATAATGAGGCTTAATGCGCAACTTTTAATAGATATTTTTTTAATTGGCAGAAACATCACCATGCAAAATCTATTTTATGATTCATTTGGTGATTAATAAACTTCTAATATCTGGGGACTGTGGCCAATCATGATGATTGTCCATTTGCTTTGGGCAAATAGGACTTTGATGCTACCCGAGACCCAAAAGAATCATGAAAACTACTACCAAATCCAAGATATTTCTGTTCAAGCTGGTTTGACCCTCTCAGTATAAAGATTTTGAAGTATGATGCATTATAAAATAACTTGCTTACTTTGAAAAATGAACATTGAAAATCCAGGACAACTAATTTAGGCACTAATGGGTGATAAAAAAATAAATAAATACAGCACTGAGCTTCAATAAAATCGACAAAATAACCCAACCACAATGAAAATACCAAGCACTTTGTTGTCTCCAAGGCACTATATTTTCTCTTTTTATTATTAGCGATTATTTTCAAGCAAGCAAAGCAAAATGAAAAGGCCATGGTGACTTGAATATTGAATAACTTGTCAATAGCAACAATCCTCTCAAGGTTTATGCCTGGCTGTTCATATGACATTAGTCAGCGCAGCCCCTGTCCTACTCCGTTATTGACGACAATGAAGTCAAGGTTCCAGAGGGAGTCGTATCATTCATGTCCTCTGTATAGCGCTCTCGTGGTTGACAAATACCCTAAATAAACCAAAGCTTCAGAAATCCAGGTGTTTGTCGATAAGTGCCACTCATGGCAAATGTTAAGTGACCCAGTGGTACATCAAACAAAATGTCAAAGGAGCTTTGTGGGAATCCCTGGCTGGTGTTGCTTATATTTGTTATTTGCACACATTCCTTGCTTTTCTTTAGGTTGAGGACACACTAAGCTCCCCTTTATCCTTAAAGATCTTGATAGTATAATAAGATCCATGTCACTATGGCACAAGACCACTGACAGAGTAACTTAAGACCAAACTGTTTTCACTCTTCTAATTTAAGCACAGATCAGCAGAGCATTTCTGCCACTGAAGTGAAATTAGTCAGCAGATGGCACTAGCAGCCTTTGAAAACACATTGGATTTTAAACAAATGCTTGCAAATGAATCATTTGTTAAGCTATTTTCTAGCATATTGGTAGCTGATCGACACGTTTCAGCTCTCACATGGAATCAACGCTAATGTGTCCACAGTGCCCCCTTGTGAACATGGCCTGGAATTGTTAAAGACTGCACCAATGAAACAGAATATGTTTTATATACAGATTATATACACTACCAGTCAAAAGTTTGGACACACTTTCCCATTCTCTTTGATGGGAAAGTGTGTCCAAACTTTTGACTGGTAGTGTGTATATATACAGTATATGTTCAAATTTAGGTTAGCATGTACAGGATGATAATGCAAGATGTCCAATATATTACAAACCCAATTCCAAAAAAGTTGGGACACTGTACAAATTGTGAATGAAAAAGGAATGCAATAATTTACAAATCTCATAAACTTATATTTTATTCACAATAGAATATAGATAACATATCAAATGTTGAAAGTGAGACATTTTGAAATGTCATGCCAATTTTGGATTTCATGAGAGCTACACATTCCAAAAAAGTTGGGACAGGTAGCAATAAGAGGCCGGAAAAGTTAAATGTACATATAAGGAACAGCTGGAGGACCAATTTGCAACTTATTAGGTCAGTTGGCAACATGATTGGGTATAAAAAGAGCCTCTCAGAGTGGCAGTGTCTCTCAGAAGTCAAGATGGGCAGAGGATCACCAATTCCCCCAATGCTGCGGCGAAAAATAGTGGAGCAATATCAGAAAGGAGTTTCTCAGAGAAAAATTGCAAAGAGTTTGAAGTTATCATCATCTACAGTGCATAATATCATCCAAAGATTCAGAGAATCTGGAACAATCTCTGTGCGTAAGGGTCAAGGCCGGAAAACCATACTGGATGCCTGTGATCTTCGGGCCCTTAGACGGCACTGTATCACGTACAGGAATGCTACTGTAATGGAAAAATCACAACATGGGCTCAGGAATACTTCCAGAAAACATTGTCGGTGAATACAATCCACCGTGCCATTCGCCGTTGCCGGCTAAAACTCTATAGGTCAAAAAAGAAGCCATATCTAAACATGATCCAGAAGCGCAGGCGTTTTCTCTGGGCCAAGGCTCATTTAAAATGGACTGTGGCAAAGTGGAAAGCTGTTCTGTGGTCAGACAAATTAAAATTTGAAGTTCTTTTTGGAAAACTGGGACGCCATGTCATCCGGACTAAAGAGGACAAGGACAACCCAAGTTGTTATCAGCGCTCAGTTCAGAAGCCTGCATCTCTGATGGTATGGGGTTGCATGAGTACGTGTGGCATGGGCAGCTTACACATCTGGAAAGGCACCATCAATGCTGAAAGGTATATCCAAGTTCTAGAACAACATATGCTCCCATCCAGACGTCGTCTCTTTCAGGGAAGACCCTGCATTTTCCAACATGACAATGCCAGACCACACACTGCATCAATTACAACATCATGGCTGCGTAGAAGAAGGATCCGGGTACTGAAATGGCCAGCCTGCAGTCCAGATCTTTCACCCATAGAAAACATTTGGCGCATCATAAAGAGGAAGATGCGACAAAGAAGACCTAAGACAGTTGAGCAACTAGAAGCCTGTATTAGACAAGAATGGGACAACATTCCTATTCCTAAACTTGAGCAACTTGTCTCCTCAGTCCCCAGACGTTTGCAGACTGTTATAAAAAGAAGAGGGGATGCCACACAGTGGTAAACATGGCCTTGTCCCAACTTTTTTGAGATGTGTTGATGCCATGAAATTTAAAATCAACTTATTTTTCCCTTAAAATTATACATTTTCTCAGTTTAAACATTTGATATGTCATCTATGTTGTATTCTGAATAAAATATTGAAATTTGAAACTTCCACATCATTGCATTCTGTTTTTATTCACAATTTGTACAGTGTCCCAACTTTTTTGGAATAGGGTTTGTATGTGGAGAAATAAATGGAAACATTTGCCAATTTAGTTATTGCACAAAACTATTGAAAAATCAACCCTTTATCCCAGCTATCTTTTTTTTTCTTTTGCAAAATATGTAAAATACATCTCATATAATTTCCAATGATGAATTTTTGAAAAGGGTGCCATTAAAGATGTATTTTACATTTTTTGCAAAAAAAATATAAATAATATATATAAATAGTATAAAATATATATAAAAAAATTAATAATAGAATAGATAGTTTTTTTTTAAAAAAAAAAAAAGGTTATACTCCTATATCTATCTATATATATATATATATATATATATATATAACCTTTTAAAAAAATGTTGAGATGAGATTTAGTGACTTAAAAATATTTAATTTTTTTTTTAAGAGGGGTGTCATCTAACCTTTCTTCCCTTATAAATACTTTCAAAAATTCTGACTGCAAAAATAAATGTTTTCAAAAAGGTTTCTGTAAGTGACATATGCACCTATAAGAAACAGTTGCTATATTTACTTCTTGAAAAAGGTTTTTCTACTCACTTATAGCTGATCATTTGTTTCTCAAGTCTCTCTCTAACCAGCTGTCAAATGTTTTTTGTTCATGTGTTGCTTGCATGCTCATGTGAGAGCCTCTCAAAGATGCAGGCAGGCTGTCTTCACACAATCTAACACCTGCGCAAAGCCACCTGTCTACTCTAACAGGGCTGTGCTAACAGGCTTTTGTGGTGACATATCATCAATTCAAGAAGGGCAAAGCAGACTTTCAACGACAACAGAAGCTGACAAAAGCAAGCCGGTGAAGGACAATGTCCTCGCGTGAATTACAAAAGCTAGCACTCACAGTGGGAAGCCTTATTTTAGCTTTACCAGGGTCGAAAAGTGCTGCTCACCTTCCCACCTTCCTGTCACAGTTTGTCCCTCAGGCTCCAAAATGTACCCGAGGACTGGCATATGTCAGAGTTCGAGCAATGCTAGTCTGACGGAGGTGTCATGGGTCATACATAGCGCGGCGTGTAGGGTGACAGGGCTCCACTCTCGGCACGCCCTACTGCTGAGAGCACCAGATGAGATGTATGTTGTCACAATGCCGCTACACTATTGATTACTGAGTCTAAAAAGGGCAGAGGTGCCGGCTCGTCATGAGGAGATGTAGCCGGGCAATGATTTAAAGTGTTAAAAAATTGAATTTGGAGGTTTGCCTCCAGTCACTGAATGTTGTAGCTTGTTTCATATTGTGGTAGAGCCACAAGACAAATGATTGCTTGGTATGTTTAGCACTATTGGAAAGCTTCTTGTTCTTATACAATATGTGAATTTAAAATCAAATTTTTTTTATTTTAAATCTTGAAATAGTCACAAGTCACAAAACCGACTTAGACAACTGACATAAGATTTTTTTTCTGTGAATACGGCAACATTGTTTAGATACAAATTAAATAAATAAAAAAACCTTTAGGTTAACCTATGGTTCTGACAGAGCTTGTACCGCTTTTTTTAAAAGCCAATCAAACTTAGTCAGGTTGGTCCTAGATCACAATTGTTTTATGGAGTTATTGTGTGGTGATTTTTTTTTTATTTTCCGGAAAGATGTTTCACCAGTTAAACAAACGCTATGTTGCTAAACAATAGTACAATCCATTGAACGCTCTGCTGCACTTCATTACGCACTGCCCTGTTTGTTGTTTCAGGACGACAAAAAATGTTAAAAGTTATATTATCGATGTCAAAATGATTGATATGGCTAATCAAATCAAATAAGGCAGGCCTTACTGTTCACAGAAAAAGAGTATGAATTTTAATGCGAGCGTGCGTGGTAAGGTGTAAGTAGCTAAACATTTAATATTTGACAACTGTTTTACAACGACATACTGTAGTAATAACCAGTGTTGCAAACTACTCAACTGTTTTATCAAATTTTGCCATTTTGAATTAAAAATATATTTACATGATTCATGTAATTCATAACTGAATGTGATGGAGTTTTCGATATTTTAGACATACAAATAAGAGTGAATGTGTGCATATTTTAAAATAAAATATTATTTGCAAATAGTTTACATTGATTACTTCACATTTAGAATTGTTAAAACAACATTTTTTATTTATTTTTATTTATTCCCTTAAATCCTTTTATTACTTATTTAATTCCTTTAAATAAAAATCCTAAAAGACTCCCACCCACTGAACCAAGACCTATGACCTGGAAGAGAAAGACTCCAATGATAAAATGCCAAAATTAAGTCTTCAGTCAAATTTTACTGCATAACATCAATAACAGCAAAGTCTATATGCAGCAAATTATCTCAGATCAGATCTGTCATACATGGACTAATGAGTCACAATTCAGATTTCATAGGGTCATTGATATAGGCAACACTCACTTTGTACCATCTAATTCATAGATTCCCATCCTGTCTCAGTTGTACAGTGTGTTTGCAAGCCAGCTCGATGCCTATCAGCGTTCCCCTGGGCAACAATAATTGCCTGGTCATATGAGCAAGAGAAGCGGATGAGCTAGGGATATCTGTGCTCCATCAGTCATAATCGAAGGAGAGAACAAAATATGTGGCAGCATCTCAAATAAAGTGAGCTTTGAATCTCATACACATCCGATTTTCCTCTGGAAGCAAGGAAGTTAGAAAACTGGGACGCCTGCTTGCCCCACACAGCTGCACATGAAGTCATGATAACCCTGACACTTCCCAGCACAACAACACCTAACTTTCCTTTCCCTCAGCGGACACCCTTACTTTATTCTCTTGTACAAAATAAACACCCCTCCAGGGATTTTTCACTTGAACTTGGGCCTGCCTTCATCAGTCTGCCACAGCAGTGGGAACAGCTTCAGTAAACAACAAATCACATATTTCTTAAGCCTTATATTGGATAAGGACAACTTTGCTATTTTGTATGAGTAAATGTTTTTTATATGCATATAATTTTATTTTTATTGGGAATTTCCAGAAAACAGCTCTTTAGCATTTCATGTTTGCATGTACCTGCAAGTTTTTTTTCTGTTGCACGCTGTTAAACTGTTCTCTGAAAAAGTGTCTTCTCACAGCGATTAGTAGTGACAAAGTGATTGGAAGTCATTTATTTTCAATGAGAGTTGGCGACTTCCGATGACATGCCCATATCTGGTCATTTTCTCAACTGCTCAAAGCTGAAAAATGTTTCAATTTATGCAGCAAATACCAATGGGAGTGATACAGCACTTATGAGATGCGTATCCTGTGAGATATTGTAGCCAGGTGTAGGCAATATGGTTATAGCTGCAATATAATGGAAGTAGTGACCAGAGTTGGGGAAAGTTTTTTTTTTAATTAATGCATTACAATATTGCAAAAAAAAGTAACAATTTATATTTGTATATATGTATATATATATATATATATATATAAAGTGCACTATATTGCCAAAAGTTTTGGGACGTCTAACTTTACATGCACATGAACATTCTTAATCCGTAGGGTTTAATATGGAGTCCCACCCTTTGCAGCTATAACAGCTTCAACTCTTCTGGGAAGGCTTTCCACAAGATTTTGGAGTGTGTTTATTGGAATTTTTGACCATTCTTCTAGAAGCGCATTTGTGAGGTCAGGCACTGATGTTGGACGAGAAGGCTCGCCGTCTCCACTCTAATTCATCCCAAAGGTGTTTTATCGGGTTGAAGTCAGGACTCTGTGCAGGCAAGTCAATTTCCTCCACACCAAACTCGCTCATCCATGTCTTTATGGACCTTGCTTTGTGCACTGGTGCGCAGTCATATTGGAACAGGAAGGGGCCATCCCCAAACTGTTCCCACAAAGTTGGGAGCATGAAATTGTCCAAAATGTCTTGGTATGCTGAAGCTTTGAGTTCCTTTCACTGGATCTAAGGGGCCAAGCCCAACCCCTTAAAAACAACCCCACACCATAATCCCCCCTCCACCAAACTTTACACTTGGCAAAATGCAGTCAGGCAAGTACTGTTTTCCTGGCAACCGCCAAACCCAGACTCGTCCATCGGATTGCCAGACAGAGAAGCGTGATTCGTCACTCCAGAGAAATACGTCTCCACTGCACTAGAGTCCAGTGGCGGCGTGCTTTACACCACTGCATCTGACGCTTTGCATTTCACTTGGTGATGTAAGGCTTGGATGTAACTGCACGGCCATGGAAACCCATTCCATGAAGCTCTCTACGCACTGTTCTTGAGATAATCTGAAGGCCACACAAGGTTTGGAGGTCTGTAGCTATTGACTCTGCAGAAAGTTGGCGACTTCTGCACGCTGTGCGTCTCAGCATGCGTGCAATATTTAGTAGTGAGGAAATTTCACGAATGGACTTATTGCACAGGTGGCAACCTATCACGCTACCACTCTTGAATTTACTGAGCTCCTGAGAGTGACCCATTCTTTCACAAATGTTTGTAGAAGTAATGTTACTAGTTACTTGAGAAAGTAATCTAAATGCATAACTCGCATTACTTGTGATCTGATCTGAATTCGAGCTTGCAGACGATTATAAGAAATGGGCAGAGTTTAAGAGGACTAAATGATTCAGTCCAGCATACGTCACAAGAGAGAAGACTGTCGTTTCACTGGAAAATTACAAGGTCAAAATAAGATAATTAAAAAACAGATTGGGGGAATTTCTGTTCTGGACTTTAATGTCACTCTGAGTGATTTCATCTGTCTCTGCCTACTTACTCTGATATAATCAACAAACTTCTGCACAAAACCTATCAGATTGTTTCCATTCCAAATGAGTCTGATTCATACATCCTGTTCATGATGTATGTTGCAGTTTCCTTTCCCTGCATAACGTATCTTTTTTCTCTTCTTTTTTTACCAGCAACAAAACTGATTGGCAAAATAAAATGTCTTCCTATTTTTCGCTTTGTGGTCATATTCATAACGCCCACAGGCAGCTATTTCTAGCAATACATTATGCAAGTTCAGATCTTATGAAGACAGAAAACTACACACAACTTTGTCAAAATTACATTTCAATAAAATACTACAAATCAAAAATAAAATGACAACAATGGTATCATGAATTATTTTTATACACAGCCTACACACAGAGACTAGAGTAAACAATCATGATTGGCTCTTTTAAAAGGATAGTTCAACCAAAAATAAAAATAATTTACTTACCTTCATGTTGTCCAAACCTGTATTACTTTCTCTTTTTTCTGTGGAACATAAAATATATTTTGAGAAAAGTCTTAATGTTTTGTTTGAGCATACAATGAAAGTCAGTGCTAAACTGTTTAGTTATCAACATGTCTTATTTTGTGTGTGTGTGTGTGTGTGTGTGTTCCACGGCATGAAGGTGATTAAATGATGACAGAATGTTTATTTTTAGATGAACTGTCCCTTTAAGTGTATGGCGGGACTACATTCGTCATAGTGAGTGTTACAGTTTCTCCTATTTACATAGCTATATGTATCGTCTCTGTCAGTCTCTGGTGTGGTTTGTCTGGGCAGTTTGTCTTCAAACTTAAATTGCTCAAATAGTAAGAATATATTATAGTACAGACTGGGTTAGAGGGCATGCGTTTAAGAAAGAGAATTTTCTTTATAATGAATTTTACTGCATTAATGCATTAAATTGACCACCCTACACTGATTTAATTTTGAAGTTTACTTGTTACTGACTCTGAGTTTCTGTTTGTCATTTATTAGCATATAAATCCTTTAACACCCCGCAAGGCCTGTCATAATTAATCATGACAAATATGTCTGTGCTGACTCATTTATTTCATTATCATATTCTCATGAAGATATTAAACCCACTGAAAGATCATTAGCAGCTCAGTCCTCTGACCTACTTCTTACTTCACCTCTGGTGCTGAATGAGATCATCTCTATTATAGCTCATTATTTTCATCTGGGGCATAAGGATTGATTAAACGCATACCTCATACAGTGTGTGGTCAGTACTTACCGCGTGCAATTAGTATTGATCCAGTGGGGTAGGATGAGACAATGAAATATAAGGCTTGCTCTGGACCGATAGCTATATTCCATTAGCTGCATACAGGAAATACTAAATGTCTTGACTTTCGTTGCAAATGGGAATCTTTTTCACTCCCAGGATCGTGGTTCACGGATTGATATTTCACACTGGACGACGGCGCAAAAATTATCGTGGTTTTAGTTATTTATCACCTGTTGGCCTAGGACTAACGTTAGGTCAATCACTGAAGATAAACAGATTGCCAAGAGAGACCCCTAGCGGTCATGGATAGAAGCGATTTCTCATGCATTCTAGTTGTGTAATTCAGAATAATAATTACAGTTGTGTAACGGTTTTAAATAGTACCCATCTTACTGTAAAGATGAAAAACAAAATAAGATTACGATTTTTAAGACTTAAGATTTCAATGCTCATTTTAATATTACATAACCAGCACAAATTAATTCCTGCAGACATCACAAGCCTATTCATGGAGACAAAAAAGACAATACAATACATGCTATAAGATTGTTTATAAATAATGGTGTTGCAAAAAAAAAAAATGCCTATTTTGATTTCATGGTGACTCTAGGAGCCCCAAACTGACAATGGAGATTTAAATAGCTAGTCCTAAATTAGGCTCAAGTGTATCTTGTAGCCTTTGTTATTTGCTTAAAGCTGCAGTCTGTAAGTTTTGCCTCTTTGTCGCCATCTCTGTTTGAAACCTGCAATTGCAGTTATTTACGGAATTATCTTCTTTACATGGGGTGTGCATCAGCACGGCTCCTCAGCGCGAATGAATCTAATGTTTTGAAGAGTATATGTGTGGCTGTCATTCATTCACCACACCGGTGTGGATACTGTACTTCGGAATCACAGATTCTACGTCTTGGAAGTATGACCAAAATAAGAATTTTTTCACGGGAAAATGTCATCTGAACAAGAAAGTATACATGTCTGCCACTTTTGTTCTGACCAACTGAGAAAAAAAGGATAACAATAAATCGTGCTACCAATGATGATTGAATCTAACGATCGCTTAGCTCATATCACATCAAACCGTGCAAATTATTATTATTTTTATACTTTGTTCTCAAATTGTTGATGTTAACAACATCAGCATTGCGTGACTACGTGTATTAGTGTGTATTAGCATTACCTGTAGATTTCTGTACAGTCTAATCTTTTGCTTTTGACTACGGGTGAATCTCCAGTTACTGATGATTGTCGTTTGGACCTTTCTGGATTACAATCCTCCATCAAAATGATACGTTTAATTATTCCAGCTGCTGTGAGAAAAGGCTAAAAATGATCCGCCACCTGCAGCATCCTCACATGCGAAACTACTACTAGCCAGACTCCTTCCTTATGTATACAGACGTGACGTAATGACACAAAGACGAACGGAGCCATGCTCGAATTTCCTGCAGAAAGTAACCAGTACAACTCAAATTATAACACATTATTACAAGCTTACCGTTGTGAATCGGGCTAAGGTAAGGAGATAGTTTTGAACACTGGCTGGTTATGTACTGCTCAAAAACTGATTTTGGATCATTTTTAACCAAAAAAAGTTACGGACTGCAGCTTTAAAAACAAAAAGAGAAGAACAGAGGAAGAGATAACAAAAAAGCTAATATACAGGCAATTCTGCCCATCTTCTGTGCAGAACAAATATGTTACCTTATGCGTGACGTGAAATGTTAACAATTTAGATGATAACTGTTCATGATAAATGCTCTTATTTCGCCTCTTACTTTGAGTATGGTGATTAAAACCAAAGACTCAAAGACTTTTTGTTAAAAACCCATATGCATCTGTGCTTGGTGTTTTATTTTTAATTTACACTCTTTTGTAGAAGGATATTTCACACTTGTTTCTTAAGGCACTGGACATGGACATTCTCTACTTTGTTGGTCATTCATTAAAATATATTTATGAAAAGGACTATAAAACATGAAATTGACATATTTTGTCTGGCGTCTTTGACATCACTGATCATGCATCAAAAACATGCTTCAGAACTGAGTGCCCATTAATAAAGATGGCAGCATGTACGTCCAAGGCTGAGCTACTGTCAATGAGATGAATGGGAATGCTAACAGATTTCTCCATGTATGATAAACTTCATTAACTATAACCTTTCTGTCACTGGGAGGAGGTGAAGTAATGTTCCTCTGTGCCCACAAGAGGGCAGAGCACCTTCACTAATAAATTTGTAACTTGATTTTATACTGTGGATTCTGCCATGCATAACTAAAGAATCGACCGTAGCAGCTTTTCCGGATAACTTTTCAATCATTTATCAACAAGCTAAAAGCCCCCAAACCTATAAAAAGAACCCAAATCAAAATCTAAAATGGATTTAGTCTTGAAATAAAACCACTTTTGTCTACTGTTTATGTAACAAGCCCTTAATCATTTGCCAACCCGTGCTAACAATAGTTCAAATGTCTGCATCAAAAGCCACATTTGTGTAATAAAAATAGTCTTATGAGTGATGATTTATTTCCAGCTGTAACCACAAGACTGCTAATGTTGTTTTTCACTTTGTTGTTTGGGGCAAAAAAGTGACACTCAAGCCTGAGCTGAACTCCTTTTATAAAATACTGTTATAACCATGACTCTTACAAAAAAAGATGGAAATTCTGTGCTGGAAAATAATGCTAATTCATTATTACACTAATGCTGTTGTTGTCATCCTGTCTCTTAATAAAGCCTAATAGTTGCCAAGACAGTATTGCCACAATTTCATTCAATGGAAAATTCTCTGTAGATGAATGAATGGTAAATTTAAAATGGTAAGTGGGGGGAGATTTATGAAGAGTCATGTCTTTCATATAATCCTCCATTAACATCTATGCTAGTTAAGGTGTCTGTGGATGTGCAAGTAGCTCAGTTCATTACAGCAAAAGGCCCTTAGAGACATTTGGATCAGGTGAAAAGCTTTGGGTCGTCATTCACCGCCCGCTCTCATTCTGCCCATTAGCTTCAACACACTCCCTGCAATCATTTTTTAGATCTGATGTAAAAATGACATCAATCTATCTATCTATCTATCTATCTATCTATCTATCTATCTATCTATCTATCTATCTATCTATCTATCTATCTATCTATCTATCTATCTATCTATCTATCTTATCTATCTATCTGTCTCTAACTCATTTTTAATTAAAAGCAAATGGGTATATGAATACATGCTGAAAGTTTTAAAGGGGTCATGAACTGCGTTGTTTTATTGTTTTATGATGTTTCCTGGGGTGCACTTATAATGTTAGAATGATTTTACATCAAAAATTGTCATAATTTATAAATAAAAGGCACTTTTCCTACCCTGATTTTAGCCCTCTGGTTTGAACGCTCTGTTTTAAGGGGCGTGTCTGCTGTGAGACTTCAGTGTAAACGCCCACTGCTGTGATTGGCTAACGTCTTTCCATTTGACATAGCTAAGTATTACTCTCTCTTTTAGCACGTTTTTACTATTACAGCGCTCATGGTTAACTAATCGTGAAAAGTGTTGCATTACATTTAGATCTATGGCATTATATTTAGATCTATGGCATTATATTCAGATCTATGGCATTATATTCAGATCGGGGCATGAAAGGTTGCAGAGATGAACATTGTAGCCGATCAGAGACATGCTGAGCGCATGAAAGCAGTGATCTCGTCATTGGAACTCAGTTTCTGTACGCTAACGAATGCTTTCATCTTCACTAACAGTGCAAACGTGATATAGTTAAGAGATTCGTTGAATAAAACGGGAGTCACTGATAAACTCTCGCCATTTGATTGACAGCTCCAGCGCGTGCTGCTCCAACGATTGCAAAGGGAGCTTTCTTTGATCGCTTTCTTTATAGAATTTAATCACCGTTAAATAACAGATTATTTTCATCCTACTAAGAGAAACAACGCAAGTTGACGTTTAGTCACTGGTTTGATTTACTGACACACAGACAAAGAACATCTGACTGTACATGAATAATTACATTTCAGATCAGGCATTAGAATTAACACAGTTACTTACATGTTGCATTACTGTCGAGCCCAGGCACTGCACAATATTTTGTAATCCTCAACGGCATGTTTATTGCTTGGTAGCTCGATCTGGTTTAACACCACGTAGGCCTGTTACTTTTAGACTACCTATTCTATTGCATGTCATGTGTGAATCGGTGGCCGGGGCTAAACAGGCATTGATCTTCTTCTGCAGAGGCGGTGCTTGCCTCCCTTTGACGTCATAGATTCCCACTTTGAAAAACCTGTCGCTTGCTGGGCCTGGTGTCAATAAAAGCTTTTATTGGACTAACAAGGAAGTTTTCAGTTCTGAAACTTAGAGGATATTCTTATAATATGGTGACCTCTTATATGTCAGAAGGAAATTTTGCTCAAGGAATTTTGCTCAAGGAAAATTTGATTTCTCAGTTCATGACCCCTTTAAAAAGAAATGACCATGGATGTGACAATGTCATTTGCTTGTAAAGTTTGAGAAACAGTGCCACAGACATAAGCTCACTAGCAGGTGGTAGTTTTGACAAGTCACTCGGAACACTGTTATCAGCTGAGACTAATAGGAATGGAGTTTGCACACTGCCTCACGTTATGCTTCGTCATGCTGTCATCTCTGTTTCCACTGTGACAAAGACTTCCTCTTATGTCATCTACATGTAAAAATAACCCAGTTTAATGCCTTGTGTTTACTTATTGCTTAACGGTTATAGTCATTCTGTTTGTACTAACTATTGAGTTTAATAACCATTATGTAAGAACTATTTGCTTTAGTAGGTACACTTCCACATCCAATTTAAGACTATTAAAAATGTCGATTTTATTTATTTATTTATTGCTCAGTAAGGAGAGGTGCGTAAATATCACATCAGGATGTCAAACTAAATATTATTATATGCTGTTTCTTTATATATGATTCAATGTTAAAGATTAAAACTGTGATTCGTGAAATGCATTATTTTATAGCAAACAATTACAGCAAATAACAATATTTCGTTTTTTTTCGCAATAACTTTGGTAACATGATTGAAAAAAGAGAAAGAAAAAA
Source organism: Coreius guichenoti (assembly GCA_039654105.1). Lineage (NCBI taxonomy): Eukaryota > Metazoa > Chordata > Actinopteri > Cypriniformes > Gobionidae > Coreius > Coreius guichenoti. The sequence goes on along the minus strand of CM077180.1, from coordinate 27,787,046 downwards.
CTGAAAACTTTCTTCGCATTATGCTCTATAAAGGATTCAGATGATGTCATTTCCTGTGTCACACTTATATGGAATGGGGGGGAAATCATGCAGTAACAGCGTTGTGCGTTTGAGACACAGCTGAATATGAGTTTTTTTTTTTTGGTAATTAAAATACACATAGACATAGGCTGATATAGGCTGTATAGACATTAAACCAGCTTCTTTTTATGCTAATAAAACGTTAATTTTTATGTTAATTTAGTGTTATATAATAGTTAGATAATAGTTGTCCTATCAAAGATTATTGGAGTTTCGTGGGTCTACTTTAGACAGTCTACTTACTATAAGTAACTTTGCTACTACATGTCAACTAACGCTCAGTATTAGTAGACTGTCTGCTTAATATCTGCTAACACTTTATCTTGATGTTCCTCCAACAGACATTCTACTGACTATAGTATAAATACACTACATGTCAACTTATTCTACTAACCCGAAACCTACCACGTAACCTTAACCTACTAATCTACTAACAGTCTACTAATACTATAATGAGAGTTAGTTGACATGTTGCAAAGTTACTTATAGTTAATAGAATGTCTAAAGTGGACAATCGAAATAAAGTATAACCTTCACTGTAAACCCGAATAAGTTGGCAAAACTCAAAAAACTTGAGGCAATCAGTTACATAATTTTTGTGTTACGAGTTATGAAAAAGTTACGAAACGTAAAGTTTAAGTAAGCAGAACTTACAGATTTGTATTTTGTACTCATACATTTTAATTGCTCAACTTCAAATATTTGAGTAAGCTAATTCATCCATTTAACTTAAAATTATCAACTTAAATATTTTTAGTAGTGGAAACCTGGCTAGTTTTAACTAGCTAATTTAATAAATGCTACCTTGCTAATTGGTAACACAACGCTTTGATAGCATTAGCATAGCATAGCACTCACTGAATCACCATGTTGGTAATCCCCCAAAACACAACATAACAGAAACTCTTCTAAACTAGCATAGCAAAATATTAAACACTACTAAATCTCCTACTTAACATTAATCTTGCACACAAAAAAACACTTAATTTTAGCATTTACTCTCCCTTTTTAAGTGTCATGCTGGGAAATAGAAATCCCAGCCCAGTTTCAGTTAAATTTAAGTTTGTCTAAATTAAAAGAAACAAGTTCATAAAATTCAAGACTGAAACAATTCAGATTACCTAAAATGTGTCAGTTTTGTGAACTCAAAAGAAAAAGAAAGTTCTAAATACTCATAAAAGTTAATTTGATTGAACTAATTTGTTTAAATTGAGTTGGCTCTACTCAAACCAATTAATTATTTTGAGCGTTAGGGTTAGGGTTTTACAGTGTTTGAGATTATGTTGTTCTTTATGAAAATCAGAATGTATGATGTGTCTTTATGAGCAGGATCAACTGTAGACAAATGATTGACATTCCCAATTTAGACATAAACAACAAGCATCAAAAATCAATGTATCGTCCGACAGATAAGGTCATAATAAGGTCATTCTTTCATCTTCATATTCTCTCCACCTACACTGTGTGGGTGTGGAACTGTCCCCTTTGTCCTGTCATCACGTTACAATGAACGAGCTTCCCTGAATGCTGTGCATTCTCTAGTGGTCTTTTGGGATTCCTGCCAACGTGTAATCAGTGACTGCATGGAAAGTGACAAAAGAGGGGAATCTAATGGCTGTAAGAGTGGGTTAATTACAGAGGGAGTGCATGCTTGTCGCAGGGGGCAACCCAGAGTTAAAAGAGAAAGTGAGGCATTTAAATAGAGTGATATCTGGGAAAGAACTGTGGAGCAGAGAGAACAGGGGAGCATGTTGTATAATAACACAACTGCTGATCTTTTTTTGTTCAAGGGCAGCTGGGTTAATAAGCCCATTAAGTAGACTGTACCTTTTGTATCTCACCTTCAACACCATGCGTGCCATTATTGCACTCGCTCTTGATAAAATAATAATGAGTTTCAACATAAACACATCTGTTTTAGATGTACAGTATCACTCCTGAATTATTTTTGGCAGGTTGAGTGTGCTTAGCTCTCAACGCTCAACAGCTCTCCATTAAATCTATTCTGGAACAATATGGTAATGCTATCTGCATTCCCAATTATCATGTATATAATATTTGTTGAACAAAAACGTCTCGGTTACGTATGTAACCCTCGTTCCCTGAAGGAGGGAACGGAGACGTACGTCGGAACTGACCGATGAATTGGGATCTATTTTCAGAGACCAATCTACTTCGAGCGTTATAAACGAGCCAATGAAGATTGGCATGCAGTTGACGCATTCCACGACCCGCCCCGCATTGCGGGTATAAATACGGAAGTGGAAGCACCGCATATCGCTTTTCAACTGAGGAGCCGAGACGAGTGACTCGGGCCTTCAGCTGAAGCACAGCACCTGACGACGGGACATACGTCTCCGTTCCCTCCTTCAGGGAACAAGGGTTACATACGTAACCAAGACGTTCCCTTTCAGTCGGTCACATTCGACGTACGTCGGAACTGACCGACGAATTGGGATCCCTACCAACACGCCAGGGATGCTAGCCCTTCCAGCGCCCTGCCTGAGCTCACTGGACCACACCTATGTTGGAGTGGGAGTCAGGGCTCCTGGCAGGGAAGGTCAGTCACTGCTGTTCCTGCAAGACCCACTCAGTGTGACTATTGGATAACGCTGGGAAAGCGTGCCCGTCTCGTGGAGATGGTACGCTGCGGAGCCACGTCCTTCAATGGAAGGAGAGGTGGCGGAATACACATAAGGACTAACCTATCAGGGTAGTACTACATATGGCAGTCTCTGGGGTGGATCCAACCTGATCCCAGGGGGGAAAGAACACCACCAGAGACGACAGAGCGGGCTCTGTCAAGGGAAAGACACGGGGCTAGCCAAGTAGGGTAGCTGGTACCGTGGAGAATACACATATGGGGTTGCCGTTAGGGAACCGCTACATATGGACCCCAGCCTACACACACGTTCCACAAGCATATGGGTGCAGGCCTGGCGTCAGACGGCCGCAACGTCTGACACCGAAGGGGTGACGGAGGAGCTCGACAGGGTTAGCCGTTTCCGGGGAACACAACTGGAGATAATAGACGCACGTATCTGGCCCAGGGGGCGGGAGTGGCGTTGCAAGCCGACACTAGAACGGGCACTTAGCGCTACTGGCCACTGGGGGCGAGGATGCGGAAAGATACCGGCTCTACACGGAGGCTATAGAATCTAGCGAACGTGTTAGGTGTCGCCCAGCCCGCAGCTCTACATATATCTGTCAGCGAGGCGCCTTGAGCCAGCGCCCAGGAGGAAGCTACACTCCTTGTGGAGTCCGCTCGTACCCCGAACGGGCAAGGCACGTCTTGGGACTGGTAAGCCAAGACGATAGCATCCACTATCCAGTGGGCTAACCTCTGCTTGGAGACAGTCTTTCCCTTCTGCTGGCCTCCCTAACAGACGAAGAGCTGCTCTGAGGTTCTAAAGCTTTGAGTTCGGTCCACGTAGGCGCAGAGGGCGCGGACGGGACAGAGCAAAGCTAGGGCTGGGTCTGCCTCCTCCGAAGGCAGCGCTTGCAGGTTCACCACCTGATCCCGGAAGGGAGTGGTAGGAACCTTGGGCACATATCCAGGCCGGGGTCTCAGGACAACCTGAGAGTTGGCCGGCCCGAATTCTAGGCACTATTCGTTGACCGAAAGTGCATGCAGGTCCCCTACCCTCTTGATTGAGGCCAATGCAGTCAGGAGCACTGTCTTCATGGACAGGATGTTTAACTCTGCAGACTGCAAAGGCTCAAAGGGAGGACGCTGAAGTGCTCTGAGCACCAGGGCTAGGTCCCAAGAGGGTACCGAGGTTGGACGAGGAGGATTCAGTCTCCTCGCACCTCTGAGGAACCTGACAATTAAGTCATGCTTCCCTAAGGACTTACCTTCCACTGCATCGTGATACGCCGCTATTGCGGCGACGTACACTTTGAGGGTGGAGGGAGACAGCCTTCGCTCCAGCCCATCCTGCAGGAAAGAAAGCACGACATTAATCGAACACCTTCGGGGGTCTTCCCGGCGGGAAGAACACCACTCAACGAACAGGTTCTACTTCAACGTGTAGAGGCGCCTCGTAGAGGGGGCTCTAGCAGAAGTGATGGTGTCTACCACTGCTTGTGGCAGGCCACCTAGAACCTCCGCTTCCCGTCCAGGGACCAGACATGGAGTTTCCAGAGGTCTGGACACGGGTGCCATAGAGTGCCCCGCCCCTGAGAAAGTAGGTCCTTCCTCAGGGGGATCGGCCAGGGAGGGGCTGTCGCGAGGAGTGTGAGTTCGGAGAACCAAGTCCGGTTGGGCCAGTAGGGCGCAACTAACAAGACCTGCTCCTCGTCCTCCCTGACCTTGCACAGTGTCTGTGCGAGAAGGCTCACTGGGGGAAACCATACTTGCGTAGGTCCCGGGGCCAGCTGTGCGCCAGTGCATCCGTGCCGAGGGTGCCCCCGGTCAGGGAATAGTACAACTGGCAATGGGTCGAGTCCGGAGAGGCGAACAGGTCTACCTGCGCTGCTCCGAAGAGGGCCCATATCAGCTGGACGCTCCGGGGGTGTCAACTGACGAGAGAGCTTGTCGGCTGTCTGACTCCACAGGAGGAGATGGCGGGCGAGTTGGAGCATGCAACGGGAGTGTAGACCACCCTGACGGTTGATGTACGCAACGGCCGCAGTGCTGTCCGTATGGACCAGCACGTGCTTGCCCTGTAGCGGGTTTTTGAGGCAACCCAGGGCGAGACGTACTGCCAATAACTCTAGGCAATTGATGTGCCAACGCAGTTGGGGCCCCGTCCACAGACCCGAAACTGTGTGCCCGTTGTACGTGGCCCCCCAGCCCGTGGATGAGGCATCCGTGAAGACCACAGCATGCCTGGACACCTGTTATAAGGACACTCCTGCCCGTAGAAACGAAGGGTCTGCCCAGGGGTTGAAGGTTTGGCGACAGTAAGGAGTAACTGAGACCCGGTACTTGCCGCTCTGCCACGCCCATCTCGGGACTCGGTCGTGAAGCCAGCGTTGAAGCGGTCTCATATGAAGCAATCCAAGCGGCGTTACTGCGGCTGCAGATGCCATATGCCCCAGGAGCCTCTGAAAAAATTTCAGTGGGACCGCTGTCCTGCCTTTGAATGTATTCAAGCAGTTCAACACTGGCTGGACTCGCTCCTCTGTGAGGCGCGCCGTCCGGTTGACCGAATCCAGCTCCATACCGAGATAAGAGATCCTCTGTGTGGGACAGAGTTTGCTCTTGTCTCGGTTGACCCGAAGGCCCAACAGGCTGAGGTGATGGAGCACCAGGTCCCTGTGTTCGCACAACTGATCCCGGGACTGGGCCAATATGAGCCAGTCGTCGAGATAGTTGAGAATCCGAACGCCGCGTTCTCTGAGCGGAACAATGGCTGCCTCCGCGACTTTCGTGAAGACGTGAGGCGACAGGGACAGCCCGAAGGGCAAGACTTTGTACTGATATGCCCTCCCCTCGAACGCAAAGTGTAGGAACGGTCTGTGTCGAGGGAGAATGGAGACATGAAAGTACGCGTCCTTCAGGTCGATCGCTGCGAACCAATCTCGGGGACGGATGCATTCGAAAATGCGTTTCTGCGTTAACATTTTGAACGGGAGCTTGTGCAGGGCCCGATTCAGAATGCGCAGGTCCAAGATTGGTCTTAACCTACCACCTTTCTTGGGTACAATGAAGTAGGGGCTGTAGAACCCCGACCTCATATCGGCAGGAGGAACCGGCTCGATCGCGTCCTTCGCCAGCAGGACATCGATCTCCGACCACAAGACATGGGCATCGCTGCTCCGCACGGTGGTGAAGAGGATGCCCCTGTACTTGGGCGGCCGGCGCGCGAACTGAATCACGTAGCCGAGTCTGATGGTACGGATGAGCCAGCGAGACGGCCTGGGGAGACCTAGCCAGGCTCCCAGAGACCGAACAAGCGGGACCAACGGCACCACAGACGTACCCGCGGTGGGGCAGCGAATTGGAGTACGCAGACCCGACTCGGGAGGCCCGGAGGTGGCCCGGAGTGTTGTCTGAGTACTCCAAGGTGGGGCAGAGTGTGGGTGAGGAGGCCCGGGGGCATCCTCGGTGCCCGCACTGCTGCCCCCTGGTGAAGGGGAGAGGGGAGGAAAGGAGTGGCAAGGACCGGGGGCGTCGCACACTGCCAACCTGGCCCTCTTGGGGCCCAGGGAGGGAGGAAACTGCTCTTTTATTGAGAATGTGGGTACCGCTGGACTCCGGAGAGCCAGCGGCAGGATGTTGTGAGAACCAGTGGTGACATTCTCCCCCCGGTCCTCCTCCGGGGGGAGGAGGGGTACGGACACCACCTCCCCTGGAGCAGCTCCTCTTCTCCCTGGGCTGCCCGTCTCAGGGCCGCTTGCCCTTTCGCTTGCCGGCGGACTTCGCGGGACCCTGGACGGGTTGGGCAGCACCCCTACGCCCGGCACCCTGCTTCCCAGGTGGAGGCTGCTGCTTGGGCTTAGCAGGGGCGGAGGCGGATGCAGGGGAATGCCCTCAGCGACGAGCAGACGGAGGTGCTGCAGCCGGCGACTGGGTGGAGGCAGCAGCAGGTCGCCGGGGCAGAATGTTCTTGATCGCCTCCGTCTGCTTCTGGGCCACCGAGAACTGCTGGGCTAAGCTCTCGATGGTGTCGCCGAAGAGGCCGGCCTGGCAGACAGGGGCGTTGAGGAACCGTACCTTGTCGGTCTCACGCATATCCGCCAGGTTAAGCCAAAGGTGGCGCTCCTGGACCACAAGTGTGGACATCGCCTGACCCAGGGAGCATGTGGTGACTACCCTCGTGGAGTTCCTTGAGCGCTTTGGCCTGGTAGACCTGCAGGAGCGCCATGGCATGCAAAGATGACGCAGCTTCTCCACAGGCTGTGTAAGCCTTGCCCGTTAGTGCGGACAAGAACTTACACGCCCGGGAGGGGAGACGCGGATTTCCGCGCCAGTCAGCAGCTGCATCGCTACTGACCGCTCGACTGGGGGGATCTCCACGTAACCTTAAGCTGCGCCACCATCGAGGGTAGTGAGGACGGAGGAGTCAGTCGATCGATTTCTAGCGTTGTAAGGCGCTATCCACGACTTTGTGAGCTCCTGATGCACTTCCGGAAAGAAAGGTACTGGGGCGGGGCGCTGAGAACCAGCACGGGCCGTCCCGAGATACCAATCGTCCAGCCGTGAGGGTTCGGGACACGGTGGAGGGTTCCACTCGAGCCTGACACTAGCGGCGGCCCGGGCAAGCATAGCCGTGAGCTCCGGATCGGACTCGGGCAACGCTACCACACCGGAAGGGGGTAGCGCAGCCGAATCCTCATCTCCGGAGTCCATTAGCTCGTCCCCCGATGCAGCTATCGAAACCATGTTCTCAGCCGGAGCCCCGAAAGTAACAGACGGTCCCCCGTGGGAAGGACCAGGCTGCTCTTCCGGAAGCTCCACCAGCGCAGCTGAGGGGGGAGGGGCCCGAGGAGCCTGTTGACCCGGCGGGAGTGCCCTCACAGCAACCCTCAGGTCTCCACCAAAGGCATCAGCCAAAGTAGCAGCCCTCTGCTTTGCAGCAGGAGGGCCACTAGATCGGGGGATGCGCAATGGGACTCCACCCCGTCTGAGGTATTCGAGTCTAGACCGTAATACTGCGATGGTCATGTTCCCGCAATGGGAACATGAGTCATCCACGAAAGCCGCCTCAGCGTGCTGAACGCCCAAACACGAGAGACAGCGATCGTGTCCGTCAACTGGGGACAGATAACGACGGCATCCAGAAACACACGGTTTGAATGACATCTTGAAAAAGACGCAGGGTCAAACCGTGTTGCTCTTTTAGAAAAGGAAAAAAACGCTCCGATCAGTGCCGAGGCACACAGGGAAAATGACCGCGGCTCGCAGCAGTTCAAGGGTGCAAGCCCACTGAGAGCACTGACAGGAAAAACGCCCAGGAAGCTGTGAGAACAGCTGTTTGTTTTTCTCCTCGCGACCACCACTGTAGGGCACCGTCACACCGACACCGGAACTGGAGCGATCCTCTTCACGAGACTCAGTTTTATAAACACTCCAGAAGGTACTGTTCGGCTCCGAAGTTGAAAGCGATATGTGGTGCTTCCACTTCCGTATTTATACCCGCGATGCGGGGCGGGTCGTGGAATGCGTCAACCGCATGCCAATCTTCATTGGCTCGTTTATAACACTCGAAGTAGATTGGTCTCTGAAAATAGATCCCAATTCGTCGGTCAGTTCCGACGTACGTCGAACGTGACCGACTGAAAGGGAACTAAAATACACTGGTATTTTTTATGGAAGCATGTGAATAGATACATTCTTAATTATAATGTGTCATGCATTAATTCATCTTGATTTTGATCTATACAATACTTTTAGTCGCATCCAAATTACTGTGCAAAAACATCTTTCAAAATAGACATTTACTGTGTGTATTTTTGTGTTATTGTAATGTCTAGTGTTTTGGTTGTTTCATGTTCATGTTCTTATTTTGTTATGTTCAATGTCATGTTTCCTGGTTTGTCATGTGATTCCATTGTGCCCTCATGTGATCATGTCATGTGCTTCCCTGGTCTCTTGTGTTATGTTCTCATTGGTTGTTTTTGTCATGTGTTCATCAGTTCTGTTTTGTCATTGGTTCATTGTTTGATTATGTTTATATCACCTTGTTTAAATAAAACTGCACTTGGGTTCAACTACAACTTGCCTTCAGTGGATTAACGTTACAGAATACTAGACCTTCAACAATGAACCCAGCAGTTTATTTTAGCTTTTGTTAGTTTTTCATTCACTTAACTCTAGTGTTTGGCCTGCCTGGTACTTATTTAATGTTTGAGTGTTTTTCTTCTGTCTTGTTTCACCCCTGTTTTGTTGTATGTCTGTGTGTGTTTTGAGTCCTGTCCTGCCCATCCTGAGACTCCACTGACTGCTGGTTGCTGGGGTGCTCAATACTGTGCCCAAGTCTCCTGTCTAGACCTCTGTTGTGGGGCTGTCTCTGGACTGTTCAATTGGACCTTGTTCACTTTGTTAATAAATCACCATTCACTGCTCATCTCTGCGCTTGGGTCCTGTTATTTCCAGTGCAGCCTGACAGAACGATCCAGCCAACTTAGGACCCAGCAGTTTGAGCATTCAGATTCTTCCCCCAGCCACTGCTAAAGAGCGGATGGCACGTCACCAGGCGTTAACTGCTCTGCGCCAGCAGGGGTTTGAAGTGGGAGGCTTCGCCCAGATGTTTTGGACCATGGCGGTGGGCCTGGATTATAATGACGCAGCACTTAAAGATATCTTTAATGACTGCCTTGATGACCCTTTGCCTTTGTGGGAGATGGATGGATTTAAGATCCTGGATTTTTGGGGCTTCATCAGATATCTCAATCATTGTAGCCAATGGGCAACACCAGGTCAACCAAAACACTAGACATTACAGTTATATGATGTCATATCTTTTCATTTCAAAAGAGCATTTAACAGCCTTCATCACATCAGGCTTTTCCAGAGATTTAAAAAGCTTAGTAAATCCACCATTGAAGCTGATTAAACTGGGATGTTCCCTCTGACCAGATAACAGCATTTTTGGCTGAGTGCTACCCTACTTACCAGCTACCAACTAAAATCACTCCAGCACTTATTGTCTGTCTGTCCACAGTGACCCACTCTACAGGATATTTTACAGATTTATGCCTGTGCAATTTAAAGATATTTAAATAAATACCATCACATGAACCTATCTATATAACCTATAGTACACACACTCACTGGCCACTTTATTAGGTACACCTTTCTAGTACCGTGTTGGACACCTGTTTGCCCTTTTCTTTATGGCATGGATTTAACAAGGTGCTGGAAACATTCCTCAGAGATTTTAATGGTCCATATTGAAATAATAGCATCACGCAGTTGTTGCAGATTTGTTGGCTGCACATCCATGATGTGAATCTCCTCTTCCACCACATCCTAAAGGTGCTCTGTTAGATTGAGATCTGGTGACTGTGGAGGTCATTTGAATATAGTTTAACTCATTGCCATGTTCAAGAAACCAGTTTGAGATGATTTTGAGCTTTGTGACATGGCACATTATCCTGCTGGAAGTAGCCATCAGAAGATGTAAAGTGATGGACATGCTCAGCAACAATACTCAGGTAGGCTGTAGCGTTTAAACGATGCTCAGTTGGTACTAAGGGGCCCAAAGTGTGCCAAGAAAATATCCTCCACACCATTACACCACCAGCAGCCTGAACCGTTGATACAAGGCAGGATGGATCCATGCTTTCATGTTGTTTATGCCAAATTCTGACCCTACAATCTGAACGCAGTAGAAATCAAGACTCATCAGACCAGGCAACGTTTTTCCAATCTTCTATTGTCCAGTTTTTATGAGCCTGTGCGAACTGTAGCCTCAGTTTCCTGTTCTTAGCTGACAGGAGTGTCACCTGTGTGTTGTTCTGCTGCTGTAGTCCATCTGCTTCAAGGTTCAACGTGTTGTGCGTTCAGAGATGCTCTTCTGCAAAACTTGATTGTAATGAGTGGTTATTTGAGTTACTGTTGCCTTTCTATCAGCTCGAACCAGTCTGGCCATTCACCTCTCACCTCTGGCATCAACAAGGCATTTTCACTCACAGAACTGCCATTCACTGGATATTTTCTCTTTTACCATTTACCATGGATACCATTCTCTGTAAACCCTAGAGATGGTTGTGCATGAAAATCACAGTACATCAGCAGTTTCTGAAATACTGAGACTAGCTTGTCTGGCACCAACAACCATGTCACGTTCAAAGTCACTTAAATCACCTTTCTTCCCCATTCTGATGCTCAGTTTGAACTTCAGCAGATCATCTTGACCATGTCTATGCCTACACCCATTGCTGCCATGTGATTGGCTGATCAGATATTTGCATAAACAAGCAGATAAACAGGTGTACCTAATAAAATGGCAGGTGACAATTTTACAATTACAATTTTTAATGTTTTCGAAAGAAGTCTCTCATGCTTACCAAGGCTGCATTTATTTAATCAAAAACACAGTAAAAACAGTAATATTGTGAAATATTACTACAATTTAAAATAAATGTTTTCTATTTTAATCAATTTAAAAATGTAATTTTGATGACAAAGCTGAAATGTTGAAAACAGTTTGTTTTTACAGGCTATGATACCATTCAAACATTTGTGGTAAGATTAAAAAAAGATGTTAGAAATAGAAAGTTCATAAGAACAGCATTAATGTGAAAGAGAATTTTTGTAACAATGTAAATGTCTTTACTTTACTTTTGATCAATTTAATGCATTCTTGAATAAAAGTATTGACTCCTTACTAACCCAAAAATAATGTATATTAACAAACATTTTTATGTTGTATAATGCTTAACTAATCATTAGACACTGAAGGACTCGGAAGAGCATTTGCTTGTTGTGTTACCTCATGATAATGTAATTTAGTGTATATAAAAATTAGAATTTAATTTTGATAATGGTGATGTAAGTGTTGTACTGTACTGTAAGTCAGTGTGCACTGACCGGAAAATATGACGTTTAAATAGGTAATGTAGTACATATTGTGTAATGTCTGAGCTGCATGTGTGGGTTTAATCCTGATATAGTGGTTCAGCCAGCAACTAAGCACATCTTTACTGTTTACCTCTTTCTGTTGATTGATTTGAATAATTCTAGTATAATTAGAGTTCTTGTTCATTGATTTGAGGAGACGGGGGAGGGGTCCTGCACCAATAAAAATGTCATCTCAGGCCCTGTGCATTTAAAGGACTAGTTCACTTTAAAATGAGAATTACCCCATGATTTACTCACCCTCAAGCCATCCTAGGTGTATATGACTTTCTTGACAAATCATAAGGCGAGCTGAGGGAAGACGGAAGCACGACTTCATCCAAACCTTTTTCTTTTTTCCCCAGCAAATTTTCTGTAAAAAGCAGTCCAAACACTATTATCGCCATTTCTTTGTGCCTGTCGTCTTCTATGTTTGTTTACTGTAAAGTCACGTTTGACCACAAGAGATTTAGCAAAAGTTCTCGTGTTCACAGTCGGGACTCTGGTTGTCTGTGAATGGAATCTGTTATTGTGTGGTTTGCTGTCTTGGTCATGTTGTGGCACTCCACACACTATAGGAACAAAACTGTTAAATCTATGATTTTTTTATTGTCATGTTTGTGGTCTCTCACCTTTTGAAAATTTGATAAGATTTTAAAAAATCTTTTAGTGTGGGCCAGCCTTAAGGCAACTGCCTTTAAAAGAGTGACTTTGAAATTTTAGGTCTTTCTTAGTGGCAGTGAATAGCATCGGTAAAACTTAACACTATATTGCCAAAAGTTTTGGGACGCCTGCCTTTACATGCACATGAACTTTAATGACATCCCATTCTTAATCCGTAGGGTTTAATATGGAGTTGGCCCACCCTTTGCAGCTATAACAGCTTCAACTCTTCTGGGAAGGCTTTCCACAAGGTCTTCATGCCTAGGTACTAGATTTTATACACCTGTCGCTATGGAAGTGATTGGAACACCTGAATTCAATGATTTGGAGGGGTGTCCCAATACTTTTGGCAATATAGTGTATGTTAGGGTTTAATTCTTGCTATTAACTAGTTGCTTATTAGCATGCATATTACTAGGATATAGGATGTTTATTAGTATTTATAAAGCACATATTATTGCCTTATTCTGCATAACCTTATTCTACATCCCTTAATCCTACCCAATACCTAAACACTACAAAAACTACCTTACTAACTATTATTAAGCAGTAAATTAGGAGTTTATTGAGGCAAAAGTCGTAGTCGTGAATATGTGTTCCCCATACTAAAGTGTTACCATAGCATCCGCTGAAAATGCTCTAATGAAGGCTTTGAACAATTCGACTGCAACCTCCAATTCATGCGGCATGGCCGCTGTGCATTATTCACTTGTGCCTGTGTGTGTTCATATGAGTGTCTAAGATGATACAACACTATTTTGAGGACATAATATGCCTCCAGTGGATAACTGAGAATACTAAGTACTCAAGTAGTAAGTCTACAGCTCATACTCAAATTAGAGCTATCAAATAAGTCCAGCATGTCCCCATTTTAAACCCAGCAAGGATTTGCCACTGTAAGTATGGGATAAAAAGGCAGCTTTGATGTCTACGCCGGCTTGATTTAGTCTCCTTGTTCCCCTCCTCAAAGGAACCCATTACCTCGGCCAAAACCTGCATGCTAGACCTCAAATTTCCCTCTTGTCTATGACAAACATCCACGCAGAATAACAGTTTGACAGCGTGAGACCTCACAACATGTCACTAAAAAGCCTAGACGGAGCAAAACAAAATGGCATAGTAATGCCATTTGAATCTCCACAGAGACCAGTGTGTTGACAAAGCCTCTCCCTCTGCTTATTTTTCTCCCCTCTCGTCTCATCTCTCTCCCTCCTCTCTCTCTCTCTCTCTCTCTCTCTCTCTCTCCCATTCCTCGCTCCCTCACGCTTTCACACCGATGAACACGCTGTGTGATGATTGCTACATGTGGGCAACAGTAGATTTCTCTACACAAGAACAGAGCCACGCTAAACCCGTCGGAAAAAGCAGCTTCTCCAGCCTGAATCAAAGAGCTGTCATTTACAACGGCAGTGAACTGTAAAGGTAAAGGCTTCATATTCATATCCCTGATCGATTGTTACATAAGTTGCTGCTCACACTGGCTTTGTGTGTCTAGGGTATTTGTCATAGTGCACAGCTCTCACCATCTGTCCTTCTGTCATGTCTTCTCTTGTGTAGGGAATTGGGTGCAACTAAGAAAAACATCTATTTGGCTTTCACACTGTAACATTTATAAATGATGGAAACTGCAGTTTGTGATATTTTGTTGCCAGTGTTCTTTTGTGGATGTTGTTTAAACGTGTTTCCATGAATGCTGGATTTTTATTTTTTTAAGTTGAGTTATACTGTATATGCAAATAATACCAAGTTTATGTAATATCAATTACTCAGTTAGCTTAAACTACACAATTTCTTATTTTCTGACATGCACAATGACAAGTGTGTTTGTTGAAGGGATTGGGCAGCTAATCCATCTCTCCAGCAGTAACTGTGAGGGCTTTGTAGGTTTGTAAATGTCAGCAAGGGGAAGTGACAGAGATGAGGAGAGACTTTGAAACACCCACACTCACCACCCACTGCTCTTTTTGAGACACACACTGGAGATATGTTTCATTCTGATGTACAGACTCAGCAACAGCATCCATTTTCTGCATAGATGTTATAATCAGTCTTTGAAATGGTGAATAATACACAGCATCTTAACATTAGATCAAATGAAATCAGAAGCACAATGCACATACATATGTAAGAGGCTCATAACTTTATGTGTGATGTTTATTAATTCCAATGGGAATTTTCTTAGCAGAAACACTTGAGGTATGGATAACTAATCTAACTAAACTAATGCATGTTAATATAATATGTTATAATTATGCATGTTATTATAACAGCATGCATCAATTACATTTTCACATTTATTTATTAACATATTATTTTATAGAATGCTCAAAATATTTTTAGTTAATGCACAGTTTAAAAAATCCAATGATTTTTTATTTTTTTTTATTTTTTTTATTTTTTTAGTAATTCTTTTTAATGGATTTTTAGTTTTATTTATATTAATAATCGAGGATGCACAAACTGATCTGTAGTCCCACATTGATCTGCATGCACGTTATTATGATGTTATTATAACAGCATGCATCAATTACATTTTCACATTTATTTATGAACATATATTATTTTATAGAATGCTCAAAATATTTTAGTTAATGCACATTCAAATAGTTTAAAAAAAAAATCTAATTAATTTATTTTTTAATAAATAATTTTTTAGTAATTATTTTTAATGGATTTTTTGTTTTATTTAGGTTAATAATCGATTATGCACAAACGACTGATCTGTTGTCCCAAGTTGATCTGCATGCACGTTATTATAACAGCATGCATCAATTACATTTTCACATTTATTTATTAACATATATTAATTTATAGAATGCTCAAACTATTTTTAGTTATTGCACATAGTTTAAACAATTTAATGAATTTCTTTTTTAATAATTTTTTTTAGTAATTCTTTTTTATGGATTTTTACTTTTATTTATGTTAATAATCGATTATGCACAAACTACTGATCTGCAGTCCCATGTTGATCTGCATGCACGTTATTATAATGTTATTATAACAGCATGCCTCAATTACATTTTCACATTTATTTATTAACATATTATTTTACAGAATGCTCAAAATATTTTTGGTTAATGCACTTCTAATTCTTTTTAATGGATTTTTTAATCGATTATGCACAAACTACTGATCTGTAGTCCCATGCATGCACAAAAAGCTTTACAGATTTTCACAGAATTTAAACACCTGTCACTGACAAAGTTCAACACCTCCCACCCTCACCCGCAAAATTTTTGCATGTTCATTTGTTAAATATTTTGTTGAATTTTATATATATATATTTTTTTTTCAACAGGAGTGTAGAATTCTTAAATCAATCACACACATTTTCCTTCAAAATATGTGTAGAAAAAGCATTTTATATAATGTTTTTAATGACTTAGTACCATTATTTATTATAAAGTGTTACCCAGGTTGAATTAAACTCTTTCCCTTGAACTAAATATTGGTGTGCTTGTATTGGGCCTGTTAGCAAAGAGAGTATGAATATATTAAAACCAGACAAAAAAGTGTTCCTCGTACTGCGTGTAACTGTGCTAATGTGTATTGTTCCTACCACATTCACACAATTGCAGTTCTGTCCAATTTGTCTGAATTATGGCCCATTTGGCAGAATTGCCACTATGTGCTAACCTTTTTCAAACAGATGTCTCTCTCTCCCAGATTTAATGAGACCTCACACAGTTAAGGAGCACTTATTCTCATTTTTCAGCATAATGTACAGCCAACATCAAATCACATGAAATAATTTATCATAGAAAATTGAAACAGGCCTTGCTGCTCTGAAGATATCTAAATAAAGTAACAGTGACCTTAACTTCAGAGTTTTGTTGGACCAAATGTGATTTGAGGAGACAGAAGCAATCACGTTACATAGGTGAGGACCTCAAAGAGGAAAGGGCATTGACAAAAATAGAAGAAGAAAAAAATGTCAGTGGCCTGTAGCCTGGCATTACCCTGCAACTGTCATGGCAAAGTGTGAAGCAGGGTGTAAATGAAGGTAGTGTCTCTGGGGCACAGATGCACCTTGCTAAAACAGGAGCTAAACCCTTACTTCCACAACCCCCTAGGAGACATGTTCTTTTAGTGGATTATAACATGCTGAAAAAAACAGCTTAATTTGCCTTCTAGCCTGGTCTGTGTTTATGTTTTTTGAGCACTTTTAAAATAATTGGTCTTGGAAACCAGCTTGGCTAAAACCAGCTCAGGCTGGGAGACCATAGTTTAAACCGAAGACCAGCAAACTGGGGGTTTTATCACAGCAACATTTACATTTAATCATTCAGCAGATGCTTTCATCCTAAGCGACTTGACAAATAAGGAACATCACAAGCAATTTATTATACATGAGTCAACAAATGTTGTCTATAAGCATTTCTGTAGAACTTTAAATATTTAAAACCTTAGGCACTCTAAAGGTTAAATATTGACCTTGTTTATTCCAGAACATGGAAAGCAAAACTAATTTAAGGTTGGTAAAAGCAACTACATTATTTTTTTAACATGGACGACCAAAGAGCTCGGAAATTTAAAAATAGCGAGGGTAGAAGATCAGAAGGCATAGCACATTGACAGCGGGCAGAGAAGCCTCAGTGGGAAACCTGACATCTCACTGAGCTCCATCAGACAGTAACACTACAGGGAACTTCACATGTTCTACTGAGCATAAGGGCGTGGTGCACTTTTCATGAGATGAGTTATCTGTGAGGGAACCCTAAAAATCAATGTGCCCGTTTTCACTTTACCGATTTATCATTGATTACTAGGGATGGGCGATATGGACTTAAAAATATATCATGATATTTTCTGGTATTTATTGCGATAACAATATCAATGACGATATAAATGTAGTACCATTCCCCATGTTTTTGGTTACAAGTGAGAGCTGCACGCATTCTTGAGAGCCTCAGAAAAACAAACATTGATCTCAAGTAAAACATACCCATCATCAAATAGGCTCCTATAATAAACAAATTACATAAAAGAATAAGAATTAAAAAAAAAAAAAAAAAAACAGTACAAATCCAAACACCAGCCTTTTCAGAAATGGAAAAGTTGCAGATATATTTTTCTTCTGTAAAAGTGCAGGTAATGTTTAAATAGTGCAACTGTGCTGAAAAACATCACACAATACAAACAATAATAATTCAAATCAATGACAAGTTTAAAATGTAAACATAGACTCTGTATTTATTCATATTCTCATGGTGCAAACACTGGCAAAAAAGTACAAACAGCAAAAGTAATAATCCCAACCATGTCTTCCGATTACAAAAAAATTGCAAATAATGACTTAATGATAGAACTGCTGGGTTCATGAATATTAATCACGTTGTCAGCGTTCGCTCGAACTGATTTGCTGAAATCAAAACAGGGACAGATGAGCACCAGCCAATGAGACTGCCGTTTGCGCATTCGTTTCTGCTTGTTCATAAAGGCTGAATAATTCCAAATGAACGCCGTTATTTTACAGGAAATACAACAAAGAATATTATTTACATGTAGCACGTCAATTCTGCGAGATATGTAAGACTCTCTCTTTGAGTGTGTGAGAAACACTAACCGCTCTCAGTCAGGCGCCTCACACTACTGTTTACTGTGCGTCACATACACTGTGCATTTATTATGAACTGAAATAGCACGCTTTACGGATCGCTTGACAACGAGCGAATCTCTCAAGCGCTCAGTCCAAGTGCTCAGCGAGTGTAAATATATCTGTGTACAGGTTCCAGATTGTAGAGGCAGCTCCTCGTTTAGCGAAAAACTCCCCCGCAGCTTCCGCCATAGCTGTTTTCGCTCTGCACATGAGCTGCGAATGGGTCGCGTCATCAACTAGGCTTTATCGTTATTATCGCGGGAAGACTAATTCTTATCGTGGGGAGAATTTTTACGGTATATCGCAAACGATAAGATATCGCCCATCCCTATTGATTACCACAAAAAATGTTGAATAATAAAAAAAAAATTATATTATATTATATTATAAACAATATGTTTCTTATTTATTTACACACTTTGTGCCGTCGAACTGTATAAACGCAATATCACACTTGTAGCCATGCGATATCACTCTGTATCAGCATGGCTGTGATTCAGCCATACTCACAACCGGCGCAATGTCATAGAATGTCTCTGAACAGATTCACGCCCACTTTTAGGGGAAAACAAACCGCAGCACAGATAGACAGTCTAAACATTATTGAACAATATTATCTCAATAGTAATGTATTGCATGACATCTCAAGCTTGATTAGAAAGCAGGACACTAGCAACCTTAAATATACAGTTTAAGTTATGTAAGCTTCCCACAACCCCAATATTTTACAACCTATCATGATCATCGTGTTATTTTAGATAGATAACTGCTGGGCTGTCTTAGTGTATGTCCGTTATCAACTAGCCCAGGCTACCTGCCATCATCATCCATATCTTGCTGTTATGGAAATATCATGAATTACGGATGATGCTATCGAAAGCTAAGTCAGGCTAGTTGTATGGCTGGACAGAAAAGTGCACTCAGTACTCTAAATATAAAGACATAATATATACATTTAAAGATGTTTACTTTCAAAAACGAAGTTAAATCATTCACTGGCTTACATGGTGACTCGATGAGGTACGAGTAAATGTCCGGGTAAGACACCTCTGGCCACTGGGTGGGGTTGTTACACCAATTTGACGCTGGGAGAATGAAGGGACATGTTTTTAAATTGACCAAATTAAGCTTGTGGATGTATCTTTCATGCTCTATGGCAGGCAGGATGGACATATAATTACTTGACATGTTTAATCTTAGTGATTTCTTAAGTTATTCACGCCTGCCGGCTGTGTACGGAAGTTGTTTTGTGCCGCTATTTTCTATTGAAGTCTATGGGAAGTCTAGTTTATTTTCCCCTAAAAAGGGGCGGTGACGAAATTGACAGTTAAGTTCCCGGATGTGCCGGTAGTACGTATAGGCAATCACAGCATGCTGATATACAGCCATAGCGCACGGCTACGAGTGTGATATTGTGTTTATACAACAGTTCGACGGCATAAAATGTGTAAATAAATAAGACAACAACGGAGTGTCTTTAAAAACTCTCTTTTGTGCGGAACTACTTCCTTCCGCCACGTATTCAAATCTCAAGTTGACAGTTTGGCAGTTGAGCCCAAGCCTCTGTTACTAATTCTAAAACGGCACTTTAGAACTAGTAACGAAGGAGTGTTGAGTCGCTTCATTGAAACTTCTTGTATTATGTAGAGTAGAATATTATGAGAGAGATATAGACTGAGCGAGTGCATTACCTGCATCTGGCTGATATTCTTCAGGTCAATATTATATTCATAATCACAAAATCATTTTGAATGTCCGCTGAGGAAATCTTTGTCTTTGTCCTTTTAACAGTTAAAGGGATTTCCCATGGCAGCGCTAGTCAGTGCATTTGTAAGTTGCATCTTGTTTACAACCTTGTTTCAATCCCTTTCAATATAAAAGTCTTTGCTACTGACTTACTCATAAAGACAGTCTTTGCTGCCATCTAATGGTGTAATAATGTAGCTAACTTTCACTGAAGTCGAAATCACAATCACTAACGGACCGTTTGTCAATACCAAATACAGCATGTTATTTATATAAAATAATATTTCTTGAAAAATAACATTTTAATAAACAATATTAGCCATTATAAAAGTATAAGTTCGTACAGACGTCGCCAAAACGTTTTGCTCTGGAACAAGTAAAAGATTAATAAGACCAAAGATTGCCCGTTAGATATACCCAAAATGAATTATACTTCATGTTTAAACACTATCTACATAAGAGCCAGTGACAAATTCCCAAAGGACTGGCCGAGATAAAGCTGTTCTCGGCGGGTACATGAGCGCTGATCTCCAAAAACGTCTAAGCAAATTGTCAAATAGGCGCTATGTTTATAAGTTGCGTATTTGACGTCTAAATAACTATATTCTTGGACAAAACTCTTAAAACTACATTCCGTGACACAGACAACAGTAGTATTTGTAAAATGATGGTGTTTGCTTGTCCGCCATGGCAATTGCTGTGAGAGAAATGCTGCAAGCGGAGTGATACAAACGGTGAAATGGTTCCCATGGTAATATTGGTAGAATATAAGACAAGTCATTTCAATCTGCGGACATCTTTAAAACACCTCTCGGGCATGGAAGTGCAGCAACGGCGTTTTAGGGGCTTGAAATCGCAAACTTATGAAAGTGCAAGTTGTTGAAAACAATACTGTTATACGTGTAAACTACAAAAACGCGAATTTGTAAATGCGCATGCATATTACGTGTTCAGTCTATAGGCACATAGTGTTTCTTTACAAAGTGACATCGCCAACTACTGGCCTGGCATGCATAGAAACCATGGTAACAAATAACAGAAACTAAACAGAACAAAATAATGAAACTAAACAAGACATGATTGGGACAATTATATTAGCCTATTATAGTGGTTTAGCCTATATTATATTATAGTAGCCTATATTATTTTACATTATTATGCTTTTAGTTTAACATTGTGATTATGCTGCCCTGCTAACTGCATTTCTAGCAGTAAACAGACATTTCACAAATTCAGCATTTTGGAGTTTCATTGCAATCCATTAGCATATTCCATTTGAAGTGAGACAGGACCCACAACTATGAAATTGCTCAGCACAGAAACACGGATTCCTACATCAAAGAGAAACTGAGAATATTAAATTCCGAACACTCACAAAAACAGAAGAAGAATGTTAGCTATGTTTTTTATTTCTTTGGGCATCTCATGATGATTTTATAAGGATGAGACATCAGAGTATCTTTTATTTAGCAAACTCCCTGTAGCTCCATTTGTGCTGCATGGATGCATAGAACATGAACTGGCTTCTCCCTGCCTAGATAGATTTGTTAGTGCATTTTATAAATAGCATGGCACGTGTTCTCCTCCAGTGCAAAGAAATGAAGAATAAGCCTCAAGCATCCGGCAAATCACTATAATATTCCCATCTTGAGAGAATTTGAATAGTTTGATAAACTGCAATTAGAAATTCATAAATTCTGCGATGCTTCAGAAGGGACATATGGTTATAATGCAGGGGGGCTCGTTTTATTTATTTATTTCACCCAGTTTGAAAAAAGATATTCAGTCATGGGAGCACTGTAAACTAATTCACTTCAGCGCATTTCGATTTGATCCTTAAACTTTTTAAGCTTTCAGTTGTAATTGGTCAAATGAAAAAAGATACAAAAACAGGGTTGAGAAATACTAATAAATGATATGTCATCATTTCCTTTAACTTGCACCTCAGAAACCGGAAAATATTCAATAAAATACCCCAAAACAGAAATGTGATACTTGACACAAATTGTTACATCCGTAGAAAGCAGTCTGAGGCATGGATCTACGTGCAGGGGTTTTAATAAAGAAACAAGTAACAAACAAAAGGAAAAAATGGGATACAAGGAACAAAAGCTAACTGAAAACAGGGACCATAACATTCAACAACTGACAGAGAGCAACTGAAACACAAGGGCTACATATACACAGGGGCAAACAAGCTTAACAACAGTAATGAGGAAACAAGATACACCTGGGGAGACTAATCAACATGAAAAACTACAAAATAAAGTACAGGAAACACTTCAACGTAAAAGTCCAAGGACAGACACAGAGCACATGTGACAGAGCCCCCCCTTTAAAGAGCGGATTCCAGATGCTCCACAGTCCAAAAAAAAAAAAGTCCAGGAGGGCGGTCTTGGGGGAGGGATGGCGGGCCGTGGAGCATGGACGGACCTGGCAGTTCCGGAAGCCATGGAGGCGCAGGAAGCTCAGGGGACCACGGAGGCGCCGGAAGCTCAGGGGACCATGGAGGCACCGGAAGCTCAGGGGACCACGGAGGCTCAGGCAGTTCAAGTAGCCATGGCGGCTCGGGCAGTTCAGGGAGCCATGGCGGTTCAGGGAGCCATGGCGGTTCAGGGAGCCATGGCGGCACAGACCCTTCAGGGCCAGCCTCCATGGATGGGTAGCCCCCCGACCCCCCCCCCCCCCAAAATCTTCTTGGGAGGCACTACGGACTCTGGACTCGTGACAGGAGGCGGAGTCCTCTCTGGACTCGTGACAGGAGGTGGAGTCCTCTCTGGACTCGTGACAGGAAGCGGAGTCCTCTCTGGACTCGTGACAGGAGGCGGAGTGACTCGTGACTCGTGACTGTCACTGGACTCGTGAC
The DNA here is from genome assembly GCA_039654105.1 of Coreius guichenoti. Classification (NCBI taxonomy): domain Eukaryota; kingdom Metazoa; phylum Chordata; class Actinopteri; order Cypriniformes; family Gobionidae; genus Coreius; species Coreius guichenoti. Next base: position 27,764,579 of record CM077180.1, on the reverse strand, counting down.
AGACGGGCTGGAGCCCTCTCTGGACTCTGGTCACAGGCTGCAGCCCTCGCTGGACTCTGGTCAGGGGCTGAAGCCCTCGCTGGACGCTGGTCAGGGGCTGGAGCCCTCTCTGGACGCTGGTCAGGGGCTGGATCCCTCTCTGGACGCTGGTCAGGGGCTGGGGTCCACAGTGGGACAAGCTCCACGGTCGGATCCTCTTCCACTTCCCCCACAGTTAAGGAAGATCCACACAGCCGCAGAGCAAAGTCCAAATACTGTGCCAGGGTCCAGCTAGGACCTCCCTCTGGCATCAAAAAGTATTGGCAAAAGTATTGCGACACCCCTCCAAATCATTGAATTCAGGTGTTCCAATCACTTCCATGGCCAAAGGTATATAAAATCAAGCATCTAGGCATGCAGACTGCTTCTACAAACATTTGTGAATGAATGGGTCGCTCTCAGGAGCTCAGTGAATTCAAGCATGGTACTGTGATAGGTTTTCACCTGTGCAATAAGTCCATTTGTGAAATTTCCTCACTACTAAATATTCCACAGTCAACTTTTAGTGGTATTATAACAAAGTGGAAGCAATTGGGAACAACAGCAACTCAGCCACGAAGTGGTAGGCCACGTAAAATCACAGAGCGGGGTAAGCACATGCTGAGGCGCACAGTGCGCAGAAGTCGCCAACTATCTGCAGAGTCAATAGTTACAGACCTCCAAACTTCGTGTGGCCTTCAGATTAGCTCAAGAACAGTGCGTAGAGAGCTTCATGGAATGGGTTTCCATGGCCGAGCAGCTGCATCCAAACCTTACATCACCAAGTGCAATGCAAAGCGTTGAATGCTCTGGTATAAAGCATGCCGCCACTAGACTCTAGAGCAGTGGAGTAACGAATCACGTGGCTAATCTGGTCTTCAGATTAGCTCAAGAACAGTGCGTAGAGAGCTTCATGGAATGGGTTTCCATGGCCGAGCAGCTGCATCCAAACCTTACATCACCAAGTGCAATGCAAAGCATCGGATGCAGTGGTATAAAGCACACCGCCACTGGACTCTAGAGCAGTGGTGTGACGAATCACGCTTCTCTGTCTGGCAATACGATGGACGAGTCTGGGTTTAGCGGTTGCCAGGAGAACGGTACTTGCTTGACTGCATTGTGCCAAGTGTAAAGTTTGGTGGAGGGGGATTATGGTGTAGGGTTGTTTTTCAGGGGTTGGGCTTGGCCCCTTAGTTCCAGTGAAAGGAGCTCTTATTGCTTCAGCATACCAAGACATTTTGGAGAATTTCATGCTCCCAACTTTGTGGGAACAGTTTGGGGATGTCCCCTTCCTGTTTCAACATGAATGCGCACCAGTGCACAAAGCAAGGTCTATAAAGACATGGATGAGTGAGTTTGGTGTGGAGGAACTTGACTGGCCTGCACAGAGTCCTGACCTCAACCCGATTGAACACCTTTGGGATGAATTAGAGCGGAGACTGCAAGCCAGGCCTTCTCGTCCAACATCAGTGCCTGACCTCACAAATGTGCTTCTAGAAGAATGGTCAAAAATTCCCATAAACACACTCCTAAACCTTGTGGAAAGCCTTCTCAGAAGAGTTGAAGCAGTTATAACTGCAAAGGGTGGGCCAACTCCATATTAAACCCTACGGATTAAGAATGGGATATCATTAAAGTTCATGTGCATGTAAAGGCAGGTGTTCCAAAACTTTTGGCAATATAGTGTATGTTGAGAATTACTCATTTCTGTGGGAGAACTTACAATCCTTCAGAAAAAGAATGGTCAATTTCATATAAAAATGGCTACATGTGAAAGCAATATGTTGCATCAGCTTCATGGATTGAAATGGTAAGAGAGTGGAAATTTTATTTATTTATTTATTTTTTGGAAATATTCCTTTAGAAGAACTGAACGTGCCTGGAACTGCAGGTGCAATAACAAAAGCAAAATAACGTGAGTCTTATGTTGGTCCAAATGTTTTATATTGCATCAAGGGAAAAGGGAGCATCTGGCATTCTAGTAATTATCAGCCTTGGGAATAGTGATTAACAAAATATGCTCACTGGTGAGTAGTATATATACATGTAAATCTTTATCATTTTAACAGGCAAATCAACTCATTTGACTGGAAGAAACTGCACTGCAAGGACATTCAGTGAGTATCCATGTTTCTTGTAGTTTATGTAAACTCTAAAAAACACTGGGTTAAAAACAACCCAATTTGGGTTGTTTTTAACCCAAGGGCTGGGTAAATATAGGGCAGAACACATGTTGGGTTAATTTTACCCAGCAAATTGTGTTTTTATTTAACCCAGCATAATGGGTTGATTAATTTTTACTATAATACTAGCTTATTTTTTTACTTCATACAAGAATTAATGTTTACGGATTAATTTAAATCCTCTAAACCTTTTTTTTAAATACTCCACACAACCACTTGTTTGCATGATAATTCCTTTATTTCCGATCATATTTTACAGTATAGCATATTTTATATCGTTTTAATACATATTGCCAACATTTAAGCTCGTTTAACAAATATTATAAGTAAAGATTAAACATTTAGAAGTAATTCAAGTGTAATCCACCAGTGTCTGTTATCCCGTTTCCACCGTAACGGCGCTGGATCTCGTGCCGGAGCTTGTATCATGTTCAGCGGGGAACTTCTAACTTCAGACCGCAGCCCTGCGTTTCACTGGTAGTCGGAATATGCTGTGACTGGCTCCATAACTGGTCCATAAACAATCAGTGTACAGTTCTGAGAACATCCTAACTATTTATGTTCTGTATCTTTTTGAATAAAATCATAAAATTTTATGCAAGGGCAAGGCATCAGGCGTTTCCATCACACGAAAAGACTGACGCAACACTCGTTTAGGTGACTCACATCGCGCCCCTGTATGTTGCTTTGCATTAAAATGAAACAATATACAGCACTATAACGAATTTATAGATAAAATTCAATCTTTATTTTACCGAAGACATGCACCAATTTGACAGAGATGCACGCTCTCTCCTGAAGAGGTCACAAAAAAGCCCGCAAATGCCGCAATAAAATAACTCAACCCCTGGGTTATGTCATGTCTGACCCAGGATCTGGGTAACACAAAAACTACCCAAACACTGGGTTGTTACGTCTGACCCAGAAGCTGGATAACCCAAAAAATGACCCAAAAGGCGCAACCCAGGATTTGGGTAGAAAAAATAACCCAATATTTTTTTAGAGTGTAAGAGTTAATGTGAGTATCTCTCTTTCTCTCGCTCTGCCGCTCTTTCACTCTCGGCCCTGATTGATTCTTCTATGATGTAAATATACATGCAGAATTCATGATAATGCCTTTTTTAGGGCCAGGTGCGCTGTTGCATTTCAATGATTCCCATTTTGAAAGAATATTCATGTTTACAATATGGTGAATCCACATCGCCAGATAATTAGTGAACATTGCAATGGTGTGTTGTATAATGCAGGTTTATGATAACATCTGTGAGCATCACTGCAATCTAATCAGACAGGCTATTATGCACACCTGAGCTGTTGTTATTATTATCAGTAATTTGTTCTAAAAATAAACCATCACCAGTCTCTTATGAATACACTAATATCATTGACAGCTGCTAATCTCTTGTTTTGTAAGATTGCTTTTGTCTTTTTTCTCTTTCCTTTTTTTCAGGGCCATGAAAACTAGACTAGGGTGCCTGTCTAACAAATCAGACTCATGCAGCGATTTTTCAGAATTCCTGCCTCCTGCTCAGGAAAGGTCCACAAGATACTTGAAGTGAGTACTATGTTGTTCCCTCAAGAAAAAAAAAAAAAAGGAAAATAGTTAATTGGCTGTCTCATAACTGTACCTGTTCATGTATCTTTGGCCGTCTCAGGTTATCCAATGATGAAGTGACCAGATGGGCAGATTCATTTGATGCTCTGCTGTCCAATAAATGTAAGTCACATTAATCATGATAAATATGGGTCTGAATTATTAAGCTTATTTGCGTTATTCTTCAATTGAGGCACTTTTAATTACTTGAATCTTAAAAAGAATTTCTTCTAACCACGTTTCATCTATGTTGAAATATTTAGGACAACACAAAAATTAAAAAATGTATAACATTTTAATTCTCTGATAAATACCTCTTAAATCTTAAAAGTAATTACAATTTAAAATTCAAAACTTTTTTGAAAAGCTCTTTATATAAAGTTGGATATATAACTTCTTGATTGTTTGTACTGTCTCAAAATGTAAAAAAAAAAACTATACTATACTATACTATAAACTAGCTCTACTCTATTAAATGCAATTATAACGCGTTAAGATATTATAGACATTAACTTCACTATTTTCTGTAAAGCTGCTTTTAAAAAATCTGTTGTGAAAACTGCTATATACTGTAAAAAAAATACTTTAATTGAAACAAAGCAATGAATCTATATTTAAGCAGAATGATGTTTTTTTATATATGGATATTTTAACTGTACACCAGCCACACTTCTCCAAATCATTCTCTCAGTATTGAAATATTATATTATGTTGTCCCAATACTGATAGTCTCACTTAAAACTTTTGTTCTTGACTCGTCAGTCAGTTGAATTTCTACAGGGATGTACTGTAGTTCAACCATGATATAGTTCACCAGCAATTTACGTAAGAAGCTTTCCATATTAAGTGAAGGACGCCGTTTCCCCGTGAGTCACGCATTTTCCTCAGGCTTAGTTCCAGCATCAATTAGAACAGTGTGTGTGTGTGTGTCTGTGTGTTCTCCTGAATCTCACAGCATTGACACCCCAGGCATGTCACAAATAGCCTCTCTTAGTGCTGTTAACAGAACATTTGTTCATGCTAAAGACTTCTAAAATCTGTCAACAGTAGTACTCAGAAACGATAGTCAGCAAACCATTCAGAAATCCTTTATTAGCGGAGCTCAGTAAAGCTAAGGAAACCCCTAATGCAGGTATTAAAATTCAGAACTCATCCCACACGCACGGTTATAGGCTATCCTGAATATTGAGATGTGTGAAATACTTAAAACTAACACGCAGATATAAGAATTTCGGTAGGCTATAAAATGTCTACCAAACACAAACTTTTAAGTAGCTTTACTCACCAGTTACTGTTTCTCATCCTCTGCGAAGCAAGAGAAAATGGCGTCTGGTAAATTCTTCAGTGACAGCGCTGCGTAAATTCCTGGATAATGGAAAAAACACTGGCAGTTGCTGAGTGCCTGTAATCAGGGCCTAAAAATGAACATGAGTATATGAAGCAATGTCAATTGCTAGTTGGCCGGTAACAATTTTATTAATTGTAACAATGCAATGTTGTGAGAACATGAACGTGAACAAATGTGAACGACGCTCAGAACATTTGACAGGCCAGCGTTGCATCGTCACGAAAGTTTAAGCCTTGCCAATTAAAATATTTAAGCACAAGAAGACGCAAAAGGGAATTTGATTCATTACTCTGTGAGAAGCTGTGAGAAGTTTTCTGTGTGCAAACATCTGAAGCAGGTGCCAAGAAAGCCGTGTCTCAGCAGCCTGATCTCATGAAAGTGCGTATATATAGCACGAATTGTATATATCATGCAATTTGTACGCAGAAATTTGTTTTTCCATGCATGATACGCCGTTTTCACGTCCATATGATACGCACTTTGTGGCGTGTAATACGCACGTAACCCACACCACTAATCCTACCCAAGGGGGTTACAGTGTGTATCAAATGCACGTAAGAAGTCATTTCTTCATTTCATGAGATCGTGTTGGTCTCAGACAGCGTGCGAATACTGAATTGAGCTATCTTTCATGTCTTCTAGCGTTTGAAAGGACAAATTCACACAAAGTATCCTAAATGTACATAGCTGAGGAAGAAAACGCATGTGTACAGTATCAGTATATTGGACCCGTGCAGGTCTTAAAGTGACAGCATCCTAATAATCCTGTTGTCGTTAATGTTAATCAAACAACAAAAGACAAAGAGAAAATCACTCACTGCTCTTGTCTGAATAACTTTTTTTAACTTTAATTAAGGATTAATCATGTTTAATTTATACAGTGTGTTATTTTACATTTGATTACTTTATTAAATTTCTGTATATTTGTTTTTTGTCATTACTACCTGTTTTTGCAAAAACAGTTTCATGACCGGTAAATTTTCTGGCTATTGGAAGGTGTGGCAAAAAGTTAGATTTAGGCCCTGCCTGTGTAACGGACGTAGGCCAGTAAAAGCTGTGTGTGTAAACCTCACTTTCTTGGCCTCAAGAGGTGCGCTAGCGACTGATGCTAGAGGCTGCAGTCTTTAACGTCTTTGTTAGAATGCCCGCCTCCCATGCTGGAGACCCCAGTTTGAATCCCGCTCGGAGCGGGTCAAGTTGGACCGGTTTCATCTGGTGCCGTGACCCGGATGAGAGTGAGGTTTAGGAGGGTAAGCGTAACGGACGTAGTACAATAAGAGCTGTGCATGTAAACCTCACTCCCCTGGCCTCAAGGGGCACTCTATCAACTGATAGTAGAGGCTGCGGTCTTTAGCGTCTTTGTTAGCACACCTGCCTCCCACGCCGGTGACCCCCGTTCAAATCCCACTAAGACCAGTTACACCTATAACTCTGAACCATCCAGAACACACTACTTAGCAACCACTCAGAACACCTTAGCAATCACATAGCAACGCCCTGGCAACCACCAACAATACTCTCTTTGTAGCATATACTGTACATTACTTTGAATGCAGCACAACAAATCAGAAATTAGAGATGAAATTATCAGTTTTTATAAACTTATTTTGTTCTGTTTGACATTTTATCTCAGAATGTGGTTAAAATGCTGTGACACTCTTCATTTATAAGCACAAAAACATATGGATGTTATGTATTTCATTGACCGTTATGGCTGTCTTTCACTTGCTTTCAATTAATTATCAGGGTATGCTGGGTAAAAATTCCCCTTCAGGTAGCATGATCTGTAAAAAGCATTTCAGATATAAATGACTTCCTGTGTCTAGCACAGGATACATTACCAGCAGAAAATCACTTTAAAAAAAAACTAACAATGGATACACTAAAGGAGAACATTTTGTTTGCTAGCGAGCAGGAGAACATTTAGCCTCTGTACTGCCTCTTGATTGTCCCTTCATTGAATTTCCTGAGAAGCACTATTGTCTCATTTGCCCACCCTGCTGTTTGTATGGACTTTAACTGAGAATTCTACCTTACACAAAAAGGATACAGGGTAAAAAAAAAGTGCCTTAGTGCCTCAGCACCAAAGACCATATGATGATCATAAAATCATTAACATACGTTTTTAATCCAACTAGGCTCATTGGAAAAACGTCCCTGTGGCGATATTTCTGCAAAATGATATTATGTTGCTTCTTGCACATTTCGCAACCCTTTCAAAGTGAAATGTCCAATGAGTGATGCTAAAAGTGCATTTAGTTTTATCTGAAATAGAGCTTAGATCGGGACCAAAAAATCAAGCCCGACCCTACCCGAGCCCGTGCACGTTGTGTCCGAGCCCGGCCCGGCCCGACACATTAACTGTAATTATAAGCCTGAGCCCGATTTAAACCCGACCATTTTTTTAATACGTGGGCCGTTATAACTGACGTTCTCAACTACAATTCCAAGTTGTCTGAACTACAGAAATCTAGAATTATCTTAAAGGGATAGTTCACCCTGAAATGAAAATAAAGCCATCTTTTACTCACCCTGCTGTTGTTCCAATGCCCTATGTCCTTCTATCTTTTTCGGACCTCAAAAGCAGAAAAAAAAAAAAACGTCCTGCATGCGCTCCTCCATATAATGGCAGTGAATGGCGACCAGGCTAAAACTGAACGAAAAGGATACAAAAGTATCACGCAATGATACAGTAAGACGCACGCCATATATGGAAAGTGTTCAGGAGGCATACTATAAGGTTTTGCGAGAAAGAAACCTTATTATTCAGTCAAAATACTGAGCTCGGCCGTTACTCTGTGCGCGTTCCTGTGAGTGCGTGCGAGCTGTCAGCAGCCGCTCATGCTTACTATAACTCATGCTGTTGTCATAGTACCCAGGATAAGCACACACATGCACCATTTTGAGAAATCAGGCTCAATAGAAACAAACGCGACTCTCGTCTTCTCTATAAGGTATATGATAAGAAATAATACAATAATACTAATAATAAGGTAAACCTCTTTAAGTGAATGTTGTGTACCGGTTGTCATGACAACATTGCGTGAGAGGCTGCTGATGGCTCGCACGCACTCACAGGAACGCGCACAGTAACGGCCGAGCTTAGTATTTTGACTGAATAATAAGGTTTCTTTCTCGCAAAACCTTATAGTATGCCTCCTGAACACTTTCCATAGAAGATAGAAGGACATAGGGCATTGGAACAACAGCAGAGTGAGTAAAAGATGGCTTTATTTTCATTTCAAGGTGAACTATCCCTTTAATGAATAATGCAACAAGGACGAAGCATGTAAACTGTGTTGTTTGTTTATTCAGAATGGAATGGATCGCAAATGGATAACTTTGTACACATTTGTTACTTAGGCCTACTTTGCTAAAAATATACAGTATATAATATTTCTGATTATGACATAGCTTTCTCCCCACCCAATTAGGCTAATAAAGTAATGATTAAAAAAACCCAAATGCTTGATCAATGGCCTGGCCCGGCCCGAGGATAGTGGCGGGAAATATCGGCCCAACCCGGCCCGCGGGTCGGGTCGGGTCAAGTTTGGGCTCGGGCTCGGGCTCGGGCTCGGGGCAGAGAATCTAAACTCTAATCTGAAACAGAATAATGTTGGTGTAATCTCTCATTTGAAGCACATCACAAATATGACAAAGAAAAAATAGTTTGATGAATGAATGCAAGCTTGGTGGCACATCCTGATTTTACAAAGTTAGATGTGTTCAACATTCCTGTCTGAAAATGTAATCCTCTCCCTAACCCTAAACCATAAAATCAGAGAGAGATGATAGGTGAATAATACTGATGTAGAAGCACCTAACCCTGGTCGTAAGCCTAAACTTGACATAAACTGTAAACTTGCCCCTCAAATCTGATTGGTTGATTGTAAATTTCCTTTCCTTGAAGAATTTCCTGTAGGCAGTGTGGCCTAGATATGGCATATTAGACATGACAACGACATATTGGTTTTAATATAGTAAGATGTTTATCTGTAATCTTATTCATCTTTATTTCATAGATGGTTTGGCAGCTTTCAGAACCTTCCTCAAAACAGAGTTCAGTGATGAAAACATCGAGTTCTGGTTGGCTTGTGAGGACTATAAAAAGATCAAATCCCCTGCTAAGATGATGTCTAAGGCCAGTAAGATCTTCAAGGAATTTATTGACACTCATGCACCCAGAGAGGTATGTTGACTCCTTATAAAACCATAGCAACTACACCTGAACAAACAGTATTTCACTGAATCCAAAGCTTTTCATAGTGTTCCTAAATAACATAATTGCAAAGTATATTTTAAAAAACCATGCATATAAGTATTGTTTCCAGATATGACAGGCATTCATGCCATACAGGCATATATAGCAGGCAGAAATTGAATAGAATTGAATAGAATGTTCAAAAGAACAACATATTATACAACATATATTGTTCTTTTGAACATTCTATTCATATTATACAGTCATATTATACATATTATTCATATACAACATAGTATATACTGTATGTTGTATATATACAGTGGGGAGAACAAGTATTTGATACACTGCCGATTTTGCAGGTTTGCCCACTTACAAAGCATGTAGAAGTCTGTAATTTTTATCATAGGTACTCTTCAACTGTGAGTGACGGAATCTAAAACAAAAATCCAGAAAATCACATTGTATGATTTTTAAGTAATTAATTTTATTTTATTGCATGACATAAGTATTTGATACATCAGACAAGCAGAACTTAATATTTGGTACAGAAACCTTTGTTTGCAATTACAGAGATCATACATTTCCTGTAGTTCTTGACCAGGTTTGCACACACTGCAGCAGGGATTTTGGCCCACTCCTCCATACAGACCTTCTCCAGATCCTTCAGGTTTCGGGGCTGTCGCTGGGCAATACGGACTTTCAGCTCCCTCCAAAGATTTTCTATTGGGTTCAGGTCTGGAGACTGGCTAGGCCACTCCAGGACCTTGAGATGCTTCTTACGGAGCCACTCCTTAGTTGCCCTGGCTGTGTGTTTCGGGTCGTTGTCATGCTGGAAGACCCAGTCACGACCCATCTTCAATGCTTTTACTGAGGGAAGGAGGTTGTTGGCCAAGATCTCACGATACATGGCCCCATCCATCCTCCCCTCAAAACGGTGCAGTCGTCCTGTCCCCTTTGCAGAAAAGCATCCCCAAAGAATGATGTTTTCACCTCCATGCTTCACGGTTGGAATGGTGTTCTTGGGGTTGTACTCATCCTTCTTCTTCCTCCAAACACGGCAAGTTGAGTTTAGACCCAAAATTTTTGTCTCATCAGACCACATGACCTTCTCCCATTCCTCCTCTGGATCATCCAGATGGTCATTGGCAAACTTCAGACGGGCCTGGACATGCTCTGGCTTGAGCAGGGGGACCTTGTGTGCAGGATTTTAATCCATGACGGCGTAGTGTGTTACTAATGGTTTTCTTTGAGACTATGGTCCCAGCTCTCTTCAGGTCATTGACCAGGTCCTGCTGTGTAGTTCTGGGCTGATCCCTCACCTTCCTCATGATCATTGATGCCCCACGAGGTGAGACCGAGGGAGATTGACCGTCGTCTTGAACTTCTTCCATTTTCTAATAATTGCGCCAACAGTTGTTGCCTTCTCACCAAGCTGCTTGCCTATTGTCCTGTAGCCCATCCCAGCCTTGTGCAGGTCTACAATTTTATCCCTGATGTCCTTACACAGCTCTCTGGTCTTGGCCATTGTGGAGAGGTTGGAGTCTGTTTGATTGAGTGTGTGGACAGGTGTCTTTTATACAGGTAACAAGTTCAAACAGGTGCAGTTAATACAGGTAATGAGTGGAGAACAGGAGGGCTTCTTAAAGAAAAACTAACAGGTCTGTGAGAGCCGGAATTCTTACTGGTTGGTAGGTGATCAAATACTTATGTCATGCAATAAAATGCAAATTAATTATTTAAAAATCATACAATGTGATTTTCTGGATTTTTGTTTTAGATTTCGTCTCTCACAGTTGAAGAGTACCTATGATAAAAATTACAGACCTCTACATGCTTCGTAAGTAGGAAAACCTGCAAAATCGGCAGTGTATCAAATACTTGTTCTCCCCACTGTATATATATATATATGTTGCTCTTTTGAACATTCTATTCAACAAAGAATCCTCAATAATATTAAACAGCACAAATGTTTTCAACACTGATATTAAATTTAATGATTTAAGAAGGATCATGTGACACTGAAGACTGGAGCAATGGCTGCTCAAAATTTTCACATATAATAAAGATGTACAGTTTTATTATTGCATATACAATGCACTTTTAAGTTTGAGACCTGGGCTATAAAGACTTTTCCTCCCTCTGAGTTTGTTCTTTAGCACAACCTACGCTTCCCTGGCTTCAAACCTGAAGATCATCTTCTTGTTCAGCGTGACCTTCAGTTACTTTGTGAATCACTGCTTGTTATTCGGGAAGCACAGCACTGTCCTTAAGCATCCTAACTATGTGGGTCACAGAAATAGCTCCAGTTTGGGTCCTTCAAGACGAGACATATCTACCAAATGCAATAACCCTGCTCTCTTGTCTCAGACAGTGCACAAACTGAATAAAATTTGTGACGGTGGAGAAGCATGAAACATGATCATCAGAGATAGTGATATATGTTTTTTGTGTGAACTTTGGTGACCACACCATTTATAGTCTCTCCAGTTTGACTGTGCTGGGAAATGGTTTGTTTGATTCTATGCTGTTGTCAAGAGCAATTGTACCGAATTTAATATTCTCTAACTCTTATATCTCTGAAGGTTAACATAGACCACAGGACCAGAGAGGAAACCAAACAGAGGCTTCTGGAGCCAACTCCCAACAGTCTCAATGAAGTCCAAGCTAAAGTGTACAGCCTCATGGAGAAAGACTCCTTTCCTCGGTTTATAAGATCAAAGATCTATCAGGACTTACTGAACAGGACACAGATATACTGTCAGAGGAAATCTGTTTAAAAGTGAATGCCTACGAAAGATGTCTTTGCTTGCCTGGTTAGATGATATTGAGATAATAAAGCAGACTTTAACTGTAATATAGAGCATAGTCTGTGTGTTTACAAAATAATTAGATGAGAGTAATCAAATAAAAAGGTAAAACTAACTAGTTCCTTGCTAGTGTGTGCATCTAAAGTAAAACATGACCCTGTACTGTACTTCTTTGCCCAGCTCTGTTTGAACTATATTCTCACCCTCTCAATTGTGATAGAATGGTCAATGTTTCTTCTGAATGCTGGCACGCATGTAAATGTAAATCAGTCTCTACATGGGTAATATGTAAGAGTAGAGTATGATAATTTATTTTTCTTATCTTCTATGTAACTTGTGTACACATTAACACTGATACTGTGTGTTTCGATAAGACAACCTAAGACATGCCTGCTGTGTTACTGCATGCAGCCTCGGCCTGCGGACATCTCTCATTGAATCTTTTCTCTTAAAATCTAAATCTAAAAATAATTACACACATACGCACACCCAATTTTTTTTTTTCTCTAAAAAAAAAAAATACAATTTCAGAGTATATGGCATAATGTATTGTTAATCTTTGTTTACTTTGCTGTTTATTAATTTATTTAAGTTTATTCTTTCAGATGTTGATGTTCTAATGGTTTACAATGACATGTTCTCCAGTGATGATACTAGATCAAGTAAAGCATGTCACTTCAATCACGGCGTTGGAGTGTTTTTTGGTTTGTTTGTTTTTTTTTAAACTCCTGGCCTAAAACACTGTGTTTGTAGTCATCCAGTTTGAAATGGAGACTACAAACAAAATGGAGACTACAAAAAATCATCCAGTTTGAAATGGAGACTACAAACACTGAAGGTGCATCCCAACTTGCGTACTTATTCACTATTCTATGTCGTTTTGCAGTGTGTTCACACTTTAAATTCCAGAAAGAAAAATTGCACTTTAAATACCAGGATGATGCACTTAATTAACCCTTGTTCTTGACATTTTGTGACTTTTTCTCATTTAGGGTCATGAACATGCATGGAAAGTTTCAACACACTGATATGTTTTGACATATACACTAGGGGTGTAACGGTACCCTCATGTCACGATTTGATATCACGATACTTAACTCACAATACAATATTATTGCGATACACCAAGACATATGGTAAAAGGTTAACAAAATGTACTGTTGATTAAAATGCTAAATTTGGTATTACATCAAGAAGTGCTCGCTACAGAGCATCTGGAGCTCAAGCTTAACGTGTTTAATGGGGGGGGGGGAGTGCTGGAGGTAATGGCTCTGCAGTGTAGGCTCAGACTTGGTGCTGGTAACCCATTGCACAGGACAATGGTGACACCAGAATAAAAATATTGATTCTGAAGCTGAAAATACAGAATTATTTTAGACGAATATGCTTGCACTATTTTTAAATTATGTTTAAAATAATGTAGGCCACTTTTTACTGGTAACATAAGACATTTGGCATCAGGACCCACAAATATTCCCCCATTGCAATATACATTTTACATATTCAACATTTTATAGTAGTTTAATGTAGTACTGACACTAAAACTCTGTAAAACTGTAGTCATTTTCATTTTGGGTGCACTATAGACAATACATATTGTCACTATCCACGATACATATTGTTGCATGTTTGTACTGAGATATATTGTGACACGATATATTGTTACACCCCTAATATACACACATAATTACTATTATGTTTGTGATGTTGGTGGGTCAATTTGCATATTTCAACGTCCTAAGGAAACTGTACAGACCCAAAATAATACGATTTTTTTGGTTAAATTTTGTTATGTTGGTTTTTAACTACCCTTGTGAAGGTAAAAAGAGCATTTTCCCACTTATTTCAATAATATTTTGTCAGCCACAAACGGTAAAGATTAACTATCATTTCTTTTTTCTTAAATACTATCAAACCTATGTTATTTTTCTTGAAATTTTGTGGCTTTTTCTCATTTAGGGTCATGAACATGCATACAAAGTTTCAACTTTGTACGATGTGTTGTGAAATGTGCATACAGAAATGTTATACGTTCTTGCTGTTCGTGGGTCAATTTGACCCATATAGGCAGCTGTTCAAAAGCAACTGTACAGACCCAAAATTAAAAAAATCTTTGTTATATGTCAGAGCTCTTCAACTCTTCAACAGCTCTTCAACTGAGTTTAACAACTTTTTATTTTCAAAGTTTGTGAAAATGCAGCATTTGACTGAGGGAGCGAGTCTACTCATACTGTATGTACACTTCAGGCAGATCCATAGACCACAATGCAACATGACTGTGATGTCACAAAAGCAACTCACAGTGCTCACACTTCATTTACCCACAAGTGATCAAGGGCTTAGGGTGTTCCATTTAAACCCATTGCAACGGTTCCGCTAGTAGTGTGCACTCGTGCAACGTAAGCAATGACAAACATCCAATTGAACTAAACGGAGGGAAGTTAGTGAGGGAAGGGCATAAAAAAAGTGGACTTAAGTGCAGCCTAAAAGTTTGCTAAGAAGTATTTCCTACTAAAGCAAGGCAGTATTTGACTCTGGTCAGGCCTAATCAATAGGAGCAGACTGGGAATGGCAACATGCCCAGGGCATTATATTTGGCAAAAGGGAAGACAAGAGGCCTTTTTTTTCTAGTCAGGTAGCACAGACTTCAAACATTTTTTTTTTTGTCTTTCTACTGCATAGGCAGAAGTTTTATTTAGAGTCGATTTTGCCAGCAGTGAATTACACCTAGCAAAAGTTGCTACTTTTTACAGTATGCCATTATAGAATACTCTAGAATAAATAGGTAGGCTACACATGACCGCAGACGGATTGCAAATGTTATAAAAGCTCTTCAGCACACAGATGTGAAGCCCTTGGCTCATTTGGTTTCTTCCGAGGGCTATATAGCCCAGATGGAATAATTAGATCTTCCACCCCTTCAGATCAGTGTTCCCTGAACACTGTTTAAGACAGAGAGAACATCTGCTGGCCTGGGGCAAACTTCTCCCTGGAGGCATCGCGAACATATTCACAAGCCTCAGACACATGCCTCCCTATCAAAGCTATGTGAAGTCCCTGCTACCATGAGAGAAAGAGGGGAAGCATTCAGGTGGGAGCTCAGGTTAATTACAGCCTCAACTCTTTCTTTAAGAATTCCATTGTTCAAATTGCCAAAGTGATCCACAGTGATGCTTATTTAGAGGTGATGAAAAGAAGTGATGGCGTGTGCATTCGCGTGCAGCCTAGTATGGCAATATTTTGGTCCTTATTGGTATGCATAACCTGATTCAACATCTTTGCTGATCCTGGAACAACATTCCAATCAACCAATCAGATTTGAAGGACACGCTTACAATTTATGTGAAGTTTAGGCTAACAACCAGGATTAGGTGCTTCTACAGTTTTATTTCGCCATTTCCCTCTGATTTTAGAGATAACTTATGGGTAGGGTTAGGTTTAGGGGCAGGAATATGGTTAGGATTACATTTCAGACAGGAATGTTGTTCCAGGATCAACAAAATATGTTGACCCAGAAACGCATCTACCTCGGCAAATTCAGGATGTGCTTCTCACCAGATGAACATCTGCTTGCATTGTCGAAAGAAAATGTGAAGCACTGTGACAGACTCAGCTGAATATTAGTGCATTTTCTGCAGACCAGGCCCTTGTTGTTAACAAGAATTGTACAAGAACATGAAAATATAAAAACAATAACAATAAAAAAAAAACGTTATAACCTCAAGATGACTGCAAATGTTTATTTGATATTTTAAAAAATATATACTGACATTTTTATTCATATTTATTTATTTGTTAGCAAAGCTAAATCCATCCATCCATCATATTCTGTAATTGTTGTTAATGATAGGCCTAAACAAAAACAGTAATCTGATCATTTGCAGTTTGCCTATTAAATATTAAATATGATTCAAATATTCTGTTGAATAGCTACAGTTACTCATTTTATCATCAAAATTTAAGGAAAAATCTATTAAAAAAGGTATTAGTGGCAATAGCCTTGATAGTACTCTTCAATTATTAATAATCAAAATGACTTTTTATGGCGATTTTAAATTTATTTGAGGATTCAATGTGTATATATTTATTATATATTATAAAACATATATAAATATATTATATTTATGATTACAAATTTTAATGTTAGGGTTGATTAATCATGATTAAATCACAGAAACTTGTGCCATTACTTTTTTTTAATCAATTCACAGTTTGTTTGTTTATTTATTTTTTTTATTTAAAAAGATTCAGGTGGATTTTTCATAAAGGCTATCATTCATTGTTGAGCTGTTAATGTTGAATTAATGTAAAAGCCCATGGCTAGCAATATGACATTTTGAGTAAAATAACCTGCAATTTTATATTAAACAAACTATTAAATTTAACTAAGGTGTAAAATCTGAACTGGATCTTTTCCTGATCCATAAAATGTGTATGTACCTAGACTAACAGCTGACATTTTCTGGTAATATCATATGTAATATATTTGAAATGAGGATCAACTGAGCATGTAGCATGTAAGACATGGTTTCATTATTAAACTGTTCTAATACTATAAATGTACTGTAAGTGTTTTGTGAATGTTAACTAATACTCAAGGTTTTCAAAACAGTAATGCCAGGAATCATCGCAGTCCTGGCCTTTACCAATAACAAGCTGATGTAGGTGGATTCCCGAACAAAATCCCCACTCATTGAGTCTCAGGGCTAATTTATAACACCTTTGGAGCATTACAGCTGACAGGAACCTCGAGCGAGAGATTTGCACTCTGCTGTGAGTGTGTTGTTTTTACCCCCACGTACTGCCAGGAAACTAAACGTAGCATAACAAGTGAGTTAGAAATATGGGCTTTTATTCAAGGTTCTGAGTAGTCATAATATAATGGCAAATACATTTTACAATTTGAGTGTATATAATATTTGTCTATTGTATAAAATTACCTTCTGATCTTGTCATCAAAAATAGTAGGCTTATAATAAATCATGAGAAGATTGGACATATCTGTATTTCAAATAAATCAAATAGAATTTTTGGTCACACTTTATTTTACAGTGTCCTTGTTACATATTGTATGTTACGTGTACTTACCATAGTAATAACAGTAAATTATGCATAATTACCTGCAACTAACCCTCAACCAAACACTAATCCTACCCTAAACCTATGGTAAGTACATGTAGTTAATTAATATTACTCGGTACTTAAATATATAATTACACTGTAACAATGACACCTTAAAATAAAGTGTAACCACATTTTTTAACTGTTTTGTTTTTTAAGAGTTATGCATCTGATTTCAGTTGAGGATTGGACTAAAGATTTGATTAGAATTGAAGATCCTTTTTGCATTTTTGTAAAAGAATGCTCTAATATCATACTTTAATAATTACATTACCGCACAATTGGAATATTTAAAGAAAACCTATCAAATTCAAATATAAAAAAACAGTTTGGACTTTATCTAATTTTGAATTATATATAAATACATTTTGGTAAACTCCTATAATAATAAAGCATCATTTGAAATAGAATATGAACATGAGTGATGGAAAAATACAAACTAGGAATACAAACTCAAAATTTGCAACATTCCAAAAAACAAGTATCCTTTGTTCAAGGTTGAATCGTTCTTATCATGATAATTCTGTCATTTGGAGGACACAGAAGTCACGGTCTGAAGAAGAGGAAGAAGGCTTATAAGTGAAAAATTTAGTTGCAGCTGCCTTTATGAACTAGTTTCCCAGTGTGTTTCTGTAATTCTTATGTTAAAATAAAGACTGTGCTTTCCATCCTGACATCCTGAAATAGTTTCAAAATCAAAAAGAAATATGCGATCAATGTACTTTGATCATTGTGTAGTGTGAAGACCTATTTCTTCATTAAAGGCGCAGTAAGAGATTTCTGAAAAATGCTGTTGAAAGTGGTTTGGACCGAGCACCACAACACATTTGTAGCCAATCAGCAGTACACACAAAAACATTTGGTTCTTCAGCGGTTCTTTGGGGTGGTTGAGGTGCTATATAGCACCGCTACTGTATAAAGAACCGGTTAAGCCCAGTGTGGTTTTTCAGCGGTTCTTCAGCGGTTCTTTGGGGTGGTTAAGGTGCTATATAGCAGCACTACCATACAAAGAATCTGTTAAGCCCCTGTATAGTTCTTTAAAGGTTCTCTAACTCTCTCTTAGTCTCTTAGTTTAGTTGGGGAAAGGATTAAAAAACAACATTAAAATACAGTGTTGAGAACCATGTTATCTTTAGGAAATACATTTTGCCCCCAAAGGCCCCCCTATAAGGAAATATTCTAGGGCCCCCAGATGAGACTTTTTGACCTCAGAAAAGCATAAAAGTGATTCAAAACAGCTTTTGCCATTGTAGTAAATTCCCATTCATAGCAAACATATAAGAGTGGAGTAACAGATCTAAAATCTGAGGAGGATGCTAAGGTGGTTCTATGGTTCTGCATAGCACCATTTGACAAAGGTATTTTATAGCACCTTTAAAGATAGGTGCTAGCACTTAAAGTGGTTCCCCTATGATTTCAAGCCAATGAACCACTTTTAGTGCTTAGTACCAACATTTTTGTTTAGAATGTAGGGGGCGTGTCCACTCATGATGGGGGAGGAAAGAGGGAGTTGGAGAAAGAAAAAGCTTTCCAGCGTTTGAGAGACCTTAGCGTGAAGGCCTGAAAATGGACGCAGAGGTTGCGTTGTTCCCTTTCGTTCAGTCACTCCGAGTAACGTCAGTGACTGACGAATGGGGGTTTCGCTTAGAAGCCTATCATCTTCGAGATCTAAAAAACGCCCAATGGCAGCGCCAATGCCATGGGCATGCGGAATTTGCATAGCGTAACTCCGCCCCACAGCGTGGGTATATAAGGAAGTACGCTGGCAACATCGCATTATGTTTCTGCTTCGGAGCCAAGAGTATCTCTTCACTCCTCAAGCCTTCTGAGTATCGTCAGCTTCTTCGAGACGAACAGCTTTCCAGTTGGTGTTGGTGTGACGGCGTGTTCCAGCGATCGTTTACTGCCTGCCTGCTGATCTGTGCAGTGGTCTGCATTCAGCCGGTATTCGGTCCCTGGGCGCTTCGGCATCACTGCGAAGCTTCCTCTCTTAAAAGAGCTCACACTTGGCACGTCTTTTTCAAGATGTCTCGCCAGTGTGCTTCTGGGTGCGGTCGATATCTGCCGCCCTCTGATGGGCACAATCACTGCCTGATGTGCTTGGGCTTTCAGCATGCTCAGGCAGCGTTTGTGGATGAGACATGTTCCCACTGCGGGGACATGCCCATCTCGGTGCTGCGGTCGAGACTCAATGAGCTCCGTAATAGAGTGAGAGTCCCCTCTGCCACACCCCAATCTGCGGTCTCTACGCGAGGCAGCACTTTGGCTGGTGGCCAGGGTGACCTGAGGGTGACGGTGTGGAACAAAGCCCCGACGCTCATGCCTCGGACCACACCCCCCTCTAGCGCACCGTTCCCGCCGTGCGCTCAGACTGAGACACCGGAGCCGGCTCCTGCTGTTCCGAGTGTGTCGTTTGGCGCCGCAGAGGACGAGCGAATGTCGATCGCCGCATCACAAGGTGGGCTGGAGTCCTCCGAGGATGATGATTCGGCTGTGCTGCCGCCTTCCGGTGTGCCAGCATTGTCCGAGTCGGACCCGGAGTTGACAGCCATGCTTTCCCGGGCAGCCGCGAGTCTCGGGTTGGAGTGGAACCCTCCACCCCGTCCTGAACGCTCGCGGTTGGACGATTGGTTTTTGGGGGCGCCGCGTTCTGACACCCGTCAGACCACGCCCCCAATACCTTTTTTCCCGGAGGTGCATGAGGAGGTCACGCGGTCCTGGAAGTCCCCGTTGTCTTCCCGTGACCGATCGGCGGCCTCCTCCACCTTCTCTGCCCTCGATGGGGCCGCGGCCAAAGGGTACACTGGGGTTCCCCCGGTTGAACGCTCTGTTGTGATGCAACTGTGTCCGCAGAGTGCTTCAACGTGGCGTGGCGACCCTAAGCACCCCTCCAAAGCCTGTAGTTTCACATCAACCTTGGTGGCGAAATCCTACAGAGCTGCGGGGCAGGCTGCCGCCTCTTTGCATGCCATGGCCATCCTTCAGGCCTACCAGGCCCGGATGCTCAAGGACATGCACGAGGGTAGAGCTGACCCAGGGCTCAGAAATGAGCTGCGTGCCGCCACCGACCTCGCCCTCCGGGCGACGAAGGTGACCGCACGCTCCCTGGGCCAGGTGATGTCCACAGCAGTGGTCCAGGAGAGACACCTATGGCTCAACCTGGCTGATATGCGGGACGCCGAGCGGACTCGTCTCCTCGACGCTCCCATATCCCAGGATGGGCTATTCGGCGGCGCGGTTGAGAACTTCGCCCAACAGTTCTCAGCCGCCCAAAAGCAGACTGAGGCCATCAAGCACGTACTGCCCCGGCGGCCAGCTGCTGCTTCCACCCAGCCGCCGGCACAGTTGCCTCAGTCTGCTCGCCGCCGAGGGCGCCCTCCCGCGGCTCCCGCCCCTCCCGCGCCACCCAAGCAGCAGCCTTCACCTGGGCCGCGCCGTGGAGGACGCCGTAGGAAGGCGCCCCAGTCCGCTCCAGCCCCGCAGCCCGCCAAGCGCCAGGCTAAGCGGCGCTCCTGACGCGGACAGCTCAGGGATGGGCAGTTCTTTCCAGGAGATGGTAGCAGGACCACTCCTTCCCCCGGTGGAGGGCCGGGGGAGAATCCTTTGTTCCGCTGCTGGCCCCCGGGTCAGCAGCACCCTTTTATGGTTAAAGAAAGAACTGACTTACCCATCCCTGAGCGACCAGAGACCGATGGCAGTGTGCGCCGCCCCCGGGCCACGCCACTCTCGTCCCTCTCTGACGCCAGTCTCCTCTCAGAGCAGACCCCAGTGGAACGCGCGTCCTTCCCTGGTCTCCTCTGTCAGGACGCGGCTGATGACCGTGCCCCCACACCGGGACGCTACGCCTCCCACGTCTGGGCCGGTCACGCCGCCTCGCTGCCCCACCCGGGGTACGTCTATGGTTCGCATGACCCCGCTGGTGCAGTTTCTGGGAGCCTGGCTTCAGCTCCCTGGACTGTCCCGCTGGGTCGCGAAGACCATCAGGCTCGGCTATGCGATTCAGTTCGCTCAGGCTCCTCCTCGTTTCCGGGGAGTCCGACTCACCATAGTGGGGCCCAATGCCCCCCTCATGCGTGCGGAGGTTGCTACCTTGCTGGCGAAGGGTGCGATCGAGCCTGTCCCTCCAGCCGAAATGGAGTCCGGCTTCTACAGCCCTTACTTCATTGTACCCAAGAAAACCGGTGGGTTACGACCGATCCTGGACCTGCGCGTCCTGAACCGATCCCTTCACAGGCTTCCGTTCAGGATGTTGACAGCGAAACGCCTTTTCGAATGCGTTCGTCCAGCAGATTGGTTTGCAGCGATCGACCTGAAGGACGCCTACTTCCATGTCTCCATTCTTCCTCGACACAGACCGTTCCTACGGTTTGCTTTCGAGGGGCGGGCATACCAGTACGCGGTCCTCCCATTCGGGCTAGCTCTGTCCCCTCGCGTCTTCACGAAGATTGTCGAGGCAGCCCTTGTGCCACTCAGGCAACACGGGGTTCGCATCCTGAACTACCTCGACGACTGGCTGATCCTCAGCCACTCTCGAGAGCAGGTGTGCGAACACAGAGACCTGGTGCTCCAGCACCTAGCCCGTCTGGGCCTTCGGGTCAACTGGGAGAAGAGCAAACTCTGCCCAGTGCAGAGGATCTCTTTTCTCGGTATGGAAATCGACTCGGTCGCCATGTGTGCGCAGCTTACGAGCGAGCGCGCGCAGTCACTGCTGACTTGCCTTCGTCAAATCGAGAGCAAGAGTGCGGTTCCACTGAAGTTATTTCAGAGGCTCCTGGGGCATATGGCATCTGCAGCCGCGGTAACGCCGCTCGGTTTGCTTCATATGAGACCGCTTCAGCACTGGCTTCGCGATCGAGTCCCGAGATGGGCATGGCAGTCGGGCACGCTCCGGGTCCCAGTGACTCGGGCCTGCCTGCAGACCCTCACCCCGTGGTCGAACCTCAGTTTTCTACGGGCCGGTGTGTCCTTAGAACGAGTTTCCAGGCATATTGTTGTGTCAACAGATGCCTCCACCACGGGCTGGGGTGCCATGTGCAATGGACATGCTGCCGCGGGCTCCTGGACAGGACCCCAGCGCCTCCTGCATGTCAATTGCCTCGAGTTGCTGGCAGTACGGTTCGCCCTGCACCGCTTCCGAGCGCTGCTCAAGGGTCAACACGTGCTAGTCCGGTCAGACAACACGGCCACAGTAGCGTACATCAACCACCAGGGTGGTCTGCGTTCCCGCCGCATGTCTCAACTCGCCCGCCATCTCGTCTTATGGAGTCAGAAGCACCTGAGGTCCCTTCGTGCCATCCATATCCCGGGAGTCCTGAACCGTGCAGCCGACGAGCTCTCACGGCTTCAGCCACTTCCTGGAGAATGGAGACTCCATCCCCAGACGGTTCAGCTGATTTGGGAACAGTTCGGCGACGCACAGGTAGATCTGTTTGCCTCCCACGACTCTTCCCATTGCCGCCTGTTTTATTCCCTGACCGAGGGCCCCCTCGGCACGGACGCTCTGGCGCACAGCTGGCCGCGGGGCCTCCGCAAGTATGCGTTTCCCCCAGTGAGCCTTCTTGCACAGCTTCTGTGCAAGATCAGGGAGGACAAGGAGCAGGTCATTTTGGTCGCCCCGTATTGGCCCGGCCGGACCTGGTTCTCCGAACTCGTACTCCTTGCGACAGCCCCTCCCTGGTCGATTCCTCTGAGGAAGGACCTCCTTTCTCAGAGACGGGGCACCCTTTGGCACCCGCGTCCCGATCTTTGGAACCTCCACGTGTGGCTCCTGGATGGGACGCGGCAGGTTTGAGTACCCTACCACCTCAGGTGGTGGCTACCATCACTTCCGCTAGGGCCTTGTCTACTCGACACGCCTATGCGTTGAAGTGGAACCTCTTCGTCACCTGGTGTTCTTCTCGCCAAGAAGACCCCTGGAAATGCCCGATCGGGTCCGTGCTCTCATTCCTCCAGGAAGGGTTGGAACGAAGGCTGTCTCCTTCCACCCTCAAGGTTTATGTGGCCGCTATTTCTGCCTACCACGACCTTGTGGAGACGAAAAAGGTAAGTCAGCACGACCTGGTCATCAGGTTCCTGAGGGGAGCGAGGAGACTGAATCCTCCTCGCTCTCCCCTCGTACCCTCTTGGGACCTCGCAGTAGTCCTAAGCGCTCTGCAGAGGGCTCCCTTTGAGCCATTGCGGTCAGTCGAGCTTAAGTTCCTGTCTATGAAGACAGCGCTCCTGACCGCCTTGGCCTCCATCAAGAGGGTAGGGGACCTGCAGGCATTTTCGGTTGACGAAGCGTGCCTGGAATTCGGGCCGGCCAACTCTCACGTGATCCTGAGACCCCGGCCTGGATATGTGCCCAAGGTTCCTACCACTCCCTTCAGGGACCAGGTGGTGAACCTGCAAGCGCTGCCTTTGGAGGAGGCAGACCCAGCCTTGGCACTGCTCTGTCCAGTACGCGCCCTCCGTGCTTACGTAGACAGAACGCAGTGTTTCAGGACCTCAGACCAGCTCTTTGTCTGTTATGGTGGGAAGCTGAAGGGAAAGGCTCTCTCCAAGCAAAGGTTGTCTCACTGGATAGTGGACGCCATTGTTTTGGCTTACCAAACGCAGGGGCGCCCATGCCCCCTTGGGGTCAGGGCTCACTCCACCCGGAGTGTGGCCTCCTCTTGGGCTCTAGCGCATGGCGCCTCGCTGACAGACATTTGCAGAGCTGCAGGCTGGGCGACACCCAACACATTCGCCAGATTCTATAATCTCCGAGTGGAGCCAGTGTCCTCTCTTGTACTCGCCTCTACTAGTGGCCGGTAATGGACTAGGCTCAGGTGTCTTCGCTTGCTCGCCATTCCACTCCACGGACTGGATACGTGCGATATTTTCCTCAGGTAGTTTCCCTGAAGCCCTGAGTTCCTCCAGCACTGTTGATGCCGACACCAGTACGTCTGCCCACTCGCTCAGGCCCTCGTGTTGGCTAGGTGCCACCGTGTGCATGGTTCCCCCGTTGGGCGACCCCCACATGTGTATTCCCACTGTAAGTCTCCCTGAGCAGGTGTCTTTCCCTTGGCAAGCCCCTTGCCACCCCTGGGGGTAAAATTCTTCCACCTTCGGCCTGGTTACCCCAGAGTTTCCCATATGTAGCCCTGAGCGGGTCATATGTGTTCTTAAGTCCTCCCTACGGGTAGGCATTTGGCGCATACTTCCACCTGGAATATGCTTCCCAGTGTACCTTGGTATTCCTGTGTTAAGTGGGAGTCCTTCGTCCGTACTAGCTTACGACAGGGAGCTCACGCTTACGCAGGGCACTGGATGACAGCCGAGTGGCGTGATTATATTGGGACCCCCATTCGTCAGTCACTGACGTTACTCGGAGTGACTGAACGAAAGGGAACGTCTCGGTTACGTATGTAACCCTCGTTCCCTGAGGAGGGAACGGAGACGTAACGTCCCTCTGCCACTTCCGCTGTACCGCTGGAACAGCCGGGAGTTCAGTCTTGGCTCCTCAGCAGGTAAACATAATGCGATGTTGCCAGCGTACTTCCTTATATACCCACGCTGTGGGGCGGAGTTACGCTATGCAAATTCCGCATGCCCATGGCATTGGCGCTGCCATTGGGCGTTTTTTAGATCTCGAAGATGATAGGCTTCTAAGCGAAACCCCCATTCGTCAGTCACTGACGTTACGTCTCCGTTCCCTCCTCAGGGAACGAGGGTTACATACGTAACCGAGACGTTTCTGCTCCATACGTGAGTAACATTGGTTTTGGGTGTCCGATGCTGGTGACTAACAACAAGCTCTTGTTTGTATATACTCTTGTGTATTGTTGTTCATTTTTTGTTCTTTCTGCTCTTCATTTGTTCGCCATCTTTGCATTATTTTGCTTCGCTTCTGCTATGATAATGAGACATCCACTCTTGCATTGCGTGTTTGTGCATTTTAGGGGTGGAGCAATGAAGGGAGGGGTGTGTTTGTTTAGGTTGATTTCATATATCAACAGTGTTAAACTGTTGTTTTCAGAAATCGCTTACTGAACCATTAACATGGAAAAGTTAGCAGCCTTGAGGTAAAATGGATTGACTGTGTCATATAAGGTGCTTCTTCTCAATTGCACCTTCTCAATTTCCTGTCCTCATGGTGTAGCAGTAGGACACCCACTACCATCTCTATGAAGAGACCTAGCATGGGAACTTCTCTGTGGTGGTATAATTGCCCTTCTGCGAGGCATATTATCTGTAAGAAAGAAAAAGAAGCTATGAACAACAAGCTTATTTTCCCCTCTGCATGTCTTCCACGTCTCTGAAAAATTGCTTCCAGGCAGTGGGGTGAAAGTGAATGCCTTCTATCAGAGCAGACGCAGAGATCTCAAGGCCAACTGGTGCGGAAGTTCCCTTGTCCTCATTCAACCAGATTTTTGGTCTTTTATATCCCGAGTGTCATGTTGGGCGAGAGAAAGACCAAGAGAATGACATCATAAGTTATTGATCCAAGGTGGGATTCCCTCAGGTACTATATTATTCTAGGATATTAAACCTAATCAAATGTTCCTCGTTCTGAGCACAGCTTGATCAAGTTAGGTATGGCTGTCCTGATTCAGCTTGTGGATCAATGAAGTGAAACGTTTAACTTTATTAGACTTAGAAATATTCTGTTTATAAACAACAAATATGTTTCGATAGTGATTGTGTCACTTCATATAGCAGTTTAGGACATGAGGTACTTACGGAACTGGCTTACAACTGCTAGTTTAATCAGCAAGTTACTAAAAATTAGCAAAAAAAAACAACAACAATAATATTTATTTAAAAAATATATATATAATTTTTTTTTTATTCCATGCAATATCGTGCAATGAGGTACTAAGGTAAGGCCATTCAATCAGACAATTTACCCACCTGTAGTGTAACAAACATCACAATGGCCACAGAAAAGCCTAAGCTTTTGAACTAAGTTCAGTGAGGTTCATGCTTGAGGCAGAGATAGTTGTTAGTTGTTTGTTGTGTAGTTCAGAGCTCATCTTTTTACTTTATTATGTAAGAATTTTCATGTATAATCACTTTTAGTATTGCCAATGTGTGAACAGCAACGGAACATAACAATCAAGACCTTCCCAGAATTCCTGGTTGTCTATGAGACTGATTTTTTATGTGAAGCACTCTGGCCGGTTTCGCCTGGAAAATTCAAAGGACGTGACAGTTATGTGCACTCTTCCCCTCAATGAAACATGAAATTAATGCTTATACAATATTCAGGATAATGCCGAAAGAGCTATTTTGTACTGTAATGTCAATGTGTCATGCAAAGAAAAGGTATTATTTCAAACTATAGTCTCACATAGCCGGATCTATAGTCTCAAATATACTTTATAATCAAACAGTCATAACTGTGTAATCTTAATTACTCCATCTATCGTCATGATGCCGGTGAATTGCAGAGCTGGTGCAAACATATCCACATCGCTATGATCAGATGCTTTCTTAACTGCCCCTTTCTCAACGCTGTCATTTTTGTTGTGTGTTTATTAAGTTATTGAGCGGAAAGCGCGCAACACATATTTACATATTCATCTAAACATCGCTCTCAGCAGCGTGGATGGCGTTGGAATGTTCTCTGCAAAGGTATTTCCAACTTTTTACTTTTAAGGGAAGGACGAAAAAGAACTTCCCTGTTAGTATATCTGGGTCTTGAATCACGTTCGGTCTCTTGTACGGTACGTGTGCACGAGTGCAAGCATGAGCAATAAATTGCTGGCTGCAGTTCACTCAATGGCCACTGGTGTCACTAATAACAAGCCTTTCTGAATTCTACATATAGTCTCTTTAAAGGGATAGTTCACCCAAAAATGAAAATTACCTCATAATTTACTCACCCTCAAGCCATCCTAGGTGTATATGACATTCTTCTTTCAGATGAATACAATCGGAGTTATATTAAAAATGTCCTGGCTCTTCCAAGTATTATAATGGCAGTGAATGGCAGCCCAAAAAAGTGCATCCATCCATTATAAAAGTAATCCACACGGCTCCAGGGGGTTAATAAAGGCCTTCTGAAGCTAATCGATGGGTTTTTGTAAGAAAAATATCCATATTTAATACGTTATAAAGTAAAATATCTAGCTTCTGGTGGACCGCCTTCCATATAATAATATAACTCTGATTGTATTCGTCTGAAAGAAGAATGTCATTCACACCTAGGAAGGCTTGAGGGTGAGTAAATAATGGGGTAATTTTCATTTTTGGGTGAACTATCCCTTTAACTCTTTCCCCGCCATTGACGGAAATTTCCGTCATTTGTAAAAAAACAAAACAAAAAAAAACACTTCCCCGCCATTGATGGAATTTTCTGGCTTCGTGTGCTTTCACTGTTATACGGTAGGGGGCGCTATTGCACATCTTCTGAAAGAACACTGAATCTTCTGATCAAAACACATGCGAAGAAGATGCAGAACCAAGCAATATCATATGTAATCATATGCATAAGTAAAATAACGCAATCATCAACATTAAACAGCATATAAATCAAAACTGCCTAATGTTGCTGAAT
The DNA here is from genome assembly GCA_039654105.1 of Coreius guichenoti. Lineage (NCBI taxonomy): Eukaryota > Metazoa > Chordata > Actinopteri > Cypriniformes > Gobionidae > Coreius > Coreius guichenoti. The sequence continues at coordinate 27,736,782 of CM077180.1, read as the reverse complement.
GCAGTGTCGACCCAGGACGAGCTATAGTACTGTACAAGCATTAGGGGTGTTAATGGACTCGAGCTATTCCATCTATGTTTTGATCATCATTCTGAATATGATGTAGTCTTTGACAAAAACGTGATTTTCTCAGCTTTTTGCTCAAAATGTTGCTTTTTTATGAAACTTACCCACATTCAAGTGTTGATAAAAAAAGAATGCATGAAGCTAGAATAAAACAGTTTTTGTTTAAAAGCAGAAGCTATGTTCTTTCTTTTGACATATTGCATGTTCAGATATTCTGGGGGCCATTAAAATTTTGTGAAAATTATCAAAAATGCTGGCGGTGGCTGGCAACTTTTTTTAAAAACACTGGCGGGGAAAGAGTTAAAGTATACAAAATATATTTTAAAAATTAAAAAACATATTTATGTTTCCATATTCTTTAGTCAAGCAGTCATTTACAACTGTGCATGATAAAAGAAGTCAAACATTTCCTGTGTTGCAAGAGATTTGTAGCTAGTTTATTAAGCCAATCATATTTAATCTTTTCCTGTTTTGTCTATGTGATGAACATAATTAGAGACCACCAAGACTGCATACAGGAAAAGATTTCTGGTAATTTCTCACCTTTTACCAACACTCCTGCAAAGATTCAGAGATGGGAACGTTGTTTTTATTTAGCTTTTCAAATAATTATATTTCTGGAACAGCGTGTGAGTGCAAAAGGACACTAAAATGACCTAAATTGGAGCACTTACATTAACCACTGAACATTATCATCACTGTGGACTTTCCTGACTTTTCACATACACATAAATGCACAGTACACAGTACATTAGTGTAGAGAGGAGAGGACTGGATTATGATTGGCCGAGAGGAGAGATGACGCTCTGCTTCCTGCGCTATATAAACTCCCTGCTCCCTCTCTGCTGACACACTGCTGATAATTTTTTCTTAGAGACCACACTGCACTGCGCAATGGATGTTTATTTCCCCTCTGGCTTTACAATGTACAGAGGAATAACAGGGCTGTCAAACACTTGCCTGGAAAGGTATGATGCTCCTATTGGTGTTTTTAAGGGGTTCATGTGTTTTTTGTCTTAATAATTTATGCATGCCAAATCATCTGAATGCTTCAACATAAACCTCTACTCTTTTATATAATATCAGTTAGAATCCTGTTGTAAGAATCGCATATATTACAAAAGTGTACATATGCTGTGTATTAAATAAATGCTTTTTTATCATCAGGGCCAAAAGATTAAAGGCATGCGTAGGTGGATTTCTGCAGAGGCAAGACTTGAGCAGCCTATGCAGATATAGAAAACCGAGGTAGGTACAGTTATTGAATGCATCGACTCCTGCTTATTTCATAACGTGTTCCTTTTTGCATGATAAAGAGTCTATAGTCTCCTATTGTTTCTCTTCTGACTGACTGACGTCTTTACAGGTTGACCTTGGAGGAATGTATGATGTGGAAAGAGTCTTTTGAGAAGCTCCTGTCCAGCAAACGTAAGTTCACCGTTTTACAATTAAAATGTTATGCAGTAAAGCAATTTATTATGATTAAATGGCACAACTATGATATAGTAAAAAGCAGCCTTGTGACATATGACAATGTAACATAACAAAAGACTGTTTCCATTAGGCTATGGTTTAAATTTAGAAGCTAGAAATGGGACTGCAGTGCACAGATGTGTCTGGTCTGCATGGGGGGCTTTAATCTGATGAGACACGTTATACAACTAATCCTTTCTCTCTAACCCCATTTTTCTATCAGATGGGCTATATGCCTTCAGATCTTTCCTGGTGTCTGAGTTTAGTGAAGAAAACATTGCTTTCTACCTGGCCTGTGAGGACTTCAAAAGCACAAAGTCTGTGGCTAAGATGCCATCCAAAGCAAAGAGGATCTACGAGGAGTTTATCGGAAGTGAAGCTCCTAGAGAGGTAAATGAATCGCCATATTCTGCAGTATCGTTCTTACACTAAAACAAATTTGGCGTAGAAACAATTTTCATTCAGAAATTGCTAGTAAATTTCGCAATTAATTACAAAGAAAGTAACACTTCAAGACTGAAATTGCATTTTCTTGTAAAACGTACTCTTTTTTATATATATATATAGTGAACAGTGTATATTGTTGATGCTTAAATTCACTTCCCATTCGCTTTCAGGTTAACATCGACTACGAGACTCGAGACATCACTCAAGACAACTTGAAAAGCCCCACAGCATCCTGCTTTGAAATGGCCCAGTACCGCATCTATATTCTCATGGAAAAGGACTGTTATCCACGATTCCTACGTTCCGCTGCCTACCGAAATCTAGTCAACCAGCTCAAGGTGAAGAGCGCCAAGGTGAAAACCAAAAAGGCCATTGCCATCAAACCACCACATGAAGAAGAAGAACCGAAATGAAAAACATAGGTGCATTTTGGCTCTACAAAAGATGGAAGCTCGGCAAGAAGTGGAAGGGACCAGTGCGGATCCTAAAAAAGGCTGCTTGAGGCAGTCGGAGTGCCACGAGATGAAGAGAACCATGCAATGGAATTAGAGTTTATCACTGCATTCCCAGACCCCTTTAATATTGTCCAAAAGAGGGAACAGCAGAGCTACTGGTGGAGAGAGTTGCATCTGCACATATACTCGGCACAAGATGCTGATGGACTCTACTGAAGTATGCATGGGCCACATAGCATACTTTCAGCAAATTATGTATTTTGTAAAGTTTATAGAATGGAGAAAAGTGTTTGATTATTTAATACATTCATTTACTTTATTTATTTATCCTTTTTAAATAAATTACAGTAACACTTTATTTTGATAGTCCACTTTAGACATTCTATAAGTAACTTATATGTCAACTAACTCTCATTAGAGTATTGGTAGACTGTCTGCTTAATATCTTAACACTTTATTTTGATGCTCCCCAACAGACATTCGACTATAAGTAACTTTTCAAGTACATGAAACCCGAAACCTAACACCTAACCCTAACCTATAACATTCTACTAATAGTCTACTACAGTCTACTAATACTGTTATTAGAGTTGACATGCAGTTGCAAATTAATGAGAGTTAGTGGACATGTAGTTGCAAAGTCACTTATAGATAGTACAGTAGAATGTCTAAAGTGGACTATCAAAATAAAGGTACCATGATACAGTGATGGTGTCTTAATTTAAAGAATAAAATAATATAATGAAAACCATTCTGATAAAAATATGGTTTTAAAATGGTACAAAAAAAAAACGGTGATACCAGGGTACCACCACGTAAGTGACGATCTGCCTGGGTTGCTATGATGAACAGCTTAAGAATGTTAAAAGTTGGTGTGCAACTATTTATTTTAAATTGTTTTAGTTTTATAAATGTTTTTGTTACATAAATGTTCAATTCATATGAATAAAATTTTGACTAAAGAAATAATGTGCTTTCACATCTTGTGTTTTTTTCTTTCTTAGACTTATAGGCCAAACTGAAACAAAAACAAGCTGATATGGTTATGGGTCATATTAGACATATTAAATCTAAATAGCATGTTTGTTCTGACAAAAGACAGAGTGAAAATGTAAGGCCCCAGTGTGCAGATATATCACAGAGGCTTCACTATGAGGAAAACAGGCTTGTTATGCACATGACTGGCCAGACTGAGCTTGTGTTTCATATTTAACCATCAATGCCCACAAGCAACCGGCAGCCTAAAGTGTAGGTTTACACAGTTGCTAAGGCAACTGTTTGGGCCCGGTTGCAAAAGCTGTCCACATGATTCTCTCAGCTCAAGATTAAGCCACATCGCTCCTGCTGACAGTAATGAGAAAGTTCATCACCCAGTTAGAAAATCAAATACTGGAGTTCAGAAAGAGGAAATACATATGATAACGTCTCTGTATGAGCAGCCATAAAGATTTGTTAGCCTTTGTGTTTGCTAACACATGTAATGAAATAAAGGAAGGTTGTCTGAGAGCCATCATTTGATAAGTATTTGTAAATGATGTTTGCTTTCACAAGACTATGCATTGAACTATATTACATCTCCTAGACAGTAATCGCATGAATATTTTTATTGATCCACAAAAGCAATCACAATTTGTCGACGAAATATGATTGTACACTGAAACATTTGCAATGGCTGAATATTTTAATTTCATCAGCCAAATGGGGGCTAGATGATGGTCCAGCAGATATACACCATATATTCAACACAACATTGGAACCAAGCTCATTGGATGGATGGTCCTGTTGATTAAAGAGGGGCTACATGTACTTGAGTTTTGTGTTCCCGTAGTAATTTGATCTCAAACAGGGTGAATTTGATTATAAAAAGATCAATTGCAAGGGCTAAAATGTTATGCAAGAGCATCAGTGGGCTATTAGGGTTTACATTCCACAAACACCCAATAAATACACGGAAATCAATTTCAACATAGAAAATAAAGAAATAAATCGCCTAATTTAAATGTATTATATTATATTACTGTATATTATATTATATTATATTAATTATATTATATTATATTATATTATATATCAGGGTTGTTATCATTGCTAAAAACTAAAACCATAAAAAAATTAAGTATTTGAAATAAAATAAATATTAACTTAAACTTATTTTATTTCAGCTAGTTGCCAAGGAGACTTTTCTCATGTTTATTTAGTTTAAGTTGAAAAACTAAAATGAGTACAACTAAATAAACTAATTCTAAAAACTAAAACTTAATTACTATATAGAAATTATATAGAAATATAAAAAAATAGTAAAAATGACAAAAATTTGCTTTAATTTAAGCTTTAACTAAATTTAAAGGTACGATATGTAATTTTTCACCACTAGAGGTCGCTTATTCAAAACAAAGGCGTAGCTTGATGACACCTTGATTTCACGGAATCATGGGAGTTGTTGTCTTCACCTCTATAGCCGGTGGAAAAGAATCTGATGTGACTCGGGCAGAAATCATATTCATGGATGAGCTAATGTATTAAAGATTTATTAATGTTACTGTAGTATGAAGCAGGGTGGGGCTGAAAGCCGCTGGAGCGGAACGAGGCCGCTGGAGCGATTGCTAATGAGAGGCAAGGTCGACACACAGCTTGAGAGCAGTGGAGCTTTTATTATGCCGCAGACGACCGCTTCCGCTTCTTCTGGTCATGTGTATGTGGGGTAACACAGCGCTGTTTTACCATATTAGATACATTTGAGTGTGTTGAAAGTTATGTTATAATGCTACTTGTTCGCTCGGCGGCTACTATGAGACACTTGTTGAGCACTGCAGTAAGCTTGATTAATATTAGGCATGGTAAAACATGGTACTCGCGGTAAATCATGAAAACAAAATTTAAACAATAAGACTAACTGTGTTGAGCTATATAACAATGATTCGTTTTCTTTCGGTGAATGTATCCAAACAGTTGCTCACCTGTCTATTAAAACACATAATATATTAAAGCATCTTTGGTGTTTCCATGGTTTCTACAAAATAAAACCAGAAATCAAAAGTAACGCGGGTATGATGTCATTGATAGGCGATGCACGAACACGGTCCATGTTCTGGTTAAAATTGCTTATTTCTCTGGATTTAAACATTGTTGGAAAAGTTTGGGAAAATGTAAGTACACAAGTCAACAAAATATATAACATTGTTCTAGTGGTTTTTGGATATTTTATTTCAAAAATCGTACATATTGTGCCTTTAAAATGAAAACCGATAATATAAATATAAAATGTAAAATATTAACAAAATCTATATATAAATGATATAACACACACACAAACATATTGTCACAATCATGGTTCTGTGTTTTGTGAGGATTTTTATGTTAAAATTGTTTGTCTATTGAAATCCATTGTCTTTGTTTTTCCTTCCTTTGATTACCTTTTTAGTTCCTATGGCTACCATCATCAGCCACACCTGAAGTTTATCATCCCTGATTTCTCTGTGTATTTAATACTTTGTGCTTCAGTCATATTTTGTTAGTCGTTGTTTGCTTTCATGCTGTTCAGTTGGGGGTGCCAGGACATTCTTGATTTTTGCCCTTCATGTTCGCATGGACTGTTTCCCCCTTTCTGGATTATCTGTGGATTATCTTTTATTATTAAAGTTGTGCATGCACTTAGATTCTCTCTCTCTCTATATGCATTCAGATATGGGCATTTCCTCCTTTGACTTTTACATCTGTACTTTTCATTGTTTAGTCTTTTGCAAGCAATACTGAATGTGCGATAGTCGGATCTACAAACGTAAGAACCAAACATTGATTCTGAGTGACTGTTCACCTGTGTGTTTAATTGAATCCATAAACCTACCACCTTGTTCGTCAGAAGTGAGAGCCAGAGTTAACACATTTTGTGTTGTTTGTTGGCCCACGTCTTCAGAAATCTTCAATAAAACTGTGTGCGTGATGAGTCAGACAGCAGCATCAAGGTCAGCAGCATCCCCCACAGCCATCACACTACAGCCAGATGCAGTGATGCCTCAATGCTGAAGCTCTCATGTAAAGACAACTCTGACGCACAAGCAGCAGAAAGTGACAATATACAGTATTTCACCTTTGTTACATCCCAGGGTGTTCTGATATCAATTGTTGTGAGAAAATGCTTGTGTGCCCTGTGTTGTGCTCTGTTTCTCTCCCTCACTCTCTCACTCAAAAATGTGCTTTTCATTAATGCCATAGTTTATGATTGCAGAAAAAATATATATGTTTGTATCGAACATTTATGGAGCAACTGATTTTGTGTGAAAATAAGTCATAAAAGTGGTTAATTTTGTTTAAAAATCTTATAAATGTATGGGGTGACGAGGGGGGCCTTTTACCCCACACACAAGGTAAAAGGCTCCCCATCATGGGACAAAAGGCACACAGTACTGATACAAGTATTTTAGCTCAAATAATGTTTTTAATAATGTCTAAGTTACTTGTTCAAATCAATCACTTTAGCGACTATTTTCTGTTTATTTTGATAAATAAAATAATTAATTTTTGTTCAATAAATATGCTGTCATTAAAATATGTTAATATAGAAATATATTTTAAAAATATAGAAACTAAATCATTTTAAAAAGTAAAGATTCTGAAAGCATTGAAAGAGATCCCATAATAATTTAATATAGATTTACAGTAGTAATAATAAATGATATTTTATTATATGATATGATTAATATCATATTTTTAAATATGATGGTTTCATTTTAAATATGGTGATTATCTCTAAGGTGGACACCCAATTTAATATATGATATTTACCATCTGAATCTAACCATGTCATGTCAAAAATGGAAAAGTTAGTTAACTATTTATTATCATGTTAAATATGGTGCCTTTCGCCCGAACTGCAGAGGCGCCTTTTACCCCAAATACCACACTTTTACATATTCTTCCGTTATTGAAAAACTGTTGCTTTAATTACCTTGAAAAAGTAATTGAAAATCATTAAGAAGCCCTTTGTCTCAAAATATATTCATTAATTTTAGCGATTCTTATTTGCTACTTAAATCTACAACATTTTTAAGAACAGCAAATATTAGATCAAATTAGCAGAGAATCAACTTTGCATTGCTGCCGTGATCGAGTCAAAGATCAGACAAATTTCCACGTGCATCTTGAAAAGAGGATGTTTTGGAAAGTGGCATCTAGTGGTATAGAGGAAAATAAAATCCCCCGTTGTACCTAAATGTATCATTCTAGTATTAACTTTTTACCTGTGGGTATAACAAAAAGGTATTGTATCATCCAGAATTGACTTAATTTTCTCAGTTTTAACTCTACTTGGGTAATTAAAAGGTATAGAGTGGTGCGGGTATGACGTCACTTTGTAGGCCAGCCGACAGTTAGCATCACACTGGTTCCCTCGACAAAAACCCAATAGGATTTTTCCATAGGCTTTTGGATTATCGCAAAAAAACAAGATCTGTGATCAACAAAATTTTATGATACTTACACATTTTGTCCATCAAGATCATTTTCACAGATGAACACAACTTGTATGAATTTTGAAGCCTAAATGCAGTTGCCAGAAGTAAAAAGCTAAAGGTAGGCTATAAACGGACTACACCACGGTCCCACGACATCAACGTCAACTAAGCTTCTGAATACCCTTTCAGTTTTTATCTCAAAACATTTTCCCAGAAAGTTTGAGTTAGAATAGTTTATAAGAGTACAATTATAAGCTTACCTGTTATAAGCTTTACCTGTTCGGCGTGATAACGTTTAATCTCCCCGACAGCCTCTGTCGTCCCATTTAGCCACTTGTTAGCAACCGCCTTTTTCAAGACACATAACAGCTTCAAAAAAATCACGAGTGGGGTAATACTGATGCATTTTATGTCATAGAATAAAATGTGAAAGTGTCTTGAGCTTGTGTTCACCACAGACCTTATTTCAGCCATTTAACCGAAATCCCATTCAAAAAACTGCTATTTATTAGCTTATGGTATTGCCTGGATGGGAAGTGTAGGGAGAGAGTGCCTTTTTATTTTGCCTATAACCTTTTTCTCCTGGGGTCTATGATAGTAGCTGAACAAACTCAGGGTTACAGGATTAGTTTCGAGTTGACAAAACCAAACCAATCCAATCAGGCTTTGTTGGTACCATGACGCTGATCATCAACTCTTCTCGCTCAACTCTTTAATCCTGAGTTTACGAGTTTAGGTGTGATATCAGTAGCGAACAACCAATCACATGCTGTGGAATTTAAACACATTTACACAGCAAGAAGAAAAGAGCAGTCCATGAAAGATGACAACTAAAAGAAAAAATCTTGCTATATCTATGTCTATCTATATCTAGCTATATCTATCTACAAACCCGATTCCAAAAAAGTTGGGACACTGTACAAATTGTGAATAAAAAAGGAATGCAATAATTTACAAATCTCATAAACGTATATTTTATTCACAATAGAATATAGATAACATATCAAATGTTGAAAGTGAGACATTTTGAAATGTCATGCCAAATATTGGCTCATTTTGGATTTCATGAGAGCTACACATTCCAAAAAAGTTGGGACAGGTAGCAATAAGAGGCCGGAAAAGTTAAATGTACATATAAGGAACAGCTGGAGGACCAATTTGCAACTTATTAGGTCAATTGGCAACATGATTGGGTATAAAAAGAGCCTCTCAGAGTGGCAGTGTCTCTCAGAAGTCAAGATGGGCAGAGGATCACCAATTCCCCCAATGCTGCGGCGAAAAATAGTGGAGCAATATCAGAAAGGAGTTTCTCAGAGAAAAATTGCAAAGAGTTTGAAGTTATCATCATCTACAGTGCATAATATCATCCAAATATTCAGAGAATCTGGAACAATCTTTGTGCGTAAGGGTCAAGGCCGGAAAACCATACTGGATGCCCGTGATCTTCGGGCCCTTAGACGGCACTGCACCACATACAGGAATGCTACTGTAATGGAAATCACAACATGGGCTCAGGAATACTTCCAGAAAACATTGTCGGTGAACACAATCCACCGTGCCATTCGCCGTTGCCGGCTAAAACTCTATAGGTCAAAAAAGAAGCCATATCTAAACATGATCCAGAAGAGCAGGCGTATTCTCTGGGCCAAGGCTCATTTAAAATGGACTGTGGCAAAGTGGAAAACTGTTCTGTGGTCAGATGAATCAAAATTTGAAGTTCTTTTTGGAAAACTGGGACGCCATGTCATCCGGACTAAAGGACAAGGACAACCCAAGTTGTTATCAGCGCTCAGTTCAGAAGCCTGCATCTCTGATGGTATGGGGTTGCATGAGTGCGTGTGGCATGGGCAGCTTACACATGTGGAAAGACACCATCAATGCTGAAAGGTATATCCAAGTTCTAGAACAACATATGCTCCCATCCAGACGTCGTCTCTTTCAGGGAAGACCTTGCATTTTCCAACATGACAATGCCAGACCACATACTGCATCAATTACAACATCATGGCTGTGTAGAAGAAGGATCCGGGTACTGAAATGGCCAGCCTGCAGTCCAGATCTTTCACCCATAGAAAACATTTGGCGCATCATAAAGAGGAAGATGCGACAAAGAAGACCTAAGACAGTTGAGCAACTAGAAGCCTGTATTAGACAAGAATGGGACAACATTCCTATTCCTAAACTTGAGCAACTTGTCTCCTCAGTCCCCAGGCGTTTGCAGACTGTTATAAAAAGAAGAGGGATGCCACACAGTGGTAAACATGGCCTTGTCCCAACTTTTTTGAGATGTGTTGATGCCATGAAATTTAAAATCAACTTATTTTTCCCTTAAAATGATACATTTTCTCAGTTTAAACATTTGATATGTCATCTATGTTGTATTCTGAATAAAATATTGAAATTTGAAACTTCCACATCATTGCATTCTGTTTTTATTGGAATCGGGTTTGTATATATAGTGCAAATAAAAGTTGTGAAGTTAGTTTATATAGTTGAAATAGGTATAGAGAGAACTGAACATTTAAGCTCACATGTAGTCTTTTTTTATAGCTTTATCTATTGATTCTAAAGCTTATTTATATTATCTTTATATATTTATATTCATTTAAACTAAGTGCTGAATAATAAATGATTAACTAAAATTGTACATGTGTAATGGATTAAGGGTATAATAATTACATAATATATAACTCATACAAAATTACTATAAATAAGCATTGCTAAAAGCCAGACAATTTTGCAATGTATATAGTGACCTTTAGTTTGGAGTAGAAACAGGGAGAGTGACTTTATTTCATTAGAGTTGTGTAATTTGCTCACAGCTGATTGGTTCAATTTTGGTATGAGATCTCTTACACAGAACATAACCTGCTGTTACTATGGCGATGAACATGGTGCCTAAAACCCAGGGTTTGCGCAAACTAAACTGAAATACCTGGCTAGCCACCTAAACCGGCTTCATGGTATAGGCCCCTGTTTTTGGTTAGAGAGGAAGCTCAGGTAAGTTTATGTTGTTGCTTTTCATCTTTGTTTTTGTGCAGGGTTGGCAGCTCCTCTACACCTTAGTCAGCTTCTGTTTTGTTTAATATTTTTAGGCCATACTCTCTCCTGAAGATTTATTCCCTTATTTTCCTTTACTTCCTTTTCCTTAAAATTGCTTTATGTTTTCACTCTGAGACTGAGGATGAAGTGTGTATTTTTACATTTATACGTTTTAATTATCATAGTTTCTTTTCCTTTGTTACCTCCCCTCCTGACCCTTAGACTGGGAGGGGAACGTAACACCTTGATGAAGCTTTTCCCACATTTATCAAGATCACATTGCACACTAGTGCAATGAATATGACAAACCTTAATTAGCATTTGGCTTAAATATATCCATTTTACTTTATTTAGAAGTAGAGGAATTTCATCCTGCTTTATCTCCTACTTGTTATTATTTATGCAACATTGCCTCCTAGTGGGAGATCAGCATCAACACGGCAACAGGATTGTTGTGTCACAGAATAAATTACTACTGCATAAATACACAATTTTACATAAATCACATTTATTATTATTATTATTATTATTATTATTATTATTATTGCTTTTTAATACTTGTAATAATAATATTTTTGGTTTTATATTCTTTTATTTATTTATTATGATTTATTATTTATTATTATTATTATTATTATTATTATTATTATTATATGTGTAAAAAATATTTTATTTTATTTATTACTAGGCATCTTAAATGCATGCAATATACTTATATTATAGTTATTTTATATTATTTTATTACTAGGAAACTTAGATTTTATAATTATTTAATTTTAATATTAGGGCTTTTAAAAGCATGACATAAACGTATATTATAGTTCATAATTATTTTATTTTATTTTAGATTGTTTTATTTTATTTTATTAGGGCTCTTGAAAGTGTGAAATGCTTATATTATGATTTAGAAATATTTTATTTTATTTTATTTTATTAATAAATAATATTGTGCAAAAAGTTCATTTCTTTTTCTTTTCTTTTCTTTTCTTTTCTTTTCTTTTTTAGACTGGTAGCATCTCATTGTAGTGAAATTCGAATAGGTTTTTATAATGTGGTGTCAGCAGAGGGCAGCATCCTGCAAAGAAAGAGAAGAGGACCCCACAGTAGTCTCATATAAATTAGGGGGCAGTCATTAGCCAGCATGTCATGAAAACAACAAAACGATTCAAGCAACTGCTGAAGATCTGAAACCCTTAGTAATTGATCAATATATATATATATATATATATATATATATATATATATATATATATACATACACCTATCAGGCATAACATTATGACCGGTGAAGTGAATAACACTGATTATCTCTTCATCACGACACCTGTTAGTGGGTGGGATATATTAGGCAGCAAGTGAACATTTTGTCCTAAAAGTTGATGTGTTAGAAGCAGGAAAAAATAGGCAAGCGTAAGGATTTGAGTGAGTTTGACAAGGGCCAAATTGTGATGGCTAGACGACTGGGTCAGAGCATCTCCAAAACTGCAGCTCTTGTGGGGTGTTCCCGGCCTGCAGTGGTCGGTATCTATCAAAAGCGGTCCAAGGAAGGAACAGTGGTGAACTGGCGACAGGGTCATGGCCGGCCAAGGCTCAGTGATGCACGTGAGGAGTGAAGACTGGCCCGTGTGGTCCGATCAAACAGACGAGCTACTGTAGCTCAAATTGCTCAAGAAGTTAAGGCTGGTTCTGATAGAAAGGTGTCAGAATACACAGTGAATCGCAGTTTGTTGCGTATGGGGCTGCATAGCCGCAGACCAGTCAGGGTGCTCATGCTGACCCCTGTCCACCGCCAAAAGCACCAACAGTGAGCATCAGAACTGGACCACGGAGCAATGGAAGAAGGTGGCCTGGTCTGATGAATCATGTTTTCTTTTACATCACATGGATGGCTGGGTGTGTGTGTGTCGCTTACCTGGGGAACAGATGGCATCAGGATGCACTATGGGAAGAAGGCAAGCTGGTGGAGGCAGTGACATGCTTTGGGCAATGTTTTGCTGCATGGGAAACATTGGGTCTTGTCATCCATGTGGATGTTACTTTGACACGTACCACCTATCTAAGCACTGTTGCAGACCATGTACACCCTTTCATGAAAACGGTATTCCCTGGTGGCTGTGGTCTCTTTCAGCAGGATAATGCGCTCTGCCACAAAGCAAAAATGGTTCAGGAATGGTTTAAGGAGCACAACGAGTTTGTGGTGTTGACTTGGCCTCTAAATTACCCAGATCTTAATCCAATCGAGCATCTGTGGGATGTGCTGAACAAACAAGTCCAATCCATGGAGGCCCCACCTCGCAACTTACAGGACTTAAAGGATCTGCTGCTAACATCTTGGTGCCAGATACCACAGCACACCTTCAGGGGTCTAGTGGAGTCCATGCCTCGACGAGTCAGGGCTGTTTTGGCAGAAAAAAGGGTACCAACACAATATTAGGTCAAATATGATCGGTGTATGTACACATACACACACACAGATATATATATATATATATATATGTATATATAACCTTTACTTGTTCCATACCTCTGTAATAAAGCGGCCGCATGAAAATTGATTTAACATGCCAATCACAATCACTATGAACCTTGTCAAAAGAATGCAGTCACTCTTTGATACAGCCTCAGATGACCCGCTGTGAGCAAGATATTAAGGGACACTGTGAACACGCTGAGAAACACATTCCCTTGGTGCCTCTTAAAAAATGAATAGCTATTCCAGGAAGATGTTACAAATCAAGCACTGTTCGTCCCATCAAGTCACTTGTGTTTATGACAAAGACATTCAGCCACTGGATCTGAGTCATTTGTTCCTCCCTGAATTCCTGACTGCATCATCAATAATATTCTGGCTGGTTGAGAATATACTGAGCTGTGTGATTTTATGGCAAGTTAACTGTATACCATTTATTATTACCTGGTGCTTGCACAGATCACTTTTTAAAATAATTTGCAGTTTAATTTATATTATTATCAAACTAATATCTAAGGGTCAGCCCTCTGTTGATTTGCACTCCAAGCGTGGGAAACGGTTTGCTTCTGCTCCCCTGTGAAAAGGAAAAACTGTTCTGTCCACTGACCTTGTTCCTCTGGGCTTTGGAGCCTCCGTCTCCTGTGAATTAGAGCTTTCACAGTCAGCCCTGCCATTTCTCATTTCTATCATGTCATCACTGGAGTCCTCACTGTTGTCATGGGAATTTTAAATATTAAAAATACCTTTACCTTTTCCATAAATAGCTCTTAACATGGGTAGTCCCTCTTTGATGGTGGTGTCCTGGTGCCCCAAACAGGCTTTTTAACAAACCTGCTTTTCCACTGGCTAGACCAGCATTAAAAATCATATGGAAATTCTTGCTGGTCTTCTAGCAGGGTTTGATTTTCAAAATGACGGAAGGGGGAAATGAATAAAATATTACTTATGTACCCATCCACAAAATTGATTTCATACTGCCTTTGGAAATTGTGTCCAAAAGAGGGGAAAAAAGGCCTAAAATGTGAAACACAATACAGATGCATTCAAGATGTTGGTAGCTTTTCAAGCCCAAGGGGTGCAGTTCTGTCTCCATTACTGTTTAATAAAAATGCAACCTAAGTAATGGCATTCTGCACTGCCATTTCCATCCTTAACTATGGCACGTAGTATTTATTACCTCATCTTTGTTCTTACCTGAAAAAAAAAAAAAACACACAGCCACGAAATTACATTTGAGCTAAAAGAGCATGGCGATCTATTGTTCAGATCTGATCCAGGAACTTTTTGACAACAAGGAATGTTCAACCTGTTTTGGCCTCAGGCAGCATAATTGAGAACACATGCTGTTTGAAAAACAACAGCTTTAAAGACATGCTTCATCATTATAATAGCATGAAACGCTTGAGTGTTTTCAAGCGGAGCTGTACAAGCAGAGGGTGAAATCTCACGTATGCGGAAGAAATTACATCTTAGGCTCATCATTAGGCTCTAGGATGCATGATTATAATTGAAAAGTATCAACAAAGCATAACATTTCTCTAACATTAAAGGCTGTAGTTTTGTCATTTTAATTTCACATTGAAGAATTGTACAATTCACTTTTAAATCATGCATTAAATTACACTGACACTCATGGGTAACACTTTATTTCAATAGTCCACTTTACTATTCTACTAACTATAGTAACTTTGCAACTACATATCAACTACCAGTCATTAGAATATAGTAGACCGTCGGATTAAAACCCTTTCATGCATGAATTATGATAATCTCATTCAGAATTTTTTTTCCTATGTGTTTTTATTATTCTTATGGCATGAAAAACAAGATTTAAAATGTAATTTTTTTTACACATATTTTTCAAAGAGATTTTCACTTGAGTGGACAGTATGCGTTTATGGTTTTAACTGAAGAGATACTGTATTTAACATAACAGTAATAACACAGCAATACTGTGTATATTTAACAAACCAATGAATAAAATTATATAAAATCATGTGAAAACTATAACATATGTACAAAAAATATAAATGCGAAATATTGCAAACGCAACTGAACTTCATACAAATTGAACTTCGCATATTTTTGATATCAGAACATGAGGATGTGATTCTACAACCTGTCAAGGTACAACTGTAGAAACCTAACTCAGATGCTCCCTCCAGTGTACCAGAGTATGTCAATTTACCCTTATTAGCTGATAATTCTGATTATGTTCAAGATGGACACATTTCTACCGTAGCGCTCCTCTGAGAAAACCTAGCGATCAGGTGTTTTCAATCTCATCTTAAATGAGCAGTGTTGGGGGTAACGCATTAAAAGTAACAAGCATAACACAATCAGATTACGTTTTGATGTAAGGAGTAATGTAATGGATTACAAGTAACGTGCATTATGTAATCAGATTACTTTTTTGATCTAACCAGTAAACTAATGCATTAAAAGTAACATGCATTTCGTAATCAGATTACTTTTTGATCTAACCAGTAAACTAATGCATTAAAAGTAACATGCATTGTGTAATCAGATTACTTTTTGATCTAACGAGTAAAGTAATGAATTACAAGCATCATGCATTTCGTAATCAGATTTCTTTTTGATCTAACAAGTAAAGTAATGAATTACAAGCATCATGCATTTCGTAATCAGATTTCTTTTTGATCTAACAAGTAAAGTAATGAATTACAAGCATCATGCATTTCGTAATCAGATTTCTTTTTGATCTAACGAGTAAAGTAATGAATTAAAAGTAACATGCATTGTGTAATCAGATTACTTTTTGATCTAACAAGTAAAGTAATGAATTACAAGCATCATGCATTACATAATCAGATTTCTTTTTGATCTAACGAGTAAAGTAATGAATTAAAAGTAACATGCATTGTGTAATCAGATTACTTTTTGATCTAACAAGTAATGAATTACAAGCATCATGCATTTCGTAATCAGATTTCTTTTTGATCTAACGAGTAAAGTAAAGAATTACAAGCAACATGCACTACTTAATCAGATTACTTTTGATGTTACGAGTAAAGTAATGCATTAAACGTAATGTGCATTACGTAATCAGTTTATTTTTTGATCTAACGAGTAAAATAATACATTACAAGTCACATACATTACGTAAACACATTACTTTTTTGATGTTAATGCAAATTACATTCTAATAACACAAATACATTTATTTACAGTCAAAAAATCAGTTACTGCAGATGATGAATCTTCAAAAACAACAGTCACAGTAATAATATGAACTGTAGCTGAAATATAGCTATTGATGCATGGTGTCCAATATAGTGGACAGATGAATAATCTGAATTTTCTCCCGATCTAAAATCAATACTTGGAAAATTTAACTGTGATATGACTAATTAGATATTGTTTGATGCTACAACATTTTTTTTTACCTGCAAGAGTCTTCTAGGATAGAAGGTATGGATGAATATTCCGGAGCAACTTGGCATTTCTGACTGGCCATCAGCCATCTTGGTTTGGGGGGGGGGGGGGGGGGGGGGGGGAATTGGATGATGCACTAGGGTCCATTGTAGAGGTTGATGTGCAACTATGCCATCAAAACCTGTGTATATGCAAGAAAATGCTTTTTGAATAGTGTAGTGACCTCTATGCATGAAAGGGTTAATATCTGTATAAATAACACTTTATTTTGATGCTACCCCAACAGACATTCTACTGTCAACTTATTCTATTAACACTAACCTAATAGTCTACCAATGCTCTACTAAGAGTTAGTTTACATTTTGTTGTAAACTAATAAGAGTCAATTGACATGAAGTTGCGAAGTTGCTTTTCAGTTAGCAGAATGTCTGAAGTGGACTATTGAAATAAAGTCCCTTAGATGTACTGTATGTGCATATTTTTCTCTAGACATTAATCACAGGTCATATGTGATCACCAAAATTCCATTATATAAATATAAATGTCTGGCTAAGAGTAGTGTATTCCCCATTTCCCTCCTCTTTCAGCCAAAGATTGTAGATTATAAAGGTCCTAGGGTGGGATATATTTCTGGTTCCCACAGTGAGTGTTCCGTTTGCTGACTATCGCTTGATGATCTAAGAAGTGCTAAACCAGACAGCACAAATTTTCCACGATGGATTATCTTCAACGTCAAGTTTGGTTTGGCATTTCGTTATCATGCAAATTTAAGACTTTTGCTTGCATAGGCAGATTATCGGAAGGCCATTCCCTGTCTGCATCAATTGCATTGTCAAAAGTCTTACATTTAAATGTGCTCTAATTGTTATCTTTACTATAAAAATGTGTATATACTGTACATGCATAAATAAATTGTAATTTTGAAATGTTTAAAAAATACATATTTTTACTTAATAACAATATTAAAATAGAGTGAGAGATTTCATGACAAGCTCTTCACTAAATAAATTAGGCAATGTACTTTGTACTTCATGCAGCTGTTTTGGTAAAAGACTACCAAAATTTGTATAAACATTTAGTTTCCAGGCCGACTTCTCTGTAATTTACACAACTTTTTTTCAGTAATTTGTTTCTCTAAGGATGGGACTGGGGGACTTTAAGGCCACGTTATTTGTCCTTTTTCCACTCAGTATGCAGTTATGTAATGGCTCAGATTAGTTCAAAGCAAATAATTTATTCAAAGGACTCTTCCCTTATTAAGCCAGGGTCCTTCAGAAAAGCCTTTGCAAATAAACGATTTAATGTAATAAATTTATGCTGCTGTGGGAACATTATTTTAATTTCCTCTCAAGTGACTGGTGCGCTGTGTGAAGACAAACTCTCAGAGGCATCCAGCCACAGCCTGTGCCCTGCACCATGTCAAGTTTATGATGATGAAAGCTGGTTTGGCTGGTTCGTGTGTAACATCACTTTAAGCCTTCTGTCTAAGCATGTTCCATTTTCCATCCTGAATACAAACCAGAACATGTTTTCAAAAGGTCCTGTTTGATTCTTTTTCGTAAGATTTTCCACTGATTTTCAGCTCTTCTCAAAGCATGGATGTGCATGGCTCACATGCAGCTTTCCAGTATCAGAACCTGGAAGAGTGCAATATCTGACACCTGCCTCTGAAATGTTTTCAACACTGATGTTTTCCAGGTACAATCAGCTCCCGTGATCTCGGCTGGCCAAGTACACTCAGTGCACTTGCACAGCATGACAGATGTGGCTTCATTATCGGCCTTGTTCTGCAGCATCCTGTCGGAGGACATTCGTAGCACAGAGTATGAGCTTATACCTTTGTGAGACAGGATAATGGATGTGGATGTGGACTATTGTAAAATACCTACTAATCTAGTTTACATTTACTGTTTGTTACGGTGGTCATGATAATACTGTCATAGGTGTGAATTCACTAAACACTTGCACTACTTTTGCATTCCAGCGTCATTCATATTTAGTTTAAAACATTGTCATTCTTTTCAGTACAAACATGCCTTTTCCATGTAAGATTTGCACCTTATTCATAATAGTGAGATGTTTGTGTGCATTTTCTAATGATTATGCTAGCAATCCCTTACGCAAAGAAAATATATTTCGCTGAAAATATTACCAAACATTGATGCACCTCTTGATGGAAATAACATCACAACATTTTATTTCCATAAAGTGGAAATCAACTTTTGGTCAAGATCTTGTATTGACAATGCAAGAGTCAAGCACTCTGTAAAGTCTCCTCCAGCACATCCCTTTCAATGAATTTAAGGTCAGGACTCAGAGGTGCCAATTCATGTGTGAAAATGATTCTTCATGTGTGAAAATGATGCTCGCCAACCATTCTTTCACAATTTGAGCCTGATGAATCTTGACATTGTCATCCTGGAATATGGCCATGATGTGTCTTCCTACGTGGTTGTTTAAGAAATGAAAAGCTACACAATCCATCAACTAGGGTTAAAAGAACTGTTGCCAAACATATAACATGCTAGAAACATAATAACCACTGCAATAATGATCCAATCATAGACTCTTAAGAATTTGCCTATTTAAATCCAAACAGCGACTTTTTTTTTTTAGCCGGGTAGTGAATTTTGCAGTATATTCCCATATATTTTTGTTCCGTAAGGGATAACTCATCAAATGATAATCAAATAACAAAATAGCATTATAACTGGCATATATCTGCCACAGTGTGCTTATTGTGCAAACATTTGCTGGGTAACACTTTACATTAAGGTTCCCTTTGTAAAGGGTTTATAAAGGTGTTTGTTAATGACTAATAACTCATTTACAAATGCATTATAGATCGTTGATAAGCAGTTATAACTACATGAATAAAAATGATGACTTGAACGCAATCCCTGCCAAATAATGTTATAAATGCTTAATAAATGTATTTAGTCACACTTATTTAACTCAAAACCAGATTCCTGATTTATTTCTTGATGTAGCAAAAATTGTGAATTGTTTTAATGGTTCACTTTTACAGGTTATTAATGTTTGTAAGACATTAAGGTTCACAGGTAACTAATACCGGAATATTTATTATTATTATTATTATTATTATTATTATTATTATTATTAATATCCCATCAAGTTATGTTTGTGCTCTTGTTTTTTTTTTTTTGTTTTTTGTTTTTTTTTTTCAAAATAAAGTTTGATAATTTCATCTTGATAAACAAGAAGAAATCAGTTTTTATACATTTCTGTGGATAGGCATCATGACCTTTTTGCAGAGTATGGGTAAGACTGAGTAACTTCTGGTAAGCAACATAGTAAGAAAAGTGACAAATATAACATAGGTCATTTCCATTCACTCTAATGTATACCCTTTTTTAAAGACAACTTAAAATAAATAAGCACATTTCACTAAAAATATTAAATTAATTGTTTCATAGACTAAATAATTTAGGTGATTTTACATCATTTATTCAGGTAGATTGCATTAAAGAAACCAAGCCTTAAAAACTACTCAAAAATATTATGTGTAATTTTTTAAGTAAATAGCACATAACATTTTTTACAGTGTAATGCATTTGTAAATGACTTATTAGTCATTAACAAACACCTTTATAAACCATTTACAAAGGGAACCTTAATGTAAAGTGTTACCATTTGCTGCTATCTCTTTATCGAAGAAGGTCTAAACCACACATGATGGATTAGCTTCAACGTCAAGTTCGGTGTGGCATCTCTTTATCCTATTGCATAGTTGTGGACATTAGCAGAAGAACATTATTTGCATCATTTTCATTGTCATATTGCTGAAGACACGATGGGTTTAAATGGTATCCGAACATGATACCCAGCAAGTTGAGTAATTCCATTGGCGAATTTGGTGCTAAAACAACAGCACATATTTTGCAATGCATTCATCGGTTTTGACATTACAAATGTTGTAGCTAAAAAATAGTATTTTTCACTGGGGAAGAATTTGATTCCTTAATTCCACAGTTTGATTCCTCCTGAGTTAATTTAGTTACTGTACATTCTGGAGTACCATGGTTCACATTTCTTTGTTAATACTCGAGTCCTCAAAAAAAAAACACAATTGTATGGGGATTATGTAAGAGAGTTTGTGGGTTATTAAAACAGTAGAGAAACTTGGTTCTACCATATCAAAAAACCATTGAACACCAGTCCCTAGAACAATGATATGAATTAATCAGTTCCTTCCGCTGTGTGATTTTGAAGGAAATGACTTGCCAAAGCATTAGCTGTGAGTCTAAACAAACCGCTTGGACTGTGACAAAAACCTGCGATTGGGTGATAATAGTGTTTGCAGAAATTACTGCTGGCACATCACAGAAAAGCTTTGCTTGCCTTCCTGTCTGGCAAGCATGTCTATTAGGTTAAAACTGTTTAATTTTGCTGAAGGCAAGAGAAATTGTTGTACAAATGCCCAATCATTGGACATAAATGGTATCTGAACATGATACAAATTTTGATATGACCTTTGCACAGGGAGAGAGCCCGTATATGGAGTTTTGATCAGTACAATGATTACCCAAAAAAGACCCATTTTTATAGCAGATGTGTCAGATAACTCTAAACAACCAAAATAACTCAGGGAAAGTGCATACAGTGACTCTATATACTCAATATGCTTATACCGTATAGGCTACTACATATTATAAAGTATTCTTGCTTATGTTTATCTTTTTAGTTAATTTTTTTTATATATTAACATTGAACATGTTTAATACAAGGCTCTCTTGTATAGAATGTACTACATTTAGTTTGAAACTTAACTTGTGCCCATTAAAAAAGTATGTTCTATATAGTACGAAAATTGTGTGTAGTATGAATAAAATTCGGAAGTACTACATTCGCCATGTTGTCACTGTCATATGACCTACAGTGTCAGTTGCTTCATTTCACTACCATTCACAAATCCTCTCCTGTGGCCTCATGGGATAGTAAAGTGTCCATTGGAGGCACACTTCAGAATCTCTAAGGAAGTATTAGGCCATCAGAATACATTTAGCATACTGTTTTATGAGTACGGACAGGTCTCAACGTCAGTACCACCAAGAATCAAGGGTCCCACTTTATATTAGGTGGCCTTAACTACTATGTACTTACATCAAAAAATAAGTACAATTTACTTGTGTTCACACTGTATTTCAAAACACTTTTGCTGATATTGAGGTGGGATACGGGTAAAGTTAGGGACAGGTGTGGTGGTATGGGTAAGTTTAAGGGTAGGGTTAGGTGTAAGGGAACTGTCAACAGCGTAATTATAGATGTAATTACAGAAATTAATTACAGATATAATTACATGCAGGTAATTTTTAAAATGTACGTACAATGTAAAAACATGTATGTACACAATAAGTGCATTGTATCAAATGATTAATTCAAATGTTAGTACATAGTAGTTAAGGACACCTAATATAAAGTGGGTCCGAATCAAGTGCATCAATCCTACTGTAAATGAGATGGTTGAGGAATTGACCTACCTGGGAAGTCTAGTTAGCACTGTCAATGCACATCTTGGGAAGGCTCGCAGCACCTTCACTAGATTTCGGCCTATTTGAAAGTCAAAACAGTACAGCCTACGAACAAAGATTTAGACTGTATAACAGCAATGTAAACCCAATATTGTTGTATGGCTCTGAATGCTGGAGAGTGGTGCAGAATGATATGAGGAAGCTGGATGTCTTCCAAAACTGTTGCCTGAGGAAAATATGTAGTATTTTCTGGCCAGAGAAAATTTCAAATGTAGAGCTATACAGAAGAATCAAGTGTCACAGTGTGGTGGTTAAGATCAAACAAGGCTTGGGCATGAACTAAGAATGGACCAGCACCTCATTCCGAAAGTGGCACTTAGATGGACACCACCTGGCAAGAGAAGACAAGGAAGACCAAAGACCACCTGGAGGAGGACAGTGACATCGGAACTGGCAGAAATGCACCTCACCTGGGGATGAAGAGGACATGCAGAACATGCAGGATTCATATTTAAACTGTCTTTTTGCGGTTTAATATTCACAGACACTAACAGAATAAACTTACCTCACAATCCTCGGCTGGATTTGCTCCTCAAAATTAAACAGCTTTTCTTCTGAGGTAAATTATTCCAGGATTATTCCTCACCGCATCTCAAAACGATGTAAAGTACATGAATCTCACTAAACTTGATGTTTTTTTCGAGTTGATGCGGGCGGGGATATACTCTCATGGACCACGTCAGAATTAGCCTTTGAAAAGAATGCGCTCTCCGTGGGCGTGGCCGCATTAGCAGATATTGAGGCGCTCTGACATGAGGTACGACTGACATCTCTCTTTTTCCAAACAGATTACATAAACAGAGAATATTTGTTTTCCATTTGATTTACGTTATTTAAAACCTGACATTTCAACGTTTCTTTAGACATATGTCTTATGTTTCTGTGACAAGTATTCACTAATTTACAATTCATTTTCTGACAAGTATCAGAATGGACTTCATTGAGAGAGAGGCGGCAGATCGCACATCATGTTTGTTTTCTTTATTTTGCAAAAAGCACAACATTTCATTTTTACTGTGAGTGTACACAAATAAAAGTAGAAATTTAACAGATTTGAATGATGTATAACACTTGCCTGTATAATCGACAGAGTATTTTGAGTCTCTTTCGCACTGATAAGAAAAAAGTGAGTTGGTCGCGCCAGCTCGACCGTCAACCTCTAGGGATTAAGTAAGTAGGCTAAGTAAGTTTATGACTACTGCGAATTCAGACATACTACTTGGCTCACATACTGTTTTTCGCCTACTATAGAGTATGGAGCTAGACATATTCAGCCACAGGGCTTGATTCTGATTTATTCCTAATGTTTGCTGTCATCCTCCATGACAACACTGTGGCTGCGTCTGAAAGTTTAAAAATGCTGCCTTTGGGGGATGTATTCCAAGGTAGGAAGGCAACAAGGCACGTTCGAATCCAATAGTAAGCTTCACTTCCTGTTTCCTTAGACACCTTTATCTGATAAATTTTTGAAGGCAGCACAGATGTATCTTTCGCAGCCTTTGATATCCCACAATCCTGTGTGTTACATTCCGTGACAGTTTAGCTAAAAATCAAGATGGTGTCTGAAAGTTACGGCTGGTCATCAGTTTGTGTGTACATTTTTTTTTACCAACGTTTTGATTTCCTTTTTAGCGAGAAATTACTATTGAAGTAATTTAAAATCTTCGCTTAGTTCTCTCTATTGTATAGATCATTGAACTGTACTCAGAAATCTGTCCGAAATCAGTTTCATGAGGTACCTTGAAAAGTCATTTCTACCAGAAAGACTCAGAGGGCAGGTGGACGTTTGCATGGTATTTATTCCGTAAAGTATTAACAGATGGTAGTGAGCTACAATAATTAATGTTTAGTTGTATAGAAAAGTTCTTTGGCGTAGGCTCCGTTCTCTGTCCAAATTCTGGGGGATGCAGATTCGGCTGATCCTGCCTGAAGATGAAGTCAGGGGCAGAGCCTACCCCCAATGGATGGACAGGGGTCAACCTGGTGGTGGTGGGGAGGATGGAGGGGAACGTCAGCATCATCAACTGCGAACATGAAACAGAGAATTCAGTGCTTTTATATACTCCAGGTGTCAAGCAGTGATTGGCCAGACCTATTATTATGAATGAATGATGTGCCATTAGTGTCTTCCTGGCAGAACTGATAAGGCAACAAGGCAACAGCTGCCTAAGCTTTCAAACGTATCCACACATTCAGATAGCCAAATAGCACTACTTTCATGTCTCTCATATCAAAAAGTGGACTCCCTCGCTGCATGCAAAATCGAATACTTCCTTACTATATAGTATGAGAAAAACAGTAGGCGAAAAGTACCCGGATCTTCTGCCGAGATTCTGGAGTGCGCATTTGATGGACACTTTACTGTGGCAGTGAAGCGATGCACCTGATGCTGGTAGGTCATGTGACAGTAACAACATGGCGGATGTAGCACGTCCAAAATTCATACTACCCATATTCATACTATATAGAACATACTTTTTAACAGTCTCGAAGTAAATTCAAATGTAGCACCTACTCAGACAGTATGCAATTTTGGATGCACCTCCTGTCTCTTGTTTGATACAAACACATGCTGATTGTTTTGTATGTTCTATAATATTTAATCTTAGGAGAAGCTTTAATAATACACAGGTAAGATTATAAAAATAATTTAAACTCAAATCAGTATTTCATGTCCACATATTTATTTACTTGATCAGATTGCCATGTAAACAGTGCAATAATGTATAGTCAGCTACTAGAGTTTATTTCACGCATTTATTTGCACACATTTCCAATGCATCTTACACTCCAAACTGGCATTTTTGTATACCTTGTATTTCATGATGATTTTATTTAACTGCACAAGTGCTTGACAGAACAAAGGAAGTATTGAAAATGCCTGTAATGACTAATAAGATCACAAGGTCTGCCCTGTCTTAAGCATACAGACCGTTTGCCTACCAGCTGCTCCATGTTTGTGGAAACCATGAATATTGCCACAAGCCACGTTTGCATTATTCAGCATAACATACTTGAATAATGACATTTATTTCACACTAAATATATCCGGAGACAAAGACAATAAGGTTAAACATTGCTGTAGCGTGATGCTCCTATTCTCACACTTTGTTTATATTTTGTAAAAATAGATTGTGTGGAGATGTTATGCCATATGCAGGCCATATGCTACCCAGATAAAATATGCCTCGTAGCATATTTTATTAATGACCCATTTATTGTAGCATGACAACTTGCTAAATGCTCTCATTTTGATGAAAACAACATTCTTAAGTTCTTAAATATTGCATTTGAGGAAAGAACTTGACAAAATTCCAGCAGAAAGCACTTTTAAATTTTGATGAATAATTTTAAAATATAGTTAGCCAATGTATTGTTTATGTACGTATGTGTTTGCAGATTATTTGTATAAAAGTTGACTAGCATTATACTTATATAATTTTTTCAGTCCTTCTTATTATTTTATTGTGCTTTGTCATGTTTAATACATTTCCTTCTTTTATATTTGTACCTCCAGAAGTTACTATTCCAGTTCAGTCCAATTTCTGTATGTTTATGGTCATCACAAAAAATGTAGTTATACTTCACAAAACAGCTCTCTATGTTTCTATAGTAATAACTGTTGCTAGGCATAGATATAGATCTACAGTGCGGTGAACTGATGTTTCAGTGCTTTGGCAAGTTTCCTTTCTTGTGTTGGTTATCTCCAGAGCTCTCTCAGCTCCCATTGTAATTGCGAGCCAGGACTTGATTGGCTCTCGAGTTGCTGGCTTTGGGCCAGCAGACTTTCTCCATATAATAGAGGGGGAGCAGAACGACAACTTCTAAAAGAGAGAGAGGAGACAACAACTAATGGTGGTGGACTAACACTGCAAACAAGTGAAAAGATCAGAAAATGTGTAAGGGATTAGCTGCCCTGCCCCAGACATGTCTGGAAAGGTAAGATCTATAAAACATCTTTTCCATCATGAATTCAATTCAATTTAAAATTCACTCCATGTCAGCTACATAGGTCAATTACTTTTAAATTGCCAGCCTCCTTTGGGATTTAATTCTTGTGTATTCTGCGATA
Source organism: Coreius guichenoti (assembly GCA_039654105.1). Classification (NCBI taxonomy): domain Eukaryota; kingdom Metazoa; phylum Chordata; class Actinopteri; order Cypriniformes; family Gobionidae; genus Coreius; species Coreius guichenoti. Next base: position 27,710,359 of record CM077180.1, on the reverse strand, counting down.
TCTGTTTATTCTGGAACAGCTGGTAATGCTAAAAGTAGTGAGTATTAATTATTACATATGGAAAGATTTTATTTATTATTTGGGTTCAGAGTTGTTTTCTGGTTAAAACTTGTATGTTTTTAAGGTAAGCAGAAACTTAAGGACTTCGTTTATTGTACCCCTATTAGTTATATAGTAACAACAGTTGTTACTAGTAATAACAGTTTTCCCTAGTTTTGTCTGAAAACATCAAAGTTTCCAAATGTTTCCAAAGTCCAGAACACGCTCAACTTTGTTTAGTTCTCTGTACATGATTTGGAGCAGAATTCCTGACTTTAAGTACAGCAATGAGGACATTTATTGTGCCATATTCTGATTTGTGCTATTGGCTCATTCATTGTGTAAATATGTTTCACTGTTCTTGGCTTTAGTCTTAAAGCTTGGCCTGAGACCACAATTTTGGTAACACTTTAGTTTAGGGTCCAATTCTCACTATTAAGTTGCTTATTATCATGCATATTAGGATATTGGCTCTTTATTAGTACTTATAAAGCACATATTAATGCCTTATTCTGCATGACCAAATTCTACATCCCTTAATCAAACCCAGTTACCCAATACCAAAACTTAACAACTATCTTACTAATTATTAAAAAGCAGTAATTATGAGTTTATTGAGGTAAAAGTTGTAGTTAATAGTTAATTAATAGTGAGAATTGGACCATAATCTAAACTAAATTTGTAAGAGGATGGATGCATGCATTGATGTCAGTATTTTTTGAGTAATAGATCTGTCTGTGGCAAAAAGATTCACGAAAACCTCAACAAACCACCAAGTTTGCTTGACGTCACTGCATCCGCAGGCATCTGGGAGGAATATGTGTTTTTGTCCCAAAACTGTACAAAAGGATATTACATCTGTTCTTAACTCTACAGGGACTGTGAAATAGTTCTGAATTGGTCTGAACTGAACACCTTGAACATATGGTGTTTTATTGTGTGATCTGTCAAACTGTAGTAATTACTGTAGTGATTACAGCTGTACAGGTCGATGAATAATAAGCAGTGAAGAAAAGGTTTTTGTCACTAAATAGACCCAATTATCATTCTCTGTATACTTAGAGAATAGAAAATAGATGAGTTAGGCTGATATTATATAATCTGTTGACAGGTATGTTGTACATTTAGGAAATGTCCTCAGCATGTGTTTTGAAATTCATTTCATGCAGTACAATTCATACATTACATCATAGATTAGTTTATAAATGTATGTTAAAAGCTCTAATGGACATCCGTATGGGTTTGTGTTTGTGCTGTATTCAGGGCTAAGGAGATCAAGACTAAATTGGGAACTCTGCTTCAGAAGCCAGAGAATTCCATCGACCTTATTATCCCCTACCAAGAAAAGCCTGAGAAGAAACCAGAGAAGCTTCAGAAGTGAGTTCCTCTTGGCTCCCTCTGCCTCTCCTCATTTTTTCTCTTTCTCTTCCTTACTGATGAGGACTTCAGATCTGCATGTCTTTTCACATGCCTCACACACTCATAGACCATACAGTCTGTATATATATATATATATATATCCCTTAAACGCATACCTTGGGTCTTTAGTGACCCGGGACGTCATTCACTACCCTCCTCCTCATTCATTTTTTTAATGTTAGACATCAACCTTAGCATTCCTCAATCAATTCATTATAAACAATATAACAAGAAAAAAGAAATGCTGTTTTCCCATTCATTTTTTGTAAAAATTGTATAGGGTCGCTAACGACCCGAGGTGTGTAACAGTGTAAGTATATTTTTTCTGCACAACAATAATTGAATCTTTGATGACTGAATAAGTGCAGTTCACCTTTATTCCACAAGGTGGCAATGTCTGATACACAATGATGAAGTGACGTTTCACGTTACTGCAGGCAAAAAACAAAAGTATAGGAAGTAACATCAGTAAAACTTGAAATGGCTCAGCGATTTACTGCAGAGCAAGTACTGAACGCAATCAAATATTAGTGTTACTGTCACTTGATGGTGGATCTGGTGAAGAAGCAGCGATCAAATGATGGATTTTGGAGATGTTGAAAATAATATGTTTACGTTTGAACATATAAATATGTTTGAGATCACGAATATGAGCTAGATGTAATATCAGGAGAGTTTCATATTATCGCGACAGGTAGAGATCCATCTGTGTTAGATCCGGGTCGCTAAAGACCCGAATATGTAATAATGATTGGCAAAACATTTATGCACTGATTAAAGGATAATTGATTATATATTGATTATATATAGATGAGTATTTTGAAGTATGGAGACAAAGGGTGAACAGTAGGGAGCAAATAAGGGTGTCAGAGAGACAAAATTGGGAAAGGCCATAGTAAATCCTGTAATGGGAAACTGCAAAGAGTCTGTTTATAATGTAAATTGTGGTCAAATTGAGCATAAAAACATTCGCAGACCACTTCAGCTCCCTTTTACTTACGTAATGCCTTATGCAAGTGTTGTTAATAGGATTGTATTTTTTCAATTCCAATTACAGGATAAGACATTGTGTATAGAAAACACAGTGACGAACTTGTATAAGCTGGATAAGACCTTTTAGACAAGAAGAGACGTGAAAATAAATTTAGAGCAATATCTTTATTAGATCATTAACTTTTGTGATTACTTAATACTGAATATGTTAAACAGTTGAACTAACAATGTACAATAACACACACACACATATACCACGTGTACTGTGAGACTGAGCCAAAGTGTTCATTTTTGCTTTAACACAACACCCAAAACAGCTTGTTGTATGGAAACAACTTGTTGGCCATATACGAAGGGGAGAAAAACTGAAGAAATTTGCTTGTTTTGTTCAGACCCACACCTGAAGAAGCTGCCCAATGGCGCGAGTCCCTTGATAAGGTCGTCTCCAACAGCTGTAAGTATGATGTTTATCTTAATGGCCATTTGGTTGCATTTTATATCTCAAATGTTCGTTCAGGCCTGACCAATCATTGGAAGGTTTAGTTTATCAGTAGAGTCTGTAAAACACATTTTAAAACTTTGTTTATATCTGTCGGTTGAGAACCTCTACAAATCTATGAAGTTGCACTGATGCACTTGATTCGGTATGTGTAAACAGCTTGTCCTTCAACGGCACATTAACCTTTAAAAGCTACACATCTAGGAAAATGTTACTAACCGTTTAGAACCATAAAAAGAAGATTCTCTCTGAGTTACACATATATAAAAACACATTTTCCAAATGAGATCATACCATAGACTTCTAGACTATCCCACTATGCCTTTTGCATTGCTTTATTTATTAAATGTTTATGGACCCATGAGGGGTTTTTTCTTCAGATTTTGTTTTATTCTAAGGACATTTCAAGAAAGGCACACGTTTAATTTTTTTACCATCCTCACTGAACATGAAGTTGCACTATATGACTTTGGCCTCTCTATCGCCATCTGTGGTTGAAACAAAAATTCCACAGATGAGTAATGCAAGATTACAAGAAGAAAGTCCTATGATGTATATCTGAAAAAATTGTAGTCTGAGCAAGTATATGCTGCGTGAACACGCAAATACGAGTGAGGTAAACCTGAAATATCCCACCAAATCAAATTTGACTGCTCAAAATATAAATGATTATTATAGGCTTACCAGAGTGAATCTGCATAAGTAAAGAACACCAATTTTTTCATGCATTTGCTTCTGTTGTGCAGCTTTGAAGTGTATTTATTGTCGGCAGTAAATGATCAAACTTCACTACACAACTTTGACACCAACAACGTTTCTTTATTTATCATTGTAAAACTCGTTTTCTGACTTATTTTTGATGGGTGTTTACAAAAAACACAAGCAAACCTATAAATAAACAAGATGGCAAAAGATCCTTTGTCTGCACAGAAGGAATGAATTATTTAATTATGCTGTTCCAAAAAACTGGGAAAACAAATCTTTGTTATTCATTCAATGATTTGTTTCAAAGCCAGTTTGTTATGTTTAATTGCAACAAAAATTGTTCAATTGTTCATTGCCATATTGAAATTTTATATATGAAGACTTCCAATGCAAAAGCCTCTAAAAGCCACCTCGGTCAAAAATGAGATAACGATACTGAGTGAATGCTCTCCGCACATAGTATACGTTCATCAAATACTTTCACTTCAAACCCGCTAAATCCCAGCCTCAGCCCATTCAGAAGTATTGGTTCTTAGGTAGAAACCTATACATAGGAGCCTGACATAAATGCTAATTTTAAAGAAAAACGTCAGACGGACTTAGAGGCTTTTGCATCTGAAGTCTTCATATTCTTCTATTCAGATATAAGAGGATATATTTTTATTGAAGCTAGAACATTCGCACAAGCAATTGCAAGTCTAAAAATAAATCTGCACTGAATTGTAAATAATTGCATTGATTAATCCACCGAGCTGTATCAGGTGGCACATGCTGTTATACAACATGAACTGGAGAGGAATTGCATTAAGGGCTGTGTGCCTTAGGCGTGCACGGCGGTAATGTTTGGATAAGGATGTTAAGAGCCGCTGGGACGGGGGTCTCCGGTTCAAAATGTGTTGCCAACACATTAGTACAAAATGAACACACAGAGCTGTACTCACTCTAATAGCTTTTCCACAATTTTTATTCCATAGACGGCCTGGCCACCTTCAAGAGCTTCCTTAGATCTGAGTTCAGCGAGGAGAATATTGAGTTCTGGGAGGCTTGTGAGAACTTTAAGAAGACTAAGTCCCCTCTGAAAATGGCCACTAAAGCCAAGAAGATTTATGAGGACTTTATTCAGACTGGTGGGCCCAAAGAGGTTTGTTTGTTTTGTCACTGATTTTTTATGCTAATCACAGTTAAGATAAAAAGCACCATATTTCAGACGTACAGTAGAAGGAAGCAGTTCTCCATCAGACTCGTTAAACATCTCCTGTGAAAATATGTTTCATATCAGTGGTTTAGATCATTGTAGAAACGCTGAGGCCCATGTTCTCCCCATTGAACGGAGCTATAAAGAAATCTGTAAAGTAATTGAGTATCGGCAAGTTTTTTTTTTAGGGAGATGAACTTTGATTAAAATAAATTGACCTTCAGGACACTGAGAAAAAGTATTAGAGCTCAATATTACCTAGGGCTGCAACTAACGATTATTTTGATAATCGATTAGTTGGTCGATTATTTTTCCCGATTAATCGGATTGAAAAGCCCCTTTTTTTTTTTACTGACAAAACTCACTATTCCCCATCCTGCCCAATGCTGTCCTTCAAACAAACGTGTCAGCTGAGTGCTATGAAAACATACATAGTGAATATATCTTACAAAAATGAACCATGGTTTTACAACGAATAAAACAAATAATAATAATAATAATAATAATAATAATAATAATAATAATAATAATAATAATAATAAATAAATAAATAAAACAGGGTTATTGTAGTTATTCCATGGTAACCACAAATTAACCATATTTTGCTTCAATCCATAGTTTAACTATGGTATTTGTGTGGTTATACAAATGGTAATCAATACGCCAAAAAACATGGTTTTACTATCTAATAGAACCATGGATAATTTCTGTAAGGGTATATCTGTGCTATACATTATGTGCAAAAAAGGTTATGCAAAAGGACAGTTTAAATCCCTACATTAAAATTATATTAAAGAAAAAAAAAACACAAAAAACACAAACTCAGTGTTACCAGATAAGAGGAATGTTCTGCAGGAACACAAATAACGTTACATTCGCTATGGACACAGTAACTGTTACTGTAATTTCTTTATCCTGTAGAAACATCTTACATTTATATTCAATTACACGCTGTTATCCCTTTACAGTTGCTACTCTCATAAAATACGAGAATTACATGTTGACTTTTAAACCTAAATTTAGCGTCCAACAGCAGATATTTCAGCTAAATTAATGTTTTTGCGCTGAAAATTAATTGTCTCCCTATCGACTGCGTTCTGTCTGTTTGACGCGCACGTGCGTGTCCGCCACATCGGCGCTCGTTCTGTGAAGTTTGAAGCTTAATGTCAGACTGACGCGCTTTCATGCAAAATGGAAATACTCGCGTGAATTAGTAACATGTACAGATAAGGATACAAACTGTAAAATGAACGTTTTGCGCTGAAGACACACACGCTGTCAAATGTTAAACGCTAATGCATTAGCTTGAAGCTTAAAATGAAGAATTCTCATGTTTTGGGCGCTTGGATCATGTACCTTTCCAGCAGCAGCTGCTCTGTTCACACTCCACTATTTTTAGATGCATTTTGTCCATAGAAATGCGTTATTCAGTGCTGCAATTTGGCGCTACTGGTGGAAGTTGGTGGCAGACCCGACTAATCGATAATGAGAATCGTTGTCGATGATTTTCATTATCGATTATAATCGATTTTATCGACTAGTTGTTGCAGCCCTAGATTAATCTGTCGATTATTTCTTTGATTAATCGATTAATCGGTGGGAATATCCCAAAATTGGGCTAGTTTTGGCTGTGATTGGGCGGGTTTTCAATAGCAATTGGGCTGGTTTTGTTACGCAAAAATATAATATAATTTTATAATGACATTTACAGCCAAGGTTTCCTATTCATTCACGTTGTATGGGAAGAGCGGTCTGTAAGGTGAGTCTTTGTAGGCGAACCACACCCATAGAGCATTTTCAAAATGCAAGCTTTACAAATGCTGCTGTGTTTTCTGAGGTTCAATTTTGTATGTTTAACCTTAAATGGGTAGGTTTAGGGAAAAGTTTGGGCTTAGATTTAGGAAAAGAATTATCAATCTTTATGTATTTAAAATGGTCACGGAATGAACCGACTGATACCATTTTAAATACATACATGCAGAAATAACCCCAAACCTTTCCCTAAACCTACCCATAACTTATTAAAATAACTTATAACTCTAACATATTTTACTTTTCATCTTGAACAACCAAAAGACCTTTCAGAATGCTGTTACTAGACAACCAATTAATGTCAACGGGTAAATTTTGCATACCAGATGCACGTAAAAGATGACTTTTGCGTATAATCAGTGCCAACTCCCACAGTTTTATATCTATTTGCATTTGGATAGTTTTGTTTTATTGTAATATGCACAATCAAAGTGTTGGATTGTAATATTGAATGCACAGAAACAGCTAAATAAATTATGTAACAAAAATATTGATGAGGAAACAATGACAGAATTAGCAAAAGATATGTTAAAATGGCAATGAGATACTGTTTGCACTTCATTGATTTTAAAAATCGTCAAGGTCACTAAGAAACAAATGGCTATTGTAACATTTATCAAAGTTTATATGTGTATGTTATCTAATGGCTATTACATAACAGTTACTTTAAACGTCAGCAAGCAGCTGTGCAAACATCCTGATACAAACATTTTTCATTTTCAATCATTGTTTACTAAATTACTTTTCAACCTTTAAACTAAAGAGACATTAATTACTACAAGGACAGCATGGGTATAAATATGGCACAGGGGTAAAACCTACAACCTTTTGGCTATTAGAAAAATGATCCATTAAATTACCTCCATGCTGGAAAATCCAGCATTGCTGGGCAGCATGTTTTACATGCTGGGACGGGCATGGTATGCTGGTTTGCTGATGCCCAGCATGGGAAGCAGAAGTGCTGGTGGACCAGCTACACCAGCTCAGTTTTGTATGGAAACAGCACAACCATGCTGGTCCACCAGTGAGCCCAGCTCTAACAAGCATAAACTAGCCTGGACCAACATAGAATTCATGCTGTATTTATATTGGATTTTTCAACAGGGCTGGCTAAAACTCTAGTGGAAAGTCCCATCTTCATTAGCTTACATCCAGCTTGAGATGCTGAAATATCAAATATAAGTAACCAACAATCATATAGTTAAAACAATTATGCTAAAAATGCTAGATAGGCTATATTTCGTATGCAAAATACAAGCTGACTTGAAGGAGCTGTACCTACATAAAATGGTAATATTATAGGACTGCAAAAACGAATCGATAAAATCGATTATAATAAATAATGGAAAGAATTGAATTTGATTATTGATTAGTCACGTCTGCGCGCTGTGCATGGAAACCATCTGCCAGTCACGCCACTTTACAGCATTGTATAACAAATTTCTATGGACAAAACACATATGGAAAACTATAGATAAGTAGCACATAGTCAAAACAAATGGAAAAGGTTGTGCAGACTGTTGCTACGTGCTATTTGCAAAACACAAGTCAAAGACTTTTGAGCCATTTTTCTACACCAGATTATGCAAGGAAACTGATAAGACCAGTATAATGGTTAGCAGGCGAAAAATAGAGTGTGGAAACCGCAGGGAATCAGTCCAATTGGGACTAGCTATTCTGGGAGGTTGACTGCTCCACAGCCCCCCTAGAGTTCTCAGACACTGCCAAAGTTGACATAATGTTCTTACACATAATGTTTGTCCAATTTGCAGCATCTTGTGACTGACTTTTATACACTTCTTTCTTATTACCAACATCATGCTTTTAGGTGAACATTGACCACTTCACCAAAGATGTGACTTTGAGGAACCTGGTGGATCTTTCTCCTGCCACCTTCGAGCTGGCTCAGAGCCGGATCTACACCCTGATGGAGAAAGACTCCTTCGGTCGGTTCCTGCGGTCTGAGCAGTATCAGGAACTCCTCAAGTAAACTGACTTGCCCAGCTGCAGGGAGACTTTGTTTTTGGTCCCTTAATCACAAATTCATGTCATAGAAAACACTTTTAAAGTCTTTAATATCCGCTTTTCGGCACATTTCTAAAGCTCATTAAACGATACCACAGTTGTTAATTTGGTGAAAGTGGAAAACACCAGGCACAGATGCAATGTCTCCCTGCAGCTCACTGAAACGACCCATTGCTAACAAGAGCATCTTAACATAAATTGTAAAATGAATGTGATTCCTGCCCAGTGCTCTGAATGTAAAAGTCAAGAACTTCAATAAAAGAAGTTAATGATCAGGGTTTAAGAGACAGTTTACATTGCTCCTCATAAAAGTGTGATTTGTCATTAGCAGACATTTAATTTGTACAAGTGCAAAATGCCAAGGATTTGAAGCGCCTCTTCAAATCTTCTATATATGTCCTGTCAATTAGAGTCACACTCTTTTCTGACCCCTGTAGATTAAATAAAGACTAAAACCGATCCCCTCTTGTAATTTATGGCTTTTCGGGTAAGTGCAGAAGTGGTTCATGTACTTATAATGAGGACGTTCTGACCTGAGCATCTAAGCGGCAAGTTCATCAAGGGGAAGAGGCTGGGGAATGGGAACGGGAGAGTGGGCTTTTTCTTAGAAATGTCTGTGTTAATATTAAAATGCCCAAATGGTAAACCACAGGAAAACATGGGGAAACAACCCACTTAGTACCGAAAGCTTCACTATAAGTCAATGCTTTAAAAAAAAAAGTGTGACATGTTAAGATGCACTCCAGTCTCTGGGAACTTGTTGTTTGGGTTACCTCTATTGAAAGTTGCTAAGATGGGAATATCAAGTAGCAAGGAATCTCTATAAAGCACTGGGCACATAATTTTTTATTCTAAAGGCAATGTTTATTCTCATGCCACTATAAAAGCAGAACACGTTTAGATTAAGTCATGGAAACCCAAAACATTCAAGTGATTTTTTTTCCCAACTTTCTGCGGCAAACATTTATCACGACAGCATAAATATATACACATTGTAAGACCTATAAACTATTATACTCTAAACAAGAATGATTACTGCAAAATGTTATTGAAGTTAACATCTATTATTTGCTCTTAGCATGTGCAGCCAGTCATAATTTGTAAGAAGTATTGCAGTTTGAACGGCATATCAAACGTATGTAACCCACAAGTGTGATATTCAGTGTCCTTCTGCATGTTTTTTATTTAAAGTGTGTTTCACAGACACTTATACTCTTGCATGTTTCTTTATTATACTGTGTGTGTAGTTGTGTTACTAAATCTAATAACATTCATTCATACATGAGCAGTGGTTGGTGCTTCCAGAAGTCCTTACTGATGTCCCACAATGCAAATTTTTTGTTCACTGCAGGACAGGTTTAGTTTAATATGGCATCACCAACATAAACTAAGAGAAATTAAATTAATTCGGCAAGAATTTTAAGAGCAGTAACAGCTCCTTTAGTAAAATTTTTTAGTAAAATAATTATTCATTTTGTGGTTAATAAATTATAACATTCTATCATAATAAGATTGTCAAAATTGTCAGTAAGGACTACAGAGTACCTCGCTTATACAAGAAATCTGCATAAAACTATATGCATGTATGTTTGTTGATCATATAAAATCCATAATCACATTAAAGTTCTGAAGATTTATTTATTTATGTACATATCAGCAACAGTTGATTTTAATTTATTTTCCATAAGATTGATTGTCTGATTGTTTGATATTCAAGTTAAAAAGTACCAAGATAAGAGTGTGTCCTTTCTTTTATTTATAAAAAAATATGAGGCCTGAATTTGTCCTTTTCTTTACCATGCAAAGTAATTCAGACACCTAAACGTTAAGCTTTGGATTTCCTCCTCTTCTTCATAATCATCATAGAATTACTCAAAGTTGCTTAATGGTACTCCATTTCGTCAATATTTGTATTCCCGGTAGAACATTGTTTAAATGGCAGATTTGAATAACAGTGTGGCTGCTTCCTGACTTCCTGCACGGCACACTCTCTCAGCCTTTTAATTTACCCACAGAGTGTTTTATTCACACAGCCATAATAAGAGTGGATCAGTGTGAAGAATAGAAAGATGTAAGAAGAAAGCGAGATGGAGAGGTGGAAAATTGAGATGAAGCAGATGGGCGATGGTAGGTTGCCAAAGTAAACAATGTCAGACACAAACATGTTCACATTCATTACTACTCTCATTCCAAGAAATAGACATATGACTCGTGCCTGGGGGTCAAACCCCTTGAGTATTGGTGGAAGTGAAAAGACACTCCTTCAACCATTACTGAGTTGCATCACAAAGCACCCTTTTCTTAAATACCAAACAAAAGAGCATCTCCATTTTGCTTTGTCCAGACTATAGGTCAGGATCACCAAAACCGTTCTTTATTAAATTGTTTAGATTGTACTGCTCTTATCAAAGACATACAAGAACACAACAACAAGAACTCCTTTCATTTAAACAGCACACAACCAATTATACTTTCCTTAAAAATGAAATTACTTGGGTTAGGCCCTATTGAATATTCCATTAAAGGATTATAAGAAGGCGTATAGGCATATTAAATTAAGTACAAAACCACATACAGTGACCCTAAATCGTATTCAGACACTCTTGCACGCTTAAAAATTAGTCACACTCAAAATGACGAACTGTATTTGTATTAGATACAAAATATCACACCAATCGGCAACTGCAATCTGCAAACAAATGATGCAAGAGCTTTTCCCAGAGATAAATTTACATTTTTGCAACAGTTTTGCAATTATGTTTATCCAGTCACAAGGTGGATAAATACATTTTAAAATGTTATTTATTCCTGTGATGGCAAAGCTGAATTTTCAGAATCATTACTTCAGTCTTCAGTGTCACATGATCCTTCAGAAAACATTCTAATATGGTGATTTGATGCTCAAGAAATATTTATTATTATCATTATTATCAATGTTGAAAAAAGGGGGCTGCTTAATACATTTTTTCAGGATTCTTGGATTAAAAGAAATATAATTTTTTGGTAAATGTACAAGTCTTTACTGTCACTTTTGCATCCTTGCTGAATTTTTTGTTCTGTTTTTTTCTTTAAAAAAATAAAGTAAAAATAAAGAACTTTCTGACTCAGTCCATCAGATTACTTTCATCTACATTTTGAACAATATATTGTTTAATAATTTCAATAAGCTTGTATTTATTATTGTAAAATGTAATTATTGTAAAATGTTTTGCTTGAAATGTGTGTTTGTGCTATTCCTTTAAAATAAATGCCACATAGTTTGATATTTTGTTATATAATGCAAAGAAATTCATGCATTATATGTCCAAATGCTTGTTAGACCACTGAATATCTGTTCCATTCACAAACAGCCTGTCAGTTCACATGCCAAATTTATTTTTATGGCAGTGCTCATTAGACACAGTTGTGGTGGTGTTACCTCAGTGTTGAAACTATGTACAACAGTCATGTTTTAATCCATTACAGGGCCAAACAATATTATATCTTAAATTATGCATAATCTAAACCAAACACTAATCCTAAACCTAACTCTTTAAAAGTAGTTAATTATTAATAATAATTATTATGATATATAATTACACTGTAACACAGACATCCTAAAATAAAGTGTAACCAAAGTATTTTTTTTAAGTAGTAAAAGACACCTAATTTAAAGTGTGACCATATTTTTCATTGTTAGTTCATGTTTACTAATAACTAATGTTAACAAATGGAACCTTATTGTAAAGTCTTACTGCATTTTGCAAATGATATGCATCTAGCTCTATCAATATAATAGCATAGGTGTTTTCTAAAAGAAAAAGAAAAAACAACTATTTTACAAGCCAAATTTAAAATTTCCTAGAATTTATACCCTCCTATGTAAATCTTGGTAGCCATCAAAAACACTGCACATTCACAGCTGTCTCTTTAATGAGAGTGGTCTGGTTTTACTACGCAAATGACCATATGAAGTGAGTATTTACAGAACATTATCTTGCCTTTTATCTGAGCCCTCTGAGTCATTATCTGGTTCCTGGTTTTGTTTTTGTGTATTCGTGCCACATTTCTTTCCATTTGTGTGCATGCGCAAATAGCTGGCACAGCATTATTGTGCCAAAAGGGCAGGATTAGCATCCTGGTCCACACACACACGTACGCATGCACACATGCGCGCACACACACTTATACCTTATAGCAGCGCTGTCCAAACTCAGTCCTGGAGGGCCACTGCCCTGCAGAGTTTATCTCCAACTTGCCTCAACACACCTGCCTAGAAGTTTCTAGTATCCTTAGTAAGACCTTGATTAACTGGTTTAGGTGTGTTTAATTGGGGTTGGAGCTAAACTTTGCAGGACAGTGGCCCTCCAGGATCAGAATTGGACACCACTGCCTTAGCTTCAGCTCGAGCTGTCTTCAGATTGGCATTAACTAGTAATTACTATAGTAATTACATGTAACTTTGTAACAAGCACACTGAAAAATGAAGTGTTACCCATAATTGTTAGGTACAGTGGACTTATTGTGTTGTATTGGACTTATGTTGTATTGTAAAACACTTCTGCTATTGAGGTGGGTTACAGGTAAGATTATATGGACAGGCTTGGTGTATGTGTAGGTTTAAGAGTGGAGTAAGGGAATGGTAAACAGTGTTGTACTGTAGATGTAATTACAGAAATTAATCACAGCTGTAATTATATACAGGCTTTTAATATAAGTACAATGCAAAAACATGTAACCTTAGTTTATGTTCATTTCAATATTTGCTGATACATTATTCAAATCAAAAGTTCTATTTGTTAATATTATTTAATGGACCTGAGCTGACATGAACTAACAATGAACAGTTGCATTTGTATTAACTGACGTAAATAAAGATCAATAAATTCTGTAACAAATGTGGTGCTCATCAATAGTTAAAGGTAGGGTATAGGCAATTTTCGGCACGGCTAGCAATAGCAAGCTAGCTTTGAAAGCATGAGATCCCACCCTCCCTTCAGAGCGCGGAGGTATGAAAATACATACATTTCCATACTATGTATAATATTACATTTACATGCTATCAAAGCATTTTGTTACCAATTAGCAAGTTAGCATTTACTGAATTAGCTAGTTAAAGCTAGCCAAGTTTCCACTACTGAAAATATTTAAGTTGAGATATGATAATTTTAAGTTAATGTATAAATTAGCTTACTCAAATATTTCAAGTTGATAGCAATTCAGTACAAAATAAAACACTGCCAGTTCTGGCTTACTTAAACTGAATTTCTTAATTTACATTTTACAAACAACACATTTTTTGAGTTTTGACAGCTTATTCGGGTTTACAGAGCATAACAAAATGTTTCTGGAACAAATCGCCTATACCTGCCTTTAATGCTTTAACTAAAGTTAATTAATGGGACCTTATTATGTATTACCCAAAATGCATATAATCTGATATAGTTTTATGCACCAGAAGTTTCTTTGAAGTAGTTGTGAATCACAAAATGACAATGGTTATGTCCAAAATTGCCCCCTTATTCCCTGTGTGTGTAGTGGATGATCATGTCAACACTTTTTATTGTGGTGAATTTTGGGATTTGGAACCATTATATTCTTGGAAAGCACATAACCAGCATAACCAGCACCTTGTTAAACTGGACTGGGGGAGTTTTTGCACTGAAAAGCACTGAAATGTTCATATGGCCCGTAGTGTTACTTGTTAAATAGATTTTCAAATGCAGATTATAATGTGGTCTATTCTTCTTTGGTTAAAGCAAGTTCATTGCTGTTCTGTGTGTATGTTTCTGCCATTTCAAAAGCTGCCCACTCCAATAACAATGATCAAACAGGCACTGCAGCACCTGAAGAGCCAGAGCAGAGTGTAATTACATCAAGCCCTGTGCTGAGCCATAATGAGCAGGCTGCTGTCCTGCAGCAAGATCCTGCCACGAAATAGAACACAGAACAGAGAAAAAGAGATAAATCGGTCGAGAAAAACAGCCTGTTCTCTGCTCTACCAGACGCTCGTTTGCTCCTCTGTACCTGCAGGCAAAGGCAAAACATGCCATGTCAGTGTAGATGAGGGGTGCTGAGAAGTCACACATTTCTTATGGGAACGTAAAACAGATATATAGATAGTGATTCAATTGTTTTTGTAGGTTGTTTTTTAACACAGTAAGTGAGCGCATTATGGGATTCAAATAACTGAAATGTATATGCAAAATGCAATTGTGACGATAATGGCAACCTCCATAATGCCCTTCACTCAAAGTCATCAGCAACATCTCAATTCCACTTTCCTTTTTACTGAATTTAATTGAACAGAAAGCAGGGTGCAAAGAGGCTAAGGCCCCTTGGGCCCTATTTTAATGATCTGAGCACATGGTCTGAAGGTGCACTTAGTCCGAAGTCCGAATCCACTTTTGCTAGTTTAAAGATGGAAAAAAGTCGGCACACCAGGCGCATGGTCCAAAAGGGTTGTACCTATAGTCTCTTAATGAGTCATGGGTGTGTTTTTGGCGTAACGGGCAATAAACCAATCAGAAGTCTCATCTCGCATTTCCTTTAAAAGCCAGTTGCGCTTGCACCATGGCGGATTCGCTATTTACATGGAGGAATTTGCGAGCGGAAAGACTGAACACTTCCTTTTTTTTAATATTTGGCATGTTTGTGTGCTGCTGCGCGTCACTCTGTTTGTAATAAGCAGAGTGTACGCGCGTTGTGCACCCGCCTATAGGTGCATATTACTAGCGCAGCCTTTAAATAACACAAAAAATACTGCGCTATTGACTTTAGAACAGGTTTTTGTTGGTCAATGGCGGAGTCGTTTTCAGTTGCCTCAGAATAGCAACTCGCCAACAATGCGCCTGAACACACCTCGTTTTCAGATCAGCACGACCATGGGTGAACAGATGGGAGCGAGTGCATTTTCTACTTAAACAACATGGTGCTGGACATGAAAAAGATAACTGCGTCAGGCTGAAACTAGCAAAAAACACTTGCATTGCGCCGGGTGTATGATAGGGCCCCTTGGGGTAAAAAGGCCCTTTTGAAATTCATTTTCTGTCCCAAAACTGCAAATAGAAACATGCACCACCACAACACTTTCCTAAACAACAATTTATTGCTATGCCTTGCAAAATATTAAATTACATGACTGAGGTAAGTTGATATAAGATGTACTTAGATATACTAATAATTATTATTATTATTATTATTATTATTATTATACAATGATTTTTAATTTTTATAATAAATAATAATCAAACTATTTAAACAATTATTTTTTAAAACTGAGAAAATCTCTTATGTGTTTTTTTTAATGATTTTTTTTGTTGTTGTTGTTGGAGACACTATTGAAAAAAGGATCCATTCTGGTTAAAAATTCCACTATAGAAACCCTGTACATCTGGCAAGGGATGAAGTTAGAAGATGCCTGTGTAAAAAATAAATTGTTTTCCTTGAGTGAGATTGAATAGACTTGTTTTGAAGCATGTGCAAAGTGGGCTAATTAACTGCTACAGTACAATCACAATAGAGAGTAATTTATGAAAAATGCTTTTAATATTGTAGCTGCCAGATATACATTGTTTAGTTACTAAAAGCAAGAAAGGTTTTGTCTTAAGCCGAAATTTGTATATCATTTGCTGAAGTTATTTTCAATATGTATTTGAATATTTTTCTCAAAAAAATAATGCTGTGTCAAAATTATTTGCATATGATGACAAATCTTGCCCTATCATATGTCTCTTTATCCAGAATATGGGATAAAAGGCTGTCCTCGCTGTTTTTATTTTTAAATGATTTTCAGTAAAGCTTTTTTTGATCATTTCTCTTTACGGTTGCTACATCAATCGTGTTTTCAATCATCATAAACTTTGGGGAAAACATTTCCTTTGTACACTACAGCTCTGTGTGAGATGTACAGCAATATTTCATATTAATCATTATCACTCATCACTCCATTTGTGTTTGTTTCCCTTTCAATGTAATGTGTCTTTGAAGTGAAGTCACATCATTTGTTTACATCCCTAGATTTTCTTTGCTTCCCACTTCAAAAGAAATCAGAACTAAATGTTCCCATCCTGTAGTCATCTCGAAAAGAACCCACTCCAGATCTGCCTCTTTGCACACTTTGATTACTTAAAAAAAATCTCTCTCTGCATTGTTCATTCTTTCTCTGCGTTGTCTCTCTGCAACAAGAGATGAGACAGAGCGAATGGATCTCATGTCATCTATTCAAAAGGATTGTTTGTCCTCTCACAACTTTTCATCAACATCTTAACAACACTCATTACAACCATGTGCATGTAATGTCACGTTGACTTTAAGGTAATCTTTTCTTTTACTGTTAAGAGTTGCTTTGTGAAAAGCTCTATACAAATAAATGTGAACTGAATTGAAGAATTGTACCTCTATCTTTAAATCATTCTTTATCAGTGTACTTTAGGAAGGAGAAATATTGAACAAACTGTTTCTGGCATCTACGAATAGAATACTTGCTGAATGTGTCAATATAAATGGCTAATAAGTAATCTTATTGAAATAGAAAGTTACAGGGTCTTGTTTTCAAATGGTCTCTGTAATTCTAATATCGGAGAAAACCCATGAGAGAACTTATAGTTTTTGAGATATCTGAACTTCCTGTACTCTTTCACTCAATGTTCTACATCCACATTCACGTACGTACTGCAATCCTCCATTACGTCACACTCAAGTTACATGGGTGATCATTATCATGTGTTTTGAGAGATAATGGTTATTGACATGACGCTTTTAATATATATATATATATATATATATATACAGTGCATCCGGAAAGTATTCACAGCGCTTCACTTTTTCCACATTTTGTTGTTACAGCCTTATTCCAAAATTGATTAAATTCATTATTTTTTTCCTCAATTCTACAAACAATACCCCATAATGACAACGTGAAAGAAGTTTGTTTGAAATCTTTGCAAATTTATTAAAAATAAAAAACGAAAAAAATCACATGTACATAAGTATTCACAGCCTTTGCCATGACACTCAAAATTGAGTTTAGGTGCATCCTGTTTCCACTGATCATCCTTGAGATGTTTCTGCAACTTGATTGGAGTCCACCTGGGGTAAATTCAGTTGATTGGACATGATTTGGAAAGGCACACACCTGTCTATATAAGGTCCCACAGTTAACAGTGCATGTCAGAGCACAAACCAAGCCATGAAGTCCAAGGAATTTTCTGTAGACCTCCGAGACAGGACTGTATTGAGGCACAGATCTGGGGAAGGGTACAGAAAAATTTCTGCAGCATTGAAGGTCCCAATGAGCACAGTGGCCTCCATCATCAATTAATGGAAGAAGTTTGGAACCACTAGGACTCTTCCTAGAGCTGGCCGCCCGGCCAAACTGAGCGATCGGGGGAGAAGGGCCTTAGTCAGGGAGGTGACCAAGACCCCGATGGTCACTCTGACAGAGCTCCAGTGTTTCTCTGTGGAGAGAGGAGAACCTTCCATTCCAGAAGAACAACCATCTCTGCAGAACTCCAACAATCAGGCCTGTATGGTAGAGTGGCCAGACGGCATATGACAGCCCGCCTAGAGTTTGCCAAAAAGCACCTGAAGGACTCTCAGACCATGAGAAACAAAATTCTCTGGTCTGATGAAACAAAGATTGAACTCTTTGGCCTTAATGGCAAGTGTCAAATCTGGAGGAAACCAGGCACTGCTCATCACCTGGCCAATACCATCACTACAGTGAAGCATGGTGGTGGCAGCATCATGCTGTGGGGATGTTTTTCGGCACTGGGAGACTAGTCAGGATCGAGGGAAAGATGAATGCAGCAATGTACAGAGACATCCTTGATAAAAACCTGCTCCAGAACGCTCTGGACCTCAGACTGGGGTGAAGGTTCATCTTCCAACAGGACAACAACCCTAAGCACACAGCCAATATAACAAAGAAGTGGCTACGGGACAACTCTGTGAATGTCCTTGAGTGGCCCAGCCAGAGCCCAGACTTGAACCTGATTGAACGTCTCTGAAGAGATCTGAAAATGGCTGTGCACCGACGCTCCCCATCCAACCTGATGGAGCTTGAGAGGTCCTGCAAAGAAGAATGGGAGAAACTGCCCAAAAATAGGTGTGCCAAGCTTGTAGCATCATACTCAAAAAGATTTGAGGCTGTAATTGGTGCCAAAGGTGCTTTAACAAAGTATTCAGCAAAGGCTGTGAATACTTATGTACATGTGATTTTTTTCGTTTTTTATTTTTAATAAATTTGCAAAGATTACAAACAAACTTCTTTCATGTTGCCATTATGGGGTATTGTTTGTAGAATTGAGGAAAAAAATAATGAATTTAATCCATTTTGGAATAAGGCTGTAACATAAAATGTGGAAAAAGTGAAGCGCTGTGAATACTTTACGGATGCACTGTATATATATATATATATATATATTTGGTGGAGGAAATGTTTCAGTAATGAGAAACTTTTCAGTAATGAGATACAGATAACCAAATTAACCTCCTAATACCAAGGAAAACAAAGTCTTTTGAATTTAGTATTTTTTCATGTCATTATATTGTTTAGAGCATAAGAAACAAATGGAAAAAAATGTTTTTTGAAAAATTATATTTTATTCATATGTTATGCTATGTCCTTGTACGTGGACACCGGGACTCAGTTGTGTAAAAAATAAAATGACATGAAATGATAGGTACAGGCAACAGCAATGGGATTTTTTTTTACCAATCTCTGTTTAAAGATGATTCTCAGCTATGTTATGAAATATATAACGGAATGAATTGATATACCATTTTACTTTATGCAATATGCGGGTAAAATGGGCATACATGGCTTTTCCTGTTCAATTCAATGTATCTATACACTGTATATAATTTGCATATTAATGTGTTCTTGGAGCAACATGTAATGAAAAAAGAAGTGTAATAATGGGAGTAATAGTTAGCAACATTTTCATAATAATATCTAATATTTTATAGGTACATTTATATGTAATTTCTTTCCCTATTCACTTGTTGTGTCTCCAAAATGCCTGATAAACATGCTTTAAGTCCCGGTGTCCTCTATTGAGGACATGTATGAAATCAATGCCCTGTTTTGTAACAGAAAGTCATATTTTGATTAGAAACCCCATAACATTTTCCTGAGATGTTGATTAATGACAAACAATTTGAAAATTATTCAGATTTAAATGATAATTACAAAATATTACAAAATATTTCCATAAGAGTGCTAAATTTGATCATTGAGATCGAGAAGTTGTTGTCCTGGTGAAACCTCAAAACAAATGGTATCTCTGAAAAGCCCTGAATGTGCTCTTTACAGGACATCCAGACTTAAAACTGTGACATGTATGGTGTCAGAGAAATTCACTAAAATATAATGTCCTCGTACGAGGACAGTGGCACCCAACAGTGGCACAGCAGTTTTCTGTTGGATCTGTAAGTATTTCGGAGACCATTTGAATTTTATGATGATATTTTATTCATAAATATGACAAAAAAATTAATATGGAACCAGTAAACAAATATGTAAACAACTCACATTTTGGCCATTTATTCTATACCGGAGCATTTGTGATTTGATATGTAAAGTCTGCCTTACAGCTGAGAAAGTTTCACTACGGAGCACGTCGTGAATCATTGGCAGCAACAGCGAATACATTGCACGTGCACATTTATCACATTAATTTGTCATTTTGTGGATTATGATGGATGGCCAATAGAAAAAGAAAATGCTGGAAAGTTCACATTTTAAGTAGAAAGAAATTACATCACCTTTAAAGTTAAGAGAGCTTATACATAAACATATAGGCTATAAATACACATATTACATAACATTACAAGGTTAAAGAGAATACAGTTGGTTATTGTTAGTGATGTTGATGATCCTATTCTCATCGTTGCTCAAATAAAATCCTAAGCACAAGACTTTTTCCGTTTGTAACAGTCACTTAGTTGTAAACTACAACACATGTATTGTTTTCCCAAAGCCAATTCAAGTGAATTTCAAGGTTGAATATAGATGTGGGTTATTTTTGCTATTGGTAAATACACTGCCTGCATAAAATCCGTTCAGAAGATGTCACAACATTGCTGCAAAGCTAAAAGTGGGAAATAGCTTTTGTGAAACAAGGTCTTGACTAAAAGGCAAATGTGTTACAATCCCAATGGCTGAACCATCTAATGATATCTAGTTTGGCTCTGGCTTACAACCTTTTTATTCATAAACATGAACAAGCTTTACAAAGCCAAGTGAGTGGAAATCACATTATGGCAAAGTTCGTCTTATACTTTGTTCATATAGGAGGTCAGATTAGGCATAACTAGGCAGGCACTGACTGTGGTCAGAAATGTGTTGCTTTCCTTTCTTCTCTAAACTACAGGGTTTGTTGTGCATCGGTGGTTGAGACAGTTCCAGGAACAGTCTGGATTTCAGGAAGCGCCTGTACGAGTCCTTTTCCATGAGGGTGAAGATCTTACTCTGAGCCTCCTCAAAACAAGATGCGTCACACCTTTCCAGATTCTTCCTAGTCTGCTCTCTGGTGGCCGAATCCAAATTCACCTAAAATAAATTAATAGAGATTTATGAGTACATTTTATATGTGATAGGCAAATAGACCTACTGCAGTCAAGTAGTGCTCTCACCTCTCTGGGGGAATCGGCATCAACATATCGATCAAATATCATTCTAGCTTTCAGATTCATCTTGTCCACTGATGTTTGCTTGAAATCCTCACAGGCCTCCCAGAATTCAATGTTTTCTTGACTGTACTCAGACTGTAAAAAGGAAGTGAAAGCCTTCCGTCCATCTGAAAGAATTTCATATAATATAATATAATATAATATAATATAATATAATATAATATAATATAATATAATATAATATAATATAATAATGTCTGAAGACATTCATATCCGCATCTAATCTCATTATTCAGAGAGAGCGGATGCTGAGGAGGTTTTGGAATGAAGAGGTCAGGGCTTTAAATCTGGGGGGGATTCTCTGAGGACTGTCCTAGTGGTTGATGACCCCTGTAGCCCACCAGAGCAGAACAATCAAGCTCTTCAGGGGCCACCAGAGCAGTCTGCGGACACGTAGCACATGCTCTGGAGCGTGAGAAAAATATGGTCATGCCCTGTCAGAATGATTAAAAACATAGTCTCCTTTAACAGAGACATTAATGAGGCCAAGGGCTCTCTGACAGCGAATACAAGGTTGAATAAACAAGGGTCAGTGCAGAAGTCTCAGACTTTCTTATTAAGTCATTAGTAAGCCACAGCCTGTTCATCAGTAACACATGCTGGTTTCGAAGATTTAATCAGGAGCTGATTTTTTTTATTGCATAAGCAAATAATCTGGAAACTTACCATAATTTTTGATCAGGTTGCTGAATGATGTTTTCCATTTCTCAGTTTCAGCAGGAGAGATTCTACAGTCAGATGAAGAATTAATAACCAAAATGTTCTATAATATAATATAATATAATATCCAGCCTTACCTGTTCACAACTGTGACCTTCGTCTTCTCTTTCTCTTTCTCCTTCAAAGTCTTCTGCTCTTGAGGTGGATCTGCCTTTTGAAGCAGGAAGCCAATCTTATGCTTTATGTCTTTGGCGCTGTTGAAGAAATTATGTAATCTTTAGAGACTCTATATGGAAAAAAAAAAACATTTTGAAAAGCAAAAGCAACTTAAAAGTAGCGTCTTTTCTCTTAAATATCTATCAAAGGACTGCTTCAAATTTATTAAAAGCATAATAAACGCTTTTCCCTTTTCCAATACTTAAAGCAAATATTGACACCTGATCCTAAAATAACAACACTTTGCTATTAGTCCACTTGAGAGTATACAGAGTGTAAAAACATATATAGTATTGAAACATTTACCTAATAAGAAGAATATATCCTATAATTTCCAATGTGAATATTCATACCTTTTCAAGCATGTTGCAGGGAGGGCTGCGAGCCCTTTACACATGGTGCTGGTGCGTAGTACAAATCCAACGCTAGAGAAAAAGAGTCTGTAGCAAAGCAGATCCTCACAATCTTAATGCAGTCTCCTCCTACAACTCTTCTTTTATACAGCCCCAGCCTTCACAAAAAGAATAGCCAGCCAATCACAACAGAGGCAGAAACAAAGCAGATGCAAAACCAAGGTAATTTCCAAAGAATTTTTTAAAGGAAAGGAGTTTGATGTATGAAATTTCTTTTTGATGAGCCTAAATCAATTTGTGATGTATAATAAACATGTGATGGAATTTTTGTGGTATACTTTCACTGCATGTTTTGCATGCATTAACAAAACAATTTAAAAAATAAACATTTATAAAATAAAATATAAAAATAATTACATTTAAATGAAAAAAATAAAATGAAAAAAAATGCATGAAAAAGGTATGTTTTATTGCTTTCAGAAGCCAAAATGCATAATAAAATGTGCAAAAGTGGTTAACATGCTATACATAATAATACTCAACGTATTTGTATAGCACTTTTCATACATTGAATGCAACTCAAAGTGCTTCACAAGCATAAAAACAAATAATGGGAATACAAATTCACACGTCAATATAAAAATATAAAAAAAACAGAAAGGTTCACAACGTAAAATACAGAAATTGGCAATACAATTTCACCTCAATACCAATATAAATAATATATATTAAAAAACAGACTTCAACAAACGTCACACCATATTTTTATACTGATTACTCAACTTTAAAAAGATATGTCTTAACCCACCTTTTAAAAATATGAATGCTGGTAGCCTCTTTCACTTAATTTGGTAGAGAATTCCAAATTTTTGGAGCATTGTGGCTAAAATAAAGTACCACTTTTTGTAATTATTTACAAATTACTGTATAATGTGCCAGAAGATTAGCACTAGAGGATCTTAAACTATGATTTGGAATGTATCTTGTTACGTTTTTTGGAACATAACATATACTAAGCCTCGTGTGGTTTAATTTTTTCACCCAAGCAGTTTAAAATTCACTGTCGGATGAGACGTTAAACCAAGCTCCAGACTCTCTGTGGTCAATAAAAATCCCAGGATGTCCTTCGAAAAAAAAAAAAAAAAAAAAAAAAAAAAAAAAAAGAGTAGGGGTTTAACCCCAGCATCCTGCCAAATTTGCCCATTGGCCTCTGTCCATCATCATGACCTCCTAATCATCCCCATATACCGATTGGCTTCATCACTCTGTCTCCTCTCCACCAATAAGCTGGTGTGTGGTGGGCGTTCTGGCGCAATATGGCTGCCGTCACATTACCCAGGTTGTTACAATACAGAAGGGACAGAGACAAAGGGATGCAGGTAACGGATGTTTATTGAACAAGCAGAAGAGTAAATAGCAGTGCAGGTGAGTGAACGTGGAATTGCCAGGTAACTGATATGGATGACTGAGTGATACTGTCCTTGTCCTTTGCAGATATAGCGGGCTGGAGACTGACTGGAGCAGAGAAGACACAGGAGAACTCACACGAGACGAAGAACAACGAAGGAGACTTGGAGACACACTGGAGACAGGTAAGTAGCTTGAAGCAGTCCTAGAGGTGAGCATAAAGATAAGTCTTGATGCTAACGAGACCGGACGATGACCGTGTGAGTGAGTGTGTCTTTTATGCTGCTGGTGATTGCTGTGCTGATGGGGTGCAGGCGTGTGTGATCAGTATTTGGGTGAAGGAGTGCGCTGTGATTGGGTGATGGTGGAGCCTGGCGTGTCTGTAACATTACCCCCCCCTCCACGGGCTGCTCCTGAGGGCCGAGGACCCCGACGTCGTGGTGGTTGGCCTCTGCCCCGAGGCGCAGGTCTATCCGGATGAGTGGCGTGGAAAGTGTCGAGCAGGTTTGGGTCGAGTATATCGTTTCTGGGTACCCATGAGCGTTCCTCGGGACCGTAGCCCTCCCAGTCCACGAGGTATTCCAGGAGACCACCACGCCGCCGGGAGTCCAAGAGGTCATGTACTTGGTAGACGGCACTGTCTTCTAGGATGAGAGGAAGGGGGGTTTCAGCGGCTGCGCCAGGCTCTGTGGAGACAGAAACAGAGGGGTGGTGAGGCTTCAACAATGAGACATGGAAAGTGGGATGAATTCTGTATTGAGGGGGTAACTGAAGTTGATAGGTGACAGGGTTGATCTGCTTGACGATGGGAAAGGGGCCAATGAATCTGGGACTTAGTTTTCAGCAAGGCAGACGCAGCCTGATGTCCCTGGTGGACAGCCAGACCTTCTGTCCTGGTTGGTATGCTGGGGCATTGGAGCGACGAAGGTTGGCTGTCATTCTGCGTCTACGCAGGGCCCGTTGAAGCTGGTGGTGTGGAGTCCCAGACCCTATCGCTCTCTCGGAACCAGTAGTCGACCGCTGGCACATCCGACAGTTCCCCTGACCAACGGGGGTTGGTAACCAAGTACACACTGGAAGGTGTGAGTCCGGTGGTGGGTTGCCGCAGGGAGTTCTGTGCGTACTCGGCCCAACCCAGGAACTGGTTCCAAGAGTCCTGGTGGCCGTGACAGAAGGTACGGAGGAAGCGACCAATCTCTTGGATCTTCCACTCCGTCTGCCCGTTCGACTGCGGATGGTATCCAGAGGAGAGGCTGATGGTCACACCTAGGAGTGAGAAGGCTTTCCATACCCTGGAGATGAATTGCGGACCTCTATCCGACACGATGTCCTCGGGAATCCCGTAATATCTGAAGATATGGTTGAACATAAGTTCAGCAGTCTCCATGGCTGTGGGCAATCCCTCCAAAGGAATCAGACGACATGACTTTGAGAATCTGTCAATTATCACTAAAATGCAGGTACGGTTTTTAGAAGCAGGGAGGTCGGTGATGAAGTCTACTCCTAGGTGTGACCAGAAGCGCTCCTTTAGCAGCGAGAGGGTTTCATTGACCCCAGGGTGGCCAGTGCCCAATGACGTGTGGGATGTGTGGATAAGAGGAGTGCGCCGTGTCCGGGTGATGTAGAGCAAACCTGGCGGACAACCCGGCAGAGTGTTGGTGGAGGCATTGGAGGAGGGCATGGTTTCTTCGGACCAGACGATGGGATTCATGAAGAGTTTTTCAGGCAAAATGGGCTCAGATTCCTCAGCTTTTTCTTCAGGACTGTAGAGACGGGATAAGGTGTCCGCCTTAATATTCTTTGATCCAGGACGGTAGGATATGGTGAAATTGAAGCGGGTAAAGAACAATGCCCAACGCGCCTGTCGTGGGTTTAGTTGCTTAGCGTCTCTGAGATACCCCAGATTCTTGTGGTCAGTTAAAACCAGGAATGGGTGTGGAGCACCCTCCAACCAATGCCTCCACTCCTCAAGGGCCAACTTGATGGCTAGAAGCTCCCTGTTGCCGATGTCGATGTTACCTCCGCCGGGTTGAGTTTGCGGGAGAAGAAGGCACATGGATGGAGTCTACTTGGGTTCCCCTGCTGCTGGGACAAAACCGCTCCCACTCCAGTGGTGGAAGCGTCGACCTCAACGATGAAGGGTTTCTCAGGATCTGGATGAACAAGGAGGGGAGTGGTGGTGAAGGCTTCCTTTAGGGTCTCGAAGGCTTGGGTGGCAGCTGGTGTCCAGGACAGAGACTTTGGCTTGTTACGCAGGAGGTGGGTAAGTGGACAGAAGATGATACTATAGTCTTGGATGAAACGGCGGTAGAAATTGGCAAATCCTAGGAATCTTTGGAGTTCTTTGACGGTTGTGGGTGTGGGCCAGTTCCTGATGGCATTCACCTTCCCCTCGTCCATCCGGATGCCACTGCTGTCGATGTTGTAACCAAGGAACTGCACTGAGGGTTAGTGGAACGAGCACTTCTCTGCTTTGAGGAATAGATGAAACTCTCTCAGGCGTTTCAGGACCTCCGCAACGTGGTGGCGATGTTCGGCCATGCTCCGGGAGTATATCAGGATGTCGTCGATATATACCAGCACGGACTTGTGGAGAAACTCCCGGAGCACCTCATGGATGAAATCCTGGAATACGGAGGGGGCGTTGACCAGTCCATACGGCATGACAAGGTACTCGTAGTGTCCAGTAGGGGTCACGAAGGCTGTCTTCCACTCGTCCCCCTCACGTATACGGATGAGGTTATACGCGCTGCGGAGGTCCAACTTGGTGAAGACAGTGGCACCACGGAGATGTTCTAGCGCTGCTGGGACGGGAGGAAGTGGATAGCGGAATTTCACGGTGATCTTGTTAAGCGCTCTGTAGTCTATACAAGGCCGCAAGCCTCCATCCTTCTTTGCCACGAAGAAAAAGCTGGAAGCAGCAGGGGAAGTAGACGGGCAGATGTAACCTTGCGCTAGAGCCTCCTTGATGTATTCCTCCATGGCCTTCTCCTCCGGTAGAGACAGGGGGTAAATCCTCCCACGGGGCACTGACTCACCCGGAAGCAGATCGATGGCACAGTCCCATGGCAGCTTGGAGGCTCGCTTGGGGCAGAAGACGTCACTGAAGGGGGCGTAACATGGAGGGATGTCCACCGAACGCTTCTCTACTGGGATTTCGATGGATGTGGCGCAGACTTACAGATCTTCAGAACGTGGAGAGGATGGACCAGGGAAAACAGAGAAGCAGTTCGGAAAGCAGCTGTCGCCACACTTCAGGATCTCGCCGGTCCTCCAGGAGATGACAGGGTTATGCTGCTCCAACCATGGGTGCCCTAGGATCACGTCAGCGGTGGATTCCTCCAGAACCAGCAGATGTTGTTGTTCCACGTGAAGGATGTCCACTTGAAACTGTACTGGACCGACACTGAAACGCACTTGTCTTCGGCTGAGGGGTCTTCCAGTTATCGAGTGGACCTGGTAGATGGACGGCGTAACTGTTGTCCTGAGCTTGAGCTGACGGCAGAGTGCGCCAGAGATGAAGTTGCCGGCTGACCCAGAGTCGAGGAGGGCACTAACTGGAATGGAAATACCGGCAGCAGTTAGGTTCACAATAGTAGTGAGTGGTTTCATCTTATTTATAGAAGGAAGAATGGCACTCACCATGGGACGAGGAGGACGAACAGGGCATTCGGAGATGAAATGCCCAGATAAACCACAATATAAACATAGACTCTGGGTCAGCCGCCTCTGCCGTTCAGTAAGTGTCAGACACTTGGGTCCAACCCCTGTCGATAAGTGGTTAACAGGGACTGTTCGTTCCATCCACTGGCGGCAGCAAATGTTCTGAATTGAAGAGCATATTCATTCACAGTCATAGAGCCTTGTTTTAAATGGTACAATTGCTCACCAATCGATGAATCCCAGGCAGGTTTCCCGAAAACCTCTTTGAAGTGGGAGACAAACTGGAGAGTGACTGAGTAATGGGATTATTCTGGGACCAAAGAGTTTCAGCCCAGCGAAGCACCTTGCCTTTTAACTGAGAAATAATAAACGCTACCTTAGTGTGGTCATCAGGGTACAGGTGCGGTTGCATCTCCAGGACCAGCGAGCATTGCAGAATGAATCCGTTGCAATCCTCTGCCGAACCAGAAAAGGGTGCCGGTTTAGCCATGAGACTGGCGTACACAGGCGGTGAAGGAGAGACGGCGGTGTTGATGGAGGTGGTCGCTGGTGGAGGTGCTGGTGGATTCGTGGTGAGTGCTCAGCGTACAGCGTCCACGAGCTCTTGAAATGGATCCAGGGAGCTCATTCTGGTGTTCAGCGGTTCAGGTCCGGTCTTCTGTTACAATACAGAAGGGACAGAGACAAAGGGATGCAGGTAACGGATGTTTATTGAACAAGCAGAAGAGTAAATAGCAGTGCAGGTGAGTAAACGTGGAATTGCCAGGTAACTGATATGGATGACTGAGTGATACTGTCCTTGTCCTTTGCAGATATAGCGGGCTGGAGACTTACTGGAGCAGAGAAGACACAGGAGAACTCAAACGAGACGAAGAACAACGCGACAGGTAAGTAGCTTGAAGCAGTCCTAGAGGTGAGCATAAAAGTAAATCTTGATGCTAATGAGACCAGATGATGACTGTGTGTCTTTTATGCTGCTGGTGATTGCTGTGCTGATGGGGTGCAGGTGTGCATGATCAGTATTCGGGTGAAGGAGTGCGCTGTGATTGGGTGATGGTGGAGCATGGCGTGTCTGTAACACAGGTGGATGCTGCACATTGGTGGTGGTTGAGGAGATTACCCCCTTCCATATAAAGCGCTTTGAGTGTCAATAAAACCGCTACATAAATGTAACAAATTATTATTATTTTGAATGCAAATCTTATAATCTGCAAATGTTTTCCATTTCTGCAAATGCCATAATATAGCCATTATTCACCAGAGCAGTCTGAACAAACAATCACAGCACAAAATGTATCAGCACTCTGAATGACCTCCACAACACCATGCAGCCCTTAAGGTCACAGAAGCAACATTCTCTAAGTTGTCAAATATTTGTGGTATCCATGCTTGGTTTATTTTGTTTGTACCCCCCAATGCCCTAAAGAAATGGATCTGTGATCAGAAATAAATATTACACATTAAGACTACTACAAGTGGGGAAAAAGCTGTGCACAAGACAAAACATTTTGTTCTGTCCAAGTCATAAATTTCAATAGCTCCTTTATATCAAGACCCCATTATTATTTTGAACTGATCAAGTCATGATACAAATCTCCTCAATGGAAAAAAAATAATTTACTTCAAGCTAAAAGGAAAAGGCAAAAGGCCAAATTCTGTAATGATCTGGAGACAGGAACAGACTCCAAATCACCGACTGTCATGGGATAGCTATTATTACCCTGATTTACACATAAGATCATGTCAGGTCTGTATTTAACAGTGTAAGATCATAAATTACCCTCTTACAAAGGAAATCCACTTCATTTTGGATTTATGGGAGCATTAAAATCCTAGCAATCATCAAAGACATTCTAAGTGCAATTTAGTGATATTAGTAACATTTCACAACATGTCATCAACATTTGAAATTAATTAAACACTGCATAAAACATATCTTTGTGAAAAACGTAGAAAGGTCTCAATAAACTGAATGTACCAGCTCAGTGTTTAATAACACAGATTCAGCCATTTCATCTTGCTCCTCACATACAGATTTTGTCCACAAAACTTGCTTAAAAACATGTCTCTTCTCACTCTCTCCTATTCAAATTGTTGTTGACACATCCATGCAAAGTATTGAACCAATCCTATCAATAGCTCTGGATAGTCAGATGCCTAAAGACAAACCTATGACATCAAAACCAGAAAACTAAGCAGTAAGTCGTTCAGTTCTAGTTCATTCAACTGCATCAGCTAGACCATATAAGGTGCGGATGAATGAACAATAGTTTAAACTAGGGCAGACTGAGAATATGATAACTAAGCTCATATGAGGTCATATTCAGGGGAAAAGTCACCTTCTCCTTATCATAAGTTACCTGGCCCCAGATGTGGGGCTGTGACTCAAAGCACGTGGGCCGTTCAGGTCCATTAAGTTTTAGATATTGGAAAGCTCAGAGGTTTTTCGCTGATTGCACATTCGATGCAGTCTCCTGTAGATAAATGATTACTAGATTGCAAGATTAATCTGTAAAAAGAAACAGAAACTATTTTCATAGTTAACCACAAAAGAAGTAAAAATACTGCTGCTACTACAAACAACAACAATAATAAATGTAATTTATAAAATATTATTTTGGCAGACACATGCACAATTATATTCGGAGATATCAAAAATATGCTATGCAATATGACCATTAGGTGGAGTTTTGACATCTCCTTCTAACTATCTGCCAAAAAATCAGACTAAATTGCTGTACTTTTGATTAGCATGTTGGAAAATAGCAAATGTTATTGTCACGGTTGGTGACCCAGGAACAGGCTGAAGACTCAGAAGATCACAATAAACAAACTTTAATCTTAACTTCACAGGAACATGCAGACAGGCAACGGAAACACAACCTTACATAACAGTGACTAGACCAAGACTGAGTGAACAAGAGGAACTTAAATAGCAGACAGAAACGAGATAATTAACTAAACACAGCTGAACAGAACTAAACTAACGAGGGTAACCTAGAAAACAGACAAGTGGCGGGAAACTAAGGCAAAGGAACGTGACAGAATCAAAACACAGCAGGAAGACCAAACAAGCAGACAGACATGTGACATTAGTCCCCCCTCCCGGAAAGCGCGACCTCGCGCCAAAAAGAGTCCAACCAGGGAGGGAGGGCGGGCACCCTGTAGTCCTGGAGGTCACAGGCAGGTGAGCGGGGATGATGCTGGCTGGTTGAGAAGCCTCCAGGGTGGTGCCGGAAGTTCAGGAGGCCATGGCAGCCCAGGTAGCTCAGGGGACCATGGAGGCGCCAGAAGCCCAGGGGACCATGGAGGCGCCGGAAGCTCAGGGGACCATGGAGACGCCGGAAGCTCAGGGGACCATGGAGGCACCGGAAGCTCAGGGGACCATGGAGGTGCTGGAAGCTCAGGGGACCATGGAGGTGCTGGAAGCTCAGGGGACCATGGCAGTGCAGGAAGTTCAGAGGACCATGGCAGTGCAGGAAGTTCAGGAAGCCCTGGTGGTGCAGGAAGTTCAGGGGACCAGAGAGGCACGGCCTCCGTGGCCTTAGCCAGGTACCTCCTGCCGAAGCAGATCTTGGATGCTGGTCAGGGGCTGGAGCCATCTCTGGACGCTGGTCAGGGGCTGGAGCCATCTCTGGATGCTGCTCAGAGGCTGGAGCCATCTCTGGACGCTGGTCAGGGGCTGGAGCCCTCTCTTATAGTTATAAAAATCCACATGAGCTGATTTTTATTTGCAAACAATACAAATATTGCAAACGTATACATTAACAGATTAATTTACAGTGTAAGGCTCGATGCTTTCCATCATCAGGTGGGTTCAACCCGTGGCACATTTCACATAGAGGAACTCCTTCAAGACTCCTTCAAGATCAATATGTTATACATCACCTCACAAACCCTTCTAAGTTCATACTTCAGTTGATACAGACAGGGCATATTGATCAAAGAACCAGACTCCAGATGAGAAACAAGCTTGTGAGGTGAGATCACCGCTCTTGGCTCCATGTGTTTAATGACGCTCTATCTCTCAGTCTATCAAATCACAGGGAAACAAAACTGAATGGTCCACCTCAGAGAAATGTCATATCAAATCAGTTCCAGCTGCTACGTCTACATTACACAGGAAATTGAGTCATGGTGGCCTTAGGTTGTCCAGGTCATTTTTCACCATAACACATTCAATGAGGGAACAGGATTGTGGTTAATCAGGATAAATAAATAAAACTAAATGAAACAAGTAGATTTGTTCACCTGCTCCATTCCAAAACAGTGAGCTACAACATTTACAATTTACAACAACTTATCGCTGCGCTGACCAACAGAAAGCTGCTTGATTTGAAAGTGAGTTTGTGTGTCATACACTATTGATAATAGACTACGGACCTTTTTTGCCCTAGAAATTCTGCTAATTTAAGCGCACCTTGCGAAGGCACCTATGTAGGTAGTAGGTAGCTTACTAGCTTTTTGAAAAGAACCTTAGCAAAGAAACATTTAGACAACACATTGTGTTCCCACCTTTACTTAAATCACATCCTCCTTTGTTATGCTAGAGTTAGTCCATCAACGGCGCTTTTACACACTGCCTTCAGTACACATTTCTGCTTGAATGGAAGACAAGTGCTATTCGGGGTCTAGTCTTATCGGCCTCAGATAAAGAGAGAGAAAAACACAATGCTCAACACTCAATCAATGTCTGACTGAACTAGCTCAATAAAAGGCTGCCATCGCTGGACAACGTAATAACAGTTTTTCGTTGTCAGTTCAAAAATTTTATTGAACAGTCTATGAAAAGCTGCAGTCAAGAAACGTGTTTGTCAGAAGTGAATAAGTACTGTATGTTCTGGCTTCACGGATTGTTCTGTATTTATGCTGTGTCCAAGCCTAATTTTTGGTCATGTCTCTAGTAGATTGGACAGTTTTGATCCAAAAGTAGTTTTAGAATACGGTTGTAATTTAATAAGAAATTGTGATGTTTTTCTTACACTTTTCAGATGTTAATACTGTATTGTGTGATCAAATACACAAAAAATGAGCAAGGACATGATTCTGTTCTTATATTTTTCAGTTATATGTAATGTAAAAACAACCATGCCCCTTTGCTTTTATGAAAACAGATCTATTAATACTATATGTTTGAAGGATTTTAGTACGTCAGGGATAGTAGAAAAATCTGTTCAAAACCAAAATACATCATTTTTCAAAACCAATATGACAGAGTTTCTTTTTTTAAGAATATCTTGGCCAGTTTTTTAACGTAATGAAAATAAATGAGGACTGGGGCTGTCAAGCTCCAGAATAACAGATAAACACCATCAAAATGGCTCATAAATTGTGCAAGTCTTTCAAAGTCATACTATATGTGGGAGGAACAGACAGAAATTTAAGAACTACTTGAGCTGTTCATGAGAGAAATTGTGATGTTCAGTTCGCTAACAAAATGTTCTGCGTTAGATGTTTGATTTTAAATCAGTTCATTGAATCTGTTAATGATTCGTTCCAGAATCTAATCTACTTCTCGAGTGATTCACTAACTCAGTGATCTGGCTACAAAAGTTAACAGCACATTGGAGTAGAAGATTATCAGTGAATAACTTATGATATCAATGAAATCAATGAATAACAACTTATGAAATCAATATCAATCAATGAATAACAACTTATGTATATATAGCGCATTAGTCATATTGACTCATTTTGTTATATTTATGATACTTTATGGTGATTTTGTGTGCTTTTTTGAAGTTTGATAGCCTGATTCACTGAAAAAAAATGAACAGTGCATTATTAAAAATATCTTCTGTTCCATGCGAGAAAATTTGGAATGACATGAGGCTGAGTAAATGACAATTATTTTTCAGTGCACTATTCTCATCACATATTGACGCTTGGTCAGGACCCCTTGGCGTCAATTCTTAATGCACAGGGTACCCCTTTAGCGTCATTTTTCGACATGCAGGGTACTCCATTGATTTCAGTTGTTTGCCCAATGCGTCAGATCAAGACGCATTTAATTCTTTGCATTTGTAAAAGAAAAGTAGACATGATTTTATAAATATTTATAGGCTACTTTTATATTTTAGAGCGACTAACCCCACTCCTACCCTAAACCTACCCACTTCTCAAGAATATAAAACACGTAACAGCAAATACAAGTACAGTCATAGTTATTTATTGCAAAAACTGACCAAAAAGAGTATAAAAGTATTAACTCATGTTGCATTCCAAGTCTTCTGAAGTCATATGATATATCTATGTAAAGAACAGAGTTGATCTTAATGTTTTAATCGCTGAAATGATGATCCCGCCGCTCCGTGAACGCATGCACGCACTCAGTAAGTCATATCTCATTCAAAAGATACACCTGACCTGACTCTTGAGCATGACACAATTGGTCACGAGACACACGAGAGCCAATGACATTTTACAATCAAAGCTGACGTAATGACGCAATTGGTCAGGAGACATACGAGAGCCAATGCAATTTCACTATCAAAGCTGACGTAACGTTTCTTCGAGCAGCAATTTTTGAACGTGTGCATGAACTTCGGTGAATGGAGATGCGGATCGCTTTTGGGGATTTTCTTCACACAAATCAATCGTTTGGCATCGGAACAACTGGAATATTTGTACTTTTTGAATAAATTGTGCCTGCAGTCATATCTGCCTGTTATATCCTGTGTTTTATTTCATATAACACACAAATGGGTAGGTTTAGGGATGGGGTGGGGTTCAAACGTGTCTAAATAGCGTAAATGATAAAATGATAAAATAAATGCAAATAAAATTATGCTGGCTGGTTAAATTGAGAATCACACTTCGTCATAATGGCAAAATCATAACCCATTATAATTTCATCATTACGATAACATTCCCATGCCCACCGCGTCTGTGTATGACGGCAAAAGTTTCTCATTGAAATCAATAGAGTACCCTGCACGTCGGAAAATGGCGCTAAAGGGGTACCCTGAGCGTTAAAAAGTGTCCTGAAGGATCCTGACCAAGCGTCAATATGTGACGAGTTGGGTGTGAGAACGTGTTGCAAAGACAGACACATCTTCAGCATACAACTGATAAAAAAAACATCCCATCTGAGCGTATCCGAGTCCAAAGTTCAGCTTCTGGTTATCTGTTGTATTTCAAAGACTGATGCCGTAACTCAAGACAGATGATAAATGTATTGTAAAACAGGTGCCATTAAGCTTTCTCTATATCACTCCTAGGACTGTGATGTTTATGGCCATTTACAACCCTGTTTCTGAATGGAAAATAGATTGTAAAATGAACGGTGACAGAAAGGTGACCTCTGTTTATTTTCATTTTCTTTGAAATATTGAGTTGATATTGATATAAAGATTTTTCCGAGTGAAATTCTGAGTCAAACTGTTACCGTAAGTTGTTAAAAACTATTGATGTGAATGAACTGGTACTGTTCCAGTAAGCACATCATCAGTTGCTTCATGACACACTTAAATAATGGCAAACAAACAAACTCCTTTGTCCCCCAACTGTCTAAAAGTGAGAACGTGTTTGACTCATACGAGGGAGCATGTGTGAGGAATTAATGTGGCAGTGTCTGCTAGCAGTAATATAAATAAACGTGGAGTTACGTGCCAGGAAGCACAAAGAGAGGTGAATATTTGGCCAGATGGCGTTTGAGGGCCCATTGCTCCTTTCAGCACAGACTTGGACTGTTTATGTATGTGTGTGTGTTTGAAAACCATGCATGTTATCCGCTATGTGTACTGAAAGACAGAAGAGATTGTTCCCTTAAATCAGTGCATCTTTTGCACACTTCAAAGCGCTCAGAATGAATGAGGTTATGACAGGTTCAGTCTTCATCACTGCTTGATGCTGATTAGGCCTGTTGACAGAGTGAACTTCAACCTCAGTCCTCACTGTTACGAAATCATGTGATTAAGTCCACAGTGTGTTTCTCCACACCACATTGTTTCATCAACACACTGCACTGTATATGAGGGAGAGTACAATTTGATTTAAATGTCTGTGATTAATGTTTTCACTGAACGAACATCTGTTTTTCAGTGAAATCAAGACTGACAAGATAATGGAATTGTTGTTCAACAACGAGGCAGTCCATTTGATGAATCAGTCCATTTCTACAGGTTACAGAGGTGTGGATTCATTTATTGGTTGGAAATGATCAGAGGCTCTCTGCTTTATGGCATGTATTTTAGAGCATCATCTTTCAGGACCCTGGCAGTCGCTCCCTCCATTTCATAGTAATGAGGTCCTTTCAGGGCACATCTCGTCTGCACTATTAGCAGAGTGAATTGAAATGGCAGCAAATGCATCAGATAGTGAATGAATTGAGATGGGAATGACCCCCTTTTATGCTCGTCCTGAAATTTCTACAGCAGATACATTAGAGTGACAATAATCACAAAGTTTTAGTTAGTAAGTCATAAGCCTTCAAATTTGTAAACAGGAGTGCTGAAAAGCCATGAATTTTAGTTTATCTGGCTATGGTTTGATGGTTTGAGGAGTTGAGGGTTTTATACTTCTTTTGCATCACGTAACTGTCAACAGTAATAAATTCAGTTTGAAATAAGAAATCTAATACAGTTATTATAGTATATAAATATATGTTGGATATTTTAGTATAGTATATAATAAATTATATTTGGAAGCTTGTTTCCGCCACAGAATAAAAAAAAAAAATAGATAAAAAATACTTTTTTCTTGCAATTGCGTGATATAAAGCAATTATATGATGTAATATATGATATAAAGTCGCAATTGCGAGTTATAAAGTCAGAGTTGCGTGATATAAAGTCGCGATTGCGTGTAATAATTCAGAATTGCGAGATATAAAGTCAGAATTGCGAGATATAAAGTTGCAATTGCGAGTTATAAAGTCAGAATTGCGAGATATAAAGTCGTAATTGCGAGTTATAAAGTCAGAATTACGAGATATAAAGTCGCAATTGCGAGTTATAAAGTCAGAGTTGCATGACAAAGTCGTAATTGCGTGTAATAATTCAGAATTGCGAGATATAAAGTCAGAATTGCGAGCTATAAAGTCATATAAAGTCAGAATTGCGAGATATAAAGTCAGAATTACGAGATATAAAGTCGCAATTGCGAGTTATAAAGTCAGAGTTGCGTGACAAAGTTGTAATTGCGTGTAATAATTCAGAATTGCGAGATATAAAGTCAGAATTGCGAGCTATAAAGTCATATAAAGTCAGAATTTTGAGATATAAAGTCAGAATTACGTGATATAAAGTCGCAATTGCGAGTTATAAAGTCAGAGTTGCGTGACATAAAGTCGTAATTGTGTGTAATAATTCAGAATTGCGAGATATAAAGTCAGAATTGCGAGATATGAAGTTGCAATTGCGTGTTAAAGTCAGAATTGTGCAATTCTGAGAAAAAATGCAGAATTGGACTTTATAACTCGCAATTGCGTGTTTATATCTCACAATTCTGAAAAAAGAAGTCAGAATTGCGAGATATAAACTCGCAATTGCAAGAAAAGAGTCATTATCTTTTAAAATGTTTTATTCTGTGCCGGAAACAAGCTTCCATAATTATATTATGAATAGTGTATTCAAATATGTAAATAAGTATTCAAGATCTGTATCGAAGATCCTTTTTTTCTTATGTTCTCTTAATGTAACCAAGCATAAATGTCAACATCATTGTTTACAGTGTGTCTAAAGGACTAAAGGATGTCACACAAAAAACTGATGTAATCCAATTGGTCTGCCATTTTATTCCAGACGTTCCTCCTGATTGTAGGCTTCTTTAAATATTTAGTTTAAACTTAGTTAAAAGGTAACCCTATGTATAATGGAAACGCTCAAATATTTAGTAATAGTAGTGTAAATAAGTGCTAAGTTGTAACTGGTGAAATATGAAATGCTCATGCAAGCAAATTTTTGTTGCATGTATTTCAGTCTCTCATATTAAATATCTTTTCCACTCAATAGTGCCAATCTTTAACGGTCAATTTATTCTTCCAGCGTGTGTAAGTCCTAATTTAATCCAATTATATAATAAGAGCATTGTAGCTACTGTACATGTCACATGTTCCATATGGGACAGGACACATGGAGCACTGGATTCTTGGCCCACATTGGAGGTCTTTGGGGGATCTGCAGTTCAATAATCAAGCCTTGGCTGTGGGTGAGGGGCTGGGAAAGCTCTCTGGACGCAAAAGGAACATGTTCGCTTACGACATGAAACCAGTGGATGACGCCAGCGCTGCTATCATCCTGTAAATGTCAAAAACACATTCGTAGCCTCAGGTCATCGGCCAGTGTATTGTAAGTAATCACGGTTGTACGGTAAAGATGTGTCATGGATTACGTGAAAACGTGAGATTAGTGTGCATCCTATCAAGACACCAAAGATGAGGAAGTCTCATTACCTAAAAAAACTGGACTGGTGGCTAAGCTTTCTGTGACAAAACAGAGAAAAAGTGTAAACATGAACAAAGGTTTGACAAGCAATAAACAAACAAACCAACAAACACAGCTGGTAATTTAGGTTAACAAAGAGAGAACTTGTGAGAGAAATCTGATTTATTAACCTTGTCATGACTCAAATAGCTAGAGTTTGCTTCTGCACCATTAGTGTTCATGTAAATAGAGGAGAGCCACAAATATAGACAGTTTAACAACATTACACTCTTTTAGCAATAAGGGCACCATCCTGAGAAATGTTGATATGTTGTGGAAACTGTCATTACATCACTGTAAAAAAAAAAAAAAAAGTGTTCATCATTATAACATCATTTGTTTACAGAGTTTCAACCCAATTTTCTTCTTCAGTGACTCCATTTAATGTGGTTTTAAAAGTGCAACGAACCATTTAATTGCTACTTCAAGGCCCACTTAAATGCCTTAAAACGTGCATTGTTTTTCGATGTGGTGACGTAATTTCCACTGAAACAGGAAGACAGGACAGGACATATCGAACAGCCCCTCACCTTTTTTAAAATAGCCAATAGCGTTTCGTTTATATCACAGCTCAGCCAGAGCCGTTGAGCTTGGCAAAGCCGCATTTGACAGCTTCTGACAGCCACAGTCTAATAGATTCCCCCTTTAGATTTAATATACACTCACCTAAAGGATTATTAGGAACACCTGTTCAATTTCTCATTAATGCAATTATCTAATCAACCAATCACATGGCAGTTGCTTCAATGCATTTAGGGGTGTGGTTCTGGTCAAGACAATCTCCTGAACTCCAAACTGAATGTCAGAATGGGAAAGAAAGGTGATTTAAGCAATTTTGAGCGTGGCATGGTTGTTGGTGCCAGACGGGCCGGTCTGAGTATTTCACAATCTGCTCAGTTACTGGGATTTTCACGCACAACCATTTCTAGAGTTTACAAAGAATGGTGTGAAAAGGGAAAAACATCCAGTATGCGGCAGTCCTGTGGGCGAAAATGCCTTGTTGATGCTAGAGGTCAGAGGAGAATGGGCCGACTGATTCAAGCTGATAGAAGAGCAACTTTGACTGAAATAACCACTCGTTACAACCGAGGTATGCAGCAAAGCATTTGTGAAGCCACAACACGCACAACCTTGAGGCGGATGGGCTACAACAGCAGAAGACCCCACCGGGTACCACTCATCTCCACTACAAATAGGAAAAAGAGGCTACAATTTGCACGAGCTCACCAAAATTGGACAGTTGAAGACTGGAAAAATGTTGCCTGGTCTGATGAGTCTCGATTTCTGTTGAGACATTCAGATGGTAGAGTCAGAATTTGGCGTAAACAGAATGAGAACATGGATCCATCATGCCTTGTTACCACTGTGCAGGCTGGTGGTGGTGGTGTAATGGTGTGGGGGATGTTTTCTTGGCACACTTTAGGCCCCTTAGTGCCAATTGGGCATCGTTTAAATGCCACGGCCTACCTGAGCATTGTTTCTGACCATGTCCATCCCTTTATGACCACCATGTACCCATCCTCTGATGGCTACTTCCAGCAGGATAATGCACCATGTCACAAAGCTCGAATCATTTCAAATTGGTTTCTTGAACATGACAATGAGTTCACTGTACTAAAATGGCCCCCAAAGTCACCAGATCTCAACCCAATAGAGCATCTTTGGGATGTGGTGGAACGGGAGCTTCGTGCCCTGGATGTGCATCCCACAAATCTCCATCAACTGCAAGATGCTATCCTATCAATATGGGCCAACATTTCTAAAGAATGCTTTCAGCACCTTGTTGAATCAATGCCACGTAGAATTAAGGCAGTTCTGAAGGCGAAAGGGGGTCAAACACAGTATTAGTATGGTGTTCCTAATAATCCTTTAGGTGAGTGTATATGAAACTGTTACTAAAGCAAAACAGTGATGATAATCATGCTGAGGATGTGTAGTTTGAAAAATATAGTTTGTGTAGATGTGTTGTTTTGAAATTTATGTTGGTGCATGCATCTCTTCCACTCGTCAGTGCTGTTTCTAATGCCGAGTCTATTTAACCGTTTCTCCTCCTAATCTCCTCCATATCGCTATAATATAGCATTCCGTGTAGAATACAAATGGGTCCGATACGTTTTGTGGTCTGCGCCGACTCGCGCATATGATCCGCTCTGTGCTATCGCGTCTCTGGACTGTGCGCGCGGTTCGCGTGACATTAACGCAAAACCAGACTTAATTCGCCCCAATGGAAAGCATATTTAAACTGTCTGAATCGTTTCATATCCCCTATAGTGTGCTATGCGCCATTAACCATATATAAAATAGTAATAGTGTGAACAAGTGATCGATTTCAGCCGCAGCTTCAGCGTCTAGAGAGAGCATTTGATTGGACAGAAAATCTGATGAGAAGCTAAAGTGCAGGGTGATGTCATCAAAATTGTTGTGAGTTTTGATCTAAACCATAATTTTGGTTGAAATTGAAATTTCAATGTATAAAATTTTTTGATGAAAGTCAACAGCACACATGGGTGGAGACAGTGACATTGAACTAACAGTGATTTGTAGTTGATGACCACAAGATCATGGAGGTATATATCTCTGCAGAACACTAGTGGGTGTTTCTCAATCAGTGGGGTATTTTCAAACCACGATGAACATTTTCAACTGTGTTACCCAATTTGCTCTAATCCACTGGGGGCTTGGTTTAGGGGTGGGCCTTCATGGTTTTAGCAAGTCTGTTGAAAAATGGTTGAAAAACCTTCCTTGTAGTTTGAAACTGGCCACTGATTGGTAAACGCCCATTTTGGTTTTGCATGTGTACTTTCCAGTAGTTTAATTGATGCTTCCTCATTAAGCCTGCATGATTTTCGGCTGTCCCAGACAGATTGCCATCGTGAAACAATTGTGCCGATTTCTGCGATCATATAGCTCCTAATCGGTGGTCCTATGTCATACAATGAGATAGGTTTAAAGATGGCCGTTGTCACAGTCTTGAGACCAAAGATAACCTATGACAATTTTCTGACAGTGTCAGAAATTCAGCATGATCAGCACACAGTGTGTTTGCTGCTACGACCTACGCTTACTGACCAGCCAATAAAAATATGCGCTAAAACTTAAAACTGCTTACCTCAAGATCTTTTCCCTTCCTCTTTCACCGTGTCTCGTTTTTTCAGCACACAAAAAAATCACACTGCCAAAGTGTGATTCATCATGGTCTTTTTGTTTACCACTAGCGCATGCTGATGACATTTTATTCTACAACGAAATGTGCATCGTAGCCTACAAGTCAATAGTCTAATAGTCATCATTGTACAGTCTACATACATGTCGTACCCAAGTTTAATAGATCCATGTCGCACAGTGTGATTTGTAATGATCTTATTCTTATTGGTTCATGAATTCATCGTCTCATTCTCTCTGTGTTTGTGTGGTTGTGTTGGAGGCGTGGTCACTGATTGCTGAGGATCTGATTGTCTCCACCTGCAGCACTGATTATCCTGCCTATTTATACTTGTCTCTTACCTGCCCTGGTTGTCAGATCGTTGCAGGCTGTCCTGTGGGTTCCCTGTCTGGTCTTTTGTTCTCCTGGGAGTTCTTCTGTTCCGGTTTCCTGGATGTTCCGCTGGCGTCTTGCTGCCCATTGCATCCCTGCATCACGAGCCCCGCGGTTCGATCCACCTGCCGCCATTGCCTGCTTCAGTGTCTGCCTGTTCTCCTGTGTTCTCTGACTTTTTGTGTGCTCTGCTACTGACGATACTGTGAGAAATAAAGAATTGTTCAACTCGCTCTTGGATCTCCCAGTTTTCCTTTCTGTGAACGTAACACTTATAGGATTATAGGAACCTTTCAATCTTTCAATCGGTCTGTATTTCGGTCTTTCGACGCAGGCCACAACAACTTTGCCAGGCTTTTCGGTCCCCGGCCAGACCCATCCAGTCTCTGCCGATGTCTTGTCTGAGCAAGTTCTGCCATCGGGTTGCGGGGCAGCCAAGCGGTCTTTTGATGTCGAGAGGCAGCCATTCAGTCACGGCCCGCGTCCACCGCCCGTCCGACATCCTGGCCACATGTCCGGCCCAGTGCTTCTTGTCCTGTTCGGCCTGGTTGACGGCGTCCTTGACCTTGCTCGTCTTCCTCAGTAGCTCGTTGCTGATGTGGTCCGTCCTCTTGACGCCGACCATCCACCGCTCGAGGGCACGTTTGGTCACTGCCAGCTTCTGCCTGTCTGCCGCGGTCAGCGACCAGGTCTCGGCCCCGTAGAGCATGGCCGGCAGGACGGTGCTGTTGAACAGGTGGGCGCACAGGGGGGCGTCAGCCGTGTTGGTGACCACCTCTGCTATGGATGCATAGCTGACCCAGGCAGCCCTCCATCGGCGTGCCAGCTCGCGGTTGTTCTTGTGCCCAGCAGCCAGCTCCTGGCCGAGGTAGATGTAGCTGTCGACCTGCTCGATCTCCTTCTGTCCAATGTGGTTGCACATCCACTTTGTCTTGGCCAGGTTCATCTTCAGGCCGACTGCTGCGCCGGCCTGGTCAAGTCACAACTGTACGTCGGCTACTGACTCGCCGATTAGGACGATGTCGTCTGCGAAGCGCAGGGGGCTGAGCCACTGGCTGTTAATGCTGATACCCTTGTTGTCCCAGTCGAGCTGTCGAAAGACGTGCTTCAGACACGGCGTGAACAGATTGGGCAAGATGGGGTCGCCCTGCTTGACGCCTCTGGCGACGGGAATGTGCAGTGGCCGGTCGAACAGGGTGATGTTGGTGGCGCATCCGCTGTTCAGCTGCTGCAAAAGGGCCACGTACTCGTCGGCGACGCCCTGTTGTTGGAGGGCGAGCAGTACGGCATTGATCTCCACGCTGTCGAAAGCCTTCTCGTAGCCTACAAAG
The DNA here is from genome assembly GCA_039654105.1 of Coreius guichenoti. Taxonomy (NCBI): domain Eukaryota; kingdom Metazoa; phylum Chordata; class Actinopteri; order Cypriniformes; family Gobionidae; genus Coreius; species Coreius guichenoti. The sequence goes on along the minus strand of CM077180.1, from coordinate 27,667,408 downwards.
GCCAGCACCAAGGGGGTCTTGTACTCCCGGCAGCTTTTGAGCAGTTGGTTCAGCACGTGGATGTGGTCCATCGTGCTGTAGCCAGACCGGAAACCTGCCTGTTCTGGTGGCTGTTGTTCGTCCAACTGCCTGGCTAGTCAGTTGTGCAGAACCTTGGTGGAGACCTTGTATGCTGTCGGCAGGAGCCGATAATTGCTCAGCTGTTCACGGTCTCCCTTCTTGTACAGCAGCACCGTCTTGGCCGTCTTCCATTGATCCGGTATTCGTCTCTGCGCCATGTAGCGGCTGAAACGACTGGCCAATGCTGCCCAGAGCCTGGGTCCGCCCTCCTTGAGCAGCTAGGCCTCGATTCCGTCCAACCCTTGCACGCCGGTCTTTCTGGATATTCTGGATCACGTGCCTGACCTCACTGGTCAACACTGACGGGATGACTGGTATGGCGTTGTGCTGCATATCGGGCAGGTCGACTGGCGTCTTGCTGGTGAACAGGTCCGTGTAGAAATGGCTGCACTCGGCCTCGATGCCCAGACGGGTTCTTGTCGGCCGTCCGTCTGGTGTCTTCAGCTGCATCAGCCGTCTGCACTTCTTCAAACCCCTTTTCTGCTCGGCCGCTGCTATCAGGCGGCTGCGCTTGTACTGCTCCAGATCGGTTTTGAGCCGCGCCCTGACCAGCTTCCACAGCAGACTGTATTCCACATGGTCTGCGCCGTCCAATCTCATTTGCCGCCTTTTCAGCAGGAGGGCTTTGGTGTTGTCCGATATTCGGCTGGTCTGGACTTTTGTGCGTGGCTTTGCAGCAGCGTCGCGTGCCATTCGCAGCCGTTCTGTGAACTGGTCCCAGTCACTCGTGATGTCCTCGTCGGTCTGCGCCCAGTCGGTACTGTCGACATAGTGCCGGAAGACGATCGGGTCAATGACTGTCTGCCGTTGTGCCTGGTTGCTGGCTGCCAGTGCGCGCTTCTCCACCCTGGAATCGATGGTCAGTTTGGCACGCAGCAGTCGATGGTCGCTGCCTGTGCAGAATGCTTTGCAGATGACAGAGACGTCTTGGAGGAGGCGGTGGTGGCTGCTGAGGATGTAGTCGATTTCGTTTTTCGTAGTGCCGTTTGGCGACAGCCACGTCCAGCGACGGCCGAGGTGCTTCTGGAAGAAGCTGTTGCCGATGTAGAGGCGACTGGACTCGGCCATGGCCGCCAGCCGCTCGCCCCGGTCGTTCCGGTCGCTGCTGCCGAAGGGACCGACAAACTTCTCTTTGTCAAGCCCCCGCCCCACCTTGGCGTTAAAGTCGCCCATCAGAATGTGGTATGTTGCGCGGGGGGCGATGGCTGCTTCGACGTCCTCGTAGAACTGCTCAATCTCGTCGTCCTCCGCTGCTGTGGTCAGCGCATATACCTGCACGATGCGGATGGTCGTCTTGTTGGTCTTGTTGGTCAGCGCCAGGGTGAGCACGCCGACTCGTGGGTTGGTCACGTCGACCAGGTCGAAGGACGTCGCCCATCGTCTGGAGACGATGACCCGTCTTCCCATCGTATGTGCATGGGTTTGCGGCGCCGCGTCTCGCACAGGCCCAGGATGTCGCATTGGATGTTGTCTTTCTCAGCGATGATGGTAGCCATATCCGTTTCCCGGGATATGGTCCTGGCGTTGTATGTGCCGATGTAGATGTAGATGTAGATGTTGATTTTGTTGTTCCGTGGTCAGTTTCCAGAAGGCGGCCTTCGACCTGTGATTCTTAGCAGCCCCTCGCCCGTGGCCGGGTCGCTCCGCCGCCGGAGAGCAGGCGCACGGACATGCAGGGTACTGGGGCCCATGTTCATTGTTGTAGTAGCTTGAGTTTCTACTGAGTTTGAGCTCTGAGTTTCTTTTGTCCGGTCCATGGCTTGCTGGACCTCTAGGACCGGAACCTCCCTATTTTAGCTGGGCCCGCTAATGCCAGCCGGAAGTCTGTCGGCTTCTCAGCTTGGTTGGACCTTCTGGGGGATTGAATCCCCCCTGTGCATCGTCGACAGACACCCAGTGCCACCCCTCCGCCACGTTGAGGCATAGGGTAGGATTTTGGAGGGGAGCTGTGTTTACACCTGTCTGCCAGAGTCTCTCAAATGCGACGGAAGCATAGACTGTCAAGACTTGGGTGATGAGATCGACTGTGACGTGCCCACCTGTGGCGAATGGTTGTGCAATTTCTAAGGTACTTTCAGCTCACCCAACTATCCTGACTTCTATCCGCCTGGTAGCAACTGCACCTGGCTGATCGACAGTGGTGACCACCGTAAGATTATCTTGTGCTTTATGGACTTCAAGCTAGATGGCACAGGTTACAGCGATTATGTTAAAGTCTACGATGGATTAGAGGAGAACCCCAGGCGTCTGTTGCGTGTGTTGACGGCATTTGACTCTCGAGCCCCTGTAGCGGTGGTGTCATCTTCAGGGCAGCTTCGGATACACTTTTATGCTGACAAAATCGATGCGGCTCGAGGCTTTAATGTTACATATCAAGTAGATGGCTTCTGCTTGCCATGGGAAATCCCATGTGAAGGGAACTGGGGTTGCTACACTGAACAACAGCGCTGTGACGGCTACTGGCACGGTCCCAATGGCAGGGATGAGCTCAACTGTAGCAACTGCCAGGAAGATGAGTTCCCATGCTCACGAAACGGTGCCTGCTACCCACGTTCTGACCGCTGCAACTACCAGAACCGTTGGCCAAATGGCTCCGATGAGAAGAACTGCTTTTTCTGACAACCTGGAAACTTCCACTGCAAGAACAACCGCTGTGTTTTTGAAAGCTGGGCGTGTGATGCACAAGATGACTGTGGGGATGGGAGTGATGAAGAGAGCTGCCCGGTAATTGTACCCACACGAGTAATCACTGCCGCTGTAATCGGGAGTCTGATCTGCGGCCTGCTGCTGGTCATTGCTCTGGGCTGCAGCTGCAAACTGTACTCACTCAGGATGTTTGAGCGCAGGTCATTTGAGACTCTGTCTAGAGTGGAAGCTGAGTTACTGAATTGTAACACGTGGTTTAAAACTTTCCACACATGCCAGGATGACAAAACTTAGTGTATTTATTAGTTGCCATATCAACACTATTTAAAGAAAAAAATTGCGCCAAAATTAAAAAATCTTTGGAAGATATCACTGAACATTTATTTAACCATAGCAAAAGTAAATTTCTTAATGTTAATTTTTCATCTCTGTTTTTTGTGTTTATATTCTATGCTTTTATGAATTCTATTGAAAAACCATAAGAAAAAGGTGAATAATGACTGAGAGTCAATGTTCAGAAGTTATTAACTATTATTATGTTCTTAACTATGCTGTATAGCGGTTTTGCGGTGTGTTTGTTGTCAAACTCAAAAATTTGTTTATTTTTAATGATTCAAAAATGCCATTATTAAAGTTAATAATTGTATTTTATTGACAAAATATTTTAGTTTATCTTGGATATTTTTTTGATTATATCAGATAACATTTTAAGCTGTCACATGGTCATGTTACATTGTGCCCCTCACATGTTACAATGTACCCCACCTATGGGGCATGTTGTCACATTTCAGTTCCATTCTTTCGGGGTAAATCAAGAAAAAAGTATACACTGTATTAATGAAACAAAACCACGTAATTGTACTAGACGTGTAAAATTAATGTGGGGGGAAAAAAAACTCTGAACCCCAAGTGGATTTACACAAACTGAGAAAGTCAAAAAGCGTTAGGTTGTGCCCTGCTCTCCCCTAGTTTATAATAATGGTCATAGCACAGAGGTGTTTATTCCTCTTCATGAAGAGTTTAGCTCCAACACACCTGCCTGTAAGTTTTCATTGATCCTAATGACCTCGATTAGCTGCTTCAGGTGTGTTTAGTTAGGGCTGAAGATAAACTCGACTGGAAAAATTGGACACCCCTGCCATAGTGCATTCTTTTGATATTGAGGCATTAATAGATTTTAGAAAAATAGAATAAATAAACAGAATTTAATGATACTATAATCATAGCTAGAATATTTTGTGTTGAGCAACTCTTTTTTTTAAGTGAATCAAAGTGTGTTTAGAATATTAACATTCTTGAATGTGACTGTATGACAACTGAATTGACTTGTTCGTAAGTAATATCATGCTATCTTTTTCAAATAACCCAAATGAAAAGAGGCAGTAGTCCAATGTAAGACAGATTTTTAAATCTTGAACCATTGGACCACCTGTATATATAATGGCATCAGACATCTGAAGCTAATTTTATTTTTTTTAAGGTTGTAATACCAATTGTCCACACGGTGTTGTCGCCTCTCGTCGGCCGCGTCTGGGCCAAAAAGCTGCACTTGAACACACCGAGAGAACTACAGCCGACTGTCAGCTAGCATGCGTGTTCTGCACCTGCGTGTGAATGAGACAACTGTCTATTTCTGCAGATATATTCATCATTCAAAAGGGAAACCAACGCCCCAGGCTGCAGATACACAAACCGTAAACAAATCAGCACGCGCTTACCTTTTTGAATATCAATCCTGCTGATCACGTTCTTTATTCCACTCCACTCATGTTAATACTAAAGATTTCGCCCAGGAACACTCGGTAAGATGACGTAAAATTAGAACAACCTTCTATCTGTACAGTTTTGACTTCTTTGCTCGCTGTTTTGCTATTATTCTCGTGCACTGACTCATTCGCTAAGCTGAACAGCCAGTCAGAGTTCTCCCTCTCACCGACGGCCCGACGCCGATTCTACATGTTGAATCGGCCCAAAAACCCCAGACGGTGTCTGACTAGAGCCAACGGTGCGGAACACACCGAAAAAATTAAGTCGGCCGACGTCGGCTTGGTGTGTCCCGGGCTATAGTGTAACGTTGATTCAACAATATTACAATTGACTATTCTTGTTAATTTCAATATTGATTAAGCATCAGTGATATAGAATCAACATCATAGTGTAACGTTGACTCAGCAATATTACAATTGATTATTCTTGTTAATTTCAATATTGATTCAACATCAGTGATGTAGAATCAATCATAGTGTTGAATGTTGATTCAATTATATTTTCATTGATTTGTGGTTGAAATCTCAACATTGTTTCAATAGTAACTGAGGGTGCAAAAGTGATGTTGAATAAATATCACTTTGTAATGTTGAATCAATATTACCATTGATTTTTGGTTGAAATCTCAACATTGCTTCAACATTAACTGCAAAAGTGATGAAGCAACATCACTTTGTAACAGTAATTTGCATTGATGCATCAATATTAACTCAACATTGTTTCAATGATTGCTTGTAATCTGGGTATCTTCTAAATGTGAATGTTGTTATTGTTTTGGATCACATTAGCTTAGCTAATAGATAACCTTAAGGCTAACATATTCATACTAAAAACCAAAAAAAAAACATTTTGATTTAATGGGGACTTTAAGATCTTTGTTACCATACCTTTTTCACACATCTTTCACTTGTGGGTAATATGCTGGCTATGTGCAACAAACTTAAAGGTGCAGTGTGTAGTATTTATGAGGATCTATTGACAGAAATGCAATATAATATACATAACTATATTTTCAGTGGAGTATAAAGACCTTACATAATGTACCGTTATGTTTTTATTACCTTAGAATGAGCCATTTCTATCCACATACACCGCGGGTCCCCTTACAGTGAAATCGCCATTTTGCGCCGTCATGTTTCTACAGTAGCCCTAAACCAGTGTTTCTCAAACTTTTTCAACCATTCACCACTTTGGAGGTAAGGAAGGGTTCCGAACCCCACCTGTCCTCAATCGCCCCAACAAAATGGTAATAAACTATGCTTTAAGTTTAACTGTTAAAATTCATTTTATTAACATCACATTTTTAACCCTTTCATGCGTACGTTTAAAATATTCTAGCTGAACCCCCAGAGTGAGTTTTTTTAGGCGACCGTTATTTTAGAATGTTTCCCCTAATTGTTTCCATGGCGATGCGTCATGCTTGTCACGTGACTCACTGCAGCCAAAATAGCGCTGTATGACAGATGTATCGCTTTTATTAAGTTTTTCCTTTTTTATTCAAAATATTGACAAACTTGCTTACCATGTCATCAACTATCTGATATTCCGATTCTCAAATACATGTAAGTGAGTGTGTTTTGCTGTTTACAAACCTTTATAAATGATCTTGATCTATAACGTGAGATGGGCGCCGCCATGTTTGTTTGCACTGCAGTTCAGAGAGTCCTGTCAGTCGGATTTACAGCACGTAAATTCATCAGTTTCTCCTGAAATACATGTAAGTAAGTGGCCGGTGAACTGGGAGAAGAATAGAGTAAACTTTATAGTAACTTACACTATAAGTATCTGATATGAATAAAACACGTTGGTAAATTATATTTACAAAAATATACAAAATACAAAAATGACCAAATTTCCTCCTGTTTGTCACGCCTCACTTGTCATGTCTCTATTCCCCACCAGTGGGGCGCGCCCTACACTTTGAGAAACGCTGCCCTAAACGGACAAACTTCTCTACAGAGAGCTACCCAGCAAGCAATAGCCGTCATTTCACCGTCTCGGTTAACTATAGACCCGATATAGTCCGGCTGTGAGTAACCCACTTTTAGCCAAAATAACCTTGAATTTGGTTACATGTCGTTTTGCCAAAATAACTTGCGAGATGTATGATATTCCATCATGTAAGCAAAGTGAACAGTGATTACAAGGTGTTTGGTTTCATTTCTTTCACGTTCTATGCGTAGGCTGTGCGTAGCCACGATTTAGCTCCTAGTCAGACCGGCTATTTGTAGCCCACTTATAGTCAAAAGTCAAAACTGATTCATTGTAGTTTTTGGCCAGGTAGTGCATGAGATGGCTGATATCCCATCATGTTCGCAATGTCAATAATATCTACAAGATGTGTCATTTCATGACATGAATCTGTAGCCACGATTTAGCTCTGCATTGGACGGGCTACGTGTAGTCTGCTTTTAGCCTACCCATTTGTAAACATTTAAACATTTGAATTAGCACTAGCTTTGCTGTCACGCATAACATTCATACACATTCTACGATATTATTTGACTTACATTTTAAGTCAAATAAAAATGCAATTACAATTCTCAACCGCTAGATGGCAACTGTAGCCTGTACTACTACTGGCAATGCGAGACTTGAAAGTTAGTAGAGATCACTGTTGCCAGATCTCGCGATAAACATTTCTGCCGTTTTTAACATACAGAGGGTGAGTAAATGATGACAGAATTTAAATTTTTGGGTGAACTATCTCTTTAAACATGTCACATGTTTAGCCACCATGTTGCATTAGAACAACGAGATAGACAATTGGGAAAGCTGATTTTATTCCTTTGTGTGTGCAGTGTGCTGTGAATGTAATGTGCTGTGAATGTAAGTGTTCTGTTCTGTATATTCATTGTTGTGCTTTGTTGACTGATTGCTGGATAATTTGCAATAAACCTAGTGTCTTTAAATCCAAGAAAGTGGATCACATCACTCCAGTTCTGAGGTTTTTACACTGGCTTCCTGTCTGTCAAAGAATTGATTTAAAAATACTACTGCTGGCTTTTAAAGCATTGAATGGTTTAGGGCCAAAGTAAATTTCTGATCTTCTGCTGCATTATGAACCATCCAGACCTCTCAGGCTGTCTGGGACAGGTCTGCTTTCTGTCCCCAGAGTCAAAACTAAACATGGAGAAGCAGAATTCAGTTTTTATGCACAATATATCTGGAACAAACTCACAGAAAACTGCAGTTCTGCTGCAACTCTTAATTCTTTTAAATCAAGGTTAAAGACTTTACTGTTTGCTGCTGCCTTTTATTAATTGGAAAGGAATAATGATACATTTCTTACACTGCACTGTAACTTTTACTTTCACTGTTTTATCATGTTTTTATTTTCTATTGAACTATTTTAAAGTGTTTTTAAATGTCTTCTTATATTGTCTTTTTATATTACCCTATGTTGCTTTTATGTTTTATGTAAAGCAATTTGAATTGGCTTGTTGTTGAAATGTGCTATACACATAAATTTGTCTTGCCAAGTCAAAAACTCATATTTTCATATCATAATGATATGAAGAGTAAAAGGATATTTGTGGCTTTCATAACAAATTATAATAGGTTGCACATGTTTCAAGTTTATCCCCTTAAATTCAGATATTTAGAGTTTAAGGGCACACAGAAACACAGGGGTTACAGTGTATGTTAAGCTAACCACAACATGGCTTATTCTACACTGTTACTTGCTAAAATGTCACGGTTCCTACAAATGATAACAAATAATGTAGATATATAATGAACACATGTCAAAACAAAAACACAGATACTTACAAGGTCAAAGAATGTCCTTTAACATTTGCTGTTGCCCGTTGTTGTTCTAATTTTTTTTTAAAAACATATATGTATGTGACATTTGTAAAAATGTCACATACATATATCTTAAAAACTCTGTATTGCCCAGCTCTAGTGTGCATCCAAGCAAAAGAGAATGACTTCGTCACAATTACTGTAAATAAACTAAAAAATTATGTCGTCAACATTGCTTTTCTTGTGCATTTTTTTTTTTTATTTGGCAGATGCCGTGATGACTAACTTCCCAGTGGCAACAGAATTTGAGTTAAGGAATGCAGTTGGGGGGCATTTTAAACAATGGAAATAAAGCCAACAATTAATCATGTTGTTTTATAAACCAACAAAAGGGTTAACCTTTTTTTAACTTAAAAGTTGACTTTTAACTTTTTTATTTTGTCATTCTTTATATTTTTATTATCTTACGTTGTTAATGTTCCATATTTTTTATCATAATCTTTATATTTAATTGTATTTTTAATATTTTATTTTGTCATTTTTATGTTTTGATCTTTTTGTATTATCTTAAGTTGTCCATGTTGTTAATGTTCTTTTTCTAAATAAAACCTTTATATTTAATTTGTTTTGATGGATTGTCATTTATGAGAACCTGTTATATTTGAGTGAAAAGAATCCTTTAGCCATCATTTTGTTGTCTATTAGACGTATATATGTAGTCATTCATTAGCTGTCTACTTGATGACTATTCTTGGGCTATGGTTAGACGTCTATTAGATTTTCACTGACAGCCCAAATTCAGCCTTGTTTTAGCCTAGACCCATATTCACTGTCTATTAGACGTATATATGTAGTCGTTCAATAGCCATCTAATTTATGACTAGTCTATTCTTGGGCTATGGTTAGATGTCTATTAGATTTTCACTGACAGCCCAAATTTAGCCTTGTTTTAGCCTAGACGTCTGGGCTGTGTTTTGACGGCTATTAGACGTTTTTTAGACGCAAAATTGCTTGCTGGGTAGTCACTCTCTGCTCTCTCTGACGACGACATTTTTGTCCTGTGTCAGCCCCCGTAGCTTCTCTATGTGCTAAAGGGAGGGGTGGGTGTTGGGTTATTGCAATTCACAACCTCACTGCTAGATGCCGCTAACATTCACACACTGCACTTTTAAGTATTCAGTAAAACTGATTGCATTGTTTCCGGTTCAGTTCTTTTGTACATGTTATGTTAAATATGAAGCTGTTTTACTCAAGATGCCTTCAAAGGAGCTACCAAAGATTTGCATAACCGATGTCCATCGCATGTGTAGGTTGACATATAAAAGTTTTTTCTTTTTCTCACTAAAATTCGGATATTAAAATCAAATAAAACGGCAACAATAAAAAAAAATAGCTAGGTTTGCTGATTAAGTTACCTTAAAAGATGAAACCAGTTTTCCTGTCTGTTTACGTGACGTTCGGCATAAAGCCTGTAACGTATCTATGCCATTATGGTTCGGTTGAGCCTTCAAAAATGCTCTTTCAAGAGGTAAATTAAATTTAACAGCAGACCAACAGTGACACTCTGTGGCCAAACAGGCAAGCACAGCCTTTCCCTGCAGAGACTCGGTTTAGATTGCATAAACCAAGCACACCATTAAATCTTGAAGACTGTTTAGACATTTGGCCTTGGCTACAATAAAGCATCTGGTTTACTAAGGCCAAGTTGATAAAGCATATCATTGCCTTGGATACTTCTCTGCTCCAGTAAAACCAAGCTATCTACTATAGTAACCAAAAGCGATTACATTTTACATCAAGGTCAACATGTCAAAATTTGATGCCTGCATATGGTTTACGGGGGGAAATTAGCCTTGATATGTCAAACCAAAGATTAATGTTTGTTATTTTGGTGTTTGACAGCCTTGTTATAAAAACCTGTCCAACCACCTTTGCCTTGAGCTTGACATTTTACCAATTAGAGAAGCCTTCAGCACGCATAACAAGTACAGAAAGTTTAATAGCCCAACAATGACCTCAAAACTGACCTAATTGATTACGATCTGACATAGCTTACTTATTGTAATATAGGTTAAGGGAAACAAAGAACAGCTTCCACCATTAGCCTTTTTTATGTTCCCCCCACAACTGGCAAGTATCACTAATAGACAACAACATTCTTCTCATTGTTGCCAGATGAGATAGATAAATAAAAATAAATATATAAATAAATGTTTGTAAGTGTTCAGTGTTAATGTCGATATGCAATACACTGTATCAATAATATTTCAAGAAAGAATAAGATTAAAATGTGAGGTTTTACAAAGTACAATGTAAAATTATAGTTGTAATACAGTAGTTTATAAAGAGGAGAATGTTTTTAAGATTAAAATTAAATCTCATAACAAACATTCCAAATAGTTTCTATGTTTTTGCTAAGTATTAAACAACTAAACAGCTAAAATCTGTTTTTTATATACTGACAACAGTGATAACAATACTGTTTGAAAAGTTTGAAAACTGCAATATTCTGTTTAAACAATAGGCTAGACTGTTACTCATTTGCCCAAGTTTTTGCACTACACTGCCCCTCTGTGGTTTATTATTGCATTGGAATAATGCTAGAAATGCTGTACATGACTTAATATGTTGTTTTAAAGATCTTGAATAATAATTTATTTCAATATCAGTAGGGGATTTTATTCTAGCATCATTCATTTTCATATTTATGCAGAATTAATGCAGTAGGCACTGTTTTAGTGTTGTCAGAACCAGTGCATAATACATCAGTGGCCTACATTAAAATGTGACTTTATCCTAGTAAAAACAACCTTCTGAGGAGCCAGCAGACATGAACAAACAAATATGTCCTCAGCTGCTTTGCTCTTTGTACAAGAGTGCGTTTACAGAACTTTGTGTCCTGTTTTTGCAACTCCTGTGTCCCATATTCCAGGGGAGCCTTTATTATGAATTCAGATTAAGCTTTTAAACATCCAGGCATCAAGAAGCATCTTATCTTACTGCTGACCCTCTGAACACCAACTGACTTGGTCACATAGAGTCTATCAATAATCACACTCATTCCTTCAACACACAATCTCCTTCTTTCTCCAGTGGTTGCATCCAAAATCGCATACTCTCTTGATTAGGTACTTACTTTGAATAAGTAGGCCTACTTCGTGAGCACTAAACAAGTATGTTCTGTATACCCTGTTGAAAAAACCAGCATACGCTGGTTAGGTATGTTTTGAAGAATGGCAGCTGGTTCTGAGCTGGTTATAAACTGGTCCTGAGCTGGAGCTAGTTTCTTAGGACGAGCTTAGGACCAGCACTTGACCAGCTTAAACCAGCTCATGACCAGCTAAGGACCAGCTTACTGTAAACCAGCTCAAACCAGCTGCCATGCTTCAAAACATACCTAACAAGCAAATGCTGTTTTTTTCAACAGGGTAGTATGAATGTTTGTAGTAGGCCATAAATGTAATCTGGACGTGCTACATTCACCATGTTGTCACTGTCATGTGACCTACCAGCATCAGTTGTGTTGCTTCCTTGCCATTCACAAATCCTCTCCCGTGGCCTCATGGGATAGTAAAGTGTCCATCGTATGCACACTTAATCTCGCTGGAAGCAGTACGTCATCTGGGTACTTTTTGCCTACTCTTTTATGTGTACTGTGGATTCATACCTCTTTTGTCACATTGTTTTTCAGCCACTAAGGATGGGCAACATCAGTTCTGGAGTGCCGCTGTCTTGCAGAGTTTAACTCCAACCCTGATCAAACACACCTGAACATGTCTTCAGGGCTTCGTCCGGAAATTTAAAAATGCTGTCTAAGGAGGATGCATTCTGAGATATCTGAGATTCTGTATCCTTCGCTGCTTTTTATATCCCACAATCTTGTGCTTTCCATTCTGTGACAGTTTACCTAGAAAAATAAAGATGGCGTATGAAAGTTGAGGTTGCTGGTCAGTTTGTGTGCAAATTATGTTTCTGACCAATGTTTTCCACTTCTGATGTCATTTCTTTTTCATTTCAATTCTGACAAATTACTATTGTAGTAATTAAATATTTTGCTTAGTTATCACCAAAGCTTGCTTTATTTTTCTGTAGATCATTAAACAGCGATCAGAAGTCTGTCTGAAATCAGTTTTGTGAGGTACCTTCATGTGCAAACGCTGCCTGCAGAGTCATTGCCTATAAGGCAGCGAGGCAACAAGTCAGCTGGCTTAGTTTTTGGACACAGCCCAGGATTACTAAGGCCAGCGACTCTTAAAGGCAAGCCTGCAAGGTAAGCAAAAAATACATAAATTGTAATGCCTGCTAACGCTGTGGTATGCATGCAGGGAAGGAGACCAGAGGCTAGTAATGGATGTAAATGGAGGAGAGGCTTCACTACGCTTTTGTGGGAAAATGGCTTATTGTTGAATGGATCGACAGCCCTAACATTTGTTTTGGATTGATCTATTTTTAGAGTTTACACCAAAAAAAAAGCTGTTTTAAAAGAGAAGTCACAGACAATTGCGTGACTGATGTGACGCCTTTTATGGCACTTCTTATTCATTTCTGTAGCTGCGTCCCAATTTAGAGGCTGCATCCTTCGAAGGCCGCATTTGAAAGTCAATTGCATCACTGCGGCGTGACGAAGGCTGTCCCAAGTCGAAGGCTCCCTTGACAGCCCAAACATTTGTTTTGGATTGATCTATTTAGAGTTTACTACGTTGCCCATCCCTAGGGAATTATGTGATTTCGGATGCTGCCAATGTTATTATTATTATTATTTTTAATCCTGGCAGTAACCTGTGCTCACTAATTAGCACAACCCACATAAAATCAGCCCATTAGTGAGTTGTACTTCCAAAAAACCACCAGGAGAGGGTGAAGTAGCAAATGTATTCAGAAATATATTCTGTTATAATCTCACTCTCAGAAAAAAAGGTACAAAAGCTGTCACTGGGACAGTACCCTTCACAAAGGTTCTAATATGTACTATTTAGGTACTAATATGTACACTTTTGGAACCAATATGTACCTTTGAGGGACTAATATGCACTCTAGAGGTACAAAGGTGTACCTTTTGAAAAGGTACCGCCCCAGTGACAACTTTTGTACCTTTTATTCTGAGAGTGTATGTACTTTAATACAGTCTTGTATTTGCTAGCTACTTAATAACTTCCATCCGCTACCTTACAAAAACAAATATTTGTATTTCCATGACACTGAGAGATACGCAAAATGTGCCAACCCAGAATGTCACTTCCTAGTGCTCCTCACAACCTACATTGTCAGTCTTTTATTAAATAAACAGAGCTGAAGATAATGCTGTACAGGAAATGTGTCAGTTTCTGCCTGCACATCTCCCCAGCGGTTACTTTGTAACACCAACATGGTTTCCAACTTTCCCCCACTTATCTTAAGCAGTCAAACATTTTTTATTTATTTTTTTTAAAAGAAAGAAACCTACTTTAAATTCTACAACTATGTTTAGAGTTTGAGAGGGTTGAAATTTTACTTTTTTTTGCTTGCTAAATAATACTGCAGCATTAGAAGCATGCTGTGGATTATGTTAATGTGCATAATAGCCTATATTGGCTTGATGAAAAAGATTTAAAAATCGTGATTGTATGGTTTATTTTTTCCTGCCGTCGACCCACAGGTATTCACTGATTGATCCATATGGCTCGCTAGCCTAGAGTTTCCCGACCGCTGTTGTAAGCAGACAGTTTGGTCACAATCAGGGGCGTAGCCAGAACTTATTTTCATTATGTTAATGTGCATAATAGCCTATGCATTTATCTGTGATAATACATTTTGGAAACATCCCTGGCATAAAGTGTTAGGTATCTTATCTAAATAGAAAAACTTTGCCTTGAAGGCTTTTCCTCTCAGCTTTGGAGAAGGGAAACTATAACTGCAATGCTTATATTGGCCGAGGTTTCAGGAAAGCAAGTCATGAACTACAGTTAGCTAGAACTAGAGAAACTATTTCACAATAATTACCAGATAAGCACCACCATATTAAGAAAAAAAATAATATTATTATCAAAGAACATAATAAAAGCATATTAATAAAAGACCAGCATCAAAAGGATCACTTCATGTTAGTGCATCAATGAATAAGCACACTGATACTACAAACAATATTGATGTGTTGTTCTAATGTATCAATTGGTTAAATGTCATTCAATATGTGTTCATTCTATTGAAATAGCTTTTCTGGCCTCCCTTATGCTTATATAAGCACATAAATTTAAACCCAATTAGTAACTAGACTATATGCATTCTATTTTACCACAAACAATCTGTGAAAAGCAGTTCATTAAAAATAAAGACTGATGAAAGCAGAACTGCAGTGTTAGCCATTCAGAACAAAGAGGAGACTTTTCAACAGCAACCTTTCCAGAGTCTTCAAGGTTACTGGATTGGGCTTCATAAAATTGATGGCTTTTGGACTCGAGTTGGAACATTAACATTATTTACAGTTTCTTTTGCCATGTCTGCCCATCTGTTTGCAGTTGTTCAGTGTTCAGAGGTGACAGAGCCAATGGGGAACATAATGCATTGTTACCATCTGAAGGGCAACTTCTGCTACCAATCCACCTGTGACTTTGCATGAGAAGCATACAAGACTCCACTACACTGTTTTGATGGGCCAAATGACATCGGAATGACTCAAAATCAAACAGTTAAAGTCAGAAGGTTGAGTTTTTTTTTAGGGGTGGGGGGGGGGGGGGTGGGGGGTTGTTGAGTTGCTTACTTTTTAATTAGTCTTCCATCCAGGCCGATTTGAGAACGTGCACACAATCAAGAGGCGGGATTTATCGCATGAACCAATCAAATCCAACCATAACCGATCATATCCAATTATAGCGCGACTTTGGCGGGTCTATTAAAAGCTAATGGGCTCAGGTAACCCGCTGTAACTTTACCTGCGGGTGTCGCTGTTGGACATTGTTACTTTATAAAAACGAGTAATTTTTACACTTTTGTTTTTAATGTCACATTTTTTAAATATTTGCATTGTTTTATTTTTGTAATATCGATTATTGTCTTATCCAGTTTTTTTAGGAGACATTGCCTCTCTTGCCTCTTCCTTGACATTTCGCATACTAGCTTGATGAAAAAGGTTTAAAAATCGTGATTGTATGGTTTATTTTTTCCTGCCGTCGACCCACAGGTATTCACTGATTGATCCATATGGCTTGCGAGCCTAGAGTTTCCCGACCGCTGTTGTAAGCAGACAGTTTGGTCACAATCAGGGGCGTAGCCAGAACTTATTTTCAGGGGTGGCCAGTTAAGACCCAGTGATTTTATTGGGGTGGCCAAAAAAAAATAATAACCTTCAAATCTAGAGAAATCTATTAGTAGCCATATCACCCTGTAGCCCAAGACTGGTTTCCCACTGAAACTAAGCAGGGCTGAGCCTGGTCAGTACCTGGATGGGAGACATCCTGGGAAAACTAGGTAACTGCTGGTAGAGGTGTTAGTGAGGCCCACCCTGTGGTCTGTGTGGGTCCTAACACCCCAGTATAGTGATGGGGACACTATACTGTCAATAAGCACCGTCCTTCGGATGAGACGTTAAACCGAGGTCCTGACTCTCTGTGGTCATTAAAAATCCCAGGATGTCCTTTGGAAAAAGAGTAGGGGTGTAACCCTGGCATCCTGGCCAAATCTGCCCATTGGCCTCTGTCCATCATGGCCTCCTAATAATCCCCATATACCGTTTGGCTTCATCACTCTGTCTCCTCTCCACCAATAAGCTGGTGTGTGGTGGGCGTTCTGGTTTAATATGGCTGCCGTTTTTTTCTTAAGTTAGATGGCCGTGGCCTACTTGGTCTTGCTAAGCCTAATTGCATAGCCAGGATTTTATATACTAGGCCTATCCTAAATACACTTAATGAAATACTTGCAGACCTTTGTTTTTACGAAATCAAGAAATTATGTACAATAAAAAAGTAGTAATATTTACCTTGATTTTACATGCTTGTCTGCACACGCCACATATCTAATTCTCATGCTCTTCACTGACACTCTGGTAAACAAGTATCTATACCAACTTTTGAAAACATTATTGGGGTGATTTTAATTTTTGTAATAGCACTAAAAAAGTAATAGAATTGTGATATTGTTTAGTTAAAGTGATAGTTCACCCATCATTTACTCACCCTGTTGGAACATCATCATTTACTTGTTCCAACCCTGTATGATTTTATTTCTTCTGTTGAACACAAAAGAAGATATTTTGAAGAATATGGGTAACCAAACAGTTGATGGGCCCCTTTGACTTCCATAGTATTTTTTTTCTACTATGGAAGTCAACTGTTTGGTTACCCATTTTCTTTAAAATGGTTACCTATTTTCTTCAAAATATTTTATTTTGTGTTCAGCAGAAGAAATAATTTTCATACAGGTTTGGAACAACTTGAGGGTAAGTAGCCTAAATAATGACAGAATTTTCATTTTTGGGTGTACTATCCCTTTAATGTATCTTATGTATCAATTCTCTTGGGGAAGCAACATTGCCAGTTTTACTCAACTATATCCACAGTGTACCGAACTCTGCCACTAGGTGCCAGGCTCCACTCTCCTTTGAATTGTTGGGTGTTGAATGCGAAGCGAGGTGTTTTTCTCCTCCTCCAAGCCTTGAAGCCGTGTTCCAATGAAAGCAGGTGGAATTCCCCCTTTCAACCAATGGCGCTCTGCCCTCGCAACAATCCCTTCGAAAAGGATGTGTGGGCTCGGTTATGGCGCTGGCGTGAAGTTGTTGGGAAACGGACAAGCCCAGGAAGCAGGATTTTGGCACTACTACACCAGTTAAAGCTTAGGGCTGCCAGTTTGAATGGGAGCAAGTGAGCAGACCATTCATATTTGGTCAAACGTACACCTTGGGAAACCACTTCGGCGACGTCGGATTGAAGATAGTGATTTCTACAAAAGTTGCTCTGTCAAAAGCGAGCACGCATGAGAAACAAGAGTGACCTCGGGCTAATAAAAAGGCATGGATTGCAAGAGTTAGACTGAGTTCTGACTCCCCTCGAGCTGTTTGCTTTTTCAACTCTGGAGAAGGACGTAAAACAGTCACCATGCCTGCCAAAACAAAATACAATTTAGTCGATGATGGACACGATTTGCGGATTCCTTTACATAACGAGGAAGCATTCCAACATGGGATTAACTTCGAAGCAAAGGTAAGTTTCTTTTGACAAGATGTTTTTTCAGAATAATATTTTATTTAGGCTACATCCTGTTGCAAATCCTGTTTTCAGTCCCAAAGTTGTTTGCCTTTGTTGTTGCCACTTGTTTACATTCCGTATTGTCAGTTTAACTGAGCGCGTGAATTCTGATATCACATCTAGTTGAACTTGTCGACAGGAGATCTAATAGATTTCATCTCGTTGGTTTTGATTTCCAGTATATCGGTAGTCTGGATGTGGCTCGACCCAATAGCCGTGTGGAGATTGTTGCGGCCATGAGGCGAATAAGGGTGAGTTTTTATGGCACCAGTTTACTTTTACTGCTTCCTAAAGTCGATTTAGCTTGCAAAGTTGATTAATGTCAGTATTTATATGTATTGAACTGCCTTCTTGGTATTCCAATAAAGCGTTACGACGTGACTCAGCCTCTATTCCGCACGGGTGGTCTTCATGCCTCGAGCAGCAGTCAAAATACAAAAGCAGGACAGATCAATGAGAAAATTGCTTACAAAATGAAAGGATGGGATATTGATAGTCCTGTCAAAGTTGCTTTGATAAACATACACCAGTCCTGTAAGTCACGTCGCCTTTGGCTATCACAGTTTGTGGATTTTCATGTGTGTAAACAGAGAAGGGCTCTTTGAAGTGGGGGTCTTCTGAGTAAAGCACTTAAAGGGCCAGTTTTGGCGCCCACCAGTCACGGGCGATGAGAATGCACTGGCTTCTTATGTGGCTAGACAGAAATCCTACATTTTGCTTTATATTTGTTGTAATTGTGTTTAAACACATTTTCTTCTTGGTAGTTTGATTAGTAAAATTAAAAACCTAATATGTACCCACATGTAGTAACTAATGGGGTCCCTACATAGTGTTCACTGCTTCCTACACTCAGTAGGTGATATCTGTAAAAGTTCACTTCACTAAGCATAATTTATTGAAATGCCCTGCAACGTCATCAACTATTAAGAATATATATATGTATAAGATGAATTATAAATTCTTTATTTATTTATTTATATATTTATTAATGACAGTAATGTGCTCTTAAGTATAATTCATATTAAAAATGTCCCCCTAAAAAAAATAGAGGTAAATAGAATGGAATTAATAACTTTTAATTCCCTACTCCTGACCAGTGTTGGGTAAGTTACTCTTTAAAAAAAAAAAAAAAAAAAAAAAATTAATTACTTGGTACTAATTACATCTTCAACAGTGTAATTAGATTACTGTACTAATTAATCTCGCTAAAAAGTATTGGATTATTATTATTACCAATTACTTTCTAAATCTCATATCAACCTCGACCAGTTGGGTAATACAAGGATAGACACATTTTGATTCTTTCAAATAAACAATATACAATCGCATAAATTATTCTTGAACTGACCAAAGTGTGTAAAGGGGGAAGGTTACATTAAAAACATACATTTTAACATTACATTTTCATGTTAAATCCACTATTGTTTTATATAGAATTGTTCTATAGTCTATACAGTATTTAATGCAATTACATCAGAAGTAACTGCAATTAAATTGCAGAAATATTAAGGGTAATCCTTACTTTACCATTTTAAGGGAAAAGGAATTAGATTACTTCGTAATTAATTACACCCAACACTGCTCCTGTCCTGACTGGTTTTGCAAGTCTGATCTTCAATCCAGCCTGTTGTTGTCGGTTAGCTGTATAAATGGCAGGTTCTCAAACATTCACTACTGTATTGCTGTCAGGAAGGTTTTACCTGAACATACTTCCTTTTCCTGGTATACTTTGCATTCTATGGCCCGGATTTCGCTATTACAGTGAAACTTATTTCAGGGAAGTGTGATAAGCGGTGGTTTGAATGTAACAATTGAAAGGCTTTTTTTGTTTGTTTTTGCAACATCCTGGTTTCCAGCATGGACGCAGACACCAGTTGCAAATGATCCTATTAACCTTTTTCAGTGCGCTGGACCCCCTGCAATGGTCTGCTGGCTAAGGGACAACCATACTTTACAGCAGGGAAATATTGTGTTAACTCTTGAACACAAAAGTTACACAAAATCAATCATCCTAGTGGTAAAATAGTTTTAAGTTCAAGCAGTGACAGCATTGTTTCAGCTTGCAGTATAGACTGCTCTATAAAGACACCACATACAGTAACTTTAAAGCCACAATATGTAATTTTTTGCCACTAGAGGTCACTTATTCAAAACAAAGGCGTAGCTTGATGATGCCTGGATTTCGCAGAGCTTTTACTATGCCACAGACGACAGCTTCCGCTTTTTCCGGGCATTTCGCTGTTTTATCATATTAGATACATTATTTGAGTGTGTTGAAAGTTATGTTATAGTGCTTCTTTGTGCGTTCGCTTGGCGGCTACTATGGGACACTTGTTGCACACTGCAGTAAGCTAGATCGATATTAGCCATGGTAAAACATGGTACTCGCGGTAAAGCAAGAAAACGTAATTTAAACAATAAGACTAACTGTTGAGCTATATAACAATGATTAGTTTCCTGTTGATGAATGTGTCCAAACAGTTGCTCACCTGTCTAATAAAACATAATATATTAAAGCGTCTTTTGTGTTTGTTTCTACAAAATAAAACTGGAAATCGAGGGTATTGTGGGTATATGATGTCATTTATAGGCGACGCACGGACATGGTCCGTGTCCTGGATTTAAACATTCTTGGAAACATTTGGGATAATGTAAGTACTCAAGTCAACAAAATATATAACAGTTTTATTTTAATGCAAAAATCTTACATATTGTGCCTTTAACAGTGAATCTGAGAAAAATAATTCTTTAACAAAAATACAACATTATGGCATATGATAATATGTTCCACTATAGGACATTTCCATTAGTCCAAGGAGTCCATGTTACCTCTACAGAATGCTTTGTTTCAGTTTGCAACTTTAGATTAAAATTACCCATGTGAAAGATTCATGTAAAGAGACTAGTGTAAATAGTAAATGTTTCAGTGCTTTCTGTTCTGTGGTATTTCACTTTGTAGGATTTCATATGGTGTCTATAAATGAAAGGAGAGCATTTTAATGGCTGTTGGAAATCATTTCCGTTTTATCTGCCTTTGATCTTAATTTCCATCACTCTGATAAAGGAACTTGAGTTGAAGAGATCCGGTGATATATTGGTTTAACTTAAAACAGATAATGTAGGAGTGGAAATATTAAGGCGAGATCAGGTGCCTCAGACATTTTGGACAATAGTTATGTTAAAAAAAAAAAAAGAAAAAACTCAGACGCTCTATTTGTGTAGGAAGAGGTGATTTAGAGTCCATTGGGGAATTAAAAGCTTGAAGCCTATAATCATTTGCCATTTTCACCACACCCAGATTCAATTTACCCAGTATAATGAGCTGCAGTCTGAAATGTTTATTGCCTGTTGTCATGCTTTATTTGGTGCAAAAAAAATGTTTATTTTAATCATCTAATAATAGGTATATAAGCATTTAAACAAATGTCTAGATCCCCTGTAACAGTGTCCTGAGCTGTCTGAACAACAGTTTAGCATTGTAGTGGCTGCCAGTTTCTTAGCTTCTCTTTATTTCCACATGATCTTTCCCAGTTAGCCTGTTTTTTTTTTTTATTATTAAGCATCACAATATATTGCATAAAATCCACTCAAGGCCCCTATATACTCATGGGGAAGTTCTTTTTCGCTCTTCACTTAGGGGTACCTAGCAGTCACCTTGTATGCAAGAACCTGATTGCAATATTATCTTTGTGGAGATGATTAGCATTGAGTAGATGTTGCTGTCAGATTTGGAAAGGGAAAATTTACGGTTTTGCAGTCCTCTTGTAAAAGCTTTTAGACTCGTTTGCATAGCCCAGCACACTTTGCTCTTATTGCTGTCTTAAATGTATTGCATTATATATTGTTAGATTTAAGATGGTCAAACCTCACTCTTTGGAAAAATTGATGTCCTGCACTTTAAAACGGCACCTTAATTAGCTGACTGATTAAGTGAAGTCGTGAATTAATTCCTTTATATTAAGGTCTCTCCTCTAACACTGTGGAAGTGGAAATGTTGACAACTAACTTATAGTTATTGAATATAATTTTTAGGAATTTTCTTAATTGATTCAAGCTAAAATTAGGTGATATTTCCTTGTTGTGATTCACTGCTGTTGTGGTGGAACTGGTGGATACCAGTCCCAGATGAACCCTGTCTGAAAAATTAATTGCCTTATGCTCATATGGCAGCATGCTTTTTAAGACATTCCCTGCATCCAAATTTGAAGACCATAGCTCCCCTTTTCAGTATGAAACAACAGTAACAGTATGGTTAAAAACGGATTTCTACATTTTTGTACATTCTACAGATTTCTACGGATTTTCTACAGGGGATAGGAAGAGGGGCTAGGGACAACATTTGGGACAGGGCAGCTTTTAAGTTGTCACTGAATAGATGTTTTCCTGTTGTCCTTTAGTTATGTTGGATGAAAGCTGAAAGGTCATGAAGAGTGTTCTAATGACCCTTATTGATTCTCCCCTGTTCCCCTTCATCAAACCCATTTGGACAGAATACTTAGAGTTTAGTTTAACTGTTCCTGTTTGTTCATGTGTAACTTTGTTGTTTGAGTTTAAAGTTGCAATGAAACAGAAGTAGCAACAAATCTTTTGTTCTGTATTGTGACATGATACATCTGAGTGTAATGGATTATCGGAAGAGAAAAAATGTTGGGCAGGGAGTTGGTTCTATGCATTGACTTGTGATTGGATTTTGAGATGTGGGCTCAAAAAGTGGAGCCAGATATTCCGGTTGACCGGTGCAAGTCCAGAACAGAGCTCGTTGCCGATCATATGTTTGGAGTAAAAAAAAAAAAAAAAAAAACTGCCTTTTTTTTTTTTTTTTTAATTTTGGTCGATCTCTGTTCTGGACTTGCACACAAACTGCATTGCAATAATTTCCCAAAATGTCAATGTCACATGTCAAACAGGACACGCTGAAGACTGACGCAAAGAGGAGAGAATATTCTGTAGGCACAGCAAGCGCACTGTAATATTCAGGGCATTGCAGAACTGACTGTCTTCAGTATTAATTACATTTTCTTTTCCTCTTACCTAAATATAATGCCTAATAAAGTAGTGTTTAGAAGTGCTGCGCTGCATTATTAAAAAGTCAGACCATTCTGTTTTTGCTTTAAATCTTGAAATTATACAATCTAATTTAAATAAACAACTGCTCTTGTTACATGTGTGTAGCATCTTTGTTTGGATCGTGATTAAAATGCAGTGGTTGCCTCTAATTTTAAATGCCTGCTTATACTTTGTTTAAGGTCAGTTTGGAAGCTCTGTAATAGAGCAAATAAACAACAAATAAATTAGCTTGAAGGGGAAAAAAAACGGTATCTGGCAATCGGTATCGGAATCGGCCCGTTTGCTTGTAAAGTCAGCAAACAGAATCAGCCATAAAAAACATGATCGGTGCATTCCTAGTGAATTTTCATTTCATTCTGACTTTCTGGCTTTTTTTTTTCCTTACAACAGGCCAGTATTTGTCCATTTTTCTTGCTTTCAATCAAATGGGTAAAAATGGATGTCTTCACTAATATTCACATTTGTTCATCTGACTTAAACTGGATGACATTTGACAGTGCCATACAAAATCTGTCCGTTAGAAAGACTTTTGGCCTGGATCCATTCTGTTGACATGCCTCATTTTGTCTCCAAAGAGCCTCTTTGGATTTAGAAAAGCTCTTCATCCCCTCAAGAACTGAGCATCCTCTGTGTAACATTGACTAGCATCGGAACAACAAAGCCATAGGATACTCGAGCACATCCCCTTCTTAACCATAGTAACAGAGAACAGTAAATTGACTCATAACTCTCCTCTTTTCTCCTTGGAGTGTCTTTGCCTTGCGATCTGTTATATGGATTGTTTTCACCCCCATCAAGCACAGAGCAAAATTTCATCTTAATGTGTGTGTGTGCTGTTTTTTCTTTAAATACACCTCCTTTTTGAGACCTTTCACTGTAACAAATGAATATTCTGGCCTAATTTGATCCTCCTTTTTAATTAACGTCTCCAGTGGCTCAGAGGTATAACTCATTCCTTGTGATTTTCTTTCTTTTTTTTCTTTCTCTGAGGGTAAAAAAGTCATTAAGCATCTCAGAGATAAATCCAGCAATCCATTTTTTTTTTTAAAAGCCAAGGTTAGCGTGATTTAATAATGTCCTTGATGCTAAGAAATCACTTGATAAATTAAAAAAAATAAAGAAAACACCTCCACTTGATGCGGTTTTATTCAAGTTTAATGGCCCCGGCATAGCACCCACTGTAATCCATCAATAAACACCACATCTATTGATCTGTGGCTTTTTTATTTTAATAGTAAAATGAGTTTATCCAAACTCGGTTTTTACATTTTGCGTGAACATTTTTTCAACATGAAATATGCCCTGCACAATGAAAACTCTTTTTCTTTTTGAGTGGTTCAGTCACTGTGAATGTCTTTAGACTGTGATGCTTCTCTCTCCCTTTCTCTTTACAGCTCTCTTTCTAGTGTTGCGTTTAATCCATTTCATACCCTGGGGTGATTTACTGTCTTGTTGTGTTTATTTGAATCTTTTATAGCTCGAGCATTCTTTGGTTTCTGATCAAAGACATGGGTTGCTTCATCAGGACGTTAGAGCTGCCATTTTAAGATTGATAGAAAAAATATCAGCAGTTATATTAACATAATTGTGTGATTTCAGTGTCAAATTAACATTTGTATGGCCTATTTAACCTTGACTCGAAGGCTCTTTGTTTTCCAACACAATATTCAAAGCCCATCATTATAAAGACTGAGATATTTCTCATTCCTGCTGTAATTATGACAAAGCTGCTTGTTTTGTTTGTTAGTTTTTTTTAATTAAAAGAAACTTGGTGTTGATATATTAAAGGCACAGTATGTAAGATTTTTAAATAATACATTTACATTTACATTTACATTTATTCATTTAGCAGACGCTTTTATCCAAAGTGACTTACAACTGAGGAATACAGGAAGCAATCCGTCATGAGGCGAAAAATCACAAAAACTGCCTGAAATACTAAGTTTTGGGCATTACCCAGAGCAGCACAAGCTAGAATAGGGAGGAAATAGAGGAAAATAGAATCTAATAATAAAAAAAAAACCCCACTAGAACAATGTTATATATTTTGTTGACTTGTGTACTTGCATTATCCCAAATGTTTCCAAGAATGTTTAAATCCAGAGAAATAAGCAATTTTAACCAGGACACAGACCGTGTCCGTGCTTCGCCTATCAATGACATCAATCCCGTGTTACCCTCGATTTCCGGTTTTATTTTGTAGAAACACCAAAGACGCTTTAATATATTATGTGTTTTATTAGACAGGTGAGCAACTGTTTGGATACATTCATCGACAGAAAACTAATTGTTATATAGCTCAACACAGTTAGTCTTATTGTTTAAATCTTGTTTTCATGATTTACCGCGAGTACCATGTTTTACCATGCCAGGGTTTAAGTTTTTCAGGTGAGTCTAAAAGTAGGTTATTATTCAGGTAAGAAATACTACAGAAATTAGTACACATTTTTTACAAATTAGTCTTCATTGTAAAAAAAATTAAATACCGATGAATGCTTACAATTAAAGTTATAAAACTTGTTCAGTCTAGAGCAGAGAGTGATTTTCTTTGTCTTTGTCCGATCCCTGGCCGGTCAATCGATGCATCTCTACAATTTATTAATTTACATAAGTCATACTGCGGCCCCCTGGAAGTTCGCTTATGCCCCCCTAGTTGGCTCCGACCTCCTGGTTGAGAACCACTGGCCTTTAATGTAGCCTATTGTATTTTAATTTAATCACATATTAATGGGATATTTTAAAATGTTTACTGCCTGGTTAAAAAAATGTGCCATGTATAAAATTGAACCTGAACTGAAACAGAAACCGATGTTGGGCTCATGTAGCCTACCTCTCCCATTCGGCATGAATCCAAATGTTTCATATTCATGATTTATTTAGACACTAAACTATTATTTATGATGGTGTAAACTAGGCTTTGTACTTCACTCACGTTCCAGCGTAACAGTGGAAACTCCCGTGACAGCAGAAACAACTTAAAATAGCTACTCGTCATTTATGGTCAAGATTAAGGCATAATTTGAAACGTAGGGTTTACTTTTATTTGTGTACTCACAATAAAATCAAAACATTGTGCTTTTGTAAAATTAAGAAAACGGACAAGATGCTGCTCTCTGCCATCACGGTTTCCTTTCCGTGAACTTGTTTGTGGAGCGCGTCACAAAAATTAACTGAATCTCAGTATATTACCTGGCGCAGTTATTTATATATTTTTTTATTAATCTGTTGAAGGGCAGGAGGTCACTAAGAAGCCGGGCTGCTACTAGTGTGTCTCACAAACCGAAAATCTCTGACTTTTCTGTTCAGACAGAGGAGCCCCGAATTTAGTCAGGAATAGTATTTTAGCCTGTAGCTAAATATGATTATTTTTATTTCTTATACATGGTATTTTTATTTCTTATGCATATATTGTGATTATACTATC
Organism: Coreius guichenoti; assembly: GCA_039654105.1. Classification (NCBI taxonomy): domain Eukaryota; kingdom Metazoa; phylum Chordata; class Actinopteri; order Cypriniformes; family Gobionidae; genus Coreius; species Coreius guichenoti. Next base: position 27,641,422 of record CM077180.1, on the reverse strand, counting down.
ACTATTTTAATACCTTTTCTATGTAAAGTACTTTGAGTTACCATTGTGTATGAAATGTGCTATATAAATAAACTTGCCTTGCCTTGTTAATTATTTAAGTGAAATATATTTGACGTATAGGCTTATTTCTTTTATATGTATAATTTTATTTTGTTTTTATCTGTTTACAGAAGCGCTACTGGTGCATGATGTGACAATGAATCCTTATGTTCTGTTGTTTATGCTGCTATTTGTGCATTTAAAACGAAATTTTGGAATTTTTAATGGGTCACAGACACAATCCTCTCAGTTAACGGTTAGTGATTGGTTAACTAGTGTCGGTTGTTGGTCAGGAAAAAAAAAAGAACATCCCTAGTCCAAAATCATTCTGCCAAGTAAGTTTGCCATGTGAATTATTGAGGAATTGGACAATTGTGGCATAAAGTGCTTATGCCAGTGAATGGTCAGTGGGCCAGCGGTTACAAATCACTGCTCACAATGACTTGAATTTTCAGCATAGTCAATGTTGGCTAAAGGCATACTGCATTAATATGCATTATTTGTAAAAGGCAAATGAATTGCCTTTCTTCACTTGATAGATGTTAATTTATGACATTATCAGAAATTTGCTAAATATGTGGATTTTTGCCAAGTGTTTATTTTATATTATACAAACCCGATTCCAAAAAAGTTGGGACACTGTACAAATTGTGAATAAAAAAGGAATGCAATAATTTACAAATCTCATAAACTTATATTTTATTCACAATAGAATATATAGATAACATATCAAATGTTGAACGTGAGACATTTTGAAATGTCATGCCAAATATTGGCTCATTTTGGATTTCATGAGAGCTACACATTCCAGAAAAGTTGGGACAGGTAGCAATAAGAGGCCGGAAAAGTTAAATGTACATATAAGGAACAGCTGGAGGACCAATTTGCAACTTATTAGGTCAATTGGCAACATGATTGGGTATAAAAAGACTCAACATACAGGAATGCTACTGTAATGGAAATCACAACATGGGCTCAGGAATACTTCCAGAAAACATTGTCGTGAACACAATCCACCGTGCCATTCGCCGTTGCCGGCTAAAACTCTATAGGTCAAAAAAGAAGCCATATCTAAACATGATCCAGAACCGCAAAGTGGAAAACTGTTCTGTGGTCAGACGAATCAAAATTTGAAGTTCTTTTTGGAAAACTGAGACGCCATGTCATCCGGACTAAAGAGGACAAGGACAACCCAAGTTGTTATCAGCGCTCAGTTCAGAAGCCTGCATCTCTGATGGTATGGGGTTGCATGAGTGCGTGTGGCATGGGCAGCTTACACATCTGGAAAGACACCATCAATGCTGAAAGGTATATCCAAGTTCTAGAACAACATATGCTCCCATCCACACGTCATTGCATTCTGTTTTTATTCACAATTTGTACAGTGTCCCAACTTTTTTGGAATCGGGTTTGTAATTACACTTGCACTAAGTCCTGACATGCTGTCATTAAATAAGGGGAAAGCCTTCTTTATGCTGCTGAAGTAATGAGCCGGTAGTCAATATGTGAACACAATCATACCAGTGCACATTGTCTTTTGTATAAAGTCTTTCCAGACCTGTCATGTCAGACTGTCTCTGGGAAGGCAAATTATTTGCACTTGCTTTTAAAATAGTATATTGAAGCATAATGCATTAGTTTTTCCTATTCTCTGAGTCTTTTCTCCACATCACAGCTGTAGTCCCTACTATGGTCCCATGTGTTACCTTTCATTATTCTCCTAACAAACTTCGATCTTCACTATTGGAAAAGGTCATGCAAAGAAAGAAACTAAGAACGTTCAGAAATGCAGTGATTTTGCACTTTAAAACAAGTTAACGTTCAGATTGTACTTTTTTTGCTGTCACGTGAATTTTTTTACAATTTTTATTTATTTTTTACCAGGTTTACAATTGTGACGACTCAAACCGTGGCATGTAGATGGAAAGAGTCATTTAGGATTGATTTTAGAGAATTTTTTCAGAAAAAGGATTTTTTTTTTTTTTTTTTTTTTTTTTTTGTGAAATTAATTAGTCAATAATTTTGATGTATTTCTATAGAGATTTACCTTAAAGAATAGACAGATCTCTTGTTCTTCCTAGTGAAACACAAGATCAAAAGTGATTGCAAAACTACTGTTCAAGTATAAAAGTGGCAGAATGTTCAAGTATAAAATGAATCAATTACCAATAACTGCAGCTCAAGCTACTTCTGCTTATTGTGTCGGCTCAAACCGTGACATGTAGAGGAAAAGAGTCATTCGGAGAAAGAAAACGAGAACATGTTCAGATATACAGTGATTTTCCAGAATAAAATATTTATGCTCTGCAATTTAACAAGTTGATACAGGTTTTTGATGTTGTCACGAATTTTTTTTTTTTAACCACGTTTGCCATTGCGATGGCTCAAACCATGAGAAGGGTCTAATGAAGTCATTTAAAAAGGGAAGATAAAGTAGCATAAACAAATGAGTGAACAATGCCACTGCTCAGAACTAGTTTATTCATTCACTCAAGACAATGTATAAACAAAATCAAATGACGTACCAACCAGGGAAAAATTTTAACATAGCGGACAATAACGTAAAACGTAAAGCATAACAAAACAAACATAACATAAAGACGCTGCTTTGCTGGCTGGATCGCGTCTACCCTTTCTCCTTCTCATTGGCGATGGAAAGAGATGCACTGCATTTCATGCAAAGAAATAAATAGCAGAACATGTTCAGAAACCGATTCTGACTTTTTCAGAATAAAAGATTCATGCTGCACTTTAACACGAGATAATGCAGGTTTTTAATGTATTCGTATCCAAAACATTCAGATATGACTTGCCTTTTATTGCCGTCACATGATGTTTCTTACCACGTTTACCATTGTGTCGGCTCACACTGTAGCATGGAAATAGTCATGAAAGGAAAAAAAAACAGTGAAGAATATGTTCAGAAATACAATGATTTTACATAATAAAATGATTCATGCTTCACATTAAAACAAGTTAATATGCTCTCATCATGCTCTTTCTTATCAAATTTACCATTGTGGCAGCTCAAGTTGTGGCATGTAGATAGAAAAATTAATGCAGAGAAAGGAAAGGAGAAGAACAAGTTCAGAAATGCAGTGATTTTGCATGTTAATACAAGTCATTACTGTATTTTTGATGTATTCGTAATATACAAAACATTCAGATTGTACTTGCCTTTTTGCTGTCAAATGCTTTCTTACTAGGTTTACCATTGTGTCGGCTCAAACCGTGGCATGTATGGAAAGAGTCATGCAAAGAAAGAAACGAACAAGAACGTGTTCAGAATTTTACAGTGATTTTGCACTTTAAAACAAATTAATGGAGTTTTATGATGTATTCATATACAGTTACAAGAAAAAGTATGTGAACCGCTTGCAGAATCTGTGAAAATGTGAATAATTTTACCAAAATGAAAGAGATCATACAAAATGCATTCTTTTTTATTTAGTGCTATCCTGAATAAGATATTTTACATAATTTTTTTACATATAGTCCACAAGACAAAAAAATAGCTGAATTTATTAAAATGACCCGTACAAAAGTTTCTGAACCATTGATTCTCAATACTGTGTGTCGTTCCCTGGATGATCCACAGCTGTTTTTTTGTTTTGTGATGGTTGTTCTTGACTCCCTTGTTTGTCCTGAGCAGTTAAACTGCCACAGTATTGAGAATCAATTGTTCAGAAACTTTTGAACGGGGTCATATTAATAAATTCAGCAATTTTTTTTGTCTTGTGGACTATATGTAAACATTTTATATGTAAAATATCTTATTCAGGACAGTACTAAATAAGAAATAACATGCATTTTGTATGATCTCTCATTTAGTTAAAATTATTCACATTTCACAAATTCTGCAAGCGGTTCACATACTTTTTCTTGCAACTGTACGAAACATTCAGATAGGACTGACCTTTTGTTGCTGTCAGATGATTTATTTTACCACGTCATTGTGGCAGGTCAAACCGTGGCATGTAGTTGGAAAGAGTCATGCAAATAAATAAATAGAAGAACATGTTCAGAAGTGCAGTGATTTTTCCAGAATAAAAGATTTGTGCTGGATTTATCTGAGAACGACTGTCTTCAGAAAATGCCATTTTCTTTTTATCTTACCCCCATGTAATGCCTAATAAAGTAGTGTTTATTAGCACAGCAGCTGCTTTGTGTACAGCCGTTACCAGGGAAACGGTTCTATTTCTGCTGTTCCATAAGCGCCACCTACTGTTAGAGAGTGGATTAGAAAATGTTTACATACAAGTTTAGTTTTGTATGTTTTCACATGAACTTTACCACATTTACCATTGTGACGGCTCAAACCGTGGCATGTACAGTGGGGAGAACAAGTATTAGATACACTGCCGATTTTGCAGGTTTTCCTACTTACAAAGCATGTAGAGGTCTGTAATTTTTATCATAGGTACTCTTCAGCTGTGAGAGACAGAATCTAAAACAAAAATCCAGAAAATCACATTGTATGATTTTTAAATAATTAATTAGCATTTTATTGCATGACATAAGTATTTGATCACCTACCAACCAGTAAGAATTCCGGCTCTCACAGACCTGTTAGTTTTTCTTTAAGAAGCCCTCCTCCACTCATTACCTGTATTAACTGCACCTGTTTGAACTCGTTACTTGTATAAAAGACACCTGACCACACACTCAATCAAACAGACTCTAACCTCTCCACAATGGCCAAGACCAGAGAGCTGTGTAAGGACATCAGGGATAAAATTGTAGACCTGCACAAGGCTGGGATGGGCTACAATACAATAGGCAAGCAGCTTGGTGAGAAGGCAACAACTGTTGGCGCAATTATTAGAAAATGGAAGAAGTTCAAGATGACGGTCAATCTCCCTCGGTCTGGGGCACCATGCAAGATCTCACTTCGTGGGGCATCAATGATCATGAGGAAGGTGAGGGATCAGCCCAGAACTACACAGCAGGACCTGGTCAATGACCTGAAGAGAGCTGGGACCACAGTCTCAAAGAAAACCATTAGTAACACACTACGCCGTCATGGATTAAAATCTTGCAGCGCACGCAAGGTCCCCCTGCTCAAGCCAGCGCATGTCCAGGCCCATCTGAAGTTTGCCAATGACCATCTGGATGATCCAGAGGAGGAATGGGAGAAGGTCATGTGGTCTGATGAGACAAAAGTAGAGCTTTTTGGTCTAAACTCCACTCGCCATGTTTGGAGGAAGAAGGATGAGTACAACCCCAAGAACACCATCCCAACCGTGAAGCATGGAGGTGGAAACATCATTCTTTGGGGATGCTTTTCTGCAAAGGGGACAGGACGACTGCACCGTATTGAGGGGAGGATGGATGGGGCCATGTATCGCGAGATCTTGGCCAACAACCTCCTTCCCTCAGTAAGAGCATTGAAGATGGGCCGTGGCTGGGTCTTCCAGCATGACAACGACCCGAAACACACAGCCAGGGCAACTAAGGAGTGGCTCCGTAAGAAGCATCTCAAGGTCCTGGTGTGGCCTAACCAGTCTCCAGACCTGAACCCAATAGAAAATATTTGGAGGGAACTGAAAGTCCGTATTGCCCAGCGACAGCCCCGAAACCTGAAGGATCTGGAGAAGGTCTGTATGGAGGAGTGGGCCAAATCCCTGCTGCAGTGTGTGCAAACCTGGTCAAGAACTACAGGAAACGTATGATCTCTGTAATTGCAAACAAAGGTTTCTGTACCAAATATTAAGTTCTGCTTTTCTGATGTATCAAATACTTATGTCATGCAATAAAATGCAAATTAATTACTTAAAAATCATACAATGTGATTTTCTGGGTTTAGATTCCGTCTCTCACAGTTGAAGAGTACCTATGATAAAAATTACAGACTTCTACATGCTTTGTAAGTGGGCAAACCTGGAAAATCGGCAGTGTATCAAATACTTGTTCTCCCCACTGTAGATTCATGCAAAGAAAGAAACCAAGAAACAAAATCTTTTTTTTTTTGTGAAATTCATTTGTTTGTTTGTTTTTTGGGGGTTTTTTTGGTCATAACTTAATTTGAACATGTAGTATGTTCATGTTAGTGTCAGGTTTTGTAAGGGAAGGATGAGGCAAGCACTGAAATACAGAGTTTTTATTTTTAATATATTTATTGAACATTTTCCAACTTTAGTAGAAAGCACAAAAAAAATTCAGCCACCATCAGAAAAAAAAAAAAAAATAACACTGCACAAGTAATAATGAGCACATTTAACCTAGGCCACTTAAAGGGTAAAAAAAGGGTACGTTACAATTTCCAAACCATTATGTACTTACTCATGATTGAGGAAACCTTTCCGCAAAATAGTTGACAATTTGGTCCCTAGATTATTGATGTAGGGCTTCCAGACACTATAAAACTGGTCTGGCTGACCATTAACTAGACAAGTTAAATATTCCAGCAGAATTAGTTCCATCAAAATCTTGTGCCAACCTGATATAGTTGGAGTCTTGTCAGTTATCCACCTCAGTAAAATGTTTTTCCTAGCTGCAAATGTAAGAATATTATAGTCTCATTTCTTTTGATAAAATCAAAGCTTTATCAGGCAGACCAAGGATCAAAAATAAAGAATCTAGTACCAACTACTTATTAAAGATATTACTCATCTTGGCCCAATATATTTGTAACTGATTACATGACCAAAGACAATGAGGTCATAGAGGTGAGAGGGTATTATTGAATGCATGTCTACGGTTTGGTGAAATATGCATCCTATGCACAATTTTGAACTGTATAGCCTTGGCACGATTACAAACCGAAATAGATTTTGCGTACTTCCCCATTCTTCTTCACTAACAGAAATAAAAAGTTCTCTCTCCCAAGCAAGTCTAGTATTCAGAACTACAGTTCCCTCAGATGTAGCATTGAGAATCTTGTATAACAGACTCATTGACTTCTTTCCAGGTGTCTTAAATAGTACTTCTTCTATAGGAGACAGACTTCTGTTATTACATAATGAGGTATCTTTCAGAATATAGTTTCTAATCTGTAAAAAATGGAAAAAGTTCTGCTTAAATACCGCTGTAGCAACTCCTCAAAAGACATCAAACCTTCTTCGTCAAACAAGTCTATAAGCCAATTAACCCAAAATTTAAACCTCCCATCAGATCTACCTGGAGGAAAGTCCGGATTGTTCACAATTGGTGTGAGAGCAGAAGTTAACTTTAGTTCTTCCCTCGAAACGACAAACAGCCCTCTATGCTTTAAGTGCGAAAACAGTTACAGGGTTATCACAATTCAAATACAGACTTTTAATGGGCTTCTTTATTAATAATAAGATAAAACAAGCTGGTCAGGGCACGAACAGGCAAGGCACATAGGCGGGGTTAAGACAATATAGACATCGGAGCACATAGCACATAGAAACAAACAAAACAAAGTCATGTGCTCACACAAAACATGACACGAACACAGACAGTAAGAGCTCTCACAGACTGCGTGTCCACACAAAATATGACAACGTGAAAGCATGCGGCTGATTTAAAAAAAAAAAAAAAAAAAAACACGAACCGTGTTCTACATAGAACACAAGCCAGTGCTACGGAAAGGAGAAACAGACTTTTCCCTCCGTTTATTGCTTTTCTCTCTGTCTGTCATGGCAACCTGACATTTTTTTTTGATTCATGTCCTCATTGTGCTGGTTTTATATGAGTAGATTGAAGCTTTTAATGTGTAATGGTTAAACTGAGGCAATTGATTTGATGGTTGTTCATCTAAATAACGATACCCATTATGGTTAATTGCTAATTTTATTATGCAGTGCTGGAGCTGACATGCAGTTTATGCTGAAGTAGACTTATGGAGAGGAGCTGTGGGCTTGTTGTATTCAAGCCAGTTGGGTAAATTTGCTTTTTTGCTTTAAGGTGCAATAGGTGATTCTCTACAGAAACATTTTTTGTTATGCTGGTTGAAAATCTCCTCGTATCCTGATAACAATTACTATGTTAAGCGGTCTAAACGTATTTTTATAAATATATATCATCTGTGGAAGGCGTAAGACTATAAAATGTACGTTCAATCATTGCATTCGTTCCGAATGAAATTATAGCATGTGTTCCCTGTCAGTCAACATGTTTGCATACCACTGTGCAGCCTGTTCATGCAGACATCATACGCCATCAGCGCATTCACGTACTCTGTGCAGACAGAGCGAGAATGGCAGGCACAACAGTTGTTTACGTTCGTTATTGTAACACTCTTACTCACTGTACTGTAATGTTTTCTCACCGGTGAATGACACATTATGTAATCCAGTAACGTTGTCTCTGGTCGTCTTGCTTCTGGTCTGTGCGCGTTCATGTGTTTTGGAGGAGGCGTTCCTTTGGATGGCGATTTGCAGGGAGGGTGGGATTGAATGCTTTCATTGCTAGAAGGCTAAAGTTAGCATTTCCCAGATCTCCTATTGCACCTTTAATTTAACCTTGAAAGGGTTGAAAGCATCTGTTATAGTACTAAATCATAATCTCATATGTTTAAGACCATCAGTTTCAATGCACTTAGCCTACTCATTTTACTACAATAGTAAAGTCGTCAAAAATAAGAATAATACACACACACACACACACATAAGTGTATATATAAGTATGTTACACAAAAAAATTATAACAAAAACAATCTTTTATATATTTTTTATTATTTAAAGTAGCCATCTTGTTCTATCAGGTCCAACTCATTCAATTAAAATCACTCAAACAGTACTTTGTTATAAGAAATCTGTAATAAGTTGTCTAACTTTTTGATATTCATAAGTTCATATTCATGTGCCCTATTCTTTGTCCTGGAGTAGATAAGCCTTAAATCCTCTTATGATTTCAGATATTATAACTTGTCATAAGTACTTTTCAGTATTAATTATAGATAAATTGGTTTGAAATAATCTTCTGTTCTTCATTCGGTTTTTGTAGTTATCTGAGCCTACATTACATTTTAAGTGTGTGTGTGTGAACTATCCCTTTAAAAATGTCACAATGCAAAATATCATTTAAATTAGCCTTAAATAATAAACTTGGAAGTCCATTGAAGCCAGAATAGTAGCATGAACACCCTTTGTGTTTGAGCAGGTAATGACATTGGCAGATGCTTTGTGATTTATCACATACTGGTGGCATGAAACAGTAACTGGGAAGCACTCTGCCCAGCCTTCAAACCATATGCTCATACAGCACTCGTGGAGGGTTGGAGTATATGAGCCATGGCAGGAAAGCTTGACGGGAGAAAGGAAGTTAAAGAACAATGAGACAAACCTCACTGAGATGAGGGATGGTGTGTACATGTACCTACAGCAGTGGCCTGGGATGATTATATCAGTGCTTTGGCCAAAACATCAGGCCTGCCAGGAAGGAAGGAAGGGGATCCACGTTTGGTCCACGCTTTACTTGTGTATAGTTACACCAACAATAGTGACTTTAGTACCATTTACGGTACTAAGGACCACACCTATGTCAAATACCAGGCACAAGGAAGTGGTTTGGTTGGTGTACAAAAGATTATAATGTTGATAGTTACCTTTTGCAGTTATTGAGATATCACTTCTATTTTTTAACCTCTTATTCCCTTACATCTGTATCCATAACTTGCGTTCCAAAAAAGTCTAAAGGCTGTCTTTCTCCCCAGTTATGTACTGAGACTGTACCAAGTACAGTGCTCACTGAAGCTGAAACAATTTGCCCTCTCAGAGTAATTGGTTGAAATGAGGGATTACTGCCCTGCCAGAACTTATTGCATGTCATCTGGAAAGGTAGACAGCCTTGCTGACCCCTCAGGGCATGTGTCTGCATTTAAGCGTCTCAATAGGCAAGAAAATTACAGGCACTTCTGCCAGTTTAGGAAATAACGCGACCTATACATTTTAATGATGAGAAGCTCCTCAGTTCTGTGACACTCCGAGGGCCAGTGGTTAGCCAGTAATTGGTGTCATTTGCACAGCCTTAAATAAAAATCAGCCCAAAATGAAAATATTATCATCATTTACTCACCTTAATGCAATTTTATGCCTTTTTTTATTTTATATATGATTACATTTTTATTAATTTAGTTAAATACTGTGATGGCAAAGCTGATTTTTCAGAAATGTGCAGAGAAGGTAATTTTTGCAAGCAGAGCACAAGCCTCATAGGCTCTTTTATGGCAATGGCTGATGCAGCCCTACACGCGCCTTCTGGTGTCCCTCAAATGCTAATTGATTAGCTGCACCAATGAAAGTCTCTAAGCCACAATAACTTTCCAGTGTAATGTCCTGCTGTGCTGAGACCACAATTATTACAATGATGGGCTTGGTGTTTAACATTGATCTTAAGTTAATTGGGGAGAATGGCAATGTGACCTATGGCTTTCAACCATCGCTGTGATTAATGCCTCCATATTCTCCCATTGGCATACGCTTTCTGCACCAATTGCCCCATTTACTTGTAATCATTTACACTTTCCTCATACTTGACTTGATACGATGTTAAAATCAGTGAAACACATCTTTACACAATTTTGAAAACCACACTGATGTCGTATTTGAGCCGCGTTTCCACCGCAGGAACTTTCCCCAGGAACTAGGGACTCTCGGGTGGTACTTGGTGTGTTTCAACTGCAGGGACCAGGTTCTAAATGAAGTTAAAATGTCCCCCTCAGAAACTCCCTGCTCGCGAGGTAGTACTTTTTCAAAGTTCAGGAACTTGTGGGGGTGGGACTTGGCCGTTGAACATGCTGATTGGTTGAGTTCACGCAGCATTTTGATTGGTTGACTCCATGAAGCATTTTATTTCAAACACCATTTTTAAAAGTCTGTTTTGGTGCATGCAGTAAGAGATGTTTGCCATTCGAATCAACAATGGAGTTTAAAAAATAAGACCGATGGACCGATGACGAGGTTCAGGCTTTATTAAGCTTATATGTGGAGGATGAAATTCAGCGGAAACTGGATAGTTGCGCGCAGTCCTATGTCACCGGACTAACCTTCACGGTACTTTAGACCGTGATGGAAATGCAGGCAGCAAAAGTTCTAGGGGAAAAAATTCCTGGGAAAAATGTTTCTGGGACAAATTGTTCCGGGTAATTTCGGTTAAAATGAGGCTTAATTACACTTTGTTTTGAAGGTCTCTAACTAGATTTCAGAGCTATGCAATTAGGGTTGATAAAATTAATTTTTTGGCGAAAATTGTTCATTTTCGGAAGGCCGAAATATTTTGTCTTTTTTTTCCCTCATGGTGGCATAAATGTTTCTCGGGAGACTCCACTTCCAGTTCCACCAGAATAGTTCTCGATCTGGAGCCAGAGCGTGTTCTCGGCCAGGTGAACTGGAGCTTGTCGCAAATTGGCCTCATGTTTCCACAGACTTAAGGAACGAACGCTGACGTAATGCTACTATGTATTGTTTACCTGACTTTAACCAGTTTTAAAAAAAAATAATTGCGCATCCTGGTGTTTGTGCAGGCAGTGTGGCACTTCTGTTTTGCTGTTCACAGTACCAGGAGTGATTCTAGCGAACGGGCAGCTCACAGTAAACTGCCGGTACTCTTATCTGTCCTTTTCGGAGATAAATTGAAACTGAAACCATTGATTCACTCGCTCTCTCGTGAGTCGTGTGCATAAGTTTTATTTATTTAGATATAAAGATTGATCAACGAGACAACAGCAGCATCGGGACCACCTTTTCTGCAGTGGAAATGCGTGGAATGGTTCGAGAGCGGACACAGGCCAGGAACTGGAACCGTGTCAGTGGAAAAGGGGTATCTGAGGGCAGTGTTTGCTCTCTGGCTAACAAATAAGCTTAAATAAGCAGGGGCCTTTGCAAAAAAAGACCATAATCAGACTATGAAATCTCTTTGCTGTGATTTCAGCTTCTGCCGTCTTTGAACTTTACTTCAGTGTGGATTAAGCTGGATAGTTATTTTATTACAAACTTCACACACATCAAACTACAATCTAAAACATTTTTGGCCCTCAGTACCTAGCATGTCATTTACTCAATTAAAGCAAGTTTTATGAGTTTTATATTACTTTTGATAAGGCCATAGATTGTTTTGGTTGTCATTTATCTCTTGCTCTTTGTTCGAATTACTGTTTGAAAATAGCTTGAAAAGAGAAGCCTTGGCCACTTTAACAGTTGATTTCCAACTCCTGCTGAAAATGTTTGCAGTCCAAAGGGTTCCAGTTGAATGGTCACTTAGGTCTTTATGGAGTTCACAGCATATACCGGACAGCATGTCAAGAGTAAACTAGCCAGGAACAGAATATTGAATGTTTAGAATTTTAATTAATCTGTCAAAATTTGTGGTGGGATTTTGTGATCTGACAGCATGTGTGGCCTATTAAAAATGAATGTATTTTAATTTATCAATGCAGAAAAGTTTTAATTGAAAATAATTTTGTATTATTTTATTTATTTAACTCTGCCAAAGACTTGTTTGGGATTTTCATTATTAATAGGAAATGCAATTATTTATTGAATATTGCTGTCTTTTTATATGTATTAGTATTGGGATGGGACGATTACCAGTTTCACGATAAACCACAATAAAATGTACTAGCGGTTAGTATTATCGTTTGAAATTCAATTATCATTTAAACCGTGTTTGATTATCGCAATTTTGAAAAACTCGCGGTAAATCCTGTCCAGTCAGCATCAGTCTGGCGCAGCGCGCAACGAGAAGAAATGGTGGAAGGCAGTGACAGCACTCGGGAGATTTTCCAGCCTTCTAAAAGGACCAAATCTGAGATGTGGTCATATTTTGGCTCAGAGGGAAACTTAATCGAGGATGGTCACCTTGTTTGAAGGACATGCAAAAAGAAAGTCGCTGCATTGTTTTATAGCGAACGCAAGGCCAGTTAACTTTGACCTCAATACCAAAACTATGTCTGGACACAGAATGTTGTTTTGATTTGAAATATTTTATTTCTTGAAATTAATGTTAAGGTTCCGCGAAGAAAAGTTTGCAGCAAATGGCTTTGAGCCAAAGACGAACGAACAAGTTAAAACAAGACTGTTAAGGGTGACATTTAAGGGATAATAATGTATATTCATTGTACACTTATTACACCACATAAATAATTACAGGGGCATATTGAATTGAGATTAATGTTATAAATCTTACCCATTTATAAATCCATTTTGTACAGCATACAAAACAATAGTCCAGACTAGATGATCACAACAATATTATAGTAGTATTAATAGTAAAGTCCTTTGATATCATTTTCAATACAATCAAAAACGGAGACACAAGACGGCAAGTTACATTTGAATGAAACGAGAGCGCGTCCGTTGTGATACATGGATGTGCGCTGTTATAATGCGTTGCTATTGACGATGGTCATCATTATAAGGAAGGAAATGTCACAGAATAGAATCTTGCTTAAAAAAAAGTGCATAGAGCTGCTTGTTTTATTTGTTGTTTGTTGATTTTCAAATATAAAACTGCACCAGTTCTTTTTGAACACTTTAATCTCATTTTAACAAAACCGTGATAATATTGATAATCGTGATAATTTTGGTCACTATAATCATGATATGAAATTTTCATACCGTCCCATCCCTATATTAGTGTAAACACTGTTATGGCGGTTTTAGCCTAACTGACAACATTGCCATTGCCTAATAGATAGTTTATAGTAATAGTTAATTGGTTGCTGACTCGTACTCCATTTGAATATTAGAGAAAAGATTATTTATGAAAAATAATTTATGGCTTTGTGGTCCATTTTACTTGGTGGAAGAGCATTGCAGTAGTCCTATATGTTATTTTCCCTTTAAACTAAACTATTTCAGTTGTCTTTTTGTGTTGAAGCTTTTGAACTGGATTCAAACACTTAGCAGTTTGCACCATTGTCTCTTTTAACTTTGATGTAAATGACAAGGCATGGAAGCATATTTTTCTCCAACCACTTTTCTGCTCTAGATTCTGCTCTAGATATTTTTTCCAGCGGTGTACTGTAGTTACCATTTATGAAGACCCACAAATGCGTACTTATGAACCTTATGTAAATATACAAATGTCCTCTTTATAAAGGTTTCTCTGTGTTTGATATTTTGTGACTACAGGGTTCAGGAGGTATTGAAATCTAGATGATTGTAATGGGAAATGGGGAGTAACCATGGAAACCTTACAAAAGTCTGTAGAATAACAGTAGGAGTTACAGAGAACCGTGTGGAACGGCTCAAGCCTCTTTTGATTAACTCTCAACAGAGAGAAACATCATAACATTTAAGGAGAGCTTTTATTCAGTGAATCTGAATGGCTTCCTCTGAAAGAGCCTTTATTCAACCACACATGAAATACTTTCACATTCCAGAGTCATGGTGAAGTCTCTTGATCTTAAATAGCGTTTTACAATATTTGATTTCCAATTAAAGCTTCTTACGTGTTACAGCCACATGTTAAGAATCGGTATCATTGAAACTTAATTTAGCATAAAGACTTTGCTCATTTTTTTTCATTATCGACTGTTACAGTGCCTTTCAAAGTAAATTGAGCTGAGCACTGAGCCTTACAGAAAATGTGCATATATTAACATTCAGATATCCGTGGCTCTTAACACAGGCTCAGTGTCAAGAGGGCTGCTTCATTCGTTTGCAGCAGGGTAAATCCTGCCTGCTGACGACTTTGATACATTTACTCACTCACAGCATCGGAGGCATTGAAATGCGCTCCAATTACATGTCTTCCATTCAAAGGCTTGCATATCTTCATGCTTCGTCTGTTGTGCAGTGTCAGGGCTCCGTTTAGGGGAGAGGGAGACGAGGAGGACTGGATGGCGATATAACACCACTGGGGAATGTCTTTGTGAACCGGTAGCTTCTCAAAGGAGTTTATGGCCTATAAAAGTTTGTTGTTCTAAAGTCAATACAACAAGGTCCAGTTAAGTGAAATAATGTGAGCCGATGAGTGGCGTAACAGGAGTGTGTGGAGGGGAGTTGCTTATACAATGCTATATCAAATATGTACAATAATAATTCCCACTAGAGAACGTTCCACCACTGACAACAGTGGCAACAAACACTCAGCATGATTTCAAAAACAGCACATTCCACCGCCAGATTGCCTTATTTAACACACGGACGCAACTGGATATGTTTCATTTGCATTAGGTACATCTGTGCGGCTGAGATGTTTCAAAAAAATTGGTGGGGACATAATCGACCCTGGGGAAAAAATGGTGAGGACATGTCCCACCCGCAAATTACGCCTAGAGCCAATGTTTAAATGTTAGTAGTGATTCGTCAATGATTTTCAACTTAAATGTATTCAATATTAGGCTAAGATTTAAGAACCCTTTTTATTTATTGTTTGGTATAATTAGTGTCTGGTATAATTAAGTCTATATCTTTTGTAAGTAAGTATTTAGTTAGTGATTTAAATGAATAAATAATTGAATAAATTTGTGACCCTACAAGTCTTACTTTGCCACATAGCCAAAACTTTTATGCATCAAAAAATACGAAAAATCGAAGTCTTCTGACGAGACACGATCTTGAAAGAAAAATGAGTATCATATATTAAAAATATAATTTTTTCTGTGTGGTTCTTATTGGTTTGGACTGACATAAGGATGAGTAAATTATGACGGCAAAAAACTATCCCTTTAAATCGTCTTTTGTTTCTAATTATATGTATTTGCAGTTGTAGTGGGTTTCTGTTGAAAATGTTGTATGGTAACTGACGAATTTTCCTGTTGCTGGAGTCATCGAGCTTACAGCTTATCGTGTTACTGCACATTCTATGATGGCATGCATGCAGCTTTGATGCTTCCACTGTAGAGAACAAATTCAAGTGCATACACACCTGAGCTTAGAACTTTTTCTGCATGCATACACAACTTGGATGTATTCATTTGTGAATGAATACATTTTTACATCCTTCTATTTCTTTTACATCTGTATCCGAGTGGAGTATGAGTGATTGGAGGTTAGGCTCCTTCTTAATTACAAACAAATTATCTTGACAGTGTGTTTCTGATGAGGTTTTCAGTCTGCTATTATTGGCCTGTTATTAACCAAGATCTTTGATTGAAATGTGAAGATTACATGCAACAAGATTAAACTGTTTGGGGATAAATATTCATTAGCTTTTTTTTTCTCATTTATTTTTTAGTAAAGACAATTAAGCTCCTCCTGGTCACCACTTCATTGCACTTTTGTTTAGTTTTTTTACTTCAGATTTGGGGCTGTAATTCATAAGAATAGCGTACTCACAGCATTTCTCCCATTTGCACCAACCGTGCAATCTATTTGCATTGTGAAATTGCAAAATTTAATATTCAAAGCATCACCTTAAGTCGTTTGAATTTCTGTAGTCTGCCATGTAAATACGTTGCCAAACCACATGATGATGCACTTGAATGTTAGATACTCTTTCATCTATTTATATTTCATGTAGAAGAGAAACCTCTTATTTGTAACTCTTTTAGATGTCTGTTGCCGACTTTTTTTGCTAAAATATTATCAGATTTTATCAGAAATCGCTCTCCATCCATTCTAAATGACACCATTTGATGTCGGCTCACATAGCCAAGAGTGCAAAGTAAAAAAAAAAAAAAATCTAAGTGTCTTTAGATAAAAGTTTTTGACCAAAAAACTCTAATACATTGGTGTCTGAAGTATTTTTGTCATAGGGGAAAGTTATTTGATTTGACCATGACTTTTTTTTTTTCTTCTTTTAGATCTTTGGCTTTGTTCCATTTATTGATATTATTTTTATTTTATTAATTTTTTTAAATGATGAATAATAACATTTTCAGCAGCAATTTGCACAGATTCTGTCACGTTTTTTGGACTTTCTATGTCATTTAATTCAGGTGTTAACACTACAAAGACTGATAAACACAAACTGCATATTGATTGTTTTCATTGTCTGTTTGATCAGGGTGTCTTTTGGATTTTAGCAGCCAAAACCTTATGAGAGAGAGATTTCATCAAGGATTTTGTCCTGCCTTCATTGTGTTTCCTCTGAAACCCTTTTGCTATATCTCTCTTTAAGAGAGATAAGCTTGCGAATGAGGCCGGTCAGCTTCAATAATAAAAACGCCAGTTTCTCTGAACCCAGAGGGACTGGGAATGCTGTGGTCATCATTTTCATTCCCACAGCAGATCCCTGTGGTTTTCGTGGTTTTAAGTGTTGGATTTGATTTCACAGCAGAAATGTGGCGCTGTAGTGTTGAAGGGCCCTTGCTAACGTTTTATGAATTGCAGTAAGCAGATTGCCAATAGCCATCCAGACTCCAAACTAATGGCTGCAGAGACACTCACAGCTTTTGTGCCAAAGGATAGATTTATTTATCCTGCCTTTTACCACTCAGCAACCATACAGCCATTGTCACAATACCAATATTTCAATATTTGAAAAACATCTAAAACATTTACTTACCTTACTTAAGGAATAATAGACAGCTGCAAGTTTAATTTAAAACGTTATATATGTTGTTCAGTCTGTATTAGTCTCAATTAAGATTTTTAATTGAGTTTTTTATTATTATTATTATTATTATTATTATTATTATTAGATGGGTGTGTATATATGCACCAAAAAGTTTAAATTTAAAATAATGATGATAATAATACTATATGGATATTAATTTATCAATACATTTATTTTTTAAATGTAGGACATTTTAAAAATACGATAGAACATTAGTGTAGCATAAAATCAGGAAGACTGTAACATTTAGCAAGAAATATGTTGCTAGATTATGGGGTGTATAAAGCTGAAAGTGGGCACTTTACAGAAGTGTGATGCTTTATTACATAGCAATTTTAAAATGCACAACAATAGAACCTTATCTGTTCTGTCTCCCAAATAACACTTCATCTCTCTTACAGTGGAAATTGAAGACACTATATATTCATAGCAGCTCAAAATGAGAAACTCATTCAGCTGAGAGGGCCATCACAAGGAAAGATGATGGCCATTCTGTTTATATAGATAGCAGATGTGAGAGCAAGGTCAGAGGAAAAGTGTAAGATTTCATAACTTTTAAGGGAGAAAGCATTTAAGAGATTATGCCTAGAGCAAGATTGTGTTTGTTCTGCGCAACCCTGGTCAAAATCTGGTGTGCATTACGACTCCCACACAAGGAGAAATCCCTCTGCTTCCCAAGCACCTTTTAATTGGCTATGCAATGAAGGGCTGTTATGTTGCCTGATCTCAGAGCCTTTTTAAACAATAAAGGGTTCGGCTTTATTTATAAGAGGGATTTCATCCAGATGAGTCTTATGTAAAATCAGAAAAATTATTAGGACTACCACTTATGTTGTGAGTATGAGATGCAAAGAGTTTTTTGAGAGCGTTGTAAGTATGTGCACTCAATTTTGTTACATTGTGAAGTGAACAGAAATGTTCTGTTCTGCTTATCATTGGAATATTGTCATGTCATGTCATGCCTAGTCTAAGCCTCAGATATGGCACACTTATCTAGAAACACTTCAGGAGTTTCGAAGTCGTCATCTGATTGGTTGAATTCTACAGGATGTCCGAGAGACGTGCGTGTTGCATTCTTTAACCATCCGCCTGGAAACAAATGCCGTGACGCCAAACTCCCTCGTGGAAGAACGCCGTCGTGTTTACAACTGTGACAATGAGCGCTTACCAGGATCAACTAAATGCTGGATTTTCAAAAGTATATGAAGTTCACGGCTCCATTATTGCAGTAATCTTGCGCAACGTTCTTGAATGAATAATTTATTCATCCAGTTTTATTCCGAAATTCAAACAATAAATACTGTAGCACCTCAGTTCAAGCAAAGCAACAGCGCGGAGCGTACTTGAACTGATTATCTATTTCGGCTTTACTACTAGTTACAGCACAAAATAAACATGAATGAACATGTACAACTTACCGAAATCTCATGGAATCGTTCAATGAGTGCTTCAAGCGGGAGATGTCAATAAAACAGCTTGTAAACAATGTCTCATAATGTTACAGAAAATCACCATAAACTTGTTAGTCGGCAAGAACATTGAACTCTAGAGAGCAACATTTTGCTAAATATATGCACTATACATATTCATTGTATTTTTGTACATGACCTGTTCTTCAATATTTAATGTTTGAATAAATCCGTGATGTTTTTATGACAGCCACCATTTAAAGGGTTAGTTCACCCAAAAATGAAAATTATCCCATGATTTACTCACCCTCAAGCCATCCTAGGTGTATATGACATTTTTTCTTTCAGACGAATACAATCGGAGTTATATAAAAAATGTCCTGGCTAATCCAAGCATTATAATGGCAGCCCAAAATTTGAAGCCCAAAAAGGTGCATCCATCCATTATAAAAGTAATCCACACGGCTCTGGGGGGTTTAATAAAGGTCTTCTGAAGCGAATTAGATGGGTTTGTGTAAGAAAAAAATATCTATATTTAAAACTTTATAAAGTAAAATATCTAGCTTCCGGCGGACCGCCTTCCGTATTCAACTTGCGCAGAAAGTGTAACGCCTCTCGCAGTTCAAAGCGCTTACGCTACGTCCAACGTCACCGTCGCACCAGTTACGCTTTTTCCATAAGTTGAATACGGAAGGCGGTCTGGCGGAAGCTAGGTATTTTACTTTAGAAAGTTTTAAATATGGATATTTTTCTTACAAAAACCCATCGATTCGCTTCAGAAGGCCTTTATTAACCCCCCGGAGCCATATGGATTATGTTTATAATGGATGGATGCACTTTTTTTGGGCTTCAAATTTTGGGCTGCCATTTATAAAGCTTGGATTAGCCAGGACATTTTTTAATATAACTCCGATTATATTCGTCTGAAAGAAGAATGTCATATACACCTAGGATGGCTTGAGGGTGAGTAAATCATGGGGTAATTTTCATTTTTTGGGTGAACTATCCCTTTAAATGTTTATATTTCAAAAAACAAGTAGAAACATAATTATGGCATTAAAAAGGTGGTTGTTGTTGTTGTTGTTGTTGTTGTTGTTGTTGTTGTTGTTGTTGTTGTTTGCTTAATTTGAATGTAGGTAGCCTATTACATCAGTTAGTAATGTGCCTGTATAGTTTACAGCATTAGTTGAGAGAGATTGTTTTTCCTTGAAAATTTGCCATGTACCTGATACATTACCCCTATTAATTGATATTGAAACGAAATTAATTGAAATCAGAATTGAATCTAATTGTAAGCTTATAAATCCAAATCAAATCGTGAAATTTGTGTCAATAACCAGTCCTACTAAAAAGCTGGAAATTATTTTCATGCTATTGCCAATAACTGATAAAGAATTATTAAAGGGTCAAGCAGGTATGTTTGAGCTCCTGTTTATCATATTTGATGTGCTGTATGTATGTGCATTGATCAATGTTCATATAAAATTGTCAAAGTAATGGTGAAATGGATATTCGATGGAGGGAGTGAAGTCTCAGGTTTCATTAAAAATATCTTCCTTTGTTTTGCAAAGATGAATGAAAGTCTTTTGGGTTTGGAACAATATGAGAGTGAGTAATTGATGGCAGAATTTTCATTTTTGGGTGAAGTATTCCTTTAAAATTAGATTCAAGATTCTTTTATAAAAAAATGTTTTAATACATTTAAAATAAAGCACTAACCTACATTGGTCGCCTTTGAGAAAGTTAAGAATAACTCTTAACTCTTATGGTACAGAGTATAATGTGCATTTCTACTAGTTTTGCTCTCCACTGTTTAACATTTATTGGCCTTGCTATCTGTTTCAGGACCCTCACTCTTGTGTCATTTAATATTTTTTCTTATTCAGCGTGATGAAATAGTGGGGAACTTGATTCAGTCGTAGCTCATTATACAGTCATTTCAGTTTCCTGTGGTCTTGGGAGATTCATCTTGTTTTTTTCAGAGAAGTGGTGATTCACAGCACTGCAGTTAAATATCATCTCAGCGTACCTTTCAGAGACTGTTTCTCAGATTTTCCTTGGAAAGGAAGGGGTGTGAGGGCTGCGGTTCTTCCTCTCGCTGTTTTTAAGCCACATATATTCAACCTTTTTTTCCCCACAGGTTTCTTGAGAGGCTTGCCAGCCTTTTGTTTTCAGCGATGACAGCAATCAATAGCCAGGCTTCCATATACAAGGATTTTTTAAAAAAAATTTTTTTTGCAAAAAAAAAGTTTAGCATTAAAATGTTTACCGATATAGCTGATGGAAATGCCGATTATCGATATTTTTTTTGCAAATGTCGACACAATCTTTTTCCGTTTAACTTTAGCGTATAAATTCTCTGTTGATACTTCAAATGTCGCGAAAACCAGTTTGGAAACTTAAAAAAAAAAAAGGCTTTAACGCAAATAAATGTGTTGTCACATGACAGAATTAGCCTATAGTGTCTGTGTTCGTGGCATTACACAAATAAAAAGTTTAGGTTACTGCTGCATCTGTCTATGAGGAAGAAAAAAAGAGCAGCGATTTGATGTTATTGAACTCTGAAACCAGAACGAATAACTTGGTTTGAATGATTTGAATAGCTACATGCGTTCTCGGCCATGTCAAACCGCGACTGGCTTGATTGCATGTTCAAGGCTTATGTTAAAGATTGTTGCTATATGACCGAACATTTTACTGTACCAATCTTTTTTTTTTTTTTTTGTTTTTTAATCATAAAATTTTGCATACAGGACAAATGAACTGCCCTGTGAACAAACCCATGGGCTTTGTCACATAAATGCAGTTACATGCAGTCCTTTCAGACAAGCTGTCCCACTTCGCTGTGATCTTCTGATTAATTTTTCCTAATTTAGTAATAGGCCTATTATTCGTGAAAACAGTAAGCAGTAAATTTCAATCATCTCATTACTCTCTGCATTTTACAAATATTTGGGAATCGAAAGATATGATATAATTTGCGATATACCCGAAATTATATATGGAAACGACTTGAGGGCAGATTTTTTTACAGACACAACAAAACAAAAAGTCTTATGCGACAATGCAGGGTTTTTTTAGGGATGACGTCATTACGCACACCATTTTATCATTAAACAACCAGTTGGATGGAAACAGGCTGGAGACAGCAAATTTCGCAATCTTTTTTTTTTACTCATGTTCACTTTGTCGATAACAAAACTCTGGAAAAAGTGGATGGAAACTTGGCTAATGTTAGTTGTCTTACATGTTATCATTAAAAGACGGAGAGATCAAGCTGTATAATTTAATCCTCACTTACAGCACACCACCCTTTTGATTTATTTTTCCAGCACAAAACATTGCACAAAGTCCCATTCACTTTAGTTTATTTGCACATGATGCCTCTATGCATTTTTGGCTTGTTTAACTAAAGACAAGAACCCTCATGATGCCAACATATTTGTGTGCGTGCAACAGACTGGCAGTTAGTGTTTGCTTTCAACCCATGTTCATTATGAGACTTGTTTACTCTCAATAATAACATCCCCACCACGCAAATACGCACTCACTGTCTGTTCTTTATTTTTCTGTTTACTGCAGTTGACTCACTGCTATATTGAAAGAAATGGTAAATGCATCATTCAGAGGGTACAGAAAGCAACGTTTTGATGGCTGTAGCATTGGTGCTTTTAAAGGAAATAAATTAAGAGTCAGTAAGAGTAATCGACTCATCGATCACGCTGAGATTAAATGATCACTGAGATGAAATGTCATCAGTGTTAAAGTAGAAAATATAAAAAAATAAGGTTACACTTTATTTTAAGGTGTCATTGTTGCAGTGTAATTAAGTATTGAGTAATATTAATTAACGACATATACTTACTATAGGGTTAGGGTAGGATTAGTGTTTGGTTTGAGGGTTAGTTGCACGTAATTATGCATAATTTACTGTTATTACTATGGTAAGTACATGTAACACATGTAAAAAACTGTAAAATAAAGTGTTACCAAAAATAATAATAATTATTGGGGAAAAAATATGATGTAATTTAAAGGAAATGTTTATTGGAATTGAATTGAATGTTGAATGGAATTGAAAAAAAATATATTATAATAATGTAATGTTATAATTGGTAATGTACCTAAATTCATTTTTTACTAAAAGTTTCGGAATGTTCATGGTGCCATTTTCTTAAGAGTTAAATTTAAAGTTCTTCATAGCTGGGTTCTTATTATCTCAAAAATTTCTCAATTTCAGCCGAGCAACTTTTTATGTATTGCTACTTTAGCGTCCTTTTTGGTCACAGTGAAGTGTGTTCACACTGCTTACGTGTTTGGTGCATGAAATGGTCAAAACAAGTCATCAGAAAAGCTTTAAACACATTATTCCAGCCATCCATTAATTTCATTCTTTTCTTCTTTTTCTCCCTGTTTCAACCAAATAGGTTGCATTACATTACATTTGTTTGTTTGAGCATTTCAACACAGCAACAGTAGCTTGACCAATGGTGTGAGTTTGGGGCAAGCACTATCTGTTTGCTTGACCAATAAGAGATGAGGGATGGTACTGGAGAAAGCTGTTTGAATATTACTTGCACCATTTAATTTAGTAATGCGTGTTGTGAGAAATTACTCACTTTCAGCTTTAAATTGAAGTCCAGCTTTATGTTCATTCCAGAATGTGTGCATGAAGATAATTTTAATATTTAATAACCCTCTCGATTTTTACATATTAGTGCAACTTAATAGCTAGTCCAAATTGATGTCTTTGATTACATTTGGCGCTTAGCTCTCAGCCACCGTTTTATCTTAGTTGTTTTGGATTACTTCTTAAACAGCATTTGCTTAGAGTGATGAAATGTGCCAGATGAAATGAGAGTGAGGTGTTTTACGCCCGGCATCAGTTTGAGAAATGGTCTTATGTTTTTGTAGGCCAGCCTGCCGTAGTGTATGCGTGCACTCTCTGGGTGTGAGGGATATCTACTCAATAATGTCAGATCCCACATCATTAAAACAACAATTACGATATTATCGCAGACAATATCACACACCCCTACTTCCAGAGGTAGTCGAAAAATGCCTTTGACGGGATTTAAACTTTGTCAGCTGAAGACCCAAGTTTGGTTTGAAGATGAAAACGTACCAAACACAGTGTTCTCTCACCATTCCTGATTTCTAACACGCATTCACAGCGTTCGATGGGGTCTCGTGGCTATCAGAGCAGAAACGAGACCCTCCCCTCGAAGAAATCAGGACAGAAGTGGTTGTAAGTGGACAAAAGAGACCGATTAAACCAGGTGTCTCCCCCATCTACTTGTGATCCGATCGACCAATACTCATCTTAATACCAGGTGTAAACAGGGCAATAGAGACTGGTGCGCTCGAGTTGAGCCAGTAAACAGCCACCTAGCAATCATCCACAATACCCTAGCAACCACCCTAAACCACTTAGCAACCGCAACACGCCCCTAAAATTGTTTTGGCAACTTTTTTTGTGGCATGGAAAATGTAATACACTGAATCTCTTCAGAATAAATATATCACTTTCTGCTTTTCATTTTGCTTAGACGTTATTGTTTTTTTGTTTTTTTCAGAGCATAATGAAATTAGGTCTTATATGACATTCAGAATTTAATCTTTTTTTAAAGCAATGAAGCCAATCCATACAGATGAAATCAACTGATTTTGTTTCCCATATCTCACCGGAAGTTAATGCTAGACTTTAGTTTGGTTATTCTGGAGTAATATTCCAAAATGAATTGCCAGTCATTTTATCAGAACTTATCAATTCATCAATTTATTGTCCTTCTGGACGCCTTGAGGATATCTTTATAGGTTGCTATGGGAACGCCATCCTTGATAGTATCTTGTGTAGCCATGGACACTGAACGAATCTAAATGTTGTTTCAGAGTGTGTCTTTGTCTTTTGGGATCATGTAAAAAAAGACTTATTGACAAAGTCAAAGTTTTTCCTCAGCTGTGGCAGTGAAATGTATAGGTACCATATATTGTCTGGATATTGACTTCAGATGAGGTTCATGATTTTCTTTTTTTTTTTCTGCGTAAACTTGCAAGACAGATGTGCTTCTCTCTGGGAAGAGCTGTCTGATCTGAGACCTTTTTCTCGTCTTGAACCTCTACTTTTTGATAAGCTGCAGAAATTGTCACCAAGATCCTCCATGTCTGATGATTAATGCTGACACATTGTCTGTCCCATTGTGCTGCTCGAGGACTTTAGAAACGGATGGCCCTGTGACTCACTTGGTGTCTCAAAAGCAAAACTATCAAAATAGGTGTGGTAAAAGAGCCATGAGACAGAATGTCGTGACTTCTTTTACCCTGGAAAGTACAGATCACACTGATTTCTATTCTTTCCTTTCAAGAACTGTCAGAATGCCCTTGGGCGGAATGTTATAATGTAGCCAACGGTCTAGTTTAGCCTTTACCTCAAACAATAGCCCAGTTTAGGCATCTGTAACATCATTGAACATCTGTTAGAATGATTATATGTTAGATATCAAAGCTCTAAACACAAATTCTTATCCTTGACATTCAGCATGGCTACAACTAACAAGCATATTTATATTTTTATTGGATAATCCACAAATGATTTACCTTATATAATGCATATATGCATTATATATAAAGTCCTTGTGTTATTCATTGCTTATATTATATTTTTTTTGTAATGTTTTACCAAAAAGGCAGCAAGTTTCCCTGAACTTTAGTACATTTGAACTGAAAGTAATTTCTGAGTCAGATGTTGATTCAGAAACTGCTCTGACCAGATTCAGTGAAGGATTCATCGGACCAGTAACACCTGAGTTTGTGAGTCATTTTGAGCAATTCATTAAAAGAATCGACTTCAAGCAGTCATTTGTTTCGTGAATGGGATCAAACTGATCATGCTGTAAATATGATTCCTTTTGTCCTTCCGCTGTAGATTTTTGCTCTTTCATGAAACATGAGCTGAATGAATTTCTGTGTAAGTTGTCTAAATAAAAAAACAACAAAAATTTCTATGGTAATTGTTTATTGTTTTGAGTGAAACAATTAATGTACAAATGGATTTATGAATGCAGGATGAGAGGTTGAACTGCCATTGAGATTATTGGAAATGTCAATGGATAACTTTCTCGAGATGGGTTGCATGTTCAGTGCAAAAACCCAACTAATCGATTATGACATTCATTATTGAATTTTTCATGATCAAATTGTATTGATTAGTTAATGCACCCTTATTTTCATTCTTAGCCAAGTCTGCTGTGTAAGTAATGTTGTCTTGGGACAAGACAAAATAAAGTGCTGCCTATGATGGAGGATGTCATTATGATGGATCACCCTACCTCTCTGGGTGGTTCAATAATCAACCCATAATCTTACATGTTAAGATAGAATGAATGCATCAGATTGAGTATGAAGTCATTGCCCCAGCCTGTGTATGTGCATGTAGCTGTCATGAGTGACCCAGGATTGCTGGCATAGAGTGATGTAACCCACTGAATCTCCTGCTCCCAGGAGGGTTACTAAAATCCTAATCTAGCCTCAACAGCGTGTGAATGTCACTCTGTTGAAAGATGCCATTTCTCAAAGTCAACCGACGTAGGATATTGTGAATGCTGTTGCAATGAGCAAAACGAGCATGACATTTAAAAAGGTGTGCTGTA
This sequence comes from Coreius guichenoti, assembly GCA_039654105.1. Taxonomy (NCBI): domain Eukaryota; kingdom Metazoa; phylum Chordata; class Actinopteri; order Cypriniformes; family Gobionidae; genus Coreius; species Coreius guichenoti. Next base: position 27,614,916 of record CM077180.1, on the reverse strand, counting down.
GATCAAATGAATGGCTTCTTCTCTGTTACTTGTGTGTTATTATAGCTGAGCAATAGCGTCCTTGCAGTCTATGAAGTTTATAATAGATAATAGCAATTATTATCCCCTAATTTTTATAGCAGACTCAACATGACTTCAGGGATCCAATGGGACTGGAGATTTGGTGCCTGCCATATTATTTGTAAAGAGTGTAGTCACAAGCTGGAAGATTTTATACACTCCAGAGCTAAAGCTATAAACCATATTGAACATCAGCTACTTAATTCACTTTTTTGTTTAAAGAATAATATGATGTCAGGAAGAGTAAAGTGGTTACAGGATGTTGTTTTTGCAGCAGATTCCATGAATTGGACATAACCTGTCCTGCAGTTCAGTATTTTGAGACTATTCATTAAAGGAGTTGTCTGAGCTATTCAATCCAAGATCCAGACCAGTGTTTCTGCCCAGATATACACTACTGTTCATAAGTTTGAGGGTCAGTAATATATAAAATGAATGACAGTGCTGTATATCAATGTTCCCACAGTCATTGGAAAAGTTGTCAATAACAGGACATTTTAAAATTGTGTTTTCCAGGCATAAAAGTCATTTATAAATGTTTCTAGTTTTGCTCTGAAATATTTGGTAGATATTGTAATAGATGTAGTAAAACTTGCTCACAAGCTGTAGTGATGGCCTATTTGTAAGTGAATAATAATTTTTGTTTAGTTAGTTCTTTTCAATAAAAAAATTCAAACAGGTTGGTTTACAAATCTGTCTGATTCCTTTGTGAACGATGTTTAAGAAGTAGGGTTGCAAAATTCCAGGAATTTTTAAGGCTGGAAACTTTCCATGGGAATATGGGAATTAATGGGAATAAACTGGGAATTTGCAAAATTGCAGGTTAGCCTATAACAGGGAACTTAAATGTAGTTGGAAAAAAATCTTGTAGCTTAATCTTGGTTAAAACAACCAGATTTAATGCACTTTCAGTTGAATTTCTACCCTGCACATTCCTCAATCACACTATTACTGCAGGGTTATTGAGGCCACACCCCCCGCATGCACTGTGCATTCCTCCATAACATGCGCATTTGATCAAAAATACAGTAAAAACAGTAATATTGTGAAATATTATTACAATTTAAAATAATGGTTTTGTTTTAATATACTTTAAAATATAATGTGTTTCTGTAATGCAAAGCTGAATTTTCATCAGCATTACTCCAGTCTTCAGTGTCACATGATCCTTCAGAAATCATTCTAATATGCTGATTTATTATCAATGTTGGAAACAGTTGTGCTGCTTAATATTATTTTTATAAACTGTGATACTTTTTTCAGGATTCTTTTAACAAATAAAAAGTTAAAAAAAGAACGGCATTTATTTAAAATAGAAATCTTTTGTAACAATATACACTACCGTTCAAAAGTTTGGGGTCAGTAATTTTTTTTTTTTGTCTTTTTTGTGTCTTTTTTTTTGTCTTTTTTTTTTTTTTTTTTTTTTTTTTTTTTTTTTGAAAGAAATTACTACTTTTATTCAGCAAAAATGTGTTATAATTGATAAGAAGTGGTAGTAGAGACTTGTATTGTTAAAGTATTGTAAAAAAAAAAAAAAAAATTGTTAAATTTATATTTTGAATAAATGCTGTTCCTTTTAATACATTTCTGTTATCAAAGTTCTGTTATCAAGTTACCAAATTGGAGTATTTCCAAAATTCCCCAGATTAAGTTTCTGGAAAGTTTCCGCCCCTTTGCAACCCTTTTAAAAAATAATCACAATTGACTGAAAAGCTGTATCTGCTACTTAACTGTAAATACATTTCATATGAACAAATTGCTTCATTTTGATGAGTAATCATAATTTGCAGCTCAGCAAGTGAGTCAGAATTGTTACAAAATTAACATCTGACCAATTCAGTGAGTTTGTTCAGTGATGGATTTATCAAACTGATAATTTTTAAACAATTTATTAAAAGAACCGGTTCATAAGTCATGTTCATAAGACTAAGCTGGTGGTACTATGATTGTTTTTGCATATCTCTATAGTTTCAGGATTTGTTTGTTTTTAGTACATAGTCTTGGTCTCATCACATTCAATGCAACTCATCTTTGCTGCGGGTTTATCAGTAATTCCGTGCAGGAATAATGTTTTATCCCATTATGTATGATGTAGATTGTTTTCTAGTTTGCCTTGTAAAGCATTTAGGTTTGGCTCTGAAATCAAGCTGAAAGCACAGTTAGTTTTCTGGTCTGGTTGTTTGAACTTTGCTGTGACCTTGAAGGTTCAGCTCAGAGAGGAATTCAAGATAAACTCAAAGCTCCTCATTGTTTGACTTTGAGTGTGCAGGTCTCAAATTCATTCAGATTTTTAATGTTGGTGTACAGATTTTGCCCATGGTGCTGTGTCCGTGTACACAACATTTTATTACTATTTAGTACACACAAAAAAAGTAAGTTGAATTGCAGAACTTGTTTTAGGTAGAGTCTGGTGAAGTGGTTTTATCTTGTGGTTTAATCTCTCACAGACAGCAGTGCCTGTCTTTTTTGACCCTAGTGTGTCAATACTAGATGAAATTCCACTCAGCACCTGCTGAGAGACATAAAATGGGGTCCAGGTGGCTGAAAGAAACTCAATTAAAATGAGACAAACAGGAAGGCATTACAGCAGAGAGGGGCTAGAAATGGAAAAGAGCGGTAAACACGTGTCATCACCTCCTCAGTAATGCCTAGGTGCACGTGGCGGCCTTGCTTATTAGCAATGTTTTTAGTTTTGTCTAATTTTCTCATAAACTATATTGAATGATGATTGGCCATCCATTGTATAATAAAGACCATTAGGTAAGAGGGAAAGAAAACCATAGTAACCCTGAAAACCTTCACCCCCTCAGCAGCTACTTGTTTACTGCTAATAGTTTCTCTCTCTGTTGCTTCATTGCATTTTCATGAATCATTTCATATTCAATATGACTGCATGCTGCATTGAATAATTATAATATTGTCAATATCCTGTTGCTGTTATAATTACATTTTAAATTGTATTTAAATGAACATTGTGAATGTCACAATGTATGAGTTTTCGAAGGTCTGTGAGTATTTGAGCAGAGATATTAAAATAGCATCTATTATTTTAAACCGTGCATAAATGGTGACAGGTGAGAAGTTTAATTTCAAACTGCTGTTTTCAATGAATTTGATTCAAAACACTGATTCAAAGTTTCATTTGCATCCTTAATCAAAAATAAATTAAAAATAGATGTAATTTGGTATTTTACATGCTTTCAATTGTGGCTGTGTATATTTACTGATTTTGTTTTTCATTATTATTTTATTATTTCTATGGTTTATTTATAATGCATTGATATTTACATGTCTTTGATTATATTAGATGACTATTTTTTACACTGAATTTTGCATCCTGGTTTAAACATTTTACATCTTTGTGATCTTGAGTGGCTGGTCCAAATTGTGGTTTGTTAAAACAGCCCAAAAATGGGTTATAGAATCCACTTTTTCTTTCATATGCATGTCTGAAAGCCGGAAGACACATAAGCAGACTTTCTCCTCATTTACTTCTCATTAACTAACATTAGCCTAGCTAGTGAATAAACAAGATGCAGAGTAGCTAGGGGACTACTCTGCTATATTTTCTTCTTGATGGTGTAAAATGGCATGTAGCTTTGAAGGATATTAGGCTTGACATTGACATTATATGACGAATACGAATACAAATACGAATTAAACTCCCCCAATGGTCTTAACCAACTTAGTCTACTTTCTAATAATATTGTGTGTATATTTGCATACGGCACATGTGTAGGAATGAAGAATGAGAACATGCTGCTCTTCATACTGTCCCTGCAGAGACTCTTGTTTACTTGTACAAGTGTGTTTGCTCATAGTTGTTTGTACTGACACCCACATCCATACATCTCTAAGCAGGCTAATGCCTCTCTGAATAGTGGAAGAGCGTTGTTTACTGTACATCACAAAGTTAACTCAGAGCTGAGGAGCCATAGAGAAACCCATTTACTAGAGAACTCTGTTCAACCCAGATGCACTTCAAAGGCTTTGCTGTTCTCTTTCTGATTTCCACACTGTTGATTAAGCACTTGGCTCATTTAAAAGTTCCAGCCTTGCATTTCAGTTGTCGAAATGTTAATGGCATTTGAGCTCGTTCTCTACAAGGACATATTTGCCAATAAAAAAGGGTGAAGTTATTGATGTTTGTAGAGGATAGACCACATTATTTCTATTTAAAGATTGAATCAGATTGAATTTAATTCCTAGAAGTATCCTTGGATGTCCTGGAAGGGTGGAAAATTAATTACTCTGTATTGATATTTCTTCCCATAATGATCTCTATCTCTCCTCTCCACTTTACAGTATGAATTTAAAGTGAAGAATATTAAAAAGAAGAAAGTCAACATCATCGTGTCCGTGGATGGGGTAAAAGTAGCGCTGCGGAAAAAGAAAAAGGTAAGTTTCTGTTAATTTATTAGTTATAATATGCATAATTGGTTTGTTTAAAGAATGAGGCTATATTCATTCATTCGTTGGTTTTTTTTTTTTTTTTTCAATTTATTTATTTATTGATGTATTTTGCATCTATTTTTTATATATTTATTCATTTATATTTTATTTATTAATTTGTTAATTTTAATTATTTATTCTTACACAGTGGTATAGTGACACTTAAACAACAAAACACAGATGCTACAAATTTAAATCTATAATTCAGTTATTACAGACAAATATTTTTGCTATACAAAGTATATTGTTTGCAATACTTGTGATGTTAGAGATTATAGAGAGTCTATGCAATGATCTGTAATTGGTTTTTAAGAATGAAATAGTGTTCTATATAAATTGTCTTATTGGGCTGTATAGTAGAAATGTATTCAGTGTTAACTGCCAATATGAACATATTACATAACATATCTAGAGGCAACTCGATTCACTTTCAAGTTTTTATGTGTGGATTGCTTAGTTTCTACCTCCTTTTTTAGTAACAATAACTGCATGTCATAATTTAGATGGGGATGACAGCTGTAAGCTTCAAGCAGCTTAAAGACTAAGGGTTTGATCCTGGAGTTTTTGAGATCAGATGAGAATAACACACATCACAGTCCTGCTCTGTGTTCGCCCTTCAGCAAAACACTTTGCTTTAGTTGGTTTCCGGGATGGTTTTGTCCTTCAGTAAGATGCTTAGCTCAAAGTTAATGGGTTGGGTACAGTCAGTCCCTGCCATTTCTGTATCTTAAGTTGCCTTGTGCTGTTCATTTAAACATAAAGTATTGATTTAAACTGGTGCTTTATCTCTTGGTTTAATTTAGAGCTGGAACTTAAATGAGAAAATTGATAGAGTAAGTTTCTGCCTTGGATATATTATCATATATTAAAGCCTGACTTGTGGTGTACTGAAATGATCACTTTGATTTCCTGCAGAAAAAAGAATGGACCTGGGATGAAAGCAAGATGATGGTGATGCAAGACCCAATATACAGGTGCGGCGCTTCATAAAATATCTCTTTTATTTTAACTGCATCCAGCACTTGACCAATGTATCTGTCAGTCCTGAGAGTAAGTGAGTAATACCTTGTAAATTGGAGGCTTTCGGTGGGAAAAGAGGATTAATGTCATGTTTGCCCCTAAACTGTGCACCTAAATATATCACCTTCACAATCATAATGGCAGTGTTTACAGTGCACTTATTAAGCTATTTTAAAGGCTCCTGATTTTGTTTTGGAGGTCTCCTACAACAGGTTTACATGCATCAAAGTTCAAAATACACTTTTATTTTCCCATAATATACATTGCACATCACCACATTGTTCAATTATTCTCAAACGACTCGATAGATGAATCAGTCTCTCTAAATCCCTCCTTTCCGCGAGCTACTCTGCTCTGATTGGTCAGATGGCCCAGTCTGTTGATATTGGCCTACCGCACATTACCATAAACTTCAGCTCCGTGGGGAGGCTTCCTAAAGCTCAGCGATTATACACACTGTAAAGACAGTAACGATGACGTCGATTTTACCATATCAATCCGAGCGCGAGTCAGATAATGAAACATTGGTAGAACTAGTTATTCAACTCCATCGCAAAGACGACTTGAGCAGGACGTTTAGTTAGCATAGTAAGAAAGACATCTGCATTAATAGACACCGTTTTAAGTAATAGTGGCCCACAGCTGATTTGCAGAAGTATTTCAGTAAGACGGTAATAATGTGAGTTAGCCAGTTAGTCGGAAACTTACACAATATAAAACACAAAACTAGCCTAAGTATTTTGAACACCCGGTAGAAAATGTATACATGAATAATTAATAATGCTTACAGGTTATGATTCTGAGGAGCAAGCTGGTACAAATAAACTGGGTACTGACCCATCTTTCAAGAGCAAGTGTTTTGCGAATCCCACACTGAACTCCGAGATTTGAGAAGCAGTCGTCAGTAAAATGAAGTGTTATCATATATCAAATATCATTTCTAGTGACGTAGAACTGTCACGCAGTAAGATTCGAACAAAAAAATTACCCGTTTGGGCGGTTCAGAGTTGATTCTTTCTTTTGGGAGACAATAACTTTATTTATCGTGCACTTTCAACTTTACAACTTCGCAGAACATTTACATTCACAAACAGCTATATTACACACTGCATGAAAGAGAATATTCGAAAAACCATAATAGGGGGACAGCCATCTCAGATTGTCTATACAACAGACTGTTATGATCAAATGAATGAGTTGGTAACCGAAGACAGTCTCCTTCTCTAACTTGAGAGCAATGCCCATATTAATAGTAGAGATGGGCCTTTTGGTTCTTTTTGCATTATAATAATTTTTTTTTTTATTGTGGATTTAAGTATCTATGTCAGACATTTTTACATTAAAAAAGTTGATTCCCCATCTTGATTTTAAAAGGGTTTTGTTTTGTCTTGTTTTCTTTCTCGAGAAATCTCATTTCTTTCAGCCTCTCATACTTCAAAAACTCTCCATTTGGGTTTTTGCTTTTTTGCTTGATTTCCCTCCTTAAATTGCCCAAGCAACATTTAACAGGAAATTTAGCTTGCTCTAAGACCATATAACAGCCCTATTTTATTTTATTTCATAACCTGTGAGCGTTGAAAGCTTTAACTCTAGACATAGCCCACAAGCCAAACTCTCTCACTGAAATTGATTGTGATTTACTGTAATTCAGTCACTTCAGTTACAAAATGTTCTTGTCACTCTCTTTCATGACTGAATTGTTTAAGCATTACGAACAAGACCAAAAACTTTAGTGGAACACTAAAGCTGCTATGTGAATGCAGCCAATGTGATTTTGCTGTTACTAATGTTTTGTTCTCAGTCTAATTCTCCATTTAATTCAAACTGGTTTGCAAAAACCTGTTTCACATTGCACAGATGTGTCTTCCTTAAAGTCTGTAGTTACACTGGTATGTCTTCACATGATGAAACTTGCTGTGACTGGCTCTCAGATGTCGAACACGGTTAATGTGCTACATTTCAGATAATAATAAATGGAGCCAAATAAAAACTCAAATGACACACGTAGTTGGAGCGACTTACAGAATGTGACTTTCTGCTTCATAGGATTGTGAAAAGGCTTCAGTTACTGACCAGAACAATGTAATAAATGAGACCGAGAGATTTAATTGGGCTCTATTTCATTTAAGTAATTAGACAGTGGGAGGCTCAATTAACACCAGATTAGTCTTTTGATTATGCAAATGAGTACATCCAGTGTTTTGCAGATTGGAAAAATCAATGCACATTGTATTGCAGTCTATTGAATGCAGCCTTATAGTAATATATTTTGAAGTTTCTCAAGGAGAATCTAAGTGAATTTTGCGGAGCTGATCAGTGTGCGTGCTGTTTGCCGACTGTGTCTGTCAAATCCTGGATAATAAAATGTGGTTAAGAGTTCAAATCTCTGGATTAGTCAAAAGAAAGCAACAAACCCTGGTGGTGACTGTCATGCAGTTGGGACTGCAGACAAGGTCATTGTTTCCTTACAGCCATTTCACACACAGGCACTGTCTGTGTTTCTCTAAGCCTTGCTGAGGAGGATGCAGGACCCAATTTACCAGTCGCTGACAGACTTAATGAAAAATGGGAGGACTACCGCACTGTCATCAGTATTAATCTTCACTTGCACTTTACGCCCTGATACTAAGCATCAGGATGATCCAGAGCTGGCAGGGAACAACTGCATTGTCACAAAAACATCTACCAGTGGTAACCAGAGGACAGTCTTCTAAGACTTAAAGTAGAAAGATGACAAACCCAGCTGGTTCATAGCCCATGACCTTGTGGCCGAGATGCAGTTTTTTCTTTGTATCCACAATAGCAGCCACCTGGAATATGAGTATTTTATCTAGGATTCAGTTGATCCGTGTGACTCAAGGACATTCAGTGAAATGCGGTGGGGTTGGTGTGTCTGTAAAGTAGGGCTGAACGATTAATCGCATTTGCGATAATATCGCGATATGATAAAAAAAACGATTTTTTTTTTAACCGCAAAGGCATCAACTTGGCACGTTACGCCTAAAGGCCTGGCCTAAAGGAAAGAACCGTTTGTGTTTAATTGATCTAATATTGTGTTGGTCATACTATACAATAGAGGTGGGAGAAAAGATTCTCTCTCCAATGATTCTGGATCGATTCTGAGCTTAGATTTTAACTGCAGGTGCGCGATGGTGCTGCGTGTGTTTTAGAAACACCCGTATTCTGCTTGCTTCCATTTCCTCTCTCACACACACACCACTCGAACCATAAAATAATATTTAATAACGTTCGGAAAGGTTGAAACGAATTACAGTGACATTCGCGGGCTTCATTGCACAGGATATATATGCGCTGTGAGAAACGTGCGCTTTGCTTGATGTTACGTTTACAGTGTGTGTTCTCGCCCGCTGGTATTTTCCTTACAAACGCTCTACGAAGGCTTCATTTGTGTCGTTTGGAATGCAGTGTGCTTGTATATTAAAAATAGGAAACTCACTGACAGTGACAGAAGGCTTTCAGTTTCAAATGCTCGCGCCGCGCTTTGTGAAGAGAGCATGCGGCTGTGCGCGTCTCGAAATGCTTTTATGACGCAAAATTAATGTAAGCAGTCAGTAATGTCTACTGAATTTAGGCTAATAGTTTGGGCTCTGTTGTTAACCTTTAATATTATAGTAGTAATGTGCAAGTAAGGACTCCCTATATTTTACAGCATTAGCGCAGATAATTTTTTTTATCTTTGAGAAACTTTTGTTATAATTGAATTAAGTTAAGGACAGACACAATTTGTTCAGTATACCAAAAAAAGCAATTTTATATTTAGTTTTCTCTCTGCTGTACCGAACCCGTACCGAACCGTGACTTCAAAACCAAGGTACGTACCTAACCGTCAGTTTTGCGTACCATTACACTGCTAGCGGGTATATATTTGTATATGTATATATGTTTTGGGTCAGTTAGAATTTTCTTTTTTTTTTTTTTTTAAAGAAAATACATTTACTCAGGACACCATTAAATTGATCAAAGTACATTTTATAATGTTACAAAAGCATATAATTAGTAAAGTATTGTGTGACACTGATGACTGGAGTAATGACTGCTGAAAAAAAACAGCTGTGCCATCACAAGTTTTGAAATATATTAAATAGAAAAGTTATTTTAAATTTTTTTTATAAAATAAATGCAGCCTTAGTGAGCATAAGAGACTTCTTTCAAAAACATTTAAAAAAAATCGTACCTACCCCAAACATTTTAACGGTAATGTTTGGTCCATTGTATTTCAGCTTTTACAAATTTGCCTCCTCAGTTTCAATAGTGCAGTAGGAATTGAGCGTTCCCTTGCACATCTGGGAATTGTAAGAAAACCAGTAGTCTTGGTACACTGTTCCACTAAATGCAAATGTTAAATTGCAACTCCCATAAAATGCAAGCACTGATATTGCAATAATACAATGGTACATTTTATTACATTTTTATGCATTTGGCAAATGTTTTATCCAAAACAACTTACATCAAACTCATGACTATGTGTTGCTAGCAGCAGTCTATACTTTGTAAGCTACAAGAATGCCTATTCAACATGCCTTTCTTTGTCAGACTTTTATCGTTTAGTATACATACATATGCAGCAATCTTAAGTGTATGCATTTCTTGATTCTTAACTTTTTCAGTGGTAAAACTGAGCTGAATTTTACGTCCTGAATTTTGTCTTTACTGTTTGGGCATAGCAGCTTCTTACAGTGCAACTTCGATATACTTTTTGCTGCTGCATTCATATAGTTCATATAGACGATGAAACAAACCCATAAGTATACTTTAGTATTGAAAAGTCTGCTTTCTACTGAGCAGATGTTAAAAATCAGTTTTGAATATTAAGGCATGCAATAATTTTATTCATCAGCTCTTCATCATTCCTGAATCACAGTGTTGGGATCGGTCCAAAGCAGTAGCCAACATCTACATCAGCACTGCTGCGAAAGCCCCAGAATGCTTCATCTCCCAGGCAACATGTGAGCGCAGCGTCCCCATTAGAATATGAAAAGCTTTTTCGGTCGTCCTTGCTCAAGGGTATGTGTGTAAGCATGTGCGTTTGTTTCTGTTTGTTTGTGTGTTGAGGACACGCAAACCATTAGTGGTGTTTTTATGAATACACTCCCATTAGTGCTGGAGTATCCACCCCAAGCAGCCGATAATACATGACTCCATGATTAAAACTAACTCGATCATGATGATGATGGATACCTTACATACTGGCATCTTCATGTTTATGCAAGTTTTCCAGAATTGGCAGGCATGTGACATTTACTCCTAAATGAATCTCTCTCGTACTGCAGATCGCTCATACACTCTCTTATTGTGTAAAAATATGGTTTTGGGAGATGTTTGGTGGTATAGATGCAATCATTCATCCAGATCCTCACATTCCCTTCAGTGTCATCGGTGAAATACTTCGCACAGTCCCAGCAAGAGGTGGAATACATTACAATATGTACTAGGCGAAAAGCACGTAATCTCAGGATGATAAATAATGCGTGGCTGGGTTTTGTACCTACAGGCTCTGATCAATGTGTTTATGAGTCTACCTCATTGAAATGTACACCTAATCCATATAGTGTGTGTGGCTGATTGCCGTCTGAAAGAATAGATCAGCATGTGAATCAGGACACCCCATCTTAATTATAAATTAGACTTTTATCTGATCCGAACAACACAGGGACTCCATTCACTGTTTGTATAGCAAACCCCACAAGGCTGCATGAACCGCTGACTGCTCAATGGCAGGTTTTAATAAAATGTTAAAATGTAACATTCAGCTTACCTTACTGAAGAATGACAGGACTTTATGTGATGTCAAGGTTTGAGTCCTGTATCCATTTCTTGGGAATGTTTGTCGTCATGGAAATTTCATATCTATGTACAATTGAACTCGCCCTCAGTATAATACAGGTTGTTTGATTCTATACTGCCTGTCTAGTTGAAATGTGTTACTGTATATTTAGATGATATGCTCCTTTAATATAAAAAGACATTCTGACCAGTGTTTTTTTATTTTTTATTTTTTTCAGTTATGCAACTACCATTCAAAAGGTTGTCGTCAGTAAGATTTAAAAAAAAAAAATATTTTTGAAAGTCTTGTATGCTCTCCAAGGCTGCATTTATTTTATCAAAAATCCATTAAAACTGTAATATTGTGAAATATTATTACGATATAAAATAAGTGTTTTCTATTTCAATAACATGATTTATTCCTGTAATGGCAATTACTCCAGTCTTCAGTGTCACATGATCCTTCAGAAATCATTTTAATATGCTGATTTGGAAACATTTTTATTATCAATGTTAAAAACAATTGGTTTGCTCAATATTGTTGTGAAAACGTGATTTATTTATTTATTTATTTATTTTAAGGATTATTTGAATAGAAAGTTCAAAAAGCATTTATTGGAAGTGTTTTATTTATTAGAAGTGTTTTGTACCATTATAAATGTCTTTACTGTCACTTTTAAACATTTAATGCATTCTTGCTTAATAAAAGTATTAATTCTATTTTTTATATAATTATTATTATATTTTTGAAAGTTAATGAGTATAGTGATGCGTGTTGACAGTATGCAAGTACATGTCCTTGATCAAACCACCTAGTTGTGATTTGTTAAAAACGATTTTTCTCTGATCTGTGTAGTAGAATTTGGAAATAATCCAATTTCCCTAACACTTACTTTGTCGAACAGCCCTATTGGTCAACCCTCACAGTCCTAAAAACACACACTCGGCCACAAACCCTGCCTCTGTATTCACACCCCATTGAGGCCTGCATTGGGCTCATGCTTTAAGGGAACATTTAAGGGAACATTTAAGGGTTTCAGAATGTAGACCACCAAAGTAGCTTATTCCTGAGATTCTCTCACTGTATTGTCAGCTAAAACGGACCATGAAAATTCAAAAGAGCTTACTGTAAATGCCATCTCATGCCTTCATAATACCTATTTTATTAGCTTCTCATGCTGTAGCCGTGGACCATAATTGGGTGGGGGGTTGGAGAAAATCTTATGTAAATCATACCTCTACTGCTTGACTGTTACAAAGCAGAGAAGTATTCATTGTATTCCTTCAATGAGTGTTACTGTGGTGATGCAGTTTCACTTCATTGTTTGCTTAATTTAATGTCCCCCACACATTAACCTGATTAAGCAATTTTTCAATGTTTTCGTTCAGTTCCAAGTTCACCAATTATCAACATCCGTTATCATCTGATGACAGCTGTCAGACAATCGATTACACCTGGTACTGACACGCATCTCAAATGCAATCGCTTGTGATCAGGTTTCGAGGGGAGGGCCCTTAAGGACAGTGGTTGATTTGACAGGTGAGCAAGCAGTCAAGTCTGACATTCATCAGGACGGCTTTGCTGCAAATTCTGTGATATCTGATATGTGTATTTCTGTTTACATGTATGTGGTTTCAATCATCAGATACGTTTGGACCCAGTTTACATCTGTTCTTAGTGCTTGTGATCTGATCACTGTGTAAACAAAGGTTCAGACAAGGAAATCTGACTGTATCATAAAGACTATTTGTCCAATAGTTTGTGTCACTAGGGAAAGGGTGTGAAGACCAGGTTATGGGTAGTGGCAGTGATTTTAGTGCAACTGTTCATGTCACACTCTTTTGTGTGTGCTAGTGCATTTAATGTTATTTCCTTTTTAGTAACACGGACTGCATGCATATGGCATGGCTGTTAAATGCTGTTCTGAACACACCCTGATAAGTTATATTATCCAAATTGTTTCCTACACATACAACCAATGAAACCTTTGATCTCGCTAGTCAGTCAGTGCAGTGCAAAAGTTAGTCAATGCAACTGTAACTTTAGTTCAAAGAGATCCAGTTTCCATTGTTTTTCTCCTTTATTTGCATTTTCTACTTGGCTGAAGTAGCAGCTTTTGCATGTTTCGTTTGATGTTATGATGTAAAAGTGTTTTCCACTTGTTTATTACTAGTACCGTTCATTCAATCGCTCAAGTAAAGACATTTGATACAAAAGATTTCATCATCAAATAAATGCTGTTCTTTCAATGAATCCTGAAAAAATGTATCACAAAATATTAAGCAGCACAACTCATAAGAGATGTTTCTTGAGCACTAAATCAGCATATTAGAATGATTTCTGAAGGATCATGTGACACTGACTGAAGGCAAAGTTGTTCAAAGAAATTTGCAAATCGAAGACTGTACATTTTTAATTGAATTCTGTATTAATGTGCCATATTGCTTGGCAACAGTTATTTAAGCTAATGAACTTTACTTTTTTTATTTTGAGGATTCTTATTAATTTACTTATTCATTAAACATTTGTTGGTCATATGAACAGTAAGCTAGTCAATGCCATGTGTTACAGTGATTCTTTCATGTTGTGCTGCCTTTAACCACGGTGAAATGTAATGCACTGCCTCGAGTGGCTTATTGCTTTAATAACCAGCTTAGAAGAATTGTTGGTTTATGTACTGTATAGACCTGTCACAATCATGAATTTTGTGCTGATGATTAATTGTCATAAATTGTGATTAACAACTTAATTCTGTTTTGTTCATGTCACTCAGAGTTTAAGCCTTATACATTGGAATCGTTTATAATATAATAAAAATTATGATAAAATAGGCCCATGTGATAAACTTTAATGTTAAATTAATAATATTTATACAGTTATTTGTAATATAATATTTATAATATAATATAAAAGTGTTGTCTGTCTTGCTCTGTCTGGATGTCTGTCTAGACTGACATCCAGTTTCCTGTTTTGGTAGTATAAGATGTACAGATGTAAGTGTACACAAAGTACAAAGTGTCTGCAACCTGGCAGGAACTGTGGGTAGCTTTCTGTTTGAGTTCTGTACAGAGATGCATAGCCCAGCATGAGCAGTTGAAGAGTCAGCAATGTACATTTCCCAAAAGCTTTCTTTTTATTTAGTTCACTTTCCCCAGATTTTTTTTTTTTTTCTAAATCCTGTTACCCTTTATCAGTTAAGTGCGCAAGAAAGATTGTAAGCCCTTCTGGGAAATCTTTTTCATAGTGACACAAGGGTCTAGTTGTCTGTGTCTTATTAAAGTTCTGACTTGTTTCCATCTGAAAGTTGATCATTTAATCATTTCCTTCAGTGATTCCTGTATAACTAGAAAAGTATAGACATTTGTCCCCAAGTAACTTTTCGTAACTGTTTTTTTGTATATATATATAACTGTTAAATAACAGTTAAATAACTGTTGCCAAGCAATATGGCACATTAATACAGAATTCAATTAAAAATGTACAGTCATCGATTTGCAAATTTCTTTGAACAACTTTGCCTTGTCACATGATCCTTCAGAAATCATTCTAATATGCTGATTTAGTGCTCAAGAAACATCTCTTATGAGTTGTGCTGCTTAATATTTTGTGATACATTTTTTTCAGGATTCATTGAAAGAACAGCATTTATTTGATGATGAAATCTTTTGTATCAAATGTCTTTACTTGAGCGATTGAATATGAATATATATATATATATATATATATATATATATATATATATATATATATATATATATATATATATATATATATATATATATATATATATATATATATATATATATATATATATATATATATATATATATATATATATATAAAATATACTTTTTAATTATTTCAAAATAGGAATGTAGGAATGATTTAATATTTGATTGATGCAATGATGTGCATTCAGTGAATGTCAGAGTTTGGTTAGCTTTGGGGTTTTTTTTTTTCATACTATATAAAATTAACAACTTTATATGTTTAAATTTTGAATAGAGGTTGACGATTTTTTTTACTACTTTTTTATTTTTAAGTGTCTGTTTTTGAAGACTTTAAGTGGCCGTTTACACAACACCGTTTTGAATTAAAAACTTAAAACTTTTTATGCGTTTTTGCCGTTCATTTACACAACAATGGCATTTTGGGGGGCTGAAATTGCAAACTTTTAAAAACTTTCAAAGTGCAAATTTTTAAAAATGATACCGCTATCGTCTCTGTAAACTACAAAAATGCGAATTTGTGAAAATGGTGGTCATGCGCATGCGTATTGCATGTTCAGTCTTTAGGCACATAGTGTTTCTTTACAAAGTGACATCGCCAACTACTGGCCTGGCATGCACAATACAAAAAACTTTTAGTTTTCACGGATCCATGTGAATTTGGGATCGTTTTGACAATGTTGCTGTCTGTACATGAATAAAAAAACGCAAAGGAAAAATGTTACGTTTTTAGGCATTTTTTGATTTATGCAATTAACACATTTCTTTTGTTATTCTATCACAGGAGTACTGGAATAAAAGTTTATAGTTAGGATATAAATACTGATGTCTACGGAAGCGATCAAAATAGAGCAAATCACCCTTTGAAAGTGACTTGACTGAAATGTTCAATCGTTACGCCACCAGGTGGTGACAAGTGACTGTTAAAATATGTGTTCGTCATTGAATCATTCATTCAAAGAGATTTGTTCATAAACACTGATTCATCCAGTAATGAAAAAAGTGAAGTAATTATGAGCGAGTCATTGAATCATTCATTCAAACCGTTTTTTTTTTTTGTTGGAATAATTCATTCAGATTAATAAAACATTTTAAGTAGACTGCTGCAATTAAAGGATTAGTTCACTTCAAAATGAAAATTTCCTGATAATTTACTCACCCCCATCTCATCCAAGATGTTCATGTCTTTCTTTCTTCAGTCGAAAAGAAATTACGTTTGAGGAAAACATTCCAGGATTTTTCTTCGCATAATGCATTTCAGTGGCAACCAATGGGTTGAAGATCCAAATCAATGCAGTTTCAAAGGGATTCGAAGGGCTTCAGAGGCTCTGCACGATCCCAGCTGAGGAATAGGGTCTTATCTAGAGAAACCATCGGTCATTTTCTAAAAAAATAAACATTTATATACTTTTTAACCTCAAATGCTCGACTTATGTGTTGTTCTTCTTCACGGCGTATGACATCATCGCGTCGGAAAGGTCACGTCCGTGACGTACGTGGAAGTACTGGCCCAGTGCCAAAAAACTCCATCTCATGTTCTCCTCCAACTTTAAATTGTCCGACATCGTTGTTTTACCTTTATTTTTGTAAAGGGCATTTGATTTAGTCTTTGCATGTTCGTTTTAACACTGCATCAGTACTTCCACGTACGTTCCATGCTAGATAAGACCCTATTCCTCGTCTGGGATCGTGCAGAGCCTCTGAAGCCCTTCAAAGCCCTTTGAAACTGCATTGATTTGGACCTTCAACCCGTTGGTTGCAATTGAAAACCATTATGTGAAGAAAAATCCTGGTTCAAAAAACTTAATTTCTTTTCGACTGGAGAATTTATCCACATTCGTGTAGCTCTACTTTTATCAATGGTTTTTTCCCCTGTTGAACAGAAAGATTAAAGGCATTATTATGTGATATTTTTTAAAAGACTTACTAGATGGCGGCATTTATCAGTAAACCCTGTTATTTCATTGATTGAATGTAAGAGTGTGAATATCTGCAAAAATACGGCAAGGATAATTTTATTGGCTAGTATGTTTTCTCACAAAAACGCAGGGAATGGCATTATTAGGTTTGAATTCCAGATGTCTCTTGCGGGATGACCTTGGTGTTCCTCAAAACTCTGAACTTATTCAGTAGACATTTTCATCAGCAGAGTGGACAAGGGAAGGCCAACAGGAAAACTGCTGACACACTGACTGATTGGAATTGATACTGGATGGCATACCGGTAGTTTTTGCCACGCAATGCTTCTCTTACCATTGACGCAAGTGACCTGGCTTTAGCGCTGCAACATATTTAGGAATGTTATTGCTAATAAAAATTCAGATTCATTCAAAGTCATATACGATCCATTTCATATTGCTCTTTTTTGGCATACTTGTTATTCCTTACTAAGAAAGCTTGCTTTTTGGAAATGTCCTGCCGGCTAATAATAAAAGAAAAGGCCTAAATTGCTGTTGTTATTATATGTTTTCCTTGTGGAAACAGATGAGTGCTATCAATATATGTGCCAGACAGACACGTATTTTCTTTAGCGCTGTACCCGTGCTGCCATTTGCGTAAACCTCATCGCACAGCACATTTAGCTTGTAGCGCTGCATCCGATATTCCATGAATACATAAAAGACCACATTGGTCTTCTAAATGAGCCACCGGAGGCCATGTGGGGTGTGAGGTGTGTGGCTGATGAAGTGTGCCGAGCACGTCATCTGTTTGTGGGTGATTACTGTCGAAATGCTCTGAATGGCTGTTGATAAAGCAGAAGCGGAGGTAGATATGCCCTCAGCAAGGCTTATTGCATAGACAGAGGCTTGTCTATTTTCCTCTATTTAGTGTTAAACTCAATTACAGGAGGCTTGGAAAGTTGTAAACTATAACTTTTTAGTGGAGGGCATCCCTGAGAACCCAGCATACACCTCCAGAACATACGTGTGAGAGACTAGGCTGTTTGAAGCCTAACCTGGAGGGTTGCACATAAAAACATAAAACCCAATATTTATATATAAATATTAAAGTTTGATCCTTTGCCAACCTTGAAGTAGTTTAACTGAGCTGCTTGTACAGTTAATGCAGTTGCCTGCATCATTTTCACTTTGGTGAATTAGGTAAAGTGCATGTTGAATTTTGGAAAAGCACCTGCTGAACACAGAAGAAGAGATTTTGAAGAATATAGGTAACCAAACAGTTGATGGGCCCCATTGACTTCCATAGTATTTTTTTCTCCGTACTATGGAAGTCAGTGGGGCCTATCAACTTGAGGGTGAGTAAATGATGACAGAATTTTCACTGAGATGCTTTAAGTGGGTGACAACATTTGTCTTATGAAGGAGACAGTCGTGTGTGTGCTTGCAGATTTCCAAGAGCGGAGAGACCAGAGAGAGGTCTCATTAGACGTGTCAGCGGGAGCTCAGAGCAATAGACGGATGGCTCTTAATTATTGACCCGCTTGGCAGCTGAGATTGAGATTCCTCTCGCCTTTCTCTCTTTACTGCCTCGTCACTGTGTACCAGATACATCCATTCAGAGTCTGTCAAAGCTGCTAAAGGAAATACAGAAGTTATTACTCTACAAACGTATCTATTCCTCTTAAATAATAGACGTTTAAGGGTGATTATATGTGTTTGTACTCTACAGCGGAAATGATTCAAAAGAGCCCGCACACTCTATCAATGAGGAAAGACAAAAATTGCTAGATAAAACCACTGTTTTAATGGCAAACATTTCAGTCACTTGGCATTGAGAAAGGTCACGTGAGCGAAACGGTTGCCATTAAAACAGTGGTTTTATCTCGCAATTGTTGTCTTTATTTTCCTCATATACACTCACCTAAAGGATTATTAGGAACACCTGTTCAATTTCTCATTAATGCAATTATCTAATCAACCAATCACATGGCAGTTGCTTCAATGCATTTAGGGGTGTGGTCCTGGTCAAGACAATCTCCTGAACTCCAAACTGAATGTCAGAATGGGAAAGAAAGGTGATTTAAGCAATTTTGAGCGTGGCATGGTTGTTGGTGCCAGACGGGCCGGTCTGAGTATTTCACAATCTGCTCAGTTACTGGGATTTTCACGCACAACCATTTCTAGAGTTTACAAAGAATGGTGTGAAAAGGGAAAAACATCCAGTATGCGGCAGTCCTGTGGGCCAAAATGCCTTGTTGATGCTAGAGGTCAGAGGAGAATGGGCCGACTGATTCAAGCTGATAGAAGAGCAACTTTGACTGAAATAACCACTCGTTACAACCGAGGTATGCAGCAAAGCATTTGTGAAGCCACAACACGCACAACCTTGAGGCGGATGGGCTACAACAGCAGAAGACCCCACCAGGTACCACTCATCTCCACTACAAATAGGAAAAAGAGGCTACAATTTGCACGAGCTCACCAAAATTGGACAGTTGAAGACTGGAAAAATGTTGCCTGGTCTGATGAGTCTCGATTTCTGTTGAGACATTCAGATGGTAGAGTCAGAATTTGGCGTAAACAGAATGAGAACATGGATCCATCATGCCTTGTTACCACTGTGCAGGCTGGTGGTGGTGGTGTAATGGTGTGGGGGATGTTTTCTTGGCACACTTTAGGCCCCTTAGTGCCAATTGGGCATCGTTTAAATGCCACAGCCTACCTGAGCATTGTTTCTGACCATGTCCATCCCTTTATGACCACCATGTACCCATCCTCTGATGGCTACTTCCAGCAGGATAATGCACCATGTCACAAAGCTCGAATCATTTCAAATTGGTTTCTTGAACATGACAATGAGTTCACTGTACTAAAACCCACAGTACTGGCCCCCACAGTCACCAGATCTCAACCCAATAGAGCATCTTTGGGATGTGGTGGAACGGGAGCTTCGTGCCCTGGATGTGCATCCCACAAATCTCCATCAACTGCAAGATGCTATCCTATCAATATGGGCCAACATTTCTAAAGAATGCTTTCAGCACCTTGTTGAATCAATGCCACGTAGAATTAAGGCAGTTCTGAAGGCGAAAGGTGGTCAAACACAGTATTAGTATGGTGTTCCTAATAATCCTTTAGGTGAGTGTATAGTGTGTGGGCTTTTTTGAATCATTTTCCTTGGAGTTTTTTTGGTCTACGCACCTCATATGGACAGTTTTTTATGGTGCCGTGAGTTTTTGGCTATTTCTCATTACTCTACAGTGAACAGACCTCTTGATAAAATCGGGTAAGACCGTTCCGCTCCCCAACAGGGGTTCAGTCCGGTTGTCATTTTTTGTAATAATTGGTCTGTGTTTTAGTTTGATTGATTGATATAGCTGTTATTTTCATCAATGAAGTTACTGACAAAAATGTTTGTTGACAGGTTTGGTCAATCGAAGGAATAAATTGCCTTTTATTTTATTTTATTATTTTATCCTAACGATGATAATACTGATTGAAACTCAGTAATTAAAATATTATAAATCAGAAATACTGTTGATTTAAAAATATTTAGAGAGAAAAGGAACATGGCAATATTTATTAAAAAAAAGTTAGTATTTTTGTCCATTATAGTTTTACCCACTTTTTTTGTCAGTTTGCAGTTTATTGCTAACTATTGTTTATTTCATTTTGAAATAATTATTGACTGATTATTGTGTATTGAAATTTTGCATTTAAAAAAAAAAAAAGACTGTGGTGAAATATTGACTAATTTTAAAGCATTTTTTTTTGTCAAAAGACAAGCTTAAAAATGAACACCTATGTAGTTAATTGCCTCATTAATAGAACATTAAATACTGCATAAAGAATTACATCTGTTGCTTCATCACAATATTGAGAAGGAAGTTGAAAATATCTAGTGTGCATGTGAGTAATTGCACACATTACAGATGTACAGTACATACTGTAAATGTACTGTACCTGACGGGCATTAAAACATCAGCATGTACATAAATGATCTAATAACTTATTACAACAAACGTGCTCTTTTGGAAATCTAATAAACCATTTTTTTGCCAGTTCTTAGGCATTATAAATCTGATGCGTTCAGGATTTCATTATTAACATAAGATAAAGTGGTAACACTTTACAGTAAGGTTGTATTAGTTAACATTAGTTAATGCATTAGTTAACATGAACTAACCATGAACATCACCTCTGTTCAGCATTAGTTAATCGTTGTTAACGTTAGTTAATAAAAATACAGCTTTTCATGGTTCATGTTAGTTCACAGTGCATTAACTAATGTTAACAAGATTTTAATAATGCATTAGTAAATGTTGAAATTAACATAAACAAAGATAAATAAATGCTTTATAAGTGCAGTTCATTATTAGTTCATGTTAACTAATGTAGTTAACTAATGTTAACTAACGAACCTTATTGTAAAGTGTTACTGATAAAGTTTGTTCAACTGGTCTGATGTGACTGAAGTGAAGGTTTTTGTTCACAACGGATTTAAACTGAGGTCACCCACTGTGATGGGGCACATGCAATGCAATACACGTCTCTGACCTGTCCTGATGTTTTATCGTGGCCATCTGCTCACCCTATTCTCTCCCAGCATCACGTGTGTGTGAGCGAATGTATGTGTGCCAATGGCACTTCAGTTTTGTTGAATGCAGGGCTATGCAGTGAATATCAGTCAACAGGCTTTTTATTTATTATCTTTCTTTGATCATAATTATAGCTGCATTAATGATTGCAATAGTTTTAATAGGAAAAATATGCAATGAAAGGGCCTTTTCTTTTCTCCATGTTTAAGTTTCTAAGGATAGAGAGAGAACAGGAAATGTTGACAAGATTAGAGGGGAGCGGGATCAGGAAATGACGCAAGTCGGACCTGAACTCCCGTCGCCTGCATGGGAATGTGTCGGAACTTGCGCTAACTGTTAAGACCCCAGCAAAAAAACAAAACATTTTCAAGTCAGCTAGTGTGTTTAGAGCTGCGTACTGGAAAGGCTTGTGTCATTGTTATGCTTTCCTAATGAAAAGTTTAAATGGCTGTGTCAGCGCAAGACCTCTTTTCCTCCTTCACTGTCAAGAACGTCTTTCCCCCTTTCGTTGTTTTACTTTCTCCCATGTCTCTGCAGAACAGCCAAGTCAGAAAAGTCAGTCTAGGCTTAAATTCTCTCATCTGTTTGACAGCACTTGTAAATAGCTCAGTTAGAAAATAAATGTGATGTTTGCCAGTGGTAAATTTGTGAGCTATTGTTTAAAGAAACATTATGTATTTAAATATTTTGTTTGTTAGTTCTTAAGTTGATTGAATTTCAGGATAGGTGGTGTATTCCTCAGTTTTTCAAATGCCAGCCAATTTTTCCTGTCACTGCCATTTTATTTCCTCATTCATATCTTTTATTTACACATGTATAACAGAGGTCTGCTACATGATCCAAGCATGACGGGGCCCCCACGGTTCCAGATTTGGCTCAGATTTGTGTTATTTGAGGGTGCCGTCGGGTTTGGGTTTGTAATTAAAGAAAAATACATTATTCTAAATACACTCCCGTTCAAAAGTTTGGAGTCAGGTAAGATCCTATAAATGTTTTTAAAGGAGTCTCTTATACTCACCAAGGCTGCATTTGTTTGATCAAAAATACAGTAAACAATATTGCATTATGTACAGTAGAATTATTGTTAGTTATTGATTTCAAATAACTCTTTTTCTGTTTTATATATTTTTAAATGGCAAAGCTGAATTTTCAGCATCATTACACTGATAAAAATGATTCTGTGGTGAAGTAAATACTACAGTAAAAACTAATGTAATTTCTACATGAAAAAGTTAGTTCAGGCAAGAATTCAAAAAACAAAGTAAATTCTATATTAGTACTCAATTCAAGCTTGTAGAAATTAAAGCGTAAATATCAACGTTATAAAATTAAGTCAAACTACTCTACTTTTCTGATACTGGCGTTCCCAACATGCACTGGGGCTTGAATAAATAATAAGGTTGTTTTCCAGCTGTATTTACACAGTTTTATCATAGCTTTTGTTGTTAGGTTTAGTAACTTATTTTGTGACATTTGGAGTTCATTTTCTACTCAAAATGACACATTCGTACTCAACAACGATCCATTAAATGTTACTGTCAATGTGTATTGTGTACCAAGTATTGAGGTCTCTGTGTTCAGCGGCCATATTACTTCTATTATGTAGATACAGTATGGTGTTTACATAATATCTATTGTATTATTTACTTGGATGTTTCTAAGTAAAGCATACACTTTAAAAGCGTGGTTTAATTCAGTATTATATTGTTTGAGTAAAAAGTATTGCAAAGGAAACTTCAACTACGTAGAAATTACTTAAACTTTTACTGTCCAAGTTAAAATTACTTATTTTCTTTGTTAACTCTACTTAACTATTTTAAGTCAAATTTACTTAATGTGAAATTTACTTAAAAATCTGCGTGCAAAAACTTGTCACATGATCCTTCAGAAATCCTTCTAATATGCTGATTTGCTGCTCAAGAAACATTTTTTATTATTATTATTATCAATGTTAAAAACAGTTGTGCAGCTTAATATTTTTGGGGGAAACCATGATACATTTTCATTCTTCGATCAATAGAGAGTTCAAAATAACAGCATTTATTTGAGATATCAGTCTTTTTTAATATTATAAATGTCTTTACTGTCACTCTGGTTTACCGGCACATCAATTGAATGCATCCTTGCTAATTAAAAGTATTAATTTCTTTTTTTAAAAATCGTACTGACCCCAAACATTTTGTTTTATTTTTTAACATAACTCATTTTGCGCACCCGCACTCAGATCTGTGAATATCACTGCATCTGTTTTAACCAGTGCTGTCAGGGTCTTGCTTACAAGTCAGGTTTGAGCTTCAACTTAATGTCGTGTAATTATTTTAAATTGTCTATGACAACATTATGTGGTATGGTGTGGATTGGATAGGACTTTTTGAACATTACTACCTGAATATTCATGTTCAGTATATTCATACCACATTGTAGATAAAGGAATCATTCAAGAGATACCATTAGTGTTCTAATATGCTAAAATCATGCCAAAGTGAGCAATTTAACATTTAATGAGCTCCTTTTGTGCAGTCATAGGAATTAGGCAGTAGACCCAACATGCACTTTGTATTTGCATGAACATAGTGACATTTCACTTAGTTACTGTAATAGCAAGTGTGTACCTTCACATATTAACTGGAGAAAACCTTTAAGAAATTAATCCATTTGGATGACAAAGGACACACAGCTTGCGCTAAAGGAAACGACACGTGACACGTTCTTCAGTGCTTTTTTATTTCTGTAGCTTTGGAGAAAATGCAAATATTGTATGGAAATTAGCTTATAAGACAGCCAATAAGCTTCAGGAGAAGGTGCTTAGAAGTGTTTGTTCTTTGCAAAGCCTTTTAGCAACGCAGTTGCTGCTGATGGTAAAAGGATTAATGTGCAGTTAAAATATCCTGTTTGTCTGTGTGTCCTTAGCAAATGCAAAACCGCATGAAAGCCCAATCAAAACACATTAATCATCTTCACTGAAATTTGCCGCTTGAACTTGACAACATGCCCATGAAATCCCCTGACTCATTGGATGAGGCAGCTGACATGTCAGGACAATATTTATTTTTATCTGGCAGACATGAAGCCGTAAACGATTGGGGTCCACTGGCCCTCTTGAATCGAGGCATTTCGTTTTTTAACTAGTTGAGTACAACGGATGGAAAAATAGTCGCATCCTAAATAATTTCCATGAAGATAACACTTGAGTTTGGCTATATAATTTGAGCGTAGTTAAGTGATTACAATGACTTTGCTATCCAACACCCTGCTAAACAAGGAGCAGCAACCCCAGGAGGCATTTGACAGCTTCTGTGTGTGTGTTTGATTGCAAGCTGAAGAGACTGAATCGTGTGTGTATGGGGACTCTCTTAGGATGATGGGATTGGGGTCGTGTCAGCTCTGAAGGTGTGAGAATGCCTGCTGTTGCCCCCCTTCTGAAGAGCAATGGTGACATTTGTGTGTATTTTATTGTCACCTATTTTATTGTCACCCAGAGCCCAAACTTTGCATCAGGAGCAGGAGAACTGGCCTGCTATTATTAACAGGAATATAATAAGCGGTATCAATAATTCAGATCTCTTGTTGTAAAGTGCAGAGGAAATCATGGCTCATCCATATAGTCCTCATGACCGCACTTTCCTGTGTAGAAACATATTAAAAAATTCACCAGAGGGGCAGTGGGAAATGATGGTATAGAGTTATATAAAGTTATGACTTGAATACATGCCGAATGGACAAACATTATGAAGAACTGTTCTAGTAATTACACATACACATACATGTCACATATACTGAAAAAAATAACTTGATAAAAAATGTACTTGATAAATCCTTGTAACAATTTGCACATTTTAAGTACATTTTACTGCTACTGCTCTGTACATCTTACCTGTTATTATCAAGTAAAATCTACTTACTATTGAACTTAAAGGGTTATTTCACCCCAAAAATGTCAAAAATTCTGGCAAATAACAAACAAAAATAACGGAGCTGGAGCTGGCCAACGTAAACTGCATAGGAGACTGACACAGATGAGAAGAAATTGTTGAATAAAGTCGTTATTTTTGTTTGTTTTTTATGCACAAAAAGTATGCTCGTCGCTTCATAAAATTAAGGTTGAACCACTGTAGTCACATGGACTATTTTAACAATGTCTTTACTTCCTTTCTGGGCCTTGAAAGTGTTAATTAAATTGCTGTCTATGGAGGAGTCAGAGAGCTCTCGGATTTCATCAAAAATATCTTAATTTGTGTTAGGGTTAGACGAAGGTCTTATGGGTTTGGAACGACATGGTGTGTAATTAATGACAGAATTTTAATTTTTGGGTGAACTAACCCTTTAACAAAAAGTAATTAAGTAAATAGTACTTAATTATATTTAATTTGTTTAATTTCACACAGCCTATAGAATTAAGTAAAATCTACTTAACTAAGTTAAGTAAATGTAACAAAATTAACTTTTTACTCTAATATAATATTGAATTAAACCATGCTTTTAAAGTGTATGCTTTACATAGAAACATTCAAGTAAATAATACAATATAGATATCATGTAGACTCCATAAGTAATGCAGCCTTCACCAGAACTCAGAGACTTCAATATACAATATGACGGTAACATTCAAATCATAATTTTTATCAGTGTATGTTAATAAAGTAAGGGTGGTGGTGTTGGTTGTCAGGGTATTCTGGTTGGTTATATACTGGTCTTTTTAGGTGGTTGGTGGTCTAAACGGGGTTGGTTGGTTGGTTGGTTGGTTTCACGGTTTCAGTCCAAATCCGATTATTTGCGTATCTGCTTGGAATGCGATCTAAATTTATTGATGTCCACACTATGTTCCGCATCTGTTCAGATCCGATTTGTGTATCCATGCAGCTCTTTTGTTTTCTGGAATATCTGCATTGGTTTCTATGGCAATGACGTTGCGTTGGTAGGCATAAGCCAAAACCAGCAACAACAGATGTTGTCTTATTTACAACATGACATTGTGCAGCCGCCGTATAAGCGGCTTTATTGTGTGCTGCCGTTTCCACCAGTTTAAAACATGTCTCCGTTATATTGTCATTTTCTTCTCGACCGGCACTTTGCAACATCACAACCTTGTTTCTGCAGCATCTTTCAGCATGTTTCCTATAACAACGTCTGACGTTTCCGTTTTACGTGGCGTGAGAAAGTCACATAAACCACGCAAAATCCGATCAGAGTGGTCAGACTGAAACGGATTTCCAGAAATGCGATTTGAATAGGATTTCAAACCACATATGAATGTAGCTTGAAATGGATTTGTAAAAATCACATTTCATGTGATTTTTGGCCGTTCAGACTTGCTAAATTTCAATCGGATTTCAATCGGATATGCACAAAAATCGGATTTGGGCTGACAGTCTGAATATAGCCTATGTGATATTCTGATTCCTATAATATTACTTTGATCCAGTTTTCAGTGTACATGTATTATGTTTTAGTTTGTTTTGTCTTCCAATAAGTTGAGGTATCATTCATGTCTGTAGCATAAACTGTGCAGGATAAGTTACATGGCAACGTTTAATACTTAGTTACTGTAATAATAGTGATGCCCACCTTAGTGCACAAAACTAAAACTAAATTTATCGGTCTGCCGATTTTATCGGCCGATATGAGCCTGTTGCAGATATATCGGCATCAGCGTATATGCCGGAGATATGCCACCGATATGAACGCGCGCCCACACGTCTCACAGTGTGCGACTATTCACACAAAATTATGTCAAAATGCCTGTCGAGTATCATCGTAAACCTAGTCAGTTATGTCTTAAGTGAATGTAAACATGAAATTTGCCATCACCGCCAGCGTTTTTGGTCATTTTCACAAGTTTCATGGCCCACAGAATATCTTGTGTGAATATCTGAACATGCAATATATCAAAAGAAAGAACAGACCCTCTGTTTTATTCTAGCTTCATGCATTCTTTTTTTTTTTTTTTTATCAACACTTGAATATGGGTAAGTTTCATGAAAAAAGCAACATTTTGAGCAAAAAGCTGAGAAAATCGCGTTTTTGTCAAAGACTACATACAGATGAGATTCAGAACGATGATCAAACACAGATGGAGAAGATAGAGTTCATCAACACCACCAAAGCTTCACAGTCCTATAGCTCATCCTGGGTCGACATTTCATTCAATAATAAAGCCGTTTTGATTTATATGCCGTTTAATGTTGATAATCGCGTTATTTTACATATGCATCTGCTGTTTCTGCTTCTTCTCCGCCTGTGTTTTGATCAGGAGATTCAGTACTCGTTCAGAAAATGTGTAATAGTGCCCCCTACCATTTAACAGTGAAAACATGGAAACCAGGAAAATCTCGTCAATGGCAGGGAAGCGTTTTCTCATAAAAGACGAGATAACAAAAGACAGAAAAAAAAATTACTCACTGCTCTTGACTGAATAACTTTAATAAGGGTTAATCTATATTTATACAGTGAAGACTATGAAGTGATATTTTACATTTGATTACTATTTCTGAAAATCTAGTTTAGACCTACATGAAAAACCTGAAAAGAACTGTTTTTCATTTGTATGTTTGTTCTGTTGTATTTATGTCCAATGTATGTATATTATGTATATACTGTATTATATACAGTACCAGTCAAAAGTTTGGACACACCAGTGGGAAAGTGTGTCTGAACTTTTGACTGGTACTGTACTATAATATACACATAAAGAATATCGGCCGATATATCGATATCACTTTTTTTACTCCCTAATATCGATATCAGCATCGGCCCCCAAAAACCCATATTGGTCGGGCTCTAGTCATAGTACTTTGTTAAATGGGTGCACTTGCCTGTAATATAGAAATGCCGTTACTTAGTCATTGGCGTCTTATATATATCAGAGATGGGCTATTATATGCTCATTATATTCTATAAAATAAGGCTACAGGGTTGTGTAGTAAAATCACTCTTTCTATTTTGATGAGCGAAGTATTGTGCGGTACATATACTCAGCAGATATTTCAGCTCCTCATTTTGCTTTCAGATTTGATAAATTAAAGTGGCGGGGGGAAAAGCTCTTAAACAGCATGTGTCATCTGTGCAAATTGCTGATGCAGCATGTCTCCCTTAAGTGTCAACAGCAAAGAGAATTCAGTTAATGAGCGGAGTTTCTCTTCTCCCATCTGTCCGGGACTCTGCGTTCGATGTATCCCTGAGTGGACTGGTGGGTTAATATAGTTCAGATGATCGTTGTCTAGTACATCTTTCTTACAGGGTTTATCTGATCCCTTTAGAGTCACTGCATGTATCAGCAAGTTCTGACATGTAGCATGCTGTTATTCTCAGTAGTGTGTTTTGGATCTGTATCAAGTCTGCACTGGTCTGAATGAAGACTATATGGAAAATAAATAAATATTTCCCAAGCTAATTCAACAATGGTACAGGACATTTGTGAGCTTTTGAAACAGTTACTCACTGACAGGCTTTTATCACAAAAGGTCAATCTGCGCTTGCTCTTCAGTTGTGAGAGATCAATAGTATCTGCTTTCTAATGTCTCAGATAATTAGAGGTGTGGGATGCATATCATGGCTGATACTTTCGCAGATAATTGGGAAATTTATATTAATATCAGTAATGATGAAATTACACCCAATAATTAATACATTTTCTGTGTGTGTGTAGTTTTCCTGCAGTATAGTGTTTGGTTACACTTTATTTTAAGGTTTCATTGTTACAGTGTAATTATATATTTAAGTACTGAGTAATATTGATTAACAACATGTACTTACTATAGGGTTAGGTTGAGTGTTAGTTGCATGTAATTATGCATAATTTACTGTTATTACTATGGTAAGAACATGTAACATATGTAACAAGGACACTGTAAAATGAAGTGTTACCTAGTGTTTTTTAGCCAAGTTAGCATA
Source organism: Coreius guichenoti (assembly GCA_039654105.1). Taxonomy (NCBI): domain Eukaryota; kingdom Metazoa; phylum Chordata; class Actinopteri; order Cypriniformes; family Gobionidae; genus Coreius; species Coreius guichenoti. The sequence goes on along the minus strand of CM077180.1, from coordinate 27,585,482 downwards.
ATACTCTAACTATGCCATTCAAACTAATAACTCTAACTATGCCATTTTCCATATTCAGTTTATTTGTCATTAAGTAATAAGCAAAATGCTAAATGCAAACATCTGTATATGTGTTTGTTTGGGGGACTTGGGGACCCCTCTTACACATTCTTATGTTTTGTCTGCAGAACTATGTGCACAAGCGTCCAGTGGATGTTTTTGTCACACATCTGTGTTTTTTTTTTTTTTTTTTTTTATCATTCCCATAAGAACTATGTTTTAAAGATAGATTGTCAAGTTTAAAACTAAACACATATTCTTTTGTTAAATGTACTTTGGTAATTAAACTAAAATACATCATTTATATAATCCATTCAGATATTTCAAAATACCACACAGGGCAAGGTATTTATAATGTATACACAGAAGTGTGCAGACTTTTTCTTATGCAACATCTGCCCAGCTGCTTTACAGATATTGTACGATACACTGCATGACCTTCCAATCTGTGTGATGTTTTTGCAGGTTCCTATGATTTCTATTTTTCCTTTTTTTTTTTTTCTTTTTTTTTTTTCTTCATTCCCAGCTCAAATTCTTTGATCATTTTGACTATATACTTTAAGTGATTCTTTTGCAGTTAGATAGAATGAAGAGTTTCAGGGGACTATTATGACTTTCTTTTAAATCCATAGTGTGATGATTTGAATGCCGTGTAGGCATTTCTGCTTCCTACTGCCAATTATTCACTCTCTGACAAACCCGCTGAAGCAATCTGAGATTGTGTGTGTGTGTGTGTGTGTGTGTGTGTGTGTGTGTGTGTTGTCTCCCTTGTCTGTCAGGGTTTATTCAGTGAATAGCACAATACAAGGTACCACCACCAAGCCGGCATGCACCAAACCAGTTCGCTTTTTCTTGGTAAATGTGTCATGTTGTCTTGCACAGAAAGAAGTTGTAATTGGCGTTGATGCGTTTTATTCATCTGCAACGAAGCATTACGAGTTTTCTGCTTAGGATTTTCCTCAATTCCTTGTGACAGCTACATTGTCACTTCATGAAGCTCTGAAGAAAAGTCCTCTACTCTCTTGTGGAGGAAATTAATCCAGATTTGCATGGTCAATTATTTATCTTTTGGTTTATTTAGTATTTTACACTCTGATCTGCATTGCTACTTGTTTATTGCTACAAGTCCTATTTGCTTTGGGGTAAATGCACTCACGCAGTGTTACAATAGAATAACATGCTTCTGTGATTCGTGTTGTTGCTGCTTTGTTTGCTACACTACTAACATCATTCTTGTTTAGATGCCCTACCAAAATACACAGCCAAAGGTCATTCATAAATGTCCTTTCCACACAACATTAATGGATTCTTGATAAAAGTGCTATGCGCTGCTGTGTTTTGAACCAAAATATAACAAGAAAAATGAACCAAATGCAGGAACTGTCTTCTATTAACTGTCTACGTTTCTCCTATTAACTCTATTCCTTCCACTTGAATCTACTGTCCTTGTAGTACTTCACAAGTTAGACTAAATATTTTTAATTAAATGTAATTGCCTCATTCATTTTTGTGGTTGTTGTTGATTTCTTACACAAGGTTTAGTGTGTTTCTGAATTCCTTCTTTTTTTGTTCGTTTACAGGATTTTCTACGTATCGCACGACTCTCAAGATTTGAAGATCTTCAGTTACATAGCAAGAGATGGACAGAGCAATGTGTTTCGATGTAACGTCTTTAAATCAAAAAAAAAGGTAGGCTTCTCTTGATCACATCTTCTAGTCAGGACATTGAGTGCTGATGGTTTTCCTTGGACAATGGAATCTTGTCATTTAAGGCTCCAAGAGAATGAAAGCTACTGTCAGTTCCCTCCCCCCCTGAGTTCTGATCCCTTTCAAGCTTCCGCACTGGATTGGAATCAGAAGCAAATTTAAAAGCTAAATAACTGTTTAAAGACGCCCACCACTTCTGAAAAGGATTTGACATCTAAATCTGTTTTTCTCTGCTTGACTGGTTTCAATATTCATTTTTAATATTGTCAATTAATCTACAATATCACGAGAATCAAAATAAGATTTTTTTAGAGAGGGAAAATTAGTATTTATTTTTTTCCTCTCCGGTACTGGTGCCTACACACAGTATAAATATAGAGAGGAATTCATGCTAGGAGCTAGTTGCCACAATATCACATCACATTATCACAGAAGTTTGTATATACAAGGATCTCCGAGTGCTAAGAACTTAGAGAGAAGTGTAAGCAAAGATGTCAAGTGTATATATAAGGCAAATGCTTACTGTAACAGACAAATACAGTATGACTGGTCACCACATCTTTTGCGGTAGTTGTTGTTTTTTTTTTTCTATCTCATGCACTGTACAAAATGTGCTGTTAAATGTACAGTAAAAACAACAGCAGCTGTGGTTGCCAAATTCACGTTAAAAAATAATGACAATGTTTCAGGTGTTATGGGATGGCATATTGGTGCCTGTAAATTGTACAACTTAGAACCGTATCTTATCACGTGATTATAATGTTAATATATCAACCTACATTAGGTTGTTTTGTTACATTTTTAAATGTTTATTGCATAATTTTAAAGAAAATATGTCATTCTGAAAATAATTTGTTTTTCACCATAAATTCTGATAGTTTTTTTTTTTTTTTTTTGTAAAAACCATATAGTTGACATTATGTAACAGTAAAATTACATTTATAAAATTCCGTTTTTCACCATATATGGATATGGTAACATTTTTATTTTACAGTGTCATTGTTACACGTTACATGTAGTTACTATAGTAATAACTATAAATTATGCATAATTACATGCAAATAACCCTAAGCCAAACCAAACCTAATCCTAACCCTATGTACATGTAGTTACTTAATATTACTCAGTACTTAAATGTATAATTACAGTGTAACAAAGACACCTTAAAAATAAAGTCCAACCGGATATTGTATAATATGAATTAAGGTTTTTACAGTAGCGTTTTTCTGTAGAGTTAACAAACATTTCTTTACAGTGTGCTTTGTTCCTTATTTACATTTCAGCAAGCAGTAAAGTTAAAGGTGCACTGTGTAAATTTTAGCAGCATCTAGCAGTGAGGTTGCGAATTGCAACCGGTCACCGCTCACCCCTCCCTTTCGAAGCACACAGAGAAGCTACGGTGGCTGACACAGGACAAAAATGTTGTCATCGGAGACAATAGAGAGTAGCTAGCGCTCTATAGAGAAGTTTGTCCGTTTAGGGCTACTGTAGAAACATGACGGCGCAAAATGGCGATTTCACTGTAAGGGGACCTGTGGTGTATGTAGATAGAAATGGCTCATTCTAAGGTAATAAAAACATAACAGTTCATTATGTATATTTTATTGCATTTCTGTTAATAGATCCTCATAAATACTACACACTGCACCTTTAAGACTGTATATGCAAATTAGCATCACTTTTTTCCACTGAAACTAGTCTGTGCATTGTTTTTGTAAGTCTGAACAGGCCTTTCACATTAAAGGCTGTGAGAGACATAACAGACACTAATCAGAATACAATTTTCAGTCATCTTCAAACCGACTTTGTTTCATTCCTCATTCTTTGGATGTGAAATTTCAAATAGCATACAGAATGAGCACACTGTAATAACAGTGCCACAATACTTAAAACTAAGAAGACTGTAAACTGTAGAAGATTGTTATTATGAAAGCCTGACACATGAACTCAATATTACCCGTGTTTCTTTCGTCATAAAAAATGTGGGATTTCCACACTGGCTATTGATTATAGAGCAGAAGTTTGTGGCGAAAGGCAATCAAGAAAGAAGTATTCTTTATTTAACAAAGATTCTTTAGAAAGAAGACGCTCATTTGAGTTGAAAGCCGTGTCTGGCCCATTTCTCCCCAGCTTCACTGTTCATTACAGACCAAGCCATTCAGAGCTTCTCTGGGTAATTGTGCATCAACTGCTCAAGTGTGCTCTCAATAAACTGAGGATAGATCTGCACTGATCATTTCTCCTTTTACTGTCTGCAGATTCAAACATTGTAGTCGGAATAATGTTGTTTTTCCGTTTCTCACCATCATCCATCAAAATACTGTTAACAGATCTTCAGCATTTTGTGGAATAGGCGGTTTTTGAGCAATAGTCTCAATGAGTCAGCAGACTGATCCAATGGACACTCAATGGATGGTCAACAACTAGCAAGTTACATAAAGTGGCACTCAGAATGGGGACTTAAGCTTGTTCACACCAAGAGCGTTAATTATAAAGATAACTAAAACTCAATTAACGTCTACACTAACGCGGGATATTTTTCTGCTTATTATAAGCACGTGCTGCAGTTAAGTCATCTGCTGCTTTACATGCTCTTTAAAGAAGGGTGAATTCTGATTAGCTGAAAAAAAGACATTCTGAAAGTGATTCCAACCATTTTGTTGCTCTCTGCCATTTTTGTTATAGTTGTGGTATGGACTCTGCTACACTTTTTCATTTAGAACGGTTTTTAGTCATAGTTTAGCTGTAGTGGTCATTATTTCTTATTTTTTATTTATTATGAAACTGTACTATTTGATAGAGATAGAGGAGCTTAAGATTACTTTTACCAAATTAATGTGCCTGTTCACATTCTGTATTCCATAGTTTATTGGTGACATTAAGTAAAACATTAGTTTAATTAAATTTATTTCCATACCTCTTTTATTTGATGGTTACCACATTGCTTTTGGGACAAACTATTGTATGTTAAATCGTCTGATGCACAAACATTTAGAGCATTTCTATTTATTAATAACAATTTTGAATTGTTGATAAACATTTTAAATTCCTAGTGTCTTTTGATTGTCTGCTTGTATGATAGCCAACAATTGTGGAAAACAGGAATGCTGCCAATCAGCATACCATCTGAAATTAAAAGCGTGGGAATGGGAATCAAAAGCTGACATGATTATTTAAACGAACAAGTATAAGTCATATTAAAGAATTTCCCTTTTGTTTGAGTCCCTTTGTTTTTGTTCTCTGACTAAACTGAGACTAAACTAACTGTCTGTCTGTCTGTCTTTATTTATTTTGAGGAATTGGTTATCCAATAGTGAAAATGCTGGATTTAAAGAATTTTTAAATATAAATATATAGAATGTCCTTGTATTATTCATTCTAAATGATAAAATACTAGCATTTGTGGTTTTGACTTTTGGTTCAGCCAAGAACTTGGATTTCAGACAGTGCATTATTAATACTAAGCTCACCTTCATTTCTCTTTAGAGCCAAGCCATGCGGATAGTGCGGACAGTGGGTCAGGCTTTTGAGGTCTGTCATAAGCTTAGCCTTCAGCACACCCAGCAAAACGCAGATGGCCAGGAGGACGGTGACGCTGACAAGACATGCACAGATTCTGGAGTACCAGGTACTGTAATCATTGGTATCCTCTTTTCTTTTCACTTCATTGTCTTAGTTAGTGTAGTCCTCTTCCTCGTCAGGTTTTTATTCTCCAGACTCCCTCTAATTGTCTGTTTGTGCCCCTTGAACTTGGTTTGAGGGGATTATGGATGAGTGACGTTTCTGTTGATCTGTGACACACTTTCATTTAGCAAAGGGAAAATCCATGCAGTTGTTCAAGGTATTTTGGTGCAATCCACTGCAGTGAGTTTGAGGAAGTCTTTGTGTGCCAGGGCTTTGATAGGCAGGATGGAACAGCACCTCTGACCGCTTGTGTCTGTGGGGCAGATCTCATGGTGCATGGGCCATGGGTTCAGGCTGATCATCCTCCCACAGCTCCCTCTGGACAGGTTTTCCTTTCAAATACAGATGAGCTCCCACTCACCCACGCACTGCTTCTAATCTGCACAGGATTCCCCAGCACCAACACGCTGCGGTGTCACATGGATGGGACTTGCTATGTTTAACAGCTCCACTGCTGGCCCAGTGTTAGGACAGGAAGACCTTAATAACGCACACAGGGGAAAAAGTGAACAGGTCTCAGAACTGACACTTCAGAACCAAAGGCCATAACTGTTTAAATTATAAAACCTTCTGACAAATAAGCGTTGTGCATGGCGACCTTTGTTTATGAGTCTTACGAGTTTTAAAAACATTTTAAATTGTTTGAGCGTATTAATTCCAGCAAGAGAAACTTTTAAGGCAGCAACAAATTACAACAAATAATTCATAGAAAACACGTTTGTTTTTCCAATTTTATTTTGTTTTATTGTAGATGTTCAAGGGGAAAATAAAGTGGCTAGAGTTTACAATACTTTGATCTTTATGCCATCGCAAGCTTTTTGTGGCTTCAAATTTGGTTATTAGTTGTTTAAATATTTAATAGATCAAATTCATAGCAATACACTCACATAAATGATATTAGTTAATATTTTATATTAGACAGATGGGGAAAATATATTATCTTGAGGCGATGTGCAATATATTGTACATAGGAATGGGATTTGTCAACGGAATGTGTGTTGTAGATAACTTTGTTTATAATAGGAGTGATCTTTTTCTGGTCCAGAATTGCCTTTTAGCCAGTAGAAATGCCAGTGAAGATCTGTGAGGGACTGTGTCCCATTACATGTAGTTCAGTGTGGGGTAAATGCCGCCGACCTCAGTTCTATTTCCTTTTTTAACTCTCGTGTTATGTTCAGTAATACAATACACAGTTTATGATCTGGGTCAAATTGTCACTCTAAAATAGCCATAATCCCCACAATTTGTATTTTAATTTAATGGCAGTGAAGTTATGTAATGATTTCATAGATCTTTTTACCATGTATAAATTACAAATATTTATTGGATTACTTATGTACTTATTACATTTTTTTTGTGTGCAATTTACTTAGTCCTACTGTTTGACAAATACATTCTTAAAATTATAAATACTCACTTTAGTCTCTTAATTAATGTAATAACTAAATGCTTAAAATATAATTATACAAGAATGTTGTTCAAAATCGTTTTAGATGTAGTATAGCATGTCACACCACAGGACACGGCTGTCATTGCTTGACATGTGATGTCAACTACCCATTTCCAGAAATACAGATCTGCTGTACAGACCGAGTGAAGGTGTGGTCGGAACATGCATGGGGCCCCATATCAGTAACACAATCCCTCCCACAGGGGATCCACAGTTTACACAGGAAACATCAGTGTTTAGTCAGAATATCTGTTTGTGCACATTTACCTGTGTGTGGATAAAGCATTTTGTGCAAAAAATCTAATATTCTCACTAACAGCAAAACATTTGGTCCCTTCAAACCAGTGTTATTTTAGTATCATTGAGATACTATTATAGTTTTTATTAATATTTTGTATTTTACATTGTTATATTTGCCATTCTGTTGTTTGTCATTTTTTTTTTTTTTTTTTAAAGGTTCTGTATGTAATTTTTTCACTCTACTAAAGCATAAAAAGTACCATGTTTGCAGATATTTAGGAAACATGCTGAGTTCACATAATTGTTTCTCTGAAAAACAATGCTACAGCCAGTTATTCTACTTTGAAATGTGCGTTCCGTGTCAGAATGTCTGTTTTTGTTTTGGTCTGTGTGATACCGCACACTGCCAGTTTACCCAATAGTATTTCAACACCCCATGTTGCCAGTTGGCGTAAAACACAGCGTATTGCAGCCATAGAAGCCAGCAAACAAAGTCAGTGATCAGAGTAAGTGATCACGGATTCTACTCGACCTAGAAAGCATCGGCATCCATCTAACTATCTCTATGAACGAGAGTGTCAATTGCGTGTCCTCAATCTGGTCTGAGGAGGAGGGGGCGGGGAAAACAACTCTCTCCAATATTTTGAATTTGGACTGCAGTACCCATTTCAACCACTAGCTGTCAATATTACATACTGCATCTTTAATAGTTTTTTTATTTTATTTTCATATATATATCTGTATAGTTGTATTAATTTTTTGCTTTAGTTTAGTACCTCAAGTTAAACTAAATTACAAAAGTAAGGGTTATGCTTAAAAAGTTTGTAATGGCATGAAGGTGAGTAAATAATGACAGAATTTTTTTCTCCCAGTGAGCTTTTTCTTTAATCCCTCTATGCATGCTTTCCAGCTTGTGAATTAATATTTAACAAGATAAATTGTTTCTCTCTAAAGGGCGGGAGCTCACAGGGGCTGAAAAGCCGGCTACAGACGAGACAGACATTGATGCAGAGGAGCTTCCCCTCCCCGACAGCACAATGGACGAGTTCAATCGCGGAGTCACTGACCTGGATGCGGCCAAGAAAGAGGAAGATGTCACCAAGGACAAAAAGGTATCCAGCTGCAGCTCGCTTGCCTACTTAATTATTCAATTCATATCAATAATTAACCACAATTTTCCATAATGTCAGGCTCTCAAAGTAGTTTGTTATATCAGCTTTTACGCACACATCCCTTGCACCGTATCTTCCAATTAATTCCAGTAATCGAGGGAATGTTTTTCAATGCACATTGTTTTGCAGATTAGGTTTGTTTTATGCTCACGGCTGTGTTCAGCCTGGGGTCCAGATGCAGCTATAAGCCTATTAACATAATCTTGTAGTGTGAAAGCAGCTGTGATGCAAAGGATTATGTAATGATACTGTGACCCTGACTAGCTGAGACATTCTTCAAGAGAATTATTATGGTAATGACAGTTTAGTGTGGATGAGAGGAAAGTGACAAACAAGGTACTGGAGTTTTGGTGGATCTGTATTGTCGTCATTGCATTGAATTTATCTCCATTGATAAGTTTCACCATCTGGATCATCTAAATGACATGCATTCTAATAGAGTTGGACTGAGGTTTTGAGTCAGCCTAAAAATAGCAGAATGAGTATTCATTGTGTTGAATGCAGGTTTTCTGTTGTCCATAAAGCTTATTTGTTCTACCTCGCTGAAGTCTGTATCTTTCCGCTCAGGCATAATTTTGTGGGTTTGTTGCATCAGTGTCTGGGGCGACGAGGCTGAAATCATGTCTGAGACTGATAAGACATTCCTCTCCTCAGGAAATTACAATGTCAGAAATATTTGGGTTGTCTCTGATGATTGTTTCATGATTTATAAGCCAGTCAGAAACTTTTACTCTGCGCCAGAGAAAGCTCCCAAGCCAGCCTCAGAGGTTCACTGTGTCCTTGTTTCGTTTGGTTTCAAAAAGTTTTTGACCCAAATGGAAATTTTGCAATTCAATATGAAACTCCAATGAGACGTGGTGGTAGTGTAATGTGTAGTGTAATGGTAGTGTAAAGGATAAACCGTCCTTGAGCATGACGGCATTTTTTTTTTTTTAAAAGACTGTGTTCCAGATACTCATTACTTTTCTTATGTTTGGTCATCATACGGTAGTATTTAATCATTAACTCACCCTCAAGTTTTTTTAAACCTGTAGGAATTTCTTTCTTCTGCTGAACACACAATAATATATTTTAAAGAATGTTGATAACCAAACGGTTGATGGACCCCATTGACTTCCATAGTATTTTGTTTCCTACTATGGAAGTCAATGGGGTCCATCAACTGTTTGAATACCAGCATTCTTTAAAATATCTTCTTTTGTGTTGAACAGAAGAAAAAATCATACAGGTTTGGAACAACTTGAGGGTGAGTAAATTATGACAGAATTTTCAGTTTTGGGTGAACCATCCCTTTAAGAAATTCATACTTGTCCTGATTTCATATAGAGACTGGCTACATTCATACTAAAGAAGAATATGCTTGTCCTGTTTGTTCAGTAGGTTTATTTTAGGGATGCACAATATTTTTCTGGTAAATTGATTGAGTTTTTAAGTTATCTGTATTAGTTGATATTGGATATATTTCTGTTGATTTTGGGTATTTAATTGTTCATGCTAATTTTTTTTTTCCAATACCTTTGCAGTCATCATCTAATAACATTATTTAAACTAATAATTTAATAATAACACTAAGTGCAATATTTAGCAAATCTGTACAAATACTCTACATTTACAATGTTGTGATGCCTAAATCAAAAGCAATTGCTTGTAAATCGACTGTTTTTTTTGTAATTATTTTCTTTTTCTTTTCTAATTTTAGACAAAATAGTTATTATAATATGGATTTATAATCGGCCATTTTTCACTTACCGGCCATTAACATATAACAAGTTATCGGCCAAAATTGTAATGTTTTACAACTCAAGTGACTACTTTAAAATCTGGTTGTGACTCCAATAAATTTAATCACAAGTTTGGGTTATATGTGCTGTATCAAAGTCCCTTTCAAGGAAAGTCTGTTCACTCGGCGGCCATATTTGCAAAACCTCCGGGCAGCTATTTCGGACATCCAAGACCAAGTCCTATCTATATGAACGAGGGAATCCTGAAATCTCAAAAACTGCTTGGCGAACTCACAATTAAATAACAAATCAGCAAGAAAATCTGACATGAAATGTCCCATAAATGTTGCGTCTTATGCTCAAATAACATTAAAAAAGCTTATTTTTCAGGCTAGACAAGCCAGTGCGCATGTGCAGTCCTAAGCGCGAGTCTCAGGTTTCTATGGGAACCGGAGCTTGGCAGCTGCAGTGACATAGTAACTTTATCAATCAGCGATTGGCTCTTTTACCTAGAAGGTGGGAAGTATTCCACCATATTCCGCGTTGCAGTTTCTCCCATTCATAACTAATAGGAGTGAACAGTCTTTCTAGATCTATAGTCTTTGGCTGTATGAGACCCATTGATATGTGATATTTACTATTGAAATCTGACACTATTGTGGTTACAGACATTATTCAAGTCATTGACTGGCTACTTGATCATACAGGCAGTACTTGATCCACATCTGTCTGCTGTTGTATGAATAGGACAGTCTGAGTAAATGCAGTCAGTTCCAAACACCGTCATTTAACTGAAGAGAGTCTTGTAAATGCCTGATTGTTTGTCACTGCAGAATAATTCTTGTCTCTGGTTTTCAAAGAAATTTCATTTTTATAACAGAATCATATGCATGTGTGTACACTTGGCACTTGTAGAAAACCTATTTAAATTTAGCATTTCAGAAAATGTCTTCATGAATAAAGCCTTTGAGAGCATGCTGTCATACTCCTACATAAGCAGATCGTTTTCTTGTACACTGCAGTACAGGGATACTCATGCCATCCTCTAGGACATGTGGAGCGGAACTGGACTGGTTGTGTAGGTGTTCATGCTGTTTTTAGGGATGGTACAAGTGTCAGAGTTGTACAATAAGCCTGCAGTCAGTTGTGCTAGTGGAGCAGAGAGCTTCTCCCTGTCAGTTTGCCGACTCCATGTGCCTTTTGTGTCTCCCGTTTATGAACATGAGCTCGTAGTGGAGTAAGCCTAGCCAATTATTAGACTATACATTTCTCCCTCAGTAGATTAAACAATGTTTTTAAATCACAGTGCATGCTTTAAAGAGCATGCTTTTATTTGTAGAATTGATTAGTAAGTCATATATGAGGGAATGTTTGTAATAGCTTGCTGAAAAGCTCTTGGTCTATACTGAGGTCATGCACCCTAAGTCTGAATCAATGGATATTGGTTAGTGAGCAGAATAATGATTTATTTGTCCCTTCTGAAATGAAATTCATACACAGATTTTTTTTTTTCGGCTGGTGTTTTCACTGATGAATGTGACCTTATCATTTTTAAATGCATTTTTAATCCACATTTTGAGCAGGACCGTGTCACGTAATTATAAGAAGGCAAGGGGAAATAAATGACACCCTAAATAGTCTGACATGTGCTTCTCAGTTTAATTTAAACTTGAATTAAAAATTCAACTTTTGAGTTTTAAAGAAATGGGTTTGGGGATTTATTTTCATTTCATTATATTTTATTTTACAACCCATTTTGTTTTACATCAACTAAATTAAAACTATATATTATAGTCATTAAATATGGAATGGTTGGCTTTACATCAGTTTAAAATAAAATCTCCAAATCCTGTGTGGGTGTGTGTGCGTGCGTGTGCGTGCGTGTGTGTGTGCATGCGAGTGTACGCTTGATTATTTAGTACGCAATGTAGAACAAATTACCATGTTTATTGTGTTTCCTTTTTTACTGCAGATAGTTAATTAGAGCAGCAAATCTCTGTTTCACCCCACCATATTGTTTATAGGAAACTGACAGATGCTTTCCAATACAATGAGAAGTTTAGAGTTTCTGTGGTGTTCCTCTCTGAGCTTAGATAATGAATGGGCAAGGGACTCTTGGTGTGCACAAGTGGTTGCATTCCCATTTTATAAGAGACCGCAGTGTGCTTTAGAGGGTTTCTGCACAAAACGGTCACTGAATAACTAATGAAAGCAATTAGTCCTCCTCAACAATTCTGAATCTCACCCAATGTCAGACCTCAGTACCACAGTCCGGAAACTCTGTGGCAGGCAGCCCAACACTGTGGGAATTTCACATATCAAATGAGGCTACTGTGTAGCTGTGATCTTATCAGACTATCTCTGCCAGGCAAACAGCCAGGTTCCTGCCAGGAATTAGTTCCCTTTAGCTACTGGGCACATGCATCTCCTGGATGCTGGTAGAATAACTCTAAAACCAGTGAGACCCTGAGGAGCTGGACATCACAGACCGAAAGTGGGTAAACATAGCCCTGTGTGTAAACATAGCCCTGTTTCTTCCTTTTAGAGAAGTAGTGTCCATCCAGATCAGACTGTTCTTGTAAAAAGTGTTTGGAGATGGGATTTTGGGCAATGGTGGTACAGAGATGCGCTCTCAAGAGCCCTCAGGTCTGAAATGCTAGATGGTGCCCAAAAGCCAGAATGTGTTTCAAAGTAATGTCAGTTTCTCTGGATAATTCATGATGAGCTGAGTTCAACCCATGTATCTGTGTAAGAGGCAGCTTACTTTTGCCCTATTGCTCAATTTCAGAAAATCCTCCCCAATGCATTGCTGTTTGCACCAGACTGGTGGTTAGACACTTCAGAGCAGCTAGACTAGGGATGAGCATCTTAAGGAATTTAAAAAATTTATTTGTGGGGGAAATTAAATTTTGTGGGGAACCACAAAATGTATTTGTGGTTCCCCTTCACCATTCTAATTCAGTTAGCCATGTAATTAAAAGGGGGGGTAATACAATTTCAGCCAATCTTATGTTAATCTTGAGTACTTATAGAGTAGTACTGCATCCTTCATATTTCCGAAGAGTCTTTAGTTTTATCATATTTATAAAAGACAGATACGTTGTACCGTTTTTTTTTTTGGTTTTTTTTCCGAAAACAGCCGAACTCGTGGAGGAGAACAGTGGGCAGAACTAAAGAGAGCGCACGCGCACACACACACACACACACATGCACAATACATTATTGCCATTATTCCTCCCTGGATAACTTTCTATTCAATATACGTTCGTGTTGTTTACATTATATGCACTTACGCGCCGATTGCCAACAAAACACAGACATTTGATGCAGTTTCACTCACCAGTTTCAACTCGTGACAGGGAACAAACAAACACACTTGCAGAACTCCGTTGCTGCTCCTGAAAGACAAACTGCATCCACTGTTTAACGCTGGATTATTTGAAACACACTTCTTTAAAAACACACTTCTTTAGTGACATTGTTGATTTCGTGAAAATGACAGTGCTGTCGACGGCTTCCGTAACCCGAACGAAGCTCGTTGATGGACGTGCTCCGCATGCGCTCATCCGGGAGAAGTGTCCATACAAGCAATTCCGCCTATTATGACCTCACACAGGCCCATACTCGAAAAAAACTTTCCGAAACTTGTTCGAATCCTGAAGGAGTGTATTTGGCACAGAAATACTGTCATACTCTGTCATGTTTATGTTGTGTTGTGTGGTGCTTTGTGTTTTTTGTTGTGCTTTGTTGTGTTGTTTTGTGTATAATGTTTTGTTTTTTGTTGTGTTTTGTTTTTTGTTGTGCTTGTGTTTTGTTTTGTGTATAATGTTTTGTTTTTTGTTGTGCTATGTTGTGTTTTGTGTTGTGCTTTGTTGTGTTTTGTTTTGGGTTTTTTTGTGGGAGAGGGTTGTTTTTATGGATAAGTAACTCATTCATTGAGTGATTTGCTCACTTTGTTTTTGTACCATTTGGGCATCAGAAACCCAATGTCCTGGTTACACACAATAACACAGGTTCAATTCCCCAGCAACAGATATATTGGCAAAATGTTTATTTTAAATGCACTTTTAAGTTGCTTTGGACAATAGTGTCTGCCAAACATGTACATGACTATATTTATATAGATTTTATATATGTATTTATAGTGTTTGTATTATTTCACGGTGACAAGTCATCCTCTCTCATCACATTCAGTTCAGACTGTAAGCTCACAACATAATTCATTTTGCCGTGGCGCTGTAGTATACACTCAAAATAATGAATTGTTGGATTTACTTAAAAAAGCAGCGTCAAGTGGTTCCGCGCACCAATTTTGAGTAATTTAATACAAATAACAATTTAGTTGAATGAACAAAAGGAATTCAAAGGAATTCTTTGTGTAAATACAAATCATTTGAATTTGTCACTGTTACATATTCATATGTGCAGTTTACTTAATGTCATGTTAAATTTATAAAAGTTTATTACACAAGGTGAACACATTTATTGACTTAATTTGCCTTATTAAATTAACTATTTGCTCTGCAAAACACACCTAAAAAAAATAACTCATTGAACAAACTCAATTTAATTGAGAGCAAGAATTAAATCCTATAAACGTTTATATGAGTGAACACAGGCTAAACACAGGCACCACTCTTCTGCATAATGGTAACCACAAAATTCAAAAACATTACAGAAACTCCTCTGTATGTCCAACATAACTGAACATTAAACACTAACATAAACTAACAACATCTTTCCCTTAAAAATAACACTTTAATCCCTAAATGTACTCTCCTAATTCAGTTCCTTGCAAAGCCTGCTGGGAACTATGGATCCTCTGCCCAGTTAGTTGTCAACATTAATTTGTGAGTTTCACTTAGCAATGTTAAGCTGACTGAACAAACACTTAAGTAAAGCTGACAATACTCATTTTTAGTAGAAACAACTCAGTTAATTTAAGTTTATGTACAGTGGGGAGAACAAGTACAGTGGGGAGAACAAGTATTTGATACACTGCCGATTTTGCAGGTTTTCCTACTTACAAAGCATGTAGAGGTCTGTAATTTTTATCATAGGTACACTTCAACTGTGAGAGACGAAATCTAAAACAAAAATCCAGAAAATCACATTGTATGATTTTTAAATAATTAATTTGCATTTTATTGCATGACATAAGTATTTGATCACCTACCAACCAGTAAGAATTCCTGCTCTCACAGACCTGTTAGTTTTTCTTTAAGAAGCCCTCCTGTTCTCCACTCATTACCTGTATTAACTGCACCTGTTTGAACTCGTTATAAAAGACACCTGTCCACACACTCAATCAAACAGACTCCAACCTCTCCACAATGGCCAAGACCAGAGAGCTGTGTAAGGACATCAGGGATAAAATTGTAGACCTGCACAAGGCTGGGATGGGCTACAGGACAATAGGCAAGCAGCTTGGTGAGAAGGCAACAACTGTTGGTGCAATTATTAGAAAATGGAAGAAGTTCAAGATGACGGTCAATCTCCCTCGGTCTGGGGCACCATGCAAGATCTCACCTCGTGGGGCATCAATAATCATGAGGAAGGTGAGGGATCAGCCCAGAACTACACAGCAGGACCTGGTCAATGACCTGAAGAGAGCTGGGACCACAGTCTCAAAGAAAACCATTAGTAACACACTACGCCGTCATGGATTAAAATCCTGCAGCGCACGCAAGGTCCCCCTGCTCAAGCCAGCGCATGTCCAGGCCCGTCTGAAGTTTGCCAGTGACCATCTGGATGATCCAGAGGAGGAATGGGAGAAGGTCATGTGGTCTGATGAAACAAAAATAGAGCTTTTTGGTCTAAACTCCACTCGCCGTGTTTGGAGGAAGAAGAAGGATGAGTAGAACCCCAAGAACACCATCCCAACCGTGAAGCATGGAGGTGGAAACATCATTCTTTGGGGATGCTTTTCTGCAAAGGGGACAGGACACCTGCACCGTATCGAGGGGAGGATGGATGGGGCCATGTATTGCGAGATCTTGGCCAACAACCTCCTTCCCTCAGTAAGAGCATTGAAGATGGGTCGTGGCTGGGTCTTCCAGCATGACAGCGACCTGAAACACACAGCCAGGGTAACTAAGGAGTGGCTCCGTAAGAAGCATCTCAAGGTCCTGGAGTGGCCTAGCCAGTCTCCAGACCTGAACCCAATAGAAAATCTTTGGAGGGAGCTGAAAGTCCGTATTGCCCAGCGACAGCCCCGAAACCTGAAGGATCTGGAGAAGGTCTGTATGGAGGAGTGGGCCAAAATCCCTGCTGCAGTGTGTCCCCACTGTATGTACATGAGTAAAGTAATGTGAACAAGGATGTTTGAGTAAAACTAACAGTGACTTTTTTTTTTTTTTTTTGTGTACTGTGTTCAGTCAGCATTAATTCAATCCAATAATGAGCATCTTTTTGTTTTTTTTTCTTTTAAACACATTCATTTCATTGCAGCAGAGAGGAGACATAAAAGAACAGACTCTGAAGAGGAAAAGCTTTCTGCTTCAAGAGCCTCTGCAGTCAGTTCAGTTTTATCACCTTGATGTTTGCCTTGCTTGAGCTCTTGAGCGATCAACTCCCATCCAGCCTAGAAAAATTAGACACTTTTTAGTGTTGCATTCAACACAAATCTTATAGAATAATAAGAGTTGTGCAGTTTGTTTGTATGATGTTTATATTTCAATATGGTGTTGTATGATTTTATATTTGAAAAACTTATATTATGGCATACCAATGTATTATTGTGTCATGAATGAAACAGAAAAGCAGTAAGGCCCTTCTCCAGCACCTTTACCAAAGAATGAATTTGAAAAGGAGAGATAGACAGATGGACTTCTGTTGTTTTAGTATTCATACAGAGATCAGCCTTTCCACCTTCTGCACCAAAACTGATATTGAATCGTAACAATGGATGCTTAAAAATAGCAAACTACAAATGAATTTCAACAGAGTAACTTCGACCATGCTCAGATGCGTAGGCTAAATGCTGATAAAGCTTTGGCATTTTACTCTCAATGATCTTTCAGACATTATAACAAAGCCCTTTTGTCTTTATAATTCATTCAGTCATAAATTTAGATCGCGTTTCAAAAGGATGCACGATTATTCAATGCGTGATTAGTTCATTCACTTCTATCCATATGCTAATGTGTTACGGTGACATTTAACATTAGTTTGAATGCGTGGAAGACAATAAAAGCCAACAGCTTTATAGTGGCACTTAATCATCTTTAGTGCTTGTTAGTTAGCTATTTAACAACTTAGACCTCTTACGATTCTCCTTCAGACTGTGTCTGACAACCATCCCAGCACATGATATTTAATGCTAACCTATATTTCTCAAGGTTCTGAATGAACCACCACAGTGAAAAAAATCCTTTATAAACTTGCTTTCAAAAGCCCTTATTTGAGATTGTTTGATGTTTCTGGTCATTGTACTATACTCTATAAATCCTGACATGTCAATGGAGGAAGTCCATGTGGACTGTTTTTTAATAGAGACACTAGTTTTGTCTGATCTTTTTAAGCTGTATTATTGTCTAGGGTGTGCCGGTAGCCTCAGGCAACTTTTAGTGTCATAACTGTAACAATGCACACTGTTTTCTCTTGCGACTTTTCAGACATTATTGAATAGAGTCTGTCATGTCAGTGAGAAAGGTAACAGTGCTCACTTACATCCTGAATGTATTTGCTGTTAAGATCTTTCAGCATTGTATTCCAATCCCCAATGTCATGTTCCTGTCCTCAGGGCTACTCGAGTCACAAAGCCTCAAGATCCCTTTAGCTTGAAAGGCTGTACTCTTGATTTCGAGGTCGGTAGACTCGGGTGGAATGCAGTAGGACCAAAATCATGGTTTGAGTAGTTTTATATCACAGCAACGGTATATAATATCACATTTGAAGCTCTTGTCTGCGTCACATTCTGCTGTAGGCTATAGATTTAGTATTTAGTAGTTTTTGTTCTTCGTGTCAAGTAGCGCTGACTCAGGTAGTTATGTGTTTATGCTTGCATTTCACTTAACTGCCCTTCATGTTTAATCCCACAAGAGCTGTCCAAACCTCTCTCCATGTTACTTTTTGTTATTTTGTAACCATACATTTTTTTTTATCCTCCTGCTTATAGCTGGGTTTAAAGGCACAATATGTAAGATTTTTAGATTTAAAATATACAAAAACCACTAGAACAATGTTATATATTTACTTACATTATTACAATAGTTTCCAACAGTGTTTGAATCCAGAGAAATCAGTTATTTTAACCAGTGTTACGGACCGTGTCCTTATGTCGCCTGTCAATGACGTCATATCCTGTCAGATTTCTGTAGAAACCATGGAAACACCAAAGACTCTTTAATATAGTATGTGTTTTATTAGACAGGCGAGCAAGTGTTTGAATATACATTTACCAACAGAAAACGAATCATTGTTATACAGCGCAACACGGTTAATCTTATTGTTTGAATTGCTTGTTTTCTTGATTCACCACGAGTAAAGTTTTTACCATGCCTCAGAGACAACACTATTTTGTCAAGTGGCTAACATAGCATAATCAGAGAGCGATTTCGCCATCATACAATATATTTTAAAATTAATTGCATGTAATTTAGTCATCCTGTTTTTATTAATGATATTCTAATATCGATCTAGATTACTGCAAAGTGCAACAAGTCTCTCATACCAGCCACCGAGCGAACGCAGAATAATGTTATAACATAACTTTCAACACACTCAAATGTATTTAATATGATTGTTTTAACCGTGAAAAACAGCACTGCGTTACCCCACATACGCAACGAAATGAGCGAAAGCAGCCGACTGCAGCATAAGCATAATAAAAGCTCAGAGCTCTTTCATTAGCATTCGCTCCCAAGGGCTCTCGCGCGTCCTGCTTTATACCACCGTAACGTTAATAAAACTTTAATACATTCGCTCATTCATGAACATGATTTCTGCCCGAGTACTTCGGATTCCTTTCCATCGGCTGTGTAGGTGAAGAGTCAAGACTACAACTCCCATGATTTCACGCTCATTCACGGCGTCATCAAGCTACGTACTACATACTGTGCCTTTAAGAGGGAAATGATGTCCTTGGGGTTGGGTTGTTGTGAGTTTTTGAACAATAAGAGTGGCCGAGAAAGGCATTCATGCAAGAGACCGAATGTGGCACTTTTATCGAACAAAATTAATCCCAATTTTATATATATTTATTTAAGGGTGAGCCACCCTTTCATTGAACAAAATTATTGAATAAATTAATCTTTTTTTATTTATTCATATTACTTTAGTTATTCTTGAATAAATTATTTGTCATGTTATCCATTTTTATTACATTAATTTAGCTCATGTATTTTATTTTATTTTTATTCATTATTTTATTTTCAAAAATAGGTAGTATTTAGGTATTAGGCAGTATGTGCCACCATGTTTTATTTAAAACTTATTTTATTTGTAATAAAAATGTCTTTGCATTTACTTTTTAAGTAGCAACTTTTGCAATCAAATGTTCATGAACATTATCACATTTCTTAATGTGCTTCTCAATGCCATCTCTAAAAGCTTCTTATCTGAAGAACGTCACCATCTATACTTCTCTAACACTGTCAAGGACGTCTCAGGAAAAAAAAAAGCCAATAAACAGGAGGCAGCAATCTGCCTAGCAGAAAGCCCATGAGCAGAAAAGCAATGAGGGCATTTGTGTGGCCGCTAGCAAATCTCACTCAGCCCAGCTGTGAGCTGAACATTGCTCTTTTACCCTCGGTTACCCTCAAGGGCTCAGCGCTCTCCACTAGGGTACAACTAACACTTCAAATTCAGAATGGTCGACATATTGCACAGGTTCAGGAGAGGCAATGTGTCTAGTCTACAGACATGAGTTATAGCGGTTTGCTCCCAAGCTTGTTGTATTTCACATGCTGCTGAGTGTTTCAGTTTGTCGTTTCGTGTCTGACTGGAATATCAAACAATGTTAAAAAAAGCTCCTGCTTTACATTCAGGTCTTTTAAGTTTGTTACTTGTATAATAAATATGCAGCACTGTGTTAGACTCCTGGATTGTTTTGCCAATTATCAAAAAGACCAGCATAGTAACCGTGTGCTTGAGAGAGGCTTACGTTGTAATACTCAGCATATTTTCTTTCTCATGCAAGATGTGCAGACGTTCTCAGGCAGCGGTGGATTAACGTGTTATTAAATCTAATCCACTTTTAAATGCTTTGCTTTCAAGTACAGAACATCCATCCTGGACTATCAGAGATCTCAGCACATTTTCATCTTAGTTTTGCGTGCTAGATAAGATGTTTATTTGATGTTTAGCAGGATTCAACATTTTTCCAAGAAATTGCTGCTCAGGATGACAGTCATCTTATCTCCTTTGTGAAGTCAATACACTTTTAAACAGTTTTCTGCAAACTTTCCTCTGATGTTTTTTGGCTAGTAGGTGTCTTAATCTTACGTTAATCAGTACGTTCACTGACCATCTGATGCATATTGTACAAAAAAAAAAAAATAGCAAGAGCTTGCTCAAAATCAACTAAATCCACTAATTACTTATACCCAAATATTCAATTCCATCAAATATTTTAATACTTTTAATATTAATACTTTATTCATCAGTGATGCAATAAATGGATTAAACATTCTGTATTGTTCCGAATATAAGACAACCCTGGTTATAAGATAATTTTCATACTGCATATTTTTCATATTTTAATTTTTGTATTGAAAGTATGGTAAATACTGGTAAAATGTACCAACAATCACATTTAAAAATAAACTCTTTTTGGCATAACCTGTTGCCCATTTGAATTATATAACAATTCCATCTCATAGTGAAAACCATGTAGCCTACCAAAATTTCATTAACTGTAGAAGTGAAATCTTATTGTAGTTTTGAAATCTAATCTTCCGTTTTAAAATCACGTACGGGGGAAGTTTGGTCCCTTCAGCAAGGCACGCAAACATGAGTCACTCGGCTCTTAGACGGTAAGCTTTTCTTTGACTATTTGCGTTTTTAAAGGGATAGTTCACCCAAAAATGAAAAATAGCCCATGATTTACTCACCCTCAAGTCATCCTAGGTGTATATGACTTTCTTCTTTCAGACAAATACAATCGGAGTTATATTAAAAAATGTCCTGGCTCTTCCAAGCTTTATAAGGGCAGTGAATGGCTGATCTGTTTTGAAGTCCATAAAAGTGCATCTATCCATCATAAAAGATATCCACACGGCTCCGGGGGGTTAATAAAGGCCTTCTGAAGCGAAGCAATGCATTTGTGTGAGAAAAATATCCATATTTAAAACTTTAAAAACTAAAATAACTAGCTTCCGGCAGAAGGCCTACGCAAGTCGACTTACGGCAAAAGAGTAACCCCCTGACGCGATATATGACGCAGGATGTAGGAGTATCGCAAGCTTTTACGCCTCTCGCAGTTCAAACTAATAGGACTGGGCAACAAATCTTCTGATCTTCTCTTATATCAAAATCCTCTGGCATTTCTCTTTAAAAATTCTCGTTTTAGACTTCTTATTCGTGACCGGTGTTTTGTTTTGCTCTATCCTCTGCGCTTCCGTGTTCATCAATACGTTATGCGTCAGGTCAAGGGTTACTCTTTCTCTGTAAATCGATGCGTATGGCCGTGTGGCGGAAGCTAGTTATTTTAGTTTATAAAGTTTTAAATATGGATATTTTTCTCACACAAACACATCACTTCGCTTCAGAAGACCTTTATTAACTTTTATGATGATAGATGCACTTTTATGGACTTCAAAACAGATCAGCCATTCACTGCCATTATAAAGCTTGGAAGAGCCAGGACATTTTTTTTTTAATATAACTCCGATTGTATTTGTCTGAAAGAAGAATGTCATATACACCAAGGATGACTTGAGAGTGAGTAAATCATGGGCTAATTTTCATTTTTGGGTGAACTATCCCTTTAAGACTTGCTGTGTTCAAAATCGCCCCCTGTACCCTCATTCACTATTCCCTACATTACTCCACTAATATAGTCCGCTTGAAAGAGTGAATGAAAACGAGTGAGTGAATTTGGACACTGAGTGTGCCGGAAGGGCTTTTGCATAGTTTCTGCTTGCTGTTTAATAATTATTTGAAACGTAGCAAACTGGCAGTTCCAGTAGTAATGAAAAGATTTATCTTGAACTCTGCCATGGAAACTAGCATGTATAAACCATAATTAAACAATTTAATAATCAATTAAAAAGGAATTTATACCTGTATGTTATTACGGTGGACAGCGGTTTGGAAAATGGATGGATGATTGATTCAGCTGCGGGCGCCATCTCCTGCCGAGATGCGGTAATTCGTTCAGCGTGCGACTCTCACAGTGCATTATGGGTATTCTCTACCCGCTGAGCGTACATCAGTTGTACACTCGTTATTGTGGTGCATTGTGGGATTGAACGAGTGCCCTCAATAACATCCACTGTGGTTTCGGACACCACTACAAATGGCTGTCCCTTCAAAAAGTGCCATATTTAAGGGTATAGGGGGCGATTTCGGACAGCCACTGTCTTTTTGCGCTTGCGATCTTCTGATATTACACTTTGACACACCGTATTTCCTGGCACACTCGTTTTACGCGTATTTGGCGACACCTATTGTTGCGGGTGTATTATTGACATGTAAAAGTCTAGACCCTGAATATAAGACGAACCCATTTTTTTCAGATGCATTTCTAAGAAAAAAACATTCTTATATTTGGAACAATACTTCTTACATTGCTACAAAAGATTTATATTTTAAATAAATACTGTTTTTTTTTTTTTTTTTTTTTTACTTCCTATACAAACCCTTATAAGTATCATGATTTCCACAAAAATATCGGTGCTTCTTGAGCACCAAAATCAGCATAGAATGATTTCTGAAGGATCATGTGACGCTGAAGACATTTTAAAAAATGTTACCAACTCCAAACTTTTAAACAGTAGTGTATTTGTGAAAAAATGTACTTATTATATGTGGATGAACAGAAATGTCTAGGTTGGAAGTTCTTGTGCAGAGTACAGCACAAAGTCTGTATGACATATAAATCTAAACCTGTGTGAGTCAAGAGTTTCTTACAGTTAGTGAAATATACCCGCCTTCAATCCACAGTTTGTGTGAACTTTCCTTAGTAACAGCTGAGAAACACTCAACATCCACCGTAATAATGGCTCAACATGGGCATAGATGAGAAAATTATCTTCTGATATTGATATTGAGGACTGAAAGATTGAATAGGCTGAACTGGAGACAGCTGTTCCAAGGGATCGGCTGTGGCATTTCAGAAAATGTAGAGGTCTGTATGTAAGATGTAGCATCTTTATTATATTATATTATATTATATTATATTATATTATATTATATTATATTATATTTATTGTATTGTATTGTATTGTATTGTATTGTATTATATTGTATTAATTATATTATTATATTATATATAATAACTGTCCACCACCAATGGCCTTATTCCACAGGCATTTTATAATCCAATGAAATATTAGATAATTTAATAGCAGTGTACGCCATAAATTGCTTTTTACTCACTGCTAGATTCTGCTTAGTTTCTAAACCTTTTTTTTTTTTTGTCCTTAGCAAATAGTGATTTAATTTTTTCTTCTGATTTTGAAGATGTTTGAAATGAGCACAACCAATTGTTGTCATTGTATTGCTTTTAAAAGTCATCATAAGGAATCTTCTGGGCAACGTCCACCCCTAACCACGACACGGAAACCAAACACAAACAAGGGAACGTGCAGCGATTTGCTGCTTTGCAAAGAATCCCTTGTGTAACGGCCTTTAGGGAGTTAAGTTTGTGCAGCATGACAGATATTTCCATATTCCTCCTCACTGACCTTTTTCTGCCACTATATGTCCATATTTGACCCAGACCAAAACCTCATGTTTTTCATGGATCCTGATGATACTTGTCGCTAAAGTAGCACTTCAGACTTTTAGTAGCTGCTGTTGATTACACGTCATTACATAATCACATATGAAGCTAATTAGGTTTTTTCTGCAGCAGTTAATTGAAAGCACTCAAATGAACAGCACTTAGCTTGATACCTTTTAACAGATGTGTTTTCTTTAGCCTATTACCAAAGTCTGTTCTGCATTGTATTTTCTGTTAAACACACAAACACACAAAAATACAGGTTTCAGAACAGATGATAGTGTAATTATTCCCTGTGGAGTGATGGAAATATTCTAATATCCACCATAGATCAACTACATTTGCATTTCCAGAAAAAATGCTAAGCAGCAAAAGCTTAAGCTCTGCATGAATGAAATGTCAAATTAGAACAGTCGTAAACTTTGTTGCTGATTTTTTTCAAGCTATGAATTCAGTGGATGTCACCGGTCTCTTCGACTGAGGTAGATTCACTGTGAGAGCAGGTGTTGTTTACAATGTGCCATTCTGCTGCACTGCTCAAATAAACAGCTGTCAGTAAACACACACACAGAAGGAAATCCTCATGCAGCCGACCTGAATAACATGTGAGTAATGAAAAATATGAGAAGCTGAGGTGATCATCTTGTCCAATATACTGCTCGCAATCTTGTTTGACATCAAATTAATCCCCCAAAGTAAAAACCCCTTAGGAATAATGAATACTTTTGTTTAGTCAGCTATTGAATTTCTATTAGTATTATACATTATTATACACTATTATACACACTTTTCTTCAGCAAGGATGCATTAATCTGTTCAAAAGTGACCATGAAGACTTTTGCATAATTGCATAAAAATCTATTTCAAAATTAAAGAATCCTGAGAAAATTTATCACGGTTTCCACAAAAATATGAATCATAAGCATAATATTAAACTGTTTTCAACATTAATAATAATAAGAAATGTTTCTTGAGCAGCAAATCAGCATATTAGAATGATTTCTGAAGGACCATGTGACACTGAAGACTGGAGTAATGATGCTGAAAATTCAGCTTTACCATCACAGGAATAAATTATATTGTACAATAGTACTACAATTTAAAAATAACTTTTCTATTTGAATATATCTTACAATGTTACTGTTTTACTGTCTTACTGTCTTACCAACACCAAACTTATGAATATTTGCATATATGCATATTTAAAAATTACCTTAACAAATTGTTTCTAATGATACCAAGAGTATATAATAAATAAAAAAAATTGGTTTTAGGTGGTTTTAAATTTGATCATATATTTAGAATAAACATCCCATACTTTCATTTCTGAACTGCCCTGTCTTTCATTGTTTGGACAGACAGGTAGTCCTTCCCGAAATGTTTAATTGTTTGTTGTTGGACTATTCCAAAAGCAGTGTTGTGAAGCATGACAGAATCGGCTTACGGACAGCATTCTTGTCATTGTCCCTGCAGATTAAACTGAGCATATTTAACTTTGAAGAAAAACATGATGCTTGAAATGCATGCTTTAGGATGTCCAAAGCAGTTGTACATCTCAAGTTTCAAACGACTGAGCTCTGGTTTGGTCCGTCTAGCCCCTCGTTTAGTGATTCAGCACCAGGCAATGCCAGGATATTTCAAAGGGCTCTTTTCAGCACATCAATCTCAGCCAAAATAAGTCTTATATCTGGACGCTGCTGAGGCTTTCATAGACAGTCCCTCATTCTGTACGTGGGAGGTCAATATCTGACAGCTGGCATTACCATATTTTCATCCCGGTTGGGGTATAAATTAGTTGGCCGTGTAGGGTAAAACTAACAATTTGTCACAGTTGACTGCCTCCGGAGCTCTGTTTGTTTGCACAGCTACACAGACTGCAGGCGCTACTGTAATTAATATCTGAGCCTCAGTAGGGGCAGGCAAAGAGACATCTTTGACCACAGAGTTGGTCAGAGCAGAGCATTGTTTCCTAATAGCAAGCACGCAGTTGTTTTTAAGTTAACACCGGCATGAAGCACAGGGGCTGAAATGGAGTTTGTCATGCACTAATGACTTCTAAACTAGCTTGTATTGTTATTTTGCTCATTGTTTCGCATTGTTCTCTATTGTCTGTTTTTAATGCATTTTCTACTTTTTCTGCTTATTTCATGTTGTTCCTTATTCTAAGACAAAGCCTCTTTTTTTACTCTTTGTGGTGAACATGTATATTAATTACTGTTCTTGACAAAACAACTGTTCTCTCTCTTTTTCTCCAGCACTCTGAGGAGCCCAACATCCTGCTGGCTTCCCCTAAATTGCTGCTTCCTTCAGGCAGTCAGCTCCCGGCCAGCACTTCCCTGTCTGTGCATCACCAGCTCCAGCTACTCCAGCAGCAGCTCACCCAGCAGCAGCAACAGACACATGTGGCTGTGGCCCAGGTAAGATGGAGTCACTGCACTTAGTAGTAGTAGTAGTAGTAGTAGTAGTAGTGGCATTCATTAGAAGTAGTGGGCTGTGAGCTATTATGGTTATTGTTGTGTACATTTTTCACATAGTACCAGGTATGTTTGCACATTACATATGTAAATACACAATATGTACGCATAAATACACATTACTGTTGTTCAAAAGTTTGTGGTTAGGATGATTTTTTTTTTTTTATACTTTTGAAAAAAAGTGTCGTATCCTCTCAAAGTCTGCATTTATTTGATCAAAATACAGTAAAAATATAATATAATATTGTGAAATATTACAATTTAAAATAACTTTTCTAATTAATTAATATATGAAATATTTATTTTTATATATATATATATATATATATATATATATATATATATTAATTTCAATTTCTCTTGTCATGGTAAAGCTGAATTTACAGCAACATACTCCAGTTTTCAGTGTCACATGATACTTCAGAAATCATTCTAATATGCTGATTTAGTGCTAATAATATATTAGTGGCAACCATGATACTCAGGATTATTTTATTAATGTAAATTTATTTAAAAATAGAAAACTTTTGTAACAAACAGGGATACACCGAAATGAAAATTCTGGGCCAAAACCGAAAATGGTTTTAAAATTATTTATTTATTTATTATTTTAAATTGTCTTTTTTTTTTGTATAATTGTATTAATATTAAACTTTTTAATGAAATTTAATAATTCAACACGCCAATAAAATAAAATAACCACACTTTTGTTGAAAGTAACACTGAAATTGGACAGACAATATATTAATATTAAATATCAGTATATTATTCTTTATTCAAATCTATGCAACAGAATCAGATTTAACAGATTTCTTTTTTGAGCAATTATCTAAATAATGTATAGTCCTACAAAGCTATTATTTATCAGTGCATGTAAGGAGAGCATAGCGTAGAGAAGAACAGTGAATGAGAGGGTAGCAAACAGAAACAAGTATACTACTACATAGAAATTTTCTTGTCGGCACGTTTTTTTGAGCGGAATTTGCTTTTCCGGCCGATAATTTCCGGTGGCTGGAATTTCTGTTCATCCTTGTAACAAATGTTTTAACTGTCTATTTTGATTAATGCATCCTTGCTGAATAAGAGTATTAATTTCTCTAAAACAAAAATCTGACTGTTCAACACAAACTCTTGAGCTGTAGAGTTTACTGAAATATTTATTTATATATTTAGTGTATTAATATTTGGGGGGTGTTTGTTGAGAGGTTAAAGCACAGCTAGCTCATCTCATTTGCCAATGTAATTACATGTATTGTTCTTTTGAGGGTGGTTTTATTAATGCGCATTGTGCATTATGCAAATTCTGTTTTATTATGGGTCAGGTGAGTCTAAATGTTTTGTTTGCTCAAACAGATAAACACAATACAAACAACAGCTGTTCTGCAGGAATCTAATTCAGTTTATGAGCAGGAAAATTGGGTAAAATGTTCCTACACTGATGAATTTGATATTTTTGACCTCAACTGGATCCTTTTTAGATAACTGATTGTTTGTTTGATATATTCTTGAAGTATGAAATTATTTAATGGCAGTCTTAATTGTGGCGTGAAGTGTAAACCTCTGTAACCTCTAAAAGCGGTCTAAAAGTCTGTACGGCCGTCTCAATGTGAACCACAATATTAGAACTGATTTGTAAAAGGCTTGGAGTGCAAAAAACCTGCAGTCTTAAGTGTCTTAAGCGTTTTCATTCTCTCCGGCACTAGACTGGTTTATTTATTCAGCCTTTGAGAGTCTGTGGTTTGCTTGTTTAGCCACAGTTCTACACCAAGTGTTTGGCAAGAGGAGAAAGCAGTTGCTTTTCATAAGCATAATGCTCAGCCAGAGGGTATGCTCTCTCTTGAAGTGTTTTTGTTTTTTTTGTTTTGTTGTTGTTTTTTTTGCACGGAAGACACTTCACTCTTCACAGGTCTGAGAAGGGGCTCACAGGGGGTGGAATTTCGTTCCACGCTCTTTTGACCCACATCTTTGTTGAACGATCATGGCTCCATGATGCTTTGAGGTGTAGGATAGTCATGGATGTCCGTCCTGTCAGAACTCTGATAAGCAAAGCCACTGCAAAGCAGACCCTGATTTGCAACACAACACGCTCAAAGAGAAACAAGCTGTGGCTTTGCTCTGGCTGCTGTGATGTCTTCAGTCATTGAAGAAAAGAGACACTTTGAAGCATGTTATCAAAGCGGCACGCGCGAGTCGATCGTCGTTTATTAATTTATTTCTCCATTTGTTTTGCAATGGCCCTCATCCTTAGGGAAAATGATCTGCAGATGAAACGATATTTGCTTTTCTGAAGTCAGGATTAGTGGTAGTGGTGGAGCGGGTTATTTGCGGAGGAAGAGTTTTGTGTTTCTTTTAATCATATTCTGATGGAATATTCTCCTTTTAGACAGTTCAGTACAGATAAAATGAGTCAAAAACATTTGGCTCCTGTCACGTCCAGAAAACGATGCCTACGTCAGATCTCTAGAACATCAGTTTTACATGTCTGTACATTTCAGATGCTTTATGAGGGCAATTCAGGCTAAATATATTTTGAATCTGAGTGATTGAGTTCTAGTTGTGCATGCAGAGTCAAATGTGATTCTTCTTAAATGGAAGCCTTATTATGGTTGCTGGAGTGTTTTTTTGTGTGTAGAAAAATAAGATAGATGTATACAAAGGGTTTATGGAGAGCTCTTCGTATTTCAGCACTGATTGGTTTGCTCTTGCAGTCCCTCTAGCAGCTTTTAATGGGGTGTCTAAGGAAAAATCAGCACTGAAATATTTGATTTAACTATTTGGTGCAGTTTGAGGTCAGCAACAATGGAATAAATAGTCATATAAAAACCTTGTAATGATTGCAGTGCAGTGGAAGGAAAAAAGATTACCTTTGTGTTTTGAAATTACTATGGTCATGGAAGTCTCCACTTTAAATGTGTGTGATTAAATGGATTGTTAGAACATGAATCACACAAATTACCTTTTTTTAGAACTCTCTAGGTTATGTTGGTGAAAGTGAATCATTTGGTGACATTCTAGTGTTATTAAATTTGTCTTTAGAAAGCATGAAAAAGGTTTAGAAAATAGTGTTAAATAATGTATGTGAAATATAGCAAGCAAACCTTTAACTATCCTTACCCATGAACTTGGAAATAAACTTGGTTTTGGTTGCTTTGTTTTTTGTTTTAGTTTTGTATGGTGTTGGGTTGGGTTGGGTTGGGTTGGGTTTGGTGTAATTTGATGTGATTTAACTGTAGTGTCCATGTAACTGTTCATTTAGTTTATAATATTTTAGGCTGTGTTACTTTTTGGGGGGGCCAATTTGGGGTTAAAAAAGTAACTCACTTGTCATTTAAGAACAATTAAGTTTGTTTCAACCTGTTTCGAAATGCAATACTATATCGTGATAATACCGTAACATTATAATAGCTTGAGGATTTATCAGGATATGAACAATTGATACCAGCACATGCCTCATTAGACTTCACCTTAGACTTTAGATCTGACTAGACTCTAAATTTCTGCTTTCGTAATGTCACAGGCTGTTTGAAAACTGAAACATTCCTGGTTAAATTGTTGAAATTCATGTCCTTGATGTTGAAAGAGCCTCGACTTGCTGCATTTACTCTTTGTAAACCTCTGCTATTTCTCTCACTATACACTAAGGTTAATGCCAGCAATTATTGTCGATCATTTCCATCATACAGTCAGAGATATTACTGTTCTCACTCTTTTCATTTTCCAGATGTACAGTAATTGCACACTGAACTTTTAATTGCTTAATTAGTAGACTTGAAAATGAAACGAAGAATAACTGATTGCAATGGCAATGCATTTGACGTTAAACAATTCTTCATTGCTGCTTTTGTTGTTTACAATAATAAAATACTGAAGAAATACTGCTTTTTTTTATGCCATCAAGGAAAATGATGATCATCAAAACATTTGGGCTCCAACATTCACCCTGACTTGCCTTGGCTGATGAATGTGCCCCACATTTAGAGTGAGATATAAAACTATGACATATGAAATATGAGGCTGGTATACATTTACATCCTATATCCTTTTGAAAACAACATCTTTTGTCATGGTAGGCAGCTCTTTTCCCAAAGACAATCACTCTTTGTCAGAAAACACACACACACACATGCATACAAGCATGTGCACTCAAGAACTGATGGTAAACGGCTCAACCTGAACTAAGCTTTCAGTCCACATTTACAGTATGGTGATTTCCCCCCACCCCCTTAATTTTTTGCGCTACTCCCTGCTGGCCTGATCTGAGCTTTGTCTAGAATATGTATTGTTCTTAAGGGCAGGCAGCACGAGCAGGCACGCTGTTTAAGATGGGTCATAAATCACCCCGGACCTCTCGGAGGGCGGCCGCAGGGGCTTAAAGAGCAAACAGACACTTAGACAGTGCTCAAGACAAGACACTGGCGGAAATGGATTCGCCCTTCTATCGCTGGATAGAATCTTAGGACATATGAAGGACATTGAAGTGCATCATAATCCCTTTGGATACCTTTATAGCTGGCACCGTTTGTCATTAGCAGGATGTACCTAGCAGTATTTCATTACATGTATGGAGAGACTGCCTTTTGTGTCTATTTCTGGTACTTATGGAGGACTGTTTGTTAGACTATTACAGATAATTCCTTTATCTAGTTTGATTTAATTTAATAGTTACTTGACCAAACACCTGTGAAAATTGAATACTGAGGGTATTTAGTGAAACAAACAGCGTGATATGTTATTTTATTTATTTATGCAAAAACCTGCATTGTTAAATATGACTGATTTAATCATAAATTAGGTAACGGGATATATTAACTGGATAATTAATCTCATAAATCTAGATTTACTACCTTATTCCCAGTAAACACGGTACATCACAGCCTTAATCTGTGAAATACTCATAGTATTATTATTATTATTATTATTATTATTATTGTTGTATAGAGGACACCCAGAGAATGAAGCTGGTATTAGATTGTAACCTCCAGTATATGATGTCATCATTAAAGTGGATGTGATAAGAGATTTGACATATATCAGGCATTTGTCCTTCTGCTGTTGCTCTTCAGATGTATTTTAAGAGTAATGATGAACCGATCTGATGTCAGGAACATAAAAACAGCTAAAAGGTCTTTCATGATGTGGTGTTAAAGAAGCTTTTTGAATGAAAGTGCTCTTTAATTTGCATGAATTGCATCTACCCACACAGTAAATAAAATGACCTTCATAGTAACATTTCACAAAAATTATCAAAAATGTATTGAATAGAAAAGCATAACGTGCATGAAAGAGAATGCATTAGATAAAGAGCTTTTAGAGATGTTTGACCTTAAATATATTAATAATTTCAGGTAGGACTTTGAAATTCTTAGAATAACAATGATAAAATATTTTTTGTGTCCTTGAATTCTTGAAGCCCAGACTGGATCCAATGTGTTCAGACATATTCTTCCAAAGTTAAATCAAGGCTCATTCTGAAATGATTTATGAAATAATGGCTAAAAAGTTTAATCAAATAAAAAGCTAAAACTTTTCCTTCTTTTATTCTTTTAAAGTAAAGCTTTACATTTGAATAATGCTTTTAAGTTGGAGTTTTGCTGATGTTGAAAAGTAAATGGGGTTTGAGTATTTCATAGCAGGGAAGATTAAGATATACAGCAGATAAACTGCTGGGTGTCTCTGTATTGTTGGTTTGCTGGTACTTTCTAGTGTCTGCTTGTCTATGTACTTAAGCATGCATACTATCGTTATGTGTTCCTCAGGTTCATCTGCTGAAGGATCAGCTCTCCGCAGAAGCTGCAGCAAGGATTGAGGCCCAGGCTCGAGTTCACCAGCTGCTTTTGCAGAATAAGGACCTACTGCAGCATATTTCTCTCCTGGTCAAACAGGTTCAGGAGCTGGAGCTCAAGCTGGCGGGACATGGCTCTAGTGAGTATGATTTCCTGTGTTCAGCAGTGCTAGAGAGTAACTTCAAAAACCTGTGTTTTGTGACAAAGTAATTGCGTCCTATTTAATGCTCATAATGAAAGAATAAGCAGGAGTCTGTTTCAGTAAAACATATTTTGTTGATCTTCTGCATCTATTAAAACATCTTTATTACAGTACATAGTTTATCTATAGATTAAAAGAGAAAAATGTAATAAAAACTAAACACATGTTTTGGTATGGGTTAGATTATTAAGTAGAAAGAGGTAATATTCACAAATAATTTTTAAACTCCTCACAGCCTCAGGCTGTACAATGCATACATGCATAGAATACAACAGTATTGTATTTCTGTTGTAATGTCTTTATCTTCATGTTAGCAATAAACAATTAGCCTAGTGTCAGGAGTATGCTTTGTGTTTGTTTCTGTTTCATTACCTAGTTTTCTAGTCATTCGTGTCATCCCTATTCAGTACACCTGTTGTTAATCAGTTAGCCAATTAATTCCCTCATTAGTTTTGGTATTTATACTCCCTATTTTAGTTCAATCCTTTGTCCTGTTTCATATATGATTTTAAGGTATGTTTACACGACAACGATGCTTAAAAAAGTTTTCCGCGTACAGACAACACCACAAAACCACTAAAAGCGCTGAGACTAAAAACTTATTAGATGACGATGAAACACTATAGACTGAACATGTAATGCGCATGTGCATGACGTCATCGTTTTCACAGATTTGCGTTTTTGACGTTTACACAGAGACCGTTTTCAAAAACTTGCACTTTGAAACCCATTTTCAGAAGTTTGCGTTTTCAGGCACCCGAAACGCCGTTGTCGTGTAAATGAACGGCCAAAACGCATACAAAGTTTTACGTTTTTAGTTGAAAATGGTGTAGTGTAAACA
This sequence comes from Coreius guichenoti, assembly GCA_039654105.1. Classification (NCBI taxonomy): domain Eukaryota; kingdom Metazoa; phylum Chordata; class Actinopteri; order Cypriniformes; family Gobionidae; genus Coreius; species Coreius guichenoti. The sequence goes on along the minus strand of CM077180.1, from coordinate 27,552,281 downwards.
GCCCCTTAATGTGGTTGTGTTCTCCCAAGTTCCCTGTTGGATTTATTATTAAAGACTGTTTCCTGATTCCTTAGTCTTCGTGTGCTACTTATATATAACCACCCGTGACACCTAGCACACCTGCAAATAATTAATAGGTGCGTAGGATATAGGCTATTGCCAAAAACCTGATACATAAACTAGAAAAATAAAACCTTCACACTAATCCCAACTTGCAAAAAATATCAACATTTATTTGGCAATGTGTCGGCCCCATGACCTTCATCAGGCATTACATCTTACCTTCATGCTGCATTACAAGGTGGTTCAGTTAAACCCTCAAGCCTTCGTGCAAAATACTGAAAGACGCTTTTTGAGTTTGTTTTTATGAAGACCATAAATTATAAATAATTATTTGTTTTGGATGTATTTTAAATTTTATATTAAATAATTATGTAATGTCTACAGACCTATATATTTATTTATGCAAAAAAACTATCATCATCATCATCATCATCATTATTATTATTATTATTATTATTATTATTATTATTAGATGTAATGGTTCAGTATTAAATTATTATTATTATTATTATTATTATTATTATTATCATTATTATTATTATTATTATCATTAATGGTTCAATGTTGATTATTGTCATTATTATTATTATTATTATTATTTTAAAGAGAACAAAAACACCCAGTGAATGAGACTGTTCACTTCTAACCTTCACTTCAGAGCAGTATATGGTGTCATCATTAAAGAGGATGTGAGAAGAGATTTGACAGTCGTTTACAGCCATCTCTTACAGTGTGACTAAAGTGTGACAGTTGGGACAGTCAAGGATGGGAGCTCTTTATCATGCAAGCTAATATTAAAGACAGCACATCTCGAGGTGCTGCTAGTCTATATGAGAGTGTCCTCGGACGAACTGCTTTAAAATAAGCCTGAAATTAACCTCTGTAGGGAATGCGCATGCGATGATGGGAGAGAAGTTAAAAGGCAAAGTTAAATTATACGAGAGAGAGAGGGAACAAATGGGAGGGTCTGAGGGAAAAGACAAAAAGAGTGAAAGAGAGCTGCTGAAACACATCAGATATATTCAGAGAGGGCAAGTGAGGATGTGTTGCAGGGGTAAGAGCACTGTTATTAATCTGCTGGAGCAGAACTAAATGGAAGAAAAAGTGGAGCAGAACTGGCAGTATGAAGCGTTATTTAATATGAGGGAAGGCAGATGACATTGACAGAGAGAAGTAATGAAAAGACTGAACATCAGTTTTGGGGACCAAAATAGAACAGTTTTGAAAAAGTAGTTTGAAAAGGTACAGACAACTCTGAAGTAGTTAATTAAAATTTTTAACCCTAAGAATGCCATATTGATTGGTCAGTCAGCAACTTACTGTCAACTATGTTTAAGCCCATTCTGTTGGAATGTAAGAACGTGTCTGATGTAAGCACTCCAAAACCAGCCTATTTATACTGGGATTCCTTAAGAAACGATTGGTCAACTAGACTGGGTTCAGGCAGCCCACTGACTAGTTAATTTTGAAAAGTCGGTAAGATTTTTTTTTAAAGAGATCTCGTTAACACTTTACAATAAGGTTTCATTAGTTAACATTAGTTAACTACATTAGTTAACAGCATTTATTAATCTTTATTAATGTTAAATTCAACATTTACTAATACATTATTAAAATCAAATGTATTTGTTAACATTAGTCAATGCACTGTGAACTAACATGAACAAACAATGAACAGCTGGATTTTTATTAACTAACGTTAACAAAGATGAATAAATACTGTAACAAATGTATTGCTCATCGTTAGTTCATGTTAGTTAATACATTAACTAATGTTAACAAATGAAGCCTTATTGTAAAGTGTTACCGAAATCTCTTATGATCACCAAAGCTGCATTTATTTGATCAAAAATATATTAAAAGCAATATTGTGAAATATTATTAAAATAACTGTTTTCTATTTTAATATATTTTAAAATGTAATTTATTCCGTGATGGCAAAGCTGAATTTTCAGCATCACTACTCCAGTCTTCAGTGTCACATGATCCTTCAGAGTTGCTGCTCAAGTAACATAGAATATCTTATCACAGTTGAAAACTGTTGTGCTGTCATATTAAAAATATAGTATCTTTAATGAATAGAAAGTTCAAAAGAACAGCATTTATTTAAAATATACTTTTTTTTGTAACAATTTAAATGTTTTTTACTGACACTTTTGATCGATTGAATGTGTACTTGCTGAATACTTACTGCCCCCAAACTTTTGAACAGTAGTATTTTACTTTTTTAAATTTATTTATGAATTGAATGTATTATCCCATCTTTTTTCTTTATACTTTTCTGTTTGCTTTAAAGTTATTTTGGAGCATTAGTTTAAAATTCATGTGAACTGCTCTCAGGGCCTTGAAACGAACCAAGTGTGAAAATGCCTTCAATCTCTTCCTCTCTCTCAACAGTGGGATCTCAAGACAGTCTCCTTGAAATCACCTTCCGTGCGAACGTACCCCCAGTCCTATGCGACCCTACCACACCAAGACCAGAGGACGCCATCCTTCCTCCCCTCAACGATGGCACACCGCTCTCCCTGTCGCTGGGCAGTCCAATAGGTAGGGACCAGTGCTTGATCAAGTTTGAGTGTTTCCGCTTTCTCCCTGGACCACCCCAACAGGAGGAGAGCCCCGACACGTCATCCCAAGGTGTCTCGCCCTCATCTCGGGACGAGCTTCTGGGTAGCCTTGAGCTGCTAAAGTTCCGCGAGTCGGGAATTGCTTCCGAGTACGAGTCAAACACAGATGAAAGTGATGAAAGCTGGGGACAGCAGGACGAGAGCTCCCTGCGTCTGCTCAATGTGCTTAACAAACACTGCCCCTCTGACTGCTTGGAGGACGAAATTGCTGTTTAATGTGATTTTGTGCACACGGCTTAGAAAAACACTGCTTGATGCTCTGCTTAAACGGTTCAAGTCAATCAATGTCAAAATTGTTAAACCATCTACGGCTGTTTGTACTGCTGATAATTCTGGGAGACCAGGGTGACTTTAACCATTTGGTGGCTGTTTTGTTTGTTACCTTTTATGTAATATATTGAAGAGGAAACTGTTCCAAAGCATAGTAAATGCTGTTGTCTCCATTTTGAAGTTTAGGGACACACATCAGATGTCAGATTCTTGTATCTCTAATGGGACGTTCACACAATCAGCGATTCTAGTGGCAGTATTGTTAGTCATAATGGCCGCCCCTACTTCTGAACACTTCAGTGTTGTTGGTGGGCTGTGCAACTGACCATAACTTTTGATCACAAGTGGGATGTATTGCTGGGTGGGGAATATAAGATTCACTCTAATTTGACACAATTTTTTTTTAATTTTGCCACTAAAAGGTGACATTCTGTGTATATAATTTGCAGCGGTGCATAATGCACAATATGAATAAGATGGATCATTATTTTAATTTTTTTTTTTGGTAATACTTCCTAAGTTCAATTTGTTAAGTAAGGGAATAATGTACATCCAGCCGGTTGTTATCACAGAATGAAAGGGTGATCAGGAACCCGACGCGAAGTGCAGGGGTCTTACATCATCCTGAAGGGGTTTATTCTGCAATAACTACCGGCTGGATGTACATTATCCTGTTTATTACACGGCTAATTGCCACATAAGTAAATAATTAGACATGAAATATTGATGAGTCTAAATATTTTATTAGCTCTTTAAGCGCAAATCTTCCACGGAGAGAGCATTAGCTAGCAAGCGGCAAATTCAAACTAGACGGACATTTAAGGGATACGGTACAGTCATAACACTTGTTACATGGTATTTCACCACATATATAATTATGGGGAAAAGAGATATTGATTTGAGATGTTATCTTATAATCCATTACAGTGTACAAAACAATCGTTGCAAAATGGCAGCAGTTGCATTTGTATGAAAGAGGGCGAGTCCACGATACCCGGATGACATAATTAAATAATTGTACACAATATTGATTTGAGTTTTAATATTTTGTTAGCTTACCAAACGCAAAACTTCCACGAAGAAAAAACATTCAAGCGTAAAGTGCCGACTTTAGTTACCCAGATAAGCCTGTGTTATTGGGTTTTTATAGGTTATCGAGGAGTAACATACCGTTGAATGGCGTGATTGACCAATCAGAATCAAGTATTCCACAGAGCCGTGTAATAACATTAGTTATTAGGTATCATTATTTTATTAATATAAATGTTTAACATTTCAACATTAATGTCATGAATTAATTAGCAATTAAGAATTCATATATATATATATATAAGAATAATATTTAAATAAATTAAAAATTAAATCGCTCACAGGAGGCGGATCATGTCAAACATTTTTACTTTTATTGGTAGCTGCCACATCACATTGATACTCATTTGCATAAAGTTATAAACATTGTTGCATCCCTGGACACCCACTTTCCATTGCCACCAGTTGCTTTGTCGTTGCGAATCACTGTATGTGTTAACGCTCCTTTAGAGTCCACAAAGCAATTGCTTGTTATTCACAAATAAGTAATTGTTTTCTACAAGATACTGTACATCTATATGAAATGAAATTTAAAACCAGTTTTATACATTAGCCTGTGATATTGTATCTATAACATCAGTTGTACAGTTGCAGGTTTGTTTCTGGGAAGTATTAGGCATGTATGCCACTTAGATTACCTTTTATCATAAGTGCTCAGAATGAAGACAATTACCCCGCTACATCTGTTTTAGCATGCACGACAGAACAGACTCTTAATTGAATGACTGTGGACTGAAGACGCTAAGCTAATTATACCCTAAGGGTAACGAGGCGTCTAAACTGGTCAGATCTTTACCAACAAGAACCCCAATTAGTGTCAGAATTTTCACAACCCACATACATTATTTTCATACTCAGAAGAGCTTGTCGTGTCTGACTGCTTCACTTATGAATTTTTGTACATGTTTTGCTTTCTTGCATTCAGTTTCTTCTGTGCTTCTAAAAAGTGATATTTCAGTGTCTTACCTGTACATCTCTGATAAACTACTCGCCTCTTTAACCTCTCTGTTTATATTTTCCTGTGTTTCCCCTCTCTTTCTCTCTCTCTCTCTCTCTCTCTCTCTCTCTCTCTCTCTCTATTTCTCTCTGTGTGCCCAGTGTCATTTAGAGCCAGACAAGTGCGCACGATTAGCTTGGTAATAATAGGGTGGTAAGCAAGTCTTCCCACACATACAGGACTTTGAAAGCATTTCTGTTGTTGGTTTAGTCTTAAATGTCTGTTTTTTGCACTAAGATCTTTTTTCTTTACACAAAACTAAAATCTTTAAATCTCCCTTAGGCTTGTAACAAAGTCTTCCCACAGATTCTTCGCTGCATCTCTAATGAGGGATTCATGACCAGTCGTGTTGTCTTGCAGCGGGTCTGGAGGCCAAGACCCAGCTGTGAGCTGTGGTCTAAATCCTCCACAGGGAAACGTGTCATTGTCTGAAGACAAGAAGACTGGTGTTTTTTTTTTTTTTTCAGATTTTTCCCCTCTTTCAAGGACACAGTACATTTGTATTAGTGGTGTAGGCTTAAGGCTCAAGCATCACTGTTACTGTTATATGCAGGGATTTGAGCAAGTCAAAATAAGTATTGTTAGTGCATAATTCATCCCACATAGTTTTTGTTACAGGCATGATTGATAACTCAAATCATGCAGCTTTTTGAGGAGAAGTGTGCTGTTACTTTTCTCACCAATCGCATGATTTATTGCAAGGTGAACGATAAAATAAGAAATCCGATATAATTACATTGAAGTAATTTCTATAGTTCATTATATCAGGTGTGATTCAAGTTTTTTGCATAGTCCAGTTTCGGTTGTGTCTGTATAAAGATACAATGTGAATTAAAGCTGCAAGCAGCGTTGAAAGGGCCCTTGTACCCGGGGCCACTGCCAACCGGTGGCTTTAACAAAACAGTTAATAGTGGGCGACATGCATTTAAGCGGGTAAAGGAGAAATATGGCAAAGTCACTTCGATGTGCCACACTTCCTGCTTACAGCAGGTGGCGCTTTGACTATAACTGAATATTGGCATGTAGATGTCTTCAGGCCAGGACTATTATCAAATATGTGAAGTCTGGGGCACCTAATTCTGAAACCCATATCAGATGTACATTTTCACCACTTCTGACGCGTGTGCAAAGTTTCATGAGTTTTTGAGCATGTTTAGGCCCTCAAAAATGCTATTCATTTCGGAGAATAATAATAATAGACTGAGCCATTCCAATAGGGTCCTCACACCATCGGTGTTCGGGCCCTAATAATCAAATATTTGAAGGATTAAATGCTTGTTTCCCATCACTTGGACTGGGTGCACAGCGACAAAGCAGATTGTTGTCTGATTAATGTCTACAATACATTTTAATTTTCTAGGTCTGTTAAGGCCCCGGCCACACATCCACATTTTGTCGGTGTAAAATAAACAGTTTTGAAAATGTAGAAATTAAAGTTAAAGCTCATATCTCATCCCGAAGATCCTGAAAAAAGTCTGTTGGTGCCTCGCTTTGCTCAGAGAAGCTGTCAATCATGACGTCACACCCCCGTTTTTATAGCATCAAATAACTAACTAAAACAAACTTTTTTTTTTTTTTTTAAACAACACTTGAACTTACATCAGCGTGATAAAAACTACCTAAAATGACAGATACCATCTTTGATTTAATTAAGTTTGTCTCGCGTTCCATTAGATTACTTGGAGAGGGCAGGATTTATGACCTATACTGCATCCAGCCACCTAGGGGCGATCAAAACGTTTTGGCTTCACTTTTCAGGACTTGTGTGGCACACTTGGTCATAACTTCCAATCTTTTAGTCCACTTAAGCCCCACCCCATTTTTTACAAACGACTGCAAGTGCACATTCAGCTGATCTTCCATTAAGTCATCAACCTGTTGATAGAACCGATTGTTAGTTCCCGCCCTACTTTTTTTCGATACTCGATATAATGTATGTCACAATATGAAAGAAAAGATATGTCGCTACTTCGGTTTCATTGTGCACGTTTGATAACTCCCAAAAATCAGGTTCTTGAAATAACCAGTTATCCCGGTTTACATGTAAACAGATAGCCCTGCATCACAAGTAAACTGCGTTTATGAGACTTTATTAATAAATCAGGCTATTTTCCAATAGTGAGGTCGAAACGTGATCATTTCAGTATCTGATTTCGAGTATTCCATATGCTATGTTGTTATGATGTTAAATATAGCATTAATAAAGTAATAAGGCATCAGAACGCAGCTTAATGTGTTTATATGCCGGGAGAAATCAGGGTAAGGTGCAAAAATCTAGCTGTCGATCAGTTTATGGCCTTGATAAAGGAAAACCGGTTAATGCATTTGTGTAAGTTTGTGTAAGTGCGTTTATAGAACCTTGGCCATGAATTCTTTTGATTTGAAAAGTAATTTGCTTAGAACTGTCCACAAAGCCTTAGCAACTCCATAGAACTGCTGTGAAAAACAACTCAAAAGATGAACATTTTGGCAGTGCGTTTTTACAAAAGCATACTTAGTCTGTTATTTGATACTGATGCCTGAGGAAACATTGCTAATTATTTCAAATGATTTATTTTGCCATTGATGTTGTCCTTGAATCCTAGCCACTGTTAGTTTTAAGGGGGAAAAAATGCCAATAATTATTCCACGCTAAACAGCCTTTGGTGTCACGAATAATAAACCATCATTTGTCCTTCCTGTAGCTTACTGCAGGTTTTCAAAGTATATGACTCATTTTAAAGCCATTTATAATGAGTTCTGTCATTTTTAAGAGCTTTGCAGTGCCACTGCGTGACCGTAACTGTTCATTCAGTGTGAGAGTCATTGTCAGTGAATTTTCAGTGACGTGCATCAAGTTGAATTACTGGATCAAGGTGTTTCTTTAGCTTTTAAAAATGGCTACATAAATTGGCAACACTTAAACAGCCATCTCTAAGTGCACACTTTGTCACACATAGGCCTATATCCATCATGAATATTACAGTTGATTGACTTTCCTAGTTAAGCTGAGGTTCAATCCTGCGATTCCAAGAATCGCTGGCACTCACCCATTTCAGATGCCATATACAAGCACAGCTGCTTCAAGAAATAGAAATAACCACTAAAACGTGTAGAGCTCACAAAACCAGCAAGGGCAGAAAACACCATCTGAATCGCTGTGTAATTTAACGGATGCTCTGGAGCGTTGCTGTCTCATCTTTGCAGGCTCAGGGAAACGGGCGGCTGTCGGATTGATCTTTCTCCCTGTGGCGTAATTGAAATTGCATAACAATATCACATCTCAATATCACAAGCTGCTTCTTCTGAGAGAAGCTGTTCGAAACTCGGGTGCCTCTGAATTAGAAGCTCAAGCCTGGGCCAACATGCTCTCTCTGTAGTTGGCAAGGTACTTTAGTTTAAAGTTCAGCTCCATCTATTGTAAAGACCGTAAACTCTCATTCTGTTTCCTTTCTGGATGACAAAATTAGACATTAAGACTTAAAGATAATCAAGGAGATGTGAATTGTGAAGTCCAGGTCGCTGGCACTGACCTATTTTGGTTGTCGCTGCACTTGACTGGAAAAGAAAAATCCTTCATGTCATGTATCCTCCAATACAGTTGATTTGAACTCCTTTGTGCCCCAGAAGGGTGACACACCATGAAATTAAAACTGCCCTTTAAAAAATCTAATTAGCTATATTTCACAGAATGCACTGTTACGCTCCTTTAGTCCAATCTGGTTCCAATGATTTATTCAAAGACACATGAGCGTCTATCAAGTGGATAAGCTGTCATTATCTCGCATCACAGTCTACTTGCTCCAAATCCCTTCATTTCATCGGTGATAAACTTGCAGATAGTTGCATTGCATTCATGTTCCTGCTTGACATTGATGTGGCAGAGCCTTTGATTAATTATTGATCTGAGATTTGAAGTCGAATGAAAATTGGGGCATTGTCTCCCATTATGTTCAGTGTTATGTTTTTGTCTCCAGTAGCAGAACATTGCCATAATAACATCCTCACATCTATATTTTATGTGTTCAGTGCTGTTTTTGGTCTCACCTTAATTTTAACACTGTTCTGACATAGTTTGAGATTTATCGTCTTTCAAAAATCCATTTTTTGCAGATGTATTTTCTAAATTGCTGGTGTAGCCTACAGCATGCTACTTAACATACAAATAGCTATTGACCAGGAGGGTTTCCTTTCCATCTTTTTTGCTCTTTTGAGGTTTTATTAATTTATTTCCTTTCTAGCCTTATATGCGCTACAGTATATCTACAGTACCAAGGAGACTAGTTAGCCAGCAGTGCTGTTCAACAGAGATCAAGGTAATGGATAAGCCTAACAGTGGTTTACTTGTGGAGTTCTCTGCCCTTTTCATTTAGGAGTCCTGAGATTGATGCTTTTATTATAGACCGCTGTGCCATTATAGTGCTCCACCTCGTTTGTGTTAATGATGGAGTTGATAACAGGGTGCAAATGCATTCCGAGTTACTCCACCATGACCCTCTCATCATGTGTTATCCAGGGCTAACTTATTTTTTCCATCCCCCCCCATGCCCATGTGTTTAAAGATTCATGCTAGAATGGGGGTTCAAATGAAATATTAATATTTGACCCATCTTCTGCTGACCTGAACATCTGCTAGGTCAAACAAGTTGGAGATAATGGGTTAAAATTCTTTATTTATTCATTGTTATTCTCCAAGTGTTGGGGATGGTAGTGTTTTGGCTTGGGGTCTATATATATATTTGCTTTTTGTTTATCAGTTCATTTTTGATTCTTTACTAAATGATGCAGTGCATCATAAAATCTGGTCTCTTTTCAGTTTGATTAGTTTTTTGCGGTTCATAAATATTAGGGTCTTGATCATCAGGGTTCCCTCAGTAATGGAAAACCTAGAAATATGTCTTCAGGCCTGGAAAAGTCATGAAAATTAAAAATTAAACTAATAATAAATAAATAAACTCAATAAAATTAATAATGCATGTATGAAATATATTCTGCAAATTTAGAAAGTACAATTATAATAAACATTATTGTATTATATCATGTAAAGTATATATACACACATACATGCATGCATAAAGATATCAATAATATCATTGAAATTGTCTTTTCCAACTATTATACATTAAAACACTTCATCTGTTAAAAATTGCAAGTGCAGTCCTTGCTGTAAAATAATTTTTAAAATCACTGCACTAAACTTGAACAATTGGATATATAATTGAAATTCATTGTTCAAACAGAGTGGGAACCCTGTACCATGCAGCATGTGTACGTATGTGTGGGCTGGACACCCTTTGGTCCAGAGGTTTCCTTCTGGGACACATCAGGAGCTCATAAACCAGCCCAGAATAGCAGCGTGTCACCCTCCTAGAATTTGCTACTGTGGTGGAGCCTCACTGAGGAATTTTAAACTGCTGCCTCGAGCTACATGAGAATGCCCAGCGGAGAAGGTTCAAATCCGATGATCACTGCGTCACGCTCTAAATCTCGAAAGCTGATTATTTGCTATACGTCTTTCTCACTCAAAATCTAGTCTCACAGACCCATACTTTTGATTTACGTTATAAAGTTTTATCCAGTTTGCACCTATTCTGGCCAAGAATTACCCATTTAGGACGAGACCAACCACAGATTGTAGGGCTGCTCAATTATGGTAAAAATCATAATCACGATTATTTTGCTCAATATTGAAATTGCTTATTTAACACGATTATTGGTGGGTGATCTTATTACATGATGAGTCATTTTAAAAGTCTGTGAAGCACAATTATCAATTCTTAAGCAAAAACTAATACTAGGTTAATTAATGTAGTAAAAGTCCTTACAGTCCTTAGTTACAGAAGACAAGTAAACAGTCAGCAATACAATAAGAACAAAGAAAACTAATTACAAACAGAACTGACAAAAAATACAACAGAACAAAAATACAAATTAAATAAATAGTGCTTTAGGTTTTTCAGGAAGATGTACTAACAGTGGTATTAAGATAAGTAATAGCCTACAACAGAAATTGAATAAAGTAATCAAATGTAAAATAACACTGCTGTATAGATTAGTCTATATTTAAATGTATAGTTTCATTCAAGAGCAGTGAGTGATTTTATCTTTGTCTTTTGTTGTTTGATTAACAATAATGAATGCAGCAGATTTATTAGGCTGTTGTAACTTTAAGAGCTAACGCACAGACCCAATATACTGTTACACACGGGCTCTTTCTCAGTGTTTACATTCACTTAAGACATAACCGGCTTTGTTTAAGAGGATACTTACCAAAACGGCATGTCAACATATTTGTGTGTAGGCTATTTGACCGCGTTCAGGCACGTATCTGAAGCCCACAGTATACTTTGCTTCCTGTGCGCTTGCTCCGAGACGGGGTGGAACGCGCGCGTAGGAGGCTGCCTAGGGAACAGTATCTCTTTTGCGGCTTTAGCAATAGTAGACTGCATTTTACAACACTTTACACTCACTTATTTGGATGTCAAGTTTGGGCTTTTAGGGAGGAACACCGCTGTGAAGGAAAGGAAGGTGCGTGGGATGGAATGTGGCAGCGGCACAATAATCATTTTAGGTTAATTATCTTGTTTTTCTAATCATTGGAAGCCAAAATCAAATACGATTAATCGAACAGCTCTAACAGATTGCTTTGTTTTATGTGCTTTATAGGGATAGATGAATTTGAAGTGGATGATACCAGATAATATGGCATAAAACAGACTTTTTAAACATGATTTTGCTTCTTTAAAGTTGCTTTGCAATCAGAAAATCTAATTGAAGCTTTCGATTTTCATGTGTTTTGCAGTTTTGTGTGCAATATGCATCAGGCTGTCAGTGAAGGAACTGTGGGCCACCTGAGGCTGATACTACACAAGCATAGTAGAACTAGTCTGGGTATTGTAACGTTACCAGATGAAATAACATGTCAGCCATTGAAGTGCATAGTAATGATCTCCTTCAGATGTTAGATGGCTACTGCAGATCAATATGTGCAATGATACAATCACATGATACCACAGACAAGTGGCTACTTTTCTTCTACTTTTTAGCCACATTAAAGGGTTAGTTCACCCAAAAATGAAAATTCTGCCATTAATTACACACCCTCATGTCGTTCCAAACCCTTAAGACCTTCGTTCATCTTCGGAACACAAATTAAGATTGTTTTGATGAAATCCGAGAGCTCTCTGACCCCTCCATAGACAGCCATATAATTAACACTTTCAAGGCCCAGAAAGGTAGTAAAAACATTGTTAAAGTAGTCCATGTGACTCCAGTGTTTCAACCTTAATTTTATGAAGCGACAAGAATACTTTTTGTGTGCAAAAACAAACAAAAATAATGACTTTATTCAACAATTTCATTCTAGCCTGTGCCAGTCTCCTACGCAGTTTACGTTGTAAAAAGTGCAGCGCTTTGAAGTTCTGCGGCAGCCGATGCTGTTCACATGAGCACCACGACGCGGGAGCTGCACTGTTTTTCCTAACGTAAACTGCGTATTCAACGTATACAACGTATTCTCGTCGGTTCATAACATTAAGGTTGAACCACTGGAGTCACATGTACTATTTTAACGATGTTTTTACTACCTTTCTGGGCCTTAAAAGTGTTAATTATATTACTGTCTATGAAGGGATCAGAGAGCTCTCGGATTTCATCAGAAATATCTTAATTTGTGTTCCGAAGATGAACGAAGGTCTTACGGGTTTGGAACGACATGAGGGTGTGTAATTAATGACAGAATTTTCATTTTTGGGTGAACTATCCCTTTAATGCAGATGACGTTTTGAAGCTCAATCCTGTGAGTTATTTAAACTCATCTTGTTACCCAGTGGCTTGCCTGGAAAAGGAAGGCAGACCCTTAACAAATGGCAAGTTGTGGGGTTTTTTTTGTTGTCAATTTTTTTCCCTGATTACCATGACAACAACATGCTGTTTTTGGCACACAAATTTCCCTCATTCATCTGTTTGCCTTGCCTGCAGAGCCAAGACATTGTCAGCATCAAAATAACTTCCCTTTGTCAAATATTTGTGTCTCAAAGCCTCTCTAGTCTCGTATGTGGCCCGTGTTTGTCGTCAACGAGAGACTGTCACAAGCTAATGAGAATTGTTACTCCTCCATGAGCAAGTGTTGAAACTGTTTGAGTTTAACAAGCTGGAAATAACTATGCCACATCAAATGCCATCAAGAGTTTCTTGAAATCACATTTGATTAGAGCCAGCCTAATGTACAGCTTTTATTGTAAACTGCTTTGAATGGCCTAAATTGAAGCTGAATTTGAAATGGAAAATGTCAGGGCCACTTGTGTTGGCAAATTGCTGTTTCTTTCTGTTTTCTATCTTTCCATCTTTGTCACTGTCGGTCTACTTCTCTTCGGTCACCTTTTAAAAGGTAAAAGTTTATTTTTTATATTGTGATGTTAGTTTTTTTAGTGTTTGAAAGTGTTTGAGCATTAATGTACTGTTTTTTTTAAGAATATCTGTGTAGATGCAAACAATAAATCATGCTTTCTTTGTCACTTTGAATGCAAACAATGTAATAATGGTTCTGAGGTAAGAAACATGACCTGTTGTGACCTGATAAATGCTTTTATTTCCCTGATGTGCATTTTCTGCCTATGTTGGTGTCATTGGGGTCATTCTTTTTTTCTTTTTTCTTTTTTTGCATGAATTTGTGTCCATTGTTCAACATTTGATGTATAGAATGCTTAATCACCACTGCATGAAAGTAGGAATGCACAATATATTGGTATCATATCGTTTAAATGTATTTGTGTATGTAAATGTATTTTTTTTTAATTGGTGTCTGTTGCTATTGGTGATTTATGGATATTTAATTGTGCATGTTTTTACATTTATATTACGTTTGCCATCCCCTAATGCTCATTTATAATTTAATTACACTGTAATTTTTAGCAAACCTCAAAATGCGAATTTTTGATGACACCTAAATCCACTTGTAGCGTTTAGAATGTGTTGGGTTTTTTTTTTTTTTTTTTGTAAAATAGGATAGAAATTTAATAATCATTATTGATCAGTTATCAGCCATAATATGATAATTAATAATAATTGTAAATAATAAAATTAAATGTCAGTGCATCCCTAAATTTAATCTAATGGATTAAACAAGGTTAAATGTAGTAATATTGGTTTTATGTTGAACAAATTGGTTGAATGAACACTGTCCTGGAGTGTTGCGCTTTCAGTTTGAACAGTCATGCGTTTAAGTCAAGCTTAAAAGTCTTTAAATGTTCATTTAAATACAGTAAAGTTCCTCAGTGCCTCACTTTGTCTGAAAACATTTTTGTTGTTTTTTTTCTTTAGTGGACCAAAGCATGTTTGAGAACTGCAATGCTGCGGAACAGCCAAAGCTGAACTTTCGTCCAGGAAGCAGCACCGTCAGTCCAGCAGGCTCCACAGACACATCTGCCCTGGCAGGATCAAAGACAGGAGGCAGCCAGCACCTAAAAAACGCCCTAAACTTGGGCAAAGCCATGGGTGCGAAGGTAAACGACTTGCTCCGCCGAAAAGATCCCAACAGCTTCGGAGACATTGGTGTCACAGAGGTGAATAAGAACGTGGAGCCAGTGTGGTCCAGCCTGACTGAGATTGGCCACAATACAGCAAAAAACAGGTAAAGATTACACACTCACAGCTGCAAATGGCAATGACCACAATACAGTTGTATTCAATTGACTTCATGCTAAGAATAAAATTGCTAGGAAATTGTCAGCTGTAGCACTTGCTTTTGACATTTAAGGACCATAGTGCTTCTACAGAGATGGATTCAAGGCTGGACTGTGTTATGTGCCAATCTGATACTCCCTTTTCAATGTCCTGTCTAATAAATGTCAAATAAAAAAGGTAAACAAAATATTCCTCTAAATGTGGGGTGATTGTTGATCTGGTTCCAGTACACTTTCATCCACTAATGCTGAATGAATGTATTCCATCCAAAATGTGTGTGCATATATATATGGTCAGAAGTATTGGCACCCTTGGTAAATATGAACAAAGAACCCTGCGAAAATAAATCTGCATTGTTAATTATTCTTGTGCCTAACAATGCCCTCTGGGCCCTATCATACACCCGGCGCAATACGACGGCAGGATTTTTTGCTAGTTCCAGCCCGACGCAGTTATTTTCACGTCCAGCGCCATGTTGTTTAAATAGCAAATGCACTCGCGCCCATCTGTTCGCCCATGGGCATGCTGGTCTGAAAATAAGGTGTGTTCAGGCGCATTGTTGGCGCGTTGCTAGTTTGAGGCAACTAAAAAAGGTTTTTTTTGTGTTATTTAAAGGGCGAATTAGTAATATGCACCTATAGGCGGGTCCACAACGCGCGTACACTCTGCTTATTACACACACAGGGACGTGCAGCAGCACACAAACATTTTTAAATATTAAAAATAAAAGGATTCCTCTGGAGAAGCGTTCAGTCTTTCCGCTGCAAATTCCTCCATGTAAATAGCGAATCCGCCATAGTACAAGCGCAAGTGGTTTTTAAAGGGAATGGTAGATGAGACTCTGATTGGTTTATTGCACGTTACGCCCAAAACACACTCATGACTCATTAAGAGACTATAGGTACAACCCTTTTGGACCATGCGCCTGGCGTGCTGAGTGTTTCTTCCGTCGTTAAACTAGCAAAAATGGATTCGGACACGCCCTAAGTGCACCTGTGCCATGTGCTTCCAACCATGCACTCAGATCGCTAAAATAGGGCCCTTCATCCATGACTTATTCACCATACAGCACAGCCTCTCACACCTATTGCATATATATATTAGGGGTGTGTAATGATACACTTATGCGACGATTCGATACATATCGCAATACTGATCTCATGGTATGATACTATCGTGACATTTTAAGCCACATGATGATAGAATTTACATTTTTGGGTGAATTATACCTTATAAATACAGTAAACTAAGTCTTGGATAAAACTAACTCTATATCGCAAATCATATTGTTTACATCGATACATATCGTCGCATTTTTATATCGCTATATAACGATGTATCCTTACACTCCTAAACATACACATATACAGTACATATTAGGGCTGACAAAAATAACGCATTAGTATCTGTGATTTAATATGTTCTGTTTAACGCGTTAAAAATATTTAACGCAATTAATGCAGCATCCGAGAGAGTGGCCGACTGAGGATGGTCAGCATGTCGGCCTATCCTAAGTTCACTTAAATTAAAAGTTATATATTTTAAAGTCTATTAAATGTTAAAAATATGAATTTCAGTTATACTCTGTTTAATGGCTATAATTACAAATTTATCCCAGAAATTGAGAAAAAAACTAATCTTATAATAGAGAAAAATGTGTGATTTAATTAAAAAAAAAATTGCAATCGATATTTATCAGTACCATCATTTATTGTGGCAGATGGCCGATCATATTTTTCTATGGCAGTTCACATCTCTTTCAGCAGTGAATGTGAAAACAGGAGAAATGTTTTTGAACACTGATATTATATAAGAACATCATGCGTTACTGCTGAGGTTTGACTGACATCTCTTTGAGAAAAAAATGCACAGCAACTGTATCCACCATTATTATCAGCAGCCTTTAACAGAATGTACATGTGTCTATGTACATGTCTATGTGTTGCATCAGGCAAACTTTGACTTGTGTCAAGGGTTTGGTTTAATTGGCTGAAATCTTACCAGTTGTGTAACATCTAGTTCCTTCCAGCTTTTTTATTATACCTGCTTGTACATTTTATGGAAATAATGCATTTATGTTCATAATTGTAGTGCTTGCTAAGACAATTGTTGAAAGACATTACTAGGGCTCATACTTGGAGTTAGCGCTTTAAAAAAATGCCTACTTTTAATGTTAGCCATCCTTCACCGTTCATGATACAGACATGAATGATATGTTTAAACGGATAAAAAAAATCCCATAGACTTTGATTCTCATCAACATTCATATCTTCAACAGACCAAGTTCAAATTCCACTGTCATAAAATAATAAATGAAATGATGCATTTACAAGAAACCGACTTCTTATCTCTAGTAAGGCTATTATTGCATAGATATGTGACATTATTGAGGGAATTGTGCAGTTATCATGGGAGATTTATGGTAAGTTCACTATTACATAGGCAAGAAATGACTGTGAGCATCTCACGTGACTTGAGAAGACCATGACATCATTGCATCTAATGTTCTTATCCATGGAGCTTTTTTGGTAACATCATTTTATAATATATCAGCATATATATTATACTCTATCATTCAAAAGTTTGGGTGAGTAAATTTCTTTGTTTTTTTTAAAGAAAGTCTGCTCACCAAACAATCAAAAAATACAGTAAAAACTAAATACTATTATGATTTAAAATAACTTTTTTCTATTTTAATATATTTTAAAGTGTACTTTATTCCTGTGATGGCAAAGCTGAATTTTCAGCATCATTACTCCATAAACATTTCTTATTATTATCAATGTTGAAAACAGTTGTGTTTGGAAACTCTGAAAAGCATTTATTTTAAATATAATTTTTGTAACAGTGTAAGTCTACTGTCACCTTTGATTAATGTAATGCGTCCTTGAAAAGTATTGTTTCTTTCAGACAAAAAAAAATCTTGCTGACCCCCATACTTTAATTTTTTTTAATGTTCCATAATATAGACACACTACAAATTAAAAGTAAAAATTGTCACCATGTTTTGCCTTAAATTTTTTTAATACATTTTATTACAAAGGTCATGTATAATTATTATAAAAGAATTAGCAAAATGCAATTAAAACTGTTTTACATGGAGTATAATGTCAGCTGTCAACTTCCCAAAAGTATTCTAAGTAAAGATGGCAAAGCATGAGTTGTCCAGCTGATCCTGCCCAAAAATGATCTTCTGAATTCAACAGTAAGACCGTCTTGCTGCTTGCTTTCCTCCTTACCCCTGTAGGCTTGATCTTGATCTTGATCAGGGAGATGATATAGTCTTACAAATCTTTTTTTTGGTAGTATCATTTTAGACCACCATGCGAGAGAACTGACCGCTTTTTTGCTCTGATCTTTCATTGTCATTCTGTCCTGCATGATCACATTGTGTCTTTTGCTTTTTCTTTCTCACACAGTCACATTTCCCTGGACTCCTTTCCTCGGCTAGATCCCCCACCTCCCACTGGTAAAAAGCGTCTCCCACGTGCCCTGAAGACCACCCAGGACATGATGATATCCTCTGACCCTGTGGTAGCCTCCCCGGAATCCTCCTTCGTCTCCTCACCTGACAAGATCTCCAAAGATAAAGCTGAGCTTCAGCCTGAACTGAACCTTGAAGAGCCTGGCCTTGAGAAACCTTCAGAATCCGGTGACCGTGTCGACAGCCAGATGGAGAAGAAGCCCGGATTAGAACTAAAAAACGAGCCCACAGCTGTGGTGACGGATGAGAAAAATTTGGAGGATGTCGATCAGTCACAGCTGCTGCTTTCTGTTCCAGATCTCATTCACAAAGACAATCTGGACCCAAAGAAACTGGCCAACTCGGAAACTAGAATGGCTTCCACCCCGTGTCCAGGGAAAGGAGGCTGCCGCATCAGCGTCACTGAGGGGGAATTGTTGGGGAACGGCACTGTGGATTACCGATCCCTCAACTTGGAGAACGAAGAATCCCACCCTGACCTGCTGTCATTTGAATAACAGGCTTTTGCCCCTCAAGATCATTGATTCTCCAGGCTTCCACAATGACAAAAGAGAGGCCAAAGTGACTTGAATCAGTCGTTTAGACTGCTTTCATTCTGCATTTCATATTTTGCCTTTATAGCAAAGTACCACTGATTGTACTTAGATATTTCGTAGATAAAATTATTCAAATGATGAAAATCACTATTGTTTTTTAATCATAGCACCATAATTCTTTGAGAGATTGTATTTTAAAGTATTTGTGGACCTGTAATCAAAAAACCATGATGAATCAATTAACAGAAACCAAAGTCAATACTACACTGCAAAAAAAAAGTTTTTAAAGTATTTCTTGACTTTTTTTTCCAGTCAAATATTCCAGTAGAATTTACAGATGAATTTACTTGAAAAGCAACACTGCATAAGATATTAAGACAACTTGTTATATCTTGAACATTAGTTTATTTTGTATTTCTTACTGCACATTTTTTCACATAAGTATAAACAACATTTATAATGTTACAAAAGATTTCTATTTCATATAAATGCTGTTCTTTTGAACTTTCTATTCATCAAAGAATCCTGAAAAAAATGTATCACTACAACTATTTTAAGCAGCTGTTTTCTACATTGATAATAATACTAAATGTTTCTTGAGCACCAAATCAGCATATTAGAATGATTTCTGAAGGATCATGTGACACTGAAGACTGAAGTAATATGCTGAAAATTTAGCTTTGCCATCACATGATTAAATTACATTTTAAAATATATTAAGATTAACAATATTACTGTTTGTTTCTGTGTTTTTGATCAAATAAATGCAGCCATGGTGAGCTTAAGAGACTTCTTTAAAAAAAAAAAAAAAAAAATCAACCGCAAACTTTTAAACGATAGTGTACATTCTTGAGTCTTATTTATGCAGTGTTGTAAAATTTTGTCTCTAAAAAAGTATGTACATTAATCTTCTTTGAAGGATTTTTAGATATTTTTACTGGAAAATTAGACAAAAATACTCATTAAGAATAGAATTTTTTGCAGTGTTACTGTAATACCTCCAAAGCTGTCTTTGCCGTTTTATAAGTGGGCAGCATTTCAAGTCTTATATATGTTTTTTTTTTGTTTTCTTCATATCAATTTTATAAGCTTGGCTTTATAGATGCTAGTGTTGTGTTTTATGACCACATCTCTGTGCTCAACGTCATAATCACATGGCCTTGGGTCAGTCTATGAAGCATTATGCACATTAGCATATTTTTGACACTATGTAACCTCTAGATCTGAACTTTCTCTATGAGACTTGCAAAAGTCTCATAGAGAAAGTCTAGTATCCTACCTTTGTAAGCATCATCATAGCGATTAATCGTCAAGGTGCTGATGGCTCGAGGAATGTCAGTAATGAGGCTCAGTCAACATGAAGGTATGCAGAAGGGTTCTGAAATTCCCTGGAATGCCATAACTCAACACTAATCTCGATCCTCGTCCTCTTGTTTGTGTAGACAGCACGACTCCCATGACATTCTCTCAGGCCTGTTCTTTATCCCACACAGTGGCTCCTCTGGAGAGATTTTGGGCTGTTCCGTTCCTAACAATGCCGCTATTTACGCTCCCATTATTTATAGAGATACACTGTCAGCCTGCATGTATGTACAGATGTACTGAGATGTCGATGTCTTGGCATAAAATAGCTGTTATGCGAAAGTTTTGAGTTGTCATGTATGCATTGGCATTATCGCATTAATCTCCATGCGCTTTATGAATGTCTTTCCGTACCACATGTTTTGGTTACACTATTGTCATACCATATGTGCAATCATGCATAATAACTCATAAAAGTTTAAACACTAAAATGAGAATTTAGAGCAGAGCAAGTTCATTTGCAGGTGATGAGTTGATGAATTAATATGGAACACTTGTACTGTTACTGGATCATTAGATATGAAGTCAAAGTATTTTATGAAATGCCTTTATAACTTCTGTGTATAAGTGCTGGCAAAACAACAGTTGAATGAATGAATGAAATAAAAGGATATTTATCTTATTGTTTTAGCTTTTTAGACATTGTTTAGAGTTGAGAAGATTCTTGATGGAAACTTAACATGGCGGGAATGTTATTACAAATTTTTCTGTGATGATTTATGTGTTTTAATTTCAATCAAAGTGGCCGCATCATTGTCACAGTTTGTTTGAATGAAGAAAAAAGAATGTTGAAGGAAAAACGCATGTATATGAAGGTTTTATGAATGCACTGAAATGTATTTTGAGAAGCTGGGTATATTAAAGTGATTTCCCATTATACAAACTGTCTATTCATGGGGTCTGGGTGCCATTATTTTCAGGAAATGGATTTTATGCAACTTAGTTTTCGTTCAAGGCAATTTATAGGAGAGAATTTACAGGGTCTGTAATAAATGTAACCGCAATAAAGCAGGACTGTGATGATTGCAGTGACTCCGATACATGATGAGACTAAACCTGCAAGCTTTTGTTTATCAGCACTGATTCTCAACCATGAGGCTACCATCACCCTAAATCCAGACAAAACCATACATTTCAATCCACCCTGCCAACCAGGTGCAAGGCCAGAAATATGAGTATGAAAACAGCACACCAAATTACCAACAAAAATGCAATGTAGCACCAAGTTTCAAAACAGCAAAAAAATGGCTATTCCTATTGTCTATCAAGTATAATGACAGTATAAAAATGATATAATTTTTACTGTATTTTTTTTTTTAAAGCTATAAACATTGAGAATTTTTTTTGTACTTACCTTTACATGTCCTCCTACAATATTAGTATGGCGACAGGACTTATGGTTAAACATATGGAGATGTTCTCATAAGTGTCTCTGTGAGTTCGGTTCAAAGGAATCAACTGGATTCATTGCTAGACTTTGTTTCTTGCAGCAGTACAATTAGGACATCCAATTTAGGCTTTTTAAAGTATTATTTTATTGATATTTGCTTTGACTTTTTCAAATTTAACTCAAATCTTAGGGGGCGTTTACACAACACCGTTTGCAATTAAAAAGGGAAAACTTTTTATGCGTTTTGGCCGTTCATTTACACGACAATGGTGTTTTTGGGGACTGAAAACATTAACTTTTGAAAACGGGTTTCAAAATGTAAGTTTTTGAAAACAATACCTTTATTGTCTCTGTGTAAACTACAAAAATGTGAATGCCTGAAACAGAGTATCTATTTACACCAAGTACAAATAGCGTTGTTGGCAAGTGCTATTTGACAAAAAATTTGCCAGAAAGAAGCAAAGACACAATGTGATCATGCAGGACAGAATGACAATGAAAGATCAGAGCAAATATGTGGTCAGTTCTCTTACATGGTGGTCCAAAATAATACTATCAAAAAAAAAAATGCCTTGTTGGGCCAAACAAGATTAAAAATGATGCAAGTATTTCTATATCTTTGGTGGCGTAGTCAGTAGTGTGTAAGGCTCGAGGTACAAGGTTTTGACGCGATCGACCCAGGTTCGAATCCGCCTTTTGCCGAGCTCGCTCTTCTCCCTTTTCCCATCACATATCACATCGGAAAGGCATTTACTTTCAATAAAAATTAGGAAAATGTTCTAAAAGTGGAAATAAATTGCCTAACGACATGTTTAATAATAATAAAAGTATTTATTGGGGGTAGGGGTAGGGGTAGGGGTAGGGGTAGGTGTAGGGAGGGCTTTTATTGTCCCATTAAGGCTGCATCCATTTAATAATTTTAATAAATATAATCATTTACACTCTGTTATTATTGCATCCTGTTAATGTACAACAATACTGAGGTGCAAATATTATGTATCTGTCAAAATAAAGTATAAATAGCATCTAATTACTATTTACACATATTGCAAAGAACTGCTACTTTTACATGGTGTAAATAGAATATATCACTATTTTCACTTAGTATGCTATTTCACTTAGTAATACCATCTACAGCTATTTGCACTTAGTGTAAATAGCATTTATCGCTAAGAAAATATGCTATTTTCACTTAGTGTAAATAGAATATATTTGCTACTTACACTTGGTGTAAATAGCATCTATCGCTATTTGCACTTAGTGTAAATAGCCGCTGCCTTTGTGAAAACGGTGATGTCATGCACATGCGTATTACATGTTCAGTCTATTGGCACATAGTTTTTCTTTACAGAGTGACATCGCCAACTACTGGCCTGGCATGCATAACACACTATTTTTTGTCGTTTTTGGCGATCATTTTGACAACGTCATCTGTACGTGAAAAACATTTTTAGTACATAGTTGTCATGTAAACGTACCGTTACTATTACGTCCTTACATGGTTAAGATAACATTTTGGGTGGGATTAACAGAAACTGACAAATTCAATTGACATTTATTTGTATATTTCTTTTCACAATACATATAATTTCAAAGCAGCTTTACAGAAAATGCATGTTTCTACATTACAATTTAGAGTGATCTGTTTTCAGAGGTGACTGTGTGCAAGTAATGTCCATATGTCCAGTTCTAAGATACAAATCATTCAGTTAGCTAACATCACATATTCATTTAAGGAAGAAACAATGAGCTCATTAAAGTAATTATTACAAGTTGTGGTCATAATGATTACAATACTGTATATAGAAAATTTGGCAGTTGTGTATGTTGATTCAGAATTGGCGTCATTTGAAGTCCTCGCAGGGGTTGGCGTCATCTCTTCACATGTGTTGCGTCATACAGACAGTACAAACAGAAAAGCAAAGGGAAAATAATTAGCGATGCTGCTGGAGTACAAGGTTATGAGATGTATTATATAAATACTTGGCAAAAGAGATGTGTCTTTAATCTAGATTTAAACTGAGAGAGTGAGTCTGAGCCCGAACATCATCAGGAAGGCTATTCCAGAGTTTAGGCTCTCCCTCCTTTAGTGCACTTAGATATCCTATGGTACTGCCAAAAGTCCAGAGTTTTGTGACCTTAAAGAGCATGATGGATAGTAGGGCGATAGAAGATTGGTTAATTACACAAGATCTGAACCATTTAGGGCCTTATGGGTCAGTATCAATACTTTGTAATAGATACAGAGCTTAATAGGTAACCAGTGTAGAGATGAAAAAATTGGTGTTATATGATCATATTTTCTTGACCTGGTAAAAACTTTAGCTGCTGCATTTTGTACTAACTGAAGTTATTGAGGATGCAGGACAACCAGCTAGTAATGCATTACAGTAAGCTAGTCTAGAGGTCATGAATACATGAACTAACATGTTACTGAGGTGGAAGAAGGCTGTTTTTGTAACATGAAATATGATTTTCGAAAGTCAAGTTGCTGTCTAATATAACACCCAGGTCTTTTACTGTAGAGGATGCAGTAAAGTACATCCTTCTAGGTGCAGAATGTATACTAAGAGATTCTGTGTACAGATTTTTGGTCCAATAAGTAATACCTCAGTCTTATCTGAATTTAATAGAAGAAAATAACTGTTCATCCAATGTTTTATATCTTTAACATACTCTGTCAACTTGGATAATTTAGAGATTTCATCTAGTTGTGATGAAATATAACTCATCGGCATAACAGTGGGAAGTAATTCCATATTTTCTTATAATTACCAAGTGGCAGCATATATATTGAAAATAACAGAGGGCCTAACACAGATCCTTGTGGCACTCCATTTACTGATGTTATCTTAGATTTTTCCCCATTCAAATAGACAAAATGGTAACAGTCTGATTGGTATTATCTAAACCACCTTAATGCCTGTCCCTGAATAGTAGAAGTGTAATTTTCTAGTTGATCTAAGAGTATGTTATGATCTATAGTTTCGACCGTAGCAGCAAGATCAAGTAAAACTAGTATCGAGATACAGCCTTGGTCAGAAGCTAGAAGTAAGCAATTTGTAATTTTGAGTGCACAATTGAGCGGACACAACTTTTTAAAGTATTTTAGAAGATATAAATGGAAAATTTGAAATGGGTCTGTAATTTGCCAATTCATTTGGATCTAGTTGTGGTTTCTTAATGAGAGGCTAAATAACTGCCAGTTTGAACAGCCTTGTGAAATGACCTAGAGATATAGATGAGTTAATAATATTGAGAGTTAATTAATAATATCAAATCATATTAAACTTTTCATTTCATGCACCTATAGGAAGAGGGAAAACTAGGAAACTGCCTGTAATTGACCATTGCAATTAATCATTCTTTTAACTAAATATATAACGGTATTAGTGTGATAAGGCATATAATATTATAATTATTATTGATTATTAAATTATTTCATGATCTATTTGGAAAATGACTGACTTCTGATTGGGTGGGCCACAATTCAAGCCCACCTGTAGCTTCGCCACTGTGTCCAACTCAAGAAATAGTTTATAGATTCATGCATATGGACACTGCAGAGCATTTTCAGATCAGCACAATCATGTGAGCTTAAATCTGCTTTAATCATTTTTTTATTATTAGCTGCCAACTTTCTGGGTTTACCTTTTTAATTTACAATTAAACAAAACAATTCTTCAGACCACAATTTTAGCCTACTTTTTTCATTTTCTCAGCTCACAAGAATTTTCAAACACTTAAAAGTTTTATTTCTTAAAAGGGTGGTCATCTTAAGAGTGTCAGTGAGAGAACTTGGGCCAGTGGGGGGGTATCTCTATCCTCTAGTTTCACTGTCTACTGTAGTCATATCCTGTGTTTTACGGTTTCTTTTCTTAAAGCATAACCTTGTGTCCTATCGATCACTGCCAGCCAGACATCCTGTTTAGTCTGACTACTTTAAGCATGAAGGTAGCTATTACGCTGAAGAAAGGGTTTTGTCATGTGGGTAGAATAATGGATGGCAATGGGGAATTGAAATCAGTTTTGGAATTTAATTATTTGTTAGTATATATTTTTGTGGTTTGGTGTGGAATTAATCCCATGATTGTTACACCAGCCTAGATACTTTGCTCCAAAGATTTCTGTGCAGTTCTGTTCGTCATTGTCACTGGTGTTTTACACCTAAATGTGCTTGTGATTCAGTACACAATGAAATTAAATGTGATTCAGGCAAAAGGCATTCTATTGCATTTGATTTATTCAGCCTAACATTGTATACCACTAGATATTTCTATAGTGCATATATATATATTGTATATGTATATTAAACAAAAAAAAAAAAAATTCACAAAAACATAAGGCTAAGCAGTGCTACTGTTTTCAAAATATTTCTTGAGCAGCAAATCAGCATATTAGAATGATTTCTAAAGGATCATGTGACTGAAGACTGGAGTAATGACTGCTGAAAATACAGCTTTGCCATCATAGGAATACATTTTTACTGTATTTTTTGATGCAGCCTTGTTGAGTATGAGAAATGTCTTTCAAAAACAAAAAACCTTATCGACCCCAAACTTTTGAACAGTTGCGTATATATAGTTCTTTTAGAAAAAATGTCACTACAAGGAATTGCTGATGTTGAGATTTAGATCAAATGAGACATTTTTCAGATTGGATGTATCATGTGGCAGGAGGAGGAAGAAGGGATACTTTAATTTAGTGCTGGATTTCTTTCAGGATGTGAAGCATGCATTGTCAGAATTCATTTGGTGTCCTTGTACATTTCTCTGCAGTTTCTGCAGTCTCTTTTACAGTCCTATTTACCCTTGAGTATTTCACTTTCTGTATCCCAAAACATTCTGCCCTGAAACAGGTCTGTAGGATCCCTTATACAATGTTTATAAATTACTACTAAAGCTACTAATATTTTACTACTATTGTCCCAGTATAGATAGTTAGTTTATGACAAACAATACTTGAATCTTTGGTCATTTGTTCCTCACTAAAAAAAATGTTCTTTTAAATTTTAAGGTGGTTGAGATATTGTGAAATTATCTTTATGCGCATAATAACAGTTCCTTTTGAATATTTCAAAAGTTTTGTATTTCATGTTGTTATTGTAAGTGGGATACAAAAATCCACAAACACAGAGATGTCATTTGTAGTTTCCCAGTGTAGCACTCAGCAGGGTCCCTGAGAAAAGGACTCAAAATGACCACAATTAATTGCTTTGTTGGCTAAAAGAGCAGATTTTGTAAGGTGAGAGAAAGTTTTCCAACAGCGAAACTCACAGATCAGATCAGGAATTAATATGTCACTCACCTGGAGCTTCTGGCAGTTCTGCAGGCATTGTTCCACTTCCAAATCCAATCGTCCAAATCGAGTGCTTCCTGTTGCACACTTACCACACTTGCTTTTGGCAATACAGAGAACAGACTTCATCTCTATTTGATGTCATCTAACAAACATATCAGATTCATGATGATGAACCAAATTCTTGCATCATTTGCATCTTGCAACATGCAGGTCAGCAGCAGAAGAAACAGGAAAAACTGCAGGCATACTGTATAACTGGCATAGGTGTTTTCTACCCTTTTCTATCCTATTGTGACAAAAGCTGTGTCCCAATTCAGAAACTTCATCCTTCAAAGGACGCACACTTTAAAGGCCACACCTTCGAAGGCCGTGAAGGTCGGAACGAGCATTGGTAAATGGGACGGTCTAGCCTACAGAGGATTGTTCTTGTCGCCTAGCAACTGTGACAGTTACCGTTGATGAGTGGCAGTAACGTTTGTACTAGCCTTTTTTGAAAGTTATATATAAAACTGTCTGAAACAAACTGTCTAAATATGTTCACTATGCTCTATTTCTGTACATAATAAAGAGTATAATCTATATATAATCAAATCTTAGTAAGTTATAAGTCAACATTTGAACCGCTTTAAAGTGGTGGATCTGGTGAAGAAGCTGTCAGCGATCAAAATATTGTTAAATATCACAATTTTGAAGATGTTGAAAATGAGTTTTGAGAATATGGTTGAGATGTGAGCCAATATGAGCCAGATGCTGAATGTGCTGGGAAATGAGCTCTGATGAGGACAGTGATGATGGTATAACATCTGCTCAAACTGAACCCTTCCAAGCTCCAAAAGGTCACAAAATATGCTTTGTTTTATACTTCTGTAATTGTTACTATAATATCAGGAGAGTTTTATATTATTGCGGCAGAGATCCATCCGTGTTAGATATAGATCCGGATCGCTAAAGACCCAAATATGTAATAATGATTGAAATATATCTCAGTGAAACAGCTTCTCGAACAAGAAAAAAATGTAAGACGGTACTTGATTTTGTCCAATGGGAATTGATTGGATGGTTGTGGTTAGCTATTGCTGTGATCTCATATGAGTGACAGATTGTCCTGCCCTCACGCCAAAAACACATCATTAGAGAAGCGAAGAAATTTTATTGCAAGAGGGGAAGCTATTTTGATTAAAGATTATAAGGGCACATGAATTACAAAAAATGTATGTGCGCGGATAAATAATTTATTATAAACACTCCAATATTTCATCAAATAAGAATTGTCCAGTTTGATTTCATGGTGACTTCAAAGCAATAGTCTGCAGTCTGTGTATGCTAATATGACAGTTCTGAATTTACATGACAATGACCTTCCTGATAAGGTGGCCTAAAACCTCATGTTGGCCTACTTTGATAAGCATAACTACCTAATTGCAATAGATGAATGATTTATTCTTAATAGTGTTGAATATTAATTCAAAATGAAATCTGTGACCCAAAATCATTTATACAGTTGAATGCATACGTGCATGGATGAATCAATGAATATTGTTAACAAAGGACATTTCATTTATATGAGGATAACCTCTGCTTCTTCTTCATTGGCCAATTATTATTTTATATTTAAGATCATTTTAACCAACACTTCTTTTTTTGTTGTCTTTTTTTCTTCTTCTTTTTTCTTCTAATCTTTCTAATTCATAACAGCATTTTCTCACCTCATAAATATAAGTAACAAAATATATTTCTATTTGAGATGCAGAAAAGTTCAAGACTTGATTACTGTAATGTACTTTTGGCCGGATGCCCCAGTATTTCCATAAATAAACTGTAGCTTGTTCAAAATGCAGTACCAGACATCAACCAAATTCAGAAAATATGATCATATCAGTCCAATATTCTCAGACAAACGCAGAAGCACCATTTTTATTTATTCTACCCTGAAGACTCATTTGTTTAATGCGTGTGTATAACTTGCTGCAGCTCCCTTTCTTTACACCATTACTTTACCTTGTTAGAGACATTAACAGCTTTTTTCCATTCCCTTTCTTTACCTACACCTTGGGACACCCAGATCTACCCCTCCAACCGTGCACCATCTGTCTTTAGCCAAATTCACAATTCAAGACTAAAGCTTGTGACTCTTTGATGGGACAGTTTACACAAAAATGAAACTCACTCGTTTCAAAGCTGTATGACCTTTATTCTTCTGTGGAACACAAAGGAAGAATTTTTTTTTTAATGTCGTTTTTTTTCACAGTGATAATCAATGTTGTTTGGACCCCAACATTCTTCAGAATATCTGTTTTTTGTGTTTTGTGGAAGAAAATAAAATGCATACCAATTTAAAACAACACACGGCTGAGTGCATGATGAAAGTTTTTGGGTAAAATTTTTCTTTAAGTCTGCGACTAGTTTGCGATAATTAAAAAAAAACAGAAACTGGTTTCAAATCTTCTCCATTCTCAATTTCATTCTAAAAACAGAGGTAGTATGTCATTACCTTGCAACTCAATTTCACATCATGCATGCCCACAGACATGAGCAATGAATACTGTATTTGATCATGTAAATTTCTCTCTAAACTACTGCGTCCCTCTCTCTTTGCCAAAGCAAATACAAGATAATGCACAAGGAAATATGAAATAGTGTTTTGTTTTTCTTGTTCATTAAAGTTTTGCACAGCAACAGTCTATTGATAGTGAGCATCTAGAACAGCGAGATGATGAATTATGAGGCTGATGTACAACAGACACGATTTTCTAAAAGTGACCCCTAAGATGAATAATTTGAGTATATCTGCTCATACTTTTACACTTGGTACTTAAAACATTATTAATGAGCATTCTACCGCTAGAGTCTGTCATGCACTGGAGTGAATGAATATTTGGTATATTCACAGACTCAGGGCATAATGCTCAATTTTCTGTCTAAACCTGATTAAACATCATGTAAAGATCAGTCTTTCTTAGATGAGATGGTTTTCATTCTCATGCTGAAGGTAAAGTATTTTCATCATGTATGAATGATGTTTTTAATGAACACACAGAGCATCCCGGTAACCTATGGCCAGATCCGGGCAAGTTATGTTGAACAAGTATTGGCCCATTGCTTTACAGCCGTAACAAAGATACATGTGCCAGAGCGAGCTGCAGGTTACAGGGTTCACAATTACAAATAAGTCAGATAGAAGAAATGGTATGCATTTGGCGTGCTGTCCGAGGAGAGGGCTCCAAGCTCTGTATTTGGCCCGAACCCAGAGTACTCCCTCTGTAGGAACAAGCCAAGAGTGAGGAGTCAGGGTGGTGGAGGGATGCTGAAAACTGTCGAGGAATGTCGGTGAGTCGACTGTGTATATATATATATATATATATGCTTCCTCTCATGCTGATAGGATAGATGTGGTATTTGCTGATTACGAATTGCTTGGATAGATCATTTGAACGTGCTTCTCCCGAACTTTGTTAATAAAACATCATTAATAGGATACATGCCGATGGCGAGTCTGAGCCGCAGGCGCCGTGGGGCTGCCGAGCTACATGCTATCTGGGCTTGCTTCTAAAAACATACATTTAGGAATAGATTTTAATTTGAAATATGCTGGCTTGTTTCATGCTTGGGTCAAATATGGCCAAACCCAACCGTTGGGTTTAAAAAATTTAATTAAAAATTTTAAACCAACGGTTGGGTTTGTCCATAGTTGCATTTACTAGAACGTGTCATAAATAATAATATTAATTAAAAAACATCAGACATCAGCTTGAAAAGCTATGCAGGTGCCCAAAGAACACTATTAGTTACCAAATAACATCAATTGTTAAAAATAGCCAAAAGCAGTACTCAACAGGGTATCCATGTTCAAGCACATGGGAAAAAGTGCAGATGTATACTACAACTGCCAAGTGAATCCTAAAATTGCCTACTGAAATAATAAATAAAAAATAAAAAGATTTGAATTCAGATTAAAAGACTTTGTATCTGCCATTATGAACGACACTAACTGTAACCATGGTATTGTGACATTAAATGTTGGATATTTAATTTTATTATATTATTAATGTAGACATGTATTAAAACTGTAATGAAATATAGGCAAAATTACAGACATTTTTGTTGTAAGCTAGCAGTTTTGTTCATTTGTATTTATAATAAATGTGTTTATAGATTAATTACCATAAAGCATGGCAAAATTACCAATTTACCATAGAAACTATACTGTCCGGTGACTCCGACCCCCAGGTGTGTCCACAACATTGAATCTGGCCCCCTTTAAAAATAGTTTGGACACCCCTGACTTATTCTTTTCAAAATTTCTGTTTTTTAAACTAGAAACTCCAAAGTACCTCCAATCACACTGTAGTATTTGTTGTACCCCTGGTTCATTTCCCCAGATGTCTTCAGCCTGCATGACTCTTTATTCAATAACAATACTCAGCTAGATGTCCAGTTTGTAACCAGGAGGGTTATTACTGTGCAATGTAGAAAAATAATCATGTCACCGGTAGGGTGCTAAATAAAGATGACATGCTGTGTATTCACAAATCTGTCTCCTGTTTACATTCCAGCTCCTGTTCATCTGTTTGCCAAGAGAAGACCCAGAGTGCTGTTTGTGTAAAGAGAGTCTGCAGGCACAATACTGAAGAACAGAGTTCAGTTTGTTGTGTTACTATGGTGACAGAAAGTCACTGCTGTGCCTGGACATGAATCATCCAGTGAAGAATAAACCTCAACAACGATGCCTAAGGAGAAATTTAGAAGATTTCTGTTTTTTTTTTGTTGCTGTTGTTGTATACAATTGAAAAGCTTTTAAACTCCAAAAAGTATGAAAAAGCACAATAAAAGTACACTGTAAAAAGTGATTAGTTGACAACTTAAAAAATGTGAGGAAACCCACAGCCTTAAATTTATTGTTAAAATTATTATAACTTGACAATTTTCAAGTTTATTTACTTAATCATTTTAAGGCAATGGGTTTCCTCACTTTTTTAAGATGTCAACTGATAATTTTTTACAGTGCATCATAAAATAGTCCATATGACTCGTGCGCTATATTCTAAGTCCAAATATAATAATAACTATACAAGACTAAAGCTCTGAAACTTCAAAAAGGACACAAATGCATCATAAAAGTGGTTCATTTGACTTGTGCACTATATTTGAAGTCTTCTAAAGCCATATAATAGCTTTGTGTAGGAAACAAGCTGAAATTCAACATTGAATCATTGAATTGGGTAAATGACAGAATGACAATATTCATTATTTGGTACGGTATCCCTTTAAACTTAAAATGCACAGTTCAGATCACTTATTGGAACTTCTTACCAGAAATAGGGAAGAATGTCAGGGCTGGGAACTGATGGACAGTTAGATAAATGTACCTGAGATCTGGAGACAGCGACGTTGATAACAATCAGCCATCATTGAATGCAGTGTACTATAATGCATAAGAATCCTGACCATGTGGGTATGGGAATCTTTTCCTGTGGCCTATGATCACAACAATCATTGATGGGTCTCACACAGATTCCCATCAGTGATATCCTGACCTCTGAGTGGTAAAAGAGAACACAATGAGACTGCATGAGTCAGCTTCAACCCACTGAGTTATCATTTATCTGTCTTATTGATCGTCACAGTACAGCATACGTGTGTGTATGTTTGTTTCAGATAAGGAGCAATGTTCAGTAAAGAGCTTTTCCCCCAGAAGGTTCCTGTTTTTATCTCTTAGGGAATATAGTACTCCTCTGGGTTTGTATGGTCAGGCTACGTCTGAGTGAGAAGGTGAGAGAGTTGAACGAAGAGAAAGAGGGTGTCTGCTCTATTTTTAACCTATTCAAAATCGTCAGCACAGTGAAAATAGCTGGCATTAGTAAGGAATGGCTAGGGTAATACAGCAGCAAAGTAAATCTGCTCTTATGGCTGCCTCAAACCTGTGCTCTGTAGTCCCAGCAGCTTACGATTCCATCCACTATAACCAAAGGCAATGTTTTAAATTTTTGCTGTTCAGTCAAGTGTGGTAAAGCATGAAGCCCCAATATTTCATTCAGGCTTGGGTCCAACTCTAAGTTTTAAGATGGGCCATTGGTCTCTCAGGGTAGGTAGTACAAGTGGTACTAAAAACAAAAAAGCACTAAAAGCACTATGAAATTGGTTTGTCACTATGACGTTGAAATTTGTTTGTTCTGTACAGTTTTCTTTAAAAGTATAATTACATTTTTAATACACATTTTTTTCTGTACTCTTAATGTCTTGACTCTTCGTATTTTATAATATAAAACTATGCAAAACGACTTTGTCTGAAGAAAAGATGTATATATACACCGATCAGGCATAACATTATGACAGGTGAAGTGAATAACACTTATTATCTCTTCATCACGGCACCTGTTAGTGGGTGGGATATATTAGGCAGCAAGTGAACATTTTGTCCTCAAAGTTGATGTGTTAGAAGCAGGAAAAAATGGGCAAGCGTAAGGATTTGAGCGAGTTTGACAAGGGCCAAATTGTGATGAGCATCTCCAAAACTGCAGCTCTTGTGGGGTGTTCCCAGTCTGCAGTGGTCAGTATCTATCAAAAGTGGTCCAAGGAAGGAACAGTGGTGAACCGGCGACAGGGTCATGGGCGGCCAAGGCTCAATGATGCACCTGGGGAGCAAAGGCTAACCCGTGTGGTCCGATCAAACAGACGAGCTACTGTAGCTCAAACTGCTCAAGAAGTTAATGCTGGTTCTGATAAAAAGGTGTCAGAATACACAGTGCATCGCAGTTTGTTGCGTATGGGGCTACATAGCCGGTGACCAGTCAGGGTGCCCATGCTGACCCCTGTCCACCACCGAAAGCGGCAACAGTTGGCACGTGAGCATCAGAACTGGACCACGGAGCAATGGAAGAAGGTGGCCTGGTCTGATGAATCGCATTTTCTTTTACATCATGTAGATGGCCGGGTGTGTGTGCGTCGCATACCTGGGGAACACATGGCACCAGGATGCACTATGGGAAGAAGGCAAGCCGGCGGAGGCAATGTTCTGCTGTGAAACCTTGGGTCCTGCCATCCATGTGGATGTTACTTTGACACGTACCACCTACCTAAGCATTGTTGCAGACCATGTACACCCTTTCATGGAAACGGTATTCCCTGGTGGCTGTGGCCTCTTTCAGCAGGATAATGCACCCTGCCACAAAGCAAAAATGGTTCAAGAATGGTTTGAGGAGCACAACAGTGAGCTTGAGGTGTTGACTTTGCCTCCAAATTCCCCAGATGTCAATCCAATCGAGCATCTGTGGGATGTGCTGAACAAACAAGTCCAATCCATGGAGGCCCCACCTCGCAACTTACAGGACTTAAAGGATCTGCTGCTAACATCTTGGTGCCAGATACCACAGCACACCTTCAGGGGTCTAGTGGAGTCCATGCCTTGACGGGTCAAGGGCTGTTTTGGCTGCAAAAGGGGGACCAACACAATATTAGGTCATAATGTTATGCCTGATCGGTGTATATATATATATATATATGGTGCAATATGAGTGTGCAGAAGATAATACAAAGGTATGAGCTGTAGAAATATCGATGCTTGCCTTAGCAAACATCACTAAAAATGTATAGGCTTGGACTTCAGGAGCAGGATTGAGAAATGCTGCACTATGGTATGATTTTTTTAATTGGATATTCCTTCTCCTAAAATAACATAAATCCATTCAGTGAAATACAGCCAAGTGTTGTACAGCTTTTCCCCTGCTGTGTTTCAGGCAAAGCATGTTGGCAGGAAACAGGCTATAATTCAGTATGTTGGCGTAAGCATGTTTGCTTGTGTTCTTGCGCAGAACTCAAGGGAACATGCTAATTGTGCAAAAAATCACAGGTGCTTTGTAGAAGCATGTGCATATATTCAGTATGGAGATAAACACTTGGGTATCCAGAAGGCAGTGATCCTAAACCACAACATCCTCTGGATTCCTCTGTCATTCTGCCATACATATTCTGAAACAAGATTGTGCAGCCATGCATGGGTATTCTGCAAATTCAAGTGGGAAAGACTGCAACGCAGGTTAACATTTGCTTTCAACAGCACATATCTTTCACTTTGCCTGAATGTGAACAAGCTCTCCTGCACTAATTAATACCCCCTCATTAAAACAGCTCCTCTTTTGTAATTCATTCAGTTGACAATGTTGGGAAACTGCCTACCTCAATGAGAGCCCTGTACAAGGCCTCTTTTATTAAACTGCAGTAAATTGCTGAACCTTTAAACTGGCAGGGATGTGGAGCTATAGAGAACCGCGGGAAACTGACAATACAGATGTACAATGGGGGGTCTTTGGAATCTATTGTTCAAAAGTTCAAGGTTGTTCAAGTTTTTGAAAAAAAAAAAGAGTCTCTTATGCTTACCAAGGCAGTTTATCTGATTGAAATACAGTAGAAACAATACAATTTTGAAATATTAACGTTTAAAATAACTGTTTATTTAAAAATGTAATTTATTCCTGTGATGGCATTATTACTCCAGTCTTCAGTGTCACATGACCCTTCAGAAATCATTCTAATATGCTGATTTGGTGCTCAAGAAATGTTTTTAATTATTATCAATGTTGAAAACCGCTGTGCTGCATAATATTTCAGTGGAAACTTTTTTCCCCAGGATTCTTTGATGAAGAGAAAGTTAAAAATTACAGCATTTATTTAAAATATAATTTGTACCAAGTATTTACTGTCAACTTTGTTCAATTTATTGCATCCTTGCTAAATAAAAGTATTTATTAAAGCTGCAGTCCGTAACTTTTTGCGCTCTAGCGGTTAATAAACAGAACTGCATGCGTCTTGCGGAAGAACATTGCAGCCGGAGCTACTTCTCTCTGTTTATGTCTATGGCGAGTCACGCAGGGACTGTGCTCCTCTGCAGCGGTTCCTACCAGGCCGGTCTGAAATAGTCCCAAGTGTACCATAATGATTCAGGGTAAGACAAAAACACGGTTTGGAAAATGAATTCATGTTGTACATTCTCATTATATAATTTTTGTAAATCTTGAACACAAAAAAAGTTATGGACAGCAGCTTTAAAAATGGTAAAATCTTACTGACCCCAAACTTTTAAACATTAGTGTAGATTCTTTATACATCCATGTTATTGCCAACAAATGGCGATATTAAAATTCTATACTATTCATTTACTTTTTAACAGGTATGATGTGCAAAAATCCAAAGGCAAACTTTCGGTTACACTTTATTTTAAGGTGTCATTATTACATTGTAATTATATATTTAAGTACTGAGTAATATTAATTAATAACATGTACTTACTATAGGGTTAGGATTAGGTTGCATGTAATTACATGTACGTGTAACAAGGACACTGTAAAATAAAGTGTTACCAAACTTTCTAATGCCTCAGTAATGGTATCTGATTCCACAATGGCCTTACACACTAAAAGCTGCAATACACTTTAACAGTCTAAAAGGTAGTGCTGCCATCTAATGGTCAGGAACACTTTCTTCAAGGGTGTACGTGAGCTTCCTAAGTTACAATTTTCACTTACATTATTAGAGCATTTGATTCTTTCTAATGTTAATTTGGATAAAAAACAACAACAATTCAATCAAGAAGCAGCCATCATGAAGTTGGAGCACCTACTAATCACACAAAAGCCCATGAAATAAAGACACAAAGGTAATGAGACAGATATTAACATTTTATTGTGCGAAACATGAAAATGATTAATTCCCTCCAGAGCTCTTAAATCACAGTCTCCCATAATCCTTTGTGGACGACCATCTACTCAAATTACATTTTACAAAAAACATCTACAACATCTTTCTACTCAAATACATAAAACACTTATCCTTGCACTCAATGCTAGATTCAAGATAATTTTTTTCTTCTTTGTAACGTTCAAATTCAAGTTTAGGTTTGTTTTTTTCTGCTACATATTAAGTGGATTTTAAAGCAGAGCTTCACAAAGAATTATCTTAAGTTAAGTTTCACCCAATTACATCTCTGCCTCAGGCATAAGAAGACTAGGGAAATGAGGACGTTTATACAAGAACACATGATTGTCTTAACATGGAGCAAAATAATACCCCACCTGATTTATAATTCAATTATTATTTATCTGCAATTAATTTTAATCTCTTGTCATTAAATTCAAACTATAATTAATTTATCAAAGAATATTCAACTTTTTTAATGCTTTGGAGGGAATTTTCGCTGTTGAAAATCCATATTTTCAGTAACAGAAATCATTTGCAAAGCTTCAATATGAAAAGCACATTTTAAAGAGAAGCATTGTACATAGAGTCTGCATATAAAACATTCAGAGACATCATTCTCCTTACTGCTTGCTTTCATGCTATAAACCCTGCACTTTTTCCTCTGTAATGTACCACAAATGTACTGTAAACACTGTTTCTGCAAACATTTTGACCATGTTACTATACGCAATTACACTCCGTTTCCAATTAAGCATGTTTACCATGACTTCACTACAAACAGTAGATTCCACACGAAACTCAGTTCAGTTGTCTGTTTACACAGCTTTTGGACTAACAGATGATTTGAAGCATCATCTATACCTCTGATCCTGTAACAAAGCCCAATGCAGCACAAAAAAGCTGCCCAATCTTGTTCATATTCAGTCTCTGAACTATAACCCATATATCTTAATATCTATACATGATTCATGTCAACCTACGGCCTCACTGCTCTTAAAGTTCACACTTCCTCATTAAACGACTGTACTGTCAGGTGAGATCTTGGTCTTTTCCTTCAAAGGTCATGTGCATGCTATGAGATATGTGTGATATATATGACTTCTTTACTGCAATGTTGAAACCAATAAAGCAGCAGATTCAGCCAATATATTTTTAAAGAGGGTTACAAAGGAAGTTATCTTCATAAATATGAAGGTAGATGACAAGGACGTTTGGCAAGCATTTTCTCCATTCCTGATCAGAATTTCGATTTCTCCATTCTTCTCACAAACTCAAAATATCTCTCACCTTTCAAGCAGCCATTTAGTACTCCAACCTCCAGTTATTAAGACCTAAAGAGCGTTTCACTCCCATGTCTATCTGTGATTACGCCCTGCAGTGTTTTCTCTTGGGGAGGCCCATTACTCACTACACAAACAAAAGCCAGCCAAACTCCAGCACTGTGCTTTACTGTTCATATGATCTCTGGCATCCAACTGGAACACATTTGAATGTTTCTGGACACATCTAAAGGCATTTACATGCATTTCAACATATGGCTTCCCTGCAGTGTTAAGTATTTCTCCAGGACTGCTGGTGGGGGGGGGAGAAGGCTTCGGAACAATTTTGGCACTTTTCTCACAGTCTAGCGTTCACTGACTGTGACATTATTACAGCATACAAAAAATTAAGGCAGCATGAAATGATCCCTGACAGACACTCATCTCTTCTATACATAAGTTAGTAATGGAAAGAAATCTCTGCGCTTTCTGAAAGTGTTAGAAGGGGCCTCTGGGCTCTATCTGAGTAGCTTTGATGATATTGCTTAGAAAAAAAGTAGGCCTTCATCCTGGTATCAAATTTTATTTTGGATCATCCAAAGTTTGGATGGCTCATAAGCATAAGATATACTGTAACTGACTATTGCTATTCTCGCATCTAAAATTCAGTAATCTATACATTTGATATGAATCTTTTATCATCCTTTCAAGACTTCAGATTGACATTTACATCAATCTAGACTGTCAAACTGGAATCTTTCTTTTCACACTCATTTCGCATCTATTAAAATTACACAAGAGTCACTTTCTTATTAATGTTCTGAAGCATGAGCAATATTCCTAGACTCACATTAGACCTCACATACAAAAAAAAAAATCACTTCCAATCTGTTTCATAGCCAACTTTTTAGATATATGATCATAATATAAATTTGGCATTGTAATTAGTATTATAAATTCTTGTTTTTGAGTAACTTAGTAACAATAACTAGAAAGAATTATTCAACATCTAAAAGTCAATTATTTGCTCACTGTGTACTCTGGCTCAAACAGGCAGAGGAATAAAACAAGACAAGGAAATAGTCTCCTTATTGTAAATCAGCCACAGCTACTTCATTCAGCTCATATATACTGACTCTCTTTGTATTTGGGAAGTTTAACCAGACATGTAACACATATAATTAGTATCCCAATGCCCAAGCATTTCAACACAGGAAAGCTCAAATGTTTTAGTCACTCAATCTTTCTAAACAAGAGCCACATTTTCCAGTGGCAGAAATCCAGATTCATATGAGCAGAATACTAAAAGATCTCTTGCTCACCATCTCCATTACTCTCTCAAATGTCATCACCATCAAAGTCAGAGAGAGAGACAGAAGTGTATAAAATAGAGATCACTCACAATTTCTTCAATGCTCAGAGTCAGAATTTCAGTAAATTGCACAGATCTGGAATGACACACACTCATGCATATCAGTTCAACCAAAGTGCACTTTTCCTACATTAACACTAAAACATTCCCATCAAAAAGAAGGAAAATAATTAAATTAATAAAAAGAATAACTATTGGCCACAATGCCATCTAATCCACACCCCTTCTAGAAAGTAAAAAAAAAAAAACTTGGACAATGGTTTACGTTTAGACTTCAAATTCCTTTTAACATCTGCATACT
Source organism: Coreius guichenoti (assembly GCA_039654105.1). Classification (NCBI taxonomy): domain Eukaryota; kingdom Metazoa; phylum Chordata; class Actinopteri; order Cypriniformes; family Gobionidae; genus Coreius; species Coreius guichenoti. The sequence continues at coordinate 27,512,877 of CM077180.1, read as the reverse complement.
GAAAATCAGCCTGTTCTTTCCTCACATTGTCTTGTGCACATAATATTAGAGCTCACAGCCGTGGAAGTTAATTTTATGTTTCTAGATTGCAGGACAGAGAAAGTATGGAGTGGTATGAAGCCCTGCACATAACATGCAGACAAATATATTATTATTTGTCCACAACTTATTAATTTGTTCCCTCATTTTAGTAAATCATGGCCATGATGAACTAATTCGTTCCCTTGTTTTGATTTAAAGGGTTAGTTCACCCAAAAATGAAAATTCTGTCATTAATTACTCACCCTCATGTCGTTCCAAACCTGTAAGACCTTCATTCATCTTCGGAACACAAATTAAGATATTTCTGTTGAAATCCGAGAGCTCTCTGACCCCACCAGAGACTGCAAAGTTACTGCAACTTTCAAGGCCCAGAAAGGTAGGAAAGATATCATTAAAATAGTCCATGTATCTCCAGTGGTTCAACCTTAATGTTATGAAGCAACGAGAATACTTTCTGTGCGCAAAAACAAACAAAAATTAAAGCTGCAAGCAGCGATGAAAGGGCCCTTGCACCCGGGAGCACCGCCACCCGGTGGCCTCAGGAAAACAGCGAATAGTGGGTGACATGCATTTAAGTGGGTAAATATAGGAGAATATGGCAAAGTCACTTCAATGTGCCACACTTCCTGCTGCCAGCAGGTGGCGCTATGACTAACTAATATTGGCATATAGATGTCTTCAGGCCAGGACTCTTATCAAACGTGAAGTTTGGGGCGTATCGGACATTGTATGCCTGACTTACAACAGCTTCCTGTGTCATGGTGAAACATCGAACTTTGACAGGCCTCCACGGACACACCCTTCAGCGAAAACTCAAGATCTTCACAATTTAACATCACCAAGGCCTTAAGATTAGACTGACCAAACATGATGTGGTTCTGGTTAAATCTCAATGAGGATACTCATCACAGTGTAAAGCATGGTCTTTCCTGTTGCCAGTAGGTGGCGCTATGACTGTAACTGAATATTGGCGTGTAGATGTCTTCGGGCCAGGACTCTAATAAAACATGTGAAGTTTGGGGCAGATCGGACATTGTATGACCGAGTTACAACAACTTCCTGTTTTATGGCGAAACATCGAACTTTGTGAGGCCGCCACGGACACGCCCTCCAGGGAAAACTCAAGATCTTCGCAATTTAACGTCGCAAAGGCCTTTAGATTAGACTGTGCAAATATGATGTTGATCTGATTAAATCTATAGGAGGAGTTCGTTAAAGTACAACGTCTGGAAATGGCAAAATTTGCAACAATTTTGCAAAGAAAATTCAAAATATCTCACTTCCTGTTGGTTTTCAGATTTCATACCAGGAGACTTTTTTGTAGGTATTGGGCTTTTACATGTGTGTACCGAATTTCACACCTGTACGTGAAACGTAGCAGGAGGGGCACTTCGTTGAAATGTTGTAGGTGGCGCTATCGAGCCATTTTGCCACGCCTAACTCTGAAACCCATATCAGACGTAAATTTTCACCACTTTTGACGCGTGTGCAAAGTTTCATGAGTTTTCGAGCATGTTTAGGCCATCAAAAATGCGATTTATTTGGGAGAAGAATAATAATAGGCTGAGCAATTCCAATAGGGTCCTCACACCATCGGTGCTCGGGCCCTAATAATGACTTTATTCAACAATCTCTTCTCCTCTGTGCCAGTCTCTACACGATTCGCGCAAGCACCACAACATATGCATGTGATCATAGGATGAAGGCAATGCTCAGCCAGGCGTTTTGCTGTACAACTAGTTAGCGCTGTACTCTGTGAATAGCCCAACAAAGTGAATAGCGTAAGAGAGTTACAGGGAAGAGAAGAGATTGTTGAATAAAGTCTTATTTTTGTTTGTTTTTGAACATAAAAAGTATTCTCGTCGCTTCATAACATCAAGGTTGAACCACTGGAGTCACATGGACTATCGTAACAATGTTTTTACTACCTTTCTGGACCGCTGTCTATGGAGGGGTCAGAGAGCTCTCGGATTTCATCAAAAATATCTTAATTTGTGTTCCGAAGATGAACGAAGGTCTTACAGGTTTGGAACGACATGAGGGTGAGTAATTAATGACAGAATTTTCATTTTTGGATGAACTAACCCTTTAAATCAAAACAAGGGAATGAATTATTACAACATGGCCAAGATTTAGTAAAACGAGGGAACAGATTATAGTGTATGTGCTGACGTATTAATAAGTCATGGGAACAAATTGTTAATTTGTGGCCACGATATACATATTTTTTTTCCCACTTCTCGTGCAGAGCTTCATAGTATTGCAGTTTGGACGGTCGAAAAAAAAAATCAACCTAAATGAGGAAGCACTTACGAACAACTGCTCATGTGTCAGAAAGCTCTGAAAGTTGTAATATTAAAGACTTTACATGTCATGCAACCACAGACTAACTGATTGAAAAGCACAATGACACCAGGAACACTATACCTATCACAACCAGAAAACTTAAAATAAATGTTTGTTAAATAATGACTTCAAAATCACTCACTATTGTTGTATAGTCAAATCTATTCAAATTGCTGATACAATTGACTTTAACATGTCTGTAGAAAGCATTTCAGCTTTAAAAAAGAGTCTTTCTGAGCTAATATTAAATGGTGTGCTACACAATTTGTGTTACTGTGTATTAGATACTAAGGTGTAACAGCTGTGGTTTTTGAGTATTAAAATAACAGCATAATTCATCCATGTGTTAGGGCAGTCCAGCTTAAGGAAGATACAGAGTAGATTATTTGCTCCTGAATCTTCACAAATGTGTGCTATGAAAGTATGAGTTGTGTGATATATCATATCACTCATTTTAACACAAGTATTTTCAGAGGAAGTCTGATGAGTGCTCTTGATGAGTTTTCAGACAACTAATATACTTTGGAATTCAAGACTGAACTTTTAAAACAACAGTATATGGTTCAATAAACATCTCCAGAGAGGTTTTGACAAACATTTTGGAAGAGACACAGATTGTGGCTTTTGTGTTAGACATGGAGTCTCATTCCAGTCAACCCTGAATAAGCAAAGAAAAGTCACTTAAGAATGATCTACAGCAAAAGTCGTATTTGTGCTCTCTCGGCAGATGCTGATGGATTTCCATCTTCGGTTTAAATGCGGTTAAACAGCTTTCATGGTCAAGTCGAACATAAATGTTAGCCACGGCACAGTGCATGCAGGCCAGTGTATTTTGCCAGTAGCTTATAAATGTGCGCATAATTACTGGAAATACCAACATACCACCACTAAAACTAACAATGAAAGAAAACAGGTCACATAATCTGCTAATTTTGGAATTGTAGACATTCAAAGAGCATGTAAACCTAGTCTCTAAAGTGATCTGTTGTTTAGAAGGCAGTGTAAACCAAAGCAGTGCATCAATGCCACTGCAAATAAATTGTAAATAATCAAAAAGACAATTTATGGAAGCATAAGTATTGAATGTCTGGCAACCAGCTATCACACGGTAAATACAATTGTCTTATTATGGTGTGATTTTGTAAAAAAGCAGGCACTAAAACTTTTCTCCTTGTTTTGCCCAAGATAATTGCATGTGTGCCTATATTCACAATTTTGATCTTAGTGACGCAAGTAAATATTAAAGGTAGCACAATATATTAACACACACAACATGAGCTTAAATGCAGTCACGATTGTAAGGTAATTTACACTTTTTGTGTGGAGATGTGTGTGCAGCTTTACTGCACAGTTTGGTATAAGTAACCTCTCTTATAGGCACTCAGTGGATAAAACGTAGCAACCACAAACTTGCCATCAAATGTTCGGCCTGTCAGCAGTCTTTGGGCTTCTTTGGAGTCTCCAGCATTTGCATACTCCACAAACACCTGCCAAGACAAGGTAAATGATGAGTCTTCAAAACTGGACGTCATCTAGCATACTATACTTCTGTTGTACTCAAGACCGGTCTCAAGACTATTTTTTGAAGGTCTTGGTCTTGTCTCAACCAAATTTGTACTACTCGGTCTTGCCTCGGTTGCCAGTGCATTGTATGATTTATTTGCTAACATCATTATTGTAATAGGATGTAAATCTTCCTGCTTCAAATTCAATCAAATTCTAATTTTGATTTCTTCTGTTACTGTTGTGCAGGGTCAGAAATCAGCATGGGTTTGTGTCAAAAATGGCAAATACCTCAAATTAATACAAATAGCCACAAGATTCAACATATGATTGCAAAAAAAGTACTTGTATAAGGTCTTGTTTTTTTTTTTAAATATTATAACACATGATATAATTGAACAATATCACAAGAGCAAGAGCTGTTTTCACGAATATGAGAACGATTGCAAACGTGATATTGATTTTATACAAACGTTCAATAAACAAGGAGTTTATATTAAGTGACTAGAATAGTTCCAAACAAATCCATAGCAGAACTGTTATGCACTTCTGTTACTGAATAAATCAGCAGCTTTGAATGAATCGGTTGAATAAATGATTCCATCAGTCATTCATTAAGTGATTTATCACCACCTACAAGTGGTTTTAGTTTCATAATTAGTAGTATTCTTTTATTTTTCCATCATATTTTTATATTCAAAATAGTATTTTTGAAACATTAATCTCAGCATTATTTAGGCAGTAATTGTATCAACTCAGATGCAGCTTCTGTACCAAAATTTTGTTGTTAAGTGTCTTTAATTTGATTGGTAACGGCTCTATATAGCCTTATTATTCTAATAAAAAAAAAAAAGAAAGCAAAAGTAATTAGATTTTGTGAGCTTAAAATAAACAGAATTTCAGAAGATAAATAGGGATAAAAAAAAAGTATGTAAATGCAAATAATTAAAGAGAAATTTGCAAATTACATAATTATTGAATTATATTAATATATTTAGATTTATATATAATTGAGTGGTGCAAAATAATAAAAAACAAAGTCATTCTATTGCACATACTTGTACATACAGTACATAGTAGTGGCCAAAAGTGATGTCCGGCCCAGGAAAATTGACATCTTCACACTTTGTTAAAATATTATTAAAAATACGTCAACGATTTTGTAATCATATTGCGTAGTTTTGCTTGGAGTCAATTGATTTATTTCTGATAACGCAATGAAACGTCAAATTGTGTGGACATCATTTTTGGACAGGCTGTCATACAAAGAAATTATGAACACATGCAAAAACAAGAGAGAACCAACAAAATATTAATAACTGATTATGTTGTAGTCAATGTATGCTTTTTATATGCATTTTTTTGCTTAGTGAAATAAAACCTGTAGCTGTAGTTTGCCTTTTTTTTGCTAAACTATTTTCTCAAATAAAGAACAAGTGTTTTGATCTTCTCTCATATTTAAAAATATATAAAAAACACAAAATAATTCCTCATATTTTGATGTTTAATCAAATTTGTAGGGCCATTAAAAACAAATACCTCCTCTGGACATCACTTTTGGCCACTACTGTAAATAGTGTCTATACAATGAATTTATTAGTTAAAGAAAATATCTAGAATAATTTATATTCCCTTTTAACCCATGATTTTTCCTCACCTGTCCCTTTCCAGGATTTTCTTTTGGGATCAATAAGGATACAACTGTGCCATACTTCTGACATTCTTCTTTCATGTCCTCTATTATATCTAAGAAAGCCAAGAAGTAAATGTGACTCAGATCTGCTAAAAAAATATATATTTGCCATAAAGAAAATGTAGAGACAAAGACTTACCTTCATACTCATCCTCATTATACAGGTGACTGTCATCTATTACGTTTAGTAGTCTCAGGACAGATGTAGGCAGAAGAACCAAATCTTCAATATGAGGTGCTGAAACCCAAAGCAGTCTCTCACTCACACAAACACCACACGATGTAGACAATGCTTTTAGATGCTGAGTGATACAAACCAAAGGGAATGCTGAAGAAAGGGTTGATCAGTGCTGCCTCAGCTGTGCTTCTGAGTTTCGGATCATTGTAAAGCATACTGGGAATGTAAAGACACATATTACTTACCCTAGTCATGTCTAAAGAACACACTACTACACTGCTTAGTTTACTTCCTACCTTTTGATCAGATCCCTCAAATGATAGACTGGGATAGCCGGGTAAACCAAAGCATTGCTTGAAAAGATATGGTCTACTATTGCAGAACTGTTATCCTGTAGAAACACAACACAATCCCATTTTAGCAAAAACAACAGGTCAAATAACATGAGGCACAGTATACAGAGAGAGAATTTTGAAAGCAAATTGTTATTAAAATAAATAACATTCAAGGTAGAGTCCAGCTGCTCGCGTATCTGCTGACCTTCCATTCCTGAGACTTCACAGTTTCTTTCAGTTTGATTCCTGAGAACATCTCCAGAAGAATGATGCCCAGACTCCACATGTCCACAGCAGTTGTGCAGCCAGAGTCGCTCTCCAGACCTGCCTGGGCCAGTGAGTTCTGCAGCTCGGCTTCAGGTGCCCGGTATCCATCCGTCTGGATGTACTTCACATCCTGTAAGGAACAGACAAGAAACCCTGAGGCTCACTCCCAACCTATATCTAATAATAAGGCACATTAATACTAAACTACCATTCAAAAGTTTGCAGTCAGTAAGATGTTGTTCTTTTTTTAAAGAAATTAATGCTTGTGTCCTATTTGCTGGACATTGCCCTTTTGGAGTGTACCACAGCCAAAGTGCACGGCGCCACCAGAAGGACAATACAATTTTGGCTGGAACTTATTGAGATTTTATCAAAAATTTTGAAATTTTGAGATGTACTTGGTATCCTTTTATATATTTGGTCAGTTTTTTTTTTTTTGTCATATTATTTATTTACTTATTTTATTTTTTTATAAAGTCTTATCTCTATATCTTATGATTGTGGCCAGATCTTGAAACTCTCTTCACATCCTGATAGAAATCAATAATTGAAGTGGTCTAAATATTACAAAATGTAAATAATATATATTCTGTGGAAGTCTCAGGACCAAAAAATTTTTGCCCAGTCATTGCATTCAGTCACTATGTCGTAACCGTAATTATGAGATGGCAACCCGTGACGTTCTACCCGGAGCTGTTCACATCCTCAGACTCGGATTTATGTTTCTATGGCAACACTATCAATGCCGAAATAAATCTACAGCAGTCAGGTGGTACAGGTCAGAGCTCTGTAAGTTGTTTACATGCATTATTATTGTAATGTTACGTGCTTTGAGACATGAGGTAATTTAATGCCGTCTCTCGTGACACTTTGCAGACTCTGCAAAAAAAAATTGTATCACAGTTTCCAAAAAAATATTAGGCACCATGACTGTTTTCAACATGTTTTAATTGAGCACCAAATCAGAATATTATAATGATATCTGAAATATTATCTGACACTGAAGACTGGAGTAATGGCTGCTGAAAATTCAGCTTTGACTTAACAGGAATAAATTACATTGAAATTCTAAAACAACAGTATATTGTTAAATAAACATCTCCAGAGAGGTTTTGACAAACATTTTGGATGAAACACAGATTGTGGCTTTTGTGTTAGTAATAATAAACAGTTATTTTAAATTGTAATAATATTTCACAATATTACTGTTTTACTGTATTTGTGATCAAATAAATGCAGCCTTAGTGATAAGAGACTTTTTTTTTTATTTAAAAAAATCTTACAGACCCCAAACTTTTGAACATTAGTGTTTGTTTGTGCATGTGAATGAATTCTGACAGCAAATGATGAGGTGTCTCATGCCAACCATTTCAACTCCTCACCTGGTGTCCCTCTTTAAAGCTAAGGCCGAAGTCAATGAGCTTAAAGCACTCGTCATCAGCGCTCCAGAGAATATTGCGGGGCTTGAGGTCAGCATGTACATAGCCTTCTCTGTGCAGGAAGCTAAGGGCCTCCAAAACATCACGGGCACAGTGCTGAATCAACCACATGGAGTGTCCCTGATTACTCGCCCTGACCAGCAATTCTGACACACTCACATCCAAAAGCTCCAACAACAGGCAGTGAGTGGCCACACCGAATGGGTTGTGATTGGTAAACATTCCATACAGCGTCACTAGAGACACAACAGAGAAAATACCAATGTTAATGTTAGGATTAATGCTGGAAAATAACAGCTTTTGGATCTCCAGGAGTCATGATCACTATGGTAAATTTTCTAGCAATTTTACACACACACACACACACACACACACACACACATATATATATATATATATATATATTACGTGTGTATGTAAAATGTATATATAAATATGTAATATATATATACACATTTTACATTTATATTTATATATACACTTTACACACACATACACACAAAATATATATATATATATAGTCAATACTACAATTTGTGTAAAAATCATGGTGTTAAAAGGGCCCAAATAATGTTACTTCACAAGTTTTTACTTTTGTATAATGGATGGAAATCACACAGTATTTTACTACAAATAACTGAACATAAGTCAAAATTGTCATTTTGCATGATTTTAATATCAATATAGTAGTAAACAGAGCTGTTTAAATCAGTGGTTCCCAACCTTTTGACTCCACTTTACCCTTTGTCCAAGACAATATTCGAAGGCACTCATATTTAAAGGGATAGTTTACCCAAAAATAAAAATTCTGTCATCATTTAGTCACAAGTTGTTCCAAACCTGTATAAATGTCTTTGTTCTACTGAACACAAAGGAAGATAGGAAGAATGTTTGTAACCAAGCAGATCTCAGCAGGTTTGGAACAACTTGAGGGTGAGTAAATGATGACAGAATTTTCATTTTTGAGTGAATTTTAAGCTGATATGTACTTCTGGTACTGCTGTTGTAATAAAATAAAAACTCAAAAATATGATATCAGTTTTATGTTGTACATCTCTATTTTTGTGTTTTTTTAATTAAGACTGTGTTAATAATAATAGTAAATGTTAATGTTAATAATAATTAAATGTAAATAATTTTAAGACTTATTGAGTCTGCAGAGTGGCCCCAGCCCCCCTGGTTGATAACCACTGGTTTAAATCTGTTTTTTGTTTTGCTTTTTTTAGCTAGTCTTGATCCCTATACGTGGTTACCGATATTTTTATGTCCCTGAATCTTCTCCAGCACAGAGCTTTCCTTGAGGTACCCGTAATCTCCACCCTGCGCGTCCGCCTGAAACTCCTTCACTGCGGAACTCGCCCTGCCGGAGCTCACCCGGTACACTGAGGCCGAGACGCCCTGACCCAGACGAGCCTGCACGTTCCAAACCTTTCCGTAAATCTCAAAAAACGCCGGGCTCGTCTTCTGATCCACGGCCCCCGGACTCACCGTCATCGCCGGTGTGCTGACATTTGGACTTGACATTTTTGCATTGGAGCCAGAACTGCTAGCCATGAGTAATATCAATGATAATCTGAGTTAAATACTGTCAGGTTCATAATAAGTAGTGTTTGCTTCATTAGTTGCCCTTCGCAGAAACTTTTTTTCCCCTAAAATGATCTTTGCATAGTGTTTGTCCGCAAGCCAAAGTTTACCGCTAACTACCAACTGATGACGAACAAGGACTTAAATGCCATATTATAACGCAAACGCACAAATTGGTGAGATCTGCCGCACCATAGTCGGACCTTAAAGATCCGAAAAGCCGAGGTGGCGCCTCAAAGATTCAGCGGATCCATGATCCAGTTTTGGACTGAGAAATTCTTGCCAATGTTTTGGTGGCCATGATACCGGAAATGACGACATTGTTTTCTACGTTCGAGCAAATGTAAAGTATTTTGTAGAGCATTTAAATCCATATAATATAGTGCTTTTGTAAAGAGTTTATCTCTTTAATACAGTCTATTATTTTAGAATGTAATCAATGTCAATATTATTAATGCAATATTTTTCCTTTGGTCTTGGAATGATATTATAGTATTATTGTTATGGATATTTTTATTTAAAAAAAATCCCTCTAATTATCATAATTAAAGTAGTACGTTTGTATGATATTAAAGTCAATTCAATAAATACATAATTTATTATTGTTAAATTTGGCTCTCCACAATGTGCCTTTAAAATGACAACTCTAACCAAAAACGTAGGTTAATTCATTATTAACTCTAAGGCTTTGGGCAAACATATGAACCGATTAAATGAATAAAGACTGGAACAAAAATCATTTTTCCGTTGCGTTGTAAGTCCCGCCCTTGACCTGAATCTCTGTCTTACTATTGGCTACAACTATGAATGACAACTCGCCTGTCCATTCACAGGCTGCATAGAGACAGGACTATATGGGTGGGGGAAAAAATAGCTCGTTTCATTTGACTATGGCGTTTCCGTGTGTGTTCTGCCACGTCTGTCTGACGGATATCGGAGGAGGATCTAATCCCGGGCAGTGAAGGAAGGCGGCGCTCAGGAGATGTTGCCGTGTCTTTAGTCCTACTACTGAAGTGAGAGGGAAGTATTGAATGACCAGCTGCTGCTCCAAAGGTAAGAATATTATGATGTTGTTAAATTTGCCATCATAAAACATTTCGCAAGGTTTGGCTCGGCAGAGAGCTAAGTGTTGTCAAGGAGGCGGTGCAGGCGACAGTCGTGGCATTCCACGCAACTCTTTATCAAACACTACTTTACCAGTCTATTAATTTGTGATTGAGGGCAAAAATGGGCAGATATGTGTAATTATTACAGCCTGTTACATCTGAATACTATATGTTTCTTTTTATGAATGGCTATGACAAATTGATACCTTGTTGTCAATAAACAAAAATTAGAATAGGAATTTTTGGAGCAGGTGTGTTCTTAAATCAGGATGATGTCAGTCTTTTATCAGACTTGATTATGTTCAGTAGCCTTTCAGATGACCAAAAATGGTATATGTTGTGTTCCTGCCAATCAAATATTATGTTGATCTTTGAGTAAAGGTAAAGATCACACCTGACCTTAGGCTTAGCCTATCTTGAGTTTATTTGATTGAGCACGTACACACAGTGGTTATCAATTTATGGGTGTGATAAAATGGGTGGGTCTGCCAGGATTTTTAGAGATTCTTAGATAATCAGTGTCACTTTGCTTCTGCCTCTGTTCCATCACTGACTCGTCCAGATCTAACGGAGAGACCATGGACACCAGCAAAATGGCTGAGAGACTCGCTGAAGCCGGGCAGTCTCATGTCCTCCAGTTTTGGGATCAGCTGAACCCCAAGGATCAAGCTGAGATGAGTGTCGATCTGGAGAGCATGAACTTCATGGAGATAAATAGCTTCTTTAAAACTGCCATGAAAACATCTGGGCAGAGCTCTCAGGAGAAAGTGGACACCAGGATGGAACCAGTGCCCCGGGAAGATTTTGGGAGTGTAACACGGAATCGTGAATGTCTTAAAGAATGGGAAGAAGAGGGTGAGTTCAGATATTTTAATGTTTCCCAGGACTTCCTCTCAAAGATATTTGGCATAGGTGTCATCCTTACTAAAAATTAAACCCAGATGGTTTACGTGGGTTTAACGGCTCTCTCAACCTGGCCAAGCTGGGGTTTAGCTGGTCAGCCAGTTGGTTTTCCAGCCTGGCCAGATGACTAATGCCCCAAACCTGAGCAAAACAGACCAGCTTGGTCAGGCTGGGAGAGCATATACCTTTTTTTCCCATCAGAATTTATACAGGAGGCCATTTTAAATATTTACGAAATCAGAGCAGGTTATGTTTCATTTAATATAACCCAAATGTGTTAGTCTTTGTTGAGCAGAAACAAATGTTGCTAAGAAATATTGCACAACAAAACACAATGAATGATGCAATGTCCTCCTCACCCATTTGGACCCCAGAGAAATCATGACCCTTGAGAGATGGACGATTTCTGTATAGTGTCAAGCCAATCTGTAACAAGAAGTTTCAGATTTGAATAAACATTGTTTTGTTCCAGTACTCCATTTTTGGGAGGATGCTCCAAAAGGGGTTAAAAACATCTGGTTCTGGTTAGAACTGACGTAATGTCTTTGCTGAAGTCATGTTGAGCTCATTCAGAACCACATCATCTTTAATCAGACCACATTATATGACACCCAAACACCTTTTTTGTTCCATGTGTCTTTTTTTGTCCCATTCACATTTATAAAAAAAAAAAAATGTATTCAATAAAAATAGTTTTTATTAATTATGTTTTTAATTCACATGAAATCCATATTTTAGCATATTCAAGGCTGTGTGTGGGTGAAGTAACATCAAGCATAAAAGTAATTTATGTAAGATAGTGGGCCTCATAAAAGTCTAGGATAATCACCCCTGTTATCTGCAAATAATGAAAAGCAAACTGTTGCTCAAGAAGCCAGACATTTTATACATCTGTCATCCACATAAACATCCATCTCTATTCTCTGCATAGTTTGGTTATTTTAATTTGTATAAGTCAATAATGCATCATATTTTACATGTAATGGCAACAGTGACTTTATACCTGAATAGTATGGCATAATATTAACACCTATTTGCTAAAGTGACTGAACCTCCCATCATTCCACACAGGCCTGCGCTGTATATCAGAGAACAAAGTGGCGGTTCTTCTGTTGGCTGGAGGTCAAGGGACACGGTTGGGTGTATCATATCCAAAAGGCATGTATGATGTTGGCCTCCCTTCCCACAAAACCCTCTTTCAGATCCAGGCGGAACGCATCCAAAGACTGGAACAGCTTGCTGAAAAGCAACACACAAGGAAGTGCTGCATTCCATGGTGAGATTAAACACAATTAAAGCTTATTCAGTTACAGTGCACTTACAGTAAAAGCCGTGGATAATAAAAAAAAAAGCCATTTTCTACCTCACAGGAAAGTCATTTGAGTTAACAATTGTTGAATCTAATTACTTGGATTAGCAGACTTGTTTTGATCTTGAGGATGTTTCTCCCCTTTTACCGTAATGCAAGTGACCTCCCCATTATGAATGTCACTGCATGGTTTAGTCAGTGTGAAATTGGGCTGACATGAGACCAGCATGTCTTCCTGAGGAACTAGGTCAGACTTTAAGAGAAAAAAAAATCTCTAACCAGCAGAGTCTTTAACCAGCAGATTTGACCTCTGACACAACACATATGCATAATGGCCTAATGATCAGCTCTAATTTTAGCTCATTATTTAAAGACAGATTATAATACTATATCACTGTATGATCGCCATAGTTATATGCTAATATACTTTAAAGAACAACACAGTACTACCATAAATTTAGTATCCAAAATGTACCATATCCAATAAAAAACATGCTAATGCCATCATACTTTAAAAAGAAAAAAAAAATACCACATGGTTCATAGATTTGATTTTCCAATCAAAGTACTCACCACACTCTCCTAGCTACAATGGGGAGAACAAGTATTTGATACACTGCCGATTTTGCAGGTTTGCCCACTTACAAAGCATGTAGAAGTCTGTAATTTTTATCATAGGTACTCTTCAACTGTGAGTGACGGAGACTAAAACAAAAATCCAGAAAATCACATTGTATGATTTTTAAGTAATTCATTTGCATTTTATTGCATGACATAAGTTCTTAACCAGGTTTGCACACACTGCAGCAGGGATTTTGGCCCACTCCTCCATACAGACCTTCTCCAGATCCTTCAGGTTTCGGGGCTGTCGCTGGGCAATACGGACTTTCAGCTCCCTCCAAAGATTTTCTATTGGGTTCAGGTCTGGAGACTGGCTAGGCCACACCAGGACCTTGAGATGCTTCTTACGGAGCCACTCCTTAGGTGCCCTGGCTGTGTGTTTCGGGTCGTTGTCATGCTGGAAGACCCAGCCACGACCCATCTTCAATGCTCTTACTGAGGGAAGGAGGTTGTTGGCCAAGATCTCGCGATACATGGCCCCATCCATCCTCCCCTCAATACGGTGCAGTCGTCCTGTCCCCTTTGCAGAAAAGCATCCCCAAAGAATGATGTTTCCACCTCCATGCTTCACGGTTGGGATGGTGTTCTTGGGGTTGTACTCATCCTTCTTCTTCCTCCAAACACGGCGAGTGGAGTTTAGACCAAAAAGCTCTATTTTTGTCTCATCAGACCACATGACCTTCTCCCATTCCTCCTCTGGATCATCCAGATGGTCACTGGCAAACTTCAGACGGGCCTGGACATGCGCTGGCTTGAGCAGGGGGACCTTGCATGCACTGCAGGATTTTAATCCATGACGGCGTAGTGTGTTACTAATGGTTTTCTTTGAGACTGTGGTCCCAGCTCTCTTCAGGTCATTGACCAGGTCCTGCCGTGTAGTTCTGGGCTGATCCCTCAACTTCCTCATGATCTTCCTCAGTTGTTGCCTTCTCACCAAGCTGCTTGCCTATTGTCCTGTAGCCCATCCCAGCCTTGTGCAGGTCTACAATTTTATCCCTGATGTCCTTACACAGCTCTCTGGTCTTGGCCTTTGTGGAGAGGTTGGAGTCTGTTTGATTGAGTGTGTGGACAGTTGTCTTTTATACAGGTAACGAGTTCAGACAGGTGCAGTTAATACAGGTAATGAGGTCTGTAAGAGCCGGAATTCTTACTGGTTGGTAGGTGATCAAATACTTATGTCATGCAATAAAATGCAAATTAATTATTTAAAAATCATACAATGTGATTTTTGTTTTAGATTCTGTCTCTTACAGTTAAAGTGTACCTATGATAAAAATTACAGACCTCTACATGCTTTGTAAGTAGGAAAACCTGCAAAATTGGCAGTGTATCAAATACTTGTTCTCCCCACTGTAATTAGGTGCTAAGACCTATGTTTCTGAAACGTTTGCATTGGTTTTTTTTTATCTCCTGCTTGAACTTAAATGTTTTAGAGTGCAGACTTATTCTGACAATTCAATTCACATTTATTTGTATAGCGCTTTTCACAATACATATAGTTTCAAAGCAGCTTTAGAGAAAAGTCGTGTTTATACATTATGATTTAGAGTGATAGAGGTGATTGTGACCAAGTATTCAGAAATGTACAATTAAAGAAAATACAAATCATGCAGTTTAGCTAACATCATGTTTTAATTTTAGGCAGAAAAATATGAGCTCCTAAAAGCAGTTATTACAAGCTGTGATCATACTTTAAAATAGAAAATATGGCAGTTGTGTATGTTGATTCAGAGTTGGCGTCATCTGAAGTCCTCGCAGGGGTTGGCGTCATCTCTTTACAGGTGTTGCGTCATCTGAAATCTTTGTAAGACTACATAGATTTGTTTTTAATGCATTAAATTGAACAAAAGAGACAGTAAAAACTTAACATTTTTACAAAAAATATATATTCCAAATAAATGTTGTTCATTCTTTTCATCAAAGAATCATGCGCAAAAATGTCACGGTTTCCACAAAAAAAATTAACAGCACAACCATTTTCAACTGACTATTTATTACTTGAGCAGCAAGTCATCATATTAGAATGATTTCTAAAGGATCATGTGACACTGAAGACTGGAGTAATGATGCTGAAATTTCAGCTTTGCCATCACAGGAATACATTACATTTTAAAATATATTAAAGTTGCCCCTATTATGCTTTTTCGAATGTTACCTTTTGTGAGGGCTTTTTAAACTTATCGTCATTCTAAACATCGCTTTTAACCACGGGTAAAGGAACGTTTCACACTTGTAATTTAGGGGCCGTTACATGCACCGCTTTCAACTAAAAACGTAAAACTTTTTCACGACGTGTGTTCAGTCAATAGGCACGTAGTGTTTCTTTACAAAGTGACATCGCCAATTACTGGCCTGGCATGCATAATACAGTGTTTTTTTAGTCGTTTTCGTGGATCCATGTGAACTGGGATCGTTTTGACAATGGTGTTGCCTGTACTCGAAAAATGCAAAGGAAAAACTTTGCCATTTTTAGTACATCGTTAATCGTAAACGTACCTTTAGAAGCGGGGTTAGCGCAGCTTTTTACCTGGGGTTATAAAACCATGCTCCGGAGCAGGGTTAGCACTGCTTTTGCCGTGCCGTGTGAAACGATGCAGTGTTAGAATGTTACAGCTAGACGCTTAACAACAGACCACTATTCAAAAACTCACTTTTTCGTGCTTTGGACAGCCACGGAAACACTGCGCATTGTATATAAAAAATAAATTCAGCGTTTGAGAGGCAAGTGAAAAGACTGTTTAATTCTTACTTTTATTGTCTTAAATGTCCATTCTGTTACTGGTTTTATTGTATTTTACTGTGCTGTTTTATTTTTGATCAAATAAATGTAGCCTTGGTGAGCATAAGAGACTTCTTTCAAAAACAAACTTTTGAACAGTGGTGTATTTATACTTAAAGCAATGACATGGTCAATGTTTTGATACATCAGGTACATTATGACAAGTGGCAGAACAATGGACATGACCAAAAACTTCTTCATACAACACAACTACTTCGGCCTGAAGGAAGAGAATGTGTTTTTCTTTCAGCAAGGCATGCTTCCCGCTGTAGACTTTAATGGGAAAATTATTCTAGAGGGCAAAGGCAAACTGGCCATGGCACCAGGTGAGTTTTTAAAAGCAAGATTAGCATCTCTTGTTGACAACTTAAAGGCACAATATGTAAGATTTTTTTTATTAAAATATCTAAAAACCACTTGAACAATGTTATATATTTTGTTGACTTGTGTACTTACATTATCCCAATTGTTTACAAGAATGTTTAAATCCAGAGAAATAAGCAATTTTAACCAGGACACGGACCGTGTCTGTGCGTCGCCTATAAATGACAACATACCTGCGTTACCCTCGATTTCTGGTTTTATTTGGTAGAAACCATGGAAACACCAAAGACGCTTTAATATATTATGTGCTTTATTAGACAGTTGAGCAACTGTTTGGATACATTCATCGACAGAAAACTAATCATTGTTATACAGCTCAACACAGTTAGTCTTATTGTCTAAATCTCGTTTTCATGATTTACCATGAGTGCCATGTTTTACCATGCCTAATATCAATTTAGCTTACTGCAGTGTGCAACAAGTGTCTCATAGTAGCCGCCGAGCGAACGCACAGAGTAGCATTATAACATAAATTTCAACACACTCAAATGTATCTAATATGATAAAACAGCACTGCGTTACCACACATACACATGACCAGAAGAAGCAGAAGCGGCCGTCTCCGGCATAATAAAAGCTCTGTGAAATCAAGGCGTCATCAAGCTACGCCTTTGTTTTGAATAAGCGACCTCTAGCGGCAAAAAATTACATATTGTGGCTTTAAAGGTGCACTGTGTAAATTTCAGCGGCATCTAGTGGTGAGATTGCAAATTGCAACCGCCCACCGCTCACCCCTCCCTTTCGAAGCACATAGAGAAGCTACGGTGGCTGACACAGGACAAAGATGTCGTCGTCTGAGACAGCAGAGAGTAGCTAGCGCTCTGTAGAGAAGTTTGTCCGTTTAGGGCTACTGTAGAAACATGACGGCGCAAAATGGTGACTTCAATGTAAGGGGACCTGTGGTGTATGTAGATAGAAATGGCTCATTCTAAGGTAATAAAAACATAACGGTTCATTATGTAAGATCTTTATACACCACTGAAAACATAGTTATGTATATTATATTGCATTTCTGTCAATAGATCCTCATAAATACTACACACTGCACCTTTAAAGCAACTTTTTTTTACATATTTACATATGAGGTATGTCTGTAAATAGTTTACAGCATGTTGACGAACAAAGCGTCAAAGATTCTTCAACCTTATTTTGCTCATAAATCAAAAAACACTTCTAAAAACCTATTAGAAATTTCCCAAAGGAACTCCATGTTAATTAGCCTTACAGTTAGCTTACAAAGTGATCATGTCTTAGTCTCAGAATAATTAGAAATACTGTGAATATTCAGCACTTGTATGTTTTCTCTGAATCTCCATATTCAGATGGAAATGGGGGGCTGTACAGAGCTCTGGGGACTCAGAACATTGTGAAGGACATGGAGACAAGAGGAATCTCCTACATCCACGTCTACTGCGTAGACAACATTCTTGTGAAAGTGGCCGACCCTGCTTTCATTGGCTTCTGTGCACTTAAAGGAGCAGACTGTGGTGCAAAGGTCAGTCTTTAACATACCTAGCCCTGCCCTTAATAAGTCTTTTCTATGCATAATGTAGAAAACATTATGCACATACAGTACTATTTTACAAATGTGTATTATCATTACTTGGTGTGTTATCATTAAGCTTGTGCACTTTATCTGATCAACTTTTTTATCTTTATTTGTGGTCTATTATTTAATCTGCTTTTCCCCCCCTTTTTTTATGTAAAAGTGCCATGTCACATGTTATTTTGCTAGTCCACTAGATGGAGCAGCTGCTTAGAAAAAAACAGGATATACAAGAATTTTACACTACCATTCAAATGTTTGGGGTCAGTACGAATGATTTTATTAATTAAAATTAATACTTTTATACAGCAAGGACACATTAAATTCATCAAAAGTGACAGTAGAAACATTTATAATATTACAAAAGATACCTATTTTAAGTAAATGCTGTTGTTTTGAACTTTCTGTTCATCAAAAATTCCTGGGGAAAACATGTATCACGATTTCCACAAAAATGCAACATAACTGTTTAACATAAATGCATACAGTTCCTTGAGCACCAAATCAGCATATTTGAATGATTTCTGACGGATCATGTGACTGAGGACTGGAGTGCTGAAAATTCAGATTTTTGGCATTACAAAAATTAGATGTTAAAATAGAAAACAGGTATTGTAACTTGTAGTAATATTTCACAAAACGACTGTTTTTACTCTATTTTGAATCCAATAAATAATCAAAAACTTTAAAAAAAATTCTTACTGACCCCAAACCTTTTAACGTTAGTTTATGTGCAATTTATTTTCATTTTTTTACACATTGGAATGACTTTGCTTGGTTTAGTACAGTTATGGTTTAGTGGTCTTTATCTAAACATCAGTTTTTATTTTTGGGGGACTTTTTGAACAAAGTAGTAGTGAAATTGTATTCAGTTCTGATATATTCTAAATATATTCTTAATTTATTTTTTTTAAGACTCTTTTTAAGTAGCAAACTGTTCTCATCTAATTGTTAACCTAGTTGTTTAATGATGTTTACACGTTAGGAATGTTTTGATGGGACCCTGGGCTTAGCTGCACATTCTATAGCAATGAAGTGTGGTTCCTTAGAATGTAGTTTCAGGTAACATGTTCACATGTGCTTTTGCAGTCTGTGTACACAACAGCAAGAAGGGGAAAATACTTTTAACAAGGAACAGTGGTAATTCTGGACATTTTAAATGGTCTCCAGTCAGGAGCTAAATTGCCTTTAAAACGCTTATATAACCAGCTTGGTGATGCAGGATACCAATTAATTATTCTCAGTGTAACCTCACAGTCTTTGACGTATTGTAGTGGTTATTATGATGCAATGGAAACCAAATAGCTAAGCTGAACCTAGCAGGCATTTTTATCATACATGTTTACTGTTTGTACACTTCCCATTTACATTATCAGGAATAAACATGTTTGTAACAATCATTCAACTCAGATATTCAATACATATGAAATGGCTGACACTGTTCATGAGGAGTATCCGTTAACACAAGAATGAAACTCGGCATGTTTTACTTGTGTGACCAGTTAGCCATGTAATGACTATAGCATATCATGTAATCTGGTTGTTTTGTTACGTCTGAACAGATATTTTTATTGGTTGTTATTTGAAAGTGAAGAATCAATTTTTATATTTCACCATGTGAACAAAATGCCTTGAAAGCGTCCTTTGATTCTGCCTCAAACTAAATCATTAGCGTACAATATGTGATTCATGAAAGTATTTGCATGTGATATTTGGCTCAGACATAAATACTCAACAGCTGGTTTTGAATACTGAGCTTTCCGAAGCTGCTAGTAATTAAACAGTTCCTGCGTGACAGAGGGACGATGGTAAGAAAATTTGGACCCACCCACCCCTCATAATTTCTGAAGCATGCACTTAAAGTGGCTTTAGCTCGAAGCCTCCCCCCAATGCTAACCCTTCATCAACTGAGAAGTTTGTAATTTGTTACTCAGATGAATGGAAAGGGTTTTCTGCTTTTGCGTCTGTTGTAATTTAGCACAGACCTCAGGGAAACACAGCACACAGGAGTGTGTGGGCCATTCAAACACTGCAGCTAGTTTGGTACTTGACATCTCAGTATTGATAAATTTGCCTTTTCAACTTCATTCATTCATTTAAAGATAGATTCTTTCTACATTTGTGTTACTGCCGATAATGATAAATGGCCAATATTAAAAATGTGAATTTAGGCATTATAATGTACATTACCTTTCAAAAGTTTATATATATATAAATATAAATATAATTGCATTTAACAGTAATTAAATTATTAGTGTTATTAAAGTGTATTAAAGATGTACTTTATGTGAGTGCTAGATGATCTAATTGTAAAATAAAAAAATGCAGGTATTGCATGTGTAGGAAAGTATTGAATACACTGATATTGAAAACATGAAATGCGTCAATGTTGTGCTGAAGTCACACATGCGTCTGCTTCTGATTGGCAGGTTGTGGAGAAGACCAATCCAACAGAGGCGGTGGGCGTGGTCTGTAAGGTGAATGGGCATTATCAAGTTGTGGAGTACAGCGAGATTACCTTGGCAACGGCAGAGAAGCGAAGCACCGATGGCCGACTTATGTTCAATGCCGCCAACATAGCTAATCACTTCTTCACTCTCACATTCCTCAAAGAGATTGTGAGGTTAGTCAATTCTCAGCGAGTGCTTCATGCATTATATGAGTCCGCTATTAATGTCACTGTAATTTTTTATTTTTATTTATTTTTGGCAAAGTATGTAGGTCAATTTTTGATTATTCATCTATAAATCACAGCTTTTGGAGCCATTTGATGATATTTTGTCGCTAGGCAATGATCTCCGTAACACATTAAACAGAACAGCTATTTCTATGAGCTATTTCCAATGAGCTTTGCCATCTTGTAAATACTAGGCAGGATGGATCTGACTTTAATGTGCACAGAGAATGAGGTAAAGTCAGAAGAGGAACATCTGCAGTTTTTGAGTGTCTGGTATTTTAAACACAGATGACTTTGCCAGACGTGTTCTCTTATTGTCATTTTTATGAAATTTTAACTGAAAGAACATGCTTCACTTTTCTGTCTGTTACTGTCTGCCCGTCCATCCCTCTGTCTTTATACCTCTATATCTTTCTTTTAGGACTCATGAGCCACATTTGCAGCACCATGTGGCACAGAAGAAAATTCCCTATGTGAACACACAAGGACAGCTAATCAAACCTGACAAACCCAATGGGATTAAGATGGAAAAATTTGTCTTCGACATATTCCAGTTTGCCAAGTTAGTGTCAGGACTTTTTGTCCATTCCTGTGTGCTATTAGCTGAAATGGTCCTCATTTACCCACGTTTCAGTAAGGTGACTAAGTCAAATAAATTGATAGGCATTCTATGTTTTACACGAAATGCAGTGTAGACAGTGTGCTGTACTTTGTTTTTGATTTTCCTTTGAAACATGAAAGTAGCTATCAAAATGTCAAAGCAACTCTTTTCAATGACACCCCTGCTCTGACTCACACTATTATAAGATATAAAGTTCCAGAGAGCCTCCAAAATCTCTCAAAGACTAAAATTAAGCTAATCATATACAAAATAATTTTTTTTTATTTTTTTATTGCATCTTTTTGGCATGCTACAGCAGTTAAAATGATATCTAGTGAACTGGCTTAAAATTGTCAATTTTCAGGCTTCCAGGTTTTGTTGTGTGTGTGTGTGTGTGTGTATAATATATATATATATATATATATATATATATATATATATATATATATATATATATATATATATATATATATATATATATATATATATATATAATATTTTAATCGTAATTAAACCTTTAAAATATATATATATATATATATATATATACACTCACCTAAAGGATTATTAGGAACACCTGTTCAATTTCTCATTAATGCAATTATCTAATCAACCAATCACATGGCAGTTGCTTCAATGCATTTAGGGGTGTGGTCCTGGTCAAGACAATCTCCTGAACTCCAAACTGAATGTCAGAATGGGAAAGAAAGGTGATTTAAGCAATTTTGAGCGTGGTATGGTTGTTGGTGCCAGACGGGCCGGTCTGAGTATTTCACAATCTGCTCAGTTACTGGGATTTTCACGCACAACCATTTCTAGAGTTTACAAAGAATGGTGTGAAAAGGGAAAAACATCCAGTATGCGGCAGTCCTGTGGGCGAAAATGCCTTGTTGATGCTAGAGGTCAGAGGAGAATGGGCCGACTGATTCAAGCTGATAGAAGAGCAACTTTGACTGAAATAACCACTCGTTACAACCGAGGTATGCAGCAAAGCATTTGTGAAGCCACAACACGCACAACCTTGAGGCGGATGGGCTACAACAGCAGAAGACCCCACCGGGTACCACTCATTTCCACTACAAATAGGAAAAAGAGGCTACAATTTGCACGAGCTCACCAAAATTGGACAGTTGAAGACTGGAAAAATGTTGCCTGGTCTGATGAGTCTCGATTTCTGTTGAGACATTCAGATGGTAGAGTCAGAATTTGGCGTAAACAGAATGAGAACATGGATCCATCATGCCTTGTTACCACTGTGCAGGCTGGTGGTGGTGGTGTAATGGTGTGGGGGATGTTTTCTTGGCACACTTTAGGCCCCTTAGTGCCAATTGGGCATCGTTTAAATGCCACGGCCTACCTGAGCATTGTTTCTGACCATGTCCATCCCTTTATGACCACCATGTACCCATCCTCTGATGGCTACTTCCAGCAGGATAATGCACCATGTCACAAAGCTCGAATCATTTCAAATTGGTTTCTTGAACATAACAATGAGTTCACTGTACTAAAATGGCCCCCACAGTCACCAGATCTCAACCCAATAGAGCATCTTTGGGATGTGGTGGAACGGGAGCTTCGTGCCCTGGATGTGCATCCCACAAATCTCCATCAACTGCAAGATGCTATCCTATCAATATGGGCCAACATTTCTAAAGAATGCTTTCAGCACCTTGTTGAATCAATGCCACGTAGAATTAAGGCAGTTCTGAAGGCGAAAGGGGGTCAAACACAGTATTAGTATGGTGTTCCTAATAATCCTTTAGGTGAGTGTATATATATATATATATATATATAATATTTTAATCGTAATTAAACCTTTAAAATAGAGTGGTGCAGGAATGACTTCAAAACCCGGAAGACTAATATGCCGCTGGTTCCTTCGAGATTTTCCTGTGGGGTTTTATGATGGGTTTTTTCAATTTATGAGAAAAATAAAGCCTGTGATAAACTTAACGATATTTTGTTTTGTTCTACAACGTAAATTACACACAATCATACCGAAAATGCAAATTTAAGTTATTTTTGAAAATGTTTCTAATAATTAAATAGATAAGACAGTTTGGGGTGTGAGTGCGTGCAGTTTATGTTGTAGAACAAAACGTCAAAGTGTCATGAAGTTATGTTTACTACATGCTTTATTTTACTCATAATTTGAAAACCCCCATAGGAAAATCTCAAGGGAACCCATGGCGAATTTTTCAGGTTTTGATGTCATCCCTGCACCACTCTATGGAGGAAAGTCCCTCCAGGTGGGATTTCCTGTAAGGATGTGACGTCACGTGAAAGCTATAAATGATTGGAAATTGTCAATATCTTAAAAAAAAAAAATTATTTGACAATACGTATTGCATCAGGCATGTTCAATTAGTTAGAACTTGAAATTTTTTTGTGTATGGCAGAAAGTTTGTGGTGTATGAAGTTCTGAGAGAAGATGAGTTTTCTCCGTTGAAGAACGCAGACAGTCAGGATGGGAAGGACAACCCCACTACAGCCCGTCACGCCCTCATGTCCCTGCATCACCGCTGGATCTTAAATGCAGGAGGGCATTTCGTTGATGAGAATGGAACCCGTATACCCGCTATACCCAGGTGAGACAAACACTCAGGAATGAAAATTCTGTCAGTGTTCACTGTTTACCCACCTTAGTGTTGTTCTAAACCTCTATGTTGTCATTTTTTCCCCATGGAACACAAAATGAGAATTTCTAAAGAATCCACACACAGCTCTTATCCATATGGATGCAGGCCTATGGATTATTTTTATATTTTATTTGAACCTAGATTGTCTCCACTCTTTTATTTTTGCATACATTTCCTTCCCACCTGTGTTCAGTTTCACTCCCATTGATCTTCAGTTATAGTGTAACCACACTATATTTCCTGTGTAACATTTCTAGACATGGACCAGCAGGGACAGTCACTCCTGAAGTCAGCCAGAAGTAACTATTCTCACTGTCGTATGTAATGCATGGTGATGGGGCTTCGCTCTTAGTAGATTCCGTGTAGCTGTTAGAGCTCAGTGGGAGAAGATGTCCAATCCCCAGGCAGGCCGTAGTAAAGGTTGGCATCTTTGATCTGGCTCTGACCCAAAAAGCAGCTACTAATGGGCAGAATAATATGCATGCTGGGAAATGGGCATCAGGCATGCTGAACAAAATAACAAATAATCTGGTTTAGGTGCTTATAATCAAGTTTTGTCATAGAAAATGTTAGAATTTTGTATTATGAATATTTAAATGCATTAAAAATGGTTGCATTTAGCAAAAAGTGATTGTGGTCGTCTAAACTGTTTTTAATGGGTGAATCTTCTTTGATGGGATTTTTTTTTTTAAGAAGGTTAACCTTCTAAGTTTTTTATTTTTAATTGATACGAAGTGTCTGATTATCTAAAATCATTTCATATCATATATGACATGATTAATGCATTATCTGGCATGGTCATACAGATAAAAATCAATAACCGATTTTGGTGCTCTGCCTATCACAGCCTGAAGGATGGAACAGACCTGCCAATCAAATGTGAGATCTCTCCTCTTGTGTCATATGGTGGTGAGGTAAGAGTCATAAAGATTTAGTCTGAGTAATAAGTAACTTTACCTAATATATGGTTTAGGTGCATGGGAAAAAAACATTTTAGCCCATATACTCTACTTGCTAGTTTCTATTTCAAAAAATGAAGAATTAATAGTCTCTCTTGATTCCAAGGGGTTGGAGCATCTTGTGAACGGACAAGCTTTCCAGCCCACTCTGGTCATCGATGAGAACGGTGTCCATGAACTCGTGAAGAACGGCCTGTGAACATACACCCGGCTACTGCACTTGAAACCAAAATGAAGACTCTCTTTATCATCTTCATCTCACTTCCGGCCAGGGTGGAGGAAACTCTGAAATTCTTGTTCAATAAATTGAAGGAATGGAGGCAGAAGGATAATCACAGTCAAACCATTTTATGATCAAATTATTTATTTTGCGAAGACTTATTTTTTTATATCAATGTGCAGTGCTTTTTTTCTTGAATTGGAACTTATGAATATAGCTGTTTAATTTATAAATGGATGTAAAACATTACATCAAATGAGACAGTATGGTATATACTATAGGTTGCATGAATGGACCCTGCTAAGATTCTTTTACAAAATATAGATACATGTAAAAACTACACACAACAATGTGGATGTCTGTTTTTAACAGGTATGTTTTTTGACCAGAAAAAGTGAGTGAAAATGTGACATTGCATTAGACTTTCCAGCACAGGGTTTATGGGAGATGTTCTGATTGTTTGGAGTATTTTGCTGCCACTGAGAGTGCTTTAGAAAGTGTGCACTGAGACACCTACTCTTTCTCCTCTCTTTTTACACTCTTTCTATCTCACTTGCAATCTTTAGCACTTCTCTCACTTTCCGATTAGCCTTTGTCTCCACCATCTATAGTTTATTTGTGCACATCCATGTATAAAATAATTTTTCATGATGAAAGATTCATTTGTTTGTTGACTTTATTTTCTCAGTAACCTTGACTTACAAGATGCATGGAAATTGGAGAGTAGCATTGCATATAATTTGAGAAAATGGAAATGCCCACATTGCTGCAATTTTTCGAGACAAACGCTTCCTAGATTGAAGCTGTGATTAGTATAAATAGGCATATTTCAAAATCTTTTTTAAGCATGATTTTTTTCCTCCCATTCGAGTACATTAAAAACATTTTGTTGGATTTGCATTGCCTTAAATTGGAAATGAATCTATCAGCTCTTGCCACTTCATTTGGTTCTCCGGGAATTCTGAGATGATTTCTCAACAGAGAAATGAAAAACATATTTTGAAACGTATCTGTTTCTAACTAATTACGTGGTTGAAAATGAATAGAAATATGCCATGACCTAGAGGCATCGATCTCAATCCCATTATAAACATCCAACAAAGCTTGTGACTGGGAAATTAGAGAATAATTTACTGCTAATTAATGTGCAGTGTTGGAATCAAGGGGACGTTTTAAATGAAAGGCTTCTCAGGTATCAATCTAGGCCGCTCGTACAAACGTTGATTGTTTGGGATCAAATATAAGCGGTATGTGAGTTACATTGGAATATCCTTTTCGTATCCTGTCACTTTTGTGCCCTTGAGGAAGAACATCAACCCAGGAAGAAGGTTAGTGCTGGCTTTGGATAATGGCAAGTAACTCTGAGGCCATTTTAGGCTTTTAATTGTGGTAAAATGTTTTCTTTTTAGTGGTAATCAGACGAGGCCACGTCAGTATACAGAATTGTTTTTCTTTAGATCAGTGAAGTTTTGAATTCTTATTGCACACATTTTCTTTTATAACAGTAGTTTTGTATCAGTTTTCCATCTATAAATTATTATTGAATAACCTGTCCCTAGCCAAAGCTAATGGTGAAAAAAGAAAGAAAAAAATCCATTGAAAAAAAAAAGTTGGGACTGCTTTTCTCATTATCTTGCAGATTGATTTTTCTCTATAGAGGTGGAGGAGAAATTTAAAGGGGAAGGCTAACTAAATTCACAGAAGCCACTACCTAATAATCACTTTTTTTTTTTAATAGTTGAAAAAAAAAAAAAAAAGATAATGGGTATTTTAAATCTCTCTTACTATGTGAAGTTCAATTGATAAACAATACATCCAGAACTAACTGAGGTATACCCTACCCATACTTCTCCATTAATTAATGAATAGTTTTTATAACTAGGGTACAGGAAAATAAATGCAAACAAACGTACATGGAGAAAGAAAAATTCACTGCTTTTCAATAAATCTTTAATTATTACATTTAAATGAGACATGGCAGTGGAAAGTGATCATATGAACATAAAATATTCAAAACTTTTTGAAAGGCGTTATAAACTTACTACTTGCTGTTCTTGTCACTTCTGAATTTTGCCTTTTTTGCGCAGTATAAAGAATATTCAAGAAAATCTTCTCTGATTGGTCAAGAGAATCTGACTTAATTGAAACCTTCTGTATGGCAGGAAGAATTCTGGGACTTTGGCATTTTCCCAAGAATCCTCAGAATGTTAGGTTTTTTACTCTCTCTCTCTCTCTCTCTCTCTCTCTCTCTCTCTCTCTCTCTCTCTCTCTCTCTCTCTCTCTCTCTCTCTCATTCCCTCATTCCCTCATTCCCTCATCCAGCAGTGTCTTACATCAGCTTACTGTGCCTGAATGTGAGAACTGAAGAGAACTTCGGAGAGAAAGAAAAATCCTTGTTTTTATCCTCCTATTACCCATACATTACTTGGAATTAGGAAAGCCCGGGACAAATGGTTTGAAAAAAGCAACCTCAGCAGTAAGTTTGCATTATGTCTGTATTTTTCTTTGTTTTCTTTTATTATTTAATGTAAAGAAGTTCGGCAATTAGCTCAGTTTGATTTATGAGAATGTGTATATGATTGATTGTGATGGTTTTAAGATGATTTTATGTGTGTCAGTGCTGTACCGTTGTCTTTGTGTTAAAGCTTGCATCGGACAGCCACTGTTTGCATGGCAGACTAAAATAGCGGATAGCAGAGCAACTTGATCCAGTGAACTTTTGCAAACCAGCTGTTCTGAATTTACTTTTTTTTTTTTTTTTTTTAAACAAGGTAGCCATCATACATGTTTATGTTCATGTAGCTTGTTAAATTTCACATAAGTGTACTCAAAATATTTGATTCTGCTTGAAAATTATTGTATTAGTTTCGCCTGTTGTCCCTCAGGACTTCTTTCTCATATTTCCTTACCTTTTATACAGCTTTGTAAAGTTATAAATGTTTGTAGTTGTGTCAAATTAAGAATACAATATTTGTATTATAAAAACTCTTTAAATTAACGTGAGGTATAAATAGTACAGTGGCCCTAAAACGTATGTGGACAGTAAACACTTCAACATATAGTTTTTGATATTTTGATAAGCACACCTTTCAAGCAAAATGGTCCACAAAAATAAGTTTTTAAATGATAAAACATGCTGTTTAATAGTATTAGTATAATCATCATAAAATCTGAATTACACCTGTGGTTACTTTGCTAAGACACCTGAGTGAAACTGAGGGGATTTGACGTCATCCTCTAAAAATTACCTTGAGACAACTTGGTGAGAAAAGGTCCTTTGTTTTGACATTTTTAAGTGTGATTTAAGTGTCCAAACACTTTTGGGCCACTGTATATCCTCCCACTGTGCAAATCAACCTGGTTTGCGTAGGTCGTGATTCATGAAATCACTACCGGCATTACACAGTGATGACCTTTCCAAAACCTCAACATATGATTCATCTGAACTGCGAATGGTCAGTTTATAAACATTCTTAAATTTCTGTAAATGTTATATACAAAGACGCTAGAGCTTTATTTGCAGTCAAAGCTGTTGTGTGCTATATTTTTAATGTTTTGTTCTGATAACAAAAAGGCTATAATGAGGCTGGTAGGTGTGTCAGAATATACAGTACACTTATTACAGTTGAACATTTGAAATAATATTGCTTTAATACATTTACATTTCCACCCATAATTAAAGGGTGGGAAAAGATTTACAAGCCATTATGATTGTTCATATGCCATTTAGCTCAGTGCTTGCAGATCAGGGTAAGGAGTAATAGAAACCCTACATGACAAGGGTCTTCAAACTCTTTCAGACCCCTTAGTGGATAACGAGACTGCGCAGAGAGACCCCCTGGTACATATTTTATAACACTGAATGTTGCATTTAAGCCAGGCCTATAGTAATTTTGTTGTGATGCTTGCATTGCAAAGCTATTATAAATAATAATTCTTAAGTCATATACTTGCATATTACATTTTACTATTTTACTTTGGAACAAAGAAACCATTAGCTGAAGTTCAGCTTAACTTTACATTTGGCTGCAGTAATGTATTATTCTATTTGTGCTTTTTACATTTGTTTTACATCTCAGTCTAGGTACACTGCAAAAAATTATTGGATGAAAATGTATCCTATCCAAATTAAGTGAGTTTATGCTTAAAACAAGAAAAATATGTCAATGGAGTAAGAAAAATAATCTTGTTTTCCCTTTGAATTAAGTTTATTTTTCTGACCCCACTGTTAGATAATTTTTCTTTTTTAATCATTTAGATTTTTTTTTCCCCAAATAAGACTTAAGATATTAAGTAATTTTCATTCTTAAGTAAATGTATCTTGTTTTAAGAAAGTTTAGATATTTGTACTGGACAACAAGGCAAAACACTAAGAAACAAAATCCTTTTTTTTTTTTTTTTTTTTTGCAGTGTTTTTATTTTGGTTTCCAGATGAATTTTGTCATCTTAGCTGACTGGGACATATTTAGTTTAATTGGTTTTAACCTTTCCCATTCATGGGAAGTCAGTAAATTGCATTAGTCCCACTGTACTAGACATCCCAGCTCGTGATACCAGTTCCCAGATCAATGTATTGCTGTAAAATCCGAAATGATCTCACTTTTCTCACAGCATTACATTGATTCAAGATCTCAAAGGATAACAGGAAACAATAGTTTGTTAGTGTCCACCTTACACACAGTCTTAAAAAAATAAAGATTCCAAAAGAAGATTTTCACAGAGGTGCCATAGAAGAACCATTTTTGGTTCCCCAAAGAACCTTTCAGTGAACATTTTAAAACATTTATTATAAAGAATGTGGAATGGAACCCAAAACCATTAAACTGAATAGACAAATGGGGAAAAAATATCTATGCATTTTTGCATATATGCATTTAAATGAAAACTTTAGCAGTAAACTAGTGATGCCTGTAATTATTTGCTGCAGCTGATTGAAATTTTGTATTACCACAGCAGACTGTTTTCATGGAGTAATTTTTGAACAACGTAGTCATAAATGTTATATATGTGTGTGTATATGTATGTGTGTGTGTATATATTTATATAGTGTTGGGGAGTAACTTACATGTAACGGAGTTACACTTACATGTAATATTTTCTGTAAAAAGCTAGGATATGTTGAATAACATTCATTTGTTGCATTGCCTGTTTTTGATGCCTCCTGCCATTTAAAGGCCATTTAGTAAAGCGATGCTATTCTGATGCTTTTGATTGGCTCTCTTGTTTGAATTTGCAGCGCACCACGTCTGCCAATTACATCAATTAACATTGCAGATGAAAGCTTTAGGCTACAACCTGTCTGAGAGTTGCCACCACGGCACGTTCCAGTGCTGGAAATCGAAAAATCATTTCATCCAAAAATTATAAAAGGGTGCAGAATATGTTTTCCAACTATTAAAATGCTATACAACACAAAATAGAGCTATTTAACTACACAACAATTGGTCGTTGAGTCTAAACAATACGTTAGGTGGAATATAACTATTTATATATAAAAAAAAAAAAACAATACCATGCATGTTATGACAGCTACACTGTGAGTATGAAACTGTAATCTATTCTTGCTTCTGTTAGTGAGAAATCAATATTAGGTCTTATATGGTATAATGTTTTCCCTTCACATACACATGGTGGTAAAAAGGATACTATGCAGATTTTTACTTTTTTTTGGTATATCAGTAAGAAGAAAAACATGTTTTTTTTTTTTACTACAGTATAATGATCTAGAATTGTGTTTTCTTTTAAATATGACTTTTTTAGAGGTTAAATGTTTGAAAATGATTAATAGTTGAAAACATTCATTAGAAATTTTGAAAAAAAGTAATCAAATGTAATCAGTTACATTACTTTAATAAATTGAAGTAGTTACACTACTTATTACATTTTAAATAGGGTAACTTGTAATCTGTAACCTATTACATTTCAAGTAGATAGACAGACAGACATATATATATATATATATACACACACTATATTGCCAAAAGTTTTGGGACGCCTGCCTTTACATACACATGAACTTTAATGACATCCCATTCTTAATCTGTAGGATTTAATATGGAGTTGGCCCACCCTTTGCAGCTATAACAGCGTCAACTCTTCTAGGGAGGCTTTCCACAAGGTAGAGTCCAGTGGCGGCATGCTTTACACCACTGCATTCGACGCTTTGCATTGCACTTGGTGATGTAAGGCTTGGATGCAGCTGCTCAGCCATGGAAACCCATTCCATGAAGCTCTCTACGCACTGTTCTTGAGCTAAACTGAAGGCCACACGAAGTTTGGAGGTCTGTAGCTATTGGCTCTGCAGAAAGTTGGCGACTTCTGCGCACTGTGCACCTCAGCATGCGCTGACCCCGCTCTGTGATTTTAAATGGCCTACCACTTTGTGGCTGAGTTGTTGTTGTTCCCAATTGCTTCCACTTTGTTATAATACCACTAACAGTTGACCGTGGAATATTTAGTAGTGAGGAAATTTCACAAATGGACTTATTGCACAGGTGGCAACCTATCACGCTACCACGCTTGAATTCACTGAGCTCCTGAGAGCAACTCATTCTTTCACAAATGTTTGTAGAAGCAGTCTGCATGCCTAGGTGCTTGATTTTATACACCTGTGGCCATGGAAGTGATTGGAACACCTGAATTCAATGATTTTGTCCCAATACTTTTGGCAATATTGTGTGTGTATATATATATATATCTCTGCAGTATTTAAAATATATTTAAAACTTGATTAGTAGTTATGTTCTGGATGAGAGTGATCATGGCAAGTTAATGTGTTCCCTCGTTAGTGTGTATGTGCAAATCATCTCTTTTGGAAACATATGTACATTGACGTTTCAGTAAGAAAGCACCCACTGCTTGCTTTGAGTCTTGCATGATTTATGCAACACTTCATATACTGACTGTTGCTTTTCAAAAAGGAAATAGAAAATGATTTTTTCCACTGGCGTTGTTAGGTGTAATTTAAGTCTGAAAGCTCAGGAGAGAGTATATGTTACATTCCAGTGCGTTTTGTGCAGGTGCACAGATGAAGTTCACCAGAAAACAGGGCCATATAGCTTTACACGGTAAATAGCACTTTAAAAATCTGATCGTGATTTTCAACTCTAACTTAAGAATTCTAACAGCTGACTGCTTATTTCATTTTCAATCATTTTAAATTGCATATGATTGCTCTGTCTCACAAAGACCCTTTCAAAAAAAAATTTTTTTTCATAACAAATATTCTTAATATATTAACTTATTTTTTCAAAGTATTTTTTACCATCTAATATTAGCAGATTTTGTTTTATACTGTTTGTGGCCTTTGATCATTTTAAAGGGGTCATGAACTGCGTTGTTTTATTGTTTTATGATGTTTCCTGGGGTGCACTTATAATGTTAGAATGCTTTTTACATCAAAAATTATAATTTATAAATAAAGTGCATTTTTCCTACCCTGATTTTAGCCCTCTGGTTTGAACCAGAGCCGTTGAAAAACAGAGTTACGACACTCCCATAGACTTCCATAGGAACTGAGGAATACGGAAGTAAAGCGTGTCACGGAGTGACCAATAGTTCCAAACAACCAATAGTTCCAGCATTGAACCCCATTCATTTCAGTGTATCTCAAGCATACTCGCTGGCAAATTGATGAAATTACTGCATATTTTGAGATTTTATGGCATTAGTTGACCTCTCAGGAATATTGATAGAAGTGGAATTTTATGAAGCGTGTTATAGTTAATGTTCATTGTTATATAATAGATTGTTAGACTCTAACTGCAGTTAGATAACGTGAGCAGCACTGCAACAGCTACTATATCCAGATGCTATCGGTCATATTTCAACAGTTTTTAGTCTCTCTGAGATCTTTCTGCCAAATGAGTTTCAAGGAATTTCATTCAAGGAATAACGTATCTAGCGAGTTGAATTAAATTGGTTGCCCTGTTTTTTTAAACACTATTTAAAACTTCTTTCTTGGGTTAAATTCTGTATATGCTAGAATCATTCATTTATATTCACCTGGTGTGTATGCTTATGTGAGTATCATAAAATAACAATCGGACGTTAACAACATTGAAATGATAAAATAAATTACCACTATAACCAGTAGATGGCGGATTTTTTTCTCTTTTTTTAAATGAATTTTTATAGATTATCAAATCACTATTATAACATTAAAATATCTATTTTTGTTACTTTATTTGTACTGAAGTGTTAAATATATAGGCTAATTGTAGGGGAAATCACAAAGTCTCATGAAAAACAAAAACTTCTGACTAAACTTCACAATAAATCTTTATTTAAATCGTGTCTGTGCTTTGTTTGTTATGATGAGAGGATTTGTAGATAATCGATATGGATTCTCATTCCTGGTAAATTAAACATATGACTGGTCATTATTTTCAGCAGAAATGCCCGTGATTGGCTACAACGCTGTAAAATCATGCACTCACATGACCCAAATAAAATAACCAGATATCACTCAAGAAAAACATTAACGTTGTCTCTTCTTTATCTCTCCCCAGAATAAAATGCTACTGTAAAGTCTAGTCGAAGTCGATGCACATATTGTGTTAATATTTACCAGAAATTGCTGCAAATATAGTGAAACTGCTGCCTGTCCTGCTTAATCCTATTCAAACAGATTGACAGCGCGGAGTTGTTTGGAACTATTGAGAGCTCTGTGAACCACGTGACCACGTGGCGGCGAGATCAACGAGTGTCGCAACTTTGCTCTGGTTTGAACGCTCTGTTTTAAGGGTCGTGTCTGCTGTGAGAGTTCAGTGTAAACGCCCACTGCTGTGATTGGCTAACGTCTTTCCATTTGAAATAGTATTACTCTCTCTTTTAGCGCGTTTTTACTATTGCAGCTCTTGTGGTTAACTAATCGTGAAAAGTGTTGCATTACAAGATCTATGGCATTAAATTAAGATCGTGGCATGAAAGGTTGCAGTGATGATCATTGTAGCCGATCATTGCAACTCAGTTTCTGTACACTAACGAATGCTTTCATCTTCACTAACAGTGCAAACGTGATATAGTTAAGAGATTCGTTGAATAAAACGGGAGTCACTGATAAACTCTCGCCATTTGATTGACAGCTCCAGCGCGTGCTGCTCCAACGATTGCAAAGGGAGCTTTCTTTGATCGCTTTCTTTATAGAATTTAATCACTGTTAAATAATAGATTATTTTCATCCTACTAAGAGAAACAACGCAAGTTGACGTTTAGTCACTGGTTTGATTTACTGACACACAGACAAAGAACATCTGACTGTACATGAATAATTACATTTCAGATCAGGCATTAGAATTAACACAGTTACTTACATGTTGCATTACTGTCGAGCCCAGGCACTGCACAATATTTTGTAATCCTCAACAGCATGTTTATTGTTTGGTAGCTCAATCTGGTTTAACACTAGGCCTATGTTACATACGCTAATCGGTGGGGCGGGGCTAAACAGGCAGTGATGAAGTAGGCGTTGATCTTCTTCTGCAGAGGCGGTGCTTGCCTCCCTTTGACATCATAGATCCCCACTTTGAAAAACCTGTCGTTTGCTGGGCCTGGTGTCAATAAAAGCTTTTATTGGACTAACAAGGAAGTTTTCAGTTCTGAAATTTACAGGATATTCTTATAGTATGATGACCTCTTATATGTCAAAAGCTTAAGGAAAATTTGATTTCTCAGTTCATGACCCCTTTAATTATCTAATAGCATCACTATGCAATTACACCTTTGTCAAAATTAAGTTTTCAGTCACCTGTGCTTTAGGTTAGATAAAACATTTACTCATCACAAAACCTCATGATTCTGAAACATGTGTTGTTGCACTTGCATCTGTTTTTGCCATCACTTGGCTCTAATTTAGCTGGAACTGCCATTTGATTTGGATTTATGCATTTCCATGAAGGTAAAATATCTGCAATGCTATGACCATTGCTTTAGGGAGGAATGAAAGAGGTTTCAAATGAAAAACACATGGTCTCTCTCTTCATACCTAAATTTACAGGCGTGTGAATATCAGCCTGCGAATGAGATCTATTCACTCCAACGGTACGCTGAATGCCAAATAAAATGTTGTTGTGCTAATTTGAGAGCTGAATTACACTGAGACGCTATATGACAAAGAGATAAACTATTATAAAAATGTTTGGAATGAATGTCCTGAAGTGGTATGAATGCTTACATCTCCGCAGGATATTTAAATACATCATTATGAAGTTTCCACTACCATCATTTTTAAAGTATATTATTAAAATCTTGACAGTTATTTAGAGTGAGCAGTGAAGGGAGGCTCTAAAGCGTAACGAAAGTGCATATAGTCGTCTTGATAGGTGCCGTTTAAACAGCCCTTCACTGTCATTTTCTGGTTATTTGGTTGGTTAAGTGCCGATCCCAGATCTTGGAAAGCTCTCGCTTACAGGGCCACAAATTGAAACCAGATTTCGACACTGATGTGTGATGATATATTTAATTGAGGCCTTTAGATAATATATGACCTATCCGTCCTCCAATCTATATGAGGCTGTCATTAGCTTATCTGCTATATTTTATAATGAAAGACTGGTTAAAGTTAGAGCTAGGAATTGTTTATGTCCAGAACAAAGCTTACATGGAGACTATTAAATCTACATAAACTATTATATATATATAATATAATAATTATAATATATACAGTGGGGAGAACAAGTATTTGATACACTGCCGATTTTGCAGGTTTGCCCACTTACAAAGCATGTAGAGGTCTGTCATTTTTATCATAGGTACTCTTCAACTGTGAGTGACGGAATCTAAAACAAAAATCCAGAAAATCACATTGTATGATTTTTAAGTAATTAATTAGCATTTTATTGCATGACATAAGTATTTGATACATCAGAAAAGCAGAACTTAATATTTGGTACAGAAACCTTTGTTTGCAATTACAGAGATCATACGTTTCCTGTAGTTCTTGACCAGGTTTGCACACACTGCAGCAGGGATTTTGGACCACTCCTCCATACAGACCTTCTCCAGATCCTTCAGGTTTCGGGGCTGTCGCTGGGCAATACAGACTTTCAGCTCCCTCCAAAGACTTTCTATTGGGTTCAGGTCTGGAGACTGGCTAGGCCACTCCAGGACCTTGAGATGCTTCTTACGGAGCCACTCCTTAGTTGGGGGCTGTGTGTTTCGGGTCGTTGTCATGCTAGAAGACCCAGCCACGACCCATCTTCAATGCTCTTACTGAGGGAAGGAGGTTGTTGGCAAAGATTTCACGATATATGGCCCCATCCATCCTCCCCTCAATACGGTGCAGTCGTCCTGTCCCCTTTGCAGAAAAGCATCCCCAAAGAATGATGTTTCCACCTCCATGCTTCACGGTTGGGATGGTGTTCTTGGGGTTGTTCTCATCCTTCTTCTTCCTCCAAACACGGCGAGTGGAGTTTAGACCAAAAAGCTCTATTTTTGTCTCATCAGACCATATGATCTTCTCCCATTCCTCCTCTGGATCATCCAGATGGTCATTGGCAAACTTCAGACGGGCCTGGACATGCGCTGGCTTGAGCAGGGGGACCTTGCGTGTGCTGCAGGATTTTAATCCATGACAGCGTAGTGTGTTACTAATGGTTTTCTTTGAGACTGTGGTCCCAGCTCTCTTCAGGTCATTGACCAAGTCCTGCCGTGTAGTTCTGGGCTGATCCCTCACCTTTCTCATGATCATTGATGCCCCACGAGGTGAGATCTTGCATGGTGCCCCAGACTGAGGGAGATTGACCATCATCTTGAACTTCTTCCATTTTCTAATAATTGCGCCAACAGTTGTTGCCTTCTCACCAAGCTGCTTGCCTATTGTCCTGTAGCCCATCCCAGCCTTGTGCAGGTCTACAATTTTATCCCTGATGTCCTTACACAGCTCTCTGGTCTTGGCCATTGTGGAGAGGTTGGAGTCTGTTTGATTGAGTGTGTGGACAGGTGTCTTTTATACAGGTAACAAGTTCAAACAGGTGCAGTTAATACAGGTAATGAGTGGAGAACAGGAGGGCTTCTTAAAGAAAAACTAACAGGTCTGTGAGAGCCGGAATTCTTACTGGTTGGTAGGTGATCAAATACTTATGTCATGCAATAAAATGCAAATTAATTATTTAAAAATCATACAATGTGATTTTCTGTGTGTATCAAATACTTGTTCTCCCCACTGTAATAATTATTTTAAAGACAATGTAATGCAAGCATCATATAAACTATGTAATTACATTAATATGATACTACTGTATATTCGTAGTTTTCAGTCTCTGTTAGTGATGCATCGATATGAATATTTTGGCTGATACCGATAATAACCGATAATTCTTTATATTGGAAAGCCGATAACTGATATATTGGCCGATAAATCTAAATCCAAATTTTTATATAATATTTGAGCCTGATTACAAAAACAAAACTCTCTCCATTAAATCCATGCCCCAAGCACGTAATTATAATGTTCTCATTATAATTCTTATGTAGCCTATATGACAGACTTGCGCTGCACATGTTGATTCCAATCATATTTCAAGCAATTCAAAACCATCATGGCAAACAGTGCGTATCTGAAGTGTGCCAGCTGAAGGAAATAATCCATTATTTATCGGCTTTAAGATATCGGCCAAATTTTCTAATCGGGCCGATAGCGATAAGATTAAAAATGAACGTACACTATATTGCCAAAAGTTTTGGGACGTCTGTCTTTACATGCACACAAACTTTAATGACATCCCATTCGTAGGGTTTAATATGGAGTTAGCCCATCCTTTGCAGCTATAACAGCTTCAACTCTTCTGGGAAGACTTTCCACAAGTTTTAGGAGTGTGTTTATGGGAATTTCTGACCATTCTTCTAGAAGCGCATTTGTGAGGTCAGGCACTGATGTTGGACAAGAAGGGCTGGCTCGCAGTCTCCATTGTAATTCATCCCAAAGGTGTTCTATCGGGTTGAGGTCAGGACTCTGTGCAGGGCAGTCAAGTTCCTCCACACCAAACTCACTCATCCATGTCTTTATGGACCTTGCTTTATGCACTGATGCGCAGTCATGTTGGAACAGGAAAGGGGCCATCCCCAAACTGTTCCCACAAAGTTGGGAGCATAAAATTGTCCAAAATGTCTTGATATGCTGAAGCATTAAGAGTTCCTTTCACTGGAACTAAGGGGCCAAGCCCAACCCCTGAAAAACAACCCCACACCATAATCCCCCCTCCACCAAACTTTACACTTAGCACAATGCAGTCAGGCAAGTACCGTTCTCCTGGCAACCGCCAAACCCAGACTCGTCCATTGGATTGCCAGACAGAGAAGCGTGATTCGTCACTCCAGAGAACATGTCTCCACTGCACTAGAGTCCAGTGGCAGCATGCTTTACACCACTGCATTTGACGCTTTGTAAGGCTTGGATGCAGCTGGTCGGCCATGGAAACCCATTCCATGAAGCTCTCTACGCACTGTTCTTGAGATAATCGGAAGGCCACACGAAGTTTGGAGGTCTGTAGCTATTGACTGTGCAGAAAGTTGGCGACTTCTGCGCACTGTGCGCCTCAGCATGCACGTGATTTTATGTGGCCTACCATTCGTGGTTGAGTTGCTGTTGTTCCCAATTGCTTCCACTTTGTTATAATACTACTAACAGTTGACCGTGGAATATTTAGTAGTGAAGAAATTCCATGAATGGCCTTATTGCACAGGTGGCAACCTATCACGGTAACTCGCTTGAATTCACTGAGCTCCTGAGAGCGACCCATTCTTTCGCAAATGTTTATAGAAGCAGTCTGCATGCCTAGGTGCTTGATTTTATACACCTGTGGCCATGGAAGTGATTGGAACACCTGAATTCAATGATTTGGAGGGGTGTCCCAATACCTTTGGCAATATAGTGTATATCGGCTGATACCGATATGGAGGCCGATATATCTCGCATCCCTAGTCTCTGTCCACCAAAAAGTCCTTGACCTGAAAAAGACTCCTGCTTTAAACATTATTACTATTCATGACTCAAGTATCCTCGATGTGGCACAGGAGAAAAGTGCATAAAGTTAAAAGCTTTGCATATAAAATGCGATTTACTCTTAATTGCTGTGGTTTTCAGAGTACATTAAGAAAATACTTACCTGTAAAATGTAGCTGTAAAAATGGACTAGCTTTTGCTTATTTCTTGCAATACCTTGATGTGAGTCCCACTATGCATTTAAATTCAAAGAGCACACTGTGTCCTCATTGCAAAATCACTGACACTATTTTTGACTTCCATTTCCTTTTTCCTGATATGGGCCTCATGCTGTTTATGAGGTAACCAGGCTCTGTGCAAGGCTACGTTTTACTTTAGAAGCGATCTTCACCTATTGCATGTGAATCATGTTGACTAAAGTGCCTAGAAAACAGTGTGTGATGTGTAATTGACTCGTTTTGCCAGGTTGCACTGAAGAGCCAGTATTGTGGTTTGGAATCAGCTAAATCCTACTATATTTACACTAAGAGGTCTCACAAGGGGCACGGCCTTTTTTGTGCACTATTGGCGCTCTGTGCTGTGAGGTGTTATGTTTAATAAATTCCTTCAAATCACTGATGGTTTCTCTTTAAATACTGTTATGAGATAAAAAGGTGTTTAGTGTGATTTTCTGGAATTACTTTTTCTCAGTAGTAGTTTTCTAGCGTGTTACTGAGAGTCAGTTTATGTTAGAATGTCTGGGATTGTTGCTCTCTGGGGAAAATTTATTTCTCACCACAAAACTTCTGTTAAATAGACAAAACAAAACACATATTTATTTTTTTCTCTTCTTAGTTTAAGCTTTTCTTTATACTAATTATATTATAGGCCTGCTTCCTATATATATTCTAAAATGTTTAAAATGCTTTACTTTTTAACTATAATGATAAGAAAAATATTTCAGAGCAGTTGAGCACAATAATCTTCAGAATTAAGGCCCGTTCACACCAAGGATGATAACTATAATGATAACGATAGAGTTCTAAAAATTCTAAATATAAAAGAATAGCAGAGTCTACACCACAACTATGATGATAATGGCACAGAGAAACAACATCGTTGGAATCACTTTTAGAATGATTTTTTCCAGCTAATGAACGATAAAACACTGACAGCCAATCACAATCCATCCTGCTTTAAAAAGCACAAGCATTTAAAGCGGACGACAACATGCAACGCGCTTAGAATAAACAGAACGATATAATCCGCTGGTGTGGATGCTAATATAGTTAGCGTTATTCAGGAGCGATTCCTCCGAGGAGGCAAGGAAGGCATTGTCTCGGTCTCCTGAAAAAAACTGGATGAGAAAATAATCGATATTACAAAGATAAAACAACTCAAATATTACAAAAAATACATTAAAAGGTGTAATAGGTACTCGTTATAAAGTAACACTGTCCAACAGCGACACCCACAAGTGAAGTTACAGCGGGAGGCTTGCCTCCCCTGAGCCCATTGACTTTTAACAGACCTCCCAAAGCATGCGGTGATGTTGATGGGGGGTAATTGAGAATGAATGGGGGAAAGTCACGTGAGAGGGGGCAATGCCTCCATCGAGCTATGATCGGTTATGATTGGATACATGATTAGTTTGTGCGAATCGGCCCGAATGAAGACAATGATGGCGTTAATGGGAAGACTAATTAAAAAGTAAGTAAAGAACTCAGCCACATTGATATCACTGCTTTATGTCACCTCAAAAATCAAACTTGAAATGGCCTGAAAACATGACGACTGTGAGGGTTTTTAGTGGGCAATCAGTTTGGGGAAATAAAAGGTACATCTTCATGTCTGTGACCAGTGTGTACAAGCTTGATGACTGCTGAAAATAAGTTGACTATTAAAAAGAAAAGCTGAACATAGTTCTCAAATAATATATATTGTTTAAATTGTTACTGCCTTTAGTTATTATTTTGGAATAAATGTAAAAATGTGTAAAAAACAAAAAAACACTAACTTGATTAAATTTATACTTGGTTTTAATAAATAGAACATTACATATTTAGTGTAAAAATACAAAATAGAACTGTATTTGGTCTCTCTTTTTTATGTAATGTTTATTTAACAAGGAAAATTGAGTGTAACAGAATAGTAAATTTATGTTCGATATTTTTATATATATATATATATATATATATATAAAATGTGAGGACTTTGCCTCCTCATTTTAAAACAACACCGCACACCACTTCTTGGTGAGTTCTTGGTGTAAACGTGCCTTTAGAACGATTTTTTCCAGCTGATGAACAAAGCATAAAAACAGCCAATTGACTGCCAATCAGAATCGATTCAAGAGCTCAAGCATTTAAAGCGGCAGACGACAAACCTGTAGCGCATGCTTAGAATAAACAGAGTGTTATCGTTCGTTGGTGTGGACGCTAATATAGTTATTGTTGTGGTTATCTTTATAGCTATTGTTTTGTTGTGAACGGGCCTTTAATCATATTTGAAAGAGATATTTATAATGGCAATACTTGCTGCTCTCTGCAAACTTGAGCCCACCAAATTTGTTCATTAAAACTTTTCATTCTTTTTCTCTTATAGGTACTTAATAATCTTGTTAGAAACTAATGCAACGTTCTGTGAAACTATTTAAATACTCAGCTAGTAGCCTACTCAAATACTCTAGTACTTTAAATACTTTAGTTATTTAAAGCATTTTAATGTGATTTTTTTTCAAGCATTTGATATTTTATGCTGCAAATCATTTTTCCTGTTCCACCATTACTAGTGAAAATTCAGATGACATTTAGGATGACTATTATTAATTAACACTTATTCATATGGCAGACACTTTTACCCAGAGTGACTTAAGATATATATTGCAACCTGGCAACATAGGCTATTTGACCTTGTTATTTCAGGGCACCATGCTATTCCAGCAATTCAATTGTCATATGGGTAACACTTTACAATAAGATTTTGTTAGTTAACATTACTTAACTACTTTTGTTAACATGAACTAAGAATGAACAATACTTCTACAGCATTTATTAATCTTATTTATTGTTAATTTCAACATTTACTAATACATTATTAAAATCAAATGTTGTAGCCTCTGTTTACTAGTAGTTAATGCACTTTGAAATATTATGAACAAACAATGAACAACTGTATTTTTTATTAACAAACGTTAACAAAGATGAATAAATACTAACAAGCTTATTGTAAAGGGTTACCAACGATAATATGTCTATTTGATCTATTCTGATCCTAAAGTAATAAATATAAGCTTAGAGAATTAATTAATTTTATGCCAGCATCTTAGTCTGAAGCAAAAAGTACTTAAAGGTTCCTTTAACACTAAAAGTGGATCTCCATTTGCTATGAGTAATGAGCTATGAGCTATGTGTAAGTAGAACCATCAGTTTATCTAGGATGGCAAAAGTGTTTTTTTTCTTCAAAATTCCATGTTGCAATGTGGAATATTCCTCGCATTAAGACACTAAAACAAATATAATAGGAAAAAAATCATGATGGATCTTCTTTACGTTGGTGTGGCAGATGTGCTTTCACAGAGAGACAGGGGCTCATGTGGGAGACACAGACCCAATGTTGTGTTTTGATTCCATTCCCCTTTTCTAATGCTTATGTTTCTAAGGCATAGTGGCTGAAACTCAGGGCTAGACAGTTATTGGTCCAAACCCCTTCAGTGAGATTGTCACTAGTGTACAGTATACTACCATTCAAAGGTTTGGCATCAGTAAGACTTTTTAATGTTCTTTAAAAGAAGTCTCTTATGCTCACCAGGACTGCATTTATTTGATTAAATACAATAATATAGTGAAATATTATTACCATTTAATTTTTATTACAATTTAACTCTTTTCTATTTTAATATATTTTAAAATATTATTTATTCCTGTGATGGCAAAGCTGTATTTTCAGCAGCCATTACTCAAGTCTTCAGTGTCACATGATCCTTCTAATCATTATGCTGATTTGGTGCTCAATAAACATTTCTTATTATATATTATAGTCAATGTTGAAAACAGTTGTTCTGCTTAATGTTTTTGTGGAAAGCTTGATAAATTTTTTCAGGGTTCGTCAATAAAAAGACAGTTCAAAAGAACAGCATTTATTTGAAATATAATTTTTTGTAACAATGTAAAAGTCTTGATCAATTTATTGCATCCTTGTTGAATAAAAGTATTTTTTAATTTCTTAAAAAGTTGTACTGTACCCCAAACCTTTGAACAGTATGTGTGATGTGGTTTAAGTGACTATACTTTTAATGCGGACTATATAAGTAATAATGTCTACTTTGAAGCATGAAGTATGAAGCATGGCAGGTGAGCTTTCTTTTATAATTCCTTAAAGTCGCTGGTAAAATGATTTTAAACATTCCAATGTACTTGGATGCCACAAATGAGAAACTTTAACAGTTGCTAAATATAATGTGCCAGAGTCTGTCTGAAAGTCTGCAATGTCTGAAATTTTACAAACCATCCATATTCTGAAGTGGTCACCTACTTTGTCTTCTCAATTTATGTGATTAGGTCATGACAGCTTCATATTTCAGTATACCACTAGCTGACTGGTTTTAGAGACAAATCTCTTATTACTTCCCCCGTTGTGCCCTGTCTGCCCGTGTCCCCTTCTATTCACTCGTTGTGAACCCCATGAAACATTTGAGGAATGGCCTCGTAGGGCTGGTACCAATTTCAAACACCACAGGCCCTTTAATCATATATTATGCTGTAAA
Source organism: Coreius guichenoti (assembly GCA_039654105.1). Taxonomy (NCBI): domain Eukaryota; kingdom Metazoa; phylum Chordata; class Actinopteri; order Cypriniformes; family Gobionidae; genus Coreius; species Coreius guichenoti. Next base: position 27,469,060 of record CM077180.1, on the reverse strand, counting down.
TGTGTGGAGCACATATGAATGCTTCAGAGGCCAGTAACGGTCCAGTAATTCCATATGTTTACTACAGTCTCACTGTGACCTAGATCATCTGCTCTGTTCACACTCTGCCTGAAATACGTTTTAGCATGAAGTTCATAAACCGAGGGACCTCACTTAAGCTACTGCATGTTTTTGTACTGGAATACCTTTTGAAGTACCTCTGAGAGTAATAAACCTTGATAGATTTTCTGTACACAGACCATTAAGGTAATACTGCATTTTGGATACAAATGACACCTTAGTGTCATCCATTATCAAATATTTACCTGCTTTACTAGATTGAACGATACACAATCTTATTTAATAATAAATACAATATATTATACAATATAAAATTGTATTTGCAGTTGCATTAACTTGCGATCTTAAAAAAGATATCTATTAAATTGACTGTTAACGAAGTGTTAAAAGTATTTTGAACTTGGGAATGTGACTTTGGGAAATGCTGGCAGGATAACACACCAAAGAATCCTCTCCCCACTGCGCCGTAACCCCGGTATGCACTGCAGCGAGTAATTGAGGGTCCTTGTAACCCAGGTCATGACTGCGCTTTCCCCTGTGTGGTATCCCCTCTGCTTGGGAGTTCACAGAGAGGTTTGCAGAGTCACACGTGTTAACCAAATAGGGTTGTCCCTGGGGAGACAATTATAAGAGACCCCATAAAAAGGAAGAACTGAGTTAGTTGTTTCTCATTATTGAGCTCTCAAAGCCCTGCAAAACCACTCCAGGGTTCTTCATTGATTGTTATGCAGTTCTTTTGTTGTTTTGTTTTGTTTTTAAGCCACTAGATATTTTGTTCTGTTAAAGCAAAAGCCCCAAGAAGTCTGGGTTTATAGTGAACACAATGTAAACAATGTGGTTTAAGTTGTTATACACTGAAAAAAAACAAGAAGTAAAATTTACTTAATTTTTGCAAGTTTTTGCAACGCAGATTTTTAAAGTAAATTTAACATATGGAATTAAGCAAACTCTACCTAACTAAGTTAAGTAAAATTAACAAAGACAATAACTTTGCCAGTAAAAGGTTGAGTATTTTCTACTTATTTGAAGTTTCCTTTGCAATACTTTTTACTCAAACAATATAACACGGAATTAAACCACGCTTTTAAAGTGTATGCTTTACTTAGAAACATCTAAGTACATAATACATTAGATATTGTGTAGACACCATATCTACATAACAAGGCATCCGAACAGAGAGACCTCAATACTTGGTACACAATACACAATGACGGTAACATTCGATGGATAATTTTTTGAGCATGAATGTGTCATTTTGAGTAGAAAATTAACTCCAAATGTCACAAAAGGGCAAGTTACTAAACCTAACAACAAAGGCAATGATAAAACAGTGTAAATACAGCTGGAAAACAGCGAAAAATCAACCTTATTAGTTATTCAAGCACCAGTATCAGAAAAGTTGAGTCGTTTTATTTTATAATGTTGATATTTGCGCTTTAATTTCTAAAAAAAAAAAAAAAGCTTAAATTGAGTACTAATATAGAATTTACTTTTTTGAATTCTTGCCTGAACTAATTTTTCATGTAGAAATTACATTCATTTTTTTCTGTATACTTCACCACAGAATCATTAATGCAGAGCCTACATATACCTGGCAAGATTTCATAAAATAAACACAGCAAAATTTCAATAATTTAGTTATTACCAAAAAATAATTCTTCCACCAAGCAATGTGGTTCTTAAGCAACATTTATCAGAATGCTTGCAAAGCAACACAAATACGCAGCAACACACAGTATTGGCACAGTAAAGGCCCGTTCACACCAAGAATGATAACTATAAAGATAACTATAATAGTTATGTCGCCTACCACTTAAAATGCTCGAGCAGAATGGATTCTGATTGGCTGGCTGTCAATGTTTTTATTGTTCATCAGCTAAAAAAAAACGTTATATTGTTTCTTTGTGCCGTTATCGTTATAGTTGTGGTGTGGACTCTATTCTTTTACATTTTTAGATCTATATATTTATCATTATAGTTATATCCTCTATAAACACACACCTGTGATTTCAATTCATCAGTATTAAAGGGATAGTTCACCCAAAAATGAAAATGACCCCAAGAATTACTCACCCTTAAGCCATCCTAGGTGTATATGACATTCTTCTTTCAGACGAATATAATCGGAGTTATATTAAAAAATGTCCTGGCTAATCCAAGCTTTATAATGGCAGTGAATGGGAGCCCAAAATTTGAAGCCCAAAAAAGTGCATCCATCCATTATAAACATAATCCACACGGCTCTGGGGGGTTAATAAAGGCCTTCTGAAGCGAAGCGATGCGTTTGTGTAAGAAAAATATCCATATTTAACACATTATAAAGTAAAATATCTAGCTTCTGCCAGACCGCCTTCCGTATTCCATATTCAATTTACGAAAAAAGCATAACTGGCGCAACGTAGGACGTAGCGTAAGCGTTTTGAACTGCGAGAGGCGTTACACTTTCTTTGTAAGTTGAATACAGAAGGCGGTCCGCCGGAAGCTAGATATTTAACTTTATAAAGTTTTAAATATGGATATTTTTCTTACAAAAACGCATTGCTTCGCTTCGGAAGGCCATTTTTAACCCCCTCGGAGCCGTGTGGATTATTTTTATAATGGATGGACTTTTTTGGGCTTCAAATTTTGGTCTCCCATTCACTGCCATTATAAAGCTTGGATTAGCCAGGCCATTTTTTAATATAACTCCGATTGTATTTGTCTGAAAGAAGAATGTCATATACACCTAGGACGGCTTGAGGGTGAGTAAATCATGGAGTAATTTTCATTTTTGGGTGAACTATCCCTTTAATACTGATGAATTGAAATCACAGGTGTGTGTTTGTAGAGTATTTTACAATGGCTTTGAATGCGGCTCAGCCAATTATAATTAAGGACCGAAACCATCAGTTTTATGAAATGCAATTAAATACGTGCATTCTAGTGTGGCAGATGTGTCCAAATACTTTGGAGCCACTCTGTAATTTACATAAAGGGCAAAGCTAATTGCCCTAGTCATGATGCTAAAGTCACATTAAACTTTATCGTACCCTTACAGAGTTCCTCTTCTTAGTTTAGTGAATATTTAAAGGGTATTTTGTATGTTGAGTCTATGAGGCCTTTAACTATTTTTTAAATGCTCAACCTTAAATGAGGCAGAAGAGGCAGAAATGCCTGATCGCACATGATCGTATATAGGCACTCCTGCTCCAATCCTGTGAGGAGAGTTTTGTTTGGCTGATGATGAAGACTTTTCTTGGCTTCTTAAGGCATCCAGCAGAGATCCAAAGTCACTTTTGTTCCAGCCTTAAAATTTAAGATGAACTTATATATCTTTGATAAATGTGCATGTTGCTTTTTCAATTACAAAATGTATGTTTAGTTCAAAATAGTTTCTAGTAACACAACAAGATGTAGTTACTAAAAAAAAATTATGTTTTTCTAGTTTTTGTTTTTACAATTTAGCACTTTACGGTTTTACAAGATTGGTTGTAGTTGGTTGTACTATTTACTAGACATTGTGTATTATAATGAACAAATTCGGTCTTTTCCATTCAATTACAATGAATGGGTGCTAAGAGGAATATAGTTGTATGGACCAACTTTCATAGTGCTTTTACATCTTATTTGAAACATAAAAACTTCTGACTGAAAAGGAAGGTTACAACAGCACCAACGCAATCAACATCACCAATCTATGTGTGCACAAACTGCGCTAAAATCAGTGCAAATCGGACTGTTCAGCCACAGTTGCCGCTGCTCTAAATAATGACTTCCCGGGCGCATCCATTGTCGTCTTCGACAGACGGAGCCGAAGACAACGAATGGGCGCTTTGAGGAATAAAGTCATATGGACCAACTTTTTTTTAGTGTTTTTTTTTAGTGCGTTATTTATTTGAAATATAAAAACTTCTGTTACCATTCCTTGTAATTACATGGAAAGTAACTTTTTGTGTAAATGAGGGAAAGTTGATGATAATTGTCTTTGTGTCTCTTCATGTTACATAACCCATCATGAATCATGTGTTGAGACTTTCAAAGAACCAGGACAGTCATGCACAGTCAAAACCAGTGAGTAATCTTGCGTTTGTTTACAATCCAGCATTTCTCCTTTATAATTAACGCAAGCTTTGTTTTAGTCTGCAGCATCAGTCTTTATAAAACTAAATATAGTTGACTGAATGATGGAAACAGTCATGTAATATTGAGTTTTGTAGAATAAATCTTGACATATTCCCTTAATCATTTGTCATAAGCAGTTCTGTTGTTCCCTGGTGTTTGAGAACATACATGTTGTGTAATAAATAATCAGCCAGTACTATTTCATAGTATGATCCAGTTAAGGAGGAAGTGACATTTTGACTAAACTGGTCATTCATACTGGCACTAACGCATTCTCTGAGGTAATGTCTGACCCACAGTCAGACAGTCCACATCCCCTGGTCAGTTTTTTGTTTTCTTGTGATGTCAAGGCCAGAAACATACTCTGCAAGTAGACGCATGCAGACATGAATGCTCAGTCAATGCAGTGCAAATGCGCTATCCCGTTTAACATACTTCGCAAGAACTCTCGATTTGCTCTGGCAGTACCAAAACTAAGCATTCAAGAACTCAAAGAGGCGAAAGTTCAATTAATTAGTTCATTCAAATGTCTGTGTCATTAAACCAAATGTGCTATTATTCTGGTTGATAGCTATAAACATGTTCGTGGCCAATGTTTAATGCTTAGAAAGAAACGATGCATGTTTTACCATTAACTAAATATACTTTTAGTAGTAAATATGCAGTCTAACTGTTTTGTTAAAATTTTACATAATTTTACATTTACATCTTTGTGTTATTTTCACATTCTATTACATTCTTAATTGAACATAACACATTCACACATTGCAAACATGTACTGTATAGTTTTGGGCAAGATACTCAATTCAGCTAGCTAAGCTACTATGCAGAAGAATTTGCTCAAATAAGCTGAAAGCTTTTCTTAGAGAAACTAGCTATTTATGCTATATGCTAATATGACAAAAGTATTGGTACATTTAAGCTATGTCATGTTATATTTGTAAATATAAAATACTGTAAGGATTATGTTTGGTTTCATTGTGTTTTAGGAGCCGTTTACATGACAGTTTTTAACTAAAAACGGAAAACCTTTTATGTTGTTTGGCCATTCATTTACAGGGCCTGAAAATGCTAACTTTTGAAAACGGTTTCAAAGTGCAAGGTTTTGAAAACAATACCGTTATTGTCTCTGTGTAAACTACAAAAACGCAAATTTGTGAAACCGGTGACATCATGCGCATGACGTGTTCAGTCTATAGCCGCATAGTTTTTCTTTACAAAGTGACATCACCAACTACTGGCCTGGCAGCATTTTTTACAGCGGTTTTAGTCGTTTTTGTGGATTCGTGTGAACAGGGACCATTTTGACAGCGTTGTGGCCTGTACGCGAAAAACGCAAAGATAAAACGTTTCCGTTTCTAGTACATCGCTGTCGTGTAAACATACCCTAAGTTTGGTTTTCCCTGTTCCCGTTTGCCTGTGTTCTAGTTCCTTGTTTCCATGTTTTCTAATTGAGTTACACACCTGTTCCCTGTTCTGTTGATTATCTTCCCTTGTGTATTTAAAGGATTAGTTCACTTCAAAATGAAAATTTACAATGCACTTCAATGGCAACCAACGGGTTGAAGGTCCAAATTAATGCAGTTTCAAGGGGCTTCAGAGGGCTCTGCATGATCCCAGTCGAGGAATAGGGTCTTATCTAGCGAAACCATCGGTTATTTTCTAAAAAAATAAACATTTATATACTTTTTAACCTCAAATGCGTGACTTCGGTGTTGTTCTTCTTCCCGTCGTATGACGTCATCACATCGGAAAGGTCACGCACTAGACGTACGTGGAAGTACCGACCCAGTGTTAAAACGAACGTGCAAAGACTAAATCAAACGCCCTTTACAAAAATAAAGGTAAAACAACGATGTCGGACCATTTTAAAGTTGGAGGAGAACATGAGATGGAGTTTTTCGGCACTGGGTCCGTACTTCCACGTACGTCACGGCCGTGACCTTTCCAACGTGATGCTGTCATACGCCGTGAAGAAGAACAACACAGAAGTCGCGCATTTGAGGTTAAAAAGTATATACATTTTTTTTTTTTAAATGTAAATGACCAATGGTTTCGCTAGATAAGACCCTATTCCTCAGCTGGGATCATGCAGAGCCTCTGAAGCCCTTCGAAGCCCTTTGAAACTGCATTGATTTGGACCTTCAACCCGTTGGTTGCCATTGAAGTACATTATATGGAGAAAAATCCTGGAATGTTTTCCTCAAAAAACGTAATTTCTTTTCGACTGAAGAAAGAAAGACATGAACATCTTGGATGAGATGGGGGTGAGTAAATTATCAGGAAATTTTCATTTTGAAGTGAACTAATCCTTTTCTTTAGTTCTTTGTCCAGTGTTAACGTTATGTTTCATGTGTAGAGTTTGTTCCTGTTGTTCATTACGCATATCTTTAATTGTCTCCCTGCATTGTGCATCTCTGTGGATTATCTACACAGCAACCTGTAACAAATACATAAATGTGAACTAATTAGAAGTTCCCTTGTGAAAAAGAAGTACACTTTAGCATACTTGTAAAAAGAGTACTTATTAAGGAAATAATCTTTTAAAAGAATATACTTAAAGGGTTAGTTCACCCAAAAATTAAAATTCTGTCATTAATTATTTACCCTCATGTCGTTCCAAACCCGTAAGACTTTCGTTCATCTTTGGAACACAAATGAAGATCTTTTTAATGAAATCTGACAGCTTTCTGTCCCTCCATTGACAGCCTATGCAACTACCACTTTGACGTTTCATAAAGTTCATAAAGAGATTGTAAAACTAATCCATATGCATTGAGCGGTTTAGTCCAAATTTTCTGAAGAGACTCGATCGCTTTATAAGATTTTAAGAAAATATATAAGAAAATAAGGCTTTTATTCACATAAACATTGATCAGTGAACATAAAGAGAAGCTCAACCTAACCTGCTTGACTCACGAGAACAAACCTCTTGCAGAATCTCAAACGTGCTGTGTAACACACGAGAATGAAACTCATTGGTTCGTGCAGAATCTCAAATGTGTTGCGTAACACGAGAATGAAACTCATTGGTTCGTGCAGAATCTCAAATGTGTTGCGTAACACGAGAATGAAACTCATTGGTTCTCGCACATCAATAGAACATGCTTGTGCTTCCATTTACCACAACTGATGTGTAAGTTGATGAATGTTTATGTGAATAAAATCCTAACTTCTATCTGTTCATTATATAAAGCGATCGTGCCTCTTCAGAAAATTTTGGACTAAACTGCTCAATTCATATGGATTAGTTTTACGATCTCTTTATGAACTTTTTGAAGCGTCAAAGTTTCAGTTGCGTTACTGTCTATGGAGGGACAGAACGCTCTCAGATTTCATCAAAAAGATCTTAATTTATGTTCCGAAGGTGAACGAAAGTCTTTGGAATGACATGAGGATGAGTAATTAATGACAGAATTTTTATTTTTGGGTGAACTATCCCTTTAAGTACAAACTGAAAGTAATATTTTCGGACACTGAATTGCATGTAATTGTTATTACATGAAAATGTGTTATTGAATTAGATTTAAATTAAATGCAATTACCTGAACTTTAGAATGCTTTTTGGCCCACTTAAATAGAACTTATATGTAATTTTATAATTTCATTATAATAATACTTTTAAGATTTGAAGTACATCACAAGTGCACATTCATTTATTTTTCAAAAAGGTAATCAACTGTGATTTGACCTTATACTGTACATGTTTATTATTAATATCTGAGCAAACATCTCATGTGTACACAAGTATATCATGCAGTTTTGCTTCTCTGTGAAGTTTTTACAAGATAAAGATATAAAATAAGAATAGGATTTTTGCAATCATCTGTTTTTGTTCTAGTAGCATGCTTTAAACAGAAGCATCTGCATACTGAATTCATGTAAATATGAATGTTAAGATGTACTGGCTAGTTTTATTGTGTGTCTGTGTTTGCTCAAAATTATATGTACAAAGCAGACCTTCATAAAAGTTTTGATGGTCAGTACTTGAAGTAAACCCAGAGAGCAAGTATTTTCTCTTTGAACTCAGAGAGTTTGTAAATGTTTTCAACTCTAGCCACAATGCCTTGTGAAGTTTTTCCCAACAGTTGTTACTGTTCTCACATCAGTATAATGAGTATATGGAAATTCCATTATGCTCTGCAGGCAATTATTGCATCTTTATTGACCAAATTAAAAACCATTGCCTCAAAATAACAACAACCTGTTTTCCCATTAAACTTGTGTCATGGCTCAGTGCCTTTTTGTAATTGGGAGAATAAAAACTGAATGAAAGTATGAAGACCAGCCATTGACATGGGCATTTGGGCAGCATAATCATGTGTTGAAAAGCACTCTATTGCCATTCCAAACTTGAACGACTTTCTTTCTTCAGTGTAACACAAAGGAAGATATTTTGAAGGAAAACACATTCTTCAAAATATCTTCTTTTGTGAGTTACATCGAAGAAAGAAAGTCATACAAGTTTGGAATATCAAAAACAAATACTGTCATGATGGTGAAGCCTGGGCTAAAATTTGCTCAAGGGCTGTTAAGGTACAGTTGATTCCTCTCTTAGTTGAGTTTTATTTAAGAGAAATCATGTTAGAGCAGTTCCTGGATGTCTGTGGTGAAATGAAGTCATGAGTTTTTTCTAACCGTGTGTCTCATTCTCCAGGAATGATAGTCCCATCTCCGCCTGAGATGAAGCAACTTTGGAAGATGCTCTTTCCGCTCCTTATTCTCCTTTACCTATCAGGAGCTGTCAAGTCTCAAGTAAATCCAGGTAGTTATGCTTTTTCATTGTATAAAATGAGATTAAAAGCTGTAAAATGTATGATTTAAGCCGTATGATTTAACTTTTGGGGCGGTACTCGGTGTGTTTCGACCGCAGGGACAAGGGTCTAAATGAAGTTACAGGTAAAAACTTCCCCCTCAGAAAGTCCCTGTTCGCGAGGTAGTACTTTTTCAAAGTTCAGGAACTTTCGGGGGTGGAACCTGGGCACTGAACATGCTGACTGAGTTCACGTGTTTTATTTCAAACACCATTTTGGACTCTGGACACAAGTCTGTTGTGGTCCGTGCAGTAAGAGATATTTGCTATTCGAAATCAACAATGGAGTTTAAAAAATACGACCGATGGACCGACAACAAGGCTCAGGCTCTATTAAGCTTATATGCGGAGGACAAAATCCAACGGGAACTGGAAAGTCGCGCGCAGTCCTACGTCACACGAGACTAATTCGCCTAATCTTCACGGTACTTTAGACCGTGTTAGAAACGCAGACAGCAACATGTCTGGGGCGATGAAAGTTCCTGGGAAAAAAGTTCTTGGGACAAATTGTTCCAGGTAATTTCGGTGGAAACGTGGCTTTAGTCATTTAGCTGATCGTTTTATCCAAAGCGACTTGTGACCTGGAGTTTAATGGCTTACTCAACAGCACAATTATGATAATTTATTAATTTCAGAGTTTGTAGGAACTCAAGCCCAAATCTTAACTACTAGTCTACAATATTATATTAATTGAACAGCTACAGTAGTGCAGACATTGGCGACATAAATTTGCTCTGGGGTTAAACTCAAAAACTGTTTTTGAACATTTATGAGACAAGTCACTATGGAAATCAGTTGTTGTGGGACCACTAACAGCATGTGGTCACAATCTCCGATTTTATTGTGCATGAATTTAAGTTTTGAAAATCAGTTTGCTGCAAATTGCAATGCTATTTTTGACTAGGTTTGAAACTTGCAGCCTTGTACTGTAGTTGTGATCGGTCTAAGATTGAGGTCTGAATAAGGTCTGGAAGATGCCCAGATTCCATTCTGGTTCTCATGGCTTCTTCTCTTTTGTCCGTGTCTTTCAACTCTAGCTTTTTCTCTCTAGCATGGGTGGTTTGTGGGGAGGAAAGTGTGATGTCAATGTGAGGTTCAATTATATTTTACAAGGAAACCAGAAGCCAGCTCATGGTGAGCAGCCGTACAGTAGAGACTAAAGCATAAGTCTGGAAAGCAGCTAATACCACCATGGCTAGAGACAGTTTCTTCTGGGATCCCCCAGGATGAAAACCACACTGTGCTCTAGTACTATATTGGGCTGTGTTCCTTTATGAAGCAGATGAGTTTGATTACATAAGGTAACATTGCTTCCTTCCTCTGATCCTGTGTCAGCTGCTGTTCCATATTTTAAAAAATGAACGCAGGCATGACATTAAAGCCTAACATTGAAAATGCATTGTGTTTTAAAACATACATTTGTATTTGTAGTGTAGTTCTTGGTTCAGGAGCATGCCAATGCAATAAGGCAAGAAATGCATAAAGTTCTGGTTTATTTTAAAGCCATATTGTGCTTTAATGTATCATAAAGGAGGATACCATCCATCCAGATTGTTTAATTGTCGCTTTGCTTGGTCAAACTACAAAGTAATGTTTGGCTTGTTTCAAAGTAAACATGGAATATGTAAAATGCTTTGTTAAAAATCCTTATGTGTCGTTTATGTAAATGGAGTCTGAATTGTTTAAAAGCCTTTAGATGGCTTGTGGTACAAGCAAAAATAACAGAATTACACTCAGCTGTTCTGTTGCTAACCGAATGCTCTGGATTGTTACTTTCCGGTTTGAAAGTATCAGAAGTGGGTGAAGGAGCCATGAGTGGCTCTGCCAAGCATTTTCACCCCAGAATCAAAAGAAAGAAATTGTTTTGCATAAGGAAAAATATGCTTATTAGAGACATTAATCCCCTGTTTTACAGGCAAGGCTTAAACTAGTCCCAGACTTAAATGCACGTTTGAGCTGTTTTAACTGAAAGCAACTTGCTCTGACATATCTTAAAATATGTCAGTGCCATTGTTTTGTCCCAAGATGCACACCAGTGATGTTTTTTTTTTTCTAAGGCACATTTATAAAAGCCAATTAAATGCCCTAATTGAGTTAAGGCCTAATCCTGGCTTAGTCTAAACCCTGTCTATGAAACCAGGCCTAAGATTTTAATTTGTGACATTATTTTCATGACAATTTAAGTAAAAAATAAATCTCTTTCTCATATAATGTGAAAAAAAAACTATACAATATTTAAATAATTTACATACATTATTTAAGTATTTATACATAAGACATAATTGTAGTAAGAAGTTGCTGTATAATTTTCTTGATTATTCATTTATTCATTCATTCATTCCTTACACCCATCCTTCCTGCATTCCTGCATTCCTTCCTTCCGTTCTGCCTTGAAATTAATGTATTATTTTGAAAAGTGTATATCTGTAGCAAAACAAAATAATTTAATTTTACCTTCAGGTTTTGTATGCGTTGGTTTTCTCTGGCACTCACAGCGGGTTCAATGCCCACTCATAGATGAGCAAGGTGAGGGAGGATTTCGAAAACGTACACAAAACTTTTCCCTTTTCTTCTATGTCATGTCAAACTAGTATAACAATTATTAACGAAATTTTATATCGGATTAATGGAGAAACATTATAAATGAAACTCACTTTACACTAGAACAGTTGCTATATCAACATCCTAACGATAAGAAAATACGGTTAAAAAATGTATAGTTGTCAGTACAAGCTTCAAGCTTTTCTTGCGATTTTGCCACCCGTCATGAGTACAGATACTTTTCATAGACGAGAAGCGCCCTCAAACCTGGAAAGCAAGTGGTTGCCGTGGTAACGAACAACAATACCTTGACGTGCAGACTAACTTTTATTTGAGGAAATCTGTTTATAATAGGCTATTAGGTTTGAACTTATTGGTCCTGCGCTGCCTATTGACATATTGATCCTCAAAATGATACATCCTCGTTTCCTCGCTCCTATGTCCTCAAGCCCGTGAGTCGTGACCACTGATCTATATAGAGAACGGGATTGCTCATGACGTCATAAAAAGTGAAGCCGCCGCGCCGCCATATTGGTATTCTCTAGTAAACTCACGCATTCTATTGAATCAATAGGAAATTATATGATTTTACTGAGAAAACATTGCCTAAGGAGACACCGTTTTTATATTTGAAGTCTCCCTGTACATTCTTACAGCACAAACGTCCTGAGCATGGAAATAGTTATTAGTTTAAAGTCGGGAATTTCCCCTGCTTTTTTAAAAGTTACGTTCATATTCATTATTACAGTAGTGAACATCAGCTCAGCAGGCGGACGAGACACTTTAGCTTATGCATTTTGAAATCGAAATAAAGATTTATGCCTCGTAACCTGAAATCGCCTTGTACTGTTGTGTTTATATATGTTGTGCTGTAGTATTGTTTTTATTCATACAGTAGACTAACTGCAAATGTTTCAGCTATGATTTCGTTATGCATTTTGAAGCAGTTAATGATTTAAACAATGATTAAATTGATAATTGATTCAACAACATGGCATATGTAACACTTTACTCATATGGAAACTGTAAACACCATAGGTTTGCGCTGTCTTTAAGAGTCTGAAATAGATGTTGCTCAATCAGGAAATAAAATACATGCATCTTATTCAGACAAATAACGCTGACTGCTTTATTTCCGAGATGATGCATGGCAAACTTTGAATTGTAACACAAAGAGTGCAATATAGTAATAGAGGCTTGTGTTAATATTTATTGTATAAGCTATTCGACTCAATTTCTGCAGCTAAACACAGATATGTGTTGATGTTTAATATTTTTTTCCATAATTACATACATATAGAAATATATTTTGTGTTAGTTCAGTTACGTTAACCGTGTCGGCAGTGTGCAGTAGACACACCCACATTAACGATTTCAATATATGACTCATCCTCTCCGGAAAGACCATAAACATTACAGATAACATCTGAAGTAACTATTAATTTACATACATATATCGTAAAACTAATCCTGTGAGACTGATACGCTGCGAATCGTGTGATTTTTAGCTCAATGTTTTGCTGTACGTCAATGATGCCCTCTGTCGGTAGGGAATAGTAAGCATTGGTTTTCAGTGTGAATGCCGCGAAAAACACACAAAACACATCTAAAACGGAAAGAGCTTTGAGATTGACGGTACAAATAGATTTGACAGAAATCTGAGGTATATTTTTACAGACTGCTGAAAGCTACAGAAAAGAGAAGCAAATGGATCGCTGCAATTCACAGAAACAACTGGACTCCAAGCAGCGAAAATTGGATTGGCAGTTACTTATCATTTTGTGTCAATATGTTGAATTTTGGGGTAAAATCATAGCCTATATATTGTATTGACAACTCATCAGTTAAATACTTACCATCTTATATTCTGCATGATTGGATGTTTTTAAATAAGCACTGACAAAAACTATACAAGTTTTAGGCATGGACGAAATGACGATATATATAACATTGATATAAGTGATCACCCTGATTTGGACCTACCTATATTGTATTTATATAAAGCATTCACAGGCAAATTTGCTTAATGTATTTTCCCGGCGTTGAAATCAGGCTCATATAAATGTCAGGAAACACAATTCCTAGCTGCATGTCAATATCCATAGATCACTGGATGTTGGGTAAGTTGTAAGGAACACTATATGGAGTCCAAGCTTTAGTTTAAACTGATAATCGTTTGTTTTACTCGCGTTTTGGCAGTTTTCCCTATTAAATCCAGTTATGCAGCAGCTCTTATTGCCACTCAGGCTGGCTGAGGTGACGTGTTTCGGCGGGAAAGTGACGTCAGTGCATACCCTCTATTCTCGAATTGCACCGCGAGGAGGCGAGGAATGAAGAGCAAGGAAGCTTCATGAGCACGGATACACAGGTGTATCCTTTCATTGGATCATAAGGGGGTGGAGCTGAGATGCGAGAAAATGAAGCGAGGGAAGGAAACAAGGATGCACAAATAAGAAGTGAGAAGCACCCATGATCTTGAGAAATTAGTCTCAAGAAAGTCTCATTAGGTTCATTCATGAAGAGTTCTTGTGTAAAATAACTGTAATGGTCCTAAAATAGACTCCATTTTATATATATATTTACAAATTTATAATGACATTTATAAATTCCACCATGATTTTTTTTTTTTTTTTTTGCTTAACTCATATGAAAATAATGTCACAATGCAAAATATCTCTTTTATTTATTTATTTGACATGACATATAAATTGCATTTTCATTAGATTCATTCATTCATGAAGGGTTCCTTCTGTGCCCTTCATATTGAAAATACAGATTTAAAATGTTTTTGTGTGCTCTTTTTTTTCTGTGTTTTACAGTTTGGATCAATACACTACAGTAGCTTGAAACACTGCCTTAGCGATATATCATGGTATCCCGTAACTGTTGGTTAATATTATTACTTCTCATCACAGACACTTAAAAAATCTTCAGTTTAGATTTTTTTTACAGGCTGGTGGTTAGAAAGGAAAGAACGGCATGCTAAAAGAGTGGTGAAATGTAACGGGATAGAGTCCATCACTCAAACCTCATTGAACTGCGTGTGAGCTCTGTGTGAGGATGTGACCTTGCTTTGAGTTTATTATTGAATGTAGCAGGAGCGCAAGCATGATTGTTTACAATGGATTCAACAATCAGACTGGAGTCTGTGGCTTGTACATACCAGACATTTTGACAACAGGAAAGTATATTGAAACAGCTTCTATTTCTTACTTTTTCTTTTTTTGCTCCAAGGCTCTGTGTGTTTTTCAGATATTTGTTTCTGCAGCTCATAAGTCACGGCAGCAGTCTTTCTCACATCTACAGTTTGATGATCAGTTTGGTATTCAGCTAGTTGACCTTAGTGTTAGTGACAGAAGTTAATGACAGTGTTTCAGATAAATTGTATAAATTGTTGCTTTCCACAAAGGTGGTGAATTTCCGTTCTTTCCAGGAAAGAGATGCTGTAACCTCTTTAAATATCAGTTTTGCTCCTTCATATTTCCGCTGGAAATAAAGCCGCATTTTTTCCTACTTCTGGAAAATTGTGTTTCTGAACTCAGTAGCTACAGTATGAGATCTCCTCTGCCAACTTTCCTCTGTTTAAAATTCCCAAAGACTGTAGTTATACCATCCTACTCTCTGCTTTTTTCCACTTTGAGTTATAGACTCTTACTTTTTTCTACTGTAAAAAAGAAAGAAAAGAAAAAATGTAAGTACCTCCTCTAGCAGTTTACACGTGATTAAAAGTGTGTGTATGTTAGTATACGCGTGTGTGTGTGTGTGTGCGTGTGTGTGTGTGCGTGTGTGTGTGTGCAAAGTTTTGGACCCTGCAGTTAGACAGCAAACATGGTGGAACAAATGTGCCATTCACGAGGATTAAAGATGGAAAAAACGGTTGGCAGGAGGGGGAAATAAGCGCCACTCGGACCAATGAATTACTGCACATGTCCAGAGTGGCCCATAAGAGAAAGAGAGAGAGGAAAGACCAAAAGCCACAGTTTCTTCACACAACATGAGTATTTTTCCACCTTTCTGAAGTGAGGAATATTTTTAGACTCAGTAACTGAATGTTTACTCCATCTGATACTGAAGCTATAACCATCCACTCTTGGAGAGTAGAAAAACAGAGAGTAAATACACAGTGCGGTGAATGTATGAATGGAACAAACTCTCTTTACAAATCTTTTACAAACTTTTTTATTAAGCTATTCATTTTTATTAATCACAAAATCAATTTGTTGATTTCATCATTAAGAATACACTGTCTTATGTTAATATATATTATTTTACTACCCTGCCGTGATTTGCATATTATTTTACTACCTTGTCGTGCTTTTTCTTATTGTGACCTTGTGAGATCATCTGTCAGCACACACAGCTGACCCTGAGTCTGCAGCCAAACAGTACTGCATTTGAAAGACATTTTATCTATGTGGCACTCTCGTGTCAATTGTCTAGCACTGCTTTGCCTGCGTTCACAAAGCTAAGAAAACTCTGCCCTGAATTACAAAAGCTCTTTCTCTTTCTCTTTTTCTGTGTGAATGTTTGAGCTGAGTGATACAGCTAAAATTATTTAATTTATTAAATAAATATTATTTCTATTATACATTTTATAATATAAATAAATGGTGTGTGTGTGTGTATGTATGTATGTATATATATATATATTAGAGCTAAATTATATAGCTAAAATTATTTAATTTATGTACTTTGAAAAAAATATATTTTTTTCAGTAATTACAAATAAAAAAGTAAATATATTTATTTTATATTATTTTAAATAAATATAAAAAATAATAAATAATTTTTTTAAAAATATATATTTATAATTTTATTTTTATAATTATATTTATTTTTGATTAAAAGTTAAATAAAAAAGTATTTTTTCCCAATCAGATGGTTTAAAGCATCAATCACTGTTGCTGAGTAAAATATATCATTAAAATATATAAATAAAATATAAAAAATAATAAAAAAAGAAATATAAAAATATTATATATATATATATATATATATATTATAAGTTCGTGTTTACATAATATATGTGTACTGTGTATAATGTACATATTAATACACACACATGCATGTATATATTGTGTTAAAAATGTGTTATATTTATATATAATATAAATTATATATATGTACACAATATTAAATATTGCTTAATTTGATATTCCCTGAAAAATCATTGTGAATGTATCGTTAGTATTCTCTATGTTGCCCAGTCTTAGCGTGTTAAAGTGTTTGCCTGTTTTTGAGCATGAGTGCATCCGTGTGTTAACAAAAGAGAGAGAGAGTGATGGGGGAGGAGGATGCCATTCTGTTACATCTGGAAGAGCTTTTTGTTGGGGGATTCAGCTCGTTTTGGATTATATCAGCTTGTCATTGCCAAAACCAAGCCTCTGAGGTTTCCCCCATCTTGACTTTTAAGCAAACATTTGGAGGAGAGAGAGAAAAAAAATGAAAAGAGAGACAAAAAGTCCTTCACCACTATCCTTGCTTTTGCTGGCAGGATCACAAAGCCTATTTTGTTGAGATGGAGGGGCCACTTGGAATAGGAGTGTCCTTATACACTTTTTTTACATGTCCGGATCTTCACACAGACACTCAAAGAGAGAGATATTATAAGAGATTAAGAGAGTTTATGTATCCTCTCTTGCTCTGACAGTATTATGTGATTTTGCAATCAAAATATAAAATAATGTTTCTAATAAATTGTACCATTCATCAGTGGGTGGTGGTCTAAAGCCCTACATTTTTCTCTTTACACAGGGGTTCTTCAAGACCCATCCCTTCTCACATGGCAAATTGAATTATAAATCAGTACATTTTAGCATGTTTACAAATCAACTTTTTCTTGTCCACCTTTTGACTTAAAGTGGTATTTTTTTTTTTTTTTTAAATTTCAACCAATCATCCAGTTACCAAGATTCAAAATAAAATAAAATAAAATAATTGAGACTGTTTTTGAACACAATGAAAAGCATTTTTCTGTACATATTTTGTTATAAAAACATCATATATCTCAACCAAACCATTTGCATTTATGTCTATTTCTCTCACAGAGTGAATCAACCTGTAATATGAAATATTGTTCATAAGTCAGGTGCTAAAAAATGTTTACATTTTAGTAACTATCAAATCTCTACTGTTCATAAGGGGAAGCCACTGAAGCGCATAGGAAATAGGAATAAAAAAAATCTATATATAAATTATGTGTGAATATTAAGTATTGTCTGCATGCTTATGAGTTGTGTAGATTCATATCTGCAAGATGGGTGTGACTTTATGGTGTTATTTGCATATAAAAGTTGGTGGGCATATAAACACTAACTACATTTTTACAGGTGTGTGTCGGTCCCCGTTAGGAATGTCTAGAGGCCAGATCTTAGATGAAGACATCTCAGCTTCCAGTCAGTGGTCTGACTCCACAGCAGCAAAGTATGGCAGGTATGAACACACACACACACACAAAGGTTTCTATGAGTTATAGTGCAGGTTATCTAGCAAACCACATCTGGGGAACTGTGGGTGGCCTCCTCTTAGCCTCACTAAAATGATGTATTTATGCTTCCTCCATATATTGCATTTTCACTGATTTTAAGTGTTCCCAACACAATCCATTTTAGACTAATTTATGATGCAGTCCAGAGACCAAAGACCCAAAGAGATTGCTGTAAATGAAACAGATGTTTAAGTGTATTTTTCTTTGTGTCTTAGGCTGGACTGTGAGGAAGGAGATGGTGCGTGGTGCCCTGAAATAGCAGGAGAACCTGAGAATATGAACGAGTTCCTGCAGATTGACCTCCGTTCTCTGCACTTCATCACTCTGGTGGGCACTCAGGGACGTCACGCAGGGGGCATTGGTAATGAGTTTGCCCAGACATACAAGATCAAATATAGCCGCGATGGCAGCCGCTGGATCTCCTGGCGCAACAGGCAGGGCAAAGAGGTACGTACTGATACACTGGTCTCTGTGCTATAATAAAGAACTCAACATCTTGGTGCACATGCATCATCTTATTCAACTGATTACATATTACTATTAATTTGATCTTTTCAATATAAGGAGACACCTACAAGAAGAATATTGAAATTGACCAATATTACCTTTTTTAACTGATAACATTTAGGAATATTGTAATGTTTTTTTTTAAATTCATTCATTTAATTCTTTTTTTATTATTTTATTATTTAATTTTAATGCATATATTAATTACATTAATCTATTTTAATTTATTAATCATTGTTTTATTTCAACACAATATCACACATTTATATATTATATTATATTATAATCACTAGACATTATAATGTTACAAAATATATTGTTAATATTTCTAATAAATGCTGTTGTTTTGAACTTTCTATTCATCAAAGAATCCTGAAAAATATGTCATGGCTCTGCAAAAATCTTAACATTGATAAAAAAATAAAAGTTTCTTGTGCTGGTCAGATCAGCATATTATAATGATTTGTTAAGGATCATGTGACACTAAAGACTGGAGTAATATTATATTATATATTATATTATTAATGTTATGAATATCTTATTACTAATAATTATCATGATTGTTATTTATGCCATTTTATTAATGGAAATTTATTTTGTAAGCTGAATGGATGCAAAATAATTTAAGTCCAGAGAACATAACATAAAAACTCGTAAGTCACACCTGAATGTAATGTAGCAAAAATATATCAGTACTTTTTGTGACGTAGCGGTCAAAAACTACATGGCCAAAAGTATGTGGGCACCACTCAACATGATTGACTTTTTCTGCTACACCTATTACTAACAGGTGCATAAAATCAAGCATACTGTACACCCATGCAATCTCCGTAGACAACCCTTTTTTTAGGATGGGATGTAACTTTCCTGTTCCAGTGCCACTTTACACAGTGAAGTCCATAAAGAAAAGGTTTTCTGGATCTAGTGTGGAGACTTGAACCAAATGTAACACTTCTGGGATTAATTGGAGCGTCAGCTGCGAGCCAGGCCCTGTCGCCTAACATCTGTGCCTGACCTCACTGATAGGCTACATTTGTGTCTGAATGAGAGAAAAGCTGTCCCAGAAGTGCAACTGTTAGAGAGGACCAGCTCTCTATTAATGCTCATGATTATTACATTAAATGTTAAACAAGCAGTTTGCTTTTGTCTACATTTTGGCCATGTGTTGATGTGTATGTCATTAGAATGTCACTGGAAAATCTAAAATGTAAGTTTTTTCTGTTGTGAAGGTGATTGAGGGGAACAGGAATGCATATGACATTGTGCTGAAGGACTTGGAGCCGCCCATCATTGCACGTTTTGTCCGCTTCATGCCCGTCATCGATCACTCAATGAACGTTTGCATGCGTGTGGAACTGTATGGCTGTGAGTGGCTGGGTAAGTCTGACAAGTGTTGAATTTAAAGGGATAGTTCACCCAAAAATTTTGTCATCACTTACTCACCCGCAAGTTGTTCCAAACCTGTATGAGTTTCTTTCTTCTGTTGAACACAAAAAGAGATATTTTAAAGAATGTTGGTAATTAAACAGTTGACTGTAGTTGTTGACTTTAAGTTATATTGTCATAGCACAGAACCTCCTTGAACATTTCCATTATGGGACACTTGACAAAAGAAAAAGGAGTTGACAATGTTCTCCTGTGGCTGTTTCTAGATGGCTTGGTTTCATATAATTCTCCACTTGGCCAGCAGATGACTCTCAATGGACAGTATATTTATCTCAATGACTCTGTGTATGATGGAGCCATGAGTTACAGGTCAGTACACTTTTCATAAGCTTGAGAATAAATGAGGAAGATACAGGATACACCAAAACATCATCCTTTAGAGAAGTTTGAGTGTATAGTAAAATGAGTTTAGCTTTGACATACAATATTTATGTACAATATATGCTATACAAAGTTAAACCTACTACGACTAAATGTCAGTATATCTCTGCTGACGACTGATTCAGAGTCAGTATGGTTTGAACTGACCGGTTTACCTGATGCCTGCCACATGGAAAATTTGATCGCAAATCAATTACACAATACGGACAGGCTAACTACAGCTGGCCTGTTATTGCTTGGTTGCTATGACGACAAGGCGCCAGGACCGGAGAGAGTCACAGTGGTTTCACAATGTTCACAGGAGAAATTGACTCATTGCTCCCTGAACAATACCTTCCATGACACAGTGCAAAGTGTGTTTATCTTCATGTGTGTGTGTGTGTGTGTGTGTGTGACAGAGCTGGCAGAAAACTGCAAAGTAGAAATCCACACATTCTTAGTCATTAAACTATCATAGGAGTGACAAGTGTCATTCATTGCTGGGAAAAATTAAGATAAAGGCTTATAATAATGCCGCCATCCAGTGGTGAAATGATATAAACAGAGCATAATATACCTAAATACACAATTTTAGTCAGGGCAATAAAATGCAATCTGTAAGAGACCTGATAATAATGAGTAATCAGTAATTATTATTTTTTTTATTATTCATTTATTTTATTTATATTTTTATTCATTATTAGCTATATATTTAATTAATGAAATACAACATAGCAACATTTACTTACATATTTCAATATATTTTAAAATGTAATTTTATTCCTTTGATTGCAAAGCAGAATTTATTTGAAACTGATTTGTTTTGTGTGTGTGTGTAAATTGATCAAAAGTGAAAGTCTTTACTGTCAATTTTGATCAATTTAATGCATCCCTGCTGAATAAAAGTATTAGTTTTTTTATTGACTTACTGACCCCAAACTAGGGATGGGCGATATGGACTTTTATCACAATATTTTCCGGTATTTATTGCGATAACGATATCAATGACAATATAAATTTAGTACCATTCCCCATGTTTTTGGCTACAAGTGAGAGCTGCATGCATTCTTGAGAGCCTCAGAAAAACAAACATTGATCTCAAGTAAAACATACCCATCATCAAATAGGCTCCTATAATAAACAAATTTCATAAAAGAATAAAAAAATATAAAAAACAGTAAATGTCCAAACACCAGCCTTTTCAGAAATGGAAAAATTGCAGATATACTTTTCTTCTGTAAAAGTGCAGGTAATGTTTAAATAGTGCAACTGTGCTGAAAAACATCACACAATACAAACAATAATAATTCAAATCAATGACAAGTTTGAAATGTAAACACAGATTCTGTATTTATTCATATTCTCATGGTGCAAACAGCAAAAGTAAAACCCCAACCATGTCTTCAGATTACAAAAAAAATTTTTTAAAAATTGCAAATAATAATTTAATGATAGAATTTAAGTAATTTGAACTAAAACTTGGTAATCATGTGCGAATGAAAAAGTATGAATGCATATTTGTCATTTTAACTGAATTTAGGACTGGTGGTGGTGCTTAAGACATTGTTGGTCATTCAGTGTTTCTGTAAAAAAACAAAACAAAAAAAAAACTAACAATAATACTGATAATAATACTACAAATTCTATAACTAATCACAATATAAACCACACTAAGGATTGATGAGCTTCTGGGTTCATGAATATTAATCACGTTGTCAGCGTTCGCTTGAACTGATTTGCTGAAATCAAAACAGGCACAGTAATAGGTGAGCGCCAGCCAATGAGATTGTCGTTTGAGCATTAGTTTCTTCTTGTTCATAAAGGCTGAATAATTCCAAATGAACGCCGTTATTTTACAGGAAAATACAACAAATAATATGGTTTACATGTAGCACGTCAATTCTGCGTGGTATAAGACTCTCTCGCTCTCTTTGAGTGTGTGAGAAACACGGAGCGCTCTCAGCCGAGCGTGCTCACACTAGTTTATACTGTGCGTCAAATACACTGTGCATTCATTGAGATGAACTGAAATAGCGCGCTTTACGGATCACTTGACAACGCGCGAATCTCTCAAGCGCGAGTGAAAATATATCTATGTACAGGTTCAGATTGTAGAGGTAGCTCCTCTTTTAGCGATAAACTCCTTTGCAGCTTCCGCCATAGTTGTTTTCGCTCTACACAAGAGCAGCGAATGGGTCGCGTCATCACCTAGGCTTTATCGCTATCGCGGGAAGACTAATTCTTATCTTGGGGAGAAGTTTTACCGGTATATCGCAAACGATAAGATATCGCCCATCCCTACCCCAAACTGAGAAGTAGTATATATATATACCACTTAACATTAATTTCTCAATGTTAAGTAGTCTCTTATTTTTTTGCAGAGCTGTATATATATATATATATACACACACACACACACACACACACACACACACAAACACACTGAACAAAATTATAAACGCAACACTTTTGTTTTTGCCCCAATTTTTCATGAGCTGAACTCTTCTGTATTCTATCTCTATTCTAACTGCACATTTTAGAGTGGCCTTTTATTGTGGCCAGCCTAAGGCACACCTGTGCAATAATCATGCTGTCTAATCAGCATCTTGATATGCCACACCTGTGAGGTGGATGGATTATCTTGGCAAAGGAGAAGTGCTCACTAACACAGATTTAGACAGATTTGTGAACAATATTTGGGAGAAATCGGCCTTTTGTGTACATAGAAAAAGTCTTAGATCTTTGAGTTCAGCTCATGAAAAATGGGGGCAAAAACAAAAGTGCTGCATTTATAATTTTGTTCAGTGTATATATACACACACAAAAACACATTCTGGGTTTTTTCTCCCCTGTAGTATGACAGAAGGACTTGGACAACTGACGGATGGCATGTGTGGTCTCGATGACTTCACACACAGTCACGTGTACAACGTATGGCCTGGTTATGACTATGTCGGCTGGACCAACGAGAGCTTTCCCAATGGTTATGTTGAGATCATGTTTGAGTTTGACCGCACCCGCAACTTCACCACCATGAAGGTAAAAAGTCTGTCATGTCCTACACCACTAATTCTAGAACTTTCTAGGAAAGCAAGCATACAAGGGTGTTGTTAAAGTTGTAATCTATGTAATTCCTGAAACTTAAATATAATTAAGATTATTGTAAGGATTAAAGGTTTAAATTACCCAATTCCTAAATGACATCCATCATAATGCTTTTGTATTCATTCTCTCTCCCTTGTAATCCCAATTGATTCAGGTGCACTGCAACAACATGTTCTCCCGAAGGGTAAAGACCTTTCAGAAGGTGGTGTGTTATTTCCGCTCAGAGTTGGACTGGGAGGCCACACCTATATCATTCAGCCCTGTGATGGATGATGTCAACCCCAGTGCCCGCTTTGTCACCGTCTCACTCTACAATCACATGGCCAGTGCTATTAAGTGCCAGTACTACTTTTCTGACATCTGGATGATGTTCAGTGAAATCACCTTCCAGTCAGGTTAGTAAATGACCATGCAAAGACATCGACCCTGTTCAAAATTGTTTCATAATGGCACAGTTATTGTATAAATGACTGTTTTAACACCCTGATTTCAGATACAGCAATGTACAACACAACTCTGGCTCCCCCCAAGCCCGGTCCTCCCACCAGCAATCAGCCAGGTCAGATTTCCCACTGCTCCTGATTCAGTCATATGTTGAGAACCAGCAGTTTCTATCAGGGACATGCACAGACATTTTTAGGGGCAGTGGTCCAAACCAAAAAAGGGCACTGAGGGGAGATCGCTCATCTGAAATCACGTTTAGCACATGGAGAGATCGCTCGGTCGAAATCATGTTTAGCTGGTGATTGGGGTGCATCTGGCCAAGAGGGGCACCTCAGCTGATGAGGGCAGAGGGGCAGTGACTCTAGCCACTGGGCCACCCCACCCCGTGCACGTCCCTGGTTTCTGTGCCATTTGAATAAACTTCATTCATCTTTTCATCAATAATAATTAAATAAGTTTAATTCATATAGCAACTTTCCATAGCTCAAGTACACTTTACAGGTTTACACTTTACAGGTTATCTTTCTCTTTACCTCTTTCTTAGAGGATGACCCCACCCACAAAGTAGATGACAGCAACACTCGGATCCTGATTGGCTGCTTGGTCGCCATCATCTTCATCTTAGTGGCCATCATTGTTATTATACTATGGAGACAAGTGTGGCAAAAGATGCTTGAGAAGGTGAGATAGAATTAAATACATTTAATATTTAAACCATGTAGATTCTTGTATGTATTCAGAATTTGAGGCAGAATCTTACATATCTTTAAAATGTGATTTAAAAAAACTTCTAAAATGACCTACACTACCTTTTAAAAGTTTGGAGTCAATAAGTTTTTTTTAAGAAATCTTTTATTCAGCAAGGACACATTAAACTGAACACACAAAAGAACACACAAAATATTTAGATATTAGATTTCAAATAAATGCTGTTTAAATGCTTTTTTAAGTTTTCTATTCATCAAAGAATCCTGAAAAAAAAGAACCAGTTTTCACAAAAATCATCATTGATTCTAAATATTTTTTCTTGAGCACCAAATCAGCATATTAGAATGATTTCTGAAGGATCATGTGACACCGAATGGCTGCTGAAAAGTTAGCTTTGCCATCACACTAAAAAATAAAATATATTAAAATAGAAAAGTGGTCTATAGAGAAATTGTAATATTTCACAATATTATTGCTTTACGGTATTTTTGATCAAATAAATGCAGCTTTGGTGAGCAAAAGAGACTACTTTCAAAAAGACCTTTAAAAAACATTACTGAGCCCAAACTTTTGAGCAGTAGTGTAAGTGTCCAATTATGTCTAATTATGTGTACAATTCTGACTTTAAATGTTGTCTTTGTCTCAGAATTTTCCCACATGAACTTCTTGCATACAAACTCCCATTCTAATCATTAAACAAGGATGGTGATTATGACAAACTGTGATTGTAGTCTTAACTTCATGTAAAGAAACAGTGTGATGCTCTTTTGCAGTGTTTATATGAATAAAAAAAGGCATGCGTAATTGGATTGTGAATATGATTTCATAGATGTATAATACATCAAACTACTAGTAAATATTTTAGTCTTTTTTTAGCATTCATCACTAAACATCCTTCATTCCAGGTGTCTCGGAGGATGCTGGACGATGAACTAACTGCTAGTCTGTCAATACAGAGTGAGACCTTCACCTATAACAACAACAGCCCCTCCTCAGTGCCCAGCGAGCAGGAGTCCAACTCCACCTATGAGCGCATCTTTCCTCTGGGACCCGACTACCAAGAGCCCTCCCGTCTGGTCCGCAAACTGCCGGAGTTTTCCCAAACATCCGAGGATACCGGTGAGTTCCAGAAGCCATATTTAGAATATATAAGGGGGCAATAGCATATATACATATACACTGATCAGACATAACATTATAACCACTGACAGGTGAAGTGAATAACACTGATTATCTCTTCATCACGGCACTTGTTAGTTGGTGGGATATATTAGGCAGCAAGTGAACATTTTGTCCTCAAAGTTGATGTGTTAGAAGCAGGAAAAATGGGCAAGCATAAGGATTTGAGCGAGTTTGACAAGGGCCAAATTGTGATGGCTAGTCGACTGGGTTAGAGCATCTCCAAAACTGCAGCTCTTGTGGGGTGTTCCCGGTCTGCAGTGGTCAGTATCTATCAAAAGTGGTCCAAGGAAGGAACAGTGGTGAACTGGCGACAGGGTCATGGGCGGCCAAGGCTCATTGATGCACATGGGGAGCGAAGGCTGGCCTGTGTGGTCCGATCAAACAGACGAGCTACTGTAGCTCAAATTGTATAAGAAGTTAATGCTGGTTCTGACAGAAATATGTCAGAATACACAGTGCATCGCAGTTTGTTGCGTATGGGGCTACATAGCCGGAGACCAGTCAGGGTGCTCATGCTGACCCCTGTCCACCGCCAAAAGCACCAACAGTGGGCACGTGAGCATCAGAACTGGACCACGGAGCAATGGAAGAAGGTTGCCTGGTCTGATGAATCATGTTTTTTTTTACATCACGTGGATGGCAGGGTGCGTGTGCGTGTGTGTTGCTTACCTGGGGAACACATGGCACCAGGATGCACTATGCCGACGGAGGCAGTGTGATACTTTGGACAATGTTCTGCTGGGAAACCTTGGGTCCTGCCATCCATGTGGATTTTACTTTGACACGTACCACCTACCTAAGCATTGTTGAAGATCATGTACACCCTTTCATGGAAACGATATTCCCTGGTGGCTGTGGCCTCTTTCAGCAGGATAATGCGCCCTGCCACAAAGCAAAAATGGTTCAACGAGCTTGGCCTCTAAATTCCCCAAATCTCAATCCAAATGAGCATCTGTGGGATTTGCTGAACAAACATGTCAGATCCATGGAGGCCCCACCTCGCAACTTGGCAGCAAAAGGAGGACCATAATGTTATGCCTGATCGGTGTATATATTTGTATTTTTCTATATATCAGCATCAACAAGTACAGCTTCCAAGTCTCCTCCAGTCAGTGTGCAAGAGGGTGTCCCACATTATGCTGAGGCAGACATAGTCAACTTGCAGGGTGTGACTGGGGGAAACACCTACGCCGTGCCCGCCCTCACCATGGACCTGCTGTCAGGGAAGGATGTCGCTGTGGAGGAATTTCCTCGGAAACTGCTTACCTTTAAAGAAAAGCTGGGAGAGGGGCAGTTTGGAGAGGTCAGTTCTATATATTTTTGAAAGAATGATAATACTCATTTTATTTTTATTTCAGGATTCTTTGATGAATAGAAAGTTCAAAAGAACAGTATTCATTTGAAAAAGAAATATTCCGTAACAGTAATGTCTTTACTGTCACCGCTGATCATTTTAATGTGTGCTTGCTAAATAAAAGTATTCATTTCTTTTTTTAAAAATCGTATAAAATTACAAAATCATTAAATGATATCTGAATATACTAAATGGTTGTGTTGCCAGGTGCATTTGTGTGAAGCAGAAGGCATGCAAGATTTCATGGATGAGGACTTCTCCTTCGATGTCATTGAAAACCAAACAGTGCTTGTAGCTGTTAAGATGCTTCGAGCGGATGCAAATAAAAACGCAAGGTTTGCATGCCCAAATGTCACAATCATGACTTCTATAAATTAAAGCAAAACACTGACACTGCATCCTAATGAACATCAAATGCTTGCAAAAACCAAAATACAAAAGCCATAACAGTGCTTAAACAAACTTCAATATCATGAGCAAAATATAAAAGAAATAGTACACACAAAAATGACAATTCTGTTATGTTGTTTCAAATCCATATGCTGTTATTAGTTTTATGACAGAAAATATTTATTGTTTTTGTTCCTCTGCCAAATTACCATAGCTCTTTTTCCCAATACCTTACAGGAATGATTTCTTGAAGGAGATAAAGATCATGTCACGATTGAAAGACCCCAACATCATCAGGCTGCTGGCAGTGTGTATGAGCTCTGACCCTCTGTGTATGATCACCGAATACATGGAGAACGGAGACCTTAATCAGTTCCTGTCTCGCCATGAGCCTGAGGGCATGATCGCTCTCCTCAGCAACGCTCCAACAGTCAGGTTGATACCAAATGTTTTCAAACATTTAAGTATAGAAATGGCAACTGGAAGTGCAATTACTGTGGTTACTTGTGAATGGGAGAAAGTGCAATGCCCAATATGGCAAATAAGCCCCGCCTTCTAAATGAAAGAGCCAA
The DNA here is from genome assembly GCA_039654105.1 of Coreius guichenoti. Lineage (NCBI taxonomy): Eukaryota > Metazoa > Chordata > Actinopteri > Cypriniformes > Gobionidae > Coreius > Coreius guichenoti. The sequence continues at coordinate 27,440,990 of CM077180.1, read as the reverse complement.
TCGTTGATTAGTAAAGTCATTGTGTCACTGCAGCTGCTGTTAGAAGCTCTGGTTGCTATTGAAACAGGCAGTGTTCTGAGACGCGCGTTTAGGATTGTGCATGCGCATTAAATTACAAAGGCTGAAAAATGCAGCTTTTTTGTCATGATTCGAGCGTTTATCAACAAAATTTATGAGACAGTTGTCAGATTTCATTGGTCATTTCAAATATGAAATTTAATCGTAAGCTTGGCAAACAGTTTTGGAGAATTTGATGTTTCCCCATTCAAAGAGATAGGAGCTGCACTTGCATGCCTGAGAGGCATTTCAAAGATGGCCGCCGAGTGAAATGACTTGTCTTAAAGGGACTTTGTTATGACTCACATTCTATGTTTTAACTGTCTCAGCTACAGTAACCTACACCACATGGCCACACAGATCGCTTCAGGAATGAAGTATCTATCTTCACTCAACTTTGTGCATCGGGACTTGGCCACCCGCAACTGTCTAGTAGGGAAGAACTACACCATCAAGATTGCAGACTTCGGAATGAGTAGGAACCTGTACAGTGGAGACTACTACCGTATCCAGGGCAGAGCGGTATTGCCCATCCGCTGGATGTCCTGGGAGAGCATTCTTCTGGTCAGACACATACACAACCTTGACAAAAGAAATAAATATTGTATCTTCTGGCTGCAAATAAATTTCTAGTGACTTTTTTTTCATATATAATAGGTAAAAACAGATTATATGTCTATAAAAGGGACACATTTTTGTCGTTTACAGGGGAAATTCACCACATCCAGTGATGTGTGGGCTTTTGGTGTGACCCTTTGGGAGATGCTTACCTTCTGCAAAGAGCAACCCTACTCACAGCTTTCAGACGAGCAGGTCATTGAAAACACAGGGGAGTTCTTTCGGGATCAGAGGAGACAGGTACAAGGATGCTTCAAGGGATAGTTCACCCAAAAATGAAAATTCTGTCATCATTTACTCATCTTCATGCCATTCCAAATAGGCCAGCCGCGATTACTGATTAATCATCTGATCGTGTTTTTCACATTTTGCCAAAGAATATTTTAAAAAAAATATTGTAAAGTACATAAAGATAGTCAAAGGTCTTCCTTCATATGAAATGGTTTGTGTGCTTAATCAGACTGCATAATATTATATTATAGTCAGCATTGGTGATTGCAGCAAGGATGAGTTGAGGCAGGATCTAGATGCAGCAGTTTACTTTAACAATAAATAAAAAAATAACTAACACACTAGAACATTGGAGCACACAGGAGAAACACAACCACACTGTACAGCAACAAAAATGGACAAAGAATGACTCAAACAGAAGACTATATACACACACACACACACACAATCAACAAGTTGACTGAGGGAGAAAATAAGAGACAGGTGGGGCTAATCATTACAACAAATGAGGTGCGGGAGCATAAGGAAACTCAGGCCCTGTCCACACGAACATGGGTATTTTCAAAACCGCAGCTTTTTCTATGCGGTTTGGCCGTTCGTCCACACGAAAACGTAGTATCCGGACACTGAAACCGAACTTTTTTGAAAACTCCTGCCAGGGTGAAGATTTTTAGAAACTCCGGGCGCAGTGTTGTCGTGTGGACAGTGAAACCGGAGATTTTGGCTTGTTACGTCAAAATCGGAACTGGCAATAACCTTTTTTCCAGGCTTCTGATTGGCCAACATGGCTTTACGGTTAGGGTTAAATTGCCACCTGTTGGTTTGACATGCTCTTGACAGCGCTTCATAGCGTGTTTTTTCATTTTCATGTGGACGCGTTTTGGTTTTTTTAACAGAGGAAAAACTCTGTTTATAAAAAACCTGTGTACGTGTGGACTAGGCCAAAGGCACACGGATTGAATACATTTCAATTATTTGTATGACAATTAATCATCATGATTGTGACAGGCCTTTTCAAAACCCATAAGACTTTGGTTAAGCTTCTAAACAAAAAGTAGGATATTTTTAATAAAACCTGAGATGTTCCTGTCCCTCTCAGGTAACCAAATCTTAGAACATCCAAAAAGGTCATAAAGGTGTTGTAAAATTAAGTCATATGAATCAAGTAGTTTAATCCAAGTCTTGTCAAGAGATATGACCTACATGATCATATCTCTTTACAAGACTTGAATTAAACCACTCAATTCAAATGGATTTGCTTTACAATGCCTGAGTTTTGGTTATCTAGACCTTTCAGTGGAGGGACAGAAACCTCACTGGTTTCATTAAAATATCCTAATTTGTATTTTAAAGAGTAACCAAAGTCTTATGGGTTTTGAAGGACAAGAGGGTGAGTAAATGATTACAGAATTTTTATTTTTGGGTGAACTAACCCTTTAATTGCTATAATGGAGAGGTGTATGAGATCTGATTAAACTGATCCTATTAATCCATGCCAAGTCTAATAGTTCTGAGTAATTTTTTTAATCCTCAGATATACCTGCCCCAGCCGCCAATGTGTCCTGACCCCGTCTACAAGCTCATGTTGAGCTGCTGGCACAGGAACACCAAAGAACGGCCATCCTTCCAGGAGATTCATCACACACTACTGGAGTGCAAGCCGTAGTGTCCATTTAAGTGCCAACCTTGGCACTCCCAGAGACATTTCAGTTCGCCCACAGGACTCCAGTCAACTACACACGCAACTAGACACGCACTTATACATTCCCATATATAGGAAGTTCGATCAGAATCTATAATTTTTCTGTAGCTATTTTCACTGTGAGTGTGCAAAGGCAAACTGATAGATATATATATATATATATATGTTGTACGATTGAACTTTACGCCCCCTAACTAAGTGCCTTCAGTTGGCATACAATACCTGGGCAGCACTAGGCCAAAGAAAATGTAGCAATGAATTTAGGCACCTTTAACACAGAAGAATTGGATTTTACACACTGTGTATTTTTTCCAAATAACTTTATTCTAACTGAAATATCTATAAAATATCTATTTCTGAATAGAAAGAGGCAATGCATTAAAACAAGGTATTGGCTATTAACGGGCCTTTTATTATTTCCAATTTAATGTTGTTTTCAGTATTTTGAGGCCGAAGACAGCTTGAATGTAAATAAGAATTATTAATTGACATTCAGATTCACCTTTGGTTTTATCTTGATGTCGCTTGACGTTTGTGTACATGTTCATCTCATTTATTGAAAATGCTAAAGTATTTTGTTATTTTACGTATTTTATTTTTTTTCTCTGTAGTAAACTGCAAAGGCCACTTTCAACCAAGTGGAGTAACAAAAAGTTTATCTGGTTGTCATAGAATTTACGATTCAAAATCAGAAAAATTCAATTAAAATTGTAAATGTAAAATTTATAGTTATCCTACAACTACCTATATATGTGTTTATATTTAAGTGTAGTGCTTTACATAAGTGTTTTGCTTGTTATGGTGATAATGGTGATTATTTAAGTCCATTTCATTATTTTTCTTTGCTCAAAACAACTTTTGTATCAAGAAACAGAAATTTCAGCATAATGAGCTATAAATAGCCATAATCATTTTACAGAAATCTGTTACAATATTTGCATGAAGTTGGATGAAATCCGATATAGTAAAATTACTTAATACTAATTACACATTTTTTCTTTATATTTGTCCTATGTGTTCATCTATTATCAAAGTAGGCCGAATGGGGCAGTAAGTACATTTATTATCACCACCAGTTTGTTCATCTGTAGAAAAGATGAAAATAAGCTTATTTTAAAGCTGTTTGTCTTTCTTTTATGTTAGAGTATTTTCTAGGTGGTGCTGAATTGCTAAACTGTTGGATAAATACTGGATTTGTATTGAACCGATGCACTATGATGGTTTACAGTAAGTTGTGATATGTTTTCGCATGTGAAAAGTGCAAATGGGACACTCAGAAATCTGTTTTGTAATTAACTTGTATACTTGTAAATCATTTTTGTATGGTCATTGTGTATGACTATAATATTGAAAATGTGCACCTTTTGGGGTCAAGTGTTTTGGTTATGGATTTGAAAGTCTATCTACATGTATAGATTAATTTTAACATTCTTGACATGACTGATGAAGTTGCATTATAGATATGCTTTAATTCTGCACTGTTTTCTCAGCAAGTCTATTAAATTTTCTTCCTTCATACTGTAAACACAAAACAGTATAGTCCTTTTTGAGACTTTGAGTTTGTTTACAAAAACCTGGAAAATATTCAACATTCCACTTTATAAAACACGTCTTTGTGAGGAGAGAAAATCATTTTTTTAAAACATATTCTCTACATTGGCAGTATCTTATCACAAGGGAAACTGGATTATTTGATATCCTGCATTTTCTTTCTTTAATTCCTTAATCCTTTAATCATTTGATGCTCTATTTGTATCTCTAAGCTTTGTGCTGTATTCCTTTAATACCAGTCTTTTTTTTCTCCCACTAATAACCTATTTACATGTAGGCCTATGTGTTAGAAAATTGTACATAAGATATAATAAATTGATGAATCTCTAAACATGTTGTCTAATTATAAAAGCACAGATATGTCATACTTTCACAGTAATAAAATGTGTATTTGTATGTGAATTTGACGTTTGTGTACAGCTTATTCATTTTGACGTTGTCTGTACTCACTGTCTGCTTTTAAAACGTTCTTTTTTTTATCAAATAAATCTAATTTTCAAACTGAGTTCTAATAATGTTCTGCTATCACCTTACTTTGTTTTCCGACGGTAGCCTGGTCTGACAGTGGCTAGAGCTTGATTGGTCAGAGTAGAGATCACGTCACAGAAAGAAAACAGTTGATTGGTCGATAGAACTGTGACCTCCAATCACACCATGGCGGCTGTGCAAACTCCATCCGTACACAGACCCCGGCGAAATACCACGTTAGAAACGGTGGCGAAGGGAAAGTATAGTATCACAGGTAGCATAACATATATTGTATGAATGTAAAGATAGGATGAAGAAAGTAGTGTTGGTAACCGGTGCGAACAGGTATTTAATTGTTTTCTTTGTAGTTTTACATCACTGCTATAACTTTTAATAGTTAGGAATCACTGTTTTAAACTTCATTCTGTTGTCACTGTAGTAATGTAAACTTTTGGTTATTTTTCAATTATGTTTCTGTTTTAAATAACCAAAAGACATACTTTAGGATTAATACTTTAGGTATTGGCTTAAAGTAGCTTAATAGCCAATACCTTGATTAATACTTTAGGATTCATTTGATTAATTGTATTATTCAGTATATGTGTTCTCATATAGCAAGTAGTTGAGAAACATGTTGCACAATGCATCTCTAGTTTACTCTGTAAGTCAATGTTCACTGCATATAACCCTGTTTGCGTGCATGTGTTCAGTGGTATTGGCCTTGCCCTGTGTGAGCGTCTACTAAGCCAGGATGCCCAGCTGCAGCTCTGTCTAGCCTGCAGGAACATGCAGAGAGCTGAGGCTGCCCGACAGGCTCTTCTAGTATCTCACCCTCAAGCTCAAATTTCTCTGCTGCACTTAGATGTGGGCAACATGCGCTCAGTGGTCAGGGCTGCTGAGGAGTTCAAGCAAAAGTAAGACATCCCAGTCCCTGTTTACCAAAATACACTATAATTCTGATGGACTTCATGCTGTTATGCTTATACTGTATGCTTTTAAGCATATAGTGATCAGGGGCTGTCAAGCTCTTAAAAGCATCATAAAAGTAATATGTATGACTCATCCGCTATATTCCAAGTCTTTTATAGCTATTTTTTAGTTTTGTGTGAGGAACAGACTAAAATTTTATAAATTTCTATAAAATTCTATAATTTACTCACTCTCAAGTTGTTTCAAACTTGTATGAATTTCTTTCTTCTGCTGAACACAAAATAAGATATTTTGAAGAATATGGGGAACTAAACAGTTAATAGACCCCATTGACTTCCATAGTAGGGAAAATAAATACTATGGAAGTCAATGGGGTCCATCAACTCTTTGGTTACCGACATTCTTCAGAATATCTTCTTTTGTGTTCAGCAGAACAAAGAAACTCATACAGGTTTGGAACAACTTGAGGGTGAGTAGGCCTAAATGATGACAGAATTTTCATTTTTGGGTGAACTATTCCTTTAAATCTCATTTGCGCATATTCAAACACAGTCAGTAAGCATGAACCCAGCTTATTATGTTATGAACACGTTCTTTCTTTTTTGAAAAATGTTCCATGAATGATGTACAAATCACATTTTTGTGTGTTATTATACAACTTTCAGTACTCTAGTATCCATGCCAGAAACCAACTAAATAAAATGTACTTATATGTAATGAACAGTTCTTTTCAAACCCCTTGGAGACATTTATATGGAGGAATTTATAGAGTTAATCAGATAGTCCATCAATACTTGGTATGATATGACCAGTAAATGCGCTTCATTTGAAGCCCCCAGTTTGATAAACGTATATTAAAACATTATTTAACATATTTTATTCTTTTATTTTTTTTTTTTTTTTTTTTTTTTACAGGTACAACAGATTGGACTATCTGTATCTCAATGCCGGAATCATGCCTAATCCCAGGGTAGATCACAAAGCCTTTTATAAAGGCCTGTTTTCTAGGTACAGTATTTTTCTATATACACTACCGTTCAAAGGTTTGGGCTCAGAAAGATTTTTTTAAAGAAATGAATACTTTTATTCAGCAAGGATGCATTAAATTAAAGTAAATCAAGTCACAGTAAAGACTTTTATCATGTTACTATTTCAAATAAATGCTGTTCTTTTGAACTTTCTATTCATTAGAGAAAATCCTGAAAAAAAGTATCACCGTTTCCACAAAAATAATAATCAAAGCAGCACAACTGTTTTTAACCTTGATAATATTAAGAAATGTTACTTCAGCATATTTGAATGATTTCTAAAGGATCATATGACAATGAAAACTGGAAGCTTTGCCATCACAGAAATAAATTACATTTTAAAATATATTGAAAATTATTATTTTTTTAAATGTATAAAAAAATACATTTTAAAATAAAAAACAGTTATTATTAATTGTAATAATGTTTCACAATATAACTGTTTTACTGTATTTTTGATCAAATAAATGCAGCCTTTCAAAGACATTTTTAAAAAATGTTAGCAACCCAAAACTTTTGAACAGTGGTGTATAGTTTCTATATCATAGAAAATTTTCTAAAATGTTTGTGCCCCAACATTACACCCCTCAACGGTAAATCTGATATTGCTGTCATATTATTTACTACACTTGAAAAGAATACAACACAGTACACAAACTGTGCATATTATGCTAATTTATTTTATGCATGTAACTCTAGATTAACCAAAACATTGCTCGTAATGTAATGCATCCATCAGCCAGTGATTCAGTATTATAAATTTTAAAACATTGATTGTTACATAGTTAGTACTGTATTGTATACTACTTTTAAAGTTAGTATGCAGGTTATAGTATATAATGATGTCATAGACAGTGTGCTGTGTGTTTTATAATAGTATATTATGTTGACTATAGCAGAAGTCTTTGATCATAATTCCTTTTATCTACCCATCAGAAATGTGGTTCACATGTTTGCTACGGCGGAGGGTATTCTGACCCAGGAAGATAAGGTTACACCCATTGGTTTGCAGGAGGTGTTTGCCACTAATCTTTTTGGTCATTTCCTTCTGGTAAGTTGATGGAACTAGTGTGCGAGTGTGTTTCAATGACCACACACAAAAATAAACACTATTTCTATTGGAGGAAAATTTGGCTGTGGTAGAACAGTATTTCTATCAAACAAATCATCTGCCTCAAAAAGATCACCCAGAACAATATTTCATCAATGGATGCCACAGCATTCATTTCACTCTTGTCAACAACCTGTTCCCTGGCAGCTGCCTGATCAATAATTCATCCGAACGTCTCTAGTGCTGAAGTTATTTTGAGTCTTCAAATTGCAGCCTTGTGCTTTCTTGTGAAGTGTTGCTGATGTTAACTGAAGAGCTCATTCATTTGCACTAAGGCATCTGGTCATCAGCGCTGGAAGTCAGGGCAGCAGTGTTCACTCCCCATGCTTCTCTATACAGTAGAGTTATTGTGGCTCAAGTGGCTCAGACATTAAAGTTGCAGTAGATATGGCACTCCGTGTCCTCGAAGGCTAGACAAGACATATCGATTTTCTGCTGGGACGGCACAGAGTGAGGGCGATCAAATGAGGCTTGGGTTTCTAGTCAAGTTGCCCTCTGCTTCTCTCTCACATGCACACATTCTTTTTGATTATTAAAAATATATATATAGTTAAATAAGAAATGCATAAACAAAAAAACGTTTGAATTGTACTGTATATTTTAGTTTGGGTCTGTAAGATTTTTAAAATACTTTTATTTAGCAAGGAGGATGGATTCATCAGAAGTGACAGTAAATTTATAATGTTAGAAAAGATTGCTATTTCAAAGAATCCTGAAAATAAAGTAACAGTTTTCACACAAATTAAGCAACAACTGTTTTCAGCATTGATGATAATGAGAAATGTTTTTTGAGCAGCAATTCAGCATATTAGAATGATTTTGTCATCACAGGAATAAATTGTTACATAAAATAAAAAAACTGTTTCATATTATTACTGTTTTTACTGTATTTTTGGATTTAATTAATGCAGCCTTGGTAAGCATAGGAGACTTTGTTCAAAAACATTACAAAATACCATGACATAAAATACCATGTTTATTTTTAATTTTCAATTTATAATTTTTTTTTTTTTATTTATTACCAGTTTCATTTGTCAGCCATTTTGTTCTCAGGGTGTTGTTCCTCACTGTGTTAAGACAGTGTGTGGTGCAGGTTATTTTTTTATTTATTTTTTTGATTGCCTGACTTGTCAACTTTTGGCTCACCTAATGGTGATAGTTTGGGGCAGCATTACCAGTATGGCCATACAATGGAAGACAGAAACAATCAGTGTTTTTGTAATTCTGTGTTTAGCATGCAGAAATGAACCAGTACATTCCATGATCCAGCTGTATTTTTTGCTCCTGTGACAGGTGAGGGAACTGGAGCCCTTATTGTGCCAGACAGACCACAATTCTCTAGTGATCTGGACATCTTCCAGTAATGCTCAGCGATCGGCTTTTAGTCTAGATGACATGCAGCATCAGAAAGGCCATGAGCCCTACAGCTCCTCGAAATATGCGTCTGATCTACTTAGCTTTGCCCTAAACTGCCGCTACAATAGCCGTGTAAGTTTCTAGTTCCCTGCAGAACTTGATAGCCAAACTTCCAAACATTTGCATGCCATTATATACAGTACCATTATCGTAATATACCATTAAAATTTATTATTATATTATTTGTGAATTATTAATTAATACTACTGATCCGTTCTCAGGGTTTGTACTCATCAGTGATCTGTCCTGGTCTGGTCATGACTAACCTCACCTATGGCATTCTACCATCATTCTTCTGGACTCTCATCATGCCAATAATGTGGCTTGTAGGTCCCCAATTATACTTCTTGTATATCAACACGATAATAGGAAAGTCATACACAAATTTAACAATGTGATGTCTTGTCCTGTCTCATCAGATAAGAATATTCACCAACACCTTTACCCTCTCACCTTACAATGGAGCAGAAGCTTTGGTATGTACTAGCACCAGCCCAAATGGTTCATGCATCAAGTTTAACCCTGAATGATTATTAAAATACACTCACCAGCCACTTTATTTGGTACACCTGTTCAACTGTTCATTAATGCAAATATCTAATCATCCAATCACATGGCAGCAACTCAATGCATTTAGTCATGGTCAAGATGATCTGCTGAAGTTCAGGTGATTTAAGTAACTTTGAACATGGTATGGTTGTTGGTGCCAGGCGGCTGGTCTGAGTATTTCAGAAACTGCTGATCTACTGTGATTTTCATGCACAACCATCTCTAGGGTTTACAGAGAATGGTCCGAAAAAGAGTGAGCGGCAGTTCTGTGGGCGAAAATGCCTTGTTGATGCCAGAGGAGAACGGCTAGACTGGTTTTAGCTGTTCGAAAGGCAACAGTAACTCAAATAACCACTCGTTACAACCAAGGTTTGCAGAAGAGCATCTCTGAACGCACAACACGTTGAACCTTGAAGCAGATGGATACAGCAGCAGAACAACACACCGGGTGCCACTCCTGTCAGCTAAGAACAGGAAACTGAAGCTACAGTTCGCACAGGCTCACAAAAACTGGACAATAGAAGATTGGAAAAACATTGCCTGGTCTGATGAGTCTTGATTTCTACTGCGTTCAGATTGTAGGGTCAGAATTTGGCATAAACAACATGAAAGCATGGATCCATCCTGCCTTGTATCAACGGTTCAGGCTGCTGGTGGTGTAATGGTGTGGGGGGGTATTTTCTTGGCACACTTTGGGCCCCTTAGTACCAACTGAGCATCGTTTAAACGCCACAGCCTACCTGAGTATTGTTGCTGAGCATGTCCATCACTATTACTACATCTTCTGATGGCTACCTCCAACAGAATAACGCACCATGGTTTCTTGAACATGACAGTGAGTTCACTATACTCAAATGGCCTCCACAGTCACCAGATCTCAATCTAACAGAGCACCATTGGGATGTGGTGGAACGGGAGATTCATGTCGGATGTGCAGCTGACAAATCTGCAGTAACTGCATGTTGCTATCATTTCAATATGGACAAAAATCTCTGAGAAATATTTCCAGCACCTTGTTGAATCTAAGACATGTAGAATTAAGGCAGTTCTGAAGGCAAAAGGGAGTCCAACCTGGTACTAGCAAGGTGTACTTAATAAAGTGGCCGGTGAGTGTATATTGCATCACTATATAGAACTACTGAATTCTTTGATTGGGAAACAATAATTGTTTCATAGTACATGGAATGGAAAAAAATAAGTGAAACCACTTTTGATTTAATAGTTTTTTAAGTTTAGTGTTGCAAGTCAGTTGGAGAAATGACTTGGCCTCATAGATTTCTCCTGGTCTCAGATTTCATCTATTGTTTTTATTACACAGTTTTGGCTGTTCATGCAGAAACCTGAGTCACTGGACCCGATGGCCAAATACCACAGTTTGACCTCTGGGCTTGGAAACAATTACACCCAGCCACGCAAGGTCAGACCTGACAGTCGGGTTCCCTCACTCATCTATTTTATGCCTATTTTAGTCACAGAATTTGAATTCTTTTAAAATGTAGTTTTATATAGAAAATTATAGTCTATAGGGTTTATATTCTTTATGTGATTTGGTTGGTTCTGCTAAGAAATGGTTGGACTTTTATGTATCTCAGCTGTTGATCCTGTTCATATCATTCATTGCTCATACCGTCCTACATAATCCGACTGTAATGTCAATTGTTTTTTTCTTTTCAGATGGATATTGATGAAAATATTTCAGAAGCCCTCTATGTGAAGTTATTGGAACTTGAGGATACAGTACGGAAGAAACTGAGAGACGAGGATCTAGATATCAAAGCAAAAATCTGAATGTAAAATATGGAGACAAAACCCTCATGCATTCTATCCCTACAAAAGAAAAATCTCTATGGATAAACACTTCCTGAATATTTGTCTTTCATGAAGATCGAAACACTATATGAAATGATTGTGGAAGTCTAGCATTGTTCACATTTTTTTAAATTGTATTTACAAACAAGTACTTACATTAATAAATTTGGCAAATTATATCCAAAGTGACATTCAAGGTACACATTTTATCAGTTATTGCTTTCCTTGGGAATCAAACCCATGACCTTGGGGTTGCTAGCACCATGCTCTACTTTTTAAGCTACTAATTATTGTGCTATTTACATTAGTTTTGTTGCAGTGTATTCACAGGTGAATGGTTTTTACCATTGTAAGTACTGTGAACAGTCAGCAGTCTCTGACTCTGATTGAAATGGGACCACAAATCTGATACATATTATCAATTCCATTTTTATTTTGTCACCCAAAGGGCCTTCTTCCAAAATGCTTTAATTAATAAGAGAATATACATATATATTTAGTATAAAAGGCTAGTGTCTGTCATCTCTTTCTAGGTAATAATTGTGTATGTGTGGAACTATATGTGTACATTTTTATGAATAATAATTTGCCTTGCAACAGTTTTAACTGTTTAGTGTGTCTTGAGATGTCAGTTCAACTTTACTCTGACACTGTTAGAGATTTGATCCCCTGGGTTCATGTCATTCAGCCTATACACTGATATTTGCAACTGAGACTTTCTTATACAACATTTTTTTCTGTTCACACTCTAAGTACAACAAAGCAAATACGACAAAGTAATAGTTGAAGTGCACTTATAACAATTTATTTAACTACACAGCATTGAATAAACCTACATATCAGAAACTAATGATTGTAATTCTCCAGATGAGAGTTAGCAATGTATGGGGGTTGCAGGTATTGATGGGTTGCCATGGAGACGAAGATCAGAGAATCACTTCCCTGTGTTAATAAAGAAACGATCATGCTATAACCAAATTTATGTGTTTTGCAAATAATTTTAGGTTCAGATATTTTTTGATCACAAACAGTTAATACTACACTGGCTCGTCAATCTTACCTCTGTGTTGAAGCTGAAGTTCTCTGGTTACAGTACGCGTGCAGATGTTCAGGTAAATGAAAAAAACTTATGAGACTGGAGCAGATGTTGTGCTGTTTTCTTTAAACTTCAAAATATGTATCCACAATATAGCACGAAGCGATGTAACTCGAATGATCCAGACATTCGGAGCTGGTCAGATGTCGTGTGTTGGATGTATTGTTTCCACATCATCAGGATCTGCGAATATTTGTTGCAAAGGGACTTGTGAAAAACTGCTCGTGTCGCACTCTGTTTCTTCAGCGAAGCCACTGAGTTTAGGGTTGCAGAATGCCCAGACCATGCCACAAAAGTACAGAAAAAACGCTGACATCACCAAAAACATGAGCGCATAAGACTCAATAATCGCCTCCGTCACTACATCCGGCATCCTTGTTGTGCGCGGAAGAATGTTTTCTGCAAATACATAAACAGTTATGCTAACAAACTTAGAGGTGATGTGATTTAGCTGAATGTCCATGAATCACAGTCGCCTTCAGCCCAGTGTACCTGCGCTCTTAGGCATCGCTCTGCATCTGCCTTATGACAATGTATGCAGTGTTTAGCACTTTGCAATAAAGATTTCTTTATCAATATATTCTGTAAAAATACATATGTTTAACTGGGACCAGAAGAAAGTCATATTTCCATTAGTCCTTAATTTGAACGGTATGGGATTCGTTTGGTCCTGTAGAGCCAATTAAAAAAGTATTTTAAAAACACACTTTTCAAAGTAGTATTTAATTTATCCACAATACAATGCCTATAAGACATACATCACTGCCAGCCCAGAAGAGATGACCATTTAGTCTCAAATAATGTATTGTAGAAATTATGGTGATTGGACATTTTTGGTTAAATTTTTTTTTTTTTTTTTTTTTTAATTGCTGATTCCTTATTTGTCTTGCTATAGTTTAATAGCTAAAGTAAGTAAATGCACACAATTAAAAAAAAATCAAACTCAGTTGAAATTTATGCACTATAAAGCATTCTGCTCATAAGTGACTTTTTTTCTTTACACATCAGGGATTGAGGCTTTTTCACAGACTGTGATGATATTTTTAAAAAAATTAAAACTGTATGTACATTTATAGCACTATACTTTTAATTATTACCTTTGCATCAAATTACAAGAAACTAGTTAACACTGTTGACATCTTTCTCTGTTTTTTCCTCTTTTTGAAAGTTGTGAAAACACTATTGTGGAGTTTTTCTTTTGCTATTGAGAAAAATGTATATTTAATGTAGCCTCTCATTTACCCAACTATGACGATTTCCGCTTCTGAGAAACCCAGAAATGTGAAAAGGGTCTAGTGGAAATGATGCCTCAATTGAAAAATAGAAATAATTTTCACATTTTCTAATGGGCTTTCATAGTTTGAATGCATAGTTCACCAGGTCATCATTTACTCAACCTATATGACTTCTGTAAAAAGCTTGTCAGGTTTGGAAGGACATAAGTGACAGAATTTAAATTTTTGGGTGAACTATCCCTTTAAGATTAAAAGTCTGGGACAATAAAATGTATAGCCTAAGTAACTTGAAAATAGTAAATAAATGATGAAAGCACAGAAGAAGATGTGACCTTCATATAAATACACCTAAACAAATCACTGACCTCTTCAACTATCCTACATTATTCAGCCATTATTCAAGGTCTATAAATAAACTGCCAAGAGAGATAATAATTACCTTGTGACATGTCACATTTTTGTCACAAAGACTGCTGAATGGTTGCTTTGATGGGGTTACTCCAGTAGTCCAAAACTATTTTGAGCTGTTTAGAAGACTTGTTCTCCAGTCATGGGGTCATGACCTGCCTCAGTGTCCCTCAGGGGGTCGCAAGGGGGAAGGGGTTCTGTGTAAAATTGAATAACAGTATAAAAATGTTTTCCTATAATATTTTGAGTTATTTTATTTACAGACATAGTTTTGACAGTAAGAAATAAAAAAACAAATGTACATAGTTTTGTAATAGCTTTGAGTATGAAATATAAAAGCTGTTTTGAAACACCATTTATTGTGTAAAATGTATTTGTGAAACAATGGAATTGGAAAATGTTTCTCTTCAGATTTGGCCTGGTTTCACAGACAGCGCTTAGATTAAGCCAGGATTAGGCCTTGGTTTTATTAGGACATCTAAGTAGCTTTTATAAACATGCCTTAGAAAAAAAACATTACTGCTGTGCATCTTGAAACAAAACAATTGCACTAACATATTTTAAGATATGTCAGTGCAAGTTGCTTTCAGTTAAATTAGCTCAAACATGCAATTTAGTCTGGGACTAGGCTTAGACCCAGGAAAAAAAGTTTTTTGAATTTAGTATTTTTTTCATGTCATTACATTGTTTAGAGCATAAGAAACAAAAAGGAAAAAAACTTTTGAAAAATGACATTTTATTCATATGTTATGCTATGTCCTCGTAAGTGGACACCAGGACTCAGTTGTTTAAAAAAATAAAATGACATGAAATGACATGTATAGGCAAAAGCAATGGGATTTTTTTTTCATTCACCAATACATTTTTAGGTTTCAGGATTTTTTTAACCAAACTGTTTAAAGATGATTCTCAACTATGTTATGAAAGATATAATGGAATGAATTGATATACCATTTTACTTCATGCAATATGTGGGTAAAATGGCCTACATGGGTTTTCCCATTCAATGCAATGTATCTATACACTATATCTAATTTGCATATTAATGTGTTCTTGGAGCAACATGTAATGAAAGTGGAATAATGATAGTAATAGTTGGCAACATTTTCATAATAATATCTAATATTTTATAGGAATATTGATACAGTGGGGAGAACAAGTATTTGATACACTGCTGATTTTGCAGGTTTGGCCACTTACAAAGCATGTAGAAGTCTGTAATTTTTATCATAGGTACTCTTCAACTGTGAGTGACGGAATCTAAAACAAAAATCCAGAAAATCACATTGTATGATTTTTAAGTAATTAATTTGCATTTTATTGCATGACATAAGTATTTGATACATCCGAAAAGCAGAACTTAATATTTGGTACAGAAACCTTTGTTTGCAATTACAGAGATCATACGTTTCCTGTAGTTCTTGACCAGGTTTGCACACACTGCAGCAGGGATTTTGGCCCACTCCTCTATACAGACCTTCTCCAGATCCTTCAGGTTTCGGGGCTGTCGCTGGGCAATACGGACTTTCAGCTCCCTCCAAAGATTTTCTATTGGGTTCAGGTCTGGAGATTGGCTAGGCCACTCCAGGACCTTGAGATGCTTCTTACGGAGCCACTCCTTAGTTGCCCTGGCTGTGTGTTTCGGGTCGTTGTCATGCTGGAAGACCCAGCCACGACCCATCTTCAATGCTCTTACTGAGGGAAGGAGGTTGTTGGCCAAGTTCTCGCGATACATGGCCCCATCCATCCTCCCCTCAATACGGTGCAGTCGTCCTGTCCCCTTTGCAGAAAAGCATCCCCAAAGAATGATGTTTCCACCTCCATGCTTCACGGTTGGGATGGTGTTCTTGGGGTTGTACTCATCCTTCTTCTTCCTCCAAACACGGCGAGTGGAGTTTAGACCAAAAGCCTTATTTTTGTCTCATCAGACCACATGACCTTCTCCCATTCCTCCTCTGGATCATCCAGATGGTCATTGGCAAACTTCAGACGGGCCTGGACATGCGCTGGCTTGAGCAGGGGGACCTTGCGTGCGCTGCAGGATTTTAATCCATGACGGCGTAGTGTGTTACTAATGGTTTTCTTTGAGACTGTGGTCCCAGCTCTCTTCATGTCATTGACCAGGTCCTGCCGTGTAGTTCTGGGCTGATCCCTCACCTTCCTCATGATCATTGATGCCCCACGAGGTGAGATCTTGCATGGTGCGCCAGACCGAGGGAGATTGACCGTCATCTTGAACTTCTTCCATTTTCTAATAATTGCGCCAACAGTTGTTGCCTTCTCACCAAGCTGCTTGCCTATTGTCCTGTAGCCCATCCCAGCCGTGTGCAGGTCTACAATTTTATCCCTGATGTCCTTGCACAGCTCTCTGGTCTTGGCCATTGTGGAGAGGTTGGAGTCTGTTTGATTGAGTGTGTGGACAGGTGTCTTTTATACAGGTAACGAGTTCAAACAGGTGCAGTTAATACAGGTAATGAGTGGAGAACAGGAGGGCTTCTTTAAGAAAAACTAACAGGTCTATGAGAGCCGGAATTCTTACTGGTTGGTAGGTGATCAAATACTTATGTCATGCAATAAAATGCAAATTAATTATTTAAAAATCATACAATGTGATTTTCTGGATTTTTGTTTTAGATTCCGTCTTTCACAGTTGAAGTGTATCTATGATATAAATTACAGACGTCTACATGCTTTGTAAGTAGGAAAACCTGCAAAATCGGCAGTGTATCAAATACTTGTTCTCCCCACTGTATGTAATTTCTTTCCCTATTCACTTGTTGTGTCTCCAAAATGCCTGATAAACATGCTTTAAGTCCCGGTGTCCTCTATTGAGGACATGTATGAAATCAATGCCCTGTTTTGTAATAGAAAGTCATATTTTGATTAGAAACCCCATAACATTTGATGTTGATTAATGACAAACAATTTGAAAATTAGTCAGATTTAAATGATAATTACAAAATATTACAAAATATTATCATATTTCCATAAGAGTGCTAAATTTGATCATTCAGTCATTTTTAAACACCAAGGAGAAGTTGTTGTCCTGGTGAAACCGCAAAACAAATTGTATCTCTGAAAAGCCCTGTATGTGCTTTTTACAGACATTCAGACTTAAAACTGTGACATGTATGGTGTCAGAGAAATTCACTAAAAAAGAATGTGAACAGTGTGTGGACAGTGTCACCCAGGAGGTTAAGCCTTGTCTGTGAAACCGTAAATTTTTACATAGCTAATCCTTCACAGTAGCCTAATGGTTAGAAAAATACACTGTCAGTATAATACAATGTGAATATTTACCAGATCATTTGTTTCTCTTGGTTTTGGTATAATGACAGTACAAAAGTCACTTATTTAATTTACCAATTATCATGTTGGCTCCCATGTTGTTTTTGTTCTGGGGTAAGTTATGAGACTACATGTCCCATACTGCTGTGCGGTCAGAGTCCCGGATGTCTTTCACGCCGGAAGAGAAGCATGAGTCTTTTCCAGCCATCTTGTGGCATCTAGCAGCGAAGCGCTCGCACAAGCCCCGTAGAATCGGAGGAGAATCCTGCTGAAAGGGGGCCATCATGCCCGGACATCTGCAAGAAGGTTTCGGCTGTGTCGTAACCAATCGGTTCGACCAGCTATTTGATGATGAAGACGATCCGTTTGAGGTCTTAAAGCAGGCAGAAAAGAAGAAGAAGGACGCGACCACTCCTGGTGCCGCCAAGACCGCCGCGCAGGCTGCAAAGCAGCTCAAAAAGGAGACACAGAAAGACAGGAAAGTCCCGATTCTCGATAAGAAGGAAGAGACACAAGCTCCCGTTCCTCTCAAGAAAGATGGTAAATATCGCTTGTATTAAAGTCGTTATTTGGTCACACTTTTCCCCAAGTAAGCAGTCTGCAAAAGGCGCTACTAAGCCCATGAGGTCGCGTACAACTCTATTGTTTATGAACTGAGTGACACCTCAAAAACTTCCAGCTCTTTCAGCAAAAATGCTTTTTAGCTCCATACTTTGTTTCTAAGTGACGCATGTAACGTTAGTAGAACCTGTTGCTACTTAATTCATTTCTAGATCCTTCATGAGGTGCAGGCCTAATGTTAACCATCAGTCTGTTTATTTAATGTCGGCTATATTTGTGCATTTAACGTTACAATTCTCACATTCAGTACTAAACAATTGTGTATTGACAGTTTCCGAATGCACAGTCCGTTATCACATGGCTTTTTATCAGCGCTCGAGCGTTGCAGCTCCAACCTCGTGTTTGAGGCAACAGAGTCCGTTCTCTCAGACATGACACTCCCATTGAAAACCCTCCCATTGTTATTTGCCTAAAGTCGGTTTTTACCTTCGTTACGTGCTTTAAACCTGCGGCAGACTGGCCAGTTTTAAAGGTAGGGTTGTCAAAGTTTTTTTTTCGGGTGTCAGTGGCCTTGTTTGATCTGCATGAGAGGAGGCAGCGGGCTCGTGAACAGGTGCGCGCGGGCGGGACGGCGGGCGCGTGATCAGCTGTTGGGCTGAGCGAGAGCGTCTATTTCGGTAGGTGGAGGGTGGGATCAGTCAATCACAAAAGGCGCAAACCGTTATTTTGAAGACTGACAACTTTGAGTTTATTGCTATGCTAATTTAAACACGAAGTATTGAAAAACACAGACTTCCCCCTATGCAAGTAATTAAATAAAATAGACACCATTTTAATAAGTAGAAATAAAGAAATACCATAATTTTCTTATTTACATTGTTTCAGTGTATTTTGGTATTGGCCATAATTAGTTGAAGAGATTTCAGCCAAACATTGCATTTATTATTTACATAGCAATCTTTTTTTAATTTTTCTTGAAATACAAAATGTTTTTCTGCTTTTTGAGTTAATCTAAAGAGGAGTAAAACTAGTTTGAAACAACTTGGGGGTAAATAAATGACAGAAAGTGAACTTTTGGGGGAACTATTCCTTTAAGTGTTTTTTTAGTGTACACATTAAAGTGCATTTAAAATGAGGTAACACTTTATTTTACAGTGTCCTTGTTACATGTACTTGCCATAGTAATAACAGTATATTATGCATAATTGCATGCAACTAACCCTCAACCAAACCCTAATCCTATAGTAAGTACATGTAGTTAATCAATATTACTCATACTTAAATATATAATTACATTGAAACAATGACACCTTAAAATAAAGTGTAACCTAAAATGATTCACATTAAGGGATCACCTTTTTTTCCTTTTTATTCCAGCATAAGACCCTCTCATTCACCATTGTTTTCTATGAAAGTTGTTGGTATTAGTGGTGTTTGGTTGAATGTTGTTTCTATTTTGAAGGCATGAGGAAAATGGGCCGGCGACCGGAGCAGACGGGTCAGCCAGGATCAGGACCCCAGCAGCAGCAGCAGGGAGGTCAGGGGGAGGGTCGTCCACCAGCTGACAGACGGCCTGACAGGAGGCCACCACGTGAACGACGCTTTGACAAACCCGCTGATGAAAAACCTGCTGAGGGTGGAGAATTCTCGGTGGAGAAGTGAGTCAATTGACCTTTTTTGTGTGGTAATACATAGTTGATCCTTAACGCAGATTTGTATTGAAAACATTTAATTTGCCAGCAGAAGTATACTTTATTTAATGCCTGTTTTCATTTTTTTTTTTTTTTTTAACCTGTAATCTTTAAACAAAATGTCATCCCGGTCTTTCTGTGAACACGACAGACTCTCTGATGACGTATGCAGGACTTCTCCAATCCTTTAGTCTGTTTAAACACTACCCCTGCAAGCTCGCATTCATATGCTTCCACTTTTGTGTGCAATGCCTACATTGCCTAACAATCAATGCACAAAACGAAGTCCCCGCCCTACTGATTCATTAATTGTGTAGCAGAATCCAAAAAATGTAATTATTTTAGCAGATAGGACTGACATCTAACAGCTACATTACCTCCAATCCTCAGGTCTGTCAGTGACAGGCCGTTCCGGGGTCGTGGAGGTGCCAGAGGAGGGCGTGGGGGTCGGGGCAGAGGTGTTGGCAGGACTGACGGCTTTGACTCGCGCGGCAAACGAGAGTTTGACAGACACAGCGGCAGCGACCGATCGTAAGTCATTTGCATCCATATATTGGCTCCAATGATAATGCAGCCCGTGTGTGACATATCAAAGCTAAGTGTTAATTTTTGTTTCAGCAGCCTGAGAGCAGAGGAAAAACGTGGAGGGAGTGGATCTCATAACTGGGGCACTGTTAAGGATGAGTTGAGGTCAGTGGAGCAACAGACGCTTTATCTGCCAAGATCTTGAAAACGCAGATGAATTTGATTCACAGACTGGTCAGTGAGGGTGTTTTGGTTCATTATATTAGATTTGTGAAATTGGATACATTTCTGTTTCCCTTTACAGTGAGCTTGACCAATCAAATGTCACCGAGGACACCCCTGAAGGAGAGGAGCATCCACCTGCTGACTCAGAGAACAAGTGTGTAGAACACTCAGAGAACACTTCAGCTCTGAATTAGCGCGGCATCGCTGAGTCATTGCTTTCTATTTGCTGCTGGCACTATTAACATATGTTGCCGCCTATAATTTAAAAAATGTGGTATGCAACATTAGGATTGATTTGATGGCTCTTTTAAATCATGACACGTTTACAGTCTTCAACAGTTACTAAAGGGGCAAAGTACCTCTTATTTGATTAATTGGGATTTGTTTGCCATTCATAGACTAATTGGGTGCAGAATATTTAGCTCAATTTTGTTGATGTTTTCACAGGGAGAACGAGGTTGAGGAGGTTAAAGAAGAAGGCCCTAAGGAGATGACTCTGGATGAATGGAAAGCCCAACAGGATAAAGAGAGAGCCAAAGTGGAATTCAACATTCGTAAAGCCAATGAGGGAACCGATTGGAAGAAAGGATACGTTCTGCACAAATCCAAGGCTGAAGATGTAAGTAAAACGACAGCGTTTGAACTAAACGTTTATTCATAGAATAAATAGTGTCCATGTTCTTGTTTGTGTTTCATGCTGAATTTAAGTGTTTTTTTTTTTGTTTTTTTTCCCTGCATACCAACCATTCTCTGACATTTTTAAATAAGATACGTTTTTTTAAATATGCTTTTAAGTAGTCTGGAAGTGTGGTTGAGAAACCGGATAGTTTCCCCTTCACTACGATGTAGTGTTGTCACGATTTTGATATTGCAGGGAAAGCTGCCGTATATATTGCCATATAGGTATTTTATTCATCTCATCATTTTTTGATTATTTGGGTAATTTTGTTTCAATAGCTTACATAGCACAGTGAGGCTTTATTTGAAACTTTGAACTAAATTTACAAAGACAAGTAATCAGTCAGTAATAAAATAAGAATAGCATAGATACCGCCTTGAGTGAGCTGCAGCAGTCCGCCATTTTGGTTTCCTCGCTGTAGCAGCTGGAGGTATTTTTCTGCGTCAAAAAAAACATTACAAATGTTCTGTTAGTGGATGTAACAACGATCATAAGATTCTCCATAGACTTTCGGCATGCGAGTCACTGAGGACACCTCGTTTAAAGGGACACAAGAACAGTGTGTCTGCTCACACCCAAATAAATAATCTGTGGGGAATTTTGAGCGGAAACTTCATATTCTGGGGACTCCAGAGACTTTATATTATATCTTGTGAAAAGGGGAGTAATAGGTCCCTTTTAAGGTTTTGAGGTCGGGTCTAAAAGTAGTATTTGGGTAAGAAATACTACAGAAATGAAACGAATTAAATTGTACTGGGTAGTCTTCATTGTAAAAATTAAATGCAGATTAATGCTTACAATTAAAGTTATTCAAGAGTAGCGAGTGATTTTCTCTTTGTCTTGTTGTTTGATTTAAAATGACAGAAAGCAGCAGGTATATTAGGCTGCTGTTACTTTAAGAGCTTATGCATGGATCCAATATATTGTTACACTAGTGGTTCTCAAACCTGTCCTGGGGACCCCCCACCACTGTATATTTTGTATGTCTCATCTAACACACCTGCTTCAACTCATTAGCCTATTAGTAGAGACTACAAGACTTGAATTGAGTGTGTCTGATGGAAACATTCAAAATGTGCAATGGTGGGACGTCCCCAGGACAGGTTTGAGAAGCACTGTTACACAACATGCGTTTTCTTTCTCAACTATTTATATTCCAAAACTGACTGTTTACCCCGAATACCCTCCAAGACACGCATTGTTAAAATACTTTGTGTGTAATTGACGTTTAAGCACAATAATCCACGAAAAAGAACTGTTATGTGGTACTCGTGAGATGGTTTTGCGAGGCGGCTGTGTGTGCAGTCTACTTATATAGATGACTGGTGTGAGCACAAAACCTGCGGGTATGAGTAATACAGCCTGTGTTCAGGCTGTATTATTGAGAAGCCATTTCATCACATTCAGTGTCTGTTGCTTTGGTCTTTTTTTTATTTTATTTTTTATCTCAATTGAGAAATGAATACTAATAGTTTGTTGTATGTTGGACTATAATCTCAGTTTCATGGAAAAGGGCAGTTTTATTTAGTGTACATGTTCACTTTCTATCGTGCAGGCCTCTGCTGATGATGCCGCTGGGGATCACCACTTCCGCAGGCCAGCTAATGACATTACATCCCAGCTGGAGATTAACTTTGGGGATCTGGGCCGCCCAGGACGTGGTCGTGGGGGACCACGAGGTGGCAGAGGAGGCCGTGGGGCCACTGCTACCAGACCACCTCGTGAACGCAGGCCCGACAAGGTACAGTTTAACAACAATAAAGGACCAATCAGACCATAAAACAGATGTTCATTAGGGTTGCAAAACATTAAGATGTAAAATCTATGGCTGGTATTTCTAGATGACCTCAGAGATTACCAATAACCTGAATTTGTACTCAAATTGCCTGTTTTTCCGGTATCTGCTTATTTTAGGCTGGTGGAGTGTCTGTCCCTAACGTGGACGACCCAGAGGCTTTCCCAGCCCTGGCTTAAGCTGCCCAGATGCCGCTCGGCTCGCCCAGGAGGAACACTCCTCCATGGCTCCTTGTCTACGAGGCTTGCATGCTAATGGATCCTTCAGCAGATGAAATGATGGAAGACTGTCATCCATGCCATTCACCCCTGAGGACTGAATTTTACCTGTTTTAGAAAAAAAGATGGAAAATAAAAAAACAAAAAAAACACAAAAAAACAAAGGACGGACTTCTTGCTATTCTGAAGCAAATTATTGGTTGAGGTTTTGTATTTAGAAATAAGGTAGCAGGGATGTTTTCATACAGTGTTTCTTTTCTTTTATTTTTTGTTGTTTTTGTTTTGTTTTTTCAGCAATTATGCGTTGTTCATGGATACTTTTTGTACTGCTGCTTGAAAATATGCATTTCCAAAAATAGGTGTGAAGAGCGCACCAGTTTATCATAAGGTGTCCCGTAGCTTGCTTGCTTTTTACACACAAATGCCTCGAAACGACAGCCCTTTTCAGAGATAAGATCTACAAGTTCGTCTTAATTTTTAAAGGTTACTGCATTTCTATGGGAATTTACAGAGCATTGTGGTTCTGGTCATTGTTATTAAACACCTCGATTCCCTGAAAGCGGGCCTTAAAACAGAATCTGCAATCATTTCGATTAAATGTACAATTTATGATTGATACGTTAATGCCAAGTTGTAATTCAGATGATTCAGTTGCACTCTCCACAAAAAGTGTCTTTTATTGAATAACCACTGTAAAGTTCAAAATGGTATCTTTTGATACCATTGACTCTGGTAACTCAGGATAGTCTCATACTCGTTACGCAAAGTTCTAGTGTAAATACAACAGGCAAGTTTACGCACCGCACTCCTGTTTACTGAAAAATGTGAGCCAGGTTATGGATAAATCCTTTTAGAAATGACATTTTCTTTCTGCCCCATTGCTTTTACAACAGCTCTACTGCATAATTGATCTGAAAGAAACACCATCCTGTTCAGTGTGGAACATCTGAGTGCTATGATGATGTGTGAATTCCTACCCTGCTATTAGACCTCTGTCAATAATTAAAAGATGGTCGATTCATACAGTGTTGTTGTGTGGCCTTTAACTTCAAAGATGAAATTGTTTCTGACTTGTTCTTGTATGATATGTTTGTTCATGCAGAATGGTCTTATAGTTTACAAATGTAGTTCTTGGAGAAAAAAAAAGGATTACTGATGCTGGTACTGTTATTAGCTGTATAGGGTCTTCAATGCTATAATGTAGTGTTAAAGTGGTTTCAGATTGAATTTGGCATAGAAATATAGTAAAACCTTACAGAAAGTTCTATTTGTTAACATTAGTTAATGCGGTCCCACTTTATATTAGGTGGCCTTAACTATGTACTTGCATCAAAAATTAGGTACAGTGTACTTGTGTTCATATTGTATTGCAAAACACTTTTGCTGATATTGAGGTGGGATACGGGTAAAGTTAGGGACAGGTGTGGTATGAGTTTAAGGGTAGGGTTAGGTGAAAGGGGTGGGACAGTGTAATTATAAATGTAACTACAGAAATAATGACATGTAATTACATGGTGGTATTTTTCAAAATGTAAGTACAATGTAAAAACATGTACACAGTAAGTGCATTGTATCAAATTATTAATTTAAATGTTAGTACATAGTTAAGGCCACCTGATATAAAGTGGGTCTGTTAATGCATTAGATAACATGGACTAACTGAGCAATTTCTTTTTTTTACAGCATTTATTATTTTTAATGGTAGTTAAAAATGCAATTGTTTAATGTTTACTCACATTAGTACCTGATGCAGTAATGCTAACAGATGAAAGATCTAAAAAATCTAGACAGACTAAAAATCTTAGTAAATGTTGAAATGAATAAATGCTGTAGAAATATTGTTCGTTGTTCATATTAACTATTGTATGAATTAAAAATGAACAATAAGGTTTGACTGAGGCCTTGATGTAAATGGTTAGTATAATAACCAGATGCTTGTTTGATGATTCCTTTTCTTGGTTAATTTTCTTTTGGAGTGGGTTTTAACTTTGCAAGTGTTCACAGCATCTGCCTGCAAACCCGGAGGCTGTATTTTCAGGACCGCAGTTCTAGGACCCTAGCAATGATTTAGTTGTTTAATTGATATATTGTCCTAACCAACCCCTAGCCTAAACCTACCCGTTGGTAACCCTGTTGAAATATTTAAACAAATTTAAGTAATTAAGTTTAAAATGGCCGTACCTGCTGTTATGTTAAAAATAAGGTATAATTTGAATCAGGTCTCCTCTGTTGGTGTACAGACTACAGTTGGCTAGATGGCGCTGTCACAAAAAACTAGGGTCCTAAAAGTGCAGCCTCCGGTATTGCAGGCAGATAATATTGGTTCATTTTGCCAAAGCATTAGGCAACTAGTATTTCTATTGCTCGTGCTCACGCTCCCTTTGTTTTATATACATGATGCCTTAAATTGTCTGGCTTCTGGAGATGTGCTATTATGGCCAAGTTCCACTTTAGAAAATGTAGAAATCGTTTATTAGGTTTAGTTTTGCAGTACACAGGAACAACTATTTTATGGTTGACTGGTGAAAGGTCTTGTCTATACACCAAAATTGAATAGACTTGTTTTCAAGTCTATCTCTCCACAAACATATTTACCATTTCATTTTATAGTTGACGTCACAGTAAACCACACAGGTCTATTAAAAATAAAAAAGGACATTTATTTGTCTTTGATACTTTGACTTTACATGTAATTAAAAACATTACATTAGGACAGTATGAAAAATGTGATGTGATGACAAATGAATCTGTGTAATTGGACAAACATCTCGCATTAGAGTAAAGTTGTAGATATTAGTACCGTCTGCCGTGACATTGATGCTTGTACAATATTTTCTTGATTACTGTATTGTGAAACAGTTGAAAAGTTAAAGTAAAGGGTTAGTGTTAAACAGCTGCTGAGTGTTTTAGTGGAAAGAATGAGTCTGTAGAATATGTCCTAAAAACCTTTTCAATTTACATTCATTAAGTATCCATACTCTGTTACCAGTCATCTGCATTTCAGAGATAAGTACCTGAGGCAAAGCATGTGTGCTGAGGAGAATATGAAGTCAACATTGCTTTTGTTTCAACCTTGTCACATTCCAAGAGGCCTACACTGCCACATCCCTCAAACACAACCATACAAATGAAAATCTATTTTCTAAATGCATGTTATTGATCTTATTGTGACCTATTCATCCATTTTTCTTTTTGATTTTTTTTTTTTATTAGAATATAACTCTGATCTTCCGGTGAAACGTCAAACTTCTCTCTTGTATGCCAGACTATTCCAATCATTTGGTCCGCTTAAACACTGCCCTTTCTAACAGTTGACTGTAAGCCCGCATTCAGATCTGCCTCCATCCAATCAACAACAGAGAGATAGAACTAAGTCCCCGCCCATCTTTTTTCACTCGGCTGTGTCACAATATGGATGTAAAGAACTGTTGCTACTTCCATCACAGCATGAGCTTGAGCTGCTCACGGGTGTGGCTGGGATTCAAAGTAACGTTTAAAGATAAAAGTTTGTGCTTTTGACTGACAAATTATCTTTGGGATGTCCATGGTTATTTTTCAGCATCCATAGTACAGTCACAATCAGGTCAAATTTTAATGCCTATAGAGAATCACGTGCAATCCAGAAATTCACTGAAGTCTATTTTCACTACATCCAGTGTCAACTTTCCTTCAGTTGAAACCAGCGGTTCCAGGAAAGGGCTGCGAGTGCTTGGGAAGAATTCAAATTCATCCAAACCCGCCTCTTCTTCCTTGTCCTCGTCCTCCTCTCCTCCACTTATTGCGCCATGAGTGGAGATGTAGTCATCTGTGTAGTCTGTGGTCCTGGTGATCTGGGTGGCGTCAGAGGCGCTGGACTCCTGAGAGAAGCTTTTGATGTAGGTGCAGGTGAAGCTGGGGTAAGGAACTTCCTCCACCTCTACATTTTCGGGCTCCTCACTCACGGTGGAGTCATAATGGTGAATATAGAATTTAATTTCACCCTATGTGGAGACAGGAAGAGGAACAGGTGGGGATTGATTTATGAATTACATTTGTAGTTCGGATTTACATCATTCAACAATTCCAATTCCATTTTTAGACATAAAAAAAAAAAAAAAAAATCACACTATGCAATATGTTTGGGAAAATGCTATTATAATTTATTCATCTTTAAGTCATTCCAAAGCTTTCTTTCTTCTCTGGAACACAAAAGGAGAATGCTTTTCCATACAAAAACCATATAGTGACCCAGGACTATTCGGATCTAAAGCCACAATAGCAGTAAATTAGCATTTTGATGCTAAGTGTGAACAAATCATACTGGTATGAGCATGTGCGCAGACTTAAAGGCACAATATGTAAGATTTTTGTATTAAAATAATATCCAAAAACACTAGAACAATGTTATATATTTTGTTGACATGTGCACTTACATTATCCCAAATGTTTCCAAGAATGTTTAAATTCAGAGAAATAAGCAATTTTAACCAGGACGCGGATTGTTTCCATGCGTCGCCTATCAATTACATCATACATCATCGATCTCCGGTTTTATTTTGTAGAAACCATAAAAACACCAAAGACGCTTTAATTATGTGTTTTATTAGACAGGTGAGCAACTGTTTGGATACATTCATCGACAGAAAACTAATCATTGTTATATACAGTGGGGAGAACAAGTATTTGATACACTGGCGATTTTGCAGGTTTGCCCACTTACAAAGCATGTAGAAGTCTGTAATTTTTATCATAGGTACTCTTCAACTGTGAGTGACGGAATCTAAAACAAAAATCCAGAAAATCACATTGTATGATTTTTAAGTAATTAATTTGCATTTTATTGCATGACATAAGTATTTGATACATCAGAAAAGCAGACCTTAATATTTGGTACAGAAACCTTTGTTTGCAATTACAGAGATCATACGTTTCCTGTAGTTCTTGACCAGGTTTGCACACACTGCAGCAGGGATTTTGGCCCACTCCTCCATACAGACCTTCTCTATATCCTTCAGGTTTCGGGCTGTCGCTGGGCAATACGGACTTTCAGCTCCCTCTAAAGATTTTCTATTGGGTTCAGGTCTGGAGACTGGCTAGGCCACTCCAGGACCTTGAGATGCTTCTTACGGAGCCACTCCTTAGTTGCCCTGGCTGTGTGTTTCAGGTCGTTGTCATGCTGGAAGACCCAGCCACGACCCATCTTCAATGCTCTTACTGAGGGAAGGAGGTTGTTGGCCAAGATCTCGCGATACATGGCCTCATCCATCCTCCCCTCAATACGGTGCAGTCGTCCTGTCCCCTTTGCAGAAAAGCATCCCCAAAGAATGATGTTTCCACCTCCATGCTTCACGGTTGGGATGGTGTTCTTGGGGTTGTACTCATCCTTCTTCTTCCTCCAAACACGGCGAATGGAGTTTAGACCAAAAAGCTCTATTTTTGTCTCATCAGACCACATGACCTTCTCCCACTCCCCCTCTGGATCATCCAGATGGTCATTGGCAAACTTCAGACGGGCCTGGACATGCGCTGGCTTGAGCAGGGGGACCTTGCGCTGCAGGATTTTAATCCATGACGGCGTAGTGTGTTACTAATGGTTTTCTTTGAGACTGTGGTCCCAGCTCTCTTCAGGTCATTGACCAGGTCCTGCCATGTAGTTCTGGGCTGATCCCTCACCTTCCTCATGATCATTGATTCCCCACGAGGTGAGATCTTGCATGGTGCCCCAGACCGAGGGAGACTGACCGTCATCTTGAACTTCTTCCATTTTCTAATAATTGCGCCAACAGTTGTTGCCTTCTCACCAAGCTGCTTGCCTATTGTCCTGTAGCCCATCCCAGCCTTGTGCAGGTCTACAATTTTATTTCGATGTCCTTACACAGCTCTCTGGTCTTGGCCATTGTGGAGAGGTTGGAGTCTGTTTGATTGAGT
This sequence comes from Coreius guichenoti, assembly GCA_039654105.1. Classification (NCBI taxonomy): domain Eukaryota; kingdom Metazoa; phylum Chordata; class Actinopteri; order Cypriniformes; family Gobionidae; genus Coreius; species Coreius guichenoti. Next base: position 27,411,892 of record CM077180.1, on the reverse strand, counting down.
GTGTGGACAGGTGTCTTTTATACAGGTAACGAGTTCAAACAGGTGCAGTTAATACAGGTAATGAGTGGAGAACAGGAGGGCTTCTTAAAGAAAAACTAACAGGTCTGTGAGAGCCGGAATTCTTACTGGTTGGTAGGTGTCATGCAATAAAATGCAAATTAATTATTTAAAAATCATACAATGTGATTTTCTGGATTTTTGTTTTAGATTCCATCTCTCACAGTTAAAGAGTACCTATGATAAAAATTACAGACCTCTACATGCTTTGTAAGTAGGAAAACCTGCAAAATCGGCAGTGTATCAAATACTTGTTCTCCCCACTGTAGCTCAACACAGTTAATCATTGTTTAAATCTCGTTTTCATGATTTACCGCGAGTACCATGTTTTACCATGCCTAATATCGATCTAGCTTACTGCAGTGTGCAGTAAACACTCAAATGTATCTAATATAATAAAACAGTGCTGCGTTACCACACATACACATGAGCTGTGGCATGATAACAAAATAACATAATATAAAAGCTCCAATGCTCTCGAGCCGTGGGTCACGCTTGTCTCTCATTAGCAATCGCTCCAGCGGCCTCGTTCCGCTCCAGCGGCTTTCAGCCCCACCCTGCTTCATACTACAGTAACGTTAATAAATCTTTAATACATTAGTTCATCCATGAATATGATTTCTGCCCCAGTCCCGTCAGATTCTTTTCCATTGGCTGTAGAGCTGAAGACAACAACTCCCATGATTCCGCAAAATCAAGGCGTCAAGCTACGCCTTTGTTTTGAATAAGCGACTTCTAGCAGCAAAAATTACATATTGTGTTTTTAAGAAGTCTGCTTTCAGCCAATCATAAAGTTCTGACGAAGATGATGTGATTACTAAGCACTGCTTACAAAAAACAAAAACAAAAATTATATTTTATGTTTACTTGCATGTCATGTGACCATTAACCAACATTAGAGAACCATGAACATGCAAATGGGTTAAATTATTGAAATATTAACTTGAAAGGGGTTTGGCTGACAAAAATGTTTGGGAACCCCTGTAAATGATGAATGATCATTTACTCAGTTAATGATTTTGATCATTTTTAATTTTTAGGTGAAATACTCATTTTACTTTGATGTTAAAACATGCCCATAAATGCTGTCCAATTAAGTAGCGCACTAGGTTTGAAAATACAGCATGTGTCGGCATCTCCATACATTTACCTGGTCATCAGTGTACGTCTTTGCACAATTGCTGTTTGCTGGATCTGGAATAACTGTAGGCAGCAGACACTGGCAACAATTTAAGAATCTATCAAGCAGAACAGACATGGCAGTGTTTTAAATAATAATAAAAAATACCCCACCCACCAATCTTTTCTCTATGGATTTAAGGCATTCTGCTGTTTCTTACCTTCTCTGTACAGAGGAGAACTGACAGATGCACAGGAGGGTTAGGCAGGCCAAAAGTACTACTCCACCAGCCAAGATTACAATGGACAGTAGTTTCTCACCTGAAAGAGGATGACACAGGTCACTTATCAAAATGACTGAAAGACATCTTATTTTCCACAAAAGCAATTTGAAAGAAAGAATGTTGGGTGTTCCATTTTTAGTGCTTTCTTTCTTTAGCTTATATATGTTTTCAGTGCTATAATCTGCACAAATACATACTGTCTGATGGTGTGCAGAATGGGAGATCACTTCCTCTGGGTCCCTCCCCAGCATCTGTCCAGGCAGTGATCCATAGATTGTAACACTGTCCTGGTGACAGATCACTAATAATATACTGTCTCTTTGGATAGTCCACACCTACAATCAAAGTTAGGCATCAGAAAGCTCCTATTAAAAAGCACTAATATTGCTGAACATCCCAAGCAATTAGCAGTCTACCCTCTGGTCCTCTTCGGTCAAAAATAACGGAAAAATTTTACGTTTTGAAATTTTAATTTTTTGCTTCATCTGACTTTTGTCACATTAGCTATGTGAACACACAAAAAAACCATGGACATGATTTGGATATGTTAAAGGGTCTGAACTGAAACTACAATTCAGCCACTGTGCAGAAAAAAAATGCACAGCAATGAAGGGGTTATACTCTAAAATGTCAAGAGTGCAAAATAGACACACCCACTCACTTACACACACGCAGAGACATACACACACAACACGATTATACACACACAAATGAACTGGTGTGGTTGTAACAATATGGTGAAATTGAGCCAAAAGACTCAAATAAAAGGTTGATATCAGAGCAGACCCAGATTGATTAAGCTGTGATAAAGCATACCTGTTCACTTTTGTTACATTTTTATTTGCATTTTGATGTGTAACAGTGTCTACCTTCAAAAATTGTTTTTTTAATGCCTTGTCTCTATTTTAACATGGAATACTGCTTTAAAAAAAAAAAAAAAAGTATTATTTTCAATGGGGAAAAATAGCTAATAAAAATTGTATAAATGTTGCATAGTATCATAAAATCCCCTCAAAATTCAAACTTAGAATCAAAATATATTAATTAACAAAAATATATTACATTGGTATTCCTGGGGGGAAAATTTCAAGGCTTCAGTCCCTTTTGACTGCGAAGGAGCCAAGTGTGACCCCTAAACGAAGAGGACCAGAGGGTTAATAAAAGTAATCTAAAAATAAGCATCTGAGAGCCAACAGTAAATATCTAGACTGGTAAGTTAACTGTAAGGTAATCTGTGCCTTACTGTAAATCTTAATATGTCCCTTCAATTTGTCCATCAAGTAGATGGTGTATTTTTTCAAACAGCCTCTTATCTTCTCTTGAGGGATTTCAGACCATTTCACCTGCATGCTCTCAGTCTTCTTCCAGTCTGGTTGAGGAACTGGACCCTGTTCTGGAGCTGTGAATTCCAAGATACAGGGATTATGATCAGGAGAGTATCTATCTATCTATCAAAATCAATCAATCAATCAATCAATCTATCTATCTATCTATCTATCTATCTATCTATCTATCTATCTATCTATCTATCTATCTATCTATCTATCTATCTATCTATCTATCTATCTATCTATCTATCTATCTATCTATCTATCTATCTATCTATCTATCTATCTATCTATCTATCACAGGTGTCCTGGCACCGGGTACGGACTTAATCCTCTTTGATGAAGATTTACGCAGAATGAACATTAATCCTCCAACCTGACTGCCATGTGGAGATTCCTTTAATGGATGACATTATGGGAGCAGGTGAGCTCAGGTCGGTAACTGCACCATGATAGCATTTTAGAGGCTGGAGACCTGGACAGACAGCAGAATATAAAGTAAAGGAGGAGATAAAATGTTTTTATTTCTCTTGAAAAGAGAAACTTTGCGTGGTCTTATATCATCCAATCAAACTTGCCTGTAATGTTAGCTGTGGTATCCAGCACTCGAATCCACTGAATCCCCTCAATGTCTCCAAATGGATACCAATGCACCACATACTCACTTCTATGGTCTGCAATGTCAGGTTTCTGCCAGGAGAGGGCAACGCTATGATTATTCAATAGTTTGTGTGGCTGTCGCAGGAAACCTGAATGGACTGTGAACACAATAAACATGGCTTAACTCTGTTATATTGACTACATGTTTAGCATCTTTTCAGTTAGAGTAAAATCAGTTATTTACAAAACCACAGTACTGTTAGCTTTCTCACATTAGCTTTGTTAAAAAAAGCTTACCTGGAGAACGCAGCTTAATAAATTTGCCAGGAGATTGACCCTTTGAGTTAATTGCAGACACTGACACAGAACAGTGAGAGCAGCAAATGCTCTTATTTCTGCTGGGTGGAAATACGATTGAGTTCCTCTTCGTCTGCTCCAGAACACTTATATTATACCTCTGAATCTTCCCCTTAGCATCTGATATATTCAGTTCCTAAAACATAATGAAAATGTAAATACATAAGGCATTTTTTTATTATGCAGTTCAATATTTCTGAATGCATTGATCTAACAAAAAAAATATGTGACTAAGTCAGCCATTAAAGATGAGGCACAAACATGACTGAGAATTCTCAAATCCATCATTTCCTCTAAGCCTCTACTCATTTTTTGTAAACTGAAACTGACTGTCAACTAACTTTTGGTTTCAGAGTAACAGTGTGTTTGGGAAGATGCAATTCACACTAAGCAAGCAATCACTTGTTTGTGGTGGTTTGACCTTTAAGGGCCTGTGTGAAAAGCAAAGTGCAGGGGGAGGGAGTTGTGTAATAACCTGTCCATAGAGTATGCACCGTTAAATAAAACATTAAAAGAAAATACAATTCTGGTTGGTGAAGGTAACATACCTTCCAAAATATGCGGAAACATTTGTCTTCAGATTGTGAGGGTTTTGGTTCTTGGAGGTACCAGACGTCAAGCACCTTGTCAGGAGCTAAAGAGAGAGAGAGAGAGAGAGAGAGAGAGAGAGAGAGAGAGAGAGAGAGAGAGAGAGAGAGAGAGAGAGAGAGAGAGAGAGAGAGAGAGAGAGAGAGAGAGAGAGAGAGAGAGAGAGAGAGAGAGAGAGAGAGAGAGAGAGAGAGAGAGAGAGAGAGAGAGAGAGAGAGAAACAAAAGTTATGTTACAATCAGTCATGCTTTTTTTCTTTCACTGGGCATGTAAATTGAGTTAACTGTTGAAGATTAAAATACTGTGACATTTATTGTTTTTTAAGTTTCACCAGAAGTCAGTACTTCCCATCAAATTTGAAAGTCTTTTCTGTAATCACTTCTCCTGTACATCCAGTAACACTGAAAGGTTATCAAAAGTTACTTTAATCTGTCACCACTCAAGTTTGCTTCATCAATTTTTTCCCCATTATTGGCGTGCTCACAAATAAGTGTGACTCTCCTACGTCAGTATAGTGAACTTATCTAACACCATCAAGTACTCTTTCAGAACACATGTAACTACCTACATTCATTTAATCCCTCTTACACTTTCTGTCAACTTTAAAAGAGATAACTACACAATACTGCACAAGATAACTCGCAATAACTAGAAATATAATTAATACCTTCCTCTTTGGTTTTTGCTTCCATTTCTTGACTCCAGTCACTCCACAAACCTACTGTAAGGTTTATTTTCCTCCTGATATGGAACTTGTACAAGATAGCTGGCTGCAGTTTGGATATGTTTAAATTCCTCTTGGCATTAGTCTGCGGAGACAGCATAATATGATGTGTTCTTATCTCATCAGTTGTGATATCTTAACAGTGAAGATCTCTCTGGTTTACTTTTCAATAGTTTTGAATTTGGCTAAGAATGTTTGATTGCTTCTTTGCCATTCCTATGTAGAGATTGTATTTAAATGAAACGCTCATCCCAAAACATTTTGTAATTTACTTATTACCTACTTTTGTGAAACACAAAAGGAGAATTAGCTTTCGTTTTCCATAAAAACTAAAGTAGAGTTTTAAAGCTTAAAACAGTTGTGCTGCTTAATAATTTTTGTGGAAAATGTGATGCAATTTATTCTGGATTATTTTATGAATAGAAAGTTCATATAATATATATATATATATACACTCACCTAAAGGATTATTAGGAACACCATACTAATACTGTGTTTGACCCCCTTTCGCCTTTAGAACTGCCTTAATTCTACGTGGCATTGATTCAACAAGGTGCTGAAAGCATTCTTTAGAAATGTTGGCCCATATTGATAGGATAGCATCTTGCAGTTGATGGAGATTTGTGGGATGCACATCCAGGGCACGAAGCTCCCGTTCCACCACATCGCAAAGATGCTCTATTGGGTTGAGATCTGGTGACTGTGGGGGCCATTTTAGTACAGTGAACTCATTGTCATGTTCAAGAAACCAATTTGAAATGATTCGAGCTTTGTGACATGGTGCATTATCCTGCTGGAAGTAGCCATCAGAGGATGGGTACATGGTGGTCATAAAGGGATGGACATGGTCAGAAACAATGCTCAGGTAGGCCGTGGCATTTAAACGATGCCCAATTGGCACTAAGGGGCCTAAAGTGTGCCAAGAAAACATCCCCCACACCATTACACCACCACCACCAGCCTGCACAGTGGTAACAAGGCATGATGGATCCATGTTCTCATTCTGTTTACGCCAAATTCTGACTCTACCATCTGAATGTCTCAACAGAAATCGAGACTCATCAGACCAGGCAACATTTTTCCAGTCTTCAACTGTCCAATTTTGGTGAGCTCGTGCAAATTGTAGCCTCTTTTTCCTATTTGTAGTGGAGATGAGTGGTACCCGGTGGGGTCTTCTGCTGTTGTAGCCCATCCGCCTCAAGGTTGTGCGTGTTGTGGCTTCACAAATGCTTTGCTGCATACCTCGGTTGTAACGAGTGGTTATTTCAGTCAAAGTTGCTCTTCTATCAGCTTGAATCAGTCGGCCCATTCTCCTCTGACCTCTAGCATCAACAAGGCATTTTCGCCCACAGGACTGCCGCATACTGGATGTTTTTCCCTTTTCACACCATTCTTTGTAAACTCTAGAAATGGTTGTGCGTGAAAATCCCAGTAACTGAGCAGATTGTGAAATACTCAGACCGGCCTGTCTGGCACCAACAACCATGCCACGCTCAAAATTGCTTAAATCACCTTTCTTTCCCATTCTGACATTCAGTTTGGAGTTCAGGAGATTGTCTTGACCAGGACCACACCCCTAAATGCATTGAAGCAACTGCCATGTGATTGGTTGATTAGATAATTGCATTAATGAAATTGAACAGGTGTTCCTAATAATCCTTTAGGTGAGTGTATATATATATATATATATATATATATATAAACCCGATTCCAAAAAGGTTGGGACACTGTACAAATTGTGAATAAAAACAGAATGCAATAATGTGGAAGTTTCGAATTTCAATATTTTATTCAGAATACAACATAGATGACATATCAAATGTTTAAACTGAGAAAATGTATCATTTTAAGGGAAAAATAAGTTGATTTTACATTTCATAGCATCAACACATCTCAAAAAAGTTGGGACAAAGCCATGTTTACCACTGTGTGGCATCCCCTCTTCTTTTTATAACAGTCTGCAAACGTCTGGGGACTGAGGAGACAAGTTGCTCAAGTTTAGGAATAGGAATGTTGTCCCATTCTTGTCTAATACAGGCTTCTAGATGCTCAACTGTCTTAGGTCTTCTTTGTCGCATCTTCCTCTTTATGATGCGCCAAATGTTTTCTATGGGTGAAAGATCTGGACTGCAGGCTGGCCATTTCAGTACCTGGATCCTTCTTCTACGCAGCCATGATGTTGTAATTGATGCAGTATGTGGTCTGGCATTGTCATGTTGGAAAATGCAAGGTCTTCCCTGAAAGAGACGATGTCTGGATGGGAGCATATGTTGTTCTAGAACTTGGATATACCTTTCAGTATTGATGGTGCCTTTCCAGATGTGTAAGCTGCCCATGCCACACGCACTCATGCAACCCCTTACCATCAGAGATGCAGGCTTCTGAACTGAGCGCTGATAACAACTTGGGTTGTCCTTGTCCTCTTTAGTCCGGATGACATGGCGTCCCAGTTTTCCAAAAAGAACTTCAAATTTTGATTCATCTGACCACAGAACAGTTTTCCACTTTGCCACAGTCCATTTTAAATGAGCCTTGGCCCAGAGAAAACGCCTGCGCTTCTGGATCATGTTTAGATATGGCTTCTTTTTTGACCTATAGAGCTTTAGCCGGCAACGGCGAATGGCACGGTGGATTGTGTTCACCGACAATGTTTTCTGGAAGTATTCCTGAGTCCATGTTGTGATTTCCATTACAGTAGCATTCCTGTATGTGATGCAGTGCCGTCTAAGGGCCTAAAGATCACGGGCATCCAGTATGGTTTTCCGGCCTTGACCCTTACGCACAGAGATTGTTCCAGATTCTCTGAATCTTTGGATGATATTATGCACTGTAGATGATAACTTCAAACTCTTTGCAATTTTTCTCTGAGAAACTCCTTTCTGATATTGCTCCACTATTTTTCGCCGCAGCATTGGGGGAATTGGTGATCCTCTGCCCATCTTGACTTCTGAGAGACACTGCCACTCTGAGAGGCTCTTTTTATACCCAGTCATGTTGCCAATTGACCTAATAAGTTGCAAATTGGTCCTCCAGCTGTTCCTTATATGTACATTTAACTTTTCCGTCCTCTTATTGCTACCTGTCCTAACTTTTTTGGAATGTGTAGCTCTCATGAAATCCAAAATGAGCCAATATTTGGCATGACATTTCAAAATGTCTCACTTTCAACATTTGATATGTTATCTATATTCTATTGTGAATAAAATATAAGTTTATGAGATTTGTAAATCATTGCATTCCTTTTTTATTCACCTAAAGGATTATTAGGAACACCATACTAATACTGTGTTTGACCCCCTTTCGCCTTCAGAACTGCCTTAATTCTACGTGGCATTGATTCAACAAGGTGCTGAAAGCATTCTTTAGAAATGTTGGCCTATATTGATAGGATAGCATCTTGCAGTTGATGGAGATTTGTGGGATGCACATCCAGGGCACGAAGCTCCCGTTCCACCACATCCCAAAGATGCTCTATTGGGTTGAGATCTGGTGACTGTGGGGGCCATTTTAGTACAGTGAACTCATTGTCATGTTCAAGAAACCAATTTGAAATGATTCGAGCTTTGTGACATGGTGCATTATCCTGCTGGAAGTAGCCATCAGAGGATGGGTACATGGTGGTCATAAAGGGATGGACATGGTCAGAAACAATGCTCAGGTAGGCCGTGGCATTTAAACGATGCCCAATTGGCACTAAGGGGCCTAAAGTGTGCCAAGAAAACATCCCCCACACCATTACACCACCACCACCAGCCTGCACAGTGGTAACAAGGCATGATGGATCCATGTTCTCATTCTGTTTACGCCAAATTCTGACTCTACCATCTGAATGTCTCAACAGAAATCGAGACTCATCAGACCAGGCAACATTTTTCCAGTCTTCAACTGTCCAATTTTGGTGAGCTCGTGCAAATTGTAGCCTCTTTTTCCTATTTGTAGTGGAGATGAGTGGTACCCGGTGGGGTCTTCTGCTGTTGTAGCCCATCCGCCTCAAGGTTGTGCGTGTTGTGGCTTCACAAATGCTTTGCTGCATACCTCGGTTGTAACGAGTGGTTATTTCAGTCAAAGTTGCTCTTCTATCAGCTTGAATCAGTCGGCCCATTCTCCTCTGACCTCTAGCATCAACAAGGCATTTTCGCCCACAGGACTGCCGCATACTGGATGTTTTTCCCTTTTCACACCATTCTTTGTAAACTCTAGAAATGGTTGTGCATGAAAATCCCAGTAACTGAGCAGATTGTGAAATACTCAGACCTGCCCGTCTGGCACCAACAACCATGCCACGCTCAAAATTGCTTAAATCACCTTTCTTTCCCATTCTGACATTCAGTTTGGAGTTCAGGAGATTGTCTTGACCAGGACCACACCCCTAAATGCATTGAAGCAACTGCCATGTGATTGGTTGATTAGATAATTGCATTAATGAGAAATTGATCAGGTGTTCCTAATAATCCTTTAGGTGAGTGTATATATATATATATATATATATATATATACACACACCGATCAGGCATAACATTATGTCCACTGAGAGGTGAAGTGAATAACACTGATTATCTCTTCCTCACGGCACCTGTTAGTGGGTGGGATATATTAGGCAGCAAGTGAACATTTTGTCCTCAAAGTTGATGTGTTAGAAGCAGGACAAATGTGCTGAACAAACAAGTCCGATCCATGGACGCCCCACCTCGCAACTTACAGGACTTAAAGGATCTGCTGCTAACATCTTGGTGCCAGATACCATAGCACACCTTCAGGGGTCTAGTGGAGTCCATGCCTCGACGGGTCAGGGCTGTTTTGGCAGCAAAAGGGGGACCAACACAATATTAGGAAGGTGGTCATAATGTTATGCCTGATGGGTGTATATACACTGTTCCAATCACTTCCATGGCCAAAGGTGTATAAAATCAAGCACCTAGGCAACAACAACAGCCACGTAAAATCACAGAGTGGGGTCAGCACATGCTGAGGCGCACAGTGCACAGAAGTCGCCAACTTTCTGCACAGTCAATAGCTACAGACCTCCAAACTTCGTGTGGCCTTCAGATTATCTCAAGAACAGTGCGTAGAGAGTACTTAATACTACTGAAATCCTTTAATTAATAAAGATACATCAAGACATACATTGTGGGAAGAGCAACAGTCAGTGGTTCAGTTTCCTAACGATAAGGATTAAAAAAAAAGCTTTTTTGACATTTTTTATTCCAGTTTTGAGTCATCATGGAGGGCTTGTGGTTTGGCGACCAAACTATTTGTAAGGTTTTGTGGGTTTTGTCTGTCATCAATCTACTCTTTGCAGCTCTGCATTTTTCTTTATCAGCTTTGAAGAAGTGGTTTGATTCTGAATATCACTTCGGTTTGATCATAACCAAAAATTTTGAAGAAAATCCCCACATTTTAGAATCAGACGTTTTACCTGGAGTGTTTTCCAGGTCCCATTTACTGCTGTGTATTGGACTTCAACCAAGTCCATGCTGTGATTGTCTGTGTGTAGGTGGCACCATCGAGAGGAGCAGTCCACATGACTGATTTTAGGCACTGAGGGTTTTACTGTACATAAACAGAGAAGCAATGCATCTTTTTCAGTCTACAGTACTCTACAACTGAAATGCAGAACAATTCTTTATGTTTTTAAATAAAAGTCATGATAAGATCTTTTGCTGCATTTGTCTGTAATAATGACATCATCTAGTGGGTTGGTGTAAAAACAGCCAACTCTGTAAAACTGACCCAATTTTGATTCTTTGGAATCCCTCAGCCCACAACATAAAAAAAATGACAAGCAATAAAAATAAATATGTTTATATGAGTTTATAGTCATAAATAGCTAACAATTTGCCTGTCCTTAGTTTTGTTTAGTTTTTCATGGACAGGGTTTTAAATGTGGAAGTTGAGAAACATCTGATATTATGTGATGTAAATTTTACAAGTAAAACCATGAAAAGTCTGGAGAAGCTTCACAGAAATCATGAAAATACAAGTATTTGTTCTAGTTTTACATTCTTTAGTGCAGTGGTTCTCAGCCAGGGGGCCGGGGCCCACGAGGGGACCTCAGCAAACTTCCAAGGGGGTCTCAAGATGACTTCGATTTCTTTAAAAACGAATCAACTAATTTCTTATTTTAATTCAGCCCCTCAGCCATATCAATTGAGTCAAAATGGTTGGGAACCACTATTTTAATGTGTTGCAAGTACGCAAACAGAAAACTCATCCGCACACTGTACTGACTAGCTTTGACTTTTTGGATCACGTAGTATTTATGCTTTCATTGTGGACAGAAAAACTGCTTGTCGTATAATGATTTTTAAGGATTAAAAAAATGCAGGTTGCATTGAAATGAAAAGTAAACAGACTGCACTCTTGTATGCAACAATGACAAAATTATCAATTCAGTCATCTATATTAAGCATAACGCATCCTAAATGCATTTAAGCGGTTTCACTGTTTTGATGTTTGAAATGATGAGTTTGGGAATTTCTTTACCTATATTGCTGAGGGTGAAGATGTGGGGACCTGAGGTTTTTGAACCCAGGCTATTAGAGACATTGAGTGACACGATAAGCTGTGACATTATTGAGCCTTTGATGGGGAATGTGGACCAACAAAATCCTGTAGAGTTCATAACACTCTTATAGCCGAGGTGCGGGTTACCTTGAACCCTGAAAAAGGACAGGAAAAACATCATGTGACAATTAATGAGACTTTTACTTGTGTTTCTGCTTTGGGTTATGTCATATGATCTATACACTCAAAGATCCTCCTTGAAAAGATGATTTGCCTCTTTTTACTAACCGTAACTGGCATGTGGTCACGATTTTGGTATCCCTTCCTGTTGTCCAAGTGCAACTGACATTGCCAAATTTCGTTTTTTGAATGCAGGTCAGATTTTGTGGAATATCTGGAGGGTCTGAAAAAGAAGCACATGACTGTGTCATGCATGAGATTTCACTTCAAAGTTTCAAAGTCTCTACACTTCCCAAAGGGCGAAACAAATCATACTGCACTTTTCCAACTAATTCTGCATCATTTTTTTTATGTGTGTGGGAACCCTAAAATAAAGACTTTACAGTATATAAATAAAGAAAGTTACAAGCTTACATCCTGGAGTGATGTCAATTCCACATGGCTCTGGGTCCTCCTTACACTTGCAGGTGAAGGTGCTCAACTTTGTTAAATTCTGGACATACACAGACACTTCACTTGAATTGGGGAATTGTTTATCCTTTATTGTAGTTTGTTCGTTATCCTGAAAAATTTGTTTGGTGCATTTCTTGTTGAAGATGCAGGAGATTGTGAAATTGGAACCTAAGAGGACTTCTTTGCCTGTGCTTGACCTTACAGTGCACACAGTTCCTGTAAGATGCAGAAAAACAAAGGGAACAACAAAAAATTGTCATCACAGAATAGCACAGGATAATGTTTGCACCAGGGTCATAACCAGATATTCCTCCTTACCGCCCAATATTCAGATTAGTTATGGGTTTACCGATGGTTAATTCTTTAATTATTAAATTTTTTCCACCATAATTCTAGTGATTACATCCTTAGGCAGAGGCGGACAGTAGTGAAGTATTTTTTACTTTCTACTCAAGTACATTTTTCAAGTATATGTACTTTATCACTGTTTTTCTTTGGAAAACTTACTTCACTACATTCCAAAGCATAATGTCGTACTTTTTCACTGCACTACGTTTCATAAATAAAAGGGTTTTTTTTAACCTTTAATACTCAATTACATAAAAAATGTTGTGCTTTCTTACTCAAGTAAAACTTTGAATTACTTTTACTTGAGTAAAAGTAAGAAAGTACTACATTTTTTATGTAATTAATTATTAAATGATATTCAGTATGAAACGTAGTGCAGTAAAAAGTACAATATTATGCTTTGGAATGTTGTGAAGTAAAAGTTTTCCAAAGAAAAACAGTGATAAAGTACATATACTTGAGAAATTTACTTGAGTATAAAGTAAAAATACTTCCCTACTGTCCGCCTCTGTCCTTAGGTTTCAATATTGTCATACAGAACAATTACTGAAACTAAGATACAGAATAATTAAAAATGAGGAATACTAAAAGAGAATAAAACGGTTACACTTTACAATAGGTTTCATTAGTTAACAACTTTAGTTTAACATGAACTAAGAATTAACAATACTTCTATAGCATTTAATAAACTTAATGTAAATTTCAACTTTTACTAATATATTATTCAAATCAAATGTTGTGTGTTAACATCAGTTAATGCACTATGAACTAATATGAACAATCAATGAACAGCTGGATTTTTATTAACTAATATTAACAAAGACTATTAATTACTGTAACAAATGTATTGCTCATTGTTAGTTCATACATTAACTAATGTAACAAATGTAAAGTGTTACCAATAAAACTATGAAAAAGTAACAATAAATTTTAATTCAAAAGCCAAATATTTCATTCTTGATACATCACATTCTTATTGATGGTGCTGTTCTAAATATTACATTTTGATATTTAAATCAAATATAATCTCATGATGTATGGGTGTTTTTTTTTAACTATGGGCAGTTTTGGCCCTGTGGACTAATTAACAATATCCAACAGTCAATACGCATGCATTCTGCCAATTTCCTCTGAAAGACATGAACATTTCCACCACATCATCAAATTATGTATAGGCTACTTTTTGTTTAACAGCATTTTATGGTAGAAATAGCAACTATAGGCATTTTTGGCCCTGCATGTGGACTATTAACAATATGCAACAGTCATGCAGTACCACAGAATTCTGCCAATTTCCTCTGAAAGTCATGAACACTTCTAACACATCATCAAATTATGTAGGCTGTACTTTTTGTTTAACAGCATTTTATGGTAGAAATAAGCCTAGCAATTTTGCAATAAAATGGTTTAGTCTTGCTGAGGCTAATTTTATATTAAATAGGCTATGCCTGTTAAAAGTTTCCATGCTTTTTGAAAAGTAGCAAAAATAAATGACAAGGCATGAAAAAGTTTCCAAGACCTTCAAAAAACAAAGAAAAGTTAGTTTGAATAGAAATCAAATCCTGGTGCATAAAATTAAAAATAATTATGTCATACCTCCATGTGCACGTGCAGCCAGGACGAAGCACAACACGACGAGGACCGACCACGTACATTCAGAAGACATCGAGCTCAGAGCCGAAGATCACACAAACTCACAAGACCCTCTGTTGACAACCATTCACGAGATTTTAAGCGTTGCCTTTCCATTTTACTTCCTTATTGAGAAATTCAACTTACTCTTGAATCATTTAGACGTGGAAAAGTACTACAACAAACGGCGATATCTACAGTTTAGCAGTGTATAGCGTAGTAGCTTATTATAAAGGCAGAGCGTTTGTCGCGTCGCGTCAATATCGCGTAATTTTTTTAACCTGAAGACCAGAATGCTTTTAAAGATTTGGTGGTATATAACATGACTGTATACTTACCCCAGCCCATGGGAATAAAATGTTCAGTTTGGTCATTTGTGCTGATTGTGGGTTTTTAATGTGGCAGTAGAGCCGTCAAGCGCATCTCCTCTCTCTCTCCTCTTCAAGAACTGAGAGAGCGCGATGTCTTGTTTGATTTGCGTGTGCTCGAATGATTAGTAAGCGCTCGTGACATCAGTAACCTCCTGCACTCTGTATCTACTGTAGGATTAGGTTACTATTAGTCAGGAATGTTTTTATTCATGTCTGTAGTAAGTACAAATGACACAGTAATCATAACGGTCTTTACTATTATAATAGGCCTAGTGCATTTTGTGATCTGTAAAAACTATATATAAAAACAAAAAACAAAAAAACAATGGTGATGCTCCAGTAAATCTCAGACTTTAACTTTAATTATAACTTATTTACACATTGGTGAGACAATTAACAGCATGGATCCTAATAGGTTGGAAATTAATTTTCAAATGACTTTAACCATTTTTTGAAATGTTTATTAGATTGATTAACAATTAAAACATTTTTTGGGTTGAAACATTTGGTAACACTTTATTTTAAGGTGTCACTGTTACAGTGTAATTATATATTTAAGTACTGGGTAATAGTAATTAACAACATGTACTTACTATAGGGTTAGGCTAGGATTTGGGTTGGGTTGAGGGTTAGTTGCATGTAAATTTGCATAATTTACTGTTATTACTATGCTATGAACATGTAACATATGTAACAAGGACACTGTAAAATAATGTGTTACCAAACATTTCAATTAAAAGTGAAGAAAAGAATATGTATTAAATTGCCAGTTGTTCGTGCCAACAAGAACTACTCAATCTATCAAATCAAAGTTGTTCAATTATTTACTTTCCCCATGTTCACTTAATTGTGAAATTAAAAAAAAAAAAAAAATAGAAACCTAAGGAGATTTCCATATATTTAAAAATGGTAAATTTAATATTCTATCTAATATATTAGCCTAGGGCATATATAATGGGGACATGTTCCTGCACAACAGGAATGACTTAAAAACAAAGTCTTGCAGTCTAGAATAAACGTAATACACAAACCAGGTCTTCAGACTCCCATTGCTTCAAAACCTAGTTGAATGATAAGTGTTGGGTGTAAAGCATTACATAAAGCATAGACACGTATTACTGTAATTTAATTACTTTTCCCTTTGAAAAAGTAATGTAAGGGATTACTCTTAATTTATCTTAATTTAATTGATGTAATTGCGTTAAATATTGTATGGACTATAGAACAATTCTAAAACAATAGTGTATTTAACATCAACATTTAAAATCTAATGGTAAAATGTATGTTTTTAATGTAACCTTTTAGCTTTAAATAAATTGGTCAGGTTATGAATAATTTATGCAATTTTATATTGCTTATTTAAAAGAATTAATAGAGCAGTTTCATGTCTATCCTTGTATTGTTCAACTGGTCGAGATTGATATGGGATTTTGAAAGTACAAACCCGATTCCAAAAAAGTTGGGACACTGTACAAATTGTGAATAAAAAAGGAATGCAATAAATTACTAATCTCATAAACTTATATTTTATTCACAATAGAATATAGATAACATATCAAATGTTGAAAGTGAGACATTTTGAAATGTCATGCCAAATATTGGCTCATTTTGGATTTCATGAGAGCTACACATTCCAAAAAAGTTGGGACAGGTAGCAATAAGAGGTTAATGTACATATAAGAAACAGCTGGAGGACCAATTTGCAACTTATTAGGTCAATTGGCAACATGATTGGGTATAAAAAGAGCCTCTCAGAGTGGCAGTGTCTCTCAGAAGTCAAGATGGGCAGAGGATCACCAATTCCAACAATGCTGCGGCGAAAAATAGTGGAGCAATATCAGAAAGGAGTTTCTCAGAGAAAAATTGCAAAAAAGTTATCATCATCTACAATGCATAATAACATCCAAAGATTCAGAGAATCTGGAACAATCTCTGTGCATAAGGGTCAAGGCCGGAAAACCATACTGGATGCCCGTGATCTTCGGGCCCTTAGACGGCACTGCATCACATACAGGAGTGCTACTGTAATGGAAATCACAACATGGGCTCAGGAATATTTCCAGAAAACATTGTCGGTGAACACAATCCACCGTGCCATTCGCCGTTGCCGGCTAAAACTCTATAGGTCAAAAAAGAAGCCATATCTAAACATGATCCAGAAGCGCAGGCGTTTTCTCTGGGCCAAGGCTCATTTAAAATGGACTGTGGCAAAGTGGAAAACTGTTCTGTGGTCAGACGAACCAAAATTTGAAGTTCTTTTTGGAAAACTGGGACGCCATGTCATCCGGACTAAAGAGGACAAGGACAACCCAAGTTGTTATCAGCGCTCAGTTCAGAAGCCTGCATCTCTGATGGTATGGGGTTGCATGAGTGCATGTGGCATGGGCAGCTTACACATCTGGAAAGGCACCATCAATGCTGAAAGGTATATCCAAGTTCTAGAACAACATATGCTCCCATCCAGACGTCGTCTCTTTCAGGGAAGACCTTGCATTTTCCAACATGACAATGCCAGACCACATACTGCATCAATTACAACATCATGGCTGCGTAGAAGAAGGATCCGGTACTGAAATGGCCAGCCTGCAGTCCAGATCTTTCACCCATAGAAAACATTTGGCGCATCATAAAGAGGAAGATGCGACAAAGAAGACCTAAGACAGTTGAGCAACTAGAAGCCTGTATTAGACAAGAATGGGACAACATTCCTATTCCTAAACTTGAGCAACTTGTCTCCTCAGTCCCCAGACGTTTGCAGACTGTTATAAAAAGAAGAGGGGATGCCACACAGTGGTAAACATGGCCTTGTCCCAACTTTTTTGAGATGTGTTGATGCCATGAAATTTAAAATCAACTTATTTTTCCCTTAAAATGATACATTTTCTCAGTTTAAACATTTGATATGTCATCTATGTTGTATTCTGAATAAAATATTGAAATTTTGTACAGTGTCCCAACTTTTTTGGAATCGGGTTTGTAATTAGTAATAAGTAATTCAATACTTTTTTTAGAGAGAGTAATCAGTACAGTAATCTAATTGCACTGTTGAAGATGTAATTAATTACTTTTTTAAAAGTTTAAGCCCAACTCATATTGTCGATTTAAAACTGTCTTGCAGTTCTCCCTCTAACAGTTTTTAAAGCCTTTTTTCTATGCTTTGCCTATGTTAGGCCACTTATTTTGTTCTTTAATTTGTTTTATTTTGTATAATTATTTTGCCATTATTGTTGTTGCTTTGTTTGTGCTCCTTGCTTTGTATATAAACACAAATCAAGGCTGCATTTCCCGAAAGCATCGTCAGCCAAGTTGGTGGCAACGATGATCTACTAATTGCTTTTGGGAAACGCAGCCCAGGTCAGTACAGATTCAAAAGGCTTGATCAACAGACCAGCCAAACCAAATAAACCATTTGCACACGGAAAACAATACAATAACATAAATCAGGGAGAACAATAAACTACCTGGATATAGTTATTATACCCACATAAGGAAAATGGGTTGCCTCAATATTAGGTTAACCCTTATGTTCTGTGTAAGGTCTGAGAAACTCATTTTAATAGCTCTGAAAATATAACATAGTATTAATATATAGGAAACCTGTCAATGGGGTCCCTGGGACCCCACACAAAACGTAGTAGTCAGTTACAACAGAACAAGAGAATAAGTCTTCCAAGCTGTTGACAAAACTGTTTTCCAAGTAATGGGGAAGCTTTCTCAGGCTTGGATAAGATATTCCTTGATGTCTCTGCTCTCAAGTGCAATATGGCAGCGTTATGCTTCACATTACATGCATGATCATAATCATAAAGGGACAAAATAGGTGCTTTTGTAAGGTCCAGACTGCCCACCCACCCTTAAAAGTTTCCATACATCATCTTGAAAGGTGTCATACAGTGTCACAATAGTGGAATGTTTGTGCAAAGATGTGCTGCACATGAGTTGATGACGTCTCCTCATGTGTGAGATGTTGAACTGTATTCTTAAGGGTGACATGAGAACTTTTAAAAACAGCTTTGTGGTCCAGGTGTCTCTGCAAAGCACGATGGTTAGTAGTGTGACTGAGAACCAAAATGAACCTCGAGACCCACTGGCTAATGGTATAAATAACATATCAGGTTAACAAGGTTATATATGTCAAACGCTGCTTCACAAGTTTTTAATACATTCTATCTACCATCTGATAGTGATAAAGAATAAAAGAAGTTTAGTCCTGGGGAAAAATTAATCGTGATTAATCGCATCCAAAATAAAAGTTTGTGTTTACATAATATATGTGTGTGTACTGTGTATATATATATATATATATATATATATAAAAATATAAATGTATAAATACACACACATGCATGTATATATTTAAGAAAAATGTTATATTTTTACAAAAAAACCTTATTTATATATAAGATAAATTATATATACATGAAAATATTTCTTAAATTTCTTTATTTTGGATGCGATTAATCACAATTAATTTTTCCCCAGCACTAAAAGTTACATTTCCACCACAATAATGTATATGCATTAGATTTGAATCATGTAATTCCTCTGGACGTTAACTGCGATTTGTCTTTTTAAACAAGTAAAAAAACACATCTCTGGAGTACAGAATGAAGTGTAAATAAACTCCAAACTTAACATCATTCCTGTAAACTAGCACAGAAATATAAAGGTGTGGTTCCTGCTCAATGAGCTTTGAAACATCTGCAGTTGTGGTACATGAATTTCATTATTTCCTTTCGTATGTCATGCTTACTTTTCTCCTAAAAACTATTAGACGGCCAACAGAGAATCAGGCAGTCCTTTGTGAGCTCAACGTGAGCTGAATGTCACATAAAAAACAACATCTTTATGAAATCATAACGTTTTGGAGACAGCTTGTCTTGTGAATGCAATGGTTGCTGTAGTCTCTCATCCTTTCGTTTGCCTTATAGACGATTACATTTTCCTTTCACATTTTCAAAAATGTGTTGAATAAATCACTTGTCTTTAGGATTAATATTTGATCTGATGACCTTTCATCTAAACTTCCCTAAAATAAAGTAGACCTTTAGCATACTTTTAACAACAGTACTTATTATGGAAATAATTTACTGTAAAATAATATTCTTGAGTGTGAACTGAATGTAATGTTTCTGGACACTTAATTGCATGCTAATTGCAATTAAATGAAAATGGGTAACACTTTACAATAAGGTTTCATTAGTTAACATTATTAGCTACTTTAGTTAACATGAGCTAATAATGAACTGCACTTCTACAGCATTTATTAATCTTAGTTAATGTTAGTTTCAACATTTACTAATACATTATTAAAATCAAATGTTGTATTTGTTAACATCAGTTAATGCACTGTGAACTAACATGAACAAACAATGAACAGCTGGATTTTTATTAACTAACATTGATGAAGATGAATAAATACTGCAGCAAACGTATTGCTCATCGTTAGTTCATGTTAGCTAATACATTAACTAATGTTAACAAATGAGACCTTATTGTAAAGTGTTACCTGAAAATGTATTACTATTTAAATTTATATTTAATCTAATGCAATTAGCTGAACTTAAGAGTGCTTCTTTGGCCCACTTAAGTAGGACTTAAAGGGATAGTTCACCCAAAAATGAAAATTACCCCATGATTTACTCACCCTCAAGCCATCCTAGGTGTATACAGAGGTGGAAAGAGTACTGAAAATTTGTACTCAAGTACAAGTACTGTTACATTGCTGAAATAATACTCAATTACAAGTAAAAGTACTGGTGTCAAAAAAGTACTTAAGTAAATGTACAAATTACTCTTCTCAAAAACTACTCAGAGTACTAATTACTAGTTACTTTTTAGCCAGCGATATTTAATGAATTATCAATATATATTTAATCAAATATCTATTTAGAATAGAATAGCTACTTTCAACAAAACACACTTTTACCTTATTGATGAAGGACATGAATAAGTGGTCATGATACTGGAATTTCTAACTTCAATACGATACCTTGAAAAATATGAATATTCAGTATCATTTTCAATACCATTTCAAAACGCCACATACTGTATACTTCCATATAAATATTTTGATATCTCAATTTTTGTCCATCCATTTTGTCAAGGCAATAATTATTTTCAAGCTTCAAAAAGCACAAGACTCATTGTAAAACTAATCCATTTGAATGGAGTGGTTTAATTTCAAGTCTTCTGAAGAGACATGTCTGCTTTATACGATGAACAGATTTTAATTTAGGCTTTTGTTTACATATTTTAACATTGATTAACTAACCATTACAATAATCTCAATTAAACATTTGCTCACATGTAGTTGTGTCTTTATAATAGGGTAACTTTGTTGCAATAGCTTACACGCAGCACAAAGAAGCTTTATCAAACCTGATTTCAAACTGAATTAAATTTACAAAAAAGACAAGTAAACAGTCAGTAATAAAATAAGAACAAATAAAACAAATTACCTCAATTCTATTGAGGTATTCGGAATGACAACACTGAATTTTTATATGCAGTGTCTTAAGAGCCATTTAAATAAATCGAACAGAGCGGTTTGACCTGTAATGTCTGTACAATGTAGAGATGCAGTTAAACAGACTAGGTTATTTATATGTACAAATCACACAACTGCCCCATTCCGAAACATTTCTAACATACTGTACATTTATATTATAAAGAAATTAAAGGTCCACCTTTGATTGTTGAAAGACTTCCTGGTGCATTTCACTTACAGCCAATAAGATTTCCTGTAGCATTTTCAGCGGTCAGGCGTGGAGGTCTATTCTGATTGGTTGATAACTTTTGACAATGTTTAATCCAGGAGCAAAGAGAATTAAAGGGATAGTTCACCCAAAGGCCATCTGAGATGTAGGAGACTTTTTTCTTCAGTAGTACAGTAAAGAAGGTTTTTAGCTGAAACCGTGGACCTTGCTTTTCTCCCGCGCATATGTCATAATGTGACAGGAAGCTCGAGCTCCAGACTATTGTGAACGCGCTCAGGACTGTTTGCTGAGGCTGTGGATTACAGGTAATAATGTTGTAAATAATGTTCAGTTTCTTAGACCAATCGCTTCGTTTTATAAAACCTCAGTGTATGGTCAGGAGCCACGGGTATAAATTTTGTTGTCTGTAAACGTTTTTTTGACTCTCAAAGTGACACCCATTGACTTGCATTATATGAATCAGCAAGGCCCACGGTTTCACCTAAAAATCTTCTTTACTGTTCTACTGAAGAAAAAGTCACCTACATCTCGGATGGCCTGAGGGTGAGTAAATCAACAGCAAATTTATTTTTTTGGGTGAACTGTCCCTTTAATTTCTAGTTCAAGAGCACAAAGAATCGCGATTACACGGGACACACAGTAAGAGCGCACACAGGAGAGGCAGTTCATTTGTATATTTGAGAGCTCGCGTCCAGTTTTCTGCGATTACAGGAACGCGCTCTCGACATTTGTCATTAAATACGCCATAGAAACCTGCGGGTATGATTAAAATTGTGCGCAATACCTGGAGATGGGTATAAACGGAGCCAGCAGCAAGTGGGTGGGGCTTTAGCCGCAAGTGGGCTGTACAAACATCCAGAGGATTTTGATTGGTTTATTTAGTATCACCTGTGTTGTAGTGGCTATTGGTTCATGCGCCACAGTTGGTGGCCGTAATGTGTAAGTTTTTTTGCGATCCACCGGAAAACAAAGAAGAAAACCACTTTCACGTGTTCATCAGCGTTGAGTTGAAGGGGTAAGCTTGTTGTACAGTTTTTAGTTTTGTAAAAAAGCATTATAAGTTGTGAAAAAGTAAATTTCATAATGGCGTTTGTACAGTTTTTAGTCTTGATGTAGTTAAAAAGAATAAGGGTAAATTCTATCCAAATTTATTTCTGTAGTTTTTTTAGTAGTACACACAAATTACAAAATATGTAACGTGCATGACAAGATCTGTTCTGCATTCCATTTCTACAATTTGCTCTCCAGATTATGGATTCTGAAGACCATAAGAAGGTATTGTGGCAGTGTAATTTTTGTAATTAATTAGATTCTTTTGTATTGACAAAAGTCTTTACTGTAATTTGTGATCAATTTAATGCATCCTTGCATTCAATTAATTTTGATATTGTACTGGTTCTATTGCTTACTTTATTTGTTTTTGTTCCATGACAATCAAATTGTGGAAGACATGGGAGAAAGAGAACAGGAGCTGTTGTAGCTGGTATTGTCAGCTTTTTTTTATATTTTGCTGATTTTTATTTTTTGTCAAATTAAAAATTAATGGATAATTTTATCACTTTTTTTTTTTTTATTCTAATCCACTTCCAGAAGAAGAATGCTCTGCACTTCTCCCTGAAACCTATGGCAAGAAAAAAAACAGAACTTGCATATGAAAGTAAGAACTTTGATATGAAACAAAGTACATATACTATGCTGGGTTTCAAATTATGTAACTATAATATTGGTCAGCTAATTTTAAATTACTTCATTTTAGCAGACCAAACCCCAGTTGTGCCCTCTGTTTTTAGCAAGGCATACATAATCAATTTTAATGATGATTTAAAATGCATATCATGGAACAATTTGAATCCACTTATATTTTTCTTTAAGGATGAGCTGTTAAGAGATGATGACCCTCCATCATGCTTCATCTCCAAGGTAGTTGAATAATGTTATATAATTTGCTTTTTAACTTTTTTAACGGCCTGTGCTAACTGTTGCTATCTTTTCAGTTATCAGGAGTGTTGCTAAAGAACATATTGCTTGAAGTTGTTCTTGAAGAAGGAGATGCTGCCTACATGCCCCTGTCATTGGTTTGCTCTTGGTTCAGGGACATAGTTGGGGATGAAAACTTTAAGAATCAGGCACACTTCTTATGGCTAGAAAGTAAATATTGACATTAAAAAATAAAACACATAACAAGAACAACATTGATAATGTTAAATGTTATGTAAAACATTTAACATTATCTATGTATATATGTATGTATGTATGTATGTATGTATGTGTTTTTTTTCCTCAGGTGTTGCATGTTGGAAAAATAAATCTTCACACTACAAACAACTCTTCTGGAGAATGTACTCAATCTCCACTAGTTTGGAGTGCCGTTTTGAGTACAAATGCTGCACACCTGGTACGTTTTGTGTAAACTGGTGATGAATAAACTAGTTGTTAGTCTAGTTGTGGCATTTAAAAGGAATACTAAAAATAGTGATAGTCTAATTTACTTATGTCATCCCTTGGAGTTTAAAAGTTCTGGACACCATTTACTTGCATGGCATGGACCTACAGAGCTGAGAAATTATTCTTAATGTTTGTAAATGTTCAATGTCAACTATAAACCCTAGTGCCTATTGTGCTTCTTGTGTATCCACCAGGTTATGCTGGGAAGGGAAAGCGAGGTGAGCTCCAGGGCATTTATTTGGAAACATTCCACCCTGGACTTTGCAGTGTTCACTGCATGCAGATCAATTCCAATGAGCTGCAATAGTGTACATACAAATAATAAAATAGACTAAAAATAATAAAATAAAATGAAACACTTTTGCACAATTCTGAGTGACTTGTACATGATTTTATTCATTGAAAAAAATAAATTATCCACCCTGAGATTTCAATTTAATATGTGTAACATGTTCAGAAGAACATTATGTCTGCTATTTTAAAAATTATGCAGTAAAGATGGATGGTAACTAATTTTTTTTTTTTTACATTAGCCAAATGTTTTTCATGTATTTACACATTCACTTCACTGAGTGCAATTGCATCTCATTTTAATATGTCCATTTCTTGATACTGTAGAATATGTAGATAATATTCAGAAATATGCTTGAGTAAGGCCTACATTACAGCCTAATGAATTTAAAACACCATCACTTTAAGTATGCTAAAAGGTGTAAAGACGTGACTTCATCGTCGACAGTGAGTGGTATTGGACACACACAATAATAACAGCTGTAAGAAATTGAACCATGATGAGGAACGTAATATTTGATCGTTTATTTTCATTACTGTCGCTACTTCCTGCCATACTCATTCGTCCTCGGCATTGACCGCTTGGGGATTTCCGCACACATTTGTGAAATCCCTCCTACTTGCGGCATAAGCTCCTCCCACCTGCAGGTCTCCGGGCTGCAGCGATACATACTTGAATACCTGCAATCCTACGCTGACATTCAGGCTCTGAACTGAGGCGGGTGTCAAACTCACTGTCAGAGGGGAGAGAGCGAGAACGCGAAGCTGGTATCGATGTATATATACTGCAAACAACGAGTATTGGAACCATGTCAGATATTTCAGTATCGATATGTATCAAAATATAGATTTTATTTTTGACAACACTACCATGCAGTTTGTTTCTCAAAACTTTCAGTCCATAAATCACTCTGATCTCCTTCACTGTGCGGTTATGATCAGCTCTCCAGAAGCTGCTTTTTTCACTTCAAATATCAGGCCTTTTATTGGTCCGTTTACGATCGGATATCTTTATTGGCTACCGAAATGCCGGTGGTAAAATGTTTGAATATTGATTAAAATTGTAGGCGTACTCAGTAACGAACTGTGATTTTAAAAGTAACGAAGTAGATTATTTAGCTTAATTTGTATTTAAGTACAAGTAAAATTACATATTTAAAAATGTACTCAAAAGAGTACAAATACCCGAAAAAACTACTTAATTACAGTAACGTGAGTAGTTGTAATTCATTACTTCCACCTCTGGGTGTATATGACATTCTTCTTTCAGACGAATACAATCGGAGATATAAAAAAGTGCATCCATCCATTATAAAAGTAATCCACACGGCTCCGAGGGGTTAATAAAGGCCTTCTGAAGTGAATCGATGGGTTTTTTGTAAGAAAAATATCCATATTTAACACGTTATAAAGTAAAATATCTAACTTTCTTCGCAAGTTGAATACGGAAGGCAGTCCGCCAGAAGTTATTTTACTTTATAAAGTTTTAAATATGGGTATTTTTCTTACACAAACCGATCGCTTTGCTTCAGAAGGCCTTTATTAACCCCCCGGAGCCACATGGATTATTTTTTATAAAGGATGGATGCACTTTTGATGGATGCACTTTTTTATAAAAGATGGATACACAAATTTTGGGCTGCAATTCACTGCCATTATAAAGCTTGGATTAGCCAGGACATTTTTTTAAATAACGCTGATTGTATTCGTCTGAAAGAAGAATGTCATACACACCTAGGATGGCTTGAGGGTGAGTAAATTATATGATAATTTTCATTTTTGGGTGAACTATCCCTTTAAATGTATAGTTCACCCAAAAATAACAGTTGACAGTAGCCATTGACTTCCATAGCATTTTTTTTCCTGCTTTTTTTTTTACAGACATTCTTCAAAATATCTTCTTTTGTGTTCAACAGAAGAAACTCATAAAGGTTTGGAACAACTTGAGGGTGAGTAAATGATGAAAAAATTTTCATTTTTGCGTGAACTATCCCTTTAAGTACATCAAACTTTTAACTTGACATTATTACAAAGTGCACTTAATCATGTGCACTAAGAAACATAATCATGATAGTGTACCCCTTTTAAGTACACTAGAGTGGCTTTATTTCAATATTATATTTATCTGCAAGTACAGTTTTTTTTTTTAAATACTTCTTTTTCGCAAGGTTTCTTGATGTTGACCATAAGTGTCAAAATAAAAAAGAAGAGAATATTTAGGTAAAAAAAAGTGCAATTTGACAGCTGTGTGTCTTTTCATTTGTATCAAAACAGTATTCAAGGAGAAGAAGTTACTATGAATAAATCGATCAGCAACATACTTCAGAGTATGTGGAAACCACAAAATGATTCATATGCATCTGACTGAAGCCACACATTTGATGAAATGCAGACAATATACAGAAAATAGAGTATCATCTCTGTAAAATCATAAAAAACCTTAATGCTTTATGTACAAGGTGGTCTCATACAAGTGCTTGAATATGCTTGTGATTACCGCAGAATCACATCCACGCTGATATTCAGTTCAGCAGTACTCTTGCCCGCAAGATATTTCTTAAAAACGTTTTCAAAAGATTGTCTAAACCTCTTTTGGAATTAAAAAACTATGGCAAAGCCCTTGAGGCCCTCTGAAGCAGCTCTCCAGGTCATTGGGTAGTACAGTTTGACTTATGAAAGTGCTCTGCTCTACATCTCCTGTTTCCACAGTCCTCTCATTCTCTTCCACTCTACCATCCTTATTGGAAGCTATGTGAGGGGGAGAGAGGAGGCCTTCAAGAATGCCCAAGGATCCGAGCGCTCCATCCATGGCTAAGAAGCTATTAAGATGCCCATGTTTCACGGGAATACAGGTTAAATCCCAACTGAAGTCATGATGTGATGGAGACACCAACAAAGGGAACTGGTCCTCCTCCTTTAACTCTTCCTCTGTAGTCTCAAAGACTTCTTCATTTCTCTGTGAAGCGGTCAATAACTGAGGTTTATAAGGAGAATCGATGCAAAACAGGTCTGTCGTGGGCGTTTCTGTGACGTGAAGAACAGTTGGATAAGAGTCTTGCCTCTCCCAAGACGGACTGACTTCCTCAATGGGAGTTAAGGGAGGATCGCTGTCTCCAGGAAGAGGTCCCCAAGGGCCATAGCTGTCATCCTAAGAGGAAATAAAATGTATTGGTAACTGTGGAGTTGCAGTATGAAGACACTGTCTAATAATATTTTTGCAATAACAGGTGCAATTTCATATCATAAGTGTAATGCACTTTATTGAGTATAATCAAGTTTGTTAGAGGTATTCCAATGTTTACTTTACAAAACTGCATCATGTCAATGATAGTTTTAGACAGTGTGGTCTGCTTTTGAACTCTTTTCTTAACTCAATTACAAACAGCATGTTGCATAGTCATCAGTGAGCTATATACTGGCCAAAGCTTAAAGATTTAGCAAGCAAATCTCCATATATAACATGCATGAACATGGGGTAGGGCCTCTATAAAAATGTAAATTTTGTTTTACTTCAGCCATTGTAGAAGGCTTATGACTCCTGCTATTGTGTTAAATGTGAACATTGGCAATCTCCTGTTACAATATTGTACAATCTAATTGTTGACAGATTCTTAGGACATCCATAACAATGACATTTCTGCTACTGTGCCTCATAGTGTTTCTGTATTTTTAACAGAGGACATATCATGAAAATCTGACTTTTTTCCGCGTTTAAGTGCTATAATCGGGTGCATCTACCAGTGCATCTAAAAGGACAACCCAGTAACTTTGTTTTGGTAAGCCTTTCTCTGCAAGCACGTGAAAAAATGAGCCGCTCAGATTTCTCTCCCCTTCTGACGTAGGAAGGGGATCTTATTATAATATTACCGCCCCTTGTACGTTTCCACCCACAGTGCCGCTATTTAATGGTGAGCAAGACCCTTGTGTGTATTTGACAGTTTAAACACAACAAAAAATGTAAAGGTAAGTTACTCACGAGACTTGACGTCTGACAGCCAGTCTGTGTGCATGTGCCTCAGATAAGTGCGCTCAGAAAACGATCCATTTGAAGTTTAAACTAATATAGCTTTAAAACACGTGGAAATAATAAACTTTAATGTTGAAAGAAGAACTATGCTATCCGTAAGAGTGATCACGATATAGATGACAATCAACACCAAGCAGATGTCTTGTTAGTATTTGGCAGAAAATCCAATTGAAGCCTGAACTGTGTGGAGAGGGGTCGGCATGCAGCAGCTCATTTGCATTTAAAGGCACAGGCACGAAAACGACTCGGTTACTTGCGTAACCTCGGTTCCCTGAGAGAGGCAACGAGTATTGCGTAGCTACGCTAGGGAAAACTCCTTTCCTCGAGAATATGAAGCAAAATTTTATCCTTATAATTTTATCTATGTAAAACGCAGTGAAGCTGCACAGCAGATCAAGCAGAGCGTGCCCACGCGCTGATTGGCTGTGCTGCGGCAACTGCAGGAACCTATGGCGAGGCGGCTAAGCGAGTGGACCAATGGGGTCGCTACATGAAATCCTGCCTAAATAGACAGGCTAAATTTTAATAGCGAAGCTATAAAAGACCGTGTCTCACCATAGGATTCAGGTTAAATCGACTGAAGCGATACCCTGAGCAAAGCACAAGCACGGCGCGTTACGCAATACTCGTTCCCTCTCTCAGGGAACCGAGGTTACGCAACCGAGTCGTTCCCTTTCGAGAGTACTCTCGTATTTGCGTAGCTACGCTAGGGGACCCAATGTAAAACGCTGTGCGTGCTTAAACCTAACTCCAACTATGGCCTGAGGTGAAACCCAAGGCACATAGCAGAGATAAGTAATAGTGAACCCCCAAGAGGCCAACCTTGGTGAGCCTCATATAAGGGTATATAAGGGAAACCCATATAAAATTAGGCCGGACAGAATCGGGCCTTAATATGAAATGTGTAACATTATATATATGGATTATGAAACCCTTGACCAGACAGAGTCGGGCCTTATAGTATGTAATGTGATAAACATATGCTTGTGTTACACATAGTTTATTAAGGTTAGAGATAAACCCCCAGACCGGAAAGAATTCGGGCTTTAAGTGTATAAATTACTATTACATTCATTTATATGGAAAGAATCCTAGCTTGCAAAGCAGGGACCTCCAAGTTATAAAATCTGATAAAAGTGGACGGAGAGGCCCAGCCTGCCGCCGCACAGATATCCTCCAGTGGTATGCCACTGGACCACGCCCATGATGAGGCCATGCCTCTAGTAGAATGAGCTCTGATGCCTATTGGGCAGCTGAGGCCTTTTGATTCATAAGCCAGCGAGATAGCGTCTATTATCCATCGTGACAATCTCTGCTTTGTGACCGCGCACCCTTTAGTGCGGCCACCAAAGCAAAGGAAGAGCCCACAAGTCGGGACGGGGATGCCAGATCTTCCCTTTCGCCTGCGTGAGGAGGTCTCTCCTCAGCGGTATCGGCCATGGGGCTGTGTCTGGCATCTGAGTCAGTTCTAAGAACCATATCTGGTTTTTCCATAGCGGGGCTATCAAGAGCACTGCGCATTTGTTTTCCTTGATCCTTTTGATGACCTAAGGTAACATCGCGATCAGAGGAAAAGCATACAGTGGATGTCTGGGCCAGCGCATCCCTGTGCTTGGAGAAAAATGTTGGCCAATGAGTATTGTCTTCTGAGGCGAAAAGATCGATCTTTGCTTCGCCGAAGATGCTCCAAATCAGCTGAATCGTTTGTGGGTGAAGAGACCATTCCCCTGGGGGAATGTTGTCTCTGGATAACATATCTGGACCCTGATTCAGAATGCCTGGCACGTGAGCTGCCCTTAGCGAGCTCAGGTTGTGCCCTGCCCATAAAAGGAGATGTTTTGCCATGGAGTGCAGGCTGTTTGATCTCAGCCCACCCTGGCGATTTATATAGGATACCACCGACATGTTGTCCGTTCGGACCAGGATGTGGTAATCTTTTATGTATGGGAGGAAAGCTCTTAGCGATAGAATGACCACTTTCATCTCTAGACAGTTTATGTGCAGCCGTTTCTCCGATTCTGACCAAAGGCCGGAGACAGGCTTGCCTTTGTGCAGGGCACCCCAACCTAGGTTGGATGCATCTGTCGAGACCACTTTCCATTTCGCAACTGTGCCCATACTCGCACCCGACTGGTACCAGGCGGTCGCTTTCCAAGGAGCCAGAGCTTTGATACAGCTGTGGTTCACTTTGATGCGTAACTGGCCCGATCGCCACGCACGGGCTGGAACGCGGGAATTTAGCCAGCGTTGGAGGGGGCGCATGTGTAATAGAAGGGTAAGTCCGCTGAAGGAAATTAAATCTGAATCCTATGGCGAGACACGGTCTTTTATAGCTTCGCTATGCAAATTTAGGCAGTCTATTTAGGTGGGATTTCATGTAGCGACCCCATTGGTCCACCCGCTTAGCTGCTTCGCCATAGGTTCCTGCAGTTGCCGCAGCACAGCCAATCAGCGCGTGGGCACGCTCTGCTTGATCTGCTGTGCAGCTGCACTGCGTTTTACATAGATACAATTATAAGGATAAAATTTTGCTTCATATTCTCGAGGAAAGGAGTTTCCCCTAGCGTAGCTACGCAATACGAGAGTACTCTCGAAAGGGAACAGCCTGTTCTTGACTGTAGTCAGAAATGGATATTTACAACATGGATTTATAAATGATCTGTGAGGTATTTTAAGCTGAAACTTCACAGACACATTCTGGGGACACCTGGGACTTAAATTACATCTTTTAAAAATGGGCATAATAGGTCCCCTTTAAGTGCTTTTTAAGACCATCTGCACCTATGCACCTATACCTCCTCATTATGCTCATCCAGTTGATTTGTGAATGCTGTTTTTTGCCAATAAAATCAATGCCAGCAGATATTTAGCTGTTATGTTAAGGTTCAGTGACCTCCTGAAGTATATTTTTCTCTTTGATATGATGACACCTCCAGAAGAGTAAAAATTGAGTTTTTCCATTTGAACACAATGTATCTGGCCTTCGAATTGTGGTAAGATAACATCTCCAGCCTTGTGAGCTACTGACTAAACCCACACCTTGTGTTGTATTTGCATTAGAGAAGGCCTCTAAACTCCTACTACTGCATGTTGATTGTAGTATTTAACTAAAATGACATTGTATAAATAAACATTATTACCTTTAGTAGTTTTATAGCATTGCTGTTATCAAATTTCGGTAAATTTTCAAAAATCCAAGAGACTCCAATGGACATGCACATTTTCATCATTCTGTAGAGATTTTTTGAGAAATAAAAATAACAGTTATA
The DNA here is from genome assembly GCA_039654105.1 of Coreius guichenoti. Taxonomy (NCBI): domain Eukaryota; kingdom Metazoa; phylum Chordata; class Actinopteri; order Cypriniformes; family Gobionidae; genus Coreius; species Coreius guichenoti. The sequence continues at coordinate 27,380,596 of CM077180.1, read as the reverse complement.
CACAAACACACACACACACACACACACACACACACCTAACTTCTCCATATCATCATCATTCAATACATCATTCAATACATTATAGCTTATTTTAAATAAAATGGCCATTGTTTTCACATCACAACAGTTTGCTCTGAAGTCTCCACTTAAACAGTGTCATTACATTCACACTTGACTGTGACTGTAACATTATGAAAGACTGCAAGCATGAGCCACATTGTGAAACTACTTGCACAAATGAAAGTGCAGACGCTTAGTAACATCAAAACCCCCTAGTTCAGCATGTCACCTTTGCCGCACACATTTCAGGTACATCAGGTTGGCCAGGATCACTATAGGAACAGCAGCAGCCAAACAAAATCCAGGTATCATTCCACCTGGAAAGTACACAATAACATAAAATGGTATTGTTGGAACAATTCTGCATTAACTGTTTCTAATATCTTTGAAATCACGTTATAAGTGCATACTTTGTGTATAATGCATCAATATTATTCAGTGTGTGCACGGTATGCAGCCCTAACCCATACCCTACACAATGAGTAATACTGTAGTCAAAACATGCATCGAACTTCATGCTAATTCTCTTAAAGCGATAGTATGACTTTCTTTCGTCGCTGGAACACAAAAAAAGTTTTGCAAAATGTCTCAGGGTTTTTTGTTCATCCAATGAAAGTCAATAAATGTTGATTTGGATCTCAATAACTTTGACTAGACAAAAACAAAATATCTTAATACAAAATATCTTCTTTTGTGTTCCACAGACAAAAGAAAGCCATAACAGGAACGACATGAATATGAATAAATAATGATGACAGAATTTTAATATTTCAATATAGCAACATCACCTCTTTACATCTTTTCATCAAATACTGTATTTAAAAATCGCCTCTGCAGAAAATTTCTGGAAATATATATAGGTTTATAATTGATTGTGGTCAAACTAATGTGATTTAAGGTGAAAGTTTCTCCCAACGAAAATTTTATTCATGTTAATGGAAGAACATTTGTTCATAACTTTGAGAGAACATTGCCAGAATGTTACCAAAGGTGCTAAGTTAGCTAAAGTACAATGCTTGGTCTTTCTCATCTATTTCATAAGAGAATGCACCTGTTGTCTTGTCTGAACTGGGTTGATATGATAGTTTGCTGGGACAATAGCAGGTGGCAGGTTTTCCTTTGGGCCCTTCACCCGCAGAATTCCATGCAGAGACCAAAATATCGAAACATTCCTGTGGGCGCTGCAGCTCCCAACTCAAACGTCCAGGATATGCGTAAGGCACATTTTCTGCAAGCAGAGCACACACAAAACATGAGGAGATGAAGGAGAGAAAATAATATTAAACATTCATTTGCATCACTCTCTGTTCAGTTTGTTTTAGCAAAGGCTAGGTAGCTGACTGACAGTTTGTCTTTGAACCAGGTTTCATGATTCAGGGTCAAAGGTCTATGAGTAACTCTGTAGAATGACACATGAAAGTTAAAATGCTCCTGTAACTGTTCATCAGGGTGGAGATATTTAACACTGAGAGAAAGCCGTTATGTACTTTTTTGTCTCTTCTGCGTTCTTTGACATCATTGTTACACCACAGGATCATAACAGACATGTTTTAGATACTAATGTCTGTTTAACAGCTTGGTTAGAAAAGCTTACGCTGAAGACAGAAACATTTGCACATAGCCACATGCTTTCCGCTGTTGCCTCTACTTCCTGTCATGCCAGAAGCCACATGTTAAGAATAGGTACTAGGTCTCATTTGCACTAGCCAGAGCTGTAGCTCTAAAAAGGCACAAAAATAACACAGAAGTCAGTCACTCTAGTGAATATGTATCTACAATGATGCGCAGCAGGGATGAAAGCCTATATAAACCGCAATTTACTCTCTAATAATTTTGTTCACCACAAGTATTTTTTTTATATATAGAAATTGAGAAACTGAAGTCCTAAGCATGTGAGGCCAATCAATGAATAGTTTTCAGTTTCAGTTAAATCTGACATATGGGCCTGTCCCTTTGAGAACTTTTTTCCATCACCTATACATTTTATTTTCTCTTGCAATACTAAAATATTAACTCAACACTACCATAGATAACAACAAACTGCTGTCGATCAAGTTTAAGTCATCTGGATTTTCAAAGGAACTTTTTGAGCCTTGCTGCCAAAGTAAAACAGCCCAACAAAAGACCAAAACCTGTACATATACTTAACTGGTGGAACTACACTACTGTTAAAAGTTTGGGTCAAGAAAAAATGGGTCAGTAAGATTTATTTATTTAAAAAGTCTATTTCAAATAAATGATGTTCTTTTGAACTTTCTAGTCATCAAAGAATCCTGAAAAATGTATCATGATTTCCACAAAAAGCAGCCCAACATTTTCAACATTGATAATAATAATAAATGTTTCTTTAGCAGCAAATCAGCATATAAGAATGATTTCTGAAGGATCATGTGACACTGAAGACTGGAGTAATGACTGCTGAAAATTCAGCTTTGCCATCACAGGAATAAATTACATTTTAAAATATATAATCATATTAAAATATAAAACAGTTACAATACTGTTTTTCCTGTATTTTTGAACAAATAAATGTAGCCTTGGTGAGCATTAGAGAATAAAAACAAATATTACGACTCCAAATTCTTGTAGTGCATATCCCTGCAGAAAAAAACTACTTATACCAGTCTAAGCTGGTTTGCTGTTCTTAGCTGATTTAAAATGGTTTAGCTGGTTTATGCTTCTCACCCAGCCTGGCTAAGCTGATCTTCAGCTTCACATGTTGTTGCATCAGTGTATGATTAAAAATCAGTAAATAATATCTCTGTTGAAAGAAAAAAAAAAAAAAGCTGGTTTGAGCTGGTTTCGAGCCTGGTCCAGCTGGTCTCTTAGTTGGTTTTAGAAGGGTTTTAGACACTTTTTAGCTAGTAAGGCCAGTAGATCAGCTGGTTGAACAACAAGATATAAAACTGAAACCTTTTAAAAGTGGTTCCCATGTTGCTTCCAAAGTCCATTTTACACTTATTTACACAACTTATTTTACACTAAATGTTTTGCGGTATTAGCTTAGAATACACTCTGCATACAACATCTGTTTTAGACCTGTAATGTAGAAGTGTAGGGGAGTGGGGTTACTGGAAGAGGATGTGAATATTTTCAGTAAATGGTGGAAAACCCTGCTGTCAAACTGTGGGTGTGACAGTGATGAGTCTCAAACCAAAGACAGGTAGAGTCTTTCCACTGTGCTAAATGCATGAAGGTTCACTGCATAACTTGTGGGGTGAAGTTTAAGACACCTGAAGTGTTGTGGAAAAAAAACATTGTTTTTATGTTGAAGGAAAAAACAAAAGTTCTGATTCTCTGTGTACAAACCATGTGACTCCTCCCCTCAGGCACTTAGAGGCATAAACCACAACCCAACACACTCACAAAAAACTGTTTTACTTACGGTTCTGAATGAATCTCTTGTCTCTATGTCTCTGGAAGTAAATGGTGTAGTTTGTGATAAATCCCCTTTGTTTTTCTTGGGCAAGCTCGTCCCATTGGATCAAAATCTGCTTTTCCCCTACAGTGGTAACTGATACATCTGGACCGGCTAGAGGCTCTGAAAAAGAAACAGAAGAGGATAAAGTGGCTCTTCAATCACTGAGTAGGAAAATGTTAAACAATTAATATAATACTCTTTAAATATATTCACAACCTACACAAAAACTGACTGACTGACTTTTGACAAATTCTCTGTCACTGCCCTCTTGTGGCAATTTAGAGGGAAAGAAGTGATTATTGTTATACTTTTTGTTTTTTATTGTTTTTTTGTAAGAAAATGTTTAGCCGAATGTTTTGAAAAATATTAGTAAGTAGTACTTATATTACTTATAAGTAATTTGTAATATTGTTAATCAAATTTATAATATTTTAAAATCTACACCTCATCCACACTTATATGAAGTGTAGCATGAACAGTTACATAAAATGTTTATGTGCACTACCGTTCAAAAGTTTGGGGTCTGTTTTTTTTTTTTTGTAAAGAAATCAATACTTTTATTCAACAAAGATGCATCAGTAAGTAGACAGAAATGTATAATGTTACAAGCAATTCTTTTGAACTTTCTATTCACCAAAAAAACAAAACAAAACTGTAGATCAAGTTTAAAGGGTTAGTTCACCCAAAAAATGAAAATGAAATGAAAATTCTGTCATTAATTACTCACCTTCATGTCGTTCCAAACCCATAAGACCTTCGTTCATCTTCGGAACACAAATTAAGATATTTTTGATGAAATCGGAGAGCTTTCTGACCCCTCCACAGACAGCAATTTAATCACCACTTTCAAGTCCCAGAAAGGTAGGGAAGACATCGTTAAAATAGTCCATGTGACTAGTGGTTCAACCTCAATTTTATGAAGCGACGAGAATACTTTTTCTGTGCAAAAAAACAAACAGTTCTGAAGTAGCGCTTCGAAAGTGCTGCACTGTATTTACTACGTCAACAGCGTAGGAGACTGACACAAACGAGAAGAGATGGTTGAATAAAGTCGTTATTTTGGGGGGGTTTTGCGCACAAAAGGTATTCTTGTCGCTTCATAAAATTAAGGTTGAACCACTGGAGTCACATGGACTATTTTAACAAACTCTTTCCTACCTTTCTGGGACTTGAAAATGGTAGCCTAATTAAATTGCTGCCTATGGAGGGGTCAGAGAGCTCTCGGATTTCATCAAAAATATCTTAATTTGTGTTCCGAAGATGAACGAAGGTCTTACGGGTTTGGAACGACATGAGGGTGAGTAATTAATAACAGAATTTTCATTTTTGGGTGAACTAACCCTTTAAGTCATCTGGATTTTCAAAGGAACTTTTTGAGCCTTGCTACCAAAGCAAAACGGCCCAACAAAACACCAAAACCTGTACATATACTTAACTGGTGGAACTACACTACTGTTAAAAGTTTGGGTCAAGAAAAAATGTTCCCTGAGCACCAAATTAGCATATTATAATGATTTCTGAAGGATCATGTGACACTGTGAAGACTGGAGAAATTCTGCTGAAAATCCTGCTTTGCCATCACAAGAACAAATTACATTTTAATTTAAAATATATTAAAAATGGAAAACAGTTATTTTGAATTGTAATAAAAAAAAAACTCCAAATGTATAAGTAATCATGAACTTACTCTCTTCCCTTGCATAAACCTGAACAAATGCAGGATCTGAAACTCCACTGGCTTCTTCAGCATATAATGAAATGTTATACAGGACACCGGCTTGCATACCTGCAAGATAAAAAATTTATAATGAAACTTAGATGATGGACATCATATGAACTACATCAATCTACATAACATATTATACTGTTTGTTTTTTTCAAATTAATTATTTTAACCCTTAGATATTATTAAGATCAATAGAACTGGATTGTAGGAAAAAATCTTTCTTACCTTGTAGCAATGTAAAATTATAGTCTTTTCCTAATCTCTTCCATTCTAAGTGCACTGGGCTTTGTTGCCACTGTACAACAAAACCCAGAATGCTCTCCACTTCCTCACTGTAATGAGACAAGTCCCATGACAGAAGCACACTGCCCCCTGCTGCTGGAACTAAATATCTTATCATAGGAGCTGGTTTACCTGTGACACACACACACACACAAAGAGAAGAATGTGGGACTTTCATGCAGACGAAGATTGCGTAGACGCCTCGTAAATGGATGACTCTCATACAGATGAGGTTAAGGGTGCTAACACTTTCTGTGTCCTACAAAATTCAATAAATTGAATTTCAATTTCTCACCTGTGCGTATCAAGCTCACAGGTGTGGGTGGGGAGGACCCAGCTGATGTCACAGCACTGACGTTAACTTCTGCTACGCTCAGCTTAAGTGTCTGGTGGGTGACATGAGCTGAGCAGTTCAGTTCATGGATTTTGCCTTCTTCTATATAAGATAACTTGTAATATAACAAATCTCCACTGTAATTTTCTGGTTTGTAGTGCTGGAAGATGCAGGAGAAATAAATAGTCAGCAAGTGAGTTCATGTTGAGGGCAAAGACCTGTGATAATGTTTTTTTTTCTATATGACATTACAAATCATTCTTTTTAGTCAGTTCTTTCAATGAACTGCCTGATGTGGTTCACAAATTGGACTGAATGATTCATTCATAAACTGGACTGATCCGGTTCACAAAGTCACTGACTGCAGCCGTTCTCAAGTGGGACGGAAAGTTTAGTCTGTTCCTCACATAAAGCTATTGCGTGTCTTCAGAAGTCCTGGAATACAGTGTACAGACTAATAATACTCAGCTAACAGGGAACATTCTGTTTAGGTTCTCTCAAAGTTATGAGCAAACATTCTTCCAGTAACAGTAATAGAATGTTCGTTCAAAGTTATCTGGTCTTTATTTCACCCCTCTGCTTTAGATGTGGTACAGAAGAAGCAACATTTTCCCAAATTCATGGAATTGATCTTCCAACAGACCCAGGGGTGTGTTTATTAGGTAATTTTACCAATTCTAAGTTAACTCCAACATCTATTATGCTATAAAATAGCTACATTTCATTGCTTTGATGACGGGCAGGAGTGAATTATTTTATAAAATCTGGAAACCCTTTTTGAATTATATAAAAATAGTTCCACATGATTTGAATTGATAGAGTAGATTTTTTATATTGTATCTCCCTTTTCCCTTTTTGTTTGTGTATGTGTGTGTTTTTCCTTAGTGTTTTGTCTGATGTTCGTTGTTATTAGTGTTATATTTGAAAAAAAGCAAAATAATTAAAAAAAGTTATCTGTTTTTTTTCTCAGAACATTAGCACAAAAACATTATTTATACATCATTCATGGAACATTTTTTTCTGAAACATATTAGTTGGACATTCATCTAACATTTTTTAAACTGGACATTGTGAACGTTAAGGGTATTTTCACACTTGGTCCTTTTCAGAGGTCTGAGCGCAGATTTTTTTCTGAGCGCAGATTTTTTCGTGTGATTTTTGGCCCATATGTGAACACTCCAAATGATCTCAGACCCCTTTTAAGATCATTCAACAGCATTTGTAGCAATGTCGTTTTACAAAATAATAATAATAATAATAATAATAATAATAATAATAATAATAATAATAATAATAATCTCTACAAACAAATATCTTGGTTAGTGAGGCACGTACAATGTAAGTAAATGGGATCACATTTTGAAGGCCATAGGGTCAGCCATTAAACACTAAACTGGACTAGATCCAAAAAGCAACAGTATGAACACAAAGGGGTCTGACACCACATTCCTACTTAAGTGGACCAAAAAAGGAGTCCTCTTTTTTTTGGTTCACCTCTTGGTCCACTTAAAAGGAGTCTGAGTTTGGTTCTTTTAAAGAGGACTCAAGTGTGAAAACACCCTAAGAGAACATTCAGAAATAACATTTTCATAACTTAATGGGAACATTAGCAAAACCTTCTTAAAACAGGGTATTTAGCTGGGTATCTAAGTATGGGTTTGGAACAACGTGATATTTTTTTTATGACAAATAGTACTTACAGGACAATACACCTGGACAATAAACTATTGTGGGCTGCTGACCCAAGAAGAAACCTATAGAAGAACAGTGAGAGATCACATGTCCTCTTATGTATACGGGACTCTTTTACAGAAGTTTAATGAGTCAGCACTGGCTGAAGTCATCTTTGATGCTGTTATGTAATGGTAGGAAATGCCAAAAGACTCAATAGTTTAATCAAGAATGTAGAGAAGGTTATTTTAACAGCCATTGTCATGTCAACAATCTATTCAGCTCTTCAAAGAATTTATATTCGAAAGATTATTTAGATGAAAGCTACTTCTGAGAATGGCACTTCTGAATAATCTGCAAATTATTTTCATAAAAAAATATACAGTGGGGTCTAAACATTGCAAATCTGGGATTCAAAATCTACTTTAAACTGGGAATAAACTAAATTTCAGGACTTTGAAAAAATTTAATTGAATAAGAATTAAGATTTCTAGGTCACTAATCACTAAGAAAATATGTGACAATGACCATGAAAACTCCTTTGTACATAAGGTGGTTAATATTTAAGGTGCTTTAATGTACACTATCGTTCAAAAGTTTGGGGTCAGTAAGTTTTTTCTTTAAAGAAATGAAGCATGCACTAAATAAATGTTGTTCTTTCTATTCTTCAAAGAATCATGAAAAAATATCAAGGTATATATATATATATATTAAGCAACACAAACATTTTCAATAATTTTTATATGAAAATAATAAGAAATGTCTCTTGAGCAGCAAATCAGCATATTAGAATGATTTCTGAAGGATGTGACACTGAAGACTGGAGTAATGATGCTAAAAATACAGCTTTACCATCACAGGAATAAATTACATTTTAAAATATATTAAAATAGAAAACTGTTATTTTTAATACTTCACAATATTAGTGTTTTTACTGTATTTTGATCAAATAAATGCTGCCTTGGTGAGCATAAAAAACGTTTTTTTAAAAAGCATTAAAAAACAAACTAACCCCACACTGTTGAACAAAAGTATGTTGTACAGTTTCCTTTGAAATTAACAACCTTAATAATTTAATGTTATGATTTCTCTGTCCAATAGGTGGTGCTGTTACCTTCCACAACACTGTGACATTCTGAAGTCCATGTGTACTGGTCCTGTTGATGACTCTCCACACATCAAGTTTGTGTGAGGGTGCTAGGACATTTTAAAAAAATTTTTTATCAAAACATTTGCAGGTAAAACACTAACTTCTATTCAAAATGTAAAAAGATATGTTAAGGCAATACCTATTCCAGGGCTGGTTATATTGAAGGGATGACTCCACATGCTGCAGTTTGTTGAGTTTGTAACACACACTCTCAGCTCAAACTGATAGGGCATCAGTGGTTTTAAGGTTTCCTGCATTAAAATGCATCCAGCTAGGAGCTCCGTTACTCTTCCCAGGGTCTAATCAAATACAAGAGCAAAAATCTCTATAACTTGCTTTAAACCAGTACACATTTTTCACAAATCCTTTTTTTAAGGGGTTAGCATCTCTCACCCAGTCCTGGTCATTATGCACCCTTCTGAACCTCAGACTTGGTTTCAGTACATCTTCTGAGCCATTCCAGTATATTGTAGGAGAAAGAGCACCATTTTCAAACACAGCTTGTGTTATCTCTGGAGTGCTTGGAATCACTGAGCAAAAACAATGTCATAAAATCAACATATGATTCAGGCTAGACAAATCTATGCACATTTGGTATGATATATCATGATATATTTGTATATCATGATATGATCAAAATGAGAAAGTGATTCAGAAATGAGTAAGTGTGTGTAGTTTAGTCTCTTACCAAAATCCCAAATCGAGAAGGGGAAATTATAGTGAGACTCTCCTAATGCATTTTGACCTCTTACACGGACTGTGTATGTTATGCTCTCATCAAACAGAGATCGTGGAATAGAGAGATGATGGTCCTTGTCCATCTCATACTGGAGAAACTGAGATGTACTGTTGCTTTGCATGGGAGAAAGACAAAATAAAGATAAAGCAGAAGAAAGGCTGATCTTTCACTATGTTTGAGAAAAGACAAAGTTTCTACCTGTCACATTCTGATAAAATGTATAAAATCGCCTCAATGTTATCAGACATACTTACTGAAATGTCATACTGAAGTTTGTAAATAAATGTGTCTCAGTTGTGACCGTCAAAGAGCAGTTAACAAACTCTGAATATTGGTATGTGACACAGCTGAATTTCGGTTTGCCTGGAGGGTCTAAAGCAGAAAATCAATTATATTCGTAATCAAAAACTGGTTAATTGTCATAACACAACTATAAATCTATCATTTTGAACCTAAGAAAAACAAATAGGGTAATTACAATTAGCAACATAACAGTATTATTACATTAATATACTTCATGCACATTCAATTAATTAGAAATGTCACAGAACTTTGATTCATATATTTTCTAATATATTTATATTTCATGATAGTTAACAAATGTCTTTTTTCTTCTGTTAACCCTTAAAAATCATTTACATTGATGTAATATAATTTAGTCGTGTTGATTCAGTCATGTTAAATAACATATTTGACTTGAATAAAATGAGTTAATGGAGATATTAATGTAATAATAAATGTGTGTGTGTGAATACAGAGGAACATATGAACTTACAGCCAGCTTTGAGATCTCTGCCGCAAACACTGTGCCATGTGTCTCCCTCCTTCACCTTGCAGCGTAGTGAAGATTTGGGCTGATTGATGACTATTTGTGTTTTTATTACAGAGCAATGAATTGCTTCGAAAATGGTCTGTCCATTGTAGTCTATGGCAAAGTGTCTGCCACAGTGCTCAGTGTCTGACTGGCATACTACAGTCAAGTTTGAGCCCATGTGAATGACATCTGAGTCTACTATTAACTTTCCAACACATCTGATTCTGTAGCAATCTAAGCAGAGAGAGAGAAAACACTATTAATATATAAGCTTGATCATGGAACTTGGAAAGCAGCTTCAAATGAATAACAATCGCAATAACTTAACTCACCACAGAATTTTCCGCTGAAGAGGAATAAAAAGACCACCTGCCAGACTCTGATGAAAAAATCCATTCGTTGTCTATCTGGGTCTCTGTGATTATCAGTGAATATTGAGTCAAGTATTTTTTCCTACACTTCATGCCTAGTCCTTAAGTTTCTTCTCCTGCCTTCTCTGAAGCAAACCAGCATATAGTCAGAAAAAAAGTAGGTTACACTGCATATCGTCAGATGTCACATAAAAGAGGTCATATATGCACACATGAAAATATCAAAAGCATAAAAAACCCCACCAAATTAGAATGTTACCAATGATACGCTTGCGATCTGTTTAAATAGTCAGCATTCTCATGAGCGATACTTAATGTTACAAGCCTAATCTTTTTTATGTCAACCTTGTTTTTTCAGACTTGCCTTGCTCTTTTAAGGGCCAGTGACCTAGATTTGTGGTATTTATGCCTGTTCTGAAACTCTGAGCATCTGTTTCAACAGTTAGGCATCCTACTTATTAAGCCACCTTTTTAGTCAGCACTGATCATTAACCGCTATCAATGTAAGACTCAAAGACAGCAAACATAAACTAAAATATGCTGATATTACATTAACCTTACCTTTAAAGCCATGAATTAAAGGAAAAAAAATATGAAAGAAAGATATGATACATCAAAAGGCAGAAGAAGGGCATATGTCATAGGTATATTGTAGAAAAAGACTAACCTTTCCTAATGCACTCAGAACAGTGATATCTCCTCCATTTGGGCTCCTCTGCTGTTGCCATCATAGATGTATATTAGCTTGCTCAAAAGGGCTGGCAGCTTAACATGGCATCAATTCACATTTGGAAAATGAGAACAATACAAATTAATTCAGTAATTACTTTTCACAAAAACCTATGATCTTTAAACTTGAATTTTACACACAAACTAGCTCTGTTGATATCAAAAACCTGGACGTACTAAAGTCATAGAAATACGAGGCTCTGAAACATCGAAACAAGACAGAATAACCCATGTCGTCCTCACACGTTCCCTCTCACATGTGCTTAGCGTGTGAAAACAACACCACAGAACAACCTTCCTGCCTGGCCCAGATTTTTGATCTCTTTTACACTTTAGTTTCCATCTTCATCTTCAAAGTGTTTCAGGGGAAAACCCACTGACACAGATAAGGAGAATCTGAGATACAGAGTAATTCAAAGAATGCACTAAATAACAGTAGATAAAATAAGAGAGGAGGTGTTTAAAATAATAAACAATAAAGATAATAACCTCCTCATAAACAGTGGGAACGACTGGCATGTTGTTTACTGTAAAGGTGTGGAAAATGAGAAATGAACAAAACAAAAGAAAACAATGAGGTTAGTGCCAGACCCACAATTACAGTTTGTGTGTGAAACTAGCACATATAAACCACAAGAAAAGATAGACCACAAGTCTTAAATAAATAAAATAAGGAGAACGAAAAAAAAAATATTAAGATACAAATTAAAAAGTTATGTTAAACTTTATAAATTTTCCTTAACCAAGAGTGATGCATAAAAAGAAATGACGCATTCTTGTTTGTGTTACTCAGAGATTTGGCGACAAGACCCTTTTGCAACATTTACTCATATCCTTTGTCATGCCAAAGCATTTGATTGCACAATTTCTGACCTATGTAATGATTTTTATCTCATCTATCTTTAAAGGCCCTCTGTTAGACTACTTTAAGATCTTTTGAAGTGGTGAGAAAGATTCATAACCTATAATATGCACATTAATAAATGGATGATTTATCAAATATCACATTAAAAAGAATAATAAAGAGAAGAAGTCAAGAAAGAGTTTAAAAAGCAACTTAATCATATATCTGTCGTCATTTTGCAACATAAAAACATCAAGCGTGCACAGAATGTGGTTATTTGACCTCGATTTGTTTTTCAGAAAAACAGTCAGCACCTGCTTCTTTAAACTGTTAAAACCTAGATAACTAACTTGGAGACCTGTTTAAAATATCTAATCGGCGATCTCAAATGTGGGCTATTAATTATTGAATTTAATGAAATTGTGCCTTTAATTTTTTTGTTGTGATAAATGTGTTAATATGGAGTCAAATCCTCGGCCAGGGTAGCATGCAAAACCTAAAATGAGTTTAGCCTAATCTACATGTCCTGACTCCTGAGGTAGGAGATTTCATGAGCCAGTGTGTCATGGGTAAATACAGATGATGTCTTTACCACTACTGGTTAATTTCTGAATCAGTATATATAAATTAAAATGTGTAAATTCTGTAAAAGTTTCTTGAAGAAATTCCTAAAACTTATGTTCGTTATTTCCAAGGATTAAATCAACATTAGTAGCTCCATTGCTTTAATTTGAATGTGTTCACTTTCTCAGATTTTTTAGAGTGCCTTTTGTTTTAATCTACAAGTATATTGTATATTACTGGTACTTGTAGAAGTATTATTGTACTATTTTGTTTTTGTCTGCAATGCAATGCAAAAATCCAATAATCTGTGCACAATCGCGATCACGATTACAGCTGCTGTGATTACCTATGTGAAAAGTGTTTATAATAGTATTATTTTTATAATTACTCCCATTACATTAAAAGTTACTACTTACAATATGTTTTTGTTGCATTGAGAATTGTAGCCAATCACAGACATGTCTGATTTTGGTGACAGGAACCCCTTTAAGAGGATCACTAGCTCAGAGCAACTGATTGAGATATTCTTGCATCAGCTACTTCACCATACAGATACAAAAACATATATCCTAAAAGACTTTCCAGAGTTTTTAGAAATTAAATGATTGAAAGGATGAAAGGAGTCATTTTCTAAACTAACAATTGGGTGAATGTTGCTCCATATTGTTAGAAAGTGTCTAATTCTGATCCTCAGTCTAGATAATGAGATGGTCTACTTAAATTATATCAATAAATGTTGATCGTCGTAAAACTTCAGCACAATGACATTTCAACTGCATCTTTTTTGTTGTTTCCTTAAGTTCTTAATAATGAGCAGTCTTTGTGTTGGTTTGGGAAATGGGTGTTAGTCCATCAAAAACAAATGAAGTTAGTTAAGATGATCTTTAGAGCGTAATTTGCAACAAAGATAAATTATATCAGAACGTTTGCTCGCTAACTGAACAAGTACTTGGTTGAAACCTCATACACCCATTGATTTTATTACAGCACTCAGTCTGTTTGGATAGGAGTCTATCAGACACATCTTGACTTAGAAATATTTCCCCACTCTTCTTTGCAAAAACGTTTTAAAGTTGTTAATTTGTGAGGTCATAATATGGAATGATATTCCAGACAATATTCGAAAGGAATTGCAAATTGATAACACTGTACAATATGGAATTCAAAATCACATTTGGAATCTGACACCAAACATTTTACAGATATTTTAACCTGCTGCATGAACTCTAGCAACAACATTTATCAAACATGTAGGTGCTTCAAAACATGTAACGCTTAAGATTTAATAATGACCGTACTTATTTAAAAGATGCAGTTTGGAGAAACTCTCACGGCTAATGATGTTGAAATGGAGGTCGGGGGGACCATGAAGTGGTGGCTCTATCATATAATAATTCTATAATTTAAATCCCTTAAAGGATTGTTAGGCTGCATAAATTAGGTCAACCGGAACCAGAAACACTTTCCACAACACCCAATGTACTTGTTACATGGTGATGATGGACCCACACCCTAAGACAACCACAACAGCCCTGAATGTCAGCAGAGACTGTGACATCTAGACAAACCGCATGTGAAGACCTCATCAACACGACAGCCATCGGCACAGACCCTCAGTAAAGACCATGCGAACAGACAAGTCCTCTGCACATGCAGACCCCTATGGCCAGTTTCAACTACTCCTGGCTCCCACCATATGCCAGCGTAATGTATCCAGATCTTTAAGCAGAAGGCGCTGGATGAAATACTCTGAATGATATAAATCCACAATTCTGACTCAGAATCATAATTACACCATGTTGGTTTGTCTGGCCAGAGGAGAACTGGCGCCCCGACTGAGCCTGGTTTCTCCCATGTTTTTTTTTTTTTTTTTGCCACTGTCGCCTCTGGCTTGCTTAGTTGGGGACACTTGATATTCAGCAATATTATTGATCTGACTACACTGACATTACTGGATGAGAACTGAACTGAGCTGTACAATGATCACTGCTTTATAGCTGAATTAAACCCATTTCATATTTGCTGAAATTTACACAGTTATTGAACTGAATTGAATCAACACTGAACTGACCTCAGCTGAATAATGTCACTATTGTCTTTTTAGAGCTGCTTAACAGCAGAATTGAACTCTGTTTGCATCATTGATCATTATTTTCCCAATGATCACTGTAAAGCTGCTTTGTATAAAGAGTTATATAGCTAATTAATTGTAACTTGACATTAAGTTTTATTAACAAAGTTTGGGAGGAGCACATTCAAATGATCTACCCAATCAGTACGATTAGGGGCCTCAATATATAGTCGACTCACCTTCTTTCCTCGACAGTCTTTCCTGCATCCCTCCGCCACCCGACTCACTCTTGGCTAGTTACCATCCCAGCCAGAGACATGGGGGAGTAGTCTGGGTTCGGGCCACATTCCGAGCTCGGCGCCCTCCCCTGGACAGCACGCCAAATACGCATACTTTAATTATTTGTAAGTGTGAACTCGTAACTTGGCTTTTGCAAAAGGAAATTTAGAGATTAAATTTTGTGTGTGTGTGTGTGTGAGAGAGAGAATGTTTTTTCTTTTAATATACAGTAATTCACTTGTTATTTTGTGGTTTAAAAAGTGTGTTGTTAATAAATGTTTATATTAAAGTGTTTTTGTTAATTTTATAATAAAAACCCTAAATAAATGGTTGAACTGCCAGTTTCTGAGCCATATCTGGCCCGTGGACCAAGCCGACTTTCAGACAGATCTGTTTTACAGTGGCTGGGCCACATAAAACTATGTCACTTTTCAGTGTGCTAGCCAGATCTGGGCCACATCAATAAATAAGAGTCATTTTACAGGATGTGAGTGTCACATACTACTTCGAGACACAAGGTTGAGGATCCAAACGCAGCTTTATTATGGAAATCCAAAACCATAATCCAAATAACAGGCAAAACCAAAACCAAAACCATCAAACCAAATGGCAAACAATCCAGATAGCAACATGGTCCAAGACGTATAGGCAAACAGGGAAATCCAGGGAAACATGCAAAAGAACATGGGAAACCAAAATAGGCTCGGAAATGCAGTGGTAATGATACATTATCATGTCTGCTCCTTCAACAGGTGTGGACCAGTCACCTCCACAAAAAAGCTATATTATATATATATATATATATATATATACACAGTATTGCATATATTATTGTGTTTGTACATATTTTATATGGATGTATGTGTAATAAAAAATAAAATAAAAAATAAATAAAATAAAAAACTGTCTCTGGGTAGGCTAAATGTTAAAAAGATCATGTACGCTAAGCCATATAACAAAGTACAATTCCTACATTCCACAATTAATGGTTGAAGATAATGGTTGTATAACACAAATGTAGTTTCACTACATTTCAGTAGCCTACACACAGTTTTCTTTCTGACAGATTTAAGTCCTAGACAATAATTGTGAAAATCTTATCTCACTAACCATTGGGTTCTTTTATTTATTGGGGTGCCAATCAGTGGTGGCGTTTCACAAAAGATGGCATGAGTCCTTCTGGCCATACAACGACATTCCCAAATAATCACATTATATCTAAACAAAATGTGGACAAAAATCCACTAAAATAACTTAACAACAGACTTGACAACAATACAAAATCAATGCAAATACTGAAACAGCACTATAAGCCTTCACTGTGTCCTAACCAAACGCGACACGTGAGAAAAATTATCTTTTCCATGTTAATCAGTTTTTTGTACTAACCAGCCGCATCGACGATTCTATTTTACAGTTTTTATTTCTGCGGCGTTGTGGCTGGAACAACATACAAAGTATGACAAGTGCAGATTATGTCCTTTATTTAATGTAAAAAGAATTTAAAGTGAGTTTGAATATCATTTTTCGTGACCTTTATAGACGGTTTCATCGGACTCACGCGCGTTGCCACGGTTACGCGCCTGACCCGAAGTTAACTTCCGGTCTGTGTTTGTTTATCGGTCTGGCTAGTGGATAGTATGGCGCACTACTCAGTAGAAACGCATTTTTGACGTGCTGGTCTTGGATAACATGATATAAATATTAACGATCAAGCAGAGAGCATATGACACCAGCGCAAAAACAGTGTGTGCGACTCACCAAAAAGCCTTGAATGCTTCATAAATATCCAGTCTGACTGCATACGAGAGCAGCGTCTAATGTAATTTAGACTGTATGTCTAATGTAATTTACTTATTTATTCTACTTGTTATCAGAAATAATCTACTCTAGAGGTAACTTATTCCGGCTGCGTTTACACTTGGCATTACATGCGATCGCCGTGATCCGATTAAGCAGAGGGCTCATCAGGCAATCAGGACACAGCGCGTTTACATTTGTTCACATCAAGTGGTCGCCATCTGAATAACTGATCGGATTTATGTTTCCCGCAAAATATTTAAATTAGGTGTGTAATAGGCCTTTATCACGGAGTGTAAAACAATTTTCGCTTTATCCTCTATTAATGGCAGTGCCCATAGAGCACGGGATTTTTGTGATGTATTCATATACAATCAATCTCTAGTAGGGTACTTTATCTACAAGTTTAAGTTTCCCAACATTAATCGTATATGATAAAACAAAGAAACATGTTATTTCGACACATTGCATGATTGAAAGGCGAGCGCGCAAGCATTTATATAGGCTACTGTACAGAAAACGGCATTACACGGTCCTTAAAGGGTCAGTTCACCCAAAAATGTAAATTCTGTTATTATTACTCACCCTCATGTCGTTCCAAGCCCATAAGACATTCGTTCATCTTCGGAACGCAAATTAAGTTATTTTTCTTTTCTTTCCCTTCGACATGAGGGAGAGGAATTAATGACAGAATTTTCAGTTTTGGCTGAACTAAGCCTTTAAGGGGGGCGTTTCCCCCACTCTACATTGCAGGCATAAATGGGAGATTATTTATAATAAACATGCTGAAACAATAAAAAGATATAAATTAAGATAATGTTGCACAATTAAAATGAAAGATGATTACGCATAAGAAAGATAACGCAGCCTCTGTTATTGATTCTTTGGGGACGTCTACCGGAAGTTAAGTTTAGGCCACAAAAGCGCGCATGCGCAGTAACGTTTGTTTATGTTGTTGCTGTTGAACCCGTATATAGACATAGCCTTACTAAAGCAACAATGGATAATTCACCTCAGATCTTGAAAATAAACTAAAGGAACTGTTCAGACTGTCAACTTAAGGTGAACAAACAAGTGTAGGCCTATTCTATGATAAAAAATTTTTTTTAAAGAAAATGTAAAGAAAATGTACTTATCTATTTCGTTGCGAATGCAGTCAGTGCACTTGAAGAGAGAGCCCACCCATAGGCTCTTCTGATTGGCTGTGAATTTTGATTAATCTTGAGTCGAGTCTGGTTTGCTGCTGAAAATCTCGTCGCATCGCGTCTGGTTAGGACCATAGACTGTGAAAAAAATAGGTTAGGACACGGCGTTAAGGCTGTTTAAATTTGCTTTTCAAAGCTGCAACATAACTAACGAGCAGCATCATGAGCTGTTTATTTCCCCTGCTTGTCTGAATGCCAGGGTATGGCAACTGCCATACGTAAACACCGCCCTTGGTGCCAATCCCAAGACTTTTTGTACTTTACTTTTATCACTAGGTCTTTTGTATGAAAAACAGCTTCAAGACAGCTTCTTTTGTGCCAGGATTTGCCAAATTATTTAAAATACAATGTTCCTAAAAGTTTTTTTTTTTTTATATTAGTTTGATATTAGTGTGGTTAAACAACAGTTATTTTATAAAGTTTGCATATAAAGAAAACATTTTGTGCTAATGCAAAAAAATTACATCTATTTTGTTGTGTTAATGGACCGTGTTGAATTACTAAATAAGAAATATGTCCAAGAATTTAAGATAAACTTATCCCACATAGCAAATCTCTCCAAAATTCTAATTCATCATCATGTTCATCGTCCATAATCCACATAAAGTAATATGTCGCTCTGTAGGTAAATAGTTTGCAGTCAGTCAGCTGCCGCAGGGTGGCGACAGAGAGCACCGTACTTTAGAATGTAAATTAGATATGTCGTCACAGCATACGTATCTCTGTAAACATGGCGGAAATTCAGATTCGTCAACGTGGGGAGGAAGAAAGGCGCTGCGTTCAGAATGAAGCAATGTGAGTTAAGGAATGAAGCGGCAGGGATGGCGGACCAAACGTTAACGGTACTCTTCAAACTTTCAGCCGCGGTTTTTTATGGAATCAGCTCTTTCCTTATAGTTGTAGTGAACAAGAGCGTCCTGACTAATTACAGGTAAGAGGACTTTACTAGAGTTACATACTAAAAGTGCTCGACTATCTGTAGATGCAGAATTCTTGGGATAGTTGGCAACTTAGTTTTTGCTGCAGTCTGATACAGAAGGGCGCTGTTTTCAGTGTGCTTATTTGAACATCCAGTGTGAGACAGGGTTTTTCTCGTAACAAAAAAGTGCAACGTTATTATTATGCCTTGAGGGACATATCGAGTTAATACCGTTATTTTAGACATATACCATCAGTTGTAATGCCATAGTATTACTTAGTATTAAGTACCTTCGCTGTGATTTTGCCAAGTAAGACATGTTCCTGGATCAACATAATTTGTTTATCCTAGAACAACATTCCTGATCGAAAACCCTATCCCTACCCCTGAACTTAGTCAGAATTTATCCCTAAAATCAGAGAGAAATAAGACTGATGTAGCACTTAATTCTGGAAGACCCAGGACATAAACTTGACATTTAAACTTGTCACTCAGATTTAATTTGTTGATTGGAATGTTGATTCAGGATCAACAAAAATGTTGATCCAAGAACATGTACTTGATGAAATCACGCTTAACCACGACATTTTTGTTAGAAATTTTTAAGAGGCTGATTATACAGAATTTGCCTGTTTTTTTGTTTAATTTAAGTTGCAAGAAGGTGTAGAAATAGTATAAATTGTAGAGTAAGCATGTAATCGTTAAATAATTGTTTAGTATGAACTAAAGTGAGTCATTGACAGAGAATAATATGTCACAATCAATAGTTCACACCTACATTGCGTATGATGTTTCATTTTTATAATAGCAATCAAAAATTGGTAATAATGTTACTTTTACATTTAAAAAAAAAAAACATCTCTATTTCTTCAGCCTTTGCTAAAAAGCTGTCTTTCCGAACAGGTTCCCCTCTTCAATATGTGTTGGCATTGGGCAGGTGAGTTTCCCTTTTTCAGATAAAAGTTTTTCTCACTTGCCACATTAACAGAGCAGAGCGGCATTTGCATAGTGTGACTTTCCTCTGCAGATGCTGGCAACAGTTGTTGTGTTACGGGTGGGAAAGGCCCTCCGGGTGATCACCTTCCCTGAGTTCGATGGTACTATACCAAAAAGGGTGAGGAGTGCTAGATCATTAAACTTCTGCTTGTTGTCACGTGTTTTCCCCAAAGAACACGTTTATTCTAGGACAACTGTGCAAGTCTGGAACAAGATACCCACATGGGACTGCAAGACAGTGCTGCTTTATAAGTGCTGTTCACATCTTGCTTTTGGTATGTTTGTTCAATATCTAGCTTCTTGTAATTGCAGACGTTTCCGCTACCTCTTCTATATGTAGGAAATCAAATAACGGGACTCTTTGGAACAAAAAGGCTTAAGTATGATACAGCTTTTAATATTACATAAAGACCATTAATACATGTCTGTCTTATTTTTTTGTACGTTATACATAATTAATTCATTTTTTCTTCCTTCAGTCTGCCAATGTTTACTGTATTGAGGAGGTTTTCTATTCTCTTTACAATGCTGGCGGAGGGTTTCTTGTTAAAGTAAGTAAAAGTTCTCTCTTTACTATGGAAATGTTTCTGATAGCTTACATCTAATTAATTAACATTTATTATGATAATAAAAATATCACTGATTATGTCCCTTATTACAGGAAGAAATTCTCTCGGCCAGTTCAGCTGACAGTATTTTCTATGATTCTCGGGGCCTTTGTAGCTGCAAGGTAACTTTTTTTTCCTTCCAGCAGTGACGCATTGTTTGACCAATAGAATTCAGCCTTATCTTGGTTGCTTTTTCCTATAAGTACATGCCTATTATTCACTGCTTTACAGAGGAAAGTTAATGTTTGCAAAAACCGTCACAACACAGAAGTTAATTATACATCACTATTATCGAGTATGAGAGGAAGGACTGCAACCAAGTCTGCGCACATTTAATAACATCTCTTTTTTCAAAGTCTTTGAGTTTGATTATTTTTCTTGTGCAGTGCTGACTTGGCTTTTGACCTGCAAGGGTACATGTTCATTTTAATGAACGATGTCTTAACTGCTGCCAATGGAGCTTTTGTGAAACAGAAACTTGACTCTAAGGTAAGAAAGGCAACACATTCATGATCAAGATTACTCAGACCTCGAGTGCTCCCTTAAGCAGCAGCTGTTCTCTGTAGTCGTTAATTGAGAAATATTGCTTTGCCGTGCTTGTACAAAATTATGCAACTCCGCATACATTGCAATATCTGAATGATCTTGCTTTTAACCCCACATTTTCTGAGTTGCCAGTTCTGTTTTTAATATCATGAAATAATTCACTGCATAAATGTTATTTTACTTGATAAGGGTACGTCTCGCAACCTGTCCATTCCAGCATCTACCTAATTTTTGTGTTCTCCATGTGACACAGGAATAAGGATGCATTTTGTCCTCCTTTTAAGAGTTAATAAGCCTATTTCTCTTGCTATCCTAATTGCAATCCTATTGGAATCTAGGTTTTACTTCATTGTTTTTGTGTTGAGTGCTTTCTCGTCTTCATTTTTTTGCTGTGCCCAATCCGAGCAAAAGTTCACATATGCATGTTCTAACAGTTTCAAGCACAGACTGTCTATGCTTGAATTTGGAAACAGGGAGTGCTTGGCAACCGGAGTGGTGTTTATTGCATTACCCCACTGACTGACTTGTACTGAAAAAAGAAGTCGTGTGTTCTATTTGAGGCCTCCAGATAAAGAGCTAGTAGTTTTATGACTGTTAAAGTTTTCATTGACGAATGTGGACTACATAGAAAGATTTATCTAGAGCACTGACAAGTTGAACAAGGAAGTCCAGATTTTACAACCTGTTAAAGCTTATGCTCAGTTCCTGAAAAAAGACCTGTGGCTCTCTACAGCTGTTTACATACCATCTTGCAAGGCTCCAGACTATGACCAAATGGTTGCATTTTGCGACCTTTTTTCCTGCTGGTGCGACTGAATTTGGTTAGAGGTCGCACTGGTGCGACCACTGCGGTGTCAAACTAATAAGAGCTGCCATTTCTGCTACATATGAGAAACATCGAACGGCAAACTAAACGAAAGCGGAACGCTACTTGTTTGAGCTGTACTGCGTGGACCGTTTATCAGCTCGGAGCAATAATAGACAGCGCAGCGCGAGCTCATACACAGGCCAATCTCAATCATGCGACACTGTTACTAAACAGCGCTGGGAGATCCAGTGAGAAAGTGCTTGAATTCACCACAGTGATGATTTGTAAAACTAAAAGTTTAAAGGTGTAGGCCACTTTATGGCAAAAAAGGTTTTTTTTTTTTTGTTTGTTTTTTTTTGTTTTTTTTTGTTGTTTTTTTTTATAAAAGACATGAAATTACCACTATAACCAGTAAGTGGTGGCATAGGAGCACTTATTTGACTTATTAGACATTTCCACTCCTTAATATATGGAAAAAAGTAGGAAGTCACAAAGTCTCATGAAAAACAAAAACTTTTCTTCAAATTGTGACTGGATTACACAGAAAACAAGTAAAGAGTGCTCCTTTTCAGTTCAGTATGATACTATAGAAGAACAATAGTACATTTAATAAGAGTGGAGTATTAAAATTTTCCTTATAAAAATTAGGTTTTTGCACATTACTGTTGTTAAAGTAATTTTTTTCTGCATATCAATTCAAGCTCAGTGCTTCACTGTTAAATTTCCAATAAACAAACGTACTATTATTAGTAACTGCACTTATTAACAAAACAATGCAAAGCAATAGTAATTTTATGTTTAAATTAACTTTGATTACAATTTCCTCCAGCGCCAACAAATCAGGTGCTGGCGCCACCATCTGTAGAACTTAGTGGCGCTGGTGCCACTGCTCTCAAATGTTAGTCTGGAGCCCTGTCTTGGTTCTCTTTTGGCAAAAGAGCAGCTAGAGTAGAGTGCGAGAGGAGAGGGAATCATGACATCTCTTGTTTTTTTTCTTGTTGTCTTTCTGTTCTATAGGAGCTGGGGAAGTATGGCCTGCTCTATTACAATGCTTTATTTATGATACTTCCAACTCTGCTTTTAGCTCATGTCACAGGAGATATGGACAAGGTAAGTCCCCTGAACACACACACACAAGAAATAAATGCATTCAGCCCAAGCAAAGGCTGGATATAGGCTTTATTTATTCGTTTATTGTTATATACAGTGCTTCACAGCTGTTACATATCACATACCCAGCACTTGATTGCACTTGTGCTGGTTAACTATTTAACTAAAACACTCCCACACAGTATTTTTCTTTCTTTCTTTCCTGTTTTGCCTCCATTGCTACTTAAAGGGTTAATTCACCCAAAAATTAAAATTCTGTCATTAATTACCCTCATGTCGTTCATTTGTATTGATGAACGAATGTCTTACGGGTTTGAAACGACATGAAGGTGAGTAACTAATTAAATATTTTTTTTGGTGAACTATCCCTTTAAACACATGGACTCCACAACTATGTAGCTTAATGAGAGTGCAGATTAGTGCCTCACCAAAAAATTAAGCTCTAAACATGTTCATATTTCCATCATTATGTTGGAAAACACTTTTATCATAGCTTGTGTACATTTTTAGTTAAAGCTGTTAAGCAATATCTCATGTAGGTTTTTTTTTGTGTGTTTTATGTAATGACCACTATGAGGTGCTCTAGGCATATTTTTCCTTGATTGGTTTTCCCTATGTTGTAGTTGAAAACAAATGTAAAAGAGTGACGCACTCTTTTTTGCGTTTTAACTTAAAACGAGAGTTCCGTGCCTTTTTAAAATCAACACATTTAATGATTTATCTCATCCTCCCATGACCCACTTGCAATAAATTGGAAAGTTATTATTATTTGTATTACTTGGCCCATCCGACCCCCAGATTTTCTGCAGTGTCCGCCGATATAACCGCGATCCGCGTATCACTAGTTTACACTAAACTAAAGAGATGCACTGAAATTTAAGGCAATATTTTAATTTTAATAGCTTTACTTTTCATTTATCTTTTTTTGTTTTTTGCTGTTTGTTTTATGTTTGTCTTTGTATTTGTAGGCTATTCTGTTCCTTCCATTAAATTTTTTTTACCATATATGTAATTTTTTCTAGCGATGACTTTTATGGATAATGGCTCATTAATCAAATGTTTCTTGCTCTTGAACTAGTTGCACACATAGGTAGTTTGGTCATGCTCAGTTATATATAAGATATTGTTTCTACATACCAGATCTTAAATAACCTCTCTAGTCTCTCCTAAAACTCCATCTCTCAACAAGACCTCATACCCGTAGATGATCTGGCAACCAAAAACACACCATCTGCTCAGCTGCAGTGAGCTCACATTGCCAGGGAACACACACCATTAGCTGTTTGGAATGACTGTGCACGCTTGTCATAAATTCTTTTGAAATCATAGCATAAATTTCAGCATGTCTGTTCCTGCCTGAATGCTGAAGAAATAACTGCAGTTTCTTAAAGTGTGAGTCAGAAAGTGTGCTTTTTGAATAAGCAGTGTGAGCACAAGGCTCAGTTGTTTGGGAGGTTAGGATGACAGGGCCCTGCTCCATGAATGCCTCATTTTATTTAGCTCAGTTTGTTCACAAGGAGGCCCAAGTTTATTTGGCAGGCACTGCTTCAGGAAGGAGAGAGGACAGGAGGCAGTGTGTCTCATGCACAAAGCCGCCATTATACCGCTCAACGTAACTATCAGATTGAATGTAATAGCTTATGAAGTTATTCTTTAGGTATATTCTTTTTAGGTGAGTTCTTCACTTGTTTTTGAGTAGTTTGGGTTGAGTAGATTTGTTTTTTTTCACCCACCATCTGAATACAAACTGAATACAAAAATGTGGTTAATGTGGAAAGTCGTCTTTGTTGTATGTGTGGCATTTTACCATGCAAGATCTTGACCTACATATTCCCTTTAAAAACGTTTCTGTTACTATTACTATTAACTAAGGTACTTACTCTGTTTATGTTTTTATAGTGTTTCATATTCTTTCATGTATCACTAAATGTTTTTTTCCCCCCCCCCGCCTTAGGCTTTTGATTATGAAGGCTGGTCAGATGCGCTTTTCATAGGTCAATTTATTCTTTCTTGTATAATGGGGTAAGTTGAAATAAAAACTTTGTATTTGGTAAATACTGGGGCTGTCAAAGGTAATGCGTTAATGCATTCTATTTAAATGTTTAATGCCGTTTATGCAGTTTGACATAACTGTTTAATTCAATTCTGTCATTACTAAAAAAAACAGATTGTCAGTCATTTTCAACAAAATTCAACAAATGAAATATCGGCAAAAAATGAAACCCCATCATTCATAGAAATGCAAACACCAGCGGGCGACAACAGGTGGCTGTCTTTACACAGAGGAAAATTATTTTATTAATTCATTGCAGAAGTACTTAGAGCACCTGATTATACACTATATTGTCAAAAGTTTTGGGACGCCTGCCTTTACATGCACATGAACTTTAATGACATCCCATTCTTAATCCGTAGGGCCAGTCAAGTTCCTCCACACCAAACTTGCTCCTCCGTGTCTTTATGGACCTTGCTTTGTGCACTGGTGCGCAGTCATGTTGCAACAGGAAGGGGACATCCCCAAACTGTTCCCACAAAGTATGAAATTGCATGAAATTGTCCAAAATGTCTTGGTATGCTGAAGCATTAAGAGTTCCTTTCACTGGAACTAAGGGGGCAAGCTCAACCCCTGAAAAACAACCCCACACCATAATCCCCCCTCCACCAAACTTTACACTTGGCACAATGCAGTCAGGCAAGTACCGTTCTCCTGGCAACCACCAAACCCAGACTCGTCTATCAGATTGCCAGAAAGAGAAGCGTGATTCGTCACTCCAGAGAACATGTCTCCACTGCTCTAGAGTCCAGTGGCGGCGTGCTTTACACCACTGCATTTGACACTTTGCATTGCACTTGGGGATGTAAGGCTTGGATGCAACTGCTCGGCCATGAAAACCCATTCCTTGAAGCTCTCTACGCACTGTTCTTGAGCTAATCTAAAGGCCACACATAGTTTGGAGGTCTGTAGCTATTGACTCTGCAGAAAGTTGGCGACTTCTGCGCACTGTGCGCCTCAGCATGCGCTGACCCCGCTCTGTGATTTTATGTGGCCTACCACTTTGTGGCTGAGTTGCTGTTGTTCCCAATTGCTTCCACTTTGTTATAATACCACTAACAGTTGACCGTGGAATATTTAGTAGTGAGGAAATTTCATGAATGAACTTATTGCACAGGTGGCAACCTATCACGGTACCACGCTTGAATTCACTGAGCTCCTGAGAGCGACCCATTCTTTCACAAATGTTTGTAGAAGCAGTCTGCATGCCTAGGTGCTTGATTTTATACACCTGTGGCCATGGAAGTGATTGGAACACCTGAATTCAATGATTTGGAGGGGTGTCCCAATACTTTTGGCAATATAGTGTATATTTTAATGGATTGACAAACAGCCCTAGTAAATGCAAAATAAGCTTATACATGTTAATGTTTTTTGTGTGCATAGTTTACTCTTGCATAATAAAATGAAGAATTAAGGTGCAGTCACATTTATTGTTGTTCGGAAAATTTTTGTGGGCCAAATACATTCATTTCAATGGGAATCTGCACGTTCGTGGTTTCCTGTGAAGGCAAAAAGTTTCCCGCACACATTAAGCTCATGTTCAAGTTAGCCACGCAATTAATGCACTGATCAACAGAAAGCTGCTTGGTTTGAAAGCGTTAGCTGTGTTTCATATATCGCTATGCTATTGCCAATTGACCTTTTTTTGCCAGCGAAATTTTGTCAATGTGACTGCACCTTTAGATTGATTTTTAGACATTCATCATTCAACAACATTCATTCTATCTTCTATTTCTTCATTTGCAGGTTCATTTTAATGTACTCCACCGTACTTTGCACTCAGTATAACTCTGCGCTAACTACTACCATTGTCGGCTGCCTAAAGGTAAGAATGATTCTTAAACATACCAGAAGACAGTTTCTCCTGCCGTCGCTATATTTATGACTTTTTTTTTTGTCTCTGCAGAATATATTAGTGACATATATTGGAATGGTGTTTGGTGGGGATTACATTTTCTCATGGACTAACTTCATTGGTCTAAACATCAGGTATGAAGTGAGCATTTCCCAGAAGGAAACAGATGGGATGCAGGGATTTATTGTGACTCTAATGATCTGTACTTGTCTTCTCAGTATTGCTGGCAGTCTGGTGTATTCCTACATTACCTTCACAGAAGAGCAGACCACCAAACAGAGCGAGAATGCAAACAAACTAGAGGTCAAAGGGAAAGTGGCTGTATGACCAATGGTTGAACGCTCATTTATGATGCGCAAAGATGTGTCTGTAAGTTTTTGTATTTCTTGCAAGAGCAAGTAGGCAGAAGTCACTCCTAGGATTTGATTTTGTGTGATATAAAGAAGATATTGACTGTAAAAGCTACAGCAGGTGCAGGCAGGACATTCTCAAATAAAAGAGCTTCAAACATACTAGAATGTGTTGTTCCAGAGTAAATATTTGCCTGTTAATTTTCACTTCTGTGAAGAAGTGTTGTCCATTACAAATTAATGGAATAAACTGCTTTCCCTGGCATGTTGGACACTTGCCATAAAATGGGAATGATGACTGTACTTATTGTTGAAACACCTGTTGTATTGCCTATTGAAGAGTACTTTTAAAGATGTGTTGTAGGCTATTTATTTTTATGAGAGATTGTTTTATTGTTAGGATTCTAAATTGGGTTTTATTGTTGGGTAAAATGATATTATCCTAGCTATGAAAAGGGAGTTATTTTATACGTTGTTTTAAGTAGTTATTTGACAGTTCTGGTACCTTGTTGAGTTTTACAGGAATTCAAAACCTTCAAAAAAAATGTTCCTTCAAAACCTGAGTGATAAATGAAAAATTGAGTGTGTAAAATAAGGTACATGTGTGCAACTTAAGAGTCTCTTGATAAGCTTTAAAGAAGAAAAATATTTTAAGCGTTGTCAGTGTTATAGTGTTCAACTGGATAAATTCTTATAACTGCTTTTGTATATTATTATTATTATTATTTTTTTTTTTGTATTTGGGAATGGGATGCAGTAATTCCATTTGCTTTGTACTGATGGAATCATGGTTGTTTATTAAGGCAAATGGTGTAGTAATTGCACTTTAACAGTTTACAGCTTTTCTCAGTTGTCAGTGATTTAAAATGGGTATTAGTTTTTGCAAGAACATTGTAATACAAGTTACATTTCAGTATTTTGATCTGTCCGTTTGATCTGTTGCTACCTTTAGGATGAATCCAAAAGAGAAATAAGAATTTCTCATACATTTACTTGTGTTGGCATTTTTGACCATCTGATAACATCACAGGTTTCTCAATTTTTTTGTGTTATACATCTGGATAACCTGATGTATTCTGCGGTTACTGCATGAATGTCTATTCTCATTCATGTATCCACTTTTGAATACCTTGTTTGTCCGTTGCTTTGAGATTCTAAATTTACGGATAAAGTGCATTTTTGCGCTTTATTTTTATCCAATGATGTCTTGAAAGATATTGTTGCTGCAGATATATTTTGTTCAACTTGCTCTTTTTATTGATCATTTCTTTCCATGTTTTTATACAGTTTTGTTCAAGAAACTCTTGTCAAATTCATTTCTGAAAATTATCATTGATTGTATCAATGAGAAATGGGAAGTGTATAACATTTAAAATTAAACCTCAACTCAAAGAATTTGTCCTCATTTCATTTTTTGATGTTAACCAAAATAAAACTCTCATTGTCTTTTGCAATAAATTGTATACTACTTTTCCCTACAGTTTAATTATTTTGTTACATAAAATCACATGAATTGTCTAATAAATACTAATAAAACCGCTTAAGGTTGATATGGGTGGGGATGGGGAATCATGTTTGAGGTAAGAGTGTAATTTATGTTAAAGAAAACCTGAAAGTCTCCAAGTAATGTTAAATATAGACCTTGATAATTCAAAACCTGCTGTTCTACAAACAAATTCATAAGAGAGCCCATGGCTTAAAAATGCAAATTATCTTCCAGTTTTTAGTTCTTCAAACTGGCTGCTTATGGGATTTAAAGAAACAAGCACCCACGATGTGACCTGATCCATGTAAAATAAAATATTGCAATGGTAAAACATAAGCAAGTGATTCTTGTGTGAGTGTACATTATTTTGAACCTTTTTCCCCTCCAAAATACTATGAATTTCTTTAGGGGTGAAACATTTTTCATGAGGGAAAAAATACTGACCACATCTTTAAAAGTTGAAACTGGCTACAGCTCTAATGTAATAGGCGGATTCTCAAAAGCTAGTACTTGATAAAAAAAAAAAAAAATAATACATTTACATTTGCAATTATTTTATTTTGGGACTATGTTTGAATAACAAAATGAGTCATTTAGTAAACCGACCCTTCTGTTTCCTCTCCGCTCCGCTCTATACTTGCGCGCAGTGTCTGGGTCGTGACAGGACTTTTATTTTGTATACAAATACAATAATAGTGCAGCTCTGCTCACTTTCAGAGTTGACATTATCGCTGGCTTCACAGAACCAACAACAACTATGGCGGAGGTAAGATAAACATTAAATAAAATTATATTAAATAACGCACTTCAGCGGGCAACGCAGCCTTTTAATAAATGTAACTTTATTTTTTTTAATTTTAAACGTTTCAACAATGACGTGATTTTTAATGTAACATGTAGACCTGAATAGTTAGCAAACATGTTAAGGCGCCCAATTTGAATGTGTTAGCAGCTAGCCGCTAACTTGTTGCCTGTGCGCCAAAACTCACGTCCAGTTTTTTCCTCTGTGGTTTTATTAAGGAAAACGAACACTAATTAATCAGTTATAACCAAGTCTATCTATTATTTCGTCTCCGCTTCTTTTACACAAGGTTATATGTGATTTAGCTTCTTTGCTTCTGACTGTAACTGTTAGATAATATTTCATAATCAGGGCATAATACCATCTGTTCTCTTATGGTTTCTGTTCTGAAAGGTTTACTTTTATATAATAATAAGCCTTCATATTATTCTCTTTTCAGCCCTCCCTTAGTGGTTCTGTCTCTGAAGGTAAAGATTTCAGTCATTTTTATTTTATTTTATTTTTTACTAGCAATAATAAAATTTATGTAGGCTGCATCAAAGCCCACGTTCATATTAATGTGTAATATTATATAATATCAATATGTATACTTTTGATATAGTGAATTTATTTATTATTATATAAATTATATAGTTTGTAGTGTAGCGCATATACACACATATTGTATTAATATATAATAGATAAGTATATATTAAATAATAAAACAAATGCCTGTGATTAAACAGGAGCAGATCCAGTGGTGCAGGATGAGGACAGGGACTTTGATCCTTCAGCAGACATGCTCGTACATGACTTTGATGATGAGCGGACTCTGGAAGAGGAGGAAAAGCTGGAGGAAGAGACCAACTTCAGTACCGAAATTGATGACCTAACTCGAGTATGGGCCACCTGTTATTTTCCATATGATGAGACTAAAATAACCATCATAGATTAAATAACCTTCATAGGTCTCAATTCATCATTTAACTATGGTTTTGTAGGAGGGTGAGATGCCCATTGAGGAGCTTCTGAAATTATATGGCTACAGCACTGGTGGGTCTCCAGAGGAAGAAGATGGAGATGTTCAAGAGGAGGATTCTTCAGATAATACTTGCAGCAGCCATAGTAAACTCAAAGTAAAGATCTATCTGAAAAACAGCTAATGTAGTCAATAGTATGTTTTTGTGTGAATAAACGTAAATCCATTCACTGCCATGGATGTCAGGAGGAGGAGAGGCGGGAGCTTTCTGATCAAGAGGATGAGGATGTGCAGTCGTCCAGTGATGACCCTCCGTCTAGCAGTGTGTCTCACAGGACAGCTCAACTTCTTTACCCTCGGCCATCCAATTACTTTGCAGGTATGATTATAAAAATATTACACATTATATTGCATATATCAAGCTCATTTTATACAATAAATGAAATGGCATGTTGTAGAGCTGAAGTATAAGCTGTCATGTTCTAAAAATTTTTTTTAGATATTGTTAGTACATACAGGGTTGCTATGCTGTTTGGAAAACTATGGAATTTGATTTGAGTAATTTCCAGGTCTGGATAAGTATGGAAAAAAAAAAAAGAGTATGGAACAAAATCGTGTTTCCAGACTATTGCCCCTATTCAGTTTTCTAAAATATAAAATTAAGAAAATAAAATTCTAAAAATAAATGTATCATACAAGTAAATATCATTAGCGTTTGCCATACATACACACACTACCATTCAGTTTATTGCCATGGATTTGTGACAGTTTAGAGACATTTATAGGCCTGGTTTCACAGACAGCACTTAGATTAAGCCTTAGTTAAATTAGCTTTTTAAAATGTGCCTTAGAAAAACACATTTCTGGTGCATCTTGAGACAAAACAATAGTGCTGACATATTTTAAGTTGTTTTTAGTTAAAACCGCTCAAACATGCATTTTAGTCTGGGACTAGCTTAAGCCTTGTCTGTGAAACCAGGGGATAATGTTACAAAAATGTATCAAAGTTTCCACAAAACTATTAAACAGCCCAACTGTTTTCAACATTAAAGGGATAGTTCACCCAAAAATGAAAATTTGATGTGACTGGATGAAGAACATAGTAGTGTTCTTCAGTAGAACACAAATGAAGATTTTTAACACCAACCGTTGCAGTCTGTCAGTCGTATAATGCATGTGAATGGTAGCAAAATCTATGAGAGTAAAAAAAAAACATGCACAAACAAATCCATATTAAACACTACGGCTCGTGACGACACATTGATGTCTTAAGACACGAACGATTGGTTTGTGCAAGAAACCGAACAGTATTTATATAATTTTCTACCTCTAATACACCACTATGTCTAACAGCCTTCAGCGCGCGATCACTTCTGGTAAGTGAGGTCAATGTACACGATCTGGCGTAGAGATACGCACGAGAGATCACTTCCGGCGCTTGCATAAACTACGCTAGATCGTGTACATTGTACAATTTGACCTCACTTACCGGAAGTGATCGCGCGCTGAAGGCTGTTAGACATAGTGGTGTATTAGAGGTAGAAAATTATATAAATACTGTTCGGTTTCTTGCACAAACCAATCGTTCGTGTCTTAAGACATCAATGTGTCGTCGTGAGCTGCAGTGTTTAATATGGATTTGTTTGTGCATTTTTTTTACTCTCATAGATTTTGCTACCATTCACATGCATTATACGACTGACAGACTGCAACGGTTGGTGTTAAAACTCTTCATTTGTGTTCTACTGAAGAAACAAAGTCACCTATATCTTGGATGCCCTAGGGGTAAGCAGATAAACATCAAATTTTCATTTTTGGGTGAACCATCCCTTTAATAATAATAATAATAATAATAATAATCAGAAATGTTTACCAAGCAATAAATCATATTAGAATGATTGTTGAAGAATCAAACAGAAGACTGGAGTAATGGATGCAGAAAAATCAGCTTTATCACAGGAATAAATATTCCATAAAAAATACATTTAAAAGTATATTAAAATTGTAATAATATTTCACTGTTTTTAATTGTATTTTTTGATAAAGGCAGCCTTGTTGAAAATAAAGTGAATTCTTTCAGAAACATGAACTAAATTTACTGACCTTAAGCATATATTGTTTGTTATATAAATTATTTCAAATGTAAGAAATGTACACTTACACAGTTGTTTATTCACTTATTCTTAGTAGAACCAGCAGGTGGTGTTACAGATTCAGAGTCTAAATCGGGGGTGTCCAAACTCTGTTCTGCAGAGTTTTGCTCCAACTTGCCTCAACACACCTGTTTAGAAGTTTGTAGTGTGCCCAGTAACTGTCCAGGTGTGTTTAATTGGAGTTGGAGCTGAACTATGCAGGACAGTGGCCCTCCAGGAGAAGGATTGGACCATTGGTCTAACTAGATCCAGTTGATTCGCTTTGTATTTTATAGGGTATGAGGAAGAATCTGAAGATGAGGATTATATTCTATCTGAAGATTGGAAAAAGGTAGACTCTAGATGATTTTCTCTCAAATGTTCTTTTTTTCTTGTTTAAATGGATTTTAGACATTTGGATTTTTTTCACTCTGTCATTCATAGGAGATCATGGTTGGTTCAATGTATCAAGCTGAGACTCCCATTGGCCTGTGTAAATATGAGGACAATGAAAAAGGTAACAGAACTGAAGGATATGCTGATTTAGATGTTCTGTGTATACATTTAATATATATGTGTGTATATATAGTTTTTCCTCTTTCTTGTCTCCTAATTTCTAATTTAGTTTATGAGAATGACGATCAGCTTTTGTGGAATCCAGAGTTACTTCCA
This sequence comes from Coreius guichenoti, assembly GCA_039654105.1. Taxonomy (NCBI): domain Eukaryota; kingdom Metazoa; phylum Chordata; class Actinopteri; order Cypriniformes; family Gobionidae; genus Coreius; species Coreius guichenoti. The sequence continues at coordinate 27,347,238 of CM077180.1, read as the reverse complement.
GAGGAAAAGGTTGTAGAGTTTTTAGCCGAGGCCTCTAAACGCAGCGGAGAAGAGGCTGGTGTCCATGCCATTCCTGAAGGATCTCACGTCAAAGACAATGAACAGGCAGGTCACCATCCAGTCGCATATTCCCTTAAATCATATTGCTGATGCCTTTTGACCATATTGTAACATGACCAATTTATTTGATCATATTTCAGGCTCTTTATGAATTGTTTAAATGCAACTTTGATGCAGAAGAAGCTTTAAGAAGATTGAAATTTAATGTGAAACCTGCCAAAGGTGAGTATTTGTGTGTAACAATTATTGTTTTTGTTTTTAATAATATGATTAACATAATCTCAACTCAACTTTATTTTACAAGGTGCTGTACATTATATCAAGTACCATCAACATTTAGCACCATGTACAACATACATTAAGACACAAAACAGACCAGACCAGACACTGCACAAATCAGCTACAATTAGTCTCCTCTCAGTTTCAGGAACATTTAACAGTCTCTGGTTGGATGACCTAAGAGACCTTCCAGGATTGTGAATGGATAATAAATCGGAAATATATACCGGAGCTGATCCATTCAAGGATTTAAAAACTAGCAACAAAACTTTAAAATCAATTCTGTAGCGAATTGGGAGCCAATGCAGAGATTTCAGAACTGGAGTAATGTGCTCACGTTTACGCACACCAGTGAGGAGCCTAGCAGCTGCATTTTGTACCATCTGCAGACGGTTCAGAGATGCTTGGTTAAGACCCATATAGAGGGAATTACAATAGTCAAGCCTTGTTGAGATAAAAGCATGTCCTTAAAAGAAAGAAATGATTTTACTTTAGCTAGCACTCGGAGATGAAAAAAAAACTGGTTTTGACTACTGTATTAATCTGTTTGTCAAATTTGAGAGCACTATCAAAAAACACACCCAAATTCTTTACTAGTGGTTTCACACACGAAGACAAATGGCCAAAATTTGAGCAAGGGTAGCAAGCAGCTTCTGAAGATTTAAAAACTATAATCTCAGTTTTGCCTTCATTGAGGTGAAGAAAATTTAGGGACATCCAGGCCTTTACATCCGTTAGACAAGCCAACAGGGTATACAAAAAAAATGTTATTTGATCCCAGGGGCAGCTAGATTTGGGTATCGTCAGCGTAGCAATGAAAGGAGATGCCGTGTTTCCTAAAAATAGACCCCAGGGGGAGCATATACAAGGAGAATAAAATCGGAGCAAGAATAGAACCTTGAGGGAAAACTTTTACCAGAGCTGTTTCTGTGAAATGGTATTTCCTAAAGCCTGATTGGAACACTTCAAAAATCTGTTTTTTTTATTCAGAAAGCTCTGTAGTTAGTGAAACACTATTTTCTCTAAGATTTTAGACATAAAAGAAAGATTTGAGACTGGCCTAAAATTTGACAACTGTCGGATCTAAATTTGGCTTTTTAAGAAGTGGATGGACAATGGCATGCTTCATGTCATCTGGTACCGTTGCCGTTTCAAGGCAGTTGATCATAATCTTTTGAACAGTAGGTCCAATCACCTCAAAAAGTTGTTTAAAAAACCATGGGGGAAGAACGTCATGGGGGCATCCCTAATTAACAATCTAGCAACGCTAGAACTGATATTTTGTGTGTATGTGTGTGCGTGCGTGAGGCTTCAGCGCAATCTCTTGAATTGTTTCCTTATAACAGTGGAAACAACTTAAAATACTCCGTCATTTATGGTCATACATTCAAAACTGTAAATGGTTTACTTTAATTTGTATACACTCTCAATAAAAACAAAACATTGTGCTTCTGTAAAATAAAGAAAACAATCAGGAGGGCATTCTAGAAAGCAGGTTATGTTACATACCCTTGTAAGTTTACTTAGAGTAAACGGATAACCTCAACTTTCGGTTCCAAAAACTGAGGTAACTTTCAGGTTATGTAAGAAACCAGAACAACTTATTCTCTGAAGATAACTTGCTCCAGCTAACTCAGAGTTTCATACTCCGGGTTGACTGAACTTAATCCAGACCGTGGTTTTGGAACCTGCATATCTTGAGTAAGCAAGGTTTAGGTTTATCAACCAAGAGTTCAGGGTATGTGTGGTGGTAAGTTAACGTTGCTTTCTGGAATACCCCCCAGGACGTTTTTGGAATGACACAAAAATGAACCAAAACTCCTACTACTTGTTGCACAGTTTTTTCATTCATTTTGTTAAATTATTTAGGTGAAATATATTTTGCATATAGGCGTATTATGCAGTACCGGTCAAAAGTTTGGAAATATCAAGGTTTTTTAATGCTTTTGAAAGTAGTCTCTTAATCTCACAAAGGCTGCATTTATTTGATCAAAAATACAGTAATACTGTGAAATATTATTACAGTTTAAATTAACTGGTTTCTGTTTGTAATATATTTTAAAATGTAATTTATTGCTGTAATGGCAAAGTCTTTAGTGTCATGATCTTTCAGAATTCATTCTAATGTGTTGATTTGCTGCTCAAGAAACATTTCTTATTATTATCAATGTTAAACACAGTTGTGCTGCTGATTATATTTTTGGAAACTGATGTGTTTTTTTTTTTTTTTTTTTTTTTTAATAAGCAAATTAATTTCTTACTTACCCCAAACTTTTGAATGGATGTGTATCATGATTTCCACGAAAAAAAGGAAAAAAGAAATTAGATGGATTTCTGAAGAATCATGTGACACTGAAGACTGACTGCTGAAAATTCAGCTTTGCCATCACATGAATAAATTACATTTTAAAATATATTACAACAGAATCCAGTTAACTTAAGTTGTAATATTTCACACAGTATTACTGTTTTTACTGCATTTTTGATCAAATAAATGCAGCCCTGGTGAGATTGAGACTACTTTAAAAAACATTAAAAACCTTTTCCAACTTTTGACCGGTATTGTGTGTATATATAATTTGATTCTGTTTTTTTCCGTTCACAGAAGGTGTTTATGGTGCTAATTGAGCATTTAAAACTAAACCCATGGAAATTTTTTTTTTTGGTATTTTTAGTGGGTCACAGACACTTATCCATTCTAATTTAATTCTAATTTAACAATCTTGTCGGTTAATGATTGTTTAACAAGCGTCGGTTAGGAAAAAAAAACTAAATGAACCTTTATGGAAATGAAATTTACCTTGGATTGCAAAATTATTTGTCTATTTTAGGTCGTTATGATAAGCTTATGTTCAAACAAACATTTTGACTTCTAATATCAGTTTTTATAATGTCTATTCAATTCTTTACTGGTCTGTCATAATATTCTTGAATTATATTTACATGGGGGCTTTTTGCAGCAAATGTTGATATGTGATTTATTTGACTAATTATTAAACAATTAATCGGATGAAAAATATTTTAATCTATTAACAGCTTTACTAAAATCTATTTGGCTTTTGCATGATTTTGATTTGTAACAACAGCAGGTTCTTAAAACTCTTGACTTCTATCTAGTGATGTTTTTCAGAATGTTGCTTTGGGGAATCTAAAAAGGTACCAGCTTAAGTGCAAGAAGCATCCAAGCCTGTGATAAAGAAGCCCTCAGCATGTCGGTCAACAATCTCTGAATGTGTCACCTTAACTCAAATCTCTCTCTCCCTCAGAGGAAATGTCAGTTTGGACGGAAGAGGAGTGTCGAGGTTTTGAACAAGGACTGAAAGCTTACGGGAAAGATTTCAGCTCAGTACAAGCAAATAAGGTTAGTGTTTAGTCACATTTCTCACCTCGTTTCTATTTGCATGGATGGAATATGACTACTGTTATACAGTTTTTACTGTTTGATTAGTGAATAATTTAGAGTGATCAGTTGGTGTTTTTTATTGTTCACATAGGTGATTGTTACTTAATTAAAATTTTTCAGGTGAGAACTAGATCTGTAGGGGAATGTGTGGCCTTTTATTACATGTGGAAGAAATCTGAGCGTTATGATTTCTTTGCACAGCAAACCAAGCTTGGGAAAAGAAAATACAGCCTTCGTCCCGGTGTCTTGTAAGTCAGTCGTCAGTACCATGTGGCACATTAAAGGTCACAAGTCCTCTAATTAAACTCTGTGTGCATAGAATCAGATGCTGTGTAAGGTCATATCCTGCCTGGTGTTTGTTTGGCATTACAGGGATTATATGGAGCGTATTTTGGATGAGAGGGAGAGCTCTGAGTCCAGTGGATCTTCGTTTCCACCTCCCACCACTTCAAACGACAGCAAACACCCATCAGAGCCAGAGAGTGACTCGAACGCTCAGAACGGTCAGGCTCACCAGACTTTTCAGTGTCACATGATCATTCAGAAATCATTCCAATTTGCTGATTTGGTTTCTTATATAACTTTTCTTACTATTGTCAATGTTAAAAACGTCATATTTTTGTGGAAACTGATACATTTCAGTTTGCACTTGTATTTTAAGGTGCCCTTGTTACAGTGTAATTATACTAAGTAATATTAATTGACAACATGTACTTACTATATGGTTTGGTTTAGGGTTAATTGCTTGTAATTTACTGTTATTACTATAGTAAGTATATGCAACGTGTAATGACTCTAAAATAAAGTCTTTTTCTCTAGAATTCCGTAACACTTTACAATATATTATATAATAATAATATTCATGTACTGTGAACGAACATTAACAAAGGTAAATAAAGGCAGTAAAAATATATTCCTCATTGTTAGTTTGTTTGTTCTGCTCTTAGTATGCTTGGGGGACAATCCACAATTATTTTTTCATGTTGGTTTTGTGCAACTGAGCAGTATAGCCAAAATAATTTGCCTATTTGTATTTCATAATATTAAATGCCTTTTTGATTTCACAGGTGTAGGGAACCATTCCTACGAGGACCTTCTCTGCGTCAGAGGTGAGACATCTCAGACAAACGGCTCTGCCATGTGTCCAGATATTTCCACTGCAAACACACCATCCCACTCTAACCCTGACATCAGCAGCCCAAGCACACAAATCATGGAGATCACAGTCAAACAAGAGGAAGATGAACGCTCTGAACGACCTCTGAAAAGGCTTAGGACTGACACAGACCCCCGCAATGAAGCAGACACCGTCTGACTCGCCAGCAAAAGCCCAGAAAAAAGACTGAACTGTAGGCACAGAACTCCTGACCTCAGATGAGGGCTTGATGCAGGGACATAGAATCTGTTTTTAGCATGAAGGTAGCCGAGATGTGTGTGTGAATTTCAGGGATGCAAATTAAGCACATTGATGCCCTCTTATTACTGCCGCTGAGCTCAGTTCATATGTTAAACACACATGGTAGACTGTCATATCAGACCGTCACTCTACCACTGTCAACTCTGTAGCACTATTTATTAATATAGATTATCAATGTTCTCATGCTTGCGCCAGGTTGTTTGAAAGAAATGTCTGACAGCTGACTGTATTTTATTGTGAAACTTAAGTCATTTGGTGTGCATAACATTGTTCTAGCTTTAAATGCACACTATGGAAAAGCCCTCTTGATTTTATATTAAGAATAACACTGTAAATATTCCAAATCTAAAATTATGAAATACACATTTTGTATTTGGGACATTTTGAATAATTCAACTGTAACATTCCATTCTTTTCATTTCTGAATTTCCTATTTGACCAAAGTGAATGGTTGATATTGGTCTTTTAACAAAGCATTTTCAGAAGATATTTCCTCTTTATATGAAATATTGTCTTATTTTTGTATTTGATAGCTATTTATTTTTTTTAATCAGATATTGGTGATGCATGAGGCCAGTATACAGAGTATATTTGTATAGGCTGGAGTGAGTAGTGTTGAATCCAAAAGGCAGGGCAGAAATGAATGGTGCTATTTATTCATTTTCTCACTGTGAGAATGTCAACCCATCCTTAAGATAACATTTTTTACTTTTTTCTAGGACCTTGGTTAGTCCTGTCAAAAATGGTAAAGGAAAATGGAATCTACAGTTTGCATAAATTGGTTGTCATCCGTGTCTGCATAGCTCAGGAAGCTAAGTACAGAAACATTATAGGGTGTGTCAAATAGCTGTCAGTTTCAATTAGTGAACCACTCATTCATTAAACTCAGACTATTTACCCAAATCCATGTTGTCTTTTGTGATTACTGAAGTGAATCTGATTTTGTCACCTCATTGCCTTCCCACATTTTACCAAAGTGGAGTGTATGCCGAATAAAAGCTATGAATGAGATTTTAAAGTACCCATATTTTCTTGTTTCTTTTTTTCTTTCACAAGGCCGTCTTTCATAAGGTCTAACTACGTTTACACAAAGCACATAAACTTTCTTTTGAACGCAATTGAATTGGTCATGTGGGCCTTTAGTTTGATTGTATACTCATATGGCTGTACAGCAGGTGTCAGTGTTGCTCTTATAACTGGAAACAAAATAGGCCTCCCAGACCATGCAATCTTGACATTACCATCCTAAGATATGAAAAATAAATAGTTGACACTATTTTACTCACCTCATGTGGTTCCCAAACTATTTGAAGGCTGAATAACAAACGATTAACACTTTCAGACTTCCTCCAAACTTTTTTTTTTGAGTACACTGCATACTTGCATCCTAGAATACATCGTTTTCACTCCCCTTTTTCATTCACCTGTTTTTTTTTTTTGTCTGAGCGAGCCACATGAGGAAACCAGTGATATCAAGTTGTGCAGTCGAAGAACGAAGGCCTCGGCCTCCGTCTATCAAGAACAGAACATAAGTGCGCATAAGTGTATGGCCAGAGCGCTAATGCAATGTTCCTGGAATACTAAACGCAGAGTTTACCGTTTGGCTTCACAAAAACATTGCAGCTTTGCTCTACAGACGTGTCTGGTTGAGACTCTCTGGGAAACACTTCCCAGATAGCAAGCATGTTTGGGCCACATGTGGGTATTATCTGGCACACATGGCCCAGATATGGCATGGCTGAACAGATATGGACCAAAATGTGACCATGTTTGTTTTGCCATAACTTTTAAATCGGCGGAGAATGTTCTCTTGGTTCACAACTCATTCTGAGGTATATGGCCCAGATAACAACGTACACACGAGGACCATATGTGTTTGAGCTATGGCACAAAGTGAGAAACGCTGCCTTGTAGTAAACCTTTGGATTATATATGGGAAAACACAGGAAACCCGAAATCAAGCGCGGCTGACATCCGAGGTTCCACACCTCAGGTTGTTGCATCTTCCCTCCTATTGGTGGAATGAATCTGACATACTACGGCGCGAATACGACTTCGGCGCAGGCGCCATTTTCTCATATGCTCTCATGAGTTTTCGGTCACGCGTATCTTCAGGTAAGTGAGGTTTTGGCATTTCAAAGTCATTTTAAGGTTATTTTGTTAAAATATGCAGCATTATGTGTAAACATTGCATATAAGCTTTTAGTTATTTGTTTGAGGAGGGTGTCGAATTAACCTCAGTTTAGTGTATTTACCATTTCAATCCCGTGTGTAATGCAGCTCACTAGTCACCGAACGAGTCATTGATTGATGATATAAAACTCTAGTCTAGACTAGTTTTCTTGCGTGCGTCCGTTTTTAACGCGCCTCGACTATCATACAATCTGACATTAATGACAATTTATATCTTACAGTGTGACATGGCTTACAGCGGGGTATCATGTTCGTGCAGCCTGACAAGGAACAATCGTGAAGGACTATTATAAATCGCACAGTGTGCACCCGGCTTTAGTTTTGTTGTGGCCGCGACATAGTAACTTTTGGGAACGTGAGTGTGTTGTGGCCGTGAGATCTTTTGAGGGGAACTACATCTTTTTGTTCGCGTCTATGAGCTTAAAGCGATGGCTCACCCAAAAATTAATGTTCTGTCATGTACTCGCCTTCATGTTGTTCCAAACCCGTACATTTGTTAATGTTCAGAACAACGGTTTAACCTCAATTTTATGAAGTGGCTTGAGTGTTTTATTTGCACTTACACAAAAAAGATAATTTACCCCTTATTTTATTTGTTTATTTTTTGCTCAAAGCACGATGACTTTTAATGATTACTTTAATGATGTCTTTACTAGGGAGCAAAATCTTACTGTAGCAATTTGCGATTTTTTTTTTTTTTAAACAAATGAAAAGTGTGTATATAACATTTTGTGTATATATTAATGACTAATAATAATGATACTAATTATGATTATTATAATTATTGCTAAATAAAAATATTTAACAAAATAAGAACTATTACAATAAAATTTTCATTATTAAAAATAAAAAATAGAGTATTTAAGAATAAATATAACAATATAATAATAATAAAAATATTTATATTTTACAGAAAACTTATTTTACAAAAATAAACTGCTGGGTTATCTGTTAATATGCAGACAGACTATGACTAAAATCATTAGAAAGGTCTAAGGATTTATTGTTAAAAAAAATATATATATATATATATATAGTGGGAAGAACAAGTATTTGTATTTGATACACTGCCGTTTTTCCAGGTTTGTCCACTTACAAAGCATGTAGAAGTCTGTAATTTTTATCATAGGTACTCTTCAACTGTGAGAGACGGAATCTAAAACAAAAATCCAGAAAATCACATTGTATGATTTTTAAATAATTAATTTGCATTGTATTGCATGACATAAGTATTTGATCACCTACCAACCAGTAAGAATTCCGGCTCTCACAGACCTGTTAGTTTTTCTTTAAGAAGCCCTCCTGTTCTCCACTCATTACCTGTATTAACGGCACCTGTTTGAACTCGTTACCTGTATAAAAGACACCTGTCCACACACTCAATCAAACAGACTCTAACCTCTCCACAATGGCCAAGACCAGAGAGCTGTGTAAGGACATCAGGGATAAAATTGTAGACCTGCACAAGGCTGGGATGAGCTACAGGACAATAGGCAAGCAGCTTGGTGAGAAGGCAACAAGTGTTGGCGCAATTATTAGAAAATGGAAGAAGTTCAAGATGATGGTCAATCTCCCTCGGTCTGGGGCACCATGCAAGATCTCACCTCGTGGGGCATCAATGATCATGAGGAAGGTGAGGGATCAGCCCAGAACTACACAGCAGGACCTGGTCAATGACCTGAAGAGAGCTGGGACCACAGTCTCAAAGAAAACCATTAGTAACACACTACGCCGTCATGGATTAAAATCCTGCAGCGCACGCAAGGTCCCCCTGCTCAAGCCAGCGCATGTCTAGGCCTGTCTGAAGTTTGCCAATGACCATCTGGATGATCCAGAGGAGGAATGGGAGAAGGTCAGGTGGTCTGATGAGACAAAAATAGAGCTTTTTGGTCTAAACTCCACTCGCCGTGTTTGGAGAAAGAAGAAGGATGAGTACAACCCCAAGAACACCATCCCAACCGTGAAGCATGGAGGTGGAAACATCATTCTTTGGGGATGCTTTTCTGCAAAGGGGACAGGACGACTGCATCGTATTGAGGGGAGGATGGATGGGGCCATGTATCGCGAGATCTTGGCCAACACAACCTCCTTCCCTCAGTAAGAGCATTGAAGATGGGTCGTGGCTGGGTCTTCCAGCATGACAACGACCCGAAACACACAGCCAGGGCAACTAAGGAGTGGCTCCGTAAGAAGCATCTCAAGGTCCTGGAGTGGCCTAGCCAGTCTCCAGACCTGAACCCAATAGAAAATCTTTGGAGGCAGCTGAAAGTCCATATTGCCCAGCGACAGCCCTGAAACCTGAGGGATCTGGAGAAGGTCTGTATGGAGGAGTGGGCCAAAATCCCTGCTGCAGTATGTGCAAACCTGGTGCAAATGTTGGAAACAGTTGAGCTGCTTAATATTTTTTTGAAACCTGTGATACTTTTTCAGGATTTTTTGATGAATAAAAAGTTTAAAAAGAACAGCATCTTTTGTAACAGTAGCTACAACATTTTTTTGGAAAAATGTATCTTATTCATCACTAGCCAAGTTTCCATCCACTTTTTCCACTGTTTTGTTATTGACAAAGTGAATATGCGTTAAAAAACATTGCACAATTTGCTGTCTCCAGCCTGTTTCCATCCAATTGGCCGTGCGTACTGACGTCATCCCTAAAAAAAAAATACTGCATTGTCGCACAAGTTTTGTTGTATTGCAAAAAAAAAAAAAAAAAAAAGCATACATACTTTCACTTATATTGCAAATTAGTAGGCTATCGTGTCTTTCGTGTCCCAAATATTTGTAAAATGCAGAGAGTAATGAGAAGATTGAAATGTAGGCCTACATATTTTCAGAATAATAGGCCTATTACTAAATGATGAAATATTAATCATAAGATCACAGAGAAGTGGGACAGTTTGTCTGACAGGACTGATGAACTGCCTTTATGAAGAAGCCCATGGGTTTGGACACAGAGCGGCTCAACTGTCCTGTATGGAACATTTACCATCCATAAAAAAGATTGGTGTAGTAAAATGTTGGTCATTTAGTAACAATCTTTACTGTAAGCCTTGAACATGCAGCCAGTCGCGGTTTGACGCATGTCAGATCATTCAAACCAAACAAAGATATTCCAAGAGAATCAATTTTATTACAAAAATAAGGATGAATGATGTTTGAGAGGTAACACGTCTTATTCTTACCAATAGTAAAACAATTTAATATACAATTGAATAATATGAATATAATAGATTTAGTGCGCCTTTGAACTACAGGGAAACGGTGCTTTAACGGGAGCAACGCCACGCACGGACGCTGTATATAATAGGCTTATTCTGTCATGTGACACCACATTTATTTGCATTAAAGCCCTTCTTCTCAACAAAAAGTGTTTCCAAACTAGTTTTCATGACATTTGAATTATCGACATAGCATTTATGCGCTAAAGTTAAACGGAAAAAGATTGTGTCGACATTTGCAAAAAATTATAATCTGCATTTCCATCAGCGATAGCGGTAAACATTTTGATGCACTAAACCTTTTTTCGCAAAAAAAAAAAATAAATCTTAACCTGGCTAGTGATGTATTAAATTGATAAAAAAAAAGTGACAATAAATACTGATATCGCCAGAAAATTGTTCTATTTTGACTAAATGCTGTTCTTTTTATTATTATACTTTTTATTCATCAATGAATCCTGAAAAAAATATCACAGGTTTCCAACTGGTTCCAACATTGATAATAAATCAGCATATTATAATTTCTGAAGGATCATCCCAGCTAACAGAATTTTGTTATAAGAAAGTTCTCTAAATATTCAGTGTTGGTTGTAAAAATCTCAGAATCAAGAAAAAAAGGTTTCTTGACATTTGACATTTTTTATATTAGATAAGATATACTTTAGCAACCTTTAAATAACACTCTACTAACATGAATGAAACTGGACATTTTTATGTTCTTGGAATGTTGAATTTTAAATCAAAATGAAGTTGAAAGAACGTTTGAGGAATGTCATACCTTATAAAAAAATGTTCCTCTAATGTCTGGGATGGGATGTGACACTGAAGACTGGAGTAATGGTTGATGAAAATTCAGCTTTTTTTTTTTCAGAAATAAATTGTATTCTGATGAATGTTGATAACCAAACAATTTTTTAAGCCCACATTGACTTATGTATTATTTTTTTCATACTATAAAACTCAATGGAGACACAAAACTGTTTGACTACCAACATCCTTCAGAATATCTTCTTTTGTGTTCATCAGAAGAAATAAATTCATACAGGTTTGGACCAACATGAGGGTGAATAAATGATGACAGAATTGTATTTTAGGGTGAACTATCCCTTTAACATTTATTTTAATCATAATCATGCAGACCTAGCTTCCAGGTTGTATTGCTGATAACATTATTTAAATGTAACTTTTTATTGCAGGTGCAGTCGGTTGAAACAACGCGAGTCCCAGCAACACACTTCCAACACTCATTAGAGACTTTCTTTCTCTTTCTTGTGAAGTTGTTGTTTGTTATCTTTAGCAAGTTACTGTGAATTTTTTTTTCTTCTAATTCTTCTTTAACTCTCATTACTAGTTGAGCATAATACACACTTAAAATGAAATTTGGTGTAAAATAAAGTCTAGACTCTTTGAATGTTATTTATATTAATATAAATGGTTCCTGAGTAACTGTAATTATTTAAACATTTGTCAAAAGTAAATTATTGAATACATTTTTGTTGTTGAGTGTTTTATTTACCATGGAGTTAATAAGACTTTTACATAATACTCAAAGTCGCATGTGGGCCACATAAGGGCCATTAGATTTTAACAAAACTCAGCCATACTAAAATTCCATATAAGGCCCAAATAAGGGCCACATAAAATTGTATTGTTTGGCGGAGTTATGGCACTGCTTTGGCTGAGCTGTGGTAAAGAAGAAGTGGGCCGGCAAACACAATCTAATCTGGGCCACATCTCAGCTGTTTATCTGGGCCAGATCTATGCCAAAGGAAATTTGCTGACTGGGTTGTTGTTGTTGGAGATCCCTCAGCTGCTGGCTCCCTCACACTGGACGAGTAATTCACAAGAAAACAAGAGCCGACACACGTCTAAAAGATGTGAGACGTGAAGCGTAAATGAACATAAACAAGGAAGAAGCGACAGAGGAAGCATTTCGAGACAATAGACGATGAGATTTTTTTATTTTAGGTGAGGAAAAATTATGCTCTATATTGGAGCAGTACAGCTAAAGTATACTGACTTATTACAACTGCATAATGATGAGATGAAAAGGCAAAATCAAATATAAAGGAGTAGATGAAAATTCTATCATTTAGGCTACTCTTCTGTTGAACTAAAAATATGAATAATTTACTGGTCACTCTCTATACAGTCATAAGGGATGGGAACAGGAGCTTTAAAGTTCATTAAAAAAAACATGAAAATATTAGCCTGGATGCCAGCCGAATTTAGTCCCGCCCACAACATTTAAGGTCGGGAAGTTCAGTCTGGACTTGATTCGTTGTGGAGCAACTATGCTCGAACCAGAGCTGTTCGGACCAATCAAATTGTCAGGGCGGGCTTTATATGATGATGGACAGATGATCAACGGTAATCATCCACGTCACCAAAGAGTGCGTGGGTTGAATTCGTTCTAATCCTAAATGGAGAACTTCTTCGTATATGCATTCACCTTTACTATTTCTCTCAAAAATGATGATCGTGTTGGTAAGTACTCCGTGTATCCTTAAATTATTTTTACAACACCGGCAAAGATCGTTTACACTCATCTTCTTCTTCTACTTCTTCCAGCGTGCGTGCAGTTGAGTTCTGTTGACAACTATGCTTCGCTCAACATACGTCACTTACTCCGTTGCTCTGATTGGTTGTAGGTCTATCCAATTGAGTGCAGAGGCATTTTCTTTCCTGGTTCGGTTGAAACACGCCCCATAATCACAGCCCAATGGAGCAGTATCAGACTCATATTCTGACTAGAATCTGAGTATGACGAAGTCAGGTTATGAAAATATGGGTCTTGTGAAGCTATGCAATACCTTTGCATAAGAAACAGACCAAATTGAAGTAATTATTCATTGATAATCTTCCTCTCCAGTGAGTTATTAATTTGAGAACTGCTGAGACCAGATCAGAGTCAGTGCTATTCAGAACCGAATCGGTCAAAAATGTGAACAAATTCAGACCAGTTTTGCAAACCAGATCAGCACAATTTTGCATCATTATTTCCCTCATGAACACACCAAGCAGGATGACTTTCATAGATGAAACGGAAGTAGCAACAGATCGTTCTTTATTTTGATAGACATCTGAATGTGATGGATTATTTATAAAAAAAAAAAAAAGGGGGAAAAAAGTACAAACCCGATTCCAAAAAAATTGGGACACTGTACAAATTGTGAATAAAAACAGAATGCAATGATGTGGAAGTTTCAAATTTCAATATTTTATTCAGAATACAACATAGATGACATATCAAATGTTTAAACTGAGAAAATGTATCATTTTAAGGGAAAAATAAGTTGATTTTAAATTTCATGGCATCAACACATCTCAAAAAAGTTGGGACAAGGCCATGTTTACCACTGTGTGGCATCCCCTCTTCTTTTTATAACAGTCTGCAAACGTCTGGGGACTGAGGAGACAAGTTGCTCAAGTTTAGGAATAGGAATGTTGTCCCAGGCTTCTAGTTGCTCAACTGTCTTAGGTCTTCTTTGTCGCATCTTCCTCTTTATGATGCCCCAAATGTTTTCTATGGATGAAAGATCTGGACTGCAGGCTGGCCATTTCAGTACCCGGATCCTTCTTCTACGCAGCCATGATGTAATTGATGCAGTATGTGGTCTGGCATTGTCATGTTGGAAAATGCAAGGTCTTCCCTGAAAGAGACGACGTCTGGATGGGAGCATATGTTGTTCTAGAACTTGGATATACCTTTCAGCATTGATGGTGCCTTTCCAGATGTGTAAGCTGCCCATGCCACACGCACTCATGCAACCCCATACCATCAGAGATGCAGGCTTCTGAACTGAGCGCTGATAACAACTTGGGTTGTCCTTGTCCTCTTTAGTCCGGATGACATGGCGTCCCAGTTTTCCAAAAAGAACTTCAAATTTTGATTTGTCTGACCACAGAACAGTTTTCCACTTTGCCACAGTCCATTATAAATGAGCCTTGGCCTAGAGAAAACGCCTGCGCTTCTGGATCATGTTTAGATATGGCTTCTTTTTTGACCTATAGAGTTTTAGCCGGCAACGGCGATTGTGTTCACCAACAAGTACTCCTGAGCCCATGTTGTGATTTCCATTACAGTAGCATTCCTGTATGTGATGCAGTGCCGTCTAAGGGCCCGAAGATCACGGGCATCCACGTTTTCCGGCCTTGACCCTTACGCACAGAGATTGTTCCAGATTCTCTGAATCTTTGGATGATATTATGCACTGTAGATGATGATAACTTTTTTGCAATTTTTCTCTGAGAAACTCCTTTCTGATATTGCTCCACTATTTTTCGCCGCAGCATTGGGGGAATTGGTGATCCTCTGCCCATCTTGACTTCTGAGAGACACTGCCACTCTGAGAGGCTCTTTTTATACCCAATCATGTTTATAACCAATCAAAAACGCCTGCGCTTCTGGATCATGTTTAGATATGGCTTCTTTTTTGACCTATAGAGTTTTAGCCGGCAACGGCGAATGGCACGGTGGATTGTGTTCACGACAATGTTTTCTGGAAGTATTCCTGAGCCCATGTTGTGATTTCCATTACAGTAGCATTCCTGTATGTTGAGTCTTTTTATACCCAATCATGTTGCCAATTGACCTAATAAGTTGCAAATTGGTCCTCCAGCTGTTCCTTATATGTACATTTAACTTTTCCGGCCTCTTATTGCTACCTGTCCCAACTTTTTTGGAATGTGTAGCTCTCATGAAATCCAAAATGAGCCAATATTTGGCATGACATTTCCAAATGTCTCACTTTCAACATTTGATATGTTATCTATATTCTATTGTGAATAAAATATACGTTTATGAGATTTGTAAATTATTGCATTCCTTTTTTATTCACAATTTGTACAGTGTTCCAACTTTTTTGGAATCGGGTTTGTAGTTAGAGCAAAGAGCAGGGCTTCTATGCATTGGTTGTTGTCTGGGTACTCAAAACGCTTTACATATAGAAGGGGGGAATCTCCTTAACCACCACCAATGTGCAGCATCCACCTGGATCATGCGACGGCAGCCATATTAAGCCAGAACGCCCACCACACACCAGCTTATTGGTGGAGAGGAGACAGAGTGATGAAGCCAATCAATATGGGGATGATTATAGGAGGCCATTGAGGACAGAGGCCAATGGGCAAGTTTGGCCAGGATGACGGGGTTACACCCCTGCTCTTTTTCTAAAGCACATCCTGGGATTTTTAATCACCACAGAGTCAGGACCTCGTTTTAACGTCTCATCCGAAGGATGGTGCTTGTTACAGTATAGTGTCCCCATCACTATACTGGGGCGTTAGGACCCACACAGACCAGGCTCAACCCTGCTTAGCTTCAGTGGGAAACCAGTCTTGGGCTACAGTGTGATATGGCTGCTGGTGATCTTGTGTTCTGCTCTTAGATCTTTAACATGCATTTTTAAAATAGACAGGATACATTTTCATTCTATACCAACTTTAAATTTCGGTCCAAATTAAGTCAGATTTAAAGCTTGAAAGCTCCTGTCCCCATTCATAGTAGCATTTCTGCTTTTGTGTTCGCAGAAGTAAATCATGCGGGTTTGGAATGACAGGGGTAAGTTCATTTTCGGGTGCACTATCCCTTTAACAAAAAAGCAGGAAGAAGGGAACCAGGAACAGCAGCATATTGGGTTTTAATCCCAAACTCAACTACTCATTTCCCCATCCTAATCAGTATGCTTTCCATGCCCTTTCTCCAGATCCTTGTTTATTTGTGAACAATGTACTCCCTGGTACAAGAATGAATTTTTAGCAGTAATTAAGTCTTAATAGCTTTTAGCGAATGCTCTGTCCCCTCTTTCACCCAGACAGACTTAGCTCCCCTTGGACCGGCTGCATAATAATTGGATGTTCGCACAGTAGGAGGGAGTGCTAAATGTCATCCGTCGTGCTAAAATAAAGCTGGAAAAAGAGGAAATAACTGTACTTGTGAAAATATCCTTTTCATTTTTTGAGGGACAGCAGCGATTAGGGATTGGGAAGAAATGCATATTTCATAGATAAGAATAACAAGATTCAATTCTCTTTGAGGACTGTTTTTGGAGCCCGCTACAATGGGCAAAGTAACCGAACCAACAAAGAGAATGATAAATAGGTTTGGCTAAGTAGAGATGAACCAGGGTGCTCACACAACTGTTGGGCCCCTATAGGACAAATCCGTTTGGATAGATGAGCTTCATTTCATTGCGCAAACCATTGTTAGCTGCCGCTAATAACTGCAACGGCTTAAAACAGCTGCATTCCTCAATATCATCAGGTCTTACACAACAGAGTGCAACAGTGCCTGCCCACTTTTTCAGCAGTCTTACTTTCCGAAAGTATTTTTGCCATTCATTTTTCCCATAGGGATTTTAAAATTTAAAGCCATGAGCCAAACCAACCAGCTACGAGGTGCAACACATTATAAACTCTGATTTGAAACAAAAATACTTGAAAATTGGACAAAAAAGACAAGGTACAAGGTACAAGATTGTATATTAAACTGCTTTATTGAGGGAAAGAACTACAATCCCATGAAGCATTGTGAATGATATAATTGAATTAAAATTGACAGAGAAATAAAATATTGATTTAAAGTTGCTGATTATATAAATTATTTTATATACAGTCAAACCAAAAATTATTCAGACACCAGATATAATTTTTTACTAGTGGGTGCAGGACACTATAGCTCATTTATGTAAGTGAGGATAGCAAAATAAAGTAAACTGTGACATATTATACCCAAAAATTCTTCATACAGTGGACTACCAGTAAAATAAAATTTAAAGATAAAAATT
The DNA here is from genome assembly GCA_039654105.1 of Coreius guichenoti. Classification (NCBI taxonomy): domain Eukaryota; kingdom Metazoa; phylum Chordata; class Actinopteri; order Cypriniformes; family Gobionidae; genus Coreius; species Coreius guichenoti. The sequence continues at coordinate 27,329,880 of CM077180.1, read as the reverse complement.
TGGGACCAAAATTATTCAGACACTTTGACCTGACCATGTTTTGCTTAAGTGTTTTTTCTTTAATTGCTATTGCGACCTTTTACACCACAACCACAGACTGAACAAAATGAAGCATTGCTTGGTAATTGGTTGACCTAAATTGGTATTATTTAATCGTGTACTTAAATTTAACAGCTGATTGGTTGATTGCAATCCATTACATGGATTTTATTACCATTTTCTAAACTATAGCGAATAAACTGTGATAATGTGAGAAAATGTTGAAGGTGTCTGAATAGATTTTGGTTTGACTGTACACACACACACACACACACACACATACACACACACGCACACACCTGAGCGAAAAAAAGAGGCAAAATATAACGAGCTTTTTCAACCTCAAATTCTCTGGTTGGTGGATATTTCTTTGCAGTCATTGGTAGGCGAATGTAGTTTTCATCAGGAATTCTACTGTTAAAAATTATTTAAAAAATAATGTGCATTGATTCATCAGAGCTCACAGTACATCTATCTTCATAGATTAATAAATTACTGTTAAAAATACATTTCCCTATGGAGAAAATGAATGGGATATTTATTCCCAGAAACCAACCATTGCACACTATAGGGACATGTTCTGCTCTTAAAGGGATAGTTGACCAAATGACTTTATTTTGTGTAACATTCTTTAAAATATTTTTTTGGGTGCATCTGTTGTTGCAGAAGAAATAAAGTCATTCCGTTTTGGAACCACATGAGGGCGAGTAAACGACTATTCCTTTAACATTATGACAACTTTGCAAAAATCACATCTATCAAATGTGCCCGCTGCCAGGGGCAGCCACTGGGAGTTCAGGCAGTTTCCCCATTTTATTTAAGTCTCCTTGGAGGCTAAAACTCACCGCAGACATTAGCAAAATCACAGTGTGACACCTGGCGGGGGGAGTTCCTCTTTCCATTACCAGGCAAAGAGCCACCACCTCCTCTGGGGAGCCAGGCATGGCGAAATACTGACAAGAATCATGAGGAAAGGGTGAATTTATGCAGGGAACAAAAGATAACAGAGAACTCTAAATCATTTGATCAATACCACAAACAACTGAGAGCTGTTTTAATTTAGCCAGTTAAAAATGCTGAAGAATGACAAGGAGACAAAGAGCGACAAAAGATTTTTAACAATTTAATATATCAATATATAGATATTTATCAACAGCTTGAATTTCATAGAAACGTGAGTGAGACCATTTTGGCATACAGTACAGATATTCCATGTAAGTATAGTTTTGCTAACGTTAAAACCCCCTCTCTATTCCCACCACCTCCAACCCACTGACACAAACACGAGAAAAGCAAACAAAACAAGACATTATTGGAAAATATACATGAAAAAAAACAAGGCACCAATAAATTAAACTAACCCTCTCTTTCACCACTGAGTGTAACCTATTAAATAGAATTACAATTTAATTTATCTATTAAATAAATGTACAAACACAAATTAAACACTATTTCTGCAATGTTTACGGTTAAAAAGCAAAAATAAAATTCAGACCAGGAGGAAGAAACAAAAAATGAAAACACTTTGGCAGATTATTAAGTTTTAGTTACAATCAAGTAGTAAAGAAATCCAGTGCTCTTGAGTACAAATAAATCCATGTATGGTCTACACTCTTTTTCGTCCAGGAGACTAATATACACATCTTTTTACAAGAAATGTTTAAAACCTTATCAAAAGTTTCGCTGTATGAAAACATATTTACAAATCATGATTCAGACTCATTGGACTGCAACGGTCACCCTTCCCCCATCCTATGTAATCATTTACACAGTGCAGAAGGCTTCTTGAAAAAGTTTGTGCAACAAACAGCGTACAAAATGTCTCCAAACAGCTATGGAATGACCGGGACACACGTTTCCTCAAATGACAGTAATAACAGGCCCTCCTTCCCCCTCTCCTGAAATTTAACACCTACAAACCTTGCAAAAAAAATGAACAGTTCTTCAAGTAATATACATCATGTCAACATGATATCATAGGGGGAAACCAAAATAGAGGTAATTTTTTTCCACAGGTCACAAAGAGAACAGACGGGAATGTTACCATGGGTGTATGGAGGACCCGATTCATCCATTTAGAGTCAGCGGTTCAGCTCTACAAGTCCACCAAACTAAAGAGCACTGTTCCAGGAGAGGTTCCAGCGTATTGTCCATTGGAAAAGAATGGTAGCCCTTTCGAAAGCAATGTCCTACTTGTTGGGCTGATGGGAATGACAGGTAGACACTGATGAAGAGGAGTTACAGACATCACGAATGTTAGTCACAGTGGAGTGGGGTGAAGGAGCAGCGTGGCGAGTCCCTGCAGTGCTATAGGAAGGCAGGACTCGCCGTTACATATGCATAGAGTAAGAAAGATGGACAACGTTCACAAAGTACTGCTTGTTATCTACAAAGAGGCAGAAAATCCAAAGGGTCTAAAAGCCTGTTCTAGAACCTTCTGTGACCACGCCGTGCATGTATTTTTCGAAAATGTGTCCCACACATTTGAAATTATAATACGCTAAGAGATCAGTTTGTAGAAACCTTGAAAGCTAGAGAGCTCAAATGTAACAAAGTTTCTCATAAAAAACATTTTTTTGAGCTATCTCTAGAGCAGCACCTGATAACAACGATGACGTTGGGGTCAGGAAAAAGTAACGTGCATGATGCCCCTTCAGAAAATAAAAAACGATTAAAACGGTCTTCACTTATTTGCTAGTCTTAACCGTTCTTCCAGTCTGGCCATGCTGGTTTTCAGTTGGTTTAGCTGGTCAGCAAGCTGGTCTCCCAGTCTGATCAACTGATAAGTGCCAAAAACCCTTCAAAAAACTATTTAGGCTGTTTTTACTGGTCTTAGTTGGTCTCCTGGCCTGGCCAAGCTGGTTGGTTTAACTGGCCAACAAGCTAGTCTCCCAGTCTGACATGTGCTCACAACCCATCTAAAACCAGTTTTGGCTGTTTTTCCTGGTCTATGTTGGTCTTCCATCCTGATGTCCAGTTGGTCGACAAGCTCGTCTTCCAGTCTTAACCAGCAGATAAATGTCCAAAATCCATCTAAAACCAGTTCTTAATGCTTCTAAAACCATCTTAGTTGGTCCCCTAGCCTGGTGTCCAGTTAGTTCAGCTGGTCAACAAGCTCGTCTTCCAGTCTAAACCAGGTGGCCTCTAAAACCAGCAAGCCAGCCAAGGGCTAATAAGACCAGCAAACTAGATTAGGCTGGTTTAAGCTTATTGTTTTTTAGCAAGGTGCATCCGAAGAGACCAAATTGATAATGATCAAACAATAATTTATGATATGACAGTCTGAAAAAGCACATGAAGCAGTTTGTTTACCCTGTATTGCTAGTCTGAGATTTTCGAATCAAAAACTAAAGTTCCACATTTTCAGAACTGATATATTTGAAAGTAATCAAAAATGAAAGTTATCACTTCAATTAAAAAAAAAAAAAATCTATAAAATCTATTTGTTAGTTATACCATACTGTATCAAAATCCTTCTGTTTGATATGATAAATGATTAAGGATGAATGAAGATTCATCAAATGAACTATAATATATCAGGTATCAGGCCTGTTATCTCCAAATCATGTCTTTAATAAAGACATCTCAAGCCCATCTGGCAGTCCACCGTATTCAGAGAACGAACAAGAAACTGCAGTTCTTTAATCCTCACAGACAAAAGCCTGTGAGGCAAAACTCCCACACTGTCTCTATTCCTAATGGAAAAACAACAGTGACTTAATGGAGGTTTCTTTGAAATGTGAAGGGATGTTTTACAAGCGCTGCACATAAGATGCCTCATCACAGCAGAGAGGAGCAAAGGTGGCAGGAACAAAGAACCACTCCAGATGCAAGACCACCCACATGCGGGCCAGAACCAAAAATACCCAACATACCTTAGGGACTCCAATTAAGGGCAACTCACATGACTAGTTCTTTAAAACTATCTGATGTAACGACACACAGACACTGTCGTATGCCAAGCCCTAATCCAGCCTAAGGTTTTTAGCTGGTTTAAATTGGTGTAGATGACGCACAGATGGCCTTGATGGTTTCTCTAAAACAGTGGTTCTCAACCAGGGGACAGGGGGCCCACAAGGGGGCAAACTTCCAGTGGGGCCCCAATTTGAGTCTTAAAATGACTCAAATTTAGATATATTAAAGTTCTTAATTAAAATGCTAAAAATCACTAAAAATAAAGATGAACAACATTAAACTGACATTTTCTGCAGTCTAGATTAGAGGGCCTTCAGACGAAGGGGGCCTTGGAGTGAAAAAGGTTAATAACCACTGCTCTAAATCCTTCAATCCCCTTTAAACATTTAAAATTGACTAGCCTAACTAGAACCAGCAAAAAAAAACTGTGGCTGGTTTGATGTTTATATCAACAGGCATATTCAGGTGGATCAAAACCTGTTCTTTCTAAACATCTGTCCAATCAGTCAGTGTCCCTCTGACAGTGATACAGAAATAACCAATCGCTCATTCATCACATGGAGAGTGTTTGTACAGGAAGCCTATATTCAGGCACTCCTCATTTCCTGTGCCATGCGCTGAACAGATGACTGTTTGGAGGAGCAAAGCTTTGATCTACGACTCTAATCTATCACAGAATTAAGCCACCCAATATGGCAGGCGGTGTCTTGTTGTCAGCATGCTAAATGCTAAAAAGTTTTACCCGAGGCATGACGAATGTAGGGGCAGAAAAGACACGTTGTGTTTGGGAGAAAGAGTGTGCGTGTGTGTTTTTGCATGTCTGAGAGGGAGAGAGCTAGACTGTAGATATGAACAAACAGCATTTTAGCCATTATCAAACCCTGCCTACCGTATCTATTAATGTGTTTGTGATAAACCACACAGATTGTAGCAATAAATGGTAATCTTGTAGAAAAACTGATGTCCTGAGCTGAAGTTTTGGGGATATAAATGTGCCTGGGCAGGAAGATTTTAGTTGGTCTTAGAAACTTGAAAAAAATGGAAGACCCAGTGCTGGTGAAATAAGTATGGAAATCTCAAAAGTTCATCTCCAGATAGTGGTTGCAGATCTTTCAGAAGGGTCCAATCTGAATTTTGAGTGACCATGGAAGACGTGAAGGAACAGTAGTCATGGCATTGGAAGTATTAGGAGGACAGGAAATTTTACTTGTGGTATATTATTTGTTTGCGAGATTACGTGAATGCATAACAGCTGCATAGCGGAATTTGTGTTTAATATGTCTGCAAATATGAATCTTCCTTATCCCATCTCCATCCTATTTCATATTTTACTTCTATGCATCTCCCATGCTGACAAGGTGGATTGTCCACAATTCTCTCCAACGGGTTTTGCCCTGTGATGGCCACAGTTCAGCTCAAACCAGCTTAACCAGTAATAAAACTATTTCTAATTGAAAAAAATCTACAGCACGAGCGCAGCGGGAGAGCCACTGAGTGTTAGCGACTACTGACATGATGAGCTATGAGGTTAGTCATCATTAAACGGCATTGCCTACTACTACTGACAAAGAGCAGGAATGATGCTAGTAGTTTAATTGTAGAACTAGTGATTATTGCCCGACTGAGGGTTTATGGGCTGAAAAAGACACTATGAGAAGACAAACCCAGTTTGTAGCTCTCGGCTGTGGAGAGCAAGTGCTCTTGTGTCCTTTTGGCTCTTTGCGCCTCGCTGTGTTGTCTCGTGCTGTCTCCTCGATGGAAGGAGAGATGGAGGACTAAAGGGCGCATGGATTCGGGGATGAAGAAGGGGAGAGCAAGAGCGAGAATCGCCCTCAGGGGAATCCGTCATCGTCAGGACTGAGCGCCACGCGCTGCAGAGAGCAGATAAAAAACAGTTACACGTGTTGAGAGAAAGAGGGAGAGAAATAAATACATAGAAAACAATGAGAAGGCCCATGGAGAAGGAGAAACATCCGATATGCAGATCCCCCCACACACACTGTGAAGAGTGTGACGTGTGGGGCGCTGGAGAGAATCCTGTTATGCCACTGGGGCGGCCCGCCCCATTGCCGCCACACGACTGATGTCTTTATCTCTGCTTGTGCTTGACATGCCGACTGTAGCACAGGAAGCTCAAAACACACTGTTATAATCCCTCCATCTGACTAACTGTTTACTATTTCAGCCCAGGCTGACAATTACGTGAATATATGAATAAATCATTTCATCACCCAAATAAATATACAGCAAAACACCTAAATAAATAAATAAATAAATAATAAAATATTAAAAGATTGTCCAGTCATTTAAGGTGCTCATTGCTCATCCCAAAAACAATTATACTGAATTAATAAAAAAAAAACAACTATGGGATAATGGGAGAGCACAATTTCAAAGCTTTCAAACATGAAAAGCATTTAAAGCTTTACACGCACACAAACAGCACGAAAAAACCGAAGACTATGGCTGCATCCGAAATCGCATACTTCCCTACTATACAGTAGGCGAAAGACAGTATGTGCAAAGAGTAGTATGCCCGAAATTGCAGTATTCATAAAACAGTAGCGAAAAGCTCCTAGATGACCTAATACTTCCTTAGAGATTCTGTGCATCAAAAGGCCATGGGAGATGATTTGTGAATGGCAGTGAAGCGAAGCAACTGACGCTGGTAGGTCACATAATAATGACAACATGGTGAATGTAGTATGTTCAGATTAAATTCATATTACACACATTCATATTATACAGAAGGTATTTTTTAACGGTCATGAAGTAACTAATTAAAAAAAAAAAGTAGAGTAGAGTGCCTACTTGGAGAGTATGTGATTTAGAACGCAGCCTACACCAATTAATTAAACATACATTTGAATGAAAATGTGTGGTGAATTATGAGTATAAATATTAGGGATACTTGGGGATTTTTGTCTTGTCGTTTTTATCACTATTGCCTTCCTCCCTTTCTTCACTTTGCACTGGACAGCATAGGTGCCCCTGAGTACCAATGAGCTGCCGGGTCTGGGATACCGCCCCCCAGTGGCAGTGCTAGGTATGGCTGTCTGGCACTGCCACTCACTGGTGGGTAGACGTGTCCAATCTGCTCGCTGCGGCCGATGTGGATTTCGTCGTCATCGTCCTCCGTGGTCTTGCGGTAAACGGGGTTATCGAAGTTCATGCTCTTGGTATTCCGTCTCCTCCAGTTGCGCCACACCAGGTAGCCTCCGGTACACATCAGGCCGATGACCACTGTGGCAAGGATAGGAACTGCATGCGTTTAACACACAGCCAACACATATGGCGGGGGCGTTAACACAGCCAAGGGACACAGAGCAGCGCATAATGACACACACACATATACAAGCTCACACACTCGAACCTTAAGGTGCATCATTGGCAGACCAGGTTCAAATGGATTTATTAAAATAATTTCTAAAACAAATATGTTGAGAATGAAATTATATATCAAAGCATTCCAAAGATTCCTCAGATGATAATGCTAGTGCACAAACTACACTATGTTTAGAAGAGCATATTTCTATCCTGCTCGCAATATATATCAGCAATATGCATATTGTGTGCATTATGTGAATTTTCTCTATGCATGGAAGACAATCTAACATCTAATTAATAAAATGCTAAATCACTGTATTTATTATTATTAATTATACATATTATTATTAATTAACAAATGGACAGTGAAGAAATAGTTGGTGTGCTTCATCTCAGAAAGTCAAGCTGAATTTGTTCATTTTCTATGGGGTTTGCAGTTTTTGTAACCCTGTTACCAAAATCTAGGACATTTAAATTTAGTATTAATATAAACTAAATTCAATTAAATTGAGTTTTTATTTTCGATAATAACTGAAATAAACATGCAATGCAATGAGGTTATGTGGCAATAATTAAGTATGCATACTGTTTCACATACTGTACAATTAAAAAAATAGTAAGCAATATGTGGTATCAGTAAGGTGGCAAAAGACATTTATAATGTAACAAAAGCTTTCTATTTCAAGTAAATTTTGTTATTTTGAACGTTCTATTCATCACAGGTTCCTTAAAAAAACGTATCATAGTTTCCACAAAATTATTGGCCCAGTTTCACAGACAGGGCTTAGATTAAGCCAGGATTAGACTTTAGTTCAATTAGGACATTTAAGTAGCTTTTATGAACGTGACTTACAAAAAAACATTACTGCTGTGCATCTTGAGACAAAACAATGGCACTGACATATTTTAAGATGTGTCAGAGCAAGTTGCTTTCAATTAAAACATCTTAAACATGCATTTAGGTCTGGGACTATCTTAAACCTTGTCTGTGAAACTGGGGGATTAAGTAGCACAGCTGTTTTATAAACTTGATAATAAAATCAGCATATTAGAATGATTTCTGAAAGAGCATGTGACACTGAAGACTGGAGTAATGATGCTGAAAATTCAGCTTTACCATCACAGAAATAAATTACATTATAAAATATATTAGAATAGACCTTTGTTTTGTATTAATATTTACAAAATTACTGTTTGCCTAAATGTAGCCTTGGTCAGCATAAGATACTTCAAAAAGTTCAAAAACATTGAAAAATCATATCGACCGCAAACTTTTGAATGGTAATATGCATAATTTAAGAACAGTCTGATCATATCACTACTAAAAGAAGTACTTAAAAAGCTACTTTAAAAATAGCAGATATGTATATTTGAACTAGAGCTGCCAAAGACGTACCTTTCCCACTCACTCACTCACACACACACACACACACACACACACACACACACACACACACACACACACACACACACACACACACACACACACACACACACACACACACACACACACACACACACAGTGGCTTAGTGGAATATGTGAAGGGGTGGCTCACACGCTGCTCAGTGAGAAAGCAGAGGTCTAAGGGGACCAGGAGAAATCGAACTGCACTGTGTGTATGCACACACACGCCTACAAGCGAATAGATGGGGGGAGCGCATTGCTATTCAGGGTGAATTGATAACCATGTGTGGCTTTACTGCAGTGGCTGGCTAACCCTTCCCTAATTTAAAAGATCAGCCGTGGCTGCTCTGGTCCCCTGGAAGTTCTCCCTAATTGTTCTTTTGTCTGGGGGGCCGCAGAGACCTCCTCATGATGTGTTTTCCTCCATCACTCAGGTTCTATTGTCTGGCTATAAACACTTGGATTGCATTCTGTCTATGAATTACATTGATTTTTTTTTCAAACTACAAGAAAGCATTTAGTAAGATGTTACAATATTAAGATAAGAGAGGTGGATGTAGAGGGACCGTAATTACACCGATGTAGTAAAATGGTTTTTAGAGGAAAGGTATTTCACTTAGTGTCTTTCAGTTGAATATGAGCACAGACAAGGTCATTTCAATCCCACTAAGCCACTCGCCAGACACAGCTCAGACAATCAATGAAGCCCATCAGGTCCTTTTGACAGAGACTTTGAGATATACTGTACTTTATATATACATATACTGTTTTGTTCGTTCAAACAGTCAAAAGGATGATGTACAGAAACTGAGAAAATTATCACAAAATCAAAATGCATGAGTGACACTTCTTTTTGTAGGAGCAAAAATAACCATTTATAAAGCACTAATTTCATAAAGAGCACAATATTTCTTAAAACACGTTGTAAGTTGCTGTCATTTATGAAATAAACCCATTAATTTTAAATACAATGTAAGTTAAATCGACAGAATTTGTGGATGGAATAATGTACAGTAAGGCTCTTACAAAAAGTCTATGGGATGAATAGGTACGGCACTGTGATAACAGTTTAAGATTTGGAATTGTCACAGTATTGCAGAAATATAACCACATTCAGACTAGTGTGAAGCATTTATCAGCCTCACATGTGCAAATTGTCAAATGCATATACAATTTATCTATACAGCACTTAACCAGAAATACAGAACCAGAATCAACCTGGAAAATTAGTCCTCATCAACTCAAAAGGACAATTTAGACTTTATACAGTGGTGGCCAAAATGATTAGAACACTTAGCATCTGGGAGTCGTCTTATTGGGCCTGGATTTCGTCTTATTGGGCCTGGATTTATTTTCCAAAAGGACAATGACCCGAAACATTCTTCTAACTGTTGCCACAACTACCTGCGACGGAAAGAATCTGCTGGAACATTGAAAATGACGGACTGGCCCCCTCAAAGTCCGGACCTCAACCCCATCGAGCACATTTTAGACAGATCTATTGTACATTCAAAGGAAAGCCTTTGGCTTCAGTTGGAGGCAAAAAAAGGTCAATATTTTCAATATTTTGGCCACCACTGTATTTCAAATAATATCTAAATAGTATATTAACATTATGAAAGCAATGTTTAAAAAGTTGAATTCACTTTTCTTGCATAAAATGGACCTCATTACTAAAAATTATTATTTTTTAATATTCAATATTTCAATATATTTTTAGGAAAGTTGAAAGAAAGATTATTTATTTATTTAAATATTTGTAATGACACTAAGTGACACATTTTTTTTTACTGCATCAAAAAATTTAAAATGTTAAAATTAACAAAGAAAAAAAGCTATTAAACCATTTAAACCAGTGCCACAGACTTCATAATATCTATTCCACTGTCATTCAATTCAATAAATAAAAAGCAATTCAAATTCATACAAATAATTCATATCTAAATGTCTAAACTTCCTAAGAGTAGTTTCAAGAGCAACAATGCGTGTCTTCCACATGGTTTACCATGCCAGAATAAGAATTGACAGATTAGAACGACCACTTTGTTGTAATGTGACATTGAAAAAGCTTTTACTAGTTTAGTCTAAGTAATCTCTTAGAATAAATATTTATTATTAAGATAAGAGTTTTGTTTTATTGATCATGTGCTTGCAAAGTGAAGAAAATGGTGTTGTCCCACTGCTGTAACATCATGTAACTTTTTTAAGAGCTGTACTGTACACAATTTTATTTGTTTTAACAAACTCAAATGAGTATACATAACTTTCCAGAGTAATTGGCATGCTGTTGATAGCACTTAAGTTGTATTTAACCTGGACTATTAAGCTAAATGTTTATAAATGGCTAGTTAAGACCACAATAAGTGTCTCTAAAGCAAGTAGTGCACATAAAGCTGAAGTGCAAAAGCTGTTCATCTACTGGGTAAACAAGGCTGAATTCAAAATGCAGGATAAAATGCTTGGTTAACTTTAAAACTCACCTATTGGAATGACAATACCCAGAACCGCAACAGTTATATTGCTACCAAGGAGGAAGTGGTCATTTTCACTGCCAGCTGTAATAGAGAGAGAAAGAAGAGAGAAAGAGAAAGATGAAGAAAGAAAGATGGGCGACAATAGTCAATAAAGAGAAACACGCATAACAGATCTTGTCATCTGCAGTGTCTGCATTGTATTGTCCACAATTATTGAGACTGAGTAAATGATGACAGACTATTCCTTTAAAGCAACAAAATAAATACTGACTCAGGTACAGTATTTTGTCACCACCATTTTCATTTAGATGAATCTTCTGCAGTTTGTATAGTAAAGTGTCCATTTACCTTGATATCTTGCCCAAGGCCTTATATTGCTATTAATATACCACTTTGCTTTACGCAGTTGCTTCCCCTCTTAAGGTTTCCACCAAATAAATCCCACGTCAATCTCACTATTAGCACATGCCCCTCCATTAGCTACAGCATAATTAGTGTCTGATAACGGAGTCTGAGCCGAGAGATTAAGAGGACTAGATGGTTCATCACTGGCATACAGATACAGACAACACAGCCTGAGGGGTAAAACAAAGCAAAAGAAATGCAGTATATACAGTAATGATTGCAAATAAAGGGAAAGGTAATGAAGAAAACATATGGTGAGTAATGGGATCCTCTTAAAGCTACAGTGAGCATGTTATTTATGTGATACCAATGACATCTGGGTTTCTATGGCAACACTTCATTTGAATCATCTGCTTCTGTTTCTATATAGTGTATAGCTCCTGTTTAAGTGGATTTTTTTTTCTTTCGTGTTTCCATTAAAAGAGCATCGAATTTCCCTTGATACTAAACAATTTATCAAATCCACAAAAACATTATTCAGAGCCATATGTCTTTGAAAAGATGAGGCAGTGTCTCCAAACCCACAGACAAGCTCATTAATGTGGAAATGCTTTTAGTATAAGCAATTCACCTGTAACAGCTGATCCTGGCAAACGCCATTATGAGCAGTGAATGCTGCTAACACACTTCATAAATTAACAACCCATGGTTTGATGATCATTTTGCACAATATGTGATATATTTCACAAATCTATGACAGGTACATTTAGCTGGTGTGCTTGCCACTTAAATTACTGTTTGCAGCTACATTCACAATTGTTCAAAAGTTTGGGGTTGGTAAGATTTTTTAAAAAAAATTTTTTTAAATCTCTTAAGCTCACCAAAGCCGCATTTATTTGAACAAAAATACAATAAAAACTGTATTATTGTGAAATATTATTACAATTTAAAATAACGGTTTTCTATTTTAATATATTTTAAAATGTAATATATTTATGTGATGGCAAAGCTGAATTTTCAGCTTTCAGTGTCACATGATACGTCGGAACTCATTTAAAAAAAATGCTGATTTGGTGCTCAGGAAACATTTATTTTTTATCAATGTTGAAAATGGTTGTTCTGCTTAATATTTTTGTGGATATGTCTTCACTTTTGATCAATTAATGCATGCTTGCTGAATAAAAGGGTTATTTCTTTTTAAAAAAACTGACCTCTTGCTGACTTAAACAGTAGTGTATAAATTTTTTTTGTCCTATTTGGAGAATTCTCTCTAAATCTACAGGTAAGTCTTAGGGCCCTATCATATACCCAGCGCAATGCGACGGCAGGTGCGACGCAAGTGTTTTCTGCTAGTTTCAGCCCGACACAGTTATCATTTTCATGTCCAGTTCCATGTTGTTTAAATAGCAAATGCACTCGCGCCCATCTGTTCGCCCAAGGGCGTGCTTGTCTGAAAACAAGGTGTGTTCAGGCGCATTGTTGGCACGTTGCTATTGTTGGCGCCATTGACCAACAAAAACCTGGTCTAAAGTCAATAGGGCAGTATTCTTTGTGTTATTTAAAGGGCGCGTTAGTAATATGCGCATATAGGCAGGTGCACAACGTGCGTACACTCTGCTTATTACACACACAGGGATGCGCAGCAGCACACAAACATTAAAAATAAAAGGATTCCTCTTTGGAGAAGCGTTCAGTCTTTCCGTTCGCAAATTCCGCCATGCAAATAGCGAATCCGGCATGGTGCAAGCGCAGCTGGCTTTTAAAGGGAATGGGAGATGAGACTCTGTTTGGTTTATTGCACGTTGCGGCCAAAACACACCCATGACTCATTAAGAGACTAGGTACAACCCTTTTGGACCATGCGCCTGGCACGCGACCATTTTTTCCGTCGTTAAACTAGCAAAAGTGGATTCGGACACGCCCTAAGTGCACCTGCGCTTCAGACCATGCGCTCAGATCGCTAAAATCGCTCTTTGTTTCTAATAGTAAGCAGCCATAAAAGGCAGAAAGGGTGCTGGCATAATTTATCACTATCCTCAGTGCAGCAATTTACAGGTTTTATCTAATGGATAGTTTCACCACTTCTGCCGTGTAATATGCTGGTAGTCATAAAATATTCAAGAACCCAAATTTATGGTTACCATCAAGAATGGCCAACTTCTGCGCTTTGATTGTGGGCTGGGTGAAAAGGCTACTAAAATGGTTGTTTTTCTATATTTCTTGGCTTGACAGACAACAAACTTGTGAAGGATTTTCATGGATGTAGATCCATTTTTCCTGCTGCGTCCAGGTGGCCGTGTACCTGAGCGTCCCCACACATAGCCCAGTGGCTGTGGGGGGTGAGAGTGAAACACTGACTGTGGAGAGGAACAAGGCTGAGGGCAATGTTCATCAGTCAGGGCTGGATGCTCCTCTCTCTTCACTGGCTGCTCTAATTCAGCACAGACACACACTGGGACCCTGCTGCCACATCGATCACCCTCAAGTGGCCCAGCGATGCCCGGCAAGCAAATTTCACCACACATTAACTTTCACAGACTCTGAGGATTACTGTACAAGTACTGTATGAGAGCATTTATATAAGCTTCATGCCTTCAGCTGAATATCAGCAGTGCTGAAGTTCAGTACAACAACACGTTCATGTGATATTGGTTTTATACAACAGTCCTAAGAATATTTACATAAGGGTCAATGACATATATGCTACCGTTTCAAAAGTTTGGGGTCGGTAAGATTTTTAAAATGTTTTTTAAGTCTCTTATGCTCACCAAGGCAGCATTTATTTGATCGAAAATACAGTAAAAACTGTAATATTCTGAAATATTATTACAACTTAAAATAACTGTTTTCTATTTTAATATATTTTAAACTAATTTATTACTGCGATGCCAAAGCTACATTTTCAGTATTCTTCAGTTTCACATGATCCTTCAGAAACCATTCCAATATATTGATTTGGTACTAATTTCATATTTTTTGGAAACTGTGATATATTTTTTTCAGGATGCTTTAATGAATAGAAAGATCAACACAACATTTGAAAGCTTTGTATGAGACAGAAATATTTTACTCTTATTGATCAGTTTATTTCTTAATGAATAAAAGTATTCATAAAAGAAAAAAAAAAAAAACTCTGACCCCAAACTTTTGAACGATAGTGCAAGGTGTCTCTACTCTTTGTATACATGTTGGTTTCACATGGTTTTGAAAAAACATTTATACCATTTTTAAGAAAAGTTTAAATTGAAATGAAATAAAAATTCATTACATTTAGGGAGCTCAATCACATGACATTTTACAATCTGGAATAACCTTTCCTTGTCTTAAGAAGATCAAATTACCTGATATTTTGATACATATGACCTAGACACACAATCATTAGGTTTTGCAGGGGTCCTCTCTATGATGTAATTTCCCATTTTATGCATAAAAATGAGAAGCATGCTCATCATTGTAGAGGTGTACTCAAGTCATTTGTATTAATTTGTAATTTTGAATAAAATAATAGATACAGACAAAAAGAGCATCATGTCACTGACTCATAATGCAAAACAGAAGCTCAAACTCACCTCGATGAGAGAGATTGGCATTGGCCCCTTGTATGCTGTTGCCATGGGCAATGGTTGTAGATGTCTGTCTGTGATCTGCTGTCGTCTGAGTGGAGGTAGGCTGTTTCCATGGCGCTGTAGTGCTGGGCTGAGTGGTCACAGTTGTTGAAGTGTCCGTGGAGTGTGTGGTGGGGGAACGATGTGTTCTGGAATGAGTGGATGTGCTGGGGCTGGTGGTGGATGTACTTGTTACTGTAGTTATAGGTGTAGTTGTAGAGATTGTACTGGTGGTTGTAGGTGTACTGCTGCTTGTAGTTGGAGCGGTGGTTGTAGAAGTCACAGTAGTAGAAGGTTCTGGTGGTGTTGTTGTAGTGGTTGTACTTGCAGCAGTTGTTGTTTTGGGTTTGACTACAACAAACGAAATAGATATGACGGAAGAGTCAGATTTGTGATAGAAACAACTGAAGTTGAAACTTCCTGTAATCTCTTCAGTCTGTCTAAATCACAACATTCAACTCTCAAAATCTACTCACAATCATGAATCAGTAGACGTGATAATAGTATGTGTAAATTTGACCTATGACTCTGTATTAGAGGTCGACCGATAGTGGATTTTACCAATACCGATAACTAGGTTGGACCACACTTGCCGATAACCGATTAATCGACCGATAGTTTTTAAAATGGATACTGGATAAATTTTTTTTATTTTTTTTAAAAACAACATAACATTCTAAGTAAAACAGTGCTGAACTTTATTACAAGAAATTAAAAAAACAGTACTGAACCATGAAAATTTCTAAATTACAAATATTTAAATATGAATATTAAAATGAGAAGTTCTAACAGAACAAATTCTACAGAAAATAATTTAAACGTTAAAATATTATAAATAAATAAATGTTTCTTTAGCTATAACCTAGAAACATGTATGTAAATGTCATAGGTAACAGACTGCAAGTCCCATTTGTTAACAAGGATGTATTAGCTTATTTAGCTAGCTTACATGAACTATATGCATTATGCAATATACATTTTACAGCATGTATTAATATTTGATCAATACAATTGTACCTTGATCATTCATGTTAGTTCATAGTGCATTAACTAAGGTTAACAGATAAAACTAACAACGAACAATACTTCCACAGCATTTATTAACCTTAGTTAATGTTACAAATGGAATATTATTGTAAAGTGTTACCATTTTATATAAATCCAAACAGTCTGCTTTTTTAAAACACTTGACGATTATCTAATCAAAATAACAAAATAACAAAATATGTATTGAAATCGAATGCGTACTGATTTGTTTATATTTCTGTCGGCTGCGTGACGATACAGTTTGCTTTCTCACGTCACTAGTTGTTACATTGTTTTAACTGCTTGAGGCACTGCTAATGTTAGCGTCCTCTCAGCCTCGACTACAAAGTGCATACATACTGCTGTTCTTTCCCTGCTAATGCAGCATCTAGTCAACAAATTAATTACTTTATAATGAATTGGCAACATGTACTTAAGTGTTCTGTATGCATACCGTTTCGCTGTCGGTGTTGATGTGTCAGCACTCTCCGTGCAGCGCGCAGCCTCACGTGTCAATTTTTTCGCCTGTAGAGGCCGCTCTCGTGCTATATAATGCCAGCAGACCCTTCTCAGAGCTCTCGTACTGTGTAATGACAGCGCACCCTTCTCAGCCGCTTCAGCAATGGACGCAACCCGGAAAAACTATCAGTATTGATTTTTGTTGTTCCATGATTGTTCCACCAATCAGCTATCGGTGCCGATTAATCGGCAAAACCGATGAATCGTCGACCTGTATTTTGTTACCTGTCACACAGCGGCGCATGTCCGGGCCCAGTTCCATGGTGTCCGGGCAGGCACACGTGTACTTGGGCGAGTGGTCTGTGATCTGAGGAGCTCTGAGGCACAGGTACTCACAGCCTCCATTGGGCAAACTCCCCATGTTGCATGTGTCTGGAGCTACAGAGGGAAATAATTCTGATGTATTAGCCTCAGGAATGGTTGAATAGTAGTATATATGAGCACAGACATTAAAATATGAGCATTAGAACTATTAACATTCATTCACATTGACAGTGACAAAACACTTAAAGTCATTAATTTTCAGTGAAAGTTGTACCACATGAGGTCTGGAAATAAAAAGCTGAGGGTCCAGCATATTTATTTAGCTTAATTCACCTAAAAATTGGTTTCTATGCAATTGTTCATGGGTATAAATTGGATATGGATATTAAATATCGCAACAGTCATTTATGGGTTTTAAGTATGATAAATTACATTAATTTAAATATACACTACTGTTCAAAAGTTTTTGGAGTCAGTAAGACATGTATTACTTAATTATTCTATTCATCAAGGATTGCATTAAATTGATCAAGTGAGACAGTTAAGACATTTGTAATTTTAAATAAATTATGTTCTTTTGAACTTTATATTCATCAAAGGATCATGAAAAAAAGTGTCAGTCTCCACAAAAATATTAAGCAGCACAACTGTTGTCAACATTGATAATAATAAGAAAAGTCACCAAATCAAATAAGCATGTTAGAATTGCTTATTGTTCACGCTATGTCGTAATTACCGTAATTATGAGATGACTACTCGGAGCAGTTCACTTACTCGTAATTATGCGTTAATGCGTTATGCCAATATAAATCTGCAGCACTCACGTGGTACAGCGGTCACATGGTACAAGTCGGAGCTCTCAGAAAATTCCCAGTCTACAAGTTGTAAATACGAGTTTTATGAGGACGTGAACACTTTTTACAAGTTGTAATCTCATAATTACGGTAATTATGACATAGCGTGAACGCACCTAATGATTTCTGAAGGATCATGTGACACTTAAGACTGCAGTAACTGAAAATTCAGCTTTGCCATCACAGGAATACATTACATTTTAAAATATATTTATAAATATAAATATATAATTTTTTTTTTAAATCAAATAAATGCAGCCTTGATGAGCATAAGAGACTCAAAAACATAAAAAAGTAAATAAACACCGCAATTAATATACCCTAGTAGAGATTTTAAAGAGAGTTAGAAGTAGAGATTAAAATAGTTAAAGATACAACATTAACAATAGTCAGTAATCATGCATTTCTACTGTAATGTGTATGGCAGCCTACAATGTATGCAAATATGGACATAGCATGAATTAGTTAATTGCCACTAATTAATTGTCATTTGCACATAAACGTCAATCAGAAAAGGATGTCTTTGGTTGATAAAAGGAGAGATTTAATACAAATATGTTAAAATAACAGAACTTGTTTTTTGATGTTGTCATTTGAACAAATACAGCAACGCAATGCATGGAAATCCATATGAAAGTTTGTTTAGCTCTAGAAACACTACTCAGAAGGCTCTTTTATTCAATAATATTTAATGTCTATTGCTTCCTTAAGAAAGAGACAAAATCATGTTTTGCAGGGATGCATAGCTGATTAATATTTCACTCAGAGGCACTAGAGATACAAAAGCGGTTGGATGCCATTCTCATCATTTCTCGTTCAGCATAAGTGTTTTCCCGCTTTCGTTTGCATTTTCAGAGCAACACGTTTAATTCCTTGATTTAGATTTAAATAGCACTTCTCATTTATTAATGTGAGGAGGCTGTAAATTGGTTCTTCTGCTGGCATGCTGCATGTGGTCTGTTTGTGATAAAAGGATGAAAACAAAGAATCCAAAACTGCACACACACACACTCACACAGCCTCTTTCATTTTCTCTGCCTGTCTCTAGAATAACAATTCACTATAAATATGCTATTCAATGATAGGACCACTATTACTGGGGGGAAAAAAACAGAGTCGGCAAAGATTTGCCTCTCATCATTAAAACAATGCTAAAAAGGTGACACTGTGAAAATAATACAGCTCAAGCATTATTTCTATTAGCTCCTGAGAGGCATTAGCAGAATTAAGCAAGCGTTTTTTGCCACTGTACCTGAAATGGCCTCTTCACATGTGAAATGAGCAACTGAGTTTTTGCAGCTTAGTTTCATCTTTTTTGGATTGGGGAGGAAGTTTTGAGTTCTCAGTGTTTCAAGTCTTTTATCTCAAAAGATCAAGAACAATTTGAGTCCTTATGATATGAGTCCTTTAATGCATTAAAACATCTATCACTGACTATTGAGCTCAATAGATAAAACAGACTAAAAGATGCAATACTGTTCGAAAGTTTAGGGTCAGTAAGATTTTTTTTTAAAGAAAATAATACTTGTATTTAGCAAGGAAGCATTCAAGTGACAGTAAAGACTTTTACATTGTTACCAAAGATTTCTATTTTAAATAAATGCTGTTCTTTTGAACGTTCTATTCATCAGAGAAAGAAACTGTATCATGGTTTTCCCAAAAATATTAAGCAGCGACTGTTTTCAACAAATACAGCTTTTTCATCACAGGAAAAAAACAATTATATATACAGTGGGGAGAACAAGTATTTGATACACTGCCGATTTTGCAGGTTTGCCCACTTACAAAGCATGTAGAAGTCTGTAATTTTTATCATAGGTACACTTCAACTGTGAGAGACGGAATCTAAAACAAAAATCCAGAAAATCACATTGTATGATTTTTAAGTAATTAATTTGCATTTTATTGCATGACATAAGTATTTGATACATCAGAAAAGCAGAACTTAATATTTGGTACAGAAACCTTTGTTTGCAATTACAGAGATCATACGTTTCCTGTAGTTCTTGACCAGGTTTGCACACACTGCAGCAGGGATTTTGGCCCACTCCTCCATACAGACCTTCTCCAGATCCTTCAGGTTTCAGGGCTGTCGCTGGGCAATACGGACTTTCAGCTCCCTCCAAAGATTTTCTATTGGGTTCAGGTCTGGAGACTGGCTAGGCCACTCCAGGACCTTGAGATTCTTCTTACGGAGCCACTCCTTAGTTGCCCTGGCTGTGTGTTTCGGGTCGTTGTCATGCTGGAAGACCCAGCCACGACCCATCTTCAATGCTCTTACTGAGGGAAGGAGGTTGTTGGCCAAGATCTCGTGATACATGGCCCCATCCATCCTCCCCTCAATACAGTGCAGTCGTCCTGTCCCCTTTGCAGAAGAGCATCCCCAAAGAATGATGTTTCCACCTCCATGCTTCACGGTTGGGATGGTGTTCTTGGGGTTGTACTCATCCTTCTTCCTCCAAACACGGCGAGTGGAGTTTAGACCAAAAAGCTCTATTTTTGTCTCATCAGACCACATGACCTTCTCTCATTCCTCCTCTGGATCATCCAGATGGTCATTGGCAAATTTCAGACGGGCCTGGACATGCGCTGGCTTGAGCAGGGGGACCTTGTGTGCACTGCAGGATTTTAATCCATGACGGTGTAGTGTGTTACTAATGGTTTTCTTTGAGACTGTGGTCCCAGCTCTCTTCAGGTCATTGACCAGGTCCTGCCGTGTAGTTCTGGGCTGATCCCTCACCTTCCTCATGATCATTGATGCCCCACGAGGTGAGATCTTGCATGGTGCCCCAGACCGAGGGAGATTGACCGTCATCTTGAACTTCTTCCATTTTCTAATAATTGCGCCAACAGTTGTTGCCTTCTCACCAAGCTGCTTGCCTATTATCCTGTAGCCCATCCCAGCCTTGTGCAGGTCTACAATTTTATCCCTGATGTCCTTACATAGCTCTCTGGTCTTGGCCATTGTGGAGAGGTTGGAGTCTGTTTGATTGAGTGTGTGGACAGGTGTCTTTTATACAGGTAACGAGTTCAAACAGGTGCAGTTAATACAGGTAATGAGTGGAGAACAGGAGGGCTTCTTAAAGAAAAACTAACAGGTCTGTAAGAGCCGGAATTCTTACTGGTTGGTAGGTGATCAAATACTTATGTCATGCAATAAATTGCAAATTAATTATTTAAAAATCATACAATGTGATTTTCTGGATTTTTGTTTTAGATTCCGTCTCTTACAGTTGAAGTGTACCTATGATAAAAATTAGAGACCTCTACATGCTTTGTAAGTAGGAAAACCTGCAAAATCGGCAGTGTATCAAATACTTGTTCTCCCCACTGTATATATAATTTTTTTTTTTTTTTTTGACGGTGGTATCTGTGCCCATTATTCCCTATACTAAAAGATGCTGAATTATAAATAATAATCATATTAATAGTCAATAATAATAATCAAATAATAGTCAATATCAAACTACACAATTTAAAGTAGTTAAGCTATAGTCAAGCTACACTTTAGAAATAGTAGTAGATCAGATTTAACCAGGCACAAAAACATTTAGGTAAATCAGTAAATAGTTTTTCAGTTCTCTGAAATAAACTGGTCAAATGAATCAAATTGTATGAAAAATCGCTAAAATGCACTAGGCTAACGCTACTTAAATGTGAGAACATTCAAGGAGTATTACATTACAAGAAACCACTAACTGTTAGAAATAAACAGAACAGAAGAAGCTTTTTTTTTAGAAAAACTACACTATTTAAGTAAACAGCTGCATTTAAGTAGTTACTCTCCACCACTGTTCAGTCTATACACATGCTGATGTAAAGTCAGTTGGCATCTACCTGCATTACACTTATTTCTCACCTTTAGGCTGCCGGAGCTCGTGGAAAACCACCACATCCAGCGGGTTGTTGAGATGCTGAGCCAGCATTGCCACATCATGCCCTGTCAGTCGATTCACACTGTAGATGGCCTCATCCTCCAAATCTGTCCAGTAAACCCGGTCCTGTAGAGACATACAGAATGTGAATTCTGCACAAGCAGAAGCTATTGCAGTCCACTAGTTCAAACTCTAGTTCGGACTAGCAATGACAAGGTCATGGGTTTGATTCCAAGAGAATGCATGAAATGATAATATGTATATCTTGAATACAAGTTGCTTTGGATAAAAGTGTTGCTAGAAGAATAAATGCAAAAGTGGCATGTTAGTTTGGGGTCGGTACATTTTGTAATGTTTCTGAAAGAAGTCTCTTATGCCAATCAAGACATTTATTTCTTTAAAAAAATTGTAATATTTAGAAATATTATTGCAATTTAAAATAACTTTTTCTATTTTAATACATTTTAAAATGTAATTTATTCCTGACGGCAAGGCTGAATTTTAGCAGCCATTACTCCCATTAGTTAGTATTAACATGATCCTTCAGAAATCATTTTTAATATGCTGATTTGGTGCTCAAGAAACATTTCCTATTACCATCAATTTTGAAAACAGTTGTACTGCTTAATATTTTTGGTAACCGAGATACATTTTATTCAGGATTCTTTGATGAATATAAAATTCAAAAGAACAGCATTTACTTTTATATTAATTTGTATTTTATTGTAGTGGTAAATGTTGTGCATCCTTGCTAAATATAAGTTGATTAAAAAAAAAAAAACTTGGTAATGTGTAAAGAATTTCAAAATGTATTATTCCCCTTTGTCACATCTCACCTAGTGCAGCAAGTTAACCGACTACCATTCCAAAAAAAAAAAAAAAAAAAAAAAGGATTAAATTATGATTGACACCTCTGACTCATAGAAAATCAATAGCATTTTGGGAGAAAACAGTATTTGTCTTAGAGTGAATATTAATCACTTATATCACAAAAGACACTTGAATAGAATAAATCAAAAGCAGGTGTGTTATTTGGTAGGTCATGTATTCACGTATGCAATACACCAAAAAGGAGAGAAAGGGAGGAAGATGACAATGAAGGCTCCTGTGTCTTTTCATCAGACTAATTAAAGCTCACAGCTCTATCTCACCTTTGTATCTAAACCTACATGGATCCGGAAAGCACACGCTCGACTATCTGACAATACCACTTTCAACATTCTCCACCCTTCTCCGTCTGCCTCCCTCCTCTGATCAGTCCTTATCAGCTGCTACAGAAATATTGCGAATGTGCATGGTGAGATGGGCTGTTACTATGACAACCTGAGATTCATCTCCTTTTCAAAAGGACGCGGAAATGGATGGGAAAGTTCGGGACAGAGTGTTCTTGGGGTAACAAAAGAAAATGAGGGGAGGGTGCAAAAAAGAAGATCGAGCAACTGAGCATGCCCAAGCGAGCGGCTGGCTCTGAGTATTAGAGGATGTTTACAGAGCCGTGCTTTTTTGGAAAGGTCAGACTGCTGGATCCCAGTGGAGCTCCGTCAGGTGCTTCTGCTGGTGGCAGCTGATTAGTAGGACTCCTTAACCTGCACTAGACAGCATTCAAATTCTGCCGCATTGCAGCCCTCATCTAATGCATGGGCCACAAGGCCACCATATCTGATCTAGATAACGGCTTTAATCTATGACACAAAAGGCTGGCTTCCAACATCTTGTCTGAAATTTGTACTCCTTGAGCGTGAGGAGCACCTTTATTAAAACCTTTCATCATAGTATTCGCTTCATTTGGGAAGAAGCAACTCTCCCTGTGGGATAGGATTGGTCTTGACATTTTCAGTGCTGCCCACTAACCAATGAAATAATGTGAAAGCTGGTGTAGAGATATTGGTCTGTTTTATGAGACAGGGCAATATAAAGGTCACACATCGTCTGAAAAGGTGACTGGAAAATGGAGTAAATTTCTTACATGCATTTTCAACTTAACGTCTGCTGTGTTGGAAGCCAACATGTGGTGTCCAGTATTGTCTTATTTAAGTCACTAAAATAAATGAACTTAGTTTACTAAAACCCTCTGTCATATATCTCAAATCACATTCTCACTTGAATTTGCTATTATATAAATATTATTTAAATAAATACATGCAAAATAAATAAATAAATAAATACACTAAAAGTTTTAAAAGTTTGGCATCTGCAAGATGTTTTTATGTTTTTGAAAGAAGTCTTTTACGCTCACCAGGGCTGCATTTATTTGATCAAAAATACAGTAAAAATACTAAAATAGTAATATTGTGAAATATTGTGAGTTATCAGCAGCCGTTATTCCACATGATCCTTTAGAAATCATTCTAATACACTGATTTGGTGCTCAAGAAATATTTCTTATTATCTATATTGAAAACAACTGTTAGGAAGCACATCTTTTTTCAACATTGATAATAAGAAATGTTTCTAGAGCACCAAATCATTTTATATATATTTTTTTCAGGATTCTTTATTTTTACTATTCAATATCAATTTAATGCATCCTTGAAGAATAAAAGTATTAATTTATTTTAAAAATCTTACTGACCACAACCTTTTGAATGGTTGTATGTTCATTATAATAAAATTAAATAATATTAAATAAATAATATTATTCAAAGATATTATTATATTAATGTTATTATTTCATTAATGTTCTGTTTCTCACACAAAGCTATCATATGTCCCCTGACGTGGAATATAGGGCACAAGTTGTAGTGGGTGTTTCTCGGAATATTGAATGCCATATGGGTTTAGAACACATGAAGGTGAGTAAATGATGAAAAAGAAATCCTGGACAAAAACCCAACATTTAGTCATTTCAATTTTCATTACTTAAAGGGATAGTTAACCCAAAAATGAAAATTCTGTCATCATTTACTCACCCCTTACGTTGTTCAAAACCTGTATGAATTTCTTTCTTCTGCTGAACACAAAAGAAGATATTTTAAAGAATGTCAGTAACCAAACAGTTAATGGATCCCATTGACTTCCCTAGTATGGGAAAAAAATACCATGGAAGTCAATGGGGTCCATTAACTATTTGGTTACAGACATTCTTCAAAATATCTTCTTTTGTGTTCAGCAGAAGAAAGAAATTCATACAGGTTTGGAACATGATGACAGAATTGTCATTTTTGGGTGAACTATCCCTTTAATGCTTTGTGTTCACTTTTTTGAAGCTTTCAACTACCAAAAGGAAATGTGTAGAAAATAAATGTAATTTGAGCTGGGAGGAATGAGAAATTATGCAATTAAAAATAATGAATCAGAAGAATGAGCTTATTGGAAATGACTCCTGCACCAAATACTGCATGACTCTTTCATATAGAAAGATCCCCATGCTCCTTTAGTACATCTACAAGAAGCCCAAAAAGTGAAGGGGAAGTTATTGGCTACAGTGGTCAATTACTGTTTTGCAACTTCAACAGCCAAGTGGAGAACTTTAGGACCAGCCTCAAGGGTACTGCAGTAACATAGCGGTTCATTTCTCATGTACCCTGGACAAAAATAATAGAATGAAGAAAACAACACATTATTTCCCTTTTCTAGTTGTCGGCCCCAGGTTGCCCTCTTATTGAGCTGGCTCATTGACTGGCCTGATGAAGGGCATTAGGCTATCTATTGCTTGGGCCGGGTCCTGCCTTCAGGTGCCTTAGGTGCAGCCAAAGTAAAAAGGCTTTTTAATTTGGTTTGTGTCTTTTACTGGTGCCAGCCACCCACAGCCATACATCTCTTGGCCAGTGCTACCGTCTCACAGTGAGACCCTTGTTCTCCAATTACACCCTGTGAGCAAAAAACATTTGTTTATGTGGAGCCAAACGGAGCTCAGAAACATCTCAAGGCCTGTTTTTGTCAATGCAGCTCCATCTGTGCCTGCATGAATGAGTAAGTCAGTACTATTTGATAAATTTGCTTGCCTCAAAAAGAGTCAGAGCGAAGGGATGTCCCAGATGATCCACGGAGGACAGCAAAACTCTACGGTTGTCTCCATTCAGGTCCACACTGGAAATCAGATGAAGCTTGGAATCTACCCAGTAGAGTCGTCTACTAGATAGATCTGGAAGATGAAAGAACTTTTATAAGTAGTGTACTGTATATGTAGACCTTTAGTGGTCAAATGAAAAACAGAATAGTAGGTACTAGTATGCGAAGGGATAATTAATATTTCAGTTCATATTCTATTATTTTTCATATTTCAAGCAAAAATAAAGGCAGTCTGAAAAGAAATGAAAGACACAATTGAAAGCACAATCAATAAAAAAAAAAAAAACCCACAATGTGCTCCAAAATCTTACAGCTTTGGTTACTTGCTCTTTTCCCATTAAATAGGTTTTTTTTTTCAATACAGACATAGCAATTCTCAATTCAACCTTTTTTATCAATAACTTTTTTCTATCCATAACTGCTTTTTCAAATGGTTTTTATGTTAAGTGAGCCAGGGAAATGATGGCGATATTGACATCGTTGCTTGAGCAATTCCATTTAGTTTTTCCCAAACTGACGGGTGATTTATGAGAAACAGTGAAGGTGAATGATTTAAAGCCCTGTTGGCCACAGGAGGCTGCTCTTCATTATTAACACTCTTTCTTCTCCTTCTGCCTTCTGCCTCTGTGTTTGTTTGGTCTTTCTCAATTCTAATGTTTTTCTCTTTCTCCTCTAGTATTTTGGCTGATGTTTTGTAATGATGGCAAACACAACTCTCTCATGTCTTGCTTTTTGGTATGGTATGCTTTGTTTTGCTTTCTGCTGTTTCTCTTTTATGTTTTGTTGTCTTTTCTGCTATTCTCTAGTGTGTGTTTCTCTACTTTGACTATATTTGAAGATGTGAATACATTTGTTTTGAATGGAGGAACTGAATTGCAACACTTTCAAAAGGTTTTACCGAGCGCAATCCCATTGGGCCACTCGATCCTCTCTGAAACCAGAACCTGTCGATCCACCCCATTCATTCCAGCTTTCTCGATCTTGGCCTGTGTTCCCCAATCCGACCAGTACATGAACCTGGGGGTCAAAACAAAAAAATGGTCATGATCTCAATTACGGCTAGATCTAGACAAGTTGTTCTCAACCTTTGTGACTCCAAGGACACCCATTATTCAACAATATTCAAAGCCAACAATATTCAAAAGCCCCATGACTTCCATTTGTTTGTGATTTACTGGATAAGGATTAAGGATAATGATTTTGAAAAATATTTTTTACTTAACTTCTACACAATCAAATATTTTTGAGCTTGGCATAACCAGAAAAATTATAAAATGCCCATGGAGTTATAAGATTTTATTAATTTAAATACATAAAATTAGGCTACCTCATATATCCAGGTTTTTCAAGACTCATTCTTCAGAGAAAAAAAGTTGATTTAAAAAAAAAAAAAAGAAAAATCTTGATTTTTTGTTGTTTTGTCTAATTTTAATACTAATTTTGTGTAATTTATAACATTTTAAGGCTTCATCTTGAAGTTTGCAAATTTTTTGCCCACATTTTCAGAGCTAGTGGGAAAATCTGTGAAATACTGCAGAATGAATTGAAACAGGGTAAAATGTGTAAAACAGTGGTTTACCATTCTTATTGGAAACTGCAAGTATTCAAATTTGCCAAAAGACTAGGGGATATGTGAAATTTGGTGAATGACGGCTTTACAATTCTACAAAAAAACAGAGGAGCTTTCTAATGTGTTTCCTGGATTGGAGCCACAAAAGCTTCATGTTATCAAACAAATGAGATAGTTGAGTGTAAAATTAGGGAGCTCCGATGGCTCATCACCTGTCAAAAATCAGGATGAAGAGATGAGTGTATGCTCATTAAAAAGAGTCTGTATATAGCTCCGGCCCTATAAGAGTGAAGTGGGCACTTTACCCACAGGCAACAATTAGTTGGTATGCTGACCAGCATGAGACTCATTTGCATGTTTTTCATGCTCTTCTACTTCTGTAATATGTTGAAAAGAGCCCTGAGGGAAAAGATTCATCATGATGAACGGCAGTAAAAGAAGAAATTATACATACGAAGTGAAGAAACCTTTGGCAAGGCTTTAAAAAATCTTGGGGTGTTGACATAGATCATGCACATACTACATTATTCATTATAATTTAATGATTATTTAATGCAACAGAGGGTTCGAAAAGACTGATGCCTGATGTCATTCACATTTTCGAGTCTGCTGATTTTTTACATAATAAACATTATATTGTTACCCTTGTCTTGGATCAACAGCGATGGCACGTGGTTCACCAAGATCTGTGTCGATCAACACCTTCCTCTTCTTGCCATCGGCAGTTGCGACAGAGATAGTTTTGTGTCCAGAGTCGGTCCAGTAGATGTTCTTATGAACCCAGTCCATTGCTAAGCCCTCTGGGGAATGTAGCGCAGTGTCTATGAGCGTGGTCTGTTGAGAAGTGTCGCTGGCTTTGTTGATATATGCACTGAAGAGGAACAAACACACTGTTAATCTACATTCACAGCATTTTAAGCAGATGTTATGTATCTACCTATTCATGAACATTTACAAGGTATTCCAACGCATCCACCAGATTCATGGTGAATAAGCACACCACAAATAGCTCGCGCTCACAGCTGTTGTTTACGTACA
Organism: Coreius guichenoti; assembly: GCA_039654105.1. Taxonomy (NCBI): domain Eukaryota; kingdom Metazoa; phylum Chordata; class Actinopteri; order Cypriniformes; family Gobionidae; genus Coreius; species Coreius guichenoti. The sequence goes on along the minus strand of CM077180.1, from coordinate 27,301,613 downwards.
CATAGGCAGCAAAGTGAAGCAACATCTGCATGTTTCTCAAAGAACAATTGTAAGACAAAATGGCTGACTCTTGTGATCTTTTTCCTGTATATGGAAGCTAAAGTGATTTACACTGAAGCAGATATGATTGCCCTTTGAAGCATGGTGAAATCTGATGTGACTGTGACTGATCTTATGATTCAGCACTCATGAGAAAGTGCCACATCACTTTGGTGTCACCTGGGTCATTTGATAAAACAGATGCCATTTGAAAGCTCATATACACGTGTAAACAATAACTAGAGAGTAGCTGGTGCCAATAATGTAGTTCACAAACACAAACAAAAATCCAGTAACATTATCTTGTGTGTTTTTGGCTTGTCCCCTACCTTTTGTTTCCTACTTCTCCGTGCTATACTAACAAGCATACAAACCCGATTCCAAAAAAGTTGGGACACTGTACAAATTGTGAATAAAAACAGAATGCAATGATGTGGAAGTTTCAAATTTCAATATTTTATTCAGAATACAACATAGATGACATATCAAATGTTTAAACTGAGAAAATGTTTCATTTTAAGGGAAAAATAAGTTGATTTTAAATTTCATGGCATCAACACATCTCAAAAAAGTTGGGACAAGGCCATGTTTACCACTGTGTGGCATCCCCTCTTCTTTTTATAACAGTCTGCAAACGTCTGGGGACTGAGGAGACAAGTTGCTCAAGTTTAGGAATAGGAATGTTGTCCCATTCTTGTCTAATACAGGCTTCTAGTTGCTCAACTGTCTTAGGTCTTCTTTGTCGCATCTTCCTCTTTATGATGCGCCAAATGTTTTCTATGGGTGAAAGATCTGGACTGCAGGCTGGCCATTTCAGTACCCGGATCCTTCTTCTACGCAGCCATGATGTTGTAATTGATGCAGTATGTGGTCTGGCATTGTCATGTTGGAAAATGCAAGGTCTTCCCTGAAAGAGACGACATCTGGATGGGAGCATATGTTGTTCTAGAACTTGGATATACCTTTCAGCATTGATGGTGCCTTTCCAGATGTGTAAGCTGCCCATGCCACACGCACTCATGCAACCCCATACCATCAGAGATGCAGGCTTCTGAACTGAGCGCTGATAACAACTTGGGTTGTCCTTGTCCTCCTTGTCCGGATGACATGGCGTCCCAGTTTTCCAAAAAGAATTCAAATTTTGATTCGTCTGACCACAGAACAGTTTTCCACTTTGCCACAGTCCATTTTAAATTAGCCTTGGCCCAGAGAAAACGCCTGCGCTTCTGGATCATGTTTAGATATGGCTTCTTTTTTGACCTATAGAATTTTAGCTGGCAACGGTGAATGGCACGGTGGATTGTGTTCACCGACAATGTTTTCTGGAAGTATTCCTGAGCCCATGTTGTGATTTCCATTACAGTAGCATTCCTGTATGTGATGCAGTGCCGTCTAAGGGCCCGAAGATCACGGGCATCCAGTATGGTTTTCCGGCCTTGACCCTTACGCACAGAGATTTTTCCAGATTCTCTGAATCTTTGGATGATATTATGCATTGTAGATGATGATAACTTCAAACTTTTTTTCTCTGAGAAACTCCTTTCTGATATTGCTCCACTATTTTTCGCCGCAGCATTGGGGGAATTGGTGATCCTCTGCCCATCTTGACTTCTGAGAGACACTGCCACTCTGAGAGGCTCTTTTTATACCCAATCATGTTGCCAATTGACCTAATAAGTTGCAAACTGGTCCTCCAGCTGTTCCTTATATGTACATTTAACTTTTCCGGCCTCTTATTGCTACCTGTCCCAACTTTTTTGGAATGTGTAGCTCTCATGAAATCCAAAATGAGCCAATATTTGGCATGACATTTCAAAATGTCTCACTTTCAACATTTGATATGTTATCTATATTATATTGTGAATAAAATATAAGTTTATGAGATTTGTAAATTATTGCATTCCTTTTTTATTCACAATTTGTACAGTGTCCCAACTTTTTTGGAATCGGGTTTGTATTTTCCTGAAAACACAATATGGAAATAAAAGCTAGCAATTTGTCTGTAATCTTCGTATATACTGTACACTACAGTTCAAAAGTTTGGGGTCAGTAACTTTTCTTTTTTTAAGGAAATTAATACTTTTATTCAAAATAGATGCATTACTTGATCAAAAATGACAGTAAAGACATTTGTAAACATTTCAAAAGATTTCTATTTCAAATAAATACTGTTTCCACAAACATATTAAGCAGCACAACTGTTTTCAGTATTGATAATAAGAAGAAATGTTTCTTGAGCACCAATTAAGCATTAAAATGATTTCTAAAGGATTATGTGACACTGAAGACTCTAGTAATGACCGCTAAAAATTCAGCTTTGCCATCACATGAATACATTTTACATTTTAAAACAAATCAGAATAGAATATAGTAATTTCAAACTGTAATTAATTTTTTACACTTACAATTTTACTGTATTTTTGGTCAAATAAATTCAGCCTTGGTGAGCATTCACTTCCCCAAACTATAGAACTGTAGTGTATGTATATGTATATATATATATATGGTTTTAATTGTCATAACACATTATTAAAATGACTTATTAATTCTAAAAGTTGTGCATTAATCATGTTCCAATCATATTTCCCCCCATATTTTTATTAAATAATAAAAAATAAAAAAAAATCAATTACAAGTCAAGACCTTTTTTAACTCGTTGTTTGTTTGTCGTATGTCAATTTATCTTTGAGTTTCAGTAAATAATACACTTAAAAATCCTGTCAACTCTTTTACCATGTTGGTAGAAAATTGAAAACTGTTTACTGGTAGAAATACCTGCATTAAAACTTTGTAGATTTGTCGAATAGAATATTTCAAATCTTAAAACATTTCCTTCAAATCTACAAAATATTTACCTTTAAATATCAAACTAGAAAAGGCAGCCATTTAGGGCTGCACGATAATGACAAAAATCATAATAGTTAATTATTCCCTTGAAATTGTAATTGCGATTATTATTAATTACGATTATCACAATTTACATTGAATGATGTTTTAAATAGCTTTATACCATTGTTTAAAGCAACTGCATGCTATATTTTTATATGATAACATTCTTCCTGAAAAAACTTTTATTGCTTTTCTACAGCATTAAGCCTCAAATGTCATCTATACATTGGTTTGATTTCTTTTTTTAATAAAAAAAGTAAAAATATGCATGGTATTATAATGTTATACTAAAACTAAATTAAGACAATGGAAAAAACCCTTAAAGTTCACTTCAGAATTAAAATTTCCTGATAATTTACTCCCCCACTTTACCCCCACTTCATCCAAAATGTTCATGTCTTTCTTTCCAACGTGATTATGTAATACATGGCGCAGCGCAAGGCAAACATTTGTGGTTAAAAAGTATATACATTTATTTTATTTATTTTTAGAAAATGATGGTATGATGATAAATGATGATAGACAGATGGTTTTGCTAGATAAGACCCTTATTCCTTGGCTGGGATTGTGTAGAGCTCTTTGAAGCTGCATTGAAACTGCAATTTGGACCTTCAACCCATTGTACCCCACTGAAGTCCACTATATGGAGAAAAATCCTGGAATGTTTTCCTCAAAAACCTTAATTTCTTTTTGACTGAAGATAGAAAGACATGAACATCTTGGATGATGTGGGGGTGAGTACATTATCAGGTAATTTTAATTAATAAAATAAAGTGAATTACTCCTTTAACCTGTAGAAAGGAAAAAAAAAAAACATATCTTAAGCATGCAGAATAATGAAGTGGACTTTTTTTTTTTATGTAATTGCGCCTTTGAACGATATTGTGGCATCCATAATTGTAATCACGATTAGAAATTCGATTAATTGTGCAGCCCTACACCAATTTCATAGAATGACCCACCATTCATTGGCAGTGAGGGGGTGGTTTGTATTATAACATGGTAATTTTCCATTTGCAGTCACCTAGTGCCTTTAACAGATGCTGCTTCAACATCCATCAAAATGGGCCCATCTCCCCTTATAAGACAGGACTTTGAGACACTCTTTCAGAGTGGATCTTAAGTGAATCACAAGGACAGAGGAAATGGCAGCCAGGGAACATTTCTATTGTGGTTTCGTTAGCTTGACTAGGAGCTCTATTAATAGGAACAGGTTCCCTGGCCCCTTTCAAACACTGATGATTCACAAATGAGACAAATAGAATAAAAAAATAAAGAGATAAAGTGTTCTGCAGTTAAACAATAGTGACTAAACAAGATGGGATGTTCAATATAATGTGACATCAAATAATGCTGTCACAATCACAGCCATTCACATTTTTGATTTGTAATATTTCACTGTAATTCATTTGTAATACTCAGTACCATTCAACAAAAATAATAACAAAAATATTAACAAAATGTCCTGTTGATCATACTCAGTAATAAGTGATAGTGAGTCCACAACCATCTATCAAAGTGCAACCCACATGGTGTTTTGTGTTCATGCAAGGATAAAACAATGATGTTCTTGATCAACAAGAGCAACAATTTGTCTAATTAGCTGGTTTTGGGTTCCCTCTGACATCTTAATTACAGTAGGAGCCTTGCATCATTAACCCAAAGATGTTATTTGGAATTAATCAAAGCAATAAAAACAACATTAGTCTATCAACCTTTACGCTGAATCATAAAAAGAGTCTTTTTGAGCTCTCATGCAGGTCAGCTCAATAACCACACAACCCTCAAAATAGACAGATGCCGGTTTCAAGTAATATTTACTGTGGATTCCAACAAAGCCCCTTAAAATGTATATGCCTCATTTGAGGTTTCAGCTGTCAACTGACATCTACACTGTTGCATCTTCACTGTAACCACAAATTCATGCCACTCTCCACCAGGGACAAATTAAACTCTTTGCAGACAAGCAGAAGTATTTCCATTCTTCTGAGTTCTCTTCTGAGGGGTTTATAAAGTGATAATGAACTGTCTTACGCCATCCTAACACAAGCCCTCCTGAGGGGAGAGGGGATGAGTAATGGGACACCTTATTGTGGGAGGTAAATTATTGGAAGCATATGGTGCGGTTGAAATGATTTAGAGATGGTCCTAGAGGCTGATGTGACTCAAGAGTGTTTCAGGAAGTGAGGCGGAGACTCAAGCATGACAGGCCAGCATGCACACTGGGACAGAAAAGGACAAACGCTGGTAATTTTTTTCTGCTTTTTGCTGCTCTTGTAGCACAGGCAGGGTGTGTGACAGGCTGCTGTCTGACTGATAAGATGACTTTGTTAAATGGTTGGTAGAGCTTATTTAAGACCTCGCATAAGGAATTAGAATATCCTTCCATCAGGACAGAAATGCTTGAGAGTGTTTTGTTATGGACATGATACAATATACATGACCGTTCAAAAGTTTGAAGTCTGTAATATTTTTAATGTTTTTGAAAGAAGCCTTTTATGCTCACCAAGGCTGTATTTTTTTGATCAGTAAAAACAGCTATATTTTGAAATATTATCTTATTAACTTTTTAAGGGGGGGTCTATTTCATGCATTCTGACTTATTTACACTGTTAAAGAGTTGGATTCTCATGCTAAACATGGCCAAAATTTCTAAAAACGAGTTGGACGTATGATGGAGTATCTGTGCCAAATACACTTCTTTGAATAAGTTTCGGAAAGTTTTTTTCGAGTAAGGTCCTGTATGACTTCATAAAGGGCAAAATTGCTTGTATGGGCGGGCACTTCTCCCGGATGAGCGAGTGCGCACATCAACCAGAGCGAGAGCAAGAGCACGGCCAACAACGAGCTTCATTCGGGTCACGGAAGCCGTCGGCAGCGCTGTCATTTTGATTTTAGACCACGAAATCAACAATGTCACTAAGAAGTGTGTTTTTGGTTGTGAGGGAAAGATAACCTTGTTCGGCTTCCCAAATAACCCAACATTAAGGAAACAGTGGATGCAGTTTGTTTTTCCGGAGCAGCTACGGAGTTCTGAAAATGTGTGAAACCGCAGGCGGTGAGTGAAACTGCATCAAATGTCTGTGTTTTGTTGGCAATCGGCGCGTAAGTGCATATAATGTCAACAAAACGAACGTATAGTGAATCGAAAGTTATCCAGGGATAATGCCACTCTTTAGTGCCGCCCACTACACTCCCGCACAAGCTCGGCTGTTTTCGGAAAGAATCGGTACAGCGTATCTGTCTTTTATAAATATGATAAAACTAAAGACACTTCGGAGATATGAAGGATGCAATACTACTCTATAGGTACTCAAGATTAACATGAGACTGGCAGAAACTGTGTGTGTTATGTACCCTTTAACAATTTTGCTTCAAGTAAATTTATCTTGTTTTAAGGATGTTTATGTGCCCTTACATTTTCAGCACAAGACCGAGGAAATTAAAATAAGCATGCAAGAAATTTCCTGCACATCTTTCAATTCATGATGCTGGTTACTGTGAGAAAATCTCCAGCAAATCTATGGCAGCCGTTCTCATGTATTTAAATATCAGCCAGCTGAGAGGAGGTAGGAAGAGGTTCTCAAAAGAGGGCTTCAGCACTGCACCATCTCCTCCTACCTGAGCACTGAACACTAATTGCAAATTATCCTTTTTAAATGAAGATTAAACAGCTGCCAAGTTAGGAGGAGACATGATGTGCACTGAACATTGTTTAGGTGTGTAATGTTGGGCATACCTGAAGATCTTGCGATGGTAGAGGTCACACCAGTACATCTTGTTGGTGGTAACATCCACATCTAGGGCCACAGCGTTCTTTAGGGTCGGCACTACCTGTGTATAGTCCTTCTTCACCAGGTCTATGCGCCGGATCTCATGCCGGTTAGTAAACATAAGACATGGGCTCTTACCTATGAGGGGAACAGAAAATGTTTCATCAGCTCATTTGTTATCTTGGGATCATCCTAACAGATGATTGAGCTAGCTGATAAACCAATCAATATTAGGCCATTTTGAGATTATAAACATCAGCAAAAAAAGAAAACAGAAGTCACAAATGAGATCCCATGTTTCAACTGACCTAGAAAAACAGACTTTTACTAGTGTCTCCACTAGAGTTTGAGAAGAGATCATAAGTCACAAACTTCACACATCACATTTATGATAGATTTAAGATACCAAATTCTGCAAAGTTGAGAGATTTCAATAGAACTCAAACTTTTTTTTACATAGGATTTTTTCATAAACATAGCAAAACCAAAGTACACATAAACCTACACATTCAACAAGTGAAAATAAAATTAGAAAAAGTATTCCTGACTTATTTAAAATATAAACTTTCAGTGTCTCTTCCTGACCTCTATATGTGTTATTTGCACTCATACTGTCTATTAATTAGAAACGCCCACTTATGGACAGCAAAAATATAACCACATGACTCGCATAACTGCACCCATGTGTAAAAGCATTGATTTGAATTTTTAATGCTTATTTCATTTGCAGAGCAGACTTGCGCTAAAATGTAAACCGCAGCATTACTCTACCCATGAATGATGTGTGTTAATCTGCAGTGCACCTGCAGGCCATGTGATTCAGGTTTCTGGGTTATTGACGTGGTGGAAGTGGTTGTGAGCGTTTCCAGGTAATTATCTGCACTGTGGTGTGTATGCAGATATGAGCATGTGTGTGTACTGCTGGGCAGCTTAGTCACTGTGGTTTGGTGCTCAGTCATGCCGACATAGAATATCACTGACCCTATTAGTTTATCCTCTATGTAGCAGCAAGGGCACTCTCCCTTTTTTTGAGTCACATGGTCCCCTCCACCCACCTTGATATGGATGTAATTCATTTTCATCCTGTCACCTGCTCGCGTCTCAAAAGAGTTCCCGAGGAAAAATCTGTTCTCCTAAACCTCATTGTACCCTTCCTGTGCCCTCTATTATACTTTCATTCAGCTTTTCATCTCTAATAAGCTCATTGCATCCAGACATCTCACGATCAGTATTACTGTAGAGGATATAATGATATTTTTCTCACGATTCTCTCGCTCTCTTAAAGTATGTTTACAGTGATAGTGATTTGCAGCCAAAAAGCAACTAGTCTTTTAAGTCTTTTATTTTTTTAATTCAAAGATAATTAATTAAATGTGAACACTTTTTTACTTTATGTAAATGAAATGTGATGCAATGCAACAACTATCAATGGTAGCTAAAAAAAAAAAAAGAGTTAAATTAAGAATATCGACATTCTTACAGACAAAAATGCCCCCAAAAAGTAACTTATATAATATAATATAATAATAAAATATAATTAATATAATATAATATAATATACTATAATATACTATAATACGTAATAAAAGTAATATAATTAATTAAATTTGGGGTCTGTAATTTTTTTTCCACCATTTTTGAAAGTCCCTTATGCTTACCAAGGCTGCATTGTTTTAATTGAAAATACAGTAAAAAAAAACAAAAAAAAAAACAGTAATATTGTGAAATATTACATTTTAAAAAATTTTAATTTTAATGTTTGTTTTTTTAAATGTAATGTATTCCTGTGATGGCAAAACTGAATTTTCAGCAGCCATTACTCCAGTCTTCACTGTCACATGATCCTTCAGAAATCATTGTAGTATGCTGATTTGGTACTCAAGAAAAAAATGATACATTTTTTCAGGATATTTTGATGAATAGTTCAAATGAACAGCATTTAGTTGAAAAAATATACACTTTATCGGTACTATACAATGACTGATTTCAACCACTTGCCGAACCAAAGAGAGGCATCTCAGTAGATTTGATAATATGCAGACATTAGATTTACATATAACTTGATGCTTTTCTATCTCTGTTTACAGCCTGAAAAGATTTTTCAGGTTTGGGATAGTCACAGATACTTTTTTTACTGTCAGTTACCTATCAGCAAAAAGCTTCCTTTCACAGGACTGTATGATCCACGGATGCCTTTTGGTCAAGTGTTACAGACAAATGAAAGACAAAAAGAGTGTAAAAACAGGGAATAACAGGGCGTGAAAGAGAGAGAGAGAGAGAGAGACAGAGAGAGAGAGAGAGAGAGTGAGTGAGCATAATGAGCAGCAGGTGCTGTGTGGTCAGATGGATGATGGAGCTGATGGATGAGATCTCATGTCTCTGTTATTCTCCTCCTCCCTCATTCCCTCACCACCCCATCTCTCACTCTTTCATACTCAATCTAGTCTGAGCCAAATACTGTTTTTGCTGAGGTGCTGAGCGGTGCTTGTGAGTTGGACAGGTGGATGGAAAGCCTGTCCAGATTGTGTTGGAAAGAGAACCTTTCCTGCTGCTCTTCAGAAAGCCATCATGCACCACTGTATCGTCAGCAAATATTTTCATTTTCAACAAGAGTCAGGATTCAATCATTCTTACCCATCTGCTGGAATTATCAATCTTAGAAAGAGAGGGTATGAAAGAGAGAAGAATAAACCAAGAGAGAAAAGGAAAGAGAAAGAGAGCAATGTCCCTTCCAGCTTTAGCAGAGCAGCATCACATTTACATAAAGCAGCATGCTGACCATCTTTGGTGTCATGACAGCTTCTTTTGAGAAACACATAAATCAGCACTTTCTCACATGGCCATACTGTATGTGCTATAAGCCTCTTCACTCTAAAGGTGATTCATTGCTGACTAAAGGGTTTTTCAAGCAAAAGGGCATGAACTCTTCAACTACCTTGATCCTGTATTACAAAGGACTTATAACTTATTCTAATACTTGAAACAAAGAATAAACTACATGCTGTGAACTAACTACGTGAATTACAACATTTACCATTTTTATCCAATTAATTTAAAAGGGTCATGAATTGCATTATTTAATTTTTTTAGGTTTCCTGGGGTGCCACTTATGTTAGTATGATTTTTACATCAAAAAGTGTCATAATTTAGAGATAAAAGGCATTTTTCCTACCCTGATTTTAGCCCTCTGATTTGAATGCTCTATTTTAAGGGGTGTGAGACTTCAGTGTAAACGCCCACTGCTGTGACTGGCTAACATCTCTGCATATGAAATAGCTAAGTATTACATGTGGAACTCTCTTGAAAACTTTTAACACGTTTTTACTATTACAGCTCTCAAGGTTAACTGATCGTGAAAAATGTTGATTATAGCCTTTTATTTAGGTCTATAGCATTATATTTAGATCGGGGCATGAAAGGTTGCAGAGATGAGCATTGTAGCCGATCACAGACATGTTGAGCGCATGAATGCAGCGATCTTGTCATTGTCAACTCGATTTCTGCACTCTCACGAATGCTTTCATCATAACTAACAGTGCAAACACAATGTAAATAAGAGATTTGTTGATTATAACGGTAGTTTTGGCGAGAGTCCAGATAAACTTGCGCTGTTTGATTGACAGCTCCAGCGATTGTAAAGGGAGCGTTCTTTGATAGCGTTTTATATATAAAATTTAATCCCAGTTTAAATAACAGATTATTTTAATCCTACTCTAGAAAGGAGCTATGTGAAGTTGACCTTTTAGTCACTGGTTTGATTTACTGACACAGCGATAAACGATTTTGAGACAAAGAACATCTGTTCATAATTCATTACATATCAGAAATCACTGGTCACTGGGGATCTAAGTATACATAATCAGTACATATCAAACGATCTGTAACAAAGCAATAGTGACACATAGCAAAATGTTTTGTGCAAAAGTGTGTTGCACCGTTCCTGTTGGATCCAATATAGAAGGAACAGCACTTTTTTAATTTCAGTCTCTCTGCAAATACGCTGCAACTGTGTTTTTCCACAGCTTGCAAAACATATTTTGCACTCTTCAAAGGCCTGTTTATCGCTTAGTTGCTCGATCCAGTGTTAGCATCACGTATGTTATTTACCTACTACTTGTCATGCGCGAATCAGTGGGCGGGGCTACAGTGGTAACAATGTAGAAGTAGGTGTTGATCACCTTCTGCAGAGTCGGTCTTTCCTCTATGAGTAGGCACATTCCCAAACAAGTCGTTCTCTGGGCTTGGTTTCAATAAAAGCTGTTTAACAAGGAAGTTTTGAGTTCTGAAACTTACATGATATTCTTATAGTATGATGACCTCTTATAAGTCAAAAGATCAATTTAATTTAGTACCAAACAAAACTACAAAAATAATAGGCTTATTTGAAATGTTACATAAAAGTAAATGAGAGTAGGTGGTAGCAAGCAGGGGAATAATAATATATATAAAAAAGTAATGTAGTAATGTATGCAAGCAAAAGCTGCTTTTGCATTATGCATATTGTTGTTAATAATAGTAATTATAAAAAAATATATATATTATTTTTATTATTAAAAATAAATATTCTTAATGCACACAGCTAATAATATTGTATAACAATATTTTTGCAGTGTACTGTTTTTATTATTTTGTCAAAATGTAGAAAAAGAAAATAATAATAATCCATTCTTAATATCAGTTAGTAGCTACTTGAGGTTCTAAGCAAGGAGTTTCCTGTCATGTTAGTATAAATTGGGATGATAAATAAAAAAGCATTATAACATCAAAAAAATTACAACTTAACTCTTAAAAACAGTCACCTTACAAAAATTGAAAGCTTTTCTCAAAGCCACAGTGGTGTAAGAATAAGATGAAGACTCTCTAGTTTATGCTTCATACTTATTGGGGATCAACCGTCATCCTCTTATGATGTGCCATCATATCATTCATGCTTTTGATGCATAGCTTCACACAGTCCTTCACACACACTGAGCTCTGTTTCCCAGACATCATTAACTATGGGCCAGTCGTCGGGATCTTTGAGACTCCCTCTCAATGTCCACTGCTCCATTGTGCTACACTTTTGCTACCATTTCATCCAATACACCTCAGCTGCTTTCAACAGCAGCTCACAGAATCATAAGTCCTTAAGACAACATGACAGTCCAAACACGTATTTGATTTCCTCCATAAGCTGTTCCACACCGCAGACAGGCATCATCCTATTGGCTGACACCCAGTGTGCAGAGCAGACACAGCGTGACATAGTTTCCACAATTTCTGGAGTCATACATAGGAAGTGGGGTGACAGAAAACAGGTGGGAGTGAAAGCATGAAGATAATCAAATGAACTATGTGTAGGTGTAGCACCTTGACTGACAAGTAACAATGGAAAGAGAAGGAGACAGACACGAAAAAGTGGCAGTCATTTCCCATAACCCCCTCGGTCATGTCACTTAGCTAATGAGTCTCACATTAAGGCCAAATTACGTCTCAGATTTACTCTCAACAGGTGAGTGGCCTCACGCTCATAATGACAGTATGTGACAGGCCTATCAGAGAGCTGGAAGCACACAACACACATGCTGCTCTATAGTATAATACACACTTTTTGAACAAAGAATCTCCATGACTTCTGTCATTCAAATTTCCCAGGATTTTTAAAAATCATTCACAACAAACAATTTCTAGCCAATATTTTTGAGCTGTATATAGCTAGAAAAAAGTTATTTGCTATAGTAATTTACATAACTTTTTAAAGTCCATGGATTTAAAAAAAAAATATTTTAATGTTTCTTGAGGTTCACTTATAATGTTAAAGTTTTTTAAAGGAAATATATATATATATTAGTGCTGTCAATCGATTAAAATTTTTTTACAAAAAAAATTACTAATTTTTTCTGTAATTAATGCTGATTAAATGTTTTTAATATTTTATATTGTAATAATTTCACAGTTACTCTCCAAGTTAATATAGAAAAATCTTAAATACAGTATATTTGAAATATTTGTTGTAATGGCATCTTTTTACAAAGGTCAGTATCACTGATATTAAAACTGCTACTGATAATTAAAAACTATATTAATTTCAAGTGAACTTAAAACAATCTTCACATAAACCCATTATAATAAATGTCATATTTACCTGTGGCCTTCCTACCTGTCTAACAGGTAGGAAATATACAGAAATTGAATAGTTGAAGTTAAAATTGAAGTTATCAAACTGTCTGCACTGCATAAATTTTAAATTAAATATAGAATAACTACTTATTAAAGCCACAATTTTCTCTTTTACCTTTTTTCTGTGATTAACATTAATGACTGACAGCATTAGTCACTGCTGTTCCTTTAAGATCTGCCGCTGCTGAACATGACGGAGATCTGACGCGCTGCATCTCATCAAAAGAACAGCCTTTATCTGAAATATAAAGCTTTTGCAACATTATAAATGTCTATATTGTCACAATTTAATGCATCCTTGCTGAATAAATGTATTAATTTCTTTAAGTTTTTACCGACCCAAAACTTTTGAACGCTAGTATGTTACAAAAGCTTTCTATTTCAGATAAATACTGTTTTTTTGAACTTTCTATTCATCAAAGAATCCTAAAAAAAAAATGTTTTACACAACTGTTTTCAACATTGATAATAATCATAAATGTTTCTTGAGCAGCAAATCATCACATTAGAATGATTTCTGAAGGATCATGTGACTCTAAAGACTGGAGTAGTGATGCACAAAATTCAGCTTTGATCACAGGAATAAATGACATTTTAAAATATATTCAAATAGAAAACAGTTATTTTACATTTTAATAGGCTATTTCACAATATTACAGATTTTTTTGTATTTTTAATAATATAAATGCAGCCTTGGTGAGCAGAAGAGACTTCTTTAAAAACATTAAAAAATCTTACCGTTCTCAAACTTTTGACCGGTAGTGTATATGTAAACATATTTTAAAACAAGAAAATTATGTTGATTTAAGAGAATCAGGGCCAATTTCTTTGGCAGTTTATGTTATGTTTGATTTAATCACACTGACACGGGAGGTAATTACTCAACTCAATGCATTATGAAACAACCCGAACAACACTTGTGCGTATTTTTTCCGGTGCCCATGTTAACAGATTAGAGCATTCACACTGCATGCAGAGGCGGCGCGGCAGCACGTTGCAGGAGCAGAAGCGGCAGTGCCGCGATCGTTCTGGCGCCGAGCCTGCTGCTCACGCTGAATTAAAGCCACAGTGCATTGTTATTGATCAAAATTGACCAGATTAAGATGAAAAATAACAAATTTCACCATGAAATCGTGCAGTGGAGTGTTTCGTGTGTTTCACAATCACATATGACATTCAACGCTGTGAAGAAAAAAAAAAAAATACATGAAAACACAACACTGCCAGAAGTTTTTGTCCAAACTTCAAAGGCCTATTTAATTGATTAAAACTAGAGGCATATCTTAACTTTAAGGTTACTTTTATCATGTAAACTACCTATACAGCATGGTACTGTATATACATATGTGTTTGGGACAGAGGGAAACACCGTCGCATTCGCACCAGATATATGCTGCCCATCATAAATCAAAGCACGGGACAGACAGGGGTCGGAGGAGAACACCGGAAAAGGTGACAGAATGGACGATAGTCTGTGTTTGCAGTACACAAGCCGCAGTTCATATGCGCGCGACAAACGCTGCCAGTGTGAAAGCACAATGGGCGCGTGCTGCTCCCGCTCTCCATACGCACAGCTTCTGCGCTGCTTCTGCACTACCTCCGCAATGCTTGCGTGTGCGGTGTGAAACCGGCGTTACATTATGACGTCTGATAATTCCATGTAGCCTGGGTGTCTCTGTGTAGTCTTGCTAATTATTCAGTCTCATATGCCATGTATTTGCCAGGAGATGAAAAATATTCAAATGGAATAACAATATTTGGTGCTGAAGGAGACGAAGCTGAGCTCCGGCAGAGTGTGTTGTGGACCTGAGGAGGCGGAGCTGCGCTTCGGTGCGCTCCGGCCCAATTTAACCTCTGGCGAGGAGGAACAAGACGAGCACTGCCAGAGCCCTACAAAATGACCTCCAGCAGGCTACTGGTGTGCATGTTTCTGACCAAACTGTCAGAAACAGACTTCATGAGGGTGGCATGAGGGCCGATGTCCTCTAGTGGGATCTGTGCTCACAGCTCAGCACCATGCAGCTTGATTGGCATTTGCCAGAGAACACCAGAATTGGCAAGTCCGCCATTGGCGCCCAGTTCTCTTCACGGATGAGAGCAGGTTCACACTGAGTACATGTGACAGCTAGCCAATGGTTCACTTACTGCTGTTAGGTACTGGGATGAAATCCTCAGAGCCAAGTAGCACCACAGACTGTCCAGGAGCTCACTGATGCCCTGATCCAGGTCTGGGAGGAGATCCCCCAGGACACCATCCACCATCTCCATCAGGAGCATGCCCTGGCGTTGTCATGAGTGCATACAGGCACGTGGGCCATACACACTACTGACTTAAATTATGAGTTGCTGTGATTATATATATATATATATATATATATATATATATATACACAGCTATGAAAAAAATTAAGAGAACACTTAACATTGAGAAATCAATGTTAAGTGGTCTCTTAATTTTTTCCAGAGCTGTATATATATATATATATACACATACACACAAACACACACACACACACACACACAGTGTTTTCAACCTTCAACCTCTGATCCGCTGTCAGAAATGATCTGTTTTCTGATTGGCTAATGTCATTGCATAGAAAACTGTATCAACTCCCACTCGCTATCGCACGAGTAGGTGTGTGTTTTGATTATCCATATAAACATTATCCATATAAAACAGCATTATGAAATAATTTATTTACAGTTTGTGATGCAGCAACGGTAAGATCCAATACAGTTGGCTGCTTCATCTTTCAACAAGTTTCTTTGTGAACTCTCCATTACACTGTGCCTCATTTACAAACAAAATGCTCCGAACAAACATATAATCCTCTGACGCTATCTGGGATGCCATTAAAATAGACAATCCACTTGTTTCCGACGCTGGAATTCTTCTGAAGTCTGTACAGAGACGCAAACGAGCTGTATAAATTGGACGAGTCAAAGTGAACATTCTTTCCCTCTTCCATTTGTCCTGTTGTCGACAGACTCAAATGCGTGGAGTATGTCATAAACTCAACGTGCATCTGTATACTGTATCCAGTGTAGACCGCGTCAGTGATTATAATGGGTTCTACTTGCTTCTGACATGATGCAACGCTCACATCCAGTGGAGGCAAATGACAGCCGTTAAGCAACTGAACGCCAGTGGGTGGGGCCTATGGTGCGATGATGTATAACTATTCGTCGCTGGTTACTCTTTTGTAGAATATATGTGACCCTGGACCACAAAACCAGTCATAAGTTGCATGGGTATATTTGTGGCAATAGCCAACAATACATTGTATGGGTCAAAATTATAATTTTTTGTTTCATGAAGATATTTTGTAAAGTTCCTTCCGTAAATATATCAAAAATGTATTATTATTAGTAATATGCATTGGTAAGGACTTCATTTGGACAACTTTAAAGGCGATTTTCTCAATATTTAGATTTTTTGTACCCTCAGATTCCAGATTTTCAAATAGTTGTATCTCGGCCATATATTGTCCTATCCTAACAAACCATACATCAATGAAAAGCTTATTTATTCAGATGATATATAAATCTCAATTTAAAAAAATTTACCCTTATGACTGGTTTTGTGGTCCAGGGTCACATATAGAAAATATGTAAGTAAATGATTTATAAATAATAAATGACAGAATGTTTTGGTGAATTATCATTTTAAGGGGACTCCATTTGCACTCCATTTGCTGGTGTGGCTCATACGTACACAAATAATGAGTGACTAACGCAAATTCATTGAATTTGCCTTCCATTTATAATATTTGTCTCCTCAAATCTAAACAAACTGATTATGTTAATTCAGATGTAACAGAATATTTAATTAAAATACTGCATGCAGTATAGTGCGATGATGCTAATTTCTTCAGTATCACATATGAAAGGCACTGTCTGTTTTGCTCCGTTTGCTTTTGGCTGCAGTTGAAAGAATAAAAAAACTGAATGTGAAGTCTGTGAAATTGGTCTGGTCATTTTGCGTTTTACTAACAGGGTCAGTGAACGCACTCTGCACTCTCTATTCATATCACAAGTCATTATAGCCCATATTGGCACACAAAGGTCATATTTGCAGTTCCTATTGTGTCTAAAAAATGGCTGTCATGCCCAGAAAACTAAAGTCTGGGAACATGGCTCATAAAAGCACACCTCCCCCTTATCTTTAATGTGCCTCCGCCTGATATGTTTATGAAAGGGAGCAGGCGGTTAGAAAAATAGAAAGAGAAAGAAAGAAAAAAATAAATAACAGTTATTTTACATTTTGAAAGATATACCCGTGGCAAAACATCAAGCTATTAAAATTATTTAATAGCTTTTCTGGGTACACCAAAAAGGATGAAGAAAAAGCGTGAAGTGTCATTTAAAACACACAGATCACTGAAGCGTATGACTGAAAAATATAAAATATCTGATCTTATTATTAAATCTACATCTGTAATCTTGAACACAATAATTCCACTTCATATCACGGAACAAACAAAGTCTAAACGAATCGTAACAAAGAACAAAAACTCTCACACACATTACAGCTAAAGATTATATTCTCTGTTTTTAGTGTCATGAACCACATAAAGAAAGAAATGCCACATCGGCACAGAACTAAACTATCTAAAAAACTTGTTTGACCTCAGATATACAGTATATATATATATTGTGCATTTTTATACTAAATTCAGTAAGTTCTGTAACTTTCAACACAAACCTAAACGGATATAACTGACCTGAACACAACAACAGAATACAATTTCTGAAGAGTGAAATCACTTCACTAAGTTTTCAGTGCACTGTTTAGCCCAAGGGAATTTTTTTTTAAGCCAGCTTTACATATTGCATTTTATGACAGTGTTCCTCCAGCTGTCATCTAGTCTATTGGGAGTGCTGGAAATGCACTGAAGTTTTACACAGGCTGGTCAGGCAAATGAAGGACAATAAAGGCAAGCTTCATTAGGTTCACAAAACCCTCACAATTACATAGCATGCCATGGCGCACCAATAGGGCTGTACGATATTGAAGAAAAATGTGATATGCAATAACTTGTTAAATAATGCAATATTTAAATTATATTTAAAAACTGAAAATTATATAACCAACATACATGTTTCACATTCTTTTTGTGAGAAGAAAGCATCCCTACAACTTCTAAAAAGTGAATAGCAGTGTTTTACTGTAGCATTACATAAAAAGTGGGATTTTACATCAGTGTAAAACTAACTACATTAGCTTTATTTAACAACAGAAATTCAATAATCAAATGTAAAAATAAACCATTGCTTAGACTTCACTGTATGAATTGAATATACACTGATTCTTATTAAAGCTACTAAAAGTTATTCAGTTATGAGAAGTGAGTGATTTTCTCTGTCTTTTGTTGTTTGATTAACAGTAAGCACACAGACAGCAGCAGGAATATTAGGCTGCTGTCACTTTAAGAGCTGCATGGATCCAATATATTGCTACACATGCGCTTTCTTTCTCAACTGTTCTTTCTCCACTTACGACATAATTGACTGTGTTGTAATGTTGTGTGTATTTGGCCATATAAGCTGCGAAAGAGAACTGAAATCTGGATTATGAGATGTCTGAGAGGCGGCTTCCTGTGCGTGAGTACTTTGCTTATTGCGCCAAATTATCACACGTTATGTAACAGTCATGTGTCCAGTCTACTCTTTGCTGTCTGCATCAACCTAAAACTTAGATCTGATTAAACATAACTTTGAAAACATCTGTAAATAAATTATTATTATGTTTGGTTTAATTGGTTTTGTCAATAGTTGTGATTTAGAGACTTATTTATGACACAATTTAGAAGTAATCAATAGAGAAATCTAGATATTTTCAAGTTATTTCCCCATTTTGAAAGGATAAGATTAAATATACTGCTGTCCATTTAAAATGAAGAGACCATTTTATTCTAAATATATATTCTATATATATCCATTATATTCTAAAATTTTTATTCTAAAAATTATTCTAAAATTTCAATAAAGACACAGTTATTTACTATTGTGGTATAATATAGTTAAATGCAGGAATTCCGAAATTATTTATAATTATTAAATAATTCCATAATGATACGGACAAAAAAAATGCAAATTTTTAAACAAATAATGCAAAATATTGTTTCATATCTGATAAACAAAAAAATTATGGTAGGTAAAATTTCTCCTACCATTAATATGTGGGAAAAAAAAGAAATTAATTTTGGATTCTGGTCCAGAATAGTGATGGATGGAGATGCTTTTGTGTCTTACCCACTGCTTTACATGTCTTTGTAACTGGGTCCATCTCGTAATCCTCGTAGCATTCACATTTGTAGTCGCCTTTGAGATTGATACATATTTGACTGCAGGCATCTGGGTTCTCGCATTCGTCTATGTCTGGAGAGGACCATCAGAAAAGCAGCAGAGATACACTGAGAACAGAGGCTTTTGTAGTGCAGTGTCCACAGACAAGATAAATGATGCTTTCAAACGCCATCTGGGGATTTCTCTACTATCAATTTCAAAGTGATGACGCTGATAGTAAACAAATCATAGATGTTCACAATGCAGGCACAACAGAGGGCTCTTGGGAAAATGGGTAAAATGTAGTCTTGCACAGCATCAAAATGTTGGTGTCTAAGATAATATTCATGTTACCTCCACAAGTCTTCTTGTCCAGGAGCTTGTAGCCCGAGGGGCATTCACACTCATAGCCGATCTGACGGTCCTTACATATGTGAGAGCAGCCGCCATTACTAATGGCACATTCATTCAGACCTATGACAGAAAAAAAACAAGAAAGGTGGTGTCCAAGGTCAGCATGCCTAGCAGGAATTGGACTGAAAGTATCCATGGCAACATTGACAACCGCTAATGGTGGTCTGCTTCTTTCTAATTTTCTAGGTTGAGCATCAGGTTTGTGTGAAGACTTTATAAGAAAAAGTGATAAAGGTAAGTGCAATCTAACTGAAAGACTGACAAAGGTCTTGCCATTATTACACTCAATAACTCTTCTCTGAGCAACAAACACATTTGGGAATTGGGTGATGGCTCCCTCCATTACAGATGACAGAGAGAATACACATATATCACTTTTCATCTCCACAGTATGTCTGCTCTTACTGACCCAATAAAAAGCAACAAAATATTATCACAATTACCACAAGAAAGTTCAACTGTTCTGTTTTATTAACCCATTTAAGACTCAACCAGATTTACTGCAAATTAACATCAACTTTTCAGCCTGAAACTTCAAAACATTGTCCACAAATGTCATTTAAACAGCAGATTTTTTTTTATTTATTTTTTTTATTTATTTTATTTATTTATTTATTTTTTTACAGTTGACATCTCGTAGAAAAAGAATGATAATAACAATATTTAACAATAACAAATATTTAGCAAGCAAGCAAATAATAATAATGCAATAATGCAAAAAAATTATAAAAAATAATATATATTTTGCAAATATTTAACCAATAAAAAAGTATAAAAAAAGAGCTTGTGACTAAACCTCATATCTCCAATGGATCCTCAAACTGTCACTAAAACCTCATAACTCCACCCACCTCTATCGTGAATGAAGTGCTGCACGCAATTTGAACTGTCTCTGCTTGTTTGCAATGCAAGGTAATAAAGAACTGGTTCTTTGAATAATTACAACGTATTTTTTACTCAAGAAAAACACTATATATGATATATATGCCTCAGATGCGGCCGTTCCAATGACGGACAAAACACATACACTATATTGCCAAAAGTTTTAGGACGTCTGCCTTTACATGCACATGAACTTTAATGACATCCCATTCTTAATCCATAGGGTTTAATATGGAGTTGGCCCACCCTTTGCAGCTACAACAGCTTCAACTTTTCTGGGAAGGCTTTCCACAAGGTTTAGGAGTGTGTTTATGGGAATTTTTGACCATTCTTCTAGAAGCGCATTTGTGAGGTCAGGCACTGATGTTGGACGAGAAGGCCTGGCTCGCAGTCTCCACTCTAATTCATCTCAAAGGTGTTCTATCGGGTTGCAGGCCAGTCAAGTTCCTCCACACCAAACTTGCTCATCCATGTCTTTATGGACCTTGCTTTCTGCACTGGTACGCAGTCATGTTGGAACAGGAAGGGGCCATCCCCAAACTGTTCCCACAAAGTTGGGAGCATGAAATTGTTCAAAATGTCTTGGTATGCTGAAGCATTAAGAGTTCCTTTCACTGGAACTAAGGGGCCAAGCCCAACCGTTGAAAAACAACCCACACCATAATCCCCCCTCCACCAAACTTTACACTTGGCACAATGCAGTCAGGCAAGTACCGTTCTCCTGGCAACCGCCAAATCCAGACTCGTCCATCAGATTGCCAGACAGAGAAGCATGATTCGCCACTGACTCTAGAGTCCAGTGGCGGCGTGCTTTACATCAATGCATCTGACGCTTTGCATTGCACTTGGTGATGTAAGGCTTGGATGCAGCTGCTCGGCCATGGAAACCCATTCCATGAAGCGCTCTATACACTGTTCTTGAGCTAATCTGAAGGCCACACGCAGTTTGGAGGTCTGTAGCTATTGACTCTGCAGAAAGTTGGCGACTTCTGAGCACTGTGCGTCTCAGCATGCGCTGACCTCGCTCTGTGATTTTACATGGCCTACTACTTGGCCTACCGTGGCTGATTTGCTGTTGCTGCCAATTGCTTCCACTTTGTTATAATACCACTAACAGTTGACCGTGGAATATTTAGTAGTGAGAAAATTGCACAAATGGACTTATAGCACAGGTGGCAACCTATCACGGTACCACGCTTGAATTCACTGAGCTCCTGAGAGCGACCCATTCTTTCACAAATGTGTGTAGAAGCAGTCTGCATGTCTACGTGCTTGATTTTATACACCTGTGGCCATGGAAGTGATTGGAACACCTGAATTCAATGACTGGGAGGGGTGTCCCAATACTTTTGGCAATTTAGTGTGTGTCCGAAATTCTCAAATTCGCTGGTCAAAAACCTCCATTTGAGCTTGAGTTTGGTAAAATGATAATAATATAATGAAACATGCAAATATCTGACCGTATATAAAGCCACAATATCAACTTTGACAACACAGTGTTTCATTATTTAAACAATAAACAGCGACAAAATAAACTATTGGTTTATTTAAACAAGTGGTTCTGGTTAAACAAGGGGGCCGAAGGATGACATATAGTATTTAAATTAACTAACTGTAAAAATACTGCAATCACGTTTTTTCTCTCTCTCAATAACTATTGTTTTTATTGAAGATCATACAGGTATTGAAAGTTCTGGAATCACAAAATGAACCATGGTTAATTAATATAATAATGCCCCCAGTTTCTGTTCATAAAAACGTTTTAAAACAAGCAGCTTTATCATAATAATGGCAGAAATACAGAAAATAAAATCAATATCTTAGCTTAAATGGGGGGCTTCAAATATTGTGTTGGACAAATGGGGTCAAAAAGGTTGAGAACCACTGATTTAAACTATTATAAACTATTATTAATGTTTTTATTAAATATTTACTATCATTTAGAAAGCCAATAAGAATAATAAATCATTTTCTAGCTAAAAAAATCAATTCATTCATTCATTCTATTTGTGGATATTAATATGACTTGGTGTGCATGTATAACACAAGAGACACATAAACCAGCCTGACAGAACAAAAAAAGACAGGTGGAGGAAAAAAGAGGAGAAAGAGAAGAATAGCTGATGCTAATGCTTAGGAACAGCTGACAGAAGGAGATAGACGGAGGACAGGAACACCACAGGTAGTTCAAGTGAAAAAGAGGAAAGAAAAGACAAAGTAGAATGAAAGCAGACAGGTTGAGAGAGGATGTAGGAGAAAGACCTGGATAGTGAGCAAGAGAAAAAGCACACTCAAAGAAAACGAGTGAGAGACGCTCTCCGACAAGCAAGGAACAGCATTTTCTCCAGGCCATATATGAATCATGTATAACAAGTAAAGGATGCACTATTGAATGTGGTATAAGCGCAATCCCTGGCACCAGTCCTAGTGATTTAGCATGCATAGCGTCAGTGGCCCACTTGGAGCCGGTCCAGAGTGCACAGGGCTCAAAGGGGGGTGTCTGTCGTGCATCAGGTGCCTGCACTAATCTCATCTGCTGAGTGGAGGGACCCACAAGGAAATTAAGATCATCCTGAAGAGCCACTGTGAGAAGATGTATTTTACATTAAAGACTGATACAAGAGCGAACATAACCATATGAAACAGAGAGAAATAGAGAGAGAGAGAAAGAGAGGGGGAGAGGGAGAGTCGAGCAAGGAGCTAGCATTTTCTAAATACCATATCGATCACATTAATATACAGGTGCAAAGTGTTAGAAAACTAAACGTTTAGTTAGTAAGATATTTTCTTGTAAAGGTGAAGTGTGCAATATGTACGTCACTAGCAACACCAAACCGAACTGCCAAAATAACTAGATTATTACATTTTATGAAGAAAACGTGGGTGGTTTTACCTCTGTACACCTCACTGCCACTATTTTACAGTTTATTGTAGGTGGTTATTAGGGCATTGCTAAGCAGATAACTAGTTTGAGTAGTTGCTAAGTGGTTGCTAGCGTGTTCTGGGTGGTTGCTAGGTCACAACGCACAAGACAGATATTCTTGTCATTAAATGCCTTTTGTCTATGCCTGTTGCACTCTGTGAGCGTCACCACGTCATGGATTTATGTAACCGCAGTGGCTCTGGGTATGTGACTAAAAGCACAAATCCTATTGGTTGGCCAGTTTTCTTTGCAGTGTGATGGAAAAGATATTAGAACAACTCTCTGTAAAAAATCTGTCACATTGACAGTCTGAACAGACACATTAATGGCGGTTCATTCATATTAAAATGCTTATCGCACCAAATTTTCACACCGGATATTCATCTTAAAGTGAACAGACCTTTAGTCTTTGGGACTTTTTCACTCATTTTATTGTTTTCCAGGCAAAATTATAATTCTAAATGCTTCGGAAAGTATGTAAACTTTTACAACAGGGTTATTACAGTTAACTAAAAGTAAACATTTAAAACTAAAACATTTTTGTTAATTAAAATAAAGATAAAATAAAATAAAAATATTAGATGGAAACTGAATGAAATATTGCCTTGACTGAAATTTGAAGTTGAAGCACTACAATTACTATCTGTAAATAAATAAAAAACTAAACCTGGAATATGAGTAAAAATTAAAATGAGTAAAAATTAAATTAAAATTAAAACGGAAAAAACTAAAAATAAAAGCCATTCAAAATTTAAAATATTAATAAAAACTATAATTGTATATAAATACTAAAATAACACTGCTTTACAATAAGGCTAAATACGAAATTGTAATGCGGTATAATGAACAAACAATGATGTAAAGCATTTACACTCTTCAGAAAGTTGATCTATGAATGTTTTACTCTCTGCTCATTAAAGAAGAATGCATTTTAACATTAAAAAAAGTACACACTCCACTTAAAATATGGCATTTTCAGCTCCAGCTTATCACTGAAGAAAAAGTCCACTTCTCATCTATGTGTAATGAGAGAAAAGAAAAGAGAAAAAGAAAAAAATAGATTTATGGGAACCTGCATTCTCTTTGGAGAGTATGATAGCATGCTGGGCATGTTCTCCATGTATGATTGCGCCCGAGGGAAGACTCACACTTTGATCATAATGATCCCTCTGTGCATTGTTGGCCCTTGATCAAGTGAAGCCCCTAATAAGCCACTACTGTCTGCTTTAAGCTGGTCTAGGATCAATTTTCCTTATCCAAATTAATGTTACTACTGAGAAATAAAAAGCTAACCCTAGATCACTGGATGCTGGCAATTTCAATTGCCACACACATATGGGGTGCAATGTTTTCTTCTCTGAAATATCCATACATTTTCAAACTGTTTTACGATTTCATCTTTGGCTTACCACACTAAAACAACATAACTTTTTTACTTAATAAAAAGTGCCTCAACTCACCGCACTCCTTCACAGGCTCATCAGACCAGTCCTTACAGTCCTTGATACTGTCGCACACTTTGCTGCTATCAATACACTCCCCGCTCTTACACATGAACTTCAGCGGACCTTCACATTTGGTGGCTGTGAAGGACACAATGATGTATTGAAACGCCGTTAGACAAAACACATTTTCAAATTACACTCATGAATGTTCATATTGCTCTTTGCCATACAATGATAATAGACAGTGACAAGAGGCTGTCAAGCTCAAAACAAGTACATAAAAGCACCATAAAGAAGTCCATATTTAACACCATAATGGAACATCATATGGACTACTTATTTAGTACTTTTGTGTGCTTTTTGGATCTTGACAGCCCGTGGTCACGTTTCAAAGGACACTACCGTTCAAAAGTTTGGGGTTGGTAATTATATATATATTTTTTAAGAAGAAGTCTCTTATGCTCACCAAGACTGCATTTAATTGATCAAAAATACCATAAAGCTGTAATATTGTAAAAAAGGAATACACTTCAAAATATCTCTTTTCTATTTTAACATATTTTAAAATTTAATTTAGTACTGTGACGGCTGAATATTCAGCAGCCATTACTGTCTTCAGTCTTCAGTGTCACATGATCCTTTAGAAATAATTCTAATATGCTGATTTGGTGCTCAAGTAACATTTTTATTATTATTATCAATGTTGGAAACAGTTGCAGCTGCTTAATATTTTTGTGGAAATCATGATTTCTTTTTAAAATCTTTTGTAACATAAATGTCTTGATTGGAATTTTGATCAATTTAATGCACTCTTGTTGAAAAAAAAAGTACAGTAGTGTATGGGAAAGAGCTCTGAGCACATTCTGTTAAACATCTTTGTGTTTTAGAGACAATAATTTGTAATTTGGAATGACATGAGGGTAAATAAATGAGACCAGCAAAGGATGTTGATCCTGTGTCCTACTTAAATCATGTTATGCATCACTAACCAGATACTGTACAGCCATGTAATTAATCTTTTGAGGTGAATTTGATTGAATTTGCCATATGGGAAGTGTGCCATGAAACCCTGGAATCATGTAGGAGTACATCTGTTTGGTCTTGTAGTGCTTTGTGTGAATGTGAACTTGATTGGGGCTACATGATTGTGTGCACTCTACTCTTTCATCTTCACTCAAAATGCTGTTCGAAGAGGCTAATCAAAAGAGAGAGGGTGAAAGGGAGATTGTTGAAGATACTCACTTTTGTTGATGCAGCCAGCCTCGTCGCTGAAATCTGGACAGTCATGCACTTTGTTACACTGTTTAGTGCCGTGAATGCAGGAGCCATCGCCACACTGGAACTCATCAGGACGGCAGGTCAGCACAGCTGTGAGACAGAAACACATTTATGTAGGAATATCTTTCCTGTAGTCAGTTACAAAATCTACTGACAATCAGGTCAATGGATAGCGCATGTTAATTCTGAGTAAATAATACATTTACTGGAAAAAAAATTGTATCATGGTTTCTAAAGAAAAATTAAGCAGCACAACTGTTTTCAACTTTGACAACAATAAGAAATGTTTCTTGAGCACTAAATCAGCATATTAGAATAAAATGGTTTTAGCGTTTACCTCTTGTCAGATCTCAAAGTAATAGCTTATTTGCAAGAAAGTTTCCTCAGAAAAAAGCTCTGAACATTAAAAACAATCAGTCACTTACTTTGGGGAATAAGGGAACACACTGAGGAAAGAAAAATTTGCTGTTCGGCAAAGAAAGGTCTTAATTTTTCAGATTAATCTGTTAAAATCCCTTTAATCTTTCATACAGTGTACTTTAGAAGAGCGGTGGAGAGAGAACATCCACTGTGATCAATTTCAGGAGAGCACATTGTTGTGTATGTTGTTGTGTGCACATTTATGCATGTTTCCGGGGAAAAAATTCCGGTGTTATGTCTGTAAATACTGAAGTGAGTAAAAGAGCAGTCACACTATGTCTGTGTGTGTCGTATTTACTAGTCTGAGCCGTTATATTCTCAAAAAAATACAATACACATCATATACTCCCACTATAAACTGCATAAAAATACTTTTGGCCTATATTTTATATATTTTTGCCCTGTTTTCCTGTAAAACTATCTAACCATCCTTAAAACTAAATGGATTTGAGTGAGAAGCAAAATATTAGTTCAATACTATTAATCAGTTAAATTCTATATGAATACATCTGTAATATCACCTACAGTCTGGCTATTGAACTGTTACTTGGTGGACACAAGTTTAAGCTGAACTACTAAAAGTACCAGGTAAAATAAAAATAAAACTGGGAGAAAAAAAAAAATCTAACTATTTATTAAAAAAATTATAATAAAAATTATAAAAGAAAATTAAAACTAAAAATACAAAAATAAAAGCTAAATCAAAATATTCCCAACCCCCCCAATATTTTGATATTTACATACAAATACCGGTAATACATAAATAAGACTGAAAAAAAAATAACACTGGCAATAACATAAAAACAATCTTTACCTGCAAAGAATAAATATCTATTTTAAAATGACCAAAATATGACTTTGCTCTGCATTCTGAACAAAAGGTATTTTGGGGAGGGCACACAATTCTCTACAGGAATCCTACAGTGAGACAACATGCATGCAGCGCTTACTCAAGAGCACTCTGCCATATCTCAAAACACACTTGTTGCCTAGCAACTAACAAGACTTGGGCATATTACCATGCTGCTACCACAGTAGTTTACATGGCATAAACCCATGGACAAAGAACATCATTATCTCAAACACACACACACATGCTAGAACAAACTGTACACATCTGTGGGCACATACTCTGCATTAGCATGCACATGAAAACAAACAATTTTTAGTTGTTGGTTTTGTGTGTTCAGGATTACATGTGCTCAAACAAACACATGATTGTTTCCTGGTGCCTCATGGAGAAACAAACCTTTGAAATATAATGTTAATAAACATTCACACTGACTGACTCTGATTCGATTGTATTATAAATCAATTAAAAACATGATAAATTACATGATATGCTAATTAATTACAGCTTATTTGCATGTATCAACAAATATTTTCCAAAGACATTTAATTATTGTGGCAAAGCATTGAATAGGCATTACAATAAGAGGATTTGGGACTCAATATAGTAGACACAGTGCAGACAATTTTTTAAACAATAAATTGTACTAAATCATCATGTTAAAATGACAGTTATAATTATATATCCTTTAACAGATAGACAGATTTTAATAAAATTTTTTGTATTGTATTTCTGCATTGTTGATACTGCATCAAATTTCTAGGATTTATAGAACATTTTTATTTTATTAATTTGGGGGGGGGGGCTATTTCATGCATTCTGACTTATTTACACTGTTAAAGTCCTCATGAAATCAAAATCGATTTTATTTACTTTGTTAGCACACATTACAGGTCTTAGGGTGAACAATTAATCCATGCAAGTTAATACACAGAAAAAAGTTGTTTGCCGTGGTAATCTTTAATCAAAATCTGAAAAGTAACTTCCGGTCTGCAATGGCGTTCCCTTTCCGATGACGGCAGTTTGACGGCTTGGGTTTGAAAATCCTTAACCACTCCCCTCCAACCATTAGTCTGCTATGAGCGAGAGCTGGAGAGGAGGAGCACTGAAGTAAAACCCTGCCCTCTATTCAATATTCCGTTTCACTTGGAAATACGTCACAGCACTGAAATAAAATCAGTTGCAACTTCCGGTTCACTGGGACTTTAAAGAGTTGGATTCTTATGCTAAACATGGCCAAAATTTAAAAAAAAAAAAATGTGTTGGATGTATGACGGAGTGTTTCTGTGCCAAATACACTCCTTCAGGATTCGAACAAGTTTCAAGCTTTTTTTGAGTATGGCCTTGTATGAAGTCATAAAGGGTGGAATTCCTTGTATGGGCACTTCTCCTGGATGAGCGTGTGCGCACATCAACTAGAGCGAGAGCAAGAGCACGTCCATCAACGAGCTTTGTTTGGGTTACGGAAGTTGTCAGCAGCGCTGTCATTTTGTTTTTAGACCACGAAATCAACAATGTCACTAAAGAAGTGTGTGTTTGGTTGTGAGGGAAAGATAACCTTGTTCAGCTTCCCAAATAACCGAGCATTAAGGAAACAGTGGATGCAGTTTATTTTTCCGGAGAAGCAACAGAGTTCTGCAAGTATGTTTGTTTGTTCCCAGTCACGAGTGAAACTGCATCAAATGTCTGTGTTTTGTTGGCAATATAGTGAGTCGAAAGTTATCCAGGAATAATGCCATGATGTATTGTGTGTGTTCGTGACTCTTTAGCTCCGCCCATGCCTCCACGAGTTTGGCTGTTTGCGGAAAGAATCGGTACAGCGTATCTGTCTTTTATAAATATAATAAAACTAAAGACTCTTTGGAGATATGAAGGATGCAATACTACTCTATAGGTACTCAAGATTAACATGAGATTGGTAGAAACTGTGTGTGTTTTCCACTCTTTAAAGCAAAATCAGTACACTGACCTTGTAAGGCTATGAACCATTAATTTATGTTGGTATGCGTGCAATGCATGTTTGTTAACAGATTATAATGAACAGACAAAAGGGGACTGAACAGTACACCATGTGCTTTACTAAGACGTGATAGTAATTTAGAATGAAAATAATGGCAAGAACAGCATGCATGCAGCATTAAGGAGCCATGTAATGCTGCCAAGTGGTAAAACTGATTATTAATTCAATTAATTAACTCATTCACCACGCAGCAAGCCGCTCTAATGTAAACACCCAAGGAAACGTGCTTGACAATGATAAGAGTGATCAGTATATCAAAGACATTTAGTTTTCTTGTACACTTACGACAGTTGGCCTCATCAGACTTGTCCTTGCAGTCTACATCCCCGTCGCATTTCCAGTTAAGGTGAATGCACTCTCCGCTCCTGCACCGAAACTCCCCCGCAGGGCAATGGGGCTTTTGAGGCTCCGTCCTGCGACTGCACCGCTCCAGAGATTCATCTGATTTGTCTCTGCAGTCGGGGTCTCCATCGCAGCTCCACGGCGCTGGGATACACTCAGAGTCGTTACAGCGGAACTCGTGCGGCCCACAGGTACTGGCGGTGGCTGCTGTGCACTTCTCCTCATCGCTGCCATCACCACAGTCATCATCTCCATCACAGACGAACGTGGGAGCCACGCACAGGCGGTTACGGCACTGGAACTCTTTAGCAGGGCAAGCCTTGGCGTCTGGAAAAAAGAAGAGTGTACTTTATTAGGACAAAGTCTTAAACAGTCTCTCAAATACATACTACACAGAATGTAAAAACAACTTTACTTTAAAGGTGCCATAGAATGCATTGATACAATATTTTAAATTGTTCTCTGATATCTACATAGAAGGTATGTGGCTTAGGTAAGGGCAAAAATTCTCACACAAAAGCTCACACAAGTGCAGTTATTCAGCAAACACAATCACAAACAGCACAAGCGGCTCGTGGTTCGTGACAGAACATACCACCTGAATGACACTTTAAGCAGAAAATCTCAAATGGAGATTGCTGAAATGCAGCTTACTTGTTTATTGGTGTTTTCAGATCATCCGCACGCGTGAGAGAGAGCTCGCGTGCACATGGTTGCCAGATTGCAAAGTTTAAGTAAAACACCGGATAGAATACGTGTTCTTTTAACAGAAATGCTCTGATTGGGGGATTTAAATTATTGAAAATTGACTGAATTGTGACAATTCTGTTCTGTGGGATGGGTATGAAAAGTGCTCACATCCCCTGCACAGCCTGGAACATAACATTTATATCCATGATCTGCCATTTTCGCTATATTGTCCTCATCTTCACAATACCTGCAGAACTTCTGATGATTCGGCTGTGCAGGTCCACGTTAATACTGCCTGGCCTAAAACATGGGCTGGTATATGCAAATTTTGGGGGCATAAATATTAATGATCCCGACTGTTATGTCACAGTCGGTGTTATGCTGTGATTCGCCCGTTTTTTAGTGGTCTTCTACAAGCACAAGATTTACATATGAAGGAGGAAACAAGGTGTTTGAGGCTCATGGTATGTCAGTTCCATGTACAGAACTCTTATTATTCAACTATGCCAAGGTTTTCCATTCTATGGCATCTTTAACAATATATACTTGATAGCTGAGCATTTAACTATGTGTTAAATGTGTGAAACATCAAAATCCACACAATTTTTTTATTCATTTTTTTGTCATCACAAGCATGACTTTTTTGTCTTCTGTGTTTCCAACTTTTCTGTGCTCTACAAGTATATTTTCATAAAAACATAACATAATCATTCCTTATAAAACGTTGTCATATGACATTATCATTCTTCAGAAAGTAAAATGGCCAAGGACAAGCTTAAGTCTCCCTTTCAATATTTTTTCCTTACATTTGTGGATATTTGTAGAAATATCAGCATCTAATTCTTTCAAAAAAGTACTTGTAGTTTTGTAGTCACTTGTAGTTTTATGACCTTATAATGTCAATTTAAACTGTGATACCATGTTACACCATCCTCAATTTCAAAACTGAAAAAGGAACCCATTTCATGGAATGCTATTAAATCAGTGGATAAAAAAGATGGGACAAAAACTAGATTTCTATTTAACGCTGCCATATGACCAAACCACTGAAGTACCACTACAGTAAAATGACTGAATTGCACAGTAATGCTCACTGGAAATGTATGGCAAATGGAGCATGAGCTCTGAGCTATTCTGTGCTGATGTGAGCTCCATGACATCACTGATTCAACTGTGCTGCGGATGACCTGAGGTTCACACTTCAGCCCCACATTGGCGACAGACACTAAATGGGCTTAACTGTGCTGTAGTAAACGCCTGTACATTCTTTAATGGGGTCACCCACCCCACTGGAATAACCGTCCTGAAGACCTCTAAGGTGATTGGGTATTACATTCACGGGGGCTAGTTTTGTAAAAGGATTTGAAATGGCTTACGAGCATGTGATCGGGTGTGAGCTTGTTTGAGAGGATTGGGATGGGAGAGCAATCGATCCTGACTGTTTGTGACTTTGCATCGATAAACCTGTAAATATGCAAACCATCTGCAAAGAGCAGCTGGGGCTCATAAAACACTTTCACCGTCAAAATGGTGACATTATCAAAATTGTATTGCCGGACTCGAAATCAATGCTATTTGTGCTGCTCACGGAAAGGTCATTCTTGTTGTTCATTGCACTTCAGCTGATTCGTATATCATATTTCACCACCTACGCTGGTTGCTTTTGAAGCCAATTACAATAATGCTCAATGAGATATGCTACTAATTGTGTTTTTGCAAAGCTGATTAGCCAACAAGCATCTAATTGGCTAAAAAAAAAACAAATCAACAATGTCCATTAGGAAAGCAACCTCTGCATCTGCTGTCGGACACTCAAAGGTCTCTTCAATGACTATCGAATAGCTGAGGTGAAGGAGTGGAATAACATCTTCTGGAATGATAAATTTGACACAGGAGTGAAATATGCAGATATTATCTAGCAACTACAATTCTCTGATGTCAAGGTCAAGGCAGACAACAAACGTAGCATGTTGTTAAAAGAAAGGAGAGTGATTGAGTCTTTCTTGTGTATACAGAGCATGGGATGGAAGGTTGTGTTTGCTCTAAGCAGTGGGAGATTGGATTGGCTGACCCTGCTCTTCTCTTAAGGGAGAAGAAGGGCAGCAGTGAAAATGAAAAGGGGCTCGGCCTGTGATGTAGACACCAGCCTGAAACAACATCTTCTCAAAGAGCAGCAGAACAAACATGGACAGCTTTTTCATACACCAGTGATCTCAGACAGTACTGTCACATGCTAGCTGGAATGAAAATCAAATCATCCGGCTCTATACACTTGCAGAAGATGCGAACTGAATGTATAAATTCACATAATAATTTAACCTATGCTAAACATTCATTAGCCATGCTTGCTAAGTACTACATTGATGAGGGGATCCGAGCCATTTGTAGGGATTAGAATAGGGTTGTTTAGGTATGAAAACAGCACCAAACCAACATCCTAAAACTGTATCTAATGTGCTAAAAACACCCAAAACCCCTTAGCACCCACATAGTCCAGGAAACTATTTAGCATTTAGCATGTTAGCATCTTTAGCTTTTTCATGGACGTGCAAAGTGTTACCTATGAAATTTACATACACATTTCTAGGTTATAGCTAAAGAAACACACATTTGACCTGTAATATTTTAATGGTGAAATTATTTTCTGTAGAATTTGTTCTGTAGAACTTCTCACTTTATTATATTCATATTTATATATTTATTTAATTTAGCACTCATGATTCAGTACTGTTTTTTTTTTTTGTAATAAAGTTCAGCACTGTTTTACTTGTAGTGTTATGTTTGTTTTTCATCCAGTATCCATTTTAAAAACTATCAGTTGATTAATCAGTTATAGACAAATACAGCCCAACCTAGTTTTCGTATCTGTAAAATCCACTATCGGTCGACCTCTAGCAAGAACCACCAATTATTTTTTTGTCAGAAAATGTAAAACTGTATTTTTAAACATATTATAACAATTAGAAAGATACTGTTATATAAATTTTACTTTGGGCCAAATAAACACAAAGAAATAAACATAGACTAATAAATCGATCTGTTTCTTTAAGAACAATTTTAGATTAAACGGATTTCCACCTTTCCCAACGTTTCAGAGACATAAAAGAGTATATTGTGGATAGTAAACACGCACAGCTCTGAGCCAGGCTGACTTTGTCATTCAAAAGCTGCTGATATGTCTGCTGTGTGGATTTTTGATGCTATCTCCTTTAGAGGTCATGCACAACAGTGAATGGATTTTAAAAGAGGGAAAACAAAAAAAAAATCAAAGCAGGTCAAATGAATTCCACCGACCAACGTCAA
Organism: Coreius guichenoti; assembly: GCA_039654105.1. Lineage (NCBI taxonomy): Eukaryota > Metazoa > Chordata > Actinopteri > Cypriniformes > Gobionidae > Coreius > Coreius guichenoti. The sequence goes on along the minus strand of CM077180.1, from coordinate 27,267,898 downwards.
ATACGCATTCCCCGGGCAAACAACAGACAGGTAGTAGATAGGGCTTTACATTAGCAAGATCTCTGTGACCTAGAACCACACTAGGCTTGCTGCGATAGTCGGTGTTGCCAGTGTTACCAGTGTTCAGGCAAAACACCGGTAACATCACTTGCCCACCACGGCACCGCCCCCACCGTCGTTTTGATTTTTATAGTAATAAAATCATTTAGTTTAGTTAGAGAACAGACACTACAATTAAAAACTGAACGTGTCTGCTTAATACAGTGTGAGCTGAACGAGAGTCGCAGCACAAAATAGCAGCAAGGAGTCAGATTTCATTCATCACGAGAGCGAAGAGCTGACAGACAAGATGATCGCGGAAGATTTGGTTTCAAAGCAAAATGTACAAGTGCCTATTTAAGTGAATTTGTCATTGTACTGTTTTGTTGTTGTGTTTTTCACTAAGAATAATAGGCTAATGAACCCACCATTCAAGCAACTGCCGCCCCCAAATTGGCGCTAATTCTAAACCGAAAGTATATGCGCACGGCCGCACAGCCACACTGTCATTCATTTACGGCCGCACTGTCATTCACGGTGCGTGTCCACTGGCACGTTTTCAGTTCATGCCTATGGAAGCTTAACTTCCATAGGAATTCATTGAAAACACTCGCTTTGCTCCGCTCCGTTATGAATGTCCGAGCGGCCGTGCGCATTTTACTTTCAGTTTAGCATTAGAAATTTAAAAGCCCCCGCTGGTGATACCGGTATTACCGGTGTTGTCACATGTCGATTAACCGGTGGGAAAATTTCCCCACCGTCACAGCCCTAAACCACACACAGGCAAACAACACAGAGCGGAAATAAATATAGCAAAAGTAAATGTGAAATACATATAGCTTTTTTAACCTGAACTAACTGTTGTATAATAACAATTATATACAATTATAAAATAATTTGCAAAATTCCTCTTAAATAGCTTTTGATGCACACCACACTGCAGGACATTCCAACTTCCAAAAGCATTTCATGATTTTTAAGTGACTCTTTCTATAGGCTATATAAATGCACCAGTAGGTGACTATCTTTGAGTTAATCATTGAGTCATCCACCCAAACAATGTGTTAAAAACACTGAATCATTCAGGAGACAAAAAAGTAACTCTTTATGAGTGAGTCACTGAATCATTCATTCAATTATTTTGTTCAAAAATGCTTGATTTATTCTGATTCACTGCTGAGTGTTGCTCAGAAGCGCCAACCAAAATACCCAAGCAACTAGGATGGTTGATTCTGTTATAGCTTTGTTTGGAATTCTTTTCATTGGCAGAATAAAAATAGACAACTGGCAATACATCTATATTACTAAATATTAACTTATCATTTATTGAACTTTTGTATAAAAGCAATATAATACTTGCAATTGTGCTATATCTCAAAATCTCACTGGAAATGAATAACTTCAGTGAAGGCTCCTCAAGAAATCATTTTCATATATATATATATATATATATATAAAACACCACACACTTCACCTTTTAAAGTAATGCATAAGAAGACTAGAAGACTTTTAACAAAACAGTTACACCAGAGATATTTCAATTTAAATGGCCACCCCATTTCTATGAGAACAAGCCACCAGGGGCACCTTTAGCGTTGAGGCTCATGCTACGCTCAGCAAATGGCTTGAGGCACTAAGTCAGCACAGAGTTAATGGTGCGTTCACCACTGTACTCCATCAGCCCATAATATTATAGTATCCAGTATCAGAGAGAAAGAATACCCTCCACCGGGAAAAAGAGACTGTAACCATGATGCACTGAGGTGAAGGGATGAGATGCCACAAACATACTGAGGCAGCTAAAGACTGTGATGCTTTGGACTTGATCCCCCTCATGAAGCTTTTCCTAGTGCTGACAACAGCGCGCGCCTGGGGGCACAGTGTAAAGGAAAGAGGATATACTCGCAAAAAGGAGAAATTGAAGAGGACAGGGAATTAGTTCAGGCCAGTCATTCTGTGAGCTTTCAGTGTGGTTCATTATTCAGCCACAAGTTTAGAAGGAATACAACCTTTTTTTTGGCAATTCTGGAATAGGACTCTTCTTGTGTGAGGAAAATAAACAAACCAGTAATAGAACTCATTCTTCCTTTTCCCATAACATTTCAGCTTGGAGAGGCACTTATTTAGAAAAAATAAATGTCTAAATGTCTAAAGGGTATTTAATAGTGGGAATTAATAGATTTTAGTTTAATGTCGTTGTGCTGATTGGGTGGCCGTTGCCCGTGACGTGTGCAGCTCATAGTGTTACCACAATCAAAACCTTTCCAAGAACCTTATCAAATCATTTTACAAAACTAGCGCCCGTGAATGTAATACCCAGTCGCCTTACAACTCTTCAGGACAGTTATTTCAGGGAGGTGGGTGACCCCACTAATCAGCAGGTTCAATATAGTTAGGGTTTGGGGTAGATGTAGGGGTAGGCTTTAGGAGGTCCCAATAAGGCAGCATTCATTTATGATTTTAATAAATATACACTGAATATGTTATTACTGCATAATGTTTTACAATGTACAAAACCACACTGAGGTGCAAATGGTATCTGCCACTATTTGCACTAAGTATAAATACTATTTACATTTAGTGCAAAAAGCTACTATTTACACTACAGAAAATACTCTTTGTTTTGCTATTTACACCTAGGGGGCTGTCATACTGGGCACGTTTGCTGTGCTCCGAGTCCGAGCGCGATTGTTCCCGGCGCCCCTGCAGCGTTGGTCTGGTTTCACACTCAACTTGATTCTATCAAACCCTGGTGGGTTTACTATATGTGCGCGGCATGAAGGCGGTTTTCTGCTGCTTGCAAAAGGACTCTTTTAAGGAGACAGTGGATTGCCATTCATTTGCTGCCCTGACTGCACTCGCTATGCGCAAATACACTGCAGGCTCACTCTCACTCGTATCCACAAGTGCGCACCCGAGTCCATGTTGCATTCACATTCACGCGAATCGCGGCACAGTTCGAGTACAACCTAACTCAGACCACCTCCTCCAGGTAGTATCGGGTTCGGTAACCCGGTGCGCAGCGAGGTCTGCATGACAGCTTTCACATTACCAATTTTTCATGCGAACCGTGCCCCGTTTCAAACTAAACTGCCAGTGTGAAAGCACCCTTAGTCTATCAAAGAGCATCTGCTAAAATTTAAAAGACCATGACCTGCTAAAAGTAAATTCAGTCTACATTTAGGAGAACAATAGCATATAAATGTTATAACATACATGATCTAAAAAACAAAAAATTTCATTGGACTTTTTACAAACTTTAAGAGTTAACCTTAAATTAACTAGTTTTATTCAACTCAAAGAAATTAATTAATATGACTCAATCAAACCTTACTTGGTTGACACCAATGAAGGTCATTTTATATGTTAGATAACCCAATGTGACTCATAAGAGAAATAGCTCATCAAGTGCAAGTTCCTTTTTACAGTGTAGAAATGACTGAGAGAGCAGCTGAAATGGTCTAAACTATTATACAGCTTGGAAATGATTGACCCCTCTGTGCTACAAATTCATTTAGAGCACAGAGCTCTGGGCAAACCTCTCTGCACCAAGCCTTCAGCTGTTTACGGTGAAAGGAAAGACATTTTCACACTTTCTGAAGTGCGGCTATATGTTGACCAGGGGTAGGGGGGCATTACCTCTGGGTGGATTACCAAATGGCAGTGCAGATGAAAGAGAAATATCAGGCTACTGTCAGGGGATAGAAGGGGTTCAGCAAAATGTCTGGAATTACACGGGTGCAAACACCTCGGCCTATGCAACTGTGTGCTGAGTACAGCCGATATTCCCACCCACATAAAGCCTAAAAGGGCAAAAGCTTCCCTGTATAGACAATTGTGCACACAAAATTCCATAACAGAATAAAACCCATCATATTGTGGTAATAATGATTAGCGCCTAGATCTGAAATGAACCAAACGTTCATTCTGGTATTATCAAAAAGCAAATGATTAATTAATGTCACTGGGAATCATGGTCAATTCCTGTATGCTTCCATCAAAAGACTAACATATACAGTATCAGACAGCAAATTTCAGAATTCATTATCTTCGATGTCACCCAGGAAATGAAATGAACACCAAGAACAACATCACACAAATAGATATCTAAAACAGAGTGCGACTTATACTTTCTGCCAGTGCTGTAATTATAATTTTACATGGATGCATGAAAACAGATTTATTATTTGCTGTAATCACATGAGCTGTCGGTAATAATCCTGAAGATACCGATATAATCAGATTAATAGATATTCTGGTTGCGTCGCATCTAGCCCCTCTGAATCTCCCTTGAGGAAATGCTTCACCAGACACTGTAATACTTCATTATTACAGCCAAGTGTTGTAGGTTGTGTTTTTCAGTGATGAGAATTTTCACAGCACCCAAAGAAGTGCTAAAGCCTTCTCTGGGTGAAAAGGGGAAAAAAGGGGGTGAGAAAGACAGAAGCTCTGTTGCAAATCTTAGTGAGCTGCCTACACAGACATCCTTAAATGGACAAGACAACACCAAAATGCACTGCAACAAGCTTCTGAGGAAAATCATCCAAATATGTTAAATTATATATTTAAAAGTACAAAATAATGATAATATAACAATAATATAATAATACATTATAAAATGCAATGATAGTTTTAAATAAAATAGTTCAAATTTCTTAGTGAAATAGATTATTTCATCAAATATTTACACTACAGTTCAAAGGTTTGAGGTCAGTAAGATTTTTTTAAAGAAATGAACATTGTATTAAATTGATCAAAAGTCACAGTAGAGTCTTTTAATTGTTACAAAAAGTTTCTATTTTCAAATCAATTATGTTCTTAGAACTATATATTCATCAAAGATGCCTGAAAAAAAAACATTAGGCATTACAACTGTTTTCAACATCGATAATAAAAATGTTTCTTGAGCAGCAAATCAGCATATTAGAATGTTTTCTGAAGGATGTGACACTGAAGACTGAAGTAATAACTACTAATCATGCAGTATTGCCATCAGAAGAATAAATTGCATTTTAAAATAGGAAAAAGACTTTTTCTTTCAAAAACATTTTTTTTTAAAAAACTTACTGACCCTAAACATTTGATTGGTAATGTATGTTCTAACATGTGTACACACACACACACAGATACACATATATAGGCTATAGAAGACCCCGAATGAGTCCCTTGTTAGGATGCTGCCTATGTAGGCTTGGAGAGCAAGGCAGCGCACTAGGTTTTGGAAGAGAGAATCAATTTATTACACCCACACTGTTTTATATATTAAAGAGGACACAGAGAAGACTGTTTGCTTGTAGCCTTACCAAGAACAGCAAATATAACGCATTCACATAAACTCAAAAAACTGTGTATATATATATATATACTCCCACACATAACCTCTTTCTCCACAAACACAGACTGGTTCACGTGTTTGTCTTCTCTACCTTTTCTGGTGTTTAATATATTTATACCTTCCATCTCAGATCTCAGTATTTTTATCTGTATCTGTGCAATTCAAATCCACCATCCACCCACATTAAGATCTACTGGGTGTCACTAGCTCCCCTTGGTTCTCTTATCTGTTCTCATAGTCATCTCAAGGCAATGATCGACATTACACGCCTTAATGCTTGACTGCAATTTCCATTCGATCTTAATTCATTGAATAGGCTCTGGTGTGTGGCCAAGGTAGCTACACGAGAATGAGTTCACAGTCGAGTACCTGTCATAGTTAACATGCTTACGTTTCAGTGCTAGTGGCTATGCACACAGCAAACATGACCTTCATCTGACCCTGAGTGAGTTGCAAATGCAACTTCACATTGATGTTTGATTTTCATGAGTGAATCAGTTATAAATATTAAATGTATGTCAAATAGTTGTTGTTACAGTGTTCACTGCTTTGGGGTTGGTAGGGTACAGTAAAACAGTCATATTGTGAAATAATATTACATTTTAAAATATCTGTTTTCTATTCTAATATATTTTAAAATGTAATTTGTTTCTGTGATGGCAAAGCTGAATTTTCAGCATCATTACTCCAGTCTTCAGTGTCACATGATCCTTCACAAATCATTCAAATATGTTGATTCGGCGCTCAAAAAGCATTTTTTATTATCTAAGTAAAGCATATATTAAGCAAAACTGTAAATATGTTTAAAATGACAGCATTTATTTGAAATAGATGTTTTGTTAATGAAAAAAGGCTTTACTGTCACTTTTGATCAATTGAATTTGATGTTGCTGACGACAAGTATTATTTTCTTTCAAAAAACTGACCCCAACATTTTGAACGACAGAGTATCTCAACATACTTTGAGTTGCTACAAATGGATGCAAGTACTAGATTTTCTCAATTGATTTTACTTTTTTTTAAATTATTATTATTAAATAAATGACTTACATAATTGTCCTAAATGGAATGTGCATTTTTCCTTGATGGTATTCAAATACATCATTTTCTCCAAATACCACTCACAAAGTTTCTCCAAATACTACACTGATTCAAAGTTCTTGCTTTTACAACAGACCATAGACTCAAATAGACAGAGCATCTTGTCAAACAGAATACAATTTATATCTAATGGGTTAGTGATACACACAGAACAAGTAATGCAACTGATCAAATTTCCCACACAACTATCATGATTTTGCTATGCATAAAAGAGGTCATGTGTAAATATTCAGGGCAAACAAATAATGAGGACCCTGAAAAGAGTAAGAAGACAAAGAGGTGTGAACCGGGTAGAGGAAGAGGAGAGGGAATAGGAATCCATTTCTGCATTCAATTCTGGATTTTTTTCTCTTCCTTTAGATGAAAAGTGTTCGACTGCAAGCTTTGACAAAGTAACTCTTCTCCAACCAATAAAGGGCCTGCAGAGATATTGAGTCAAGTGAGTTCCAGGTGCGGATTCAACATTTACATCCGTTCTTTCGTTAATACCAAAGCTTGAGAAAACATTGTGTGAATGAAATTTTCTGGCCAGACAGAAATGAGAGGCGAAAAAAAGGATCTTCATTGATAAACATGCTTTTTCAATAGTTTAGCTTCCACTATGTTAATTAAATGCGTTACATGAAGAAAATGCACAACTTCATTATAAAGAAAAATAAAAAAATAAAAATATTTGTTTGGACGGCTGTGTTAATCGTTTGGAGACCATTGAACTTAGTTTGGAGAAATGTGTAAAATGTAGTAACAGTTACATTTCCAATGCAGAAGTCTATATACTCTAGAGTTTCACAAATGTCATATTGTAATCTCTTTTTTATTGCTTTAGCATGTTTTAGTATCTCTCCTAATTAGTTTCTGATGTGTCTGCAGGAATCAAGTGGGTGTCTGTGCAGTACATTAATCTCTATGGATGTACAATGAGAGGCAGAGGTGGGGAACACAGAATGATAAAGAGAGAGAGTCACGAGTTCTCAAGGGTAATATCACCCACAGCATGACACAAATCTAACTGTGATAATTACAATCAAATTATATTACATCATAAAACATAAACACTCAAACATTTAATAGACATTAAAGGTGCTGAGAGCCACCAATAAAAATTCTTTATTCTTACCAAAAAAAAAAAAAAAAACAAACAAACAAAAAAAAGAAGACAACCCTTAAAGATGCCTTCACACATTTGCAGTGACTGGAAGTCATACATTTTTAATTGCCATGCACACACTGCAGATAAATTTGGTTGTCACTGTTATTTGAGAGCTTAATCTTGTTCTGTCCAGACAGAGTTCAGCTATTCACAAGAGTGACAATCACATCCTGTGACCCTTCACTTGGTGTTCAGGACCAAACTGAACATTTAGTGGCACTTTTGGAAACTGACAGCTCATTTGAGATACCTGCCTCTCTTGTCCAGGTGCAGTGCTAACAAATCAAACGGAGGGATGTGACTTGAATTAACTGACGCATGTTTTGACACCAGATTGTCCCTATCCACTATAGTCGTTCCCAGCCCTGTGCTTTAGCAATAACCAAAAACATAGCAGTTCAGTGAGAGCATTAAGTTTGTGAAATTGTTGAAAGAAACTAGAGCTGCATTAATTCATACTGGCATAGAGCTGTATATTTTTCTTGTTTTTAGCTTGAGCTATTTTCGTCAAATAATCAGTATATTTTTACTAATGGATTGACAGAAATCCATACACGTGTCCCTTCTACAATCATGCTGTTAGTTTTGTCAAGCAAAACTAGAAGTCTGGAGATTTTTAAATCCAAGCAAAACTGGGGATATATAAAAAATGTATAAGTAAAAAAAAGTACACGTTTGAGTTTATATGGTGCTGTACCTTATAAACACAAACATGGATATTTATTATTAAGAACATCAGCAACTAGCAATTTAACTTAACACGTCTGAGGCTTTGAGGGATTTTTTCCCTTTGCGTCATGGGCCTCCACCCACATAATAAGCTAAACGCCACAGCTCCGCCTCAGCAGGCGCCCCTCTCTCTGCCTAAATGCAGTTTCAGAAATTAAAACCTTTCAAACTTTCTTCATAGGGCTTCCACAAGAGCAAAGGGTACTTTGTGCATTTTTAATGCAGGTTACTGATAATAATTTATACTTAAAAGCTTCCTTCATATTGTATCTGGAGATTAAGGTAATAGAGGGGAAAGAGAGAGTAGAGAACAAAAGAACAGCTGATTTTGAGGGCAAATACCACCTTTCTTCTACAGAAATGGGAATATGATGTTAGGAGGTATATTATTCATGTCTGTGACTCCAGGATATGTTTTATGTAAACCTTCCAACCTTTTGCACACTGCAAAAGGGCTTTGTGGGCGCAGCAGGCTTTACATATGTGTGTGTGGAGTCTGGTAAAGCCATTAAAATGGCAATGCTGACCCTTTCAACAAATTAAAGCACTAAAACAGTATTATGTTTTTAGCATTATAGTATAATGCTCTGTAAAAGGCTATTACATTTTATCCAGCCCACAGGGTTGTGAAGAACTTTGAATCTACAAAACACCAATGCTGTTCCCCCAAATGTTGTTCCAACTAACCTAAGACATGCTTCTGAACAAACTCTGAGCAATGCTGCTGATTTCTGACCTCCCAGCATGCAACTGCAGCATGAATAAATTATGCTGTTAGTGTTTTGCTGGTTACTGACTATTTTTACTGTTATGTTGTTTTTGTTGTGCAGTGATGTTAAGAACACATCTTATTACATAGTAATAATCATTGAATCTCACCATTACACATCGTTATACAGAGGATAATTATCAATTATCATAATGCCTTGATGCTGTCTGAACTTTTGTCAACAATTCCTTTAAAAACAAATTAAATAGGACTTATTATAACATTGTAACAGTGATATTTAAAAAAGAAAACAAATATAAGTAAAAAATTCTTTACTATATGCCATTTTTTAATTTAATTTAATTTACAATAAATCAAGTAAAATTGTATTTATTGAATTAAACTTTTATATTTTTATTTACACTACAGTTCAAAAGCTTGGGGTCAGTAAGAATTTTTGAAATCAATTAACTTTTATTCAGCAAAGATCTATTAAATTGTGACAGTAAAGACATTTATAATGCCACAAACTTGCCTTGATCTTTTGACATATAAGAGGTCTTTGAACCATTAAAACATCCTGCAAGTTTCATAGCTTAAACGTCCTCCTCATTACAAACAGACCATTTATTTTATCAAGCTCCAAAAACAGCTTGTTTGGATATTGCAGGATATGTGATGTCACATGGGCAAATGCATTTGCATATGCCTGCCTCCAGAGCAAGACATCGATGAATCATTGCACCATAGGCCCCGCCCACTGGCATTCAGCCTAACTTGGTCATAGTCAGGTCAAAGCTTCTGAATAATTTTGGTCCCAAATGTATCAATTTTACTGGTAGTCCACTATATGCAGAATTTTTGGGTATAATATGTCAGTTTACTTTATTTTGCTATCTTCACTTACATAAATGAACTATAATGTCCTGCACCCACTAGTAAAAAATTATATCTGGTGTCTGAATAATTTTTGGTTTGACTATATATGTATATGTATATATATTATCCAAAAAAAACTTTATAAACATTACAAGTGAACCTCAAGGAACATATAAAAATGATCATAAACATAAAAAAAATCCATGTCATAACAAAATGTTGTTCTTTTCAACTTTAGACTCAAAGAATTCTAAAAAAAAAAAAAAAAATATATATATATATATATATATATATATATATATATCGTGGTTTCCACAAAAAATTAAGTAGAACAACCGTTTTCAGCTGTGATAGTAATAATAAAAATGGTAGTAAATGCATTTACAATAAATCAAATACATAATTTTAAAGACTCTCAATGCAAAATTGCCAAGGTTTAGACTAAACATGTTTTCTAATAAATGAGCAAAACCCAAAAAAATGCTACAATCATTCCTTGTCTGCCACACCTCACTGATAAGCTTATGGTTCATGTGGAGGTGACTGATTTGAAAAGGATTTGAAATGTGACTTTTGTGGGAACATTATTCTTCAGAAGTTATAGGCTGTACAGCTTTAAGAATAATATGTATTCATAGACCGTGTCTTAATACCTTCAATTATAAATCAAAAGGAGCCGTCCTGCAGGTTATTCTATAATAAAAAATTGAAGTCTCAGGACCAGACATCAAGCAGGAAATCAATTATAATCAGCAGGACAGTGAAATATTACAGTGATGTTAATGCTCTTATTTTCCAGTTCAGCGCAAGGCCATGTGACACGCAAATCACAGCTATAAATCCACAGAGATAAACAAATGCTGCCACGTTGCTAATCATAGTGCTAATAGTCAGAAAATTGAAAACCATAAAAGATCGAGCTAGAGTTGAAAGACGTGTTCTGTATTTCATTATTACATGATTAAGTATAAGAGAAAGCGTAAGCCTAGAGACACAAAGACAACAGACTTTGCTCGGCTGTTTGGAGATATAAAAAGCACACGCATGTAGGCTAGATAAAAGGCGGGATAATTACATATTATGAACAATAATATTCAATTGTGAAATGTATTTTGTAGACATTAATGGATAATGGTCAACGCAGAAACACAATAATCTCTTTACATCCTCTTTATGCTCAACCAGTGTGATCTCATCAGTATATTTAGCTTTTAAACTGTGAAGTGGCACACGTATAATTTTTATATTTGAACTGACAATAAAACAACAACATATGGACAGCTTCTAATGTCTAACTAATTTAGAGATGCACAATCTTCAAGAATATTCTCTTTAGGATTATAGAACATTCAGTTGCAATTAATATAATGAATCCACTACACACTCACTATCTCTCTGCTCGCCAGTCGCCGCACGTAAACAATCACAAGAATCACATGGGGGAAATATAGACAATATTATACTACTAATAATAATAAACAGGTGATTTAGTCTGCAGCACAGGAAACATTTAGCCATACTAAACAAACCAGCAAATTCTCAACTGCTCTGCAGTGGATTTATCACAGTAGAAAAAGTGTTAAATGCTTTTGCTTTCATCTATGACCCTTTCAGATATACATCAGTAGTTTGTTATAATGATAAAGATCCTGAAGGGCTTTAAAAGGCCAAATGTATAAAACATAATCCCTCCATAAAAGAGGTAGTTGGAGAATCAATGCTTGTATAGGTTGCATGTCAAAGAGAAAAGCAAAATCAATATTTGTTTATAATCTAATATTAAATTGAAATACCTGTATTTGGCAGCCAGATTAGTGTCTGTGTCTGTGTGTGTGTGTGTGTGTGTGTGTGTGTGTGTGTGTGTGTGTGTGTGTGTGTGTGTGCGTGCGTGTGTGTGGAGAGAGAAGTAAGGAGAGAGAGAAAGTGCTTGTGTAAGCAGAATTGCTATTTTATTTATAGTCCTAACACATACAGCACTCACTCTCACCCACTGTGATAATCTAATCTTCTCAATGCAAGAACCAACTGTTGGGGGTCTGAAACTAAAAATCGGGCCTACTTTTTTTAAGATCCATTCTATAATATCAAGAAGACATAAAGAAAAGACTGTCACCTCTGATAACATCAAACATCTGTGTGTTTCTGTACTTCACTCACACATCACTACCTACACTCCACTCCATTAAGTTCACACACATACCGCACTGAAGTCTGACTATGCATTATCCAGACACAAGCTATTTTTAGCAATTTTCTCTTTCTTTCTCTCTGCCTCCCTGGACTTACCTGCAGCACACTGCTCCTCATCTGCTCCATTTTCACAGTCTCTTTCACCATCACAGCGCCATGATAACGACACACACTTGCTTGTCGAGCCACCACAGTCAAACTTCTCTGGTGGACACGTCTGCCGACCTATGAGAGGAAGCAACACAGAGAAATGTTGATGAAATATGAACTAATGTTAAAAATCAATTTACCTTCTGGATGCTGATCGTAATGGCTGTAACGGATCGTAGTTGATCTGTGATCCGTACGGACCAGGCCCCGCAGTTCGGCATGCATGTAATTTGCGGATTCATTGCGAAGTTTAACAATCATAGAGTGAAAGTTTATCATTTGCACAAGTTTTGTCTTGCCAATTTACACATTTAAGCGATTTTAAACCATTCAAGCACAAGAAAAGGTGAAAGAGAACTCAGTTTGGTATTTGCACACTGTTATCACACAGATGTATGCATAAACAGTAGAGAAAGAAATCGGATGTGTATCATTATATTGGACCCGTGCATTAGGTCTTAAAGTGACAACAGCCTTTAAATACCTGCTGCTGTCTGTCATCAATGTTAATCAAACAACAAAACACATCTTTAACAAAGATTAATCTATATTTAAGTCATACATTGAACACTATAGTGTTATTTTACACTTAATTATTACATTTCTGTATCTGAATACTACTGTTAGACTTTATTTTACTTTATTTGCAACTTTGTAATATTGTTTGTTCACTTGTCTTTAATAATACTTGAATGTTTGTTTTTTGCTGATCCGGAAAATGACTTGATCCGTGACTCAAAAACCGTATAATGATACAAATCGTGTGTTTTGTGATCTGTTGCACCACTAGTTAATAGTGTTCCAACAGTTAAAGTACACAACGCAGTGACACATTTTCACTGAATTTTCTTAGATGGTGTCAATATCATCCCAGCATACAAAACTGTTAAAAAGTTTGGGGTCTGTAAAGTTTTTTGCTTTGTTTTTTAATCTAATGCTCACCAAGGCTATTTAATAAAGTAAAAACAATAGCAAAATATTATTACATTTTAAAATAACAGTTTTCTAAAAGTTTTCAAAGCTGAATTTTTTTAGGAGCCATTACTCCAGTCTTCATTGTCACATGATCCTTCAGAAATCTTTATAATATGCTGATTTGGTGGTCTGTTTTGGTCTGTCTGTTTTGCTGCTTAATATCTTAGAGATTCAAACTATTTCAGGTTGTGTTTTTTTTGTGTTTTTTTTTTTTTTATTATTAAAACGATGCCTTCTACACAGAGTTTCTTCATTTCCACTGACCATATTGTTAACCAAAACTGAAGCCCACTGAAAGTTTCACATAGCATTCCCATAAATTATACATCTCTACATGTCTGGGAACCCAACTACAATCAATAGTAGCCAGACTGATTCTGGTAACCTCTCACTCCCATTCTTCACAGTCTTTTGAGTAATTTTCGGTGTATAAAAGAAGATTTATGAAGACCTTCTCACCTTCTCTGACACCTCAAATCTGTCTGCAGCCCATTGTTGCCTGAACCCTATCTATAATCATAAGAGTGAATGACATGACTCTTGCTGGATTCTGCTATTGTATAGTCTTCTCTGAAGAAATGGGAAAAAGACAGCTGTGAATCTCATTTGAGATATCTCTTCATTAGCGCACGGCCATTGTGGCTCTGCAAATTGAGGCCCAGTCCTCATCTATGGGAGCCACATTGGATCTGAGAGTGACAGAGAAAAAAAAGTCCTATTTAGGGAGAGCTTAACCCAACACCACAAGGCTTGTTGGTGTGCGACTAGGGAAATGTATGTAACAGAGCGGGTTTGTTTGAACAGCGTTTTTATGTGAGTGTGTGAGCGTGTATGTTTTTGGCTTTGTCAGCATGTGTCTGAATAAACTGAATGACCCATTCTAACTGTCTGGCTGACTGCTAGAGATAGCACAGCCTCCTGGGAAACGCAGTCTGTCTTATCTCTTCTCTCTCCTCCCTAACCCTGAAGACTACTGTGCCTGCAGGCCTTTTCATTCACTGCACATGCTGCCCTGGTTCCCGCTTGTTCACACAGCAAAATACTCACAGTGGTTTGGTAATGGCACCACACCAATGTAAAATAAAGCAACACTGGGAATATCGTAATTGTTTTAATACACTTTAATGTGCTCATTACATTTCCTAAAGACCGTCATTATGCTAGTTTTATGGTCCTTCTTTATGACAGCATTAAGACAGCGCTGTTTTAACAGCATCTCTGATTTAAACTTCAGTAAAAAAAAAAAAAAAAAAAAATGAGTCACTAATATTAATTTGCAGAAAATCAGCAAACTGTGATTCAATTAAACGATTCATTGCACAACAATGCAATAATTTATTTGCATCACTCAAACACACATTCTTGTACATCTATCTTTGTTAGGATATTCATTGACACAATACAATCTTTAGCTTCTACCCTAACCCTACCCATCACAACTAAGTTCCTAACCCCGAACCCTTATTCTCAACATAATTATAACCTAATCCTTAAAGCCAAGTTTTGACCCTCAAACATGCCTTCTCAGGGCCCTATCATTCACCCGGCGCAATGCGGCGGCAGGTGTGATGCAACTGTTTTTTGCTAGTTTCAGCCCCGACACAGTTATCATTTTCACGTCCTGCGCCACGTTGTTTAAATAGCAAATGCATTTGTGCCCATTTGTGCGTCCATGGGCGTGCTGGTCTGAAAACGAGGTGTGTTCAGGGGCATTGTTGGCACATTACTATTTTGAGGCAACTGAAAACGACTGCCCCATTGACCAACAAAAACCAGGTCTAAAGTCAATAGCGCAATATTTTTTGTGTTATTTAAAGGGTGCGTTAGTAACATGCGCCTATAGGCGGGTGCACAACGCGCGTACACTCTGCTTATTACACACACAGGGACACTCAGCAGCACACAAACATGTCAAATATTAAAAATAAAAGGATTACAATGTAAAAGATTATTATTGAGCACATAAAGATAAAAATGCCTACATGTCATAATGGATAGTCATTGCATGTATCAGAATTACCTATTTGCAGTAATGATGAATGAAATTGGTTACTTATTTAACCAACCGTGGCAATACACACATGTATTTAAACTGACTCGTCAGGTTGAGGGTGTCTATATTCCACCATGTAAATAGCGAATCCGCCATGGTGCAAGCACAACTGGCTTTTAAAGGGAATGGTAGATGAGACTCTGATTGGTTTATTGCACGTTACGCCTAAAATACACCCATTACTCATTAAGAGACTAGGGACAACCCTTTTAGACCATGCGCCGACCATTTTTCCAGTCGTTAAACTAGCAAAAGAGCACTTGCGCCGTGCGCTTTAGACCATGCGCTTAGATCGTTAAAATAGGGCCGTCAGAAAGTGAGGACTAGCCAAAATGTCCTCACTTTACTCTCTTTGTCCTCACTCTGATGGTCTAACACTCAAACCGGCCTTAACAAAGATAGTTGTACAAGTACACAAACGTTTGGGGTCAGTACAATTTTTGCTTAAGAAATTAATACTTTTATTTATCGAGGATGCATTAAAATGATCTAAAGTGACATTTATAATGTTACAAAAATATATTTTACATACGTTTTTTTTTAGCTTTTGATTCAAAGTATCACGGTTTCCACAAAAATAGTAAGCAGAACAACTGTTTTCAACATTGTTGATAATAATAAAGAAATGTTTCTTGAGCACCAAATCAGCATATTAGAATGATTTCTGAAAGATCATGTGACACTAAAGACTGGAGTAATCAATGCTGAAAATTCTGCCTTGCCATCACAGGAATAAATTACATGGCATTGGCATCTTTGAAGAGTTTTAGCACACTGGCAGCATAAATTACACAATTATATAAAAAAAAAAAAAAAAAAACGTTTGCCACCAGCAAACAAACTACCTTAAGACCTCGCTCTGATTGCTCTTTAATTCAATGAGCCATCAGAACAACACCCACACTGCTCTGTTAGATGAATAGACAGTGGATGTAACTGTAAGAAAGTGATGAACTCATCACATCCTCTCAGGCAGTACGAGCCAGTGAGAGGTCAGCTCAGACTCTAAAGATGATGAGTTCAGATTGATGCATTCCCAGACGATTAGAGACGCTCTCACACAACCGCGCAAGGCCTGTGGCCCTAAACTTAAAGAATAATAGTAAACTGACTGACAGTGGCATAAACTAGCAGAGATGCATAAAGCTAACGTCAAGCTTAATTTGCTGAGCAAAGCTGAGGTCTCAGAGCACAAATTCATGTGTTTATTTCTTTATAAAGACAAAATAAGAAAAAGCTTGTACTCTGTGCACAGTTAAACTCATCCTGACTGCAATGCAATTCCTCCTGGGAAAATGAAGTTATGGAAGAAGCACAGGGATCTGATGAGATTACATTAACATATTTACCTAATAATGTAAATCATTTTCTTGGTGCAGGTGTAACATGGTTAATCTAAGCTGGGTAAATGAAATTTCTCAGATGTGCATCAGTACGCTCAAAGAAATAATCATTAGCTTTGCACAAACCACATTATATTATTAGGGAGGCAGTTTCAGTCAATAACGTCCGATTGATGAGTTTCACAGTCAACTAAATTCAGTCGTTTCTGTGAGTGGTGAGAATAATAAGTGTCTAAGTAGGCACTGAAATGTCTTCCATTACTCCTTTCTCATTTACCTAACTGCATCAGAAGTTTGCATAAGCCTATATGGCTAAAAGTAATTGGATACCCCCCAAAATACTCCGGCTACATCCATAACTAACAAGGTTAGAAAAACAAGTGTGAAGTCTCTCTCTCTCAGTCTAACATTTTATTTTTCTATAGATCTTTCTGTTCATAAACATCAATGTTTTTAAAACTGTTTACCAAATTTTACTTTTTCAAGCCAACATTCAAGGTTTGTCTTGACAAACTTTGCTTTCCTAGGTAAATATATTCAAGATATTCAATATATTCCGTTCAGAAGTTTGGGGTCAGAATGTTTTTTTGTTTTGTTTTTTTTTTAAAGAAAGAAATTGATATTCAGCAAGGATGCATAAAATTTATCAGCCCTGGTGAGCATATGAGAATCTTACTGACCCCAATGTTTTGAATGACTCTGTGAATGTCTGTGTATTTCAATTCAGTTTAATTCCACTTACATTTGCTATTTGGAATCCTGCTTGCAACACATCAATTAAAAAAATGTAGTTATTGTATCTAAATCCACTTCTGAATGGCAAACAACCCTGCTTACCTGACCTCTGTTAAACACTTTTGGGATGAATTAGAATGCTGACTGTCAGCCAGACACCGTCATATAACATCTGTGCCTGAACTTCCCTTCTCTGCATCAGTACTGTAGCACTGAAACTTATTAAGATGTGTGGCTGGTGGGGAAGAGTTTGGGTAAGTTCGTTATAAAAAAAAAAAAAGTTACGTTTTGTTAGTCCTTGGGAAGGACATTCTTAATCAGAGTATGAGCCTCCAGGACATTTGATGGATATATCTTTATCACAAATGCTTACGGCTGCACACTCACATGCTGAACAACAAGAAGAGGCAGCTCTATCGATGTGCTTATCGACAGCTTTCTGGAGAACCCTTTTGATCCACAGATACAGCTCTGTCCAGTACAGCCAGGGCCAGCAGCATTTTGCACCACAATCCCAGCATTTTCTCATCACTTCTTGAGTTTTTATTTCAATTGAATTATATTTCACCATACAAAGGAATGCCAACTTACGGACTACAGCTTCAGTTTCAACAAGCACCAAATAATCACTATAATCACAGTAATCACTTTTTAGAAATCACACAAAATAGAATGTTAAGCTGAATAAATGTTTTAACGGAATAGTTCACCCAAAAATTACAATTCTGTCATCAATTACTCACTCTCATGTCATTCCAAACCCACTTTGGTTAATATATTTTTTATTAAAAAAAATATGCCTCCATTGAAAGTCCAGGTAACCAAAACTTAAAGCCATAAAGGCTTCATAAAACAAATGCATATGAATTGAGTGGTTTAATCCAAGTCTTGTGAAGAGATTTTTTTTTTTTTTTTTCAATGAACAAATCTAATTTAGGCTTTTATCCACATATAAACACACGTGTGCCTAAATTAAATCGGTTCATCATATAAAGCTTATCTATCTGACTTAGTTAAACCACTCGATTCATATGGATTCTTTTTACGGGTTTTATTAGTAATATCTTAATTTGTGTTTCAAAGATTAACCAAAGTCTTATGGGTTTGGAACAACATGAGGGTGAGTAAATAATATTTTAATGTTTGGGCAAACTATCCCTTTAACACCATTAAAAATAATCAGTGTTGTCAATGCTGATATTGACAGCTAGTTGCCACCAGAACACACAGAGGTAGGCTAAACAGAGGTCAGTGAAACCTCTCAATCCACACAAAGCCTGAATAACCGATCACAGTGGGGAATCGGGATGGTCTTAACTGTCTTACTCCATTGATTCACTTCTCCACTTTATTGACACATTTGCCACTGAACAAGAAAGCATCATTCTGATTTATGCTACAAATATGCACTTTAACAACTTGACGCAGATGATTAAATGTGTGTGTGGTTATGTGGGTATAATGCTTGGCTCAGTTTTGACCTGCATCCATCTACAACCCAAACGTGTTGATCCCATTAGCAGGAATGTTGGGATCTCTTCTGCATTCTGTCCACGTTGCTCCTGTGGGGATGGGCTACTAATCTAAGGGTGCCTGTACTATATGCTAATGTGATTTTGATTAACTGCCTCGCTAATGTCCCTTCACTGAAAGGTGGGGAGGGGGGAGAAACTTAAGAGTTTATCATGGTGAAACCTCCCAGTCATATTTAGCTTTGTATGGTATTAGAAAGCCTGATTAATTCTGATGTCCTAACCTGACAGGAAATTGCTATGCTAATCAATTTGTCTGGTGACTCTTTAACATTTGAAGAGGGACTGAACAGAGCTAAGGGGAGGTGCTACACTTCTGTTGCATACAAACTGTAGATATTCCCAGCATGCACTGCAATCCTTGAAAAAAAGAAATACACTTTAGCATACTTTCAAAAAAATAACTTAAGAAAATAATATACTTCAAAAGAATAAAGTCTCTTAAAGGCTCTGATATACTCACAGCAAAGTTCTTTTTCGTTCTTCGCTTAGGGGTAAAACGAAGTTTGATAATACGTGACCAGTGATATACTGTTAGCGAACATCTCTACTGAGAACGTCACTTACATGAATATGTAAATTTGTGCTGCATGCTTTCCTCTCAATAACAAAATAAACACACAACAAAACTGAGAAAACAGCAAGCATTTTTAATAAAGCATAAGAAAAGCATCTGATCATAGCAACGTGTATATGTTTGCACGAGCTCTGCAATTCGGCACTCTTGTAAAGTCACGTCACGTTTATTGATATAGCACTTTATACAATAGATTGCTTAAAATCAAGCAGCTTTACCGTATTAAACATGAAAAATTGTGTCAGTGTCTCGTTTTATCAGAACTACAACTTCATTTTCAACTATAAAGTGGCTCTCCAGTTCGTTCATGTTTTTTACTCACGGACGTCTGAATTTGACGGACTCATGAGGAGAAATGAACTGGAAAAGATTTCCAAGTAAAAGAAAGCGAAGCCTCCGCGCACACCTACCTATTACGTAAATGCCACGGACTAATGGTAGTGCAAAGGTGTTTACCAGCCGTAGCAAACTTTTCCAGAAAATTCGCTTTGGCAAGCTGTTTTGAACTCCCAAAACGAACTCCAAACGAGGTTTGTTTTGGCCTGATATTTCTCAGAAATGACACCACATCAGTTCGTTTTTCGATTTCGCTTGAAGTGTATCGGGGCATAACTGCAATTAAATGACATTTTCTTACTTTAAGTAGGACTTAAGTACATCTTTATATGTAATTTCATAAATATTTCTATTGTCATTGAAATATGGTTAAAGTGTACTGCCGAATGTATTGACAAGCATTTATGGACCAACTAAAATATAATTTAATGTAATTTCTTAATGTAGTTCTTAATGTAATTTCTGAAACTTGTATGTCATGTATACAAATATATTTGTAATGATGAAGTTGCAATTTAGTTGTATTAAATATCACAATAGTTAAAATTATAATGAAGTACCTCCCATGTGCTTATGTTAGTCATGTTAGTCAACACATCAAAATGCGTTTAAAGTGTACTTTATAGCATGAAAAAAGATTAATAAAGGATTTAAAATGTAAAATTTTTAATTTAACATTACAAAATGCACTTTTTAAAAGTGTACTTAAATGTGTACTTAAATGAAAGTGTACTTAAGTACACTTAAGTGGACTTAATTATATTATCAGCAAGTAGTTTTTTTTTTTAAATATACTTTTAGGATTTGAAGTGCAAGTACACATTCAATACAATTATGAGCACTTCTTTTTCAAAAAGGAACACACTCCAAAATGTTCTGCAACAGAGGAAAAATGATAATAAATATACCCATTTATTGATTCAATACTTACAAAAGTATAGATCAAAATAGTTCCAAATAATTGAAAATAATGGACAATTTCACCTAATATGAGTTTGTTTTATGTATTTTTGCTCTTATTAAAGTATTCTGTCATTAGCATAGCAATATAGCTACCTTTTGTGCCCTGTGTCTGACTAACTTTCAAATGGAGTTTCTGCCCATGCAAAGAGCCATATTGTCTATGCCAATGGATCTCAACATGTTCTAATGCTACAGATCTAGGTTTAAGCTGAAATCTAAATAATTACATATAATTACACATACTCAAACAATCATGCACCTATACTGTAATTACAAACTCAGTGAATTAATATTGAAATAGCCAGAAAACAAATAAAGAAACGAGTTTTAGCACATATTAAGCTCCAATCCATAGCAAATTACTGGGCAATCAAACATTCATAAAACATACCATTTCAATGTCATGCTTATGGACAAAAATAAATATATGTGGTAGGTTGAAAAAAAAAAAATCTATAAACACGATTTGAGCAGTACAGCAGTATGAGAGAAAATAATTACAACATGCCGAAAACTGGTCTGGACTCACAGCTAAGCTATAGTAATATGTCTCCATGGTGCTTTGCACCAATTAAGATAATAACACCAAATCAATACACACTCAATACAATTTAGGTGCAGGGAAGACTTGCAATGTGTAGAGCAAGCGACCCTTAGTGTAACTGGTTAAAAAAATACTTTGATAACAATACACAAGTATATTGCACAGCTTTAAATTATTAGTGTGTGATTTTAATTAACTAAACAGTTTATCATTCAATTAATTATTTATTTTTTGACCCAAAGTGATAAGGTGAGCAGATGATTAAATTACATCATCAATTATGTCTGGAATGATAAAAAAGTAATAAATTGATGAGAGATAGAAAATTACAACAACTACATTCATTCAGGCAGGGGAAGAAGATTAAAATGGAAGGCGAATCCACTGTGCGAGTGTTTCATATTCCATAGGAGACGGCTACTCTCTACAGCACGAGGAGAGAGCTGCCATTTATATCTATAAAACTCCCTTGTGTCTCCACTTCACTTCACCACTCAACCCATAAGGGAATAAATCTGATACAAATCAGAGTGAGATGGATAGAAATGGACAGAGATCAACAGAGCGTTGGGGGAAGATGAAGAAATATGGCAGAATGAAGGGATGAAAATGAAGACAACACAAGAAAAAGAGTGCAAGCACCACAGACTCATGACAGCAGGAAAATCAGCTGGCGGGAAGGTTTTATACAATTTCATGGCAATATAATAATATTAAATGCAGGGTAGGTGATTTGTTCCAGAAATGTGTTTTGTTATGCTGGTTGAAAGTCTCTTTGTATCTTGATAACAATCACTAAGAGGTCTAAATGTATTTATATGTATATATACTGTATATCGTCTGTGGAAGGCGTAGGACCATAAAATATGAGGGGCCGTCCAATCATTGCATTTGGTCCGACAAAGGCCTACCTGTCAATGTATGTATTTCCATACCTCCGTGCACCCTGCTCGCGCAGATATCACACGTCATTAGCGCGTTTATTGCTATGCAGAATTAGACCGACATCAGCGCGAGCACCGCAACCGAAACAGCATTTTACAGTTCCTCCTGAACCAAAACAACAAGCTTATGCTCTATTCACGCCATAACTGTAATTTGGAAGAGATGGAAATGGCAACGTTATACTCGGAGCGGTTCGTGACGAATTTATGCATTTCAATGGCAACACTATCAGCACTGAAATGAATCTGCAGCAGTCAGGTGGTACAGGTCAGTGCTCTTTAAGTTGTTCATGTTCATTGTTATTGTAATGTTATGTGCTTTGAGACATGAGGTAATTTAATGCCGTGTCTCGTGACACTTTTGTTTGCTCCCTGCTGTACGCGTTGAAGACATTGCTTTGGAGACGCTCTGAAGGGATGGTGGGATCTTATGCTTTCAAGGCTAGCTCGCTTTTGCTAACCTCTCCGAAAATCGCCTACCCTACCTTTAAGCAGCACAATTTTAAATATTGATAATAAAAATTGTTTCTTGAGCACCAAATCAACAAATTATAATGATTTCTGAAGGATCATGGAACACTGAAGACTGAAGTAAGCTGAATTTTCAGCAGTTTTTGCCATCACAGGAATAAATTACATTTTAAAACATATTAAAATAGAATTTTAAATTATAATATTTCACAATATTACTGTTTTTACTGTATTTTTGAAAAATAAATTCAGCCACGGAAAGCAAAAAAAATTTTTTTACCATCCCCAAACTTTTTAATGATAATGTATTATTTCAAAGTATTGCAATTTTATTGATGTATTGATATTCTCATGCCAATAATGATTATTTTCAGTAATCTTTTTCAGTAATGGGTAAAAGGGGCTGAGCATCTTTCAGAGCAAGTATGTAAGAAGGTGAAATATATATATAAATTATAAATAAAGAATATAATTGCAGATTAAATAAAATAAATCAAAATCACAGATTTGAAAAACAGAACCATAGTATTAGCATTAGGGATGCACCAATGTATCGGCCGATTGTTTAAAAACGATGATCAGGGCTGATTATATCCTGTCAATCAAAAGGGGGCGGAAAAACGTGTCTGACTGTAACTCATACTGTGTATGAGGAAAATGTTTCTTGTGTTGAATTTAGGGCTGTTGAAGTTAATGCGACAATAACACATTAACAGAAAGCAGGCTCTATTTGACCCTATCAATCATCCGTAGTTCGAAACAGGGTTGCCAGGTTCGCTGTTTTTTCCTCCACCAAACAATATTTGTGGCACGCCTTCAAACCAATAATCACAAAGAGCTTTGTGCTTTGCTACTTCTGATAAGAAACAAAGTCTCAGCTTTCAAATTCTGTCTATTTTATCAAGAAATTCAAATAATAAATGGCAGACGCTTATAAATGTGACGTGACAGATCGCTGTAGTGCCTCAGTTCAAACGGCAGCATGGACTTTTCTTTTACTTTAATATATTAGTGTTAATGTATTAATATCACATATTAGTTGGGAAAGACTTTTCTTTCCACTTAAGAAAATCAAACTATCGGTATTGGTCTCGGTATCAGCAGATATCATTCTGAATAACTGGCTACTGGTATTGGCGGAAAAATTTTGTATCGTGCATCTCTAATTACCATCTGATGCCATCACTGTACCATTGTACAACCTTGGCACTTTATATTAAAAAATGTGTCAGAAAAACAAAGAAAGCGGAAGGGTAGGGGTGCGTCCAGACAAATGAAGTGCGTCACATGCCACTAATAACGCCTGTGCTGTTAGCAGACGTGCTGATCCGGCACAAATGGCAGGCTAAAACACATGCACAGGCAGAACCACATTTACAGCTTCATTAGTCTGTGGTGAGAGAATTAAAGGGATAGTTCACCCAAAAATAAAAATTCTGTCATCATTTACAGATCATTTACAAGATGTTCCAAAACATCTTATCATAAATATAAATTTATTTCTTCTCCTGAACACAGAAGAAAATATTTTGAAGAATGTCCATAGTAATTTTTTCCATACTATGGAATTCAATCAACTGTTTGGTTACCCATATTCTTAAAAATATTTTCTTTTGTGTTCAGCAGAAGAAAGAAATTCATACAAGTTTGGAACAATTTGAGGATGAGCAAATGATGACAGAATTTTCATTTTTGGGTGAACTATCCCTTTAAACACACACTCTACCCCAAACACGCACCAGGGTACTAAAACATGCTATGTGCCTGGGACAGACTGGGAGGTTTAAGCTACTAACACACACTGGCCAGTGATCTAACAAAACAGCACGTTGTGATCGGCCACCTTTGTCTGTGTGCACACACAAGCACATCCTAAATTGATGTCTAGGGCAAACACATGACAGGAATCCTATAAGCTGTAAATCGATAGTCTCGGTCTTGCTTTAATTACACATTCTCTGGCTCTCAAGTGGGTCTCTACAGATTTGGCCCACTGGAGGTAATCTTAACAATGAGAGGGGAAATACAGTGGATTATTGCACTGGGGGGACGTTTCTGAACAAGCTGACATTTAAACGACACATTTATTTAAACAAAATTAGAAATCAAAACAGCAGGGGAAAAAACTGGAGGAAAATTAGCAAAGGAAATAGCACAGTGCCCTATGGATGTGCTCAATAATTCATGACTAAATATTGCTTCAAGAGGGCAAAAACACTATTTAATATATTCTTACAAGCAAATAAAGGATTTCTGAATGCAAATCAGAAATTTGGTTTTCCAAAATAATGGAAAATTATTTTTTTTCACACAATTTTCAAATAATTTTTTAAAATGCTATGAGAGAACAAAAACATGTTTGTTTGTTTTTTTATTTATAAATGCAAACATTCAACAATCAACTTTTCATAATAAATGTTCGCTTGTTAAATTGGTGTTGCACCTTGTTTGTGCCTTACAAACTGAAAAAGCCATTTTTGAAGAAGATTTTTTGATTGTGATGTAGCAGCACTCAATTTCAAGCCGCATGCATGAAAAACAAGTCAATCTTTGCTCTGTTGCAATCACGAGATTCATACTACACTCCCAGGAATCATTAATGTGGCAGGCCAGTTTTGAAAGTCAAATGGCTTCACTTCAAATGTTTGGCACTCAACTTGGCTTTATAACCGCTGGAGAGTTCCCCAATCTATATGCTCAGGTCAAGCGCTGCAGTTTGCTCTCTGATGGCCAGCGTGCATCAAAGCATTTTATGAACCGAGCCACACATAGAAGATTCCCAGCTATTACAATCACAGCAAATGAACCCTGTTGTCTTGTGCCAGAGGGCATGTAAATAGGATTCCTAATTTGGGGCATCGCCAATGGATTTGGACCGCGGATGTAGACAGTGGAGCATGAGATGGGTAAATCATGAGATGGGCAAATCTTTGTTTTACCAAAGAATTAATTAGCAATAAATCAATATTTGTTTTATTAGACAGCCACAATTGTAATACTCTTCAAGGACACTACACATAAAAATGGAAGATAAAGTATTTTCACATCTCAGAAATTACACCCTTCATCTTAACATGCTCAGGTAATTATAACATGAAAATAAGGTTTTGTGACTCACATGACAAGAGTGTGTTTACACACAATTATATATAGTCACATTTTATAAAGTTATCTTAATAAAGGTAAATCTAAACTTCCTTCCAGTCTTTTTTGAAACCCTCAAAGGGTGACTGAACACACAACAAAGGCTGAGCTAATGAAAGGGGCTGCCTCTTTAAGAGCGCTAATTTGCTACATGTGTTATGGATCATTTATCAGCCTGGGTCGCTCAGGTGAGCCATCCAGCTTGAAGGATCTTCTGCAACACTGATACTGACTTACATTATAAATGAAGGTAGTGGCTGCTTATGAAAGGCTGATCACTTTAATTTGCCTGCAACACACTGCTGCATTTTCACAGACAAGGATGAAGAATGAGAAAGAGAAAAAGATAGACAAGGGGGAGAGAGGAAGGATGAGCACATTATTCTTGTCTTCACTTTTTCAGTCTTTAAAGAAAATCTCTGTGTGTGTGTGTGTGTGTGTATGTATGTGTGTGTGTATGTATGTGTGTGTATATATATATATATATATATATATATATATACACAGAGAGAGAGAGAGAGAGAGAGAACTGCCATTGGCAAACAAAAGAAAAAACAACAGTATTTGAAAATGATTTTCCTTTAAACTAACTAATGTATCTGCCAGGGGCGGAGCCAGACATTGTAAATATTCGGGGCTTAGCCCAAATCTAGTTTGTCCAATGACATTTTAATTTGGCTTTAACAGCTTTACTGACTTTGAGGAACGTTGTTGTACTAGGCTGGAGTAAAGTTCATAAAATGATCAGTTTTTCCCACACGATTTTGTAAAGCTATGTTGGGTGGACATCTGTCCCTCTACGGGGGTTCGGGGGATGCGCCCCCGGAAGAAAATTTTGTACAGTTTAAGGTTAAATGCATCAATCTGGTGTACTTTGAGAACCTTAAAATTAAGAGCTTTAACCCATGTACAGTGTGCAAATTGATCAAAGAAAAAGCATCGACTTGTACCTGGACATTAAAGAGGGCTCAAAGATCTTTTTAGTTGTGATATAAATCTCAGTCTACATTACATTGACACTGGTGTTTTAAGATACCAAACAATTATTACAATAATATAATAATAATTTATAGAATTATTCCTATGACAGTAATATCCATATATTGTAAAACAAATGCACAGTAAAATAAATGAACATGAATATTTCATAAGTATATTTTACTTTACACTACAGTATAGGGAAATTTCAATACTTTCATCCTAATTTCTTCACTTGCAAGAGATAAACCCTTGAGCTTTTATTTTGGAGAAAACACCAGATCACCAGCTGATCGAGTGAGCAAAGTGCGCGCAGCACAAACAGACTCCCTTAATTAAATCACTGTCTTTTGCTGTTTTATAAAGGCATAAATACAAAATACAACATTAGAGACCTTTTATGTTGGGCTATGTTTTACATTTTCGGTTCATTATGAAACAGTGGAGGCACAGGGTCATTAATGGGAAACCCTGAATGAATCTTGTTGTGTGTTGGAGAGCACAAAAAAATGATGACAAACAAACAAAAAATCCCAGGAAAACGGATCAAAACAGGGCAAATACATTAAAGAGAATTAGCAAATATGACTAAAATGCCCAGGTAGAAACTGTCAAAACGGCAATCAAGAAATTAAATGACTTAACCCTCAGAAAAACATCATTTTCAACGTCAACAGTAAGAATAAGCCAATTTAAGTGCAAAAAGTACCAAAATAAGAGATCGGGAAAAAACAACGTAATTAGCAGGCATTTCACACGTTAATTCACACCACTGCCAAAATGCGTCATTTATTGATACTGTACATTTATTGATATACGATAATCCGCCAACAAAAAAATAACAACAATGCGCTTACCTTTGTGTTGCGCTTTGACAGAACTAACTGTTATAGTAACGTTACGTCGTGAAGTACATAGAACATACTGCACTTAGCACAGTCAAAACTGATTAATCGTTGATTTAAACCTCTTTCAGCAGCTGTCAGGGACGAGTAGAGTGCAGTCTGGACGGTTTATAATTTGCAGATGCCCTAATCAGTGTTCACATGAGGATGGACAGGAGTCATATAGTCCCATATTCGATTTCAATTCAAGCCCATTCAACTGTGCTCTCAGAGTTGGTTATATTTATAGAGAGTCTTCGAGTCACCTTCCACTACAGGTGTAATCCACGTTGGATCACTCTCCCACTCTTTACTGTAGATACAATTTACTGTATATTTATGCCACTTTAGCATAAAGATCACTTGAATATAGTTAAAAGTTATCGCGCTAAAAACCCATCAGTCATGAATGAGCGCGTCTGCCTGCTGATCGCTGATTGGCTGGAAGTGCGTGCTCGTCAGCGGCGTCAACACCAATGCCA
The DNA here is from genome assembly GCA_039654105.1 of Coreius guichenoti. Lineage (NCBI taxonomy): Eukaryota > Metazoa > Chordata > Actinopteri > Cypriniformes > Gobionidae > Coreius > Coreius guichenoti. Next base: position 27,239,655 of record CM077180.1, on the reverse strand, counting down.
GCTGACTCTGCGTGTTACTCTCAAACCATTGGTAGGCGAACTCATGAACTCAAACGTGATATCAACACGTTTTTTTTTTTTTAAATGTCATTTTTTTTTCCGCAGCCAAACGCCGCACGCCGGAGATCCAGCACCGGAAAACTTTAAGCCCTGCATATGTTATGTTTTTTTTTTTTGCATTATGCATTATTAGTGTCCAAAATATTATTTGGACACTAATAATGGACACTATATTTTTTTAATAAAACAGCAAATAAGGGAATCAATAATGAAGCAAAAGTTAAACTATGAGTCAATCCTTTTGGATTCTGCATAGTTCACCCAAAATGAAAATTAAGTCACAATTTACTCACCTTGGTGTTGTTCTAATGCTGTATGCCCTTCTTTCTTTTTTGGAGCACAAAATCAGAATTAAAAAAAATATATATCTCGCTCGTACTTGTCCAAATAATGGCAGTTAATAGCCACCAGCATCAAGCTTTTTTTTTTAAAAGACGCAAAAGTATCACAGATCTGTGAAAGGATTGTGTTCGTTAATTAGCATAAACACTTAATTAGAATAAGGTAATATTTCCCCCATTTCTAAATCTTGTTCTGTATGATGTGAGAATGAGTGAATATTGGTTATGCTCATATCCATTCCTATTATTAGCATTATTTTACAAGAGCTCACAACATAATTGTGTGCCATTATATATACATATGATGCAGTTAATGGGAACATGCTGGTATTTGATCCCATAGAAAAATACTCCAATGCAACAACTCATTTGGGATCCAAAGAGTCAGATTATTCATCCAACAATGATTTTACATCATTATTAAACAGCACCATAATTATTCCAGACCACCTAGCAGTTTTATAATGTGAAATGTTTTCAGATATCAAATCATTGCATATCATACTGCATACCCATATATTTCCTACAAAGATTTTCAAAGAAATCTAGCCACATCAGGTCTTGAATTTCGGCGCAGGAATGCGGGTATTGCGCATAATCATTTCTGCAGGTCTCGCACTTATAATGCTGGAAATTCCAGCAAACATTTATTCACTTTAGCATGTAGGTAGTGAGTAAATTAATCCACACGGATTATAAAATCAAATAAGTCATTTTAAAACTTTCTGCGAGACCTAATTTCACAAACAGCACAAGTGACTCACAAGTGCCGCTTCTTTTTCTCTCTCAAAATGCGCTTAACATTACTGTAAGAAGGTATGTTGTTCAGGAAAGGAGGAGGCAGGAACTGCAGAACGTTCAACAACTTTAAAGTGGTCATGAATTGAGAAATCAACTTTTCATTTAGCCTTTGATATATAAAAGTTCATCGTGATATAAAAATATCCTGTAAGTTTCGGAGCTGAAAACTTCCTTGTTAGACAAAGAAAAGCTTTTATTGACACCAGGCCCAGCAAACGCTCGATCTCAGAATGTGCCAAGCTGTGACATCAGAGTGTGGTGAAACACCGCCTTAACCGAAGAAGACGAACGCCTGATTCTGTAGCCCCGCCCACCAATTTGTGCATGGCAGGTTATAGATAAATAACATAGGCCTACGTGGAGCTAAACCGGATCGAACTTCTAAGCAGTAAACATGCTGCATAAGCTTCATTTGGATTCCAATATTATGAATGCATGGACGAACTTTATTTTTAATGAATATCCAGCTCACGTGGGTAAGACATTGCACGTTTGTTCCTTCATTTCACCATGGATTCGTTTGTAAACAAGAGACTGGATTTGCAGACAGGATGAGATTACATGAATGAATGAAGCAACACACTTATGTGAGTAAAAAATGTTTTTTTATATGTGATAGTATTGCATTGTTACAGATCGTTTGATATCTATTGATTATGTGAACGTGTCTAACTGAACATAACTTAGCACGCTGTCACAGGCTGGAGAATCCTTTATTTGAGGTGTTGTTGGTTCATTGTGCTGCGATTCGGGATCAGACTCGGACATGTATGGGCCAGGGCTTGCAAAGCCCAACGTCCCGGGGCTATGTGTTTTCCAGTCGGGCTACCAAAACGGCCTCACCGGCCTGCCGACAGGCTATCTTAAATCGCGAAATAACATTCCTTTCTTGATGTTAGGGATGTGACGGTGAGGAAATTTTCCCACCAGTTAATCGACGTGTGACAACACAGGGGCTTTAATTTTAGGGGCACTAATTCTAAACCGAAAGTAAAAATGCGCACAGCCACTCGGGCATTCATAACAGTGAGGAGCAAAGCGAGTGTTTTCAGGCATGAACTGAAAACGCGCCAGTGGACACGCACGGTGAATGACAGTGCGGCCATAAATGCGTGCACCTGTGCAGCCGTGAATGAATGACTGTGCGGCCGTGCTCATTTTAGTTTCGGTTTAAATTTAGCGCCAATTCGGGGTTGCTTGAATTGTGGGTTCATTAGCCTATTATTCTTAATGAAAAACACAACAAAACATTATAATGACAAACTCACTTAAATAGGCGCTTTTACATTTAGCTTTGAAGCCAAATCTTCCGCAATCATCTTGTCAATCATCTCCTCACTCTTGTGATGAATGAAATCTGACTCCTGCTGCGTTTGTGCTGCGACTCTTGTTTGGCTCACACTGTATTGAGCAGACACGTTCAGTTTTTAATTGTAGTGTCTGTTCTCTAACTAAACTAAATGATTTTATTACTATAAAAATCAAAAAGACGGTGGGGGGCGGTGCCGCGGTGGGCAAGTGATGTAACCGGTGTTTCGCCTGAACACCGGTAACACCGGCAACACAGACTATCGAAGCAAGCCTACTTGATGTGCGTTGTTCACTCTCTTGACTTGATATTTAAAGGAAAAATACAATCGCGGAAGTTTTGATCATGCTGATTTTATCTGACTCTGCAGTGAGTCTTGTGCGTGCGTGTGTGTGTGTGTGTTAGTGATGCACGGTTATATCCACCGATCGGGCGGGCCAAGTACTGTAATAAAAAATAACATTCCAATTAATTGCGGGTGGATGAGAGATAAATCATTGTGTTTGTTTGATAAAGACATTTTGCGAGCCCTGTGGGCAAATCATTCCGGTTGCCATTTTCCCACACGCTTTCAAAACAATTCCTCACGTGTGCTCACGGGGTAGCCAAAACTCATTATAATATGCAAAGCTTATCCAATCATAGCAGTGGGCGTTTACTTCCAAGTCTTCAGTGCGGCACGCCCATAAAAACCGAACGTTCCATGAGAGAGGCTCAAAGCCAGGGTAGAAAATAGACGAAATTCAGGCCCTGCACATACAGTACATCATACTGACACCACACCATAGTGCTGATTCAACGGAAACCCTGTGCAATACGGTCATTAAGACCTAAAGAGACTTGAAATGGTGATCTGGACCTAGGCTGAAGGCACTGATGGAGGATCAATAGGGAATTGGTGAGGGGGTCACTAATCAAGGGTCACTAATTACGAGTAAAAATAAAAATTGATGGAACCACACAAAGGATGTTCAGAGAGCCTTTTTACTAAAGCAGATGTCTAAGACTGATCATTTTCTGCAGATCGTGTCCAGTGGGACACAATTAAACACGCTATCCAGCCATCATGTTGATCAATCCAGGAGAGATTGGTGTCGTCCAACAGGCAAACACTGCAGATGTTTATTCTCTTGAGATTACAAGGGCAGTTGACAGCTTCCTGTTCCTTCTGACCTCTGTTGGCTTTTGTAAACTTGTAAATGTGACATGTTTAATTATTTACGATCTTTCCCTACAAGATACACACATACAAAGACATTTAAACCCACAAATGCACTCAAGCCTGTCACACTGACTATGCAATTAAGTACAGACCCCCAATATCCATGTTTCCATGCCTTTGGCCAATTAAATGTGCCTGTAGGAAGTGAAGCTTCTTGACCCAATCCAAAAAGTCCTTTGCACAGTGTGAGCAGCCCACTTTAAAATCCCAGAGTGCTACACAGCCAGTTAATGTCACTTTGACATGACCTGCTCTCATGAGACGTCTCAGTCTTTGATAGGTTTAGCTCAGCACTAATTAGACTGACAGTCTGGGAAAACATTAAAAAAAAAGCAATGCTGATAGTTAATTGTAAGATATAAGAGAGTTCAATTCTAATAATATGTAACTGTGTCTTTGTTTTAGAAAAAAGTGAATTTCTAAATTGCTTGCTGAATTGGTTTATTCCTCTATATTTGAAGCCTATTCAAATTGGCACTTGTCCTGTCACATTTCTGAGCAAAGTGTATTTTGAATTCAGCTTCCAAAAAAAAATTAAATAAATTGTATTTTTTTTTTAAATAAGATGCATAAATATTTTGAAATGTGAAATAAAAAGTTGTTAATATAAAATGGCAGTACCCACACATTCACATTTGTCTACACTTGGTCAGTCCAAAAAAGTCACACTAAAAAAATAAATAATGTATGTATAATTATAAACGAGTTACAAAACTATAAACAAATTTTTATAATTTTTTTAACCTACATATATAATTTACATATTAACATACATATTAAAAAGTGCTGATTCTGGCTCGTGCTTTCTGATCCCAGCCTCACCTTTTCTGACCGTTTCCTGTCCTCGCTATACTATCAATAAATAATAATAATAAAAAAAGAAAAAAAAAAAACATGGATCAACAGCTTTACCTTTTGTAGTCAGCAGTTGATTCCTGGTGCTTGAGCTCAGTCTGATAGTGAGAAAAATCAGCACTGATGAGCGCCAAATTAAAATGCCAGCACAAACTGCATGACTAAGAAGCAATCGTGCTGCGCTGATGCCTCCGCTCTGGGAGCCGGGAATGGAGCGCGTGGCCGGGAAACTAGGGCTTGCTCTTGGGCTGCAGCAGTGCTCCTGGAGTGTGGTCACATGGGAAATTACTTCAGGGAACTGCTGCCTGAAGCATGAAATTGAACCCATCCGGTGCATCTGACTGGATCCCTCCATAATATTTAAAATAATTATGTAGGAAAACTCCTGTGCAAGGTTATAATAGGCCCAGGCCTGTTGTCTCCTGGCTAAACTTGTCAGTTTTCACCTATCAATATAAAATCAACACCGACAGAGTCTTGCGAATTACGAATGAGACAATGAAGACTGACAAAAACCTACACAAAGACATTTTTACGCATAACATAAATAACACTTATATAAAGTGAGTTCATTCTCAGTATATAAACACATTGTAGAATTTGCGGATGCATAAATCAGACATATTGAAATAAAACAATGTATTCTTCTAAATCCACTGTAATGTCTATTCAAGGTTTTAATGGCAATATCGCTGCGTTTTAGCTTACAAAGTCAAGTGACTAATTAATAATGTGAAATTTGTTACATTTATTAAGGTAATCTGAAAAGCTAAAGGCAATGACCTCTGTCATATCATAAAGATTAAACCAATTCAATCATCAAGAACGAGTAAAATCCCATGTCATGCTGGAACATCTATATGGATGAGGAGAAAACTTTAAAACTGAAAGAATCAGCATCTTTTGCATAGTTTAATATTCTGGAGCTTTATATTGTACATTAACAAATGTTTTGAAGGCTACTATTCTAATTTTGCATTTGTTAGGTGACCGCATAAGACATTTTCACAGAATCATCCAATTAATTTCATTAAATGGCTGATGCAGTATTTACTGGTTTTATAAGAATTCATATTAGAAATGAATTATGCTGAAGCAAAAGATGTGTACATTATGTACGCTTAGGGATTTCTTACTGTATGACATTAAGAAGCTTACATGCAAAGTCTTCTGTAGTTTCTCTTTCTTGCACACAATGCATTTCAGTCTCAGTTTTTTTTTTTTTTTATTACAGAAGCACTACCTCATTTTCCTTGGTTTAAATCCAACAGTTTTTTGGGGAAAAAAAAACAACAAATTTCTAGGGAAGAATTAATCCAATCAGACTCATGATCTTGTTCAATTGAGATCAGTCCTGGAGACGGACACGTTTTAAGAAAGCAACAAAGGTTAAAAGTTAATTGCATATTAGTCAACACAGAATGTGAGACTGATGGAGGACAGGAGGTTATGTCACATTCACAGCGACACATGATCTTTGAGTGCAACTAAAGAAAGAATATTGCCATCGTCTGACCTTGATTGAGAAGATTGTGACAGAAGCAGAGGTCTTGCAAGCATTAAATGGTTTCTATACTTGTGCCTTTTTTGGAAAAGAAGGTTTAGATATATATTTTTATTTGCTCACCTGGAAGCCAATTACACTCCAATGTCAATGCCTAAGGCAGTGTGTTTTTGTTTCTCTGGATTCAATCAATGCTGAAAGGTGATGCAGAACTCAAATGCTAAATTCCAGTACAGAATGTGAAATGAAACTTGTAGATTCTTTGCCTCCACGTCGTGCATTAAAATCGTTTAATGCACAGCTAGCCTTGGATTATCCCGCTTATATCCTTGGTCATTTGCCAGCATTGACCACTTAAAGCTGTTATTGATGTTTGCAGCGCAAATTTTGACCAGAAGGGTAAAACTGATGGTTATTTTAGCATCTAGCGGTTAGATCTAGCAATCTGTCCGCTTTGAATCAGGCACAGAGATAAAGTAGTGCGTAAGATTACATTTATTTGAATGAATGAATTATAGCATTTATTTGAATTAATTATCGAGAGAGAGAGAAAGAGAGAGAGATGCGTACCCGTGTCTTTTCAGCGCCTCTCTCTCCATTAACAATGAAGCTATGAGTTTTTCATAAAAACTTCAAAAAAACGATGTTACTCACTCGCTGCTGAGAAATATAATGTTGCGATTTAGTAGCAAAGCTGTTTTATTACTTAAAGTCACAGGGCAGCATTGATAACAAGTGTCTGTGCTCCTGAATGTTTTGTCTGTGCACAGCGCGATCTCCGCTCTGTGTGTGAGTGACCTAGGCCTATGTGTGTGCGGTGTGCACTTCAATGAAAACAGTATAAAGATTTTCATAAGGAAATATTTGTTTTTAACATGTTGCTATGTGGTTATATTACGCAGTGCAACTACCTTTAACTGTGATATAAGTAATGTGTCTTGAGCTCCAAATCAGCATAGAATGATTTCTTAAGGATCATGTGACACTGAGGACTGGAGTAATGACTGCTGAAAATTCAGCTTTATTATCCCAGTAATAAATTACAATTTACGGACCCACTTTATATTAGGTGGCCTTAACTACTATGTACTAACATTTAAACTAATCATTTGATACAATGCACTTATTGTGTACATACATGTTTTTTACATTGTACTTACATTTTAAAATTACCTGCATGTAATTACATCTGTAATTAATTTCTGTAGATACATTTATAATTACACAGTTGACATTTCCCTTACACTTAACCCTACCCTTAAACTTACCCATACTACCACACCTGTCCCTAACTTTACCCGTATCCCACCTCAATAGCAGCAAAAGTGCAAAAAGCAGCAATACAATATGAACACAATAAGTACTTATTTTTTGATATAAGTATATAGTAGTTAAGGCCACCTAATATAAACTGGGACCCAATTTACAACTGTTTTCTATTTTAATATATAGAAGTGTTTTTACTGTATTTGATCATATAAATGAAGCCTTCATGAGCAAAAAGGCTTCTTTCAAAAACATTTTTACTCTACATTTTACTGTACATACCGTGCCTAAATTCACTTTAGTAGCATTAACAGTAGCATTTAAAATGATTTAAAAAAAAAAAACCCATTGCGTTAGCAAGCACCACTAATTAAGCTCCTTATAATTCACTATAACAATGTTTCTTGTCTAGGTCTGTACAAAGAAGGTTTAACAATAAAAGGCAAACAGTTTGACCAGAGACCTACAGTATATGCAAATCCGTCCCGCAACAGCTGGAGGGGCCAAGAAATGACCCTTCATCCAACCCCAATTTTCTCTCTCTCACACACACACACACACACACCAATGTAAATGTGCCTTTGGAATACACACAAACACACACTTCATCAAGCTGATTAATTACCACCCAATCAAGGCAAGGTACCCATCTCATTTTTCATAATCATGCCAGCATATGATCCCAGATTCAGTTTTGTACAAGCACCTGACTCATGTCCACACGGTCCTGTTTATTACTTTTTAATGTAACCATAATGACTGCCTCGCTGTTCCCATTGATCAAGATATCCCATACTGAGAAACCACAGAGCCCGGGTCGTTTTTCAATATTACTCACTTAATATTACCAGGTTGAGCACAACATGATAGTCTGCTGTAATGGCATGACAGTACTTATACTCTGCATTACCAGAGGGAGGCTAATGTTGAGGAATCTAGACCTATTCGAGGAACAAAGAGGGGTTTATGTAAAGAAGCTGTGAAGAACTATATGATCCATGTGACTCTGTGTGACTTTGCTCTGATAGATGGAGAACCTCTGTAGAACAAAGCTAGGAGCAATTGTGAAAAGCAATCTAATACAGTCAAGGGAATTTGGGAAATGTGTCTGGATACAGCTGCAAGCTTTGACCTTGGACTAGTGGGAATACATCTATGTATTTGTGTGTATGTCTCAAAGCCATATGATTTCCTTTAGCTCAATGCATTTGATTAGCATTTAGACATTCATGTAGGCTGATTTGGATGGACATTAACAAGCAAATCAAGCAAAAATAGCTTCTTCAAAAAATAATTTGGTGGTGGAATCCACATCATACTTGAGACAAATGTCATGGAACACAAAGAATTTCATACCTGTCCATCATATGGTGGCGGTCTCTGTGGGTGGGAGCTTTGAAACTAGCACAGCCTACATCTCTTTATGGCACAGTTGTCATTATCATTCCACTTCATTTTTAGAGACATCCAGAATATGAACATACTGAAGTAGAGAGGCAGAAGGATGTAACCAAATAATTAATATATGCTAATGTAGTTTGCTACGTTGTTGTATATAACGGTCACATGACCATATCATATTCCATGCGAGTGGCATCTAGATATACATATACATATATATATATATATATATATATACATATATATATATATATATATACACATATACATATATATATATATATATATATATATATACATATACATATATATATATATATATATATATATATATATATATATATATATCTAGATATACATATACATATATATATATATATATATATATATATATATATATATATCTAGATATACATATACATATATATATATATATATATATATATATTTTTTTTTGTTTTTGTTTTTTTTTTTTTTTGTTTAGGGATGCTCTGATTCTGGCCAATACTTAAAAGTTGATAATTATTTTCATGTCATGGCCAACAACTAATAAATGTCTGATATTAAAACTATATAAATGATATAAATATATTAAAATATGAAAAAACTAAAAAAAATTTTTTGTTTTTTGAATTTAAAGTGTAGATGAATTTAGACATCATATTATAAAAGTACAGTGGATATTCATTCTACATTTAACAGTTATTCAATTTATTAAGTCAATCTGAAAAAACTAAAAAGGTTATAAAATTCACAAAGGAAGTTCAAATTAAATGCATTGGATTGTGGGATACAATATTGAGCGCAGTTTGCACTGCTGCATACTGAACATTTTGGCAATGGGGTAGGTCATTCTAATATTATAAGCATACAGAAAATGTACATACTGTGCAGTTTGAGCATATAATATAGCATGGAAGTATTCCAAACATAGCCTAGGTCTCCCTCCTCCCCTTCCTGGCCAGGATAGACTTGGTCGGCATTACTGGGAACGCCCACAAAAACGTCATATCCGTTTATGCCGTGGGGGAAAACAAGCCATTCGAATGAACGCGCGTAGACCCGCTTTATCTTTACTTTTTGTAATGATTACGATTGATTTTTGCCTGGTGCAAAGCCGAAAAGTTGCTGTGTGGTGTTCTGCACCTCTAATAAGTAAAAAAAGTTTCATACTGCCGAATAAACAGACAGAGCCGTTCGTCAATTTCGAAAGCCTGTGCAATACGTCTATTACAATTAAACATTTGCACTACATGATGCTGGTATTATTGTAAAGATGAAAAAATAAGAGATTTCAGTACTGCAATGGCAAAAGTTTATTTAACAAAAACGCCAATATATTTGTCACGGGATTCGAACTGTGTCAAAAAGGAGTTAACTTGTCGTTAAAGCAGTTTTCATGCAAGCTATCACATAGTGTGTGAGGTCATTAATGGAAAAAACGTTCAAACGTCTTCTTTATTTCAGTATGGGAAGGGCTTGGCTCATGTTTGTGCTCCAATACAAGCTGATATAGTCACATTACATGTACGACACTTGAATGACTTTTTCTCGTCAAAATGCATGACGCTCCCCCAAATATTACATGACATAAAAGCCTATCACCAAGTCCCTCGACGAAGACGGTTGCTATAAAAAAGCAAAAGTAATTGTCAGTAATTTGAGAATAGTATTGTGACACTGACATGTCAACTCCAAATTTGTAAATGCTGAACTAATTTGTGCATGGCTGTACTAACAAGAAAAACGAATAAATAAACACACAAAGCTACATGCATGCAAGACAACAGAAAACTAATGGATGTCTAAACTTTATCTAAACCTGTGTCATTGATGCCAAACAGCTCATCAATAACTGGATTTTAGGCTTTTGACAAATGTTTGTTAAACGTGGCACTGCGGTAAATTAACGTTTGACATTAGATTGCGCATTTCATGTTTATATTCTAGCCCAAACAAATACATGAAAAACGCCCTTTGCAACGCGCACGGCATATTCAGAAAAACATTTCATAGCACAAGACAAGTTTTATGATCATTTTAAAACGTTAAATGTATGTAATACATACATTAAATCCATCAAATTCAGGAACACTGAATAAACGTCTTCATCGAAGGACTGGGTGATTTATGAAGTAGGCATGTCGTGTGGTATTTGTGGGAGCAGCATTTTGACGAGAAAATGACACCTTCTGGCCATTCCGTTGGGTCGTTTTTCCAGTCACAGGTACTGTACGGACAATCCGACCCAATATGGCTCGGTTTTTCTATATATCTTGCTTTGTCAAGTGGCAGAAGTGATTCTACATAGGCTATACTGGGTTAACGCCATATGCATTTCCAATGTGGGGAATTGACTGTTTTCCCCCACGCCGACTCCGCCTCCACGCCACGCCCCCAGCTATGACACGACGCCGACCAAGTCTATACTGTAGCCTAGGGCTGGGCCGATAAACGATATCATATCGAATCCCGATAAAGACGATCAACTCTGGACATTTTTACTCGATATGGATTAATCTAACACCCAATCACACAGCAATAAAAGCGACAACAGCCAGTCAGCGTGCAGCTTTTAACTTGCACGTCAAAGTACACCCTCTAAGTTACTGACAAAGAAAACTCGACACAAGAAGGAAAAAATTAGTGGAAGCGGCGACGAACGTTAAATCGAAAGTGAAACTAACCTTGCTTTATCATCAAAAGATGACGAAATTGTCGATAAAAGGTAGCACGAATTCAGTTACTCATTTGAACCGTGCCACACAGACCATTTATCCGCTCGGGTCAAAGTCCAAACGCCAGCGCAGCGCGAGCTCACTAGAGCAGATCCGTTTACTCTGATCGGTCTCGGTCACGCGACACTAAACAGCGATGATACAGTCAGAAGGCTTTTCGATCGCCATAATTTACCATGGATTTATTGTTGTAACACTAACTGCACCATGGTACTGTGGCAGAAATGTGAGACATATTCATATAGAATTGTATTATATTATTAACGCAGACATGTATTAAATGTATTAAAGGAGTAATGGGATATTATTACAGTATTTTTATTTAGCTATAGAATTTATACTAAATGTTTTTAGGCTACTGTTTTTCATACAAATACCATAGAAACCATATAGATACATTTTAACATGGTAGTGAAGAGCTATATGCATGGTTTTAACTGTGGTTATCATGATCTAAATGTATGATACTATGGAAGACCAATGGTTAATTTTAATAAAACTCAGAACATTTACATTTTACCATAATAATGAGGTTGTTACAATTTTTACAGATGTCCATGTTTTTGTTTATGAACATAAATTTACATCTGCATCCTCCTAACTCAAGCTACTACTACTACTACTGTCAACTCACTGTCAAATGTGCATTTCTAAGAGACAAAACATGTAATATTATTAATATTGCAGCCTGCATTGCAAACTGTGCTGAAGATATATGCCAAAATCAGGCAACACAAACCTGTTTCTAGAAACAATATCACCCGTTAGCACATGCAGAAACTAAGACATCATTTTTTCTATTAAGATATTTATTTTAAGGAAAAATGACTGGAAAAGTGTAAGGAATCCAAAAACATGAAGTGTTTGTCATGTTCTGACAATAAAGAGTAGTTTAAAACCACAAGTAACAGTCTGGTTTCTACAACTTTCACTTAGGAGCAAAAATCTGCCTTTAAATTTGAAAGAAATAAATATTTGACACTTTGATATGAAAAAATTTTATCGAGATAATTTTTTGGCCATATCACCCAGCCCTACTGTAGCCAGAAGAAAAAAAAAAACACAGCAAATCACAGTAGATCAAGCTTTCGATCTGATCTTGCGGTCACTGAACTGGAAGCTCCACTTTCCTTCGGATATCGGCAAAGAAAGAAAAGTGAGCCAGAAACTGCTCCTGACTCAGTAATGAGGTAACAACTGAATCAGAGCACAAGGAATATGTGTGAAAATGTGATTTGCTCGTGATCTTAGTGGACAATATCAATTACTAGTACACAATTAAGTGAGTATCCCGAGGGGAGTGAGCATTACTGCTGCCAATCAGCAGTTGGAGCCTAATTCAGCCAACATGGCCAGAGAGAAAGGCTCAGTCCACAGCTTAAAATAACAATTATTAAGATTGCCAAACAGCCACAGGCAATCCTTGGTAGAAAAACAAACTAAAAAGAAATGGATGCATGCAAATAAAAGTCAAAACTCCACTAGCATTATTTTGGTTTATGTGCATGACAAATAGGTTTACAACAACAAAGAAGACTGTCTAAATATAAGGATATATGCAGTAATCTGAGTATTTACACCTCCTTTGAAAGTAGAAACCTATAAGGTGAATTCCAAATGATGTTATTAAAATATTCCAATTTGAAATAAATGAGCAATAATGCATGCAGAAGAATTTTTTGCCAACAAACACTGCTATAAGGCCGACTTTTCCTGTTATTTTATCAAGATAACATTTTGATTCAAAATTAAGTGTACTGGGTCTTGCAGTTCAAATGCACCCTAATAGACCCACTGCTATCCATTATGTTGTTGAAATTAATCAAACAACAATATTAACAAGGAAAGAAAACAACTCGCTGCTCTTTATTTATTCATTTGTTTGCAATTACTGACTATTTACTTGAATAATTACTTGAAAAACCTTGAAGTAATGCTTGCTAAATGAAGAAATAATTCAAGGCTACATAACACAGCTCTAATTTATTAGTTAATATTTATACTTACACTACCGTTCAAAAGTTTGGTGCAGTAATATTTTTTTTTATGTTTTTGAAAGAAATTTCAGCAGCCATTATTCCAGGCTTCAGTGTCACATGATCCTTCAGAAATCATTCTAATATGCTGATTTGGTGCTCAAGAAACATTTATTATTATTATCAATGTTGAAAACAGTTGTGCTGCCTAATATTTTTGAGTAAAAAAAAATAGACAAATAGAAAGTTCAAAAGAAGAGCATTTATTTGACATTTTTACTGTCACACTTGATCAATTTAATGCATCCTTACTGAATAAAAGTATTAATTTCTTTAAAAAAAAAAAAATCATACTGACCTTTTTTTATGTACATTTTTTCTATGGCATTGAAATGATTATAGCAGTATGGTGATGCTGACTTTCAAATAAAATTTCCCTATAGGTTTACACATGCTTATATTTGGATAAAAATAACCAGAATCAACATAATAAAAACACATGCACAAACACGTATACACTCACTGTACTCACTGCAGGTGGAGTCTGCTTCATCCGAACCGTCTGGACACTCCGGTTCTCCATCACACCTCCATCGAGCCGGGACACACTGCCCATTCTTACATGCAAAGTCTGTCGTAGCACATGTCTTTTTTGCTGTTCAAGAAAAGAGAGGAAGGTAATTACAGGGGCATATACATTTACACAAGAGGTTTTGGTGCAAACCAAATTTAAAGTTCAGTTCAGATGCACCTTCATGTCAAGCTTAAGTGGAAGGTGGAATGACTTTTTTTTTTCAACAACAATAAATCAAACCACCACACTACTAAATCTAGTCTGCAAGAGACGCCAAGACAAAATTGGATCACTTGAGAAACAATGGTAGACTTGCACTTGATAACAACTGTTCTGATTCACAAATAAAAAAAAGTCTTAAGTCTTAAAAAAGCAGTAAAAGACTCATGCTTTAGATTCGAACAACAAACAGCAAGCACTATGAGGCTAAGTGCATCGTGTGTCTCTGTCATTTCTTCTTGTCGCGTTTATAGTTTAATTGGGAAGAGAGTTTGAATGAATTGAACACACAGCTCCATGGGGAGCAATTACAAAGGCCCAGGTACACATCACTGTGAATTTATGAACCCTTACTTTCGTTTGTTTATGTGTGAGGATAAAGACTAAAGACTACTTTGCTTTAAGTCCAGTAAATTTGTAACGGGTAAAAAAGCCTGAAGGGAGAGCGATTGATGATGTTGTCAGCTCTCTGGGAGGGAAACCAATAACAGCTTTATCAGTCAGAGAGGACACAGCAATTTAACACTTGTTCGGTTCTTATCATGTGCATCAATTGAACACATGCAATGTCTGGTTTCGGTGGGTGTACTATTCTTGTATGCCAAATATTAGTTCTGTTTTTTTTTCCCCTTGCAATCAATATGCCTACAGTAAATCAATCAGCTGGACCATCATACTCACTAAATGCCCATAAACCATGGACAACAAATTGGATCACAGTAAGTAGAGGTTACATATAGAATGGAGCCAAACTAAGAAAAAGAGGTATGTGTGTTATCAGATAAAAAATGAGAGATGAAAGTTGTTTCAGAGGCTGAACAAGTTATTTCATCCTGATAAAAATGTGCACCAAATCAACTGTGCACAACAAGGCCAAGAAAGGGCATTAACAACGTAAATATGGCCAATTATAGTGCCTTAAAGGTGGGGTAAGTGTTATTTCAAAACTGCTCTATAAAAGTGTCTCGACCGAGTACCAAAACAAACTTGTAGCCAATCAGCAATAAGGGGCGTGTCTACTAATGATGGTGAGAAGAGAGCGCTCAGTGCACGTCATTATTCAAAAGACACGACACACAGGACGGACATTAGCCGAGCGATGACAGAAATAGAGAGATGGCAGATAAAAAAACAAATGTGGAAAATGTCTACGGAACAAAAGAAGGCTTACGATCAGGCAAGAAGTATCAGCTTTCCAGCGCTGGAGAGAACTCAAGGAGTGCTAAGGCCGGCAATCGGACGCCGAGGTTGCTTTACTTCTCCTCGATAGGCGAGTAACATTGGTTTTGTTTTGTTTCACAGAACTAATATATGCTGGCTTTTGCTTGAATATGCTTGTGTGTCATGTTCGCTTGTTTGTCCATTTGCAATCGTATCGTCGTTCACTTCAGCTAACAGACATTTTTTGGGAGCTTCAAGAGGAGATTGGAGCTTTAACTTTAATCTCTACATTTCCATAATTGTTTATTTCAGAAAAACTTGTTGATTAAGTGGGAGTATGGGCTGGACCCTGATATCGCGGCTCCACTTCCACTTTAAAAACATTATTAGTGCCACTAGACGCACAGAAATACCACACTTCAAGGCAATTGCTTCCAGTCAATATACATTGCCTCGCTGTAATATGCTTAAAATTATCTGCAGCAGCAAAACTGCCAGATGTTGCTGACTTGGAGGGTGGAAGGAAGCTGATGTGTGACTTGGGGGGGTTATGTTGCTTTGGTTTGAGAAAACTGGCAAGCTCAAGAGTTGGTTTTACTAATTTTCCTGCAGGACTGCCAATGCAGGAAGGCAGCTTCAAGCACCCACTCATGGGATGTGCTGATTAAAAGATGGTATGTATTACAAGCAGCAAATACTTCATTATGCAGATTGTCACACTAGGCACTGGCACACATACATAATCAAAGATTGAATGTACATTCCCATGATTTGTGAGCCATACAAAAAAAAAAAACATTCACACGGATGTGCAAACAATGAGCACACACACACTCTGACATAAAACAATCATCACGCATCGCATATATACACATCAGGCCTGCCACTGTGCAAATGTTATTTTTCTCTATTTCCCTGTTGATGCTATAATACACACTCGATTCCAGGAAGTCCCCTGCGTATTAGTGTGTAGAAACAAGCAAGAAATGCGTGTGTGAGTTTACTACGCAAGCAGGCAAAGCCATGACATTCACAAGGTCCCATGCTCGACAGACCACACTGATTAGTGACGGACTGCTGATCTGTGATGGTTAGCGGTAGGTGACCTCTTTGTGTCTGCTGCAAGCACTGCACAGAGCGGGCAGTCTGCACAGGACGCAACTGCAGCTCAAGGTCAGCGTCCTTCAATTTTCACAAACCATTTCCTCAAACACTTCACAGAGAATGTTAGACTGCAGTCTAAGCATGCTTGACACCTTCGGTTTTCTGATAACTGACGAATAACCAAAGCAATTTTAAAAAGCAATGGAGCAGATGGGAAATTGTCATTCAATCTCTTCAAATGGTCTAAAGAGCTACTTAAACACTACGAGCTATGCACTTTATTGCTTTATTTGCTTACTTTGAGGTAACACAACAAAGCCTGAAGGTGGTTAACACTTTAACAGTTTTTTGAAGCGGTAGTCATTAAGGTTCTAGTCGCTCTCCGCTGGTCTAATGCTTGTTAATTTTGATGTAAAATTCAATAGTCTAAGCAGCTAGAAGAAATAAATCTGTTATACTAGATCAGAGCTCTGTGGTGTGCTGTTTTGAAAGGTACTGTGATTGACTGGCTGTGGTTTATGTGGTTCTGAGTACTTGTTTGAGATAAGAGAACCCACCTATTATAGGATCAGGCAATCGCAGTGCCATCTTGAGCAGGGCTATAAACATGGACAGGTCATAATCGTAAATGGAGTCTGTGAGGAGAGGAGCCTCAGTGGATCACCTTTTTCTGGTGGGTTCCATTTCTTTCTTTACTTGTCTGTTTCAGTCTCTCTCTCGTAAACAGATGAAATCTTGTAACGTTAAGCATAACACTGGCATGAAGGCTGAGCAATATATTGAATATTTGGAATATATCTGTGGTGATTTTGGTAGCAATATAAAAAGCTCTGGTCCTCAAGTCTATATAAGCTTTATATTAAGTCTCAAAATACTATGCTAGTACGGCTGTATGGCTGTCCATTCTTCTCGATTAGCACACAGAGGGCCCTATCATACACCAGGCATGATGCAAGTGTTTTTTGCTAGTTTCAGCCCTACGCAGTTATCATTTTCACGTCCACGTTGTTTAAATAGCAAATACACTCGCGCCCATCTGTTCACCCATGGGCGTGCTGGTATGAAAACGAGGTGTGTTCAGGCGCATTGTTGGCGCTGTTTTGATGCAATTGAAAACAACTGGGCCATTGACCAACAAAAACCTGGTCTAAAGTCAATAGCGCAGCATTGTTTGTTTTATTTAAAGGGCGCATTAGTAATATGCACCTATAGGCGGGTCCACAACGTGCATACACTTTGCTTATTACACACACAGGGACGTGCAGCAGCACACAAACATTTTTAAATATTAAAAATAAAAGGATTCATTTCTGGAGAAGTGTTCAGTCATTCCACCATGTAAATAGCAATCCGCCATGGTGCAAGCGCAACTGGCATTTAAAGGGAATGGGAGATTAGACTCTGATTGGTTTATTGCACGTTACGCCCCAAACACCCCCATGACTCATTAAGAGAATAGGGACAACCCTTTTAGACCATGCCCCGGGCACGCCGAACATTTTTCCTGTCGTTAAACTAGCAAAAGTGGATTCGGACACGCCCTCGGACAAGCAAAAGTGGATTCGGACACGCCCTCGGACAAGCAAAAGTGGATTCGGAAGTGCACTTGCGCTGTGCGCTTTAGACCATGCGCTTAGATCGTTAAAATAGGGCCCAGAGAAAGACAAAAGACAAATATACACACAACAATGTCAAATTCACACACTAGTAAATGTACTCACACTACCGTTTGCCTGGTTCTGTAAGATGTACTGCCTGTATTATCACAGTACTGTTTGAGACTCCACTTGTTTAGTAGCCTATACTTATGTAGCACACACAAACTGTGAAAGGTGAAAAGCATTGTGAAGGTCTCTTGCATGCTGAGACCAGTTATATTCCTACACATGAGCATGTGTAAGAGAGAAAGAGAACAAGATAAAGTGTCAAGGGAATCTATTGAAACATTACAGTGTTAGAGAAATATGGGAAATGGGGGAAACACCACCCCATATGGTACTATGCAAAGACGGCTGGTTGCATGTAATATTGATCAGTTCACATGCTGTCAATGAACTACAAAGAGTGCAGATGTGAGGAGACCGAGACAAGACAGTCTGAAACCATAAAGAGAAAATGGCTTTTAAACACACACAGAGAATAAAACATCAAATGCCAACCAGCACATCCAGAAAACACCAAGGAAAATGATGGCCACAGACTACATCCTTATTTTTATGTGTTAGGGGTGGGAAACAGTGGAGACCTGGTGATACAATATGATTAGGTCTGTCAATTTTGTGGGATTACTGTTGGGAAAAAATTGCCCTGAATATTTTATAGGTGACACAATAATATTGCATTTTTGCTAGTATTTAAATTATTTTTTCCATATACATACATATATATATTTTTTTTTACATGGCATGCATTTCACAACTTGACACACTGCTAAATATTTTCACCATTACACTAAAAAACGTGATTAATTATAAACTAAATATTTACAGAAGCCTCTGACCAGGCGTAACGACTGGAATAAAACAGCAGATTGATTGTATTGCATCAGTAAGCTCATGTTTTACCAGACAAACTTCAATCCTTTGCATCTGTATTTATTTATTGCTCCTGATTCATTTCTTATTTTTATGGTTTTGTCAGAATTTCTGATTTTTATGTTTTAACAAATTCTGCTCACAAATTTTAAGACCTCTATTAGATCATTGAAGGTAAACGTCACATTTTAGATATATACATACTTTACGAAGAGCTTACAACCTATTAGCTACTTTCTGCCTTAACCTCTTGAGGCGCACTGTCCTGACCTCGGGCTTGACGTCACTTTGTTTACCATGGTATACATTTATTATATAGAATACTGTCAAAAATATTTAGAATGATAACAAATTATACATCATTTGAAAGTGGATTAGTGTCAATCTATGGTGTCTGTTTTACGATATAGATGCTCCAGCAACAGTAATATAATTTGTGTCGGGAGTGCAAATGACAACATGCAAAATCAAAACAGGACTTCATAACTTTGACATGAAATAGCGATTGCGAGATGAATCCAATCCATCACACTTGGGTAAAATGTCCATGACAAGGGTCCATTTAAAAACATTCAACAGCACTTTTTGTCCATAAAAATATTGATATATTGTCCATTGTTTACATCAGATTTCTGCTGAACAATCTGCTCTCCATCATCGTTTTTCAAGTAATTATGCAATCTGAGCACCGTTTATGTTGTAAAACCGTCAGATTTTGTGACTTCTTGAGAGGCATATTCATCAGCCATTGTCATTGTAGTATATTTGGACGGACAAAACTTTTAGCCAATGTCAAGATGATTCCAACAACGTGTGTGCGGTTTACCTTCCGCATAGAGGCGGTTCTATGATTGTCTGGACCATTCAGAAGCCAGAGATCGTTTGACAGGTGCACCTGTCACATCACTGTTATTCTTCCACATCGCAGACTGCACAGTTTTTCCCTTCATTTGCTTGAAAAGCAAATCCTTGTCACACAAAAACGTCTTATTTCCCTCATGAGGACGTGTTAGAGAAGAAGCGAGGAGGAGAATGACTCAAAGAGTGAAGTCAGCAGAAGAATCATAGCGATGCTCGTTCTGTATGGGCGGACGTATGGTTAAGAACAAATGCCGTAACCAAATTTATTGCAGAAATAGTTACAAACTAGCTAATAGTTACTAAGCCCCTAGTGTGGACTTTACACTCCCATTTAAGTTTGAACTTATGAACAGCTGGTGCAACCCTACCAAGACTTTTTGCCGCAAGTCAAATATCTAACGAGACTAGCAATCTAATGTCACAGTACATTTCATCTTCTTGCATACTATGAGTGGTGACCAATCGCTTTTCCCCAAAAATATTAAATGTGAAAAATGTAAATATTATAGGTTTTTCCCGCTACCTCTAGTGTTTGCACATAGAAACTGTGGTATCTGCAACTGTGGGAGTGCAAAGATGAAAAAAGAAAACAGAGAAGCTGGAATAAAATTAGAAATAATAAGCAAACAGCCCGCAAAGGTAACAACAAGATTAAGCCTGAAACCCAGGTGGATTTCAAAGAGCACAATTGAACTCCTTTGAGGAAGTGAGCAGATAAAGCCCTGTGAGCACAGCTTTACACTGACGCTTCACAGCTCAATACCACACACTAATCTGCCTTCGCTGCTTGTGTATGTAGATTGTGTGAAAGCGCCTTCATCAGACACCTCTCTCGCCTTTTTATTTAACACTTCAAGGAATTTGAGTATCTCTGTGAAAGAGGTAAGACGGAGGGAGGCAGTTTTGACTGCACACGCACCTAAACACTCCTGAGTCAATAAACTCTCACACGTGAAAAGCTTAAATCGAGCATTTTGTCTGGTTGAAGTTTGTTCTGGAATCGCACAATGCCTTCTTAAAGAGGAAAAAAAGAAAGAAGATAAATGCAGTGTGAAACTAGGTCCATTTGAAAGACCAAGTGGCACAGGGCATCCCACTGAATAGAGCATTAGGGAGTTGGAGGTAAAATGTAGTACTACTGCTGCTGTCAGCAACTTGGCTGGATATAAAAGTTTTCCTGAAGTGCTGATCCAGGACCAACTTCTTAAATGCAACTAATCCATGCAGAAATATGCAAACCTGGACTTAGGTCCTTAGCAGCAGTTCAGAATGTCATAGTCATTATATAGCATTATATAATGGTGGAGCAGGTTTGGGAACTGAGAAAGGGTTGAAATTTAGAACAGTCACATTTTTAAAAACATACATTTCCATACCAAATGATTTTCCTGACTTTCCGTTCTATTGGCTCTCGGATGTGTATTCTTATGCCAATGTATACAGAATATTAAAGTACTAAAATACTATTGTGCCACTACTAAATCTACAAACTGTTGTATTGAAAAAAAACACTTATGAATCAATCACATATTTGACAACAATAAATAAATATTTTACTCTACAATTCAAAGTTTGGGGTCGATAGTTGTTTTTAATGCAGTCATTACTCCAGTCTTCGGTTTCACATGATCTACTATTCATTTCTTATTAATTATTTAGAGTTGTATTTACCTAATTTACAGTTAGGGGCAATTACTGGCATTTATTCTGCATCTGTGTCACATTAAAAGTATGTCTAAAAACTTCTGTATTAAATGTATTTCTGATTTGTAATACCAGCTCTACTGAAATGAGAAATGATAATTTGGCAACAGACTGATGAAGGCAGTAAATGCAATAAGAATTTCTTGTCTTATTTTCAAACATTTCTTCTTTAAAAGTACTATTAAAGAACCAGAATTGGAACCAGAATCAGTCAATTCCTTAAGATTCCCATCCCATCAAGGGATGGAGCGCAACTGTAATGACCTGAGAGAACAGAGAGAGGCCCATTGATGGGAAATGCAAAGGGATTAAGGGGTGAAGAAGGAAGCAGTTCCTATTAGCCTGTTTGTTTTTTTCTCTCCGGCTGTCCTTTTCTTCTCTCCCACACTATTTATCTCCATTGATTTCTGCACTGTTGATGTTTCTCCTCAAACAAACAGGAGCATATCAAGCATAATCATAGTAACCATTAGTACATAAATATTTACACTGGCCAATGGATTGGTTCCTCCCAAAATCATTTCCTTATTTTTCTCTTACTCTCAACCTTTCATTTCCCTCTGTCATCAAACATTCATATTTTTCTATAATCGAATTAAAGGAATTGATCTATGATTAAAGATAGTTGCGGTGGCAACAACGTCATCAGTATCATTCTTAGTTCCACTGCCCGAAGGCACATGGTTGATGCAAATACAGAGTGTTGTTGTTTTTGCCATTGAGGCAAGCTGAATATAAATCAAACAGATCATATCAGGGTCTGTCAAAGCAAACCCATATTACAGTTGAGGGCTCTCAGTAATTAGATGGGAAACAAAGTTTTTGGTGAGAATGCATGCGAGGAAACA
The DNA here is from genome assembly GCA_039654105.1 of Coreius guichenoti. Classification (NCBI taxonomy): domain Eukaryota; kingdom Metazoa; phylum Chordata; class Actinopteri; order Cypriniformes; family Gobionidae; genus Coreius; species Coreius guichenoti. The sequence continues at coordinate 27,217,177 of CM077180.1, read as the reverse complement.
ACATAGTCGTGGGGGGTATGAGGGGGATACTATGGAGCAACACAAATTCAATTGGACCAGAGGTTTCAGGTGTGGTCACATTAGTGTAATTTTGATGAAATTTTGCAGATTTTCAATAGTGTAGAGATGTATGAAGCACAGCTCACACATAAGTAGAGGTTGATCTATAGATCGGTTTTGCAAATTTATCGGCATAAATGTCATTGTACCTTTCTTTCCGATTTAAGGGTGTGACTTAAGTCCTAAAGGATGATTTTTTTTATATATATATATATATATATATATATATATATATATATATATATATATATATATATATATATATATATATATATATATATATAAAAAAAGATGCCAACTGTATATGCTAGCATTGAAATTAGCCTTAGCAAGACAAAAAAGAGAATTGTTTGCCAATAATGACTGAGAGTTTGCTAAAAGTCCACAGGACCAAAAATGTCCATAGTCGAAGAAACACCTTTAGTAACTAGAAGGAAACATTGAAATCAATAGCTGATCCATAGACTTCTGCAGAATTTGAACGCCCTAAATTCATACAATTACGTCAATATATCTCCCGCACTCTGTGTGCTCGTTGCCAACAAGTTGACCCACAAACCTTTCAAGAGAAGTTCAGACTTCATGGATTCAGTTAAGATTTCAGTAATATCATGGATGGATCCGATCCCAACAAACAGTAACGCTATCTATCAGGATAAGCATAATTCTGCGTAATATCATTGCGCCTGCTGCACCCATGGTACAGCAGCAAAGTTCCTTGATTATTACGCAGAAATGAGAGTATAGTTCCTAGCCATATCTGCCTAGAAAATCGCAACTTTTCATTTCCCGTCGGTCTTAACATACAATGTAACTACAGAAGAGTTTTAAATAGGAAAAAATGGAAACTCTTGAGTCATTTTTTGAGCAAGATGCTAACGGTCTAATCAGATTCAATGATCTATGCTAAGCTATGCTAAAAGTGCTACCGCCAGACCCGGAAAATGAGCATATTTTCAAAAATAGTGGCGTGTTCCTTTAACCTTAGCATAGCTTTGGTTAGGTTAGAAGTAGGGATGGGTAGCGAAACCCGGTATTAAATGAGCCCCAGTGCTAAACTATGAAAGACTGCAGTATCGATAAGCTCAGACTCTATCGGTTCTGCTGTCGGTACTGGCGAAATTAAGAAAATACACTTACAATTTATTATTGCTGTATATACTTTATCTTGCAAATTATATCTTGCCAGCCTTTTCTATATGAGATGATATTAAACCATTTGACTGTGATGCACTTCTGCTATTCGCAATCCGAGAGAGAGAGAGAGAGAGAGAGAGAGAGAGAGATTCAGCACGCACAACACGACAGTGCCTGCTTAATGAGTGACGAATGCCAAGAGAACTAAACAAAAATTTAGTCTGGTTACATTTTAGGCCTGTGATATTAATCTAAAATTTACTTTCAATTTTGATTTTGGCTTCCATGGATTATAAAAAGAAGATATGAGGTAAAACTATTATAAACTAGCCGTGTTCCGTCGAGTGCAACTTCCTTCCCTTCACAGCTGTGCGCACAGCTGTGCGAAACGGACCACAACTAGACACGCAAATTATACTTTAGGCTTCGTGTGCGTGTCTCTAAACAATCAAATACACACAAAATATGTCAACATGCCAGGATTGGAGAGTAGTCAATTTAAACACAGTTTATGTCTTAACTGGGTGTAAATATTTTGGAGACATGGGAGAATATGATATTATTAGAGCTGCATTCGGTCTTAAAGGGGCAGCGTCTAATAAATTTGCTGACGATTGAGCCATTAATGTGAATCAAACAACAAAAGACAAAGAGAAAATAATCACAGCTTTGAATTAATAACTTTAGCTTTAATAAGCATTAATAATTCTATCAATTTTTACAGTGAAATCTACACAGTTGTTTTACATTTGATTACTTTATTAGATTTCTTTTAGGCCATATTGTTTACCTGAACAGCAATGTTAGACCTTCCTGAAATTAAAGCATTTTATGTTTTATCTTTGTTTTATTGTATATTTATTTGACCTTTTTTTTATACTTTGTTTCTTTGTTCTTGGTCTTATTGCATCTTATATAAAACACAAAAAATGCCTGAACACTGGTGCATTTACAAATAGATGTTTTATATTCGCTTTGTTCAAACATTGCTGTTTTTTGTTGTTGTTGCTATAGATATTTTATATTTCAGATTGTTAATTATGTTCTTAATTTGAAATAAAACAAAACAAAAAGAACCGACAAGAGTACTGTTAAAAGTACTGGATCGATAAGCAGTATCGGCAAGAGTAGTAATACCGTTAAGACCTTAACGATACCCATCCCTAGTTAGAAGTTAGGTATTCTTTTAAGTATTGAGTAGGCAATCAGCTCTGTAATTAAGATGACCAATTAAATTTTGATATTCGGCTGCGGGGCAGGGTTTGTGCTTAACTGGTTTGAGAAGAAAATGCTTGTTCAGTAAGCATTTTATCTAAATCTCAGTTCTGACAGCTATAGTACTCAAAGATCTGTTGTACACATTTTATGTGTATAATTTACATCCTTGTAACAGAATTCCACAGATTTCATATTAGTATAAATATGAGTATGACCTAAAACGCCATGTGTATTGCCTAATCACTAGGAACCACCAGATAACAAAGTGTCTTTAAAGGCTTTAAATGCCTAATTCGTTTTAAAGGATGGTCACTTTTATTGACGTAATGTGGTCATGTTTTGGCAGTGAAACATACTGATGCAGCACAAGTCTGTTTAACGTGTGATCAAACTGCCAAACAGGTGTTTAAGCACGTAATGGAGCAGTTGTGTGTGAACGTCATTTATTTAAATGAAAAACAATTACAGGCCATACACTGTATGCCAAATACCCTTATTAGAGACTACATGCACACACAGAGCAGAGGGACATCCCAGAGCAGTGATGTCGTTACTTCCTTTTCCTCTTCGTGAATGTCTTTCCTCACACACATATATAAACACATTTGCTACCCACCCACAGAGTCTCGGTCTCTTTGATGGGTCAATGTTCTAATCACATCAATCAACCTCTCCAGCTCTTTCTACATCTCATTCCTTTTTTCCATTTAAAAGACTAGCCCTCCAGCAGTCACTCAAAACAAGTTACCTTTCTATTTTATTCACCTTGTCTTTCTGTCCCACAGTTTGTCTCTCTTAGCTTGCAGCTCTCGACCTCACAGTTTATACGACAACTGCATAGTGAGACCAAACAACCTAACATCAACCTTAATATCTCTTCAATATCTCAATTGTGACTGTTAGACAGAAATTAGATTAGGATTATGCAGCTATCGATTATTTTAGTAATCAAGTATTCTACCGATTATTCCATCGATTAATCAAGTAATCGGATAAGAAGTACTTTATTAAAGAGCAATACTAAATATACAAGAGAAAATAAGACAGGTATCTTAAAATGAACAACTAATTTGTTTCCTTTTTAGAAAAATTTACATTTTTATTGCTGAAATTGCATACATTAATATCTGTGAAAACTAAACCCATTTAGTGCATTCAATTGCCATATGACATTCAAAATGCAAATACAAATATATAGGCCTAAATAAAAAAATCATAAATAAAAATATAAAAATCAATTTCAAATTACTTCAAAAAAAAAGGTAAACAGTACAACCTAAAACTAAACCTACAACCTATAAATCAAAATAATAGTAATAAAAATAATAATAACGCCTAAACATTGCATTTATGTGGTGCAACTTAACTTTCAAGTTTCAGCCTAACTACAGCTCAGGTATGAAATAAGCCGTCTTCTTGGAAGGCTTTGTGGCTTTTGTAAGAGGCAAATATTAGTGGACAGGAAGGTAACTTGGAACAAGAACAAGAGTCCATACTAGAGAAGCGCAGATCAGCTCTAACGTCACCCGAATCCGCTGTTTAAAAACAAACCATCCACCCGCACTCTGAAAGCAGGAGCGCTGCGTAGGGGCGGAGCTAGGGGGTGGCCGCGGCCACCCTTGGCCTAAGCTTGGCCACCCCGCTCACAACTGCTGTGTATCTTTTTTTTCGACAAGAATTTCGTTTATTTAAACGCAGAACCGTCTCTTTAAGACCACAAAAAACGTGAGACTTGTCAGACGCGCACTCCAACATGGATGTAAGATGACCTTAACTCCGCCAGGGGCAAACTCCAGGCAAGTTGGCGTAACCGCCAAGGCCTGAAGGTCCCCCACTCTCCTCAGAGAAGTGATGGCAAGGAGAAAGGCCACCTTAAGGGTCAGGTTCTTTGCCTCAGCCGACTCCAGTGGTTCGAAGGGGGCCTCAGCCAGCCCTTCGAGCACCACTGCCAGGTCCCAGGTTGGAACTCTGGAGCAAGTCGCAGGCCTCATCCTCCGAGCCCTACGGAGGAAACATACAACCAGATGGTGCTTCCCCAGAGGCCCATCACCCACAGGCGAGTGATGCGGAGAGACAAGTCAGTGGCTTTCCGCAGCTCCGTTATGTCATCCAGAGAGGGACCCTCACCCTCGTCTAGCTCTTTGAGGAGGTCAGCCTGATAAGCCTGCAACACAGCCATTGTGTGCAGGAAACTACCAGCCCGCCCAGCCTCCATATAAGCCCTGCCCACCAGCGAAGATGTATCATGGCACGGCTTGATGGGCAGCACCGGGGCTTTAAGGGATGAAGCAGCCTCAGGTGAAGGATAGCTCACGAGAGCTTCCTCCACCCAAGGCATTGTCCCATAACCATATTCAGCCGCCCCCAGCACATTACCAAAATCAAGCACTGGGGGGTTGGAGAGTCGGGCTGAATATGGTTTTTCCCATGACTTGCACAACTCATTATGCAAGTCTGGGAAAAATGGTAAGCCCCGGCGTGGAGGTTGAGCCCGCCACTTGAAAAAGCGTCCGTCCAGCTTGCTTGGTGGCTGGACTTCTTGCTTTTCCTGTGGCCAATCAATACTCAGCTTGGCCACAGCGCGGGTCAAAACCTCCACCAGCTCCTCTCGAGCGGGTGAGTGAAGCGGCGAATCAACCTCTACTTCACCCGCCTCGATGCTGAGAGCGCCTGAATCCTCAGATTCAGACAGCTCAAGCATCGGATTCTCCACCCAGCGGGAAGAAGCCGCCTCGTGGGCTTCCAAACGGGGCGGGAGAATATCTGAACCGTCAGGCGAGGACTGAGAAGATGCCTCGGCAGTCTTACGTCCCGCTGACAGGTCCATCTGTGAGCCCCATGATCTGCGTTGCCGCGCTGCCTCAACAGCCGCGGGACCAGCACCACGGGGCTCGCGAGCCTGCCCGGCCTCATCAAACACAGCCAGCCGAGAGCACAACACTCAGAGCGGCAGCTTTTCACATTCGCTGCAGGCAGACCCCTCAAGAGCTGCCCGAGCGTGCTGCACGCCCAAGCATTGCACACACAATTGGTGTGTGTCCGTGCCCGTAAGGAAACGAGGACACGGGTGCACACACCTCTTGAATTGCTCGCTCGCCATTACACAGTTCTGTTTGTGTAACGTTAGACAGACAACAACAAATAAGACTCACAAACACAGAGCGCTTTAGCTGAAGAGCAAAAAGCTATCTGTAGTATGAGCCGGCGTCCCTTTGTAGCTTCCGTGTGTGCCGTCACATACTACGTCATGACGCAGCACCAATAGGATTGGAATAGATTTCATTCATGCTTCAGACGCACTACGCTCGGGGGCGTTCCCCAAAATGTCGATAGATGCAGTGCGAGTTCCCTCGAAAGGGAACTGGTGACACTTCTGTCAGATTCTGAGAGAAGCGCGTTGTCCTGATTCAGTATCTGCGGTCAGATGAGATGTTATCAGTCTATATGTCAGTAAAACTTAGAAAAATGAAATTTCCTGTCCTCAGTGTCCGCCGTTATACTGTGCTCGCGGCACGCACTCTTGAATATCACGCGCAATTGTGGCGCGCTCAGCCGCGCTGTATATCACTTAAAATAAAGCGCAAAAGAAACTACGAGCATGCAAAGTCGTAGTTCTGTCATCTATTAAGTCATGAAATAACAAAAAATGTGATTAAAGTTGCGTCAAAACTGTGCGTGCATGTATGTATTTGTTAAATATGAGTCACATGTCTCTGGAAAAATGGAAAATATTCTGCCATGTGAGATCGCAATATAAGGCACAAGCTGATTTTTGCATTTTTTTAATGCACAAATAAATGTGAGCACTGTGCATTTATACTGAAAGATAGGCGCTAATTTTGCTTTAACTTGTAAAGTATACAAATGGATAATATTTAAATGCATAAAATAAAATGTTGACTTCCATCCTTATTCAATCATTTCAATAAATTCATATTCTTGCATATGGGGATTCAATAGAGAACACACTTTTTTTCTTTACTGAGTTGAATTTGATAGAAATGTTGCAATTATTTATTTTGACAACTAATATAGAAAGTTAAACATTCAGTCTTTACTTTTTCGGTTGCAAGGTTTAGAAACAGTCCTTACAGACTAACTCAGAATTGTTGAAGAGTTCATTGATTATATAAAATTCAATGAAGAATAATTTAGGCTATGTAGTTATCTGCATGTCTCATCCATGAAAGATGCAACAATGGAGAACAAGCTATTGGGTTTTTGAGAACCAGAACCGAGCTGACTGAGCAAGTTAAACTTTAGCTATAATGTAAGCCCCTTGCCTGGAGGTGAGGAATAACACAAAAAAAGTATCTCTAATTCACTATACTATCTCAATTACAATTAAGTACAAATTAGCTGTATTCATTTGCGTTGCAGGCACTAAAACAGTCCAGGCAAACTAATTTTTATGTTGAAATAACGAAGATTTCTGTGCCACCCCAGTGCGAGCACCTGGGCCCCTGTGCGGCCACCCCTATGAAAAAATCCTGGCTTTGCCACTGCTTGTTCTGCTATATGTTGCGCTTAGCTTTGACAAAATTTTAATGGTGTACATTTCGGAGATATCAAGTATATATAAAGTCCCATTAAACATTTCACATACACATCACAATGACGGTGATGCATGTGCAAACTCCATTCATGCTGGTCGGTTCATGTGTTTCGAGTAGCTCGTATCTCTTCAGCTGATGCGCAAACTGTCGCAAAATGTTCAGCGTCGCATCCTGAAGCTCAACACACAGTTGTCTTCATTTGAAAATAGCGAGACTAAATTATATTACCAGTGCTGATGCCGCTCTCTCTCGCATTGCGGTCTTTGATCTTGAAATTAGCTGAAAACAAAAGTAAAAGAATGACACGTTCATTGCGTTTTACCGTGAAATGAGAGTTCCGCGTCTTTATTAAAATCAACACATTAATGATTTATCTCTCATCCACCCGCAATTTTTGGAATGTTATTTTTTATTACTTTACCCACCTGACCCGCGGATATAACCGCGATACGCGCAAGTCCTTACACATATACTTTGTCTTAGCAAATTTTTCTGCAACATGACCGTGTGTAGTTAAATGGACTAAACGAAGCTTCGAGGCAAATAATTTTACCTCGATGATTTTTTGTATTCGAGTTACTCAAGGAATCGTTTCAGCCCTAAATTAGATCGATAATTTCTCCATAAACTTAAACATTTCTCATCAACTTTGTCTAAGACCAACTGAACTATATAAATTTTATAGCTCTATACTCTTACTATATGTCAATAAAACAATTGATTGACATACTTGAGCTGAGAACTCTTGGGATATGAAAGAAACCTCGGAACAATAACATGACAAACTAGGACCCTATGAAATCCATTTCGCGTTTCCATTTTAATTTTTCTGGATTCTATTTTAATGGTTTAAATTTGGTTTAAAATGATTTAAATAATCAAAAAGCATGTCTAATCAATTGAATTCATAGAAAATTTACAATTTACAAAAAATTTTAACATTAATAGGGCTCTATTGTTTTATTTTTTTTTCACAAATTAATTTTGTCCTCACAAATTATATATTCTGTATTTTAAGATTTTAAACAAATATATCATCAAAAATTGTGTAATCAAATGAATTAATAAAACTTCAATTCCTTCGGTTTAATAATCACAGACACTAGTCCATATCGTGATTTGAATTTGATTAATTATTGTATGTCCCTACTTTTTATTTATTATTCCAAAAATTGCAAAAAATTCCATTTTAACGATGACCGGATTCCATCAATGTGTTTCAACATCACAGAAATCATAGGGTCCTATTTAAAAACAGACCAAGGCAAATAGAAAAACAGACAGGACAATACAATTTTACTGTCTTTGTAGACAGGGAAAGTGGCAATTAAAGTGTCCAGCTGAGATTCTCTTTGACAGGAGAGAGTGTTTTGGTGGAAGTGCTGGTTCTACCTATTTTTTTGTCTACTCCACAGTCATGCACATTACTGTAAAGTGAAGCTTAAGACAGTAATACCAGACACATACACAGCTACAGTATTCATAGGCACACAAGCAAAACTATTACACTGCAGCACATAGCTTAAACACTGATGAACACATCCCGTGTTGACTTAACATACAACATGAAGTTTCGGATAAGACATATCAAGTAGCTTGTTTCTTTTCAAAATAAGTAATTATTTTTAGTTACATCATAGCCATTGTTCCTGGAAGAAAAATGCTGTAAATGTATACGTAACTTTCCAAAATTTGAGGCTGGTAAGATTTTTTTATTTTTTAAAACTCTTAATTCTCTACAAGCCTGCATTTATTTGATCAAAATACAGAAAAAAAAACCTAATATTGTGAAATATTATCATTAAAAAATAACTAAAAATAACTATTTTAATATATTTTAAACTGTAATTTATTTCTGTAATGGCTGAATTTTCAGCAGCCAATACTCCAGTCTTCAGTGCCACATGATCCCTCAGAATTGGTGCTCAAGAAACATCAGTCTTAAAAAAAAAAAAAAACAGTTGTGCCGTTTAATATTTTGTGGATTTTTTTCTCTTTTCGCTTACTTTGGTGAATAGAAAGTTCAAAATAACAACATTTATTTGAAATAGAAATAGTCACATTTGAGCAATTTAAGTTGCAAAAATTGCAACTTAATCTTACAAAATAATAATTTAAAGTATTAATTCATTAAAAAAAAATTGTACTGACCCCTGCTAATTGTGCTGCTAATGCTAGCAGTTTTAACTTTTAGGACTACGCTACCATACAGACAGTTTCAAAGCTAATACACACAGGCCACAAAACTTCAATTTTGCTTTCATGGAGCTTTCAACAAATAGAGCCCTGGAGGTGAGAAGTGTTTGACGAATATGGTAATTTCTGTTTACTACGGTTATTATGTGGACGAATGTAAGCAAAGCATGATGCACAACTCTCATCAACAAACCTCTTCTCAACTAAAACTGTTATTTACAAGGACGGTTATTGAACAAAAAACATTTTATACACTAGCTGAATGAAAAGAGTGCAAACGCTAAAGTACTGTTTCTACAACAGCAAAAAAAATCTGACAAAATCTGGGGGGGGGGGGGGGGTGAATAACAACACGCCAGTGATGATTATAAACTTGTTGTGATTGATGCACTCAACGGGGGTTTACATGGCAGCAATAATACAATACTTGAGACGACATGCTAATAAACTACATCCGATCTCAGTGTGAAGCCTTTGTACGTTTGTTCTTGGATGTGTGTGTGAGAGTTCTGCGCTGCTTCATCTGGTTTAGTGCCCAGTCATATCCTATCATCACAGTGTGTGCTCAACCAATGACTGCCGTTTGCTTTATTAATACAAATGTATGTATGTATGTTTGAGCGCCTTTAGAGGACCGGTGGGGGTGGCGGGGGGTTGAGGACGACAAGCCCTGAGACAAAAGATGTAGGCAAATCTGCCCTGCTGACATGGAAGAATTCATTTCAATTACAAATGTCCTCCACTGCTCGGCAAAGATGAAACGCAACAGCCCTCCACCAAATGGAGTGTTGGAAAGGAAGGAGGGTGCAGTACATCAAGCGAATGAGACACAAAAACAGCAACCTGCTGCTTTGATTTGCTTGGAGATTGTGATAATGATTTCCTTTGTGACAGGGTTTACCGTCACGACGGATCATTCACAGAGCATGATGCAATGAAAATCCAACCTTTGTTCCTCCCAAAACACACAACTACTTTTTTTTCATTATTAAACTAGGGGTGCATGAATATATGAATATAAAAATCTTAATTAAACATTTTCCTTGGTGTATATATATATATAAAAAATAGTACTGCTGTAATAATAATAATAATAATTAGATTATTTTCAAAAAATATTATTTTATTTAAATTATCCTTTAAAAACAGGCTTTTATTTTTATTATTTTGCTTTTGTACTTTCTTTTGGATGTGCTTCTCATTTTCTAGATCACTCATATGTAAATCAAACAATATTAAGACTAATCGTCTAATATTATCAGTGTCTGAGGGTTCTGGTGTCAAAATAGCTTATGATTTAATTTCCCTTTATGCTACTTACAATTCTCTCTCTCTCTCTCTCTCTCTCTCTCTCTCTCTCCTTTGTTGCTTATTCCTTTGTCTGTGTGTTCGTCTCAGCCTTGCTTTTCTGCAGCGACAGCAATATTGTGGTAGCCCCGCCATCGCTCATTGCTGGCCAGTGTGTGTTGGTGTTTGTTTTGGGGGAGAGCTGGTCCCTCCTGTGAATGTAGTGATTGTGGATGATTTTCATTCATCATATTCACCGGAAACACCCAATCACCCATCCATCCATCCATTCATCCATCTCTCTATCTCTACACACACACACACACACACACACACACTAAGCATGTAAATGTTTAAACAAAGAGAAATTAAGTGTCGTTAATAATTTAATGGATTAAGCTTATCGACTATTAACCAATGTCAGGGCAAATGCAGCAGGAAAACATTGGATTACCAGCATCAGTTACAGCATGAGCTGTAGCTTCCACTTCACACTGACATGCATCCATGTGTGCCATAGCTATGATGTGTGCACCCTTGACTTGTAAGAAAATGAAGCAGGCTCGATGTAATCAGGTGTGGCACCATTGGAATATGAACGACAACATACACTAAAAATACCATGACAGTCTGTTAAATAAAAATGACAACAAGCACTATGATCTGAATCTGACAGTGTCTGATGCATCATGTCTGTATTAACCAAAAAAAACAAAAACAAAAAACATGTAAGTTGTGCTGACCTGAAGTACTTTGTATTTAAGTGTAACGGCATGTTATGCATGTTATGCACACAATATGTTGATCATGTATGTGATTTATGGCTTTTTTTTTAATTTACATCAGATTTGAAGTTCGATGTATTGAGCTTTGTTGTTTTAGATTTTGATTCTAGCAACATTGCCACTGGTCAACAAACAAAAAAATTAACTTTAATAATTATTATTATTAATAAAAAATGTTATGTTTTACATGACGTTTAATACACCATATTTTGCAAAAACGATGTTCAATACACCAAAAAATTAAATGTTAAAGTTCACAAAACGTACAAAATCAACGATAATGTTCATTACATCACAGAAAATGCAATAAGTGAAGACAAGTTTGGAAGGAAAAGTTCGCAAAGTATAAAAACATACAAATCAACCATTGCAAAATGTTGTAACAGCGCACCACAAGCCTAAAAGGGCAACAGGTCCATCCTTATTGTTGAGCCATAAATGGTATATTAAACAAAATAAAGCACTGAAAAACAGCAAACTAAACATTTATTAACAGAGCAAAATACTTTTTCTTTTCTTAGTCACATGTGGCTACATGCATATTGTATTCAGATTCTTGCACATGCGTTTTGGAGATGTAACATTTAGGTTAATAATTTTTTTCAAAGTTAATTTAAATGACAATTGATTATGGAAATTCCTAAAACAAATTGACATCCCTAATATATACAGTCCACAGTCATCTCATTTATAAAAACCCCTAATCAACCACAGCAAAGGTCAATGTTATTCTGTTCATTGTTCTAAACAATACTGATAGTGAGACTCAAATCTGACAAGTGCAAGTAAAAAAATGCAGCCATTATACCCAACAATCATCTCCTCACTAGCACTCCAGACTGACATTTAGTGTCTCACATTAGAGCTCCAATTAGCAGCATATGGCTCCAGCATCATAGCAAAGGGGGTTAATGGACTGGGCTTTAACGAATCACACAGGCGTACGTACAGTAAGTGCTCCAGTCAAACACTCCTCAAATTCTGCATCTATCTTCACTCATTAGTATTCACAATGCATAAGATGCTTTGCTAGTGAATTCCGACTTTACATGTATGGATTTTCACAGATCTTTCGACCATCACAATAATCATTTCTCTAACTCTCTCATGCTCTGATGAAAATCATTTCACCGTGTAGCAGGGACATGCACAATGACTAAGCTCCTCTGTTGTGCTACAAATCTGCTTGATTGGTCGGGAAGAGAGAAAGCAAGGTTGACATGGCTTTTTGTTGATGCCTCTGAATCACATGAATCATCGGTGTGATGCATCAATATCTGAAGGTGAAAAATAACATGCACATCTCACACTGACAGGTCTTTAAAAGCACTCAAACACACTGTACAACGTTTAAACACATTGCAACATTTTAACACTAAACTAATGAATTTATAATCAGGATTAGGATCATCAGTCGAGCACCTTCAAAATGAGATTTGGACAAGTGGTGCCTGCACATCCAACATCTGCAGACACAATGCTAGAGTGTTGTGGGTTGTCGCCAGGGCATTATTATGCAGTTGCTAAGGTGTTTTGTGTGGCTATTAGCATGTTGCTATGTGGTTGCTAAGATGTTCTTGGTTTCTATGTAGTTGATTTGGCCTAAATCCAAAAATCCACCCCCAAGTCTCTGATAATCCGGCCCAATAAGGATAGGATCCCTCTTCAATATAAGTCTATGAGATATTTTGCCATGTTTTATCCAGAGGAATTGCGCATGGCAGCCGCCACACCTTTGATGGCAGATAAATCTGAATTAAAATATTTAAAAATGTATTATATTTATTTAAGCAATTTCAACGAGGTGAACTACTGTACGTCCACAGCAGAGACACCTAACTCAAAGTTTGAACAACTGTAACATACATATATACAATATTTATTATTCATATAAACATATAAACTATTATAAATATTAAAATATACACTCAAAAAAATTAAGCTTTTTTTATTGTGCAGTAAAAATCCATCAAACTGAATTGAATAATCCTATATTATTCATATTATGAATTAAGAATTTTAAATTAGTAAAAAAAAAAAACCTAGAACTTAATAAAACATTTTGTATAAATCTTAATGGAACAAGGGAATGGACCATTTTAGTTTATGTGATTCGTATTCATAACTTGAACATGTCATATGGTTAGATATAGTATCAAATAATTGCTCTTTAAACCCACAAGGAATGATTTGAATATTTTTAGGATTTTTTTAAATACTAAACTCATATTGTACTACAGTAAGGTAGTAAAATATTGATGAGCTTCAACACCTGAAATATGTAAATCTAATGTTAAACATCTCAAAAGGACTTTAATCTTTAACAATTATTGAAAAAAAAAAAAAAAATCAAATAAAATAGAAATAGGAGCTAGTGAACCTCACATTTCAATTTAATACTCTATTATTTTCAGCAGAGTAATCCCATCAGCCACTTTTTGATGTGCAGTGCATCATCAACAGCTCTGATCTATTACATACACACTGTATGGCTGGATATATCTCTAGAAAAAAAACTCTGGAGTTTTGATAGTACCAAAAAGGATATTAAGGTCTACTAAAAGGTAGAGATTTTTCGATTAAAAGGTAGAGATTAAATAGACTAGGTGGCAACTTCTTGATTCTTTAATCATATTACAGTATTTTTCACAAATAAAGAAATTGTTTAAAATAAATATGAATAAAAAGGAAGTAAACACTGTAACCAACAGTCGGTAATCTGGTAAGTTTGTGCGCACTGGGAATCATAATTTTTTTTTCCAAATAAAAGACAAAGTAGCACTAATTTTACATACAGCACAGTGAAAATGACATGAATATGACATAGTGGGCAGCTGAATATAGAGCAGCATAGTTTGAAAATCAAGGATTTAAAGCTTGTCAATCGTGTGTCTCCAGTAAAACTTAACTGACCGCCAGGCACAGAGTAACACGCGGTCATGTAGGCTACGAATGCGCAGTTCAGAATATCTGACAGCTGGATTAAAGTCTGCCAGGTTTGTGAAATTAGATGTTCAAAGATTTGTTTAAATGATATAAATGCATACTTGCATTACTGCATAAACTGACAGTAAATGAGAAAGAATTATAGTGTTTGCCTTTCTGTTACTAATAATATAAAAGCAAACGCTATAACACTTTTTCATATACAGTTTACTTTCTTTGTTTAACAGTTCTATCTAGTAATACAGACAAAACTGTTTAACAGAGACCATAATTAATGAAGACGGAGAATGAGAGCGCTGTGCTCAGGCGCTGCCATTCTCAGAGCCGTCAAAACACATCGGCCAAACAGAAATACTTATCGGCCGATGCCGATATTTAACAAATGCCAAATACCGGCCTTGGCGATATAATCGCTGGACCACTAGCCAAGCATTCAAATAAGGCTTCTGGTAAACTTTTACTACAATTATATCTGATGAAATAGTAACAAATACACATGATCATCTTTTGTTTGTGACAACTGCAAAAATTTCAGATGATGAAAATTTTCAAATATTATCCTAATTTTGTAATATTATACTTATATTATAATAATTACGAGCACAAGTTGTAATTGCTCCCTAACACGTTTATTGTGTCTGCTTAACTGAATACATGAAGTTAACTAAATCACATAACGTGTAATATATTATAGATGAATATTACTGCCATATGGACATTACTTTGATACACTCATCTCTAGCTAATAGCAGAATACTTCGTAAATTGTAACATTGAAACAAGCTGCTTTGAAACAATATATTGTAAAAAGCTATACAAAAAAATCTTAACTGAACTAAATTGAATATATTTTGACATATGTGATGTCATATTCTGTCATGTTTCCTGTTGTTGCACGTCTCACACAGAGCACATACACGCTTTCCATTGAGCCTGTGAGCAAATTCATTCCAGTCTACAAAGCAAAGACTTAGAAAGTCCATGGGAAATATACGTTTGCTTTTTGAAAAGTCCAGCCCCTCTTTTTCTGTCCGCGGGGATAACCGAGAGTTACCTTCAATTGTGAGAGCGATTTCAATCCACGTAGTTATACAAGCGCACTCACCAAATCCAAGTCCGCTCACTTCCTCTCGTTGAATGTTTTCCAGTCACCTAAGCGTATCCAGGGCTACTCCCCCATTAGAATATAAATGAATCCACTGCCCGACCGCCGCGGTTGTCACAATGTCACCCACCTCCCTATACCCACTGACTTCTCCTTCATTTGGTTTCACGACGACTGACATGGGGGTAAACATGGTGCTGGTCTGCAGCGGTGTGAGAGAACTCCTGATGGGCCGAAGTTCTAAAGGCCCATGTGTGCGGTTTTCTGAGGGAACAGAGGGAGACGTGTTCTGCCCTGTTTTATTCTGTAGGGAGCTATGAAAGCGTGAGCTGCGGGAAATCCTTTTGACATGACTGGAGCAGGGAGCAGGACGCAGCCCAACGGTGGGGTGAGGGTGGAGGCTGGGGTTTGACAGGGACAAAAGACATCTCTTCATAGACTTCGGAATTGTGTGGAGAGTTTTCATAGCTGAACACCAATGAATAAGGGCAAAATAAGTTTGCTTAGAGATCTCACATTTTCTCAAGCTAAAAACACAAAAACTTCAAAGAAATCTGAAAGGCACTGACATTCATGCACACATGCGAACACAACCACGTAAAACCTTATTAATGCGCATCCACAACCTCACAGGCTTTTGATCTTCTGGCAGTGAGTATGAGAGTGTTTTGATGTTGTAGACCAGCATGAGTCCTGCCCAATTGGACTGAGGATTTATCAAAGGTCCAGCATGGGGAGGGAACCTCTCTGATCAATAGCTGCCCCTGGTTGGTGAGCCATTTTTAATATTTCAACTGTCTAGGACTCACAGCTCTTTTGAGACGGGTTAACCGAGACCAGACTTTGCCGGAATCCAATAACCCGCTGACTGCATGCAATCTATCGCAGTTAGGGTTAATAGAGCTACCTGCAGAGTACAGATATGAATTGTCTGATTAGATAAAATACCTAAACAGATATATTTTTAAGCTTTTATCTAAAGCAATGTTTTATTTCCCACCTACACATCTTGATGCAACCAGGTAGGTGTATGTACACTACAGTTCAAAAATCGGGATTAGGATTTTCTTTAATACTTTTATTCAGCAAGGATGCATTAAATTAGTCAGAAGTGACAGTAAAGACATTTATAATGTTATAATGCTATGACATTTATATGTCGATCAAATAAATGCAGCCTTGGTGAGCATAAGAGATGAAAAATCTTAACTACAAACCTCTGAATGGTACAGTATTTGTGTGAGATCAAAAGATCAATTCTGTCAATCATCATTAAACTGTTTGTGCACAATAAATAAGTGCATAAGATCATGTTCTATTATAAAGGAAAGATTATAAGCGGTGTAATCCAAACATGGCTGAGAAAACGGCAGCTAAGAAAAAAAAGTTCTTGCTTTGGTTATTGATTTGCATCAAAAAAGCAGTTTCAGACCAAAATCATTGTTTTGCTGTACATGTAAACACTATTTGGCCATTAATTATATTTAAGGTTGACATGAGGCAAATTTAATATTTAGGTGAACACTGTGGTAAGAGCTGTGCCATTTAAAACCCACTAATCTATGTCCTGCAGTATCCCAGCCAACACATGCAGCAGCGTCAACATTCAGCATAGCAGAATCTTTTTCATTGTTCCATGTGGAATTCTTAAATATATTGTTATCATTAGTATTCCTTTGAACTAATTCCGTTTCCCCTCTGTGGGCCCTACAGAGCAAGATTAGTACAGAAAAGGGGAGGCATTCAGAAGAGGGAAAACTGCCACTTGTGATATGAATGTGTACAACTAGCTGCTTCATTAAAATCAGCATTTACCATAGTATTTTGTCTTTAAACCTACAAGATCTTTAGAGGTAAAAAAAGCAATGATCAGAAACTTTGTAAAAATTTTGATCAGAGTAAATTGAATGTTGTGTGAAAAAAGCTGCATACATCTCCTTAAACCTCATTTTTGGAGGTAAATAATCTGAGCAGTTAGTGCTGTCCCACTGAGCGATAACAACAGGTACCAAAAAGGGAAATTAAGAGGAACTGAGAAGCTCTATGGAAGAAAGGAGAAAATTAAAGGGAAGAGGAGAGAATTAGACAGCAGAGACGAGCAGACCCCTCTTGAACAATGCTGTCAGTCTGGGCCTCATTCCCAGCCTCTAGATGGGAACACAATGCGTCTGTGCTTGGCTCCAACACTGTGTGAATAAGAACAAGGATTGTGGAGCAAGATGTTAATGGCACATTTGCTAAATGTTCACCCGTTGTATCTCAAGTTTTCTTTTTCTTAACCGATTGATAATGCGTCTAATTAGAAAACACTTATTTGAAACGTGAAAACACTTTAAAAATTATTGATATTGTAATTAGCACAACAAATACATGAAGGCACCTACATATTTTTATACCTAGTTTGATCTGGTTCATTTTTATTTTTACATGTCCACAAATCCAGGAGGTTTTGTGTCACTAATAAACAGACCAATTATGAATGCTCTTTATAATGAGAGAGTCTCTCTGTTTTAATATGACCTGGGCCTGTTTTGAGCTGATATTTGCCTCATTTATTTTAATCTATGAATTTTGTACCTGGCCAAATAAACCACTAACTCATTTGCAATGGAAAAATTATGTCACTGAAAACCAATTATTATTATTATTATTCTGAGCTACACTGAGGAAAGCCTATCCGTTAGAAGAATGAAATCATTTGTTAGATGAAGAAGAGAGGGTATTAAAAAAAGAGAATTAAATATAAAGATCAAAATGGCAAGAAATAAAAGAATTGTATAGATAATAGAAGGAAATGAGTACATGGAGAGAACAAGAGAGGGAGTGAGTGTGAAAGAAATATTTATAACAAATAAATTGACTGAGTTTAAATTATATAGAAAGCAAATTTTAAAAATGTGATGGGAGACCAGTGAAATCATTTTAAAAGAGTTATTGCAAATAATGAGTCATGTATTTGTTATCTTATAGCAAATATATAAATAATTAACTTTCCAGTAAAAATATTTATAAAATAAAATAAAAATAAAAGATTAAGACTTGTTTTCAGATAATTTATCTTGCATTACTTTTTTAATAAACTGATTGTGAGTTTTATGTTGCGCAAATTCAAAATTCATTCTCTGAAACCAAGACTAAACCTTGTGCAATAATATCGTATGCACTTCTCAAACTGATTTTTTGCATTGATGGGGCTTTTATACTTTTATAGGCTATCGGGTGGATGGTTTCTAGAAAGTTAAGCAAAATATCAAAAACATACCTATATGGCTGTTATACACCAATCAGCCAAACGCACATCTACACTAAAAATTAAATGTTTTCCTTTTAGACTTTCACTCTCATTCAATTCAAGTTTTTATATGAGAAAAAAACATTCAGTCTGGACTTCTTTGGTTACAGTGGTATAAGATTAAAGCTATTATGATTCATCATTCTTTTTCTCAGTGGAAATAGTGCGGTGCAGTCAGGGCATGTTTCTGCTGACCTTAAAATGAGCTACAATGCAAAAGAGGCAGGTGCTTTGAGGGTCTCCACATAAGCAACACTCTCCGTCTTTGTCTTTCTCTCTCCGTCTCATGAACGGGGCTTCACAGTAGCCTAATTTCTTTTCAATTACACAAACCTCTGCTGTCTAATGGCTCAAATGTGCACTATGTTCTTTGAGCTCCAATATGTGCATGCCTCATGCTGCTATCACAGCCGGGGAAGCTCATTGTGACAACTAAATGAATACACTGTAAAAAATGATCATGATTTTAATGGTAAAAGACTGTAAAAATGCTACGGTGAAAAAGTTAATTGGTTAACAGAAAGTTTCTGTACTATATACAGTGAATAACTGTAATATATCTAACCTTACATTTAATTTAATTTTACAGTAAAATACCATTACATTTACAGTTTTTGGAAGTGAAAAAGAACAAGTCATTGTGTAATTTACAGTGAAAAACCGTAAATTGACATTCCCAGAATTCCCTGCGTGACTTCACATTTGATGTATTTTCATTGAAATAACTATGTTTCTTCTTATTTTTTTCTAATCAGTTATGTACATTAGGGTTTTATGTTACATCTAATGTTGTTAAATTAATGTTTATTGCATTTTTAAAATTTCATGTGTGTTACCATGATGGTGTTTAGTGTTTGTGTGAATGACACATATATTAGTATTGTCTCCTAAAAGCTGCTTGTGATGAGCTTTGATTCATCATGTGACTCTCATCACCACTGTGTGTGGTGGTTGTCAGTATATATCAAAGGTACATAACAGATATTAGTATTTCAATTATGAGTGATTTCAATTATTCAGTTAATGAAATACGTTTTTTTAACCGTAAATTTATACAGTGTACACGTAATTATTACAATATAAACCTTTAATTTATACGGTTTTGAACTGTAAAATAGACAGTAAACTAAGTGCTGTCCCGTAAAACCTAAAATGTTGCTACTGTATTTTTTTTACAGTAAAGTTCTGGCAACCTCAGCTGCCATTTTTTTACCGTAAATTTTACGGGGATTTTTTTTTACAGTGTAGCAATAAGGCCTGCATTTCAAACAAACAGCAACAACACAAAGGTTTTGAACCTATTCATTAATATCCAGTTGGCTACCAAGGAACGAATATTAAGATTCACTTAAAGCAACCATGCACTGCAGTTAAACACTCAGACTATTGCAGTAATAACAGGTGGCGGCCTTAAGCGGCCACTCTCTTCCTTCCCTATTGCACCCAGACATAAAGAGCTGACTGGAGAACAGCGAGGGGGCTGGGAACATTGGCTTTTTCACCCAATGTCCACTTTGGAACAAAGAGCAGACGGCTTTTCCTCCCTTAGGGAGGTGTGGAACAATTCCATCCTTTCTAGACCCTTATTTGGGGCTGAAACGTATGGATCTTAATTGTATTACCCTCATCCATATGGAGGGAGTGTAGAGGAGGGGTGGGAAAGCAGAATAAAAATGGAATTTTGATTTAATGAAAGAGAGTAATCCCAAAGCTCTCTGGAGATAATTCGCTTTAAGAGTGAACATTATGCCAGTCCGTGGCTAAGAGGATCCCGCCTGTTACACAGAGAGGAGAGAGGGAAAGGGTCAGTTATGAAGGAGAGGGGAAAGCGGGGAGGAAACAGAAGATGAAAAGCAAAAAGATGAAAAAAGACAATAACCAGGTGCAGTCCATGCCTGGAATTAACAGCCCACCCCATAAAAAATAAATAATAGCAATTTACCCCATATGCAATGTGGTCACATGTGTTTCTGACTACCTGTGTATTGTTATAATTTGATTGGTTTAATCATAAATGAAATCATTCTAGTGACTGCAATATGATCTAAAAAAGTGATCTAAAAAGTGCAAATTAATGACACGAGTAGATAAAAGAGTTTAAGAAGAGAGAAATGTGTTTTAACTAACCAGCATAGCAGATTCTAATCAATAAAAATAAAAAATGTCTGAATGCTGTGGACAGTCTAGATCACGAAGTGGTTATGAAATTGTGGCAGTTTCTACTACAGAGACATTTACAACCAGCGTTGACCAAAGTTAAATGCCTGCACTGGACACTGAACAATGTTCCCTTTCTCTAATTATCTTGAAGAATTTCTGCGCTTAGAGAATCGAACCTTGATCCGTTAAGCCCATGAACCTTTTCACTACCACTGGAGAGTGAAACTCAAGAATGGCTGAAGATCCTGAAGAGTTTAAGCAGATAGAAATATCTGTATAGAATTATCTCCAAGTTCTGAGTCTGTGAATGAAAACCTAAGGACTTGAGAAGTGCAGAAAACAGACTGTCACATCTACAACATTACAGCAAAATAAATCATTTTATTATGTGAACTTGCTGTCTGAATTGATTCTTTTGAGTTTTTTTTTTTACTGTTTAAAAGACTCATGAACTTACAAGTTGTTGGTCTGGTTAAACTCTTCAATCAATGACCTCAATGAAGTTGGTTACTGAATTAACATCTGACTCGCTGTACATGCAACTTTGTCATTAGTAAACAACTTTTAGTCATATTCGACTTGATATGAAGCAAGAATAAATGTACTTAAAGTAATTTTAATTATATTTAAAAAGCACTACATTTAATATTAAAGTAGAAACAGTAAATATTTGAAAAAAAGTTGAGCGGAAGAGCTGTAAAGTAAGAAAATAGAGGTCAGATAAGGGAAACTCAGATGGTGTTTAGGGATAAGGTGATAGCGAGGAGAAAGTGAACAGACAAAATAAATAAACTGAAACACTTAAACAGGAATTTAGCATGCTGGATAAAAGTAAACCCTTCCATTAACAAGCCATGGCTCAATTCTGAACTTGCTCACCCCATTGAAACACAGTCACATTGTGCAAGGGACCATTGTGTAAGACTCCTTTGGCCTCTTTAGGGAAAGAGGTGACAACTATAGGCTCAAAAACTAAGATTAATGCTTCCCAGTGTCTAAATACCAAACCCACACTCCATAAAGACCTCCCCTTCACTTAACTAACAGCCTTCCCTCCCTCTCTTGTCTTTGGCATGGCATTCACTGTGCCCGTTGCATCATTACTCAGGCTACGGGTAATTCCACCAATGTGCTGAAGGCAATAACCCCATTCAGCACTCAGAGTCTGTTCACAGTGCCTCTGGTGATGAGTACACAGGCAAAGTCAACAGCAGAGTAGTGGAGCATTTACCATAGTATATGCCATTAGTTTACCTGTGAGTTCCTATCAAAAGTCAACAAAACAAAACTGTTCAGTTAATAAAATACTTCTAAATAATACTTTAAATAAAGTTAATTATATTATATTAGATACGTCATGTAATATTTGAAAGGCATTTTAAATATACGCTACTTTTTAAAAGTTTGAGATCAAATAAATGCTGTTCTTTTGAAAGAAAGAATAAAAAAAAAAAATGCATCACAGTTTACAAAAAAAAATTAAGCAGCAGAAGTGTTTTCAACATTGATAATAAGCTCCAAAACAGCATAATAGAATTATTTAAAGGGGGGGGGGGGATGCTATTTCATGCATTCTGACTTATTTACACGGTTAAAGAGTTGGATTCTCATGCTAAACATGGCCAAAATGTCAAAAAACGAGTTGGACGTATGACGGAGTATTTCTGTGCCAAATACACTCCTTCAGGATTCAAACAAGTTTCGGAAAGTTCGTTTTTTTGAGTATGGCCCTGTATGAGATCATAAAGGGCGGAACTGCTTGTATGGGCACTTCTCCCGGATGAGCGCGTGCGCACACCACCCAGAACGAGAGCAAGAGCACGTCCATCAACGAGCTTCGTTCGGGTCACGGAAGCCGTCGCAGCACTCTCATTTTGTTTTTAGACCACAAAATCAACTATGTCACTAAAGAAGTGTGTTTTTGGTTGTGAGGGAAAGATAACCTTGTTCCGCTTCCTAAATAACCCAGCGCTAAGAAAACAGCAGATGCAGTTTGTTTTTCTGGAGCAGCAACGGAGTTCTGCAAGTGTGTTTGTTTGTTCCCCGTCACGAGCCAAAACCGCAGGCGGTGAGTGAAACTGCATCAAATGTCTGTTTTGTTGGCAATCGGCAAGTAAGTGCATATATATGTAAACAAAACGAACGTATAGTGAATCGAAAGTTATCCGGGGATAACGCGATGATGTATTGTATGTGTGTGCGTGTGTGTGTGTGTGTGTGTGTGAGCGTGTACGCGCTCATGACTCTTTAGCTCCGCTGCACGCCTGCACGAGCTCGGGTGTTTTCGGAAAGAAACGTTACAGTGTATCTGTCTTTTATAAATATAATAAAACTAAAGACTCTTCGGAGATATGAAGGATGCAATACTACTCTATAGCCTCGTTCAGACTGTCAGTCCAAATCCGATTTTTATGCAAATCCGATTGGAATCTGATGTTCCTAAGTCAAATCTGTGTATCGCAACTGTTCAGATCCGATTTGTGTATCCATGCAGCTCTTTCGTTTTCCGGAATATCTGCATTAGTTTCTATGGCAACGGCGTTGCGTTGGTAGGCATAAGCCAAAAACAGCAACAACAACCACAACATAGAGGGGTTTGCAATACAGATGTTGTCTTATTTACAACATGACATTGTGCAGCCGCCGCGCACAGGACTACTGCGTCTTCTGCGGCAGGAGGCTGGTATGAGCGGTTTTATTCCGCGCTATCTTTCGCCGGTTTCAAAACATGTCTCCGTTATATTGTCATTTTCTGCTCGACCGGCATTTTGCAACAACACAACCTTGTTTCTGAAGCGACTTTCAGCATGTCTTCTATAACAACGTCTGGTGTTTACGTTTTACATGGCGTGAGAAAGTCACATAAAGCATGCGAAATCCGATCAGACTGAAACGGATCTCCAGAAATGCGATTTGAATAGGATTTCAAACTACATATGAATGTAGCTCTAAACGGATTTGTAAAAATTGGATTTCATGTGATTTCTGGCTGTTTAGACTTGCTATATCGGATCGGATTTCAATCGGATATGCACAAAAATCGGATTTGGACTGACAGTCTGAACGAGGCTTAAAGGTACTCAAGTTTAACATGAGATTGGCAGAAACTGTGTGTGTTATGTACCCTGTAAGTTATTTCATAAGCTATATCCATAACTGTGACCAAGAAATTAGTCTGTTACTTTCAATTAATGGTTTATACCATATAGTTTGCACTGCTAATATTTGTCTGTAGATGATGTGATGAAGCATTGAGAGAAAAAAAAAAAGAAAAAAAAACATTCCAAATTTAATCCAATTTCTCTATTTCTAGCTCACTTTCTGAGCACAACACACAAACTAATATTTTTACCTAGAGTTTACAAACTGATGGTAGGCTCTTTTGAAAAGTATTAATGACAATGCAGTCCTCGCTCATTGATAGGGTGGTAAGGCCAGTAAAGAGAGGTTTATCTTGTACCACAAGACAAATTGTCTCATTATCTCTCAATAAGCCTGTGAAATGTATCTTATATGCAAACAAATGTGTGTCTCCTGAGGGGACACCAAGCAGTGATTGGCTCCCTAGTCCCCAAGGGAACTCTCCTTTCCTTGCAGATTATCATCACTGAAACATCTCTATGCAATTATCCTGAATGTAAAGCTCATTATAACAATGCTACGCAAGTTTTGAGATGACAACAAACTCAGATGAAAGGCTCCCAGCAAATTCATTGTGTTCCTGAACACATGCAGGCACTTGGAGATTATTGTAGATGCAGATTGCAGGGGCAAGATGGGGGTGGTTGGGTTTAGGGAAGGCGCTCTATCTCGGGGAATACCAGCGGAGATCCAATGACCTGAGGAACGAAGAAGTAGACTGCTGGTTGCCCAAGGATACAATATTTCATTGGCCAAGTAGCACTGACTTTCTCCACACACTACACAAAAGCATCTTCCCAGTGTCATTGTCAATATTACATGAAGTGCTTAGATGAGTTTGTTGAGCTGAACTTTCTTCAAAATCTTTTACAGAATGACTATTTACATACTATAACCTCAGAATTCTGATCAGTTTCACTTTAACAATTACAGCTCAAAACAAAAGTTCTTTGATCTTTAGCTATTGTCAAAAGTAAACATGGACCAAAGAATATACATTCACCCTCAAAGCATCTCCCATATGAAAGAGACAATAGCCCAAGGGGGATGCGCTTGAAGATGTTATTCTTGAAAAACTCAGAGGTGTTTTTATTGTATAATTCATGCCAGTCCGGTTTTTGTCTTTGGAGTGAGTGTTTGATGATGCACACAGCTTGTTCACGGTAGTATTAATATTTATTGACGGTTTGCCAATCTCTTCTCTCATTAGAAAGCTCTCCTTGAGGCTAAAACGGTTTACTCCATGGACTGGTCCATATGGACTAATTCACACTTGCCAGGTATGAAGAGAACCCACTTTCAAAGAGAATAGATGGGGAAAAAAAAAAAAAAAAAAAATCATAAAATCAGGGAACCAAAGCGGCAAATTTATTTATGTTAAACTGATTTAACAAGTCCAAGCAGCTTTAAAGTGAAAGAAATAGTTCATGTCATTATTTACTCACTCGTGTCGTTCCAAAGCAGTTTGACTTCTTTTTTTCTGCTATACAAAAAGTGCAGTTCTTTTCTATGCACAAGCTGTTTATGGTGTCCATGTGAGTTCCAAGAAAGAAAATATTGCACCATAAAAATTAAAAATTAAATATAATTAAAAATTATATATATATATATATATATATAAAAAATGGGTAACTTGTCTCATGCTCTAATTCATGTCTTCTGAATCAATATGATAACTGTTAGAGGACCAAACATAATATATAAATTATATTACACATATGCCATATATTATGACATTACATTATTTAAAAAATACACTTGTAAGTTCACTCAAGATACACTGTGACTCAACGAGAACTTCAAAACAGAGTCAGTCTGATTTTAGGACAAATCACTCTTTTCAGACTTACATTTCAGTTCTCACACAAATATACAGTATATATGTTATTAAAAGAAATTGATATAAGCCTGATCTCATGAAATGTTTAAACAATAAAAATGTACATAATGTACTTTTTTTTTTTCAGTAGATGCTGACATTTTGTCCACATTTCAGCATATATTTCCAAACATACAAAAAGTGTACAAGGATTTATGTACACAGCTTTAGAAATGAACGCACTCTTTAAAAAATCTTTATATAATATATTATAAAAGCATTTGTACATGTACATTTTACAGTTTTATAAATAATATTTTTGGAGATCACAATGAACATTGGTCAGAATGAACTACTGTTATGTGGAAAAGACACATTTCAAATGGACAAAACAACATCATACAGAATGAGGATTTGGAGAGTAAATAATGATGACAGAATTTTTATTTCTGGATAAACTATCCCCTTAATTTTATGAAATGCAATGGAAATGTACAATAATTAATTAATTCTACCCCTGGAAACAAATGCAAAAATTTGCAGCATGAAAAGCAAATTTAATATGGGTCACTAGACCGCCTCAAAAAGCTGCTACGTGTCAAGCATATTTAAACATGCAGATTATCCACAAAATGTTGTTCTTCTGTGTTAATGGCAGTTTAGCCGTAACCCTTTAAAACATAAATATGCAAGAACATAATATGCCAGAACCTGAGTGTGATTATGCGCCGTTATCTCCATGAGTCTCATTATCATCGTTCTGGGGATGGGAGCAGTGAAGGGGCAGCTGGGTGAGACAAACAGCAGGGTGGCAGATCCGGCAACCTGCATCTAAGCCCCACAAAAGCAACAGGACACTGCTCGCTCACTGGTGCTCTCTAAATACATGATACTGATTTACTGTGGCAGCAAGGCAAGGACAAACAGTGGGAAAGGAAAGAGCTACATGGCTGAAGCAAGACCTAAAGTACTGAAATGTCCAATGGGAAATAGAGGTAACAGTTGTAAACACACAAATCTTTTCTAAGAGACCATGAAACATGAGTCCAAAACACATGAACACATGCTATCCAGTGCTGTCTGACAATTACATGAAAAAAACTTAACAACAATTGCTTGACTAAAAGTATTTGTTGACTTATCACATGTTTTGGGGCTTTTTTTTTGACTTTTCTGATGAAACATGGTGCATTGATCAAAGGGCACTCAAATCTATGCTTCCAGTCACATTTCAGCAGGACTTTTCAAAAGAGGCAGCTGGGTCTTTGAAGTCAAACATGACCTATGGTGAAGCCCAGCTTTGCATCATATCATAAAATGTTATGTATATAAATGTATAAATGTTATGTTACATATTATAAATTTTATATTTATATATATATATATATATTTTTTTTTTTTTTTTTTTTTTTTTTTTTTTTTTAATTTATTTATTTATTAGGGGTGTAACGGTTCTCAGTAAAAAAAAAAAATAATAATAATAATTTGCACTGTGGTTCATCTATAATATGGCTTGTTGAAAATAATAACGCTTAACAGTAACAGACAGTTACTAGACAGTTCCGCTAATGTATGTTTCTGTCGATGGATACACATACTGGCTCCCCAATAATACATTACAACAGCGATAATAAAAAAAAGTGGACCAAACGGTCACTCTTCATTAACTTTGTTCAATGCGAGTGCTGCCGTATACTCAAACATGACCAGTCATTTCCGGGGTCATCACCCGGGTGTTGATAGTGCACGAGCACAGATGAGACCTGAACAGCACACGTTGCTATCGGTGTATAAACTAAACTCATTTAAGCCTTGCCAATTTAGACAGTCAAAAGCCAAACAACGCAAAAGAGAACTTGTGCGCGCTGTGAGAAGATTTGTATTTGTGTGTGTGTGTGTGTGTTGTGAAGTGTATGCACTCATCCGAAACGCGAACATGTCTCAGACAGCGTGCAAATATTGAGTTCTCTTTCAAGTCTTGGGCTTGAATGGACAAAGTCACACAAAAAAGATGTCAACATGCCCGTCTTGATGAGTATCATAGCAGACATAGTCTGTTATGCCTTAAGTAAACTTATACAGTCGAGAAAGACAACGCATGTGTACAGCATCAGTATTTTGGATCCATGCATTATGTCTTAAAGTGACAGCAACCTTTACTGCTGTCTGTGTTTTTAATATTATTCAAACAACAAAAGACAATGAAATCACTCACTGTTCTTGATTGAATAGCTTTTGTAACTTTAATAAGGATTAATCTTTAATTTAGTCAAATATGCAATGTTATTTTACATTTGATTACTTTATTCAATTTCTGTAACTGAAAACTGTTAGACCTACCTGAAAAGCACTGTTTATTTTATTTGTATCTTTGCTCTATTGTATTTCGTATTATATTTATTATATTATATTATATTGTATTTAGATTATTTGTTCTTATTTTCTTTATTTTTATTTGACAGTAGTCCTTTTTTCCCTGAACAAATACCGTACCGTACTGAAACCGTGATACAAACCAAACCGTGAGTAATTTGAACCGTTACACCCCTAATATATATATACATACATACATATACATATATATATATATATATATATATATATATACACACATACATACATATACACACATATATATATATATATATACACTCACCTAAAGGATTATTAGGAACACCTGTTCAATTTCTCATTAATGCAATTATCTAATCAACCAATCACATGGCAGTTGCTTCAATGGATTTAGGGGTGTGGTCCTGGTCAAGACAATCTCCTGAACTCCAAACTGAATGTCAGAATGGGAAAGAAAGGTGATTTAAGCAATTTTGAGTGTGGCATGGTTGTTGGTGCCAGACGGGCCGGTCTGAGTATTTCACAATCTGCTCAGTTACTGGGATTTTCACGCACAACCATTTCTAGAGTTTACAAAGAATGGTGTGAAAAGGGAAAAACATCCAGTATGCAGCAGTCCTGTGGGCGAAAATGCCTTGTTGATGCTAGAGGTCAGAGGAGAATGGGCCGACTGATTCAAGCTGATAGAAGAGCAACTTTGACTGAAATAACCACTCGTTACAACCGAGGTATGCAGCAAAGCATTTGTGAAGCCACAACACGCACAACCTTGAGGCGGATGGGCTACAACAGCAGAAGACCCCACCGGGTACCACTCATCTCCACTACAAATAGGAAAAAGAGGCTACAATTTGCACGAGCTCACCAAAATTGGACAGTTGAAGACTGGAAAAATGTTGCCTGGTCTGATGAGTCTCGATTTCTGTTGAGACATTCAGATGGTAGAGTCAGAATTTGGCGTAAACAGAATGAGAACATGGATCCATCATGCCTTGTTACCACTGTGCAGGCTGGTGGTGGTGGTGTAATGGTGTGGGGGATGTTTTCTTGGCACACTTTAGGCCCCTTAGTGCCAATTGGGCATCGTTTAAATGCCACGGCCTACCTGAGCATTGTTTCTGACCATGTCCATTCCTTTATGACCACCATGTACCCATCCTCTGATGGCTACTTCCAGCAGGATAATGCACCATGTCACAAAGCTCGAATCATTTCAAATTGGTTTCTTGAACATGACAATGAGTTCACTGTACTAAAATGGCCCCCACAGTCACCAGATCTCAACCCAATAGAGCATCTTTGGGATGTGGTGGAACGGGAGCTTCGTGCCCTGGATGTGCATCCCACAAATCACAAATCTCCATCAACTGCAAGATGCCATCAATATGGCCCAACATTTCTAAAGAATGCTTTCAGCACCTTGTTGAATCAATGCCACGTAGAATTAAGGCAGTTCTGAAGGCGAAAGGGGGTCAAACACAGTATTAGTATGGTGTTCCTAATAATCCTTTAGGTGAGTGTACATACATATACACACACATATATATATATATATACACACTCACCTAAAGGATTATTAGGAACACCATACTAATACTGTGTTTGACCCCCTTTCGCCTTCAGAACTGCCTTAATTCTACGTGGCATTGATTCAACAAGGTGCTGAAAGCATTCTTTAGAAATGTTGGCCCATATTGATAGGATAGCATCTTGCAGCTGATGGAGATTTGTGGGATGCACATCCAGGGCACGACGCTCCCGTTCCACCACATCCCAAAGATGCTCTATTGGGTTGAGATCTGGTGACTGTGGGGGCCATTTTAGTACAGTGAACTCATTGTCATGTTCAAGAAACCAATTTGAAATGATTCGAGCTTTGTGACATGGTGCATTATCCTGCTGGAAGTAGCCATCAGAGGATGGGTACATGGTGGTCATAAAGGGATGGACATGGTCAGAAACAATGCTCAGGTAGGCCGTGGCATTTAAACGATGCCCAATTGGCACTAAGGGGCCTAAAGTGTGCCAAGAAAACATCCCCCACACCATTACACCACCACCACCAGCCTGCACAGTGGTAACAAGGCATGATGGATCCATGTTCTCATTCTGTTTACGCCAAATTCTGACTCTACCATCTGAATGTCTCAACAGAAATCGAGACTCATCAGACCAGGCAACATTTTTCCAGTCTTCAACTGTCCAAATTGTAGCCTCTTTTTCCTATTTGTAGTGGAGATGAGTGGTACCCGGTGGGGTCTTCTGCTGTTGTAGCCCATCCGCCTCAAGGTTGTGCGTGTTGTGGCTTCACAAATGCTTTGCTGCATACCTCGGTTGTAACGAGTGGTTATTTCAGTCAAAGTTGCTCTTCTATCAGCTTGAATCAGTCGGCCCATTCTCCTCTGACCTCTAGCATCAACAAGGCATTTTCGCCCACAGGACTGCCGCATACTGGATGTTTTTCCCTTTTCACACCATTCTTTGTAAACTCTAGAAATGGTTGTGCGTGAAGATCCCAGTAACTGAGCAGATTGTGAAATACTCAGACCGGCCCGTCTGGCACCAACAACCATGCCACGCTCAAAATTGCTTAAATCACCTTTCTTTCCCATTCTGACATTCAGTTTGGAGTTCAGGAGATTGTCTTGACCAGGACCACACCCCTAAATGCATTGAAGCAACTGCCATGTGATTGGTTGATTAGATAATTGCATTAATGAGAAATTGAACAGGTGTTCCTAATAATCCTTTAGGTGAGTGTGTATATATATATATACACATATATACATATATATATATATATATATTTTTTTTTTTTTTTTTTTTTTCCCTGTACCTATACTCAGGTACAGAAAATTTTTAAATGAAGCATGGCTTAGATATAGTTTATAGCTCCAATTAGTACCCCAAATGTTACGTCAAGTTTGAATATGTAAATTCAAAATTGCCTTTAAATGACTTGCTCATAAAGAAATCAAAAAGAATAATTAATTCATTTAAAATCACTAACAATGGAATCAATTACAGACATTAAAGTACTGTCCTTTATATTCAGCTTAATCAATGCTCACGGACTAAAACTGATCCTGGTAACTCAGATAAAGATTTGCCTGCACTGTCAAATCAAAGGAAGTTCAATTGACCCGGACCACCTCAGAGGCCATTTCCATGGGGTAAAAATTAATTCATTCTTATGGGTTGTTCTACTTCAGAGCACTTCAGATCAAAGGCTTTGCTGCAAACGTATGTAAACACAGTTTAGCTGAGCTAATCGTGCTTCGCGTCACTTAGTTAAATCATCGCCCCGTTTCATGCCTTCAGAGGCACGTTTTAATTGCATCATTTCTCCTGTTTCGGTGCCTTATGACACTCCCGGCTCTACCTCATTGATCTGTCCCTCTGATGTTAGAAATGGTAAGAGAAGACCGGGGAAAAATGCCGTTCTTTAGGCCGAGCAGTCAGACAATGATAGTGCTGAAATCTCATTTCACGACTCACTGCCGTGTTTGCAAAGCTCGAGGCAATGGTGCATCCCAGGGAGTGGTTCGGCTTTTGAGACGCATGCAGGTTGTCCAGGTGGACGTCAAAAGGCGGGGAGATAAGAACGTTAACAAATGACACAGAGGGCTAAGGTCACACTACACTGGGTTCAAGTTTCCCAGGCCTGCTCATTTGGGTGCTAATGGCTTATTGATCTGGAGCATTTCACCCAAAGCAAGGCTGCGTCAACCCAGACGCTCAGTGGAGATCAGGCAAGCTGGACTTCTGCAGACACAGTTGTTCCTTCCAGTCCATTTTGTAGGATGTCGATCAATATGGCTCCTTAAACTGCTTTAAAAACACCCTTATTTTGGGATTACTTTGAGAGCCTTTAAGGAACCGGACAAAAACGGCACTCACCTTAATGCCTGGGTTGTTCAAAGTAGATTTTTTCAACAGCAAAGTCAGACTAGAACGGTTTTAAAAGAGACTTAAATGTCAGCATCAAAAAGCAAACCAGTTATTGCATCAATTTGTGCTCGTTTCCTCTTAAAAGAACATACATCAAGGGTGCTTCCTAAGTATATTAGTCAGAACTTATAGCGCAAATATAAACTCTAGTAGCATTATCTGCAGCAAGTACTGTAGATGAATGGGTTTCAACTTCTCTGTCCCGTAGTGCTGCTAACACAATATACGTCGCTAAATTGGATGGAGAAATAACTGGCACAATTACTCAAAGATAATTGCTCATTACATCATCAGAACTATATCGCCCGGCAGGCAAAAATCATATTGACAGAAAGCCATTTGTGGTGCTGAGTTGATTTACCAAGTCTCTTGTCAGTGGATTTCATTTTTACACAGCTCATTCATATTATTAATGGCTATGAAATGGTCTTTGTAATTGCTTCTTCTATGTCATTGTTTTACCTTCTCTTGTGAGCTCACTGGTGTTGTCATCTATTTTATAATATCTCACACCCTGCACTCTTGCATTGTGGCCTTTCTACATGCACAATGGATCATTGTCAGTTTTTAATTGTAATTTTTTATTAAGGGGTGATATTTGCTTAATGGAACTGATTTTTTATTTTTTTGCTTTTCCTTCCGTTAATAAAATTATCTTAAAAAGTACATATACATTATATATTAATCATAATTAATCATTTGTAATTTTATACGAAAATATGTAAAAAAAAAAGCTGTATTTACATAACCACATGGTTTATGTCATTCACAAAAAATAAATAAATAAAACGAGGCATAAATAAAACTAAAATAAATAAATAAAACTTGCTGTCCATATAAACAACACAGTGTTGTCCATTCTAAAATTCTTCATTAATTATTTGCAATAAATTCTCAATTTAAACAATTAGCCTATGTTACCAAAAATCAAATCAACATCAAAAATTAAAAATAGCTATAAATAATTTTATGCTCCTATATTTTAAATATCTGTGGCACATTCAACACTGAAATTCATTTTGATGGAGAAAAAAATGGTGTCTGCCAACATTTAGTCACCTCATTAAGACGTATAGAAAAAGCACTCTAAAGTAATTAATTTCTTTTTTTAATGAGGATATTATGCATGCTGCCTTGCTGAACAAAAACTGTGGCACTCATCTGCAGAAAGTTCTTATTAATTTTTGGCCTTTGACAATAGTGCTTCAACACAAATTTACATTTATTCATTTAGCAGATGAGCGTCGCATGCATGATAACACCCAGAGTTGTTCCATGAATGTAAAGCGCACACAATAAGCGTCATATTGCAGCTATGGGAGGTAGGAGGAAATGAACAGGCAAGATGTTATCAAGTGTCTCCATCCAATAACAAATTGCTTGTGCACACATTTTATTTTTCTCTCCCTATTTGTGGCAAAGGTTGGCGAGGCGTGCCCCGCAAGAGTGGGATTCCTGGTGTCTACCATTTGCTCACTGATTACATTGGTGGGGGAGGGTGGGTCGAGAACAATCTGTGCACAAATCTCTGCACTGCCAAAAAAACGTGACACCGGTGGAATGAAGTCTACCCACGTGCCCACCCGTCTCCTTTCATCTCCCCTGGTACTCAGCAGGTGGACATCTCTGGCAACAACGCAGATAAACTAATGTCATAAATGGGGCAATGCATGTTCTATATTCAGGATGAAGCATTACATACACTATGTTTCACTTGAAAGATATCTATTAATAACAAAAAAATTATGTGGAATGAGAATGTGTAATTATAAATATAATAATGTAATAACAGACATAACGATACAACGATAGAATATACACAAAAAAGTTAGAAGGATATAAGGAGCAGTACATAGGATATATGTAGACAGACAGATTCTGCTATTTCACAAACAGACAGACAGACAAGCTCTAACGCAGAGTGACGTACAATAATAGTGATATCAGACTTACTATACTCATACTTTCACAAAACCTACTGTACATTATCGCTAATGAGCACCTGATGGACCTTCAACACGTTTCAGATCAGAGAATATTTTCCATCTGGGTTTAAACTGACATTAATCTGCACCCATGACACTCTCTGATTGTCCATATTTGAGGATTGCTATGCCCCTGTAAGCTCCTGTATTCCAGTGGGGTGTTAATCCCCCTGCCTCTGATGTATGAATAGTGGGTAATTTATTTAAACCAGCCTGGATCCAGTAGTTAAGCCAAAGTAACTAAGCAACAATGACTGAGCTGCTCTTTGAGACAGACTTTGGGGGCACATGGTTGGTGGTCCGGTGGAAGGGTTCAAAACCACTGGGATCCATTAAATGCAGTCAGAGTCATGTGGTGCTAATTGAAAGTTGCAGGAAAGATGGCAAGGATTTGATGAAGGATAAAGCCACAGCACATCATACAAATGACAGGGAAGGGAAAAGATTCCACCCCCCATCTTCCAACACTTTCTGCAACTGTCTTCAGTATTTTGTTTTGTTTTTTTTCCAATTTGCCCAAGCATTGTGCACTTTAGTGTACAATTTTGCAATGGTTTGGCTGTACGGATTTGAGATTTCTCAGACTTGTTGAGACTTACTTGCGTCACAGCTTCATAGAGGACTGCAACCTCCCCACAAGTCTGGCACTTGCTCCTGCTGGCCTCCTCACACTCCTGGCTAGCAGCATGCCTCCTGCCCGGCCACATGTGCCATGTCAGGACTGCAAATACAAATGCAGGGTGCCGAGTGGCCCAGCCAGGCTGTTCAGCTCAGGGGCCTTCTGGCAAAGGAAAGTCATCTTGTTTATCCAAGTCTTTTTCTGCAGCCCGTCAGTCCAAGCAGGTCTGACAGCACAGAAAAGTCACAAGGGTCAAAATTTCCTGCTTAATCCAAGCTGCAACTCCTATGTTTCCACAGTGACTGAATCACTTTAATGCTGCTCATCTGTAGTAAGATGAGATGAAAAACGTGAAAATGATTGAAGCACGGAGGGAAAAGATTTAAAATAGAATTGGAAATGAGTCATATTCTTCTTTCTGACAGACATGAAATAGAAAAACATAATCTGCCAAGGCTTTTTAAAGTTATTACACCATACAGAGATATGCAGAGGCAGTAACGTGTGCCGAGTTTGTGTCAGTCAGAAAGAAAGAGCGTGATCAGGTTGGGCTTGTATTTTAATTTCATTGCAAGTTCAGAATTTGTATCCTTAGGCCTGCAGCTCCTCAACCACTAATAACTGTGATATTAATTATGGAATGCTCCAGACGACGTTACTCTTTAAATATATGCAACATCCCTTGTGGCGCTTAGAATTGCAATACAAAGCCAGCCTTCACTTTCTATTTGACATAATACAAAAAAAAAAATTCTGTTGCTTGTTAAAAAGCAATTTCAACATAACATGGAATAATATGAGGGAAACTGATCTTCCAATATACTTGGCGCCCTTTCTGGGATTGTTAACATGATAGATATAATAATTTCCTCATTACACATTCCATGTAGGACTGCACTTCTCTCAGCAATAATTCATGTCAAAGTATTAAGCAGTCCCAAGTTTTGAGTTTATTCGAGTACTGCTTCTATATAATAATTTTATAACAAGTACTAACTGATCATGTAGACAGATAGATAAGCCATCCCTGACTGCCATCCCATCAAGAACTTTTCTAAGCCTAAATTATTTAATTAATTTCATCTAAACTCTATTTTTCCAATGAGTCTAAATTAATGAATTATTCTTCTGTCCAATTATGAAATCCTTGATGTAATGGTTGTCAGCATTTTACATGTATACATTTCCTCTGTTGCAAAATTATCCAAATATTATACACACTCTTGATGATGCAATTCCCACAGTTACGTACTGTAGTAGTTAGTCTGTCCATCCAATAATATATGAAATCCTTGATGTAATAGTTGTCAGCCTTTTATACATTTTATCAAATACTTTTTCTCTGTTGCAAAATCACCCAAATATTATACACAATATTATTCCCACAATTACGTAGCAGTTTAAGTACTGATACGGGTGCATTAAAGTACATGAAACAGCAAAGTTTAATTTCATAAAGGAATAATTATTAATATTAAATAAATATATCAATACTATCTATCTATATACATGTACACTCTCATGCATCTCATATAACACACGCACACGCATACGCATACACATACACACGCACAGCAGCCAACTTGAAAGCAAACTTTCATCGCTGTAGTCTGGAAACCTTAGAGAGACGGCAAACATCTGATAAGAGGAGGTACAGAGGAAGCGCACTTCTGTCTGTGAACCCTATTTGACAGAACTTCACAGAGCCAACCTCATACTCACCACTCCAACTAAAAAAAAAAAACATCTCCAAACAGAATACACAAACCCCTCATCAACCTCTCTAGGCCATTTACCAAAAATAAACCCTTCACATTGACAAATAAAAGCACTCACTAGCAAAGTAAAAACCATCAGAGTGTCAGAGTGTTAGAGAAAAACAATGAATCTGCAATCAGCAGGCTTATGCAGCATTACAGTATATCTCTACATGCAAATATTACCAGATTATGCAACTTCACTCAAACACATACACCGATCTCGAGTTCACAGACAGCCATACTTTTCCCAGCTGTCTCAAAAACCAGAAATGTGAAAGTGCAGAATGGTTTAAAGGTGTCGCTCATTCTCCTCATTGCTGCCAATAGAGACACTGACAAATGACAAGAGACAGCCCTTGGCACATAACTACAATGGGCATGAGATATTCAAAACAGATTCAAATAATTTCAATTATAATCTTCAGGCATATTTCCTATTTTCTTTTAAGAAGAGTTGTTCCCGAGAAACAAAGAACAGAATGGCAGGTCTGCAACTTCACGCTATGGACTGCTGTTGACAGGTTGCTCACAGGAATCAATTTCCTTGCGACTGACAGCAAAGACTACCCACTGAGCCACGCTGGTCGTTTACATTTATGTCACCTGCAGTTGTTATTTGGCTTCAAGGAAGTTATGGAGAATACAGCCACTGTATTGTTTATGGAACATGTTCTCTATTTATCAAGATTAAAAGAATATTGTGGGTTCAGTACAAGTTACAGTGAGAACCTTAGAATGGAAGTGTATGGCATGAATCAGTAAAAATTAGTGGTCGGACGATTTTTTATCGCCAAGGCCAATATATTGGCCGATATTTGGCATTTTTTTAATTATCTGCATCGGCTGATAAGTTAAGTTTTTATTTGACCGATGTGCCAGAAGCAGGATGTTTATTTTACAAGTCCAGAGAATTATATAAAATATAAATTCATTTCAGCAATTGTTCTGCATGCGTTTTACTATCTTTAAATTAAATAATATGATATCATATATCGGCTTTATATCAGCCATCAGCCGAATTGATGAAGGTATCCGAATTAGGGGTGGGCGATATAGCCTCAAAATTCTATCACGATATTTCAAGAATATTTGCGATAATGATATTTATGACGATATAGAAAAAAATATATGGAACAAAGTTTTATTGGTGATTGCAGCTGGTAGGCAGCAGCATTTATTAGTGCAAACAAAATGAAGGGCATTTTCCATCCTTTTCCAATGAGCTACTGTCATTGATGACAGAATACTTAATTCGAAGTGTAAATCTATTGTCAAGGTGGCAGCAGCAGCATTTGATTTTTTTTCAACTTCATGTGCTCAGAGCGCTCCTAGAAAAACGCGAGGCGCAGCAGGCGGTTAAAACGCGACGGCGCATAAACAGCGCGCATAACGCTCACTGCCAACAGAAAACTATTTTAAAAAGTTGCCTCTCACTGCAAAAACGCGTTCTGTCTAAGGCCCCGATCAGACAGAATGCGTTTTTAAGGTTTGCCGTTTTTTTGGTTGACGTTTTTTAATTTAGAAAAGAGCAGTGGCTTCGTTTTTTTTTTTTTTAATGTTGCTAGGCAACCTCCGAATCAGCTGTGCTGTCAGTCTAATCAAGGTAACCGTCACCACAATGGAAGGCCCACCTCTCCATTCATTCGATTGGACAATGGAAAAAAACGCAATGACGCTTTTCTGCTCAGAGTTGATTTTTTTCCCCTCAAAAATGCGAGGCGCAGCCCGGGGCGCATAAACAGCACGCAAAACGCTCACTGCCAACAGAAAACTATTTTAAAAAGGCGCCTCTCACTGCAAAAACGCGTTCTGTCTGATCGGGGCTTTATAGTACAATAGTAGTGACCGTCACACAGCATGAGTCAAATGTAAGCAAAGTGAAAAAAGTAACCTTGGTACAAGTTGGTAGTGTTTTCACTGGAAATCTGAAGTAAAAGTATAACATAACTGCTTAACATTTTAGCTCAACAATAACTAAAGTAATTTATGCCATGGTCTGTCTGAATACTTGATTCTGATTGGCTGGAAGGTGTGCAATAAAATCGTTTAATGCACAGGTAGTTCCAAGTCAGTTGAATCACTGTTCTATATCAACTGTTTTCATTGAAGCGCACACACACATAGGCCTACGTCACTTGCATACAGAGAGCGGAGATCGCGCTGCGCATTCTCAGGAGCACAGAAACTTGTTATCAACGCCACCCCGCGACTTTTAGCAATAAAATAGCTAAGCTACTGGATCACTACATTATATTTCTCAGCAACGATGGGATTACATCGCTATTTTTAAGTAACAAACGCACATCTTCATTGTTAAGAGAGACGCTGAACAGACGCAGTCACGCATGTACAAATCTCTCTCTCTCTCGATAATTAATTTAAATAAATGCTATGATTCATTCATTTAAATAAATGTAATCTTGCGCACTACTTTATCTCTGTGTCTGATTCAAAGCGGCCAGAATGCTGGATCCGTCAATTTTACTCTTCCGGTCAAATATTGCGCTGCAAACATCAATAACAGCTTTAAGTTGTCAATGATTTGTCAGTTGTCAAGAGGTCTGACCTCTTGTAACCAAGCAGCTCCCTTTTTAGGTACTAAATCGTCATCGGAGACTGACATGCTGCTCTTACTCTCAGACTAACTCTTGTTGTGCAAGCTAGGGAAACGTAAATGCGCCATACGTCATGGCGTCGCTATATCATTGATATCGCGAGATGACACTTTTTTTATCATGTAAAAATTTATACCGGTATTATTATTACTATTATTATTATTACGGTATGATATGGCACACCCCTAATCCGAATTGGCAAAACACACATACATACATACATATATACATATATACATATATACATATATACACATGTACATATATACACATGTACATATATACACATGTACATATATACATGTACATATATACATGTACATATATACATGTACATGTACATATATATATATATATATATATATATATATATACACACACATATTGTTGTATAACATTTTTAGTGAAAAAAAAAAAAAGCGTACTAACCTTTCCTGTATAAATTTTACAACTTTGTCGCCATAACACAATGGCATAAACACTATTAATCAATTGCAAGCATGATTAAAGGTTTAAAAGTCAAATAATACACTCGTTTTAACAGAATAAATTATGTAAATTATTATTCACTTTTATTATAAGGTCCTCACCATAATTTCTGCTTTTGCTTGCTTGCTTTCTCTTTTTTTTATGGCTAATGATTGAATCCACAATATTCATTTAGAGGAAATACAGGTAAAGAACAAGCAGAAAAATCAGCAAAACATGAAAAAAAGAGCAAGTTAAAGCCACAGGAATGCAGTGAGTAAAGGATGTGATGAAGAGGTGAACCAAGGAAACCCAAAATTCAATATAAAAGGTGAAGCTCATCATTACACATTTTAAAATCTCCCCAGGACCATGGTAAGTGTTAGCTGGAGGGCACAGAGTTGGCACAAAGACAAAAAAAGAGGCCTGTATGTATATTTTTTATGAAATCAAGATAAATAAGTTAAAAGATACTTAAATATAACTTCAGTACCCCACTAAAATAACTGCAGTTCCTGTTTGATTGAATTATTTGTTTTAAAAACAATGTATAGTGCTGTAGCAAGCACCAAAAATGATATAAATTGTGTATCTCTTGCATAATGTGCACCACAGAAACTAGAACAGAAATGCCATCTGGCCAGATTTGATGACGTAAAAAATGAGATGTTTGTGTGTGATTATATTACGCTGGTAAGCAGATCAAGCTCACCTAACTTTGTAACCTAATCCTTCATTATAATGTAGCGATAGAACTGTAATGTTCTTCAGTCACCTCGTTCCACATGAAGCGGAGATTACAACAGCAGAGGCATGTTTCTCACTGACTCTTTGATTGTTATTTCACTTTATTTCTTCACTTCTCTTCTCTCAATAGGAGAGATGCACACAAATGGTTGCATGTTTCTGTCCCATAGGATGATTTTAAAGAAAATAAATGTTAAAAAAAAGATACAATTATAAAATATATATTATAGGGTTGTGCAGCAGAGCCAAAATCTGAATCTGTAACAATCTCAAAATTACTCGTATCTTTTTCTGTTTTCTGATAAAACCGAAAGTGGGTGGGGCTTTAACTGGAAGTTCACAAAATTACTTGAGAAGACCGTTTTAAATGTAATCCTGTTCCCTTTGTAGTTATCATTTAAGGTGAGACACTACAAGCAAAAACACTTTTTTCACGCATCGGTCAATTTTGAGATTTTGGGCTATTTTACTTTTCATAAAGTGTCGTTTCAAACTAGTGGAAAGAAAACATCCAAAATACACTTTTAAGTGTTGCTTTTATTGCACTTTAACTATTTGCGTATGTAGATTTCAATTACAATAAATATCTTTAAAGGCCGTTTTCTCAAAATGATTTTTTTCTCCTGCACCGAGTCAGAAATCTCCACTTCAGCAGCACTTACATACACCAAACTTTACCGTTTTATTTGTATACATATCCTGAAGGTTTTTACAGAGGGGTTTGTTCATATGATTTGTTGGATTTTATACATTTTATTCCTAAAAAAAAATGGTGATTTGGCAGTACTATTGGCAGTATTTTCAGATTTTCAGATAGTGACAAAAACAGAGATCCAAAATCCTCTTTGTAAAAACATTTAACTATAATATGTCAACAAAATGAAATAAAATGTTTTGAACCTGGCTTTATCCAATGTTCAGATTTCTGTTCTGGAAAATTCTGCATATTAGTGCATATTTAATTAGATAATGCCTCATTTGCATATTTAAATAAAAAAAATTCAGAAAACTTTCTTATAATTCTCATAATAATTCTTAATGCAATCAAAAACTGGGAAAGGATGGTAATATCTATAGTTATTTTTTTTACCCTATTCACCTGGGGTGTCTTGCCTTAACAAATATGCCTTGTATAAATCATAAACAAATTATTTTTTATTATAATTATAACATTTATTTAAATAACTTCTAACTGTCAGAGCCCATAGCCTAGCAGGCAGTGCTTCTACAAGTAGTGAGGTTGTGCTTCGGGCGACCCGAGTTCAAGTCTGCGCTCGGGGACTTTTCATAATCCAGATAAATAAATATTTAAAATATCTATCTTCACAATAATCGTTTTTTTAACTGAAATCAGGATTTGAAAGGGTGCGTTTTTAAAAATCGCAACAGCTGTGATTGCCGTATTGTTCTGGATATAAGACGGTGCTTTTTTCTTGGAAATACATCTGGATATCGCCAAAGAGCTGAACATACCCACCAGCAAGGCCCCTGATTTTTTGTTTCAGCTGCGTGCTGACACACTTGCCTGTTAGTTTCTTAAGTAAGAATGATGCAGCATAATGGATTAGCATCAGCCCGTTTTGCCCAGCGCTTGCCCTCCGACTTCAGGGAGAACCTGCTGTCTTTTCAGCGCTATGTGATCGGCCTAAGGAAAAAACATTCATATCCCCTGGATCAGGTAATTGTAAAATCTACTGGAAATGAGAACTACATGTTATTGTTATGGTATGTCATAAAAATAATGTTTATATAATAATGTGATTGTTGGTATATTTTACCAGTATTTACCATACTTTCAATATAACAAAAAATTAAAATGTGAAAAATATGCAATATGAAAATATTATTTATATTTTCTTTATAAAAGACAAGATGTGGTACTCAAAAAGCCCTTTTCCAAAAGGTACATCTTATAGTCTTATAATCAGGGTCGTCTTATATTCGGAACAATGCGGTATTTCGATTAAGGACTATCAAATATGGTAACAAGCATCCACGTAGTCGTTGACTGTTTGCTTCTTGAGCATTTTACGTTTGACGCAGAAGTTTAACCAACAGGGGGCATTTTAACACTGCACGTGCTGAGTAAATGAATTAAGAACGTAATTTGGAAAAGATAAGTCTGAGCGGAAACGGTTCAACTCCTCAACAAAGTGTGTTTGTAGAAGAGCAAAGTCCTGCAGACAACTTGGTACCTAAAAAAAAAAAAAAGCACCACACATTTTGGATTTTGACGTTCTGATGTACTTCAAGAAGGCAAGTACTTTGTAAAACCTGCTGGACATCTAAAGTTAAAAAAAGTTCCAACTGCATGCTGTAGCCACTTTTTGTGTGTGTGTATGCTATACAGGTTTGGTATAAAGTGTTTTTTGCTCAGATGGCCAAATGTCCTCCCAACAGATAAAAGTTTTGCTCAGCAAGAAAAAAAAATTAGAGGGAGGAAATATTATTACAATTTGAAATAACTTTTAACTATTTTAATATATTTAAAAATTTAATATATTCCTGTGATGGCAAAGCTGAATTTTAAGCAGCTATTACTCCAGTCTTCAGTGTCACATGATCCTTCAGACATCATTTTAATATGCTGATTTGGTGATCAAGAAACATTTATTATTATATTTTTTATCACAGTTTAAAAAGATGTATATAGCATGGCGCATTAAACTGTCTGCAACAGCTAAAACCTTAAGGCAAACCTTAGCCAAACCATAATAGACTAATAATAAGACACATAATAAAAACAAAAACAATAACTATCACTTTTCTGACAAACTGGGAAATGACTACACTACATTTAAAATATATTCTGCTAACATGAGCAACCTGTCAAACTAAGGGGCTATTTACATGACACCATTTTCAGCTAAAATCTTTTTATGCGTTTTGGCTGTTTATTTTCATGACAGCAGCATTTTGGGAGCCTGAAAACAAACTTTTGAAAAATTGGGTTTGTACAAGTTTTTGAAAACGGTCTCTGTGTAAACAACAAAAACGTGAATCTGTGAAAACGAGGACTTCATGCACATACGTATTACATT
The DNA here is from genome assembly GCA_039654105.1 of Coreius guichenoti. Classification (NCBI taxonomy): domain Eukaryota; kingdom Metazoa; phylum Chordata; class Actinopteri; order Cypriniformes; family Gobionidae; genus Coreius; species Coreius guichenoti. Next base: position 27,173,937 of record CM077180.1, on the reverse strand, counting down.
TTCAGTCTATAGCATTTCATCCCCATCTAATAGCCTAGCAGTAGAAAACAGCGTTTTTAGTCGTTTTCGCGGAACCGCGTGAATGGGGATCGTTTTGACAATGGTGTTGTCTGTAGCCAGAAAACTCAAAGGAAAAATTTCTACGTTTTAAGCATATCGTTGTCGTGTAAACGTACCCTAAAACTCGAGCTTTATGGTAACATGGCATCTCTACAAATCTGCTAATCTCAGTATCTCTAAAGATAAAGCATTCACATTGATTAATTCTCCCTCATCTAATTATGATAAAACTAAAGAGCTGCCTAGCCCATGTGCCCCTGATGATGCACAGGAGATCATTAAACACAAATGACGAGTGACCTTTAAGACTGAAAGGACAAAAAGGTGAATTCTTAAATAAACATCTATTGTACAGTTGTGCAGTATACACAAAAGAAACTTCTGACATATCAATTAAACACTAGTCTGTGTTTTGCGGCTCTTGAGTTAAATACGAAATGCTGTGGTAGTGGAATCTGGCTCAGGTTGTCTGCTTCCTACAACATCCAGATCAACAATCATTAAGGATGCACACCACGGATTGGAAAGCCTATTTAACATGTGCCTGAGCACGGATCAGAAGGACAAAGCTGGCGTATTGGGCTCAGCTGAGACAGCTAAGGAGATCACATCTTGAAGATGGGCTTCAGGACCTGTGGGCCAAGAAAAGTGAGGCAAATAAGATTGGCCAATGCAGCCAGGTAGTAAGCTTTTGGATCAGATCAGGGAAACCAGCATTATCTGCGCAAGCTGTCTGGTGAACTGGAGCGTCAGACAAACATCTGTCACGTGTCGGCATTTCGCCTTTCCTTCTGGTATGTGGTTCACTTCACATATCTAACAGCTAGAGAAAGCAAATATGATGGAGTGAAGGGGGGTCTCAACAACACATTTCATTCACACTTCACCACCTCAGCCCTCCCCCACCTTCCCTTTTCCCTCACTTCATAGGCAATAACTCATTACAGCAGTCTGCGCTTCCATAATTGGAGCATAAAGAGAAGGAATATGGGTTTGACACTTCATTTGACCTGCTTTGTATTTCCCTCATACCATCAGAATCTGCATAGCTTTCATTATGGATCTATTCAGGGCTTGTAGATGAGATCATTACAGATCCTGAGCTGCCAGTTAAGGTGACAAACATTAGGAGAAGGTTGCTGTACCTATCATGTGTCCTTTGGAGCATGTTAACTCACTAGCTGGATGTCCAGTTAGCTCTGGGGTTCATGGATACATTTTAAAGCTGAAACACAGTGCTACCTCTACCAAACAAGCATTGTCAAGACCCCAATCATGGAAGAGTCACTGGGTCACTAGTGATGGAACACATATCACAGTTACAACACAGGCAGCTGTCACAAAAGCAAGGGACACATAGATAATTCTTGATTGAATCCATTAAACACAACTGAAAGAGAAACATAATGTTGATTACTTTTTTTATCTGTATTGGATATTGGATATTTCCAGTGAGAGTTGTATGCCAGCTGCAGTTGGCTGTCGGATGGTTGGGGGGTCTAACAGAGACAGCTGGTGAAGTCCCATGTAATGACATTTCCACAGTGAGACGAATGTCACTCCAGCCTGTTCCTGTGAGTCCCACATGCCGTAATGGATGTCTACTCATCCAACAAACCCCTTCGCCTCTCCATCCACCTCTAAACACCCCCACATATCTGATACAATCTTTACAGAAGCGACACCATGGAGAGGGAGATGCTGAGGTCACAAGGAAGCTTGGGAGGCACGTAGGAAGCTGACAGGCTGCCAACCTCATCCACTTGCAACAAGCTGCTCAGCACACAATATGACCCTAGAGAAAAGATTGCCAACCTAATACATGACACATAGCTCTACTGGATTCTACAGCAGGACCAAGATGTACATTTTGACCAAGACATTTGAAATGTTGATAATAAATGTACAGAGGTGGGACAGAAAGACTTGCCAAGCTCAAATGCTGTAAAACAAATCATTTAAAGTACTTTGTTGGTGGGTAGAATTACTTCAATATGAAACTGTAATGAAATGCATTGTTCACATCGAAATTCAACTAGAGGTCAATAGGTTTAACCAAACTACCTCAAAAAGGCACCACATATTTTCCAGGATTACGGTACGAATCTCAGAGAACTTTAGCCAAATGTGTATAAAGGCCTCCACTTGACCATGTGTACACTGGCATGTAAATTAGCAACAAAAGGTAAAAGGCTTTAGAGCTGCTTTTTCTTTGCTGTTTCTTTGTACTAGCCCTTTCATAAAGGGAAACGCTAAACCGTTAATGAAGAGGTATCTATAAACATGATCCAGACTTAATTAAAAGATCCACTTCTTTATGTCTGTTGGTCAGTGTATATCTGCAGTTGTTTTCTTGTCCTTCTTCCTCTGGCATTTGAGTATACACTACCCATAAGTACCAAAGAGCTCATTGAAATAACACTGTCTCTCCTGCGCAACTCATTCATCACGGATTCTAATAATTTGCTGTCCTGTGGCCCACAGCTAATAAGACCTAATAGTGGTGTGTGTGTGTGTGTGTGTTTGTGTGTATTAGGATGCAGGAGGAACTGCACTGCTTCGGTCTTTGAATAATCACCCTCTGTCAAGCAACAAAAGGCTGTAGCTCTTCTGGAAAAACAAATAGGCCTCATCAAAAACCACAAGGCTTCTAAGACACCGGGGCAATGTGAATAGATAAATTGTCAAAGGATAAGGAAAGAATATGCAGTGCCTCAATAAAGCCTGCTTAGCTGAAGTCATTGGCAGGTATTTATCTGAGACTCAGAAATCTGAAATCTTGGTCACAAGCACTTCAAGTAGAAAATGCTTTTTAAGGAGGAAATAAAAGGTTTTATTTGGGTTTCACAAAGAACTGAATTGCACAAAGCCTGCTAATGTATAAGATGGTTGTAGCTTCACATAAGAGTTGAACTGGCTCAAATGATTGTGACCTTTTTCTACAAGCACCCAAAGCTACAGATATCAGTTATCTATAATGAGAAAGCCTGGCCATAAATCTGGGGTTTCACAGGCGAAATTGGAGTGCAGTGGCGCAACAATGGAAACCAAGTGGGCGATACACAGATAGAGAACCTAGCATATTACACATCAGAACCCCCCATTTAAGTGATCCTCACTGAACATGAATTGAAGTCAATTTACTGTATGCAGACAACACAACAGTTTCAGTTTCTCAGTAATTGCTTTCATTGATTAAAAGGGGGAAATTACATTGTAAAAAGCTAATGTAATATAATCAGGATATCCCTTTTTTACAAAAGCTTCAGATAAACTGTCTTGATCTATCATCATTATCAATGTTTTATCAACATTATAAAAGTATCAACTCAGAGTCACGGTTCATGAAACAAACTATACTGAATGGCTTTAATATGGCAGAAATGGCAAGAATAGTACGCTATTCCAAATTCATCCAGTTTTTGATTCACTAAAAATAATTAGATCATAATTTGGACAAGACTAATCTCACTTTTCTGTACAAGCGTTTGCAGATCATTTAAATGAGTTTGCAGTGAACAAAAAGCTACCAGTCTTAGTTATATTCTGGCATTCTGCTTCATATTTTAAACACAGAAACAAAGAGGAATGTTTATAATTGACCTCAGTTACACATTACAAAGCACAATTTTGTCTCTCAATGGTCAGTGTGGTACCAACCACACTACTGAAGAAAACATTCAAATAATAAAACACAAAATATGTAGAAATAAAGCTGATAGTCCATAATGCCTCTACAGATTCAGCACTCTGCAAATAAGTGGATTTCAGTATAGACGTCCTAGTGAAACCAGTACGAAAATTATTCCTCACCCTCAAGTCATCCTCTAGTCTATCATTAGTTTTTTTTTTTCATTATCATTATCCTTTCTCTGCTTAGTCATGCAAAATAAATATGCCAGAGCAGCTATCCTTTATTAATGTGCCATAACTGAACATGAAATTGAAAGTCGCTGCCCTCGGGAGTAAATGGTGAGGACTAAACGGTACTAAAAAGCTGTTCTATCCCAACTGGCATCAAACTGTGCTTTGCTAACCGTGCTAACACTTCTTCACTCTAGCTGAAGGCATGGAGTTTATTAATGTCTGCTAATGATCTGCGACAAACTTGCAGCCAGAGGCTTGAACCTCAACGGCACCAACCAGCACAGAGAGAGTCATTGAGCATCCATTATGAATGAGGACGTCCTGACTTTGGGAATTTGGGGGGTTGTGCAGTACATGTCTCAAAGGACAGGTTTGTCAGGAAGGGGACTGGAGGGGGAACACACTATCAACTTTCGTTCCTACTCTATACAGCATCTCAGTGTCAAAAACACATCCAACCTGCCACTGCCTGCTTTCAAGACTCTGTTTAACTGTGCTCCTCGAGCAATGCTCAGTTAATTATTCCAGCTCTCCTCAGCTGATGTTTCACTATGCACACAAACAGAAACTCTCACACACTTACTGTATGTACTATGACACAGTACTTTCACATGACAGACAGATACAAGGAACAGCAGATAGACAAAGCAGACAAACACCAGAGACAGAGAGAACAAATGGTAGATAGACAGACATAGAGAATGAACAAACTAACAGCGTTCTGACAGAGCAAACCAACAATGGGAACAGAAAGACATACAGATTTAGACAGAACAAACAAACGTCAGTCTGACAGACAGAAAGACAGAACGACAGAGTGAACAAACAATGGAGAGAAAGAACGATCAAACAAACAAATGAAAGGCAGACAAAATGAATGAACGACAAACAAACAGACAGAGTGAGCAATCGGATGAACAAACAGAAAAACAACAAACGAACAAATAAAAGGCAGACAGACAGAATGAATAAACGACAGACAGCCAAAATAACATATACAGGTAGATAGAAAAAAAAGAAAAGAATGGAAGACAGACTGGTGAAACAATCAAAAGACAGAATGACAGAATGAACAACTGGTCAAACAAACGAGAGAGTAAGATAGAACAAAGAGAGCAAAGACAGAAAAAGCGAAAGAACAAGGAATAGTTAGATAGACAGACAGGTAGAAAAAAAATGACTGAGGGTTTAAGTTTAGTTTTAAATTGGCAATGTCACACTGATCACATGCAAACACAAAGCATACATAAATGAACCTTAAGGAGTAAGGACGTTCATTAACTTTCAGATTCATTCAGTTGATGACAGGGGGTCTGAGAAAACATAATAAAGCCGTTCGTGAGACATCGATCCAACACAATGAAGCAAGGATGGCACAAAGGAGCCTCTGCAAGATTGCGACATAATGAGTGAGTGATCTAACTGAGAGAGACAAAGAGGGAAGGAAAGTCAGAGCGAGGAGGATAACAGGCGAGGTGGTTCAGGAGGTTGGCTATTTGTTGTGTCTGGTTATGGTGACATGCATGGATGAGTCAAACACAATCTTCTAAGCAGGGATGCCTCCGCTTTGTCTGGCAGTGTTCACACCTACATCTGCCAAGCGCTGGAATGAGAGAGTGAGAGAGCCAATAAGGAGTGGGAAGAGACCGCATGAGTCTGAATGCAAACTGGACCACAGACACCCATCGGAACTGATCTGGCAATAAGACTGACATTTGTAGATGTGGGAGAAAAACTTTTGGTGAGACAAATTAAAGCAACTTCTCCTGACAGGCAAGTGCAAACCTAATGACATTTCAACAACACAGCCCTACAAACCAAATTACGTTGATTTAGCTGCTTTTAAAATATTAATAAACAGTGACAACATTTTGTAAATGTAATAAAATAAAATGTAATATAAAAAAATAAACAGTGAGTTTGCTTTATAATATAATATATAATTTTTCCTAAGAAACAATAAAACATTATGCTTATACTAAAACTAATATATAATATATATATAAATATATAAAATATTCATAAAATATAATATTATAAACAGCGAGAGTTTTGTTAGTATATAACAATATTTTTTAAGAAATAATATTATTAAAACATAAAACATGCTTATAGCAGGGGGTGTTATGATTGTTATATGATTGTTATTATATTTTTGAATAAATTAACAGGACAACAAATTAGAGTCAAGTTATTGACCTATCAATGTCAGTGGATGTCTGTTATACTGGAATGAAGCCTAATCATCTGCATTCTTCTCCTTTATGAATAATTAAACACTGGGCAGCTACCCAGAGTCTTGTCCTTTAACTTGTCTGCAGACTCCACCCAGAGCAGGAACAGCAGCCAAATGATCGGCTAATACTCTCTATCCTCCAAGAGAGACAAGACAAGAGTATAAATAGGTAATTGGCCACTAATCACTATGGAACCGGGATTACCGGGAATTACATGTTGGACACAAGCCTTTGCTTAGTATGTGTGTGTGGATATGGAGACAGAAATACACAAAGCAGATTACACATTTGCAGTGTTTGTATACCTGCATCGCTGTGATGACTGTGAAGAACTGAGGACTATTGTTACTAAGGCTGGGTATTGGCAAGGGCCTCACGTTACGATACGATACAGATCACAATACATGGGTCACAATATAGTATATACAATGCGATACAATACATATTGTGATATTGCAATATTTTTTTTATATCAAAAATGTAAAATAAAATAAATAAAAGAAAAATAGAGCTGAAAATACAACTTGCTGTGTACCATGGTATACTGGTATTTGTATCACATTATATTGATAACTCAGCAGACCAATAAAAACTTCCATTCCAATTTATTAGCAACAGTAGGCTATTTCCATTGCACAGTGTCACTGAACAGTGAACACACTGAAATGCATGAAGTGCATATTGTGTCGCTGAACACTTTTAACTAAGAATGTAGATTGTAGACAAAATGTAGACAAAAATCATATAAAAAAAGTGCATTAAGTAAACAATGTTTATAAAACTGAATTAGTCAGTATATTGTAAATAAAAAAATAAGTGCAAACTGAAATAGCATGCTAAAATAGTCAATATGCTTAATATTCAACAATATTTTGATCTGACTGCATTGACACCATTGTATGATAACTGAACTGGATGATGACATCACTGTTTTCTCCAGAGCTGCTGTATAGATAAATGAACTATATTAATAACTAATGATTTTTACAACTGAAATGAATCAACACTGAACTTACTTAAGCTGGAGAATTACACTATTTTCTTCTAGAGCTGCTGTAAAACCAAAACAAACTTTGTTGCATTATTTTCTACAAAAAATACCTGTTATCACTGTAAAGCTTTGAAGCAATCTGTACTGTAAAAAGTGCTATATAAATAAAGGTGGCTTGACTTGACTATGCTCTATGCCCTGCACATTTTGGCTGTGTCCGAAACCTGGAAAATGCTGCCTTCGAAGGACACATTTCAAGGTAGGAAGGCATCAAGGCACGTCCGAATCTAATGTTAGCTTCACTTTCTGTCTCCTGAGATACCTTCATCTGACTGATTTTTGAAGCCAGCATAAATGTATCCTTTGCTGCCTTTGATATCCCACAATCCTGTGCCTTCTATTCTGTGACAGTTGAGCTAGAAAAAAAGATGGTGTCCGAAAGTTGCGTTTGCTGGTCAGTTAGTGTGTAAATGTACATTTTTGACCAACATTTTCCACTTCTGATGTCATTTCTAGCGAGAAATTACTAATGTAGTAATTAAATATTTGTTTAGTTCTCACCAAAGCTCTCTCTATTTTGTTGTACATCATTAAACTGTTACACTGCCTTAGAAGTCTGTCCGAAAATCAGTTTCGTGAGGTGCCTTCGTGCACAAACGCTGCCTTACAAGTCATTGTCTGATAAGGCAGCGAGGCAACAAGTCAGCTGCCTAGGTTTTCAGACGCAGCCTTTGTGTGTCTCCCTCATTTATCACACCTGATTCAACTCATCAGCTCGTTAGTAGAGACTGCAAGAACTAAATTGGGTGTGTCTGATAAGGGAGACTTACAAAATGTGCAGGGCTGGGGTTCCTCCAGGACATGTTTGAAAACCACTGCTCTACTACGCTGTAAACAATTTTTTGATATTTGATATTTTGATAACTCATCTGCAAGTCGGGATCACATAGTGTATGCCTGAAGCCAGGGTTTTCAACCATACTATTCGGCCGCAAATCCTTACAAATGAAATGCACCATCGACTCCGTTATCTTCTTTGCACGAGCTGAGGTAGACGGAATCTTGTTGTTGGTATTATCCAGTGTAGTTTGCCTTGAATCAACAGGTTTCGGCTAAGGTTGCAGTGCCACCATTTCATCTGCGTGGTGTCTTGACGGGCAACTGTTAGCTTTGTAGACAGCAAGTCAGCATTTAAATCCGTTTAAAAGACTTTTTTTTTTTTTTTTAAATGTATCGATACTAGAGGTTGGAATATCGATACACTATCGTGAAAAAAAAAAAAATATCACGATAGTTAGCTCTATCGATATTTTTGCACAGCCCTAATTATTACATATCTCTTGTTCTTCAACTATACTGATGCTTATATCCTTTGCTTGTAAAATAGGACTGCAACTAACAATTATTTTGATAATCGATTAGTGGGCCGATTATTTTTTCGATTCATCGGATAAAAAGCCCTTTATTTTTTTTTATTGACAAAACACACTATTCCACATCCTGCCCAATGCTGTCCTTCAAACAAACGTGTCAGCTGAGTGCTATGAAAACATGCATAGTGAATATATCTACCATTACATAAATTAACCATGGTTTTACAATGAACAAAACAAACAATAATAATAATAATAATAATAAAAAAAATAAATAATAATAATAATAATAATAATAATAATAATAATAATAATAATAATAATAACAACAGGGTTATTTTAGTTATTCAATGGTAACCACAAATTAACCATTGTTTTGCTTCAAATCCATAGTTTAACTATATGGTATTTGTGTGGTTATACAAATGGTAAATCAATACGGCAAAAACATGGTTTTATTATAATAAAAACATGGTTTTACTATAATAAAACCATGGTTAATTTTCGTAATTTTTGTGCTATACATTATGTGCAAAAAAAAGTTACTAAGCAAAAGGAGTTTAAATCCCTACATTAAAATGATATTAAAGAGAAAAAAAACAAACAAACTCAGTGTTAGCAGATAAGAGGAATGTTCTGCAGGAACACACACACACACATACATTCGCTCTGGACACAGTACCTGTTACTGTCATTTCTTAGAAACGTCTTACATTTATATTCAATTACACGCTGTTATACCTTTACAGTTACTACTCTCATAAAATACTTGAATTACATGTTGGCTTTTAAAACTAAATTTAGCATCCAACAGCAGATATTTCAGCTAAATTAATCTTTTTGCGCTGAATATTAATTGTCTCCCTCTATACTGCGTTCTGTCTGTGCACGCCGCACCGGCGCTCGTTCAGTGACACAGACTGTCAGGACACGCTTTCATGCAAAATGGAAATACTCGCGTGAATTAGTAACATTTACAGATGAGGATATAACTGTTCTCTATATAGATCAGTGGATATAACCTGTAAAATGAACGTTTTGCGCTGAGGACGCAGACGAACACACACGTCTGTCAAAGTGCATGACGGTATGTTAAACGCTAATGCATTCGCTTGAAGCTTAAAATAAACAGTTCTCATGTTTTGGGCGCTTGGATCATCTATCTTTCCTGCATCAGCTCACTCTGTTTCCACTCCACTATTTCTAGATGCACATTTTGTCCATAAAAATGCGTTATTCAGTGCTGTTTGGCATGACTGGTGGAAGCTTATCGTGCACAGAGGGCAGACCCGACTAATCGATAATGAGAATCGTTATCGATGATTTTCATTATCGATTATTATCGATTTTATCGACTAGTTGTTGCAGCCCTATTGTAAAACCCATAACATGAGTCTGAATAGCAATTCTATGCAACATTTCTTTGCTGCGGTCGGCAGTGCAGTGCCTCTCAACTGAAAGCAGCAGGACATAAGGCCTGAGATGTATGAGTGCAACTCTTCGCTTTCCAATCGCACAGGATGCCACACAGTCTCTTGAGGTGGGGAAATAGCTGATTAAACCAACTGTGTGCTGAATCTAAATGTTTCTGTCTCTTCTTCACAGTATGACAGATGGGCAAGTGAGGAAAGAAGGAAGTGGAGATTGTGTGGGCAGTGCGTGAGAAAAAGTCTCAGTACAGTTTGCCAAAAACACACTATGCAGCCAATTTCCCAATTCAATTTGGTATCCGTATCTGAATTATGTTACTTTTATTTAGTTGTTTGTTTGTTTTTTTCATTAAAAAAAACTAAAGAGAATTATATTGGAAAAAATAATAAGGATAAACGAAATAGTTTGCAGTTAGCAGTCTTCCTGTAAAGCTCACAATCATTTATACTTACATTTTATATTTACATTTAGCAGACATTTTATTTAAATTGACTTAGGGCTTGGAATAAAACAGCATAAGGGATTAACCCATGGGAGAAGAGAAGACGTGTTGGAATATGTGTTGGAATCTGTAATTGTATATAATTAACTGAAATAAGTAAAATAAATAAAGTTGGCTCGGTAATAATAATAAATACAATAACAACAACTTACTATTATTCTCACTTCAGGTAACAGGCATTCAGATAATGTTCCTGAATAAGTACGCTATAAATCAAGGCAAACATACATAATCAATAATATCACATTTAATTGGAATGTCTATAATTGTATATAATTAACTGAAAGAAGTAAAATACTAAATGTTGGCTACAACACACACAAACTTACAGCCAAGATAAATACTTACACACACACACACACACACACATCAGAAATCAAACAGATGGAAAGACAGAAGGTTCAGATGAGAGTAGGCTTTTCCATGTTCCAGGCATTTGAAAACACACAAACAAGAAAGTACAAAAAAATAATATTCTCTGGTCTGGCCCAGAGCTTTCTTACAAAGGTATACACTTGGGAAATGCAGGAGTAATTGAGGAGTACTCGTTCTGCAACTAATTAGTCGATTAGGAAAACATCACAAAATGATTTTCCTTCGCAATCCTTGCCTCCCAAAGGCTTTCCACATTGATCTCTGAAATAAATTCATCGGACAGCGCTGTGGATGTGTAATATTGAGGAGATGGGAGATGCTTGCACATGCAGCCATTTTGACTTGCTGATTTATTCATTGTTGTTAGAATCATAAATCCCACCAAGATGAGAATCTGTTTTTATTGTGGAAAGAAAATTTGAAGCGCTGCGAGAAACTTGGTCACTTATCAAACCACTATCTGTGTTCCTGCAACCTAAGTGCTGTGCTGGCAGAGTGCATTTTCTCAACAGCACTGTTGCACTGTAACAGGTTAAAACTTTTACCATTTTTTTTCCTAAATCAGAACATGTGAAACTTACAGCCAAGATAAATACTCACACACACACACACACACACACACACACACACACATCAGAAATCAAACAGATGGAAAGACAGAAGGTTCGGATGAGAGTAGGCTTTTCCATGTTCCAGGCATTTGTAAACACACAAACTGATAAAAAAATAATATTCACTGGTTTAAACCTTGATTTTTTTTTTATTAATGCATAGTTTACAAAACAACAACAAAGGTTGCTGAAGTTAGCTTGTTGATACTGTTAAGGGCAATGAAATGTAACAGTATACATATTACATACACTACTGGTCAAAAGTTTGGGGTCAGTATGATTTTTTGCATTTTGAAAGAAAATAAAAAAAAATAATACTTGAATTTAGTAAGGAATAAGGATGCATTAATCTGATCAATCTGATCACGTGAGTAAATAATTCTACACTGTTGTACAAATATTTTAAATAAATGCTGTTCTTTTAAACTTTCTTTTCATCAAAAAGTCTTGAAAAAAAATGTATCAAGGTTTCCACAAAAATATTAAGCAGCACAACTGTTTTCAACATTGATTTCTGAAGGATCATATGACATTGACAAAGACTTTTGATCAAATAAATGCAGCATTGGTGAGCATGAGACAATATTTAAAAAATCTTACTGAACCCAAACTTTTGAACAGTAATGTACGTGTCATATTATTTTTAACATGTTTTAATTCACATTAATTAATCATTCTTAATTTCTCGTTCTTGAGATGTTGGAATAATCAACTACAAAATTTCTCAGAAAATGCCCCTTACTTGTTTACACTATTGGTTTTAGTACTCAAATCCTCTCTTTTCCTCTGCTTTGACTGGCTAAAGCTCGCAGTCTTTGGCAGGTGGACAGTGGGATGGGGAGAGTGTATCTGGGTCACTAGAAGCCATGCATTCCAAGTCCGCCACCAGCAAAGAGAAAAGAGTTCTTTTTCTTTTTTCCTCTCGTTCTTTAATCTGTCGTTTTTTTCTCACACGCTCCCTTTCTTGATGGGAGCATCGGAATTTTGGCCCCTTACCCCCAGAATGCAGCGTAAGCTGTTACCAAAGACATGCACGGCAGGTGGAGTGGGAGGAAGTGATGAAGAGAGAGGAAAAGAAAAGGAACTCATGCTGGAATAAGGCTGGAAAAACACAGCATGGTATAACCAAGAAGAGAGATCTTCCTCTGCTTGTCACTTCCTTTCACGCTTCTCTCCTCACATCCCACTCCTTTCATCTCTGCCTGTAGCAGGTGTGTCATGTTGATGCGTGAGTAAGCATCATACACGCCCTGAGAGCTCTCTATGTTTAAAATAGTTCTGACTGGAAAACACAAGCACACTTAAAACATTCTCCTCAAAAACGCACCTGTCACCTCCCACGAGCGACCCTGATGTATTTCCACTCTCAACCCTCCTCCTGCACATTTGCTCCTTTCACACTCTGTTCTTTTTTTTCGGTCTCTCTCATTTGTTTAACGCCACTGATTTGTCTGTGGGAAACCAACAACAATGAGAAAAAGAGAGAAAGTAGAGAAAAAGAGCAAGTGCAAAATATCACTATAATATTCATACTTTGAATATTGACACTACTGTGCAGCAAAGTGAATCAAATTATCTTCGCATTACTCTTCCATTTAAGACTCATGTTTTAACAGCCTCTCTAATCTCTTCCTCGGTCCATCTATCCCTAGTGCGAGTGTCTCAGAGGACTTATTAACATCAAGTTTACAGTATAAATATAGTGTTAAAGTAGACAAACACACACCCAATATACAGTACACATGCATGAACACACACTTACACAGAAATACAGGATTTCTGATGCAAAAGTATATATTATAAGAAAGACTAAAAAACATGTTATTTTAAATTTTTATATTTTTAATTATTTTCACCTAGAATTACCTTATTTAGATGGAATTTAAAGTGCACAATAATTATGGTTATTTCAAATAATTGCATTAAGGTAATTATGTAATAAATTGCAACAGGCCTACTGACAGCTATTTGCAGACAAAGCAACTAGAAGTTATTTCTTTCCAACGAGAGTGGGTGATCTGAGACATCTGATCTGAGCGGTGGAGACCACTGAGCACAGTTTAGCTTTAAGCAAATGTCCAGCAATGCGATACAGCAACTCCTAATGTAGCACAGTTCACGCACTGCATGAAGTAGTTGGATACTGCAGTTGAGTAGAAACGGCAACTATAGCATCAAACAGTATAGTGACTTATCTTGTAGGTAAGCTGCATGAATCTGGATGAATTGAGAATCATGATTTTTTTTTTTTTGTTTAAATTAGAGATCACAATTCTGACAAGAGAGGTTCTGACAAAATGTTAATTGCTGCAGTCTATTTAAAAATATTTAAATAATTTGAATTAATTACAAAAAATCAGTTTGGATGAATTATTCAAAGACTTCACTTGTTTCATTACTGGATGAATCAGTGTTTTTGAATGAATCTCTTGAATTAATGATTCAATGACAAATAAATGACAAATTATTATTATTAAATGACAAAACAGTCCTTTGCCACTGGTGGCATCATGATGTAATCGATACAATCGTTGTTTGAAGCATAAAGTTACTTTTAAGGGTGTACTCACACTAGGCAAGCTGAACCGTGCCCCCCAAAAAAGTCTGGTTCGTCTGACTAGTGTGATCGCTCCGTACCGCGCCCGGGCGTGGTTCATTTAACCGTCCCTGGCCCGCTTGGAAGAGGTGGACCAGAGCATCGTTCGATTGGAACAGCTACTTTTCACGTGCACTACTGTCATCATTACGACAGCAAACATCTTCTTATTACTATTTGGATAGTACATTTCAGTTAACTCAAGTCAGGGGCGCCGCTAAGGGGGGAAGTTAGGACGATTCTAAGGGCCCACACACTTTTGAGGCCCCCAGAGATCGGTTTTATTAGAGTAACAGTACTAGTAGTAATGTAATAGAAATTGCATGGTTCTGTCCCGTTCTACGTAGCCTAGAGTCAGTGAGTGAGATCAGATGGTAAACTGTGAAATTAGAGATGTCTTTGAGTTCAACGAAGTAGTAAGTCCGGTCATCAAAACCGAAAAGAGAGGTTACAGAGGGCAGAGAGAGAGAGAAAACGGGCTGACAATTAGCCTACTCACCCAGTTCTTCGAAAAGAAAGGTATGTTTATTCGCAGAGCTTCCTTTGCTGTAATGTTAGCGCTAGTTGCGTAGCCAACCACTTTTCTTTATCATCTGAAACATGCTATTTATTCCAAAGTGACTTATATAATGCATTTAACGTCAAATAATCTAAATTAAAAAAAAAGTAGGCATTTAAAGGTTTCTACTGATAGATATATTTCTCATGTCAGTCTGTGTGTCAAGTATTCGCTGTGTTTTGGTTCATTTTTGTGCACGTGAGCCAGAAAGATGTTCAAGGAGACAGAGACAGAAAAGCACATCCTGTGGTTTTCTTTAGTTTTCAAAGGCATGACATTTTGTAGTCATTTTTAATGTACACAAATAAAAAAATAGACACTTTACCGTTTTGAATGATGTACTCTTCTGTATGACCATAAATAGTATTAAAGGGATAGTTCACCCAAAAATGAAAATTAGCCCATGATTTACTCACCCTCAAGTCATCCTATGTGTGTATATGACATTCTTCTTTCAGACGAATAAAATCGGAGTTATATTTAAAAAGTCCTGGCTAATCCAGGCTTTATAAATGGCAGTGATTGTTGTTCTGTTTTTGAAGTCCATAAAAATGCATCTGTCAGTCATATAACGTGCTCCACACGGCTCTGGGGGGTTCATAAAGGCCTTCTGAAGCAAATCGATGCGTTTGTGTAAGAAAAATATCCATATTTAAAACTTTATAACGTAAAGTTCCTGCCGATCGCCTTCCATATTCAATTTATGGAAAAAGTGTTGAAAATGCCTCTGCAGTTCAAAATGCTTATGCTACCAGTTACGCTCGTCAGACATAGCGTAAGCATTTTGAACCATAAGTTGAACACAGAAGGCGATCGGCCGGAACTTTACTTTATAAAGCAGCCTGTTCATTATCAAAATAAAATAAGTATTTGATCACCTACCAACCAGTAAGAATTCCGGCTCTCACAGACCTGTTAGTTTTTCTTTAAGAAGCCCTCCTGTTCTCCACTCATTACCTGCATTAACTGCACCTGTTTGAGCTTGTTACCTGTATAAAGGACACCGGTCCACACACTCAATCAAACAGACTCCAACCTCTCCACAACGGCCAAGACCAGAGAGCTGTGTAAGGACATCAAGGATAAAATTGTAGACCTGCGCAGGCTGGGATGGGTTACAGGACAATAGGCAAGCAGTTTGGTGAGAAGGCAACAACGGTTGGCGCAATTATTAGAAAATGGAAGAAGTTCAAGATGACGGTCAATCTCCCTCGGTCTGGGGCACCATGCAAGATCTCACCTTGTGGGGCATCAATGATCATGAGGAAGGTGAGGGATCAGCCCAGAACTACACGGCAGGACCTGGTCAATGACCTGAAGAGAGCTGGGACCACAGTCTCAAAGAAAACCATTAGCAACACACTACGCCATCATGGATTAAAATCCTGCAGCTCACGCAAGGTCCCCCTGCTCAAGCCAGCGCATGTCCAGGCCCATCTGAAGTTTGCCAATGACCATCTGGATGAATGGGAGAAGGTCATGTGGTCTGATGAGACAAAAATAGAGCTTTTTGGTCTAAACTCCACTCGCCATGTTTGGAGGAAGAAGGATGAGTACAACCCCAAGAACACCATTCCAACCGTGAAGCATGGAGGTGGAAACATCATTCTTTGGGGATGCTTTTCTGCAAAGGGGACAGGACGACTGCACCGTATTGAGGGGAGGATGGATGGGGCCATGTATCGCGAGATCTTGGCCAACAACCTCCTTCCCTCAGTAAGAGCATTGAAGATGGGTCGTGGCTGGGTCTTCCAGCATGACAACGACCCGAAACACACAGCCAGGGCAACTAAGGAGTGGCTCCGTAAGAAGCATCTCACGGTCCTGGAGTGGCCTAGCCAGTCTCCAGACCTGAACCCAATAGAAAATCTTTGGAGGGAGCTGAAAGTCCGTATTGCCCAGCGACAGCCCCGAAACCTGAAGGATCTGGAGAAGGTCTGTATGGAGGAGTGGGCCAACATCCCTGCTGCAGTGTGTGCAAACCTGGTCAAGAACTACAGGAAACGTATGATCTCTGTAATTGCAAACAAAGGTTTCTGTACCAAATATTAAGTTCTGCTTTTCTGATGTATCAAATACTTATGTCATGCAATAAAATGCTAATTAATTACTTAATCATACAATGGGATTTTCTGGATTTTTGTTTGAGATTCCGTCACTCACAGTTGAAGAGTACCTATGATAACAATTACAGACTTCTACATGCTTTGTAAGTGGGCAAACCTGCAAAATCGGCAGTATCAAATACTTGTTCTCCCCACTGTATCTGAATGTTCACTGTGATCGTACTTGTCAAAGGTATAATAGACATATCGTAGTCATTTAGGAATAAGATAACATGGGTGTTTGAATCAAGATCGCAATCTTTTAATTATTAAATCAAGCAGCTCTACTTGTAGGTGACTGAATTTAAATGCTCTGCAACTCTTTGAACGGTCCCTCGCATGCAACACAAATAGCGTGTTTACATATGTTAATACTTTAAATTGTTTTTGATTTTTTTTTTTTAAATCATGCAATGGATACACTGAGGCATACACAGTCCAGAAAATGGGTTTTCAAACCTCTCCTGCAGCCTCCAGGAATGGCTTGAAAACCCCTGGTATTGTGGAATGTACTAGTTGAAACCTCTTCTACCGTTAACACCATGTACCATCACACCACCCAGCCCTACTTATGTGTGATATTCCCCATTATCCCCACAGCCAAAGACCCTTTAGCTACTAGCTCAATATGGGGAAGTGTTGAGTTTATACACGGCAGGTGGTGTGAGATAATGAACAGGACATCCAGTCCACCATGCTTTGTGCCAGTCTATATGCGACAGTCTCAATCACAGCCCGTACAGACTGATTCTCCACAGTCTGTAATCAATGATGCATTGAGGCAGTGTAGTGAAATAAAGGGCTCTCTGGATTCATGCCCATAAGGTCATTGCATTTAAGAACACCATTGAGAACAATTGGAAAGTTGTTAACCAAATCATATTGTTCTCTTAAATGGCTGTTCACTAAATTACTTTGTCTCATGGCTACTGTCGCTGATGTGCTTTGTCTCGCCCTCGAACACTTTAGGCTTTTTTTCTCTGAAGAATTGACTCACACTTCGGTTGTTAAATCACATACACAAATTAATCACACACAGATGCACAAGCCCCCACCTCCTGTACCCAAAGGCACATTTTGACAGTTTAATATGTCAGAAGAAGGAGTGACCCGCGACCATGATTTCTCACAAAGCAAATTCATTCAAGCTCTCGTGTCCTGAAAATGTCATTCGCACAAATATTACCTTTTTCCCACCTCCCTCTCACTCTTCTTTTCCAACTTTACTCAATTTTTTTTTTACAAAAAGTTAACCATGTGATCTTACTCAGCTAAATTTTCTGGTATAAGGTCCAAGAAAGCCCTTAAAAATGTTGCATGGAGGGCAAGTTTACCCAAAAATTTAAATTCTGTCATCAATTACTTACCCTCATGTTGTTCCAAACCCATAAGACTTTCATTCATCTTTGGAACACAGCTGAAGATATGAAAGAGTGAGTAATGGATGACAGAATTTTTGGGTGAACTAACCCTTAAATGATTTGAATGCTGAAAGTCAGCTGATCAGCAGTGGCACTTGTATGCTAGATCATCATTTGTCTTCATAACCATTTCTTATTCCATTTAAAAATGCTTCACAGTCATCCTATTTGCTCTGACGCACGTACATGCACGCAAACATTCACAAAAACGCACACCCAGACGTCTCAGTATTTATCATCTGGGTGGAGATAGTAAATAGGATCAAGCTCATTAGAAAAGCATTGACGGCACAGATAGCAGAGCAGCCATCATGAGTACGGCTTCCCCGGTTAGTAATTCAATAAGTGGTTTGTAAGCCCCCGCATTAATTAAATTCATTTAGCCAACTTTGTCTCTTGATATCTCTGGTCCTGTTTTGCAGGAAGAAAGGATTACCCATCAGGCATCGCTTTGAGTCCACTACATTTCTTTATGATGCAGAAGTTGCTGATCCTTGACTACAATGACAGTATTGAGCAGTAGGTCAATACAACAACAAATCTGAGTGAACCATCTGGTTAAAGTATCTACAGGCTCATGTGTTTAGTCCACAAAAAAAGGTAACAGCGAAAGGATGTCAATTTATTCTTTAAATTGCACAACGTGACTTTATATTCTGCAAATGCGACTTCGTTTCTTGTAATTGCTGCTTTATATCTCATGATGTGACTTTATACCTTGCAATGCAACTTTATATTATGCAACTGCAACTTTTTCTTGGAATTGCTACTTTATATTTCATAATGTGACAATTCTAACTTTATTTCTGATAATTGTGATTTAAATCTCACAACGTGACTTTATTTCATATTTAAATCTCACAATTACCTATTATTTTTTACTCCTACGTATAATCAGGCTTCCATCCAATCCAGTCCACTAACTTCCCATTTACACATACAAATTGTAAGTCCATGACACAGTTTCAGGCTTCACCTATCTGTATTTACTTAGTTTGCTCCAATTTGAAGCCAATTTCATCTGTCATATGCTTCATCAACCTCCAAACGAGTACTAAATTCACTTGGGGCCGAAGTGAATCAATCTGGTTGATAAACCTGCAATTATAGTCTCCTCTGCTGGACAGATGAAAGAGAATCTTTTAGGAGGGTTGTTAAGCTCATTTTATAACATTATTGTTACTTTCCAAAGAAGGCTGAAGAGACATTCTGCACATTTCTGCAGGGAGATGAAGGCCTTGCCTCTGTCCATTTCATTTGCTTTCCAAACACCATCCATGTCTGCTGGCTCTCTTTTAATGCCCTAAGCTTCCAGCTCTTTTCTTTTTCTCCTTCTCATTTCTGATGAAACTATAAAGTAAGAGATATTATTTGTGAAAATGATGTATAGCAGATGAGTAGAACTGCCAAAAGGGCAATACAAGTTCTAGGTAAAGTTACTAGCAACTCACAAATCAAGAAGGAAGAATAACACAGGTCCTTGCAAAGTGAATTCACCATTCTTGGACAGTTCGGTATCTGACAGGAAGATATTGAGCAATCGTTAATATTTATGAGTGCTTGCTCGTTTGCTATGTCCATATCTCTGCCAAACGGAAGAACAAAAAGGTAAATGGTGAATAAAATAACAATTAGTTAAGACCTCAGCATTTAACCCCCTCTGTTAACATTCACACTGCTGCAGGCTCTGAAATAAGTGCTGAAAGATGAGGTTATGTATTCTGGTATGCAGCATATGAAACATGGAGAAAAGATTAACACTGAGGCCGCTCACCACCTGCTTTTATTTGTTAATATTACAGCCATCAATTTAACAATTATATATATAATTGTTAATACATTTTATATTATATATAAAATAATTTATGACTTAACTATTTCCCCACAAGCGTTTTCTAAAAAACTTGTCAGTCAGTGGCAGAATTTTTGATAATATTCACAAAATGTTATGCCCCCCAGAATATTTTGTTGTATAAACATGTAAACAGTCAATATATCAAAAGAAAGAACAGAGCCTCTAATTTTTAACAAACAAACTAAAAAATTTATTCTAGCTTCATTCATTCTTTTTTTTAATCAACACTTGAATGTATGTTAGTTTCATTTGAGAAAAAAAAAAAAAAAAAACAACATTTCAAACAAAAAGCTGAGAAAAATCACATTTTGAAACACTTCATCCGGATTGGACACAGCGTTCACGTGATTGTGAATTCGAATCGAAAATCAAGAGTGCAGTCAAAGGTGATTTCAATACCCCGCATATAGATAACGACTCCCTGATGCCCACAAATTATAGGCCTATACACAATATACGTGATTGCGGATTCAAAAGCGAAAGTGAAAAGAGAGCGCGCATTCAAAATGCCTGCCACTCTGTTATCGGCAATCAGTGCCGTAGTAGGTTTATATACCAGTGTGAAAATTTCCTCATCGTGGCATCCCCATCGTATACCTCTTCGTGGGTTCAACACTTTTCTCTGTAACGTAAGGGAGTTTTGATTTATATGCTGTTGTATTTTTGATGATCACGTTAGCTTACTTGTGCGTAAGCAATCGTCTTTGGTTTACTTAGATATTCTTCTTCGCTTGTTTTTGGATACGGAGATACTGTACTATTTCAGAAGATCCGTAACACCGCCCCCTACCATACAACAGTGAAAACATGGATTACTGGAAAAACTTGTCAAAGGCAGGGAAAGACTTAACTACTTTTAATTTGAAAGCATCTTAAAAAAAGTGGTGTGAGTGAAAAACAGTGAGACATAACACAAAAGATGTCATCTATCATATGTTTGAATAGACCAGGTAATAAAAAAAATAATTAAAAAAATCTTTGCATTTTATGCATTTGGGGACTTTTCTCAGCAAATATTGATATTTGTGATTCATTGTGAATATTTTGTTGAATTAATTAGCATATCATGTAAATAATTAAACAAAAATTTATCAATTGACAGCCTTTGTCTACTCTCTAAAGTTTAAACCCACATGGCAGCCATATCAGTGTAATCTAATTACTAAAACAGGGCAGCCTACACTACTGACTAGCTGTAGCTCTGAAGTTTGTTCTGCAGTCGTGCTAAGAGATCCGACTGGAGTGGACAGACCTGCTCTGCACTCATTAAAGCAGCTAAGCACCACCTGGGCTCTGCTCTCAAAGCGCATTAGACTGGACTTGCAATTAAAGGACTAGTTCAACCACACATTAAAATTCTGTCATCATTTACCTTTATGTTGTTAGTATGTGTTATTTTGTCTGAGCTGCTAATTTAAATATCATAGAAATGAATAGGGACACACATAACCAAAGCTGAGGTGATTAAGTGATGCTAATAAATGAGTACAGGCTTCTGTGACATCAACAAAGACATGAATGAACTTGCCCTATTCTCTAGTGATGCACATGTGATCAGAGTCCACACATACACAAACACTTATATTCAAATGATCTATGTAAAAGATATTGTATCAAAATTTAACTTAAAAAAAAAAAACTATTTCAACAACTACTGTTGTCAATTTTATGTATGTAATGCCCAAACAAATGTATTCACTACTCAACTACTTCCTATGGTTCAAATGGTGTTATAGTTATGAAAGCTGTGAAATATATTGAACAATGTTATATTACATACTAATCTTTTATTTCTGTTGTTAATATTATGTTTAATTTTCAGTCTTTAGACAGTATTTAACATTTATACTGCTGTGATTTTTTTATCCTCAAGTCAGAGGAACCATCATTATTATGCATCAATATAACAATAAACAAAAATATTTATCTACACTTACACTAAAATATTTTAATGCATAAAAAAAAAAAAAGTCACGGATACCGGAACACAAATGAATTGTTGAACAGTTTTCAACTGATTTGTTGAAACAAACAAATTTGAAATGATTCAGGGAAATTTAGTTTTTAGGAAACTTAATGGCCAAGTGCGTTAAATCATTGCAATATTCACAATGTTGCTTAGGTTTATTTTATTGCAAATAAAATCATCACAAATATATTGTGAACATTCAATATATCGTTTAGCCCTACTTATTCTGTTTGAAATCCTCGTGTAAAGTCTGTTCAAACTGTAGCAGCATGCTTATCTTAAGAACCTTAAGGAAAGGACATGCTTTGCGGTTTACCCTGATCAACTACTATGTAGTCTTTCATTTCTGTTTTGAAAGCATATTTCACTATGCTCTGCGCAGGTGTATTATTCAAGACTAAACAGAAAACTTATTTTAGTATAAACACTTATGCATTCAAACACACACACACAAAAATAAATAAAACACACACATACAGTATACATGATCTCTCTCTCTCTCTCTCTCTCTCTCTCTCTCTCTCTCTCTCTCTCTCTCTCTCTCTCTCTCTCTCTCTCTCTCTCTCTCTCTCTCTCTCTCTCTCTCTCTCTCTCTCTCTCTCTCTCTCTCTCTCTCTCTCTCTCTCTCTCTCTCTCTCTCTCTCTCTCTCATGTGGACTGTGCTGGAGACTTGGGGCCTCACACTAATCTTGCATGAAGACAGGGCTATTGGGGAAGTGTCAGGGTGCTTGCAAACAGGAGGATCGCTTGCACGGAAATGAAAATAAAGAAAAAGCGGAGAGGAGGTGATGGGTCCCACAGACCATGCTGGCAAGAAAAGAGTGAGAGAGGGAGAGAGAGAAACATGGGGAGCACTGAGCACAGACTCCTGGAAGTGCTGGAGAGTCAAAGAGATAAAGAGACATTGAGGAGCTACTGAGGGCTTTGAAAATGGGAGGATGGGCAAAGTGAGAAAGATACACAAGGAGTAAGAAAGTGAGAAAAGGCTTTGAACAGTTTTATGAGGCCCTTCTCTTCCTCAAAAGCTAATTGGCTAACCATTGGGGCTGGGTGTTATAGTGAATACTCATGATATATTTACTATTATTTTGCTAGTGATACAAAATTAACCAACATTGTGAATATTGCAAAGATTTTAATTTACTTTATGTTTGTATTAAGTTTTTCCTAAGAAAAAATAATAAGGTTCCCTTTTCGTGAGTCAGTTTGTTTGACTGTGAAATTATTCTAATCTGATCCAAAGATTTGTTTGATATTCATAAATTAAATTTTTTAATAAATAAGAGTAAAAACCTCCACATCCTCCTTTTCTTGTTCACTACAATCCCTTTTTTCTCCTCTATGTATCTCAAAACCTTTCTTCACAAGTTTCTCAGTTCACCATCTTATCTCATACAAACCACTGCAATATCCACATTTTCTAACCAGGTAGTTTGCATGTGAGGAAGTTGAATTGCTCCCCTTCGACTAAATGACAATCAGGAAACACATTCAAGAAGATGCCACGCTGTGCCACATAAGGCTGAATATAACGCATGCATGCACACACAAAAACAAATCTCAGTAGGCGGCACAGAAATTTAAAAACGACTAGTGAAATGCGCAACATCCTCCCAAAACTTAAACCACTGACAGATCACAAATAGGGGTGCACAACATCAGAATATATCAGTATCGTATTGGTTATTATTATCAAAGAGATGTTTTTACTTTATTTCTACCTGTCGATATTGAATATTTCATTGTGAATCCTCATTTTCCCTATTTTTAAATTTTTAAACTTAATCTTTAAAAACAATAAAACTGTTAAATCTTTTGGAAATCTCAAAATATCCATACTGTAAATGTTGATGATGATGCCTAAATTTACTTGTAGAATTTACATTTTAATTTTAGTTTTTAGTGTTTTATTATTATTTATTTCTACAAAATAACATAGAATTGTAATATTGGCCAGTTCCCGGCCATTACATGAAAATAATTACTGAATTATTGGTCTCGGTCAGAATTTCAAACCCTGTAGCATCCCTAATCGCAAACAGTCTAAGTAACCTGATAAAAAAATGATCTGATCATGTGTGTGCAGTATGTGAGTGTGTAATAATCAATCTAGTGAATGTTCCAAAGCACCACTGAAAGATTAAGTAAGGTCAAGAGAGTTATCGCTCTCCTTCTCTCTCAGAGAGCATAAAAAATAAAAAAAAATCTTCAAACATATTTTTCTATACTTCAGCAAGGAGAGCACCATAAAATATACCAACTCTCCATATCATAAATACAACTGTGGGACTCATTTAACAACCTCATCTCAAAGGATCATAGCTACTTAGAGCAGATACCACTCCCTGCTGCACTGCTGTGGACGCTTTTCAGCTCAATTTCCACAGCTGACACAGTACAGAATACACTGAGGAGAAAGGTAAGGACCTGTGTGAATAAATGAGACTGAGAAAAGTCTGGCCAAGTTGTAGACAAACTCTAAAGAATTATAATCTCTGAAGCTGAGAGACATAAAACCACACACACACACACAAACACTGATACCGGCTTACACACATTGGGAGAATGTCTGTCAGTGCACAGATGGGTATTAGCCAAATGATTTATTCATAAAAATAAAAAAAACAGGTAATGAAATATTCTTCAGATTCTATTCCAGGCCAAAATTGGGAAAGTGACAAGCGAGCGAGAGTATGAATAACATAAATGTAAATAAAGCCGAGTCATGCTGAAATATTCCACTAATCTTGGCAGGGATTAGATGTTCATAGACGTATGCTCTCAGGAAATGGTGGTTTGCAGTACCATGCCAAACAATACATACATATACACTCACCTAAAGGATTATTAGGAACACCATACTAATACTGTGTTTGACCCCCTTTCGCCTTCAGAACTGCCTTAATTCTACGTGGCATTGATTCAACAAGGTGCTGAAAGCATTCTTTAGAAATGTTGGCCCATATTGATAGGATAGCATCTTGCAGTTGATGGAGATTTGTGGGATGCACATCCAGGGCACGAAGCTCCCGTTCCACCACATCCCAAAGATGCTCTATTGGGTTGAGATCTGGTGACTGTGGGGGCCATTTTAGTACAGTGAACTCATTGTCATGTTCAAGAAACCAATTTGAAATGATTCGAGCTTTGTGACATGGTGCATTATCCTGCTAGAAGTAGCCATCAGAGGATGGGTACATGGTGGTCATAAAGGGATGGACATGGTCAGAAACAATGCTCAGGTAGGCCGTGGCATTTAAACGATGCCCAATTGGCACTAAGGGGCCTAAAGTGTGCCAAGAAAACATCCCCCACACCATTACACCACCACCACCAGCCTGCACAGTGGTAACAAGGCATGATGGATCCATGTTCTCATTCTGTTTACGCCAAATTCTGACTCTACCATCTGAATGTCTCAACAGAAATCGAGACTCATCAGACCAGGCAACATTTTTCCAGTCTTCAACTGTCCAATTTTGGTGAGCTCGTGCAAATTGTAGCCTCTTTTTCCTATTTGTAGTGGAGATGAGTGGTACCCGGTGGGGTCTTCTGCTGTTGTAGCCCATCCGCCTCAAGGTTGTGCGTGTTGTGGCTTCACAAATGCTTTGCTGCATACCTTGGTTGTAACGAGTGGTTATTTCAGTCAAAGTTGCTCTTCTATCAGCTTGAATCAGTCGGCCCATTCTCCTCTGACCTCTAGCATCAACAAGACATTTTCGCCCACAGGACTGCCGCATACTGGATGTTTTTCCCTTTTCACACCATTCTTTGTAAACTCTAGAAATGGCTGTGCGTGAAAATCCCAGTAACTGAGCAGATTGTGAAATACTCAGACCGGCCCGTCTGGCACCAACAACCATGCCACGCTCAAAATTGCTTAAATCACCTTTCTTTCCCATTCTGACATTCAGTTTGGAGTTCAGGAGATTGTCTTGACGAGGACCACACCCCTAAATGCATTGAAGCAACTGCCATGTGATTGGTTGATTAGATAATTGCATTAATGAGAAATTGAACAGGTGTTCCTAATAATCCTTTAGGTGAGTGTATATGCACATACATACACACATACATATATAAACAAGCTAGTTATTTGTACCTTCAAAAAAGGAATTAAAAATGCCAATTTATAAGTTTAAGGACAGATTTCAATGTGATTTTTAGTCAAATATGTACATAAATGGTAAAAATAAGATGAATATCATTCATGGGCTGGGATGAAGTTTGACATTGCAAAGCATTTTTATCTGCCATAATGCGATTGAAACCGTAAAGACTACAAATTGAGGGAAGCGCTTGTCACATTACCCGAAAAGAAAAAAGAACTGGTACTGTGGAACTGGAACTGGAACTGGAACTGGTAAAAGTACTGTGAACTCTTTATTTACAATATTTATTAATGACCTGAATTGATGTGTACATATAACAGTATGTTGTTATTTATTCGGGAATGAGGGATGACATAGTTTAATCCATCAGCGTCTCAAGATTAATTTGCGACAATGTGATAAATACAGTACACGTTTCCATAAAATTGGGTTTAAAAGCATCCAAACGCACAGATCCTACATAGACTTACATTGAGAAAAAGCTGAAGCTTGTCTGAGAAAAATAGCTTACAGTCAGCCATAGTTGCTAAGGCTGATCAGTAACGTTCGGAAGGCGGGCTTAAGTGAGAGGTCAATATAGTGCTGCAGGGATGATGTATTTTTGTAGGCCAAAACCCAGAAATGAGTTAGCATTTTAGCATTTCTGGTTTCATTGTCCGGATGTCATTTGTTTTTTAATGGGGGTTTTTTTCAAATGCGTGAAATAAGGTCTGTGGTTAAAGGAGTAGTTCACTTCAAAATGAAAATTTCCTGATAATTTACTCACTCCCATCTCATCCAAGATGTTCATGTCTTTCTTTCTTCAGTCAAAAAGAAATGAAGTTTTTTGAGGAAAACATTCCATGATTTTTCACCATATAATGTATTTCAATGGCAACCAACGGGTTGAAGGACCAAATCAATGCAGTTTCAAGGGGCTTCGAAGGGCTTCAAAGGGCTCTGCATGATCCCAGCTGAGCAACAAGGTCTTATCTAGCGAAACCATCGGTCATTTTCAAGAAAAAATAAAGATGTATATACTTTTTAACCACGAATGCTCGACTTCGGTGTTGTGATTCTTCACGGCGTATGACCAGGGGAACCAGGGGAACTTCTGGGTTGGCCTGCAAAAATACATCATCACTGCAGCACTCTATTCTATACAGTGCTGCCCACTGCAAAACCAAGATCCTGTAGGATACACAAAACCAAAATCTGACATGAGTCCCATGTGTGAGAAGCAGCCTCTTTCTTATCTGATCCTCTTTCTACACCCTCTCTTCTCTTTACAGGCCTGCCAAACGAATCACTGGCCTGTGGCTGATTGTACCGTACACCTTGATGAGCAGAGACCACCTGGAACCGAACCCATCTACAAGAATACAATGTGGGGGAAAAAAATAGATAAATGAAACAAAAAGCATGTTATTACCACTTCAGCTGCCCTTCACCAACGGCTACTGAGTGTGCTGGAGGCAGTGTCTTTGTTCACCTCTCCCTTTATTCGGTTTCTTTCTCTCCTTATGTGTCTGTCACATTCCCCACCCCCACTTACTGAGAACAAACAGAGACCCAAGATTTCATATCAGTAAGTAGCTCATGAAACTCACCCGAAAAGCTTATCCACAATATCCAGGCAATATCCACAATATGAAGATGAAAACATGTACATTTTCCCTCTTTGTTTCGTCCTCTCTCCTCTCTCTATTACAGCTCCATTACACTTCCCTAATGAATAATTTTCACAATATATCAGCATTGCAGAGGAAATGCAAGTCAAAAAGGTCCCATATATGCTCTCTAAAGCTTCAGAAATGTGTATGTATGCATGAGAGTGTTGAAAGTGTGACAGTTTCAAGAGGACACAGACTTCATGCTAATGAATGTTCGCACATTCAAACAAGACATCATTTTGGCATAAGTGCTACTTGGGTAAAAACAAGCCTCTGTTTAGTAAATTGTCCACAAACAGGACCTTCTTGCCCTTGAACTCAAATAACCCCACTGATCTGGCATATCCACACACACACACACACACACACACACACACACACACACACACACACACACACACACACACACACACACACACACACAGCACATGGAGAGACACTAATTGGATTTATATTATGCACATACACAGTTCATGGTCACCTGGGTCTTTGTTTCACAATAACTTCCCTCCCACCGTCACATACACAGTCATGCTCAATCTCACAAAAGCACCAATGCATGTTTTCTGATCATATTAATGAAACAAAAAAGCCCATGGGCAATAAAAAAAAAACAGCAATAATTACCACAGCAGTAACTGGTTTCAAGCAGTAACAAGATTTCTCTGCCAGCATGATTTGGAGGAGCATCATGACATTGATCCCAAGCAAAGGTCTCCCAAAAATGAAAATTCTGATAATTGACATTTACTCTACCTTATGTCATTCCAAACCTGTATGACTTTCTTTCTCTTTGTTTGTGGAGCACAAATAGTTATAAAGAATATCCTGAGAACTTGGCTGTCAAGTTCCAAAACTACAAAAACGCACCATGTGCTATATTCCAAGACTTCTGAAGTCATCCAATAATAGCTTGGTGAGACGAACAAACAAAATTGTTATTGGCTAAAAAATCTTGACATCCACACTAGGTCTCCTTGGAGCATTCAAGAGTTCATGAGAAAAGTAGCAATGCCTAATTCGAGAATGAATCGTTCTTTGGATTCTGATCTTTTTAAATGAATCAGTTCCAAAATCAGTCTGAATGATTTCTTTTGGAATTGAACTGATCCAGTTAATGGAGCATAGGAGAGGATCAGTGAAGAATGAATTATTCATCACACAAACAGTCTGTTTATCAGTCAAATAAATCATATTGCTTCAAAAAAAAAATTATGATATTGTATGATGACTTTTATGATGCTTTTGCATCTGTTTTGAAGCCTGAAAGCTGCAGTAATCATTCATTGTAACTGCATGAAAAAGACTGACCAATTCAATTCGTCAAAATTTCTCATTCTGTTTTCAATGAAAGAAAGTCATGGAATAAATGAGTGAATAAATGATGACAGAATGTTCATTTTTGTTTGAACATTTTTTTTATGTGGAAATTCAAGAACTGTAAACCTGTTGATTGGCAACTACATGTATCCCAAAATCAATATAGTTTGCAGTGTCTTTCCCAGAAACAACTCCGAGACCAATTCACAAGAAAAGGGATGTAAAATCAAATGTAAAACATTAATGTAATAAAAGAAAATCAAAGTGAGGGGAAGGGTGCAGCACAGTGACATCTGCCCCATAATTACACAAGTCTGAACATAGTGAATCACTAAGCATGACTACACATCATAAAAATATAGATTCCTGGCTGAAACTCTGTTACCTGCACATTTCACAAAAAAGCACAATTTACATATCCATGAGGAATACTTCCTACCTCAAAGTAAACACATGAGATCCTCCTCACAAGGTGCTGCAATACTTGGATAGCAGTACCAGGAAATGATTGTACTAGAAGCAGTGTTTGCTTAGTCATTTAGCTCTGTTTTACTCTGTGTGTGCACTATGTGTATGTGTGTGTCTGTGTGTGTGTGTGTGTGTGTGGATTGAATAAGAAAGGAGTGCACTCAGACACGTAATACAAGAGCGCAGTCTAATAGCTACACATAATACATAACCCTACTAACACAGACAAGCTATGTTAGTTGTAACCCTGCATGGTCATTTAATATAAAATAAGATATTACTCCCACAGGCATCTCTTGTGTCTCTGAAATACGCTATGCCATGTAATACAGGCGTTTAGGCTCATTATCTCAACAGATTCAATAAACATTCCACGGTAGACGGGATACCTGATTATTTCTCTGACCTGTGGCCTTGTACGAAATGTCCTATTTGACCTCTTTTTAAGAGATTGAGAGAAAAATAAATGATTTTGTACATTTGTGTATGTGCAAGAGAGATATGGAGCTGCCCCTCATTATACTTGTGAAGGTATGTAATGTGAAACACATGGTTACTTAAAAACAGCCATGAAATCTGTTGTGATGTCTCAGAGTGGCAACTCCAACGCAATACGTGTAAAATCAAAAAGAAAAATGGCCTTTGTCACCTGTCAATTTTTTTCCAGTTATGTCTTTCCTCAAAGAAAATAAATTCATCAAGAAATAAAATATACAATAAAGAATAGTGACAAGAACAACTCAATCTTTTTTCCCTAGTTTTTCATACAAGTAAGGCTTTCAAGCTGCAAGATATCTTTGACACAAAAGTGCAAAAGTTTTTTAATCAATTAATACTTTTATTCAGCAAAGTAGCATGCATTAATTCATCAAAAGTGATAGTAAAGACATTTATAATGTTACAAAATATTTGTATTTCAAATAAATGCTGTTCTTTTGAATTTTCTATTCATTAAAGAATCCAAATAAAATGATCACGGTTTAAAAACACTAAACTGATTTCAACACTGATAATAAATGATTCTTGAGCACCAAAACAGCATATTAAAATGATTTCTGAAGGATCATGTGACACTGAAGATTGGATTAATGGCTGCAGAAAATTCAGCTGTGCTGTCACAGGAATAAATTACATTTTAAAATATTTAATATTTCACAATATTACGGTTTTTACCGTATTTCTGATCATTTAAATGCAGCCTTGATGGCACAAAAGAGACTTTCATTAAAAATCTGCTGTGTACAAGCAAACTCCAAAGAGTCTTTTATCTCTAAATTTGCAAGTTACAATCATTATTGTCACTTATTTCAGGCTATTATGATTATCAAATTCAGAATTGTTTTAATCTCTTCACAAGACTATTTTCAACTAATCTCTATGACTTGTCTGATTTTTGGGTTTTTTTCACAAACAAGTTCACATAAAGGCTCAAAACTAACAGCAAGTAAACAAATCATCTACATTACCCTGCTAAAAAAAACATTTTATAGTTCGGGATTTTTGGAGTTACTGCTATAAAATGTACTCAAAACATTTAGTCAACACTGATTCATGTCGTAATAAATAAATGTCCAAGTGACGTTCATCTAAGACTGAAGGCCATCCTGAGACATATAAATAGTCTCTAGCCACTAAGCCAGTCTCTACCGAAGAGCCCACTTCATCTTCAGACACAAAGCTCTGTGATTAGAGTTTGGTACTGAAAAAAAGAGACACAGAAAGAAAGGGAGAGGGAGCAGTATGTGTTGTGAAGTGTTGCTATTACCGTATCCATGGGCAACTAAAGAGGAATCCTGCCAATTCTGTGAGTAGGTTGTGTCTGGGGGGGGAGTGCAAAGCACAATCCTTAAGGTATTATTCTAATTCAATGTCTGTCCAAGTCCACGGGAAAACATCCAGAAGAGAAAGGGGACCATTCAGACTGCTGACAGCCCAAGAGAGCGCTTCTACCTGGGGAGAAACCCCACAGATACCCTGCCTGCTGGAGATACCACATGAAATAGGGCACCTTTGCATGAATCCATTTAAACAAGCATAACCAAAGCCAAGAAATCACCAGGTGCATGTGACAAACCTGAACCTAGGGGAATGATAATTGGCAATGTCACAAAAAAATCTGAGCGTAATAATTCCATTATTTCTCTCAAATCAAACTGGAACAAATTAAAATAAAATAAGTCAGATCAGGTGGTTTTATATAACAAAGTAATTAATACAAATAAGCAAAAATCAAAATCCATAAAAAAATTTCCGGTTTTGTTGAGCTATTTAGTGCCTGTGCAGAAAGTGATTCCCTATGTGTGTAAATTCATGCTTTTTGGGAACAAGGTGGAGGCGTCTCTTTCTCCTACTTGATAAATGCAACCAACCATTCCTGCCCCACATACTAGTTTGTGTACAGCTAAGAAAGCTTAGTGGCACACGGCACCACTCATAAATACGGAACAAGAGCATAAGTATGACCTTTATAATCCTACATCCTACATGACTAAAACACTGCGTTGCTGCATTTGATCAACATGCCCAGAATGCAGTGCAGATTTGTGCAATTGCCACTTTATAACATGAAAAAGTAAAGCAACTGCAAGTTACAAAAAGGCATTCTCTCCACTGCGCCTCCGAACACTCCACTTTACCATATTAATCAACTAACCAGGATAATTACTGCACTTGCAATTAATACTGTGACCAATACATCGGAATAATTACATTTTGTGGTAGTTGCGCCTTTCTCTCCTCTGCTGTAGCCTACAGCTCAATTAAGTAATTCGACTTGCTGATTACGATTTTTATGTTTGTCTTTCATTAGCAAGTACTGCAAAAGGGAAAAAAAAAAAAAAAAAAAAAAAATCAATCTTGCCTGTGTCAACCTTCCTGCAAAGTCCTACTTACATTTACAGCTAATAACTGGATGTATGTGTCTAATAATATGCTCAAAATATACCCACTTAATGTCTATTTTATAAATATTACATGAAACTATTATTAATTACAATAATAATGTGTGATTACAAGCAGCTTAAAAAGATAAACATTAAGTGCATTGTCTATTACTGACACAGAGTAAAACAAACTCTGTAATCTACACTCATGTATACAGTCAGTGTGTAATGTCATACTTTACAAAGCATAAAATAGGAAGTAAAAATTCCAGTGTTGAGGTACCTAAAGCCACAACTCATGACAAGTTGGAGTCTTTCCAAAGAAACAGTGTGCCAAGTTTATGCCGGTGGTTTCAAAACCTAGTGAGTGAGTAGTCAGACTGCCATCATGCCATCATAAACTGTTTATTTGAGACCTCAGTTGAAGGAGAAACAAAGAAGACACCTGCATGGCTATATAAGACACATGTTAAAAAGAGGTTCAAATTACTTACGGCAGTTCTCCTCGTCGCTGTTATCTGAGCAGTCATCATCATCATCACATCTCCATGGAGTCGGGATACATCTGCCATTCCTGCACTGAAACTGACCGCTTTCACAGTCTGGTTTAGTTCCTGTCATGTTAAGAAGTTGTGTGTAAATGCAGGGAGCAGATTTTGGGGGAGATCACGTTTTTGATCAACACTGACACTGTTTGACCAATATGAGTTTTTCCTTTGCCACCCAATTATCATTTTTACTTTAACCCATCCAACATCCACTAAGGATGTCAAAACAAAATGTTGGGGGACTTACTATGTATAATACATGTATCATTTTAATATAGATTCATATATTGTACATATATCACAAAAAGCTGATTAAGCAGCTCAAACTTCGAAAACTTCAAAAAACTTAAGACAGGGGCCACGTAAAGTCATTCTTAGCAATATATGACTATTTTACATGTCTCTGTATAAATCGTTTTATGCTAAGTTCTGTTAACAGCTGTCAGACAATACTGTCAGTAAAAATCGATGTGCTCGTGTATGATGACAGGTTGCAGTAAATGTATCGCAAACTATAAATGACCTACGAAAAATGACACGTGTGCATAAAAAAAATATTGATATATCTAAGTCTGTCTGTAGACACATTCAATGAGAGTAAAGTTGCGCTAGTGTGTATGCGTTACTTTCAATTGTGTACTATAGACTTGGAAGTATGGAGTACTATAATTACATTTTATATAAAACATTCTTCCTTCTTACAGACCCCACAACGAACACGGCAGGACAAGAACAACATGCACTTGATCAGACTGTCGTTCCTTTAAAATAAAAGCTGTATAAAGACATTTAAATGACTTAGCGCGCAAATAATGTCTCGTCATCGGAAGTAGATGCACGCGGCTGCGCCGGTGTTTCTACAGCATCATTTACATTCATAACAGCGGACTGTCAGCTTGGAACAGACACTTACCATTCACCAGCAGAAACCCCGCGAGTATCATATGTAAAAGCAGCAATTTCCCTATAGCCGTCCACATCTTCACAAATAAAGACGTTGTGCTCATACGGAATATAAAAAGGCCGTGCTGTATAGTGTCTACCTCCTGTGTCCGTGCAGTCTGCGCTCTGACTCTACACAAGCTCCACTCTGCTTTCGATACCAGTTTGAATCGATGACGCCAACGCGGATGGGCGGGGCCATTGCGTGATGACCTGCACGTATGGGCGGGGTTAGTGTTGAGAATTTAAACAAAACATGTCATCAGTCCACACAGCTGAAGAGATGAAGAGATTCGTGAACATGGTTGAGTAGAGATAATTGTATAGATAGAGGGTGACATTTTGTCAAAAAACTCAAATAAACTTGATTCTTAAAAGTTTTGGGCTCATACTAATATAATATGAAAATGTAATATGGGAATATTTATGACAAATTAATTAGGTGCTGCCTTTTTTATTTCATTTATGGGTGGTGATCTACACTTAAAAACATTTAAGCGCACTTACAGTGTGTGTGAGAGAGAAAAGAAAAAGCAATATTGGTAAATGTTTTTAGAGTTAAATAGAATAGGATACATTTTTATTGTATTTATATTTTTATTTTTTAATTAAAAATTAAAGGCACAATATGTAATATTTTTAGATTAAAATATCCAAAAACCACTACAATGTTATATATTTTGTTGACCTGTGTACTTACATTATCCCAAACGTTTCCAACAATGTTTCAATCCAGAGAAATCAGTTATTTTAACCAGTGTTACGGACCGTATCCTTGCATTGCCTGTCAATGACGTCATATCCGCGCTACCCTTGATTTCTGTAGAAATCATGGAAACACCAAAGACGATTTAATATAGTATGTATTTTATGGCAAACAAGTGTTTGGATATACATTTACCAACAGAAAACAGCGCAACACGGTTAGTCTTATTGTTTGAATCGCCAGAAGTTACGTTTTTACCATGCCTCAGTGGCTAACATAGCATAATCAGAGTGAGCTTTCTCTATCATACAATATATTTTTAAATTAATTGCATCTCATTTAGCAACAGTCATTTAGTCATCCTGTTTTTATTAATATTATATTCTAATATCGATCTAGATTACTGCAAAGTGCAACAAGTCTCTCATACCAGCCACCGAGCGGAAGCACAGAGTAACGTTATAACTTTTATAACTAACACACTCAAATGTATTTAGTATGATTTTTTTTAACCATGTAAAACAGCACTGCGTTACCTCACATACACAACGAAAAGAGCGGAAGCGGCCGACTGTAGCATAAGCATAATAAAAGCTCCGAGACCGGTGTTTCATGCAGGTCTCTCTCATTAGCATTCGCTCCCAAGGGCTCTCGGCACGTCCTGCTTCATACCACCGTAATGTTAATAAAACTTTAATACATTTGCTCATTCATGAACATAATTTCTTCCTGAGTCTGTCAAATTCCTTTCCATCGTCTGTGGAGGTGAAGAGTCAAGACTACAACTCCCATGATTCCATGCTCATTCACTTTGTCATCAAGCTACGCCTTTGTTTTGAATAAGCGACCTTAGCGGCGAAACTTACATACTGTACCTTTAACCTTTAATAAGTTAAAATAAAAAAAATAAGTAAACAGTATTAAAGTGCATTCACAGAAATCCCTGCAAGATCCAATAACATTTCTGTATATATCTAAAAAGTTATATTTCTTCCTATTTAATTATATGTTCATTGTAGTGTTTTATGTTACATCTTAAGTTATTTAATTCATGTTTGTTGCATTATTTTAGATTCTAGTCTCTGGGTTGTTAAAGGGGTAGCTGCAGGAACTGGCTGGCATTATAAACAGGAAGCTGTCGGGATTGCAGCGCTATGATAAATTGTTCCCCCTTCTAAAGTGTGAAAAAAGAGAATGTAAGGAGAGAGATGGAGAGAGAGAGAAAGAAGTTGAATGTTTTTTCTCAGTTGAGAAGGCATCACCATCACTCACTTGTCCTCTTTTCTCACATACACTAAATCGACTGTTAGAAACAGCTTCCTCTGCTTGGGTTCTTTCTGAGAGATTACTTTTACTGAATATCTAGCATCAGTTTCTGCTACATGAACCGATAAGTTAGCCATAATAAGAAGCTCTGTAGCAAATTTTCTGTAGTGAAAATAATCATCAATCCTATAACTTAAAGTAGATTTTAACCCTACCTAATTTATACATTCTCTGACCTACATGCCTATTATTACCACATAATTTTAGTTCAGAACTAAAGTCACAACAACACAACTTTGATTTTATTGACCCCATGAAGTCAGATTGGCTATTGTCTCTCCCCAACTTTCTATTTCAATAGGTAAACAAGAAATACATTTACACAGAAAAAAATTGTCTAGAGATTCAATAAATCTTTAAAGGGGTCATGAACTGAGAAAATAATGTAAGTGGTCACCATACTATAAGAATATCCTGTAAGTTTCAGAACTGAAAACTTCCTTGTTAGTCCAATAAAAGCTTTTATTGACACCAGGCCCAGCAAACGACAGGTTTTTCAAAGTGGGAATCTATGACGTCAAAGGGAGGCAAGCACCACCTCTGCAGAAGAAGATCAATGCCTACTTCATCACTGCCTGTTTAGCCCCGCCCACCGATTTGCGCATGACATGCAATAGGTAGCCTAAGGCCTACATGGTGTTAAACCAGATCGAGCTACCAAGCAATAAACATGCTGTTGAGGATTACAAAATATTGTGCAGTGCCTGGGCTCGACAGTAATGCAACATGTAAGTAACTGTGTTAATTCTAATGCCTGATCTGAAATGTAATTATTCATGTACAGTCAGATGTTCTTTGTCTGTGTGTCAGTAAATCAAACCAGTGACTAAACATCAACTTGCGTTGTTTCTCTTAGTAGGATGAAAATAATCTATTATTTAACGGTGATTAAATTCTATAAAGAAAGCGATCAAAGAAAGCTCCCTTTGCAATCGTTGGAGCAGCGCGCGCTGGAGCTGTCAATCAAATGGCGAGAGTTTATCAGTGACGCGTTTATCAGTGACTCCCGTTTTATTCAACGAATCTCTTAACTATATCACGTTTGCACTGTTAGTGAAGATGAAAGCATTCGTTAGTGTGCAGAAACTGAGCTGCAATGACGAGATCACTGCTTTCATGCGCTCAGCATGTCTGTGATCGGCTACAATGTTCATCTCTGCAACCTTTCATGCCACGATCTGAATATAATGCCATAGATCTTAAATATAATGCAACACTTTTCACGATTAGTTAACCATGAGAGCTGTAATAGTAAAAACGCGCTAAAAGAGAGAGTAATACTTAGCTATTTCAAATGGAAAGACGTTAGCCAATCAAAGCAGTGGGCGTTTACACTGAACTCTCACAGCAGACATGCCCCTTCAAACAGAGCGTTCAAACCAGAGGGCTAAAATCAGGGTAGGAAAAGTGCCTTTTATTTATAAATTATGACAATTTTTGATGTAAAAACCATTCTAACATTATAAGTGCACCCCAGGAAACATCATAAGACAATAAAACAACGCAGTTCATGACCCCTTTAAGGCAAGACACTAAAGCAAAACCATTTTTATGCACTGGTCAAGTTAGAGATTTTAGGCTATTTTGCTTCAATAATATGTTTTCTTTCAGAGGAAAGAAAACATACAAAATACAGGGACCCACTTTATATTAGGTGGCCTTAACTACTATGTACTAACATTTAAATTCATAATTTGATACAATGCACTTACTGTGTACATACATGTTTTTACATTGTACTTACATTTTAAAAAATACCTGCATGTAATTACATCTGTAATTCATTTATGTAATTACATTTATAATTACACCGTTGACACTTCCCTTACACCTAACCCTACCCTTAAATTTACCCATACCACCACACCTGTCACTAACTTTACCCGTATCCCACCTCAATATCAGCAAAAGTGTTTTACAATACAATATGAACACAGTAAGTACAAGGCCTAATATAAAGTGGGACCAAATACGGATTTAAGTGTTTATATATGTATGTTAATCTATTTGCATTTGTAGATTTCAATTACAATACATAGGCCTACTGTATCTTTAAAGTCAATTTTCTCAAAATAAGTAAATCTCCACTTTAGCACTTACATACACCAAACTTTAGTTTTATTCTTATCTATATTCTGAAGGTTTTAACAGATGAGTTTACTGTATTATTCGGCTGATTTATAATAACATTTTAGTATTAAAAACATGGTGATTTTTTTTTTTAGTTTTGTAGTGCTAAAAGGTGATATCCAAAATCGCCTCTGTAAAAACATTCAAATCTAATATGACAACAAAATGAAACAAGAATTTTGAACCTGGCTTTATCCAATGTTCAGATTTCTGTTTTGGAAATGTATACAAATTAGTGCATATTTAATTAAAAAATCTTGAATTTGAACATAACATTTTAGAAAACTTAATGAACTGAGAAAGTATGATGACATCTTTTAGTTAATTTTTTTCTACTCACCTGTAGTGGCCAACATCAAAATTTAGATTTTTGGTGTCAATGACATTTTGACTGGTCTTTGAGTTCTACCAGAAAGACTCGGGGGGCAAGATAACACAACAATGACATTTATTTATTAACAGACCAGCAAATGAAAGCAAAACATTGTATAATAAGATTCTTTGGCGTAGGCCCCCTCTGTAACTCACATTCAGAGGGTAACGGACTCTGCATTTTCTGCCTGAAGATGAAGGCGGGGTGCAGCCGACCCCCCAGGAGGTATGGGCAGGGACCATGCTGGTGGTGCTGGGGAGGATGGGGGTGAATGTTAGCGTCATCATCTGCGAACTCAGACATGTGTAAGTACTGATCTTTTATACTCCAAGTGTTAGATGATGATTGGTTAGATCTAAACGTAATGTGTGATGTAACATTTGAGTCTTCCTGGCAGAACTTATGCTAGAGCTTTCATTTATATCTGGGAAAGAGGAAGAAAATCATAAAAACTGAGAAATCATGTGAGAGCAGCAGAACAGAGCGGAGGTCAGCTGATCAGCATTTTCTCTCTCTTTCAGTGGCAACTCGCCTAAACTGCCAGAACTGCTCTCTGCCAAGCTGCTGACCCAAAAAACAGAGAGATATTTAGTCGATAACTGGCCAGCGGCCCACCAGCTATTCAGGTGAGAAACAGGATTTAAACATCAGTGCATTAGAAGATATGACAGTGCAGAACTTCCACACTGCAGTAACTCTGATGAGAAACAACCGGACATGCCTGAATGGTGGTTCCCTGCCCTCTTTAGAAATACAGGTTGACTTTAATAGAAACCCATTATTTGAGGAAGTGCATGCTTGTTAACATGGTGTGCTTAGCTTGTCTATTTTGGTGTGGTTTGGAAGTTAGATTCCAGTTGCTTATGTCTGAATAGTCCAACGATTAGAGTGTAATG
Organism: Coreius guichenoti; assembly: GCA_039654105.1. Lineage (NCBI taxonomy): Eukaryota > Metazoa > Chordata > Actinopteri > Cypriniformes > Gobionidae > Coreius > Coreius guichenoti. The sequence continues at coordinate 27,134,630 of CM077180.1, read as the reverse complement.
AGGCATTTTACACAAATCACCTCAGTGAGTAAGAGGATGTGAAAGGGGGACCTTGGAGATATGCATGAATTCATCCCTTTTGCCAATCAGACTGGAAAGTGTGAGGGCCCTTATTATCCCTCAGACCCGACTCATGCTTTTGCTTCTACAGTATGAATTCTCGCTGTTACCCAAGCATGAGAGGATGTGCTATTTCAGACATATTGTATCATAGTGAGGCTCTAGAACTTAAAGGAATATTACAAGTTAGAAGTAAAGAAAAACTAAACTATTTATTCACCCTTCTTCAAGACCTTCTTTCTTCTGTGCCAAAATGGGATAAACTTTGAAGAGTTGTATTGATCTCTCTTTTTTGTGCAATTACACTGGGGAAAAAAAATTGTGTAGAAACCATTTTCACTCAGAAATTGCTGGTAAATTTCACAATTACAAAGAATCTGCAAGTAACACCTTGAATTAAATGTGAAATTTTGAAGTATTTAGACTGATATTTTCTTGTAAAACATACTCCAATCATTTTTGTTTTATTTACAACTTCGCAAAATATTTTTTACAGTCTACAATGAATCAAAAAGAAAATTGGTCCATACTTCTTTTGCTCTACATTTTACGTGTCAGTCTCAGTCTCCATTAATTGCATGGAAAACAGTGAGCGAGTACAATTCTTCATAATTATTTACTGTTGTTTTCCATAAAGGATAGAAATTCATATAGGTTTGGAGCAACATGAGAATGCTAGCACATGATGTAAATTTTTTTGTCAATATGATCTTCTGGTTATCCATAGCATGTCACACATGCAGTCGATAGATTATAATGCTTTCTCCATTACCATAATTTTTTTTTAAAATAACAATTTTGGAAACAACATATATTGCTAATATTTCATTATATTATAGATGTTTTGCCAATTTTTGGAGACTTTTCTCCCATTTTCATGTCACAACTCAAGATAGTCACTTATGAAAGTCTTGGGACTGTGAACATTCTTGTGGTGCCATCAGCCAATGCGCATTGTCATTACATCATTTTCCTGTGGGTCCAGAGTAATTAGTCACGTGACAGTTATGTGACTGGCTCAAAAGAAAACCAGAAAAATGGTACAGTAATATAAATGACAGGTCTGCACAATTATAAAAAAATCATATGACCTAAAAAATAAATTATAATCTATCTAAATATAACAGTACTCTGTTACATAGTCTTTATGATTTATTAAACTTCCTTTACATCTTCTATCTGTGTCCATGTGATAAACTGACTTGTAAAAAGGAAGACTCTCAAATGTGGGTAAATACAGCAACTTTTTACTAACCTCAACTGTGAAATTAACATTTTGGGCATTTGAAAGGTTTGTAATTCAGTAATACTGATAGTCTCTCTTGCTTTCCACATTGTACACAGCTATTTATTTATTATTCTTTTATTGCTGTTGGCAAGTCATAAGGGATTTTTATATTCAACTGCTGCTTAGGTCACAGTGAAATAGCTTTACAGACCTAAGTGTTCTTTTAGATTCCCATTAAAAACTGTGATATAAAAAGTTATGTAATGTTATGACAAGAAATTACAAGGTTGGATAAGAAGGCAAAACAAGATGTGCAAAATTCAAGTTCAAATACATTTTTTGCAAGAGCAGAGCTTAACATCAGTATTGTATTAAGGTAGTACATAGCATGTATAATTAATAATTTTATGCCATAACAGTGTACACTTTGATCCCAGATAGCAAACAAGCAGCATTGAAACAACATTCAGTCAATGTTAACAGGCTATTTAAACCAACATTGCAATCTGATGTTAGTTCCACATCACGTTTGTGTAACGTTTTGCAGAAATCATTAAAAAAATTGGAATGTGTTTGAAAACAAGTGGAATGTGTTAAACATTTTGAGGAATGTGGCTTTGTTTTGAGAACTGAATAAATGGTTTGCAAATTGAAGATTCAACTATTTAGATTTTTATTTAATTTAATTTTGTTTAAGATGAAAATCAACAATTTGTCAGTCACTATTTGTCATAATTTTGATAACCTTGAATTTGACACAGTGACAATGTGACACTTCTTTTAAGGTAAATGTCATATTTATGCAATCTTTCTGTCACACATGCATTCACACATATAATACAGTACAAACACAGTTTAACGTGACTATACGGTCTCTTCCGTATCTGCTCTGACATCACAAGGGTGAATTATAATAATCAACTCGTCTAAATGCAAATCATAAGATACATTTTGATGATGTCTGAAGCATATGGGATCTAATTTCCCATCATACTTGTGACTGCCCAAGTTAACAGTTTAGGTGACAAGACCTGAGTGTTTTCATCTTTAGAAAAACACCCAGAGCACAAAATGGGGAAATAACTAAAGCTGTAAATGAAATATTCACAACCAAAGATTTTAATAAGTAATTGTTTTAAAATTGATCAAACGATAATTTTAAAAAGGAAATTCATAATTTACTTACCCTCATATTGTTGCAAACCTGTATGCATTTCTTTCTTCTGTGGAACCCAAAACATATTTTGTAAAATATCTCGTTTGATTGATTGATTGATTGATTGATTGTCCCTACAATAAAAGCCAGTGGGGTCCAATTTTGTTTTAGTCCCCGTTGACTTTTATTACAAAAAAAGGTGAAACATTCTTCAAAATATATTCATTTGTGTTTTACAGAAGAAAGTCATACAGGTTTTGAACAACATGGTGACAGAATTTAAATTTTTAGGTGAACTATCCCTTTAAAACTATCCCTGATGTTGTGGTCTTTCCAAGCATGGTCATTTTAGTTTACGGTATGTGAAAACAAGGTAATAGAGCCAAAGAGGTCTGTCTGACCCCAGCTACTCACTCACGTGTAATGATTTATTTACCATTCCACCAAGAGAAGGAATCTAACTTGACAAAGGAGAAAGAATGAAAGGGCAAAGGGGGAAGAAATGGACAGAGAGAAGGGGAGAAAAAAAGCTGACTGTCTGTAAGAATGAATGACGTCTTGCTGAACTTACATCTGAACTGAAAAGGAAGGTCTAGAATGGAGTGGTGGAGAAAGAAATAGAGGTTAGGGGTGAATGTTTGGTGGTGAGATGGCAGTTCAGTGGCCACGTCACATCATGTGCTGAGAGTCACAGGCAGAAAGATGACTCAGAAGCTCTACAAAGAAGAGTCTACAAAGAAAAACTGAAGAATTATACTGCCGTTTAATTCTTTGTTCTCAATGATTTAAAAAAAAAAAAAAAAAAAGTTGATATGGTGTTTTGGATGGTTGCTAGGTGGTTAAAAACGCATTAAAACATGAAAAAGTGTTGCGAGGAAAAATAGTAAGAATGCGGATTATTAAAGGGTTAGTTCACCCAAAAATAAAAATTCTGTCATTAATCACTTACCCTCATGTCATTCCAAACCTGTAAGACCTTCGTTCATCTACGGAACACAAATTAAGATATTTTTGATGAAATCTGAGAGCTTTCTGACTTTCATAGACTGCAAATTAATTAACACTTTCAAGGTGCAGAAAGGTAGTAAAGGCATCGTTAAAATAGTCCATGTGACTACAGTGGTTCAACCTTAATTTTATGAAGCTACAAGAATACTTTTTTTGCACAAAAAAAAAAACAAACAAAAATAACGACTTTATTCAACAATCTCTTCTCGTCTGTACCAGTGTAAACAGTGCAGCACTTCCAAGTTCTATGGAAGAACAGCGGCTCACCATTGTCTAGCTCCTGCGTCAGCATCACACGCATGCATCGTGGTGCTCACGTGAACAGCTATAGCTAATGGTAAGCCGGCGTTCTGACGTAGCGCTTCGAAAGCACTGTACTGTATTTACTACGTCAACAGCGAAGGAGACTGACACAGACGAGAAGAGATTGTTGAATAGGCAGTATTTTTTTTTTTGCGCACAAAAAGTATTCTAATCGCTTCATACAATTAAGGTTGAACCACTGTAATCACATGGACTATTTTAACAATGTCTTTCCTACCTTTCTGGGCCTTGAAAGTGGTAATTAATTTGCTGTCTACGGATGGGTCAGAGAGCTCTCGGATTTCATCAAAAATATCTTAATTTGTGTTCCGAAGATGAATGAAGATCTTACGGGTTTGGAACGACACGAGTAATTAATGACAGAATTTTCAGAACATTACAGAAGATGCTGGATTGTCAACAGTAGCAATTGAGTGGTGCAGGCATGACGTCATGGAACCGGAAGTGCTAAAATGCTAACTCGTTTCCGCGTTGTGGCATACAAAATGATGTCATACATGCACCATGTTGTAACATAGCTGACGTGAAGCAGACGAAGACAATGATGTAGCGAACCCAAGTGCAGTTTATTTACAGTGAAAATCCAAGAACATGAACCATAAAATATAAACAAAATCCAAAACATGAAACAAACCATGAACAAAACTTGACTATGAACAGACCTTGATAATGAACACATGGAACAGCATACATCCTTCAATATCTGACAAAGCACTCAAAATGGTTTAAATACAGGACTATAGGGATCACATGAGAACAAGACACATGAAACAAGGGAACCAATCAGAACATGACACATAAGACAAGGGAGGCACAAGACATGATCACATGAGGGCAAGGAGGTCACATGACAAAAACCAGGAAACATGACTGAAGCAAAATTACAAAAGACATGAAAACATGAACCAAAACCCAAACCAACGTGACACACCGAGAAGCACGTGGTTTTGATGCAAATTGACCAGAGTTTGAATCTGCCTTTTATCTTTTAAGAATTTTATTCGTAAGAATGTTTTGTGGACCCCAGGACCATTGTTTTACCATCCGGTTTTATCATTCATCAGGCAAAATTCAATAATTCAGTAATAGGCAAAAAATAGCACATTCATGTCTGTAGCACAAACAAGACAAATTACACACTGAAGTTTAATGCTTATAGGTTTGTTCAAATCACTAGTCCATATAAGCAACAGTAATAGTCATAGTCAAAGCAAGCCCCATTAAAACTTAAATGGAGGGAAGAGACGAAGGGTGGGAAAGAGAAAAAGGATAAGGAGGGTCACCAAGGGGTCCATCTTTAAGAGCTATTCTGTAAAACTGCACACAAACAGAAAGGATTAAAGACCAGCTTAGAAAGTGAGAGATGGGGTCAATTACACACTGCTTCTCCTTACGTCCATGTTAAGATGGCTAACACATGGTGCAAAATGGGGATCAAGATGTTGAAATTGGGGTCAAGAGAGGCTTGTCACCGATATTATTTCTTAAGGCTTGTAAACAACGTGTAAGAGTATTACAAGAGACCTTTAGCAAGATGAGAGCGGCTGTTTACAGGATAAAATGTGTGCTTTCATATCTGACAATGACAAGTTATCCCTGATGCTACTGGAAACCTACTCAGATATGGTGAAAATGAAGATGTATTGTGGACTACATTTACGGATTATACGTTCAGTAATCCATAGGAAAAATCTTGAATACTGTCAAGGGTACATGTATTTAGGTTACATTTTAAATCAAAAGTATGTCCCAGAACTCGCACTTTAAGCTTCCCGTGTGACACAGATTTATTGCCAACAGGACAGGATTTGATCATTATTTATGTTTATTCATGAACTTAATGTCATGAGGCTACACACAGTATGTGGCATAATAGCCTACCTAATAGTAATAAATACTTTTTTTCCCCACATGATTTGTCTCATATTGTGTATGCCTGTAATATAATAATGAATTATTACTCTTGAAATAATACATCATATTACACCATTTTTACACAAACGTCAACAAACGTCATTTTACTAACGACTGCTTCTCAAATCTCGGAGTTCAACGTGGGATTCGCAAAACACTTACTCTGGAAAGATGGGTCAGTACCTTGTTTTATACAGTCTATGGTCAGTACCAGTTAATTTGGACCAGCTTGCTCCTCAGAATCACAACCTGTAAGTATTAATAATTATTGATATATATATATATATATTTTTTTTTTTTTTTTTTTTTTTTCTACCGGGTGTTCAAAATACGTAGTTTTGTGTTTTATATTGTGTAAGTTTCCGGCTAACCCGAGTTATTACTGTCTTACTGAAATAGTTCTGCTAAGCAGCTGTGGGCCACTATAACCTAAAACTGTTTATATTAATGCATATTGTCTGTCGTTCTTACTACTTTGAGTAAAAATAAAGGATGGAGCAAGATTTGTTTTGCAAACTTTAATGTTACATCAGTCATTCACGTTAGTGCTTGGCTAGCACCATTATTGATACAGTTAATACAGTTCCCTCACGTGCACCGCAATAAATTAGAAATGTACACATCGGTTTGTTGATGTACATACTCATACAGTTGCAACATCTCATAATGTACCTCAAAATGAGTAGCGTATCAATGAGAAACGTCCTGCTCAAGTCGTCCTTGTGATGGAGGTTCGGGTCGAATAACTAGTTCTTACAATGTTTCATCATCGGACTCGCGCTCGGATTGATATGGTAAAATCAACGCCATCGTTACTGTCTTTACAGTGTGTACAATCGCTGAGCTTTAGGAAGCCTCCGCACGGAGCTGAAATTTATATTGGAAACCTACTCAGATATGGTTAATGTCTCCAACAATCTCTGTTGTCTCATTTAGACTTTTTCAAGACAAGTAAAACTTGTTTATGTCATAGAATAAAACGTGAAAATATCTTGAGCTTGATCTCACGGCAATTCGTACGTATTTTACGAGGTGGCTAATTCTTGCAAATTTGTACGACCTCACTCGTATGAATTGGTACGATTTTTGCTAAATCGTACGTATTTGACGAGTTGGTCAATTCGTATGATTCCGTACGAATGACCTAACCTTAAACCCCGCCCCTAAACCTACCCATCATTGCAGTATAGACAAATCGTACGAATTCATACGAGTGAGGTTGTACGAATTGGTACGAATTAGCCACCTCGTACATAGTAATGTGCGTTTATAGTAATGTGCATTTGTACATTACCTTTTATTTAGTAATGTCCATTTGTGCATTTGTTTCCAACGTGCGCTGTATGCGGTAGAACGATCACAACAGACTGGGCCATCTGACCAATCAGAGCAGAGTAGCTCGAGAAAAGGAGGGGTTTAGAGAGACTGATTCATCCATCGAGTCGTTTGAGAATCATTAAACAATGTGGTGATGTGCAATGTATATTATGAGAAAATGACAGTGTTTTTTGACCTTTGATGCATGTAAACCTGTTTTAGAAGACCTCAAAAACAAAATCAGGAGCCTTTAAAATAGCATTATATGGGCACTTTAATAATATTTGCAAGTAAAAACGGTAAAATTTTAAATAAATAACCTTGTTTCTTCTATTTGTTATCGGTAATGTATATTAGGGTGTTTTGTGTTACATTTTCTGTTAATATACAGACACCATTATACCATCATGTAATACCTGAAAAATTGTCACCTTATAGTGAAGCTGTGGCAACAACAGTTGCCAATTTTACCATAAATGGATCAGGATATGGTTTAAAAGTTTACAATACCAAGTTTAAAACATTTCTTTCATGTCACATTTAAAATATCTTTTGCAGCAAATCTTAAACAGGCCTGACCAAGGTCCTGCTTATGTCTAAATGCTGGCAAGCCAGTATCTTATTAACAGCTCAGTGTAGGGGGCCGTGAACCAAGAGAAGACTGTGATGAATTCTACTCAGTGTGTGTTTGTATCCATGCTGTGATCCATTGCTCTCCTTCACCTTTCTTGGACGGTCATATGTAGTGTAACATATCAGTAATCGATAGTAAACTGAGCTTTAGCTTTTCCTGCTGTGACAACGGCTAGCTTCAGTGCTGGAAACAGCATGAACAATTGATTCACGACGCACGTGTCATGGTGTGGAAAAACTCATAAAAATGTTTCGCAATGTCATCTCAAAACTTTGTTGTCAAAACTCAAAATCTCATATAGAATGCTGCAGGGATGACATCTTTCTGTAGGCCAAAACCCGCAAATGAATGATTGGGCTTGAATAGGTTGAACTGAATGGGTTTTTGGTTAAATGCCTGAAATAAAGTGGTTAACCAACACTATATCTCACGACCAATTCGTATGTATTTGTACGAGGTGGCTAATTCGTACGACCTCACTCGTATGAATTTGTACGATTTGTCTATACTGCAGTGATGGGTAGGTTTAGGGGCGGGGTTTGAGGTTAGGTCCTTCATACGAAATCATATGAATTGACCAACTTGTCAAATACGTACGATTTAGCAAAAATCATACCAATTCTTACAAATTCGCAAGAATTAGCCACCTCATAAAATGCGTACGAATTGCCGTGAGATCAAGCTCAAGATAATTTCACGTTTTATTCTATGACATAAACAACTTTTACTTGTCTTGAAAAAGTCTAAATGAGACAACAGAGGTTGTTGGGGACATTAACCATCATCATGGTGAACAGGTAAACTCATCTACTTACTTACTAGTTCGCTTTTATAATGCGAATATTTTATATTTTAATTTTATAATCGTGTTTATAATTGCAATCTTGCAAACTATTCTAACTCAAACTTTCAGGGAAAATGTTTTTAAATAAACAATGAAGCTTAATGGTGGTGAAGTTGAAATCATGCGACCGTGGTCTAGTTTGTCTAGCCTACTTCTGGCAATTGTATAGGCTTCAAAATTCCTAAAAGTTCTTCATTTGTGAAGATTATCATGATGAACAAAACTTTTGTTTGTCAGAGAGCTTATTTTCTGCAGTAATCCAAAAGCCAATGGAAAAATCCTATTGTCCTACAAAAATACTCATCACTAGTCATCACTGCAGTCTATTACATTTTTTCTAGGGAATAAAATGAGACAGTAACCATAGATATGAGGAAAAACCTACAAGTGTTAACCACAAGATTTTGTTTGCTATGCATTTTCTTCATGAGATTTGTTCCTTAAGTCCTCCAGGATATATCCCAGGGAGTCTCTGTGCTGTCTCTTTGTATCACCAAGTAGCTGATTACCTTTCTGTCACGGGCGACAACCATCAGACTTATCTGCAAATAAATGCCCCATCATAGCCGAATGATTTATTTTACTACTCATGCTCCACTGCACAACTGTGCTCCACTGCATACATACAGTACCATCCTTGACCTTTCATCCTCTCTGAAACCACTATTTTCAACGTATACACACATTGCTACTTAAACTGTATCAGCCTAGTCCATACAAGTTTACACTTGAAACACACAGTTTCAAATGAAACCTAAAAGATTAATATAATACAAATATCATCAAACATCACCATGACAACTTGAATAGTGGGTATTGTGGGTGTCTACAGCTGTTTGTAGAAGTTACAGCATTTCTGCAGTGCAAACATACAGTACAGTGGGGTGACATGTCTGAGAAACCTGCAATACAAAATCTAATTTTAACTTGGAAACAAAGTTTTAGGATTTTGAAAAAAATTAGAAAAAGTTCTTATAAAAAGAAGCTATTTCCAAATATTAATTACATTAACATTTTACATGATGATACATTAAAGACATGTAATGTTACAAAAGATTTCTATTTCAAATAAATACTTACAAATGTCTAATCCTTTGTAATATTACAAATGTCTTTACTGTCATTTATTTTTTTTTCAATTTAATGCATGATTATATTATTACAAAATGTACATGAATTTCAGAACTATCAAAGAATCTTGAAAAAAAAAAAATCACAATCTCCACAAATATATTAAGCAACACAACTATTTTTAATATTGCTAATAATAAGAAATGTTTCTTGAGCACCAAATTAGCATATTAGAATAATTCCCGAAGGATGTGACACTGAAGACCAGAGTAATGACTGCTGAAAATTCAGCTTTGCGTCACAGGAATAAATTGCATTTTAAAATATATTAATAAAATAGAATAGAAAACATGTTCAGTATCTGTCAAAAGTTTGGAAATATTACAATTTTTTATGTTTTTGAAAGAAGTCTCATATGCTCACCCAAGGCTGCATTTATTTAAAGAAAAAATACAGTAAAAACAGTAATATTGTGAAATATTATTACAATTTATTGCTTTGATGAAAAAGCTGAATTTTCAGCATCATTACTTCAGTCTTCAGCGTCACATGATCCTTCAGAATTTATTCAAATATGCTGATTTGCTGCTCAAGAAAAATGTATTATTATTAGTATTATTATCAACGTTGAAAACTGCTTTTGCTGCTTAACGTTTTTGTGGAAACAATGATACCATTCAAAAATTTGTGGTAAGATTAAAAAGAAAGAAACATTTCTAATGTTATAAAGATTTCTATTTAATAAATGCTTTATTAATTTAATAAATAATGTCTTAATAATAAATGCAAATAATGCTGTTCATTGAGCTCAAAGAATCCTGAAAAAAGTATCACCATTTCCACAAAAATTACAGGCAGCACAACTATTTTCAACATTGATAATTGAAAAAATTTTTGGTTTTAAGTGGCTCTTCACTCTAGAGACCAAGTTGCTGGCTCAGGGAGCTGACCCACCAAAGAGGGGGGGATAATAACCCGTTTATTATCACCACTCAACAGCCTGGCTGGTGTGGTCGTGTTAGTGTGTTTTTTTATAAAATAAAAACAGTAACATAAACATGAATATACATAATAATAATAATAATAATAATAATACTGTTGATGATGATAATAATACAGGACAATAAATTAAGATTAATAATTAAACATGAACATTATCTGCAAAAAACTGAAAGCAAATGTAAAGTAGGCTGTAATTTCTATACTATATGGAGCACACAGCTGTAACCTGACACCTCGTTAGCGCTGCAAAGCTTGTAAGGCACCACTCTATCTGGTCTATGAGAGCGCATGCATGAAGCGAACTGTTTACAACAATTCTCTTATTAAATGTAGGGAAATACAGTGAACTTTGCTTTAAACATGACCATAACGTAATAATGACTTTTAAGTGTTAGTGTAACTAACACTTAACACTAACACAACCGCAGACCACGTGTAACCACACCAGCCCAGGACCTCCACATCCAGCATCTTCACCTCCAAGATCGTCTGAGACCAGCCACCCGGACAGCTGCTGCAACAATCGGTTTGCATAACCAAAGAATTTCTGCAGAAACTGTCTCAGGGAAGCTCATCTGCATGCTCGTCGTCCTCATCGGGGTCTCGACCTGACTGCAGTTCGTCGTCGTTACCGACTTGAGTGGGCAAATGCTCACATTCGATGGCATCTGGCACTTTGGAGAGGTGTTCTCTTCACAGATGAATCCTGGTTTTCACTGTACAGGGCGTGGGGTTATGGTATGGGCAGGCATATGTTATGGACAATGAACACAGGTGCATTTTATTGATGGCATTTTGAATGCACAGAGCTACCGTGATGAGATCCTGAGGCCCATTGTTGTGCCATTCATCCACAACCATCACCTCATGTTGCAGCATGATAATGCACGGCCCCATGTTGCAAGGATCTGTACACAATTCCTGGAAGCTGAAAACATCCCAGTTCTTGCATGGCCAGCATACTCACCGGACGTCACCCACTGAGCATGTTTGGGATGCTCTGGATCGGCATATACGACTGTTCCAGTTCCTGCCAATATCCAGCAACTTCGCACAGCCGTTGAAGAGGAGTGGACCAACATTCCACAGGCCACAATCAACAACCTGATCAACTCTATGCGAAGGAGATGTGTTGCACTGCGTGAGGCAAATGGTGGTCGCACCAGATACTGACTGTTTTTTTATAAAAAAATTATATTTATATATAAGATAAATTATATATACAGTATATACATGCAAATATTTCTTAAATATATACATGCATGTGTGTGTATTTATATATACACTCACCTAAAGGATTATTAGGAACACCATACTAATACTGTGTTTGACCCCCTTTCGCCTTCAGAACTGCCTTAATTCTACGTGGCATTGATTCAACAAGGTGCTGAAAGCATTCTTTAGAAATGTTGGCCCATATTGATAGGATAGCATCTTGCAGTTGATGGAGATTTGTGGGATGCACATCCAGGGCACGAAGCTCCCGTTCCACCACATCCCAAAGATGCTCTATTGGGTTGAGATCTGGTGACTGTGGGGGCCATTTTAGTACAGTGAACTCATTGTCATGTTCAAGAAACCAATTTGAAATGATTCGAGCTTTGTGACATGGTGCATTATCCTGCTGGAAGTAGCCATCAGAGGATGGGTACATGGTGGTCATAAAGGGATGGACATGGTCAGAAACAATGCTCAGGTAGGCCGTGGCATTTAAACGATGCCCAATTGGCACTAAGGGGCCTAAAGTGTGCCAAGAAAACATCCCCCACACCATTACACCACCACCACCAGCCTGCACAGTGGTAACAAGGCATGATGGATCCATGTTCTCATTCTGTTTACGCCAAATTCTGACTCTACCATCTGAATGTCTCAACAGAAATCGAGACTCATCAGACCAGGCAACATTTTTCCAGTCTTCAACTGTCCAATTTTGGTGAGCTCGTGCAAATTGTAGCCTCTTTTTCCTATTTGTAGTGGAGATGAGTGGTACCCGGTGGGGTCTTCTGCTGTTGTAGCCCGTCCGCCTCAAGGTTGTGCGTGTTGTGGCTTCACAAATGCTTTGCTGCATACCTCGGTTGTAACGAGTGGTTATTTCAGTCAAAGTTGCTCTTCTATCAGCTTGAATCAGTCGGCCCATTCTCCTCTGACCTCTAGCATCAACAAGGCATTTTCGCCCACAGGACTGCCGCATACTGGATGTTTTTCCCTTTTCACACCATTCTTTGTAAACTCTAGAAATGGTTGTGCGTGAAAATCCCAGTAACTGAGCAGATTGTGAAATACTCAGACCGGCCCGTCTGGCACCAACAACCATGCCACGCTCAAAATTGCTTAAATCACCTTTCTTTCCCATTCTGACATTCAGTTTGGAGTTCAGGAGATTGTCTTGACCAGGACCACACCCCTAAATGCATTGAAGCAACTGCCATGTGATTGGTTGATTAGATAATTGCATTAATGAGAAATTGAACAGGTGTTCCTAATAATCCTTTAGGTGAGTGTACATAATAATTATACACAGTACACACACATATATTATGTAAACACAAACTTTTTTTTTGGATGCGATTAATCACGATTAATTTTTCCCCAGCACTAATTAATATCAATATATTAATATCAATATATTATTCTTCATTCAGTTCTATGTAACAGAATCAGATTTAACAGATTTATTTTTTGACCAATTATCAAAATAATGTATAGTCCTAGAAAACTATTATTATCAGAGCATGTGAGCAGAGAGCGAGGAGCGGGTCAGTGAATGAGAGGGTAGCGTCATTTTACCCCAGCACGGCTATACCATACCATATTACAGCACAGTAGGGCTAGTGCAAACAGAAACAAGTCTAGAGAAATGTCATGTCTGCACGCGGCGCACACACAGAGCGGAACACGGAGCAGTCGTTTCGAAGCTGTGCATCTTCGGAAGCGGAGCCGCTCGCAAAGTTACAAAACATGCTGCGAGAGAGTGAAACCTGATCTCCGAACACGGATGGGCGGGGCGGCATATTTTCGGCTCATATTTTTTTTTCTCTTTCGGCCAAAAACTGAAAATGCCATTTTCAGCCGATAATTTCCGGCGGCCAAAATTTCGGTGCATCCCTAGTAACCATGTTAGGACAGTGGTGGAGTCAGTCCACAAGATCGTTTGGCGTATGGGCAGTTTCAACTCAGTTCTAAGTTGAGCTCCTGTCAGTGCAGCGCACAATTCCAGTCAGGGAACAGATTGTTGTTTTTTTGGTGCTACACGTGATCTTGCTGTTAGGAAGGCTATCTCTGTTTGCCGATGTTGGTCCTCTGTTCGAAGATATGCCACAGAGCCATATGGACGTTCGGAGGCATCACAGAAAACGTGTATGTCTCGTGGGCTCATTTTGGTGTCTTTGGTGGGGCTACAGTAACACCGAGGAAGAACGATATTCTGTAGGGCTGGTAGCTCCTCCTCCCATTCGGTCCAAGTTTGTAGCAGATCTGTGGGCAAGTGTGGATCATCCCAATCCCGTTTTTTGTCCCACAGTTGTTGTACAATGATCTTGGCGCGATTGGTATAAGGGATGAGGTAACCCAACGGGTCATACTAGCTGGCCAGGATTCTGTATATGTTGCGCATGGTAGTCTCACTACTGTCCTTGGCACGGTATTTGTAGGAGATTGTGTCAGACTGATGGTTCCAGAGGAGCCCCAATGTCGATTCCTGGCTGTCTGTTTGGCCTTGTGAGATCCAGAGTTCTGCACTGTCTGATATGGCATCATGGGGCAGGTGACTTATCGTTGAAGGGGCATTGCTGGACCACTGCCTCAACTCGAATCCTCCATCTGCCAGCAGGTTCCTTATTCTGTCAACGAAACATTTTGCTTCTTCTGCTGAGGTGAAACTTTGTAGGCAGTTGTCTACATAAAAGGATTTCAGCACAAAATTGTGGACATCATCTCCAGGCTGGCTATGATCAAGTACGTGTTTCTGGAGTGCAAATACGGCGCAGCAGGGGCTGCAGGTAGTCCCGAAAGGGAGGACTTGCCATTCACACTTGGTAGTTTCTGTATGTTTAGGTCTCTCCAGAGGAAACGCAAGAATGGTTTGTCTTCTGGGAGCAGTCTAATTTGGTGGAACATCCCCTTGATGTCGCTACTGACTACCACTGAATGTTCCCTAAATCTGAGTAGTACAGCAAGTAGACATGGCCCCAACACTGGTCCCGGGAGCAAAAGCTCATTCAGGTTTTGTCCGTGATATTGGACTGAGCAGATGAAGACAATCCTGTTTTTCCCATTGTGCTGTACCATGTGATGCATGACGTACCAGGAGCAGGAAGAGTCTCAGCATTCTGTGGCAATTTACTAACATAGCCTGCTTGTTCCAGTTTTGAAATCTCGGCAGTATAAGTGGCTGCGTTGTCAGCTGTCACTGCCTCTTTGGGTGCTCTGAGTTCGGCATGTTCTTGACCCGCAAGAGAGGGGTTGCATATCGCTTGACGCCATCCACCTCGACCCTTACTGTCTTCCTTTCCAGAAGTTCCACCGCCTCCTGGTCCAGTCTGGATCTGATGCAAATCTTTTAATTGTGCCAGGGCAGTACGTCCATCTGCCATAGTTTCTCCACTTGCTTGTAGAGATCTGATTCTGGGAACGAAACTGAAGTGAAGAGACAGTGCTGTTCAGTCAAGTCCTTCTGCAAGTGTTGGACCGGGCTCTGTAATGTCCAGCCAAGACGCGTCTTTATAGCTGCTGGTCCCCCTGGATAGCCTAGCCTTACTGGTTCCACAGGAGTGATCAGATGGAGGTAATCCAACCCAATGAGCAGTACAGGACAGACCGCTTCGAAATCATGCAGTGGAAGCCCTTTAAGGTGCCGATATCTCTCCCTCAGATTCTTCACTGGGTGTGAGTGTTCTGCTAAGCTTAGCTGTTGAGCAGTAAAGGCACCTTTGATCTGATACCGTTTAGTGGGCTGAGCAATTGGGGAGATCATAAATGAGACTGCTGCTCCTCTGAGAACTTGTAACTCCTGCCTAACTGTTCGAAGCGGAAGGTCTTCGGTCTGGCCTTTGAGGCCCAACTGCTGAGCTGCACTATGGAGGAGGATAGTTCTCTCAGATCCATCATCCTGGATTGCGTATGCATTCATCCTCTTCTTTCTGTTTCTGAGAATCACTTTGCTGATTTTAAGTAGAACCTTTCGGCTGGTAGGTGGCTTATGAATCAGGAGAATCTCATTCATGGTGTTGAGCAGACAGGTGTTGGTATCAGCAGTTTCATCTTGAACAGGCCTTGGATTCTCTGGCTTCCCAGCACTGACGTCATGCAGAGCCATGAGGTGTCGGCTGCTGCACTGTCTGCAACGCATTTTTAAGTTACGTTCTGGTGACTTATGAGTTCTAAAACAGCGCCAACATCTATTGTTGTCTTTGATCCAGCTTCGTTTCTGGTCTTTAGTAAGCTGCTTAAAGTTGGTTCAGTTGTTGAGGGAGTGCTTACTGTTGTCACAGTAGGGGCAGTAGGGTCTCAGAGAAGTCCTAGATGGTGGAGCAGACGGTGTAGACTCAGAAATCACATTCTCAGTGCCCATAAAGATTGTGGTGCTTTTATTGGCTGGCTTAGAGTCTCTGATAGTCTCTCTTGTACGTGTCAATGGCCCTCTACGTTGATTGCTTGCATACCTTGTAGTGTCCTCTTGAACTTGGATTTCAAACTCCAGCCATTCTGCTAAATCCAGAAGTGTAGGAATGGGTACACTATACGGATGTGCAAACCTCCGAAACCCTGATCTCAGGTCGTGTGGAAGCTTCCCAAGCAGCCGAGACACATGAGACCCACACTGTAACTCGAAAGTGCCCTTCCTGCCTAATTGCTCCAACATGCCAACCAGGGAACGGACTTTGAGAGCAAAAAGTCTAAAGGCCTTCTGGTCTCCACTAGCAATGTTTGGGCCATCCATTAACTCTGCAATCCGTTGTAGAGCCAGTTGATGTGGCTGGCCATACTGCTGGTCTAAAACAGCCATTGTCCTGGTGTAAGGGTGTTGCAAATGGCAGTATGAGTCAGCGATTAGTAGAGCCTCTTCTAATTTCAGATGGTCCATCAGTATCTGAAATTTGAACCGTTCTGTCGCGTGAACTGGGAGGATATTATCCAGAGCAATTTTCAATCATGAGAACTCTGTTGGGTTGGGATGTATGAAGTCAGGAATCGTGGGAGTTAGACTTCAATACATCAGTTCCTGTTCATGGGGAGGTGATGGAGTAAGTGACCAGCGTGGCATTTGTGGATGCCTGGCAGGGTCTTGAGAGTCCCCGTATGGAGAATTTGAGTGATCATGTCTGTGGGAGTAATGTACCTCTGATCTCTGACTCCCTTGTGGCATATAATGGTATGAGGAGCTCTGTTTAATAAAAGAGGCAGATGCTGGAGTTGGGTGGTGTGGAGGACTTCGAAGCTTGCCATCAGTCTAATGCTCCCTTTGAAATTTGAGACATGGAGCTGGTACAGGTCTGAAGCTTGTATCATCAGAACGCGTGGTGCAGATATAGGACTGGAGCTATACTGCCTCGGAGGGGTGACAGGCGAAAGGGGCTGACTTCCAGGACGTTGATGCTCCATTTAAATTTGTAGCCGCTTAATTTGTTGCTTGAGCTGAGAAAGCTCCTTTGCATATTGGTCATTTGCGCTCTGCACTGTGTCCCTTTCCTGCTGCATCATCTGCTGGGCTTGGCGGAGATCCTTATTCTCTCTCATTACAATGTCTGATGCGGATACACACTCCTCATCAGACCACTGTAGTGGACTGTCAGCCTCATAACCTGGTAGCTGCGGAGTAAAACCTGTTGTGCCTTCCTCTGCTTCATCGCCATCAGCCAATCTGGTTGAATGAGTGAGTGGTGACATGGGTTGTGAAACAGGCTTATGGATGGTAAAGCCAGTGAGATCATACTCATCGTAACGTGCGGGAAGGACAGTCTTCCTCCTGACTTGCACAGTTGGCTCATCCTCTGCAGATTGTGACATCTTCTATCTCTTTGGTAAGTCCAGAATCCGGCTCGAAGGACCTTGAAAATTTTTTTGGTTTTAAGTGGCTCTTCACTCTATAGATCAAGTTGCCGGCTCAGGGAGCTGACCCACCAAAGAGGGTCCGATTAGAGACCACACGAAGATTCACTTGTTTTCTGGGAATAACCCGTTTAACAGCCTGGCTGGTGTGGTCGTGTTAGTGTGGTTTTCTATAAAATAAAAACAGTAACATAAACATGAATATACATAATAATAATAATAATAATAATACTGATGATGATGATAGTAATACAGGACAATAAATTAAGATTAATAATTAAACATGAACATTATCTGCAAAAAACTGAAAGCAAATGTAAAGCAGGCTGTAATTTCTATACTATATGCAGTGCACAGCTGTAACCTGACACCTCGTTAGCGCTGCAAAGCTAAATATTGCAAACTTACTTTTGCATTCACGCACAACACTTTGTCCAAAAAGCGATATATCAACAGTTATTATGCGGCCGTAATTTCAGCGTCCGTCTTCGTCCCGCTGCACTGATTCTGAACTACCATCTCTGTGAGGGCGGGGGAGATCACGTGGTCAATGTTTCTGGATGCTGATTGGCTCAGGCAAGGTGTTGTGTACAGAGCCTTATAATAAGGTCCAACTCCCACTGAGCCAATCTATCTATCTATTATTATCATCATCAGTATTATTATTATTATTATGTATATTCATGTTTATGTTACTGTTTTTATATTTTATAGAAAACCACACTAACACGACCACACCAGCCAGGCTATATATAATGACACTTGTAAGACTAGTAGGACAGGAAAGTGGACTGATTCTCTCCTGCCTTCCTCTTTTCATTCATTGCTTGATAAATGATCATTTATAAATCATTTAAAACAAAAATGATAAAGAATTGAGTAGATTAGATAACAGGTGAGTACCAATTGGCCACAGAAAAAAAAAAATCCTGTTCCTCCAAATGATAACCTTTCATTAATCTGCCAGTGTCGTAAATCGTGTCATTGGTCACACAACAAAATAAATCTGATTTAACAGATAAAGCCTAAATATTCTCTCTGCGATTCTGTCTCTCTGGAGAAGGAAAAACAATTCATACAGTGGAGGATTGAACCAACAGCTTGCAAAGCATTATGTGGCTGTATGATGTAAAGAAACTTCTTAATCTCCTCAGCATATAATGTCCTCACATTGTTCTCTCTATGAATAAACGCTGAGATTTGACATTTAATTATGACTTGGTGCAATAAGAGGACATGTTGGCTTAAGATATCAGTAGGAAAACAGCCAGGAAAAACAACCACTAGTATGATAGCAGAGCTCCTCAGAAACCGGTGAGAGGAAAACAGTAGTCCTGCAGAGCTGAAATTATAGCCTGCACATGAATTATCAAAAGAAAGCCCAGCAAGGAGCATAAGAGCAGGACTTTGGGAGGGAATGGAGAGGATATACTGGCAGGGTGGAATTATTTTCAATGGTTCAGGTTTGTGTCCGATAATAAAGAGCCTAACAATATGCATGACACTGCATGTGCTACATGAATGAATTCATACATCAGTGTAGTTGACAAATGCAGACACAGGATATATACATAGCATAGATGTTTTACATTCAACTCAATGCTCAACTCTAGCAGGAGATAACTACCATCAGGCTGATCACTGGATAAACTTTCCACATGTGAATTCATCATCCAGTCCATAATCCTAACCTATGATTTACTCTGGCCTACAACTGGCTGCCAAAAAGTTAAATCCTTTGAGATAAAAAAAACATTTGTATACATGAGTATATCCGGTGTAGGTTTATTTTTAGACCTTTGAAAAAATTATAATAATCTGACCATTACCCTATATTCTGATCATGAGGATGTTTTTCTCCAATTTTGAGCTACTAAAATTAATGTTATCTTTTCATTAGCAACATTTCTTCAGTGTTCCCTGCACTGCAATGAAAATATGTGATGACAATAATGACATCCTCTTTCTTGTTAACTTGGAATTTAGAGGATTTGGAATTTAGAGTTGTTGAATTCAGTTGTTGTCCTCATTTTGCTCGTTACCAATGCGAGCTAGACATCACAGTTGCGGTGCAAGTACACAGTGTAAAATCCTATTCTTAATCAGTGTCTTTGTCTTCTGTGGATTTTTTTTGCTTGCAAAAATACATTTTGTCAGGTTAATGAATAAAACATGTACAAAATCTGCCAGAACAAGTCTGAACAAGACTTATTCAAGACACATTCTATGAAAACAAGTCGTAATATTTCATACAGTTTTACTGTTCAGTTTCTCAAATTTATCATGCTTTAAGGTTGGTTAGACGTTTTTCTGGAAAACAAGAAACATATTGATTAAGAATGGAGTTCCCTTTCAATATAGGTCTCTCGACGTTGCATCCATGATGACGCTATGGGGAAACACTTTTCTCCTAAAATACTGAAACCTGATTGGCAAACCGACATTGCGTCACAATGACCAATGGCGTTCAAGTGCACAAATTAGGGGCATGGACGTGCCGTATATATAGGATTACGACATTCAACAATCCCCTTGTGCGTTCCAGCAACCGAAGATGGCACTGAAACCTTATTCAGTCTGCGTGGGTCCCAGCGAGCTTCCCGATGGGCACGAGCTGTGCGTGTTTTGCCTATATGCCGCTGTTCTCGCCGCTATATATATATATATCGCCGCTGTATACTCCGACATTGCCGCTGTTCATAGTGTAATGTGTGAGCAGGGATGAAGCAGAGTGAGAATCCAAATGCAGCACAAACAATTTAATAACAAACAACATAAACAGTAAATCCAAGAACAAGGGTATCCACAAACAGGCAGGAGCGCAACGACAGGAACACACATACAGGAGCAACGACCGACAAACAACAACTGAAGCACTGGGGTACATATTCACAAAAGGGAAAAAAGGTTAACAACATAACAAGGGGGAGTGGCTAATAGGCAACACCTGGGGAAAACTAATTATCATGAAAAACTACAAAGAACTACAAAACATGGCACAAGACAGGAAATAACAAAAGTCCTCACACAAGACAGGGGAACACAGACTAGGATCATGACAGAGCCCCCCCTTTAAAAAACAACAATCAAGAGTTCAGGAGGGTGGTGGAGCGGAGGCAGAAAGGGGGAGGGATGAAGGGCCAGGCCCGTGGAGTGGAAGAGGGCCTGGAGATTGAGGCAGAGCAGGCGGCCAGGGTGGAGCAGGGGACCAAGGTGGTGCAGGTGGTTCCGAAAGCCATGGAGGAGCAGTCAGTTCAAGGGACCATGGTGGCGCAGGAAGTTCAGGAAGCCATGGAGACGCAGGCAGTTCAGGAAGCCATGGAGGCGCAGGCAGTTCAGGAAGCCATGGAGGCGCAGGCAGTTCAGGGGACCATGGCGGCGCAGGCAGCTCAGGGGACCATAGCAGCACAGGCAGCTCTGGGGGGTACGGCCTCCGTGGACTGGTAGCCCCCCCCAACATTTTCTTGGGCGGAGCTACTGACACTGGAGAAGGTTCATGTACTGAAGTCCTCTCTGGACCCTGGACAGGGAACGACATCCTCACTGGCCCCTGGACAGGGGACAGAGTCCTCTCTGGACTGGGGACAGGAGACGGTGTCCTCTCTGGACTCTGGTCATGGGCTGGAGCCCTCTCTGGACTCTGGTCACGGGCTGGAGCCCTCTCTGGACGCTGGTTAGGAGCTGGAGCCCTCTCTGGACGCTGGATAGGGGCTGGAGACATCTCTGGACTCTGGACAGGAGCTGGAGTCGATGTGTGTGCTGCCCAAACACACCACATAGCCGTGGCCACAATGGTCAGCGCTGCACACTCTGAAGACGACTCTGGGATTGGAGACTCTGGCGTGGCGGCCATCTTGCCTGAGGGCTCAGGTGTGGTGGCCATCTTGGCTGCAGACTCTGGACTGGCGGCCATGACGGGACGAGACTCTGGAATGGTGACCATGACGGGACGAGACTCTGAACTGGCGGCCATGACGGGACGAGACTCTGGACTGGCGGCAATGACGGGACGAGACTCTGGACTGGCGGCCATGACGGGACGAGACTCTGGAATGGCGGCCATGACGAGACGAGACTCTGGAATGGCGGCCATGACGGGACGAGACTCTGGACTGGCGGCCATCTTGGCTGGAGACTCAGGACTGGCAGGTACTGCGGGAGTGCAGTGTTCCTCTTCTTCCTCTTCCTTGATGGAGACGCATTAACTGTGCTGCTGGATTCATTTTGTTGGTTGGTCATTCTGTAATGTGTGAGCAGCGATGAAGCAGAGTGAGAATCCAAATGCAGCACGAACAATTTAATAACAACAACATAAACAGTAAATCCAAAAACAAGGGTATCCACAAACAGGCAGGAGCGCAATGACAGGAACACACATACAGGAGCAACAACCGACAAACAACAACTGAAGCACTGGGGTATATATACACAAAAGGGAAACAAGGCTAACAAGATAACAAGGGGGAGTGGCTAATAGGCAACACCTGAGGAAAACTAATCATCATGAAAAACTACAAAGAACTACAAAACATGGCACAAGACAGGAAATAACAAAAGTCCTCACACAAGACGGGAACACAGACTAGGATCATGACACATAGCCTTTTCATGATAAAGCACTTGCTGTGTCGCTGCTTCCATAAGGGAGTGTACTGCTGCTTAAGTTAACACCCGGCTGTAAAATCTACGAGTCTGTTTTAGACTGTCTCACGTTCCCCTACATGTACGCTGAGACCTCTCTCACACTATGCAGAGGTGTGGAGAGCACTAATTCCTGGTTGCCAAGAAAGATGCCGGGCTCCGTCCTATTCTGGACCTGCGGCAACTTAACTGTGCCCTTATGAAATTATCAGTCAGAATGATTACAATAAAGCAGATCCTCTCACTTGACCGGAGGACTAGTTTGTATCAGTGGAGGATGCATATTTTCACATCCAGATAGTGTTGTACCCATGAAAAGGGGAAGAACATTAAGAATCGAAAAACTCCAGCGATGTTTTCCCCACAGCTAACTTTAGACTCAAAAGACCATCTACAATAAAACACTTTTAGAACACTGCTTTGTTTTCTTAAGTTCATAAAATTATTAGTTTCATGATGTACCAAGATTAATTATGAATAATTGTGAATTATCAACTGATGCACTTCAAACTATCAAACTATCAAATAAAGTACATTTTAAACTCTTGTTCCCTTTCGAGATGGTCTCTTGACGTTGCGTATATCTAGCTGAAGCTATGGGGACCAACTTTCTCCTAGAAATACTGAAGCCTGGTTCAAGAAGAGATCTTCTTGAGCATTCCTGAGAGATCTACAAGCATGGCTTTCAAGCTCTGCTCAGTCTGCGTGGGACCCATAGAGCTACCCAACGACCACGATATGTGTATTGTCTGCCTGGGCCACATCCACACGGAAGCCACTATTGAGGAGCCCAGCTGCCCTCATTACGACGCAATGACCGTTAGGACTCTCCTTTAGGACACTCCAGCCCTCCCAAGTGGCGTATGCCTTGTCTGGTTTTCATTGCGGGCTTGTGACCCTGAAGTGGAATTCAGAATTGGCACAAAAGTGTTGGAGTGGACAGTTTGCATTGTGCCAATTCATGATGCCCTGCTCCTGGGCTTAGATTTCTTAAAAGTTGCAGATTTGACTATACATGCCTCTGGTAAAGTTGTCATGGGCTCTGAACTCATCCCAGCCTATATATCTGAAGAGACTTTTGAGAGTGATGTTAGAGAGTAATGTCACTGTGCCACCAGAGTGTGAATGTCTAGTTTGGGAAGTGGTAGGCGATATCAGCTTTCAGTAAACCCTTATCACGGGGAGTCTGTTTGGATGTGCTCATCAAAGCATATCCTTATGCTTAAGAGGAGGGAGAGAGAGCCTACTCAGTTCCAGTCAACGCTCAGTTGTATGCAAAAGGTGGGACTAACCCTAACAATGAGCCTCCAGATGAGCACAACATAAGAAGGGTGTCTTCACCAAACGCTCTTGACCTTCCAGAGCACCTCAGACAGTTGTTCACTTTCGCAAGCGGCATTGCCAGCTTAATGATCTTAACATTAAGGACGGTTATCCCCTACCAAAAATGTGCTGGGTGGTGCAAAGACATTATTGACACTTGACCTTCATTCAGGATATTGGCAGGTTAAAATGAAGACAGATCCAAGACTGCTTTTGTGACGAGGTATGGACAATATAAGTACACAAGAATGCCATTTGGTCGGTGTAACACTCTGTACATTCCAGAAGGCCATGGAGCTGGTTCTACAAGGGTTGCAGTGGGACACTTTGCTGATATACCTGGATGACATAATCATTTTTGGTAAAGATGTGGAACAGTGTATTGAGCACCTTTCAGAGTTTTTTCAGAGCTTGCAAGAATATGGTCTAAAGCTAAAGCCCTGGAAATGCCAGCTGCTAAGGGACAAAGTCCTGTTTCTTGGTCACGTTGTGTGCGGCGAAGGAATTAAGACCAATCCAGCCCTCATTAATGATGTTAGGGACTGGAAGACCCCAATCAGCATCCAGGAACTCCAGTCTTTCCTGGGTCTTTGCAATTATTACAAGAGGTTCATTGCCAAGTTCTTTGCCAATCACTACACCCTTGACAATGCTACTCAAGAAAGGGACTCCCTTCTCCTGGGAAGAGGAGCAGCAAAAGGCCTTCGGACATCTTAAAAGGAGTCTCATGACTGCACCCATCTTGGTGTTCTCAGTTACATCAGGACAGTTTTTCCTGGACACTGATGCATCCAACCAGAGCATTGAAGCAGTGCTCTTACAGTTACAATGGGGGGAAGAGAAAGTTATCTAATTTGCCAGCTGTCTCCTCACACCATCTTACCAGGGTACTGTTTCACACGCAAGGAACTCCTAGCAGTTGTCAGTTCAGTTCCGCCACTATTTGCTGGGGTCTAACTTCATACTGAGGACAGATCACAGCAGTCTAACATGGCTATACAGGCGACCAGAAGGCCAACTTGCTAGGTGGCTTGAAGAACTCAGCAAGTACAACTTTGTCATCAAACATAGGCACACTCTGTACACACTCTGCTGGATACTCTGAATGAGGAACCTAAGGACTCTGAGGTCCAGAAGGACTCTGAATGAGGACTGTTATCAAGCAGGAAGAGACCTAGATAGCTTGCCATGCAAGGGTTGTCCCTTCTGCTGAAAGCGGCACCATCAATGGGCCAGATTTAAGAAAGATGTTGATGATGATGTTATACCCTTGGTGGTAAGATGCACACACTCCCTTAACTGTCAGGATGAGGGTAGTTGCACTAACACTCCCATTCATATTAATGAAGCAGGTGATGACAACCCAGGTCCTTCCTTAAACTGGCTGCAACCGCTGGGCCTCGAAAGTCTCAGGGAAGAACAGTTAGCTGACCCAGATCTTTCAGTTCTCCATAGATGGATGTCTGATGGTTCTTTGCCTGCTAAGGAAGAGGTCATGATGCAGAGCCCAGCAGTTCGCAAGTACTGGCTGTGTTGGTCTCAAGTGGAGATGGGATCCTCTATGACCATTGGGACAATGTCACTGGAGGTATGTCACCTCTGCACTTACTTGTTCCTGCTTCCCGGAAGAATGAGGTTCTACAAGCCTGTCACAATCCCGCACAAGCGGGTCATGCAGGGGAGAAAAAGACGTTCATGCGCCTCTGCAGGCGTTACCACTGGTACAATATGGGAAACGATGTACGCCTTTTCGTCAAGAAGTGCCCACATTGTAGTTCCTGTAAGACAACCAGTCCAATGTCCTAGGACCATTCCCAGAATCCAAGTCAGGCAACAGGTACATCCTCGTTATAATCAACCAGTTTACGCGCTGGGTAGAGGCATTCCCTGTCTCTGTGAACAAGGAGCTGAGACAACAGCAAAGAGGTTGGTGTTTGACTTTATCTCACCGTTTGGGGCTCCCCTTTGAGATTCACACTGACCAAAGACGGAACTTTGAGAGTTCACTGTTCACTGTCGCCTGTTACAAATAACCAAGACCCAGACCACACCATATCATCCAGGTTTGAACAGGCAAGTGGAAAGATTCAATAGAAAACCTCTTGCAGATGATGCGGTGTGGACCAAAGTCAGAGGAATTGGGATGAACGTCTTCCCTTAATCACTGCGGCATACAGGAGCACTGTGCATTCAGCGACAGGCTTCACACCAAATCTGCATATGCTGGGGCGAGAAGTTATCCAATCACATGACATCTGGCTAGGGATGGCTGAGGTTACCAGGGAAGCTAAATGTACACCTGAGTTTGTCCGGGAACTGCAAGCTGTAAGAAGAAGGTCTAGAGGGAAGTCCTACCAAGTAGGTGATCTTGTGTTAGTGAGGGTCAGTAGCAGGTGAAAGGGCTACAGTCCAAAACTCCAAGCCCCATGGCAAGGGCCATTTGTCGTCACAGCATGCCTTGGACGAGTGCTCTACCGAGTCAGGAACAGACGAAGTGAGAAAGTACTGCATCATGATAGCTTACAACTATCATCTGTCATTTAAGTGACCACATACCTGCCTGCCAAATACTCCTGCACTGAGGAAGGCTCCCTGGTTCCAAAAACTGCTCAGGTACCTGTAGCCACAGAGGCAGAAGCACCAAACCCTTTCACCCTCTGACAAGGCTGTGTCAGATGAGCTTCAGACCCTTCTTGTAATGGACTCTAACTGTGATCCTAATTCCTGTGGAAAAGAGGGGACGAAGACAAAAAGGGAAAAAGGGGCGACTTGTTCGAGCCCCAAGTTGTTACATGGACTGAAATTTAAAAAAAGTTAATTATTCACCCTCAGTGTTGCAGAAGCGACTCTACAGAGCAAAAAAGGGGGGTGGTGTTATAATGTTAGTTAAGTACAGTAAGTATAAGTTGTTTGAGTTACAGTTATTTCATGTATGCATAATGACTTCTGTATTAGTCAATTAGATGTGGCTACGTCATTACATGAGGAATACTTCACTGCTTGTTTACGTTTAGCGCCTATTATGTGCTTCTCTTCACGCCTCCACAGACACTGATAAACTAAAGACGAGAGCACAACAATATATATCATATATTTTGTATGCTCATATATGAAATGATATCGCTGTCACTGTAGCGGCCGAACGTGCCACTTGAACGGTGTTACGGTGCGTACGGTGTCCACTGGCACGAAACGAGCAGAGCAGGGCAAGCGTTTTCAATTCTTTCCTATGGAAGCTGAACTGTACACTCTTTTTGGGACCGACAGCGGACCGGAGAAGGTATTGAGACCGACAGAGAGCGTCAAAAGGTTGGGCAGTTCTTGCCAATGCAAATATCTAGCAAAAAACACGGTTGTGAGCTATGAGGTTCAGGTAGTGAAACCGCCCCATACATTTCTGCTAAATAAATGGAGATTTAACATAAAAATGCTGGAAAGAAATGGAAAAAAATGGTAATGGACTGTGAAAGAACAAATAATTACTTATTCATAATAATTTCAAACCAAAGAAACTCTGGAGACAGGGAAAGTAATTTAAGATTCAGTACAACTGTACACAGGAAAATATTTCCAATGCATGCTAATATCTCTCATTAGCTTTCATTAGTAGCAATAATAGTAATTGCAAATTTGCTTTGTAACATAGTTTTATGTTAAGCAGCAGAAATGAGAGCTGGAGCATTTAGTTCCAGGTCATATTTAAGAATGAGCACACAAATATCTGACTCCTGAACATATACAAACCCGATTCCAAAAAAGTTGGGACACTGTACAAATTGTGAATAAAAACAGAATGCAATGATGTGGAAGTTTAAAATTTCAGTATTTTATTCAGAATACAACATAGATGACATATAAAATGTTTAAACTGAGAAAATGTATCATTTTAAGGGAAAAATAAGTTGATTTTAAATTTCATGGCATCAAGACATCTCAAAAGTTGGGACAAGGCCATGTTTACCACTGTGTGGCATCCCCTCTTCTTTTTATAACAGTCTGCAAATGTCTGGGGACTGAGGAGACAAGTTGCTCAAGTTTAGGAATAGGAATGTTGTCCCATTCTTGTCTAATACAGGCTTCTAGTTGCTCAACTGTCTTAGGTCTTCTTTGTTGCATCTTCCTCTTTATGATGTGCCAAATGTTTTCTATGGGTGAAAGATCTGGACTGCAGGCTGGCCATTTCAGTTCCTGGATCCTTCTTCTACGCAGCCATGATGTTGTAATTGATGCAGTATGTGGTCTGGCATTGTCATGTTGGAAAATGCAAGGTCTTCCCTGAAAGAGACGACGTCTGGATGGGAGCATATGTTGTTCTAGAACTTGGATATACCTTTCAGCATTGATGGTGCCTTTCCAGATGTGTAAGCTGCCCATGCCACACGCACTCATGCAACCCCTTCTGATGCAGGCTTCTGAACTGAGCGCTGATAACAACTTGGGTTGTCCTTGTCCTCTTTAGTCCGGATGACATGGCGTCCCAGTTTTCCAAAAAGAACTTCAAATTTTGATTCGTCTGACCACAGAACAGTTTTCCACTTTGCCACAGTCCATTTTAAATGAGCCTTGGCCCAGAGAAAACGCCTGCGCTTCTGGATCATGTTTAGATATGGCTTCTTTTTTGACCTATAGAGTTTTAGCCGGCAACGGCGAATGGCACGGTGGATTGTGTTCACCGACAATGTTTTCTGGAAGTATTCCTGAGCCCATGTTGTGATTTCCATTACAGTAGCATTCCTGTATGTGATGCAGTGCCGTCTAAGGGCCCGAAGATCACGGGCATCCAGTATGGTTTTCCGGCCTTGACCCTTACGCACAGAGATTGTTCCAGATTCTCTGAATCTTTGGATGATATTATGCACTGTAAATGATGATAACTTCAAACTCTTTGCAATTTTTCTCTGAGAAACTCCTTTCTGATATTGCTCCACTATTTTTCGCCACAGCATTGGGGGAATTGGTGATCCTCTGCCCATCTTGACTTCTGAGAGACACTGCCACTCTGAGAGGCTCTTTTTATACCCAATCATGTTGCCAATTGACCTAGCAAATTGGTCCTCCAGCTGTTCCTTATATGTACATTTAACTTTTCCGGCCTCTTATTGCTACCTGTCCCAACTTTTTTGGAATGTGTAGCTCTCATGAAATCCAAAATGAGCCAATATTTGGCATGACATTTCAAAATGTCTCACTTTCAACATTTGATATGTTATCTATATTCTATTGTGAATAAAATATAAGTTTATGAGATTTGTAAATTATTGCATTCCTTTTTTAGTCACAATTTGTACAGTGTCCCAACTTTTTTGGAATCGGGTTTGTAATTTCGCTGTCCATCCTCATCTTGTTGCTGATAGACATTAGAAGTTGACCTCTTTGACTACACAATGCATTGCCAGCAAAGATCATTGTGCACTCTATTTGTAAAAGTAACATCTCAATAGGAAAGACATGACATGGAGGGCAGGAAATTACTGAGAATTCTCTCCAGGGGATTACAGTTAAACCAGCAGGCTGCAGTTGGAAAATGAAAAATTATACTCTCGTATAGTTCAGATTCTGACATAGCAATGGCAACAATCTGAAATGGATCATGACTAGGCAAATAATATCCAACTGTACAATAAAAAATAGTTTTTGTTATTCCATACTGCACCTGAGATCAGCTTAATTTTCCCAGGCTCTTACTCACCCCTCAAGAACAAGTTATTGTTGGCAAAAAAAAACCCATCACATGAAAATGTAGAGATGGAGAAAGGGAAGAATTAAGATTAGCACAACATGCAGGGTTGAAGAAAGTGAGGCTTCTTGGTCAATTGAAGTAGATTTCATCAAGCAAACATAAACAGGTTTCTGGTGTGTGGATAGATTGGTCTTCTCAAAGGGGAGAGGGAGCACAACACAAAAACAAAGAATATTAGAACAGGGGCCAAGGGCGGGATAGGAAGGTGAAACAAAGTAAAAATCTACTGTGGAAGCACGGGAAAAGGATTACAAGAAAACGTATAGACGATGGGCTTTATGTCGGATACAAGATCTGCTGTAATTGAAAATGTTAAGATGTGGTTCAGACACAGCTCACATATGAGCAGCAGCACTCTTTCTGCAGGTTACTCCGTAACGGCAGTAGGTTGAGACAAGCGACAATCATTCATTCAACTGATTTGTTCAAAAACATTGTTTCATTAAAGGTGAAGTATGTAAAAAAAAAAATGAAGTTAAAATTTCTCATCTCTGGTATATTCCTTTCCATAAACATATTATTATTGCAATGGCTAGCATAAGTAGCCTTTAGCATCGCATATAAATATATTTCTGCCTCATATGGTGATCAGAATCCCAATCGGATCACAAGGAAGTTATTTCAAACACTCGCTGGTGTCTAAAAGTGAGCTTTGAGCTGAAAACTGTTTAAAATGTCTTAAATGTTGAAGTTACCTTTTAGCCTGATATAATAACATGGGACATAAGCAGTGGTGTTGGCCTTTGTTCATGATCACTCCACAAGCCCCAGTTGGCGCACTTTGGTCCAAGGTATTCGCCAGGCCAAAAACACCTGGCCGTTGGCACAGAGGAAGCCCCGATGTGGCCCGATGAAGCCCCGGAAGTGACAGTGGAAACGCGACTGGCCCAAAATCCCCCAATTTGAAGCATATCAGTGTGATAAGATTAGTTTTTAGGATATACAGTACATATGTAAATTAACTTGGGCCATTATCTGTAATGTTTATGGTCTTTTTGAAAAACACAAAATAGATTTCTTTATGTACTTAATTATGCAGGAAATATTAATCAGGAACATATATCTGGGATTAGTAGCAAAAATGTATTTGAATATCAATAAATATTACAATGCATACAAGCCCCTATTACTATATTGTCTTAAAATCCAAGGTTTACCATGCAACATCTTGCTCGGAACGACAGCATAAATGCTTGGAAATAAAGCTTCATGTCTTTAAATTCATACACAGTCAACGTAATTTCTCTGAATAAGTTTATTTCCATTTTATGGCTTTTTACTAGCATGACAGTTTGCATGAATTAAATGTTATTAGTATATATTGTTGAGCTAATTGTTCATTTAACAAATGATTAAGTCATTATCTTTACTGCTTGGAAATACACGCTGTTAATGAAAACACTGTTGAATCATTTACAGTTACTGTATGAATAAAAACAGTATTATATAACACAATTACATAACCACAGTGAACAGTGAAGTTGTATGTCCATGCCTAACAAAGCATAAATCTGAAATTCCTGACTTAAAACAAATAACCATTTAAATGTTTAGGACATTTGCGTTGTAAGACTGTACAGGGAGACTTAAATATAAAAATGTTAGTCGTTAGGTAATGTTTTCTCATTAAAATCAGATGATTTCCTATTAATTCAATAGAATGTGAGGGAATACTAAGGAATACTAATATGGCAGTGCGGTGGCTTCACTTTTTGTCATGAACAATCCAGTCATTTATAGATCAGTGCTCTAGCTACATTTTTGCAAAACTCGAAAACATACCTATTGATACAAATCATTGAAGTTTCCAGCTGAAATTAACCCTAGTGGCAGTAAAACCTCAACAACTTTTATTCCTTTTCACACAAATTATGTGAAAAGCATGTGAAACTAATACATTTTGATGTTTGTATCACATAACAAGCTCCATATGTATGCTATAAGCTTGCTCTGTAGCTCACCTAGTACAACATTGCACTCCTGTGAAACACAAATAATGATAAAAGAGCTCAAACACTTGTAGAAGCAAGCTAAAGTGTCATGGTTGCTTTAACAAATGCGTTTTTATTTCACATTTGCTTTTGTTAACACTATTAGTTAGGTTTAGGGTAGGGCTTAGTGTAGGTGGTATGTCATTTTCAAATGAAACAGAGCATTAACCTTTTAATGTGTACAACAACCAACATAATAAAACATCGCCAGATTCAGGTTCATCTGTGGTTTTAGCTCCACTCACTGAGCATTTCACTTTGAAACCAACCCGATCTCACGGCAATTCATACGTATTTTATGAGGTGGCTAATTCGTATGATTTTGTACGAATGACCTACCCCTAACCTTGGCCCTAAACCTACCCGTCACTGCGGTTTAGACAAATCGTACGATTTCATACGAGTGAGGTCGTACGAATTTGTACAAATCAACCACCTCGTACAAATACGTACGAATTGGTCGTGAGATAGCGTTGTTGAAACTGTCATGAAACTTGCAAGAAGAAACTTTTTTCAGAAATGTCGCGACAGGTGCATTTTCCCACTGAGCCATGGTTTACAAATAAAATAAATAAAAACATTTTCAGGATTGCAATTCTATTGGTGCCAAATATGTCTGTGATTTCATGCAGCACCAGGCCACTGATAATCGGAACAGCATTATTTCCCATGTGAAATTTCTTAAAAACACAGCAACAAAAATATGCAAGACATGGCATGCTTGTGCAATTATGGGACACTTCAAGGTTAGATTATTTGTGATTATTCAGGAACAAAACGGTTAAATGATTTCTTATCGTCATGTTTGTGTTCTCTCACATTTTGAAAATCTTATAAGATTTTAAAAAATCTTTTAGTGTGGCCCAGCCTTAATTAATTCATCCTTTCAAATTGTCAAAACTGTATAGCCTACCTGAAAATGCCCCTCCCCTTGTGTTTCATGTTAAACTGGTCTTGGTTAACTCACTACTGTAGCTCAATAGCTGTAATTCTGACTAACAAGTAGCCTACTGGCATGCATCAACTATTTGCATATTGAAAGGGTCTGTATGGATGACCCAACACGCCATTATTTCAGTTGGCACATTGCTGGACGTCCCCCCTGATGCTGCAGAGAGCTTGTTGACAGTGCAGGCACACTCAATGGTTGTCCTACCTTTGTCTTGTCTAAACATAAAAACTGTCTGTCTGCTGTTGACAATTTTAAATGGCTGCCCACACCTCAGATTCTGACAAAGATTATTCGATGGCACATTTTGGAGTAGGAAATTCTTGGTTCATTTGCTGGTGTGTTTGGATGCGGTTGGTGTGGTGTGCTCCAGAGGCGAGAACCCAAAGACTTTGTTTATCTTCCCTCTTCCTCTTTAGATGCATGTCCAATCCTTCATGCATATGGTAAACACATATACTCTGCCAAGACTTAGAGAGAGGGAGACAGGGAGAAAAGAAGTGAGGGAGGAAGAAAAAAAAAAGCGCTTTTATGCCTTCAGATATTATGCATCAGTCCTCTCAGGTGTTGAGCAATGCAATTGTTCACAATGAGATGGGGACAGCGCAGACAGAATGAACCCTCCAATTCAGACAGACACTACAAGAAGAGAGGCTCAGGTGGACTTAAAACCATGACACACATGCCCACACACACACAGTGAAGCGCCAATCAACGGTAAGACATACCCGCAATCATTCCACTGGCTGGGCACAGAGGGGAATAATCCAATTGGAATGGGACAGCGCTGTCATGGCGACGAAGATCTGGAGTGAAGGAGCTCTTCAATCAGAATATTCCCTGCACGCCAGGCCCTACAACACTTGTTGGAGTGTGAGCATCAAGTATGCTTTTATTCCTGCAATACAAGGACATTTTTCTAGTTCGTAATACCAAAATATGATGGGAGGGAGACCAAGGACAGTGGTCTCACTTTTTACAACAGTGAATCTCAAGTTAGGCTTATGTTTGAAAGAATAGGTACATACTTTAAAGACTTTACTACAACAAAGATATTGAACATTTCCACAGTTTCCACTATATATTGTTCATTAAACACATGTGGCCCCAATTGGGCATGTTGCAACAATAGAGTCTGCATTAAACAGCTTATTATAGGACTTTCAGCAACATTTAAACAGTATAACAATTATGAAATATAAACAACTCATGAAACAGCAAATGTAAGTAATTGTTTTGACCAACAAATACTTAATAAATTATATAACATTTTTGGAAATTAAAGCACATATGACAACTTGCTCCAATAAAAAACTTTTCTTGACCTGAATGCATGACAAAACTAAACATTTCCAGAACATAAATCTGAACATTGGATAAAGCCAGGTTTAAAATTCTTGTTTTATTTGGTTGACATATTAGAGTTAAAGGGTTTTACATGCACACACACACACACACACACACACACACTGTGGGACTTTCCATAGACATAATGATTTTTATACTGTACAAACTGTATATTCTACCCCCACACCTAAACCCTAAATCTACCCATCACAGAAATCGTTCTGCATTTTTACATTTTCAAACAACATCATTTAGTATGATTTATAAGCGGTTTTCCTCATGGGGACCAAAAAATGTCCCCACACGGACAAGGATTTTGGATATTGCCATCTTTTTGTGGACATTTTGTCCTCATAACATAGAGATTACCTGGACCACACACACAGCCCTGTTTTTCCACTTAAAAACATGACTTCAAACTTGGTTTCGTACACAAGCTTCTACACAAAACAGCTATCATTATTATGAACTAATGAGGTAATAACCAGGGAGGAAATAAATCAAAGCTCCTAATTAAACATTGAGGGAACATTTACACATTGTTGGAATAATTAAGTGTCTACACCCCAACTGAAATCATAATGTATCTGTATAATGTAAACAAAGCCTTGGCATAAAAATCACAAGTGTTTTAAAATGTGCCTAAAAATCCCCCCCACACTGAC
This sequence comes from Coreius guichenoti, assembly GCA_039654105.1. Taxonomy (NCBI): domain Eukaryota; kingdom Metazoa; phylum Chordata; class Actinopteri; order Cypriniformes; family Gobionidae; genus Coreius; species Coreius guichenoti. Next base: position 27,100,366 of record CM077180.1, on the reverse strand, counting down.
AGACCAAGCACTGTTTGAAACATGCGCTTCAGCTTGATTTCAGCATCTTACCTTTTCTCATTCATAAACATACATTGCTGTGTGCAAGGTCAGGTGGAGGCCGCTGAATGGAGACAGACTCTCAAACAGGTGAACACTGCTGGAGCTCAGAGGCCAATCGGCCACCACTGGAGACCGTTTAACCAGCATTATGGAAATAGCAGACTGAAGGCTCTTTCTGTAGCATTAAGAGGGCAAGACATCTTTAATACTAATAGGTAGAGAGAAATAGAGAAAATATAGAGAAATAGAGAAAAATAGAGAACAGCTTACTGTTGGTCATACAAATTCTATTTGCATATGAGCAAACTACAATAAATAGTTTGATTTATAGAACTCCTCTGTGTGTGGGAGCCTACACTGAAAGCATCAATTATATTTGTGTCTAGTTTTCCAGTAAAAATGTCCAAACATAAAAGATACACTGACTTGAGAATAAAAAAAAATATTTTCAGAGAATACATCTTGAATTAAGATTATTTTTCCTCACCCACTGGATTTAAAATAATGCTTTTCTTCTAAAACTAAAGGGGTATAAAAAAATTAACTTAAAGGGAAAGTTCCCCCCAAAATGAAAATTCTGTCATCATTTACTCACCCTCAAGTTGTTCCAAACCTGTATACATTTCTTTGTTCTGCTGTACACAAAGGAAGATATTTGGAAGAATGTTTGTAACCAAGCAGATCTCGCCCCTACTGACTACCATAGAAGGAAAAAAAACATTCTTCCAAATATCTTCCTTTGTGTACAGCAGAACAAAGAAATGTATACAGGTTTGGAACAACTTGAGGGTGAGTAAATGATGACAGAATTTTCATTTTTGGGTGAACTTTCCCTTTAATTCAATAAAAAGTCTCTGAAAACAAAGCATATTAAAATGAGTTTAGAAAACAAAGTTAATTCAATATATTTCAGAAAATATAAAATACTTAATATCTTAATACCTTAACATGCCAAAGGGATAAAGATTATTCAAACTATATTCTCTGAAAACAAAGAGAATATTTCCCTTTTCCTCTTGAATTCTGTTTCTTCTTAAGCATAACTTTCTTATTTATGCTTAAAACAAGAAAATATAGATATAAATGAGATAAGAAAAATAAACGTATAAACCATATGAATAAATCATTATATAATTTATAATATAATATTTATTATAAAAAACAAAAAGGGTAAGAAAATTAAATTTTATTCAAAAATATAATTCAATATAAAAAGCCTTAATATAAAAATATACCAAAGGGGTAAAAAAAAAAAAAAAACTTATTTCAAGATATAGGCTAATATAAAATGTCAGCTTTAATATCTTATGCAATTTTGCTTCTCAATTAAATATATCTTAAGGATGTTTAGATGGAAATCAAGACAAAAATATAGATTTTTGCTGTGTGGAAAACTTATATAACAGATTAAGTTTTTATTACTTTTTAATATTCTGCTCAAACAACTCATAAACAGCAACCAAACACTGACATTTTCTCACAACAGTTTTGACAACTATTTAAAGTTTATGAAATCCACTGACCAAAAGAGCTGTCAAAGAGTCAGGCTTCAGATATGATCCATACTCCTTTGAGACCCTCTCACTGTCAGTCATTTGACAAGTCATCCTCATCCGTATGGCTATCAAGTATATTTCTATGGGGGAATTCTGCGCAGAGGCTGAAGAAGGGGCCGGACCCTTTGTACCTTTGACCGGTGAGAGTACAATCAAGAGGTATAACTCAAAAGAAAAAATGGAGAGAAAAAGGACAGTTGATGGGGTGGGTTGACAGTAATGGATGAGTGAAGAGGACCTCTGAGGCTTGCTCATCTCACAAATGGAGAGATGTCATCAATAACTCATCTGACACACTGCACCAGGATACAGTGAGCGTCCTCCCCCATCACCACTCAGATCAGAGACGACTGTGCCTTTCTGCTGTAAAAGAGGAGAGCTGTGAACAAGTGCTGAGAGAAGAAAATAGGAGTAAAACAGGCCAACAGAGAGAACATAAGATGACTCTGGATGAATGAAAAAAAAAAAACAGCAACAACAAGTGACTGATTACTAGCTATACTTAAAGGATTAGTTCACTTCAAAATGAAAATTTCCTGATAATGTACTCACCCCCATCTCATCCAAGATGTTCCTGTCTTTCTTTCTTCAGTCGAAAAGAAATTAAGTTTTTTGAGGAAAACATTCCAGGATTTTTCTCCACATAATGGACTTCAATGGCAACCAACGGGTTGAAGGTCCAAATCAATGCAGTTTCAAAGGGCTCTGCACGATCCCAGCCGAGGAATAGGATCTTATCTAGCAAAACGATTGGTCATTTTAAATTAAAAAAAAAAAAAAAAGTATATACTTTTTAACCTAAATTGCTCATCTTGTGCTGCTCTGCGGTGCACCACAGATTACGTAATCACATCGGAAAGGTCACGCTAGACGTAGACGGAAGTACCGGCCCCATGTTTACAAAGCGTGCGAAGACTAATACAAACATCCTTTAGCAAAAAAATGTAAAACAACGATGTCGGACAATTTTGAAGTTGGAGATGGAGTTTCTTTTGGTAAAGGGTGTTTGTATTAGTCTTCGCATGTTCGCTTGGGGCGGTATTTCCGCCTACGTCTAGCGTGACCTTTCCGACGTGATTACGCAATCCGTGGTGCGTCGCAGAGCAGCGCAAGATGAGCAATTTAGGTTAAAAAGTATACACATTTTTATTTTTATTTTTTAAACGACTGATGGTTTCGATAAGATAAGACCCTATTCCTTAGCTGGGATCGTGCAGAGCCCTTTGAAGCCATTCGAAGCCCTTTGAAACTGCATTGATTTGGACCTCATTCTTTATTCTTTATACCATGATATAATGCATTGGCATTTTTAAGCATAAATAAAAAAAATAGGTTTATTCTAACAATAATAAAATGCCAATACTTTCAGAGATATTATCTTGAAATAGTTTTTTTCTAACTTCATTAACAAATTAGGTTTTTTCTTGTTTTAAGGCAAGACACTAGAGATGAACAGGGTAAAAAAAATGTAACAGATATCACCATATTTTCCCCTAATTAGACAGTAAATTAAGACGACCATTTTGTATTACAAGTTTTCTGAAAGATAATGATATGCAAATATGCAAACATTAAATATACAAATGTGGCATTATCTAATTAAATATGCACCAATTTGCATACATTTCCAAGAAATCTGAACATCGGATAAAGTCAGGTTTAACTTTCCTGTTTTATTTTGTTGACCTATTATTATTAAAGAGTTTTATAGAAGGTATTTTGGATATATCTTTTTATTGCTACACATATCAGAAAATATTGTCAACAATATAGGCATAAAAGGCAGATGATAAATGAACAAACCCCTCTGTAAACATCCTTCAGAATATAGATAGGGATAAAACTGGAAAGTAGGGTGCTTTCACAGATTGTTGCACATAAGAAGCACACAAAGACGAATAGATCAAGGGAAAAGTCTTTAATTTTTATATTTAGGTAACAGGCAGAATAAACTCAAGAAAAACAACCTCTAACATCGGCGTAGACAGGATAAAGACTGCGGGAACACAAGGAGTATAAATACACAGGAAATAAGGAGATAACTAACTAGACAACAGGTAAATCAAATACAATAATCAGACACGCTAGGAAACTGGGTGAAAGGAATGGGCACACAGGCAAACTTGACAGAACCAAAAACGTCTCGGTTACGTATGTAACCCTCGTTCCCTGAGGAGGGAACGGAGACGGAACGGAGACGTAACCAATGGCAGTGCCAATGCCATGGGCATGCGGAATTTGCATAGCATAACTCCGCCCCACAGCGTGGGTATATAAGGAAGTACGCTGGCACCATCGCATTATGTTTACCTGCTGAGGAGCCAAGACTGAACTCCTGGCCGTTCCAGCGGTACAGCGGAAGTGGCAGAGGGACGTTATGTCTCCGTTCCCTCCTTAGGGAACGAGGGTTAAACACGTAACCGAGACGTTCCCTTTCGTTCAGTCACTCCGAGTAACGTCAGTGACTGACGAATGGGGGTCCCAATGTAATCACGCCACTCGGCTGTCATCCAGTGCCCTGCGTAAGTGTGAGCTCCCTGTCGTAAGCTAGTACGAATGAAGGGCTCCCACTTAACACAGGAATACCAAGGTACACTGGGAAGCATATTCTAGGTGGAAACATGCGCCAAGTGCCTGCCCTTAGGGGAGGACTTAAGGATACATATATGACCCGTGAGGGGCTGCATATGGAAGAACTCTGGGGTAACCAGCCGAAGGTGGATTTTTTAAACCCCAGGGGTGGCAAGGCTTGCCAAGGGAAAGACACCTGCTCAAGGAGGCTTACAGTGAAAATACACATGTGGGGGTCGCCCAAAGGGGGAACCATGCACACGGAGGCACCTAACCTGACACGAGGGCCTGAGCGAGTGGGCAGATGCACTGGTGTCGGCATCGACAGTGCTGGAGGAACCCAGGGCTTCCGGAAAGCTACCTGAGGAAAATATCACACGTATCCAGTCCGTGGAGTGGAATGGTGAGCAAGTGAAGACACCTGAGCCTCGTCCATTACCGGCCACTAGTAGAGGCGAGTACATGAGTGGACACTGGCTCCACTCGGAGATTATAGAATCTGGCGAATGTGTTGGGTGTCGCCCAGCCTGCAGCTCTGCAGATGTCTGTTAGCGATGCGCCATGCCCTAAAGCCCAAGAGGAGGCCACATTCCGGGTGGAGTGCACCCTGACCCTTAGGGGGCATGGATGCCCCTGCATCTGGTAAGCCAAGACAATGGCGTCCACTATCCAGTGAGACAACCTTTGCTTGGAGAGAGCCTTTCCCTTCAGCTTCCCACCATAACAGACAAAGAGCTGGTCAGAGGTCCTGAAATACTGCGTTCTGTCTACGTAAGCACGGAGGGCAGGTACTGGACAGAGCAGTGCCAAGGCTGGGTCTGCCTCCTCCAAAGGCAGCGCTTGCAGGTTCACCACCTGTTCCCTGAACGGAGTGGTGGGAACCTTGGGCACATATCCAGGCCGGGGTCTCAGGATCACGTGAGAGTTGGCTGGCCCGGATTCCAGGCACGCTTCGTCAACCGAAAATGCCTGCAGGTCCCCTACCCTCTTGATGGAGGCCAAAGCGATCAGGAGCGCTGTCTTCATTGACAGGAACTTAAGTTCGACTGACCGCAGTGGCTCAAAGGGAGCCCTCTGCAGAGCAACTAAAACTACTACGAGGTCCCAAGAGGGTACGAGGGGAGCGCGAGGAGGATTTAGTCTCCTGGCCCCCCTCAGGAACCAGGTGACCAGGTCGTGCTGACTTACCTTCTTGTTCTCCACGAGGTCGTGGTGGGCTGATATAGCGGCCACATAAACCTTCAGGGTGGAAGGAGACAGCCTTCGTTCCAACCCTTCCTGGAGAAACGAGAGCACGGACCCGATTGGGCATTTCCAGGGGTCTACTTGGCGAGAAGAACACCAGGTGATGAAGAGGTTCCACTTCAACGCATAGGCGTGTCTGATAGACTCAGCCCTAGCGGAAATGATGGTAGCCACCACCTGATGTGGTAGGGTACTCAAACTTGCTGCGTCCCATCCAGGAGCCACACGTGGAGGTTCCAAAGATCGGGACGTGGGTGCCAAAGGGTGCCCCGTCTCTGAGAAAGGAGGTCCTTCCTCAGAGGAATCGACCAGGGAGGGGCTGTCGCAAGGAGTACGAGTTCGGAGAACCAGGTCCGGCCGGGCCAATACGGGGCGACCAAAAGGACCTGCTCCTTGTCCTCCTGATCTTGCACAGAACCTGTGCGAGAAGGCTCACTGGGGGAAACGCATACTTGCAGAGGCCCCGCAGCCAGCTGTGCGCCAGAGCATCCGTGCCGAGGGAGCCCTCGGTCAGGGAATAAAACAGGCGGCAATGGGAAGAGTCGTGGGAGGCAAACAGATCTACCTGTGCGTCGCCGAACTGTTCCCAAATCAGCTGAACCGTCTGGGGATAGAGTCTCCATTCCCCAGGAAGTGGCTGAAGCCGTGAGAGCTCGTCGGCTGCACGGTTCAAGACTCCCGGGACATGGATGGCACGAAGCGACCTCAGATGCTTCTGACTCCATAAAACGAGATGGCGGGCGAGTTGAGACATACGGTGGGAACGTAGACCACCCTGGTGGTTGATGTACGCTACTGTGGCCGTGTTGTCTGACCGGACTAGCGCATGTTGACCCTTGAGCAACGCTTGGAAGCGGTGCAGGGCGAATCGTACTGCCGGGGGAAGGAGTGGTCCTGCTACCATCTCCTGGAAAGAACTGCCCATCCCTGAGCTGTCCGCATCAGGAGCGCCGCTTAGCCTGGCACTTGGCGGGCTGCGGGGCTGGAGCGGACTGGGGCGCCTTCCTGCGGCGTCCTCCACGGCGCGGCCCAGGTGAAGGCTTCTGCTGGGGCGGCACGGGAGGGGCGGGAGCCGCGGGAGGGCACCCTCGGCGGCGAGCAGGCTGAGGCAACTGTGCCGGCGGCTGGGTGGCAGCAGCTGGCCGCCGGGGCAGTATATGTTTGATAGCCTCAGTCTGCTTCTGGGCGGCTGAGAACTGTTGGGCGAAGTTCTCAACTGCGCCGCCGAATAGCCCATCCTGGGATATGGGAGAGCCGAGGAAACAAGTCCGCTCGGTGTCCCGCATATCAGCCAGGTTGAGCCACAGGTGTCTCTCCTGGACCACGGCTGTGGACATCACCTGGCCCAGGGAGCGTGCGGTCACCTTCGTCACCCGGAGGGCAAGGTCGGTGGCGGCACGCAGCTCATCTCTGAGCCCTGGGTCAGCTCTACCCTCGTGCATGTCCCTGAGCATCCGGGCCTGGTAGGCCTGAAGGATGGCCATGCCATGCAAAGAGGCGGCAGCCTGCCCCGCAGCTCTATAGGACTTCGACACCAAGGTTGATGTGAACCTACAGGCTTTGGAGGGGTGCTTTGGGCCGCCACGCCAGGTTGAAGCACTCTGCGGACACAGCTGCATTGCAACAGAGCGTTCAACCGGGGGAACCCCAGTGTACCCTTTGGCCGCGGCCCCATCGAAGGCAGAGAAGGCGGAGGAGGCCGCCGAACGGTCGCGGGAAGACAACAGGGACTTCCAGGACCGCGTGACCTCCTCATGCACCTCCGGGAAAAAAGGTATTGGGGGCGTGGCCTGACGGGTGTCAGAGCGCGGCGTCCCCAAAAACCAATCGTCCAACCGCAAGCGTTCAGGACGGGGTGGAGGGTTCCACTCCAACCCGAGGCTCGCGGCTGCCCGGGAAAGCATGGCTGTCAACTCCGGGTCCGACTCGGGCAATGCTGGCACACTGGAAGGCGGCAGCACAGCCCTATCATCATCCTCGGAGGACTCTAGCCCACCTTGCGATGCGGCGATCGACATCTCCTCGTCCTCTGCGGGACCAAACGAGACACTCGGGACAGCATGAGCCGGCCCCGGTGTCCCAATCTGGACGCACGGCGGGAGCGGTGCGCTAGAGGGGGGTGTGGCCCGAGGCATGAGCGTCGGGGCTTTGCTCCACACCATCACCCTCAGGTCACCCTGGCCACCAGCCAAAGTGCCGCCTCGCGTAGAGACGGCAGATTGGGGTGTGGCAGAGGGGACTCTCGCTCCAGCACGGAGCTCATTGAGTCTCGACCGCAGCACCGAGATGGCCATGTTCCCGCAATGGGAACATGACTCATCCACAAGTGCTGCCTGAGCGTGCTGAAAGCCCAAGCACGTCAGGCAGTGATTGTGCCCATCAGAGGGCGGCAGAGACCGACCGCACCAAGAAGCACACGGGCGAGACATCTTGAAAAAGACGTGCCACGTGTGAGCTCTTTTAGGAAAGGAAGCTTCACAGCGATGCTGAAGCGCCCATGGAACGGATACCAGCTGGATGCAGATCACTGCACAGATCAGCAGGCAGGCAGTATGTGATCGCTGGAACGCGCCGTAACACCAACACCGACTGGAAAGCTGCTCGTCTCGAAGAAGCTTGACGATAAACTCAGAAGGCTTAAGGAGTGAAGAGATAGATGCTCTTGGCTCCGAAGCAGAAACATAATGTTGCCAGCGTACTTCCTTATATACCCACACTGTGGGGCGGAATTACGCTATGCAAATTCCGCATGCCCATGGCATTGGCACTGCCATTGGGCGTTTTCTAGATCTCGAAGATGATAGGCTTCTAGGCGAAACCCCCATTCGTCAGTCACTGATGTTACTCGGAGTGACTGAACGAAAGGGAATAAGCGTTACTGATGTGGTTTTGCCTGTAGTGTTTTCGAAAAAAATATGTTTTAATATCTTTTGTTTTGCTTTCTGCTCTAAATGTATCTTGTTTAAGGATGTTTATATTTTTACTGGTGAACAAAAATATGGTTTGCAAAAATAAGTATTTAAAGCATTTCCTTCAGCACAATCATGGTCTCAGTTCGCCACTCAGTGAATCTGAGCTCTGGATGCTGAAAGTCAAAGACAGCCTTGAACATCAAGGGCTGTAATGTTCAATTCACCAAAACAAACCACTGCTGAAACATGCTTTGACCCACGCTTAATGCAAGAGTTCAACTGTGTACGACATTAATTGGGAGAAAATATATGTGGTTCTGAAAGATTTCAAATAGAATATTCAATGTCTAATCTTGTCAAACTGTGCCAGTTAAATTCAAAAGCAGTTATTTAAAAGGGAATTGACCATTTCATAGATTAGAGGACATGTCAAAGCAGGGAAATTCAAAGTTAGTAACAAAGTTTTCGACATCATCAACAGCAGAACCATAGAAGCACATTTTAGAGTGGGAGGTATCCTTCATTTCACATATATACAGCATATGTGATCTATGATATGATTAAACATGTTTAATATATCAGGTTTGACTTAAACCTTTGGTTAGATAAGGAGATAGGGTATGTTATTGTATGTTTGGTTTCTTTTATTTTGGTTTGTTTATTGTTTTGGCATTAGCTCACCCCTGGAGAGATGGCTTCTGACATTCTGTTTCTTTAACTGCAGATCCAACTCCTTCAATTTAACGAGCCCCCAATTTAAGTTACGATCTCTGGTCTAGGTCAGGGTGTAACATAAAAGACAAAACAATACTTCTCAACTCTACATTTTTTAAAAATTTTATTTCTTGTTCTCTCGGTTGTTTTCAAACTTAGGTTGTTTTCAGTTTAGGAACATTTTCTTAAAAGAAACAGAATGTCAGAAGCCATCTCTCCAGGGGTGAACTAATGCCAAAACAATAAACAAACCAAAAATAACTTTCCCACAAAAACTAACTTCCCTGCAAATCAAAATAAAAGAAATGTAGAGTTGAGAAGTATTGTTTTGTCTTTTATGTTACACCCTGACCTGGACCAGGGATCGTAACAAATATTAATGACTGGCAACTGAATTTAAAATTGTAACTATTTATTAACTGCATAAGCATTAAACATGTTTAACTGCATAAAGTGTTATAACATAAACTATTACTTCACAAAAAAATTGACGTCTTAATCTTGAAAACAGCTCAAAATTAATTTAATTTATAACTTTCAAATTTGCTAGATAAAATGTCATAAAACAGTGTATTTTGTATTATTTTGAATTCATTTTTATTTACCAAATTATTTTTTTAAATGGACATGAAATTAAATATTTTTAAATTACTTGAAACATACAGTGGGGAGAACAAGTATTTGATACACTGCCGATTTTGCAGGTTTTCCTACTTACAAAGCATGTAGAAGTCTGTAATTTTTATCATAGGTACACTTCAACTGTGAGAGACGGAATCTAAAACAAAAATCTAGAAAAATCACATTGTATGATTTTTAAATAATTAATTTGCATTTTATTGCATGACATAAGTATTTCATCACCTACCAACCAGTAAGAATTCCGGCTCTCACAGACCTGTTAGTTTTTCTTTAAGAAGCCCTCCTGTTCTCCACTCATTACCTGTATTAACTGCACCTGTTTGAACTCGTTACCTGTATAAAAGACACCTGTCCACACACTCAATCAAACAGACTCCAACCTCTCCACAATGGCCAAGACCAGAGAGCTGTGTAAGGACATCAGGGATAAAATTGTAGACCTGCACAAGGCTGGGATGGGCTACAGGACAATAGGCAAGCAGCTTGGTGAGAAGACAACAACTGTTGGCGCAATTATTAGAAAACGGAAGAAGTTCAAGATGACGGTAAATCTCCCTCGGTCTGGGGCACCATGCAAGATCTCACCTCGTGGGGCATCAATGATCATGAGGAAGGTGAGGGATCAGCCCAGAACTACACGGCAGGACCTGGTCAATGACCTGAAGAGAGCTGGGACCACAGTCTCAAAGAAAACCATTAGTAACACACTATGCCGTCATGGATTAAAATCCTGCAGCGCACGCAAGGTCCCCCTGCTCAAGTCCAGGCCCGTCTGAAGTTTGCCAATGACCATCTGGATGATCCAGAGGAGGAATGGGAGAAGGTCATGTGGTCTGATGAGACAAAAATAGAGCTTTTTGGTCTAAACTCCACTCGCCGTGTTTGGAGGAAGAAGAAGGATGAGTACAACCCCAAGAACACCATCCCAACCGTGAAGCATGGAGGTGGAAACATCATTCTTTGGGGATGCTTTTCTGCAAAGGGGACAGGACGACTGCACCGTATTAAGGGGAGGATGGATGGGGCCATGTATCGCGAGATCTTGGCCAACAACCTCCTTCCCTCAGTAAGAGCACTGAAGATGGGTCGTGGCTGGGTCTTCCAGCATGACAACGACCCGAAACACGCAGCCAGGGCAACTAAGGAGTGGCTCTGTAAGAAGCATCTCAAGGTCCTGGAGTGGCCTAGCCAGTCTCCAGACCTGAACCCAATAGAAAATCTTTGGAGGGAGCTGAAAGTCCGTATTGCCCAGCGACAGCCCTGAAACCTGAAGGATCTGGAGAAGGTCTGTATGGAGGAGTGGGCCAACATCCCTGCTGCAGTGTGTGCAAACCTGGTCAAGAACTACAGAAAACGTATGATCTCTGTAATTGCAAACAAAGGTTTCTGTACCAAATATTAAGTTCTGCTTTTCTGATGCAAATGAATTACTTAAAAATTACTTGTTTTAGATTCCGTCACTCACAGTTGAAGAGTACCTATGATAAAAATTACAGACTTCTACATGCTTTGTAAGTGGGCAAACCTGCAAAATCGGCAGTGTATCAAATACTTGTTCTCCCCACTGTATGTAAAATGCATGTACTGAAGTTGTTACTGTAGAATTCAACCATTACCTTTAAATGAACTCCAAGGTACACGCTGCCTCCTGGTACTCGAGATTGAATATGTAATATGTTGCGAACAGAGTGACAAGGCCAGACAGGAAGCTGGGATGAATGCCCACCTCACACACCGTTAGCATCCAGTGCCCACTAGTCGTCTCCTAAAACAATCATACCACATGTGACAAACTTTATTTTAGCCATTTTTATCTTTCAGCTTTTTACATCTAAACTATATTTTAGTATGTAAGAGTAAATTGTCTCATTCTTTTAAACCAACGTTAACAAAAGACATTACAATCAAACAATAAGCAAATTACACGGAGTCTAATGCTGCGTTCCAGGCAGGTTTTTGAGCCCGTAAGTTACGACTTCAAACCACGACTCACGACTTTGTAGCGTTCCAGGCTAAGTCACGCTAAACTGCCTGAGCGAGAAGAATTGTGGTAGCTAAATTTAAATTTAAATTTCGCTATGCTGAGAAATTGTACATTACATTATTTTTTTTATAAGCATGATCGTTTGCATGGTCAAGTTCAGGTTTACCTAACGTTAGCTATGCCCAACATTTCCATGTGGCGATATACGACATACATCGTTTCAGGCACATAACATTGTAATACATAATCGTGTGTGTATTATTCTGTATTATGTTCTGTTTAGCCAATCGTGGTGAGCTTTTAATCCACCAATCAAAACGCTCCTTACTGAACAGACTCAAGAAGCTCAACGATGCGCTTGTGCTGTGCATTGTTCCATGACCGGGTCCTTTATGTAAAGACATTTTAATTGGGTACTCTTTTTCTGGCACCTGAATACAATTTCTACAAAATCACATTATGATTTATATTGTTTGCACAAAATACAGCTACCCGGTTAGCCTGCTGTCTTATACACCAAAGTTGCACATACCCTGTTTATTCAGATCAATCTGTAATGTTATTAAATAAGTGTTAAATGTCCAGATATTTCATTTATTAACAACAATTATGTAATGTGTTCTGTTGTTGTTGTTGTTGTTTTTATTAGTAGTAGTATCAGGTTCGCATTAACTTTTGATCAGGCATTAAAAACAGCTACCACCACCTGAGGGAGATTTCGAACACACACAGCGGAGAGATTTCAACATGGAGGATAAAAACCAGACTCAACGATTAAGTAAAGACGTTTTTTTTTTTTATCTGATGGCATTTTCTTATGATTAAAGGTTGTTTTAGTTAATGAAGTTTGCAGTGTTACAAAGTCCATGCCAGCTTTATGTTGGAGAATGTAATGCTTCAGCAACTCCTAAGGAGTTAAGAAAAAAATGTTTAACACATCAGATGAATGTGCAAATGAACAAATGAATGTGTTAATACACTGCAGAATGCCAAGCAGGTAGAACAGATCGTCATCACTCCGCCTGTCACTTTTGCAACACAAACCACTCAAAGCTGAAAGAAATTATGTCCAAATAGAGCTAGATAGAACCTACATTTGAAAAAAGATGTAGAGATTGCATTTTTAATGAAATAACTGGTGCACCGGTACTTTTAAAACATAAAACATAATAGCAGATAATACATGGCATCCCTAGCTCGTCACGATGGTAACTTTAGAACCCACTGACTACAAACCGTTTTTAAAATTACTTGATAGTTTATCATTGAAATCGTTGTTTTATTGATCGTTTATCGCCTATTCATCCTGTGATTACTAAAGTGTTCCTACAAACACCAGTTATAATATAAGAAAGCTGGCGTGGGCTAACAACTTTGTAACACTGCAAATAGAACATTAACAGAACACATTACATAATTGTTGTTAATAAACATTAATTTAACACTTATTTAATAACATTACAGATTGATCTGAATAAACAGGATATGTGCAACTTTGGTGTATAAGACAGCAGGCTAACCGGGTAGCTGTATTATGTGCGAACAATATAAATCATAATGTGATTTTGTAGAAATTGTAATCAGGTGCCAGAAAACGAGTACCCAATTAAAATGTCTTTACATAAAGGACCTGATCATTTGTTGAGCTTGAGCGTTGAGCTTCTTGAGTCTGTTCAGTAAGGAGCGTTTTGATTGGTGGATTAAAAGCTCACCACGATTGGCTAAACAGATCATCCTCCAAAAAAAGATATTTATGAATCTTAACCTGCCAGGAAGGTCTCAAAAATACCACACACAAATGCAAAGCAGTCCATGCACGTGTGACGATTTGCAAATGCAGATTCAACGATCCATAAATACATGTAACATCTTTCATAAATGTGTGATGGAAATTAATTCAAGAACTTGATATATACATATTTGTGTAAAGATTTTAAATTTATTTAGGTAAGATGCATTTGTGTGAGCATTTGGGGAAATATTTATGATTTTACTTGTGCATTTATGAATTTTGTTTTGAATTTACGAATCAGATTTTGTAAATGTGAATTGTGCTGTGCATTTATGAATTTTGTTTTGTAAATGTATTATTTTTGAGGCTGATCCGGCTCCATACACGCACACTATCACACACACGCAAGGTCTCTCGCTCCCCCTTCCTCTCAGCCGTGCGCGCGCTACACGGTTTGGAGCACAGTCTCTGTCTCGCATGCGCGCTCTTGCTCGCTCGCTCTAGATTCCGGGAGATTTTAAATAACTAGCGGGAATCAGGGAGCCGCTATCAATATGCGGGAGACTCCCGGAACTTCCGGGAGACTTGGGATGTCTGGAAGTGTGCTGATCAACACGAAGTTCCCGTGAATACCAACTGTTGTCATTGAAGAATGTAATTCATAACATAGGAACCCAGAGATTTCCTGCTCATAGCAGCTATAGCGCCGGGTAATGTGTAAAATCCGACCGTGACCGCGCTACTGAAACCCCGCGCAAGTCTCCTTTACGCCCCGCGGACGGAGGATGCGTGAATCCGGGGTTACCAGTATGAACCGCGAATGTAGATACATTCATATACTTGGACAGCTGCCAAGTAAAAAACTGAATAAATAAGTCACTTACCACAGTTGTGAATCGCTCCTCTTGCTGCTACCCGAATCTCGACGACTCGACCGTTGAAGATCCCATAATGCCTCTGTAGATTTGAAATTTATAGCAATATTCTGTACATTTGAATCTAACCGCCACGCGACCCAAGAATGCATTGCAGTTTACAGCAATATGCTGTATTATGAGAAAACAGCCAGCTGCTGTAAAATAATGCTGTAATTTTTACAGCAATTCATTACAGTGTAGTTGCCTGTTAGCATGTACATTATTAGGATATTGGCAGTTTATTAGTACTTACAAAGCACATATTAATGCCTTATTCTGCATGACCATATTCTACATCCCTTAATCCTACCCAATACCTAAACTTAACTACCTTACTAACTCTTAATAAGCAGTAATTAGGAGTTTATTGAGGCAAAAGTCATAGCTAATAGTTAATAGTGAGAATTGGACCCTAATCTAAAGTGTGGCCTTCCTTAAATTAAATAAATGTACTTTTACTTTAATTAAAACACTATATTTATTAAATATGCTTTCTGATCCATCTGAACTCTTGATTCAGCCTGAATAAAGTACACATTAATTCTGAATAAACATTCGCAAAAATTTAACAGAAAAACACTGGTGATATATGTACCATTATCCTATGCAACTGTCAGAAGTATATTCAAGTGTAGTGCTGTAGATGTTACACACTCAGAAGACATCAATGATCCTCCTATAGATTACACTTAGCCATTACAGTTTAGCCAAGAGTTTACATTACAGAAATCAGAATAACCTCCCATGCTCTGCATGGGAAATTTGAGGTTACCTGATTTTGCCTAAAATTGTATTTATTTTGTGCTGTTATTAATGTGAATTTGTGAGTAAGCGCCCTAGCAGCAAAGCATGAACTCAAAAAAGAAAAGCAGACACCCTGAGGCATCTGCCTGGAGGAAGACATCACCTTGTCAATGGTGAGCAACAAAGTAATCATGTCTCAACTTGCTGCTCTTGTTTACAGAAACTTCTACGAATATGATACACTTTCTTATATTATTGTCACGGGTGTGTGTAGGCAGGAAGACGAAGATGGGCGGATACAATTCTCAGACAAAGTTTAATGATCAAGGAATCTCAGGTGAGTCAATACAGGCAGGTTAACAACACTCTATACATTGACGAGACCAGACAGAGACTGAAGGAAACAGGAGAACTTAAATAGGGAACACAAACGAGATGAATACACACAGCTGACACAGATGAACTCATAATGACGGTGACCATGGAGACAGACGAGTGGCGGGAAACTAGAACACTGTTAAAAATTACCTGTAAATTTTACAGTAAAATACTGGCAGCAGGGTTGCCAGCCAGTTACTGTAATTTTTACAGTGGTGGTTCTGTAATTTAATTTACAGAATTTTACTGTATTCTTTGATTTCAGTAAATACAGTACAATTCTGTAAATTAAACTACAGAACTGCTACTGAAAATTACAGTAATTGGCTAGCAACCCTGCTGCCAGTATTTTACTGTAAAATTTACAGGTTGTTTAACAAAAAGTAATTTTTTTTTTTTACAATTAACTACTTGAATGTGTGTTTGCTATATTTAGAGAAAGCATGTAAAATACAGTATATCCAATATATATTCCTGATTGCTGAATATTAATGACTTTTGACTGTTGACTAATGAATTTTAAATTTTAACTATTTATTAGCTGCATAAGCATTGAACCTTTTTAACTGCATAAAGTGTTGTATAACAAACTATTACTCACAAAGAAAATTGACACGTCTTAATCTTGAAAACATCTCAAAATTTATTTAATTTATAACTTTCAAATTTGCAAGATAAAATGTCAAAGTGTATTTGGTATTATTTTGAATTTATTTTTTATTTACAAATTTTTTTAAATGGACATGAAATTAAATATTAATTACTTGAAACATATTCGCCATCATGGCCCTTCACACAAAGAAGAAATATGCAAACTGCTTAACTTTAAAACCACAAGTTGACCAATATGATCATAAAAAAAAACAGACCAACATGGCCAAACAAGGCCCTGAGTGAGTCCAACAAACTTCTGATTTAAAAAAAAAAAAAAAAAAAAAGACAAGATATTAGCTATTACAAAACATAATGATACAGTAGATACAGTCATAATGATAGAGGAATGATAGATACAGTCAGATACAGTAATTAAAATTGGTTTTAGCTTTTAAGGCATATAATCATGTTTTTGAAATTGGGCCATATATGTTAGTGCAATGTTTCTCAACTCTAGTCCTGAGGACCCACCTCCCAGAAAGTTTCAGATGCCCCACTAATTAAAACACCTGATTTAACTCATTAGCCTGCTAGTGTTAAATAGGGAGACATCTAAATCATTTGCCCTGAATTTTTTTCTCTCTTCTTGAGCTGAGAAGCATTGGGTTAAAGGCCTCAACATATATAAAACATAACATATCTACATACAGTAGGGAGAACAAGTATTTGATACACTGCCAATTTTGCAGGTTTGCCCACTTACAAAGCATGTAGAAGTCCGTAATTTTTATCATAGGTACACTTCAACTGTGAGAGACGGAATCTAAAACAAAAATCCAGAAAATCACATTGTATGATTTTTAAGTAATTAACTTGCATTTTATTGCATGACATAAGTATTTGATACATCAGAAAAGCAGAACTTAATATTTGGTACAGAAACTTTTGTTTGCAATTACAGAGATCATACGTTTCCTGTAGTTCTTTACCAGGTTTGCACACACTGCAGCAGGGATGTTGGCCCACTCCTCCATACAGACCTTCTCCAGATCCTTCAGGTTTCGGGGCTGTCGCTGGGCAATACGGACTTTCAGCTCCCTCCAAAGATTTTCTATTGGGTTCAGGTCTGGAGACTGGCTAGGCCACTCCAGGATCTTGAGATGCTTCTTACGGAGCCACTCCTTAGTTGCCCTGGCTGTGTGTTTCGGGTCGTTGTCATGCTGGAAGACCCAGCCACGACCCATCTTCAATGCTCTTACTGAGGGAAGGAGGGTGTTGGCCAAGATCTCGCGATACATGGCCCCATCCATCCTCCCCTCAATACGGTGCAGTCGTCCTGTCCCCTTTGCAGAAAAGCATCCCCAAAAAATGATGTTTCCACCTCCATGCTTCACGGTTGGGATGGTGTTCTTGGGGTTGTACTCATCCTTCTTCTTCCTCCAAACACGGCGAGTGGAGTTTAGACCAAAAAGCTCTATTTTTGTCTCATCAGACCACATGACCTTCTCCCATTCCTCCTCTGGATCATCCAGATGGTCATTGGCAAACTTCAGACGGGCCTGGGTATGCGCTGGCTTGAGCAGGGGGACCTTGCGTGCGCTGCAGGATTTTAATCCATGACGGCGTAGTGTGTTACTAATGGTTTTCTTTGAGACTGTGGTCCCAGCTCTCTTCAGGTCATTGACCAGGTCCTGCCGTGTAGTTCTGGGCTGATCCCTCACCTTCCTCATGATCATTGATGCCCCACGAGGTGAGATCTTGCATGGTGCCCCAGACCGAGGGAGATTGACCGTCATCTTGAACTTCCTCCATTTTCTAATAATTGCGCCAACAGTTGTTGCCTTCTCACCAAGCTGCTTGCCTATTGTTCTGTAGCCCATCCCAGCCTTGTGCAGGTCTACAATTTTATCTCTGATGTCCTTACACAGCTCTCTGGTCTTGCCCATTGTGGAGAGGTTGGAGTCTGTTTGATTGAGTGTGTGGACAGGTGTCTTTTATACAGGTAACGAGTTCAAACAGGTGCAGTTAATACAGGTAATGAGTGGAGAACAGGAGGGCTTCTTAAAGAAAAACTAACAGGTCTGTGAGAGCCGGAATTCTTACTGGTTGGTAGGTGATCAAATACTTATGTCATGCAATAAAATGCAAATTAATTATTTAAAATCATACAATGTGATTTTCTGGATTTTTGTTTTAGATTGCGTCTCTCACAGTTGAAGTGTATCTATGATAAAAATTACAGACCTCTACATGCTTTGTAAGTAGGAAAACCTGCAAAATCGGCAGTGTATCAAATACTTGTTCTCCCCACTGTAGATAAATGGCAAGTTCTGATATAAAATATTTAAAATGTTGTTACTGTAGAATTCAACCATTACCTTTAAATGAACTCCAAGGTACACGCTGCCTCCTGGTACTCAAGACTGAATATGTAATATGCTGCGAACAGAGTGACAAGGCCAGACAGGAAGCTGGGATGAATGCCCTCCTCACACACCATCAGCATCCAAAAGCCCACTAGATGTCTCCTAAAACAATCATACCACATATGACAACAGTTATTTTTAACTATGCCATTTTTTTTCCTTTCAGCTTTTTACATAACTATTTTAGTATGTAAGAGTGAATGGTCTCATTCTTTTAAACTAACGTTAATAAAAGACATTACAAACAAAAAGCAAATTACACAGAGTCTAATGCTACGTTCCAGGCAGGTTTTTGAGCCCGTAAGTTACAACTTCAAACCACAACTCACGACTTTGTAGCGTTCCAGGCAAAGTCACGCCAAACCGCCTGAGCACGAAGAATTGTGGTTGCTAGATGTAAACAAAGCATGGCAGACCGTACGGGGCTTATGCTCATTTACAATGATTTCTATCGCCAAAGGTGCTTACTCCTTGTTTATTTGAGGGAATCGGAGGAGAAAAAAAAACGGCGCATAAGGCAAGAAGCTCTTATACCTTTTATTTTACGTTATTTGTATGTTTGGAAATGTATTTGGTATTAATTTATTCTTGCACTCAATGGACTGAAAACTAGCTAACGCTAGAAAAGCTGCTGATAATGCATAACATTTGCGGATAAATAACGTTAGAGCAATACCTTATTTTAATAAGTGATTTGGTTTTTAATGTACGACTTTCATAAACTGCATCCGTAGGGGCTGCCATTTTTTTCACAGGCTATGTGACGTCAGAGCACGTAACTGGGAGTACATTGATCTAGTACGAGTTCACGGGTGGGAAGTCACGGGTTTGACTGCCGTTCCAGTGCACTTTCACGGGTAGAAGGTTGGAAAAACACGGGTTACAGGTTGCCTGGAACGCGGTATAAGTTACCTAAAAACATAATGAAATGTAAGCCAACTGGGGATGTCGCCGGCGTATAAACTTGCGACAAAACTGGTATTACAGCACAATTCAGAATTAATATTCGACACGTCCTCCGGGCTCACCGGTGTCCGCGAGGCTTTAGCAACGCGTTTATCACGGCGCCTGTATTAACAGATGACTGTGTGTGCAAATTTGATTCACAATCACATAAAATAATCACGACGAAGTGTGCTGATCAACACGAAGTTCTGACTGTTGTCACTGAAGCACGTAATTCATAACGTAGGAACCCAGAGATTTTCTGCCCATAGTCGCTATAGTGCTGGGTAATGTGTGAAATCCTACCGTGACCGCGCTGCTGAAACCCTGCGCAAGTCTCCTTTGCATCCCGCGGAGGATGCGTGTATCCGGGGTTACCAGTATGAATGTAGATACATTCATATACTTGGACAGTTACCAAACATGGAAAAAAAAAAACAAACAAAAAAAAAACACCTGAATTAATAAGTCACTTACCACAGTTGTGAATCGCTCCTCTTGCTGCTACCCGAATCTCGTTCACTCGACTGTTGAAGATCCCATAATGCTTCTGTACATTTGAAATTTACAGCAATATTCTGTATATTTGAATCAAACCGCCACGCAACCACAGAATGCATTGCAGTTTACAGTTATATGCTGTATTACGAGAAAACAGCCAGCTGCTGTAAAATGCTGTAATTTTTACAGCAATTCATTACAGTGAAAGGAACATGTCAAACACAAGCAAAACAGACTGAACATGTGACATTACACCCCTCCCCGGAAGGCGCGGCCTCGCGCCGTAAATGGACCAACTGCGGAGGGAGGGGGCTCAGGTGGAGGACTAGGAGCAGGTGAAGGGTAGACAGAAGATACAGGAGGAACCAGGGCGGAGCTGATGGAGGGAGGAGCCAAGGAGGCGACAGGAGAAACCAAGGCAGACCAGACAGTGGGACCCAGGTAGAATGCCCATGGTGGAGCCGATGGAGGGAGGAGCCCTGGTGGTGGAAGGGCTGACGACTCCATGGCGCCGACTGATGGAGGCGGAACAGGTGACCCGGGTGTCGCCGGAATGCCGACGAGCCAGGGCGACACTGAGGATCCGGCGGGAGATGGTGATGCTGCAGGCTCTGGTGACTGAGACGCAGGCGGGGATCCCGAAGGCCGTGGTGGAGCCGGAGCGACAGAGGACCAAGGTGGAGATGGAGGGAGTGAGGAGCCCAACGGAGCCAGAGGGACAAAGGGACGAGGCGAAGCCAGAGGAGTGTAGTCCCGAGGCGAGGGCGGGTCGGCGAACGACCAAGGTGGAACTGGCGAGACGAGGGAGCCCGGCAGAACTGGTGGACTGAGGGGCCACGGTGGAGATGAGGGAGGTAGGAGCCAAGGCGGAGCTAATGGCTCGACAGGCCGAGGCAGAGTCCTGGTCACGGAGGTTGGAGGCGGAGACCGGGAATCCATGGACCACGATGGCGCTGGAGACTGGCTGACCCACGGCGAGCCTACACCTCCAGTGGTGGGCTGAGGGTGAGCAGAGGGGCTGACAGGCAGCAGCGGAGACGGGGATAAGGAACAGATGGTTGGAGGAGGTGGGAGAGGGAGGCTGGGTGGGAGTACAGGAAGTCCTGGTGGTGCTGGTGTCTTCACTGGGCTCTGGACGGGAGACAAAGTCCCCTCTGGACTGGAGACGGGAGACAAAGTCCTCTCTGGACTGGAGACGGGAGACTGGAGGTGGAGTCCTCACTGGACATCACTGGGCTCTGAATGGGGACAGGATACGTCGCTGGACTCTCGACGGGGACTGGAGACATCTCAGTCCAAAAGTCGATAAGCCAGTGGTCCCTCGTGGGTTCTGGGGACATCACTGGACCCTGGATGGGGACAGGAGATGTCACTGGACTCTCCACAGGAACAGGGGACATCACTGGGCTCAGGACGGAGACAGGATGTGTTCTGGACCGGGACTCGACGCTCTCCAGACACCGATCGAGAGCTTCTGGGAAGTCCACAGGATGATGGTAATTCGCCCCAATTCAGAACAGAGACTTCAGTGTCTTGTCGTCAAAAAGGCTGTTGATGGCGACATGGAAGAAGTCCACCGCAAAGGTGGACAATTCATGGCTCTTCTGAGCCACGGCCACAAACCTTGCAGCATAATCCATTCTGGGTCCAGTCTTCTGTCATGGGTGTGTGTAGGCAGGAAGATGAAGACGGGCGGATACAATTCTCAAATGAAGTTTAATGATCAAGAAATCTCAGGTGAGCCAATACAGGCAGGTTAACAACACACTCTATACATAGACAAGACTGAAGGAAACAGGGAACACAAATGAGATGAATACACACAGCTGACACAGATGAACTCATAATGACGGTGACCATGGAGACAGACGAGTGGCGGGAAACTGGAACAAAGGAACATGTCAAACACAAGCAAAACAGACTGAACATGTGACAATTATATTATATTAGTTTGGGGTCAGGAAGAATTTTTTTTTTTTTTTTTAAGAAATTAATACGTGTCAGCAGGGACACATTAAATTGATTCTGTGTAATGGTTTATACTATTTCCTGTAACTGCACTACAAGCAATGTTTTGTTTTTGTGCCTTTTTTGTTTGATGTTGCTGCTGTATTGCTCCTGAATTTCCCATCTGGAAGCAAAAGGGCAAATCTGTACATACTGTACTGCAGCTATTGAATACATCTTCACATAAATTGCTTGTTTTCTATACAGCGAATGGATTTACAATTCTCTCCTTGCAGTAAAATGGTTTACACTTTTTAAAATGCACATATTTATGTTGTAATTGAATAAAAACCTTCAGAGGGAGCAGGTTGCACGCTAGTCTCTCTCTGGCCTTGTTCTGAACTACATCAAAAGCAACCACATGGCCTCAGTTTCAGATTTGATCCATCTGTCCATGCATTGCCTTGCATTAATTTGCAGAGGTATCAAAGCCTTTCAATTGAATAATGCCACATACACATTCAATAGGAATGACGACAATAGGCAGCAAATATTTGTGGCCAAAATGGCTTCAAGATTAATAAAGGTCAATATTCTCTGTTCTGATTTCTTCACATCAACCTGACATTCCCAAAACCTAGCCACGGTTCCTCCATCAGATGAGCTGACCTGACCGGTGTCCATCTCCACATCTGCTGTGCATTTTTAAAAGGCTCAATTTCCATTTCAAATGTAAAAGCTGTGATCTTTCTAGGGCTTTGCCGTGGAACACAGACAGAATTTGAATGATCAACATAGTTGTGAATATAGCTGAATGAATACATCACAAAGCTTTCAGTCTGTTCTAGAACATAAAATGCAAGGGGCAATAGGATGCTGACCTCAGAAAGTATGCTGCTGTTCTTATGTAAAGAATGACCAAAAAAATCTTCAGTCAGTGAGATCTGGCCATCAGGATTCAGATTTAAAACATGCTAAATATTCTTAAGCAATATTACATACCAAAGAGTGCCGTTGTAACGAATTAGTGTTAAACGAAAAAAAATAAAAATAATAATCAATAAATAAATAAATAAATAAAAACATTTACATTAATTGAAAACAAAATAAAAACTAAAATAGCAGAAGAAAATTAAACAAACACAATTTCATGACTCCAAAAACAAATTTAAAATAACATTTTAATTAATTTTAGTATTATATAGATGGTATATGATAAAACTTAACTGCATTAAACATGAAATACCAGTTAGCACAAACTTTGGCAACCCTACAATACAAAAACTAAGACTATAAAAACTAAATAAACTGAAACTATGGGAAAAAAAAACAAAAAAACATACTAATAATAATAGAGCGAAAACTAAGCAAACCTATTTAAAAAATGTAAAATAAAATGTAAAATAATATAAAAGTTGCAAGTTGGCCATAGGCACGAGGCCACAGGCAGACTTCAATAAAAAAGAAGTTAATACATTTCTAATACAACTTTTACATTTTCGACACAAATTTGCCAGTTACTTTTTAAGCTTTTGTTTCTCTTTAAAGTGCACAATTGAGAGAAAATCTAAAAGCAAACAGTGAAAGTTCAGTACATCTCAGTGCATCACAATAGATATCTCTTTGGTGAAAGCTATTATTAACAGCTTTACCAAGATGAATGAGAAATGTGCCATTTTCCTGTATGGAAGGTCATAATCAATAGGTCAAACTCATACAGTGGCTTAAATCGCTCTATAATAGGTTTGATGGATTAAAAAAGTCAGGGAGAGAGACTGCCTAGACTGTCTGTGTCACTGCAAATGAAAACAAATGTGACATATGTGTTTGGCCAGGCTCCAGTAAACATTCGCTGTGTGTAGCTGGTGGGTCATCAGTGTGTCTGTGTGTGTGGTGGGGAGGTAAACAGCCCTGGGCAACTTCTTGTGCGGGGCCAAATTCAAATCAGCTCGGTGACTGTGGCCAGGTCCTCTGTTCAATGAAGATTTATTAGTCTAGTCTAACCAGAATTTGGTTAGCTGTCAAAATTCTTTGCGCAATATGATTAGACCAAACGTTTATACAGCCTCCAAAAACTGCCAATAACACAAATGCATAATTTCATTAAAGGTTCAGTGTGTAGTATTTATGAGGATCTAATGACAGAAATGCAATATAATATACATAACTATGTTTTCAGTGGAGTATAAAGACCTTACATAATGTACCCTTATGTTTTTATTACCTTTGAATGAGCCATTTCCATCTCCATACACCACGGGTCCCCTTACAGTGAAATCGCCATTTTGCGCCATCATATGGACAAACTTCTCTACAGAGTGCTAGTCACTCTGTGCTCTTTCCGACAATGACATTTTTGTCCTGTGTCGGCCACCGTAGCTTCTCTATGTGCTCCGAATGGGAGGGGGGGGGAACCTCATCGCTAGATGCTGGTAAAAATTACACACTGCACCATTTAAAAAAAAGGGTCAAATTGTGAATCTATGGGTATGTTCACACTGTCAGTCCAAATCTGATTATTTGCGTATCCAAATGGAATCTGATCTAAATTATTGACTGTCCACACTGTGTATCGCAAATGTTCAGATCTGATTTATGTGTCCCGTGGTGCTCTTTGTTTTCCGTAATATCTGCATTGGCATACGCATGCAGATAACAACAACAACAGCAACGTGGAATTTTCAATATGTTGTCTTATTTACAACATGACAATGTGTAGTAACCGCGCTGGTCTGCTACGTCTTCTGAGGCAGCGGCAGAAATGTAGCAGGATGGTATGCACAGCTTTATTCTGTGCTGTCATCTATGTTTATGTTTTACGTGCCGTATAAACCACGCAAAATCTGATTAGAGCGGTCAGACTGAAACGGACTTCCAGATATGCGATTTGAATAGGATTTCAAACCACTTATCAATGAAGCTCAAAAGGACTTTGTAAAAATTCACATTTCATGTGATTTTATGCTGTTCACACTTGCTAAATATGATCGGATTCAAATCAATCAAATCAAATCATATTACAATCGGATATGTACAAAAATCGGATTTTGACTGACAGTCTGAACTTAGGGCACTATCATAAACCCATCGCAATGCGATGCCAGGTGCGAAGTACAGTGGGGAGAACAAGTATTTGATACACTGCTGATTTTGCAGGTTTGCCCACTTACAAAGCATGTAGAAGTCTGTCATTTTTATCATAGGTACTCTTCAACTGTGAGTGACGGAATCTAAAACAAAAATCCAGAAAATCACATTGTACGATTTTTTAATAATTAATTTGCATTTTATTGCATGACATAAGTATTTGATAACCTACCAACCAGTAAGAATTCCGGCTCTCACAGACCTGTTGGTTTTTCTTTAAGAAGCCCTCCTGTTCTCCACTCATTACCTGTATTAACTGCACCTGTTTGAACTCGTTACCTGTATAAAAGACACCTGTCCACACACTCAATCAAACCAACTCCAACCTCTCCACAATGGCCAAGACCAGAGAGCTGTGTAAGGACATCAGGGATAAAACTGTAGACCTGCACAAGGCTGGGATGGGCTACAGGACAATAGGCAAGCAGCTTGGTGAGAAGGCAACAACTGTTGGTGCAATTATTAGAAAATGGGAGAAGTTCAAGATGACGGTCAATCTCCCTCGGTCTGGGGCACCATGCAAGATCTCACCTCGTGGGGCATCAATGATCATGAGGAAGGTGAGGGATCAGCCCAGAACTACACGGCAGGACCTGGTCAATGACCTGAAGAGAGCTGGGACCACAGTCTCAAAGAAAACACACGCAAGGTCCCCCTGCTCAAGCCAGCGCATGTCCAGGCCCGTCTGAAGTTTGCCAATGACCATCTGGATGATCCAGAGGAGGAATGGGAGAAGGTCATGTGGTCTGATGAGACAAAAATAGAGCTTTTTGGTCTAAACTCCACTCGCCGTGTTTGGAGGAAGAAGAAGGATGAGTACAACACCAAGAACACCATTCCAACCGTGAAGCATGGAGGTGGAAACATCATTCTTTGGGGATGCTTTTCTGCAAAGGGGATAGGACGACTGCACCGTATTGAGGGGAGGATGAATGGGGCCATGTATTGCAAGATCTTGGCCAACAACCTCCTTCCCTCAGTAAGAGCACTGAAGATGGGTTGTGGCTGGGTCTTCCAGCATGACAACGACCCGAAACACACAGCCAGGGCAACTAAGGAGTGGCTCCGTAAGAAGCATCTCAAGGTCCTGGAGTGGCCTAGCCAGTCTCCAGACCTGAACCCAATAGAAAATCTTTGGAGGGAGCTGAAAGTCTGTATTGCCCAGCGACAGCCCCGAAACCTGAAGGATCTGGAGAAGGTCTGTATGGAGGAGTAGGCCAAAATAATTGCAAACAAAGGTTTCTGTACCAAATATTAAGTTCTGCTTTTCTGATGTATCAAATACTTATGTCATGCAATAAAATGCAAATTAATTACCTAAAAATCATACAATGTGATTTTCTGGATTTTTGTTTTAGATTCCGTCACTCACAGTTGAAGAGTAATGATGTTTTATTAACAAGGTTCGGGAGGAGCACATTCAGATAATTGACACAAGTGGAGAGTACTCAGCTAATCAACAGTAAGAGGTATATATACGCAGCAGCCCTACCTCCGTTTGTTGACAGTTATCAGCATCCCTCCACCACCCCTTCTCCACACTCTTAGTTCTAACCACTTACACGGGGGGTACTCTGGGTTCAGGCCAAATTCCGAGCTCGAAGCCCTCCCCCTGGACAGCATGCCAAATACGCATTTAAATTTACTCTCCATAATTATATGTAAGTGTGAACTCGTGAATCTATGATAAAAATGACAGACTTCTACATGCTTTGTAAGTGGGCAAACCTGCAAAATCGGCAGTGTATCAACGCCCGACGCAGTTATCATTTTCACGTCCAGCACCACATTGATTAAATAGCAAATGCACTCGCGCCCATCTGTTTGGCCATGGGCATGCTGGTCTGAAAATAATGTGTGTTCAGGCGCATTGTTGGCGCATTGCTATTTTGAGGCAACTGAAAATGACTGCGCCATTGACCAACAAAAACCTGGTCTAAAGTCAATAGCGCAAATTTGTGTTATTTAAAGGGTGCGTTAGTAATATGCGCATATAGGCAGGTGTACAACGTGCGTACACTCTGCTTATTACACACACGGCTGCGCAACAGCACACAAACATGTTTAAATATTAAAAATAAAAGGATTCATTTCAGGAGAAGAGTTCAGTCTTTCCGTTCGAAAATTCCGCCATGTAAATAGCGAATCCGTCATGGTGCAAGTGCAACTGGCTTTTAAAGGGAATGGGAGATTAGACTCTGATTGGTTTATTGCACGTTACACCCAAAACACACCCATGGCTCATTAAGAGACTAGGTACAACCCTTAACATTTACAACTATTAACATTTCAATTGTTAGGCAGTTTAATCAAGACAAATGGGTTCGGAGATGGAACATCTCGAGTCTCACAAGGAAAATCATGAGTTCCTAAGACAGAGACCTAAAGCAGACATCCTTGTGAGACCTCTTTTTGACCTCTTGAACACAGGACTGAAATCCTCTCTAAAACCCACAGAGACTATCTTTAAATATAAAAATGCATCAGATCATCCCAAAACAATGCTAAGGGGACTCAAACATCAGAGAACTGCATAATTCTATATCATGTCTGCAACCCATACATGTTGACAATTGTGCTTTAATCACACAAAATTCATGCATTTGTTACTACTATTAAATAGTTTATTGGAAGTGTATCATGTTTACTATGTGTGTGAATGCTTTTCCATTTCTCAAATTGTGGTATGAATCAAATCTGTGTAAAATGGATCATATTCATAATATTGAAATCATGTCGAAATTAAACCGGGAAGCTAGAGCGGGAAAGTTAGAGATCATGTGACTAATAAGACAACACGTTGATTTATGTATGGGGAGGAGAAATAGTCACACCCTGAACCAAAGACGATACCTAATTGGTCAGTGCTCCTCCAGGGGTTGGACAAACATCTGAGTTTAAAAACTCAGGACATGAACAAAGCATTAGGTTAAGCATGAGGTTAAGAGTACGGGAGGAGCCTCTTTAACATTAGGTTAAGGAAGAAGACTGGTTAAGATGGGTTAAGACCGAACAGCATCATGCAAGCCATCTAACGACTCTCGTCTCACTTATTTTTCTTTTCCAAAAGAAGCCACATTGGTGTGTTGGCCAATAAATGGAAGCAGAGTTTTGTGGTTGAAGTTTAAGGCAAACAAAGACTAGAGTCGCATACTGAAACGTGGCTTCCCTGAGACGTCACTCCAGACCTCCACGAGCCAGCAAACCTGGGAAACCCCTTTGCAGTGAACCAGGCTTTCCGGGATCCCGATTCAAAGAGCCACAACAAACGGAAGAAACGCCTCCAGATTCTAGCCGAACTGGTGCATTAATATAAAATGTAATAACCCCGCCTAAGAAACGAAACAACGAGAAGGGTTAAAAATTAATGATTAATGGTTTGTTCAGGTTAGGTCTTATAATGTGCATATGTTGCTAGAAACTTGAGATTTTAGGGCTGTTGATTAATGCGTTCATTTAATTAATTAGTTATGGAAAAATAACTTTTAAAAATTATTAGCCTAACAGATTTAACACACCTGCCCCACCACAGACCTACGTAGGTCACCTTACATTTCATGAAGTTGATTGATGACAAACATGAAACAGGGCAACAACTCATTGCGTGATGTAGCAAGTTAATATTGTCTAATATTTTAGACACAATATTTTCTGTTTTTGCTAAATTTTGCCAACAAAAATATAAAAAAAAACCAAAAAAAAAGTCAGCACACCAAGGCTCCAAAAATGCAAAAATGTAATAGTGGACTCTCACACAGGTAAAATTTTGAGGACGCAGGCTCTTCGTCAGACATTTCACTTCAACATTTTTCCATATTAATATTAATAAAAAACTAATTTAAGGTATAGGCTAGTTCACCCAAAAGTCATTTACTCACCCTCATGGCAGTATTGATTTATGTGGTTTATGTAGTTTATGTAATAAATAAATTCTATGTTGTAATAAAATGTTTTTTTCTAAAGCTGCTTTTTGTAATGTCTATTTGATGACTTTCTCATTTAACACAATAATGACTTTAAAATATCTTTTGGGGGTAATTTCCCAGCCAAATCTGATGTGTGATTAATCTTTCTTTTCTGCAACTTGTGTGAATGTGTGTGTGTGTGTTTATATGTTAGATGTTAGTTTCATGTATTAGAATAGTCAATAAAGTCTTGTTTGTATTTAAAGAGAAGTAATTTAATGTCTTAAAATGCTGATCTTGTTACTGTGCTAATAAATAGTGTTTTAACTATACTTCGGATATATATATCCACTGCAGGTTTGATAGTTACTGCCATTCAATTAAGCGCTGGACGATTCATTTGTTCGGCTGCAAAATAAGTGATTCTGTCAAAATTCCCTATAAAATTAATTAACAATCCCTCTTGAGCTCCTGACCTGTTTCCCTTACAAGTCTGAACGAGGCTTAACTGTACCTGAATGTTGATCCTGTTTTAAACAGCATATATAAAGGTATAAAGAAAGAAAAATAGTAAAATTCATACTAGTAAATTTGCATGCAGTGTTGTGATAGTTCAGCCTTCATGTGTAGGGATTGAGAGGCAGTTGCAGTTGATAATTGATTCCTGGAGGAAGGAATGTGGCAAACAGGCAAGATATTGACAACACAGTTCCCCCTGCTGCAGTCTGTCTAGATTCCACACTGCATTTGATACATTTTACGGACTAAAAGATATACACACAAGAACACTCAAACTCTTCCTACTTCTCTGAACACTGTGTGACCAACTTTAGTTGCTTATTTCATTCACAGAGGGGGATTTCCTTCAAATAAATCTTTCCCCTTGTTCTCAGAGACATCCCTAAAACACAAATTAACAGTATTCACCACCATAAGAATGGACAAAAATGATGAGGCAAAAAAAACATTTAAGTTGAAGGAATAGAATATTATAAAGAAATGTGAAAAATCTGTAATTATTTACTCTCCCTCAAGATGTCCCTTATGATTTCCTGTGGAAAACAGGAACACAAAACAATGACATAATAAAAGTAGTTGGATTCCGATGGACATCATTAATATTAACATCACTGGCTCCTGAGTGTCTCATAACTCATTGTCATTATGTCAAATATGATTTAGTGATATGGACAATTTTTATTGTGCTTTCATAATTTTTTTTTTTTTATCCTTTCTGAGCTTGAATGCATGTGATCCCTATGAACTTTCATTGTATGGAAAAGATGTGAACATTACTGAAAAATTTGTCTATGAGTATGTAATATCTATTTCATTGAGTCTTTTTGTGGATTGATATGGATTGAGTATGACCAGCAGAAAACCTTTAGATGGCCTTGAGCATTTGCTTCAATCATCACTTACCTTAATAAATTCATATGGTTTTTATTGGCTTTCACTGATTTATTTCTAGTGCCAAATGCCTTTTTGAGTCTCTGTATTATGAGCTAAATGGTTATTGGATACAGTTATATGTTATGGGTTACAAGGGTTTTGTTAGAACGTGCTGACCTTCAGATTAGAACAAAACATATCACTTGGTCTATAATCTATAATGTGCGCTATAGCATAATTGCCAGAAATCCTTGAGATTGTATTTAGAGAACACATAGTTCAAAAACATGTTTGACTGGACCAGCGTCACATTAGATGCTATAATCTATGTGAGATAACTTTGATTTTGTGACATTTTGGTACTCCATTTTACTATGTTTTTACTTTTCATGTGTTGTTATTTTGAAAATTGGGGCTATATATTTGTCCTATATTAATATAAAACATCTAATTATATTTTAAAATAGTAAGGCCCAAGCCAGTTTTCGACAGTTTTCACTATATTTATGAGGACACGTTCAAGAATTTGACCCTCACAGGGTCAAATCTGTACACACACACACACACACACACACACACACACACACACACACACACACACACACACACACACACACACACACACACACACACACACACATACACACACACACACACACTGTGGTTTGTAGGATAGGCAAACAAGAATAACTATTCACTTCACTTTAGATTGCTAGTCACACAAGACATGTTGCTGAATGTCATAACGTGACATTTATCTGCCCTTAGACATTTGTGCCATTCACACACACACACACGCACGCACGCACACACACACACACACACACACACACACACACACACACACACACACACACACACACACACACACACACACACGCGCGCGCGCACACACCTTCCCACAAATAGAAGCTGACTTAACTCCAGCAGCACTTGTGTGACAGTTATTTGCTTTGTGTTACAGGCTACAACCTCCACCATTCCCCTCTGGTATGACTGTAAAAGGTTAACTTTTTTCAGTTTTCACATCGAAAGACAAGTTTTAGAAATATGATTTCATGCCTGAAGAAAGCAAACAGGACGTGGCATTTTGATTTGTAAAAAAAATAAACAAAAAAATTCTGGATGAAAAATCATGGAAAAATGGAATTCAGTCTCTCAGGGGAAAGTGTATTAAGTGAAAACAATGTATAATGAAAAAAAATATTTATTCAGCCATTCCACATCAAATCTATGATGAATGACAGGCAGAAAATAAATTGTATTATGGCAAACTATAAAATGATTTGGTTTGAAAAATGAGTAGACTGGAATGGAGCAAACATAGTGCAGCACTCAAAACCATTTAACTTAGACTCAGAGAATAACTTGATACTCAAATGTAATAAACATCAGGTGTCTACCCATTTCCTTCAATACAGGTGCTTTAAGCATTTTAAAATCAAGAGTTTGTTCTAGTCTGAAAACAACTCTAATAATAAACAGAGATATCTTCCTCTCTTGTCTTTCCATTATACGTTTTCATTTACATGTAAATAAAGTTCACTTTAAGGCTTTTCATGCATTATTAAAGCACCACAAGTATGAGCAGTTTTATGATTAATATATTTTAATCTTTTTAACAAAAGTCTTATGGATTTGGAACAACATGAGGGTGAGTAAATGATGACAGATTTTTCATTTTTGGGTGATCTTTCCCTTAAAATGTTTACAGAGTTACAGTATGTCCATGAAATATATGATTACCTATGTTAAATAACGTCATAAATAATTTCAGCTGTTGAAGAATAATATTTTTATCCTAACATCAAAAACTGTCCAATACCAAGCAGGAAACCATCAAACCAACCAGTAACCATTATCAACCTCAACTCAATCTGTAAGCTGCCCTCACCATCTGCCCTGCTGGCACTCATTAATGGATCTGCATGAAGAAGCACTGCAGTGGAATCAGAGTGAAGGAGAGAGCAAGAGCATAATGCAGCCGCAGATGCTGCCATGAAAAAAGCGGAAGGACCACACGAGACAACTCATCCTCTGTGGTATGGCTCTATAATAGCTCACTAATGAGTGTTCTGACTTACAGTCTCTGAAAAATGAATAAGCCTCCGCCTGTGCCCTTAAACTGCAGAGTGCCTAGCCAGCTCAACATAATGAAACCCCTCTCAATGACATCTGCCATCGTTTCATACATGTGTGAGCACTGACTGTGAGGATGAGAGGGGAGTTACTACATTCATTAAGGATGAGACATTACTTCAGCTCAGGTTGGGAAACTTTCCAAAGTCTACGAAGAAAGGGTGAGAAGAAAAAGTGGTTGATATCTGATTCTGATTGTGTGAGAACAAAAGGGACAGATATTAGAGTGATAGGCGGAAAACCAACATAACGTTTAAAAAATGCAGGCATCTCACTATGAAAGATGAACTATTTTTAACTTGACATAGTGACAGCATCTTAAAATGCAGCACTCATGATCAAGATACATTGCAAAAAATCAAGGATGTCACATTTATTTATTTACATTTATCACACAATTAAAGGCACAATATGTAATTTTCGCCACTAGAAGTCACTTATTCAAAACAAAGGCATAGATTGATTTCGCAGAATCATGGGAGTTGTTGTCTTCACCTCTACAGCCGGTGGTAATGAATCCGATGGGACTTGGGCAGAAATCATATTCATGGATGAGCTAATGTATTAAAGATTTATTAACGTTACTGTAGTATGAAGCAGGGTGGGGCTGAAAGCCGTTGGAGCGGAATGAGGCCACTGGAGCGATTGCTAATGAGAGACAACCGCGGCACACGGCTTGAGAGCAGTGGAGTTTTTATTGTGCCGCAGACGACCGCTTCCTCCACTCATGCGTGGGGAAACGCAACGCTGTTTTATCATATTAGATTTATTATTTGAGTGTGTTGAAAGTTTGCTCGGCGGCTACTATTGTTGCGCACTGCAGTAAGCTAGATCGAGATTAGGCATGGTAAAACATGGTACTCGCAGTAAATCAAGAAAACGAGATTTAAACAATAAGACTAACTGTGTTGAGCTATATAACAATTAGTTTTCTGTCGATGAATGTATACCAAACAGTTGCTCACCTGTCTAATAAAACACAAAAAATATTAAAGCGTCTTTTGTGTTTCCATGGTTTCTATAAAATAAAACCGGAACTCAAGGTTAAAGCGGGTATGATGTCATTGATAATGACAAGTCAACAAAATATATAACATTGTTCTAGTGGTTTTTGGATATTTTAATCCAAAAATCTTACATACTGTGCCCTTAAAAAAACAAAAAACAATTACATATATACTACTAATCTAAAGTTTGGGGTCAGTATTATTTTAAAGAAATGCAAAGATAAGTAAGAATTTTAAATTTTAAATTTTAAATTTTATTCAGCAAGGATGCATTAAATTGATCAAAACCGACTGTAAAAGATTTCAATTTTAAAATACATTTTTAAAAACTTTTTATTCATCAAAGAATCCTGAAAAAAGTATCACTGTTTCTACAAAAATAATAGTACGACTGTTTCAACATTGATAATAATTAGAATTGTTTGTTGTTAAGCGTTATTGTTTGTTAAGCACCAAAAAGGCATATTAGAATGATTTCTGAAGGATCACATAACACTGAAGACAGGAGTAGTCACTGCTGTACAGTATATAGTATTTTTTTGTTGTTGAAAAATGTCACTTAGATGATGGTCGTTGTCTGCAGCTGGAAAACACAACCCCAGATCTCTTTGGCAGTGATGACAATCTAGCACTTCCTAAAAACAAATAAAGAAGCTTCAATTACTATCACAGTGAAGGATGGTTTCCCTCAAAGAAAGCCATCATTTCAGGCCCCAGCATTAGATTACTTTTGACTGTGATCAATGGGTGCAAGTCAATGACTTTGTCATAGCAGGATGTGATAGGCCTGGGGACATTTATTACCAGTTCCTCCCAATTTTTCACTTCAAAGGAATCACCTCAACTTTTATATCAAGACATATCTCATAGAAACTTTGATAGTTCTACACCTCTAGCCCTTTCAAAAACTCAAGTTTTTATTGGGCAGCTTTTTTATTACTTTCAGGGATGAGATGTCAAAGAACATAAAATGATATTGCGGGCAACAGCACAATAGCCCCATTTAATGAGACGAAAGTGGAGATTTCCACTTCCAAAAATCGAAAGAAAGTACAGAAAAGCTTTCTACTATCCTCTTGTAGACCAACAAATCTGTTTTTGTGGATGTGGGAGAGCATCTTTTGATAGACATTTAACTTTAGACAGACAATTGTGCGCCCCTGCCTGTGGGAAGATTGTTCTGCCCCAATTCCCTGGCATTTTCTGAGGACACACAGGCTGGTAGGTGCTGGAGGTCACTTTTGTATTGTGGAATGTTCAACCTTTTTACTGTGATGGAGACATCAAGCCTCTTACGCCTGCGAAAGTGGCAGATTCGTGTTGCCGAAAACCATACCAACAGCTCCTGAAGCGCTTTTTACTTTTTGAAGGATGGTGAATCATATGATTCATTCGTTGCCACAAGAAACTGGTGTAATCCGACTTACACACTACTGTGCAAGTTTTAAGGTCAACGTTTTAATGCACAGATTTATAAATGTACTAAACCACATACTGCTCTCAAACCAACTGCATGCTTCAACAAAAGACAGTGTTGATCCAAAACCTCAAGTCTAGGCACTCAAGGTTATGGACATGTATCATAGACATAGTAGCCAATCATGTTATACTTCCATTCCCTTGGGCTCTCTAAGTGCCAGGTTAGTGTGATGGGGTCCAACTGGTAACACTATTTCAGTCAGCAAATGTTTCTAAATCCAATTCTCTGTGTCAAGGCCCTTCAGGGACTGGCTGATGAAAAACACATCAACATCAACTCTCTGAAATGTTTTCCCACAGAGAAGCTTTCAGCCTGTGTGCTCACACTGCAAGACTTAAATTTGTCTGTGAGGTAAAGGCGGAGCTTGTTATTAACATAGCAGACTATGTGTTGCACATTACACTCATTAAAAATATGAAACCTCTCGTGGGCAATTTTCATGTTCCAATATGAAATGCAGAGATAAATATGTAGTGTGCCATTTTTATGAGTCCTTAGGGACAACTATAGCAGCGTGTGTGTTTTTGTAGTAGCTGTCAAACTTAGTTTCGCTCATTTTTTACATATTCTTTCACCTGCACAGTCATCCTCAAACCATTTCTCACTCATCTCACCCGGCGTCACATTAACATCTAGAAACCAGCGAGAATAATGGAGTCAGAGGAATGATGGTGACACAGTGTTATTCTCTCAATTACTAATAAGGCTCACAGAGCAAGAGATGAGCTTATTAGACAGCCCTGGCCACTCAATTGTGATGTATAGTATATCATCACCAGCTGCTTAGTCATGTGACATTAGAAGACCTCACGGATTGGTCGGTTCACGGTCCAGAGGCTGCAGGCGACAGTGTAGCACAAATGCAATCTATTAAGTATTCCCAGACAGAGGCGGAGCAGAGCAGTGTGAGAAATACAGTGACTGACAGAGTTTCTAACAAGCAATTAACCGCAGTGACCCGCTGTTGGCTAAACTGTGCTTTTGACTTTGCGTCACACCCATTATATACTCAAAGATTCACTGTAATAGATCACACTGCCTAGGAGTCATACAGTCTCTCAGGCTGCGTTTACACTGGCACAAAAAAATCTAATTTTTTACTCACATCTAACACAGATCGGAATTTGTTGCACACGTGTAAACACAAAAATCTGCACGAGATCCGATTTTTCCGCATCTGATCTGAGCCACTTCCAAATGTGGTTTTAAATCAGATACCTATCGGATATCTGGAAATCCGACCTACGTCTAAACACATATATCAGATTCCCCGTTGAATTCCAAGCCACCACAAGGCGAGGGCGACACGTTTGCCCACAAAGATAGCTTTTTCATGTTGTATTATGAAGCAGATGTCAAATTTTGCACATGAATTATATAAATAATTTTAATAGCACGGCCATTCAAAACCAGAGGGTCTACCATGTGCATAGTAAAGCGATCACCGACAATCATTTTGGGTGGGAATTAATCTAAACACAGATAGCAGTCTTGTCTAAAGTGAATGTAAACAGGCAGGCCAAAAAATCGGATATGGTCAAAAGATCGGATCTGTGCATAAAGACTTGCAGTGTAAAGGCAGCCCCAGTCCCAAAATGAAGACAGAAATCAGCGTTGGATTTCAAATCACACCGGATGTACAGGGAATTCTAAGAACACATTCATTTCAGTATTTTTTTTTTTAAATATTAAAGCAGCAGTCCGTAACTTTTTATGGTTAAAAATTAAATCCAAAATCAATTTTTGAGCAAGTACATAACCAGCCAGTGTTCAAAACTATCTCCTTATCGTAGCCCGATTCACAACGGTAAGCTTGTAATAATGTGTTCTAATTTGAGTGGTACTGGTCGCTTTCCACGGGAAATTCGAGCATGGCGCTGTTCATCTTTGAGTCATTACGTCACGTCTGTATACATAAAGAAGGAGTCCCGGCTAGTAGGCTATCGCATGTGAGGATGCTGCAGGTGGCAGATAATTTATAGCCTTTTCTCACATCAGCTGGAATAATTAAATGCATTATTTTGATGGCGGATTGTAATCCAGAAAGGTTTCATTTTCAATGTTAACAAAAGGAACCTTACTGCAAAGTGGTATCACACCATTGGTTTCAAATTGCTTTAAAATTGTT
Source organism: Coreius guichenoti (assembly GCA_039654105.1). Taxonomy (NCBI): domain Eukaryota; kingdom Metazoa; phylum Chordata; class Actinopteri; order Cypriniformes; family Gobionidae; genus Coreius; species Coreius guichenoti. The sequence goes on along the minus strand of CM077180.1, from coordinate 27,063,318 downwards.
ATTAAAATAAATATAGATATAATATATATATTGATGAAAATAAAAATTATGGATATTAGCTACAATGGAGACATGAAGAAGAATTTTGCTTGGTTGAATGGCCACACCAGCATGCAGTAAAGAAATACAGAGCTCAGACCTGTCAGATGAATTTGAGAGTGAATTCAGTACAGGAGAGGGAGGCAAAAGAAAGGGGTAGTGTGGAGAGTAGAGGAATGAAGAGAGATGGATACAGGGGTTAGCAGTTTCTCTTTAGAAGGTAGTAGAATATAATTTCTCCCAGCACCTACAGTGGGGAGAACAAGTATTTGATACACTGCCGATTTTGCAGGTTTGCCCACTTACAAAGCATGTAGAAGTCTGTAATTTTTATCATAGGTACTCTTCAACTGTGAGAGACGGAATCTAAAACAAAAATCCAGAAAATCACATTGTATGATTTTTAAATAATTAATTTGCATTTTATTGCATGACATAAGTATTTGATCACCTACCAACCAGTAAGAATTCCGGCTCTCACAGACCTGTTAGTTTTTCTTTAAGAAGCCCTCCTGTTCTCCACTCATTACCTGTATTAACTGCACCAGTTTGAACTCGTTACCTGTATAAAAGACACCTGTCCACACACTCAATCAAACCGACTCCAACCTCTCCACAATGGCCAAGACCAGAGAGCTGTGTAAGGACATCAGGGATAAAATTGTAGACCTGCACAAGGCTGGGATGGGCTACAGGACAATAGGCAAGCAGTTTGGTGAGAAGGAAACAACTGTTGGTGCAATTATTAGAAAATGGAAGAAGTTCAAGACGACGGTCAATCTCCCTCGGTCTGGGGCAACATGCAAGATCTCACCTCGTGGGGCATCAATGATCATGAGGAAGGTGAGGGATCAGCCCAGAACTACACGGCAGGACCTGGTCAATGACCTGAAGAGAGCTGAGACCACAGTCTCAAAGAAAACCATTAGTAACACACTACACCGTCATGGATTAAAATCCTGCATCGCATGCAAGGTCCCCCTGCTCAAGCCAGCGCATGTCCAGGCCCGTCTGAAGTTTGCCAATGACCATCTGGATGATCCAGAGGAGGAATTGGAGAAGGTCATGTGGTCTGATGAGACAAAAATAGAGCTTTTTGGTCTAAACTCCACTCGCCGTGTTTGGAGGAAGAAGAAGGATGAGGACAACCCCAAGAACACCATCCCAACCGTGAAGCATGGAAGTGGAAACATCATTCTTTGGGGATGCTTTTCTGCAATGGGGACAGGACGACTGCACTGTATTGAGGTGAGGATGGATGGGGCCATGTATCGCGAGATCTTGGCCAACAACCTCCTTCCCTCAGTAAGAGCATTGAAGATGGGTCGTGGCTGGGTCTTCCAGCATGACAACGACCCGAAACACACAGCCAGGGCAACTAAGGAGTGGCTCCGTAAGAAGCATCTCAAGATCCTGGAGTGGCCTAGCCAGTCTCCAGACCTGAACCCAATAGAAAATCTTTGGAGGGAGCTGAAAGTCCGTATTACCCAGCGACAGCCCCGAAACCTGAAGGATCTGGAGAAGGTCTGTATGGAGGAGTGGGCCAAAATCCCTGCTGCAGTGTGTGCAAACCTGGTCAAGAACTACAGGAAACGTATGATCTCTGTAATTGCAAACAAAGGTTTCTATACCAAATATTAAGTTCTGCTTTTCTGATGTATCAAATACTTATGTCATGCAATAAAATGCAAATTAATTACTTAAAAATCATACAATGTGATTTTCTGGATTTTTGTTTTAGATTCCGTCACTCACAGTTGAAGAGTACCTATGATAACAATTACAGACTTCTACATGCTTTGTAAGTGGTCAAACCTGCAAAATCGGCAGTGTATCAAATACTTGTTCTCCCCACTGTATGTGTAAGTTTAAATCGGTTGCAAACTGATTTTTAACAAGTGTTTCAAACAGAGAATTGGATGATCTGAGGCTAGAATTTTATTCCCCATAAATGTTTATTCTTTCAAAACCTCCAATACAGCTTCGAATACTATTAATGTTGGCCAACGATCATCAAAACAATTCTGTAAATTAAGTTCTCATTTTATCGTTGTAAATCTAATCAATATTCTTCACAAAAAGAAATTAAGTTTATTACTTTAAGATAAGCCTGTAATTGACAATTTGTAATACTTTCTATAAATTAAATTTCAGTCATACACTATATTGACAAAAGTTTTGGGACGTCTGCCTTTACATGCACATGAACTTTAATGACATCCCATTCTTAATCTGTAGGGTTTAATATGGAGTTGGCCCACCCATTGCAGCTATAACAGCTTCAACTCTTCTGGGAAGGCTTTCCACAAGGTTTAGGAGTGTGCTTATGGGAATTTTTGACCATTCTTCTAGAAGCGCATTTGTGAGGTCAGGCACTGATGTTGGATGAGAAGGCCTGGGTCGCAATCTCCGCTGTATTTCATCCCAAAGGTGTTCTATCGGGTTGAGGTCAGGACTCTGTGCAGGCCAGTCAAGTTCCTCCACACCAAACTCGCTCATCCATGTCTTTATGGACCTTGCTTTGTGCACTGGTGCGCAGTCATGTTGGAACAGGAAAGGGCCATCCCCAAACTGTTCCCACAAAGTTGGGCGCATGAAATTGTCCAAAATGTCTTGGTATGCTGAAGCATTAAGAGTTCCTTTCACTGGAATTAAGGGGCCAAGCCCAACCCCTGAAAAACAACCCCACACCATAATCCCCCCTCCACCAAACTTTGCACTTGGCACAATGCAGTCAGGCAAGTACCGTTCTCCTGGCAACCGCCAAACCCAGACTCGTCCATCGGATTGCCAGACAGAGAAGCGTGATTCGTCACTCCAGAGAACATGGCTCCACTGCTCTAGAGTCCAGTGGCGGCGTGCTTTACACCACTGCATCCGACGCTTTGCATTGCACTTGGTAATGTAAGGCTTGGATGCAGCTGCTTGGCCATGGAAACCCATTCCATGAAGCTCTCTATGCACTGTTCTTGAGCTAATCAGAAGGCCACACAAAGTTTGGAGGTCTGTAGCTATTGACTCTGCGATTGACTGTGCACCTCAGCATGCGCTGACCCCGCTCTGTGATTTTACGTGGCCTACCACGTGGTTTTCGTGGCTGAGTTGCTGTTGTTCCTAATTGCTTCCACTTTGTTATAATACCACTAACAGTTGACCGTGGAATATTAAGTAGTGAGGAAATTTCACGAATGGACTTATTGCACAGGTGGCAACCTATCATGGTATAACGCTTGAATTCACTGAGCTCCTGAGAGCGACCTATTCTTTCACAAATGTTTGTAGAAGCAGTCTGCATGTCTAGGTGCTTGATTTTATACACCTGTGGCCATGGAACTGATTGGAACACCTGAATTCAATGATTTGGAGGAATGTCCCAATACTTTTGGCAATATAGTGTACACTCACAGACATTCATTGTCCAATAGAGAAGAAAGTTATTATTTCAGAAATAAAGAAACTTTCCAAAATATGTTTACAAGACAAGAAAATACAATAATAAATAATTCCAAATAAACAGAGTTGTGATGGGAAGTCTGGGAATAATATAAACCTGGAACCATTAAGACATGCTATTGGTTTTTGTATCTCTCAAAGTAATGATGAAAAAAAAGCCTCAACCTCATAAAAATCAGCAGTACTACATAAACACACACAAATTCGACAACAATTTAAAAAACTTTGAATCCTGTGAACAACTCATTACATTTCAGAAAAGTAAATCTGTACTTAGTCAAAGAGAAATATCCTTGATCAAAAATATCATCATTTCATCTTCACAATGAAAGAAAATGACAGATTCGCTCTTTAGATATTTGAATAGGCCTCGCTTGTGAGGATGAAGCCCATGTGACTGAGAGGATTTTCTTGTCGTCTATGTAAAACAAGATTGCGGAGGGCTTACACACATTCAAGACCATGTTCAAATTTGTTGCTGGATGGACTCAAAATCAGTCACAGATTCAGGCCAAGTGGATGGTATATCGAATTCATTTATGAAAGAAAAAACACGTTGGGATCTGCCTGTTAATGTCTTCAGCACGTGTGTCTTACACACTAGTTCTTTCAATTTATGTTCTGAGGACTAGGCACTACAAATGACACATTTATATTGCTTCCCCATATCGATAATTTAATAAAAGTGCATTAGATCGATAGTTAAGATTTTTTGTAACATTCAGTGACAGAACATTCAATTGTCAATTGTGACAGAACATTCAATTGTCTTCTTTCTCTAAATAATCAGATCAATTGTTAAGAAATCTAACCCTATCTGTTTACCCAAAATACTCTATTGTTCAAAAATTTGGGAAAGATCTCTTAATGTTTTTGAAAAAAAGTCTCAAATGCTCAACAAGGCTGCATTTATTGGATCAAAAATACAGTAAAAACAGTAATATTGTGAAATATGGCAATTAAAAAATGTTTTTTTCTAGTTCAACGTATTTTAAAATGTAATTTATTCCTGTGAATTTTCAGCAGCCATTACTCCAGTCTTAAATGGTCCTTCAGAAATTATTCTAATAGGCTGATTTTGAGCCCAAGAAACATTTCTGATTATTATCAATGTTAAAAAAAAAACAGTTTGTCGCTTAACATTTTTGTAGAAACCGTGATGCATTTTTTCCAGGATTCTTTGATGAATAGAATGCTTTGATCTTAAATCAAGTATACTTTTCCTACCCTATTCATACCCAAATTTAGCGAGAGTTTACAATTGTAACAAGAAAAAAAGTACAGGCTGGTAATGGTAGAAAGACAGCAAATGTCTAGAAGGAGAGAAGAAACATGACAGCAAAAAAAAAAATAAAATAAAAAAAACCTTTAAAAGAACCATTAATCTGGAAACACAGAGGGGAAAGGAGAGGTAAAGGAGGATGGTTCTGAAGGAAAGGAGATTAAAACTGTGCACAAAATCTAAGCAAGGACACAAAGCGAGAGTGACAACTAGAGAAAAGACACAAACTGAGAGAAAAAGAGGGAGGCGAGACAAACCAGGCAGAGGCAGACGAAGTTTGACAGCTAAGGTGAGTGTAAAAGACACACATGAAAAAGGGCACCACACACATAGAGACACTGACAAGACTGAAAAACATGACATAAAATGGCAAAATAGGTCTAATTATAAGACAATTTGACCTGTTGTTGTACCATAACCCAGCAGTTTAACCATGGTGATGGAAATCCACTCTGTAATTAATCACCACCACAGTTTAAATACAGACACCAGGCAGAGTGAAGATGCAGGTGCAGTCCCCCATCAAAGAAGAGTCTTTGTAGCTCTACTAAAGACAGGGAATGATTATCCAGGGTTAACTGCTGGCATTCCCAAAAAAGCCTGATGGGCACATAAAACACAAAGATATACAACTGGGTAAAGGGACACAGTGTCAAAGTCAAAAAATTTAAGAGTTAACATCAGCAGCTCCCTGCTTTATGGATATATAGAAATGACTTTTACTAGTGTCAAAACATGCTCCTTTGTATTTTGGAAGACTTAGATCTTTATATTAAAACATATAGGTCTAGAGAACACTGGGCGGTCTTTTAAAAAAAATCTGTCACTGTTACTGCTTTAAAGGATTTAATTTCATTCTCTCAGCAAGCAGAGGGAAAGCTCCTGTCTTGGTGATGAACCTCATTCACTTATATAGCTGATTTGACCTTTTGCTTTTTGCTAATCTACTCTGAAACTGTCTGGACTGTTATAAAGGAGACACCTATCAATCTTCATTTACACTCACTCAGTCCGAGCCAATCTTGTTTATCTTTCATTTACATAGTTAGCAGGAAAACATGAGCATTCAAAAACAGGTGGGCTGGGCTGGCGTGGTGCTACGGTACTCATGCTAATTACAGCAGCTGGCACTGGCACTTCTATTGACTTCCACCCATGCACTACACTTTTTTTCAAGGTTAGGTGCACATGTGGAGAATATGAAGAACTGTGATATAATTAGATTGTGTTAATTAATCACACATGACGTAACTGGTAGTAAAGGATAAAATACCCTTGTGAAAAAGACATACACTTTAGGTTACTTTTAAAAAATACGAGTATACGTATTACAGAAATAATATACTTTAATTAAAAGAATATAATTAAGTGCAAACTGAAGGTGCGTCTCATTCAGCTTCCTAGCTCCCTAGGTCATGAATCAGTATATCATGCACGCGAATTTGGGCACTGGTAAGGACAGTAAGGACCCTGGCTCACTACACATTGGGACACTGATTTATGAACAACAGCAGCACAGACATCTTTTTGATATTTTTATGTTATTTAAAAGTACATTATGATACATACACTTGTTACATTTCTTTGCAACATTTCAGCTGTAATTCATTATTGTTAGCTAGATTATGTTCATTACCTGTCTATGTTTATGCTGAAACATAATTAAATAACAGTTTGCTTTTTAAAACAAATCTTTTGAATGTCACTTTGTGTTGTGGCTTTAGGCTGCTGATTTTTGTTCGTGGTAGTCAGCTGCAATGGCATGTTTTGGAAATATGTTTAATATCTAAATGTTTGATTTTTTTTTAATTATTTTACTATATTGGAATCAAATCTGGAAATCAATAAGAATCAGAATCGATAAGCAGAATCGGAATTGGAATCACAATTGCTAAAATTCGAACGATACCCAACCTTATAAGTGTGTCCCATCCAGAGGTGGACAAAGTACGCAACTCCATTACTTGAGTAAAAGTCAAAGTACTACTGGTCAAATATTACTCCATTACAAGTGAAAGTTGTAAAGACAGATTTTTACTTAAGTAAAAGTACAGAAGTACTTGCTTTTAAAGTACTTAAGTATCAAAAGTAAATGCATTATTTTATTATTATTGCATTGTTGTATGCACGCTGTGTCATCATGGTGGTTTAAGCCAGTCAGTGATACTCCATCTGACGTGCTAGCATATGTCTACCTTGAACTCATTTAAATACTTGTTTAAAAGTTACAAAGCTCTTATCAAAGTCGAAATCATACTAGAAAAGAAGGGTTTCTACATTGTGTTTATTTGACAAGATCATGATAATACATATTTCTGAAAGAACTTCAGTTAACATTATTAGCCCAACTATGTTTTTGCATGCTAAATAACGTCATTGTCGAACGTTACATATGTGTTAGCGGTGTATCCACAAGGCTATGCAACTTGGCAGGCAAATCCATAAAAAAAAATTAAAAAATGACTGACCATACGTGATTTAGTTTTAGTCAACTAAAAGTAGACTAAATTTTTAGTCAAAAGACTAAAATACTAAGTATAATAAGATTTTAGTCGATTAAATCGACTAAAATTCAGTACTTGTGCTCTGGCGTCTGAGAGGCAGCTTTCTGTGTGCGCACATAAAACCGGATTGAATTGAGCTCTCTTTCGTGTTGTCACCCTTTTTCAGACTTATCCACATGTCTGCTCTTCTCTCTCTCACAGACGTTTACATTTTTGAGCGTTTTATGAGAAATGCAGCAAGTGTATGCCAACTTATATCCTGCTGGGTAGATCAGCACATTACAATTCACATCAGTTCACTGGATCTTTTCCCAAATCGTCCCTCCCTAACATTTTCAGTTTTTATTCATTGACAAAAATTTCAAGAGATTTTTGTCAGTGTTTGTCATTCAAATCTGTTTTTTATTTAGTTATTTAGTCATCTCGTTTTCGTCAGTGAAAAAATTTAATTATGGCATCCGCAGCCGCAGTAATGTCGCTCGGGTTGCTTCATATGAGCAATCAAACAATGTGTAGCAATCACACCGAATTGCCGCCAAATTTTCAGCCCGTAGTCGGACCCTTCGTTTCTACGGGCAGGTGTTCCCCTAGAACAAGTGTTCACAGGCATGCTGTGGTCTCCACGGATGCCTCTACCACCGGCTGGGGGGCCACGTACAACGGGCATGCAGTTTCGGGTCTGTGGACGGGACCTCAACTGCAGTGGCACATCAACTGCCTCGAGTTGTTAGCACTACGTCTTGCGCTGGGCCGCCTCAAAGGGCCGCTACGAGGCAAGCACGTTCTGGTCCATACGGACAGCACAGCGACCGTTGTGTACATCAACAAACAGGGTGGTCTACGCTTCCGTCGCATGTCACAACTCGCCCGCCATCTCCTCCTCTGGAGTCAGAAGCATCTGAAGTCGCTTCGTGCCACTCACATTCCGGGCCTGCTCAATCGTGCAGCCGACGAGCTCTCACGACAGCAAGTGCTTCCGGGAGAGTGGAGACTCCATCCCCAGGTGGTCCAGCTGATCTGGAGACGCTATGGGACCGCACAGGTAGACCTGTTTGCTGCCCTGGACACGTCGCACTGCCAGTTGTTTTACTCCCTGACCAAGGGGACCCTCGGCACGGATGCACTGGCACACAGCTGGCCCCGGGGCCTACGCAAGTATGCGTTTCCCCCAGTGAGCCTTCTAGCACAGACTCTGTGCAAAGTCAGGGAGTATGAAGAGCAGGTCTTGTTAGTTGCGCCGTATTGGCCCAACCGGACCTGGTTCCCGGAACTAGTGCTCCTTGCGACAGCACCTCCTTGGCCCATTCCTCTGAGGAAGGACCTTCTGAGTCAGAGATGGGGCACCCTATGGCACCCGCGTCCAGACCCCTGGAAACTTCATGTCTGGTCCCTGGACGGGACGCGGAGGTTCTAGGTAATCTGCCACAAACAGTGGTAGACACCATCACTGCTGCTAGAGCCCCCTCTACGAGGCGCCTCTATGCTTTTAAGTGGAACCTGTTCGTTGAGTGGTGCTCTTCCCACCGGGAAGACCCCCGAAGATGTTCGATCAGTTCTGTGCTTTCCTTACTGCAAGATGGGTTGGAGCGAAGGCTGTCTCCCTCCACCCTCAAAGTGTATGTTGCCGCTATCGCCGCACATCATGATGTAGTTGATGTTAAGTCCTTGGGGAAGCATGATCTGATCGTCAGGTTCCTGAGGGGAGCGAGGAGACTAAATCCGCCTCACTCTCACTCTATACCTTCTTGGGACTGGTGCTAACAGCACTGCAGAGAGCGCCCTTTGAACCATTGCAGTCAGCAGAGTTGAAAATCTTGTCTTGGAAGACAGTGCTCCTGACTGCATTGGCTTCCGTTAAGAGGGTAGGGGACCTGCAGGCATTTTCGGTCGATGAATCGTGCCTAGAGTTCGGGCTGGCCAACTCTCACGTGATCCCGGATATGTGCCCAAGGTTCCCACCACTCCCTGCCGGGACCAGGTGGTGAACCTGCAAGCGCTGCCCTCGGAGGAGGCAGACCCAGCCCTGGCTTTTCTCTGTCCTGTCTGCGCTCTGCGGTTATACGTGGACAGAACGCAAAGCTTCAGGACCTCAGAACAGCTCTTCTCTGTTATGTAGGCCAGCAGAAGGGAAAGGCTATCTCGAAGCAGAGGATGGCCCACTGGATAGTGGATGCCATCGCCTTGGCGTACCATACCCAAGGCGTGCCTTGCCCGCTTGGGTTGAGAGCCCACTCCACTAGGAGTGTTGCCTCTTCCTGGGCGCTGGCGCATGGCACCTCGCTGACAGATATATGTAGAGCTGCGGGCTTGGCGAGAGCCGGTTTCTTCCCGTATGCTCGCTTCAACCAGCCAGTAACACCGAAGTGCCCGTTCTAAGTGTCGGCTTGCTGCACCATTCTCCTCCTCATGAACCGGATAAGTGCGCTTTATTGCTCCAGTAAGTTCCCCAGCTAGGCGAACCCTGTTGAGTTCCTCCACCACCATACCTGTCAGATGTGGCGGAGCATCTGACGCCAGGCCCAGTAGCGTAAGCGCACCCCAGTGCTGCGCCCCCTGCTGAGCTAGGTGCCATATGTTGTGACCCCTACGGCGGTCCCATATGTGTATTCTTACACAGTGCGGCTCCCTACGGCGAGCCAGTGTCTTTCCCTTGGCAGAGTCCGCTCTGCCGTCTCTGTCCGGTGTAGTCTCCCGCCTAGGTCGGCCGGGGCCACCCCAGAGACATAATGTATGTTGTACTGCCCGGATGGCCAGTCCATATGTGTATCTTCCACATGATACCTCCCTACGGGTAGGATGTGGACTCCGCAGCGTCCCCTCGGGGCACGCTTTCCCAGCGTTATCCAATACTCTGCTGAGTGGGTCTTGCGGAACAGCAGCAGTGACTCTCCTTGCATAAGTTCCCGCCCCAACAGACGGGGGTCTGAGGGGTTTACGCAGGGCGCTGGAAGTGGCAACAGCCGTGGCGTTCTCCATAGGATCCCAATTCGTCGGTGACGTCCGACGTACGTCGAACGTGGCTGACTGAAAGGGAACGGTTTGTTTACGTATGTAACCCTCGTTCCCTGAAGGAAGGAACGGAGACGTACGTCCCGTCGCCACACGGTTGCTGTACCATCACTGCATGGCCGAGTCACTAGTTCGGCTCCTCAGTGAAAAACAAATGTGCGTTGCATCCGCTTCCGTATTTATACCCGCACTGCGGGGCGTAGGGCGAGATGCAAATCTCGCACGCCAATGGCCATTGGCCTGTTCTGTATACACTTGAAGCTGATAGGGCTCCCAGAAGTGATCCCAATTCGTCTGTGACGTCCGACATACGTCTCCGTTCCCTCCTTCAGGGAACGAGGGTTACATACGTAACTGAGACGTTTTCATGGTGCATTGTGGGACTTTTTAGGGAGCGAAAGTTTCAGTGCACTGGAAGGATTTTGCGATTGAGGCCCTGTCCCAAATGGCACCCTAAACACTCAAAGTCTTCCTACGAGTCCGCACAATCGTGACGTAACGCTGCTTTGACTGTCAGGTAGAAGCCTGCTGAGGAGCTCGCACCAGTGCAGGCTCTACAAAAGTGCGCATCGAGGGCACATATCGACCGCAAAGAGGGCACTTGCGAGCACCCTACTGAAACCTAAAATGACAAATGGGACACACTATGGTCTCATGGACTTAGCGGACACGGCAGCTATTGTAAGTCCACGCGAACGAAAGTGCATACGAAGTGTGCCATTTGGGACAGGGATTGAGACAGTCTTTAAAATGGCCGACTCCCTGATCAGTGCCCTGAGTCATGTAATGTACACCTCATGTAATTTCAAACTCGTATGACTCGTGATTTCTTCTGTGGAACACAAGTGAAATGGTTTACAATCTTCAAAAAGAATGCATAAAAGTGGTCCATAAGATCGACTGAATTATATTCCAAGTCTTCTAGTTTATCGTTATATGATAGATGTGGGTGAGAAACAGAACCAAATTGAAGTCTTTATTGATTTCTTTTAGCCGCATTCTCACTGATTACAACAAACGATGACAACCGGAAGTCATTCATTTCCAATAGAGAATTGTGCAGGGGTTGCATTAATTGATGTTCCGACCTGGATCCGAGATTCCGGATCCTTGTGCGACAAAATGGTATGCGATAGTCATTTTTTTAGTATGTGTACGTAAATGCAGTGTGGTGTAGTGAGAGAGTAGTGATCTATAGGGCCTATTTCAATCAGTTAGATTCATGAACAAGTCATTCATCAGACCGGTTGTGTGAACCGATTTACTGAAAAGATCCGATTCAAAAGAATAATTCATTCACGAATTGGAGATCGGAACTGTTCATGAAGTCTGATAAACATGCTATGAACTTTCACTGAATTATGACTCAAGTTTTGGTCTGTTCTTTACACAAAACTGTTATGGCTTCAGAAGACTTGGAATGCGTAGCCTAAGTATGAACTACTTTTGGATAGGCCTACTTTATGTTGCTCTTAGCTTTTTGAAGCTTGAAAGCCTCAGTCCTATGTGACTGCATGAAAAGAGCAAACATACATACAAATTTGTCCTTTTGTGTTCCATGTAAGAAAGATAAATCATATGGATTTGGACATGAGTGTGAATAAATAATGACAATTTTGATTTGGGAGTGAACAAATCCTTTAAAAGGAAGATGGAGAAAACATGAGAAAAACAACAGGAAAGAGAAAGAAGATATCAATTATCATAATTGTTCTATCTTGCAGCCTGTGTTTATGTTTAGCATGTAGCTTGATAAAATGTATAAATATTTATTAATTTGCAAAATAATTTCAAGCATGTTTGCAAAGACCAGATATGTTGGTAAAATCTGAATATTTAATTGAGTTTTTTAATATGTACAATGTTAATTAAACGTACCTCTTTTGTTGTTGTTTTGATTGTGTCTGGTATAAAAAAAGCTATATTAAAGCCGTTTAATATTGCTCCCAGTGCTGATTCTTTTTGAATAATCATGGTTGGCATAATGATATGTTTTGCAATGCAAAACACTCACATATTCCTTGCTGTTAGGCTGGCTGTGAAAATAGGGGAGGGGTTTCAGGCTTCAGCGCTCTGTCTTTGTTTAATTCTCAGACAGTCGCTGCCATTTGCTCAGCTTGTATAACAACGTAAAAGGGAACTCCAGAACTACAGACAACCTGTTCTTGGCTGTTCAGTGCTTTGTCATTTTGCCATTGCTGTTGTAATGCAAAGTCAGGAGAGAAGCCGAGAGCAGAAGTGCATCATAAAACACATGCAGAAATGAGAGTGTGACAAAAAACAGACCAACAGATCAGAAAGACAAAAGGTTCTGTGTGAAGAAGAAATCTCTTCATCAAGCCAGTCGAGGGCACCTCTGCATTTGCATATTGCTTTTTACATTTAGTAGATCTCATTAACCTGTGCTGAAACTGGCAGATATTCATACGCCTTCTGACACGAAGAATCCGTTCCCATACGCTTTTCATCATATTCTCATTCTCTTTGTTTTCAGCTCTTACACATCGACAGTGGTTGCAATAGTGAGAGACGGTGGAATGTGAGATGTCAAACTCTGCTGGAAGAGAAGACATAATTACACCGATTTTGCCTCCATTTGTGGGGGCACATGTGGTGAGCACATATAGTACTTAACAGCCAAAGAGTGTAATAACAAAGTATGCTAATATTATATCCATAAATAATGTGATGTTAAGTCTGATCCTTTAGAAAGACTGCGGCATAAAAATAGGATGAATACATGTAAAGTGAGAAAACTATTAAAGTGCGACACTTACATGTTTTGTATTTAATATTTCCCATTTCCACTGTATAATGTAGTGGGGAACTGTGGCCTCTAACACAATACCATAGCATCATATTTCAGAAAGTGTCCCACTACACTGTAAGAAAAAAAAATCTGTGAAGTATAAAGGAATAGTTCACCCAAAAATGAAAATTCTGTCATCATTTACTCACTCAAGTTGTTTCAAACCTGTATGAATTTCTTTCTTCTGCTGAACACAAAAGAAGATATTTTGAAGAATGTCAGTAACCAAACAGTTGATGGTCCCCATTGACTTCCATAGTATTTTTGTCCTACTATGGAAGTCAATGGGGACCATCAGCTGTTTGGTTACCCATATTCTTTGTTTCAAAAAATCTTTGTTTTGTGTTCAGCAGAAGAAGGAAACTCGACGTTTGGAACAACTTGAGGGTGAGTAAATTATGACAGAATTTTCATTTTTGGGTGAACTATTCCTATAAGGTAAAAAAAAAGGTAGCTGTGGTTGCCAAAACTTTACGATAAAAATACAGTAACAACATATTAAGTTTTACACATTGAACTTAAGTTTACAGTTTTAAGTTTGCCTTTTTTTTAAATACTGAGAAGCACACTGTAACCCTAACGCTCAAAATAATTAATTGGTTTGAGTAGAGCCAACTCAAATTAAACAAATTAATATTTAGAACTTTCTTTTTCTTTTGAGTTCACAAAACTGACACATTTTAAGTAATCTGAATTGTTTAATTGTTTTGAGTTTTATTAACTTGTTTCTTTTAATTTAAGAAATTAACCTCTGAAATTAATTTTACTAACTTAAATTGAACTAAAACTGAGATGGGATTTCTATTTCCCAGCATGCTTTGCCATGACACTTTATATAAAGTTTTTTTGTGCAAGATTAATGTTAAGGTGGAGATTTAGTAGTGTTTAATGTTTTGCTATGTTAGTTTAGAAGAGTTTCTGTTATGTTGTGTTTTTTGGGAGGTTACCATCATGGTGATGAGTGGAGCAAGTTTCCACTACTAAAATATTTAAGTTGATAATTTAAATTTAAATGTATGAATTAGCTTACTCAAATATTTGAAGTTAATGTATGAGTACAAAATAAAAATCTGCAAGTTCTTCTTACTTAAACTTTATATTTCTTAACTTAAAAAATTTGATGTAACCGATTGCCAACTTATTCGGGTTTACAGATAAAGAAAAAGCCACATGATGAATCAAAGTTCATCACAAGTAACTTTTCCACAAATTGAAGTAATTATAATAGACATCATACAAATACAAAACAACATCATGGTAACGCACATGACACTAAAATAATGCAACAACCATTAATTTAACAACAGAAGATGTAACATAAAACTGTAATGTACATAACTGATAAGGAAAAAAAATTAAATGAAAGACCATCAAATGTGAAATGTCACACAGGGAATTCTAGAAATGTCAATTAACTTTTTTTTGTCTCGCTTGTAAGATGACTCTTGTTCTTTTTCACTTCCAAAAACTGTACATTTAACAATATTTTACTTTAAAATTACTTGAAATGTCTCTATAGATCTATTACAGTTTTTCACCATAAGGGAACTTATATTAACCAATTAACAGGTTTTTACTGTAGCATTTTTAGTCTTTTATGTTAAAGTCGACATGAATCGGATGTTGCGATAGTCTTTTCTTCCACGTTGTGTCAAGTATCCAAGTGACAGGGCTTCATGAATAAGAAAAAAATGTAGGCCGGGACTTGATTTTGTCCTTCAGAAACTGATTGAATCATTGTGGTTTGCTATCGCTGTGATCTCATGTGAGTGACAGTTTGTCCCGACCTCAAGCCAGTAAACAATCATCAGAGAAGAGAAGAGATGTCATTGTTGATTAAAGATGATTATGATTATGAGGGCACATTAATAATGATGTTCATGGATAAATAATTTATATGCAATATTCCATAAAAATGTATGCAATATTCCATAAAAAATAAGAATTGTCCATTTTGATTTCATGCTGCTTTAAAACTATATTTTTTATGTATTCATCCAAAGGACACATAACCACATAAAGCCAAACAGATTGACACCTAGAAAGTTTTAAACCCTTGAAGACCTTTTCCAACCAACTTCTCCTGTCATGACATCTTAGCATAAAGCTTGAGCCCTGTGGATGTTGTTGAGCAGAAAAACAGAGTGAGAGAAGAAAAGAATTGTACAAAGAAGTAAAATAAATAAGTGGATCAAGCAAGAACAGTGCATGTCTGTGGATTGACTTGGGGGGTTAGGGATTCTCTTCAGGTCATTAAGCATTTCATCAGCCGGCGTGAAGAGTGTGAGTCTTGCCACTGCACACACACGTTTCCATGCTCTTCACAGGCTCCAGATTTGCCCCTCCAGCCTCTCTACACACATTGGCATAATATGAAAAAATATTTCACATGTGCCCGTGCCAGACCGCCTCTTAATTTTGATTCTGTTGGGTTTGACCAACTGGAGGGATGACTAACTAAGATCTGGTCCCATCTGGTGGCCTCCTAGGCCCATATAGGCCCAGTTTGGACTTGGACTAAATTTCATCTATATTTCAATATTTCTTCTATTAAATGTAAATCCAACCAAAGTGCATGCAAAATACATTAAGCATGTTCTCATACTGTAACTTTAATCTTATGTGGCATTAATTTGTGTTACAAGAGAAACAGGTGGCACAGATCAGGTGATTTCACAGCCTCTTTGATGCATGGTGTTTGGGGGAAAGTCTATGTTTACCTCAATGAAAGTTGCTATAGAGTGCTGAACATTTTATTCTGACAGATTATGCATTAAACACACTGTAAAACCATCATGTTTATTTAATTTATGATTTATCGTTTATACTTAACTTTAAATATTTTTATGTTTTTTAATTTTTCAACTAGATTTTTTTCATTAGTAATTAAATTCAAAATAGTCAAATAAGTAGAAAGTGAGCTTAGTATTACTTTGTAATACTTTTATGCTAAAGGTTTAACTTTAACACCACCTTGATTTTACTTAGGCAGCAAATAAACCTCAGTTTTCAATTTTAGTGGGCTGAAATTTTCTCAGTGCATGTTGGCAAACAAGATGCAGGTGTTTCCGTGAAGATAACTCAATTTCAGAATGATGTTGCGTGTAATTAAAATTATGAGATGACAATTGAACTGACAGTTTGGAAAGATAATACCTAGGGGGAAAACATTAGAAAAGAAACTCCCAAGGAGCTAGTGCACACACCAATCCAAAAGCATATGCAACAAAGTGATGTGCATATTATACAATTATGAAATATTAATGTCATCTTTTAAGAGAATAAGGCATCATCTTGTCACTGTTATCTGACACATTGATTTTAATCGTGACATAAAAGCTACCATTAATTTGCTCTTAGTTGTCAATAGAGCAGAAAACGGTCTATATAGGTGCAACATTATATAGTGAGCCAGGGAATATTAATATTAATAATAGCATTTAAAGTCTGTGTGGTTTTTATCAGTTTCAGCATCCATCATTATGAAATGCTGATTTAAAGATCAGTATTACCATAGTGAGTATCATAATAATACCTAAATATGAATGGTATATACAGAAACAACCTCTTTAATTTCATTAATGTGAATAACAATATGCAAGACAGTACATATTTTATTCTGAGTGTGATTACTTGTATATAGCAGAGGGGGGCACCCAAGGTTACAATATTTAATGCCCAGCAGGTCCTGATGATACAAAGAGCGTCCACATGGGGGCGTCGCAGAGGTCAATCTCACTGTCCACTAGCAGCAAAAACCACATATAGTAGTGATGAAGTGAGTGCACATAACGTGTCTTTAAAACCCTAAACTTGGTGTCATTTGTTGACTGTAAGAGAAGAATAAAATATTGCTTATATATATTGATTAAATATTGAAGAGTCATATGCTGTAAAGAATGAAATGAAAATAACTTTATTCACTACTGCCTTGATGAACATTAAAAAAACATTGCAACTACAAAAATATTATAAGACTGGATTGATCTAACATTGAATACAGGATTTGTAGGTTTTTGCAAATTGCTGCACATTATACTGTTGATATTCTAGGTTGAGTAAATGTTAAGTGTCCTACATTTGAATGCAGTACATTTTAGTGGATTTTAATTTAATTTAATTTTAATTTAATTTGCTCGAGGGAGGACAAAAACACTCAATTGTGGAGTGGGGCTAAGTATTATTTAATTCAATAATTAATATGCGCTTTTGCTGTGAGCAAATTACCATTAACCATGACACGAACATTAAATAGAATATTATTAAATATTGTTCAATTCATTATAATTCTAAATATAATCTAGCAATTTGGGCTTGTACTTTAACAGTTAGAACAAAATATTTACTGTAACATTGAAGAATGAGGCTGCAGCAACATTATTCACAATGTACTCAGAGTACATACTAAAAATATTCAGTGTGACATGACTATGTGTGGGTTAAATATAAATGAATGATTCTTCATTTAGGGACACTTTTTACTCTTCACTTGTTAGCTAGCAGTAAATAAATATTGAATCTTTAAAACATATATTGTCATGATGGTAATGAAAGCATATGGCAACAATTAATTTCACATTTCCTTGTTATTCAGAAAAAATACAGTAAATTGCACTATGGGAATTAAAAGGGCAGGCCTTAAGGCCTGTGCTGTTTTTAAGTAAAATGATATTTGAATGTCCCTCCAAAACTCTCTTTCCCACTGTCGCCCTCACAAGGAAGACACCTGGTGAAGTGCTCCAGAAATTGCTCTATTAATCTCTTCTCAATGTATAAGTAACAAAATTATTTCTTCTTTTCAGAAAATAAATACAGCAATATTTTACGGAAAGGGCAATAGGAAAAGTGCAGAGTTAGCTCTTCCATGTGATGAGAGTGAGGAGTTGTTAGCCAAATTATAGGGAACGATAGGGATTAAATGATAGGGATCTACTTATTTTTTGTTTCCATGAGTCCCAAGTATATAAATCAATCAATTTCTAAAAGAAATGTGCATTTAAATGAAAATCAGAAAATCATAATCTTATAGAAAAACTACTACAGCGTACAGCGTTGCCATCATTTATTATTATTATTATTTTTTTTAAATAATTTTTGGTTTGTATGATTGAAGCTATTTCATGTGATAAAAACTTATTTGAAAAAATATTTCATGGTTAGAACACAACCATGGAAGGTTAAGTTATTGTAATTGCTCCTTTAAAACCATAATACTGATATTAAAACATTTTTTCTTTCAAATCATCCAAGAAGTTCCCCTAACTGGAAAAAAAAAATTCATGAAGTGGGTTACAAACCTTTGTCTTGTGTTAATAAAGGTAACAGCCCAAAGTAACAGGAGCAGATAGGAGGAGTTTGCGTTGCATCATCATTAACCGCATGACGTTGTCAATAACTCACAACGAGGAAAGTTAAATATTGAGAAGTGTCTGAAACTTGGTAACTATGAGATTAATCACTGCTTCATTCCGACAGTAGCTACATATCCACTGGCAAGCCAGGTGAGAGGCGCCTTCCAGCAAACAGCCAGATTCACTAGCACAGCTGAATGGCTTACAATTTCAAAACTCTTGCCTGCAGTTTCCACTAAGGCTTTTCTTTTCTTGCGTAATTGGAAAATATCACGTTTGCATATGATGAGCAGCGTCGGTTCATGAGAACGGCTTATAAATGTCCACTAAAGCGGATAGAGACTCACAGGTAGATGTGACCCACCTAGATCCCCTCAACGCGGAATGGGCTGAAGACATTGACGGGGAGAGCGTTGACGGACGGGAGGGGATGAGGACGAATGAAGCTCCAGCGCCGCGCAGGCTCAGCCGCAGCCCGAAGTGCGCTCGCTGCAGGAATCACGGCGTCGTGTCGCGCCTCAAGGGCCACAAGCGCCTGTGTCGCTGGCGTGACTGTCAATGCGCGAACTGTCTGCTGGTCGTGGAGAGACAGAGAGTGATGGCAGCACAAGTCGCCCTCCGGAGACAGCAGGCCACAGAGGTTGGTTCACTAAGCAGGGCAGTTTAAAGCTTTCTGAGTGCTCCAGTGGAACTAAAATGTTGTTATTTGCAAACAAAGTGACAGTGTTTTGTTGAATCTTTTGAGCAGCTGTGTACTTTCCTAGCAGACTTGAACTGTATTAGAATTATGTAGCCTAGATATATAGTGTTATATATAAAATTAAGGTAACACTTTATTTTAGGGATCAATTATCGCTATTAAGTTGCTTATTAGCATGCATATTACTAGTATATTGGCTGTTTATTAGTACTTATAAAGCACATATTAATGCCTTATTCTGCATGACCTTATTCTACATCCCTTAATTCTACCCAAAACCCTAAACTTAAACGCTACAAAAACTACCTTACAAACTATTATTAAGCAGTAAATTAGGAGTTTATGGAGGCAAAAGTCATAGTTAATAGTGAATATGTGTTCCCCATAATAAAGTGTTACCAAAATTGTATATTACAATGAAATCAATTTATTAGAATCATGTTTCTGCAAAAGAAAAAAAAAGATGTCTGTTACATAGAACTTACTTACAGTACAGTACTGGTATCAGATGGTTGTAATATGGTACTTATATATAAAATGATAAAGAATGCTAATATATTAATGTGCAGTATGGTATTTACAAAGCACTCAAAAACACTTCAAAGATGGTACTAAAAGGTACCTTGTATGGTAATTCCGATCTTGTTGAACATATTTCTACAAATGCAAAAATGCATTACAGTGATTTTCAAAACATACTTTTGTTAAATATTAATGTTTTACCATTTTTTTTCTGACAGTGATAAACATCTTTATCAATTTATCACAAAATTATTTAGAGCAAGCAAAATAAATGAATTGCATTGGAGTAGTTATTGATATGCAATTATTTAAAAGTTGTGTAAGACATCCAATAGATATTGCTAAGAAAAAGGACACTCTTTTTGAAAAACAAGCCATCCACTGGAGTCTTTTCTAGCGTTAGTATCTTTTATCTATCCCGTGAATTAATGCTGAGTTGTGCATTCTCTTTGACAGGGCAAAAAAGGTAAAAAAATGACCTCTGTTCTCAGACGCACAGCTTACCAGCGCTACACGAGGGCACCTAGTCTCCTGGCAAAGAGTATTCTAGAGGGTAAGCCTTAATTAACGCACATTTCATTAACACAATTGCACCCTGAAAGGCGACATTGGGAGAAACTGGATTAGTTCACCCGTTATGCTACAGAACACTCTGTTGGGAATAAATCTGTTTATGTTTATGTAAGGTAATTAAAATTATGCAAATGGAGAGAGGAATTACAAAAAAAATGGCTCATATAACTGCTTTGGAGTTTGATTTTCCCTGATGTGTTTCTCGCTGTCAACATTAAGGTCAAACTGATTTTATTGTTATCATAAATTTGAATACACTTAATGTGTGTTTGATCAGTTAGAATGTTTAAAGAAGTTAAACTTATATGAGTTCCATATGGAGTCTATGAAATGTATTTTTAATTCCTCTGAAATTAGGTTAAAATGATTTGTACACTTAATTTCATAGTAATTACACAATGCATTCAAAGGCACTTTATGGCAGTGGTGATCAAATATGGGTCATGTCAGAGCAAAAAAAAAAAAAAAAAGTCGGCAGATCTGTTCTGATATGGTCATGGTCAGCACAGAAAAATCATTGCTAGATACGAATAAAAAAATAAACTAATTATATAATCATACAATGTTAAGATTGTATAATATATAGGCTTGTCAACTTTTGAAAAAGGAATGGCATAGCACTTTCCCTGCTTTCCATTTGTTGCTGACATCAAAAGATCTGCTTTTCCTTCTAAAATAAAAGCTGAAAAAAGTAACAGTGAAGTCACAAAAAATGTATATTTCAAATAAATGCTGTTCTTTCTGTTCATCAAAAATAAATATTCATCCTGAAAAAAAGTATCACTGTTTCCCAAAAAATGAAACAGTTATTTTAAATTGTAATAATATTTCACATATATTGCTGTTTTACTGTATTTTTTTATGAATAAATATATATATATATATCTTTTCCCTTGCTGAGCATAAGAGACTTCTTTAAAAAAACATTTAAAAAATCGTACCGACCCCAAACTACACTCTAAAAAATGCTGGGTTGTTTTAACCCAAATTTGGGTTAAAACAACCCAGCATTTTAGGGTGTATTGAACAGTAGTGTATAATCTAGAGTAGAAGTAGTCTCTACTTGGATACTTGAATTCAAAGTATCTCAATTTATAAGGGTTTTTTTAGAACAGTCTATTCTGCTAGATTCTTCTAAAATGTATACATTTAAATGTGACAAACTTCTTGATCCGCTATGTCATACTGTAGGCTACAAGCCCCCTGTGCTGGAGGACTGGCCAAAGAGACTCAATCAACCCTCAGTTAGTGTTCGGATGAGGAAGAGGAGAGCGTTTGCTGATAAAGAGCTGGAGACTGTGATGCTGGAAAGAGAGCTGAGGCAAAGAGAGATGGAAGAGTTGCCTGCACTCCTCCTCCAGGCTGTGGTGCCCTCCGTTCCCTCTCCGTATTTTTTCCCGCTGTCAGACCCAATCATGCCCACGTACATGCCTGTGTCTAAAAGCGGCCCACCTTTGACTGACTGTGATCTCCCTCAACGTCACCACATGCTTAAATCCAAGACTCTAGACTGCAGCACAGACACGCTGACAGACAGCATCTCTCTAAGAGTGTGTGAGAACTGGGACATTTTCAATTCGATTCAGCCTTACAGCACAAGCCCAGGTGTCAACATGGTTAAAAACATGCCGGACAGCGGGTTTTCTGATATGTCTGTCAAACCAAAAAGTGTAGTTGTTGACATCATGTCAAAGCAAGACATTCCTCCCTCAGTTAATATGGCAGACGTGCTGGTACAAGCTAAACCACCACACAAATGCTGCAGGTCATTGGGACACGTGGACTGTGTGGAGGGTGCAAATAAAGACCCCATCAAAAAAACACGACCATTACCCTTCTCTGTAGAGGCATTGCTTATGAGATGAGAAGAATAATTTTTTTTCCAAAGATAACACTTTACAGTAAGGTTCAGTTTGTTAACATTAGGCATCATGAACTAACAATAGCATTTTTACAGCATTTATTAATCTTGCTTACTATAATTTTTAGTTACATTTCAAGTTATATATTAAATTAACATTACCTAGTAATGCCTACTGTATTATAAATGAACATTATGAATTTAACAATTGAACAATAGTATATTTTTAAAGTAACATTAATCTAGAATATTACAATTCAGTTAAAGGTGCACTGTGTAAATTTTAGCGGCAACTAGCGGTGAGGTTGCGAATTGCAACCGCCCACTGCTCACTCCTCTCTTTCGAAGCACATAGAGAAGCTACGGTGGCCGACACAGGACAAAGATGAGACAGCAGAGAGTAGTTAGCGCTCTGTAGAGCAGTTTGTCTGTTTAGGGCTACTGTAGTAACATGGCGGCGCAAAATGGTGACTTCACTGAGGGGACCCGCGGTGATAGAAATGGCTCATTTCTAAGGTAATAAAAACATAACGGTTCATTATGTAAGGTCTTTATACACCACTGAAAACATAGTTATGTATAATATATTGCATTTCTGTCAATAGAGCCTCATAAATATTACACACTGCACCTTTAAGTTGTTCATTCTTAGTTCTATACCTAATAAATTAACTGATGTTAACAACTTGAACCTTCTTGTAAAGTGTGACCTCAATATCTATTGAGCATGTAGATTTACAGCACTGTAAAAAATGTTGCTGCAATTAGTTATAACAACTTAAAATAACTTAAATATCCATCTAAACTTAATATTTTAAGTCAAGCATGAACACACACTTTTTTAAAGTTGAAACAACACTCAACAACACGCAAACATTATTTCTTATTCTAATGTGGAATTTTAAGTTGTGATAATCACAGCAATCATTTTTTACAGTGAGTAGCATTTAAGCAACTGAGCTTTTTAAACCATCTGCTCTCTCTCTCTCTCTCTCTCTCTCTCTCTCTCTCTCTCTAGTAAGGTTGAGAAGTCCGATTTATTTGAGTTCATAGATAAACGTTCATAAATGATACACAAATTCATTCATTCTTGCACAAAAGTGCCTGTTATTGTCATTGTCATTATGTTTTTGACTCTGTTATATAAATATGGTGTTTATAGTTTTATTAGTTGCATTTAGTGTCACTTATTATACAAAGCTGAACTTTTAGGTTAAAGGAATCAAAAAGATTCAAAATCCTTCTACTATTAAACTTATCTGTTCAAAAATTTGTGCCAGATCAATATTATATACTCTGATAGTAATAATAAATTATTTCATCTAATAGTATTCTAAACATTTTTATTATTTTATTGCCCCCTTAAATAGCCTATGTAATTATTTAGGAAGTAGCTTAACTTAACTAGTGGTTTAACTACTTTAAATGGAGTTTCTTGTAGCTTGGCACACAAGTTTCAAAGAAGCTTCCCCAACACTGCACTGAAAAGCTGAATAGTCTTTTTTAATAAAACACTTTGGAACATAATTGATTCATTTATAACCCAAAAAAAAAAAAAGTTATATAATCCTGTTTCAATAATGTGAAATTGTTCAATTACAGAGTATATTGTAGAATCAATACATGCATATTACCAACCTTTATACTTTATACTCTCTTTCCAGTTCTTTATATTACGATATTTGGTCAATTTTGTGCTGTTAGAAAAACATTGTGATTTGCTTTCTTGTGAATGTAAATAGTCATGACTAACCCTATTTTTTTTTTAAAAAAAATCATATTTTTAAATTCCAAACATGAAAGTCTGATGTAAACTCAGAGGTGGCTGAGGATCAAATGAAAGAGTGGTGTAAAAAAAAAAAAAAAAAAAAAAGATTAGTTCTCTCTCTCTCTCTCTCTCTCTCTCTCTCTCTCTCTCTCTCTCTCTCTCTCTCTCTCTCTCTCTCTCTCTCTCTCTCTCTCTCTCTCTCTTTAATGTGAATTAATATTGTAGTTCATACGGTGGTTGGATTGAAGTGATGCCTGCTACATCTGTGTATTTAAGCAATACAGGCTCCCACAAAGGTGCTTTGAACTGTTTCTGCGGTGTTCATAAAATATTTTTAATTTTCAAGAAAACTAGCGATGAAAAGGACTCTCAGACAGAACCAACTCAAAGTGTAAAACTAAATGGGTGAGCAGGACACATGTGCCTGAGGGTTCAGAGGCAAGGAACAATTCTAATATGAACTCAGGAGAACAATTTTTTCAGTATGTTTTCTCCCTTTACTTTCTACTTCTTAATCAGGATGTTCATACAAGTCTTCTTTTTCCTGTCTGTTCTGTATAGGCAAGTAAATGCGTAGGCTTAGCAACATTATGCAATATTTTTGGGAGTGTATCACTATCCCGTAGACTGAGTTAGTTTAAACTATAAACAATGTGTATCCTCTCTTTTCTATCCTTTCTTTATTTTCCATTTCGGTTTTTGAGATATGGAAGCCTGATAGTTTTGACAACTCTGGACCGTGTGGCGTCAACGTTTGATGGCATCATGCCCTCCTCTGTGTCTGTCTCTATATCTCTACACATCTTCCAGTGAAGATAGGGGCTTTACATTAGGAGCCTTCCTGAGGAACCGTAGGCTGAGGGGGTAATCTCAGCGCTCTTGTGGTCCACTTAAAAAAAAAAAAAAACCTGATGAGAAGTGTACAGAAAAGCATTAGCATTTTCAAATAATAATAATGTTCTATATCACATGATTCAGCCTCAGTGATGATTCTATATCATCCTCAGGTACTAGAAGTCATAATACTTTTGTGTGGATTAATGGAGAGTAGCCTACTTCAAAACAATGCAATATTAATCTTTTTTGTCACAAAATATATTTACTTGAATAATATACTTGAAAATATAGTTTAGTTGCTTAGTAGCCTATATTCTTCTTTCTCCCTAAATCATAATACACCAGTTTGGAGTCTGTAATATTTTTCATGTTTTTGAAAGAAGTCTCTTATGCTTTTTCCTTGATTAAAAATACAGTAAAACAGTAGTAAAATATTGTAACAATTTAAATAACTGTTTTCTATTTTAATATATTTTAAAATGTAATTTATTTCTGTGATGGCAAAGCTGAATTTACAGCAACATACTCCAGTCTTCAGTGTCGCATGATCCTTCAGAAATCATATGTTGATTTGGTGCTCAAGAAAATATTATTATCAATGTTGAAAACAGCTGTGCTGCATGCTTAATATTTTTGTGGAAACCTTATACATTTTTCAGGATTCTTTGATAAATAGAAAGTATAATAACAGCATTTATTCAAAATATATTTTTGTAAAATAAATACTGTGTCTTTACTGTCACTTTTAATCAATTTAATGCATCTTTGCTGAATTTGTAAAAAATTCTTTAAAAAACATCATACTGACCCCAAACTTTTGAACAGTATAGTGTATACTTTTAAATATTTAAGTAGGCATATGAGGTATAATTAGGTATAGGAACTAGGATGCAGCATTTGACTGAATTAGAATGTAATTTAATTTTAAAGTAAGGGTATTTAGAAGAGGGTAATATGTATATTATATAGTATACTGCTAGCAACACTACATGATGTATGCATTCCCCTCTTATAATGAAATAAAGAACTACAATGTCTATGCCTAAATCTGGGGTGTACACACACACACGCACACACACACACACACACACGTTGATTTTTCATGTTTTATGGGGACATTCCATAGACATAATGACTTTTATACTGTATAAATTGTATATTCTATCCCCTAACCCTAAACCTATCTACACATCACAGAAAACGTTCTGCATTTTTGGATTTTAAAAAAACATCATTTAGATTTAGTTTTTCTCATGGGGACTAAAAAATGTCTCCACAAGGACACAGATTTTGGATATTGCCATCTTAGGGACCTGAACCACACACACACAAAGTTTTTTGGGCATGCCATTGTAATTGGGGAACGCATACTTCATGTAGTGTTGCTTGCATGCAAGTAGACTCCACATTACAGTTTACTAATGGGCAAAATTGTTATTCTAAGGCAGCACCCCGAACCATTTTCATTTATTCTCACAGTCTGCTCTACCATGAAGCCACCCTAACTTGTTTGTGTAATCTAGATATAAGCATATTCTTTCTCCTGACATGGTATCAACAACATTTAGTATAAAGGTCCAAGGGGGCTGCTTTGATCCTGCTGCCAGCTCCCAACTCAAGCAGAATTTGCCAGATTGAGACCCTGCACTTGGCATGCATAGCCCTGAAAAACCCCTGCATGCCCCGTTGCTCTTGGGTTACACGGCTCCCCTCTTCCTCCAGACAGGGGGTGTCTCTTTCAGTGTGGGTGGGCTGGCCCTCTGCCGCTCACCTGCTGCGTCCAATAAAAAACTCTGTTGTGTCGTGTCTTTGGCCTTGGGATAAACAGACAGTTTCCACAAGGCAGAGAACTTCTACAGTCTTGATTTCTAAGTAAGTATTTGTTGTGTGTAACTATGAAGGAGCCAGTGCCAAAACGCTTGAGTGTGTGTTCTACACAGTTTTAATATATTTAAAAGTGTCTAATATATTTTCTCAGTTTCTCTATAAAATATCGGGTAAGAAATTGTTTTCAGCATGAAGGGATACGCAAAACTACCTAAGCAGTTTCAAAGTACCTCGCAACTTGGGATATGCATTTAATAATACACAAAATACTGAATATTTCAAGCTGTTCCAGCTTATGAAAATCTGTTTTGCTTTTTCTTAGGTCTTTGCGGTCACAAATGCAAAAGCAACAGTTTTAGAGAGGATCTTTTTACACT
Source organism: Coreius guichenoti (assembly GCA_039654105.1). Lineage (NCBI taxonomy): Eukaryota > Metazoa > Chordata > Actinopteri > Cypriniformes > Gobionidae > Coreius > Coreius guichenoti. The sequence goes on along the minus strand of CM077180.1, from coordinate 27,036,406 downwards.
ATTCTGACTGTTTAGGTGAAAACAGAATCTCTGTAAACCTGTTACAAGTTGATTTGCAGAATAAGCGTTCTGCCAGCAACACAATACAAACTGATTTATTAACAAGAAAATCTGAGCTCTCTTACAGTCTAAATGTTGTCTCTGTAAATTCAAAAACCAATCTCTCAGCACATACATATATGTTCAGACATGCCTTTTAAAAAAAAAAAAAAAAAAAGGGCCCAACTGTGGGATTGAAATTTTACACACTTAAAACATTACTGTTGGGTGAAAAAGGTTCCTCCACTTCCATCATAGAAGTCATTTTTTTTTCTTGTCCCCTAAAGTGAGGCTCTCGCTTTGTGGCATTCGGCTGGAGCCAACACAGAACCTGTGCTGACTGCAGCAGCTGTGTAGCTATACTGTTACATTCTCCTGGGCCGCCTAGTTTCTAAAACCCACCTTTCCAATTCAACACAAAGCAGACTTTCTTGAATGTTAAACCGGAGCCATTACTCTGCATGATTCAATATGCTCTGCCCATTAGTCTTCATTCAAACTCTGCAAACTCTTCAGGTTCAAACTATTTGACATTCATTGAGAAATGGAATCGGTGGAAGCAGAAATTAGAAATACTAATTAACCACTGGAAAAAAGGATTATGGAGCTGAAATTGTGTAAAAGTTTGGTGACAAATCATGTAGACTGCACCATTTTTCTGTACTTCTTCATTGATTCTGTCTTCTATTGGAACCAGTCCAAAGTATAGTTAAAAGAAAGCTATTCAAAATGTCACAATAGAATAATTTTTATTTAAACTATTCTCAGAAAAAAGAAAACAGCTGCCCTTTGATAATATTACTGACATTGAAGTAGGCCTAGAAAACTTTTCCCACCATTTTACAATGGCTCTTAAAGTGCCCCTTTATGCTTTTTTGGATATTACCTTTCATGTAGTGTGTGATTTAGCTGTTTGTGAATATAAAAGGTCTTCAAAGACCAAAGTTATTATCTCCCAAAAGAAAGAACTGATTCTGAACTGCCTGAAGCGAGTCATCAGTAATTCCAGTCTTACTTCCGGCACAAACCTACATTGGTTTGTAACAAATTTGTATAATGCCTGTCTATGGTCTGCATTGGCTGATCACAAGCAACGTCTACTTTCACCCACCCTTAAACACTGTAGCTTAGGCCTGGAAGAGTTTGGTTCATGTTGTCAACATGTCGAGAAGACACAAAAACCAATCTCTCAGGCACTTCCAAAGGATGAGGACTCGGGCTTGCATTGATACGGTAAAACTGATGCCATCATTATTGTTCTTTATTACTGTGTATATAGTGCTGAAGAAGCCTCTGGAGCTGAAATTAAGATATGGTAATGGGAGTTTCATTTCCAACACATGCTGTAAGCGGTAGACCAATCACAACAGACTGGGCCATCTGACCAATCAGAGCAGAGTAGGCTCTTGGATACCTTGAATATACATGAGTTTTCAATGGTAAATTGGTGCAATCAATTGAAATGGCATAAAGTTATTCCTGAAATTATTTTTATTATTTTCATTTTGCATTCTTAAAATTTCTTATTCATTTATATTGTTCTAAATATTTTTGGACACTTCTAGGCCCACAAATAGCAGAGTGTCCATGTGCTTGTTAAGCATTTTAGCATCTTATCCCAGTTTCAACTGCTCTCCCTCAAGGATACACTTGCATGGACGCCTTGGGAGTTTAACGTGATATATATTAATATACAGATGAAAACAACTGTGATCCCAACCATATGAAACCATTAACACAGTATTTACGCTCCTTATTTCTGGTTGGCCTTTAAGCATATAATCTAAACCACTGGATGGCCATACTACCCCAGAACCCAAGAAAGCCAATCTACCCCTGCATATTATGTGGCCACTGCACCATAAAAATTGCATTCAGTAGTATTGGCACCTACTTATACATGATTAATTGCACCAGCATTGGATTCCAGTAGAGGAGAGGAAGGGTTATCTACACATAAACCTTTACGGATGATGCTGGGTAAAAATGTGGGCAGCAGAAGGATGTGGGAGGTTGAGAAATGACAGCGGCTTGGCAGAAAGAAAGAGTGAGAAAACCAAGAGGCAGTTAAAGGGAACATGTGAAGGACATGTGGGGAGGGAGACAGCAAGAGAGGCAGCAGCAGAGAGACTGAGAAGGCACCAGATGGATAGAAAGACAGTGAGAGAGAAAGAGACAGTGAGGGAGAGCTGTGTTGAGTTGGCAGAACGAAAGAGTGGAGAGATGGTGTGATAAAGCAGAGAAACCCTGTATTCACTGCAGCTGTACAGATGGCTCACCTGCCAAGAACAACACCATGTTTAAGGGCTATTTATTCTAACTGGATTACTATTACAGACACCACAATCCATGCTGTGAATTCTGAGAGTAACGGAAACCACAGGGTGGATTAAGGGATGCAATTCATTCTAATAGTTCTGGATATATGTTGCATTCATATATAGCAAGTCTGGTGTTTACTGCAAACAGTTATGGAATCTAATCACACAATCACACCTTTTTTTGTCTATTTATATACAAACCGATTCCAAAAAAGTTGGGACACTGTACAAATTGTGAATAAAAACAGAATGCAATGATGTGGAAGTTTCAAATTTCAATATTTTATTCAGAATACAACATATGACATCAAATGTTTAAACTGAGAAAATGTATCATTTTAAGGGAAAAATAAGTTGATTTTAAATTTCATGGCATCAACACATCTCAAAAAAGTTGGGACAAGGCCATGTTTACCACTATGTGGTATCCCCTCTTCTTTTTATAACAGTCTGCAAACGTCTGGGGACTGAGGAGACAAGTTGCTCAAGTTTAGGAATAGGAATGTTGTCCCATTCTTGTCTAATACAGGCTTCTAGTTGCTCAGCTGTCTTAGGTCTTCTTTGTCGCATCTTCCTCTTTATGATGCGCCAAATGTTTTCTATGGGTGAAAGACCTGGACTGCAGGCTAGCCATTTCAGTACCCGGATCCTTCTACGCAGCCATGATGTTGTAATTGATGCAGTATGTGGTCTGGCATTGTCATGTTGGAAAATGCAAGGTCTTCCCTGAAAGAGACGACGTCTGGATGGGAGCATATGTTGCTCTAGAACTTGGATATACCTTTCAGCATTGATGGTGCCTTTCCAGATGTGTAAGCTGCCCATGCCACACGCACACATGCAACCCCATACCATCAGAGATGCAGGCTTTTGAACTGAGCGCTGATAACAACTTGGGTTGTCCTTGTCCTCTTTAGTCCGGATGACATTGCGTCCCAGTTTTCCAAAAAGAACTTCAAATTTTGATTCGTCTGACCACAGAACAGTTTTCCACTTTGCCACAGTCCATTTTAAATGAGCCTTGGCCCAGAGAAAACGCCTGCGCTTCTGGATCATGTTTAGATATGGCTTCTTTTTTGACCTATAGAGTTTTAGCCGGCAACGGTGAATGGCACGGTGGATTGTGTTCACCGACAATGTTTTCTGGAAGTATTCCTGAGCCCATGTTGTGATTTCCATTACAGTAGCATTCCTGTATGTGATGTAGTGCCGTCTAAGGGCCCGAAGATCACAGGCATCCAGTATGGTTTTCCGGCCTTGACCCTTACGCACAGAGATTGTTCCAGATTCTCTGAATCTTTGGATGATATTATGCACTGTAGATGATGATAACTTCAAACTCTTTGCAATTTTTCTCTGAGAAACTCCTTTCTGATATTGCTCCGCTATTTTTCGCCGCAGGATTGGGGGAATTGGTGATCCTCTGCCCATCTTGACTTCTGAGAGACACTGCCACTCTGAGAGGCTCTTTTTATACACAATCATGTTGCCAATTGACCTAATAAGTTGCAAATTGGTCCTCCAGCTGTTCCTTATATGTACATTTAACTTTTCCGGCCTCTTATTCCTACCTGTCCCAACTTTTTTGGAATGTGTAGCTCTCATGAAATCCAAAATGAGCCAATATTTGGCATGACATTTCAAAATGTCTCACTTTCAACATTTGATATGTTATCTATATTCTATTGTGAATAAAATATAAGTTTATGAGATTTGTAAATGATTGCGTTCCTTTTTTATTCACAATTTGTACAGTGTCCCAACTTTTTTGGAATCGGGTTTGTAAATCCATCGAAAGAGAAAATGTTAAACCAACAAATTAGAGCAAATAAATGTAATGCAGATATAAAATGAAAGGCACTAAACGAAGACATCAGCAGGTTTGGGCAGAATACTTAAAAGTATTAATCATAATTAATATGAAATAGGCCTACCCTCTCTTAAATTGAAAACAGTAAAGTTAAAATAATTATTTGTATTATTATTTATCTTCATTCGTCAGAATGGTACCTCTTGTATTTTTGAATGGTTCATTAGGAGATCCAACTAAGAAGCATTTTTTCATAAACCAGACTACACTGATGAAAAAGAACCAGTTCATAGAATAATTTGTTTGTGAATTGGGCTACACCTGTCCCACTGTATTTGTCTAGGTTTGTTTTTGCATGCAGCCCACAAGAACAAATTAGGCCTAATAGAAAGACATTGCTTCTTACCATTATTTTGCGTCTTTTTTATTTTTATTTTTATCCCATCACATTCAATTTAGACCACAAGCTCACATCACAGGTGAATTACTTTTGCCATGGCACTCTTGATTCAAGCAGTGCAGGTAGGAAACACTGAGGGCCCTATCATACACCCGGCGCAATCCGACGCCAGACGCCAGACGACACAAGTGTTTTTTGCTAGTTTCAGCCCGACACAGTTATCATTTTTATGTCCAGTGCCACATTGTTTAAATAGCAAATGCACTCGCACCCATCTGTTCGCCCATGGCCGTGCTGATCTGAAAACGAGGTGTGTTCAGGCACATTGTTGGCGTGTTGCTATTTTGAGGCAACTGAAAACGACTGCGCCATTGACCAACAAAAACCTGGTCTAAAGTCAATGGTGCAGTATTTTTTTTTGTTATTTAAAGGGTGCGTTAGTAATGTGCGCCTATAGGCGGGTGCACAACGTGCGTACACTCCACTTATTACACACACAGGGACGCACAGCAGCACACAAACATTTTTAAATATAAAAAATAAAAGGATTCCTCTCTGAAGAAGCGTTCAGTCTTTCCGTTTGCAAATTCCACCATGTAAATAACGAATCCGCATGGTGCAAGCGCAACTTTTAAAGGGAATGGGAGATGAGACTCTGATTGGTTTATTGCACGTTACGCCCAAAACACACCCATGACTCATTAAGAGGCTAGGTACAACCCTTTTGGACCATTCGCCTGGTGCGCCGACCGTTTTTTCCGTCGTTAAACTAGCAAAAGTGGATTCGGACACGCCCTAAGTGCACCTGTGCCATGCACTTCAGACCATGCGCTCAGATCGTTAAAATAGGACCCATGGTTTCTTAGCATTATTTAGCTTTTTTTTATTCCATCACATTCAATTCAGACCACAAGCTTACATCGCAGGTGAATTACTGTTTCTTTTGCCAATGCACTCTTGATTCAAGCAGTGCAGGCAGGATAGGAAACACTGAGTGAGTAACAATGCACCTAAATCTAAACCTACCCATAAGTTATGCCTAAAATCAGAGGGAAATGATGAATAACACTGATGTAGAAGCACCTTACCCTGCGTGTAAACCTAAACGACATAAACTGTAAACTTGTCCCTCAAATCATGTTGTATTTGGTAAAATCAGGTTCTGCGCGCATGTGCGAGAACTTGTAGGAGGACCATTAAAAATGCAAGTCACTTTCCGCCACTGACAGAAATGTCAGCAAATACAAAAAAATTAAATGCAGCAGATGCAAATAGTTAATAATAAACTACGCCATGACTTTTTTACAGTGCAGAAATCTTACCTGTTTCTTACCTGTTTAATTTATATGACTGACAAATATACATCATGTTATTAGTTTATTAAGACTGTGTTTTTAATCCAAATGGATGGAAATTTTATATGCAATTCAAACACATAAATCTTAAATTCTTTTTGAGTGTACCTTACACTTACCTTGTAGGCCTGCATCTCAAACCACCAGATGATCCGTCTCGAATGTGTATTGGGCGGCATTTAAATTTGTTTGTTTCATGATTGGTCAGCTGATTAGTAAAAAATGCATGCAGTGGCCAAGTATAAATACCCCTAAATAAGTCAAACTTTCCTACTACATACCAATCATTGAAAAACACTCTTCATTCATTAACTGTGTCAAATCACTGAAAAATTAGTTTTAAAGCATATACTGGTTCATGAGATAATAATGGAATGGAGTGAAAACAGAGAGTCTCATTATATGAATCAGCCTTCGAGTCAATATTGCTTTTTCCTCCGCAGCTCACGCACTAGCTTCCATTACTAGCTAACATTTGGCCTGGAGCTTTTCACCTCTATCTCATACCTCAGGCTATACTCACCAACCTCACCACTGCCCTCCCCACACATTTGTTACGACTGTGGCTTCCTCTCCCCCCAGGCTGTTGATGGCTTCTACCCCAGCAGTCATTTTGCCTGTAACACAAACCCTTCTGTCTTGTGTTTTTATTTCAAACAAAGCTATTAATCACCTTAATCGCCCTCAATTAACCTGCGGCACCAGATGCTCTCGGCACGTCAAACCCTGAACTGTTCCAGCCAGCCAAACAGAACATAAATCAACGAGTGGAGCAATTTGCACCAGCAATTCCACATAATGTTTGCGGAAGCTGGATAACAAAACATTAACAACATGGAAACAGGCACCTGGGGGACGGTCTATTTGCCACAAGGGAAGGTGATGAAATGAATTGGGATGGAATGGCAGAAATGAGAAGAGAGTGTTCTCTAAGTTGGGATAGGAAAATGTTGCCCTCCCCGTCCCAAGTGGCACATGGAAGTTTACTGTGCTCCTAGCAGCTTTGACCAACACAACTTTACCAGGTTTCACGCACTGGGGTACTGCCAAATGTTTGAAATCTTAGACCAAAGTACTTGCTTTGAACATGTTCTTACACATGGGTCTATCTTGTTTCACCGTTACGAAGCCTAAAACATTCTGGTCATGACTGGATTGTTGACAGGTGCGACAAGGCAGGCTCTTATCTATGGTGAAAGAATTGATGCCATTGTGACATTTATGACACTGTATCTGATTTCAATGAGGAAAAAAATATTAAGGACAAACCATATGCATATTAAAATGCATCAATTGGGTTATGCTGTCAATAATGAAGAATCATATATCTGTCAGAACTTGACATGTCTGAATTACAAAGTAATATTTTATCATTTAAATGTGTAAAGTGCATCATAGAAACACAATGATGTTTCCATTGAGGAAATCTCCTCTCTTGACCCTTGTGCTGACACATATATGTGAGGGGAACTTTTCTTGGATGGATCAGTTCCACAGAAATGTAAGCTTGTTTCTCTTTTAGGGATTTTATCACTCAGTCAACACTGTAAAAAGAAAAAAATCAATAATCAATAAGTTATGACAACATATGTTTTTACATTGCTTTAACTGACCAAAATAAGTTAAGCAATTTTCAACTTTTTTATAAGTTATATTCAACTCATTTTTTTAAAGTCAGTTTAATGTATTTTAAGTTGAAATGACTTAAACATCTGAGGTGATTGTACTTAAAAATTTAAGGCAGCAACTTTTCTTTTCTTTTCTTTTTTTTTTTTTTTTAACAGTGAACATACAACGATTTTAGGATGTACAGTACATATTTATGAGATATTTGTTTTTCAGTTTATTTTTGCGTGAGTCATAGACTTATCAGTAGCTAAAAATATTTTTTGTGTGTGTGTAATGGCTGCTGATAATTCAGCTTCACATGATAATTCAGCCATCACATGAATAAATTTTAAAATATATTAAAATATAAAAAAAGTTAATATAATTATAATAATATTTCACCATAATACTTTGTTTTTTATATTTACTGTATTTTTCAAATAAATGCAGACTTGGTGAGACTTTGTGAATAAAAATAGTTGTTACTGACCCACAACTTTTGAACGGTACTGTATATATATTTCCATTTAACATTAAAAAAATAAAAACAGAAACTACACTAAAATAATGGCTCCAAAATTAGGTCAAATCAAATAATAATGATCACTAATCACTTTTAATTTGGCTAAATAAGAAATAAATAAAAGAACATATTGATCAAGTTGAAATTATAGTATTATATTAAAAGAGTTTCCAGGGGAGCATATAACAGATTTCTACTCTGTTAATTTTTATATAAATTCCCTAAAAAAAACTCCCCCTCCCTATATTATTTTTTAAATAAATAAATAAAATAAAATAAAATAAAATAAAATAAAATAAAATAAAATAAAATAAAATAAAATAAAATAAAATAAAATAAAATAAAATAATTTTCTAAGGCACGTTTCTAAAAGCTACTTAAATGTCCTAATTGAACTAAAGTCTAATCCTGGCTTAATCTAAGCCCTGTCTGGGAAACTAGGCCATAGCCTATTAAAAATAAAACAGAAATTATTTTTTTTTAATTTCGTTTTATTTAAGAGAATATGAGAGATAAATTGAAAAAGCAAAATTGTGGAAGTGTCACAGTGGCAAAAGTCCTATTGTAAGTTAAATTTTGGATTCACATACAGTATGTGGGTTCCAGGCCTTGATGTGACCATGTAGCAGGGCTTAGCTGCTATAAAAGAAGGCCAAGCCCACTTGATCTGCCACTTCAGCGCATTGAGTAGGGATCAAGGTCTCATTACAAGGTTTCCCCAATGTAGCAACCACCCTCTAACCAGGCAGTGAACCAGCACAAATCAGCCATGCATGGTATTCTGATAAGAGCGTGGTGTGTCCTATATAGAGCCTATCAGTTGAGCTAAGATGCTCAGTCAAAAATAATCACACATGCTTTGTGGACACTAGGGTAACTCATTTACTGCACTTAAAGTAAGGTTAAAAATTTATTTTAAATGTGAATTATCTGTCCTTATTCTCTTATAGAGAGACAAAAGAACTCATGTAGGCTGCTGAAGATTTTCAGGCATGAATTATGTTAATGATTACTAATTTATTTAAAAATATTTCCTTCAAATGTTTAGTCTTACTCCATTAACATTCCAAGAGATTAGCCTGTGGACAACGACTGTTCCCCTTTCTGGATGAACACTTTTCCCTAAGTAATGGATGGTTTTTCTAACACATTCATAAAGCCTAAGTAGACATGTCATCATTTGATAGAGACCCTGAAGGTCTGAGCAGCATTATTTCTCCATCACTGGTTAAATAAGGATCCATCCATCCAGCTCTCACTCAGTCAGGCTCTCAAACACTTAACCGTAATTTGTTTTGGTCAGGGACATTGAAAAAGCCTGGGAATAACCCGCAGCAGTCTGTGAGCTCAACATGCCATCAGTTACACAGAAAGAAAGAATAAGAAAAAATTCTAGCAATCTCGGAAAGATATTTCGAGATATTTTAACACCAAAATATGTTGATGATGAAATAATTCTTGTTTGTGTATCCCTTCAGGAAGTATTTGAAGTCCCTTTCATCTTTGGCATGGAGTTGCACTCAATGTGCATAGATGTAATAAAAAAAGACCAAAATATATTCAGGATGAATATCAAGTCTAAGAGATGGTTTCTGAAAAGAGCTTGGCCTGTGAGTGCCTTGATACCCGGAGGAGAGGAAATGAAGTCTTAGAAAGCACAAACTCTTACACTTCTGTCAAATAGCGGTTTTATTTAAGTTTATTTTCAGAGGCTTCACACAGACCAACATTCCACCTTCAGTGGTTGAAAAACTGATGGTGTTCAACATTGGCCAAGCTATCTTTTTTATATGCGTAATTATTTTGATTTCCTGAGGCAGCTCATTTTGCACTTCTCAGATGTTTACTTTTGGCACTTGAGATGACTTCAAACGAGTGTTGAGGTGTTTATTTTTAGTTTCCCTTTACAATGGATTGGGCAGGTCTAGTCCCTTGACTTCCATTATACCATTAGATATAGTTTTGACAGAGACCTTAAAAACTTTCGTTTTCAACTTTAACAATTCTCACACAATGCTTTACACAATTTTTATCCCATTGCTATCATCAAGCATGATTACTAAGCAATAGCGCTGTGTTAAATCATAACGGATTAAATGGACAAATATTAAAGGGTTAGTTCACCCAAAAAAGAAAATTCTGTCATCAATTACTCACCATCATGTCATTCCAAACCCATAAGACTTTTGTTCATCTTCCAAACACAAATAAGATATTTTTAATGAAATCTGAGAGATTTCTGCCCCTCCACTGAAAGACTATTCACCCAAAACTTTGACACTTCAAAAAGTTCACAGAGAGATAGATCGTAAAAGAAATCCATATGAATCGAGTGGTATAATCCAAGTATTCTAAAGAGCTTTATATGATGAACAGACATCACATAGCAACATTTAACAGCGAACATACTGTAGAGCACTCAAATTTGGTAAATGGAAGCTCAATCATGCTTGCTTGACATGTATGAACCAATTCTCGTGAGGTTCATTCTCGCGTGTCACGCCAGCAAGTTTGAGCTTCCGCAAGAACCAATGAGGTTTGTTCTCACACATCAAGCAAGTATGGTTGAGCTTCTGTTTACCATATTTGAGTGCTCTATGTATGTTCACTAGTCAATGTTTATATGTGAATAAAAACCTAAATTAAATCTGTTCATCATATAAAGTTTGTAAGAGACAATTGTGTCTCTTCAGAAGACTTGGATTAAACTATTCATTTCATATGGATTTATTTTACAACATTTTGAACAGTCAGGGCCCTATTTTAACAATCTAAGCGCATGGCGTACAGTAGGCGCATGGTCCAAAAGGGTTGTACCTAGTCTCTTAATGAGTCATAGGTGTGTTTTGGGCGTAACGTGCAATAAACCAATCAGAGTCTCATCTCCCATTCCCTTTAAAAGCCAGTTGCGCTTGTACCATGGCGGATTCGCTATTTACATGGCGTGATTTGCGAGCGGAAAGACTGAACTCTTCTCCAGAGAGGAATCCTTTTATTTTTAATATTTAAAAATGTTTGTGTGCTGCTGCACGTCCCTGTGTGTGTAATAAGCAGAGTGTACGCGCATTGTGCACCAGCCAATAGGCACACATTACTAACGCACCCTTTAAAAAACACAAAAAATACTGCGCTATTGACTTTAGACCAGGTTTTTGTTGGTCAATGGCACAGTCATTTTCAGTTGCCTCAAAATAGCAACGTGCCAACAATGCGCCTGAACACACCTCGTTTTCAGACCAGCGCACCTATGGCGTACAAATGGGTGCGAGTGCATTTGCTATTTAAACAACATGGCGCTGGACATGAAAATGATAACTGCGTCGAGCTGAAACTAGCAAAAAACACTTGCGTCACGCCTGCCGTCGCATTGCGTCGGGTGTATGATAGGGCCCTCAGAGTTTTTGGGTGAATAGACTTTCAATGGAGGGAGAGAAATATCTTCAGATAAAAAATATCTTCATTTGTGTTCTGAAGATAAACGAAAGACTTAAGGAGTTTGGAATGACATGAGGGTGAGTAATTGATGACAGAATTTTTCTTTGAACTATCCCTTTAAGCCCAGTTTGATATCATTCACATTGCCCCCCTGCCTGCCAGAATGCAGTTATGGTATCACACATTCACAGTTGCTGCTGTGTAATCAATATTGCTGACATACTAATACTCCATTCCCATGACAGTCTATGAAGTGTGTGTATTTTATGCATGTGCATTTATATATTTTTCTCTAGGGGTTTTGCCCTCTGGCTAAAATTAGCATTGGTTTTTATTAACTTAAGCATTGACAATGCCAATAGCTCTAGACTATTTCAACTTGGCATATGTGTTGAGAAATGCATTGGTGCATTTTTTTAATCTAAATATGAGATTGGAAATAAAGCAAGCGTAAAATTAAAACAATTAAAAGTTATTGATTCCATCACCTTGTAAAACCGAGCCTGTGGCAAAAACAGAATTGTACAAGTGATTTAATGGGATTGTTTGTTCCATATCACAATGTTGGACTTAAATTAATCTTTGGCTTTGCTGATAAGGAGAATATTGTATGGACTCGTTCCTGACTGTTGGCTGGTTTATCAGACTCTCACAAATGGAATCTAATCTAGTGTTTCTCTATGCTTTACTCTGTGAGGGGGCCCTCGAGTGTTGATGAGACCCTGATTGTCAGTATGCGTGTCAGCTTCAACGTCTACACACACACATACAAACAGAACTGAGCATTTGTCTCAATTTCATCATTGCTCCAGTCCTACCTTGACTGATGTGCGTCTTTGTTTGGAATACTAGATCTTTCCACCCGTTGATGTGTGCTGATATTATCAGAGTAAATCTCCCAAAGAGAAGAAAACCTCACATCTCCAGAGAGTGAAAAGATATGTAACAATGGTTGTTCTAAACTTTCATTAGGTTCAGAGGAAATGGGCAAACGTTTTTTTTTTCTCTCTTTTCTCTCTTTTCAAAATCATGATATCTGTTGAAGTAAAAAGATTGAGCCTTTGATTGAGAAGAAGATTGAGAAGAGTCTATGTAGGCCAAGTCATATTTTCTGTGTTCAGGACTAAGTTAAAATACTATAAGAAAAAATAACAGCAATAAATAAATAAATAAAAATTACTAACAAGAATAACAGTAATACAGTTTTTCTCAATCTCTTTGGCTACTTTTTTTAAAAAACAGACTTAACATTCTCTAAACTGTAAGTGCAATTGTCACAACTGTTGTGAAGGACATCACAGCAATTGCATGTCTGGAAAATGTAGTAACTCACCCAAAACATTTAATTCATGCTTCAAAGTGTCAGTAAAGTGCCACCAAAAAGAAAAATATTTTGTCACTGTCTGAACCGCACTGGTCAAAATTTTTAGATGTTGGCAGCCAACCATGGAAATGTTTGTAATATGCAAATTTCAATTTATTTTGGTGCTATTTTGGTTCTATGCTTTCCCGGGCCGCCAAAAAGGTCGGGCTCGTGTGGAACCCTCCACCGTGTCCCGAGCCTTCTAGGTTGGACGATTGGTTTCTCGGGGCGGGTCGCACTGGTTCTCAGCGTCCCGCCCCAGTGCCTTTCTTCCCGGAGGTGCATGAGGAGCTCACAAGGTCGTGGACGGCACCTTTTTCTGCCAGAAACCGGCCGAGTGGCTCCTCCCTCCTCACTACCCTCGACGGCTATTCCCTGTGATTCTGCCGCGGTTGTCCCTGGGTGCTTCAGCACTATTAAAAGAGCGGTTTCCTCTAAAAGAGCAACATGGGTGTGACACTGCGTCTTTTTCAAGATGTCATTCCACCCGTGCGTTTCTGGATGCGGTCGTTCCCTGTTGCTAGCTGACGGTCACAATTGGTGCCTGGGCACTGCAGCGCGACCGCGTGCTCACTTCCGGGTTAACAGCATTTCACAGCATTTACTGTTGGCGGGCCAGCCAAGGGGTATGTGGGAATCCCGCCAGTGGAACGGGCCGTCACGATGCAACTGTGTCCGGCGTCCGCTTCCAACTGGCACGGTGACCCGCGCCACCCCTCCAAGGCCTGTAAGTTCTCTTCCAGTCTGACTGGAAAGGCTTACAAGGCCTGTGGGCAGGCTGCATCCGCTTTGCATGCCATGGCGTTGCTCCAGGTGCACCAGGCCCAGGCACTCATGGACATGCACGAGGGTAGGCCTGACCCAGAGCTCCTCCGAGAGCTCCGGACGGCGACGGACCTCGCCCTCCGGGCGACGAAAGTCACCACCCGTTCCATCGGTCAGGCGATGTCCACACTCGTGGTCCAGGAGCGACACCTCTGGCTCAACCTGGCCGACATGAGGGAGACCGATAAATATCAGTTCCTGGACTCCCCCATCTCCTCGGCCGGGTTGTTCGGCGACGCGGTCGAGAGCTTTGCCCAGCAGTTCTCGGCCGCCCAGAAGCAGACGGAGGCCATCAAACACATCCTGCCCCGGCGGTCAGCTGCTGCCTCCACCCAGCCGCCGGTCGCAGCGCCTCCGCCTGCTCGTCGCCGAGGGTGTCCACCCACCGCCGCCCCAGTCCCCGCTCCCGCCAAAGCCCAGCAGGGTGTCGGCGTGGAGGCGGCCATGGGAAGGACGTCCAGCCCGCTCAGGCCGCTGCCAAGCCAGGTGGCAAGCGCCGTCGCAAGAGACCCTGAGACGGGCCACCCAGAGATGGAGGGAACTGCTCTTCAGGAGGTGGTAGCAGCACCACTCCTTCTCCCGGAGGAGGGCCGGGAGAGAATCCTTGGTTTTCATTTGATTTCTGTTCCGCCGCGGTACCCAAATTTTCACCAAAAGAGCAGTTTCCAAAATCTCTGGGTGCCAAGAGAGCGCTCTTTGGCGGTGTACGATGCTCCCATGCCTTGTCACCCTCCAGCGCCTCTCCAATCGCCAGCAGGAGGTGCTGGCTGTGCTCAGGACACACACAAGAGGCCTCCTCACACCCGTGCACCCCCTCAGCGGAAGCAGGTAAGTGTTGCACTGCACACTCAGACCCCACTTCGGGCCGCTATGCCGTCCGAGTCGGGTCCCTGCATGCCGCTGCGCTGCCCCGCTGCGGGTACGTCTGTGGTGCCGTTGGTCCCGCTTGCACGGTCGCTGGGAGCCTGGTTAGCACTCCCCAGCCCGTCTCGCTGGCTCATCCATACTATCAGACTCGGCTATGCGATTCAGTTCACCCGGCATCCCCCCAAGTTCAGGGGCATTCACTTCACCTCCGTGTCGAAGGAGAGCGCCCCGTGCTCCGGCCAGAGATCGCAGTCCTACTGGCAAAGGACGCGATAGAGACGGTCCCTCCAGCCAATATGAAGACGGGCTTCTACAGCCCGTACTTCATTGTACCCAAGAAAGGCGGCGGGTTACGGCCAATCTTGCTAACGCAGAAACGCATCTTCAGGTGGATCCGTCCCCAAGATTGGTTTGCAGCGATCGACCTGAAGGACGCGTACTTTCATGTCTCGATTTTCCCTCGACACAGACCGTTCCTACGCTTTGCATTCGAGGGACGACCATATCAGTACAGGGTCTTACCCTTCGGGCTGTCCCTGTCACCCCGTGTCTTCACGAAAGTTGCGGAGACGGTCATTGCTCCCATGAGAGAGCGTGGGGTTTGCATCCTCAACTATCTCGACGACTGGCTGATTCTTGCGCAGTCGCGGGAGCAGTTGTGCGAACACAGGGACATGGTGCTCAGTCACCTCAAACAGTTGGGACTTCGGGTCAACTGGGAGAAGAGCAAACTCTGCCCTGTGCAGAGGATCTCTTTTCTCGGTATGGAGCTGGACTCGGTCGGTCTGGCAGTCGGTGTTGAACTGCTTGAATTTGTTCAAACGCAGGACAGCGGTACCACTGAAACATTTTCAGAGGCTCCTGGGGCATATGGCATCCGCAGCTGCAGTAACACTGCTCGGATTGCTTCATATGAGACCGCTTCAACACTGGCTACACGACCGAGTCCCGAGATGGGTGTGGCAGAGCGGCTCACTCCGTGTCTCAGTTACACAGAGGTGCCGCCAAACCTTCAGCCCGTGGTCGGACCCTTCATTTCTACGGGCAGGAGTTTCCCTAGAACAAGTGTCCAGGCATGCTGTTGTCTCCACGGATGCCTCATCCACCGGCTGGGGGGCCACGTACAACGGGCTTGCAGTTTTGGGTCTGTGGACGGGGCCTCAACTGCAATGGCATATCAATTGCCTGGAGTTGTTAGCAGTTCGTCTTGCGCTGGGCCGCCTCAAAGGGCAGCTACGAGGCAAGCACGTTCTGGTCCGTTCTGACAACACTGTGGCCATTGCGTACATCAATAAACAGGGTGGTCTACTCTCCCGTCGCATGTCACAACTCGCCCGCCATCTCCTCTTATGGAGTCAGAAGCATCTGAGGTCGCTTCGTGCCATTCACATTCCGGGCCTGCTCAATCATGCAGCCGACGAGCTCTCACGACAGCCAGTGCTCCCAGGAGAGTGGAGACTCCATTCCCAGGTGGTCCAGCTGATCTGGAGTCGCTTCGAGACCGCACAGGTAGACCTGTTTGCCGCCCCGGACACGTCTCACTGCCAGTTGTTTTACTCCCTAACCGAGGGGACCCTCGGCTCGGACGCTCTGGCGCACAGCTGGCCCCGGGGCCTACGTGGCCCCAGTGAGCCTTCTCGCACAGACAGTGTGCAAAGTCAGGGAGGACGAGGAGCAAGTCCTGTTGGTCGCCCCTGTTGGTATTGGCCCAACCGGACTTGGTTCCCGGAACTAGTGCTCCTCTCGACAGCACCTCCTTGGCCCATTCCTCTGAGGAAGGACCTTCTGACTCAGAGACGGGGCACCCTATGGCACCCGCGTCCGGACCTCTGGAAACTCCATGTCGGGACACGGAGGTTCTAGGTGGCCTACCACAGGCTGTGGTAGACACCATCACTTCCGCTAGAGCTCCCTCTACGAGGCGCCTCTATGCGTTAAAGTGGAACCTGTTCGTTGAATGGTGTTCTTCTCGGCGAGAAGACCCCCGAAGATGCTCGATCAGTTCTGTGCTTTCCTTCCTACAAGATGGGTTGGAGCGAATGCTGTCTCCCTCCACCCTCAAAGTTTATGTTGCCGCTATCGCGGCAAATCATGACATGGTTAATGGTAAGTCCTTAGGGAAGCACAATCTGATCATCAGGTTCCTGAGGGGGCGAGGAGACTAAATCCACCTCGCCCTCACTCTTTACCCTCTTGGGACTTAACTCTGGTGCTAACTGCACTACAGAGAGCGCCCTTTGAGCCTTTGCAGTCAGCAGAGTTAAAAATTCTGTCTTGGAACACAGTACTCCTGACTGCATTGGCCTCCATCAAGAGGGTAGGGGACCTGCAGGCATTTTCGGTTGACGAATCGTGCCTGGAATTCGGGGCGAGTAACTCTCATGTAATCCTGAGACCCCGGCCTGGGTATGTGCCCAAGGTTCCCACCACTCCCTTTCGGGACCAGGTGGTGAGCCTGCAAGCGCTGCCTTCGGAGGAGGCAGACCCATCCCTAGCTTTTCTCTGTCCCGTTCGCGCCCTGCGGACTTACGTGGACAGAACGCAAAGCTTCAGGACCTCAGAGCAGCTCTTCATCTGTTACGGAGGCCAGCAGAAGGGAAAGGCTGTCTCCAAGCAGAGGTTGGCTCACTGGATAATGGATGCCATTGCCTTGGCGTATGAGTCCCAAGGCGTGCCCTGCCCGCTCGGGTTAAGGGCCCACTCCACTAGGGGTGGAGTTTCCCAGCGTTATCCAATACTCTGCTGAGTGGGTCTTGCGGTACAGCAGCAGTGACACTCCCTGCGTGAGTTTCCCGCCCTGAACAGACGGGGTCTGAGGGGCTTTCGCTGGGCGCTGGAAGTGGTAGTAATTGTGGCGTTTTCCAAAGGGATCCCAATTCGTCGGTGACGTCCGACGTATGTCGAACGTGACTGACTGAAAGGGAGCGTCTCGGTTACGTATGGTAACCCTCGTTCCCTGAAGGAGGGAACGGAGTTGGTCTCCCATCCAGGTACTGACCAGGCTCAACCCTGCTTAGCTTCAGTGGGAAACCAGTCTTGGGCTACAGGGTGATATGGCTGCTTTATAATGTGTTACATGTAAACAGAAAATTTACATTTGCATGTAAAGTCATATATAGTAAACAGAAAATGACAGCTAGGCAAGCTCCATATATGTGCTTCCAAATTTGATTGGTTGACTGGTAATATTGTGATTCCTATTTCCTATTTCATTACTATGTCAGCCCTATGTCTGACAGATTTTGATAACTGCACTGATTGTTTTGCATGTGATACTCACATAATGAACGAATGTCATAGTTAAGCCAACTGAAATTGCTACAATAGCTATTGTACTTCTTTATTTGCACATATTGCCAAAACACGCTTTAAAGAAATTTAAAGTGTTCCTATTATGCTATTTTAAAGTTTCCTAATATAGTTTTGGAGGTCTCCAACAACAGGTTTACATGTATCAAAGGTCAAAAAAACATTTCATTTTCTCATAATATACATTGCATATCACCACAATGTTCAATAATTCTCAAACGAGGCTTGATGGATGATTCAGTCTCTCTAAATCCCTCCTTTCCACGAGCCTACTCTGCTCTGATTGGTCAGATGGCCCAGTTTGTTGTGATTGGTCTACCGCATACAGCATATTTTGGAAACAAATGGCCATTACCATAACTGAACTCCAGCTCCTGCGGAGGCTTCCTAAAGCTCAGCGATTGTACACACTGTAAAGACAGTAACAATGAAGTCGATTTTACACCAATCCCAGTGGGAGTCCAAATCGATGATGAAACATTGGAAAAACTAGTTATTCAACCCGAACCTTGAGCAGGACGTTTCTCAGTGATGCAACTCAGTTTGAGGTACATTATAAGATGTTTCAACTGTAATTCCTCACCATCAGCATTAACAAGTGTGCGTCCATGTGTGTGTGTGTGTGTGTGTGTGTGTGTGTGTGTGTGTGTGTGTGTGTTTCTAATTTATTGCGGTGCACATGCAGGAACTGTATCAATAACGTTAGCCCAGCACTAACGTAAATGACTGATGTAACATTAAAGTTTGCAAAACAAATCTTGCTCCATCCTTTATCTTTACTCAAAGTAGTAAGAATGACAGACAATCTGCGTTAATATACACAGTTTTAGGTAATACTGCAGCCCACAGCTGATTTACAGTAGTATTTCAGTAAGACAGTAATAACGCGAGTTAGCCGGTTAGCCAGAGACCTACACAATATGAAACACAATGGGCGCACAATAAGTGGACGGGCAATATGCTAATGTTTCATCTTGACGTCACAACAAATTAATTTAATTGACTCAGAGTCGACTCTTACTTTTGAGAGACAATAACCTTATTTACGGTGCACTTTCAGATTTAAAGGATGTATTTTATTCACTTAGAACTATGACATGAAAGGTAAATTTCAAAAATCCATAATGGGGCACTTTAAATCTGGTTTGACAAGAAACAGATTGTTTAGAGATCTGAACTTATTGTTGTGAGAAAAAAAATTGAGAATTGAGACTAAGCGATTGAGAAAAATAGTAAAATCAGAAAGAACATATTAACATAACCATAAAATCCAACTTTGATTTAAACCACTTTACACCTCAGACCATATTAAAATGTTTCTAAAAACAATGGTAAATCACTTTACAATTTTATTTATTTGCACTTATAGATGCTTTATTTTGCAATTTTATGTGGCATGTCCCAAATTACTGACAAATTGCAATTTTGTGCTCCCCTGAAAGACACAATCTTCAGAAGACTATATTACCTTGAAAATTTTTTGAAAGTTTATTTTTATTCATGCAAACCATCAGGGCCTTAGTCAGTCTTTTTTTCATCTTAAAAATGTATGTGCACCCACTGACCAGTCTCTTTCATGCACATTAAAGTAAATACTGATCGGTTCCTCAGGGTGGCAATGGAAAGGAGCCTGGAGCGAAGACACAAGGCAGCTCTGTGTTTCATAAGTGCCTAATACTGCTAGAGGGACTGTCAAATTTTGTAGCACATGGACCTGCAATTTGTATGAAACCAGTTAGCTTTAGTTTGCTTTTGTGTGGAAACTAGCAGCACCTTGATGGGAGTGAAAGAGTCTCTAGAGCTAAAGAAATCTCTGAAGACAACAGCTTTGTTAAAAAGATGAGCAATGACTGGATTCACAATAGGATTCACAGCTGTTCTGACTGGAAACATATTTTATACAACAGTTCAATAAGATGGCCAGTTATACTTCATCTATTTCTGCTCCAGTGAAAATAGTTAAAAACAAAGCCACTGCATGTTGCGTATCTCTGAGCAACACACAGTTGTTGTGTTTCAATCCTGTGTGAAGTATTTTCTTTTTTTTTTTTACGAATCAGTTGAATGAATCATTTGAATAGGGAACATGCATTTTCTGTAAAGCTGCTTTGAAACGATATGTATTGTGAAAAGTGTTATACAAATAAATGTGAATTTAATTGAATGAAGGATTCAATAATAAGCTTATAAAGGGACACTTCTTTTGTTCCTTAAAGGGGACATATCATGCCCCTTTTCACAAGATGTAATATAAATCTCTGGAGTCCCCAGAATGTGTCTGTGAAGTTTCAGCATTAAAATACCCCCCAGATAATGTATTATAGCTTGTCAAATTTGCCCCTATTTGGGTGTGAGCAAAAACGTGCAGTTTTTGTGTGTGTCCCTTTAAATGACAATGAGCAGCTGCTCCCTGCCCCCTTTCTAGCGGCTCTACTTCGGATCCAACATCAACAACAAAACGAATCTCACTCAGCCTAAATGTCAGAAATAACCAGTTGTGGAGTGTAGCCTTATATGTTTGAACCGGAGTCGGAAACAGATGAGAGACTCAGGAAGAGGTTGCAACTTTTAGACTGCACCTGGATGTTTCTGAATGGTTAGTGGATACATTTATGTAACATTAGTTGTTGTTGAGTTACGTTGATTCAACTCATCGATTAGCATGTACCGTCATGTTAATCTATAAATTGTTGTATAGGTGCTTGTGTGGGAACGTAAAAAATTCCATCACCTGACTATACAAAGCATAATAAATGTGTGTTTATGAATTATGCAGATGGTGAGTATTTTCGGGATAAAACTAGCTCTAGTCTCTGTGAATACAGTCAGAGACTATGGTAACTTTAGTCGTACAGCATTCTAGAAAGCATTCTAGTATGCCATCCTTACTTGTTATGGCTATGAAGCACAAAGCGTTGGTTTTGACCCATCCTTCAGAAACAACTTTTTCGCAAATCCAGCTTGTACTGATTCAATGACTCTCTTATGAGGACAATTCACTTGTTTCATTCCTAAACTAATAAGTGTTTTCAAATGAATTGGATGAATGAATGATTCAATGACTCAAAGACAGTCACATCTACTGGTATAATCTGCAAAAGAAGCTACTGAAAATCCCCACCGCTAATGCAAAGATACTCTTTTTTATTGAATAAAAAGTTTGCCTACATGAACAATATAACCATAGGTAAACAATAAACAAAAAAATATATATTATATATATTACACAAGGACATGAAAGAAAATGCATGCCTGTACAATCTGAATAGCTTTCTGTGTTTTTGAGGGCAACGTTGATTCAATATAATATATTACTTATATAAAAAGCAGTTTTTTTCTTGAGAATTTGCAATACACAAACACTCAGCCTGTCTGTAACAAAGTTTGTTGCTTCATTTAAATATTAATTCTTATTGGTAATTTTTACTAGTCAGGCGAGCCATCAGTCAGCCTTATCTAGCATTCATAATTTGTAATTTACAGGTACATTGAATAAAACAAGTTAATTTTATCCCTTTATATAGAATACATTTTTGGTGGCTCAGCCTCCCTTGCTTCCACTTATGGTCCACCGCTGTAGGAGATCATTCAACTGAAGGGAAAGATCTTAGAGTGATCCGCTTTACACAAGAACCTCTAGATCATGCCAGACCACATGTCACCTTTACCTCGAAGCCATCGACTTGAGGACAGGCACAATGACAAAGATAAACACACCACCAAGACACCACCCTGATAGTCTGAAGAAGTTTAAGGAGGTAGTCAACATGTTTGAACAAATCAGAAGCACTTGAGAAAAGTGTTTCAATAAGTGGAGGCTTCACTTAGCGTAACCTGATCACCGTTTGGGCTCCATGGGAGTGACATGCAGTGATTGGCATCACCTCTGTGGTGCAGACGTTGCTGTTTTAACACTGGATAAGGACAGAGGAGAGGAGCCTTTGTGCTCTTATCTGTGCATACTGCATGTGGAGTCGCCACCTCAGTTTGGGATCAGTCTAGCTGTGTCTCTTAGTTTCTTCTGAGAGCAGACCAGAACAACCCCACGTTCACATCAGTAACGTTCACAGCATGGCTCACGCCCGGGCATGCATAGGTCTGAACTGTTTTATACTGCCGCTGACCCTGGAAATAGCAGGGTAAGGGTTTGAAGAGACCCCAAACACTGGTGGTCAGTCATCACTTAAAGGGGCCTCTCATTAGTACTTGTGTTTAAAAACAGGGGAGATTGGGGCTAATGCTCAGACATTTTACTCCAGTGCATATTTATATTTAATGCTTATTAATATAGTATGTATGTACAATATGTATGTATGTATTGTTTTTTTATTTTTTTATTTGTTTACGAACAAACGAACGAACGAATGAATGAATATAGGCACAGTTTTAACTTAAAAAAAGCTGAGCATTTCGGAAAAGCTACTTATATAACAAAGTTAGTTAAATTAGTTTTGGGACGCCTGCTTGTACATGCACATGAATTTGAATGACATCCCATTCTTAATCCGTAGGGTTTAATATAGAGTTGGCCCACCCTTTGCAGCTATAACAGCTTCAACTCTTCTGGGAAGGCTTTCCACAAGGTTTAGGAGTGTGTTTATGGGAAGTTTTGACCATTCTTCTAGAAGCGCATTTGTGAGGTCAGGCACTGATGTTGGACGAGAAGGCCTGGCTTGCAGTCTCCGCTCTAATTCATCTCAGAGGTGTTCTATCGGGTTGAGGTCAGGACTCTGTGCAGGCCAGTCAAGTTCCTCCACACCAAACTCGCTCATCCATGTCTTTATGGACCTTGCTTTGTGCACTGGTGCACAGTCATGTTGGAACAGGAAGGGGCCATCCACAAACTGTTCCCACAAAGTTGGGAGCATGAAATTGTCCAAAATGTCTTGATATGCTGAAGCATTAAGTGTTCCTTTCACTGGAACTAAGGGGCCAAGCCCAAGCCCTGAAAAACAACCCCACGCCATAATCCCCCCTCCACCAAACTTTACACTTGGCACAATGCAGTCAGGCAAGTACCGTTCTCCTGGCAACCGCCAAACCCAGACTCGTCCATTAGATTGCCAGACAGAGAAGCGTGATTCGCCACTCCAGAGAACATGTCTCCACTGCTCCACTGCTGAGTCCAGTGGTGGTGTGCTTTACACCACTGCATCCGACGCTTTGCATTGCACTTGGTGATGTAAGGTTTGGATGCAGCTGCTTGGCCATGGAAACCCATTCCATGAAGCTTTCTACGCACTGTTCTTGAGCTAATCTAAAGGGCCACACGAAGTTTGGAGGTCAGTAGCTATTAACTCTGCAGAAAGTTGGCAACTTCTGCGCTCTGTGCCCCGCTCTGTGATTTTACATGGACTACCACTTCGTGGCTGAGTTGCTGTTGTTCCCAATTGCTTCCACTTTGTTATAATACCACTAACAGTTGACCGTAGAATATTTAGTAGTGAGGAAATTTCACGAATGGACTTATTGCACAGGCGGCTATATATATTTCTCTGTTTATACATGTTCTCAATTTCCACACCCACATATTTCTATATACACTGATGATTGAAATAAATTGAGTTAGCCAGGGGAAAAATTATTATTATTATGATTATTATGTAAGAGAGTACCAGAAACTAACTGATGCCATTTCAACGTATTTGCCAGACAGAGAGTAAAGTGTTAGCAGCACTGCCAGGTGTGAAGTGCGATAATTATATGTTAGCAAACTGGCAGAAACTGGCACAGTACCAAAGCTCCTTGTACAGGCTTTCTAATGACATTTAAAGGGATAGTTCACCCAAAAATGAAAATTCTGTCAACTATATATGAACTATCCCTTTAAGCCTACTCCTCTGGTGTCCTGGAAAGAGCTAGTCAGCAAATCAACACACTGAATTTCTTCCTAAAATCTCCCATCTCTTTAAAAATATGTGCACATATGTTATTTATTATTTGACTGTTCTGTTTGTAACAAGAAGTAAATTAGCACCAAATAGCATTGTTTAGCCTGGAACAAAAGGGCAGTTATGTGACATTATAGTCATGTTGCACATGTGTCAGTGTGGAATTTCCCTGTAAAACCCTGGCGGGCCATCTGCAAATGTTATAGAGAAACTGGCACTGAACTAATTGTTCAGCTTTCACCTAGTTTCAATCCCCCATCATTCAACTCATGGCAACTGATTACATTAACACAATGACTTTAAATTATCCTCCCTCACCCATCTCTTTTAGATTGCCATGTATGATAAAGGGATTAAAGATGTATGATTTATTTGGATTAATATGATGGACAGGAACACTGGGAAAGTGTCTGGGACACTTTTAGCCTCTGCAAGTAAAGAGTTCACTGTAAAGGTTTAATGGGATGTCTATGAGTCTCTTTGAACTTAATGAGCCCATCAGTCTCAATTTGATGGGTGGCAGCTACTGTGAGCAGCTACTGTACAGTAAGTGCTTTCAGTGGTTCTCTTGTTTTTGAGTCATTGTCATGAGATAATTTAAGTAGATATTGCTAGTTACAAGTATCTTAAATTTCTTTGAGTTTTTGTCTTGTTTTCCAGAAAAAAAAAATCTTTTATCTTTAATTACATTTATATTAATCATTGGCAAATAATTGAATAATTAATTCAAATATTGTTTTTTATTTAAATGTGTTATTTTAAAATTATTATAATTATTTATGAAAGATATTTTACTATTTTGTTTGTTATGTTTTATCTGTTGTCGAGTTGATTGTATAGAATTTTCCATTTGTCAGTTAAGAATTTACAGCCACTTCCAGCATTCCAAGGAAACAAGTGGAAAAATGAACTGATGATAACATTGATCCTCGGCTTTGGACTGGCTCCTCAATATATGTCATACTCACAGGACACCCAAACACAGCCTCTTTACTCCCACCACCTACCCTGGACATAAGCCCAAACAGGCCCAACTCCCAAATGATACTCTGCATACACAACCTGGTCTCTCTGAAGAAATCCAATCCGTCTTTTGTCGCCAAGTAGTAAGTGGTAGTTGAAGACAGATCTGACATTTAGCTGGCTCATCACCTCGGAAAGGAGGGAACGCCTGTTCTGATTTCTGCTGTTTCTTAAGACAAAATGAGACAGTTTATTTAACATATCCTGGTCTTATTCCAAGGAAATTAATCTTTAAAATGTAAAAATAAACTAAGATAGATAGATAGATAGATAGATAATGACTGAAAGTAGATGTCAGAGCCGCCTGTAAAAAAGATAGATATAAATGACTGAAAGTTGATGTCACAGCTGCCTATAAAATTACTAATAAAACTACAGGGACAATGAGCCTGCTCGGTTTGC
This sequence comes from Coreius guichenoti, assembly GCA_039654105.1. Lineage (NCBI taxonomy): Eukaryota > Metazoa > Chordata > Actinopteri > Cypriniformes > Gobionidae > Coreius > Coreius guichenoti. The sequence continues at coordinate 27,011,235 of CM077180.1, read as the reverse complement.
CATATACTGTGTCCACTGACATTTACCGCCATCAAAATCCCATTAAGACTCTGCTGTCTGATAAGGAGCCCTAATGAGTGAACTCTGGAAACTCTCTCACGCAGAAGACAGAGCACAGTGGCCACTGAGAGCATGCTATAGTTGATCAAACGCTCTTTAAGTAATCAAAGCAACCCGTTCTACAGTTCTTTCCTCTCTCTCACCTGTCAGGACTGCTCAGATCCCACTCATGACGAATTCCATTGTGAATCCCCATGTGATAGATCCTTTTCCCAAACAAAAGCCACTTGAGGAAAGAATGTGAGACAAGCAACAAGCTGTTTCTGTATCTGTCTTACTTTCTCTTTATTCCTCTAGACAGAACAAAGTGACAGTTACAGTAATAACGCTTGTTATGTTATAAGGCCAAGGGGATAGAGAAAAAGCAGGAACACATGTTTTATGTGACATACTCGCTGAAATTGCTATTAGCAGTGACAACAAAGAGAAGTGTGTGTTTCTATGTTTAGCTGTCTATAGATGATGACAGAAGAGCACGACTCAGACACTTGATAAGCTTGTGAAGACCAGACAGTATTTTTGCCAATCAGATTACAGAACACATCAAGTGCCAATGTAAGTTAATGCAGTTAATTTAACAAATGTCAAACTAATAACTGCAGGTGATCGTGTTACAAAAAACTAAAGCAAGCATAAAGTGTGTTCATTCTCTTTTAAGAAGAATCCAAAATGAAGGTCCTCTGTCAGTCCTGGTGAAGGTTAAATTTTGTATTACTCATATCTGACATAACATATCTGAATGCCTAAAGAAAATGTTTAAGAAATTGTAATATACTGCATATATGTATTTAACCTAAAGTTTCATGCATTTTGGACTGAGCAGGTTTGAATTTTAAAATTAAATTTTTAAATAAATGTTTAGTCTTGTTAGAGGGATAAAATGTCTGTCTATCATAAAAACACACTGGTCAAGCTCAGGCTAGTATAATCTAATAATCCTGATCAAATATTTTACATTTCACATTCAAATAATCATTCTATGGAACTTGTCCACCCTGTCACGACATATTTACAATGCAATGTGTAACGGTGGACCATAGCGGGGTGTACGTTTTAAGCTAATAAAGCCCATTACTAGCTAGGAAAGAACAACATGCTTGGAGAAGATTAATATTTAGGAAGAATTTTAATAGGTACATAAAATCTATTTAAAAAAATAAACATTTTCACATCCAGTATAAATTAACAGGGTGGACATGTTATGTTTTACGCTATAGATAAGTTGCCTAAAATTGAGGAAAAGAGAGCAATTTTTATTACTGATCCTTACTTTGCTATTGGAGTTGCTTTCCCTCAAAGAAATGATGTCATTTCTAGCAAGTCATATGATTTATGGCATATGTTTAAGATTTTAAAGGGCAAATAGCACCAATGTAACAGCGTGGACTGGAATTTCAGAGACGTAAACTAATGGTTTTACACATTAATAAATGTGTCATAATAAATTGTATGTTATGTCAAAGAGAATAAATACATGTATATACTAATACTTAAAGCTGCAGTTTATAACTTTTTTTGGTTAAAAATGATCCAAAAGAATTTTTTGAGCAAGTACATAACCAGCCAGTGTTCAAAACTATCTCCTTACCTTAGCCCGATTCACAACAGTAAGCTTGTAATAATGCGTTATAATTTAAGTGGTACTGGTAGATTTCCGCAGGAAATTCAAACATGGCTCCGTTCGTCTTTGCGTCATTACGTCACGTCTGTATACATAAAGGAGGAGTCCGGCTAGTAGTAGTTTCGCATGTGAGGATGCTGCAGGTGGTGGATCATTTTTAGCCTTTTCTCACAGCAGCTGGAATAATTAAACGCATCATTTTGATGGAGGATTGTAATCCAGAAAGGTCCAAACGACAATCATCAGTGACAACTGGAGATTCACCCGTAGTCAAAAGTAAAAGATTAGACTGTCCGGAAATTGAAATCTACAGGTAACGCTATACACACTAAATACACGTAGTCACGCAAAGCTGATGTTGTTAACATTAACAATTTGAGAACAAAGTATAAAAATAATAATAATTTGCACAGTTTGATGTGATATGAGCTAAGCAATTAGATTTAATCACCGCTGGTAGCACGATTTATTGTAATGCTTTTTTTCTCAGTTGGTCAGAACAAAAGTGGCAGACATGTTACTTACTTGTTCAGATTACTTTTTTAAACGGGGAAAATTCTTATTTTGGTCATACTTCCAAGATGTAGAATCTGTGATTCCGAAGTACAGTATCCAAACCGGTGCGGTGACTGACATCCACACATACTCCTCAAAACATTAGATTCATCCGCGCTGAGGAGCCGTGCCGATGCACAACCCACGTACAGACGATAATTCCGCAAACATCTGCAATTGCAGGTTTGAAACAGAGATGGCGACAAAGAGGCAAAATTTACAGACTGCAGCTTTAAAATTGCTAATTTAGAAACATATGTAACCTTTATTTCAAAGTGAAGATGAGAAAAGATGATTTAGAACATGGAAATTATTTCTTAAAATATTTCTTATATTTCTTAAATTATTCTTAATCATTATAAAATTGTGTTAATTGGGGTACATTATATAAACTGAATATTAATCAATATTAATTATTAATTCATAAAGATAACAGCCTGAAATGAGACAATCAGTATTTCTCTTCAGGCAGGTAATCTTCTGGACAGTCAACCGCTCGGCCTGTGCTGATTGCAGATTTCAGAGCAATTTAACTCAAGCTATTTAAGTTATTTTCAAACTATTTAACATTTCAAGCTATTTAATTAAAGCTATTTAATGTGTTACTCCTTAAACATTTTACTAAGCTCACTTTACATGCATCGAGGCTCCAAATGACAATTAGTATTAGGAATGGATTTGGATTTGTGAAAATAGATCAAAATAAATCCTAAGTGATTAGACCTGATGGGAGCAAACTCGGGATGAATTCAAAACAGCCAATGCTTGCAATCTGTAATGTGTCCTTATATCAACCAATCTAGCCCAATTTCATTTTAAAGACTAAACACAGAGATTTAGGACAGGCTGGGGCCCTCAGGATAGTATTCTTTTGGGTACATGGTCTCATGCTCACCCTGAATCCTTTACATGGTCCTATAAACAGAGAACATGCTGCTGAAACTTTGATCGGGCTGAGGGAACACTTAAAAAGCAGAGCCAATCTGATTTTTCAAGAGAGATTCCCATGACCAGGTGGCGTCTCCATTGGGCCTCAGTGATGGCGAGTGTATTCAGTGCAATCAGTGCCATCAGTGGTGTATGACTCCAGGGGTTTATCTAGCTCTAGCAGATAGAGATTTTGCTGCCGCTCCCTCTCTGCCTGTGTGACTGAGGGAATAAAGCATCATTTCAGCTGAAGGTGGGCGACAAAGAATGATGGTAGGAGCATTTATCTGAACCTCAACATACACTTACTCACACCTAAACAAACACAAACACATACGCATTCACATTATCCCTTTGTGTATGAGATAGAGAATTATCATGGTGTGCGTGTAGACAATAGGCCTTGAGCGAGTGTGTGTTTGTATTTTGGCACAGATTGTGGTTATGGATGACTGCTAGTCACAGACATAGCATGGACTCATGGTAAGATGTGCTGGGAACTTTCTCACGTTCTTAAACCTCCATAGAAGCAATTCAGAAAGCATCTTTATATGAAGTAAAACTTTGGTGTAAACCAAAGAATTGTTAACAAGATGGTAAAAAATATAAATAAATAAAAATTAAGTTAACAACAATGGTACACTATATGGTTGTGATGCGCAGAACAAAATTAATCGGCTGTGTTTTGACTGTACTAATGAATTTTAATCCTCCAAGAGACACAATATCAAAGAGCAAAATGCTAATAATTTCACCATTTTATGTAGCCTAATTAGATACAAGAGCAAACATGGGAAAATTACATAACACCCAGGGCTGGGTCTAAGATGGGCTAGGAGGGCAGTGCCCCCCTACTATCCGCAGGATACTCAATTTTTCATGATGCCTTCAATATTTAAAAAATTATTAGATTAAATGATTAGAGACATAGTGAGGTGTATTTCTCAGCTCTCTCTCACAGACTCTTTTTTATCTTTCGTTCTTTGCGGGATGGCACCTGCTCTCCACCCAACTCTCATTGGAACTTTTTCTGAGCAGGCTTCCAATCACCTCGACTGCATCCGAAATCGCATACAGTAAAAAAAAACAAAAAAAACATAGAATATAGTAGGCGAAAAATGACATAATGAAATCATGGCGAATGTAGTACATCCAGATTACATTCACACACTCATATATAGAACATACTTTTTTAGCTGTCATGAAGTAATTACTTCAAAATAAGTACCTACTCAAGAGAGATGATTTCGGATGAAGCCATCATGTCTGATCAATTCTCAGGACGGCAACTGACTGTCACATGAGCAAATAACAGCTGTCTTATACACTCCAGTCACTATAAGGTGCTCAAACTATTGATTTCCAGGCCATGAAAAATCATGGAAATAAATAAAAATAAAATCTTTTTAAAAAGATGTATTTTTTCAAGGGAAATATGGAATAGTTTTGCTCAGCTTTGCTCAGTTATGATCAGCTCCAAAATATTTTATCTGCATATTGCACTCTTTGTTGTTTTCCAAGTAGCCTGTATGACCAAGATCATAAGTTTACATACACCTGGCTTGCATAATCTTTACTATGTTAATAATTAAAATAATAATAATAAAAACAGGGATCATAAAACTTACATTTAGCTGCAAACATTCATTGATGGCCAGAAAGGCAACACGATTCATGGGTTTTGTACAGGATAATCGGGGTAAATTGTTCTTATTTAGTATTCTGGGAAACATGCCTTGAACATCATCACATAAATGTTATCAGCTTTTGATCATCAGGTAACAACACACAGTAGCCTACTATTAAGAATCAAGTGTAAGTAAACTTTTGAACAGGCTCTTTTGTGTAAATTCAGTTATTTTGTTTTGTGGTCTGCATGTAAACATTTGTTATGTGAAATAACTTATTTTAAAATAGCAGTACAAAATAAAATTAATAAAATTATTAACATTTTGCAGATTCTGTAAGGTTAACCTTATGACCTCAACCGTATTTAATGCTGCCTGTCAACTATTTAATGTTGCCTTTCAAATCACTTTTTGTGCAATAAACAATCCTATGTAGTTTCTTTTTCTTGCTCAAGACACATTAGAGAAAATATGAAAAAATCCTTTAAATCCATTTTATTGAATCAATCTGAATTTGCAAAAATTGCTTTTGAATTCAATCAAAAACCTATGAATCATGATTTGAAGATAATGTAAGATAAAGCTGCCTCAACCAAGTTTCGAAATGCCCCCCAAGTTACACAATCCTAGAACCGGGCCTGATAAAACCTGTAATTAATAATAATTTTAAAACTATTTAAAATACATCAAACATAAAACTGCTAAACAGCAGATATCTGACAACAAACTCAAAATAAATATAAAACACACTATAACAACAAACAAACTATAAAAATAAATATAGGCTAATGCATTTCAAGAGACCCTAAATTTAAGACTAAATTAGCCTTCATAAACATGACTTATCCAGTTTAATTTGAGCAAATATTCTCTTTCAAACAGTCTATCATAAACATATTCTACAAAATATTAATAATTTTTCTGGATATGTTTCTGGATATGTAATTTTCCCTTGCCAAAGATTGATTGGTTGATTGATTTTCTACAAAATATGATTCATTTTGTATATTCTTGGTTCTTATAACACAACAAATTTTGCACATTAAACACAGCACTTTACATAAAGTAAATTGTAAATGTATTTATTTACTTATTGATTCATTAATTCATTCACAAGTAGATAATGGTCCCTGTTGGAGTAATATAATAACTGTCTTACAGAGGCTACCATTGAAATACATTAGTACAGAAAATACAACCAGATGAACGTCTGTTGCAAGCTAATTGCTGGGCTTTGAGCGCCCTCGTGTGGAGAAAGAAATATAGCATTTAAGCGCTTTATTTATGGTTGCCAAGCAACACGATTCTTAGAGAAGAGGGATACGTTAGTCATTGCTGAAAGTGATTCGGTGATCATACCAACAAACATTAGCAACTGAAAAATAATTGATAACAATATGGCAAAACCTAAAGAAAAAGACCCCGTGGACATAGTTCACCAGAATGCTATTCATGTCGAGACAATAATGAAGGAGCTGAGACACCAGAAGCTTTACACGGAGTTTAACATCAACCCCTTCAAGAAACGTGAGTGCAGAGCTTCACTTATGTCTCTGTGTTTGACTAAATATTTAAAAGAGCCTCTTTTGTTTTGTTTTTTCAGTGCACATTTTGACTGACAAGCCCATGTCCAACATCACCTACAGAAAAGAAGAGGAAGACCGTAAGTATTTCAACTACATTTGAAGAATTTATTAACTACAGTTTTAAATCCACAAAATATAACCATACATATGCGTTGTCCCAGTCATTTCAATTCTATAGTATTTTGTGTGTGTACCATGTAAAGTGTAGTGACAAAATTTGTGACTTTTTGTACAGCTGTTTTCCTCCAGGCCATACATGGGGCCCGTCTGGAGCCAGCAAAGAAGTATTCTCACCCTCAGACTGAAGCACAGGAGATAGGATGGATATCCAGTCCTCTGGTAAGTTCTTATCTATCTATCTATTTATCTATCTGTCTATCTGTCTATCTATCTATCTATCTATCTGGGAGTCATTAATGTTCTCTAAATGTTTAGCTCAAGATATTTAGATTTTATATTAACATTTTAGATACAATTTAGATTTATTTATTTATCGGTAACACTTTAAATATCCATTTGTTAACATTAGTTTACATTTGTTAACATTAACGGACCCACTTTATATTAGGTGGCCTTAACTACAATGTATTAACATTTAAATTAATCATTTGATACAATGCATTTATTGTGTACATACATGTTTTTACATTGTACTTACATTTTAAAAATTACCTGCATGTAATTACATCTGTAATTAATTTCTGTAGTTACATTTACAATTACGCTGTTGACACTTCCCTTACACCTAACCCTACCCTTAAACTTACTCATACTACCACACCTGTCCCTAACATTACCCGTATCCCACCTCAATATTAGCAAAAGTGTTTTGCAATACAATATAAACAAGTACATTGTACTTATTTTTTGATTTAAGTGCATAGTAGTAGTTAAGGCCACCTAATATAAAGTGGGACCACATTAACTAACAATGAAAAAATCTTCTAAAACATTTATTAATCTTAGTCAGTGTTAACATTTACTAACACATTATTAAAATCAAACGTTATATGTGTTAATATTATTTAATGGACCTAAGCTAACATGAAGTAACACTGAACAACAATTAATAAATACTGTAACAAATGTATTGCTCATTGTTAGTTAATATTTGTTAACTAACATCAACAAATGGGACCTGATTGTAAAGCTTAATGTAAAACATTCCAATGCTTATTAATGCTTATTTTGATAAATCTGCTAAATTGGGCAGCTTTTGCTTCTAAATCTAAATGCTAAAAAAACTTTGATAACACTTTATTTCAGGCTCCAACTGTCACTATTAACTAGTTGCTTATTAGCATGCATATTAGGATATTGGCTGTTTATGTACTTATAAAGCACATATTAATGCCTTATTCTGCATGACTATATTCTACATCCCTTCATCCTACCCAATACCTAAATTTAACAACTACCTTACTAACTATTAATAATCAGTAATTAGGAGTTTATTGAGGCAAATATGTAGTTTTAATAGGTAGCTAATAGTGAGAATTGGACCCTAATCTAAAGTGTGACCACTCTTTTTTGTAACTGACTTTATTTTACATTTGCAAGCCCCATAGTGGATTTACTTCAAATTTGCATATTATAGTATCCAAGATTACAGTATGTACTTAACCATCAGCAGTACAGTATAGAAAATAAAATTGAAAATATCTTTCATAATCGTCCTACTAATCAGCTTTTTTTTGTGCAACACTTCAGCTTGTCTCAGATCGCAGTGACAGAAGATTAAACTTTCCACGGCAGAACTCTGAAATCACTAAATACATGGATGCTGCCTGGCGGTTGAAGGAGCAGACACAGAATTTGGGATGACAGTTTGGGCTATATTTTCCTGATGCCATATAGCACTAATGCAGATAAACAAGCCTGGATAGCATCTGTAAGAATTGCAAAGTGAGCATTCTTTGTTATCACAAATAAACACACTAAATGTGCAAGTACAAATGTGTTCTTACCATCTAGCAAGTCAGGTAATTCGATTTTAAGACACAGCTGGGGCGTTTAGAATTTCAGTCGTGTATCTGGAGATATGTAAAAGTGGGTCAAATGGCCACCATTCATCACTATGAACGTAACTGCTCCTATCTAGCAGAATCTCTGCATAGCAAGCAAAAGAAATTAGTTCATAACTAATCGATCTTAGATAATGTCATATTATACAGAAACAGGATTCACACAGCTTGTTTTGCAAATGAGCCTTTTTCACAAGAAAAATCCATAACTGTAACCATAATTCACTGGCTGTTTATTGGAGCATATTACACTTAATATATCGGCCACTCAGGTCAAGATGTATTACATTACTTCCCCTAAAAGAAATTCCACCCTTTATATGAAGATACAGTAATATTTTTGTTGCTTCTTTCTTACAGAAATGTACTGAATTTACTTACTTCCTCATGTGCTTAGTTTTAGTAAAAATTAGGACTTAATATGATGTGGAAGGATGTATTTCTGGATAACAAAAATACAATCTCAAAGCTTTTGGAGCTTTTCAACAAAAATAATTTTATGGATTAATAATAAATCTCAATGCTCATTGTGTTCTGAAATATATTTTGAGATAATATTTCAATTATATTATATTATATTACAGTGGGGAGAACAAGTATTTGATACACTGCCGATTTTGCAGGTTTGCCCACTTACAAAGCATGTAGAAGTCTGTAATTTTTATCATAGGTACACTTCAACTGTGAGTGACGGAATCTAAAACAAGTCACATTGTATGATTTTTAAGTAATTAATTTGCATTTTATTGCATGACATAAGTATTTGATCACCTACCAACCAGTAAGAATTCCGGCTCTCACAGATCTGTTAGTTTTTCAAGAAGCCCTCCTGTTCTCCACTCATCACTGTATTAACTGCACCTGTTTGAACTCGTTACCTGTATAAAAGACACCTGTCCACACACTCAATCAAACAGACTCCAACCTCTCCACAATGGCCAAGACCAGAGAGCTGTGTAAGGACATCAGGGATAAAATTGTAGACCTGCACAAGGCTGGGATGGGCTACAGGACAATAGGCAAGCAGCTTGGTGAGAAGGCAACAACTGTTGGCGCAATTATTAGAAAATGGAAGAAGTTCAAGATGACGGTCAATCTCCCTCGGTCTGGGGCACCATGCAAGATCTCACCTCGTGGGGCATCAATGATCATGAGGAAGGTGAGGGATCAGCCCAGAACTACACGGCAGGACCTCGTCAATGACCTGAAGAGAGCTGGGACCACAGTCTCAAAGAAAACCATTAGTAACACACTATGCCGTCATGGATTAAAATCCTGCAGCGCACGCAAGGTCCCCCTGCTCAAGCCAGCGCATGTCCAGGCCCGTCTGAAGTTTGCCAATGACCATCTGGATGATCCAGAGGAGGAATGGGAGAAGGTCATGTGGTCTGATGAGACAAAAATAGAGCTTTTTGGTCTAAACTCCACTCGCCGTGTTTGGAGGAAGAAAAAGGATGAGTACAACCCCAAGAACACCATCCCAACCGTGAAGCATGGAGGTGGAAACATCATTCTTTGGGGATGCTTTTCTGCAAAGGGGACAGGACAACTGCACCGTATTGAGGGGAGGATGGATGGGGCCATGTATCGCGAGATCTTGGCCAACAACCTCCTTTCCTCAGTAAGAGCATTGAAGATCGGGTCGTGGCTGGGTCTTCCAGCATGACAACGACCCGAAACACACAGCCAGGGCAACTAAGGAGTGGCTCCGTAAGAAGCATCTCAAGGTCCTGGAGTGGCCTAGTCAGTCTCCAGACCTGAGCCCAATAGAAAATCTTTGGAGGCAGCTGAAAGTCCGTATTGCCCAGGGACAGCCCCGAAACCTGAAGGATCTGGAGAAGGTCTGTATGGAGGAGTGGGCCAAAATCCCTGCTGCAGTGTGTGCAAACCTGGTCAAGAACTACAGGAAACGTATGATCTCTATAATTGCAAACAAAGGTTTCTGTACCAAATATTAAGTTCTGCTTTTCTGATGTATCAAATACTTATGTCATGCAATAAAATGCAAATGAATTACTTAAAAATCATACAATGTGATTTTCTGGATTTTTGTTTTAGATTCCGTCACTCACAGTTGAAGAGTACCTATGATAAAAATTACAGACTTCTACATGCTTTGTAAGTGGGCAAACCTGCAAAATCGGCAGTGTATCAAATACTTGTTCTCCCCACTGTATTTGATACACTCAGCATCAAGGTGAGAGACTAGTCTGTGGAGGTCTTAACATTTCCTTTGATTAGTCACATCAGCCTCAATCAGTTTGTCAGCAAAGGGTATGAGGGGGTGACTGTCTAAATTGATATCTCAAGTCAGCACCAATATGCTGTATCCGACAAGGAAATGTACTTCCCTGCAACATCAAGATGCCCAATAAGGTCTTAAAAGGTTAATTAGAATTCTTCGTAGTTTTCACTCATTCTGATCCTAATGATCAGAAAAGTTCTTTTCCCCCTTGTTGGCAGCGCAGTTGCTGGATTTGATGCGATTTATTGAAGTGTGTAGAGGCGATTGAGTGCTAACACTGCTTTCATCTGTAGCCACTAGGCCCTACACTGTGTAGTATTTCAGTGAACACACAACAAACTCATTTTTATCACTCTTGTTCTTTTTTTCTCTGCTTGTGTGCATCTAAGTGTATCAAATTAGATCGGTAACTAAGAACACCAGCAGCATGTTAAACTGCTTTTAGCAGGTACAGCACATATTTTGTAGTAATTTAATGTGCCATACAGTAAAAGCAGTCCTTCCCTTTGGATTTAGTCTTCCACAGAAAAATACAACAAATCGAAAAACCTGGAAATACTAGGGAATTTAAAAATAGTGATAGATATGATACACTAAATAGATATTGCATATTACATTGTTCTGCATTCATGCCATGTCATAATTACCATTATTTCGAGATGACAACATGTGACGTTCTACTCAGAGCTGTTCCCATCTTCAGACTGGGAATTATGCATTTCTATGGCACTATCAATGCCTAAATGAATTTGCAGTGGTCATGTGGCACAAGTAGTAGCTCTCCGAAAATTCCCAGCTTACAAATTGTAATTACGAGCTCTACGAGGACGTGAACGCAATTTACAAGTTAAAAGCTCGTAATTGGTAATTACGACGTGGCGTGAACGCACCAATGTTCCCTGTGTTTGCCCCTGAACTTATGTTGAAGTGTTTCCTGCTCCTTGTGCCATGTTTGTAGTCCATGGTGGTCCTTTTGTTCATTGGTTCGCCATGTTTATTAGTCTTGATTGTTCCCAGGTGTGTCTTGTTAGATTGTTAGCCCTTGTGTATTTAATCCTCAGTGTTTCCTTTTTTTTTTTTGTCAGGTCTTCTATGTATGGATGGATTGGATTTCTGGTGTTTTTCAAGTTTATTTTGTACATTTATCTAGTGATGGGCAGACCGAGGCTTCGTGAAACACTGAAACAGTTGAAGCAAATGTGTCGTATCGTGTCAAAGCTTCGAAACAATTCGACACCCATCTCCACAGCGACCCCTGCTGGTCAGAACAGTGTAAATGCAACAAAAACCCAGGCCAAACATGCATAAAAACACATGCAATGCAATTAACTAATCATCTAATAAAATTAAATATTAAGTGTCTATATGTTCTTTTATCAATTGTCAGGGCTTTTTTTGTTTGTTCCATGGATGGCTCAGAGAAACAGGCCAATACGAGACTATTAACTACTATTATTCCTTTTAATTATACTAGTGTCTAATTAAAAGGTCTACAAATGTATAAAACCTGTTTAGAGATCAGGTAAAACCCACAGACACTTCAATGGTTCTCAGTGACTCCTCATGATTCATTGGTTCACAGAGATCATCGCCCCCTAGTGGTGAACCATTGACTTCGAAGTGTTTTGAAACGTTTCGAAACAGTGATGACGTAACAAAGCCTCATTTACTGAAATCACGTGACTTTGGAAGTTTGATACACGCTCCGAACCAACTGATTCGAAACAGAAGATTCGTAAAGCCTCGAAGCTTCATGAAGCAGTGTTTTGAAATTGCCATCACTACATTTATCTTGATTTATTAAACACACTGCATTTGGATCCAGCTCTGAGTTCACCTGGCATTATTGCTCTGTGTGATGCTAACAAGCAAACTAGCATCTGTCTGTTGAAAGTAACTGCTGGTGTGATTCATTGATGGGCTAATTTTCTAGCTAATAACTCTCCTATGGGACACAAAAGTGGTCTTCCTCAATGTTGGAAGAGGCTAAAACATGCTGAATCATCCAGTGAGTCACACTGCAATTTTTGTTGATGTTTCTGACTTATTGGGGATGTTAATCACTTATTGTTAGTACTCAATTTTGCTACTGTAAGTAGAATTGTTTGGATATATTAATTCCAAGAATTAGTAACTGCAAACAAATTGATATGTATGAAATGTAGTATAATATACACTACCATCCAAAAGCTTGGGGTCAGTAAGATTTTTATTTAAGAAATTAATACTTTTATTCAGTAAGGATGCATTACATTAATCAAAAGTGACAGTAAAGACATCTATAATGTTACACAATATTTCTATTTCAAATAAATGCTGTTCTCTCAAATTTTCTATTCCATTCTTTCTAATACTGAAAATATATGTCACAGTTTCCACAAAAATATTAGGCTGCACAACGATAATAGTAAGATATGTTTCTTAAACAAAATTAGGATTAGCATATTAGGATTTCTGAAGGATCATGTGACACTGAAGACTGGGGTAATGATGCTGAAATTTTTTTCTTGTTGATTAGTTTTTTGATTGTTCCCAGGTGTCTTGTTTGTCTATTACCCCTCTAGTATTTAAACCCCATTGTTTCTTGCAATATTACGGCTGTGTTCTATATCACTGTAGTAATATACACTCACCTAAAGGATTATTAGGAACACCATACTAATACTGTGTTTGACCCCCTTTCGCCTTCAGAATTGCCTTAATTCTACGTGGCATTGATTCAACAAGGTGCTGAAAGCATTCTTTAGAAATGTTGGCCCATATTGATAGGATAGCATCTTGCAGTTGATGGAGATTTGTGGGATGCACATCCAGGGCACGAAGCTCCCGCTCCACCACATCCCAAAGATGCTCTATTGGGTTGAGATCTGGTGACTGTGGGGGCCATTTTAGTACAGTGAACTCATTGTCATGTTCAAGAAACCAATTTGAAATGATTCGAGCTTTGTGACATGGTGCATTATCCTGCTGGAAGTAGCCATCAGAGGATGGGTACATGGTGGTCATAAAGGGATGGACATGGTCAGAAACAATGCTCAGGTAGGCCGTGGCATTTAAACGATGCCCAATTGGCACTAAGGGGCCTAAAGTGTGCCAAGAAAACATCCCCCACACCATTACACCACCACCACCAGCCTGCACAGTGGTAACAAGGCATGATGGATCCATGTTCTCATTCTGTTTACGCCAAATTCTGACTCTACCATCTGAATGTCTCAACAGAAATCGAGACTCATCAGACCAGGCAACATTTTTCCAGTCTTCAACTGTCCAATTTTGGTGAGCTCGTGCAAATTGTAGCCTCTTTTTCCTATTTGTAGTGGAGATGAGTGGTACCCGGTGGGGTCTTCTGCTGTTGTAGCCCATCCGCCTCAAGGTTGTGCGTGTTGTGGCTTCACAAATGCTTTGCTGCATACCTCGGTTGTAACGAGTGGTTATTTCAGTCAAAGTTGCTCTTCTATCAGCTTGAATCAGTCGGCCCATTCTCCTCTGACCTCTAGCATCAACAAGGCATTTTCGCCCACAGGACTGCCGCATACTGGATGTTTTTCCCTTTTCACACCATTCTTTGTAAACTCTAGAAATGGTTGTGCGTGAAAATCCCAGTAACTGAGCAGATTGTGAAATACTCAGACCGGCCCGTCTGGCACCAACAACCATGCCACGCTCAAAATTGCTTAAATCACCTTTCTTTCCCATTCTGACATTCAGTTTGGAGTTCAGGAGATTGTCTTGACCAGGACCACACCCCTAAATGCATTGAAGCAACTGCCATGTGATTGGTTGATTAGATAATTGCATTAATGAGAAATTGAACAGGTGTTCCTAATAATCCTTTAGGTAAGTGTGTATAGTTGTATTTTGTTACATGTTGCCTTAATTAATAATGTTTACCAACTGAAACATTTAGTGATAATATTATATATAATATATATAATATAATATATAGTGATTTCTGTCATTTTGACAGACAATAAATATAGCATTTTCCTGATTTAGAAACATTCCGTTAAACACTGCTAATAGGGATTAGAAGCGAAAAGGGCAGACAATTACATTTTAAAGCTTCCGTGTGAAAACAAACCTGGAAAGAGATGTGAGGATTTGGGAAGAAAAACAAGAGATTCTTCGTGCATTCCAGTGAATTATTCATAGGATATTTTGTAATTAAATCAGGAGAACAGACCACAAATGCGCAGTATATGTTGTCTTTTTTCATACGGTTATAGCTGAATACAAAGGAAAAAAGAAAATAATCAGGAGGAAAAGACTGAAAAGAGCTCTTGCCATACCATGTCACATTAAAATACCAAGCACTACGTTATTCTATTGAAGTCTGAACGTGAGAACATGAAGGAAATTTTTTCAGCTCATACTGTCAAACTGACAGATAAGGATTATTTGTAGCGCAGCTTCCAAACCGGAAGTGCCTCACATAATATAAGACGCAGTAGGACCGTTAGGAAAAAGGTGGATATAAAGGAAAGGAAAGGGGTCAAGGGTTGTCTTATGTTACCTCCTGCTGGTCGTAACTACATCAACTTCACACAAAAATTATATTTCTCTATTTTGGGCCAAATGTGATCAGGTACCAGAGTATCATCAAGTTTGAAAACTCACGTATTATATTACGTGCATTCAGAATTGGTTTTTCACTGCTGTCCATTTTTGAGTCACGACCCACCAGTTGATCCCTAAGAGAGCCACATTTCCCTTTTATCTGAAAGGGTCTTAAAAATAAATCAGCTGTAGTGAGTCGCTGAAACATTTATGTGTATGTGTTAAGAAAATGTTCTCGCAGCTTGAAGTGGCACAGAATCAAATTCAGTTACTACTGGTTTCAAACACCACAGCATTCTCACCGGGATTTGCTTTGGGACTGTGTTGATATGAGAAGTCTGATGACAGAAAAAATATTCGTAGGCCTATCTTTCAACATATCAAATTGTATATTTACACACTGGGCGTTTGTTGTTTTACAACAACACAACTTTATACCACTGAGTGTTTTTTCACTATGTGCAGCTTGTTTCTTTTTTAGTGTGAAAAAAGGGAATTATAATACAAATGTCTTAAAAGCTGGTATGCTTCTGTATTCTGATGTGTATCTGTGCCTCTGAGCAACTGACACAGATCCCCACAGCACACTGTCGTTATGAACCCAGTCAGGCTGAGCCTGGGATGATTAGTTCATCTTACGTGACTCTGGTCAGCAAGCACTGACAGAGTCTGGCTCTATCATCTCCGTCTCAACGGAAATTGCAAAGGTGAGGGATGCCGACTGTACCTGAAAGCTAATATGCTGTAACTGTGGCCAGAATCACACACTAAACTGGTGCCTGAAGTCTATCTTTAGAAGGTTATTATGCATTTAAAAGAAGGACTATTCTAATCATTTGACCATCCCCGTAGCAAACCTATACTAATCGCAATTGCAGCCTGATGTCTTGAACCATGCATCCTCTGGAAAACGTTCTTAGAACATAAAATGGAAACATTCTGCTAATGTTTTTCACAATGTTTGTGTAACCAAAAAATGTTCATAAAACATTTACAAAATTGACGTTTTGAACATTCACAGAATAAATTTCCGTAACTTGGGAACATTAGGAAAACATTCTATAAAGTCGGCATGAAACTGAAGTTGCAAAAGTCTTTTCTTCCCTATTGTTACATAAAATCAATGGGCTTGATTTTGTCCATCGGTAATTGATTGGATCATTGGATCGTTGTGGTTTGCTATTGTTGTGATCTCATGAGTAACAGGTTGTTCCACCATTAGAGAAGAGATGCCACTGCAAGTGAGAGGGGAAGTTATTTTCGATGAATTTATCATAAATACTGCAATATTCTATAAAAAAAAAAAACAATAATTGTTCATTTTGATTTCATGGTGACTTTAAACACAAAATTGTTAGCTGGGAACATTCTACTGATGTTTTTAGCATGTTTGTACAATATAATCAAGTATAAAAACTGGACGTTTTGAACGTTCACAGAACTTTTGGAAAAAACATTATACAGTCCATAACTTAAAGGGATAGTTCTCCCAAAAATGAAAATTCTGTCATCATTTACTCACCCTCAAGTTGTTCCAAACTTGTATACATTTCTTTCTTCTGCTGAACACAAAAGAAGATATTTTGAAGAATATGGGGAACTAAACAGTTGATGGATACCATTGACTTCTATAGTGGGGAAAAAAATACTATGGAAGTCAATGGGGTCCATCAACTGTTTGGTTACCGACATTCTTCATATCTTCATACAGGTTTGGAACAACTTGAGGGTGAGTAAATGATGACACAATTTTCATTTTTGGGTGAACTATTCCTTTAATAGCAATGCTGAGTGTGTTCCTGGCTAATTATAGGCAAGTTAAATTCTGTACATCTTTTCTACTGAAGTGTTTCTGTTGGCAAACTTGGCATATATGCACTCTGTAGCACTCTATTGATTGGTTTTGCATAGAACATCCTTACCAGCAGCAGAAGCAGACAGCATGGCTAAGCTCTGTAGTAAAACAGGACTTGCTGTCTCATCAGAAACAAAATGCATGTTTGCTGTGGGGTGAAGACAGCTTTCTGAAATTACAAAGACCCAGTGCTGTCAGTTGAGTGTAGGAACCAATTTATGTTTCTTTTTTCCCTTTGTTGTTTATGTATGTGTTTGGGTAAAATGGTGTGTTGAGTTACCATGTTCCGCTGGTGCAGCTGTGCTAGTTGATGAGTCAGCAGTTGACAAAGGCTCATGACTGGCCTGGGAACCTATTTTATGAAGGCAGACAACTCATTGATGGACCTCCACCAGAGATATAGCACTCAAGTGGCTTCAAAGGTCACGTTAGGCCATTAGATTCACCTACGTTAGTTGACTTTACTTAGTTGGCAAGATTTTAGTTGGATAATTGATTCTTTGGAGATGTTTTTGATGTTATAGTTTCTTAAATCAGCCATTTTTTTTTATTTTTTCATGGTCCGCTCAGTTTTTTCAGTCATTTTTTTATGTTGTCAACAGGGCAGTGATCTTTGGAGTTATACTGACACGCAGCAGCAAAAGTTTTCAGTTATGACATTGAAGAAAAGCATTATTCGCAGTCACACATGGAGGGTTTATGGACATGATAACAAATTTAAATTAGGGTAAAAAATATTTGTATTTTGAAGTGAGAAATTATAATTATATCACAATTTAGCATCTTAAGCATCTTAATATAAAATCCTTCAAAAGTTTGGGGTCGGTAAGATTTTTCAAATGTTTCTGAAAGAAGCTTTATGCTTTCATTTATTTAATCTTACAAACAGTAAAAACCGTAATACTATAAAATATTATTACAATTTAAAATATCTGTATTCTGTTTTGATGTATTTTTAAATGTCATCTACTCCTATGATGGCAACGCTGAATTTTCAGCAGCCATTACTCCAGTCTTCAGTGTCACATGATCCTTCAGAAATTATTCTATGTTGATTTGCTGCTCAAGAAACATTTATTATTATTATTAATGTTGAAAACAGATGCGCTTCTTAATATTTATGTGATTACCATTTTTCCAGGATTCTTGATGTATATAAAGTGTCACTTTTGATCAATTTAATGTGTCCTTGAAGAATAAAGAACTAATCTTACTGACCCCAAACTGACCTCAACTAAATTGTCAAAATGCATACAATTACATAGACTATTTAAAGTGACGGTTCACCCAAAAATTAAAATTCTGTCAACATTTATTCTCCCTCAAGTTGTTCCAAACCTGTATGAGTTTAATTCTTCTTCTGAATACAAAACAAGATATTTTGAAGAATGTTGGTAACCAAACAGTTGATGGATCCTATTGGCGCCCATCAACTGTTTGGTTACCCATATTCTTCAAAATATCTTCTTTTGTGTTCAGCAGAAGAAAGAGATTCATACAGGTTTGGGTGAACTATGCCTTTAATGTAATATTTTGCAAGCCCCCTTTTTAAAGAAAATAGTAGTTACTTTGACCTGACCTGAGAAAAGTTCATTGGAATGTCAAACGTGGACATGTTTTAACAATGCATAATTTCAGAATGTCAAACCTGGTTTAAAGTGCAAGAAATGGTCAATATGTTTATTAGAACAACCTATTTGACAGGCTGCTGCCATCTACCTTCCAATCTTCTGTCGTCGTTTTTGTTTTTCAGACCCAAGCTGTCTCACCAACAGGAAACAGTGTTTGTGCAAGTCTGCGGGAGGCCGAGCTCATAAAACCGGCCCGTGTGCGAAAGCTGGCCATTTAAAACACATGGCATTTGTCTCCCACTGTGACACTGATTGGAACAGAGCAGGCAGATTAATCAAGGGAACGCTGGCATTTCGCCGAGGACATCACCACAATCGCGAAGGAAATGCGACGTCGGCTTCCATCAATCCGGAGGGGCTAGAGAGAGCGCCAGGATGAAAGACAGAGTGATGAAATGCGGGCTATAATGACTGTTTTTTACTCTGCAGCTCCTGAAAAATTTATCTTTTTATTCCTTGATGCAAGTGATACCAGTCTGCATGAAGGAGGATGTCTTAGACTTCGAGATGTGGCTTAAGTGAAAAACATGAGGATTTAAAGAGTGTCCAGTTTATGGATGAACTGTCCTCAATATGAACTCTACCCTCTGTCAGTGCGGTGCCAGTGTTTGATTTGCCTCTGTATATATTGGGCTTTTTTCACACGCTTTCCAATTTCTTCACTTTTTTCATTATCCTTCTAGTTTTCTGCTTGCGTAGTTGTTTCTTGTTTTCTTCCTGTACCTTCAATATTATCATCATTTTCTTTTCTTCATCCCTGTTCCCTACGGGCTTTGCGCAGTAATGGAGCATGCAGTCTTTCTCACAGCCCCTTACTCTCTCTCTCTCTGACAGGCACAAACAAACAAGCTGTCAGGAAGACCACGTATCCAGGTAGGGAGTTTGAGTTGTTAAAGAGGCAGATGGAGGAGAAGGAAGACAGACAGATTCAGGACATACATGTCAGCTGAGATACAGACCAGCCTGAGGATTGACAAGAGATCTTAAAGATGATCATTCATCATCCTGAATGTGTTAGAGGGAAATCCAATTTTCATTGATGCTTTAAAATAAAAGAGATTTTTGTACTTTTTTCATTCTGTGACTTTACTGAACTTTACCACTTAGGACAGCTAAGTCTTCCTTCGGTTACTCAGACCAAGTGGTCAAGGTTAGCCACTGCTGATAGGATGCCATAACTACACCATATGGTTGCAAAAAGCATCTTTCACCATTGATGGCCATTGAAATATATCAGCGTGTTCTGAATTTATTAGTAAGCAATACTGAAAACTGCAACCACTGCCAATGCCTGATTCTTGGAGGGCTCTTAAAGTCACCATGAAATCAAAATTGACAATTCTTATTTTATTTTTTATATTGCAGTATTTATTAGAAATTACTTAATCTGTACACATCATTTTAATGAATGTGTCCTCATAATTTTTAACCCTTAAATGCATTAATGTTTCACCAATCATTATTACATATTCGGGTCTTTAGCGACCCGGATCTATATCTAACACAGATGGATTTCTGCCTGTCACAATAATATAAAACTCTCCTGATATTAGAATAACAGTTACATAAAAATAAAATAAATGAAAGCATATTTTGTTACCTTTTGGAGCTTGGAAGGATTCAGTTTGAGCAGATGTTATACCATCATCACTGTCCTTGTCAGAGCTCATTTCCCAGTACATTCAGCATCTGGCTCATATTCGCCATCTCAAACATATTTTCAATTTTCATTTTCAACATCTTCAAAATCAATATTTTGATTGCTGACAGCTTCTTCACCAGATCCACCATCAAGTGACAGTGACACTAATATTTGATTGCGTTCAGTACTGTGTATCATACAGTCACTGAGCCATTTCAAGTTTTGCTGATGATACTTCCTATTCTTTTGTTTTCTGCCTGCGGTAAATATGGGCCTTATTCATGAAACACGACCAGAACGATTTTTTGTATAAATCGTTCGTAAAGCCGTTCTGATGTAAATTTCCGGATTTACGAAAATATCGTATTTTGAAAATTTTATTTGAATGTTCTGTGTTCTAATTTAGGCAAACTGATGACATTGCATTTTGATGCATTTTCAACTTTGGGTAATAGGCAGCGCTCATCACTGTCACTTTTTACCCAGCTGTCCAATCACAGTGGAGGAGGGACTGGATAAATACTACACCGACCAATCATCCTACTTGTACAACGACTAAACAACAATGGAGGAGTTACTGGTTAGCCTACTGCAGTTTTATATTCAGTAATATTCTCCAAAATGAGATACTAGTAACACATTACTGCCATGGATATTCTGTGTCATAGCAACCAAAGTATCTCAGCTGGAAAAAAGCTGCGCTTGCAAAGCGCTTTCAAGCACCACCAGCTGGCCATTTTCAGAAGAGCACCAGGCATTTTTAGCTGGCTAAAAATGCTTTGGTGGACACACGATAATTGAATATTGCTAGGCATATGGCCAATTAGCCTCTTTAGCAATATACTGGAGCCAAACCTGAGAAGGAAGTCCACAGCATTCCTGGACACGTAATTTGCGTAGTTGTAACTCATGGGCGGCGATTATGCTAATTATGAATGAGCGTGAACGTGCGCCCTATATACCAATTTTTGGAATTCATTAATATACACACGTTTAACTAGCGAATCCGTGGTATACGAAGCGTTTGTGAATCCTGAGGAGAGTTTTCGTAAAGGTCCATTTTACGTGCAAATCACTCCGAATTAGCTCATATATTTACGCAAGTTTCATGAATGAAGCCCTATGAGTGAAACGTCACTTCATCATTGTGTACCATTGCCATCTTGTGGAATAATGGTGAATTGCACTTATTCAGTCATCAAAGATTTAATTATGGTTGTGCAGAAAAAAAAATATCTTACACTGTTACACACCTTGGGTAGTTAGTGACCCTATACAATTTTTACAAAAAATGAATGGGAAAACAGGCATTCTTTTATAATGTTATTATTTTTTCTTGTTCCTAATGAATTGATTGAGGAATACTAAGAAGGTTTGATGTCTAACTTAAAAAAATTTATGAGGAGGAGGGTAGTGAATGAAGTCCTGGGTCACTAAAGACCTGAGGTATGCATTTAAGGGTTAATCAAAATAACTTCCCCTCCCGCTTGCAATGACATCTCTTCTCTTCTCTGATGACGTGTTTACTGGCGTGAGGGCGGGACAAACTGTCACTCATATGAGATCACAACAATAGCAAACCACAACAATCCAATCAATTCCCGATAGACAAAATCAAGTCCTGCCCTACATTTTTTCTTGTTCGAGAATCTGTTTTACTCGGATATCATTCACAATAGAGAAGAAAAGACTATCAAAACTTCCGTTTCATGCCAACTATACAAGTATGAAAGGGTTATGTTTTGCTTGCTTGCTTAAAACATTTCAAATCTTATGATACTGTAAATCTTGTCTTAGGCCAAACAAGTTACTGTAAAGAAGCCCTAGTGTATTTTAAATGAACTGTACTGACAGTCCAAATTCATGCCTTTAGCTGTTTCCTATTCCTTCAATATTAATGTTTACATAAATATTCATTAAACTTATATCCCATATGTTTACATACATACCTGCAAATTCACCGTTCAGACCTTAAAATAGGCCATTCATGTTATATGAGTGTATATCTGAAGGGAACTAACTGTCTTCAGTTTTAATTACATCTATTTTCATCTTACCTCTGTATGATGCCTAATAGTGTTAAGGGCATCACTGCTTTCTGTACAGGGGTAACCAACCACCTTCAGAGACTTCATTTGCATTTTCAGTCAGTCTGCCGTTTTTGTTCAGACCACTGAAATATAAGGTTTATCATTATATAAAACTTTACGTTCTTGTTTGATTTTCTATTAGGCTATTCAAAATGTAACGTTGTTTAGTAGTTTTTACGGTCATTTTACAGTTTAGGATGTTACCATCCTTACAACATTGTTGTTTTAAAAAACATTGCTACCTAAACAACATGCATTTCTATTCTAATATCAGAATTTCCATTCTAATATCAAAACTGTACTGATTGGATAGGCAATTTGAACGTGTTTCTCCCGAATTTTGCTACTAAAACATCATCAAATAAGATGTTAATTGATTTCATGGTGACTTTAGGCTTTAAATAGAACAAAACAGATAGGCCTAAGAGATTCATGTTGAAGACATACACATCGATGGAAAATGAACAAATTATGGGAAGTGCTTCCTTAAGCCACATTAAATAATGCATATAAAGAAGCAGCTAATTTCAAAGTATTTGAGTAAGTGGTTTTCTGCTACATATCTGCTGACCAAGAACACAGTTCATCTGGGACCAGAGCGCACAGTGTGAATTTTAATTCTGGATGACTATAAATTCTGAAATTTGAGCTGAAGCTAGAAACAATCAATGCATTGGATAAGCACTGTGAGCAACACACACAAAAAAATCTAGTTATATGGATTTTACACCCCCATTTATCATTGTCTTACTGTCATATACAATAGCTGCTTCTAAGTCCCTGGGCGGTAATATTTACTATAATTAAATATTTTAGAGATAAACAGAGTGTGAACCAGCAAAAGGTCTCATCCTGTTTTCCCTATTTTCTCTTTCTTTCTTTGGTTCAACAGCCCATGAAAAGGGATCAGTGATGCGAATGTGCGAACTGAGCATATGCAGTATGACCAGCAGAAACTGCAGGCATCCTCACCTGGACAGAGATCTAAAAAAGATGAGCTTTTAGGGCAGTATATAAGCATACATGTGCATTGTATGAAATTATATAGATTGTGAAATCAAATATCAAGTACAGAATCATGTCTCTCATTGGTTGGACAGGTTAGGCCACGGTAGCAGTTGTAATAAGTGTGATATTTCTATATGAGGCTCAGTCAAGGTGACTCTGGGACTTGCTCTCAGCAGAGAGCCAGCAGCAAGTCCCCAAGTTATGAATAATCACACACCATCAGCATGTGGAGACACACACCTGTTTTAATAATCTCTCGCCCTCGCTCTCACACACATACACTCATTTTAAGATAACAGTAACTGCTCAGCTGTCTCTGCGTATCTCCCTCGCAAAGCATTTGACAGAGCACATCTATTACCTGTCTTTTATTCGTTTCTCAAAGCCTCTAACATCAACCACAGCACTGTCCATGAATAATAACTGCCAGCACAAGCTTGTTGATGTGTCGCAACTGATGTGTGACACTCTGCATGCATCTACTCTTGCCTAGAACGACGCGCCATATTTTATCATCAGCATTATGAGAAGGAAGAGAGCACACACTCTGCTCAGTGTCACACAGACTAAATTGAGAGTTTACTTTGTCTTTTAAATATCACAGACTTGGACTGGGCTTTATCATCTTTGGGTATAAATTGGATTGAGTGAAGAAAGCTATAACATAATTGGCTATGAAATTAGGCTAGTTATCAAAGATAATAGAAAATACAAAGTCATGGACAATAATTTATCGTTTCTAAAACATAAATAGGGCACAACAATAAGTATTTCTTCTGGGTGGCCCAGTTTTGCCAAGTACTTCAGATTATTACTTGACTGACATACACTGTAAAATCTAATTACTTAAAAAAGCATGCAAACCGATTGCCAAACCAAGTAAAGTGAAATAGGAATAGTATTTTGTGCTAACAAATGCTTAGTTAGTATAGTTCACTTACACAGGAGTTCTAGTAACTAAAAAAGAACTGTAGAGAGTACTTGATCTTTTACTTTAGATTTACTCTTGACTTAGTATAGCTACCATTGTTGTTTTTTGCATGCTGAATGTTGAAGTCTGTGTGTGTGAAATATATGGATTATATCAACCCAATTAAAAGTTTCACAGGTGTTTATGACGTAAGTGTTAGCAATAAAATGATAAACGATCATTATATGACATAAAGGGAGATATTACATAGGTTAATTTTAAAAGGTGACCTAATTTCTGACTAAATCATTAACTATAGTTAATTATTCAGTCAGAAGCTATAGGTCAACTTTTAAAAGCAACCCATTTATTACTTCTCTTCCTTTGAAACAAATTAACTGTGATTTCTCGTTGCATCGCTCCATCAATAGGAAGAGAGTTATAATAATATGAATGTTCCAAGTGCCCAACCAAAGGGAACACTCATCACCATAATGGTGAGGTTTTTTTTTTTTGCTTGACAAAATGGCACTCAAACCAATCAATTAATCTTAACTTGGGTTTTCTGAGTAAACAAGCAATAGTATGTGAATAGTACAGATTACTAGATTCTTACAATTAAGTTAAGACATTAAGTAAAGTTAACTAAAAGGTGTTAGTTAGAATAACTGTTGGATTTTACAGTGTAATTTTTCACTGTTTAAGACAAAAAAAGATTTTTAGTAAAATTATTGTTAATAATTTTCAATGCATATTAACTGATGCTTCTAAAACTAGCAATTTCACCCTTTCACCCAAAAAATCATCGTTAATCATGTTAACCAGCTAGATAATGTTACCTTGGTAACATATTTACATCATCTGAATTAGAGAACTGCATGGCCTGAATCAGAGAACTGGCCTGGGACGCTTTCAGACCGGTCCCGGACCATCAGGGGATTCGTGTTGTACGCCTGATCTGTTTTGGAGTATGGACGCAGTTGGAATTGGCAAAGATATTTCTGAGAGAAGAAGTATATATATATAAAAAAAAAAAATGCAACCTTGTACAATTGCTGCACAATTCTATATCATGATGTGGTCCGATTAAGTGTGAAATCTGTTAGCTTGATTTCTCCTAGAAAAGTAGATCACCAGTTTGATGAGGACTTGGAGAAGGACATGGTTTTGCAGAGACTAACTCTAATATATACAGTGGTGGTCAGAATTATTGGCACCCCTGGTAAATATGATCAAATATGGCTGTAAAAAATAAATCTGCATTGTTTATCCTTTTGATCTTTTATTCAAAAAATTCACAAAAATCTAAACTTTCATTGAAGTAAAAGAATTAAAAGTGGGGGGTAAATCACATTATGAAATAAATGCTTTTCTCCAAAACACGTTGGCCACAATTATTGGCACCCTTTTATTAAATACTTTTTGCAACCTCCTTTTGCTACGATAACAGCTCTAAGTCTTCTCCTATAATGCCTGATGAGTTTGGAGAACACCTGACAAGAGATCAGAGACCATTCCTCCATACAGAATCTCTCCAGATCCTTCAGATTCCCAGATCCATGTTGGTGCTTCTTCTCTTCAGTTCACCCCACTCATTTTCTTTAGGTTTCAGGTCAGGGAACTGGGATGGTCATGGCAGAAGCTTCATTTTGTGTTCAGTGACACATTTGTGTGTTGATTTTGATGTTTGTTTTGGATCGTTGTCCTGATGGAAGATCCAACCACGGCCCATTATAAGATTTCTAGCAGAGGCCGTCAGGTTTAGATTTTTTATCTGTTGGTATTTGCTAGAATCCATGATACCATGTATCTGAACAAGATGTCCAGGACCTCCAGCAAAAAAATAGGCCCACGACATTAAAGATCCAGCGGTATTTTTAACCGTGGGCATGGGGTACTTTTTATCCCCATTTGCACCAAACCCATCTGGTGGATTTGCTGCCAAAAAGCTCTTTTTATAGTTTCATCTGATCATAGAAGCAGGTTTTGAATTTCCAGTCGTGTCTGACAACTGAATATGCTGGAGTTTGTTTCTGGATGAGCAAGAAGGATTTTTCTTGAATCCCTCCCAAACAACATGAGGTGATGTAGGATTTTTTTTTTTTTAAGGCTTTCTGACCCCAAGGCTCAACTAATCTCTGCAATTCTCCATCTGTGATCCTTGGAGAGTCTTTGGCCACTCAAACTCTCCTCCTCGCCGTGCATTAAGACAGTATAGACACACGTCCTCTTTCAGGCAGATTCGTAACATCTTTAGTTGATTGGAACTTCTTAATTATTGCCCTGATGGTGGAAATGGGAATTTTCAATGCTTTAGCTATTTTCCTACAGCCACTTTCTATTTTGTGAAGCTCAACAATCATTTGCTGCACATCAGAACTATATTCTTTGGCTTTACTCATTGTGATGAATGATTAAGGGAATTTGGCCTTTGTGTTTCCTCATATTTATACTCCTGTGGAACAAGACATCATAGCTGGACAATTTCATGTTCCTAGTCACCCTGGTGTGCTAAAAAATGTAAATATTAATGGGAATATACTTCAGAGATATTTTACTCATAAAAAATTCTAGGGGTGCCAATAATTGTGGCCAACGTGTTTTGGAGAAAAGCATTTATTTCATAATGTGATTTACCCCCCACTTTCAATTCTTTTACTTCAATGAAGGGTTAGATTTTTGTGAATTTTTTTGAATAAAAGATCAAAAGGATAAACAATGCAGATTTATTTTTTACAGCCATATTTGATCATATTTACCAGGGGTGCCAATAATTCTGACCACCACTGTATATATATATATATATATATATAATTTTTTATTTTGTTTTTTTAGAAATGGAAAAAAAAAATGACATCGAAGAATAGCTAGAGTGAATCACAGAGGTCAACCACAGATCTCACAAGCTCTGGAGATGCTTTAAGTGTGAAACTCATATAGAAAAAAAGTGATTTTGTCCAATTTCAAATTGAACTCATGTCCTACAGAACACCATACACAACATACACTCACCTAAAGGATTATTAGGAACACCTGTTCAATTTCTCATTAATGCAATTATCTAATCAACCAATCACATGGCAGTTGCTTCAATGCATTTAGGGGTGTGGTCCTGGTCAAGACAATCTCCTGAACTCCAAACTAAATGTCAGAATGGGAAAGAAAGGTGATTTAAGCAATTTTGAGCGTGGCATGGTTGTTGGTGCCAGACGGACCGGTCTGAGTATTTCACAATCTGCTCAGTTACTGGGATTTTCACGCACAACCATTTCTAGAGTTTACAAAGAATGGTGTGAAAAGGGAAAAACATCCAGTATGCGGCAGTCCTGTGGGCGAAAATGCCTTGTTGATGCTAGAGGTCAGAGGAGAATGGGCCGACTGATTCAAGCTGATAGAAGAGCAACTTTGACTGAAATAACCACTCGTTACAACCGAGGTATGCAGCAAAGCATTTGTGAAGCCACAACACGCACAACCTTGAGGCGGATGGGCTACAACAGCAGAAGACCCCACCGGGTACCACTCATCTCCACTACAAATAGGAAAAAGAGGCTACAATTTGCACGAGCGCACCAAAATTGGACAGTTGAAGACTGGAAAAATGTTGCCTGGTCTGATGAGTCTCGATTTCTGTTGAGACATTCAGATGGTAGAGTCAGAATTTGGCGTAAACAGAATGAGAACATGGATCCATCATGCCTTGTTACCACTGTGCAGGCTGGTGGTGGTGGTGTAATGGTGTGGGGGATGTTTTCTTGGCACACTTTAGGCCCCTTAGTGCCAATTGGGCATCGTTTAAATGCCACGGCCTACCTGAGCATTGTTTCTGACCATGTCCATCCCTTTATGACCACCATGTACCCATCCTCTGATGGCTACTTCCAGCAGGATAATGCACCATGTCACAAAGCTCGAATCATTTCAAATTGGTTTCTTGAACATGACAATGAGTTCACTGTACTAAAATGGCCCCCACAGTCACCAGATCTCAACCCAATAGAGCATCTTTGGGATGTGGTGGAACGGGAGCTTCGTGCCCTGGATGTGCATCCCACAAATCTCCATCAACTGCAAGATGCTATCCTATCAATATGGGCCAACATTTCTAAAGAATGCTTTCAGCACCTTGTTGAATCAATGCCACGTAGAATTAAGGCAGTTCTGAAGGCGAAAGGGGGTCAAACACAGTATTAGTATGGTGTTCCTAATAATCCTTTAGGTGAGTGTATATACGCAAATATATGTGACCTCCTTGAGGCTCAAATGCCACATTAAACATCAAAGCATAGCTGAAGACAGCACTACACTAGTATTGGCATGGCATTGACAGAAAACAGCCTTGTACGGAACGTAGCATGTCACTTCAAGGCCTGGCAATTAGAATACAAATGAACTCGCGATGAGGCAGAGGGGGAATAGATCAGCACTAATGGCTGAAGAAAAAGATCAATGTTTGGGCTGCTTTCCTCTGGGTGGATGGAGCAAGAACTGGACTCTTTCCACAAGAGAAACACTCACCAAGAGCAGAACATCACTCAAAACTTCACGTCACCGATGATGCACAAAGTGTGCGTTTGTGTATCTTCTCCTTCCCTTGACAGGAGAGTGATGAAGAGAGACTATGCACAGGTTCATGAATGACCTTCATAAATATGTAAGCGTCATCCCAAGAGCCGAAGAGACTAAGGGACAACATCAAAGATCCAAAAGACCAGTACATCAGGCAGCATGAGGTGGCAAAGCCAACATCTATCACAAGATAAAGAAGGAACATTTTAGTGTGCTAAGAGAGAGTGTTCCCTGGCTGCAATGTTTTTCCTACGTGTGTATAAATACAGTTACATATTAATATGGTGGCATAATCATAGTCTTTCTTTAATGCGAGTGCAAACTTGTGGGGTGATTGCACACTAATGAGGATGTTTTGTGTATGTGCAATATAGGACACCTCTGATTGATAAACAGATAAAAAACATAGTGTGTCAAAGAAACATGATTCAAAAATTTACCCAAACTGGATCGAGACACCAGTTGTCATTAAATGCAGGGTAGCCTCAGATGCAGTGAGGAAGACATTCCACAATATGTCACACAATGTGTCTGTACATTGCAAATTTTCTGGGAAATCAGACTTTGTGGTCTTGCATGCCCTGTAATATACACTGACTGATGCTTGTATAAGGTGTTACCCTACTGAACCACTGGGTGTCACCATTTTCAGATAAGCAATATTTAGTGCTACCTGGGACAGCCTTGGTGGAAGAGGGGATGATTTATTATGTCAGTATTTTTTTCTGAAGCAATACTAATATTGTTTTTAAAAGTGTGGCCTGATGATAAACATTTCGAGTCAGAAGATAAAAATGATGTTCAGGACCACTCTTAAAAGAATGTTCTAGCCTGGCGGTTAATACAAGTTAAGCTTTATCAAACTGCCTTTGTGATATGCTTTTGACTACAAATGGAAAGGTTTTTAACTATGAATATAGAATTGTGTACAATAAATGTAAACAAAGACATTGTTTCTTTTTTTTTTATCTCACTTGAAGTATATCTTATGTTTGGTATGTGCCAATGCGCTCTCGCTCTCTCTCTCTCTCTCTCTCTCTCTCTCTCTCTCTCTCTCTCTCTCTCACACACACACACACACACACACAGACACGTTGTGTTTTCATGTTTTATGGGAACTTTCCATAGACATAATGATTTTTATACTGTACAAACTGTATATTCTATCCCTCGACCCTAAACCTACCCATCACAGAAAACGTTCTGCATTTTTACATTTTCAAAAAACATAATTTTGTCTTATTTATAAGCTGTTTTCCTCATTCCTCATTTATTTTCAAAAAAAAAAAAAAAAAACTCATTCTGTATGATTTATAAGCTTGTTTCATCAATTTAGGTCCCCATGGTGACAGGAGTCCAATTGAGTCTGTGTGCATTCAGGTTGAAGTCCCCACCGGGATAGAAAAACATGAACACACACACACACTTTGAACATAGATGGTAAATAATTGCAATTATCAGATTACATAAATTGTCAAAACTGTAACTGGTATTCATTATGTTTGGTTGTCATGTAATTTAGATGTTGATATTTTACAAACACACAAAATAATCAAACAAGTTTAAAATCTATATGCATAGCCCATCAAAGCCTACCATCCATTTGCTGTTCAACTCATAGTTAATGAGAACAGATGAATTGCAAATGAAAATGTTAATGCAATTATACAAGCCAATTACTTTAAAGTCAACATGAACTCAGAATGGATTCTATATCTATCCTATTTTATTAAAGGGGTCATGAACTGGCTTTTTTTTACTTTTTTTATACTGTTGTCTGAGGTCAACTTATGACGTTCGCGTGGTTTTTACATTCAAAAACATCATAATGAATAAGTAATAGGCTATTTTCTATTTTTGGTAGCCCGTCTGGAAAACACATAGCCCCGGGACGTTGGGCTTTGCAAGCCCTGGCCCATACATGTCCGAATCTGATCCCGAATCGCAGCACAATGAACCAACAACACCTCAAATAAAGGATTCTCCAGCCTGTGACAGCGTGCTAAGTTATGTTCAGTTAGACACGTACACATAATCAATAGATATTAAACGATCTGTAACAATGCAATACTATCACATATAAAAAACATTTTTTTACTCACATAAGTGTGTTGCTTCATTCATTCATGTAATCTCATCCTGTCTGCAAATCCAGTCTCTTGTTTACAAACAAATCCGTGGTGAAATGAAGGAACAAACGCACAATGTCTTACCCACGTGAGCTGGATATTCATTAAAAATAGTTCATCCATGCATTCATAATATTGGAATCCGAATGAAGCTTATGCAGCATGTTTATTGCTTGGAAGTTAGATCCGGTTTAGCTCCACGTAGGCCTATGTTATTTATCTATAACCTGCCATGCACAAATCGGTGGGCGGGGCTACAGAATCAGGCGTTCGTCTTCTTCGGTTAAGGCGGTGTTTCACCACACTCTGACGTCACAGCTTGGCACATTCTGAGATCGAGCTTGAGCCAGCTGTCAATAAAAGCTTTTCTTTGACTAACAAGGAAGTTTTCAGCTCCGAAACTTACAGGATATTCTTATATCAAGATTAACTTTTATATATCAAAGGCTGAATGATAAGTTGATTTCTCAATTCATGACCCCTTTAATACACGCTTCCTAATCTTGTGATTTGCATTTATAAAAAACTGCAAACAAAATGAAACGACGTGCTCTGCAACAGAAACAACTTTCCTTTTTCGCAGCACCACCCAAATTTTTTACCCCTCGTCAACTTTTTATGATCGATCAATTCTCCGTGGAATAAATAAGCACCGCCCTGTTTTCGCATTGATATACTTACATCATAGGCTAACTGAAATAAAATGGGTTGCAAACATGTCTACATTTTGTAATAAAAACCGTGTAGGTTATCAAAGTCAGTCGAAAATAAACGAATAGCTTGAAGATTTACACAAAGAGTTTTAAAAAAATCACCATTAGGCTACTATACTTGTGAAAATACTTTCATCTCAATAACACAGTTCTTCATAAACACTGGTCATAGGGTTTCCGGTTATAAGCGAACAGAGCAGGTAACTCCGCGTTTTGTCGCACGGACAGTGCTTGAAACGCGACGCAGCATTCATGAACAAACATACAGAAAATTGTTTGGTGTTTTCAATTGGCGTCATTAAACGTCAGACCTTTGGACTAGAAGCGTCTTATCGCTGCAGGTGTCCCAGTGGAGGGGAGCGGCGAGGTCACACACACACTCCCCAGCTGAACTACAAGCTCCGCGATCAGAGTAGCAATGAGAGGAGAGACCACTCCTCCGAGCGGAGGGCAAAAGTCCGGGTTGAACGAGCACTGCACCTGCAACGCCATTCGCAATGACAACCTGATATGGCCGGGATTACTGTGCGAGACTTACATTAAACTTGACGTCTCTTTTAGCTGAGCGCCTTTCCTTCTCAGACGGATCGGCTGTATATTTCTTGCTGTGTATATTTGTGGCTGATGTGGTTCGAGATGGTGAGCTGCCTGCCAGCGCATCACAGGTAAGAACGAAAGCGTTTTGATGTGTCCTTCGTACTCTTTTAGGTTTAAACAGAAATGTATTTGTTATGAGTTACGTTAGATTGATAAGAGGATCCACACCTTGATAGAGCATCGCAGGGCATGTAAACTTTGTACTGGAGTTTTGGACTTTCTTCTTAAAAAGTGCCTTTCACTTCTGGAAATTCAATATCAGGAAATTGAGTAGGGGGCTAAACAAATTTTAGAGGGTAGATATTCAAATCTGTTTATAGCATCCTACTGAGATGGGAAACAGTGTTTACTTATGGAAATGTTAATTCCTGAATATAAAATAGCAAAATTTCCCTTTTTTTATGTGACAGGGAATCATATAAACAATAACCAATATCGCACTGTACTCAATGTGAACATGTTGTGCTGATAATAGCCTACTACAGTAGGATTGATATTGTGTTAATATAGGCTAAATTTGGCCACTTAGTTCACATTTTTTTCACTGCCAAGGAAAATAGTTCCCAATTTCATGTCACCCAAATGCCTCAAACTCAGTCAAGCTGAGTCAAGTTGATATTAACAGTGAAGCATCCCAGAGCTATTATACAGAATACCAGCACTCTTTACAGGACTGTAACTGTTCACCCATATATATGGACTTAAGCACACAAAATATTATCCTGATAAATAAAATATAAATATATAAATATACACCAGTGCTTTCAGCAGTGTTATATGATAAAACAAGTTAAGCACATTTTCTGTATATACTGCATGTCATCAGCTTTATCAGATAAAATATTAATAATTACAAAACTTATCTTTTGTAATTAATCATGCATGTAATACTTTTTAACATTATAATTGAATTACTTGAGAACATTTGTGAGTAATACTAATGAACAACATTTATTCATTTATTTCCTGGAGCAGGTCACACACTTCATCTTTTGCAATTATGCAAACAAACATCCAGTATGCCATTTCTTATTAACAGTATATTATTTTATGACAAATATGCAAACTACACACTACTTTTCTGGTTTCAGAAGTGTGGAGTGTCATTTTCACACGCTGCCATTTCTGATTTTATTTCTGAGCTGGCCAAAACAAATCTTCACACAAATTAGTCAATATGTTCTATGAGTTGTGTAGAACACCAGAAGCTTGCGGGCAACATATATAATCTAAAACAAATTGGTCCAGTATTAGACATTTGGAATGAAGAAGTAATAGAATTATCAGATAATGCTTATTCTAGACTGGAGTCCATGTTAAACACATTGTGGTTTAAAGAGTAACTAATATGAGTCAAGTAAGTGAGAGCAAAATACTAAAGAGGAGCTGCAGAACTGTAACAGTTCTACATAACAGCCTATAGGGAAAGAAAGGTAATGTCTCCCATCTGTATAGTTAAAAATGTTCTGTATCATAAAATAAAAGTGAAGCAAATTATTTTAATGCTGTAGGTGCCCTTTCTATGCAGAGTGTGAACAGTGCTTTACAGTGACAGGGTAATAGGTTAGGGAGAAAAAGATAGTAATTAATCATGGTCTTTCTACTATTAAAGCCACAATATGTAATTTTTCGCCGCTAGAGGTGGCTTATTCAAAACAAAGGCGTAGCTTGATGACGCCCTTGATTTCGTGGAGCTTTTATTATGCTGCAGACGCCCGCTTCTGCTTCTTCCGGTCATGCGTATATGTGTGGTAACGCAGTGCTGTTTTATGATATTAGATACATTTGATTGTGTTGAAAGTTATGTTATAATGCTACTCTGTGCGTTCGCTCAGCGGGTACTATGAAACACTTGTTGCACACTGCAGTAAGCTAGATTGATATTAGGCATGGTAAAACATGGTAATCATGGTAAATCAAGAAAACGAGATTTAAACAGTAAGACTAACTGTGTTGAGCTATATAACAATGATTCGTTTTCTCTCGATGAATGTCTCCAAACAGTTGCTCACCTGTCTAATAAAACACACAATATATTAAAGCGTCTTTGGTGTTTCCATGGTTTCTACAAAATAAAACCGGAAATCGAGGGTAACACGGGTATGATGTCATTGATAGGCATGGTCCGTGTCCTGGTTAAAATTGCTTATTTCTCTGGATTTAAACATTCTTGGAAAACATTTGGGATCATGTAAGTACACAAGTCAACAAAATATATAACATTGTTCTAGTGGTTTTTGGATATTTTAATCCAAAAATCTTACATATTGTGCCTTTAAACCATTGTTAATGTGATGTATCAGCTACACTGGAGGTGTTGACAAAATGTCATATCATGGATAGAAAATTAAAATGACATTTATGACATTTTATTGTCACTTTATTGTTGGGCATGCACCTACAATGACATATTATAACTAGCCATCCGGTAAAAGACATGACAAAATAGGACAAATAAAGTAGCACAAACAAAAATGTAAATGTCAAATAGTTCTACAAAAAGTACCAAATGTTCCATCATATTACCGTGGTATTTTTGTATCTTGGTATCTTGGAGTGTCATGTACTATTTGACAGATGAATATGTTCTTTCATCTGATATTATTACTAGTATTAACCAGTAGTTTAAAAAAAAAAGAAAAAAAAAAAGAATAAACATCCATATTTGGAGTA
This sequence comes from Coreius guichenoti, assembly GCA_039654105.1. Classification (NCBI taxonomy): domain Eukaryota; kingdom Metazoa; phylum Chordata; class Actinopteri; order Cypriniformes; family Gobionidae; genus Coreius; species Coreius guichenoti. The sequence goes on along the minus strand of CM077180.1, from coordinate 26,976,212 downwards.
ATGATAGAGAGTTATGACAAATGTATCTGCAGAGAAAGAAAGGAATCTCAAAGTTTTGCTTCCAGATGCAAAGCAAACAAACACACTCTAGGCTGCTTCCTCATCTTTTCCTCAGAGATCGCACAGATCTTTAAAAACGACAGGTGCATGACAGCACTCAGCAACATCCAAACATCCTGAGAGTGTATATTCCAGAATATTCTGTGACACACACACACACTGAGACAGCCAGTGAAAATGAAACCATGCTCTAAAGAGTGAAAGAGTAGGTCCAGGTGTCTTAACCAGGCTGGTGTCTATGTCACAGATGGAGGTCAGGTCACAGAGTGGAGCTCAGTGGCAAAGTTGGATAGTTGCCCTATTTTTGTATTGCATTATGGACTATGTTCACATTTCTGCTGTCCTAGAGGCCAGAACTGAACATTCTGGATGCTGTCACTGTTTTGAGAATGAAAGGGAGAGAGGTAGGCAAGAAGAGAGGTGAACGTTTTTCCTTTTGTCAGCAGTGTGGTGCTGGGTGGACAGGCCTGTTAATTGGTGATTTAATTAGTGCTTAATATTGCAGCTGTGCCCAAAACAGGAAAATCAAGCACCAAACAGCAGTGAATACAGAACCTTACCAGACAAAATAGCACCCTTAAGGCTGGAATTCACTACATGACTTAAAATCTGAAGCGATTTGAAAACACTAGGAATTGCTGACTTTGTAAATGATTACTGTGAAAAATGGGCATCATACTAAACGTTTGAGGATCACACACTACCAGACTTTCACGTTGCATTGAACACAACAAAATTATGCAGAAACATGCGTCTTGTTGCTAGGAGATGCATGACAAATCAAAACAATATGTGTTCTAAAATCAGCTCAAAATATGAAACAGGATGAAATTACAGTCTGAAGCTAAAAAAAAATCAGAGTCTCACTACGTGTTCACATTTTGTACAAAATCTATCAATTTTGGCTGGAATAGACTAGACGATTGTTGCACATATTTTTGCCCGGATTTGCAGTCTGGAAGAGTCAAAGCTAGTTGCTGAAAGTTAGAGCCAGTCTGCAGATTTTGGCCAGTTGGAGTTGACAGGTTTTGCAGAAAATAGTGTAGTGTATGATGGGCACAGACTCCAATTTTTGCTTCAGACTTTGATTCCATACACTTGGAGGATATCAAACATATTTGATATTTTTAAACGATTTGGGGGTTGAGCCGAGGCACACGTTTCTCTGTGAGTTTGTTGTTTTCTGAACAACTTGAAAGTCTGATAGTGTGTTATCCTCAGTCATTTAGTCTATGATGCCCAGTTCTTCTCTGTAACCATTTAAAAAGTCACTAGTGTATGATGTCTATAGTGTTTTAAAATCGATTTTAATTTTTTCAATTTTTCAATTTCAATTTCAATTCAATTTTTCAATTTCAATTTCAAAAGTCGTGTACTGTATTCAAGCCTTTAGATTAGCCAAAATCTGCAGACTGGCTCTGACTTTTGGCAAGTAGCATTGACGCGTCCAAACTGCAAACTGGGGCAAAAATCTTGTATTGTATTCCAGTCTTTACTGAGACATATGACTCATGTTGTTTCTACGCTGTTTGCACAGCCATATAAGCCGTATCAGGTCTATTGTTGTCGAGTTAATCATACATAGAGGACATTGAGATTTTGTGCAGAGTAAGATTGAGTAATCTGTCTTTATAATGTTATTTTGTGTTCTGTTTCCTTCTACGAACGTGGCGGTAAGCTGCAGTGAAGGGTTGGAATGAAAGAGTGTTCTTTAGGGAAAGTGTACTGATGGAAAGAGAGGATGTAATGACACCACTGAGTCTTAAAGTGAAGTCATGAAATAAGGTACATGGCATATGTTAACTTTTATGATGAAAAGAAAGAGCACTGGGAGCCGGAGCTGTGCTTTTCAAAAAGGCTATCCCTCCCCAGCCACCAGAACAGCAGTGCAATTTATGAAAAAAAGAGATAGATAAGATACTGAAATTGAGTCAGAAACAGAGAAATAGTGAGGATTTCTCAGTTGAAATAACAAGAGATTAAGGGTGAAAAATCAAGGGTGGTTTATACAGCTCTAAAGGCAGGGTCTAGGCCAGCTGCTGTTTGCGGTTTGTTCCTGAGGTTATGCCTGACAGTAACTTGAGCCTTGTGTGCAGGCCGATAAAATGTGGATTAAGCAAGAAGGAGAGAGGGGCAGCAAGAAGCATAACTGTAACAACTCACTCTTGGCCCTCCAGGACCCAAATCTTATACAAAATAGTTTGTGATTAATTCCTTTCCTTTCAGGTATAGAACAACATAACTTATTTAATACTAATGAGTGAAATTTAGAGTTCTTTGAACATATTTTTGTTAGCTGGGTATATAAGTATGCATATTCAGATGCAGCTAACGTTTAAAACTGGGCGTTTTAAACGTTCTGAGGACATTCAGAAGTAACGTTTTCGAAACTTAATGGGAATGTTAGCAAAAAGTTCTTTGAACATATTTTTGTTAGCTGGGTATAGCAAAAGTATGCATATTCGGATGCAGCTAACATTTCTCTCACTTCATCCACCATCCTGGATTAATTTTTTTGCTGAACTTGTTGCAGTGTATTATGGGATTGATTACTCCGTGAAGGATAAATGCAGTGTTGACTTAGAATGTGGTTTATTTGACGTATCTTAGAAGGCAACATAATTTAATTCCCTTCTTTTTGATGCCTGAAAATGGTGCCTCCATAGGAGCTAATGTATAGTGAACTTTCAATGGATAAAGTAAGCAGACATGGCTATGAAATATATTGATATTACTTGGAAAACTTGCTTTAAATAAAAAATGAATATTTCATGAAGGTTTTTTGGACATTTTCCATCCAGTTCCACCTTGTCGCAAAGATTGCTCTGTTACTCCCATATGTAAAAGGCAAGTTCCGCCCCTTCCATCCAGTTCCACCTTTCCACAAAGATCACTCTGTTACCCCATATGGAAAAGGCAAGTTCTGCCCCTTCCATCCTCACTGTTAGCCCGGTTTTTATATTTAATTAAATATTTAATTACAATATACTTAAAATATTTAAGTTTGATTGCATTACTTATAAAATATTAGTAGATTCTACTAATTTGTGGACATAATTTGAATGTGTGAATAAATTTAATTTAAATGGACTCAAATTATGAAGTTTTACTCCTGACCACGCCTCCCACACACTAATTTGGTGCTGTGAGTCAGGTAATGACGCCATTTATAGTGGTGTGTGTGAATTCAAGGAGCTGTTGATGAGAAGTTGGAACATTTGTTTTAGCAAGTTCTATGGACATTTTCCCCAACATTTACCTTTTTGTTGTTTCTTTGCTCCCAGAGAGACTGTTTGTGAGCAGTGAAAAACACTGTTTGTTTAAACGACGGGACATTTTTCTCCGGTGAGCAAGCTAGTTTTCTCACTCGCGTGCGGCGGACATCACCGCGCTTCAATCCCTGACCGGCGAGTTCGACAGATGTTTTTCCGTCTTTTTCCTTTTATTGTTTGTTTTTCTCTCGATGAGCTGTTGTTGGGAGTGTAAACTTTGTTTGAACCTCCGGTCAGCACCGAACACCGCGGCCGCGCTTCCAGCTGACGAGTGAGGATGGCGGCGCGAATATATGGTGAGTGTAATAATTTAACGTTTTATTTCGACACGTCTATTGATTGAAAGAGTAAGTTAAAGTTAATTAACGGGTTGAATACAAAACGGATGGATGTACTCCTGTTTTTTCTAGGTTCATAGCCTTCTTAATGACAGACTATCTTGTTTTGTGTTGCAGGTCAAGAAGAGATGCTTTGGAAATGTAAGTATTGCCCTCATAACTGTGAAAAGAGAGCACAGCTATTTAAACATTATAGGCTCAAACATGGAAATTATACAAGAACAGAACAATTTCCTTGTTTACATCCAGAATGTATGTACATTTATATCACTTCATGAACAATATGCACACTTATACCGCTTTCAAAACTCCAGATCAGCAGTATGTCATGTGGGTTTACTGAGAACTGTTCTGAGGCTGATTATTTTATTAATCTGCATACTGCACAGTGCACAATTACATGTAAGCCAGTCAGGTGCCATTATAAAGACTATAACTTTAATGTTTGCTCCTTACAGAAAAGTTGTCAACGACAAGCCAGACATCAGCCAGATGGTACTTCAATGGCCAGCTCTTTCTAAACCAGGTATGTATTGGTGCATTGACGCCATGTTGCAATTACCATAATTATGAGATTCCAGCTTGTAAAAAACGTTCACGTTCTCATAGAACTTGTAATAACGACCTGTAAACTGGGAATTTTCCTACTTGTATAACTGTACCACCTGACTGCTGGGGATTAAGTTAACCGTTAATAGTGTTGAAATGCATAATTCCCAGTCCAAGGACATGATCAGCTTGGAGTAGAACGTCACATGTTGTTATCTTGGAATTACGATAAATATTACATGGTGTGAACACAGCATATGACTTTGAGTATTTGACAACAGCACTATCTGACACTATTATATGATAATGTCTTTGTCAATCTTTTTCTTCCTCTGTTAGGTTGCAGCTGACAAGGACTCATACAGGCAAACTCCAGTGAGAATCCTCTGCGTTGATCAAGAAGGCCATCAGCTAAACCCATCTAGAGTGAGGATCGTCTTTGAAGGATGTTTGTTGATGGATGAACTGACCAACCTCAGGACTTCTGTGTTCTTTTTTCCGGACTGATTTACGCCCTGCACCTGGACAACCCTAACTGTATGAAAAATACTTCATATTTTATTCAGCAGGTAATGCTCAACCTAGGAAAAGGTGAGCTGACACCTAAAATTGAATACTGCCAATATTGTGAACTCAGGAGTGTATTTGTTTGTTTATTCATTTATAAAGCACAATTAAAACAACATAATGTTGACGTGGTGTAAACAAACCATATAGTTTTGATTCAATTTGTTGTGATTCTGATAGACTGTCCATGTGCTTAACAATAAGCTGATTTGTTAAAACTAGGTTTTTTCATATTTTATAAGGAAAATGTTTTCAGGACATGAAAAATTCATGTTTTGTTGTATATGTTTTGGAATTGAATTGAAATAAAACAGAAAATTGTATGAATGTACCTTTTATTTTCTTTTTTTCCTTAATTTTCTAGTTTAACAAATTAAAAAATAAAACAATTCATATAAACTTAACTTACTTAGTACATTGAACTTAAATATACTGTGTGTAATAATTACAAAGTAATTGATATTACAAAACATTTTAAGTTAAATGAACTCGAATTTTTAAGTTCACATTACTTAATAATAACAGTGCTGTTCCACCTTGCGGCAAAGATTGTTCTGTTACCCCCATATGGAAAAGGCAAGTTCTGCCCCAGCTCAGATCTTTACAACAGTTCCCTCCCTTAACAATCAAAAGCAATTTGCTTTTGATGAATTAGACATACTGCATATCCTTTACACATCCCCTTTCCATCAAGCTGTCATTCTTTGCTTCTTTTGTCTCCACACAGATAGTGACCTGTTTCCTCCTGGCCTGGAGAAGGACTCAGAGACTTGCTCCATTGTTTTTGTCTAGCAACCAGGCAGAGAAGAGAATGCTAGACAAGGCATCAGCTGTTGTATGGTGACCGGAGACAAGACAAGAGCCTGCTTTATGAACGCTTCTTTTGCAGATACATCAGAGACTTGCAGTCAAGAGATACAACAGTATACAGCTTGAATAGAGAATGAATAGTGCGCTTGGCCTGCCACAATGCTCAGCATTCACACCTGTCGGGAAAGATGCCGTTTGCTCTAAATCTTCAAGAAAACCACCAAACTTCAATAGCCTTTCACAGCAACATGAGCCAAGAAGGAGGAGGAGGAACACTGTCAGGATGCTACTAAAACTGAACACCTCTGTCCTGGTTTGTGGATCACTCATGCACTGACAGCCAGGGACATTTTGCCTATGAAATAACCTTAGAAAGACCTTGCAAGCAATCTGACTGTGGACTGTTTTTTAAATTGAGGGCTAAGTTCGACGTCTGTCCAGCCCCAAGGCCGCTACACTGACAGATCAGCCATTTAGAAGGCCTTTCCATCGATACCATGTCAGCCTAAAGGAATCTAACTAATAATAATTACAAATGCTTTAAAACTAACAATTGCACACTTTCAGTTTTCTGGTCGGCCTGGTTGTGTTCATGCAGGCAATCTTATAAATATACTTTTGAGTCTGGACTGCATCTGTCAGTGACATCACAAAACTAAAGAGGAACACTTCCCAAGGAGCCACTGCAAATCAAAACCAAAAGTCAGTATATTATTAGATTTTTTTTTTTATGTATAAGCTGAGCTGAAGGACACAAATAATAAGCAAGTCCCAACCCTGAGGTGATATAGAAAATTTCCTTGCTTTCCTTTCTCTCTGTTGGGGAAATGACTGAAAGTGAACGCACCAGTGAATGATAAACTGCTCATGTGCCACATTGAGAAAGGCTCTCATTGCAGATACTGTATAATTATTTAGGGTGAGTACACTTTTACTGTAACATAAGGTACTCATCCAAGGTGACGTTCATGATATTTTGATAAAAGATTCAAAAGGTTGAGTCTACTTAGGATTGAAGATACCAGGTAATCTTTTAGATTGGGCAGATGAGATAATGCAGTTTGAACTACCATATGTCTATAACGTAACTGGTTTTACTTTCTGAGCAGCAGTAAAAGAAACATTAACAATTATTATTAATTATTATAGGAATAACACCCAAAATGAACATTCTGTCAGCATTTACTCACCCTCATGTTGTTTCTAACCTGTTCTTTCTTTCAAATTGTGACTTCTAAGCATCAAGTGGTCCATATGACTATATTCAGTCTTCCTACTTCCGATGACTATAAATTTGTGTGTAAAACAGACCAAAATTTCAGTTATTACTCACTGATAATTTTCTCCTCCAGTGAAGATAAACACTGAATGAATCAGTGAGTCAGTGAGTGGATGAATCTGATTAAAGAACAAATCTCAAAATAACGATTCATTCACGTTTCAAGAAGAGCCAGGATGGGATTTTCAGTTACTGAATTAATCTTTGGTCTGTTTTTCACATATAAGATTTAGACACAATATAACACACAGGTCTTATGTACCACTTTTCTTCTTTTTTTTTTTTTTTTGAAGCTTGAAAGTCTCTTCATAATGGTATTGAAAAAAAGTGACTGTTATTTTTTTTTTAAAATGTCTATTTTTTATTCCAAACAAGGATTTGGATTTGGAACGACAGGAGAGTGAGTAATGACAGAATCTCTTTAACAATCATTGTAATCTTTTAGCATGGACTTGTGGACATGTTTGCATGGACATGTTTGTGGTCTTGTTTAACTTTTCCCTCTTCATGCCTTACCTCAGTCGCAGGGAAGCAGTATGTCAGTGATATGAGACTCAGATCCACAGGGACTTAATTATCAAAAGCTTCACAAATGTACATGTACACAACCCCTACGGCTACATGTGCTTTGAACAAACAGTGCAAAATAATGACACTTATCTTGGACAAAAAGAAATAGAGTTCGTCTTGGTCCATGATTATAATGTATGCAATGTAGTTTAAGTGCAGATGCAGTTTGCTGGTACAGCAGTGCTGACTGTGAAGGCAAAGCCACTTACGGGATTGTAAAGACAAGCTGTCTGTCCTACAACCTTGAGGGTCACAGGGACCACAGAGACAGGCCATTTGTAAAGGAATTAAGGCTTGAGCCCCTGAGCAGGAGGAAAATTGTCTTCTCTAACTACTTAAAATCTTTATTCTCTCTCTACACACATCCACATGGTCTTCCTCAGCCACATTAACAGGCTTTAGACCAAACACAAGTGTTTAAATTAAACCTTGTTTTCATTGTTTGACTACATCATAAATTGATTTTAAGATCAGCTTTATAAATAAAGCTGCGTTTTAATCATTAAGCAGCTTGGTCTGACTCCAGAATGGTGTTTTAAAACCCCACTGAATAATTTTGTAACATTTTGTAAAATGTTGCATATTTTGGGGAGTGGGGAGACGGATGTGCACACTAAACCCTAACGCTCAAAATAACTGGTTTGAGTAGAGCCAACTTATTATTTCGAGTATTTAGAACTTTCTTTTTCTTTTGGGAGCATGAGCTTAGTTTGAGAACAGATATACAGTATGTTAAATGTTCTATATTGTTGTACTCATTCAGTGCTATGCTGTGCTAATGCTATCAAAGCATTGTGTTACCAATTAGCAAGGTAGCATTTATTGAATTAGCTAGTTAAAGCTAGCCAAGTTTCCGCTACTAAAAATAGTTGATAACTTAAATTTAAATGTATGAATTAGTTGAGCAATTAAAATTTATAAGTACAAAATAAAAATCTGCAAGATCTGCTTACTTAAACTTTAAATTTCTTAACTTAAAAAAATGTAACCGATTGCCTAAATTTTTTTGAGTTTTGCCAACTTAATCGGGTTTACAGTGCAGTTTAACATAACTAATTCCCTTTTTTGTATGGTGACTTTGATTGCATGTGACTCCTCAGATTTTCAAAAAATGTATCTTAAATGATTTGGTCAGTCCAGTCGAGTCACAGATGATTTGATTTTAATTGAATTTAAATTTTTTTAAAAAACAATCCGTTATTTCAGTAACGTACAAACTGTTCATCATTTTGAATGGAAAAGTTAAAAACCTGTTAATTGGATAACTATAATTTAATGCAGTGAAATTTATATAAAGTATAATTTATATTTGATTTAATTTATATATTTAACAGTAACAGTAAACAGTAAAATTATGATTTTATAATTTATTAAATTTATGGTGAAAACAGTAAAAAGATGTCTCCAGAAGTCCTTGCGTTGTGCGCCACATTTTGGTATATTTTAAATAAATAATTGTTTCTTCCTATTTTACTTCCTTTTATTTAGTTAATGTTTATAGCTTTATTTTATTGATATGTGCTACCCTGATGGCATTTTGACAACCTTTAATTGATCATGTGCCCTTCTATTTTACTACCTGAATTTTTATGGTGGTTATCAGTATGAATTTTAAGGTACAAAATCAGATTAGTTTCGGTATAGTAGGTCGGTATATTACTGTATATCAATAACCGTGAAATATACAGGCCAAAATTCATTTACATGATCCCTGAAACATTGTCACTGTGAATTTCTTATTGTGAATTGAACATGATTGTTTTTTTTTTTTTCATGTTTTGTCAACTGTACACATGGCATCTTCTTATCTAATTTCCAACTTGTTTTCTCCAGGAACTCTAGCCAGGTGTCCTCTCACAGTTGGGACCTGCCCTGAGCACCATTAGCAGCGAACATCATGTCAGAGCTGGAGGACTATTCCCCTCCGAGGGGCTACCCCCATCCTGACCCGGCTCGCATCCAGCAGAACCTCCTGGAGGAGCAGGTGGAACTCTGGTGGTTCAGTGAGCCAGGCAAATCGTTATTATGCTACTGCGCTTCTGTGGCCTTGATCTTAGGCTGCGGCCTGGGTGGCGTCGGCCTCCTTTCCACCACCACCAGCCTTTCCAGTGAGTGGCGGCTGGGCGCCGGAACCACTCTTTGCCTTCTCGCTCTGGCCGTCCTCCTCAAGCAGTTGCTGAGCTCCGCTGTCCAGGACATGAACTGCGTGCGTAGCAGGCGGCGGATCAACATACTAAAAAGCGGCGGTTTATCTGACGTCCTTATCATGTTGATCACGGGAATCTCTCTGCTCATCTGTGGGGCTGTGCTCCTAGACGTGGCCTTGGCCTACCACATGCCCAAACCCGGCAAGGCACTGAATGACATGTTTATATCTGGGGTAGTAATGCTGGCGGGTGGGAGTTTCACAGTGTTAGCAGTCAGCGTTTATGCCGCAGTAGTTTTTCTCTTAGAGAGGACAGGGCCGGGACAGAGACGGTGGGAGAGGACCGTGGGGATCTTCAGCATTTCAGGCCAGATGCAGCAAAGGAGAAGAGAGACCGCTTCGAGTCTGGCTCAACTGATCTAACTGTGGCTACAAAATAAATATGCCATTCTTTTACTGAACAGGAACTAAAATGCTCTCAAAGAAACTTTGCACCTATTAAACTAAGACACAAATCACGTGACATTTTCAATTGCGTTTCACAAACAAACTGATTTAGATTTTGGCTCAAGGTTTCAGGCATTAAGCCTTTGAGGGTTTAAGCACAAACATTCATCTTTTACATGCTTTACTCCAATAAAGTACAGTTAAAAGTACTGAAAAAGCACAAAAACAATCTAAAGTTTGATCTTTAATGAAATGATTTTAGGTAAAACATGCTGCTTTCTTTTCAATGCTATTGGATGACTACATTAAGTGTGTGTGTGTCCTTGATGGCTTTATTTATGCGGGCATACCAAGCGGTTGTACATCTGGGGATGTCTTCAGCTTTTCAGAGGCTCTGATGTGTGTGTGTGAGTGAATCGTCTGGCTGTCATTTTGCATGCCTGTGATTTTACACTACAACCTGTGCAGGCGAAGCTATGGATCAAATAAAGGATCAGAATGTCAATCTGGAGGATGTGAGCACAGTTTTATTTTTTATTTTATTAAATTTTTTATTGTAGAAATACACTGAAGTTGATATACACTTTGATGCAAATTATTGGTATTTTTTTCTGAAGGGCTTATGAAAAACATTCACATACAGATGGAGATAAACAGATGGCAGGTTGTAGCCATTTAGTGGAAATCTATTTCAATTTGTACGCATAATAAACAAACATTCAGGCTCTGCTGTGACAGCTTTGGAGAAATTACTCCAGAAAAGCTTGTAGCAACATAAAACTTCGGACACACCTCAGTATTTAAAGTATATATGAATGTCAGTATATTTATAACCAAATATCAAACCAAGTGGTATTTAAAAAATATCTCAAGCACATTTTTCAAACAAAACAATTAGAAACAGAGGTTTATAAGGTTTTAAAGATTTTTTTTTTTTTTTTAAAAAGTACTGTGAAACTCATTAGTATTATGTTAGTATTAGTATTATCTACACCAATAGTTATTCAGCTAGGACACTTGCTAGCTCACATGCTATCGGAATTATCGTAAATACGTGTTTCCTGTACTGTAATTGGACATAAACGCACTCTCAAGTCGTATTTACTACTGGGAAACTGGGAATTTTTATACCCGAGTTTTTCTGACTTGGGCGTGCCATTATTTTTAAACATGGCGGAGGGAAGAACGGTTGCAGCTACATCGCCTTGTCTTATTGTTAATGTAGTGCATATTTACATACAGTCATGTGAAAAAGAAAGGACAACCTATTAAATTCGATGGTTTTATGTATCAGGACATAATAAAAAATAATCTGGTCTTTGGCATCTTAAAATTAGGTAAATACAACCTCAGATGAACAACACCACATAATATATTACACTGTGTCATTATTTATTTAACAAAAACTAGACCAAAATGGAGAAGCCATGGGTGATAAACAAAGTACACCTTTACGGCTTCCATAGGAACTAAGAGGACAAGTAGCAGTCAGGCACTGCTAATCAAATGCCTTTGATTAATTGATCTTCAGCAAGTGTGATCACCTCTATAAAAGCAGAAGTTTGGGCAGTTTTCTGGTCTAGAGCATTCAGGTGTGTGTTAACACAATGCCAAGGAAGAACGACATCAGCAATGATCTTAGAGAAGCAATTGTTGCTGCCATCAACCTGAGAAGGGTTATACAGCCATTTCTAATTTGAAGTCCATTATTCTACAGTAAGGAAGATTATTCACAAGTGGAAAACATTCAAGACAGATGCCAATCTTCTCAGGAGTGGACGTCCCAGCAAATTCACCCCAAGGTCAGACTGCAGTGCTCAGTGAAATCACCCAAAATATACACCTTAGACTCTACAGGCCTCAGTTACCATGTTAAATGTAAAAGTTCATGACAGTACAATTAGAAAAAGACTGAACAAGTATGGCTTGTTTGGAAGGGTTGCCAGGAGAAAGCCTCTTCTCTCTAAAAAGAACATGGCAGCACGGCTTAGGTCTGAACAAACCATGAGACTTCTGGAACAATGTCTTTTTGACAGACAAGACCAAAGTGGAGATGTTTGGCCATAATGCACAGCGCCAAGATAGGCGAAATCCAATTCCACAGCATATCAGCACAAACACCTCATACCAACTGTCCATCACAATGAAGGTTTGATGTTGATTTTTGGCTTATTTTTGGAGCCACAGGACATGGATACCTTGAAGTCATTGAGTCGACCATGAACTCCTCTGTATACCAAAGTATTCTAGAGTCAAATGTGAGGCCATCTGTCCAACAGCTAAAGCTTAGCCGAAATCGGGTCATGCAACAAGACAATGATAACAAGCACACCAGCAAATCTACAACAGAATGGCTGAAAAAGAAAAAAATCAAGGTGTTGCACTGGCCCAGTCAGAGTCCAGACCTCAACCCGAGAGCTGTGCATAAACAAATGCCTAAAAACCTCAATGAACTGAAGCAACGTTGTAAAGAAGCGCAGGCTGATAAAGTCATATAGAAAACGATTCCTTCAACTTATTGCTGCTTAATGTGGCTCTACAAACAAATGAATCATAGGGTGTACTTAGTTTGTCACTTTACCTGATTATTTACCTGATTTTAAGACCTGCTAACAACCAGGTGATTTTTATTATGTTCTGATACGTAAAACCATGACATTCTAAAGGGTGTCCTTTCTTTTTCACATGACTGTATATGAATAACCATTTGAAGAATACTGTATGTTTTATACACAGCAAAAATAGTATGTATTTGACCGAAATTCCAGAATCGTCAGCAAGCTAATCTAGATAGTGCGGTTTATTTGGTCGTCAACTAACATAACCCTAAATGTTGTTCAAGATTAAATATCTTCAACACATTTTGGCTTTAATAAGATGACCCCAATAAATAGGCAAGAATAAACCTGGTGTCTTCCATGATTATTCTTTACGACAACAAAACATTTGAACTCGACAATCGTAATCATGACTTCAGAAGTGGGAAATACATTTCCGATAGCATAGGAAGGCAGCACAACTTCATGCACCTCAAACTACTAAAAATGATCCTGGGAACAGATGGTTAAAAGTCATTGCAGAAATGGCTCTGAGAAAAGGCCAAGCACGTTTGATTGCAGATGCCACATGGATTGATATTTAATTTTATATGCATTGACTTTCATGCATCAACTCTGTCCAAATACTTGTTGGGAAGCAAAATTCTTTGTGCTCTCTTTGCAAAGCAATCCTTTATTCTCCAAATCACTACTATGTATTATTAAAAATAAATAACAGAAAGCTACTAATTAAATAGCAGAAAGCTACTGGCTGGTTAAAATGTTTTTAGTTTGGTCCCTCTTGTGTGTTTGAGGAATTGTGTTTAAGAAACCATGCAGAGTCATTCATCCATACCCTGTCCTGTGAAGACAGAAGTAAATTCTGAAAAGGGCCAGTAATGGGCTGAGGGGGACCGTAGTCATGGGTGGGGGGGTGGCTGGGTCGTGTTGGGCAATGCCTGTTCTTACCCAAAACAAGCTGACTATTGTGCAACAGCTGCTCAGTCACCATGTAAACAATAGCTGACTCTGTGACCCATTGTCACCCATCTATTGGCTTGTCATGTGTTGAGACTGATAAGAAAGAAGGAGTGCAAAAATAGCAATGCGTACAACACCAATATTCATGGATGATTGAGAAAGAAAATATGTTATCCATTTGCTCATATTCATACCTCAGCATAAAACAGCAATTTATTTCAATAGCTGGAATATCCACAGGTAAATAAAAAATGAGCCTTTCCATACAGTGCAGAAAATAATCACAAAACGCTTGCCAAAACAAAAATCCATTTATTTTCTCACAATGACCTTTAGTTTAGTATTACTATTGAGCAAAAAAGTTGTCAATAAGAAAAGATCAAAAATACATATTTCAGATTCAGTGTAAAATAAATATCAGATGTTGTCACGCCATTGACCTTTGGTATATAAATGAGGAAGGAAGCTGTTTTGACGTGACAAATAATATATTCTGCTGCCTCTGCAGAGGTGGCAGACACTATTCCACACACATACACGTCGCACTGATAAAACAAGTGGTGCAATGCATGCCGAATGAAAAGAAATCGGGAAGGATTTTCTCAGTGTGAACACTTACAATGACATACAAAAAATCATGTGTGATCAGATGTTTTGACTGCTGTGGATTAAAGAAAAGAACACGATCATAATTAATACAGCATTAACATGGAGCTGCGTTTTTGCTGCTTGGTTCATGGTAATGCCATTAAGCATTTCCACTTTTTATTTTACCTTTAAAAGTGTCTAGGCATTTGTGGTATTTTGAGTGAGCACAAACAAACCAAACCAAAGATAAAGATACGGGCTGCTGTGGTGAATATAGTGTTACTGTGCCGTCCTAACAGTACGCCTTATTAATTATTGATTTTGAGCACAAAGTATTAATTTCACTGGGCCTGTGGTTATGTTTACAGCTCTACAGACATAAGATCATATCACACTGAGAGATAGTCCCTCCACCTACAGCAGAAATGAAAATAAGCAGCTTAAGTTAACCCAAAAAATGAAAATTCTGTCATCATTTACATCATTGTTCCAAACCTGTACAGTGTTATTTTAGTATCATTGATATACTAGGTTTTATTAATATTTTGAATTAGATTTGATTTTTTATGTTTTCTGTTTTCATTTTAATTTTAGTTGAAGTAATTTTGTTGTGTTTTGGTCATTTTTATAATTTTTTTCCCCCATCACTTTATATTGTGTCCTTTACTATATACTTACATTAAAAAAAATAAGTACAATGTACTTATTGTGTTCATGTTGTATGTCAAAACACGTTTGCTTCTATTGAGATGGGATACAGGTAAGGTTAGGGAAAGGTTTGGTGGTATGGTTAGGTTTGAGGGTGGGTTAAAAGATAAGGGAAGGGGGTAACACTTTATTTTACAGTGTCCTTGTTACATATGTTACATGTACTTACCATAATAATAACAGTAAATTATGCTTAATTACATGCAACTAACCCTCAACCAAACCCTAACCCTATAGTAAGTACATGTAGTTACTTAATATTACTTAGTACTTAAATATATAATTACACTGTAACCGGGAAGGGTCAACAGTGTAATTATATATGTAATTACAGAAATTAATTACAGATATAATTACATGCAGGTCATTAATAATATAAGTACAATGTAAAAACATGTATGTAATGCATTGTATCAAATGATTAATATAAATGTCAGTACATAGTAGTTAAAGACAGCTAATATAAAGTGGGAGAGTTTTTTTTTTTAAGTATGTCTATATATTTTTTATTAAGTTTTAGTTTTTAGTTTATTTAGTTTTAATTATTCTGGTACTTCAACTTAAACTAAACGAAAATGAGAAATGTTTCTTGGCAACTAGCTGAAATAAAATAAGTTTACATTTTATTTTATTTTAGTCAAGTAATTAAAATGTATTTTATGGTTTTAGTTTTAGTTAACGATAATAACCCTTAACCTGTAGGATTTTTTGTTCTTCTATGGAACATAAAAGAATATATTTTGAATGTTCCAACTGCTTTTTTTTTTATAATGAAAGCCAATGGGGTCCAAAATAACAACACCATTGGACCCTATTGACTTTTATTGTATGAACAAAAAAAACCTGTTTATTGTGTTTAAATAGAAGAAATACATACATGGTTTGGAACAATATGAAAAAATCTCTTTAAATAGAACATGTATAGGTAGATCCACCTCTGGATTATAATCCAAAATCAATTGTGTTTTATAGTCAATCAATCAGAGTTTCTCAGTAACTTTGCGGTCTAACTTCCTTGTGTAATTTGTAAAACCTGATCTCGGACAAAAGCAATAGGGAGGCTACAGCCGTCTGACTGCTGTGTGTAAGGCAGTAGTTGTCTCGCTGATGAAACAGGACAGATAGAACACACAACATACACAAGCGCTGTCCTCTCTCAGTTGGTCCTCAGTTGATAATCTGTCAAAATGTTCAAGCAAAGTCAGAAAAGTACTATAAAATAAATAAAACAAATAAAATGCATTAAAAGTTTATTTGAAGGCATTTGTTATTGACATTTGGGTGTCTGGATATATCTGAAGAATTCCACTGTGGCTTGATGTCTACACTATTTCAAACTTTGTGTGTGTGTGTGTGTGTGTGACAGAAGACAGAGTAAGGCTCATGTTCACTGAACTCTTAATGCAGGGTGAAGGTAAACTTTATATTAGAATGATATTTGAGAAAGCGAATGACGGTGTGTGTGAGAAGGAATTTCTGAATGTGTCTCACCTCCACTCTGAGTAATATAACGCACCCAGGGTAATGCCTGGTATCCGCTCTTCTCGATAATCTTTAAGTATCGCACCTGTGTTTGTTACCACACATAAACAAAACACAAAAATCAAATTATGTCTACCACATAGTGACTATTATCAAAAAATATTTTGTGAGGTGAATGTGTGTTTTGCACCTGAATGCCCGACACAGTGAAATATGGAATCTCAAAATTCACTGTGATTGGTCGCTTGGCCTCGAGTTCATTACTTTCCACACTTGGCAGTCCAAAATGAGCTCGCATCATGAACTCTTTCCCGCCCTTCAATGAGTTAAGATATATCATTAGTTTTTGACACATCTAACTGTCTAATTAGCACTGCAAAATTCATCACTTCAGCAATAAGTCCTAATTAACAGTTCGGATTTAAATGAGTCATGGTTGATATACATTTTCCTCTCTTTTCAACGTTGCCACAGCACAAAACTCCAGGACCGACTTATAGCCTTTTCAAGCCTCAGACATCATCAGGATTTGAAAAACATTCTTGACTAAATGTCCCACATGTCTGTCTTAGAAAAAAAAGATTTTTTTTTTTAAAGCTGGTTTTGCAACTATCTAGTGGTAATGATAAGGCACAAATGTATTAATTTAGTATGTCTTTGCTTGCACTATGTTTGATGTCTTTGGCAAGCATTTCATTTTTTACATTTTTGTATGCATGCTCCTTTGGCAGACACTTTATTTGGTATATTTTGCATACATTCTCACTCTCTGTATTGTTTTATGGGCTTTTGCCTTCAATTATAAAGGCAATTTACATTAAATTTAATCATTTACCAGACGCCTTTTTCCAAAGTGACTTACAAATGAGGTGAGCAATAGAAGCAATCAAACCAACAATAGGGCAACAATATGCAAGTGCTGTGACTAGTCCCAGTTAGTCTAGCACAGTACATGTAGCAAGTTTTTTTTTAACCATCATCCTTCTCTCGGGTCATTTTGACCCGAAACTCATTTTTAAAAACATTTTAAAGATTAAAGACCCTAGGACTTTTGTTGCACTTGAACTATGAATGCACACAAAAAACTAACTGGATTCGAGGAGTTTTGTGGTTGAAATAAAAAAAAAAAGTAACAAATCCTTCCCTCGCAAGTCAATTTGACCCCCGTATGAATGAATGGAATGCAAGGTATGCTTCAGTACACATAGAAAAACCTAAAAATGCTAAAACTTTACCAAAAATTATTTTATGTCTACATGTGTATGTGAATGCATACTGAAGAATAACTGACTTTAAGACCCAGCGAAACAGCTCATTTGCTCCATATAGAGCTATAAGGCCATCTGTTGGCAAGAGTCATGAAATATCATGTTATATAATTTTTTTTCCACAAGAGGTCGGCAAAGACACCCA
The DNA here is from genome assembly GCA_039654105.1 of Coreius guichenoti. NCBI lineage: Eukaryota > Metazoa > Chordata > Actinopteri > Cypriniformes > Gobionidae > Coreius > Coreius guichenoti. The sequence goes on along the minus strand of CM077180.1, from coordinate 26,958,465 downwards.
ATGTATGATATTTTAAGCTGAATTAAAAGGGTTATGCATTAAATTGTGTGATTTTGAATTTAAGTTGAAAGAATGTGCTTAAATTATTATTTATTTATTGATAAAATCTAGTAATTTAAAGGTAAATAAAATAAAAAATAACCAAAAAAAATGCATTAAAAAAATAGAAAAAATATTATCAAAATGAAATGAAATAAGCTTTCCAGACCAAAAAATTAAGTATAATTTTTGGGCTTTGGGTCATTTTTGTTACAAAGTGCGAGGGAAGGATGAGGGTTAAATAAGACAAAGGGTAAGAAATAAACAAAAATAAATGAAAGGGAATAAATAAGAATTAAAAACATTGTATAAAAGAAAAAGAAATTTCGTTTTAAAAATTAATAAAAATATATACACAACAAAATTTTTCCAGCAATATAAACTGAAAAAAAAAAAAAAAAAATTATAATAAATAAAAACAAATAAAAATATATACAACAACAAAAAAAAATGCAAGAAATATATAAACTGTAAAAAAAATATTATATCACAGCAGATGTTTGCTAGTGTTTTTGGAGGGCTGTTAAAAGTGTGAAAAAGACTTTCAGAAATCTGAAAAATAGATCAAATGAAGTGACACAAAGATCTCAAAAAGCTTGCAAAACATATGTATGGTACTTACAGGGAAGGACTTAATGTTCCATTCTACAGCACTCTTCTCAGGAACCCATTTAGCCTGGCCTGTGGTGGTCTTAAATTTGGGGGAGTCAGCGTCACTTGGAACAGGAACTAAGATGGACACATTGTTGGCAGTGGAGCGGCTCTTGAACTGACTGCGGGCCTGGAGAACAGATGGAGGAACTATAGCACAACTTCACACTCCAAGTAAAACTTCCAAAGCTACATTTTCAGAAAGTAAAGTTTCAGTATGGTAAGGGCAATAGGACAAAGCATGTTTATATCAGAATCTGACAAGTCTTTGGACACAGCTCAGGTAAACTCTGAGCAATTCCCCAGGACAGAAGCCTGAAAGCTAATTACTGAAACCAGGGAGTGTGCTGGAGGAGGCAAAGCAAGAATCAGTGGAGTGTGTAGATTGTGTATATGTGTGCAGCTCTACCTTAACCTTGATCTCTACTCGACTGTGAGAAAACTTCTCTATTATGCTCTCAATCCATATTAGAGGCTTCACCTGTCAGAACAGAGAAGTGACAGAAAATAATAGAGCAGTAAGTCTGCTGCCACTTATTGAGCCACTGACATGCAATCTTCTTAAATTAATTAAATAGAGTTATTTTTTTTCCAACAGCATAACATCAACTATGATAACAATAAGAAATGTTTCTTGACCTCCAAATTAGCATATTAGGATGCTTTCTGAAGATCATGTGACACTGGAGAAATAGCTGCTGAAAATTAAGCTTTGTCATCACAAAAATAAATTAAAGTTATTTTAAATTGTAATAATATTTCACAATATTACAGTTACACAATATTATTTTCACTGTATTTTTGAGCCTGGTGAGCAAAAAAGATAAAAAAAAAACATTTAAAAAAAATTGTAATGACCCCAAACTTTTGGATGTTAGTGTATATATATTGTCAGTTATCATCTTTGAAATAAAAACATTTACAAAAAAAATGTCTTGAGCAATTATGAGTCAAAAATGATGATAAAAAAGTTATGTAACTACTTGCAGTTTATTGCTCACACTGGAAGTGGAAGATACGTTTGAATGCTTTACATGGCTTATACTGCAGAAATAATAATAGTAGTATGCTATTCCAAACATTTCATGTTTTTGTTTTGGTCTTTCAATTTAAAATTCTTTTAATTTAAAATTCTTTGTATAGGTTTTGCTTTGAAGTTCTTGTCTTGTTTTCTTATCATATTCACGTTCTTTGATTCTTGCATGTTTTTATTTAAATAAAGCTCTCTGAGACCTCATCACTACAAAGGCACAAAAATGTATAATACCAAATGCTTTGTAACTAAGTTACAAATCAACCCGTCATTAAACACATGCACTAAACACGTGATTACTACACATTTTTATGACATCTATCTTTGACATCAACTCATTGATTGAAGAGTTGTGTAGATGCAGCACTGACCGTGGTGTTGAGTCTGTAAGACATGAGTTCGGATTCTCCATCAGGTGGGATGAAAGAGATAGTCCGGTCGTTCTCGAAGCGAGAGAGACGCACACACTGATGAAATTTTACATCTTCCAGCTCCACAGTCTTACTCTTCTCTCCTGAGAGAAAGAAAAACAGAAGCTCAGAGAGAGCACGGGGTGAATTCTAATATAAGAAAAGTGGTCGCTGATGATTATAATTTGAGTAAAGCTAGTTAATCAAGTTGAAAGCTGCACACGCACACACCATATTCACACACAGAGCATCCTAATGTGTTTCCTGGAAATTGCAAACAATAGCACTTTTGTGCACCCAGGTAAGTGTGAAGGTAGTTTATTTGTTTGACCTCAGCAAAGAGAAAGGCAGTGACTACAGAAGAGCTTCTTAATGACTCAGGGACTCTGAGCCCCAACACTCACTAATACCACAGAGCTGTGGGATTTCAACAGCGCACTCAGAGCAGGCAATGTGTGTGAGCGTGAGCCTCTCTTCATATTTATGAATGTATTCTGCTCCATCCAGGAGTGACATTTACAGTGGAACATGAAAGAGCTCTCAGAGGTTTGAGCTGGAACACAGAGGTCAGATCAGAAGCTTTGGGTGTCTGTGTCCTCTGCCGCAGATGAGACGTACTGGGAGCCGCTGCAGCACCTAATGATGACATCAACCGCAGGGACTAAAGGTCAGGAAGGGGTTAGGATGCTCTCTTATAGCTCTCTGATTGGCTCCCCAGGGTCCACAGGCAGAGGCTTCAGAGAAAGTGATTGGTCTTCAGAACCAGAGGTACACTTTTAGGTACACATCTTTTGCCGCGGCAGTAAAAGTGCTCTAAAAATAATGTTGTATATGATATTACTATAATTAGAAAAATACATAATACATAAAATATAACAAGCTCCAGCATGCCTGCGACCCTACAGAGAACAAGCGGTTTGGAGGATGGATGGATTGAACTATGTACAAAATGTCACATTTTCTTGCTTCCATTAAAGCACAAGACACTTGATCTTGTCAAATCATGCTGGATAACATGATCATTAGGTTTTACACAAACTTGTCAAGTTCATATTAGCTAGAGTGCTACTGTCATTAAAGCAAAAGAAAAACAAACCACTTTTTATACTAATTAAATCAAAATGTTACTCAAAATATAATCCTAAATATAATTTGTAATGTTTGTCCATTAAATTAGATAAAAGAAAAAAAATACTAGTTGTAAATAAATAATTATAATGTGAAAATGTGTGTAATCACAGAATCATTTCATATCAACATCAACATTATTTCAAAGAAGACTTGATGTCCTGTATTTTAACCTTTGCAATAGAAAAACTTGCATTTCCAAGGTTGAGCCTGTAGAGGACAGTGTTTCACTTGTATAATTTTCATTCTACTGCTGAGCTGAGGAGAGATACTTCTGGGTTCATATTAGGGTTTAAACTGCAAGGACAGAATGGCACCTTCTACCTTCAGCTATGTTTACAATAGTTTATGGCATAGTTCAACTTTATAGTGGGAAGTGTACAGGAAACAAGTAGGTTGATTTCACTTCCCTGAAACCATATCTGATAAAACTGTTTCCTGTAGAAGTAAAATGAATTGGTGACTGGAAATGTCTATGAAATGTTGGCAAGCTGCAGCACAGCTTGGATACTAAATGCATCAATTTGTGCATTTAAATTTACTACATTTAATGCTTTAATTGAGCATTAAAGGTGCACTATGTAACTTTTCTTTGTTCAAAATTTAACAAAACAAAATTTAAATAATAAGTCAATACACCATCAATCCCTCTTGCAAAATGTGTTTTTGTCTTACCCTGAAGTCTGTTATAAGTGTTTATTTTTTAGACCAAGCTGGATGCTTTTTACGCAAAATTGCGTACTTTCGTCCGTGTGTGTCTTGTCGTACCCGTAAATAGAGAAAAGCTGCTCTGGCTACTTTGATGCATATGGGAGTGGCATAGGTTAGTTGTCACAACAAGCGAGAAAGATTGACATGGAGCACGCTAAATCTCGAACCTCCAGGGAATCCCCTGTTTTATAAATAAACAAAATGTCAAACAGAGGAGAGTCTGCTGGCAAAAAAAGAACGTAACAGAGCTCGTAATAAAAGGAGAATCAACATTGGCTTGGCTTTTCGGAGATGACGAGAACTGAGGAATTTCAAATGTTGTAAAAGTGACACGGAGATATTACTCAGGCGAGTAAGGTCAAGTATAAGTATAGCTACAATAATGTCTTCATTTAATCAGCTTGAGATCCTTTCCATCTAAACTAGTTATAATTCAGTAATTTTTATTCACTCTCATGTCAATCAAAACCTGTATTACTTGCTTTCTTAAAGGAGTAGTTCACTTTAAAATGAAAATTACCCCATGATTTACTCACCCTCAAGCCATCCTAGGTGTATATGACTTTCTTCTTTCTGATGAACACAATCGGAGTATTAATAAATATCCTGACGCTTCCAAGCTTTATAATGGCAGTGACAGGGTCCGTTGAGTTTGAAACTCAAAAAAGCACATCCATCCATAATAAACATACTCCACACAGCTCTGGGGGGTTAATAAAGGCCTTCTGAAGTGAATCGATCAAGTTTTGTAAGAAAAATATCCATATTTAAAACTTAAAGTAAAATATCTAGCTTCCGGCAGACTGCCTTCCGTATTCAACTTACGCAGAAAGTGTAATGCCTCTCGCAGTTCAAAACGTGTTCTAGTGATACGTCGCACCAGTTACACTTTTTCATAAGTTAAATATGGAAGGCGGTCTGCCGGAAGCTAGATATTTTACATTATAAAGTTTAACCGCTAGAGGGCCAAAAGTTAAATTGTGTACCTTTAATTTATTTGAACAGAATATCATTGATCAATTTGATATAGATTTCCTTTCGGTTGGATAGTAAATCTGGAGCGCTCCTGTTCTAGAATGCATAGCTGCAGTTATAAAGCACATGCAGAATGCATTACTGAATCCTGGTCTACGGTGAAACTAACACCCGCTGGGCTAGGCCTGGGGTGGGGATTAACCAAGAGAATCAGATGAATGGAATTCACCTAACAAGTGCAAATGAGAGAGACACTTTATGTAAAATAGGTTAAAACAATCAATTTACTGCTTGACTATCAGCCCTGGAATTAGGTCACTTTCTACAAAAAAAAAAAAAAAGAACAAAAAAAGTCAATAACAAAAAAAATGTTTTAATTAAAATTTAAGGCTGAAATGTGCAATTTTGGTCGCCATTTGTGTCACCAAAAGGAACTGAAAATCTGACCTCCATCTGCCATTGCTCAGAAACGAATAGCCACGCTCCAAAATGCCATTGGTTGAGCCAATGTTGCTACTGCCACAGAGCGGGAATCAGCCTACAAATAGCTTACTTATAGTTGTATCTGCATATTAAGCTGCATTTTTACATTGAAAAAATATGCATTTCGGTTCTCAAGACAATTTACTGATAGTTGTGTGTACTCACGGCCGGTGATCTCGAACAGAACTTTGTCATTGAGTCCAAGTCTTAACTCAGGCATTCCTGACAGAACGACTTTGAGTTTGATGGTGCCCAAAATCTCACTTCGTAGAACACTGCCTGTAGCACTGACCTATAAAGCACAAAACAGAGAAGATAAATGCAAAGCACAATCAAGAGTGGCAAGGTGCGATATTGCATCATCACCATTACTGCCATCTACAATTTATTACGCTCTGTCGGGCAAGGCAGTAACCGTGTGATTTGCGCTATAATGCTTTTAGAAAGTGAAGGGTTGAAGTATGCTGTAATAACGAATATGAGAATATAATATATTATATTATGCTAAAATATTAAAAGGATACAAGCTGGACTCTGAAGATATATCTAAACCTTAAAAAAGTCCACATCGAGTCAATACCTCTGAGGGCTCTCAGATACAAGAGCCAGAAAAAGCCAGAGTGAGAAAGCTGCACGGATGAATAGCAATGCAGAATTAGAAAGCAATGAGACGTGATTTAGCTCTTAATCAGAAGAGAGGTGCTGCTCAGCGCTACTGTCTGCCAGAGTTTAGACCCTGACTCTGAAAAGCGCTAATGAATCCATCAAAAGCCAGTCCAGTGGGGGGGCTGAGAGTTAAGGAGCAGAAAAGAAAGGCAACAAGAAAAGACGGCAGATGCTTCCTCCCTCTTTCAATCTAAGGAAGTCTGGAGACCTGACCCTTGAACCTGAAAACATGAAGGAGGTCGGCTGAGGTAGGATGATGGAGCGATAGCGTGGGCTGTTTGATGTCTGCACTGAATAAGCAACACCGATCCAGTATGTGGAAAGCTGTTTTTTGTTTTGTTTTGTTTTTACACAAGGTTTTCTCAGGATTATTTGATGAATAGAAAGTTCAAAAGAACAACATTTATTTAAAATAGAAAAAAAAAAATCGTATCGACCCCAAACTTTTGAACGGTAGTGTACAAACAGATTTCACACGCTGAAATAATGGGTCAAGAGTAATTACTTGCACCCACGCATTATCAATATAATAATTAAAATTAATATAAGCAGCATCTACAATGACTGTAATTTTATCATTTAGAATGTATTCCTGAATCTTTTGTTAGTCCTGGAACGACATAGTACCTATTCCCAAACCTATCCATTAAATGGCCCTAAAATCATAGGATGAAGAATGGTGTTGAAGCCTCAACCCTAAACCACGCCCTAAAGTCTGATTGGTTGATTGAGGAGTGTTGTCCCTATAGTATAATAAAGTCAGCTCACCAATAAGTTAACAGACTCAATGACATCCATAAAGACTTCATTTTTCCTGTATTTGATGCCCTCCGACCTCCAAGACACAGCATTTGTTACTGTAGCTGGAGGCCGTGGCGCTCCCACCTCCAGCTTATGCCCCTGTTGGGTGATGTACCTGTCGTGGAAGTGAAAAAAGGTCATTAGGTCATGGTAACATTAACAATGACCAAGAAAACGACAGTTAGCATAACAAATATATATATATTTATATTATCATCTTGTATTATATGCAGATTAATTATTATATCAGGCCACCAGTGCATGTCAGCTATTATTACTGTGATGAACATTATGTCATGGCGTCAAACTGTCATCTGTCGCAGACTTGACTTTACAGATCTATTTAGATTTCAATTAAAAGGAGTCAGTGAAGCAAGTAACTTCAGTAGGTATGTAAACAGACCTCTGGTGTTAGAATGCTGAGAGAACAAGGACTCATGGGAAGAACATGGCTGCCCCTAGGGACAAACAGGCTGAAAAACACCTGACCTTGTTTGTCTTTTTTTTTTCATCACTTATATTACTGTAATGTTTTCTTTACCACACATCCTTCACCTCTTACACATGAAAAACAACAAGAAATCAGTAACATTACAGTGTTCAATCACCACTGATGAACATTAGCATCCTATTAAAAACACCAAAACAAACCACTAAATATTCAATACACAAGTTTCCTCATTCATTCCAAATCGATTCTGCATCAATGTTGTTTTTAGAACAAGGTCTAAGAAATGTAGATGTGTATGTGTGTGTGCTCAAACCTCAAGTGACTCCAGCTGACAGGGTATTGTGTTGCTGTCAGTGAGAGCAAGCAATAATTAGCTATCCGCTAAGTGGTTGCTTGCAAAGCCAGGAAACTGATAAGATGTTTATGAACTGACATACAAATTATATGTACTATTTTTTGTTTGTTCTTTAGCCTTTTTATCATTTGCTGGACAAGAATATATATTGTGTAAGAATGTATATTGTTTTCATGTTATATTGTTTAGTTAGCAATAGCATGTTCTAATTGTATGGAACTTTTTAAAGTGTCAGGTAAAAATGTTATATAAAGTAAATGTACTACTACTATTATTGTTAGAATTAGTAACATGGTCACTTGCATGAAACAGCTGGTCATGTGATATTAACATGACTGTATGTCTTCATCTCATCTAAGTGCACATCATTTTAATGATATTTATCATTTCATTTATTTATGGGAAAATATTTTTAATTAGCTAAACAAGTTCTAATTTAGCATTTTGAATATTCTTTATTCTTTTAAATAGAAGTATATCTAAATAAACCCCCAGTAAGATTTAAAATCATGATAAAATGGAAGTCAGATCTTTTTCTACGTATTGAGACAGAGAGAAGTCTGTCGTTCCACTGGGAGATCAAATTATGATATTAAAAACAAATTTAAAAAATTTAACATATGCATGTATGAATTGTTCACAATAAGAAAATAGATAGGATGAATTGTCCTTTCATGCCAACTTTTAAAATGTCTCTTTATGCTTACATACTATATTACATTTCGCTGGTCCAATCATCTCTCGGTTTATTATAAAAAAACTATTTATTGCATTTTGTCAAACTGTGCTCTCTGCACAAACCATATACAGTGACTTATGAATAGCACTGAGCTTGAATAGTGAATGGTGATCCCTCATAGTGCTGTTAGTTAAGGATGAATAGTGTTCTCTGAGTAGTGATGGTTGAATGGTGAGTCTTTCAGAACTTACTCTAGTAAGATCTTGCTGTCAGTGGTCTGAGGGAATCCAAAGTCCATGACTTCATCCATTAGCTCATATACTGTCACAAAATTGTCTCGAATACTCTCTTCTTCCAGTGACTTGAAATATTCAGTGAAAACCTGCAATCAAATGGCCAATACAAGACTACTATAAATGTACATACATTTGGTAAGGATATATTATAGTGAGGAAATGTGCTATGGCAGTTTTTTTAGGGTATTGATGTTTACACTGTCAACAAGATTGTGCTGTGCAAGGTTTTATTGAAGGCACTGTCATGGTGATAGATGTTAAACTCACTTACCTCAACTAATTTGTACAGGAAGGAGTATACAAGAGCAGCATTGGTATTCTTCTTTGTTACTGCAACCACTGAGTAAAATCTGTTAAGTGGTTAATACACTAAAAATTTGCAGAGCTATTACTGTACAACAGTAGGACAAATATTCACAAAAGAAATTAATTTACAAGCGTATGGACTATGGAGGATACAGTACAGGTTGCTGTGCTTGATCCAGAGGAAGTGGGTGGAGCCATGAATAACCACAGGTGACAAATCTGATTCTTCCTCTCTCTTCATCATTATGGGCATGAAGTTGTCAATCTCATTGGCGTCTATGTTGCCCATGTAGTTCCGGCATATGAGCACCTTAGAGATGGAAACAAAATTGAAAGCATAGGAATGTCATAAAACGGAGTATCCCAATTGTGCTCCTTGAAGACCCTTATCACTTCATTTTTAGGGGAAAACTGACAGACATGAATTTTATTTTATTTATTGTTTTGTTTTTTTGAGCAAATAAGATATAATGTATCCATGAACTGCAAACCTTGAGGTTCTCTCTGTGAATACAGAGAATCTTTTATTTTTCTTAAAGATGTTTTGGCACCAGTCATCACACAAAATGGATTCCTTGTGCCCTTAAAAGTCAACACTTGTAATGAATTCTCAGGCCAAAAGGACACTTACAGCACAAGGTTTATTTGCATAGGCTCAAATCAGCCTGAGGAAATGTTAACAGCACAATCAATACGTGTTATCAACCAATATCTATACTAATATCTCTACTAATCAATCCAAGATGCAATCAAATGCTTAATGTCCTGGTCACTTTACAAGTGCATGAAGGTATAGTAGGGTGAAACCTAAAGGATCAGGGACTTTAATGGCTTTGGTGTTAAGGTATTCCTTCAGATGGAGATATTGGATTGCTCTAGGCCACAGACAAGACTGCTTTCATCAGCACTACCAAAATCCAGGGGTATATTGGAAGGTAATCCATTCCACTGGGACCCTGAGGCTCTGTTTTCATGGAAACACTCCTATCCACCCATTACAAACTAATGTGTTCTATATATATATATATTACAGACGTACTGACATTTTTGGATTAAAAAAATTACTATAGCACATGTACAAAATGTTTAAAAAAAAAATTAGCAGAAGCAACTTTTAAATAGGCAGCACTTAAATATAGAAATATGCAATATATGAAACATGAACACTGCAACTGCCTGTAGTGAAAGTGCTGTTTACTAAGAGTGTGATGTGGAGTGTATCAGACTTCCATACTGACATCATTAGTTGTTTTAGAAACCTTTAAGTACATAGAATTTACTTTCGCAATTGATCTTTAAACCTTTAAACCCTATCTGTAGCTATACGTTTCAAATAAAGTGACACTGTCTATCCTGAGAGTATGAACTGTACGACCTTCCTCCGACAGGTGCACGCGCTCTTACCTTGCCTTTCAAGTCCAGGATGAAGATCGCGGACGCTGCCATTCTTATCAAAGCTGTTGTATGACAAGACGCAACTGACAAGTGTTGAAGTTTCGTCAATTTTGGTAAAGTTTAATCACTCGAAATGAAGAGAGATCTTCCCCATCCCTTATACACGCATCTTCCGGGTTTGGAGGCGTCTAACCGGTTGTGCAGCTTGAGCTTGTTGCTGAGCTGTACACTGACAGACGCGACGCGTCAAAACTAGTACCCTGCCATTGAAGAAAACGATCTACGCTGTTCAAGTTTTGACGCGTCGTTCGATTGCTGTGTAGAAGCGGTGTGACGTAACTTCAACTACTTTCAGGTGACAAGACAATTCTTTGTTAAACAGTAGACACAAATAAAAAAGCATACTAACACTGCATTCGTTTAGGATAATGTGAATACCATGAAATGTTTAATTTGTGTTATATACCATTCATAAACAATATCAAAATATATAATAATGGCAATAATACAATTGTACATTTATCTCTAGGCAATAAAGTGTACATTTATCTCTAGGCAATAAAGTGCACAACGGCGGCGCCCAGTGGTCGATAAAAGAAAAACATTAAAAAAATCATTTAATTTAGAAATAAAGTGAAACCAGAACGCAATTAATAGTAAATGTAAATGCAAATTCAAGAAGGACATATTTTTAAACGTTAATGATTATTAATATCATGATTTAAAATAAAGTTTTATAAAAATAAAAATAAACTTTAATTAATAACGTTAACAAACATGCTTAACAGGCCATTAGTTTATTAAGGCCTACATTCAAATATAATTAAACTTTGATTTATATATTTTCAAATACTTTCATAAAGTGCCCCTAGAAACTATTTGGACATCTATATAAAAATGTATGAATTTCATTGCATTAGATATAAAATATTACACCATTATATTACATTAATTTTTCTCAATGAATCATTCAATTAGTAGTTTAACTATAATTATGGAGTACTGAATGTTTGTTAGTAACTTATTAATGCAATTAAGGTATAAATATTACCAAATAAGATTAGACTTAATGGGGCTAACCAATACTAAATTCAATCTCCTCCTCCTCATCATCATCATCAGTCAGTGCTGCTGCTCTTGTGGCTCTCTCACTCTCACTTGCTTGTATATAGTTATCTTCAATAAACCCATCGTCATCCTCTTCGATGTCATCAGTATGTGCAGCTGCGCGAGTCCCTGGGCCACCATGGGCCGAGAATCCCACCTCAAAGTTTGCAGGGTCACACTGACTCGTGGCGTCTACTTCGCTGAGCCTGGAGTGTCTGTAGCTTGCCAGATACTTGTGCACAACTTTGCATTTGGCCATCAAAGCGATAAAAACGGAGAGGGTGATAGCTGACACCAGAACAGCTACAAGGACCTTCCAGCTCTCTGAAGAGGTTTTTGGATCATCAGCGGTCCTTGTGCCTAAAAAAAATGTATTTATAATGGTTAGCTGAGTCTCAGCTGTATGCAGGATTAAAAAAGTTGGAAATCACAGGTAATAATCTACATTATTAAAGAAAAAAGATTTTGACCATTATGTGTAATGTTTGAAAGTGGATTCACTGTAAGTAGTTTACGAAGGAAGGCTTCATAGTTGACATCCTTAGAATATCCTGCCATGAGAAAAATAAATGATATTAAAATCATAGTGTATGTCCAATTTCTATACCTCAAAGAGAAAGGGGCACTCAAATAGCTTATTTTTTGTCCATATAAATGTAATTAATACATAGTAAATTAATGTCACTAAAAATGGCCCATCTACAGTAATTTAGTCCAACATACATGCATTATAAATGCAATTCACTCATACAGTTACTGAAATACACATTTTTTATGATGAGCTGTTAATTCCTGTATTAAAAATAATTTTAATAGTATTAACAAAATCAAAAATGCCAGGGTGATACAACTGTCCTGATATCATAATGAAGAAAAAAGGAAAACATTATTAAGTAGTTTGGCATAATCTTGTAGGCTATTATTATTTCTTAGAAAAAAAAAATGCTTCACTGCTTATTAATATGCGAAGAACTTTTGTCCACAAATGTAGACAATGTGGTGCAACCAACAAGTAGGGAGAAAGCATAAAAAAGGAAATTATATGTGACTGTATGTCAGTGTCAGTCTGTTTTAAAATATCAGATAGTTTTACCTTTTTATGACAAGGCAAGGTTAGCATTGTTAAATGTCATATGGCATGACTCCCCAAAAATGTAATCATGTTTAAGAATTTAAAATTCATAATAATAACATGGTTTTATGAATTCAATATTTAAAAACATTTTTAAAATAATGATTAGGAAGGTGTAAGGAAGTATGTTATTACATTTTAATTGATGGCTATACCACTTGACATTTTTAAAGTCATTCAAATAAACCATTTCTTGAAAATGGTATAAAAGTTTTTTTTTTAAATCCATATGAAACCAACGTGAAATCAAAGAGTATATTTCTATGGAATAGAGACAATATACGTCACAAGACAATAGTTTTCATACCATCATTGTGGTCATCCTGTGTCATGCGCTTTGAGTCTCCCACTTCCTCTCTGTTATTCGGTTCTCCTCTGATTTGAACAAACTGATTCAATCTCAGGTCTTGAACTGCAGCAGATGGAATGTTCCCCAGGAAGAGCATCTGTAAACTGGAAAGGCTGGTCAGAGCGTTTGCCTCCACTGCGGCCAGTTTGCACCTACTCAGGTCTAGTACTTTAAGAGAAGAAAGGCTGTAAAGATGTTCTTTTAACAGTAGAGGGAGGTAGTTGCCTGATAGGTTCAGTGTGACCAAGTGGCTGAAGAGGTTTAGGCGCTTGAAGTTGTCACTGTGTGTTAAGTCTAACAGATTGTCAGACAGGTCCAACTCGGTCACATTCATCCAGATGTGCTGTGGTACTGACGTAAGTGTTTTCCCACTGCAGTCAAATGCAGCCTGAAGAAAGAATAAAGAATTATATGATTGTGAAACTTACTTCTGGAATCAGCAACAAACAGTCTTGTGCAATGAAATAGTATTAGATACTGTTCTATAAAGGTTTAAAAGATAAAAAAGAGAAGATTACCCACTTTCAAGTTTCAAGTAAGAAACAAGAATTATTTTCTTATGAGATAAACCAGTTACAGACTGGGTAAACCTCTGTCACCAAAAACAGGAAACAAGTGCCTACAAACAGGATACTCCTGATGTAGCAGCACTTGTTCTGGCTCGGGGAACAAACGAGGCCAGAGTGTGTGTTGTTTTTCCTCACCGTCTCTCTGTTGGCCGTACATGGGCCCACGGTCTGGAGTGTGTAGCATGATCCTGAGACCCAAAAACACAGGAGCACACACAGTGTGTGTGTAGCAGACCCCATGTTCCTCTGCTTCCTGTAGAAATCACAATTGCAGAAAGATTATGAATAGCGACCACAGAAGTGCTGTTCAGTACAGCGAAAGTTTGAGTTTCTGCTGCAACTTTATAAATATATAACGTCATATTATTTTGTTTTAATGGGCAGTCAAGGTTGACAGTGTGCAAGTGTTTTTCTATTCTTTCTACAAAAAATAAAAACATATTATAATAATGTACATTATCATTTTAAACAGAGTGTGGATGTGTAAACTTATATGACCTTGCGGCATATTATTAATTGCAACAATTTCACTAATTTGTGAAAATATAAAATGGTAAATGGACTGCATTTATATAGTGCTTTCAACAGACCCATGGCCACCAAAGCACTTTACATATTGCCTCACATTCACCCATTCATTCACTCATTCATACACCAATAATCAGGAACTCTTATATGCTGACACATTTAATACCCCACCACAAGACTCAGCATACACCCTACTGCAAACATCAACATCATATATATGAGACACACAAAGTAAACAAGACAGTATACAGTGTAGCACTATGTAAGGAATAATGTACAGTCATTTATGCCAAATAATCTCTGAAAGGGTCTATCAGAACACAAACCAGAGACAATTTTTATCAGCCTGAAGGGGTATATTTTATACATTAACTTTTAAGCATATATATATATATATATATATATATATATATATTATTATGATTTGTGACGAAAGACTGATACCAGAGACATGAAACTATAACACCAGCTATTTAGGAAACTAACTGCATGGTCAATTGTACGGTTTAGTCATCATTATGCAAACATATTTAACCACAGAATGCTGCAAATGACCAATCAGATTCAGAATCCAAGATTCCAGAGAGTAACAATAAGGTGCAATAAGGGCAATAAAGTACAAAAAGGGCAGTACAAAACAATAAAGTCAATGTGTTCTGCTACAATGTATTTCAAGGAACTTGTTCAAATGACCAGTTAAATAACCTAAAAAAAAAATTCTGGGCAGTTAATGATTGCAAATATGTTAGATCAATTAACAGATAAGTGATAGTAGATAGTGTGTGGCACTTTTGTTTTTTGAAATATGTTAGATCAAAAATCAATCATAAATCCAATAATAATTGTCACTACTGTCTCTTAAAACTATTTTCCTGGAAATGAAAGATTAACAGCCATTTTAAGTTTGTCATATTAAAAAAAAAAAATTGTACTGAAGAATAAATAACCTGATTGTCACGTGTTGGCTGTATATATAAGCCAAAGAATGATGCGTGATGCAGAATGAACAATGAATCAACTTTTAGAAAACATGAAGAGCAATAACACCACATATGAACTGCAAATGAACTGTAACATTTAACCAGAGACCACAAACTGAGGAAGACAGAAGACTTATGCTGCCTTCCCATGCTATCGGAAATTTCCAACTTCCCACTTCTGAAGTCGTGATTACGAGCTAATCGCATTTAAATTTTGACCTGAGAGGGCGTTCATGTCCAATTTTTTAACTAGGAAACTAGTATTTACGATAATTCCGATAGCATGTGAAGGCAGCATAAAATACACAAGGAAGGTAATCAACAGAACAGGGAACAGGTGAGGACTAATCAGAAACTATGACAACAAATGAATGACTGGAACTCTAAGGCTGCAGAATATATAGTAGGTGAAAACAGTATGTGACAAAGGAAGTATGGCAAAAAGTAACCGGATACTTCTTCCGGCGAGATTCTGAAGTGTGCATACGATGGACACTTTACTATCAAATGGGAGAGGATTTATGAATGGCAGTGAAGCGACAACATGGTGAATGTAGTAGGCTACATCTGAATTACATTCATACTACACTCATACTATAAAGAACATACTTCTTTAGCGGTCGTAAAGTAATTGCTTATTCCAAACAAGCCTAAGACTAAGGGGGTGTTTGCATGATGTAAGTGATGTAAGTGACATCGCCAACTACTGGCCTGGCATGAATAATACGTTTTGAGTTGTTTTCGCAGAACTGTGTGAACAGGGATTGTTTTGACAATGTTGTCGTCTGTAAAAAAAAAAAAAGAAAGGGAAAACTTTTCAGTTTTTAGTGCATCGTTGTCGTGTAAATGTACCCTAAAACTAAACAAGACAGTGAAAACTAGACATGACTGGGACACCGATCTCATTAGAAAGCGTAACTATTTTACAAGATGCTGATTTTGTATGTGATTCATAAGGAAACGTGCTATTTTTAGAAAAGAAGTAAGCACGAATGGCCACCCCTAAACCCTGTCAGTAGGGCATAAGCAGATTGTACTAAAAAAAATAAAAAAAACATACAAATTCATACAAATTAGCCACCAATTTACCGAAACGTTAAAGTCACAAATTTTTTATAGGGGCCCTTCCTCTCGCTCCCTTACTCTCCCACTATTCATTTCAGCACTGTTGGCGGTAAACACTCCTCAGGAGCTGCTTTTATCTCTTCCTGTCTCAGGACGCCCCCGTAACAGCATACCTGCAAGCCAGCCAAATGGAAGCGTCTGCATGTGCGTACTGCGTATCATTATAAATGTGAGAAAGATAGCTTCAAAAAAAGAAGTAGGAACTGCCAGACCTCACTGTGTGGGTCCAAACATAAATACACCACAAAAATAAGTCTTTCACTTGACTTCGCCAAGAACATGTACACTACATACACACACCCTCCCCATCTAGTCTTGCGTTGTTACTGATTACATTGGCACTAAGGACTTTGCATTGTTGTTGCCGCATATAAAAGAAACTGAAAACTATGCTGTTCAACACAGCTTTTGATCTATCAGTTCAACTGTTACCTGCATGAAGTTCCTTAAATTTTAAGAAAAAAAATACTTCTATGTTTGCGTTTATTCTTAATACATGTCTTTTTTAGTTAGCATTAGTGCAATACACAAAATAACAATAGAATAGGAGTTGGATGAGGCCTACCTTTTTAAATCTTGTGATACATTAGACAACATTGTTAAGTCTTATCCGTCAGTTTAGCAAGTAGGTGCGGTTAACTATATTGATTCCCATAATAGTCCACCTTACCTTCCCTAGCACTTGGCATGTTGTGGTTGACAACAGAATGTAAAATGACATGAGGGTTGACAGGAACGTGTGACCATTAAACATTAAACAAGTAACCTAGAATTATGTTAAAGATATTGTCCTCCTGCTCATATTTGCCAAAGAAATTTGGCACATATGGAACTTTGCAATGCTATTGTCATGTTATAAGCTATAAAACAAACATATACATACATAGTGATGAATGTGAAGCATTACAATTTAGTGAAAAAGTGCATAGTGAGGCTACTTACGTGAGAACTGGCTCTTCCGGTTATTAAGAATATGTCAAAACTGATGTTTTTTTTTCTCTTCAGACATCACATTTTATCATGGACAGGTTCATTTTTGCTAGCCATTTCCAAGATTAAGGAAATGGCAGGTATGGTTGTGCAAAGGTTGCGGGAGGTGTGTCTTTAGCATGTCATTGTCAGAGAAAGTTAATTTGTAACTGAATGTCGAATGGATCACTGCTTCTTCTATTTCACCTTACCGTTGACATTTGAACTGATGGCACAAATAAATGATCTTAACCTGAAGTGTTCGGTGCAGTTGGTGGGCAATTTAGTTCTCAGACACTGTGGTACTTCATGTCAAATTTATATTGAAGGAATGTTTTTAATACAGATTTGTACAGTTTGTAACATTACAAGGACTGCATTGTTTGTTAACATAAAGTCCATGTAAATATCTAAGTATCTATCATATAAAACAAACTACAATAGAATAGAATTCTTGTTATGCATTATAATTATTCATATTACATTATACAAATAATGTATTCATTTGATGCAAATTGAACACACACATTTTAACTATATTTATATTTTAATATTTATATAATACCAATATTTATAAAATGAATATTTTAACTATATTTTATATTTATATTTGTTATATTTATTATTATATTTAACCATTTTTAACTACATTTTGAAATGGGTAGCTATTCATTAAAAGAGTTTTAATTATATTTTAAAATAAGTAGGGTATAAATTGTTAAAGCTCTCAACTTTGTTACAGTCGTGAAGATTTGGTGTGTGCAAAAAAATGAAGAGGAAAGGAAGAATAGAGAAACACAGCACTCTACAAGTACGTGTACAGCTGCGATGGCTTCCCTCTGTTTAACAGGAAAAAACAACCTGAGCTCCACAACAATGGACAGTTTGTCTTATAGGAGACACAAATGGTCAAGGTGTCCGTGTTTGGCACTTAAACTGCTGTTATTGCTGTTTGCATGAGAGCATCTGTCAGCATCTGGCATTTAACACCATTATTTTACTTTCTTTCTCTCTTACAGGCTTTCTCTCAAACCTCACAACAATAGTCAAATCACAAAATTTGTCTATGATTAATGCATTTTATTATACATTCCTATATAGCTCAAAGAAGTATAGAGCATGGTGTTTGAAACACCAAGGTCATGGGTTTGGTTCCCAGGGAATGCATGAATTGATTAAATGTATACCTTGAATGCAATATACAGTCAAAGTCAGAATTATTGGCACCCTTGGTAAATATGAACAAAGAAGCCTGTGAAAATAAATCTGCATCGTTTATCCTTTTGATCTTTTATAAAAAAATAAAAAAAAAAATCTAGCCTTTCACTGAAGTAAAAGAATTGCAAATGGGTTAAAATCTCTTTAATAAATATTTTCTCCGATACACATTGGCCACAATTAATGGTAGCCTTTTATTCAATACTTTTTTCAACCTCTTTTTGCCAAGATAGCAGCTTTGAGTCGTCTCCTATATGCCTGAGAGAGATCAGAGACCATTCCTCCATACAGAATCTCTCCAGATCCTTCAGATTCCCAGATCCATGTTGGTGCTTCTTCTCTTCAGTTCACCCCGCTCATTTTCTATAGGGTTCAGGTCAGGGGACAGGGATGGTCATGGCAGAAGCTTCATTTTGTGCTCAGTGACACATTTTTGTGTTGATTTTGATGTTTGTTAATCTGTGATCCTTGGAGAATCTTTGGCCACTCAAACTCTCCTCCTCACCATGCATTAGGACGATATAGACACACGTCCTCTTCCAGGCAGATTTGTAACCAGTTTGTAATTTCTAGTTGATTGGAACTTCTTAATTATTGCCCTGATGCTGGAAATTGATTTCCAATGCTTTGGCTATTTTCTTACAGCCACTTTCTATTTTGTGAAGCTCAACAATCTTTTGCTGCACATCAGAACTATATTCTTTGGCTTTACTCATTGTGATGAATGATTAAGGGAATTTGGCCTTTGTGTTTCCTCATATTTATACTCATGTGGAACAGGAAGTCATGGCTGGATAATTTCATGTTCCTAGTCACCCTGGTGTGCTAATAAATGTAAATATGAAGGGAATATACTTCAGAGATATTTTACACATAAGAATTTCTAGGAGTGCCAATAATTGTGGCCAACGTGTTTTGGAGAAAAGCATTTATTTCATAATGTGATTTCCCCCCCAATTTCAATTGTTTTACTTCAGTGACAGTTTAGATGTTTTGTGATTTTTTTTAATGAAAGATCAAAAGGGTAAACAATGTAGAATTATTTTCAAAGCCATCTTTGATTATTTTTACCAAGGGTGGCAATAATTCTAATAATGTCTGTAAGTCGCTTTGGATAAAAGCATCTGTCAAACGTAAATGCATTTGTTTTTCTCCCATATGTTTGTTAACCTTTATAATTTTCCCCAAATCCGCCCCAATGTTTTTGAAATTTGACCCGGACATCTCATGTCCCATTGTTTAGCTGGGAAAGCCCATGTATCTAATCACTTAGGTGGTCTCACACTCCTCTTTGGCATCTGAAAAACACTCATTTCCTTTGGTTATGGGAGCTGAAAACCTAGTTCCCTACAAAAGAGAAGTGAATTGTCCAAATGCTATGTTAATCAAGGATTTTATCACTTCATTTTATCAAGTGTTTTGCTTGGCCATGCATTTTGTTTGAACACACACACTTCCACTTCTGTGTGCCCCCAAAATTTCAATGAAATTTCACTAATGTGACCGCACCTTATATGTGTAATGTTTACAAAAAGTGGTGGACAGTATCATCCCTAAAATGAGCAACACTTTTGATTTATCTGCAATATATTTCAGTAAAAAAAATGGTATCATCACTTTAAAAAACATTTTTTTAGCTTTTCATTAGCAAAGTTACTGTTTTTGTTGTTGGGTATGGCTGTGAACCGCTACAACATTACATTTTTATTAACAATATTTCTGAAAAAATTGTGTATTGTACAGTCTTTTAGGTGAACAAGAACAAGCAATGCAGTTCGGAAATGAATATTTTGAACTGATTCTTTTCAATGAATCAGTGGAACCGTGCGGAGTTATCAATGGTCATGCAAGTTATTATCAGTTTGCATTTGAATCGATGGTGATTCCAGTGTAAATGACTCACTGATTCAATTGTTCAAATAGCAAACTAAATCAATTCCTTCCTTGGTACACATGCATTTAAACAAATTACAGCTTACTGTTTTTAATATATCACACATGAAAAATTGTGAAAAAAGCCTATTTTTTAGATTACTTTTTCTCTTTTTTATTTTTTATTTCTATAGAGTAATTTGTAGATTATTTACTTAGCTAATACATTTTTGAGTATCTTGCCCAACAGCACTCATTTGTTGTGATTTGCAGTGGCCATGTGTATAAAAAAGCTTATCAATTTAAAAACATTACAAGAGGTTTGGCAAATAATAAGATATAAGAGGGAACTGTTGCTCTTAGACAGAAAATGTGCTTCAGAATCTTCCAACTTAAATACAATTGTAAGTAATACAACAGAGATTCTATTGTCAGTGCAAGTTCCTTGCAATAATCATTTCTGGGAATGAAACTACATGCTGGACAACAGGGGACATTCTTATGTATACATACCACTGAGTACTGATTTGTGTAGTTTTAAAATACCTGTGTCAAACTTACACTCAAACATAAAACTGTTGGCAGCGGCCATACAGTTCATTCATTAAAATCACCATTAGGACTCTCATGATTGATTCTGTAATTTTAGCAGCCTTTGGGACGTCATTAAGAGCCATTGCGCAGAAGTGTTCTTTAGGACTGACCGGTGCATGATCACTGTACCAGCAGGAACTCAAAAATAAATTTGTGAGTTCTGGTTCGGACCCAGTGCATGCTGGTTCAGAGGCGAGTGTCCATTACTCTAGCTGTTTTCTAGTATGTCTCATGGGAACCGGGTGGTAGGCTGAGCAAACACTCAGCAGACAGGAGACCAGCGGTTCTTCCTGTTTCTGCATGCTTACTGTTTGATTCCTGCCAATTTCCTGGTCACATATCAGCTCCCGCAGCACTGCTTCCTGTCACAGAGTCTCCACTGACTGCTACATCTAAACACGCTCTGTGTCATGCTCATGCACACTTCTTACTCTTTTCATTGTATCATCTTATGTCTGCACAGAATGACTACTTTTTGGTCATCTTTCTCTCTTTATACTTCATGCTCATGTCTTTGGTCGGTTATACTATGCAGTACAAAAAAAAAAAACTTTTAACTTATATATTAACTTATACATTACTTCCACACATCCACAATTTCAGTCCTCAAGTGTCAGATTTTTAACTTCTAAGAGCTGGCAAACACTGACCTTAGAAAACAACAGCCTTAATCGAGAACAATGCAGTGAATTAGGGAAATGCAACAATTTCTCAGTTTCATCACAAGAACTGCAGCTGTAGTAAGTATCTTACTATCTCTGTCCTCATTGTATTTTATGATGATATCTCATTAGAATCTAATATATTAAGATATATATGATGAGGACATGAAATGTTTATTATACATTAAATGTATAACAGAAAGTTGTGAAGTTTTAAGTTGTCTAATACAGTAAGTCTAATAATTATATCAACTAAACTCACAACTTAAAACCTCAGAACTTTCTGTTATACATTTAATGTATAGTTCACTTCAAACTTTTAAATAATTTCACTATTTAGGTTTGTCCTATGTCCCAGATATCACTTTCCAACCTGTTAACGCTTGACATCATTTCATTGGGGAAACAAACACTCAAATAAAACAATCAACAGTAAACAAGGAAAACCCAGGATAACGTACTAAGGGGTGTTAAAAGCCAAGGAAAATAAATATGTCTTGAGATAAGATTTAAAAGTAGGGAGTGATGGGGCGTGCCTAATATAGGGAGGAAGGCTATTCCAAAGTTTGGGTCCAGCAGTAGCGAATGCACGATCATCGTGATTTTTAAGTTTAACTCTGGGTACTGTCAGTAGGCCAAGGTCACGTGATCTCAAATTTCTTGAAGGGTTATACGGAAGCAATAGATCAGTTAGATAACGAGGTGCTAGGTCATTCAGGGCTTTATAGACAAATAACAAGATTTTAAAATCAATCCTATATTTGTCAGGGAGCCAGTTCAGAGACATTAAAATAGGTGTTATATTATCATATTTTCGTTTTCTGTCGAGCAGTCTAGCAGCTGCGTTTTGGACCAGCTGCAGACGAGAGATAGAGGCCTGAGAGATGCCATAATACAGTGAGTTACAGTAGTCAAGCCGAGATGTTACAAAGGCATGGATTGCGATTTCAAAATTGCTCCTGGATAAAAAGGGCTTAACTTTACTGAGAAGGGGAAGTTGGTAAAAGCATGATTTGACAACAGCAGTGATCTGTTTGTCGAATTTTAAACTGGAGTCAAATAGGATGCCCAGATTCCTGGCACACTCTGTATTATACAGGGCGAAAAAAAAAATCAAAAACACTGTTTTCCTTAGGACTAAACATAATAATTTCTGATTTATTTTAATTTAAAAGTAAAAAAAATAGCTTGAAAGCCATGGCTTAAGTTCATTTAGGCAATCAGAGGCTGAAGAGAAAATTTGTTATTTTGCTGTAAGGGAAGGTAGATTTGAGTATCGTCTGCATATAGTTGAAAAGGGACACCATATTTTTCAAAAATATTAGTTTGACTCACTCTAAAATGTCTGATGAAATGATAGAAATACAGTTGGTCTCAAAATATAAAAGGACCTGGGGGGGTCCTTGTATTCCCTACATTATGGGGACCAAATGTATACCTAAAATATAGGTGTAGGGTTAGTGTAGAGGGATAAAATATACAGTCTGTACAGTATAAAAACCATTACATCTATGGAATGTCCCCATAAAACATGGAAACTTGTGTGCGTGTGTGTACATGTTTTTCTGTGTACATGTTTCCCCATGAGGAAACAAGCTTATAAATCATACAGAATGAGTATTTTTTAAATGTAAAAATGCAGTTTTTATAATATAAAAGTACTTATAAAGCACATATTAATGCCTTATCCTGCATGACCTTATTGTACATCCCTTAATCCTACCCAATACCTAAACTTAAACACTACAAAAACTACCGTACTAACTATTAATAAGCAGTAAATTAGGAGTTTATTGTGGCAAAAGTCATAGTTAATAGTGCATATGTGTTCCCCATACTAAAGTGTTACCAAAAACTGTTTTAGAATAATAGTCTTCCAGGGGTCTCTAAACTACATTACTGACCATAAGTCCTGTTTTGATTATCCCTTCCTCACCTTTGATATGAATTAATGACACTGCATTCTGTACTGATTGAGGAAAATGGGTCAGACGTGTTCACCTATCAACCAAACATTTCCAAAATCACAACTTGTACACTCACATCAATTTCAGCTGAGGTCATATCCATTTGTTGATGTTGAACATAATAGAGTCGCATTTTGGCTACCTCTGTGATTTTGCGCTTTAAGCATATGCCAGCGGCAGTCTAAATCATTCAGTTACACATTGTCAGAAACGACACACACAGCTGTAACAGATCTAACAGCAGCAGATCTATAGGAAGCATCCTCTCCAACGGGCTCTCCAAATTCAGTCTGTGTAGTGACCCCTCACAGACCTCCGCTGCCTCTCTCCATACCATGTTATATGTGGATCTGAATGGCACTGAAAGAGCGGGACCCATGGCGAGATGCCCTGCTGTGTGCGGAACATGGATTTCCACTGTACCACACCCTGAGCAAACATGGAAATGAGAGGCTAGACTGATATTTATTGTTCTTAGATAAGGTCTTATATATTAACGATTCAAATGACAATGATAACCATGTAAGCAATACTGTAAATGAACAGCCGGATTCATAAAGAATGAGTTCAAATTCAGGGTTAATGTGCAAATGGTAACCTAAAGAAAATGTGCTTTGTGTGGTAACATCTAAATTAATTTATTTTATTCTAATAAAAAATGCTATTTAACATTACTGAATCAACCTAAATACATTAGGTTACACTAACAAAACTAATAATTTAAGGGTATAAGATAAGAAATAGCTCTTTAACGTAACAATGGCAGGATACCACTTTTTATTACACTACCATTCAAAAGTTTGGGGTTGGTAAGATTTTTTAATGCTTTAAAAAAAGTCCCTTATGCCCACAAAGGCTGAATTTATTTATTAAAAAAGTAAATAAATAAATAAAGTTTATTATTTAAAATAACTGTTTTAATTTTTTTATATTTTAAAATGTAATTTATTCCTGCTTAGCGAAAATTCAGCAGCCATTACTCCAGTCTTCAAAAATCATTCTAATATGCTGATTTGCTGCTCAAGAAACATTTATTATCATTATCAGTGTTGAAAACAGTTGGGCTGCTTAATATTTTGCGAAAAACTTGATTTTTTGACGAACAGAAAATTCAAAAGAACAGCATTTATTTGAAACAGAAAAAATTTTGTAACATGTAAAAGTCTATACTGTCACTTTTGGTCAATTTAATCCTGATAATAATAAAAGTATTATAGTTTGAAGTCATACATACCCCAAAAGTTTGAATGGTAGTGTATATATTTTATTTGCATAAATATCATTTTACTTTTTAACACAACAACATTTTACACTGTAAAAAAAAAAACAACAAAAAAAACTAAACGAAAATGTACTGGTAATTTTCTGCCAGGACATTATTCAGTAATTTTAAGGAAATTTCCGTTAACCCTTAAAACACAACCTAATGCAATGCATAATTCAAAAGTTGTGCGATACATTGTGCCCTAATTCTATGGACGTTTTTTTTTTTACAGTGTATGTTAAATTTATATAAGGGATTTATTTAAGAGCTGTTATTGCAATCAATCATTCTGAATTAACTTTAAATTTTTTGTTAATTAATAGTACTTAATTACATTATTTCATCCATTCTCTCAATTAATAGGAGTTTAGCAAACATTTTATTAATAATCTCAGCCAGTCCAAGTTCTTAGACAAGAAAAGTATTGAAAAGTAGAGTTAGAGAATGCTTGATATGGATGCTCAGTGGTTAGGGAGGTTTACAAGAACGTTTGGATTGTTTGTGTAAGAGTGAAAGGAAATATGAATTGAGAGTGTAACAGTGCCAGGGTGAAGATGTCTCTGGCTGCACACGTACACTCTTGAGACAAAAGCTGAGGAGCGGATGTGCCCTCTCACCTCTTTTCCCTTTCCTTTGTCCTTTGTTTTTTACTCTCTCTCTCTTTCTCTTGTACTTACACACTCCACATCCTCCTATTTCAGCTTTCCTATCCTTGACCCTATCTGTTAAAGATCCACTTATCTCCATCACTCTACATCTGGCTGACTAGGAAAAACACAAAGACATCTTCTTTCCCTCAAACCACTGTGTTTATTATTTCACGGATATGAATGGTTAACTCATCCATGCCAGATGGAAATTTTTACATGATTGTTCCATCAGGCCTATGGTGAATTTGCATGAGCTTTCACCAAACATTACTTCAAGATGTGTGAGAATAGATGGCGGATTTTCAAGGAGAGGCTTTATGGTTAATTCTGTCATTTTCGCCCCGCTATCACAAGAGGATTTCCGACAGTGACCTAATGGTATAATGGAGCACCTATAGCAGAGAGGGTGCCATGGTGAGCTTCCTCAACAGGGCTGGATGCCCATGAGACCGGCTCCTGTATCGGCAGCTCACACTCTCACACTTCCACATTCAATGCAGCAGTGCTCAAGGAGTGAGTCAGTGCGTGTGGAGTCCTGCCAGCTCCCATCACAATGGGTGGAAATGGGAATTTAATACAAACTTTCTCACATAGCCACAATGCATCTAATAACACTCACAGCTGTCCCCTCCCTACTCAGTAACACTTATAATTTAGTTATTCTTATGTGTAAATTTGCTTAAAGGGACAGTCCACCTAAAAATTAAAGTTCTGCCATTATTTACACACCCTCATGTTGTTCCAAACATGTATGACTTTCTGTCTTCTGTGGAAGAAATTTTTGAAGAATGTTGGTTCCCATTGACTTCCACTACAATGGAAGTCAATGGGAACTGAAACGGTTCATTTAACAGTTCATCACTGAAATCTTCATTTAAAGGGATAGTTCACCCAAAAAAGAAAATTCTGTCATTAATTACTCACCCTCATGTCGTTCCAAGACTTTGATTTATCTTTGGAACACAAATGAAGATCTTAGTCCAAAGATCGTTTTAGTCCAAATTTTCTGAAGAAACACGATCGCTTCATATGATGAACAGATTGAATTTAGGCTTTTATTCACATATAAACATTCATCAACTCACACATCGGTTGTGGTAAACAGAAGCTCAAGCACTGACGTGCGAGAACCAATGAGGTTCATTCTGTGGTTCACCTGTGTATGGTTCATTTTGTGGTTCATATTTGGTTTACTGTTTTAATTACTTAAAAGCATATAATAGGCTGTTTAATGTTAAGTTGTAGCAATTGTAGCAACAGCCTAAATAGCAGGTCAATATGTTTCAAAAATCAAAAATCCCTTTTTCTTAGCCAATAACAGTTGAAATGTTAAAGTTTTTTTTTTTTTTTTGTAGCCTAGACTTTAAGGCATGTGCCTATATAGAAACTGACTTTAAAAAATAAACCTGCCCTGAGAAATCACTTTTCACTGGAGTAAAAAGTGTGACAACTAGCCCCGGTCTTCTATCAATGTTTTCATTATTTCGGACATGAGATCTAATGGTATTCATGGTGTGAATCAACTCACACATCAGTTGTGGTAAACGGAAGATCAAGCATGTTTGCTTGATGTGCGAGAACCAATGAGGTTCATTCTCATGTGTTACACAGCACGCATAAGCTTCTGCAAGAACCAATGAGGTTTGTTCTCACACGTCAAGCAGGTTCGGTTGAGCTTCTGTTTATGTTCGCTGATCAATGTTTATATGTGAATAAATGCCTAAATTAAATCTGTTCATCATATACAGCGATCGAGTTTCTTCAGAAAATTTGGACTAAACTGCTCGATTCAAATAGATTTGTTTTTAGATCTCTTTATGAACATTTTGAAGCGCCAAAGTGGTATTTGGGTAGGCTGTCAATGAAGGGACAGAAAACTCTCAGATTTCATCAGAAAGATCTACATTTGTGTTCTGAAAAATGAACGAAAGTTTTACAGGTTTGGAACGACATGAGGGTGAGTAAATGATGACAGAATTTTCATTTTTGGGTGAACTATCCCTTTAAAATAAATTATAGACTTTTATAAAGTTATTAATTATTAGTGCTGCTAAAGAACGTATCACTGTTATTGCTCTTACTTGGGGGTGTTTTGACTTGGTGTAGTAAGAGAAACCACCTAGTAATACCCTAGCAACCACCCAGTACAGTAGTGTTTTTTGCACAGAAAAAACGTCTAAACATTGAAGTTACATAAAGACTTGTGATTCTTTTACATGTGTACTGGCCGCCAGTGTGTGCATTGTCTCTTGACCTCGGGGTGAAAAACGAAGCAGGACAAATGCTTTGAGTCTTTGTCCGCCGACAAGAGAATATAATCAGCTTTCATCATCACTTTCATAAAAAAGAGAAGGTATAAAGCAATTACTACTGGACTACAAAAGGTGGCTGGGACAATAGGCGGCAGTCTGGGGGGAGTGTGGGGGTTAGTCCCTCTAAGTACCTTGTTCTTGTGAGTGTTTCTCTCCACCCTGGCTCCACACAACCACAGAATATGTTGACACAGTGTCCACTACTTTCCCATGCAGCTTCCTCATCCAAACACTTTCAGTGCTTTATCAGCCAGTTTGTATACACAAACACACATACGCCCTAATACAAAAACACACACACACATTCTAGCCAAGACACAACATTAGGATATAAAGAGACTACAAAAGCAAGAATGCAAATCGTATTATTTCACTTAGAGAATATTGTTCTTTCTACTATTAATATGAATACTGATACTATTACATTCTGCCAAAAAAATGTTCAGTGCATGTAAATGGCATCCATAAATGTCTATATTGAATGTATCCATTTTGAGCAATGATTATAAAATTTGATGAATAATGTAGAGGTGTCTCTCTTCTGTGAGCAATAGGCAGGATGTGAGTGTGACCTCCGAAGGTGACCTGCTATTTGTGCACACAAAAGCAAGAAGACCTCCGCCTCAGACAGCACTTCTAAAAACAGTAACACATTAGATATGTCTGGTCTAAATCAGCACTAACAAATCAACAACTAAATTCTGCTTTATTATCTGTGTGCAGAAATTTTTTTTTTTTTTTTGTCTGTCCCTTGCTCCTGGAGTGGAAAACAGGAAAGTCAGAACAATGTCAATCTGAGTCAGCTTTGATTGTGTGATGTTATCAAGAAACAGACAGAAAACATACATGCGCTCATTTCAAAAACCATCCACAAATTGGTGAAGTGTGCAAAGATGGTGTAAATGGGTCTGTAGACGTGAGGCAGTAGGCTTTTCCTCTGCAATTAAACTCGAAATGACTGAACATTTAGACAAAACATACAGACAGGGATTGTTTCTCATTTCCTGGCTATGACTGATGTGAATAGTTATAAGATGCCTACATCAGTGTGGAGCTTATTCATTCAGTAGGCAAATATGACCATGAGTATGACAGTAATCTCTTTTCTTTATTATGGTTTGGTGCCTTGAGTGATGGGGAATATTAAAACACTATGGCCTGGTTTCACAGACAAGTCTTAGACTAAGCCAGGATTAGGCCTTAGTTCAATTAGGACATTTAAGTAGCTTTTATAGACATGCCTTAGACAAAAGCATTACTGGTGCATCTTGAGACAAAACAGTGGCACTGACATATTTTAAGATATGTCAGTGCAAGTTTTTTTCAGTTAAAACAGCTCAAACATGCATTTTAGTCTAGGACTAGGCTTAAAACTTGTCTGTGAATCTGGGGGTATATTCTGTACCACTGTATCATCAGCTGCCTAAAAAAGAACAGTTGACAGGGAACATCTGAATTTGTTATTTTATGTGAGATTACCTGACTCCTCTAAATCAGTCCACATTTAACCTCTGAGCATGCTGACATGGAACGGTACTTTGGGTGCACTTTCCTTCTTAACCAATTTGTAGAAATAAAAAGGCATCTACACCAGTATCTACACCAATCAGGCATAACTAATATTGTGTTGGTCCCCCTTTTGCTGCCAAAACAGCCCTGACCCGTTGAGGCATGGCCTCCACTAGACCCCTGAAGGTGTGCTGTGATATCTGGCACCAAGATGTTAGCAACAGATCCTTAAAGTCCTGTAAGTTGAGAGGTGGGGCCTCCATGGATTGGACTTGTTTGTTCAGCACATCCCACAGATGCTCGATTGGATTGAGCCTCAAACTCGTTATTGTGCTCCTCAAATCATTCCTGAACCATTTTTGCTTTGTGCAGTGTGCATTATCCTGCTGAAAGAGGCCACAGCTACCAGGGAATACCGTTTCCATGAAAGGGTGTACATGGTCTGCAACAATGCTTAGGTAGGTGGTACGTGTCAAAGTAACATCCACATGGATGGCAGGACCCAAGGTTTCCCAGCAGAACATTGCCCAAAGCATCACACTGCCTCCGCTGGCTGGCCTTCTTCCCATAGTGCATCCTGGTGCCATGTGTTCCCCAGGTAAGCGACGCACACGCACCCGGCCATCCACGTGATGTAAAAGAAAATGTGATTCATCAGACCAGGCCACCTTCTTCCATTGCTCCGTGGTCCAGTTCTGATGCTCACATGCCCACTGTTGGCGCTTTCAAAGGTGGACAGGGTTCAGCATGGGCACCCTGACTGGTCTGCGGCTATGTAGCCCCATATGCAACAAACTGCGATGCACTGTGTATTCTGACACCTTTCTATCAGAACCAGTATTAACGTCTTGAGCAATTTGAGCTACAGTAGCTTGTCTGTTTGATTGAACCACACGGGCCAGCCTTCGCTCCCCACGTGCATCAATGAGCCTTGGCCACCCATGACCTGTCGCTGGTTCACCACTTTTGATAGATTCTGACCACTGCAGACCAGGAACACCCCACAAGAGCTGCAGTTTTGGAGATGCTCTGACTCAGTCATCTAGCCATCACAATTTGGCCCTTGTCAAACTCGCTCAAATCCTTACGTTTGCCCATTTTTCCTGCTTCTAACACATTGACTTTGAGGAAAAAAATGTTCACTTGATGCCTAATATATCCCACCCACTAACAGGTGCCATGATGAAGAGATGATCAGTGTTATTCACTTCACCTGATCATAATGTTATGCCTGATCGGTGTATATGTGCATTTAAAACTCTTTACACTGTGCCATGGTACCCATGTGGAATAATGGCTTTCATTAACAACAACAACAATAATAAATGCACCTTTAGTTTAGTAATGGTACTATAACAACAAGTAATAGATCGAAAATAGGAAAATGCAATAAAATAAAATAAAATAAAAGTTTGGTGCTTCTCCTGTTGCATATGCATTTGAAAAATTGTTATTTTCCTATTCGTCCTATATGTTGTCGTAACAGTTTTGAATTGTGTTATTTATTGTCATTTTTACATTTTTTGTTTACTTTTACAACTTTTTACAATTTTACTTTTCAGTTGAATTGGTCTTTGAATGGTATTTTTATTAAAACATAACAATTTAGGCCCAATGTAAACGTTTTGCTGGGATATAATTGAAAAACAACAATGGTCTTGATGAACTGACTTTAGATCAACAGACACATCGAATATTGTGTAAGAGAAATTCTGTGAACTAACCTCTCTCTCTCTCTCTCTCTCTCTCTCTCTCTCTCTCTCTCTCTCTCTCTCTCTCTCTCTCTCTCTCACTCACTCACTCACTCATCCTTTACGCCTCTTCCTTCCTTTCCCACCCAACGTATGACTGTGGAGTAGGCAGAAGAGTTTTCAGCATGTGAACAGCACAGATTTCCACGCGTAGAGTGAATCAGTGTAAGTATCACAGTAATCGTAGAAATGCACAATAACGCGTGGATAAGCCTGGCGAGCTAGAAGATCCCATTGGAATGACATATATTTGGATAATTTCTAACGGATTATCTGACAGAGAACACAAGACTACAGACATGCTGTATTTAATCTGCCTCATTTGCCTCGTCGACCTCTCTGGTGAGTACCGTAGTACCAAAAAGTGTCGTTTTTTCCTTTGCGTTCACTTAAAATCACATAGTTATAAAGTTGTCAGTGTACTTCCAATCCTTGCAACGACAACATAAAAAAGACTAAAATACCATATACTGCAGATCACTTTTGTAAAACCATATTAATTTAATATCAGATATTTTTCTTATTAATTTAACGATATGATATATGAAATGGTGACTAAATCCAAGTTAACACAGTTATAGACCTAATACTTGTAACTTTAGTATTTTGGTCATCATGGGAAATCTTGGTGATTAGTTTGATAACAAAAAATTGATGCTAATACAATTATAAAACGGTAATACAACAATAAATGTTATTTATTGAAGTTCCTTCACTTGGTATAGTCCTGTTTTGCATAATGATGAAGGTGTATGTATATCTAGCTGAAGGAATATAAGCATTAGCAGAGTAGTTATTTCTAAAAATCTTTTCATGGGACTTACTGATTTCAAAATAATTATTGATTGATTGATTGGTATGAGAAGCTCAGGGCTTGATGTCAGAAAGGCAATCTCACAGGAGCTGTCTAACTGCAAGGTTTTGAATCAAAAGCAGTGGTTTTGCATGTTGGTTTCAAATATCCAGATCAAAAAACCTTTATGACCTATATTAGAATAATTTTGTTCAACAGCCTGTCAATACACTATAAAACACACACAATTCTATGCTCACAATAAACACACACACACACACACACAATAAAACTACTGTACACTGATATGGGAAGGTTCGACTATTGTATATAAAGAAGTAGATTTAACTGAAAGTTTGAACTGTTTTCTTAGGAAGGCAGCCGATAGGAAGAAGGTATTTTTTTTATTTAGAAATGTCAGAGCAAGCTGTCACCATTTTATTGTTGTCACAATGTTATAAATGTATATGACAATATTATTATTATTGATATTTTTGTATGCTACCTGTGTATGGTTCATTGTGGTTCATATTTGGTTTACTGTTTCAATTACTTAAATTGAAATTACTTAAATTTATAAGCATATAATAGGCTGTTTAATGTTAAGTTGTAGCAATTGTAGCAACATATAGCAACAATATGTTAAATAGCAGATCAATGTGTTTTCAAAATCCCTTTTTCTTAGCCAATAACAGCAGAAATGTAAATTTATTATTATTTTTTTGTAGCCTAGACTTTAAGGCATGTGCCTATATAGAAATTGACTTTCAAAAATAAACCTGCCCTGAGAAATATTCACTGGAGTAAAAAGTGTGACAACTAGCCCTGGGCTTCTGTACGTTTTCATTATTTCACACATGAGATCTAATGGTATTCGTGGTGGAATGGTGGCTTTGGATCTTCTTTGTTTCCTGATATTGTTCTTGTGTTGAGAAGGGCACAGCGTGGCAGAAAGCCAAGGGGAAATGTGTCAAAGCAGGAATGTGGATGTTCCACTATATTGTGGCTCCATTATTGCTGTTATTTTTGTGATCTTAATGTTAATAAGCAGGAAACTACTGAATAAGTATAATTTTCATACTTAAGTGATAAGAATATTAACTTTCTAATGATTGCATTTTATCTCTCAATTGTTTTTTAGTTTTATTAAATGCATTAATCTGTATGAAATGTGTCCTCTACCAGATGCAGTTATGGATCTCACCATGACCTCTAATGGGGCCACATCTGCTCATCATTTCCAACTCTCCTGCATTTATGGAGAGCGTGACACCGATGGCATTCAATTGAGCATCAAAAAGGACAACAGCATTGTCCGTCGTGCAGATCTTCCTAATTTTACTGTGCAGAGGCCACAGACTAAAGAAGTGGTGGCTACTGGATTTACAGGCTTTGACCACAGTGGGATTTTCTACTGTCACTCAAAAAGGGGCTCTGACCAACCTGCCAGTGTTACACTTATAAACAACTACAGCAAAGGTATGGTGACCAGAGTAAAAAATATATAACTTAAAGGGATAGTTCACCCAAAAATAAAAATTCTGTCAAAAGAATACACAAAAGAATATATTTTAAAGAATGTTTCAGCTGTTTTTTTTTTCTTTACAATGACAGTTTATGGGGTCCAAAACTTATAACATTAAATGTAATGTTATAAGTAAATGTTTTACGAGTTCACACTTACATATAATCTATCAGATTATCAGAGTAAAGGTTATGCATATTTTGCATTGTGTCCGACGGGAGGGCTCCGAGCTCGGAATTTGGCCCAAACCCAGAGTACCCCACAACCCCATGGAGGGGGGAGTGGGGAGGGGGGATTATGGCGTGGGGGGGGATTATGGCGTGGGGTTGTTTTTCAACGGTTGGGCTTGGCCCCTTAGTTCCAGTGAAAGGAACTCTTAATGCTTCGGCATACCAAGACAATTTGGACATTTTGTGGGAACAGTTTGGGGATGGCCCCTTCCTGTTCCAACATGACTGTGCACCAGTGCACAAAGCAAGGTCCATAAAGACATGGATGAGCGAGTTTGGTGTGGAGGAACTTGACTGGCCTGCACAGAGTCCTGACCTCAACCCGATAGAACACCTTTGGGATGAATTAGAGCGGAGACTGCGAGCCAGGCCTTCTCGTCCAACATCAGTGCCTGACCTCACAAATGCGCTTCTAGAAGAATGGTCAAAATTTCCCATAAACACACTCCTAAACCTTGTGGAAAGCCTTCCCAAAAGAGTTGAAGCTGTTTTAGCTGCAACTCCATATTAAACCCTACGGATTAAGAATGGGATGTCATTAAAGGTCATGTGCATGTAAAAACAGGCGTCCCAAAATTTTTGGCAATATAGTGTAGTTAGGAGTGAGGAGATGGGGTGGTGGAGGGATGCTGGAAAACTGTCGTGAGACAGAGGTAAGTGTACTGTATATATACCTCCTATTGCGTTAATTGAGTTGGTTAACTGAGTTGGTTGATTATCTGAACGTCATAATGTGTGTAATTACATTTTTGAATGAACTATCCCTTTGAAACCTTTTGGCAAAACTAATCAGAATGAAAAAAAGATTTAAAAAAATATGATGTCATACCAGAGTACTATTATTATTATTATGTCTTGTTAGGTCACTTTAGACCTGTGAGGGTCACTCTGACGGCCAGTAAAGGAGACACAGTGCTTCTAATCATGGATGTCATTCGGACAGAAAGACGAGACATTGCTTGGAAATTCAATGGTCAGTATAGCTTTAATCTTATTCTTTACAATTTCGCAAGACACATTTCCAAAGAGCATGCATGCAACATTATTGCATATTGGTACAGCAATTGATGAGAATATGTTTTAAATGTTATATACACACACACACACACACAGACACACACACACACACACACAAAATATGTGTATATATATATATATATATATATCATAACAAAAATCCATAATGGGACATTATGTGGAAAAACAAAAAGGTTCCAGCATATTCCTTGCATATCAGTAAATGGATGAGCAATTTACAAGCAAGTATTTTTTTATTTATTTTAGGTAACTACCATTACATGACTCCTGCTGCTGATGTTCAGAACCACACAGCAGTTCTGGATCTGGAGAAAGTTGATGAAAGCAACGCAGGGATTTACAGTGCCAGCTATGTTGGGGACAGTGCTCTTTATAGTGCCTGGATGCGTCTCATCGTTCGTGGTATCCTAATCACTATCATATTCCCGATTTAGATATATTCAGGACTTTGGATTTTATATCCTATTGCTTGATTTTCTTACCTATGTATTTTCCAGAATGCCCAAAGAACAAATGGGGCTCCGACTGTGACAAGGACTGTCCCGAATGCTTGAATGGAGGCGTATGCCATGACAAAGATGGAGATTGTGTTTGCCCTCCAGGGTTTATGGGAATGCGCTGTGAGACAGGTAAATGAAAACCATTTCTATGAAACTGATCATTCATGTCAGCAGAGACTGTCTATTTAAGAACTTAAACATACAAATCCATTTTTGTGATTTTGGTCTTGCAGCCTGTCGTGAAGGAATGTTTGGTCGGAGCTGCCAGGAATCCTGTAAGTCAGAGAATGGATGCCAGGGCTTGAGTTTCTGTCTCACTGATCCTTACGGCTGTTCTTGTGCCAGCGGCTGGCATGGAGACCGCTGTCGTAAACGTGAGTCTAACATGAGATCCCTTTATATAATAACTGTTCCCTTCATGTATCATCTGGACCCTGAATAAAGGATTCATTTCTGCATTAAAGTTTAAACAGGTGCTGGTGGAATCTGCCAGTAAAAATTCAGCTTCCATCAAACTGACCAAGATAAATATTTCTTACTGCTCTGTGCATTTGTTCTAGTTTTTGTGGAAGCCAGTTTCCATCTCAGAGTAAAAAAGTGAGTGTGATAAAGTTTAAAATAACAAATAAAATCACACTGTAAGAAATAAAGTCACACTGTGAAATATAAAATGCCAATCACAGGAAACAAAGTCACAATTATGATAAATAGTCACCATAGTGTATTATATCAGATTTAATCTGATATAAAATCAGATTGTGTGATAGTCACATTGTAAAATATATGAAAAGAAAGTTGCAATTGTGAAAAATAGTCACAATTAAGAGAAATAAATCTGCAACTGTGAAAATAAAGGTGCAATTAAGAGAAGTTACAATAACATACCGTAATATAATGTGAGATATAAAGTCACAATTATGACAAATATGGTTGCAATTGTAAGATAAAAAGTAACAATTGTGAGAAATAATGTTGCAGAACATTGCAGGAAAAACAGGCTTCCATACTGTGAGTTACACAAACACAAACACTTACACAAACACAACTTACACTTAAACTTCTTGAGGTCAGAGTTTAGGCATTAAAACATGTCTCATTGAATTCTTATAAAATGCCTGTTTTTATGTTTAATTGACTTTTCAATGCTCTTATTTTCATAGCCTGTCTTGAAGGAATGTATGGTGCTGACTGTCTTTTAAGTTGCAACTGCAAGAACAAAGGCAAATGCAATCGATTCAGCGGCTGCCAATGTCCTACAGGCTGGAGAGGGCAATACTGTGAGAAATCAGGTCAGTCTTCAAGACTACTTTTCCATCTGCTCTAAAATCTATTGCGTTTGTTCCTCTTGGCGCCGTTTGTCTAACCTTATCCCTCTTTCAGATCGTGCACCAGAGATTTTGGACATGGCCAGTAACCTGGAGGGAAACTTGAACTCCAGCCACAAGGTCACATGCTCTGCAACAGGCCATCCGCTGCCTAGCCATATGAGTATCGAGCTACGCAAGCTGGAATGCACCGTTCTTAAGGTGAAAGAGTCATAAGTATAAGAAGTTTGGTAACTCTTTACTTAAAGCTTTTATGTATAATGCATTATAAAGGTATTCATAAAGTACATTATAATGCATTATATATTTTCGTAAATAATTGTAACCAAAGTCAAAATCCATTATAATATTTGCAGATTCCTTGTTACATCTGAAATTGGCTGTTTGTCATGTGTTTTAATGCATTATATGTTCTAAAAGCGTAAAATAAGTATTATAATGTATTATAACTGTGGATACAATTATCCATGAGACCATACAATGCATAATTAATGCATTAAAACAATTTTATAATGCATTATATATAAAGGCTTTAAGTTTTGCAAAAAGAGTAATCAAAAGTTGCATATGATGTTTAAAGAAAGAATGTTTATAAAGTGAAAAGTTAGAAAGTATTGAGTCTATCTTTCTAATCTTTTTGATTATCTACTGTTTTTACTAATTCCTCAGGCGTCCCACACTACCATGGACTCCAAAAAAAGCACAGCTCACTTTGAGATCCCACGGCTGTCTGCAGAGCATAGTGGTTTGTGGGAATGTCGAGTCTCCACCAATGGTGGGCAGGATTCTTTCAAGTTTACCTTAACTGTGAAAGGTGAGATTCATTTTTAAAAAATCGGTTTGTTCTAGTGATGTTCTCTCTAGCTGAAAGACCCTTAAATTTGCACTTTGTTGTGAACTAGAGCCACCCTACCCAACCACCGCTCCTAAACTGCTGTTGAGAAGTAGCAAGCAACTGGTTGTAAAGCCAGTGGACACTTACAGGGGTGACGGCCCCATTATTTCCACTAAACTGCTTTACAAACCAGTGGATACAGAAGACTCCTGGTCCTCCATCATAGGTGAGGAATTGTAAATTACTTCTGTTTTTAGGAATTCCTACATTAGGTTCATCCTCATGTAGAATCACATCAATATACTATGTAAGTCATAGACATACAGTATAATACATTTTTTTTTACTAAGTGTATGGCAGTGATCAAATCACATTACCGAACCTGAAGCCCTCAACCAGATACCATGTGCGTGTACAACTCACTCGTCCAGGAGACGGAGGAGAGGGTCCTTTGGGTCCAGAGGCAATCATGGAGACTGACTGTCCAGGTGAGAATCAATCAAACTAGAACTAAAAATTACTTGGTTGTAAGGAAAGATGGGGGAAATGTCCCCCTTAATAACATATTTACATATGAGTTTAGCATGTACAGGATGACGATGTACAGGACCACTATTAGGGTAAGATGGCCCCCTACCTGTGGCACAAAAAAAACTCCAGTAAACCTGTCCCAACTATAAATGTAAAACACATCTGATACATATAACATACATGATAAATGTAAATGGAATTAATGGAATTATAATAATTATTAAAAGAAATAATAAAAACATCAGCAACAAAATGCCACTTCTTAGGGGGACATCTTACCCCAGATGTAATGATCTCATTGTTATCATATTTATATACTATCATAGTATTTATTAACATTTTGAATCAGCTTTTATTTTTAGTTAAAATTTTAGTAATTTTGTTATGTGCTTTTGTCATTTTTTTTTTATTATTATTATTTTTATATATTTCTATATAGCTTTAATTATTTATTTTTTTCAGTATTAGTTTTTGTACTTCAACTTAAAACGTATTTCAGTTACATGCCAAGGCAACATTTCTTATCTATTTATACCAGATTCTTATATTTATAAAATATTTTTATACTTATAATTTATTTTATTCTATTTCAGCTTTTATTTTAATTTCCAAAAACGTTTTTTAATAGTTTTAGTTAACAATAACAATAGCCTAACTTTAACAAATATTGGCCTGGTTTCACAGACAGGGTTTAGATTAAGCCAGGATTAGGCCTTAGTTAAATTAGGACATTTAAGTATCTTTTATAGACATGCCTTAGACAAAACATTACTGGTGTGCATCTTGAGACAAAACAGTGGCACTGACATATTTTAAGATCAAGTTTCTTTCAGTTAAGACAGCTCAAACATGCATTTTAGTCTGGGACTAGGCTTAAGCCTTTTCTGTGAAACCGGGCAACTGTGCTTTTTTTTTTTTTTAAGTGAAAATTTATTGTACAAATCCAAATGAATTTCTGCATCCACAAGTCCCCCATTAACAAACGTCTATCTAATATCTGACATAAAATAAATTCCCTGATCCCTATTCTCAAATGAAATCAATTAGATCATTTCAAATCAAAACTGTTCAGATGGAATAAACTGATGTTCAAATGAAAAGATTAATAAGCGTCTAAACATTAAATAAATATGTTCAGATGAGATTAAGTGACATCTATGGTCTAGAGAATAAATAAAGGTAGGGGCATCTTCCCTCGTCTTACCCTATAATAAGAAGAACAGTGGGATTCTGTAAGGTGTAGATGGAGGTTTGGAATCTGGAGAAACAGACTGGAAACAAGTCTTTAGATAAACAATATCTTGACTGTTGATTTTCAGTCTATTGTGACTGAAGCACTGACTTTAAGAGCAGTATAGTTTTTACATAGCTGAGTTGCGGCACACAGCTTCTGATTGCGTATTCTGTGTCGCTAGAGCCCACGGCCAGGCCGGAGATTGATTCCAACTCATTGGAGGGCCGTAATGCCACCATCAGGTGGTCCCTGAGTGGCAGGTACCACAAGGCCACTGGCTTTTTAGTGCAGCTCTACGGACCACATGGAGAGATGCTGTGGGAGGAAACCACCTTGCTTAATGTGCTCTCCATCAAGCTCTACAATCTGGAGTACCACAGGGACTACCAAGTGGTCGTCCGGCTGGTAAACTGCGGCAGCCATGGGCCCCCTTCAAAGCCACACCATATTCACATCTATAAGCAGGGTAACAGAAATCATGCATGTCCCCAAGTAGGCGCAAGTAGGTGACTGATTATAGAATAGGACATGAATGTTAGACACTAGACAGGGTGTGGTAGAAAGGAACAAACAAAAAGTGTGTCATAGTGTGAAATGAAATTGAAAAGGCAAAATTGCATATGATCTCTCTCCAGGCCCTTCTTCCCCACGGAACGTTCAGGCAGATGCCCTGTCCATCAGTGCAGTCAGGCTTCGCTGGCAACCCCCCGAGGACCCCAATGGAGGCATTGTGAAATACAGCATTGAGTACCAGCCAGTGGGCCAGGGCAGCTTGCACCCTTGGGTGGACACAGACGATGGCAACAAAACCACGAAGGATGTGACATCCCTCAATGGGAGCACGTTGTACCAGTTCAGGGTGAGGGCTTTCTCCAAGGCGCCAGGGGAGTGGAGCAAGTTCGTACAAGCCAGGACACGTGAAGACGGTAAGAGACCAGAAAGAATTAATGGGAGAAAGCCTACTGTCAATGCTTTCCTAAAATTTTCTCTCTCATAAAAAGACACTTACTTTATTTCATATCATTCAGGATTCTCCAGCTTTATTCCCACCACTCAGCATGTTGGACGGCCAATGGCTAAGGATCATCAGCTTCTTTGGGCTGTGGTTGGGTCGGTGGGTGTAACCTGCATGACCATACTTCTGGCCCTCCTGGCTCTCTTCTGCATTCGTAAATCTGTCCTTAAACGAAGCCGGACATTCACCTATCAGTCTGGATCAGTGAGTGGACACTTTATTATTTTATACTTTATGTTATTATTATATACTTTATTTATTTGTACTCTTATGCTTGTTGTTTATGTACAATGGCAGCAAAATGGACCGATTTAGACACAATTCATACTTACAAATGTTGAAATCTGTGTTGACATAAACTTTATAATTTAATGCTTCATCACACTGGGATAGTTGCGATAACACATTTTTAAATTAGTACTTTTATTTAGCAAGAATGCATTAAATTGATCAAAAGAGACAGTAAAGACTTTTACATTGTCAAAAAATATATTTCAAATAAATGCTGTTCATTTGAACTTTCTATTTAATGTATCACGGTCTCCACAAAAAAAAATGTATCACGGTTTCCACAAAAAAATATTAAGCAGTAAGCACCACCCCCACCCTGATTTCATTTGAGGGGAACCCCTCCTGCACCGGGGCCCCTGATACCCTAGATATGGCCCTGCATATATAGCCATGTAATATTTCAATCATACTGTATTTTAAACAATAATATATAATCATAAATTTCATGTAATATAGTTATATGTAATGACTTTAAGTGGATTCAACTATTATAAGTACTATAACAATAATTAGTACAAAAGTAAAATACTTTAAATCTGTTATAAATGTCAACACATGCAATTTCAGGGAGAAGAGACTATCTTACAGTTCAGCTCAGGGACTCTCACACTGACCCGACGACCAAAGCCTTCCCCAGAGCCCCTCACCTATCCCATACTGGAGTGGGACGACATTAAGTTTGAGGATGTCATTGGAGAAGGGAACTTTGGTCAGGTCATCAAGGCCATGGTCAAAAAAGACGGCATAAAAACAAGTGCTGCGATTAAAATGCTCAAGGGTAAGGCAACAAGCCAACACTGCATTGTTAGCCACGGTCTGTTTTTACATGATTGTGATTTTGTGTGTTCGTTTTTTGCATCTGCAGAGTTCGCCTCAGAGAATGACCATCGAGACTTTGCCGGTGAATTAGAAGTGCTGTGTAAATTGGGTCAGCATCCAAACATAATTAATCTTATTGGTGCCTGTGAGAATAGAGGTGAGTGCGCCACCTACTGGTATTACATAGAATTATGGTCAGATAGTTGACAGATAGTTGAATATAGAAATTCTAAATGGTGTTTGACATAGTTAGTAATGTTAATAAGGCTTCATATCACTTTTGTCAAAGTACTTTATTTGGTGAAATGCCATATGTATGAATTTTTTCTCTAGTGCAGACATGTGACAGCTTCTGTTATCCACAGGTTACCTTTACATTGCCATTGAATATGCACCTTACGGGAACCTTTTAGACTTCCTAAGGAAGAGTCGTGTCCTAGAGACCGATCCTGCCTTTGCCAAGGAGCACGGAACTGCCTCCACACTCACCTCTCAGCAGCTGTTGCAGTTTGCTGCTGATGTAGCAACTGGCATGCATTACCTTAGTGACAAACAGGTATAAAAAGTTGGTGACACTTTATTTTACAGTGTTGTTGTTTTACAAGTTACATGTAGTTACTGTAGAAATAACTATAAATTATGCATATTTACATGCAACTAACCCTAAACCAAACCCCATTCCTATCCCTAACCCTATAGTAAGTACACAAAGTTAATTATTATTACACAGTACTTAAATGCATAATTACACTGTAACACAGACACCTTAAAATAAAGTGGAACCAAAAAGTTTATATTCAGGAGCTGTATATTTAAGAATACATATGTGGATGGGCAAAATTAATTGACATACCAGCCAAGTAATTGTATTATATTTATTGCCAGCAATGTTGCAGCTAGTTTATTTAGTAGTTTTTAATTGTGAATAGCTTTCTTAATTATTATTAATAATAAGTCTTTTTTTTTGTTGTTATATGTCCTAATTCTGTCTGGTTTTCTTGTTTGCGTGTAAACAGTTCATCCACAGAGATTTGGCAGCCAGAAATGTACTTGTGGGAGAAAACCTAGTTGCAAAAATCGCTGATTTTGGCCTCTCACGTGGTGAGGAGGTGTATGTCAAAAAGACCATGGTGAGGACTATATCTGTGAGATGATATGAGATGATAAACTCATTTGTCCTTCCTTACTGTGGTGTCTAAAATAGTGTTCTGGTGGACTTAAATATAAAATAATTTGACTGAAATGCAAAAATTACTCATGAAACTGGTTGAAAGTTGCTCCTTTTTTGTCTTAGGGAAGACTACCTGTGCGATGGATGGCCATCGAGTCACTAAACTACAGTGTCTACACCACAAAGAGTGATGTGTAAGTGCAATGAAAAATTTGTGTGGTTTTTGCAGAGATAAACATCATTATGAACATCTCATACTTTATTACCTAAATTTTAAATGACTGTGTCAGAAGCTTTAATTTCTACTTAAAGAAAATGTGAGGTAAAGAAATTCATTGTCTATCAAATATTTAAAACACCAAGTGCTATGCCATCCCTAAGTTTCAATCCAAATTAACATGCCTTCATCCTTCTCAATTTTTAGTGGGCAACTGATAAATAAGCAGGAAGGAACTGATAACATGAACCAGGAAGCTCAAATTTAGAGTAGCATGTTCCACAAGACCACAGTGCCCGTCAAAACAACCTATTTTTACTCACTCAAGAACATTGCACATTGAACATTTCAAAAACAACATAACCAACATGACATACAAACATAGTTTTCTCCATTAGATCGGCATGTTATTGATTTCCCACAAAGCCTGGAGTTTGATTGCCATAGACCAGTGGTTCCAAACTGGGGTACGCAATTTTTTAAAAAAAATTCTACCCCATCTTAAAATAGCATTAAAACCGAGCATGTATTTCTAACAGTGTAAAAACAGGAAAATGGTGGTGTCGTAAAAAATGTTAAATACATGATATCCAATCAAGTAATGGTCAAAACTGACTGCATCCACACAAGCAGCATGCATATGATAGGTTGCATGCAGAGTATGCTGCCTGAAGCCTGGTGTATACTCGTCACATCCGCACAAGCGCGAAGATGTGTGCGACAAAAATGTGTGGGCGGTCGTGCGCGTTGA
Source organism: Coreius guichenoti (assembly GCA_039654105.1). Classification (NCBI taxonomy): domain Eukaryota; kingdom Metazoa; phylum Chordata; class Actinopteri; order Cypriniformes; family Gobionidae; genus Coreius; species Coreius guichenoti. The sequence continues at coordinate 26,915,253 of CM077180.1, read as the reverse complement.
GTGCAAGAGACCCCATTTTGCGTGGCGAAATCTTTCCAAAGATGCACGGCTTTGACGCTACATTACTTCCATTCTCCACAATGTACCCTTGTAAAAGTGGGGTTTTAGCACTTTAGCGCTAGCATGAAGAACAAATATAGACAAACTGTGCATAGAGATCGATTTAAGACTCAAACTCTCTTCGATACAGAAACATACCTTGTGTGAGATCTTGTTTTTAACGTTGATAATATATTATAAAAGCAAGAATGCATTTTTCCAAAATATCCACACAATTGCAAATGTGACATCAATTTTATACAACAGTTCAACAAACAAAAAGATAATTTTAAGTGACATACATTTTAAACATAGTATTGTCAATATTGTTTGCTCTGTTTTGCGACTAAATAATAGTTCCCACGAAATCCGTAGCAGAACTGCAACACAGCGGTGTTTCGTGAACAAATCTGCAACTTTGAACGAATTGGGAGAATCAATGATTCAATGACTTATTCATAGGCTGCATCCGAAAGCTTAAAAATGGTACCTTTGGAGGATGCATTCCAAGGTAGGAAGGCATCAAGGCACATCGGAATCCAATGTTAGCTTCACTTTCTGTCTCCTGAGTTTTCGGACGCAGCCATAAATACAATTGCTTCGATACTGAATGAATGAATGATTCGATGACTCACTCATTAAGACTGACTTACCTTCAACCTACTGGCGGTTTTAGTTTGATATTTAAAAGTATCACTTCGTTTTTACCATCATTTCATATTTTTCTGTTGAACTTTTTCATTTAACACATTATCTCATAACATTATCTATGCCATTGTAATTGCATTCATACCAGCTCTGAGCAACATTAAACAATGTGTATATACATCTAGATGCAGCTTGTGCCACTGCAGTACAAAGATGGCTTTTGTTGTTTCATTTGATTATTGGTTTAGATTTATTTATCATATTAATAATTAAATTGATGGAATTTTAAGAATTTACATAAAACATGAGATATATTTAATAGGGTTAGAAAAACTTTGCATTTATAAAGGTAAAAAAAATGCATCTGAAAATCAATTTAGGTGGGCAAATATTGTCTCTAAATGGAAAAGGTGTGACTGCAGTCTTAAGTGGAAGAGAGGGGGTACTCAGAAAAATGTTAAATGCCTTACTGTAAAAAGTTTGGGAACCAAGCGTTAGCTTTAACATACAGTAGAGCAATGAATGGACTTACTTACTCTGCTGAAAATTCAGCTTTGCCATCATCTTTATAAATATACATTTAAATAAATTGTTTTAAAATATATATTAAAATAGAAAACAGTTGTTTTAAATTATAATAATATTTTACAGTATTATTGTTTTTAATGTCACATTAGTTAACTATTTTAGTTAACATGAACTAAGAATTAACAATAATTTTACAGCATATATTAATCTTAGTTCATGTTTATTTCAACATTTATTAATACATTATTAAAATCAAAAGTTGTATTTGTTAACATTAGTTAATGCACTGTGAACTAACATGAACAAACAATGAACGACTGCATTTGTATTAACAAAGATTAATAAATACTGTAACAAATGTAACGCTCATTGTCAGTTCATGTTAGTTAATACATTAACTAATGTTAACAAATGAGACCTTATTGTAAAGTATTACCGAGACTTCTTTCAAAATCTTACAAACCCCAAGATTGAATGGTAGTGTAGATCAGGTTCAGAATGTGTTGTGCTTTTTTTAATCATTGGTATGTAAATGTGCTAAATAGATGTTAGCCATTGCATTGGTTCTTGCACCATGAGCACCGTTTCTTTTAAAAGAATAGTTAACCCAGAAATTGTCATTTGTCATTACTTACTCCCCCTCAAGTTTTTCCAAACCTGTATGAGTTTCTTTCTTCCGTTGACCACAAAAGAAGATATTTTAAAGAATGTTGGTTGTACCAGACAGTTGACGGCACCCGTTGACTTCCATAGTAGGAAAATAATTACTATAGAAGTCAATGGGTGCCGCCAACTGGTTACCAACATTCTTTAAAGTATCTTCTTTTGTGTTCAACAGAATAAAGAAACTCATGCAGGTTTGGAACAACATGAGGGCGAGTAAATGATGACACATTTTTTGGGTGAACTATCCCTTTAAGTTGTCACGTCACCAGCTAACCTTTTAATAATAAACGTATTGCGAAGGCATTGTCTTTTTCCACCATCAGAGATTTTACAGATTGTAGCTTCTTTAATCTTCGTCTTTGGATTTCAGGTGGTCTTTTGGAGTTCTTCTGTGGGAAATTGTAAGTTTAGGTAAGTTCGTTCATAATAGTTAATGAATTGTCTAGTGCCTGGAGGCATTATAAAGATGTTTCAGCAAGATGAAGGCTATGAATCTGTTCTCCTCAAGGTGGGACTCCATACTGTGGGATGACCTGTGCTGAGCTCTATGAGAAGCTTCCTCAGGGCTACAGAATGGAGCAGCCCAGGAACTGTGATGATGAAGTGTAAGCACAAACGTTCATGTATTCTAGTCACTTTCCATATTAATCAACTGTAGTTGTATTAATAATTATAATTCCTGATATATAATTATCCATACAGGTATGAACTTATGAGGCAGTGCTGGCGAGATAGGCCCTATGAGCGACCGCCATTTTCACAAATATCTGTCCAGCTCAATAGGATGCAAGAGGCACGGAAGGTAAGGAAAGCAGATTGATGCTTGTATGTGTACTGTAAAACTCACCACCATGAGGAGGTTTTGTGGGTGGTTACCAGGGCATTGCTGTGTGGTTATAGGTGGTTGCTAAAATTAATACCACAACTCTCCTCATTGAGCTGCATGACTACCGTCTAAAAGATTTGGGTCGGTACGATTTGTTAATGTTTTTGAAAGTCTCTTCTGCTCACCAAGGCTGCATTTAATTGATCAAAAATACAGGAAAAAACAGGAATATTGTGAAGTATATATTCAATTTAAAATAATTGTTTTCTATTTTAATATATTTTAAAATGTAATTTATTCCTGTGATGGAAGAGCTAAAATTTTAGCAGCCATTACTCCAGTCTTCAGTAGCTATGTTTCCAAAGTTGCAAATTTAACTTGCAAAATTTTAATATTGCATAAAACATTTGGGAATAAAGCAGCATTTCCATCCCATGTGTTCAAAAGAACAAATTTGCAAAATATCTGTAATAAAAATGGAAGTTGCTGCAATCAGGGAAGCCATTGTGGCTCTTCCTCATCATGACTTGCGTCTCAGAGCGCGCAGACAAAACACAATAAACGCTGTCATGTTATCTTGCGTTCGGATGCCTGGTGTTTGGGAACACAATCATGTGAGACACTTCTGTGAAGTCATTATACCAAATCATTCTGATGACAGACTTTGGCTCATGCATTTCAGAATGATCAAACCAACATTTGCTGTGCAATGAAATTGGTCTGCTGGTTAGTCCAGTTATCCAATCACATCCACTGTTGAGGAAAGATCTCAGAGTTTCCATCATAGTTTATGTGCATATCTTATTGGAGAAAAAAAAAATGCAATATCCCAAAATGCATAAAATATGTGGGTGGAAGCATAGCTAGTGTCACATGATCCTTCAGAAATCATTCTAATATGCTGATTTGGAGCTCAAGAAACACTTTTTATTAATATCAATGTTGAAAAAACTGCTTAATATTTTTTTGTGGAAACCGCAACCCTTTTTTTCAGGATATTTTGATGAATAGAAAGTGTAAAAGAACAGCATTTATTTGAAATAGAAATCTGTTTTAACATTATAATCAATGTAATCAACTTAATGCGTCCTTGCTGAATAAAAGTGCTAATTCTGACCACAAACTTTTGAACAGTAGTATATATTTCATGTCAATAGCACAAATACGAGCACTAATTCAGGTCATTCAGGTCCAGTTGTATCTGCATGTAACCATCAACCAACCTCTATCTCTTGTCTTTCATCCAGGCCTATGTTAACATGGCTCTCTTTGAGAACTTCACTTATGCTGGAATAGATGCTACAGCCGAAGAGGCCTGACTACCAGCCCCCCCAGACCCAAGAAGGGTTCACAGCCCAAGGGAGGTTCATCACAGTAGGGCTTCGCGTTACTGTCACTCCCCTGTGGCCAGGTTCCATCGTTCAAAGAGACACACCACCAAGACCACATGGCTATAGAGAACAGACTGTGAAAGGACACTCTTAGGAACTGTGACTCTAAATTCTGGAAGGACTTGTATCTCAGGACATATTGGCCTTGGATTACTCAAGAGGAAGTGGAACCTACAATATAAGCTACAGATGTAGCACTCTGGGTCTGTGGGGATCTGGACCATGCATTGAACTCTTTTCCCATCTTTTTATTGGGAGAATCATTGTGTGAGGTTGTTGAAATGGACATACATCAAATGCAGTTCATTCCATGGACAAAAGCGCCAGTATTATCCAGTGTAGCACTTGAGAAAGCAATGTATTGTCCTTACTGAAACTCCTTTGTTCACCTTGAGTGAGTTCTGTACATAATGTTTATGTTGTTTATCAGACCGTAAAAAGCCACTAAAGATTTTTAAGCTCTTTCTTATGATGCTATTTACGTATGACGTATGTATGACATTCTATATCCAACCTATAACCATTTAAAGAACGTTAGAGAATGTTTACTTTGATAAATAAAGCATCATTGTGGTGACAGGACTCATCACAGAGGCATTTGGAGACAACTGTAGACACTCCACTGATAGGAACAGAAAGTACTTACTCTTTCTTTCGCTCTCTTCAAGTAGTGGGATTGAGGTCAGGCCCCTTTCCCTGCTGCAGCTTGCTGATCTGTCAAGGGTATTTCCTCCTCTGCCACAGGCCCAAGAGCTGTCAGTCAGGGTACGGCAACTCAGTTTCCTTCAACTCACACACACAGAACAAAACAAAAAACTTCCCTCCTTAAACTTCACAGTCAATGCCTATATATTGTTTCCATGTTTAATGCAGGCATGGTGTTTTTCACTTCTGAATCCCACCAAAACTGCCCTTGGTATACAAATAAAAAAATGGGATGACAGATATTTGAGTCAAAGGCTCAATGTTCACAATTTTTTTTTGTACCAAATTTCATGTTTCTCATAACCACACTCTAGACAGAAAAAGGGAACTCAACATTATATTTTGTCAGAGGCCTGATATCTCTTAAATTGGTCTATATCCATCTACACATTTTATTCCGTAATAATATAATATAATAAAATAAAATATAATATAATCATTTATTTAAAATAAAGAAGGAAAAATTAGTAATACATGTTAGTATAATGAACTTAAACTTAATATAAGAACATTAAGAGAGCATAGAGTTTTTTGAAAGTGTTGTGCCAGTGCTCAAATATATATGTGCGTGTGAAGGAGGCACTTTGTCAGTCCGGGTGCCTGCCTCAATCCCCAGTGCAACCACTTCCTATTGCACTGGGCCCTGTCAGATGACCACCTACCAACCTCCCCGCCCTCTCCTCAAAAACCTAAGTACTTAACAAACATATCTAGACACTTTTTTAAAAAGTATTGCGTATGGAGCCCCTGTGTACATAATGGATCTGGTGCTCACGTGGTGGATTCTTCTTTCCTGTCTGATCAAACAGGTGCATTTAGAGTCTCACCTATCAAAGCAAGGTAAGACAAAAGAGTGAGTTGGCCAGATTTTATTTTAGGTGATTTTTCACTTAGATATATATATATATTTTATGTTGAGATAATTTTGCCAAGGACTTGTTATAGCTGTTCTAGTTGTGTTTTAGCTGTGAAAAGCAAGTGTAAAACTATGCATTTTATTAGTACTGTAGATACATGGAATGGTTTTCTCCTCTTTAGAGGTTGCTCTCTTGGCTGTGGATAAGGACCCAAAATGTTTCACCAGGGATCTAGAAAACTTCACTTGTTTTTGGGAAGCACCTGTAGGAAAGTCCTATTATTTTCTCTACATAATTGATTTGTAAGAGTTACTTTCATCTTCTATATTAAACTTAAACTCAAATTGATATATATATACATACACACACACAGTAATGATCTTTTACTATTAAGGGTTTCATTATGTTCATAGTTTACATATTTATTCACTGAAAAACCCTTATCAGTTGATGATCACTAATCTGAAAAATGCTGGGATGAAGGGGATATGTCCCACTTTAATTTCTATGGTGGTTGCAGACCTGCTTCAAGCAAACATGTTTGTACCAAACAGATCAACAGAAGAAAAAAGATGTGATGTGAAACAACAAATTTATGAGAAGAAGGACCTGCATATTTGCACATTCCCATCGAGTGACGTCTTTATGTATGTCGACACGGACCTCAGAGTGATAGACAGAGACACCAACACAACCGTCTACAGTCGCACTGTCAATGTGGAGAATCAGCGTAAGTTGTACAGAAGCTCTTATGAATTTACTGGTTTTCATTCTTGTATTATGAAATAAAATTAAACATATCTGCTTATGTCTTCCTCTAAGTTCTACTGTATCCTCCATCAAATATATCCCTTCATCCAACTGGCGAGGTGGGCCAATTGTTAGTTAAATGGAAAAGACAAAACAATGCATTGAACTCACAGTTACAGTATGAAATTCGTTACAGATCCAAAAACACATCAAGCACAGTTGGACAGGTGAGTCTGACACACACCCTTATTGAAATATTACAGTATGAGCAGTATATATACTAAATATATATACATATATATACTGAAGCAGTTCATTTACTAAATGCAATCTACACTCACTTCTCATAGGTGTCAAAACACCCCCATAAGCTAGTCTCACTGGTCGCAGGAGAAAACTGCACAGTGCAAATGAGAGTCAAGCCTATGGGTGATTCAAACCCGCTTTGGAGTGATTGGTCAAGTCCTGTAACAGCTATGGTGCCACAAACAGCAGGTGAGAGCTGAAAAGAACCAGTGTGATGAGTGACCCCAAAATGTATTCAGAGCCTAAAAATTGTGAATTTTAGTTGGTTGGCGGCAAAAAAAAAAATTCTACTACTATTCACTATTCAGCTAACTACTATTTTCTCTGTGATTTTTCAATTACTTTTAACCAACCCTTTAGGTAACTTTCCTTGTGGCAAAAAGGCGCATTTTAATGGAATGCTCGATTGTTTCTGGATTTAGCCTCAGTGGGCCACCACAACTTCTGTTGCAGCGCAGTGTATAGAAATTACAAGAAAATAAAAGGCATTAAACGGAAGTTGTGATAGCCTTTTATTTCCTATTGTGATGTATATCCAAGTGAAATGGTTTCTCGAACAAGAAAAAATGTAGGATGGGATAGCCGGGACTTGATTCTGTTCTTCGGGAATTGATTCGATCATTGAATCATTGATGTGATTTGCTATTGCTGTGATCTCATGCGCCCTGTTATTTTAACATTGCATTCAGTGGCAGGGTTATGTAAATACATTATACCACAAAAACAAAGTCCACCGTTGCTGAAAAATCATATTATAGGGTAACATGGGGGAAGACGACCTTCTTAAGAACAATGTGCATTTACTTTTAAATTGTAACTAAGATATAAGTTTACCATATGTGCAGAATGATGATGCATCAGCCATTGTGTTATTTTAAGAAATAAATAAAAACATTTGCTAATTTAATTGTTATAGAACCAAATGTAAAATTATTCAAATTATTCCACTACTGTGGTAAGTTGGCCCCCTACCTGGGGTAAGAAGTCCCCCCAGCTAAACTTGGTTATTTTTTTGAGAACCAATAATAACGTTCTAGGAACTTTCTTTTTAGGTTTTATTTTTTGCAACCATAAAATAAAGCTCCCAGAACTTTGCAGGGTGGTTATTTTTAAATAAACTAAAAATAACTTACAGAACTTCCCTAATGGTTGGATGATTACTGACATACAGCAGAATAATGATAGGAAAACTGAAGTTCTATTTTCGTTAAGAAAACTTTCCTGGCTAACCAAAAACAAACCTTAAAAAGAATGTTTTGGGAACGTTAGAATAATGTTAGGGCAACATTAGAATAACGTTATAATATTGTTCTACAAACCAAAAACTAACGTTCTATTTCCGTTAAAAAAACTTTCCTGGCTAAGCAAAAACAAATCTAGAAAAGAACGTTCTGGGAATCAAAAATTGTTAGCTGGGAACTCGGACCCAAAAAAATAGAGTTCTGCTAGTTGTTATATAGTTTAATTACTACTGCGTGACAAATAAAATGTGACTAACCTTGAAAACTCATGAGTTCTTCATCGAAAGTATCAGTCTGGTAGTTTCCTGGTTCATACACACAAGCGTTTTTGGGCTCCACTGCGTTGTGAATATGTGCTACTGGAATGTCTTTAGCGTTGCGCCGCTACTCGCTGAGTCTCTCGCATGAGTTAAAATTACTTCAAAAACCTTCAAAAACTCAAACTTAACCAGTCTCGAGAGCATGTGTGGTTCTTTTGTGAACTGCAGCCTGCATCTTGGTCCCAGGCGGACTGATAAAAAAAATTCCACTTGTTTAATTTGATTTCATTTTTTTTTTTTTAAACAAACCTAGGTTGACCAAAGTAATGTAGCCTATGCAAAATCAGAACATTAAAAGACAAAAAATAAATTAATGCATATTACTAATCAGAGCTGCAAAACACTAAAGACATCATTGAACTGTGCCTGTTCAAATAAGTGAGTTTTAAGCGTTCATTGAAAAACAGGAAGAGAAGGCAATGCCCGAATGGATACTGCAGACTATTATTTTATTTTTTTGGACCAGCTATAGCAAATGCTCGATCATCAGAATGTTCCAGTTTGGACCTGTGGCCAGAAATCTAAGAAAGTCTCTGACTTGTGTGGACAGTCACACCAGCTCAAAGAGATAGACCGGTGCCAATTATTTAAAAAACAATGTTAACATTTTGAACTCCACTCTAAATTTAACTGGCATCCAAGGAAATCAGGATGGGGGTGATGTGATTTTTCATATTGGGTTACATATTGGGTTAAATAAACAAGGTCATAAATACCAACATTAAAAGTCACTAGGTCCAAGAGAATCACTTTGGTTTACCTGAAAATTAATGTTTTGATATTTTGTTTTATAATGCAATGAAATAAAAATTTTAAGCATAACTTAAGTATCCATTTTTTTGTGGACATGGTTCAATAATTGTAATAATAAAGACTCTCTTAAACAAGCCTTAATTCCTTTCCTTAATTCAAATCTTAAAGAGATAGTTCACGCCAAAATGAACATTCCCCTTTACCTACTCTCATCTTGTTGCAAACCTGTATGACTGAGGCTCTTTCTTTGATGGAAGACAGCCAGAATGATTGGGATTCAGTCACTTTCCTTGTATCTTTTTCCCATGTAAGAAAAGTGAATGGTGACGGAGGCTGTCATTCTGTTTAATAGTTCATTTTGTGTTCCACTGAAGAAAGAAAGTCATGAGAGCAAGTAAATTAGGACATGATGTAATTTTCAAGTGAATTATCCCTTTAACAATTAAAAACACAGAAACTTACCTAAATAACAGCAAACATCCAATAACCTTTGAGTATCTGGCTAATTTTCAGGTGACATAGAATTGCGGTGCCACACTCCTGATCTGAGTCAAGCATTATGCAAATGGAGAGGAGAATTATATGATGACGGCAGATACAGCTTCTACTACAGACAATTAAACAGGTGTCATGTTTAATGTCCTCTCTTACAGAAATCAAAGGAAAGCAGTTAGTTTGATTCATTAACTGTAGTCCTTCTTGTCTGGTGTTTCAGAAGTTCATGGGGCATTTGGAAGTTGTGTTCCAAAGACAACAACACTGTCCATCAGTGTGTCCTGAATGGCCAGGAGTCCAGTGTCTATCAGTTTTACCTCAGTGCTGGATTGCAACCATACGGTCAAACTTTTTATGCAGAGACTTTCAGCATGAACAGCAACAGTAAGTGTGAAAGAAATGTCTGAAAGTCATGTTAGCCACCATATATTGTCCAAATACTCTCAATCTCCAATATTTAATATTTTTAAAACACATCCTATACTGAGCGAAGTATTGCATATTTTAATCGTTCATTACCATGTGTATACATGCTGATAGGGGTGACCTTGTTTTATGTTAATTTTAACATCTCAATTTGTGGGTACTCCCTTGGTCCTTTCGCTTTCTCCGCGGGGCTCCCTAAAGCGCCCAAGTAGTGCTCGCTGCAGATGTTTTATACCATCATCACTGTCCTCGTCAGAGCTCATTTCCCAGTACATTCAGCATCTGGCTCATATTTGCGATCTCAAACATATTCTCAAGACTATCATTTTCAATATCTTCAAAATCAATATTTTGATCGCTGACAGCTTCTTCACCAGATCCACCATCAAGTGACAGTGACACTAATATTAGATGGCGTTCAGTACTTGCTCTAGCAGTAAATCGCTGAGCCATTTCAAGTTTTGTTGATGATACTTCCTATTCTTTTGTTTTCTGCCTGCGGTAACTATGAGTGAAACATCACTTCATCATTGTGTATCAGACATTGCCACCTTGTGGAATAAAGGTGAATTGCACTTGTTCAATCATCAATGTTTCAATTATTGTTGTGCAGAAAAATTAATATTACACTGTTACACACCTCGGGTCGTTAGTGACCCTATTCAATTTTTACAAAAAATTTATAGGAAAACAGGCATTCCTTTTATAATTTTTTTCTTGTTATATTGTTTATAATGAATTGATTGAGGAATACTATAACTTTAAAAAATGAATGAGGAGAAGGGTAGTGAATGAAGTCCTGGGCCAATAAAAAAAAGACCCAAGGTATGCGTTTAAGGGTTAATAAAGTTTAGGGATAAGTTGTATTTCACAATGTAACTATAACTGGTCTCACTGACTCAAAAAACCACAGAATTGCAGAAACTTAAACAAAAGGTGTTGCAATCATCACTTGCTCTCCCCTATATCAGAGTTCCAAAAATGCACTCAAAATGCTAATTTTAGTTACTAATTCATCTTGAATTACTAATGACATCATTATATCATAATGCCAATGACAGTCAAAGGCCCATTGGTCTGTTTCTTTGCTGTTTTTGACAGTCAAGACGGGGCCTCCGGGTGGTCTGAAAGCAAAGCCCGAGGAAGGAAGGCTTTGTTTGACATGGGATCCACCCATTTTGAAGATCTTTCAGTATCTAAAGTACCAGATCCGTTATCAGCATAAAGCAGAGAGTGAGTGGAAGGTGGGTTTAAATGATGTGAATTTCATGTATTTCAAGTGGATAGAAGACATTTATAGCAATTATTCAATGTCTTCTTTCTGCTTTGAATTAGGTGTGTTACATGGCTGCATAACACATGTTGAAACTAAATTTTGTGGTAGGATTTTACAGCACCCAGTTCAAAGACCAGCACTTGTCTGGATGTGCACCGAGGGAGCCAATACACCATCCAGGTCCGAGCCCAACCCAATGGATCTGTATACAGCGGAGACTGGAGTGACTGGTCAAAACCTCTCACTGTCCTCTTACCTTCAGACAAAGGTAGAAATTTGAACACAATGCATTACAACTCTGAGACTAATCAATTTTGACACATTAAACCATTTCTTTTATTATCACAGAGTGGATCTTTATTCTTTGTATACCAGTGACTCTGCTCATCATTGCTTCTGCAATGATCTCTTTCTTTTCCAGATACTTCCGGTAATCTAATTCTCTGTTGATTATTTTAGAACATTACTTTTATGCAGCCTATGAGCTATGACAAAAATATATCTAAAGAATGCAAATATAAAGAAATATTAAATATATGGTATATTCACTGCTTTAGTAAGGTCAAGAAGTCCTTGTGGCCATCAGTCCCAAACCTCAACAAGATGCTAGAAAGCTTCCTGACTGATATCAGTGGATCACATTGGGTAATTGAAATCTGCTTTGATAATAATTTTGAATTTGAGAACAGTTTAACTGATGATTTTTAAATATATCATTTTTTTTTTTTAATTCTGTGGCTTTTTGAAGAATTGCAAGTGAAAACTTTTCAGATTTTAATAAATAGATTTTCTCATATTACTGTCATACTGTCTTCAATTCAGGAGCCAACCTTCAACATTAAGCAATGTGATGAAGACACTACTACATCAGTGGTGGAGATTCTGCCCGAGAAGGAAGCTACAGTAAAACCCTGTAAGAAGTCCATCTGTCTTTCGCTCTCTGAGCATGGCTTTCTATCTGATGAAAAAAATGGGGAGAATTTCAGAGAGAATTTTTTAGAGATGGCTCAAGATTATGTGATTTTGAACAACGATAAAATCCCATGTTGTACAGGGAATGACTATGTGTACAGGGATGTTGCTTTATCTCATGTGAGTAATGAAAAACTACACTGCTGCCCCAGTACCTTTTGTACCACCTTCTCAGAATGCACCACAAATATTCTCAACCATTCCTATCTCCTTCTGGCAGAAAAGTCTGAACTTAAAAAGTATCACTCAGCCTGTCGCCAGTACACAAATATGGAGATCACGGCAATACCATGAGTAGCAAATGTAGAGTGAGTTTTAATCTTTGATAAATTAAACTCACAAAAATGTATATATTAAGAGTTTTGGATGAAGCCTTACTTACAAATTCAAAAGCGCCTCAACTTCTGTGGAATGAGAGAAGAGGCCTGTAAGACCTTCAGGAACAGACAAGGTTCACTATACAGAGCACTTGAAGTTATCGTAGGTCTGAAGTCAGGTATGCTAAATGGAGATGGTTTAATGCATAAACTTTAACTATTAGTAAGAAGGAAATTTCACAAAATTCAGGAACAAAAATTAGACATGACAATTGATTCTTCAGTAAAATCTTTGATTTAAGCTTTAATGTTGTGGGACTACTTTTCTAGTTGGTTGAGACATCATCATTCCTGTGGGTGGAGTTTGTTACAGATAGAATATCATTTCTTGGAGTCTTTAAACAGACACCATACAAATGTTACCAGGTTTATATGGTAAAGTGAAAGGTTGCACTTTGCACACACAAAGTTGGTTAGCACATCTATCACACCAGTCTCATGCTAACGTGATGGATAAGTGTTATGGGTATACTTTAGAAAAACTGTGAGAAATAAAACATTTTTCTGTTGGTAATTTAGGATGTGACCAATATATTATATAGAGCTTAAGCTCCATTTAACCCTAAATATTCTTTAAACGAAACGGTGTTATACATTTAGGCTATATTGGTTATAAACATTCTTTAGCAGTTATGCTTGTTATATTTGTAAATTGTAATAATTTTGTAATAATTGTACTGATTACAACACAAAGCAATTAATGTCTTATGTGGTCTGATCAGTCAATAGCTTTATTGTATCAAGACATCAAACAAGTAAAATGTGAAAATATCCAACATTTTGGTGCTTTGTATGAAAATTGTACATTTTAACATGACAGAGTCATTAAATGCTAATCAAGAAATGTGTGAGTCTTTCTCTCCCACACTAAAATGCATAAAAACTGCTTTAGAATAAAACATTTGTGCAAATGTTCTAAAGACATTAAAGAGTGAACAGAAAGACATGATTTGAAGCAAAAGGGTATAATTAGAATACACAATTCACATTTAAAACGTACGTATAGAACTACACGTATACATTTAAGTATTAAAATTGATAATTTAATCAAAACATTCAATACAATATCTCACATTCAGTTCATAAGAATTTAGCTGTGATGCTCCAGGCAAGATGTAATTCAAAATCTGCTCACTGAATGTCCCAAAAAAGTGGTCAGACATTCTGGGGATCCACACTGGTTGCCACAGTAGGGCAGAGTTTTAGTCAGCCTTCAAGGCATAAAGCACATCATCCTGACTAACATTGAGTCTTATACGGAGCAGCAGGTCCAGGCGGCTTCCCTCCAGGAGAAGCAGCCGACAGGAACCCAGCCTCTGACAAATCGCCAGCCCTTCAGACACACTCACCGGCTGCAAACCCTCAACACGACACAGAGCCTGGTGCTGAACAAATACCTGTGGCGAAGGAAAAAAAAAAATTCAGGAATTAAAACATCTTAAAGAATGAATTTGCATTTAGCATATGTGACACTGGACCACAAAACCAGTCATAAGGGTCAATTTTGAGATTTATACATCATCTGGAAGCTGAATAAATAAGCTTTCCATTGATATATGGTTTATTAGGACAGGACAATATTTGGCCAAGATACAACTACCGTATTTTCCGGACTATAAGTCGCTCAGTCAAAAAATGCGTCATGAAGAGGAAAAAACCATATATAAGTCGCACTGGACTATAAATCGCAATTATTTAGAAATTTATTTCACAAAATCAAAGACAAAGAATAGACATTTAATCTGGAAAGGCAAGTTATTCAGCTACATAACAGCACACAGAACAACAGGCTGAATAGGTGTCCGGTATGTTAACGTAACACATTAACAGTTATTCAGCTACACAATAGCATAAAGAACATACACACTTTTCTGCCCTTTCTCTGCGACACTTCGGCCCATGGGGATGTCAAACGTGAGGGGGACCTCGTCCATGTTGATAATATGATCCGGTGACACGTAGCGTTCAGTTACCCGCTTTTCAACGAACTCACGGAAACTGTCGACCTTGGCTTGGAAGTCTACTGGCAGTTTCTGACACAACGTTGTCCGTGCTCTGATAGAGAGGCGGTTGCGTTGCATGAAGCGGTAACAACCGAGAAGGCCCGCCTGCAAAGTCATTTATATTCATCTCCTTCGCAACTACCAGGGCGTGGAGACGTAACTGCACCGTTGACAAGCCTCTCCCGGCAGAGCGTTGTTCAAGCACCCATCTGTGGACTCGTTCCTCCAGCTCTGGCCATCTTGGTTTCAGTCCGCGATTAGCTTTCTTTGTTTTCTTCATTACAGTTAAAGTAACCTCTGCTTTTCGCCAGTCCCTCACAAGTTTCTCACTCACTCCAAACTTTCTTTCTGCTGCTCGATTACCGTTTTCGGCTGCATATTTTATTACCTGCAGTTTGCAATCTGCAGAATAGGATTTTCTTTTTGGGGGCATTTTGTTTGTGTTCAGTCTTTCTCAGTTGTCTTTAAGTTAATATTTTAGTTAACAGTTTTTCAGTTAATTTTTTCAGGGGTAGGCTACAGGAGCAGCATAGAGCGCCCTCTCGCGGCTGTAGACGTAAATGTTTTCTCTTGTCAGTCAGTATGAATTAATTTTGATATATAAGTCGCACCTGCCTATAAGTCGCAGGACCAGCCAAACTATGAAGAAAAGTGCGACTTATAGTCCGGAAAATACAGTATTTTAAAATCTGGAATCTGAGGTTGCAAAAACATCTAAATATTGAGAAAATCGCCTTTAAAATTGTCAAAATGAAGTCCTTAGCAATGCATATTACTACTGATAATACATTTTTGATATTTACGGTAAGAAATTTACAAAATCTCTTCATGAAACATGATCTTTACTTAATATCCTAATGATTGTTGGCTTAAAAGAAAAATTTATAATTTTGACCTACACAATGTATTGTTGGCTTTTGCCACAAATTTACCCGTGCTACTTATGACTGGTTTTGTGGTCCAGGGTCACATATAAGGTTCATGATTACAATAAGGGCTGTTAGAAATGAGTTAATTTATCAGTTTAGCTACCTGTTGGAAAGTGGCCTCTTCCAGACCGAGTCGACGAAACTCTGCAATAACAGCCCTCAGGAAAAGCTGCTCCTGAACAGATGCACACCTACAATAACAACAAAAAGCAGAATAAAATCTCTCTTACTTATGGGCAAACAATTGGAGCAGCATGAATGTGTTTCTGTAACTTTTTTTTTTTACATTAAGATTAAGGAACAATGGGCATAACTGGCGAAAGTTCATATTCTTTCACTTTTATTTTTACCTGATGGCTGCAATGTAGGAAGAGGAGAACATCTCATCCAAAGCCTCCATCACATGACTCATCCCAACCAATCCACTGTTACTTCCGGAGTGCTCACAAATCTCTGTGGCCCGTCGGCAGATATCAAGGCAACGACGCGCATCACCCGAAAGCGCTGCCACCTAGAAGACCACAAATAATCTCTCTTTGATTCATAACAATGATATGTGATGTCCACATGTACGTTTACATTCGCTGTTTTGCAAACACCCTGGTAGTACAGAAACAAAGTGTTCGAAGGGTAACCCACAATGCCTTAGTCACCTGTGCCGAAGATAACATGGCTTCACAAGAAAGTGCTCCTACCTTTCTTGAGACTAGCTGGAGAGCATCTTCTTCAAAAGCCTTTACTCTGTTCAACCTTGACGTGATGATCTGTTGTAGCTGTTTAAAGGTATATGGCTGGAAGGACATTCTTGTCAGTCCCTGAAAGTGAATAAACAACATTCATGTTTTATTTCCATTATTTGCATTGGCCAACATAATAATTTAAATCATAATTGAATGGCATCTTAATGTTGTGAAATGGTCTTACCAGTCGACTGGCAACCCGGTTAATCATGATTCTCTCAGGCAAGTCCATAGTGTTTGCGATGGTAAGAACCACCAGACGAGCGTTGCGCCTTGTTGGCCAATCAAACAAGTTATACATCACATTCTGTTTACGGGTCCACAAGAGGTCAAGCTGGAAAAAAGAAAGACATAAGGGAGATAAAAACAGATATTCTTTCAGATTGAGGAGTAATATATTCCCAATCCTCTAAGTACAAATAACCAATTATTGACAGATGAACGGAAATAAAGACCAAGTAAATATGTGTGTCAGATAAAGATCAACGTCTGATTGACAAAGATTTTCCAGCACTACTCTGAAAAAATGGTTCATACAAGCTTAAGGTGGTAAATCTGTTTTTTGGAAAAAAGTTTGAAAACAAGAAGCTTTGTCATAATTACAGAAGAAAGGTTGAGAGACACTGATCTAGATCGATTTAGACCAGGTAAGACCAACTAAGCACCATAACAGAGGGGGTGTTTGTGGTTATTAATGTCCTCGGGAACAAAAGTCTCACCTCATCTACTAGAAGCACAGTTGTCTCTTTTTTTGGTGCAGGAGCACTGAAGCGTTTCTCCAGTAGGGCGGCTGCATGATCAGGTGTTGCTTTTTGATCAGTCAGTTTCTACAACAGAACCATAGTGCAAATTGACAGAAAATACTATATAACACTAAGGAGGAAAGAATGTCAAAATGATAGAGGAGGCAGCATACAGACCTGCAGTATTTGTACATAAGCTTGGTGTGGGTCTGTCATTTTCATGCCATTGATTTCAATGAAGCGGAAGTGAGGGATCTCATCTTGTTCAGCGGACTGCTGAAGGGACCGGATCACCTCATGTACTGTGGCAGTTTTACCAGTACCAGGAACACCTGAGATATACATACACCTGCAAAAGAAAAATGAATTGCATGATCCTTTTTTTTTTTTTTATTTTACAGATATGAGTTTGTTAAACCTGAATGACAGAATCTTACCCTCCAGTGCCATCAATGACCTTACTCTCCACAAAGTTGTAGATGTCCTGGAACTCTTGTTCTCGACACGGCAAAGACTCAGGGACAGAGGAAACATGCAACCTGTTGAAAACAAAACATTTACATTATAAAGTTTCTGGCAGGCAAGATTTTTTTTTAATACTTTTGAAAAAAGTCTCTTATGCTCACCAAGGCTGCATTTACTTAATCAAAACACACTGATGGCAAAGCTGTATTTTCAGCAGACATTACTCCAGCCTTCAGTGTCACATGATCTTTCAGAAATCATTCTAATATGCTGATTTGGTGCTCAAGAAACATTTCTTATTATCAGTGTTGAAAACAGTTGTGCTGCTTTTCATTTGGGGTCAATAGCATTTATTTGAAAATGCTATTGACCCCAAACTGAATTGTAGTGTCTCTCTGCTGTTTAAACTTCGATAGGCAGCCTTGTGGTACTTCTGTCTGTGCTGTTGCCTACCGTGCCCGTGCTTCTTCCAGAACATTCCCTGGCTTCCTGGCTGGAGCGCTCCTGCTGGGTATGCTGGGAGTGGCATGACGTGGTGTACGTGGGGTGGCTGGAGCAGTCTGGAGTTAAAAAAAAAGAAATTATTTGCCACATGCAATGTTATCTTTATGTGAAATGCAGCTTGGGTTCTGTGAAGGCACATTATCTGCTAGCAGGAAAACCCCCAAAACTTATTTTCACCTTCTTGCTGGGTGTTTTACGTGGGGTCCTAGCAGAGACACGGGTTTTCTCAGCGGCCCGGGGTGTTTGGGAGCCTCTACGCTTCTTCACTACAAGCTCATCTTCACTGTCGATCTTTGCCTCCTCTTCCTCGTCGCTGCTACTCTGCAGGTCAATCTTAGTAGGTACGAAGCAGTCATCATCATCACTGCCATCCTCACCATCAGACAGCAGGTCAACCTTGTTGGCTAGCAAATTTCTTTAAAAACAGACAATAACACATCCCTTTAAAATAATCACTTCAAAAAGCACCTAAATATGTTTCCTTGAAATTGATATATTAATTCAATAGATTAATTAAGTGCAAAACAATATCCAGAGTACACAATTAAAAACAGTGAAGCCAGAATGCAAGTAGGCATCCTGTGTGAACAAGTGAGAATTGAGAAACTTCAAACTGATTGAGAAACTTGCATTGCAAAATAGATTGCTGTGAACTGTAAACCTATAAATTATTCTTATTTTGGCAGCTTTTCTCAGCAAATAAAAAAACAAAACAAATACATGTTATTAAATATTTATATTAATTTGATTAATCAGCATTATTTAGAATATTTTATTTTAATTGACTGACAGCCCTAGTCAAATCATGTAAAATACCCACAGCTGCTTTCTGATGCGCGAGGACACAAGCTGGGCAGACTTCCTCTTAGAGCGAGGAGTGGCAGCAGTCTGGACAGGTGAATCTTCATGCTCCTCTTCAGCTCTATCAGTTTGTTCACAGAGATATGAAGAAAACAGAGTAAGAATATTTTTTTTTTTAAACAGCATGACTAGCATGTATGCATGTATATCAGGTTTAACCACAATCGGTCACTTGCTCACTACTGTAAACTGGCAACATAAAAGCCAAAGCGGGTCACAGTTTTACACACTGCACAGTACATGTCTCTTATTCCCTACAGGTCACAAGGCAAAACGGATCTTTTCCCAGGAGCATGTGCATGACCAGATACAATTAAATTAAGAAAATAAATAGTTCTTTCATTATATTCTTGCCATCAATTAAAGGGATAGTTCACCCAAAAATGAAAATTAGCCCATGATTTACTCACCCTCAAGTCATCCTAGGTGTATATGACATTCTTCTTTCAGACGAATGCAATCGAAGTTATATAAAAAAAAAAAAATGTCCTGGCACTTTATAATGGCAGTGAATGGCTGTTTCTGTTTTGAAGTCCATAAAAGTGCATCTATACATCATAAAAGTGCTCCACACGGCTACAGGGGGTTAATAAAGGCCTTCTGAAGCGAAGCGAAGCGTTTGTGTAAGAAAAATATCCATATTTAAAACTTTACAAACTGTAATCTCTAACTTCTGCTAACTGCCGTACGCGCGTTCACGAGAGACTGGCGTTCCAGCGTATGACGTAGGACGCAGGCGTAGCGTAAGTTCCGGTGACGAACGCAGAAGCACAGAGGATAGAGCAAAACAAAATTTTGTTCTCGTGAGAACTAGCATATTCTCACCGGAGCGTCCTACGTCATGCGCTGGAACGCCAGTCTCTCGTGAACGCGCGTACAACAGTTAGCGGAAGTTAGAGATTACAGTTTGTAAAGTTTTAAATATAGATATTTTTCTTACACAAACACATCGCTTTGCTTCAGAAGGCCTTTATTAACCCCTCGGGGCCGTGTGGATTACGTTTATGATGGACAGATGCACTTTTATGAACTTCAAACCAGAAACAGCCATTCACTGCCATTATAAAGCATGGAAGAGCCAGGACATTTTTTAATATAACTCCGATTGTATTCATCTGAAAGAAGAATGTCATATACACCTAGGATGACTTGAGGGTGAGTAAATCATGGGCTAATTTTCATTTTTGGGTGAACTATCCCTTTAAGGTGTTTACATTATTTATTCACTTCTTATGACATGCTGTAACCCAGGACTGCCTTTTGCAGACCAACAGCTTGTGAGCCTCAATCTTTAATAACAGTGATGCAGTGGAAAGTCAGCTTTAAACAGCTTGATTCTCACAAAATTCAGTGTGCATTCAGAGCATTTTTAAATTTGGCTTGAGGAAATTTTTCTGCTTGCCTCCTGAACAGTTCATGGTTAAGCAGCATTGATTTACTGTATGATAACACAATCTTAACTGTTATATTCTGCCCCCCGCTGGTCAAAAATGTAATTTAAAGGCAAAGTGAAAAATAAATCAACAATAAACAGAAAATCAAAACTCTGTGATGAAAATAACAGTACATATTTAAAATGCATAAAATATTTAAAATGATTTCAACTGAATAATGACTGGTTTCACAACTGAATGTTTACTATTGTCATTTTAGAGCTGCTTAAAAGCAGAATTGAATTCTGTTTGCATCATTGAATTATGTTCCCGTTTATCAATGTAAAGCTGCTTTGAAACAATTTGTACTGTATAAAGCGCTATATAAATAAGGGGGGCTTAACCTAAATACATGTATACTGTATTTCACCTGTAAAAACACCTGTTACATTTCACAATGTAGTGAATTCAATAGTTTTTTAATTCAATATGATATACAATTCCAACACTTACAAAGCAGCCAGTGCTGGTTCTCTGAGAGCAGTTGAATCTTTCCTGCTGGATGGAGTTCTTGCCCTGGTTTGAAAAGAGACAAACACACTAAGAAAGTGAAGCTGGATGAACATAGTTATGTGCTTAAACAGTGCATTAAGCATACAAATAGCCTCATAATGCCTTAAAGACAGCCAACCCCATCCAAAAAATGAGTGTGGGGGGATACAGGAACATGACTCACTTCAGGCCCCTTAGACTTGCTCTCCTGGGGGTTGCCTCTCTCTTCCGGGGAGTTCTGCCTGTGCTTATTTGTGACTCTGGATCATCACCCCCAAGTGGCTGCACCCCAAGAAAGGCACTAGGAGGGCAGCAGAACTTTCATAAATAGACTTTACTTTTTTTAGTTATAAAGGGCAACAATTAAAACCATCTTTAACATACAAAGAACAAAATTAGTTTGCTTATTTCTATCTAAAATGATAATCACAGACATGAAGTACTAACCGTATAGAACATAAAGAACCAAGAAATAATTTCAAATGTAAATAGATGTACCTAGTGGTATCGTCTTTGTCATATGCAGTCAGTCTGGGTTTATCAGAGCTCTGTGATGACAGAGGAGAGATATGCTCCTCCTTATTATGATTAAGTGGAGTCAGTCTAATAGAAATGGAGATGCGGCCAGTTGGAGACATGTTCAACTTAGACGTCAACGTTTTATCCGTAGCTGTGTCTTCATCAAGAATCTCCCCCAGAACATCATCTCGGGACATGTTTTTATTTGGACCTACCATAATATAAAGAAACACCGTTATACAGTTTAGTGCTATTAAAACAATTAAAAGCATAATGTATGTGGATGCATGGCACTCACCGCACAAGTCCAGCTTCTTGCGAACATGTGGACCAGAGGAAGCTCTGCTTCTCCTCTTTGCACTAAGAGCTTTAGCTGCAGAGAGTTTGGAGGCAGAGTGAAGAGACTCCGCCTCACTGGAGCTCATTTTGCCAGTGCTCATGCTACCACGGGTGAGGGTAACTGACATGGCCCGTTTCATTATTGAGGGGTCTGGGGTTGGAAGAGCACGAGCCTGAGAGCCCCGGGAAGATGGTGGGGGAGATTTAGGGCTCTGATGGGGCTGCATCAGCTCAGGATCCAATGTTCTGAAGGACTTGGTATCCCACAAGAGTTTGACCAATAATGTGTCTTTGCTCTTGTCCTCTGGGAAAGGATCATCAGCTGGGACATATTCAATCTAGAATCAAAGTTGTCATTAATTATTATTGAATATATTATTATCATTTATTTTGTATTACATTTTTAATTATATAAATGCCACTTTAGATAGGCAGTCAAAACTTTGGAATAATTAAGATTTTTGTTTTAATGCTTTTTGAAAAGTCCTCTACTCACCAACAGGGTTGGGTATCGTTTGGGTTTTTTACGATACTTGTGCCAAACCGATACTTTAAAAAAAAAAAAAAAAAGCCACAAAACGACGGTGGATGACATTAAAGAATGGCTTTTTATTGAAAAAAAAAAATAATAATAAAATTCTTTAAATTGAACAATTTATTAAAAGTTTAAAGTATACTTAAATATATAAATATAAATAGATACAAAACACAATTTACTTAAATTCACAGTAAAACCTAAGCCACCTAACTCAACTACAATTGCAGAAATATGACCATGGCAACGCATCATGCTTCTCACGACACACAGCAGCCACAATAGCGGTGTATGACAGCTCAGCTGTATCGGTTTTATTGCGTTTTTTTCTTTTTTATTCAAAATATTCACATTAACTTGTTAACTATGTCATTAACTATCTGATATTCTGATTTTCAAATATGTGTAAGTGAATGTGTTTTGTCATTTAAAACCCTTTATAATGATCATGTTAGTTGATCTATAATGCGCGATGGGCGCCGCGATGTTAGTTTGCGCCTCAGAGAATCGGATCTGTCGGATTTACATCACGTAAATTCATCCTCGTCTCACGAAATACATGAAAGTAAGTGACCGCTGAACTGGGAGAAAAATAGAGTAAACTATATAGTTAACTATATAATGTGTATCTGATATGAATAAAACACGTAGTCAAATTTTTATTGCCGCTTCCATAGACATCAGTGTGTGTTTTTTGCTAGTACTTATGTGCATTTAAATGTCTGAAACCTAAAATAAACATTATGTGGTTGAAAACACTGAATAGTTGTGATATGTGATGAGAGCGTCTGTCTCTGGCTCGGCGCCAGCCAAAGCGCGAAAGCACGTTTGAACTTAAGTGGCACCGAAATGAGGCACAGAAATCTGCGTTCTGATTCGGTCCGGTTACATACCGGTTATATAGGTACCGGTGCCATATTGGCACCGGGTTTCGGTACCCAACCCTACTGTCACCAAGGCTGAAATTATTTGATCAAAAATACAGTAAAAACAGTAATATTGTGAAATATTACAATCTTACAACAATCATTCTTATATGCTAATTTAGTGCTCAATTATCATCAATTATTATTGGTGCTCAACTATTAATAATAAGTTATTATCAATGTTGAAAAGTTTTTGCTTTTGCTGTTTATTTAATGAATAGAAGGTCAAATGAATAGCATTTATTTAAAATATACATCTTTTGTAACATTATAAATGTCAGTAACATTTTACAATAAGGTCTTATTTTTTAACATTAATGTATTAACTACTATGAACTAAAAATGAGCAATGTATTTCTTACGACATTCATTAATCTTTGTTAATGTTAATAAGAATAAAGTTGTTAATTGTTTGTTAATGTTAGTTCACAGTGCATTAATGTTAACAAATAAAAAAATTTTTTTTTTAATTATTAATAAATGCAGAAATAAACATTACCTAAGACTACGTCTACATTAATCCGGATACATTTGAAAATGCCGTTTTCATTTCAAAAGGCTCCCTGTCCACACTAGTGTTTAAGCTTTTTCAAAAAGTTGCTCATCCACATTGAAAGATCTGAAAATGCTTAAATCACCTTACACTTTAAAAAGGTAGTGTATCACAGTTTCCAAAAAATATTAAGCACCATATCTGTTTTCAACAAGGACAATAAGAATTTTCTTGAGCAGCAAATCAGCATATTAGAATGATCATGTGACACTGAAGACTGGAGTAATGGCTGCTGAAAATTCAGCACTGCCATCACAGGAATAAATTCTATTTTAAAGTATATTCAAATAGAAAACTTTTTTTTTATTGTAATAATATTTCACAATTTTACTGTTTTTTTCATCAAATAAATTCAGCCCTGAGACTTCTTTCAAAAACATTAAAAAAAAAAATTCATAATAATTCCAAACTTTTGACCATGTATGTTATCATCAAATAAAATTAATTTGAAAACTTTTCTAGGAGGACAAAAGTTAAAAAAATAAATAAATCATTTGAAACAACTATACAAGCACTTCTGGACTGTACTAGTATGATGCACATTCATTGTGTAGAAATATGAGCTATGCCTTTATAATTAGAATTCTACAACCCCTCCATGCGTACCTGTACTGCTGCAAGAATGGTCTCTCCATCCACCTCATTATCACAAGAGTGGTCCTGGTAGAAAAATATCTCCTGTGGATGGGGGTCTCTGCCCAAGAGCTTGCGTTTGGTCTGAGGTACTTCACACATACGCACAAACCACTGCACTACAGCGGTCTTCTTCTTTCCTGAATCTGGGTACAAATATTACATCAACCAACACAGATTATTGTCAGACTCAGAAAGCATGCAAATATACATAATTTGGATAAAGACAGGACATGTTCCTACCATCAGTGTACAGTTTGAGAAGTTGCGCCACAAAGGGATTGTCATCATTATCACCCTCAATCAAAATGTACTGGCCTAAAGACACTGTTGAATCTTCAGCCCGTCCCTCCACATAAATGGACATGGATCTGTGTGGGGATCAAAGCAAGCATTATTGCTGTTACATCCTGGGTTATATAATCTTTTAACCAATGAATATCCATGACTTTGCTTACGGTTATTCCGCAAGACCAATTTCTACCCAATTAGACATTTTAGAACTGAGCATAACTAATACATTTCATATACACTATAAAATTTTAAATTACTTTTAAAGGCCACACAATCAAATCACAATCCTAAATTCCCTAATTTTTCCAGGTTTTCCCTTTAAGTAGAAAAATATCTAGAGTTCTATCGATGCACATCGCTGTCTTAATGATGATAAAATCGTGATAAGTGCACATACTCATAGTATTGCCTTTTCAGCTTCCTGTCTTCACCGACTGGTCTCCCATTCCATTTGTATGTTCTTCTCATTCTCAGTCTTGTGATGTAGCGGCTCATGTTGCAGATCTGATACAAGGTCTGTAAAGCACAGCATCAGTTAATGACCTGATTATTATGTACTTTATAGTCAAAACAGTGGCAACCAGGCCAATTTTATAATTATATATATATTATATATATATATATATATATATATATATATATATATATATATGTATGTATGTGTTAATGTATCAAGATTGCTTAAATAAAAAAAATCACATTCACAATGCAAGTAAACAATTATAAAACTTCAAACTATTATTATATTATATACAATAATTTAAAGTGAAATATTTTCCCACAAATGCCTGAGATCTGGGTCTTGACCTGTAGTTTCCAGCTGTTACCAGCAATTAAGCTAACTTTTAATTAAAAAAAAAAGCAAAATACATGTGCTAATCAGGAAACGTTAAGAATACATTCCAAACTGTTAAAAAAATCTTCTTTATTTTAAGGTATCAAATAACAAAATCGTTCAGTATGTACACAACTTTAAATCCCCAGCACCTCTTTCTTACTCACCAGCTTATGTTTGCAACCGTAATAAACGTATAAATAAAAACTATTGCGTCTCCGTCTCACTTAGAAACTCGAAAATTAAAATGTAAATATGTATAAAGTTAAACGCATCTTACAACACAGCGGACAGAGAACACAATCACACAACTCACTCGACTCTTTCGCGCGCAGATGACGTATAACGAGTTTTTGATTGGACAGCAAAATACCGCTTGACCTTAGGGATGTGACGCACGCTTTTCCCCGGAAGTCATTCTTCAACATTTCTCTATGGCATATTAGCGTTTCGTTGATTCGTTTGTTCGTGTATAATTTTAAGCCACCATGGCTAATAGAACGGTAAAAGATGCCAATAGTATACATGGAACAAATCCCCAGTATCTTGTGGAGAAGATTATACGGACACGTATATATGAGTCCAAGTACTGGAAAGAGGAATGTTTTGGACTTACAGGTGAGAGAAGTGTGCTGGACTACATACTGTATTTGTTAATGTCATTGCAAACAACAGTAGTTATTTACAAAATTAACCTGAAGTAAGTCTACTTACTGACTTCATCTTCCTATTTCAATATATTTTAAAGCTGCCGTGCTGTTTTTCTTTGTTTACTGTTGGCAGCAACAGTAATGTGACTTGAGAATAAGGAATTAATACAGCCGTAGAAGTGATTACCTTATCTTGTGTGATTATCCCTGACATATAAATAATAGTCAAATTGCTAGTCAGAATTTTTTGACTTTTTTGAAAAAAGTTTGCATATGTCATTTTTTTTAATATCATATTTGAAATGCTTTTATGGCCCATATAGTATGAATATGATGAAGCTCAGACTTGAGGAGAGGGAAAAAACACATTTTATTATAGTCCCAAACTGAGCAAAAACATGCAATTTGGTGCAGATGTTGTTATTTATATGGCCAAAAAGGTAAGATGAAATTCTGAAAGACTAATGTTTATCAATTTGATGTTTATTATAATTGTATAGCAGACTGCTTACATGAAATGCAAATATATATTAGTTGTCACTCTATATCTCCCAATAATGTCTTAGTATTAATTAGTATTAGTAATAATATTTAAATGTTTAGTTTTATGATCAAAAAGCCATGTAGTTTTGTAGAAGGTTGTGTACAAAACATTTTCTTCAAAAGCCTGTTGTATGATATTTGATACTCACATTTTAACATGATTTTTTTTTTTTTTATTAAAAAAATGATGTATGGAATCAAGTGAACCTTGCTTAATTCCAGTAAATGTTCATCTTGAATATTACTAACAATATTAGAAAGTTATGCTTTTATGTTTACTTTATGAAATCATGAAAAATTTCACAGCAAAAAGAAAAAACTTGTGCCACAACCTGTAGGTGGACATTTTTAGAATTATACTAAAAGGTCTTTTACCTACTAAAAAGTATAAACTGTCAATCAGAGGGAAGAAGGCAATTAGAAGATTGTGTACACAAATTTTTCAGCAAAGTTTTTATCATACTGAAAATGTATCAAATATGATGCAGTAAGCTTTATTGGGTTATCGTCTGTTATATAACATTTACCTGATATATTTCCATATAAATGTTTTTTTGGAATTAATGTGCTAATCACCATTTTTAATTGTCATTGTTATTGCCTCTCTGTAAAATGTAGCTGAGCTTGTTGTGGACAAAGCAATGGAGCTGAAGTTTGTTGGTGGTGTATATGGAGGAAACATCAAGCCTACTCCATTCTTATGTCTGACACTAAAGATGCTGCAGATTCAGCCTGAAAAGGACATCATTGTGGAATTCATCAAGAATGAGGACTTCAAGTTAGTGTGCAGTTTACTACTCTATCTGTATTAAGTTTGTCATTTTGCCATTTACACTGTGCATGAAAGTTTGGGATTTTTTGCATTACTGTACTGCTTTTTTTCCCCCCACTCCAGGTATGTCCGTTTGCTTGGAGCGATGTATATGCGCCTGACTGGAACTTCTGTGGATTGCTACAAGTATTTAGAACCATTATACAATGACTACAGAAAAATCAAAAGCCAGAATAGAAATGGAGGTGATCAATTTACTTGATAGATAAAACTCAATATTCATTAGGTAAATGCATTGAACGTTTCCACCTTGCAGAAAAAAAATGCAAATAATGTTTCTTCTTTACATAGAGTTTGAGTTAATGCATGTCGATGAGTTCATAGATGAGCTTCTTCATGCAGAGCGGATGTGTGACATCATCCTCCCCAGACTTCAGGTTGGTTGTACTTTGTTATAACATACATACACATATATATATATACATACATACACTCACCTAAAGGATTATTAGGAACACCTGTTCAATTTCTCATTAATGCAATTATCTAATCAACCAATCACATGGCAGTTGCTTCAATGCATTTAGGGGTGTGGTCCTGGTCAAGACAATCTCCTGAACTCCAAACTGAATGTCAGAATGGGAAAGAAAGGTGATTTAAGCAATTTTGAGCGTGGCATGGTTGTTGGTGCCAGACGGGCCGGTCTGAGTATTTCACAATCTGCTCAGTTACTGGGATTTTCACGCACAACCATTTCTAGAGTTTACAAAGAATGGTGTGAAAAGGGAAAAACATCCAGTATGCGGCAGTCCTGTGGGCGAAAATGCCTTGTTGATGCTAGAGGTCAGAGGAGAATGGGCCGACTGATTCAAGCTGATAGAAGAGCAACTTTGACTGAAATAACCACTCGTTACAACCGAGGTATGCAGCAAAGCATTTGTGAAGCCACAACACGCACAACCTTGAGGCGGATGGGCTACAACAGCAGAAGACCCCACCGGGTACCACTCATCTCCACTACAAATAGGAAAAAGAGGCTACAATTTGCACAAGCTCACCAAAATTGGACAGTTGAAGACTGGAAAAATGTTGCCTGGTCTGATGAGTCTCGATTTCTGTTGAGACATTCAGATGGTAGAGTCAGAATTTGGCGTAAACAGAATAAGAACATGGATCCATCATGCCTTGTTACCACTGTGCAGGCTGGTGGTGGTGGTGTAATGGTGTGGGGGATGTTTTCTTGGCACACTTTAGGCCCCTTAGTGCCAATTGGGCATCGTTTAAATGCCACGGCCTACCTGAGCATTGTTTCTGACCATGTCCATCCCTTTATGACCACCATGTACCCATCCTCTGATGGCTACTTCCAGCAGGATAATGCACCATGTCACAAAGCTCGAATCATTTCAAATTGGTTTCTTGAACATGACAATGAGTTCACTGTACTAAAATGGCCCCCACAGTCACCAGATCTCAACCCAATAGAGCATCTTTGGGATGTGGTGGAACGGGAGCTTCGTGCCCTGGATGTGCATCCCACAAATCTCCATCAACTGCAAGATGCTATCCTATCAATATGGGCCAACATTTCTAAAGAATGCTTTCAGCACCTTGTTGAATCAATGCCACGTAGAATTAAGGCAGTTCTGAAGGCGAAAGGGGGTCAAACACAGTATTAGTATGGTGTTCCTAATAATCCTTTAGGTGAGTGTATATTATGTGTATATCATTGTCATGTTCAAGAAACCAATTTGAAATGATTCGAGCTTTGTGACATGGTGCATTATCCTGCTGGAAGTAGCCATCAGAGGATGGGTACATGGTGGTCATAAAGGGATAGACATGGTCAGAAACAATGCTCAGGTAGGCCGTGGCATTTAAACGATGCCCAATTGGCACTAAGGGGCCTAAAGTGTGCCAAGAAAACATCCCCCACACCATTACACCACCACCACCAGCCTGCACAGTGGTAACAAGGCATGATGGATCCATGTTCTTATTCTGTTTACGCCAAATTCTGACTCTACCATCTGAATGTCTCAACAGAAATCGAGACTCATCAGACCAGGCAACATTTTTCCAGTCTTCAACTGTCCAATTTTGGTGAGCTCGTGCAAATTGTAGCCTCTTTTTCCTATTTGTAGTGGAGATGAGTGGTACCCGGTGGGGTCTTCTGCTGTTGTAGCCCATCCGCCTCAAGGTTGTGCGTGTTGTGGCTTCACAAATGCTTTGCTGCATACCTCGGTTGTAACGAGTGGTTATTTCAGTCAAAGTTGCTCTTCTATCAGCTTGAATCAGTCGGCCCATTCTCCTCTGACCTCTAGCATCAACAAGGCATTTTCGCCCACAGGACTGCCGCATACTGGATGTTTTTCCCTTTTCACACCATTCTTTGTAAACTCTAGAAATGGTTGTGCGTGAAAATCCCAGTAACTGAGCAGATTGTGAAATACTCAGACCGGCCCGTCTGGCACCAACAACCATGCCACGCTCAAAATTGCTTAAATCACCTTTCTTTCCCATTCTGACATTCAGTTTGGAGTTCAGGAGATTGTCTTGACCAGGACCACACCCCTAAATGCATTGAAGCAACTGCCATGTGATTGGTTGATTAGATAATTGCATTAATGAGAAATTGAACAGGTGTTCCTAATAATCCTTTAGGTGAGTGTATATATAATATATATGTGAATTAAATATGTCATAAAATAATGTGTAACTTTCACAGAAGAGACAGGTTTTGGAGGAAGCTGAGCTACTGGATGCTCGTATTAGTGCCCTGGAAGAAGACCTGGATGAGGTGGAGACTAGTGAAGAGGAGGATGAGGAAGAAGAGAAGGTAAAAGGGAACCCAATATCTGAAAATAACTGATTATATATTGTGAAACTAATGGTTATACAACCTCTCGTGTACTGCAGCCAGAGAGAGTGCAGACACCAGAGCCACACAGAAGAAGTTACAGAGATATGGACCGGCCGCGCAGGTCTCCATCTCCACGCTACAGACGTAGCCGCTCACCCAGAAGGTTAGTGATGGTGCTAATTATCATTTAAATGCAGTCATTTAAATCATATTATTTCAGGTTGATAATGTTATTCATAACTGACTAACTGAACGGATGAATAATTCATGTTCTGAATTTTATGTTTTATTTTATTTTTATTTTTTTTTTAGACGGAGCAGATCACCTAAAAGACGAAGGTAATGAAATTACAATTCAAATATTGGCTATGTATTTTAGACTGATTGTTGGTTGGAGATTATACAGTTGAATACATTTGTCTGATTACTTTATATATGATTTAATCAGCCCATCACCCAGACGTGATCGAGACCGGGACCGGCACCGCAGCAAAAGTCCCCGTAGACACCGCAGCAGATCCAGGGACAGAAGGCATCGCTCCAAATCTCCAGGTACAGTCAAGCTGTTTTGCAGTATACAAAGAAAATAAGACAACACAATATGTTATTTAAAAATAATTATTGTAAATGGCAAAACTGATCATTAGGAAATATTGGGTTTTTTTTTTTTTTTTTTCCCTTCTCAGGTCACCACAGAAGTCACCGGCATCGCAGTCACTCCAAGTCCCCAGAAAGGTGATGCTCAATTTAAATGGTTGTCTTCATTATAACTTTTTTGTTTTTCCCCTCTTGTTTCATGCTGCATTTGTCTCTGTGTTCTAGTCGGTCAAAGAAGAGTCACAAGAGGAGTCGAAGAGGAAACGAGTGATCTCAGTTTTCTGTTGTTTTTTTTCCCTTTTTTTTTTAATAGATATTTTTGTGCTCTGAATTATACAGAGAAACGGAGTAATTTCTGTCGTAAAAAGCTTGACCTTATTCTGTGTAAATCACCCAAGGCCAATTTAGTCCTTAGAGGTTTTTGATGCTGTTTTATACTTTTAATTGAAATTGGCAACCATAAATGTTGTTTTTTTTTTTTCATTCTGAATTAACTGTAAAACTGTAACTGTGTAAAATAAACATTTGATGTATTGTAGTTTCAGTTTCCCCTGTTATAAAAACAATGATTGAAACTATCTACAAGAAAATTTGTTTTCATTGTTATTAGTTTTGTGTATGATTTCAGTCTCTGAATTTGGTGAATTCTCTACAGGTACATTTAATTCTGTAACGGAATTGAACACCTAAAGCCAAGAGAAGCCTGGACATAACCACTCTTATACTATTTTAGTGCTTTGGGATAGAGTTGGCAAAACTGCACCTAATTTCAGGAGGGAGATGAAATATTTATTTTCTTTTAAATATAAAATTGGGTAATCAGGAAATAAGTTATTATTTTCAAAGTAAAAGATATGCAGAAGACTACAAAGGGTAGTTGACTATAGATTCATAAACACTTGAATGAGTTTCAGATTGATCATAATATTATTTTTAGATGATCAGTGTCTAAAATGACATGGTATTTTTTTTCTATCATTTACTGTACAGCTATGTGATCACTGGTTTAATTTCTTCATTTGGCAAATAGTGAAGGTCAAATCTTCATTTATTTATTTTTTCATTGACACCTAAACTAGGAAAGGCAATTTTTAAATGATGAAATTGTTTAAATGCAAATTTAAAGACTCTTTCTGTTTGTTGTTATGGAGACTTTTATTTTGACGGGTGTTTTTAGAGGACAGCGAACAGGAAGTAAACACGTCAACGTTATGAGAAAATATTCAAATAATTATTGATCAACGTGGATAGCTTTATAGTGGATCCTATTCATACACAGTAAGTATCTGAACCAATAATATTTAAAAAAAAAAAAAAAAAATATCTGACAATCCTTTTTATGATACGCCACATGGGACACTAGTTGACCTGATTTTGCCGAGAAAAATGCAGCATATTCAACGTGCTCTTCGTCTTGTCATTCATTCTCACAAGTTTTACTGTCGAAGAATGGTACGTTAACCAAATGTCTGTGTGATTCACTGCACTAACTAGAAAATCTGGAGCAAACTGATGTAGAATAATGGCTGGGGGTGTGCCAGTAATGAATGCGATTGACTTGACATGATTCAACCTCCCTTTATATGAAAATGCAAAGACTTAAACAAATTCTTATTATTAATTTTCTAACATTTGCGAACCCCAAGTATATGCTTTCCCCAAAATTGCAGTGCAGGGTGATTTACAATATTTACATCCTGCCAGAGCTGCTGTGGAAGTCAGCTGATAAGTCAGCAGGTTACACTTCCTTTCATTCTGATCCTGAATTTTGAGCACTGAACAGCTTGCATTCTTTCACAATACGCCTTCTGCAGATTTTCTGTGAGTGTTTAGGGATTTGATTGATTTACTCGTACATGGATTAAATAAAAAACGTAATATACTAAAGTATATTCCATGCTTCCCTCTGTTTGAACAGTGTTCATATTGTGTTCTTTGTTTTCTTTTCTCTGAAGGCACACAGGATGAGTATGAATGACTTTGCTGTCCTCAGCACTGGGCGAAAGATGCCTCTTG
Organism: Coreius guichenoti; assembly: GCA_039654105.1. Taxonomy (NCBI): domain Eukaryota; kingdom Metazoa; phylum Chordata; class Actinopteri; order Cypriniformes; family Gobionidae; genus Coreius; species Coreius guichenoti. Next base: position 26,882,432 of record CM077180.1, on the reverse strand, counting down.
TGGGACTTGGGACATGGAAGAGTGAACCTGGACAGGTGAGTTTATTTAGTGCATCATCTCAACTGTAATCATGACAGAATTTGAATCTTGATGATGTTTCAATATATTATTCACATATATTGCTTTGAATGCAGAACTTCAATAAGCATTCTGTAAAAATATGTTGTCATCTGCAGGTAAAACAGGCAGTCATTTGGGCATTGCAATCTGGCTATCGGCACATTGACTGTGCTCCCATTTATGCGAACGAGCCAGAGATCGGAGAAGCTTTCCAGGAAATGATGGGGCCTGAAAAAGTAGGTCAACCAAGTTGAATACATATATGAAATATACCCACACACTTATATATAAAGGAATCATGTGTGCTTTACAACCTCTGTCCTCTTTCAGGGAGTAAGGCGAGAGGATGTATTTGTGACCTCCAAACTGTGGAACACAAAACACCACCCAGATGATGTGGAGCCATCTCTATTAAAGACCTTGAAAGATTTGAAGCTGGAGTACCTGGACCTCTACCTCATCCACTGGCCATATGCCTTCCAGTAAGCACTCAGTTGTGCTGTATATACAGTATATACACACACACACACAAAACAATTAAAGATGATAAAAAATGAATGAATTACAAATGAAAGACTCTGTGATAGTCTACTGTTGTCTTATCTAGGGTGTCTTGTTTATTGGCTATATAAACATGTGACATTTCCTTTATCTCCTTTGGGGAATGAACTATAAAGTGCTCTTAAAGGGATAGTAAACTTTTGTCATAATTTACACACCCTCATGTCGTTAAAAACCTGTATAACTTTCTTTCTTCTGTGTAACACAAAAGAAGATATTTTGAAAAATGCTGGTAACCAAACAGCTTCGGTTCCCATTGACTACTATTGTAATGTATGGTCAAAAAATATAATAATGGGAACTGAAACTGTTTGAATACCAGAATTCTTCAAAATATCTTCTTTTTGAAAATCATAACAGAATTTTCATTTTTGGGTGGACTATCCCAATGTCTCAGATACCAGTGTAGTGTTCCTCTTATTTTTGTCCAGACGAGGTGATACCTCTTTTCCTAGGAAGGAGGATGGAACTTTGCTGTATGATGATATAGACTACAAGCTTACATGGGCTGCTATGGAAAAACTTGTGGGAAAGGGGCTTGTCAGGGCCATTGGACTCTCGAACTTCAACAGCAGGCAGATTGATGACATCTTATCAGTTGCAAGCATCAAACCCACCGTTTTGCAGGTCAGAAGAAAATGTGATGTCCTAATTTATTTGGTCCATTATATCAGTTGGTAGAGTAACAATAGTGTTTTGCAGGTGGAGTCCCATCCATACCTTGCACAGGTTGAGCTGTTGGCTCACTGCCGGGATCGGGGTTTGGTGATGACTGCCTACAGTCCGCTAGGATCTCCTGACCGTGCCTGGAAGCATCCAGAGGAGCCTGTGCTGTTGGAGGAACCAGCCATTGCTGCGCTAGCCAAGAAATACAACAAGACTCCTGCACAAATTATCATCAGGTAAATTCATGCTTTTGCACTAGTTGTGCATCATATTTCCTCACCGATTTTTTACATAGTATTTCTTCATTGATATTTTGGCAGGTGGCAAACTCAACGAGGAGTTGTGTCTATCCCAAAGAGCATTACACAGTCTCGGATCAAAGAGAATATCCAGGTTTCTGCATGTTTTTCTTGATTCTTCCATCTTTTTGTTTATGACCATGTATTGTAACAATGCAATGCATTTACTCTGCTCATTTACAGGTGTTTGATTTTACTCTTGAACCTGAAGAAATGAGTCAAGTGACAGCATTGCACAGAGGCTGGCGTTACATTGTGCCAACCATTACTGTAAGTTACATTACTGTAAGCCACAACATAGCACTGAATTTTACAGTAACAAAGAGGTTACTTCAAAAGTAAATGACAAAATCAAATGCAGTCTAACAGTATGTATGTTTTGTATCTATTTTTAAATTGAATTGAGTGTTGTTGTATCTTTTTACTTTTGTAGGTTGATGATAAGCCTGTACCCCGGGATGCAGGACATCCTCACTACCCTTTTAATGACCCCTATTAATGCACACTTCTGCAAGATTCTGTGCCTTGACACCAATGTCCATTCACTACTCTTGTGTACATATAAACACAATAAAAAAATTTGTTACATATTGAAATGTGTGCTCGTTTGTTTTTGCCAAGCATGGAATGGAACTTTATGAACAATGGCTTATTTTAGATGTATTCACAATGTTTAAGGGTCAATTTTATGAAACCTGTCAAGAATATGTATGGATTATTACCCCTAAAAATGTAAACAAATTTATATTTTGCTTAATGAAAATAATACACGCATATATACTGTATATGCACACGTTTAAAGTTAAATAGACCCTTAAGGCTATTTATTTGCGTTTTCACATTATTTTCATGGCAATTAATCAGATTCTTGTTACCACAATGCAAAAAAAAAAAACACTCTATTTGCCATTACCGCTATGTGAAATCATTGCAATCAGGTCTCCCACTCATCCTGGAAAAATAAGGAACATTTTTCAGCCCTGGAAAACACATTGAAAATGAGAGAAAACATCAATTGTCCTGGAAAAATCTGATTGTCCTGGAAAATTCTTTCTTTGTTAAAAAGAAATGCTCTTGTTCATTGAAGAACAAACGGTTTACAATTAGTCCGAAACAATTAACGCAATTAGCAGAAAGCGCTATGTTCTGAACTGCAACAGTTCACTAAAAAAATTTATAAATATAATATGAATGCACTTTAACATAATTAAGAAGAATATAGAAAGTGTGCTTTCCAAAAAAGAAAAGACAGTGAAGTACAATGACCGAATACAGTCAATAATATATAGTAAATTAAAACAAAATGAGAACATAAACTATAGGTTTTAAAGACTTCTGGAATACATTACTTTAGGCCATGAATCTGTGATCCTTGTCTTTTATTACCAATTTGAAATGTCCTGGAACATTCCTGGGAAATGATCTCTAAAAAAGAGTGGGAACCATGAATTATTTATAATTCATGGTAGTATTATGAACCATATTATATGTATGAGAATAATGGAAATTAAAATAATAATAATACATTTAGACATCCAGACACATTACAATAAAAAAACACTTTGTAAAGAAAGTGTAATCATGACAATATAACAATGCAAAAAAACAACAACAACAAAAAAAACACTTATTGGATTGTGAAAAAGGAAAGAAAAATGCTCTTGGTAAGGTCAGCTGAGGAGGAACGTTGTTATATAATATATAAATATAATAATAGAATATATAATAATAATAATACAATTACTATAACTTATATTTCATTCACAACAACACTTTATAGTGTGCGTTAAGAAAGTGAATAGACTTTAGAATAGAAGTTTAATTTCAAGTTGACCTTAAGTGCAAAATATAATTTTTTATTTTTATGAGACTCACAAAATCTGGATAAAAAAAGACTTTTCATTCATCTTGTCCAGTGAGACATAATTACTACCTTTACTGTGGCTGTAGCGGAAGCGTAATACGGTTACTTGCCCTTTAAATTTATTCTCCCGCGGTTTGTGACAGGGGTCGTAGTTCAGCGGAAGTACAGCTTGTATCCGTATTTAAAGGCGCCAACAAAGACTAATTCAGGAGCAGCTTCACAAACCTGCCATCGGCACATACATCATCTAATAGTACATTACGGCGTTGTTTATTTAACGCATTAAAATGCCAGAGGAAACAGCAGCAGCTTCAACTGCCGAAAGGTAAAATATCATTTTCATGTTAAGTGCGTTTCCAAGCCTGGGAAGTAATCAGATAAGTTAAAGGAAGTCAAAGTGAGAGGTTTTGGCTGGTTTCGTTTGATAACAAAGCTGCGGCAGCTGCGTCCTTGTCAGGAAAAATGTCTCGAGCTCGTGCTTCAATTCGCTTTTCTCCCGCGCCCGGACATCGTCGCACGCGACGGGATGGCATCACCGTTGATTCCCGTTGCCGTGTTGTGTTTGGCTGCTTTCTGTTGGCGGGAGAAGGATTAATATGAACGGTTAGCTTGTTTATACATCCTAAATGAGGAAATTCCCGCTTTGTTCACGCACAGTCGTGAATGGCCCGTCAGTGATCTTGGCGCTGTAATGAAATGGCTGCACGCGCGCTGAAGTCTAGCGTTAAGTTTAAAAGGTGGCGGTAACGACACAAATAACACTTTAAATTGCCCACTTTGGTATTATACTGACATTAAACGGTGACGTTAAATGCCATTCATGTCCGCGTGTAGATGTTAGCTCTCTGTCGATAAATACCAGTCGTAGCATCACGCTAACTTTGGACCTCCGCACGTGAACTTTTTCAACTTTAGTGCAGTTTTACTCTTGTTAGAAATATTCTTAAGACGAAACGGTACTTAATAATTGTATGACTACTTTTTTTTTTTTTTTTTTCTTTTTTTTTTTTCCAGTATGCAGGAGAAACCTTGCTCCTCAAGCGCTGCAGACAGGTGAGTTGGTATCTGGAATTATTCATCTTATTAAATTGCTCATTTCAATAAAGTAACGATTGCGGTTCGTTACTCATATTCGTGAACTTTGCAGTTCCGTCGATGTTACTGAGGAAGCAAAGAAGCTGATTGGCACAGGCAACCGGCACTTGGTGATGGGTGATGTTGTGTCTGCAGTCAGTGTGTTCCAGGAGGCTTGTGCCATGCTGTAAGTAGTGAAGGGCGATAATGCATTAACTGTGGTGGATAGAGAATGTCATCCGGTATACCAGATACAACTATTTTATTTTTATTTTTTTTAAATGTTACTTTAATGGTGTACATTTTTGTTCCTCCCCTGAAGAGCTGAAAAGTATGGAGACACTGCAGATGAATGTGGGGAACCTTTTTTCTTGTGTGGGAAGGCCCTTCTGGAGCTTGCCAGGTATCTGAATTTAGGATTTAATGGGGGTTTTTTTTTTAATTGATTTTTTTTTTTCTAACTTTTTATTTTTATTTTAAATAAATCTTTCTCTAGGATGGAGAATACAGTGCTCGGTAATGCTTTAGAGGGAGTCCCAGAAGAATCCTCTGAAGAGGGCGAGAAACAGAATGATTCTAAGATTGAAAGTGCTGACAACTTGGATGGTTTGTATTTAAAGAGCTTTGTTTGCTGGTTAACTGACTTTGTGTTTTTGTCATGCATGCTCAAGGCCAGTCACATCTGCAAAAAGGTTGTTTCCAAAGAACCTCCAAATGGACAGTTGTCAGTCTTCTGCTCAAGCCAGCATATACTGACAGAATAAAGCACAACTGAAAATTTGATTATTCCAATTAAAAGGTATGTTAGCTTTAACCTAGAAATTTCCCTCCGTATGTACTGATGCAGAGAAAACCAGAGATGAGCTTCGAGCACAGGTTTATGATGCCATGTCAGAGGACAACAAAACTCAGTCAGAGGTAGAAACCGAGGTGGGGAAAGGTGAGCAGAAGGAAGTTGAAGTGCCAAAGGAAGCGGATGCAGCATCCCCTAAAACTGAGAAACCAGCTGAAGACAAGGCAGAGCCTGCTGAAAATAAGAAACTAGCTGAAGACAAGGCAGAGCCTGCTGAAAATGAGAAACTAGCTGAAGACAAGGCAAAGCCTGCTGAAAATGAGAAACTAGCTGAAGACAAGGCAAAGCCTGCTGAAAATGAGAAACTAGCTGAAGACAAGGCAAAGCCTGCTGAAAATGAGAAACTAGCTGAAGACAAGGCAAAGCCTGCTGAAAATGAGAAACTAGCTGAAGACAAGGCAAAGCCTGCTGAAAATGAGGAACCTGTTGAAAAAGGTGTTAAGTCAAATGGTGTGGATGAAGGTGCTTCTAAAAAGGAAGATATTGCTGTGTCAAATGGAGTAACCGGAAAGGCTGAAAACGATGAAGATGCTGAAGAACCCATGGAAGAGGATGGTGGAGGTAGTGAAGCGTGGTAGTCTGGGGAGCACAAGATTTGAGTATTAAATGACTTTCACCTGGTGAATCTACTTTTAAATCTTAGAGGATCCACAGAATATTTAGATTAAGCTGCAGTGCTACTGATGGTGTGCATGGTGATGGGTTTCACATGAAATCATTGTCTGTGAGTTAATATTTTTCTGTTTCAGATGACGATGAGGATGATGATGATGATGATGAGGATGCTGAGGGTGACACAAAGGATAAGGTTTGTAAATATTTTTTTCTTTTCTCTCCATCCCCCTCAACTCTTCATTGAATTACTGGCTTATTTGTGTCCTTAGGAAAGTGAGGAGGATGAAGTTGGAAACCTGCAGTTGGCCTGGGAGATGCTTGAGGTTGCAAAGGTGATTTATAAAAGGTAAGTCTGTACCTCTAGTGAGTGACTGCATTTGCTCAAGCTCCTTTCAAAACACTGGTTTTTATTCTGTTTGTAGAAAAGACGACAAAGAAGATCAGCTAATGGCAGCACAAATTTACCTAAAACTTGGAGAAGTTGGAGCTGAATCAGGTGTGTATGTAGAGAGCAGCTGACAATGATATCCTTTAAGGACCCCTTTGGATGCCACAAGCCACCATTTAAAATTGAAGTTACACTTGGGTCATCTTTCACTAAGTCTCTCTATTTTGACTCATGTAGGTAACTACAGCCAGGCTCTGGAGGACTTCAATGAGTGTTTAACCTTGCAGCTGAAACACCTTCCCTCTCATAGTCGTCTTTTGGCTGAGACTCATTACCAGTTGGGCACAACTTACAGCTACACAGCCCAGTACAGCCAAGCCATCGAGCACTTCTCTAACTCTATCAAAGTCATCGAGAGCCGTCTAGGTAGGAATGTTTTTACAGTGGGCTTTTGCTGGTCTCAATTCCTTTTAACTGAAGATCTGCTTGCTGATAATATTAGTTGCCATGAACAAGCATGGTACACTTAATTGATTGCCACATCCCTATTCCTCTAGCTATGCTTCAGAAGATGATAGACAAGGCAGAAGGTGTGGAGGCAGCAAAGGAGGAGAAGAGTGAGCTTGAGGAGTTGAAACAGTTACTGCCAGAAATTACTGAGAAGATTGAAGATGCCAAGGAGAGCCAGAGGACGGCTGCTGCAGCTTCTGAGGCCATCCATCAGACCCTTGTGAGTTGCTTCATGCACTTATGTTATTGCCCTAATGCAAATTCTTCATTGCTTTGCCATGGCTGATTTAATTAGAGGTACTTTTAAGGTTAGTGTTACTTTATAGTTTGGAACTTGTTTTTTTTTTTTTTTTAAATAGGCAGGAGCATCTACTTCATCTGCTTTCCCAGCTGAAAACGGTGGCCCGTCTTCATCTACTGCAAGTCAGGTGTGTTGATGTGCATGGATATTTCTTTAACGTAAGCTCTGAGCACCCCCATTTTAAATATACACACCAGTGCGTTTGATAATCTAGTAAGATTGTGAGCGTTTGGAATAATTCTCAAAGACCAGGTAACACTAATTTACTGTACATAGGGCCCAATTTGGAATTCAGCCCATTCCACTTATTTTTACCAAATTCTGTTTTCTGGATTGCATTTTAATTGTTTAATTAAATGTCTAAAATCTTTGTCAAACAATGTGCTTTACAGTTAAAATTAAAACATGGAGGGAAAAGTTATTCCTTAATGTTTTTATTATTATTATTGTGTTAGTATTACATTGTAATGTATCAGTTCTACTGTGTAACAGTAATATATTTGTCAAGTTAAACCAAACTTTTATTTTGATGGGTTGCCATGAAGACCATCACCTTTTGAGATTTATATATTTTTATTTTTTTTTCTCTCAAATGAGACGGTAAAATGCTGAAGTGACTCTGGAGTTCATGCATTCATGTTCTCATAGTGAGGTGGCAGAGGGGGTGACCATATAGGGGGTGATTTCAGACATAAGAAATTTGAAATTATAATTTTAAAGAGGGTGTTTTTAGTGCTGTCAAATTTAAAGCTGATTCTGACACTTATTGGCCAGTGCTGATAACTTGAATGCCAAATATCAGTTGACCACTATTGCCTGTTTTATTTCAGATTCTTGTTAGGCCAGCCGATGGTGCATCTTCCTCAAAATCTGCATCTGATATTTCTCACCTTGTCCGCAAAAAGGTTAGCATCTATCCACTGAAATTTGACTTTGCAGTAGAAGTGGGAAAAGTAGCATGCTTAAAGTGCATTACAACTGGATTGCATGAGGGTAGTGTGCCCCTGAAGGAACATCTGCACTGCTACCTTAGCTGATTGCAATTAATACATGCTGGGTCATGAGCTGAATCTGCCAACTAGATGAGATTTGGTGTTGCTCGGTGCTTTTGTGGTGACTGTGCTTCAATATTGTGGCTTGGCATATTGTAGTTCTGGCGTGGTGTTGAAGTGGCCATGTGTGCTTGAGTAGCATGTAGAGAATAGGTGTTTAGCACAAAAAATAAAGTACGTGTTCTGTCCTGCTTTGTTCCTGCACAGAGGAAACCAGACGAGGAGAGTCCAAAAAAGGACAGTGATGCTAAAAAGACAAAACAGGAGACCTCAGTTAATGGCAGCGGTGACTCCGCCCACAACGGCAATGGAGTCCAGAAGAAAATGGAGCAGGAGGCGAGTTGATAGGCTTGCTGTTTCCTCTAATAGGGTCAAAGGGCTTGACAATAAGGACCATTTGATGGCCCGGGGCCAGCGTGAGATGCTCTGGACAGAAACTGTCACTGCTGCATCAAAGTTGAAATTTCACATGTTTACGTCTTGCCTATTTTTATATTAAGTGATTTAAGCCATTTTTGCTCAAGACGTGAAAGAACTATTCTGTACTCGAACAGTCTAATGGTTTGTGTATGCACACTGAATGCAAGTTCTCTTTTGCATCTTGTGTACTGCTCTTGACTGGCTATTGTAGCATTGAGAGTCTGTGTAGGTTTAATAAAGTGAAGATTATGCAGTGTTTATTGTACACTGATTACATAGAATTTCTGTAGTAGGCTCTACAGTTTCTTACCCGAATACTACCTACCTGGAAAAACTTTAACACTTCATCTCATTTGTATTATGCTATTGCTTGTAACTGGCTTTTGTTATGATTTACTTCAATTTTTGAAGTTTGTATATTTAGGGAGGCTTGTATTAGTTTTTGCTGTGGTATCAAGATTGTAATTGTGAAGTTTCTTAAACTAAAATGGTGTCATAACCTTTTTAGAATACAAGGTTACAAGAGTCAAACAACTTATGGACTAATTCATCTGGGTGCATATTTACATGTACACATACTAGTGAAGTCCTGTGTCTGAGTGGGTTCTTTTGCATTAATGTGTCTTGGGTTTTATCCTTTGTCCAGCATCAATTTAGTACCTAAATTCTTTCTTTTCTGCTTGTGTATTAATGGTTTTTATTTTCTCTTGTAGTCGGACAATTCTTCCTCTGTGGAGACCTCAGCGTGATGGACATCCTCTGATTGACCACTTACCTTCCAACCAGCAGAGCATGTCTGCCTCATACTCTCCCATGAACAACTTTTGTCTCTGTTCTGTAAATAACCAGTTTTCTTTGTCCAATTTTTGTATAATTGTAGTAAACTTTCAATAAAGGATATTTGCATATGTGAACGTGGGGTTTTTTTATTTTTTTTTTTTTTAATATATAAAGCTTGTTCTGCTATAAGAACCAGAGTCCCAATGGAGTCATAAATTAATTGGGCTGAGAACTCCTCAACAGCCAAATTATATTAGCTATAAGATGTTGGTTCACTTTATTTTTTTTTTTTTTAATGACTATAATGCCTTCACCATACAGACAGGGTTTGATGGATTCACCATCCTAAATTAAGTTGCCAGCCATACATAACTTCTAACCAAAATAAACTAGATTATCAGTCACAGCATGGATTTAAATATATTAAATCTAATTCTGAATCATTGTATTGCTTTCAGGTTTACAACAGTAAATCATACCATTCAAATAAAATGCAAAACAAGAACTGACTTTCTTATTGCCATGTTTACATGCTTGGGCACTTTTTGCCCAAAAGTCTTGGACATGCAGCATTTATGAGAACTGGTTGGAAAAAGTTACCCTCTCAATTGGCTTTGGCAGAGCATTAAACGGTCGCACAGCAGATGGGAAACCTTGACATCTCGCAGGCAAGCTTACACCATTTGCGTCATTCTGTACTTGCATTCTTAATTTCAAGACGGCAGTCCAAAACTGAATCTAATCCTGATACAGGTAAAAGTTCACTTCAAGAATGAACAAAGTGATGTAAATGAGTTTGAATTAAGGTCTTTGAAAAAACAGTGCAAAGAGTAAGTGAAATCTGTATTTCTCTATATGGATCATATTTATTCAAGCCAAAAACAAACCTGAAAAATGCACAATACTCAATCTCCAGTACGTACATATCTTTGTCCTAAATCATTGTATTTTAAGGGAAAACTATGTGAGTGACGCTGTGGTGTGATGATTTTGTACAGCCGGATTCATAGTTGGGCACCGCCGGTGTGTGTACGGTCATAGAAAATGTTCGAATTGTGCGATCCTCTTCAAGTGGTGCTCACTGCAGAATCAAATGACGTCAAGCTCCACCTCTCTGGATGTCTAATGGGGTGGAGGAATCGAGTTATGGGTAGGGTGTGGTTGGATATTCTAGCTCCACCAATTATGCCCAAATTACATTCAAATGGGTGGAGCTTACGTGTAGCTCCCCCTCGCTGGACGTCTAGCATCTTTAGATAGGAAATATCTTATGAATCATAACCCATAAATCATAATGGTTAGTGTGTTGATATGCGTTACCCACCACAGTGGATTTTCACTCACATTTGGTTGGCGGGTGTTAATATCAAAGCCTGCGTGCAGGGGTTGGACAATGAAGTTTACGCCTATATGTGACCCTGGACCACAAAACCAGTCATAAGGGTCAATTTTTTGAAATTGAGATGTATACATCATCTGAAAGTTGTCCAAATGAAGTCCTTAGCAATGCATATTACTACTATTAATACATTTTTTATATATTTACGGTAGGAAATTTACAAAATATCTTCATGGAACATGATCTTTACTAAATATCCTAATGATTTTTGGCATAAAAGAAAAATCGATAATTTTGACCCATACAATGTATTGTTGGCTATTGCCACAAATATACCCGTGCGACTTATGGTTTTGTGGTCCAGGGTCACATATATGCGTGGCCTAGTGGCCAATCTTCACTGATTTTACATTCCATCAGTAAGAGCAGAGTGTGAAGGTTGAATTAGCACAACTGTACATAAAATATTGCAATCCACACAATATAACGCTAGATATAGATTTCAAAAGGACAGCAAGTCTTTGTGGTGTATTGAGAACTATGGTATCCAGGGTAATGTTGGCATACCACCACGTAGGACGAACCACATCCAACAGAAGTAACTGTTGGCGCAAGAGAAAGCTATATGATAAGATGTTCAGGTACTAGCCTGGATTGTATCCAAAAAACAAAACCACAGCTGCCCAACTCACTGCAGAATTAAATGCACACCTTGACTCTGTTTCCACCAAAACGGTTTGTTGGGAGCTCCACAGAGTCAATATTCATGGTCATGCTGCTATAGCCAAACCTTTGGTCACTCGTGCCAATGCCAAATGGCGGTTTTATTGGTGCCACCAACAGTGGAAATCTTGGGCTGTGTCAATGTGAAACGTATAGTTCTCTGATGAGTCCACCTTCACTGTCTTTCCCACATCCGTGGGAGTTACGGTGTGGAGAAGCCCCAAAGAGGCTTAACACCCGGGCTGTTGCGTGCCCAGAGTGAAGCACGGGGGTGGATCAGTGATGATTTGGGCTGCAATATCATGGCATTCCCTACTATGCTTGATGGATGTATCACTGACAAAGACTACCAAACCATTCTGGAGGACCATCTAATGGTTCACACATTGTACCCAGAAGGAGGTGCCGTGTATCAGCATGATAATGCACCAATACACACTCATGGAAGTGAAGTAGAACATCTCCACGGCCTGCAAATTCACCAGATCTAAATATTTTTAAGCCACTTTGGGGTATTTTGGAGGAGCAAGTCAGAAAACGTTTTCCTCCGCCAGCGTCACATAGTGACCTGGCCACTGTTCTGGAAGACTAATGGGTCAAAATCCATCTGGCCACTCTGATGGACTTGTATCTGTCATTCCCAAGACGAATTGTTGCTGTACTGGCTGCAAAAGGAGGCCCTAAACCATACTAGTAAATTATCCGGGTCTAAAACCAGGTGTTTCAGTTTCATTGTCCAACACCTGTATATGCATAATTGTATCTAGATCAGTGTGAAGCCAAAAAACACAAATGTACACCAGTAAAGAAAAAGTGATTTAAAAACGCAATAGTTTGTAACAGATGTGTGATGTATGTAGTCAGTTGAAATACAATTTGGGTGAATTTACAGCAGGCTTTATTTGTACAGTAATCAAATTCAGGTTGAATTATAGTCATTCAAATCTGATTGGACTCCTCCACATGATCTGTCCGTGGCAGTGATGAAGGTAATGGATTGGATGAGGGTTGTAATGTGTGAGATGGTTCTTGGGTTACCAGGATTGCAGATGTGTTTGAGACCACCTAAACAAGACACATTTATTAAGCTGTAGGCACAAAATTGGTTCTGGAGGGCCACTGTCCTGCAGAGTTTAGCTCCAACTTGCCTTAACACACCTATCTGGAAGTTTCTAGTATGCCTAGTAAGTTCTTGATGCTCTTGATCTGTCCAGATGTGTTTAATTGGGAGCTGAACTCTGCAGGACAGTGGCAGTCCAGGAGCAGGATTGGAAAACCCCTGCTGTATAGCATCATCTAAACCTTTGTAAGCTTTGCTATTAAAAAGCATCTTTAGATAGGAAATATCTATTTTGCATACCATTGATGGATACTTGTATTGGTTGGTGTTGTTGATGTCAATCTTTGCAAGAGTCTGTACATCTCCATGACAAGCGTTTGCTACCCGAAGACAAAGTTCCATGTTACCCAGCTTAAAAAGAAAGAAACAGTTTAGTCTGATTTAATAGAGTAAATTAGAGCTCTATGGGAATTTAACATAGACTAAAGACTTCAAAAGTCTAATGAGGATCTTAAGCTATTGGTATTTGGTGAACATACTTGTGGCACAGAATTCAGCTGAACTGGACTTAGGGATGCTTGAACTGGGAGAGAGCGGAAGGGAAGCCTCCAGTGACCGCTGTGAAGCTGGTTGTGCTGGTCAAAAAGTTCAAGTTTAGCCCAGCCACAAGTGACCAAGTCCTTAGTTTCATGATTGTACAAATGGAAACCTTTAGAAGTCTGGATCTCCAAGACCAAAGAGAGATTTGGAGATGGCTGTACTCTGAAATGAAGCACAAATTCAATAATGTAAACATATATCCACTCTGTGTCCATACTTATGTCTGAACTCTGAACCAAACTACCTTGGCACAGGCTGCTTAACAGTCAGCATGGCATAGTTTCCAGGACTCTTGGTGGAGAGTAATGGTTGGCACTGCACAGGTGGCATTGGGGTGGTCTGTCCCAACTTCTGCCCATTACAATATAACCCTTCCAGCAAACGCACTGATCTCAAAGTAGCTTCTAAACCCATCACCAGGTCATAGAAGAGCACAAAGCCAGCCCTGTACACACACATTCAGACAATAGCTAGATTTAAATCACATCGTAATGCATTTAGTGTGACATGCATTCATCTATCTGAGAAAAAGAAAAGTAACTCATGAGAGAATTTGTTTTACACAGGATCATAAGGAGCAGGACCAAGAGCTTCCATCGGATCAGTTACATGGGAACCCATCAATGAATGCTGTTTTGAACTCCTTTGATCCTGCAATATACAAACAAAATATATATACACTAAGATTTTTAATACTTCAGCAATAGAAGTCTTCCTATTAATCAAAGCATTACAAAAAAATTATCATGGTTTCCAAAAAATAGTCCAAAAAGTGTTTTTAACATTGATAATAAGAAATGCCCATTTGAATGGTTTCTGGAGGAATATGTGACTGAAGTTATTCAGCTTTGACATCACAAGAATAAACTACATAATATACACTAATATAATAACTATATATAATATACACTACACTAATATTAAAATAGTAAATTGAAATAATATTTCACAATATTACTGTTTTTACTGTATTTTTCATCAAATAAATGCAGCCGTGATGAGCATGAGAGACATCCTTCAAAAATCTACTAACCCCAAACTTTTGAACGGTAATTATCATTAGGTATGAACAATATATTGGTACCAAATTGGTTATTGGGTGATATGAGAATTGTTTTATTATTGGATATTGGATATTTTGCCATCATCTACCACTCGCCTAAAGTTAATCTTTAAAATCACTAATAATTTAACAACATTGCTAAATGTAATCTTCAGCAAATTCCAAAACAAATATCCATTTTTCATACTATATATTATACTGTTGTGATGCCTAAATTCACTTAAAACAACTAATTTATTTATTTAATTTAATACAATATAGAATTTTAATATCAGCCATTTATCAGTTATAGACATACCAATAGTATCAGATTTTTGTGCATCCTTAAATATCACATTAACTCAGCATACATTACATTAGCTCTCAGTAACACGATGAATTAAGCTTTGGCTAATTGTCAGAGCACCAGTGTCAGAGCAGAGTGTGTTAGAGCCATAGAAGATCCAGGAAAAAAAGGCAGGGGAGGTTGAGGATGGGGTGGTCTTCTGTCTCGCCCCTTCGCTATTTCTCTTTTTAGAAAGGCGATCTCAGCTTGGAGGCTAGCCATTTGATGGATGTGGTCCTTCTGGATATCAATGAGCCCTAATCCAGATAATATCAAATATTCAAATAATATATTTAAGAATTCAGATATGTTTAAAACATTAAAATACTTTCAGATATTAATATACTTTTAGTGCATATTATAAGCATGCAAATTAGACAGAACACATACAAAATTAACATGTTTTCTATGAAAAGTTTCACATCATTTTATTTATTTTTTTATCGTGATTCTCAAGATGTCAGATCTTAGAGGAACAGAGATACCATGTTCTCCTTTGTGCCTCTCCCTAGCCAGCTGGATTCTAAAGATTTCCTCCTCAAGCCTTTGGTTCTCCTGCTCCACAGCAAGAACATTAGGGTCCAACACTCTGTGAGGAGACTTCATCCCTGTTTGGGACAGAAACGAGAAATGACCCTGGGGCTTGAAAGAATAGTGTACTGTACAATGGACCCAAAAAAAGTATGCAGACATTAAGACACACTTAAAAATCTATTAATGTAATAGCATTAGATTATAAAATATAATACATTGTTCAAAATTAAGACTATTTGGACACTTTACAGTTGACAAACCGACACTGGCGTTCAAAAGTTTGGGGTTGGTACCATTTTTTAATGTCTCTTATGCTTACCAAGACTGCATTTATTTGATCAATAATACAGTAAAATAATAATATTGTGAAATATTATTACAATTTAAATGAACTATTTTCTATTTTAATATTTTTATATATGAATATATAAGCACCTATGATGTGAGGACCCTATTGGAATTGCTTGGTCTATTATTCTCTGAAATGAATCGCATTTTTGAGGGCCTAAACATGCTCAAAAACTCATGAAACTTTGCACACGCATCAGAAGTGGTGAAAATTTATGTCTGATATGGGTTTCAGAATTAGGTGTGGCAAAATGGCTTGATAGCGCCACCTACAAAATTACGTTTCACGTACAAGTATGAAATTCGGTAAACACAAGTAACAGCCAATATACCTACAAAAAAAGTCTCCAGGAGCAAAATCTAAAAAACTCAACAGGAAGTCAGATATTTTTAATTTTCTCTGCAAAGTTTTTGCCATTTCCAGATGTTGTACTTTAACGAACTCCTCCTATAGATTTAATCAGATCAACATCATATTTGCACAGTCTAATCTAAAGGCCTTTGCGATGTTAAATTGTGAAGATCTTGAGTTTTCCCTGAAAGGCGTGTCCGTGGCGGCCTGACAAAATTCGATGTTTCGCCATGAAACATGAAGTTGTTGTAACTCGGACATACAATGTCCGATCTGCCGCAAACTTCACATGTTTGATAAGAGTCCTGGCCTGAAGACATCTACATGACAATATTCAGTGACAGTCATAGCGCCACCTGCGGGCAACAGGAAATGTCATGCTTTACACTGTGATTAACTCCTCATTGAGATTTAACCAGAACAGCATCATATTTGGTCAGTCTAATCTTAAGGCCTTAGCTATGTTAAATTGCAAAGATCTTGAGTTTTCGTTGAACGGCGTGTCTGTGGCGGCCTGACAAAGTCTGTTGGAAGCTGTTGTAAGTCAGGCATACAATGTCCAACCTGCCCTCAAACTTCATGTTTTATTAGAGTCCTGGCCTGAAGACATCTACATGCCAATATTTAGTTAGTCATAGCGCCACCCAGGGCTGGACTGGTAATCGGGCATACCGGGCATTTTCCCGGTGGGCCGACGCACTTTGGGGCCGATACAAGGTTATTTATTTATTATTTGCCACGGACTGGCCCATCATGCAGGGACAGCGGCCCATTGGTTTGTCTTCTGAATTGACAGGCTAAAGCGAGAGAGACCTCCCCTCCTCCATATTCATAGACTGTGTCCATATTAGGCGCTGTTCTTTTATTATATACATTTTTTTTATTTGAGCGCATGGGAAACTGCAAATGGCGAATATCAGCACAGCGCTGACGAACGTACGCTGCGTTTCTGCTGCTCTATGAAGTGATGAACGGCACTTTGACTCCGAATTTTGTTTTATACAATCGTGTGATATGGCAACATTACAGGTTCTGTGGTGAATCTAGCTGAAAACAGCCGCGAGCATGTAAATACATGACGAGGTAAATTGGGAAAACGGCAATACACACAACTACAAACTTGTCAATCTAGCACAACCACAATTTACCTTGCAGCTACTAACAGTGAAGAAATACGGTGTTTTGGCAGAAATCTATTTATTAAAAATGTTGCTATTATTAGCCTACTTACATTAAATATTGCAGATTATAAAGCACTTTTATAGAGGCTGTTTACAATATTTTTTTATTACAAATTCAATAGTTTATTATTATTTATTTATTTTAGAAACCATATACCCATGGTAATGAGGAGCATGGTTTACCTGTGACTACCATGATCTTACAGTTAAATGAAACTAGCCTACAGGTAAACTCAGTTAAAATGTCATTAGGGTAATTAAAGGATAATTCAACAAAACAGCTTTAAAGCCTGGATTAAGGACAAAGCTTTTTTCTCTTTAAATGTTTTATGAACTTTTTAATAGATCTAATGAAATTTAATTAAATGTTATTTCAGTGAGAACCTCATGAAAGATAGATATCAGTGTCTTACATAAATTAGGTGTTACCTCTTGAAAAATATTATTGTTTTTAAAGGGGTAGTTCAACCCAAAAATGTGATCGTTTACTCACCCTAATGTCATTCCAAACCTGAATTAATTTCTTTCTGTGTAACATAAAAGAAAATAATTTGAGTCTGTTTTTTTGTCCATACAATATTCAATGGTAGCCTAACCAAAGTAGTTTGGTTGCCAACATTCTTCAAAATATCTTCTTTTGTGTTTCACGGAAGAGAGAAAGTCATACAAGTTTGGAACGACATGAGAGTGAGTAAATTATGACAGCATTTAAAAGCAGTAAATTTACTTTACTGCATCCTAGCTTAAAATCAGTGCTTTACTGTCAAGTGCATTTCTATGTGACAAAAGTGCAATATTAAGTTTGTTATCTGCATTTGCAGTAAATTCAATAATATCCATCATTATTTGTCCCTGTCCTAGTTTTATTTATTTACTCCAATTTAAGGCCCTAACCCCAGCAAAAACATTCATGGGGGAACTCTTGGGCCGGATGGGCTGGGTTTGCCAGGGCCGAATTTTAGCCCCAGTCCAGCCCTGGCGCCACCTGCTGGCAACAGGAAATGGCATGCTTTACGCTGTAATTCACTCTCTGAAACTCATTTAAATATGCCATGAAGTATCAAACATGCTAGAAACATGGTAAATCATGCAACACTTGGCTAAGTGTTAATGTATGCTATTAATGCCACAAAACAGGAAGTTGTAACTCAGGCATACAATGTCCAATCTGCTCCAGACTTCACGTTTGTGAAGAGTCCTGCCCTGAACACATCTACATGACAATATTCAGTTATAGTAATAGCGCCACCCACTGGCAACAGGAAGTGACGTGTTTAACACTGTGATGCACTACTAGCAACATATTAAAATATGCAATTGAGTACTAAACATGCTAGAAACATTCTAAAACATGCTAGCAACACTTTGTAGTAACTCAAGCATTCAGTGTCCAATCTGCCTCAAACTTCACATATAAGTGCCCTGGCCTGAAGACACGGCAAAATGTAGTTATAGTCATAGCACCACCAGCTGGTAGCAGGAAGTGTGGCAAATACAAATGACTGACGTAGTCCTCCTATTTTTATATACTTAAATGCATATTGCCCACCATGCTCTGTTTTCCTAAAGCCACCGGGTGGCGGTGGCACAGGTGCGAGGGCCCTTTCATCGCCATTTGCAGCTTTAATTTTAAATGTAATTTGTTTCTGTGATGGAAGAACATTTTTTGGCAGCCATTACTCCAGTTTTCAGTGTCACATGACCCTTCAGAAATCATTCTAATATGCTGATTTAGTGCTAAATAAACATTTCATATTATTATCAAAACAGATGTGCTGCTTAATATTGGTGGAAACTGAAACTTTTTTTAGGATTCTTTGATGAATAGAAAGTTCAAAAGAACAATATTTATTTGAAATAGAAATCTTTTGTAACACTGTAAATGTCTTTACTGTCACTACTGATCAATTTAATGCGTCCCTGCCTTATGCATCTTACAAAAAACATACTTTTGAATGGTAGTGAAAGTGTCCAAATACTATTTACAGCCACAGTTCAATGTCTCTACTACTCACTTCTTCCTTTTGTCTTGCCGGCAGCTCTAGGTTTTGCCTGCTCTAGTGTAAGAGCCTCTGCTTGAAGGTCATGCATGTGGGCCAGAACCTCTGGATCAGAACCACCAGACTGCATGTATGCCAGACGCAAAGCTCTGTTACAAAAATAAATGCACTACAGTGCTTGTGTGTTCGGAATCGTTGCTAAGGTGACACTAAATGGTTGTATTGGGTGACTACTAGGCAGTTACTAAGTGATTTCTAGGTTGTTTAGGGTTTTTAGGTGCTTCTAGGCAGTTCCTAACTGGACCACTCCCAAGACTTAATGATATTATTGTCCTTAGATATGGTTTGCATACTTCTTTCAATGTAAGTACATGTTCTCAATTCTTTTATCATGCAAGTAAAAAAAAGACCTTATCTGAGCAGAGAGGGGCCCATCCACAGAATAGATCAAGACATGCGTCTTCTTTTCCTCTGGTGGGTTAGACTGGACTTCATTTGGATTAAACCTACAACATCAGCACAGTATAAACATGCATAAAGTGATTTATAGCTTCTTGGAACACTTTGTTTTCCCCCACTCTCCCTTACCCCTTCATTGAGTTGATGTGAGAGCTGAGCTGATGCAGCACCTCCTCGTTCCTCTGTTCCTGAAACCTCAGCTCTTGCATTACTTCCTCTAGATGAGCCTTCCTCTCCCGGCCTCCCAGCTCGACAAGCCTCTGTTCGATATCTGGGATAAACACATCATTAATAGAGTAGTGCAGAACAAATTAACAAATTAACATGTTCATTACTGTTTTATATTTTAAAATGAAATTTATTCCTGTGATGGCAAAGCTATATTTTCAGCAGTCTTCAGTGTCACAGGATCCTTCAGAAATCATTCTGATATGCTGATTTGGTGCTTAAGAAAAAATTCTTATTACTATCACAAAGAGTAGTGTAGAACAAATTAACAATAGGTGTGTTCGACTTGAAGCGGCGCTGCGCAGATCGATCGGTGTATGACATTAAAGTACCACGGGAGCTATTTGAAAGCAAACGGCTCCGTCTGCTCTCTAATTGCTCTCGATGTACTTTGATGTCATACACCGATCGATCTGCGCAGTGCCCCTTCAAGTCGAACACACTAATTAACATGTTCTTTTGCCTTTAAAGTACTTGAGGTGTTTCAACCAATCACAGCATGAGTTTATAGTTCATAAGTGTGACAGTGTGACATCATTTTGGGGTGCCTTTATAATCTCTCACACAATTAGGCTAGTTTATTTAGCTTTTTTTCTAACAATGTCCAAGCATCACAGAAGAATTCTGATGTTTCTCAGATGATGTTTAATAGCATTCTGTGGTGGAAATAACATTTTAAACTTTTTTTGGAACAAAATGGCTGACTTTGTAGCCAATTTCATTTCTAGCATTTTATGCATGCTAAATGCACATTTTAATATTTTCAAACTTTTTGCATAATTTACAAACCCGATTCCAAAAAAGTTGGGTCACTGTACAAATTGTGAATAAAAAAGGAATGCAATAATTTACAAATCTCATAAACCTATATTTTATTGACAATAGAATATAGATAACATATAAAATGTTGAAAGTGAGACATTTTGAAATGTCATGCCAAATATTGGCTCATTTTGGATTTCATGAGAGCTACACATTCCAAAAAAGTTGGGACAGGTAGCAATAAGAGGCCGGAAAAGTTAAATGTACATATAAGGAACAGCTGGAGGACCAATTTGCAACTTATTAGGTCAATTGGCAACATGATTGGGTATAAAAAGAGCCTCTCAGAGTGGCAGTGTCTCTCAGAAGTCAAGATGGGCAGAGAATCACCAATTCCCCCAATGCTGCGGCGAAAAATAGTGGAGCAATATCAGAAAGGAGTTTCTCAGAGAAAAATTGCAAAGAGTTTGAAGTTATCATCATCTACAGTGCATAATATCATCCAAAGATTCAGAGAATCTGGAACAATCTCTGTGCGTAAGGGTCAAGGCCGGAAAACCATACTGGATGCCCGTGATCTTCGGGCCCTTAGACGGCACTGCATCACATACAGGAATGCTACTGTAATGGAAATCACAACATGGGCTCAGGAATACTTCCAGAAAACATTGTCGGTGAACACAGTCCACCGTGCCATTCGCCGTTGCCGGCTAAAACTCTATAGGTCAAAAAAGAAGCCATATCTAAACATGATCCAGAAGCGCAGGCGTTTTCTCTGGGCCAAGGCTCATTTAAAATGGACTGTGGCAAAGTGGAAAACTGTTCTGTGGTCAGACGAATCAAAATTTGAAGTTCTTTTTGGAAAACTGGGACACCATGTCATCCGGACTAAAGAGGACAAGGACAACCCAAGTTGTTATCAGCGCAGTTCAGAAGCCTGCATCTCTGATGGTATGGGGTTGCATGAGTGCGTGTGGCATGGGCAGCTTACACATCTGGAAAGGCACCATCAATGCTGAAAGGTATATCCAAGTTCTAGAACAACATATGCTCCCATCCAGACGTCATCTCTTTCAGGGAAGACCTTGCATTTTCCAACATGACAATGCCAGACCACATACTGCATCAATTACAACATCATGGCTGCGTAGAAGGATCCGGGTACTGAAATGGCCAGCCTGCAGTCCAGATCTTTCATCCATAGAAAACATTTGGTGCATCATAAAGAGGAAGATGCGACAAAGACCTAAGACAGTTGAACAACTAGAAGCCTGTATTAGACAAGAATGGGACAACATTCCTATTCCTAAACTTGAGCAACTTGTCTCCTCAGTCCCCAGACGTTTGCAGACTGTTATAAAAAGAAGGGATGCCACACAGTGGTAAACATGGCCTTGTCCCAACTTTGAGATGTGTTAATGCCATGAAATTTAAAATCAACTTATTTTTCCCTTAAAATGATACATTTTCTCAGTTTAAACATTTGATATGTCATCTATGTTGTGTTCTGAATAAAATATTGAAATTTGAAACTTCCACATTGCATTCTGTTTTTATTCACAATTTGTACAGTGTCCCAACTTTTTTGGAATCGGGTTTGTATAAAAATGACAGCTTGATTGGAAATGACCACACACAACACATTTCAGGCTATTTAACATTAACCATGATGTACATTGACAAGACAATGTACAAAAAACATTAAGCTACCAGGGCAAAATTGATGGTTGTGACTGAAATGATACCACACTTAAGCATCTCTTTAGATTATCATTGTTTTAAAAGTGCAATATGTTAGTCAAATTTATTTACTAAGTAAAACTTAAGGTAATATGTAATATAATGGATTTTTATATTGAAAGGAAATAGGAGGAAAAAAAAATGTTTTGCGTTCTCCTGAGAACCTTTGCGTTCGCTCGCAAAACATTTGTGTTCCCCCAAGACACTTTGCATTCCTTTAGCAAAAAAGTTTGCATTCCCCCGAGAAACTTTGCGTTCGCCAGCAAAACCTTTGCGTTCGCTAGCATAACCTTTGCGTTCCTACAAGAAACTTTGCGTTCACTCGCAAAACCCTTAATTGCGTTCCCCCAAGAAACTTTGCGTTCGCCAGCAAAACCCTTAATTGCGTTCCCCCGAGAAACTTTGCGTTTGCTCACAAAACCTTTGCGTTCCCCCAAGAAACTTTGCGTTCGCCAGCAAAACCTTTGCGTTCCCCAAAGAAACTTTGCGTTCGCTAGCATAACCTTTGCGTTCCTACAAGAAACTTTGCGTTCACTCGCAAAACCCTTAATCGCGTTCCCCCAAGAAACTTTGCGTTCGCCAGCAAAACCCTTAATTGCGTTCCCCCGAGAAACTTTGCGTTTGCTCACAAAACCTTTGCGTTCCCCCAAGAAACTTTGCGTTCGCCAGCAAAACCTTTGCGTTCCCCAAAGAAACTTTGCGTTCGCTAGCATAACCTTTGCGTTCACTCGCAAAACCCTTAATTGCGTTCCCCCGAGAAACTTTGCGTTCGCCAGCAAAACCCTTAATTGCGTTCCCCCGAGAAACTTTGCGTTAGCTCACGAAACCTTTGCGTTCCCCCAAGAAACTTTGCGCTCGCCAGCAAAACCTTGGCGTTCCCCAAAGAAACTTTGCGTTCGCTAGCATAACCTTTGCGTTCCTACAAGAAACTTTGCGTTCACTCGCAAAACCCTTAATTGCGTTCCCCCGAGAAACTTTGCGTTCGCCAGCAAAACCCTTAATTGCGTTCCCCCGAGAAACTTTGCGTTTGCTCACGAAACCTTTGTGTTCCCCCAAGAAACTTTGCGTTCGCCAGCAAAACCTTTGCGTTCCCCAAAGAAACTTTGCGTTCGCTAGCATAACCTTTGCGTTCCCCCGAGAAACTGCGTTTGCTCGCAAAACGTTTCTCAGGGGAACGCAAAACATTTGCGAGAGAACGCAAAAGCATTGACAAATTCCTTCATCTCATATTTTTTTCCCACCACAATGTCTCCGTACCTTTCAGTGAACAGTTTTGCAAAGTAACATTTTTTTAAAACCATTTTAATAATCTAAAGAACCTTGTGCAATAAGAAGGTTCCATGTTGAAGGTTCTTCGTGGAAGCATATGCCAAATAGAGAATTTTTATTTTAAGAGTGTAGCTTTCTTTTAACATTATTACATACAACGTTCCCCAGCCATTTAAGAGAAGCTTACCCTGCCTCTCCTTCTCCAGCTGATGGTTGCGTGCCCTGATCTCAGCCAGTCTCTGCTCATGATCTTTATATAAGTCAAGAGCCCTCTGCTCATCAGCCTTCTGCTGGTGTGAGCCCTGCTCCTCTGAGACCTGAAGGACACTTACACAATGTCCAATACAGATAATAAAACACATACAAACACACTATTCACAATATAAACAGATTTTAACTAAGCATATGAAACTGACCTCTGTCTGTCTTCTGGGCAGGTTTTGTTCAAATGAGATCCTGAGTTTTTGAAACTAAAACAGAAGATCATCAGATGCTGCGTAAAACCTCTTTGAACTTGAGATTTATTTTCTTTGTATGTGGTCCTGTACCTCTTCAGTGAGTTTGTTTAGAGCAGTATTTTCCTTTGAACTCTCTCTCTGATTCACTTGGCAGTTTCTCTGTTCTTTCAGCTGGCCAATGGAACAGGCAAACAGAGTATTACTTGCGCTACTGTTCAAAAGTTTGGAGTAGGTATGATTTTTTTAATTATTATATTAATTTTACATTACTATTTCAATTAAAATTTTAAATCGCTTTTCTATTTTAATTTAAAATGTAATTTATTCCTGTGATGGTAAAGCTGAATATTCAGCATCATTACTCCAGTCTTCAGTGTCACATGATCCTTCAGAAATCATTCTAATATGGTAATTTGGTGCTCAAGAAAAATGTCTTATCAATCTTGGAAAAAGTTGTGCTGCTTGATATGATGACCCAAAACTTTTGAACGGTAGTGTATAAAGGGGCACAATAAAATGGAAATATAATATAGAATTATTCAAATTATATATATTTTTATAATGCATATTTTAATAATAAATCGTTTAACTGCAGTTTTTTTTTGTTGTTGTTAGAATAATCAAGTAATATTCAACTACTTACAATAATCAAATCAGGTGTCCTTGCCCTTGTGGGATGCACTGTCTTTACAGCTGCGTTTTCTGTTCGTGTGAATCTCCTTTGTCCTCTCCATAGAGCTATTGGGTCTTTTAGGTCTGTGCCAATGCAGAATTTGGCCTTGTGTTTATTCAAGAGTCCAGCAGAATGGAATGCCATGTTACAATTCCGACAAATTAACTCCCCCAAACCTTCCATCTCTCCAACAATAACTCCCTATTTCAACTTGAAACAAATTCTAGACCCAAAATTGGTTGATTCTTAAAAAAATAGGACTATACTTATGCTGGAACGTCTGCCTCAGTTAAATGCACTGCATTTGTTGACTGAAGCAAATGTTGTTGGTTACAATCACCTTGGTAAAAGGGAGTGGTGAAGAATGGCAGAGCAAGAGGAAACAAACCCTCGATTACTTTTATGCTTATTATTTTTTATCTTTTCCATGCACATTTTAAACCTAAAACATGAAAAATGTTTCCCAAGTGTTTCAGCAGAAAACGAAAGGCTGGACATGTTTGGCAAACTGATGCAAAATATTTATTACAATTTTTTCTCCGATCTTTTCATTGTGATGCAGTAGTTTATGCCTGCTTTGTCTCATACAGATAAACCCATACAGGACACCTTTTATCTTCTCAAATCTGTAAATAATGTTATCAAAATAATCTTAATCTTCCAAAACTCACAATTTTTTATTCTTATATTTTTTTTACAATCCACCCTGAATATCAAGGCTGCAGAAACAATATAATGCAAACAAAAGAAGAAGAAAAAAAACTATTTATGTGGGAATTTTTACAGCTGTACCAAAATTAAAAAAGAAACTTAAATATGTGATAAAGCAATTTTTATACCCTATCAGCAAAAACAAGGTACAAAAAAAGGAGATGCACAATTTACACCAGCAGTCCCTCATAAAAATAAAGAATTTTTAAAGATGGATTTCTACTTCACTGCCAGCAGCAGGAATAGAACTCAGCGCCCAAAATGAACCTCAAATGAACTGTTTAAGGAACAACATAGCAGAACAAAGCGTGCAAGCATCTTACTGAACTGCTCAAACAAAGTTCAGTCATTATAAACCTTAGACATCAGATCAATTCCTGCATTGTAAACATTACATAAGCCCAATAATGTTTAATGCTTTCTATTCCATTGGGTAGATTTTATTTGGGATTTGTGAAGTTCATTAAACCTTTCTTGTGTTTATGGAATACCCCTATCAATCCACATGCAATGAATGTAAAGCTTTTGAAAATGATTGCCACAGCATTATTTCTGTAAGCATTAGAATGCTTTTTATAGAATAACTCTGAAATGTTCAGGATTTCAATATGGTTTACATTAAACAGCTTTTAAGTTATTCAGGAAAAAAAGAACTTTTATACCATATATGGGCAAGAAAGAAGACAGTCTGTTTATGATTTTTTGAACTTGAATTTTTCCTAAACAGAACCCAACCTCAGTGAACTGAACATCTGTATGTTCGTCTGGCTTACCAGAACGCAACATAAAACATAGACCCTTCCATCCAAACTTTACCTTTATTCAAAGACCAGTTCCCGACAAACTCTTCCGCAAGCTAGGTTTCAACTCTAACTTTTAAACATCCTTTAAGGTTCTCACACGTGTTCTTGGCAGACAAATGAAATCATGTATATTAGTATGATTCTGCAGAATGAAAATAGTGAAAATGAGCAAGGTTTGCTGGAACTGGAGCCAGAGATGGACTGATGTTCTAGCTGCCAGACTGCACGTGACAGTCCATTCAGTGTTGCTTTAGTTCTTCCTTGCTGCAGGGATGACTGGCTTGAGTTCATTTCTATGAGGGACTGGGAGCAACTTCGCAGTCAGCGGCTCACAATGATTGTTTCATCTTAACACTAATGCTACGAATTGTTTTCGCGAAAAGGAAAAAAAATCTTTTAGAAAGGTGTCAAAGCCATTTTATAGAACATTCAGAATGATGTCATATTTCACGTTAAATCACGGTTATAATTGGTGTTATTATTATGAATTAGTCTTTTTCCCAAGCAAAACAAAAAAGATCTGGTGGAGGGGTGCATGTGGCTTTCTTTGACATTTCTAGTTCAGGATAAAGAACAAAAAGCTGACGAGGAGAGAGAAGAGGGGAAAAAACAAACAAACAGAAAGACATTGCCTATGAAGTGACAAGTGAATTCTTTTTCTCTCCGCCTGGGATATGACCGATGTTCCTTGTCCATGAAAAGAATCTTTTCTCTCTTCTTCTTTTAGTTTGAAATAAATGGGTGTGACGGAGGAGACAGATTAAGAGGAAAAAGAGAAAGGGAAATGTGGGAGTGGTGTTTAAAGCCACATTAGGTATCATCATCATCGGAGGTCTGGCTGCTACTGCTCGTCTCAGACTCGGAGCCCTCTTCCAGGCCAGGGTTTGGGGTGTTCCTCCAGGTTAGCAGGGCCACACTACGTGGCTTTAAGAGCACACCGTTACGGCCAAGACCAATCTTCTTCATCTGACACAAAACACACATATAGTCAGTCACTCAGGAAATGAACTATAAATGTCTATGATAAGGGCGTAACGATACACCCATGTCACAGTTCAATCCAAATCACAGTACTGAACTCATGATACGATAGCATTTTAAGCCAAACTAAAGAGTTTTTTTTATATTATTACTTTATATTATTATTAAAATAATAATTTTATTATTATCATCATCAGGACCCACAAATATTCCCCCATTGCATTATTATACATTATATTCAACATTTCATTTAATCTTCTTCACGTAGTACTCGCACAGTTTCAATGCAGGCATTTGATGGATCTCTTACACAGACGAGCTGCACATGCACAGACACTCCCGGTGCTCACTATGCCACTCCCGGTGCGTGCTCACTATGCCACTCCCGGTGCTCACTATGCCACCCGCTATTAAAGGGATAATTCACCCAAAAATGTAAATTCTGTCATCATTTACTCACCCTCAAGTTGTTCCAAACCTTTATGAATTTCTTTCTTCTGCTGAACACAAGGAAGATATTTAGAAGAATATTTATAACCAAGCAGATCTCGGCAGCCATTGACTACCATAGTATTTTTTCCCCCACTATGGTAGTCAATGGCTGCCGAGATCTGCTTGGTTACAAACATTCTTCCAAATATCTTCCTTGTGTTCAGCAGAACAAAGACATTTTTTGGAACAACTTGAGCGTGACTAAATGACAGAATTTCCTAAAATGTAAATCTTTAGTTGATCCAAACATTTAAATTCTGCATTTACTCACTCATATTTTTGCGCGTCACGCAAGCATTTGAACCTCAATGTTTACAGCAGTATGCGCGTCGTAGTAAATCCATTCATCATTTAAAGCCATCGTGTCTCTTCAGAAGACTTGGATTTAGATTAGACCACTCGATTAGTTATTTTTTACGATGCCAGAAATTTCTCAGGTTTTATAAAAAATATCTTCATTTATGTTTGGAAGTTGAACGAAAATCTTATAGGTTTAAAACGACATGGGGTGAGTACATGATGACAATTTACATTTTAGGGTGAATTATACCTTATAAATACAGTAAGCTGAGTCTTGAATAAAACTAACTATATCACGAATCATAACGTTTACATCAATGATACATAGTCGCATTTCTATATTGCGATATAACGATATATTGTTACACCCCTAGTCCATGATGCACTTAATTTTAAACAAACTAAAAATAAAAATAGACACTATATGCATGCATTTCCCATACCTGTTCAGTTTTAGCTTGAAACTCTTTGAGTTCGTCTTCAGTGAGTGGCTGGAAGTTGTCATCATTTTCTGGGTATTCTTGCCATCCCATAGCCTTCAGCAACCTGTCAGAGAGGATCCACATTTGTGAGCATGTGGATTATGGATGTTGTCTATGTGGGCAGATCAATGTGTGGCTCTATTTAAAAACCTAGTGTGCTGCCTGTGGAGGTAGCATTACCTGCTAGTGCTGCCCGCTAGAACAATCACTAGACTACAATATGTACAAAATTCTGCTGCCAGAGTCATCAATCAAGTCAAGAATTCTGATCACATTACCCCATTTGCTCTATAATCTACATTGGCTACCTGTTTCTGTCCGCATTCAGAATAAAATTCTATTGTTAACTTTTAAATGTCTTCATGGACTTGCTCCCCATTATTTATCTGAACTATTATTCTCCTCCTCATTCTCTCTGGTCATCTGACTTACAACTGCTTACTGTACCTCGTTTTCGTCTTTCAACTATGGGTGGTAGATCATTCAGTGCTGTGGCTCTGAAACTCTGGAATTCTCTCCCTCTTACTCTGCATGACACTGCTACTATATCCTCATTCAAATCTCAACTAAAAACATCTTTTCTTACTTTTTTTATTTTCAACCCTCCCGTTTAGTGTTCTGCTGTTTTGTTACTGTATATTTGTATGTGTATATCTATGTTCTATATTGATGCTTATGTTTGATGCTGTGTATGTGTTATTTTCTTGTACAGTGACCTTGAGCTTGGGTAAGGCGCTATATAAATAAAACTTTAATAATAATAATAATAATAATAATAATAATAATATTACTACATCTTAAGTGTTCTTCCAAAGTATCAAAGATACATAGTTTAAAAAAAAATTATAAGCTGGCATTGCAAGTATCCTTCATGAGGAAATCAATCTCAGATAAACTGCAATAAACTCAGTGATTGATTATGGTGGTTGAACCAAGGGAAATTTGCTTGCAAATAACCTAATTTAATTTAAATATAATTTAACCAAAATCCACATGCAATGAATGTAAAGCTTTTGGAAATGATTGCCACAACATTATTTCTGTAAGCATGAGAATGCTTTTTAAGTGTGCCTCCAAGGTACCAAGTGTATCTTTGGTAAAATGATAAGGTGACATCATTGCATGCATCATTCATGAAGAAAGCAATCTCAGATAAACTGTAATGAACTCAGTGAAAAAAAGTTAATCCATTATGGAGGTTGAACCAAGAGAAATTTGCTTGCAAATAACCTGATTTAAATTCTATTAAAAAAAAAATAAAATGCAAATACAAAAAAAATTATATTTTTCATTATCAAAAAGTAAAAATATATTCTATTATCATAAAATAAAAGTTTAATTAAAACTGTAGTTTTATGCTTGGAATACTGCAGTGCTAGCTTAGCAAACATGCTAACGGCCAACTCATGAACTCAATTGTCTTCCATATGCACGAGAAGTGCTATTTGTATGATATGTGTAGTTGCTGCCCAGCGCCCATGTAACACATTCCAAATCAGTCACATACCATTTAAGCTAGAAGTCATTTGCCCATGTAGACGGAACACTAGATTTTGGAACTGAGCTTACATGTGTCTGATGGAGGAGTGTCTGAAAGTGTTTGCTCTGACCTGTGTTCTGCCTCCAGAGAGCTGGACAAGTGCTCTGGGTCTGAGTCACTGAGAGAGTGGGAGATGCCGTTCTCATGACTCTCTCCAAACTCTTTTGGTTCAGGGGTGCTTCCCTCTCCCTAAACACAAAGATAAATCACAAATGAAGGCACACCTGTGCAATAATCATGCTGTCTAATCAGCATCTTGATATGCCACACCTGTGAGGTGGATGGATTATCTCGGCAAAGGAGAAGTGCTCACTAACACAGATTTAGACAGATTTGTGAACAATATTTTAAAGAAATAGGCCTTTTGCGTGCATAGAAAAAGTCTTAGATCTTTGAGTTCAGCTCATGAAAAATGGGGGCAAAAACAAGTGTTGCGTTTATAATTTTGTTCAGTGTAAATGGCAAAAAGTAACTGATGCAAGCAGGAAAATTTGCGCCAATGCTGATAATCTTAAAATGAGCAAATAAAGGCAAATTAATCTACTTATTACTACAGCTAACAGACAGCAGATCAGAGTAGGGCTGCAACAATAGTCGATAAAACCGATAATAATCGATAATGAAAATCATCGATAACGATTCTCATCATTTAGTCGGGTCTGCCCTCTGTGCACGATAAGCTTCCACCAGTCGCGCCAAATTACAGCACTGAATAACGCATTTTTATGGACAAAATGTGCATCTATAAATAGTGGAGTGGAAACAGAGTGAACTGATGCGGGAAAGGTACATCCAAGTGCCCAAAACATGAGAATTGTTTATTTTAAGCTTCAAGCGAATGCATTAGCGTTTAACATACCGTCATGCGCTTTGACAGATGTGCGTGCGTCTGCGTCCTCAGCGCAAAACGTTCATTTTACAGGTTATATTCACTGATCTATAGAGAGAACAGTAGTTATATCCTCATCTGTAAATGCTACTAATTCACGTGTGTCCATTTTGCATGAAAGCGCGTCCTGACAGTCTGTGTTAAACTTCAAACTTCGCTGAATGAGAGCCGGCGTGGCGAGAGGGAGACAGTTAATATTCAGCGCAAAAAACATTTAGCTGAAATATCTGCTGTTGGACGCTAAATTTAGTTTTAAAAGTCAACATGTGAATTCAATCAATTCAAGCATTTTATGAGATTAGTAACTGTAAAGGGATAACAGCGTGTAATTTGAATATAAATGTAAGACGTTTCTACAGGATAAAGAAATGACAGTAACAGGTACTGTGTGTCCATAGAGTGTGTGTGTGTTCCTGCAGAACATTCCTCTAATCTGCTAACAATGATTTGTGTTTGTGTTTTTGTTTTTCTTTGATATAATTTTAATGTAGGGATTTAAACTCCTTTTGCTTAGTAACTTTTTTTTTGCACAATGTATAGCACAAACATACCCTTACGAAAATTAACCATGGTTACCACTGAATAACTACAATAACCCTGTGATTTATTTATTATTATTATTTTCGTTTGTTTTATTCAATGTAAAACCATGGTTAATTTATGTAATGGTAGATATATTCACTATGTATGTTTTCAAAGCACTCAGCTGACACGTTTGTTTGAAGGACAGCATTGGGCAGGATGTGGAATAGTGTGTTTTGTCAAAATAAAAAAAAAATGGGATTTTTATCCAATTAATCTGAAAAATAATCGGCCAACTAATCGATTATCAAAATAATCGTTAGTTGCAGCCCTAGATCAAAGATGAATTCATCTGCACCTCTGCTGGAGCTCCTGGGCCGTGGCAGTCGCTCAAATCCCCGTTTCTCTCATCCTTTAGTCCACGCAGGAACTCACTCTTACGGTCTGTGCTGCGGCGCATCAGTTTTAGCCGTGAGGGCGTGATGTCTATGGGAGGGGTGGTGCTGGAGGGAGGCTATGGAGGAAGGGAGGGAGATGGAAAGATAAATATGAGAGAGAGAGAGAGAGAGAGAAGACGTTGATTATTGATATTCTCCTATGGATAAACATGATAACATTCTGATATTGAATGAATATTAGAGAATGCAGAGAAGATGTTGTAAACATTTTTGATCAATCACGATCTGTTTGTGTGTTTTGCATATGGCCACATAGTACAATGATACAACGAAAGAATTTGTTGACATGAAGCCAACCACTATCATATTTTTTAGGAATATCAGGTTCTAGTTCCTTATTGGCAAGAGATTAAAAGGAATTTGGAAACTTTTTTGGACAGACAAATCCATGTAATTGTACATTTTTATATTTCGATAATATTTCATTTGATGAATGGAACAACAAAGATAAGAAACTGATGTTAATTCTCCAGGGAGCTAGCAAAAAGGCAATTACAAGAAAATTATTAAACGTGATGAAATCTTTAAACACCCAGACAGAAGAATCTTTTTGAATATGGAATAAATGGACTGAATACATTTAACCCATAAAATCAGACTTCTATTGATTTGGGGGGGAAAAAAAATGTTTATTGAACGGTAAATGGTCTTCAGTGTAGTTCCTTTAATACTGGGTTCGGACTACATGACATCAGCCCGATTTTTGCACAATCCGTTTTAACGAAGTGTCGAGGTGATTCGTAGACGGCAATGGGAGTCGGGAAGCAAGAATCAACCGTTTTATCTTTTATAGTGTGTCATAGTGGACGACAACCGACACCGTGTCTGTGACGCTTCATGACATCCCAACAGAAAGACTTGCATGTTTAATTTGTGACATTGACCAATAGGAGCACAGAAGCTCTTTCGTACACAGCTTTCAAACATGGCGAAACGAAAGAGAGATGATGGTATTGGTGCTGCTAGGTGGAATCATGCAATGGAGGAAAGCTTCATGGAGCTATGGCAACAATACTCCATACTTGACCTCTTTGTGCAATCCAGGAACGTGTCCACTATTGGGTTCTTTATTTTGGGGGGCTTTTTCTGGCGACAAGACGGCAAGTACAAAACAAGCCATTGTTTGTTCACGCTCTTGTTTCCGGAAGTTACTCGCTAGTTTCGCCTTCTCGATGACATCACACATGTCGTTAAAGACGGCAAGCGATGATTGGTCAGAAAGCAACATGTAGTCTGACATGTTTCTTGTCCATGACATAAGAATTTAGGAGTCAAAAATCACATACTCTGACATAGTGACTATTGTAACAGACAAAAACATCATGTAGTCTGAACCTGGCATAAGAGTTAAGAAAGTAGGTCCCCATGTTGTACTGTATATAGTCGCTGATAAAAACGGGGGGAAATAAAACATTTGGAAAATGTAAGAATTTATGCAGGATTCATGACACTTACCTGGTAACGATTTTGTAACCATATTAATATTAATGTTCTTGTTTTATTATAGAAATATTAATAATTATTGTTATTGTGTTTCTTGTATAACGAAAGAATAATTTGTGCTGACTTAAAATGACTCAGCTTATTGGTTTAATCACAACCTACTAATAAAAAATAAAATAAAAAACACCCAGCCACCATGCCTGTCATTTTACCTCTTTAGAAGTGCCATGGGCAGGTGCACTGACGGGTATCAGAGGTTTGGTCACAGACACAGGGCTGGTGAAGGCTGAATCCCGTCCAGAGAAATGCAAACCCACTTTAGTTTCCCTTCCATTGGGTTTCCATGGGCCAGACTATAAAAAAGACAAAGGTTTTATTTCTAAAACAAAAACGACACAATTGCCCTAATTCAATAAAAACAACATTAGGAAAAAAACACGTTCTTTACTATAAGTGATGTGATTCAATAAGCTGGTATAACAAAAACATCATGCAAGTACTATTTTCAGATCCACTAGCTCAGTACCTTGGTGGGGGCAGTGGCAGGTTTGGGCACCAGATTCTTGTAGACGCTGGGTCCAGTGATGGGGACTTTAGAACCATTGGCGGGCAGAGGGCCAGCACTGGCAAAGCCAGCCGAGAATGCAGCACTGGGGTCCTCCTTAGACACTTTCTTAATGACCAGCATCTTAGACATAGCCTGCTTAGCACTAGGGGGGTTCTCTGTAACAGAAGTTGCAAAAAAAAAAAAAAAAACAAAAAAAAAAACAACACCATTCAAAACAAACCAATAAATATAACATAATATTTTTATTCTATGCAGCTGGAACATGGTGACTTTACCCCATACTCCTGCCGGAGTCCCGACAGGACGAGGCTGACTTGCTGGCTTTCCAGTTGTCTCTGGGTTCAAGGAGGGCTAAAATTCACATGAAAACAGAAAGCATGAATGCAAACTAACTATGCAGTCACTTGATTAAAAGGCATGTAAAGAATGTCAGAACTAAACCTCTTTAATGACATATCCAGTTAACTCATGCCTGGTAGGGGTGTGACCACTACACAAGTAAACAAACTCAAGAGGAAAAAAATACTTACAAAATCCTCATCAACAAACTTGAGCTTATCATCGTTGCGCTCCTCATCAGAATATCTGTCCTGATATGAGCCACCCTTGCGTGGATGAAAGTTTCCATTACGTTGTCGGTGGCCCCCTTGTCTGTCCCTTTCACCTCCACCACGTTTGATATGCCGAGCATGGTGGTGGTGAAGACCTTCCTGGCCCCTCGGTACCCCATGCCAGCTGGGGGTCTCCTTCCACCCTGGTCCGCCTCCCAATCCCCCCTGACTCCCCTTTGCAACACCAGAGTCTACAGAGTCATGCCTCAACAGCGATGGCTGCTGCCACCCATCACCTGAAGAGAAAATGAATAGCTATTACACAGGGCAGGACAAAAAGCAGGTTAGCTCTACATGAGGAGGAAGTTAGATGCGTTTTCAGCAACCTCCAGGAGCTCTTAGTGGGTCATTGTTGAAGAAGCCATCAGAGGAGTTGTGTCTGCGACGGTTTACTCCCGGCCGGCTGTCTCCGCGGGGAAAGTGCTCTCCATGCTTCTCAAGGGGGGCAGCAGGGGACTGAAGAAAAAAAACAAAAACACACAGACACATTTTAAACAGACAGCTTCCGCTTTAAAAAGCTTATTTTAGAAAATAATGATTAGGCTCAAGAGAACAAAGTGAGTCCATTGAGTCCTGCTGTCCTGTCAATACAAAGGCAACAATCCATTACAATACCTTGGCGGGCTGAGGCGTGGAGAAGTTAAGCCAGGCAGGAACAAAGTCATGCTGCGCCATTTAGGTCCAGTGTCTCCCGTCAGTGGATGGAGGCATCAAACCTCATGGCCTGAACTGACAATGCAAGCAACAAACATCACATCACCATAATCTACTACAACAAATACCTAATGCAAACACATTTAAAGTTGGTATGAAATGGAAATTGCAATTGTGTTTTTTCCCTATTGTGACGTATACCTGAGTGAAACGGCTTCTTCAACTTAAAAAAATAAATAAAAAATATTGTAGGGTGGGACTTGATTTTGACTGGATCCTTGTCATTGGCCAATTTCTGCAACCATCTCATGTGAGTGACAGGTTGACAGGGGAAGTATTCAAACTCGTCTAGCCATTGGACAACCTTATTGCGCCAGTGTACACATCATCATTCTTGATGTTGCGAGGAGAAGGGGATATTAATGTGCAATGATGTGCACGGATAAATCATTTATAGTAAATATTGCAATATTCCATAAAAAAATAAGACAATTCATCTTTGATTTCATGGTATCTTTGAAAGGTGAAAAATATATTTTTTTGCAGCAACAAATGCAAAAATAATGACTGGTTTCAAACAAGTTTTGAATGTTGCCCCATCAGCCAAAGGTCAGGCAAACAGATAGTCTTCACCTGAAACTCATGTCATTGGTTGAGCTAATGTTGCTGAGTCAGGCTGAAGAGAATACTCAAAAAAGAGAAATGTTTTGAAAACACCACAGGGTTTACACTTTTTGGAGAAATCAACCTACAAATAGCTGTGTTTTAAAGGTGCTACAAATGATTCTTGGAATATGCATAAAATATGCCCAAAAAAAAAAAAAGAAAAAAAAAAAAGAGTGTCTTTAGACATTGAGGTGAAAACAAAATAGATTTATTACATGTCGATTTTGATGTCTTTAAATTTAATGTCTTTTTCAAAGACAAGCAAGCAGTTTTTAGGTTAAACATTAAAACAAAAAAAACACTACTGTTTAATAAAACTTCTGTTTTATTGCGCTCTTGGCCTTGATATGATTGACTGTATTTGTTTAGACTCAACAAAAGCTAACTTTAAAAAACTAAATCTACTGAATGACAAATCTCACATTACATACCGTAAGAGGCAAGTAATTCAGAGTGCAAAATAAACAATACCAAGGAACATTCCAGCTAAATGTTGTGGCTTCTTACCCCAGAGACAAAGGCTCTGTAGTTCGATGGCCCTGTCCTTGGCTGTGTCTGTGTAGAGGGCCCAACCAACGCACTTTCACGGGCTTTGAAGCCTCAGGACAACCGCAGCTCCTGCCACAGGCAAACTCCAGTTTCCAGGATGGTGCAAAGAAGGGGATGGAAGTGAAACTTGTGCAGCCCAAGGTGAAATTGTAAGGTGATGGAAAAGATGGTGACGTGTTGTTTTTGATCAATGGCGTGTGGTTGTGGAAGAGTAGTGGATGTGTTTGATCTGTAATGCCAGAGTGACTCTCCACGACACCCTTAGTTCACCAACGATGACTGTGTGCATTCAGGGCGACCAAAATACAAGTCCAGTCTCTTATTCTGGGGGCTTGTGGTAGCAGCACGTTGTGCCTGCTCTGACACTCAGAAGCTCCTTTACGAACTCATTTTCGGCTGAAGACACACACAGCAACAACAAAAAAAAAAAAAAAAAAAAAAAAACAGAGAGTGGGTTTGTACCACACAATGCTGTTTTGCGGAAAGTGGTGATCTGAATATATTCACCTCATCAAAACAGCGAAGGTGCTACGTCAGGGCGAAAAGGGGAGGGGGGCTGATTTGTCACATCACAATAGCTAGAAGTGCTTTATGTTATAAAGTCATGAGAATTGCTTTAGCCTTCAACAGCTCATACTTTGGATGATTCAGTGAACCAAACAATGAAAACTTGACATCTTTAATTCTCGGCCCACATGGCTGATAAATGGCTGGTGAACCAATATCACGTTAGGCTACCAAAAAAATTTAAAGGAAATATGATTTGCCTCCTAACAACACTTCCGATCCTCCAGTTCATCAAATTAGAAGAAGCTTCCACAGGCGAGTAACTTGAAGCCAATCTGCACAGATTCTTGTTAAACGCGACGTACCGTGCATTGGTGATTCAAATGAAACTCAATGACAAAACACAAGCGTCCAGGTGCAAGCAAACCTTGAACATTCACTGTGAAACAGCAGGTGTACTCCAGATTGTATTATTGCATGTTGGGAGATCTTGGGTCTCTTAAAATCCTGCAGTCACAAATCCAACAGGTTGTTCTTCCTCCAGATCTTCACAATTAATCTGCAGACCAACTCTGTAACATAAGCAATATTTAGATCAATTTATGTCTTATATAATCTTGAATAATTACAATTCATGCAGATTCTATCACCTCAAACTGAGTGAATATAGGAAATATTTGAACTTAATAACAAAAGTCACAAAGCAGAACTGCTTAGGTGGAAGTTATGGAACCCATTTCACAGTCATAACAATTTTAACCCCAAGTCTTTAAGAAAAACGAATGTTCCAAACGCTGGCTCCGAAACAACCATTAAAACATAAAAAAGTTTGTCAGCACACTAAGCTGCCTTGACAGGTTACAAATGCGCTACCACAAGTACTTTAAATGAAATAAACATTCTGCTCATTATTTACTCACCCGCATGTTGTTCCAAACATGTATGTTTTTCTCCCTCAGAGTAAAATGCCTGATAATAGGCAGAATGACATCTCTTGTCACAATTGACTTTCACTGCATGTAAAAAGAGTGAAAGTGAGTGATGACAGGCTGTCGCTTTACTATTCTGCAAAACAGCTTTTTTTTCTGATCCTAAAACATACAGGTTTGGAACAACATATACATATATGAGAGAGAGAGAGAGAGAGAGAGAGAGAGAGAGAGAGAGAGAACTATGACAATAAATGTAATTTGAGTGAACTACCCTTTTAACATGACTAATCATCTCCTTGCCAGGGGATTTTAGATGAAATATCTATGTCCACTGTCATATATTTTCTAGCCAACGTTACGGTAAAATAAACTATTTGTTTGTATAAATGAAAATAGAAAGTAAAGTGCAGGAAAACTAAAAGCAGGCTTATAACTAGCAAAAGAGTTAGCTGCAGAATATGAACTAGAGTTGACTTTGAAATATATTTGTGATAAAAGCAAACTAATATTTAACATGCTCGTCGAAACGTTCTGGTGCATTCAGTAATTATACATACCTAGAAAATATCGAAAATTACGAGTAAATACTAATTCGTTTTTCTACTTGCTGAACACTCGCTAGCACGGCACAGTTAGCATAGTAGGCCATTCATGGGTGCATAAACCTTTTAGTCCACGTCGACTGGTTAAATTTAAACTTATCAGAGTAAAGAAACTTTTAGGCATCATTAGACGGCTACATAGGGGTGAATTATAACGGCTCTGACTTGTGTCGTGACGGAATGCGTGTTGTTTTAGCCACGGCGCGAACTAGGCTAAGCTAGCATTCCGAGCAGAAATAAAGTGTTGTAAAATGGCTCCCTCTCGACACCAAACCAACCGAATAAACATTTCGATATACACCTACCTTTTGATCCCTTGTCTATCCCAATAAGTTAATCGAAGACAATGATGCGCCGCTTGTCAAGTCAATTTGACAGTTTGGAGGTTGTCGTATTTCTGATTCTGTATTTTGTTTGTGTTTTTTAATCACACTCGTTCCGACTTGGCCAATCCATCTAGCTTGTTCCTGTCTACTTCTGCACAGACGAGCTAATCGATCGCAGAGCACAGCGCGCTCGACGCGTCATAACATTCTCCCCCAGCTCAAGCCAGCTGGAGGAATTAGTCTTGAGAGGGCTTGAAACACACAGAGCGAGGACTTTTAAAGTTTGCACTACTCGTGAAATATATTGAGTTAAATGGTTACAAACAATTATGTAAACAACATGGCAAAATGGGCGCAAATGCAAATTAGCTCTACCAGAAAGCATCTCTTGAGTCCACGGTGTCTGATTTCACAGGCGTTAGTGCACGTGAAGTAACGAAAAATAACCAGATATGCGCTGGCCTATATATTGCATTCGATGACAGAAAGTTGTCACCAAAATCTGATTAGATATCAGATCTGATTGTTCAAAGTGCAAATCTGTTACAATTATGTAGTATGTAGCACAAATATAAATGCTTATTTAATTATTATTATATCCAATTATTCTTTTCCAAATAAAAATATTTTTCAGATATTTTTGAGCATATTTGGGTTATTAACTGAATGACACCTCATACTGTTTGTGCAAAAAAGGAATGTGCTGTTTCTGTGATACCTGATATTGTATTTCATATAACAGGAAAGACAAGATTCACCAATTTGGTTTGCATACTGTAGCCTATGTTATGGCAGGGTTTTTTCAAACTGGGGTCCTGAGACCCCCAATGGGCCTCAAGGGAGTGACAGGGGGTCGTGGAAAAGTCTAGAAAAAAACTGTAAAAAATAAATTAGATTTAAATAAATAAATTTATACAAATTTGATGAAAATAAATATTACTATTAGTTAATTATTAATCAATTAAATAGATTTAATTATATTAAAATATAGAAAAATGATTTAATATAAATTAAAAAGATTAAAAATAACAGTAAAAAATTTAATTAACAGTACATTACTATAGGGAGTAAAAAATATAATAATGTAACTTAATGGAAACTAATTTTAGATTTAATAATTTTTCACTGTATAAATTGGGTGTTTAGAAAAGATAAATGCCTTTATAAAATTTAGGGGTCCCTCACACGAGGATGATCATATTGGGGGTCCATGGCATCTAAAAGATTGGAAACCCCTGTGTTATGCACATACAATGTTGATGTACACATAGATGTTTGTGTATTGTTCGAAATGTCTATTAAGTTTTCTGAAAAGGCAGCTAGTGTAGCGTTATATAATAGAATATAATACACAAAGTTTGCACAAAAACCTATCCCTTTTCAGATAACGGGCTTGAATTTAAATAGCAACAAAATGGATTTGTATAAATAAAAAAAGTGTGAACATGCCTATGATAATAACCAACATCATATAGACTTATTCACGATTCTGGTTCTTCGTAACAAAGAAAAAAACCTTATGTGCAATGCTCATTCTGTGCCAGTATTCTTCTCTTGTTCTGTCTTCAACTGTCCCTTGTTTTTTCGGTTTCTTAATTAATTTTCAGTCAAACCTGACCACAAATAATATATATATTTTTTTTATTTAAAAAAATACATTTATATAAATTAAATTTAGTTAAGTTTTTATAAAACTGCACTTGTTTTACTACACTCCATTCCCACGAGACTCCATCCCATTCATAAACGTCTAATGTAAATGTAAATAATGTAAACGTTTTAATTTGAATTTAAAGACATGATTCTTCCGTAGGACTTTTATAAGAACTTTCCAGGCATTTTGCGTGTTCGGGTGTGTCTGACTTCACATTTCCACACGCGTTGCAATGACCTTCTGCTGACTAAATCTACGTTTAATTTTAAGACGTTATGAAATGATATCAAGGTAGGCCTATGTTTTATTAAGTTTTATCGAATCCTGTTTCTGACATAAAATATAAAACCACTGCTTGTGAACGGTTAGCTTTTATAGTGTGCAATTCAGTTCAGCAACCTGACATCCGATCTGATTCAGACAGCACTGTGGTAACTGTCCTTAATGAATAATGAATAATGAATGTTATCAAATGATTTGAATTGCAGGTAAAATGTTGGCCGGTATAATCGGACGTCACATCCTTGGTAACTTTGGGGTGAGTGTAACATTTTACCCGTCAGATTTTGTTGCCGTGTTGCACTTTTTATTCTATTATTTTATCTAATTTTATCTAATTTTATCTAATCTATTTTCGCGTGTTTCAGTTATGAATAACAGTACTCTGTGTTACCTAATGGTAATAACTTCCAACACGTTATGTATTTTATTTTTTATTTGTTATGAGAATTCTTATCACAACGGAAGCAATTGTTTTATTTCACATTTGTTCTTTGTTCAGGTGTCCAGAAAGATTGCCTGTTTAGGGCAGCGGACCACTCATCGTTCAACACTGTTCACTAGAGGTTTATATGGACAGTTGCCCCCAAGACATGGTGCTGGTGCTGTTCTGGGAGCCCAATCATTTCACTGGTCTGGTCGGAGACTGGAGAAACGGCCTCAGGAAGAGAGTCCACCAAAAGAACTTGATTTGCTTCGTTATGACATGAGAGACCTAAAGAAAGCTCCAAAGCCGGCCCTCTATCTCGGATTATCTGGTCTCATACCTTTTGTATCCGCTCCTCTACTTATGGCTGTCACAGAGCTGTATCTTCCCGAAGTTGCGTTTGCTCAAGTTGCATACGGAGCGTCCATTGTTTCCTTTCTTGGTGGGGTACGCTGGGGTTTCGCCTTACCTGCCGGGAGTCCAGCAAAACCTGACTGGCTCAATTTAGCTAACAGCGTGGTTCCACCTCTGATTGCTTGGACG
This sequence comes from Coreius guichenoti, assembly GCA_039654105.1. Classification (NCBI taxonomy): domain Eukaryota; kingdom Metazoa; phylum Chordata; class Actinopteri; order Cypriniformes; family Gobionidae; genus Coreius; species Coreius guichenoti. The sequence goes on along the minus strand of CM077180.1, from coordinate 26,840,936 downwards.
GCACTCCTTTTTTGCCATGACATTACACAGTCTGCTGTGCTTGTGATAATGGGGCTTGGGATAGCATTGCATTATGACCTGTCCCTTCTGCCCACATACCCCAGCTGGTTTAAAGCACTGAGGACAATCCTCACAGCTGTAGCCTTTTTCTCCTTGATAGGCACTGTTGTCATTAAGCAGTTTTATCCTGAGAAGAAGTATTTGACTGATAAATGATTTATGCATATTTGTAATGTCAGTCCATTGATATTAAATATGTTAAAAGTGTCATCACTGGTAATGTTACACCATGTTGATTTCCGAATCTTTCGGTGTTTTAATTTCTGACTCCATTCTCTTCCTTTTTATAAATATCCATTTTGCTTCCTATTGTTGACGGTTATTGGCCAAACAGATAATAAATTGCAGTAGTGAATTCAAATGACAATGGAAATTTTTTTTCTTGACTTTTAATATAACTTCACATACTGCGTCAGTTAGATCGTGAGAAGTCAAATATAAATACTGTGAAATAAAAATAGAATTGCGTTCTTACTAAATTATTTGAAAATGTTAAGTGATTTTGAACAAAAAAGCAATGCAAATGCTAAAAGGTCTGAAATGGAATAACTGTATTGTATTGAACAAGTAAACTTTCAGTTCCCAACATTACTTGGGAACTTATTTTTCTTTGTCTTGTTTATCTATATTTTTTTTATGATTTTAGCAAGAACATTACATTCTGTGTAAAGTCATTCATACACTGTAAAACCGTTACTTAAATAAAACAAGTTCATTTTACTAAAATGTTACTTAAAGTACTTAGAAAAAAAGTTATGTGAACTCAATAACTGATTATATTAAGTTGAACTCAAGCGGAATGAGTTACAGCAGATTTCTAGTTCCCAGCATGCTTTGCGTCTGACTGTTAAATGAGAGTATATTTGAAAATTGAGTGTTATTTTATGTTTTTGACCACTGTTAATATATGAGGTGATCTATAGTGTTTAATGTTCTGTTATGTTGGAATTTAAAAGGGGGAATCATAGTTTAATATTATGTGGACTCAAATGGCAAATGGCACTCAGTTTACAGTACTCATAAATATTAGTTACATAAAACATAAATATTAACTCAAATGGTTTGTTACCCTAACTCGTTGGGTTTTACAGTGTATGCTGCTTAATGTTTTTTAATGCTTTATCTCATCTTACAGTAGGCCTACACATATTGATGGCAATGATTAAACTGTACAAAAAAATTAAGACTAAGATTCTAAGACCCACCTTTCAGGTAAGATCCACCAAAATATAGACTATATGTTGCTTCATGCCATTCCAAATTATTATTTTCATGTTTCTTTTTGAGGTGCTCAGGTGCCCCTCCTACATTACAATTTTTATGATACAATCCAAAAAACCTGGCATATGGCTCTGTTTACCAATTGTCATCTCATTTTACAAACATTTAATTTACATAAATCTCAATAACACACCTGGCAAACGTGTTATTGAGTAAATTGAATTATAATTTAAATTTTATTTAATAAATTTCATAATAATAAAAATGAAGAAATGAAGTCTGCTTTTCAGATTTCTTTTTCCTCTGTATATCTAAATATATGTTTTATGCAAAGGTAAATGTAATGTAAAAAAAAGCATCACTTTAGTCTCAGCAGATGGCAGCAAATACTAAGTATAGTCGTATTTCACCGAAAACCGATCTTTTTTACTTGCCCCTTCTAAACCATTGGAGGATCAGCCCTCCGGTGTATATGCAATGCAAGACTCCCCCACTTGACTCTGCTCAGACAGACTGAACGGAGATCAGCGCTCCGGTGTATTTGCGACACACCCCACTTAGACTCTGCTCGCACAGACTGAACTCAGATCAGCATTTGGCACGCACCCACCGTCGTTCACTATCCGAGCTTCAGGAAGCTGCTAGATTTCCTCCCTGGAGAAAAGCAACGACATGGACCGGTTCTGATTAGCAAATTTTTTTTTTTGCCACCGAGCCGTTTCCCCGCAACGGCCGGGTTGACGTTTTAAGAAGAGTGAAGTTGGAGGAGAAAAGCGGAGCTTCGTGCCCGCATGATATAATGATCCGTGTCAAAACAGAGCTCGCGCTCGAGAGTCCTGACTCACGAGACATGATGAACAGTTGAGCTCGCGCTGTGTTGTGGCTCCGCGGCAAAGTATCTCGTCAGTCAGGCGGTTGACTGAATAAAAAACTATCGCGGTTTTTGTTATGGCTGAGGTAACTGCGGAATGCTAAAGTATTAGTTTACAGAGAAGAGAAAATTCTTCACCCGCTGGGTGACTGGAATCTGCGAGAAGCACGTTGGAAACGCGGCGTTATTCAACGAAATGGTGACCTGTCGTTATAATCTCACATTGACAGACACAAGCCCGGCGAGTTTATTTAAACATTGTTTTTAAACAATCACTTCATTTGTGTAGACCAGAGAGACGTTTATTTTGCGGATGTTGTCAAACTTTATCAGCAAACAGTTAGCGAGCTAGCGAGTTCCGCCGGCTGATTTGCCGCGCTAAAGTCGCATAGTTTACATAACAAAACGGAAGACAAAACAGTATTTGAAGGGAAAACTGACGTGCTGTCATGGCAACTCGGGTTGTAACTTAAGAGAGATCAACACAAAAGCCACGGTGTCGAACCTGCTCTCATCATTGATTCGGTCTTTTTGTTTGTGGACCAAAGTTGAGGAGAGGGTTGCTCACCATGTATCAGAACAAGACCTGCTTCACCATCTAAATGCAACTGACCATCGGATTTATCGATACATTACTATTGTAGATTATTACTCAACCACCATCCATCAGAATGAAGGGAACCGAGAGCAAAAACAAAAGGAAACTCTGCACATCTGAGCAACGGGAGAGCAGCACTGAAGGAAAAGACGAGGTGAGTGATCTTGCACTGAAAAGCTGACTCGCTTTAACAGGGATAGATTGCATGTTTATTTTAAAATGCAAGGTATATATAACACAATACAAATGTAAGAGTCCTTAGATATTGGTGCATGTGACGCAGCTGCCCTGCAGAATGAGCGCAGTGCATCCATTCAGTCTACCCATGAAGGATCTGCCTACAGATCAAGTACATTATGGCATTAAAGCTTTTCTTGCAAAAATCCCTCATCAAGTGATAATGTGAAAGCAGGGATGTCCAGAGAAAAAGTGCAAGGTCGTTTGCTTGTGTATACTTAACTTGCATAGCACTCAATTGATGATGAATTCTTTATTTTGTTTAAAATATTATATAAGAGCTTGTTTATTCAATTACATTATATTTCAGACGGATGGAATATTATTAAAAACAATACACAACCAGGACATCATGCACACTTGGTTTGTGTGTTTTTGCATTGTGTATAATTAGCTTTGTGCACTTATTCGAATAAGTTTATGGGACTTGCTCAAGTTTATTACCCACATTATGTTTGTTTTGTAAGAGTTTTATTGGCTCCTTGTTTTCTGACAATGTGAGTCTTGTGTTATCATTGATGGGGATAGGACAGAGTGACATTGGAAGGAAATAAAAGAAGGGGAGTACTATTACTGCTTTTGTAAAACAAGTGCAAGTTAACTGTTTCCTAATTTTGGCAAAACCATTATGATGAAATTGTCTTATTTATTTAATTTAATATATATATATATAGTTAGGATTTGATGCATTCAAAATAAGAAATTTCATCAGAGTTATTTAAATATACATTAATTAATTTAGCACTAGCAGATGCTTTTATCAAAGTGGCTGTGTGTGTGTGTAATATAATGGGCAATAATATAATGAAAGTAATTCATACTAGCATGGGCATAAAATGAGAAGTGATGCAATACATTGTTCCAAGATTATTCAGAGAAGTACACAGACTAGATCAGTGTTTCCCAACCTTTTTTTTTTTGTTGACATGGCACAGTTTTGATAAGTAAAAAAAAAAATCACTGCACACCACTATAAAAATAAATGCACATGCATAAATAAAAAAATAAAAAACTGCACATGCATTGTTTCAAATGGCATATTAAAACTAGATATTATATTAAAAGTAGTACTCCCTTTAATGTAGGAACACAATAAGGTCATATAGGTAGCTAGCTATATGATGGTGTTGGTGATGATAAAACAACAAATTTACATATCGTCACTGTCGGGTGGAAACCTTGTGTGTCGTCGAAGTTGGTATTGTGGCTTTATATACACTATATTGCCAAAAGCTTTGGGACACCCCTCCAAATCATTGAATTCAGGTGTTCCAATCACTTCCATGGCCACATGTGTATAAAATCAAGCACCTAGGCATGCAGACTGCTTCTATAAACATTTGTGAAAGAATGGGTCGCTCTCAGGAGCTCAGTGAATTCAAGCGTGGTACCGTGATAGGTTGCCACCTCTGCAATAAGTCCATTTGTGAAATTTCCTCACTACTAAATATTCCACGGTCAACTGTTAGTGGTATTATAACAAAGTAGAAGCAATTGGGAACAACAGCAACTCAGCCACGAAGTGGTAGGCCACGTAAAATCACAGAGCGGGGTCAGCGCATGCTGAGGCGCACAGTGCGCAGAAGTCGCCAACTTTCTGCAGAGTCAATAGCTACAGACCTCCAAACTTCGTGTGGCCTTCAGATGAGCTCAAGAACAGTGTGTAGAAAGCTTCATGGAATGGGTTTCCATGGCCGAGCAGCTGCATCCAAGCCTTACATCACCAAGTGCAATGCAAAGCGTGGGATGCAGTGATGTAAAGCTCGCCACCCCTGGACTCTAGAGTCAGTGTAGACATGTTCTCTGGAGTGACGAATCACGCTTCTCTGTCTGGCAATCTGATAGACGAGTCTGGGTTTGGCGGTTGCCAAGAGAATGGTACTTGCCTGACTGCATTGTGCCAAGTGTAAAGTTTGGTGGAGGGGGGGTTATGATGTGGGGTTGGGCTTGGCCCTTTAATTCCAGTGAAAGGAACTCTTAATGCTTCAGCATACCAAGACATTTTGGACAATTTCATGCTCCCAACTTTGTGGGAACAGTTTGGGGATGGCCCCTTCCTGTTCCAACATGACTGCGCACCAGTGCATAGTGCACAGGGACCATAAAGACATGGATGAGCAAGTTTGGTGTTCAGGAACTTGACCGGCCTGCACAGAGTCCTGACCTCAACCTGATAAAACACCTTTGGGATGAATTAGAGCGGAGACTGCAAGCCAGGCCTTCTCGTCCAACATCAGTGCCTGACCTCACAAATGCGCTTCTAGAAGAATGGTCAAAAATTCCCATAAACACACTCCTAAACCTTGTGGAAAGCCTTCCCAGAAGAGTTGAAGCTGTTATAGCTGCAAAGGGTGGGCCAACTCCATATTAAACCCTACGGATTAAGAATGGGATGCCATTAAAGTTCATGTGCATGTAAAGGCAGGCGTCCCAAAACTTTTGGCAATATAGTGTAACTATGGTCAGACACTTGCATGTCATAACATTTTATGAAAATCAAGCTCAAATGCGCTACGAGGTTTTTGACCAGCGAATGACAGATATTTTGTCTGTCACTGGAACAGTCTGAGTTTATTGTAGTTATATGTGCACTCAGTTTTCTTGGTGTTGAAATCTCATGAGCAAAATCTCATGACACAAAAGATGAAGCGCTATGCACAGGATATTTCAAACATTATTTATTTTTTTCAACTAGATGGCAAATACCAGACTAAGACTATTCTCCGCTCTTCAAATACAAAAAAGTTATATTTTATTTGCCTTTATCGACATAGTGTTTGAGTAAAGAAAACGCTGTACTTACTCAAACATTAGTTATTTATATTTACCCTTGCATTGCAAACAAGCAGAGATCTCCTAACTGTGTGCAGCACATTCTAAGATGAGGCGGGGTGGAGTTATGAGGTTTGACTGTCAGTTTGAGGAGCCAGTGGAGTTACAAGGTTTAGTCACAACCTCTTTTAAATGCTTTTTATTGGATAAAAAATTGTAAAACCCACATACAGACGTAAAGTAAAGGGAGTGGTGCAGTTCAGGTGAGTCATCAGTCGTCTTTTTAACCTGACCCAGTTGGCAGAGTGACCCAGAGTGCAGAGATCATCTTTTTTTTTTTTTTTTTTGCAATTTCTGAGAAGTAAAATCCTGTGTTTCCATGCAAGTGTTGCATGGCTTTTTTAATGGCAAAAGTGCAAGTGCTTTAGGTTGCAAGACATGGTGTATGTAGAGTAGAATGAACCTGACAAGTATTCTTACATGCAAGTGTGAGATTTTGGGGGAAACTGTTTCTTTTGATGCATATTAATCACCCTGCAGTAAACAATTGATTTCCAACATGCCAGAATGTGAAAATGCGACCTGAAAGAAAATCTCTTCCCACATATTTAACAAAAGAAATTAGTCCTTGCTTTAGGTTTATGGAAGTTTGTAACTGGATTATAAATTGTGATTACAGTTGCAGTCCAGAACAGTGCATTAAATATTGGTATTGTCATGAACTCCTCAGCACCCTTTTGAATATTTCTTTTGAATGCTCTCCATGTGCAATAAAACTTTTTATTCAGTCCTATTTTATTATAATTCAGAATTGGAATGCACATCTTAAGAGGTTTGGCTGTTTTTTCATGAGCTCAGTTTTTTTCCCTCTTATAACCGTTCAGTGGTGAGCTAAACATCTGTGGTATTCAGCTTTGTTTTAGGAGTTCCTCTCCCCGGTAGACATTGAACTGTGTTGTAAAAGTTCTTTAACCAGCACAGATGGCTTGGACTGGTGCAAAAAGCTGTTACATAAGCAACTCCCCAACCCAAATCAGCTTTTCATCCTTACATTTACTTGCATAAATATTTTTGATCATTTGAGAGATGATCTGACATAACCAGTCTTGGTTAGATAATGGAAAATGGGGTTACAACATGTTGTTGATGTTACTGAAGACTAATTCCCTTTTGGCATGTAAGCTCTATGCTTAACTCTTACACTGAAATGAGGGGTAAAATAAGCCGGTGCTGTACTGTGAGCCTGTTTACATTGCTGTCGAGTGCTTTCTGTCTAATCGGTGTAGCTGCATCAATAGAGGAAAGTGCCAAATATGCTCACTAATTAGTTTGCAGTATTAAGGTAGTCTGCTAATAAAGTTATGGAGACAGTGCCCTCAGTTGACATACTAGCCTTGAATAGTTTTGTCTTAGTTAATTAGAGTGCATTTGGATTATCCTTTAACTCCTAGCCTTTATGAAATGGTGAATCTATAACTGGGAATTACTTCTGTGCACTTAATGAGTCAGTGAAGGGTTTAATCTAGAGCTGCAATAGACAGGGAAGCAAAAGGAAAATATGCTGTCACTAGTCACCACATTATGCAGAACTATCATTTAACAGGTCATGGCCATCTGATTAAGTGTGTTTGTGTGGTTTCCAAATTTCATATTCACTCATTTTCACTCACTCTCTCCCCTCTATTTCCACACAGACATCTGCTCACTTGATGATTTCATCTCTTGATGTAAAAATGACACTGACAGTTAGTCCTAAAGATTAAAAAAAAAAAAAAAAAAAAAATCATGTTTGTGTTCAGTGTGAACACATTCAATGTGTATTTATTAAAAACACTGATTTGACATGGCCAGAAACACTGCTAGCATTGAGTTTAGAAGCAATGACAAATTGTTGTTCTCATAGGAAGAAATGGAGGCAGAGAGAGATACACATGAGGCTGGGTAATGTAGGTGCTGACTCTCAGAAGAAAGTAGGAACATTGTCCCTCCACTGCATGCAGGGCATTTTTAGTTTGTCTCACTCTGCTGTGCTCAGCCTTTATTTTATGGGTGTTCATTGGTCTCAACTGAATTGGATCATTTAAAACTTCATGAAATTAAAATTGGTTCTTTTAGTATAGCTCTATATTAGCTTTGAGGCCATCAATAAGCTTGTGCACTGCTTTTAGCAGTTAAACATTTAAAATGTTCAGTCTTCCTCTTCCAGGAACACACTGATGACTAATTTTGTGTAAAATGTATCCACATTTTAATAATTTATTTTTAAAATATTGGCTTAAAATATTGGCCATCATTCGTCAGTTGTAGTGCACTGGCAAACATCAGAGAGTAAATAAGCACTGACATGACCAGATGATTTTTGTGTGATTAGATGTAGTTGTTTCCTCTCTGGGTCCCTTATCAGATGTTCAAATTAGGCATGAAAACAGTGGCGTATGCCAGGTTTTATAGAGCACATGCCACTTCACTCTGCAATCATAAATGTCAGGAAATTACTGATCCATTTACAAGCCCTGATATTTTATGGCACAGCCTTAGTTCCACCAACCAGTCCAAAACACATCACAAACACCTCTCTGTTGTGTAGATGTTGAATGTGATCAATAAACAAAAGAACCCAACTGATCAGATTTGACTTTCTTTCTCCAGCAAATCACTGAAACTTGTTTGACCAATCAGCCATAACATGTTATATGAATAGAAAATAGTAAAACGTGTGCATTGTTATTGCTCGTGGCGGTGCTGTCTGGCTGTGAGATGGTGTTATTAACTGGCCGGCCTGAGGTCATGTCAAGGCTCACAACTGGGATCAACAGAGAATTACACTGTATTATGAGGTAGATCAGACGAGGAAGAGGAATGCTACAAGCAGGAGCCTGTGTATGTAGGAGAACATGTCATAAAACAGATGTTTTAATGCAGTGGAAAGCACTCTGACTGTTCTACAGTCACTAGAGAGGGGAGTGGTTCAATATTTTTGTTGTGTAAAGGGCAAAGCACTTTCGTGAATAGTCAGATTTTTCCCTTGTCTTAAATAAACCACTTTATTGAAGAAATAAAGACAAAGAAGTGAGAGTCTGTTGTTCATTGATACTTTTCACCTTCTTAATGGGTGTATAGGACCATCAATAGTTGGAAAAAACATCCTGCCATTCTTTGTTATACTGTTGAACAACACTTTGTTGCTCTATCCATTGAGATCACTGGTAGCACAGTGACAATTCATACAATAGTGTTGTCAAGTTACTAAAATTTCAGAAGTTCATCTTAGGGCTTGAAAAACATCACTTTAAAAACAATAAAAAAAAAATTAAAAAAAGGGATGCACCGATGTATTGGCCAATAATCCATATTGGCTGATAAAGGCAATTATTTTCACTAAATATCGATCATTGGCCGATTGTTTAAAAACAGCTGATGATCAGGGCCGATTTTATCTTGTCAATCAAAAAAAAAAAAAAGTGTCTGACTGCAATTCACTGTGTGTAAAGTAAATGTCTCTTGTGCTGAATTTAAGGCAAGTTAATACGACAATAATTATTCATTAACATTTTAAAAAAATTGTAGCATGCCTCCCATCCAATAAACAAAAAAAGCGTTGTGCTTTGTTACTTCTGATAAGAAACAAACTCTCAGCTTTCAAATTCTGTCCATTTTATCATGAAATTCAAACAATAAGTGGCATTTTGGTGCTCTTAAATGTGCCTCAGTTCAAGTGGCAGTGCGGAGCGCGAGTCTTTTCTTCCATTTTAATACAAGTTATAACACAAAAAACATGCATGAAAATCCCACGCCCCCCACCCGCAGTACCTGTGCCCACACTTTAAGAACCTCTCAGTATTGTTATCGGCAGATGTCATTCTGAATAATCGGCTATCATATCAGCTGAGAAATTTCATATCGGTGCATCTCTATTAAAAATGTTTATTTTTTAAAGTGCATTCATATTTTGTGTGGAGCATTTATTTCTCCCTTATTTGAGAATCAAGCAAGCATTTAGAAATAGCCGGATATCAGTTAGACAGTGCACTGGTGTCTACGCAAGTTAGCTACCTCAGAAAAACCATATTCATAGACTCGTTAGTCAGCTAGAAAAATGAACTCTTGAGAGGAGCATTTTGCTAAATATACACCATATTACATATTCATAATAATTTTTAATGTTCTTCAATATATATATATATATATATATATATATATATATATATATATATATATATATATATATACACACTCACCTAAAGGATTATTAGGAACACCATACTAATACTGTGACCCCCTTTCGCCTTCAGAACTGCCTTAATTCTACGTGGCATTGATTCAACAAGGTGCTGAAAGCATTCTTTAGAAATGTTGGCCCATATTGATAGGATAGCATCTTGCAGTTGATGGAGATTTGTGGGATGCACATCCAGGGCACGAAGCTCCCGTTCCACCACATCCCAAAGATGCTCTATTGGGTTGAGATCTGGTGACTGTGGGGGCCATTTTAGTACAGTGAACTCATTGTCATGTTCAAGAAACCAATTTGAAATGATTCGAGCTTTGTGACATGGTGCATTATCCTGCTGGAAGTAGCCATCAGAGGATGGGTACATGGTGGTCATAAAGGGATGGACATGGTCAGAAACAATGCTCAGGTAGGTCGTGGCATTTAAACGATGCCCAATTGGCACTAAGGGGCCTAAAGTGTGCCAAGAAAACATCCCCCACACCATTACACCACCACCACCAGCCTGCACAGTGGTAACAAGGCATGATGGATCCATGTTCTCATTCTGTTTACGCCAAATTCTGACTCTACCATCTGAATGTCTCAACAGAAATCGAGACTCATCAGACCAGGCAACATTTTTCCAGTCTTCAACTGTCCAATTTTGGTGAGCTCGTGCAAATTGTAGCCTCTTTTTCCTATTTGTAGTGGAGATGAGTGGTACCCGGTGGGGTCTTCTGCTGTTGTAGCCCATCCGCCTCAAGGTTGTGCGTGTTGTGGCTTCACAAATGCTTTGCTGCATACCTCGGTTGTAACGAGTGGTTATTTCAGTCAAAGTTGCTCTTCTATCAGCTTGAATCAGTCGGCCCATTCTCCTCTGACCTCTAGCATCAACAAGGCATTTTCGCCCACAGGACTGCCGCATACTGGATGTTTTTCCCTTTTCACACCATTCTTTGTAAACTCTAGAAATGGTTGTGCGTGAAAATCCCAGTAACTGAGCAGATTGTGAAATACTCAGACCGGCCCGTCTGGCACCAACAACCATGCCACGCTCAAAATTGCTTAAATCACCTTTCTTTCCCATTCTGACATTCAGTTTGGAGTTCAGGAGATTGTCTTGACCAGGACCACACCCCTAAATGCATTGAAGCAACTGCCATGTGATTGGTTGATTAGATAATTGCATTAATGAGAAATTGAACAGGTGTTCCTAATAATCCTTTAGGTGAGTGTGTATGTGTATATATATATATATATATATATATATATATATATATATATATATATATGCATGTTTGAATAAATCCGTTGACAAAAGTTGACACCATTTAAATGTTTATATTTCAAAAAATGAATTGGAGTAGAAATATAATTATGTAATTGTAAAGTAGGGGTGGGCGATATAGCCTCAAAATTATATCACGATATTTCAAGAATATTTGCGATAATGATAATTATGACGATATAGGAAAAAAAATATATAGAACAAAGTTTTATTGGTGATTACAGCTGGTAGGCAGCAGCATTTATTAGTGCAAACAAAATGAAGGGCATTTTCCATCCTTTTCCAGTGGGCTACTGTCATTGATAACAGAATACCTAATTCGAAGTGTAAATGTATTGTCGTAAGGTGGCAGCAGCAGCATCACAGTCACACAGCACGAGTCAAATGGTAGCAAAGTTAAAAAAAAGTAGCCTTGGTACAAGTTGGTAGTGTTTTCACTGGAAATCTTAAGTAAAAGTATAACAACATTTTAGTTTAACAATAACTAAAGTAATTTATGCCATGGTCTGTCTGAATATTCGATTCTGATTGGCTGGAAGGTGTGCAATAAAATCGTTTAATGCACAGGTAGTTCCAAGTCAGTTGAATCACCGTTCTATAATAATGTGCTGTTTTCACTGAAGCGCGCGTGCGCACACACACAGACACGTACACGTCACTCGCATACAGAGAGCGGAGATCACGCTGCGCATTCAGGAGCACAGAAACTTATCAACGCCACCCTGCGACTTTTAGCAATAAAATATCTAAGCTACTGGATCACATTATATTTCTCAGCAACAATGGGGTTACATCACTATTTCATAGTAATAAACGTACATCTTAATTAAGAGAGACTCTGAACAGACGCAGGCATGAATCTCTCTCTCTCTCTCTCTCTCTCTCTCTCTCTCTCTCTCTCTCTCTCTCTCTCTCTCTCTCTCTCTCTCGATAATTAATTCAAATAAATGCTATGATTCATTCATTCAAATAAATGTAATCTTACGCACTACCTTATCTTTGTGTCTGATTCAGAGTGGGCAGAATGCTGGATCTAACGAGCCGTAACTGACGAAAAACCGTCAATTTTACCCTTCCGGTCAAATATTGCGCTGCAAACATCAATAACAGCTTATCAATGTTTTGTCAGTTGTCAAGAGGTCTGACCGCTCCCTTTTTAGGTACTAAATCATCATCGGAGGCTGACCTGCTGCTCTTACTCTCAGACAGGTGTTGTTGTTCTGTGCGTTAGGGAACATAAATGCGCCATACGTCATCGCGTTGCTATATCATTGATATCGCGATATGACACTTTTTTTATCATGTAAAAAATTATACCGGTGTTATCGTGGACGGTATGATATGGCACACCCCTATTGTAAAGTTAATATTATAACATTTATTATTATTATTAAAAACATTCTTGAGTGTAATTTAAGTGTTTGTATAAAAAAAATTGAATAGTAATGTAGTACCAACTGACTCCACTGTAGGCTATAGTTTACAGCATTAGTTGTTTTTTTCCTTGAAAAAATTTGCCATGTACTGTCCCCGATATATATCCAAAATAATCAATATCGAATTGAATCGATTTGAATTGGAATCGAATCGAATTGCAAGCTTGTGAATCGAAATCTAATCGAATCGTGAAATTTGTGTCAATACCCAGCCCTAGACTGTAGGAGAAATGGTTAATAGGTAGTCAAAGTGTTTTGTGTTTTCTAGGTCAACCTAACCAGCCCTCCATCTTCCCTTTTAGCACATTGAGTAATGCCATTCAAAGACTTCTTAGAAATATGGAGACATCCTCGAAAAAATGTAAGTCAATATAAGCCTTTAATCGACATTTTAGAGCAAAGCCTACAGTTTCCCCATTCACTAATCAAGAAGGCAGCGTAATGCAAAAGAAATCTTTGTACATGTTAGTTCCTTCATTTTACTTTAATTCCCCCATTTTGATTCTGCTCTTCTCTCAATAAGTCCTGCCTGTGAAGCTTTTCCCTTCTGTTATCAGTCATTTCTCAAAATTGAAAGCTCTCCAGCACCATCATTATTATGGCTGAGCACACATTGTTTGAGCTGGTGGCACAGATGAAAACCACTCAGAGGTACAGCTACTCGACAGCTCCCTTTATCCCTGAATTTGCACACCGTGTGTAATTATTAAAATTCTTCTAGATTACAACCCTTGGCATTGCTTAATCCATGTTATAATAAGCCAAACACCGATAGACTGGAGAGACTAATTCTTTTGAGATGCAGGTCTACATATAGAATGAATACTATTAACATCTTTAAGGAGTAGTTCACTTTAAAATGAAAATTACCCCATGATTTACTCACCCTCAAGCCATCCTAGGTGTATATGACTTTCTTCTTTCTGATGAACACAATCAGAGTTATATTAATAAATATCCTGACGCTTCCAAGCTTTATAATGGCAGTGTCGGGTCCATTGAGTTTGAAGCTCAAAAAAGCACATCCATCCATAATAAACATAGTCCACACGGCGACGCGATGGGGTTGTGTAAGAAAAATATCCATATTTAAAACTTTATAAAGTAAAATATCTAGCTGCCGCCACACCGCCTTCTGTTTTCCTTACGAAAAAAGCGTAACTGGCGTGACGTATCACTAGAACGTAGCGTAAGCGTTTTGAACTGCGAGAGGCGTTACACTTTCTGCGTAAGTTGAATACGGAAGCGTCAGGATATTTATTAATATAACTCCGATTGTGTTCATCAGAAAGAAGAAAGTCATATACACCTAGGATGGCTTGAGGGTGAGTAAATCATGGGGTAATTTTCATTTTAAAGTGAACTACTCCTTTAACAGGATCATATTTTAGACCTCAGTATGGTGATATTTTGAGGCATAATTTATAGATGTAGTTAGTTGATGAGTGCTATACAAGTCATTAAATGAATCTAGATAATATTTTCAGAGCCATATGCCTGAAGCTTTTGTCTATCCTGAATTTGTTTCATAATTTCTTGGTGGTTTGAAAATCTGTGCTTCAGTTCTCAACAATGTTACAATTGACCCAGTAGGATATATATGTCCAATGTTCATTCTTGTGTGCATGCGCCGTGTTTATGTGTGCAAATCTGTATTGATTGTGACTCTCTACGTTATGTGGTTCTGGCAAGGCTGGAATTGATGCTGTTCACAGGCAGAATGTAATGATGCAGAAACAATAAGCTGACTGCACTGCGCAGAGTTCCTGTACACCTCAACGCAAACACAACTATTGTTGTGCTATTGTCCTGTCATTGTTGTAAAGCAAATGACTAAAATATTACATTGACAGTGTATCCTTTTTCCACCCACTATTAATGTTTGATATATAAACCTTTAAAATAATAACCAGTTTCCTACTGTTAAAAACTGGGCTGTCAAAACACTAAAATAAGCAGAAAGACTAATAATATTACATTTGGTAAATGTTTAATTTTAAGTTGTATTTAATGTTAATATCTGTTAACTTTGACAGCACTAAAAATACATGTTACATTTTGAAAAACCTTGAAGAATGTGTCTAAGAATGTGTTTTACACATTTTGTAGAGCAGCATAGCATTGTATTTATGTACTCTAAGATGCTGGAATGTGTATGTCACACGTCAAAATCTGGGATTTATGCCAGAGTTTGGGGTTAAAACAATACTGGGTGATGCCAAACTCGCATTTAGAGCTGTATTGGTGAGTACTGTATTCTTCATTGACAATGTTAGTTTATGTAGAAATTAGACTAATAGCCTCCTCCTGTTTGAATTCTGTATGTAAACAAGCACACAGGCGCACACACACCCATATTCTCACATACTTCGGCCACACAGATGGATTTAGATAGTTTAGTTTGTGTACAAATCAGTTTAACGTTCTGTTTGAGATCTGGTAAAACCACACACATTTACATGGAAAACATTCCCCGTGCACATTAATCTTACCTGACTCTAAACTGAGTAGTTGTTGATGACTACAGGGAATAAACTAAAAGAATCAGGCATTGTATGTGTTATTTTAGATAACTGTAAACATGTAGGTAGATTTGCATCTTCACCACTAGGCCTGGGCGATATGGCCAAAAAAATTCTCACAATAAAATTTTTCATATCAGTCGATATCGATAATTTCAAGGTTAAAGGCAGATTTTTGCTCCTAAGTGAAAGTTGTAGAAACCAGACCGTTAATTGTGGTTTTAAACTACTCTTTATTGTCAGAACATGACAAACACTTCACCTTTTTGAATTCTTTACAGTCATTTTTCCTTAACAAAATCAATATCTTAATAGAAAAAATAATTTCTTAGTTTTCTAAAGGGTGACATTGTTTCAAATCATGAAACAGGTTTGTGTTGCCTGACTTTGATGGCACGTATCTTCAGCACAGTTTGCAGTGCAGGCTGCAATATTAATAATATTAGCCTACATGTTTTATTACAAAAAATACTTCAGTTATATTCCATTACTCCTTTAATACATTTAATGCATGTCTACATTAATAATATAACGTATGAATATCCCACATTTCTGCCACAATACCATGGTGCAGTTAGTATTACTACAGTAAACCCATGGTAAACGATGACTATTTGTAGATTGAAAAGCCTTCTGACTATATCGTTGCGCACAGTGTGTTACTGCTCTCATAAATATGATTACTTGTGTTAAATGTAGAATTTTAAACCTACACTTAATTTCTAACAAAAAGCTGTCAATTACAACGCGAGGTACACAAAGCTGCGAAAACTCCCATAATAATCAATGAAGCTGTCTGCATTGAAGCTGGTGCACTGGTTTTATAAAGATTCACGAGCGTGCAGAACTGGCACTGAACAAAAACTCTGCCGTTATAAGCGGTGTTGAGTGGATTCTGACCAACTTAAAATGCCCCAATTATGCTATTTTAAAGGTTCCTATTTTTTTTTTCTTATGGAGGTCTCTTACAACATGTTTACATGCATCAAAGGTCAAAAAACACTTTTATTTTCTCATAATATGCATTGTTACATCACCACGTTTCTCTCTAAACCCCTCCTTTCCGAAAGCCTACTCTGCCCTGATTGGTCAGATGGCCCAGTCTGTTGTGATGTGATTGGTCTACCGCTTACAGCACGAAATGAAACGCACATAACTGAACTTGACACAGCTTTAGGTACACTCTCAGAAAAAAGGTACAAAAGCTGTCACTGAGGTGGTACCCTATCAAAAGGTATACCTTTGTACCAAAAGAGTGCATATTAGTACCTAAATGGTATATATTGGAACCTTTTTTAAAGGGTACCGTCCCAGTGAGCTTTTGTACCATTTTTTTCAGAGTGTAGTAGTGGGCCCACAACTGATAAGGAGAAATATTTCAGCAAGACAGTAATAATGTTGGACGGAGACCTACACAATATAAAACACAACTACGTATTTTGAACACCTGGTAGATTAGAAAATATATGCATCAATAATTAATCTAGGGCTGGAACAACCCGTCTACGTAATCGATTACGTTGATTATGTAAATTAGAATTCATTGATTAGTTGTGCTGTTTATGTTCCCCAATGATGGTGGCTTCCGGGCATGCTGAAAATCAGCCGTTATTACACAAATCGTTATTCGATTAATCGGGAAAAATAATCGACAGGGGAAAAAATGATTAGTTCCAGCCCTAAATTAATCATGCTTATGGGTTGTTATTCAGAGGAGCAAGTTGGTCCAAATAAAGTGGGTACTGTCCCGTCTTTATTGGAAAAGCATTTTGCAGATCCCACATTGACCTCGCCAAGATTTGAGAAGCAATCGACAAAAGATTATACTGCTGTTGTATCGTTGTGGTAATTTTAACACTGACTCCTCACATCTTCATCCTTTGGAAGCGCTTACAAAGAGAATTTATTTTGCAGAGCAGAAAAAAGCATCATCTCGACATGTACACAACATGAACCAGTGTTTGAGGGCAGGTCAAAGTAGGCGTTGTTTGCGGACAGCCAATGAATACCGCCGCATTATGCAAATGTGTTACTTTGTTACGTATGTATGTTACATAAGTGAGACTGGAATTTCTGACGATTCGTTTCGGCAGTTCAGAATCGATTCTTTTTTGGGGGAGACAATAACTTTTATGTATTGTGCACTTTGATCTTTAAAACTTTGCAGACCTTTTACATTCACAAACAGCTATATTACACACTACATGAAAGGGAATATCTGAAAAAGCATAATGGGGCACTTTAAACATCTGATTGGCCATTGCGTTCACACACTCAACAGACATGTCTGTGATTGGCTATAAAGCTCAATGCTGCAAAAACACGTAAATATAAACTTTTGGCGCTCTTCACAAAACGTTTACACAAATACCCACGGGAGTGTTTTAAAGCAGTCGGCTATCAACGGAACGGCAGGGATTGTCACATTAAATGATCAAACAAAGATTCATTTTGGTGGCTGTCAAAATATTTTCAATGGAGCAAAAACTGATCATTTTTTCCCCCCAAAATACATTGCATTGGTTTATTTAGGCCTCATATTACATTTTATTTTTTATTTCAAATGAGACTTAAATAAACCAGTGTAATTTATTTATTTTAATTTTGTAACTAAGGCCATAAAATCCACCCTATACTTCAGCTGTGCAGTTAATGAATGCAGTAAGAATTTCTTCCAGACAATTTCCTATCTGCTTCGTGTGCTCACCTTACATTTAATATCTGGAGGCATGCAGAGAGAAGCTGATGAGTGTGAGATTTAGCACTGAATCAATTAATGGAAGCACATATAGAATAAAATCACATGCAAACATATTCACAAGTTCATGGCTCCAATTTATTATATGAGGGTTATACAACAGCTCCTATTGATGAGATGGTAAAGATGAAGTCTTACCAGTGGGAATAATTTATATAGAAATAGAA
This sequence comes from Coreius guichenoti, assembly GCA_039654105.1. Classification (NCBI taxonomy): domain Eukaryota; kingdom Metazoa; phylum Chordata; class Actinopteri; order Cypriniformes; family Gobionidae; genus Coreius; species Coreius guichenoti. The sequence goes on along the minus strand of CM077180.1, from coordinate 26,822,793 downwards.
TGGAAAATGATCATGTGCTGTTTATGTTAATCAGTTTATGCAAAGTAAAATCCAATTTAATGGCTGGGGTTTTCAATGAGGCGCTAGATTGTGAGAGAGTCTGGAGTGTCACGCTCCATGGCCCTCTAATTACTGTGGAGGTTTTGAAGTTGCTGCTCTTTCTTAATCCTGCCAGTAGACAGAGATGGGGTGGAGGGGAATCAAAACTGTCTTGCCTGCTCCCATTTTGTAGACACCATCACACCATATAGACCACTGTTAAATTAATCTCTCCAGGAGAACAATTACAGTTCTCTCTTTAAAATAATGTAGTCATCTAGTAGAGCTGCACAAATCTGGATAAATTAAGATATTTTTCAAACAGAAATCACAATTCTTCAAAAACAACTAAACAAATAATTTACCAGAGGTTCTGACAAAATGTTGATTAGTGCAGTCTATTTAAAAATGTTAAAATTAATCCAAAAAAAAAAAAACATTGAATGACTCACTCATAAATACTTCACTGAATGAATCAGCGTTTTTGAACGAATCTCTTAAATGAATGATTCAATGGCAAATACATTTTTAACAGTCACACTTGTAACCACCAGGTGGTGTAACGATGTAATCGATACAATTTGTTATTTGAAGCGCCAAGTTACTTTTTTAAAGGGTGATTTAAAAAAGCTTGATTGCTTCTGTAGACATCAGTGTTTATATCCGAAATGTAAACTTTTATCCCAGTACTTCTGTGATAATTCTGTGCACGCGCTTCGGGTGTGTGTCAGACAGCGCGAGTACCGCAATGAGTTGTTTTCCGCAGCTTATTGCGCTTAACTATTTTTACATCAAGCAAGTCACACGCAAGTAACAGTCGCACGCCCAGTCTATTCTCTGCTATATGCGTTGACTTAAAACTTTGACTTTTCGCAACTTTTTGAAGTAGCCTATTAAAATCTTTCTAATATCGCAAGCAGTTAGATTCAGCTCTCGTCGTGTCTGAAAGAATTAATGCGACGTGCTGTGTCAGATGCCAAAAGCTTGATCAGTTTTTGCTTTCACTTTCACTTTCAGGGAATAATTGACTGTGGTTTGAGACTTCTTCACCGGCATAACTCTCATGTAAAGTTTGCAAAATAAAAGTTTGATATCCACGGGCTTGCCTTTTGGGTGAAATATTTCTATGTGACGTGACATTATTTCTTCATCAGCAACTTTCTTCATCACCATCATTGCTCGCATAATGATAGAAAAAGATTCTCATTTCCTGTGATAATAAAACAAAGTAAATATTTAAATAAATGAGTAAATAAAAAAAAAAATAAATTGCTCAAATAAGTAAACTTATTGCATTTATAGTATAATTATTAAAGGTTCCTTCTATTTCTATTTGTTCTATATTTTTTTTTATTTTATTTTTTTTTACATTTTATTTACGATTTGTAGCCTTTTTTAAACAGTGATTCTAAATTTGATTCTTGATTTTAAGTTCAGAAATGTAATTAAACCTTTTGTCATCCAGAAAACATTTTGCTAAGGTATAACACACAAAATAGAAAAATGTCAGGGTTCATTTTTTTTATAGTGCATTAAAGCAATTAAACTTGTTTTCAAGCATTTTGAGGCATTTAAGACATTTAAAGTTTAATATTCTGATATGTGTCAGTATTCATGGGGTTCAGCTGGCAGAGCTGCAAAGCCATCTCATTTCTTATTCCTCCTCCAGCTGATGATCATTTTGGCTAGAACCTCAGACACTTTGATGTTAATGAAAAAAGACATTGCAGCTATTGGCACAGATTCTGACGGACGGGAGGCAAAATCCTCCAGAGGGAGACCTTTTCTTTCCACATGTCAGTTGTCTAGTTTAGCACTTTTAAAATTCAGTCCCTTGGAAAACATGACAATTACAGCATTAGAATATGAATAGAAACATGCAGTTGTTTTAATTGTATGCGGCTTTATGTGATTAACAGTGGTCTAGACAACCACACTGACACTTTTTAAACTTTACATTGCAAATTGATGTAAACAAACAGAATAATTCATGTTGAAGTCAAGTAACGATCAAGGCAGAACATTTTCTGAGGCCATTTCAAAGGCCGTTGCCTTAACAAACTAACTTCATTCTTGGTTCATTGTCCAGTGTTTGGAAGAGTGCTGTTGTGTCCAGTTCTACTGTAATGAATCTGTTCGTCTTTGTAGACAGCAATGCTGTGCTTCTGGCTCAGGCAGCCTATGAGCTTTCCCTTGATTAGCTCAGTGAAAGGGCATTGCAGTCAAGCACAGTGGGGAGTGGGCCATCCAAAGGATTTTTTTCTCCTGGTAATGACCTGTGTTGAGCTTGTGGAGACCCATCACACGTTGGGGGGTGATGCTCTGGGCCAAGTGTTTTGATTGGTGTGAAACTGCTGACCCCGCCAGCTAGCTGTATAAATAAATACTCATTGTTTTCCCATACTTATAACAGTACACTGGACTGTGGATTACATTTTCTTGAGAAATATGAGTCGATCTGCATTTTGTACCAATTCCAATGGTTGAATTTCCCAAAGTAGGATCGTCCAATACTGATATTATTGGAGGAGTAGAGCAGGTTGTTGGTGTGTTATTTTCTCACCAACGATACAAGCTATCTATTCCAGCCAAAGAAACATGGTAAGAACTACAGTTCTTTTAATACCACTGACAAAAACACTGGACGTTTCGGTTACTGTTATTTATATTTGTGCTTTATCGTGTGTGTTTTATCTTTGTGACTGTATTACATTTTTTTGCTGTCTCCTGACGAGTATTAGTTTTAATTTAAATCTAACACTATTTCCAAATATCCACTTGATCTGGATTTGTTATTTAACATTGGCCAAATAAGGAATGTACAGCTCTCAGAAAACCTACAAATAAAGATAATTTTAGATGTTTAATTACTATTTGGAGCATTGGGATCACGAGACGAAAGCTTAATGAACTTGTTTTTTGTGAAAACCTCAAATTCGACCAAAATTGACATTTTTCACTTGTTTTGCCTGTAGCTCGTAATTAGCCTGTTCCGACTCATTTTGCATGGGTCACGTTTATTTCTAGTAATCCTGTTCTGTTCCTTTATTTCCTACTCTATGAACTCCACTGAAGCCCACTGAACATTGTTTTGTTCTTTTCTTCAGAACTGCTGGCTTGTGACATTTTGTTGCACATAACCCTGTTTCTTTAGATCAGGGTCAGAGCATGCCTCTGGCAGAAACATTAATAATTTAAACTCTTTGACCTCTGGAGGTATTTTTGAAAGAAGAGAATCTAGTTGGGACATTTACAGTTTAGCATGAACCTCTTTTCTTTTTATGTTTGCAAGTAACATTGACTAGCCCATCTGTCAAATATTATGGGTAATATAGTGGGCATGTACCAGGATTTCTTAGTATGACCTTATCTCCCCCTGCAGGTCTGTGCCTTATAGAGCTGTATTTGGGGCAGTATGGGCTGGGGCTGGTTGGTCTGAATTTGGTGCTCCTTTTCACAGCTGCAAGAGACAGATTAGAGTCTGTGCTCTAAATATATGCCTTTACCTTTTTAAAATGTGATTTACTTTTACTTTTACTACTTTTACTAATAGTTAGGGCTGCATGATTATGACAAAAATAATAATTGTCGATTATTTCCTTGAAATTGTAATTGCGATTATTAATTACAATTATCACATTGTACATTGAATGATGACGTTTTGAATAGCTTTATGCCATTGTTTGAAGCGACTGCATGTCATATTGTTATATCAAAATAAACGAGCTGAAAACACTCTTAAAAACTTTTATTGCTTTTCTATAGCATTAAGTCTCAAATGTCAAATATACATTGGCTTGGCTTCTTTAAATAAAAAAAAAATAAAAAAAATATGCATGGTATTATAATGTAATACTAAAACTAAAAATAAAACAATGGGAAAAAACCCTTGAAGATAACCTGTATAAAGAACAAAAACACATCTTAAGCACACAGAATAATGTACGTGTATTTTTTTTTTTTTTTTTTTTTGTAATTAGGCCTTTGAACACGATTACAAATTCGATTAATTGTGCAGCCCTGCTAATAGTAATAATAAGCAAATATTTCTCTGTGAATGTTGTTTTGTTTGGGGTAAAAATGAATGCCAGTTGCCATCATGCTTTTCTTTCTTCTCTGCCCTAAGAGATCATTTCCCATCCCCTGTATGTGTAGCCTGATATTTATTAATCCCCTTTAAATGACCTCTGAGCACAAAGGCCTTGTTCCTCAGCTGTGTTTCACTCCTCTGAGAGTTTTAGATATGGGTAATGTGGCTAAACTTGAGACTTGCCTTCCGGGTAATCATATACCTGTAATGTTGTACAAAATATTGAAATTTCCCAGCTTAATTCTGGTACTCCATCTATTCACCTGTAGAGCATCTAATGACAGTATTGTCCTCACAGAGCTCCTCTCTAAACACTGAAGCTGCAGTTCTGCTCATGAACAGGCCCACACAGAATCTGCTCTTACAGAACGCCAAAGTTTACCATTGAATTGGAACCATCCAATGTTCCTAAAATTCCTTGCGTGTTTGTACAATAAATATTGTGACTAATTTGATGTTTCTAACTATTAATAAGTAGCCAGCCATTTCTGCTCCCTTTTACATATTTTACCATATTTTAAGTAGGGAAGGGGGGGGGGGGGGGTGCTACTAAGTTACTTAACAACCACTAAAACAACACATATTTTGTGTTGGTTAAGCAAAAGCATAAAAGTATATTGTATATTGAGAGTATATTTTATGTAGCCTGACAAGCCAGACCCACATCAAGATGATGTTGGGTCTGGGAACACACCATTGGCAGGGCTCAATCCGAGGGGCGGAATAAATGGTTGTCTTTCAAATTCCCTCTGCACGCAATAGGATACCGCTACAACCAACCAGAGCGACGAAGAAGGTGAAGCGGAGCTAGTTGATAGATTAAACTTTTGCCGTATCTGGTTGGCAAAACTCCGAACACAGTGCCGTTCTTTGTTCTTTTCTCAAAGAAAAGCTTAACTCCAAGTCTTCCAGAGTCGCGGCCAAAGCCGATTCGAAAGACCGCTGTTCGCCAGCTTCTTTGTTTTCAAGTAGCACGCGGAACCGACGCAGCTCTGCTGTCATTATGTTAAGCCCGCCCACCGACTCTATACACGATGTGATTGGCCTGACTAGAGTTTGGTTTTTCCAGCTCACAAGCCAACGGAGAGTTGCTAGATGCCCTGGCTGCAAATTATATTTGCTGCCGCTAGGGTGCGTCTAGATTTCTAGGCTATATTTTATGCACTCTTCCCACTTTATTTGCTTCTATTTTAAAACACTTGATGATTATCTAATCAAAATAACAAAATATGTAGGCTATTACAGGGACAATAAAAAAAAGAATGTTTTTTTGTGTTTCTGTTGGCTGCACGAGGATACAGTTTGCTTTCTCTTGTCACTAGCTTTAAATATGCCACTTCGCTGGAAAACGAATGCATAAAAGCGACCAGATGGATATCAACTAATGCAAATAGATCATAACAATCGTGACATTAAACATTTGGGTCGGGCTTGTGTGTGTTTTTGTCACATTTTTTTATCCTTTTGAGGTACTTCTAATTTTAGTGTCGTCTTCTAATTCACTACTGTTCTCCACTAATACAGCATCTAGTCAACAAATAAATTACTTTATAATAATATGAAAACATGTATGGTAGTGTACTGTGTAACATACTGTTTCATTGTCTGTTTTAAATTAGTTTCTGAAGTGTCCCGCTCTGTGCAGCGCGCAGCCTCACGTGTCAAAACAAACTCCACGAGGCGTCAGTGTTAGTTTTTATTTAGTCTCTAAAGGCTGCTCTCGTACTGTATAATGACAGCAGACCCTTCTCAGTGCTCTCATACTATGTAATGACAGCGGACCCTTCTCAGCCACTCCAGCAATGGATGCAACACGGAAAAACTGAAAAATCGGTATGGATCGGTCAACTACTAGTTTTTTGGAGCCTTGGTTAATTATGTTTCGAAATAAATGGCTAGCCTACCTAATCCATTGCATGCACTCTAATGATGACCTTGCTTAATCGACCATCAATAAGTTTTATATAGTAAGTTATTTTTGACAATTAATCGATCGTCGACTAATTGTTAACATTCCTATTTTAAATCTATTGTGCAGAAATCAGTACCAAGAATGCTGAAAAAGTCAGCAGAAACCTTCATGGGCTGTTCATGGTATTAACTCAGGCCCTACAGAGACATTTTGAATTTGTTACTATGTAATCCTCTCCAGTAATCAGTTCTCACAGACATGCATGTGTGCATTAAACCTTGTGCTTATTACTTGGGCATGTCAAGTTTATTTGGAAGGATTCTGTTGTAAATCTGACTTTTGTCTCTTGATGCATCCTTTGACGAATCATCATTCTCAATCTCTATTCTCATCTCCCCATCTGTCCAGACTTGTCTCAGAAGAGTAATCCCTTTCCTCTGAAACAGAAAGAAGCTTTAATTTAACACATAATAAACATGAAGATATGAAAATAAGATGAATACATGAAGAATGCACCATTCTTTATGCTTTAATATGGGCTAGTACAGTATAAATGATCAAATATGGTTTACGTTAATGGATTTATAATAATTTTTAACAGCTCTGAAACAGATTTACACCATCTGTGTACTTTTACACAGTATGGCCAGAGAACACCCATAAACATTTTTACTGTTGTTTGGCTGTTCTGTGAAAGTTTTTGTGAAACAAACACACATTTATGTAATAATCAGTAACAATTCCATAAACTCCCATCATTCAAGACCTCTCATAGAGAACTGGTCTAAAGAAAGTTGGCCTGCGTTACAAGGCAGTGGTGTGATAAGCCTGGTTCTTGTTTTGAATTCCAGTCAATTCCAATCAGTCAATTCCAATCTTTTACAGTTCACATTCAGGTTTTGGCTCGCTGTCTGTCTTCTCACTTCTCCATTTTCACGCAGCATTATTGGTTTGTCTTGGCTTTGAAAGTTAGAGGGTGGTGGGGTTCAACTGGAGAACTGGCAGAGTCATGTTACACTGTAACACACAATTACATAACCCAGGAGAAGCACTGCTGGACCATTACTCATGTGCTTGGAAGTTTGAGCTCTGATGAGAGTTCTTTCACAGTTCAGAGGTGAAGCCCTGGGCGATGCAGTCATGGTTGACACATTTTTATGCCGTTAGCTTTCTTTGACAACCAGTTTTGTTTAGGGAAGGAAATAAACTTTTGTGTGAGAAACAACATAGAAGACAAACATCAAAAATGCCATGCGACTGAATTCTAGAGCTGCATTGAATTTAGCTCTTTGGGAATGTACATATTTATTGTTTTGAAAGACAAACTAGATTTTATTGTTTTTTGGAGTAAAAGTTAGTAGCTACAGTTCCATTTAATAATTCAAATAGGAATTTTGTTCCAACTACACATTCAAATATTTTGTCATTAGCCACATAGCTTGCTTTGACATGCTAATTATGATAACTACACATTTATCACTAGGAAGTGAAGTTACAGATGCATAAAAGCTGTGGGTGCAACCATATACATTTTGTGAAAATGGAAACAGCAGATAGTAGCGAGAAGACTTATCAGTACTACTTAAGATGTTGGACGTTCAGTGGTTTCATTTAGAACAGTTGTGACATTATGAAACTGCAAGTGGAATTTCTGAAGTCTTAATGTTAGTTCTTGCACATTTCCCACAGAAAATGACTCTGTGTCAGATTACCCTAGTACAAAGTGTTCAGGGTGACTCAGTGACCTCAACAGTCAAGTGAACTACAGAAAAAAGATAAGCATTTTGTTTTTCTTATTGAGGATTTGATTGTAATATTTTCATGTACACTTGTTCAGAAGTTTGGCGGTCAGAAAGAATTAAAAAAAAGATTTTTAAAGTAAGTCTCTTATGCCCACTAAGGCTGCATTTATTTGATAAAAAATACATTAAAAACAGTAATATTATGAAATTGTGGAGCCATTGCTCCATTCTTCAGTGTCACCGGGTTCTTCACGAATTATACTGATATGCTTGATTCTGGTATGTTCAAGAAACATTTATTATTATTATCAATGCTAAAAACAGTTGTGTTGCATAATATTTGTGGAACTTTGATACATTTTTTTTTTTTTTTAGGATTCTTTGAAAGGAAAGTTCAAAAGAACAAAAAGTAAAAAAAAAAACAAATAAGCTGTTCCTGAAATTTCTGTGATACGAAGAAAACCACACAGAAATCAGAACCCGGCTTAACCTCCTACGACCTGGCGTCCACATACGTGGACATCACATTTTTGGTTGTGTGCACCATAATACTTAATTCTGTGTAACTCTAACCTTACTGACCCCAAACTTTTGAACGGGTGTATATTGTACAGTACACTTTTCAAAAACAAAAACAAGGCCTCTTTCAAGTGCAATTTGACCTTACAGTTTCCCGTTAATGCTAGTATCACACTTCAAGGCTCGAAATTGCGACCATTGTAGTCGCATATACTCCCGAAATTTAGTCTGTGAAACCTCAAAATATATTTGGGAGCATTTGTGCAAGTGCAAATAATTCTTGTGGTGTGACCCGTTTTCTAGAGAAGCACCGGTCAACCAGCCATAATTCTGAACCGGCAGGTTTTTTCTCCAAACACACGATCGGCAAACGGTTTTTACTGCACTGCATTGCATTGTAATCATTTCCCAAAATGTCAGTTGTGTGAAAATATTACAAAGTCTGTAAACAGGACGTTAACAGACCAGAGACGGAACTGATGAAATAATATAAGAAGAAAAATATAAATATTGATTTGGGGGTGGGGGTTTATATGAATGTATCTCTGAAGGGAACTGTTTGTCTTAAGAAAAATTTTCATAGCATTTTCTTTTCCTCTTATCTCCGTATAAAGTAGTATGCATACACAGATCTCCAAACTGTAGCCAATATATACTAGTGGCTGTGAATATTAAACCGCAAAAGACTATTTGAATATTAATCCTTCATGTTCTGCATCTCTGTGTGCATGAATGGCGCAGACGCGCGGTTTCATTTGCCATGCACACACGCACACATGCACGCACGCACACACGCGTGACACTTCCTGTCTTTTTAGCTTCTGCCGTGTCACTATAATATGAGGACATGAGCCAGAGCCGCTCTGAGAGTAACTTCATGAGCATTTACCGTTTCGTTTGAGAAAAACCATACCATAAACACACAGACACTCAAAGGTCTTCACGGCAACCCGTCAAAATAAAAGTTCAGTCTAACTTTAAGAAATTGACAAATATATTAGGCTACTGTTGTACAGTAGATTTAGCTACTTCTCAATGTAGTAATACTACTACTACTACTACTACTAATAATAATAATAATTATTAGGTGTGCCTAGAGGGTTGCTTATTTTTCACTTGATCTTTTTATAAACACTGTTTACTTTTAAACAGCATGTAGCCTTTACATGTTTATATGTATTATTTACTTATAATGATTATCATCATAAATAATAAACTCATTGAACTGAATTTAATATTTTTTCAAATAGTTAAATAAGAGTAAAATAGTTCCAACAGATTTTGCTGTGGTTCCGAAATTGGTACCGAGAACCGTAAAATTTTAATGGTATTGGTACTGACTACTGGAATTTTGGTATCGTGACATCCCAAATGCAGAGAATGCAAAAAAAAAAAAAAAAACCTGCAGTGATGCCTCTAATTTCAAGTGGCTACAGATATTTTTTTGTTTAAGACCATCTTAGCCTGTTATAGAGCAAATAACAAATACATTTGCTTAAACAAAGAAATAAAAACTGCAACTGGTATCGGAATCAGCCCATTTGATTGTGTAAAAAAACAAAAAAAACAAAAAAACAAACAAAAAAACAAAAAATTGGAATCAGCCATGAAAAATCATAATCACTGCTGTTTTCATTTCTCTAAAAAAAAAAAAGCGGTGTTGTTTTTTAATCAAATAAATCTGTTTATAATGTATATAAATTGTAGTTGTGTGAGTTAACCAGTAATATCAAGTAAAAAAGTTCATTTTGAGCCCTGTACCTTTCTTGAATGACTTCTCAAGGCCATCCCAGCTGGCTAGGCGGGCCGACACCCTAGCACAGCCCCAGCATATGAGAACATTGTCCTGTCGTTTTCATGGAGTTAGTGTACAAACGTCCACTCTTTCATTCAGCAGACCTTGGACACCTACAGCACATCTGGAAGACATCAGCACACTGGCTTCATGACTAATGGGACATTGTGTTTCTGGCTGCGAGCACATGTACAGTAGGCATTACACACTAAACGTGGGAACGCACATACGTTGAGAAGTCACATCTCATTTGGATGTTGAGGCAGAGAGGATTAGATTGTGGATTAGAGGATTACTTACTCAGGTCTGCTGGAGATGATTAAGGATCGTTCAGGCCATCAGTTACTTTTTTTTTTTCTGCCTTTCAATTTTGTGCCTGGATAAGTGAAGAAATGGAGAGTAAGAAATAGATGAACTGTCTGAAGCCATATTTGTTTGCAGAAGTTCTGTCTTTTTTTTTTCAGAATGTTCTTTGTTCTGGTTTTAGTTACTTCCGCAAAGGTTTAATTTTCAGCAGCATGGCAGTTTGGACTGTTCCCGATCATCTTTCACAGTAAAGGACATGCTGCGTTTGTACAGTTTTATATTTCTGCTGAGAATAAAAATGAAGTGGTTAGTATCATGAGGAGGTTTTATCATTCAGTTTTCCCTTTAGGTCCATTTATAATGTTTTTAAGGTTCTTGCACCAAAAACATTTGTAATTTAGTTTTACGTGACCGTTTTCCACCCTCTGGAAAATAAATGGCCCATTTTTTACTCGCCTTTTTACTGATTTTGAGAAATGAGTAACTTTTATTCAGAGGCTGTGGGTTCTGATGTCAGAAACCCAAATTTTCAAATAAAATCTTTTATTTTTTGACAACATGTTTATATATAAAAGCAATGGGTCATGCTATAAAAGTAGCAACTAAGTGGGAAGAAAGCAGTTGATTGGGACAGAAAATAAATAGGAAATGTATCTATAATAAAATGTCTTCTGCTTGGCGTGAATTGCTACTGACATTGTGTGGAAAATAAATACCAGCTATCACCTATTTGAAATGTTTAAACTGTGTCTGTGGACTCTGATCTGGTATATAGCATAGCACACCTCACCTGCTTGGGCAAACAGAAAGGCCAGTAGCCCTTAGACCACAGCATGGCAGGCTGCCAGGCAGTGAGAGTGTTTATGTTGGTATTCCTGAGGGATTGACTGGTTTTACGAGCTGTTTTCTGTATACCGCAGCGGATGCTGCTCAGTGCTCTGCCTCGTGTATGGAGCTGTTGGACTATGCCAGCTCTATCAGGGAAATGTATCTTTTTTTTTTTTTCCCTTCTTTTTTTTTTTAACAGATTTTTAGAAATGCTGAAAACTGGATGTATCTCATGTTGTTGTAGTTGCCTTAAATTTGGGGTTACAAAATAAATATTTTAAAACAATTGGAGTACATTTATTTATTTTTTGTTTGTAAGTGTTGTATATTCAATAATCATTTAGCCTCCATCAATGTTATATCGTCCATTGTTTGTCACTGTTTGTCTAGCTCGCTGTTTGCTCAAGGACATGTTGTAAGTGTCACCTGTGTGTCTGAGAGCAAGGTTTTGTCATTGGTATTCTTGAGAACAGTGTTATCTCCACAGGGTGGGTCCAGGAGTTTGATGGAGGAGTGGGTGGAAAGAGAAAACAAGGAAGAGTGAATCACAGATAGACACAAATGTTTAGGTTTGAAAATGCTCTGCCAGAGCTGATGGATTACAGATAAAGATGTGTATTTCATTGCAGTTTATGAGTCATTCTAAACCCAAGCAATATACACAGATGAAGCACTGGGCTGCATAAGGGAGGCAAACGCTGAAAACTGGATGTATCTCATGTGTTGTTGTAGTTGCCTTGATTGTTATCTATGCTCTACCGAAGTCAAGGCGCAGAACATTTTCTCTTATTTATTTAATCTTAAAATACTTATTTAGCCACCATGCCAGCTTAAATAATTTTTATTAGTTAAGGTAATTGGTATTAATAGCCGTGTTTCCACTGTTGGGCCCAGTGTTGCCAAGTCCGTCGTTTTCCCACTGAATTGGGCTACTTTAACACTGTTGCCGCGGGCTGATTTTCATGAAAGGGAACCCTGCCAAAAAAATGCTGATTTTACCCCCCCGGAACGCAATTTTTTACCAGGGACCCCCCCATGACACGTGCTTGGGCTTGTTTTGGGCTAGTTTTGAATAGCAATTGGGCAGGTTTTGTTGTGAAAACCTGGCAACTCTGGTCGGGCCAAAAGTGAGCGTGCTAGTGCGTGCCAGGGCCAGTTGCATTTCAACTGTCACTTCCGGGGCTTGATCGGACCTCATTGGGGCTTCCTCTGGGCCAACGACCAGGGTTTTTCGGCCTGCCGAATACCTTGGATCAAAGCAGGCCAACTGGGGCTTGAGGGAGTGGTCATGAACAAGGACGGCGTTTACCTGAGTCAGGAGACGTCAACACTACTGGTCATTTCCCATGTTATCATATCAGGCTACCAGCTAACTTCAACATTTAAGACATTTTAGACACATTTTAGACTTTCAGACACCAGTGAGTGTTTAACATAACTTCCGATTGCAATCCGATGGGGATTCTGATCACCATATGAGGCAGAAATATATTTATATGTGATGCTAAAGGCTACTCAGGCTAATCATTGCGATTAATAAACACACATAAGTTTATAGAAAATACCAGAGACTGCTTGAAGAACTTAAACAAATAATTTATTATTATAACCATGTATGTATTTGGTTTTATGTTTTATTTGTCTCTTCCCGCCCTGTGCCTTTGTTGATACTGGACTAATGCATCCGCATATATGTCACACACTCCGGTTAACTCATATAACTAATAACTCCTGTTTTCTTCTCATAAGCTCCCTCTGTTGCTCTGACTGAAAGGGATAACAGTATAGTGAGACGGGAGAGATCGCTCAAACCTACTCGCATAATTTTGTGGAAAATTAATAGAAATGCTCAGAAATGTGATGTAAATATATAGTATTTTATCAGTATTTTTCTAAATGTGTATGTCTTTGGACTTAAAAGCCTTAATAGAGTTGTTTTGTGCATTCCTATGATCGTAAATAAATGGAAGAGGTGCAACTCTTTTTATGTGAAATGGTAAATACCAGTTTGATTCAGCATGATTGTTGTGCACTCCTGACACAAATTAATAAATCACTGGAACATTTTTTTTATTGTAAAACACTGGTCAAATATCAATTCTGGAAGTCTTTAAGTGAAGACCAAACATCCCCTTCTGTCATCATTTTGTGATCTAGCTAGTTTTCAGTCAGCTGGTGAAATGGTGGGGTTGTGTGACGTCGTTCTATGGAGGCATGTTAAAGAGCGGGTTTTAGGGCAGCACTGCGGAGCTACTGGCCCGACAGTGGAAACACAAATTGATTTTGGCCACAGTGCTTACGGTCCGAGCATAGACTGTAAAAAAAATATGGACGTAGTGTCCGTGACGTCACCCATAGGTTTCTGAAGAGAGTTTTTGAAGCCTCAAAGTCGGCCATTGCCATCTTGGCAGCGTGTCACCGCGCATCACTCCTGGATAACTGACAATGGGCAAAGAGACGGGACGTGGCTGGAGCTGAGGTGAAGTGATGACTAACAGACAGCAGACAAACGGCAATCCACCTGTCACTCGAAGTGGCCATGTCCTTAATTATGCAGAACTTTAAGGCTTTATATAATGTAAACGAATGAGTTACAAAAAATTCACCCCCCTCACAGTTGTCATGAAGGGCAAAATTAGCCGTATAGACCAAAACCACAATTTGTACCAGGCTGTAAACATGTTTTTTTTTCTGCTGTAAAGTTGGGCATTTTAACATGGAGTTTATCGAGATTCTGCTCGCTTTTGGAGCCTGTCCCTAGCGGCCAGTCGATGAATTGCAGTTTAAGTCACTTCCGTATTGGCTTCAAGAGAAACTGAGGGAGGTTGCCACTTGGGTCCGAGTCTATTGGCCCAGCCCGGCACATAGTTAGCACTGGCTTGCACTGGCCTGAGAGTGGAAAGGCGGCTATTGTTATTTGTTTGTTTAATATTTTCCGTGCTAAAATATTTTCTCCTATCGTGGCAATTTTAAACCAATCTTCTGTTTGGTTAGAAAGTCAGACATGAAAACTATTTACACATAGGAGCACGAAGCCAGTCTCTTGTTAAAGCAAGGCTAGATTTTTATTTTATTTAATTTTTTACTTACGCCCTTGCTATGGCCTTTAATTAATCTTAACTAGCATTAGTGTTTGCCTCCCCATTCAGCTCATAACTAAATAAAACAGGTAGAATTACTGCAAGATTGGCATGCAGGTGCACTCTTCCCAGAAGCCCCACCCCCATACCCCAAAGTCAGCACCTCAGCTTTGTTTGTCAACAGTCATGCTAACACAGCAGTTTTTAACACAATTAAAAATCCCTAAATACATTTTAAACTAAGAGTCTGCAACCATAACTCTTGTATGGAAATCACAGAGATCTGGTTTTCAGTACTCTCTGTGCTCCTACATGATCCTGATGGAGTTACTCTTGCATTAATGTTGCCTGCATTGTGCTGCTCTGTCTGTGGGTTAGTTCAGGGTTTTCTATAAACCAACAAAACCATGGCAACATTACACTTGGACCCTGAAGTGAAGTCATCACTGCTCTGTAATCCCAGCTTCTCTGGGGCAAAGATCCTGCTGGGGGCATGGCACTAGAGTGTGACATCACAGGAACTAACCAATTAGTTCTGTTAGGTTTGCAGTTGGCATGTTTGCCTGTGTTTTGTTTCCTCATCAGACTTGGGAGCTAAGAAGAAATGACTCACTTTCCTGCTTTCACTATCAAATCAACAGGTCAGTTAGTGGGAATTTAGCTTGCTCTTAGTGTTAATATTTAGGTACGGGTGTAGAATGATGCTTTTAAGCAATAAACAAAATCGGTGTGCTACTTATGACACGTTTAGTTTACGATAAAACTCACTCACTTTTTTTCTTCTGTGGTTCTACTGTGTTGAGCACTGACCTTATGTGGTTGCACAGTAACAACTCTTATCCATCACATCCTCTCTCTTACAGTCACATTTCACACTGTCTGCATGTGTATGGCTGTAACCTAGTAGTGATGCTTTAAATATAACACATTTTAGTAGGAACTTTTTTTCAGGGAGGGTTACCCTAATTAAAGCTCCAGTGCTTAAATTTGATCAATACTAAAAAGACCACTAAATAAATATCAAAGCTATATAATATAATATAATATAAATATTAGTGTTGTCAAAAGTACCGACTTCGGTACCAAGTCGGTACTGAAATGTTAACTATTATATTATATTATATTATATTATATATTATATTATATATTATATTATACACTCACCTAAAGGATTATTAGGAACACCTGTTCAATTTCTCATTAATGCAATTATCTAATCAACCAATCACATGGCAGTTGCTTCAATGCATTTAGGGGTGTGGTCCTGGTCAAGACAATCTCCTGAACTCCAAACTGAATGTCAGAATGGGAAAGAAAGGTGATTTAAGCAATTTTGAGCGTGGCATGGTTGTTGGTGCCAGACGGGCCGGTCTGAGTATTTCACAATCTGCTCAGTTACTGGGATTTTCACGCACAACCATTTCTAGAGTTTACAAAGAATGGTGTGAAAAGGGAAAAACATCCAGTATGCGGCAGTCCTGTGGGCGAAAATGCCTTGTTGATGCTAGAGGTCAGAGGAGAATGGGCCGACTGATTCAAGCTGATAGAAGAGCAACTTTGACTGAAATAACCACTCGTTACAACTGAGGTATGCAGCAAAGCATTTGTGAAGCCACAACACGCACAACCTTGAGGCGGATGGGCTACAACAGCAGAAGACCCCACCGGGTACCACTCATCTCCACTACAAATAGGAAAAAGAGGCTACAATTTGCACGAGCTCACCAAAATTGGACAGTTGAAGACTGGAAAAATGTTGCCTGGTCTGATGAGTCTCGATTTCTGTTGAGACATTCAGATGGTAGAGTCAGAATTTGGCGTAAACAGAATGAGAACATGGATCCATCATGCCTTGTTACCACTGTGCAGGCTGGTGGTGGTGGTGTAATGGTGTAGGGGATGTTTTCTTGGCACACTTTAGGCCCCTTAGTGCCAATTGGGCATCGTTTAAATGCCACGGCCTACCTGAGCATTGTTTCTGACCATGTCCATCCCTTTATGACCACCATGTACCCATCCTCTGATGGCTACTTCCAGCAGGATAATGCACCATGTCACAAAGCTCGAATCATTTCAAATTGGTTTCTTGAACATGACAATGAGTTCACTGTACTAAAATGGCCCCCACAGTCACCAGATCTCAACCCAATAGAGCATCTTTGGGATGTGGTGGAACGGGAGCTTCGTGCCCTGGATGTGCATCCCACAAATCTCCATCAACTGCAAGATGCTATCCTATCAGTATGGGCCAACATTTCTAAAGAATGCTTTCAGCACCTTGTTGAATCAATGCCACGTAGAATTAAGGCAGTTCTGAAGGCGAAAGGGGGTCAAACACAGTATTAGTATGGTGTTCCTAATAATCCTTTAGGTGAGTGTATATCGCACCACAAGAATTATTTGCACTCACACAGTTGATCCCAAATATATTTTGAGTTTGCACAGACTTGGGAGCATATCAACCAAAATGGTTGCAATTTCGAGCCTTGGAGTCCATATAATTCTTACGTTTATGCCCACCAAAGCAACCATGAAAAAAAGAAAAAAAACCTTACAGAAAAAAACACATTTCACATAGGGCTGTTGCGATAACCGCAATATTGTAATACCACGATATTTGTTTGTTTTTTTTTTTTTTTTTTTTGTTTTTTTTTTCTCTTCACAAGGCTATGCCCTTCTGGTGCATGTGTATTGAATGTTAAATAAGTTAATGATAATAATCTATTCTCTCTGCCATCTCTGATGTAAATTTACATAGTGCTGTTTTGGACTGATAGTTTGAATTAATTTGCTTACTGGATCAGTGGACTGAGAACTCACTGAACTGAGTTCCTGGAGATGATTTCATAGCTCTTCTAGCTTATCCTCTTATGTCATATCCTCCTCAACATTCCATTCTTAAACTTTTTGTTAGTCAGACTGAACCCAATCAGGCCTCTCATTCTCCAGTGATAAGCCAATGCTTTTCCCTTGTCTTTATCAGTGATCAGTGAGCTTTCTTCACTATACTGTAGATCCATCCTGAGGCATGAGGAGTGAGCTGCCATCAGACAGTCTGATTGGGTCTAAATGGAGAGAAATGCCTGGATGTGAGAGTGGGCTGGAGAGATTGATTAGAGGAGACCTGTGGAAAAACATCTGGGGAAGTGAAATTAGCTCAGCCACAAGTGTACAACGTGAGCTGGGTATAAACATTCAGCGTTCACTAGAGAGTCGTTAAGGCCTCTAGATTCTGAGGTCATGAGTTAACTGTGTGGTTTTCCCTTTCATGCTCTGTCAAAGCATGTTGACCGAAACAAGTGAGCAGCAATGTATGCTGATACAAACAGAGCTCTAAAAATCTTCTTTTTAAAACAAAAGGAAACATTTTACTGAATTTTCAATAAAGTAAACATTACTGTTGTCAAACTCCAAAAATGACAAAGTTCTTTTGAACTTTCAATTTACCGAAGAATCCAGAAAAACTGTATCTCAGTTTCCAGAAAATATTAAGCAGCACAACTGTTTTTTTTTTTTTTTTTTTTCCATAGATAATATGAAATATTTCTTGAACACCAAATCAGCATATTAGAAGCACATTGAAGACTGGAGTAATGGCTGCTGGAAATTCAGCTTTGCCATCACAGGAATAAATTACATTTTAAAACATATTAAAATACAAAGCAGTTATTTTAAATTTGTTCTCAATATTAAAATAATGATTTTATTGTATTTTTGATCAAATAAATGAAGCCTGGGTAATCATAAGAGACTTCTTTCAAAAACATTTTGAATGGTAGTGTGGCACAAGCAAATGATACTTGAGAGCTACGCTGAAGGGGAAGATTTTCAGAGCATAACAACTTAAACACAGAAGAAAGTCATATGGTTTTTGAAGGACAAGGGTGAATAAACGATGACAGAATTGTCATTTTTACATGAATGATACCTTTTAAGTGTACTTTCTGCTTTCTACACAGCTGTTATTACTTAGCCATGTGCAAACATGCTTGAGTTCTTTTTACAGCTGTCAATCATAATACTAGTTATTTCACATTCTTCCACTCTTTCCAGATGTAGTAATGATCCACTGACCCACGTGCTGCTTGCTTGTGCCATCAGAACTGAGTTAAGAGCCGTGTTTCCACTGTTGGGCCATAAGCAAGCGTGCTAGTGCGTGCCAGGGTCAGTCGCGTTTCCTCTGTCACTTCGGGGGCTTGATCGGGCCTTCCTCTGGGCCAACGGCCTGGGGTTTTTGAGTCCCCGAATACCTTGAGGAGTGGTCATGAACAAAGGTGGCGTTTAACTGAATCTGGAGACGGTCAACACCTCTGCTCATTTCCCATGTTATTATTTCAGGCTACCAGCTAACTTAAACATTTAAAACAATTTCAGCTCAAAACTCACTTTCAAACACCAGAGATTCTCTGAAATAACTTCCGATTGTGATCTGATGGGGATTCTGATCACCGTATGAGGCAGCTAAAGACTACTTATGCTAGCCATTGCAATAATAAATAGACATATGATTATGGAAAGGAATATACCAGATACTGCTTGAAGAACTTCAAGTATGATTATCATAATCATGTATTTATTTGACTTCAAGTTTCATCTGTCTTTTACCTGTGCCTATGTATGTGTGTTCTCGTGAATACCAGTTTGATTCAGAATGATTGATGTGCACTCCTGACACAAATTAATAAATTACAGTCACTGTAACACTTTTTTATCGTAAATCATTGGTCAAATATCAATGCTGGAGTCTTAAGTCTTTAAGTAAAGACCAAATGTCCCCATCTGTCATGTTTATTTTGCAATCTAGCTAGTTTTCTAGCTAGCTAGGTTGTTAAAGCACTTGTAAAGAAATAAGAGGATTTTAACTCTAATCATCTAAAGCAGACCGGCAGCCAGTGAAGTGATGCTAGGATTGGCGTAATGTGGTCACGTTTGTGAAGACCTTTTAATAATCTTGCTGCAGCATTTTGGACTACCTGAAGACGAGCAAAGGTAGTGGAGTTTATACCATAGTATAAAGAATTACAATAATCTAATCGACATGATAAAAATGCATAGATCATCCATTCAAAGGCTTGGGGACAAAGGAAGAGCTTAACTTTGGTCAGCAGACGAAGGTGGAAAAAACACGATCTAACAACCAAAGTTACTTGCTTGTCAAGTTTCAAGTCACCGTTTAGCTGAACAACACGCTGTTAGACCTGGCTCGCCCTGGTGAAAAAGCTGCTAATGTTTAAGCCCTACGGTAATGCTTGTACCGAGGCAGGTGAGAGTGTCCCTTCCAGACCTGTTTCTCACGTGTATTCACCGGTGTCCCTGATCCTCAACTGATTAGCCTCGGGACTCCAGACTGACGTCATGGTCACCCAGCCCCCCCATGCAACCTGATATTGTCCTCTCAGGCAGCATCTTCTAGCCTGTCATTGATGAAGTGTGTACTTGCTTTACCAGGGCTATAGCTGTGTGGAGTAAATGTATGGTGTTTGCTGTAAATTTAGCTGCACTTTAGGGGCTGAGAGCATATGAAAGATGTAGCAATCTTAAGAAGACCGTAAGTGGTAATTAGTGCCACTGAACGACCTGTCTGAACCTCTAAATCAAAAGAAAAGAAAGTAC
Organism: Coreius guichenoti; assembly: GCA_039654105.1. Lineage (NCBI taxonomy): Eukaryota > Metazoa > Chordata > Actinopteri > Cypriniformes > Gobionidae > Coreius > Coreius guichenoti. Next base: position 26,802,869 of record CM077180.1, on the reverse strand, counting down.
ACTCAAACATGCACAAGGTAAGGGATGCAGAAGATTGTGTTTGTGTTGTGAAGCAAAAAAATGTGTTTCTTAATGCGAGTTAATGTACACTACCATTCAAATGTTTTGGCTCAGTAAGATTTTTAAAAATGTTTTCGAAAGAAGTCTCTCCATGCTCACCAAGGCTGCATTTATTTGATCAAAAATACAGTAAATCTAATATTGTGAAATATTATTACAATTTAAAATAAATGTTTTCTATTTTAGTATATTTTAAAATGTAATTTATTCCTGTAATGGTAAAGCTGAATTTTCAGCAGCAATTACTCCAGTCTTCAGTGTCATATGGCTGCTCACTACTCCGGGTGTGTGTGTGTTCACTACTCACTGCTTCTAATGTGTGTGTACTAACTTGGATGGGTTAAATGCAGCGGACAAATTCCGAGTATGGGTTACCATACTTGGCATTCACATCATGCCACTGTCACTGGCATTAAAAGTGTTAATTTCTTTTTTCTTTTCTTTTTTTAATTATTGACAAACTTTTGAATGGTGGTGAATTACTTAGAGTGTGATTGTGAAACTTTTTTTTCTTGTGTCTCCAGTGGTCACCGGTAGGATTGTGTTTGGTTTGTCTTTCTGTGTGTGTGTGTGTGTGTGTGTGTGTGTGTGTGTGTGTGTGTGTGTGTGAGAGAGAGAGCTAGTGACAACACTGTTTGCTTTGAGGCTTTTTACTTTTGAATGGTGTGGTGTGGTTTTATGAACGCTGTGTATTTGATACAAACAGGCCTTCCAGATGTTTCTGGAATTTCGTGACACCACAGAGAGGATGTGACTAGCGCAGGGTTCTTGCCAGATTTCCATGGCAACGTCTGTTTCCCATCCTGATGAAGAACACAGCGAGTATGAATGAATCTGCAGGCGTCTTTAAAGAAATTATTTGGCTCTCATTTTGGGCCCACATTTTTTTACCTCCTAAATTCGATTGTTTCCTGTCATCATAGTTCTTGTGTTGATGACGGCTTCACATTGTTGTTGTCTTTTTAGTGGCCTGTTAATGTAATGATTTTAGGCACCTCGTGATTCGATCCGATTCTGGGAGTCATGATTTCATTTCTGATACACATACGTTTTTTATTATTTATTATTCTGCTTTGCAAAGGCAAAACAAAATTGTTGCATATTGGTGTGTATTATTCCATGATGCCTTTAAAAAGGAAAAACACTAAATTTATTTCCTTTCATTTTCTTTTATTAGAATATTACATGGCCCATTCTAGCACACAGTTACATTTGAACAACTGTGTAGAATATTCATAAATTTAATAAACCCAGATGGCTATAGGATGCAGTCTATTTAGTATGTGCCTTTATCTAAATGTTTTCTGAATTTGGATTGATTCAGAATCATTAAAGAATTGCAATGAATAGTTTATTTTCCCCCACTCACAGCTTGGCAGCAAATCCTCATTTTGAGTTTTATTATTTACTGTGTGACTGTGATGCAGTGCCACAGTGTGGAAGGAGCAGCTTTTTAAATCAATTTTATTGCTTTTGAGTTGAGACTGAACTTATTGGGTGTAACTGTATAGCAGCATCTTTTTCTATTCAACCAATTCATATATTCTAAAGTTCAATAGTCACTTTAGTGGCATTTTAAAACAGTTGCATGTGCTTGTTTGTCATTGAAAAGAGCAAAAAGGCTCTCAATCTGTGTGTTTCAGCAGGAGCTGCCAGCACCGCCTCCCCTGCTGTTCAGGAAGCTGAGTAACCCCGACCTGTCTCCTGCTGCAGGAAAGACCAAACTGCAGCGGCAGCTCAGTCAGGATGACGGCAGAGCCCGACGCAGCAGTATGGCCGGCGTCCTCACCGGTGAGACACCACAAATGACTTTACTTAGTAGTTTGTATGTCCCCCTTTTGCTTAAAAGACTCCAGGAGTTTGTGTAAAGTCTGATGATCATGTTCTGCAGCATGATTGATGAATGATCCAAAGAACATCTTGTGCTTCAATAGAAGCAAGAACATCTGGCCTTTTCTGCAATTTTAAAGTGCTCCTATTATTCTTTTTTGGATATTACCTTTCATGTAGTGTGTAATATAGCTGTTTGTGAATGTAAAAGGTCTGCAAAGTTTCAAAGATCAAAGTGCACAACAAATGGAGTTATTGTCTCACAAAAGAAAGAACCGCCTGAACTGCCTGAAACGAGTCAACAGTAATTCCAGACTTTACTCCCTGCAAAAAACCTACGTAGGTTTGTAACAGATTTGTATAATGCCCACCTATAATCTTCATCGGCTGCCCGCAAACAACGTCTACTTTCACTCGCCCTCGGACACTAGCTTCAGCTAAGGCAGGGAAGATTTTAGTTTGTGTTGTTGACGTCATGTTGAGAAGATGCTGTTTTTCTGCACTATGAAAGCAAATCCACTCTGCATGGGTAAGGACCGAATTGGTAAAACAGTTGGTAAAGAACACAGTTCTTTATCACTGTGTATAGAAGTGCTGAGGAAAACTCCTGAGCTGAAATTCAGATGTGGTAATGGGTGTTTTGTTTCCGAGGCGCTGTAAGCGATATAGAACAAACAACAGACTGGGCCATCTGATCAATCAGAGCAGAGTACACTCCTGGAAAGGAGGGGTTTAGAGAGGCTGAATCCTTGATGGAACGGTTTCAGACACTGAGAAAAAATAGATGATGCTATTATGAGAAAAATAATATTTTTTTGACCTTGGATACATGTAAACCTATTGTAGGAGACCTCCAAAACAAAAAACAGAAACCTTTAAAATAGAATAATAGGGGCACTTTAAGAGGATCAATATCACAAATTTGCTTAGATTTAATAAGAGATCTCAGGGCTCCAGACTAACATTTGAGAGCAGTAGCACCGGTGCCACTAAGTTCTACAGATGGTGGCGCCAGCACTTGATTTGGTAGCGCTGGGGGGATTTTTAATAGTTAATTTAATAATAAAATAATATTATTTTGCATTAATAATAAGTGCAGTTACTAATAATATGTCATGTTTTTTTGTTTATTGGAATATAGATGCTGAGATGCTGATAAAATTAACTTTTATTAACAACAGTAAAGTGCAAATGTAGTAGTATTTATAGTATCATACTGAACTGACCGTCAGCTTCAGTGATTATAAAAGGAGCGATCTTTACTTGCTTTCTGTGTAATTCAGTCACAATTTGAAGAAAACTTTGTTTTTCATGAGACTTTGACACTACTTTATTTTCATATATTAAGGATTGGAAATGGGTCAATAAGTCAATAAGTGCTCCTCTGCCGCCATCTACTGTTATAGTGGTAATTTCATGTCTTTTTTTTTTTTTTAAAGTAAAAATGTTTGTTTGCCACAAAGTTTTAGTTTTTCTACATCTTTAAACTTTAATTTTACAAATCATCACATTAAAAATAACATTAAAATTGGATTATATTTAGAGCTTTGAAGTGCTGGAAAAAGTGTGAAGCACTTAAAAGTTCTTTGAAAAGTGCATGAATCTCACTCTCAAAAGGTTGTACGAACCCCGAGATGAATAATGTAAAAATATTCAACTATTTCTGCCACAGTACCATAGTTACAGTTAGCGTTGCTACAGTAAATCCGTGGTGAATGTTGGTGATTTGTGGACTAAAAAGCCTTCTGGAACTTGTTCGTTCATGGCACAATGTTTCTCCTGGTTTCCACGTCAGCGTTATTTGATCTGATATCTATGGTAACAGAGAATTCTTTGCAGAATTTGAATGCTTCTCACTAGATCTTGCAGCGATGTTATTAATAATGCGGTGAATTCAAACGCTTTCTTACTGAATCTCCTAGCTCTGTGTAGTAACAGTGTCGCGTGCTTGAGATTGTTCTGAGAGTAAACCTGTTCTGAGCTCGCGCTGCGCTGTTTTATAGCTTGAGCTGATAAACGGTCCGCACAGCTTAGCTCAAGCCAGTAGCGCGGTTTCATTTCACTTTTGTTTCGTATTGCCGTCTGATGTTTCTCATATGCAACATAAAAGGCAGCTCTTATCAGTTGGGCAACGTGGTGGTGGCACCAGTGCGACCTCTAACAAAATTTTGTCGCATTGGCAGGAAAAAAGGTCAGACCATTTGGTCGCAGTCTGGAGCCTTGGATAACTTGCAGAACTTTGTTCACATTATATAAAAGATATAGAATTAAATAGATGAGCTGTCAGAGAGAATCTGTGGCTTGGCTTTGATTTGGTTCTTAACCACAGAACACAGACACATATACAAACAAGTACAGACCATGTCCTGATTCTGTGTTTCCTTGGTGTGCCACAGGAAAGCAGCTTCTGCCTCTGTCCAGCAGCATGCATGGTGGAGTGAGTCAGCTGGCCTGGCAGCAGCACACAGGAGAACCCAATAACTTGGTCCGCATGAGGAGTCAGTCCTTTGGCCAGTCTGCCCCCTCTCTCACTGCGGGACTGGTAAGTGCACATGCAGCACGCATGCGCACACACTCTCTATCTGTTTCCATCCAACACAAGCAGACAAAGGGTCCAAAATTACCCAAAATGCAAGTGGAATTGTGACAAATGCAAGTAAAAAAGGGCATTTGATGATTAACAAATGCAGTTCGTAAATAATTTTACAAGGCACTGCCACATAATACTTGGTTTAAATCGATTTGTAAGAATGATAGTCTGACCCTCAGTGGGAAAATTGCCATCACAAGTTTATCTGGCATACTTCTTTTTTTCCCCAAAAAAGGGACACGTGGTAAAATGTGATAAAAATTGGTACTTTTCTTCACCTGCCATTATCTTGTGTGGTAATTTTGGATCCTGTGCACACACCACACCTGAACATTGACAATACATAAGGCCTGAATATTAAATAACCGCCACTGATGCAACTTGTGATGCATGACTAGATGCACTACAAATGCAAATTCACTCCTTATGAAGTGCCTCTGAGTCAGGTTACGTTGTCACGGATAATCTGTATTGATCCTTACTTTCATTGTATATCTCAGTAATTTCAAAAGGCAGATAGAAAGCCGCGTTAGGTGTGGCTGGTCTTTGTGTTTGTTTATGGAGGTTTAGAAGTAAAGAAACTATGTGTGTCAATTACAGCAATATAACCTTTTATCTGAAGAGATCTTGTACCTGCTGTATGTGCAGAAGATGTATTTACCATGAATTTGTTGTGCAGTCTAAAGCCTAGTGCCATAGCTACATCTGCTGTCTGTGGCTAGTACTACACCATTGAAAGTGGGGTAAAATACTAAAAGGGAAGTTTATTTATTAAGTTTTGGTTATCTAATATAAATTAGCCATTTTATATATATATATATATATATATATATATATATATACAAACCCGATTCCAAAAAAGTTGGGACACTGTACAAATTGTGAATAAAAACAGAATGCAATGATGTGGAAGTTTCAAATTTCAATATTTTATTCAGAATACAACAGATGACATATCAAATGTTTAAACTGAGAAAATATATAATTTTAAGGGAAAATTTTAAATTTCATGGCATCAACACATCTCAAAAAAGTTGGGACAAGGCCATGTTTACCACTGTGTGGCATCCCCTCTTCTTTTTATAACAGTCTGCAAACGTCTGGGGACTGAGGAGACAAGTTGCTCAAGTTTAGGAATAGGAATGTTGTCCCATTCTTGTCTAATACAGGCTTCTAGTTGCTCAACTGTCTTAGGTCTTCTTTGTCACATCTTCCTCTTTATGATGCGGCAAATGTTTTCTATGGGTGAAAGATCTGGACTGCAGGCTGGCCATTTCAGTACCCGGATCCTTCTTCTACACAGCCATGATGTTGTAATTGATGCAGTATGTGGTCTGGCATTGTCATGTTGGAAAATGCAAGGTCTTCCCTGAAAGAGACGACGTCTGGATGGGAGCATATGTTGTTCTACAACTTGGATATACCTTTCAGCATTGATGGTGCCTTTCCAGATGTGTAAGCTGCCCATGCCACACGCACTCATGCAACCCCATACCATCAGAGATGCAGGCTTCTGAACTGAGCGCTGATAACAACTTGGGTTGTCCTTGTCCTCTTTAGTCCGGATGACATGGCGTCCCAGTTTTCCAAAAAGAACTTCAAATTTTGATTCGTCTGACCACAGAACAGTTTTCCACTTTGCCATAGTCCATTTTAAATGAGCCTTGGCCCAGAGAAAACGCCTGCGCTTCTGGATCATGTTTAGGTATGGCTTCTTTTCTGACCTATAGAGTTTTAGCCGGCAACGGCGAATGGCACGGTGGATTGTGTTCACCGACAATGTTTTCTAGAAGTATTCCTGAGCCCATGTTGTGATTTCCATTACAGTAGCATTCCTGTATGTGATGCAGTGCCGTCTAAGGGCCCGAAGATCACGGGCATCCAGTATGGTTTTCCGGCCTTGACCCTTACGCACAGAGATTGTTCCAGATTCTCTGAATCTTTGGATGATATTATGCACTGTAGATGATGATAACTTCAAAGTCTTTGCAATTTTTCTCTGAGAAACTCCTTTCTGATATTGCTCCACTATTTTTCGCCGCAGCATTGGGGGAATTGGTGATCCTCTGCCCATCTTGACTTCTGAGAGACACTGCCACTCTGAGAGGCTCTTTTTATACCCAATCATGTTGCCAATTGACCTAATAAGTTGAAAATTGGTTCTCCAGCTGTTCCTTATATGTACATTTAACTTTTCCGGCCTCTTATTGCTACCTGTCCCAACTTTTTTGGAATGTGTAGCTCTCATGAAATCCAAAATGAGCCAATATTTGGCATGACATTTCAAAATGTCTCACTTTCAACATTTGATATGTTATCTATATTCTATTGTGAATAAAATATAAGTTTATGAGATTTGTAAATTATTGCATTCCTTTTTTATTCACAATTTGTACAGTGTCCCAACTTTTTTGGAATCGGGTTTGTATATAATAAATAATAATTAAATAATATATAAGTTAATTAAATGTATATATTTTTTATGTGTAAAATGGTTGCCATGAAAGACTACACCCAAAAAATAAAAATGGGAAAAGTTGAGTAGATAAAATAGAATTAAATATAGTATAGTCTAGTATAGTCATGGCATACTGAACCCTTTTGATGACTAGATAATATATTTAGATATACGTGTACTGTTGCAATGCAAATAAGGTTTGAGAGCAGCAAACAGGAGCAAAGCATTCATGATTGCCTATAATACTGAGTTTGCTATTTTTAAATCCTTAAGTCCACTACTGGCATCTGACAAATTACAGGCAAAGTCACAGTGTGTTTCAGTAGATTTACTCTACACTGCTCCTGAACATCTAGAAAAAGCCTTGGACATAATACTGAGAATTCTGTCATGCTCATGGTTGTTTCTAACCTTCAGGTGGCAGCATTGCCTACATCCTGTACACACAGAGGCACCCACTGCCCACTGATGTAGAACTAAATAGTACAAATCTTGAATGGGTGAAGTGCTACACATGGGCTGTGTGATTATCTCAGCCCTTATGTTTATGGATGTTATACTCAGCACTGCAGTGTAGCAGGGTGTCCTAATAAAGTGGTAATTAATATGCCAGTGCTTTAGCAGGCCCTCTTTAAAAGGCCTCGTCTGTTGAAAGAGAAGCCATGGACACACTAATTGCTGCTTATTAGGATTTATATGCCAGCAAACAGTAGCATGCTGATATGAAGATGTAATAGCCCACAGTTATTTAAAGTTGCTAGGAAACTTCTTTTGTACTGTGTTGCGGTATGAAGGATAATATAAAGTTTGTTTGAGCATCAACATATCTCAATGTAATTTGAAGGTCTGATGTGAATCGAATTCACCACTGTTTTGTATGACATATAATCATTGGATGATAAATTCATATACGCATCACCCAAGCAACATCATAAATATAATATCAATCATGAGGCAGCAGTATATTTTTAAAAGGAAATGATTCATTTTGATATGTGTGCAATCTATTTGACACATTATATTCAATACTATATAAAGCAGCTTCCAGGAAATTGCTAGATGAAATATAACCCTTTTTTGACTATTGACTATTTGACTATTGACTATTGTGGACTCACTCTTCGCAGATATGCTATGCATACTGGTTATTAGGAAATTGTGTTATAAACATACATTATTGACAGTAGAAGTAAGTAGGGGTGGGCAGTACTGTATGACCAAAATCTTCTACCATAGTATCAGTATATTGTATAACTGTAGCAGTATACATCAAAATACATCAAACTTTTTTGATGAAAAAAGAAATGAAAAAATGTTTGTCTCATGGTCATTAATTATATAAATTATCTATTGGATAATCCAGTCAATTACATACTTTATATATGAAAGATATTTGAACTTATTCATTTATTTTCTCTTTTTATTTGGAACTTAAAATATGCTAATTAAAAAATTCAATTATTCATAATAAATGAAAAGGTCTGATGTGCAAAATTTTTTTCGCATTATGTAACTCATCTTGGCTTGTTTGGGACATGTCCCACTGTGTATGTTCGGATCATCCTGCCCACTGATAGCAAACATATCTAACGTAGGGGTGTAATGATACATTGTTATTTTTAGATATCACGATATATAAAAATGTGACACTGTATCAGGGATGTAAATGATATGATTCGCGATTATAGAGTTAGTTTGATCCAAGACTCAATTTACTGTATTCATAAAGTATAATTATAATTTTGTACCCAAAATGTAAATTGTCATCATTTAGTACTGTAACATTTTTGTTCATCTTCCAAACACAAATGAAGATATTTTTTATTAAACCTGAGAGATTTCTGTCCCTCCATTTGAAGTCAATTCCCCTAAAACTTAAAAGATCCAAAAAAGGTCATAAGGCATTGTAAAAAATAATCAATCTAATCCAACTCCAAGTCTTCTGAAAAGACACTATGGCTTCATATGATGAACAGATTTACAATGCACATACTAATACAGACGTTTAAATGTACGTGTGTGTCAAAGTGGTTTAAATGGTTTGTTCTTATCATGTAACTGCATTAATAGAGAGAGGCGGGACATAGTAAGCACTGGGAGAGTCTATGCGTGCTCTGCTTGTATGTGTAAAAGAGATCCAACAAATGCCTGCATTGAAACACGAATGTACTGCGTTAGAAAAAATTAAAGTTTACAGTTTAAGTAACAGTACTACATTAAACTACTATATTTAATGTTGAATATATAATGTATAATAATGCAACGGGTGAATATTTGTGGGTCCTGGTAATGACAAATGTCTGATTTTACCAGTAAAAAAGGGCGTAGGATACATTTATTTATATGTAGTCGGTGACAGAGTGCAAGTAGGCTATATGTGTCTAACATCATTCTGTATTTTCAGTTTCAGAATCAGGAATATTTTTATTCTGGTGTCACCATTACCAATTGACATATCGGTAAGCCCTTCCCCTCGAACGCAGATGAGCCAATGGCAGTTGAGTATCAGTTGCGCGGGGACCAGAACTCGGACATCTTTAGGTTTCAGCGCCATAGAGAAACATTGGAAAATCCGAAGCTCTCATCGGTTTGATGGTGTTTATGCTACAACAATAGTAAAACGATGTGCCTGGGGTACTGTAACACTGATTCCAGGTATCCTGAGAGGATTTTCTGGTTGTCATACTCTCATTAAGTTACGATTAACATTAGTGAGTCCATGTTAACGTACAAACCTAAATAGCTGACTGTTCTCACGTCATGTAACAGTTAAAGTGTAGGTCAAAAACACATAAACGAAGGTCTACATTTCAGTGCATCTCTCCATATTAAGATGGTTAAATGTAAATTAATTTAATCTTACATGAACAGTGTGGATCCTGGATGTTGTCATCTGCGATCGTGACGACCGTAACATGAGGCTTCTCCTGTTTGCTTTGAGATCTGTAAACCATCGCTTCCAAATTAATCTTCCACCATATTTATTTTAAAATCTTTTATATATCCCTCCATGGCATATTTAAGTCCCACTTGAATGCTCCTTGACGAGAGGTGGTCCTTCTGTGTCACAGATTTTATTGTGATTTATCTTCTAATTTGTTTTTGTTTACATTTTTTGATATTTCTGTGAGATATGTTTAAGGTCTGCATTATCTGTCTTACTGGAAGGGACTCATATTTTGATGGGTATTATAGTCTATGGGTAGTGAAAGGGAGAGCTCGCACTCGCAGTTTATCGGAGTTGTTTTCAGATACAAAGTTTACAATTTATTAGCACCCCCGAAAAGGCATAAGGTCTGTATATGTTTGTTTACTGTTAGTTGTATGAGGGCTTTTGTATAATTTGCTGTGTTAATGATAATGCAACGTAGAGAGAGAGTTTGTGAAAGTTATAGACGTGAATGAGACGTTAATGCGCACTTCTTATGCTTTGTTCAGCTCTTATGGCGAAATTTTTTTTTTCTTTTTTTTTTCTTTTCTTCCCCCGAGTGAAAAAGGACGCAATAAACTTCATAAACCATAAGTAAATTTTGGCCATCATTCGGACGGGGCCCGCTAACAGTTACATTCTGTGTCCAAAAACAACTTGGGATAAGGTTTTCACACTGACCGCTGTCATTGTAAGACAGTTAGCAACTCTGTTTGTTTGTCCGAGTTAGCAACAGTAACTAAGGGGGGCGGGGCTTACCGATAGGTCAATTGCATTGGGGACCAGGACCAAGTCCAAGCCTATTCAAGTCCACCCCACAAGTTCATACCAAAATTAGCATTTTTATCAACAGTACATTTTTTGTTAACTTGTTACCATGTCTTAGATTTAATAATAATAATAAAAAAACCCTCGTCTTTATTTTGGCTTAAAGTATAGTATTGTATACTGATAGTATTGTAACTACAATACTATCAGTATTGTAAAACTGATAGTATTGTATCGTGAGTTAAGTATCGCAAATCGTTTCATTACGATTATCGTTACACCCCTACTAAAATGATATAAATCCCTACAGGTTGACATATATTTCTGGTTGGTATGACGGTATATATGTCATACCACGCAGCCTTGCAAGTAAGATGTTATTCTTACTTATTCATAGGCATGAGAGTGTGGTGAAGGAAATGACCCAGGGTTGTTTTATCCTGTGGTGATGTAGTTCATAATCCTCAGGTCCAGGCTGCTTCTGTGGGGCTTTATTGTGTGAGGTGTGGGAAAGACACAGGGATGGAATGATTTAAAGGGAACCATGTAGGACAGGCAGATGGTGTTTACCTTCTAACATGGAGCGCTATGTGTGTTGTCAACAGATTTTTTTTTTGGTGTGCTATTTTTGTGACGTGAACCATTACTGATTATGCTAATTGAACTAATTGAACAAAAATGGGGCAGACAAGGTGCTGGAATTGCCATTACTCATTGTGCTAAGGAATTTGAATTCCTCATTATTTATCTTGTTACCTTTAAGCGATCAGACTTAAGTCTAAAGGCCTGTTCACAACGGGACGATTATCGCACGCGTTTATTGGCAACGTTTAAAGCCTCTTGACTAAACAAAGGGCGCCAATGTAAGTGTGCACATGACGCGCAAAACGTCAGGCGTAAAAGCGTCATTTTTAAAAAAACGGCTCGGGTTCGTTTTTTTGGTTTGACGCGCCACGTCAAAAACTGGCTGACCAATGAGATCAGCGCTTTTGTTCACGTGCCTGAAGCACTTACAATAATTTAGCAAAAGCACATAGCATACATATAATATTTACATATGATTGTATAAGTTGTATAATTATTGAATTTTAATAGATTTATATTTGTCATCATTCTTTATGAATGCTCTTTATAGGACATCAGATTCTTTTGACCAAAGCTATTCGGTACAGAAACTGTTTTGCCATTGACAACATCATCTGACATACAGTAAGTGATTAAAACTGATTATACGGCTATATGCTATAATTAAAGGGAATATGTCTGTCTCTTTCTTATTTTTAAGGGATAGGATAGCAGGAAATTGCCCTTTGGTTATGCACAGGTCAGTGTGGTCTGTTTCAGATCTTTTTATGGCACGCATTCAGGGATGAAAAAGGTTTTTTTTTGTTTTCTTCCGTTGGTGTTCAGTCTAATTTGTGATGGCAGTGAGGCTGGAGTAAGTCAACAGTGGCATTAACATACCGTGATATTTGCATAATATTTGCATATAGGCAGGGGGAAAAGGCAGGGTTGTTTTAGTGCTGTAGGCGATATTGTAATTCATTCCTGTGGTTTCTTTTTTGTGTATGTTATTGTTGTTCTAGCTTTATGTTCAAATATTATATTAAGATTTAAAAAGCTGGTCTGCCATGGAAATCTAAAATTGTATTTTATCAGTTAAAGAAGAACATATAAAGAAGTTGAAGTGACTTTTGTAAGAGGATACCAGACTTAAATTGTGCAGTGGTTGTGTATATTTTAAATGATGATTTGTTTTCCCCTCCCAGGGAATCTGGTCTTTAGTGTGGTTAATGGAGCTTTTATAGGCAGTCGGAGGCCCACATAAGTAGCTGCGGCTCTCATGAATACACAGTCAATCCTTTGTCACTTAAATCTTTTAATGGGATATTGAAATCTGTTTCCATCCTTTAAATTTTTTTTGCTGTCCTCTGTACCTCTTTTTTGATCGATTCATTTTTGGTGGTTTGAAAAATGTTACCCAGAGGCAATAGGTCTAAAAGGACACACAAAGAAGACAAAGAAAACCAGAATGATCGCTTATCTCCCATCATTGAGGTCACAAACAACTGAAGTGAGTGACCTATGTACAGGATTAAATATTCAAAAGGCAATTATGAATAATTACTTGAAAGGCCCTCCACTGTGCTGCCAACCAACCCAATGTGACGACACTCATGGCAGCGGTAGAGGCTGCTGGGATCTGTCTTTTTTGTTTCTACAGTATTTACTCTCTCCGCTTGTTTTCGTTATCTGGGTCTGACAGTTGTTTTTGCTTTTTGCTATGCACCTTCTGTATCTTCAGGCTTTTAATCTGATGTTCCTTGCATTTGGCCAAGATCCTGATCGTGATCTATGATGCAAAACAATAAAACAAGATTTCGCCATGTACCTGGAGGGAAATAATGGCTTTAACGTTTTTTAAATAGCTGATCTAAATCTTGCCAATGTCATTTGAGAATGTCTTGCAGGCAGAAAGAGCACATACAATTTTAATACAAGAGCTGGCATTGACAGCTCAACTGTCATTTAGATAAGCATCATGCAAGTTGTGCTTGTCATTTTTTGCTTATTGTGAAATGTCGATTATATTAGCCTCACTAAACGTTAATTAGTCAATCTTTAAATAACAGTCGAGCTTTGCATAAAAAAAGTTGAGAAAGTACTCAATGCATCTTTACATAACGTAACAAGTGCAATTTTTTCCTCATTAAAAAAAGTTTTATCCTTGAAGAATTGAATAGTACTTTTGCAAAATGTTTAAAATCATGTATATTCATAAGAGAAGAGAAAATCATGACATGTTGTGTTTTTTTGTTTTGTTTTTTTTTGGCTGATGAAGCAGGACTTCTTTTTAGACAGTGCTGCCTGAGCGTTGACAAACTATCCTGTGCTATATCCAGTTTACTTCTGTTATATTCACTGAATGTAAAATTAGCTTTGCCTGGTCTTTATTGGCGAAAATATGATTCCCAATGACATGGGAGATTATTGAGTGCACTGTTGGTTACAGTACTTATTTACTACTTATTCATCCAGAAAAACCAAAAGGAAAAATATAGAGACTTCAAAGATCCCATCATCCTTGTCACCACAGGAAGTGATGTTGACTCACTCTTTCTCTTTAAGGTTAAGCATTCACCAAAACACTGTGTTACTTTTCATCTCACTGCCCTCGATAACTTCACCTGTCGAGCCAGCAGGGCACATTCATAATTCATCTCTGAAAGTAGACTAGATGTACTTGGTCTCGCCTTGGGTCAGAAACTGAGGATAGCTACACTTAGCCTATATCCTGGAGAATGCATTTAGGCTACAACAGGGTTGCAGCATGGCCCTCAAAAAAATGATGCAGTCAAAAACCCTAAACTGTGCTGCCTGTGTCTTATGTAAGAGGTTCAGCTCCTAAAAAACAACCCGCCTAACCAAACATTATCTATATACAGAAAAAAAGAGATAGTAAATTAATGATAGTGTTTTCTTCTTAAGATTCCTGTTCAGACTTGCATGCTTAGGGCTGAAGCAAATAAATAGATGCCAATGCAGTGCAAGCACCAATAAATTAATGGTACAGTATTAAGGGTGTAACAGTACACACATTCGTACAGACGAATACAGAGTTGTAGTCTATTAGCCACTTTTAACCACCATTAACCACCATTAATCGCAATAAGCTCTGTGTTTTGTTACTTTCTATAAGAAACAATGTCTCATCTCTTAAATTGTCAATTTTATAATGAAATTCAAACAATAAATGCCGTTTTGACGCTCTTTGATGTGGCGTGACAGATCACTGTTCAGTTCAAGCGGCAAAACGGAGCGCGATCATCTCTTACTCTTTAATGCTTGTTACAAAATAAACCTGAATGAACATTTGAAGGTATGTTGAAAGATACAGTACAACTTACTGAAACATATCTTGGGTAATCGCTCAATCAGTGTTTCAACCGCAGAAAGACGTCAATAAAACAGCTTGTGTCACAGGGCATTACATTTACCTCAGGCCAGTCATTCAGTGTTAACAGCTTGTTAGTTTTCTAGAGAAATGAACTCTCTCACTAAATGTATGCATTATATTAGCCTATATATTAATTATATTTTACTTAATTTGTCTTATTTGATGTAAATGTTTAATGTATGTTTAAATAAACCTGTCATGAAAACAAGTTATGACGGCCAGTGTGCAAATGAATATATTTTAACGAATTAGAGTAGAAACAGTTTTATAATTAGATTCAGAAGTTAATGCAAAAACTGCCTTATATGCATTTTACATATTTGCATACAATTTTTATGTGAGTGTTGATTATTATATCTAAAAATAAATAGCAACTGAATTTAATAGTTTGGGCTCTGTTGTTAACTGTAACCTTTAATATTATAGTAATGTGTAAGTAAGGGCTCCCTATAGTTTACAGCATTAGCAGAGATAGATTTTTTTTTAAACCTTAAGAAAATTTTAGTTATAATTACATTTATTTAAAGACAGAGACACAATTTGTTCAGTAAACCACTGTTTAATAAAAAAAAAAAAATGTTTATGTTTAGTTTTCTCCTTCCTGCTGTACCGAACGCGTACCGAACCGGTTTGACTTCAAAACCGAGGTACCGTCATCCCTATACAGTATATGCATTCCCTGGGTATTGAACCCATGTGCACTATCCCAGCAAGCAATAGCCATCATTTCATCGTCTCGGTTAACTATAGACCTGATATAGTCCGGCTATGAATGACCCACTTCTAGCCAAAATAACCTTGAATTTGGTTACATGTTGTTTTTGCCAAAATAACTTGAGATGTATGAAATTCCATCATGTAAGCAAAGTCAACAGTGATTACAAGGTATTTGGTTTCCTTTCTTTGACATGTTCATGTTCTAGATGACTAGTCTATTCTTGGGCTATGGTTAGACATCTATTAAATTTTCAGCCCAAATTTTGCCTTGTTTTAGCCTAGATGTCAGGGCTGTGTTTGGACGGCTATTAGACGTCTTTTAAATGCAAAATTGCTTGCTGGGATACTCTAGTGCCATGCTGTACTGTAATTATCATCATGCCTTTTGCTTTTATAGGTGCTGTAGTTCTTGTCTTTGTTGTTCTTGATTGAACTCTTTTAAGCAGAAACTTTTTTTTGATGTAACAGACGATCTGATTTATTATTAATGTTTAATTTTTGCATCTCTCAAAAAGGATTTGTACATTTTTGTCATGATGTTCTCAAAATCTTTTGAAAAGATTTAAAGGGGCCATCAGATGAAATGTTAATTTTTTTTGTTGTTGTTGTTGCAGTTTTTGCATTTAGGCATATCTGCCAGCTCAGAAAAGCTGAAAAGAAAACATGCAGCCAGTTTGTTATAGGCTGTCTGAGTCTGAAACTGTGTCATCCAGCGAGCTGTTTCAATTTGCAGCCAGTTTCTACGTAGATAGCTAGCTATTTGAATAAGATCACCTCAGACGGTACACTGTCCGCTATTTTCTTCAGGCCGTAGAGCATCTGTAGCATCAAGAATGTCTTGTAAGTAACTCAGGTGTTTTGTTGTTGGGTGAAAGAGTGAACATAACAGTCTTCATGTACTCCCGACATCAGAGCTGCTGTAGACTAAATTTATTTCTGCGCAAATCATTTTACACCAGACAGCTTTGTGAACGAGGGTCAATACAAAGGGACAATATAAAACAAAGGTTTTGTTAAAAAGTTGTTACTTAAGGATGGATCAGTACCAACTGTTCGTGATCCAGCTTATATTCTCCGGAGCGATACTGGTTACGGCAGTAATGAAAGAGAGAGCATACATTTTTATTACAGTTCATCTGAGTTGTTTTACGGATATAAAGTTTACCAGTTTATTAAGCACCCCCCGAAAAGGCATAAGGTCTGTATACATTTTTTTACTGTTAGTTGTAACGAGTGTTTTTGTGTTATTCGCTGTGCATATTGATAATGCAAGGGAGAGAGAGAGTTTGTGAATAAGACTTTAATGCGCACTTATTGTACTGTGTTTTATTCAGCTCTTACAGTGATATTCTAAAAACGGACGCTTCATCTTTTGTGTGATGTACAATAAACTTATCAGTAAAGTTTTGGCCATCATTTGGATGGGGTCCTCTACAACAGTGGTTCTCAAACCTGTCCTGGGGACCCCCCACCAGTGCACATTTTGCATGTCTCCCTCATCTAACACACCTGATTCAACTCATCAGCTCATTAGTAGAGACTGCAAGACTTGAATTGGGTGTGTCTGATGAGGGAGACGTACAAAATGTGCAGTGGTGAGGGTTCCCCAGGACAGGTTTGAGAACCACTGCTCTACAACAGGCTTGTACTAATAGTGGATAAAAGCAAGATGACAAATAAGTTACAACCGTAATTAAACTGTTCTGTCTCCATGCAGCATATATTCTCTGGCTCTGTAGGCATCATTGTCCGACTCCAGTTTGAACATATACAGTGGGGAGAACAAGTATTTGATACACTGCCGATTTTGCAGGTTTTCCTACTTACAAAGCATGTAGAAGTCTGTATTTTTTATCATAGGTACAGTGGGGAGAACAAGTATTTGATACACTGCAGATTTTGCAGGTTTGCCCACTTACAAAGCATGTAGAAGTCTGTAGTTTTTATCATAGGTATTCTTCAACTGTGAGTGACGGAATCTAAAACAAAAATCCAGAAAATCACAGTGTATGATTTTTAAGAAATTAATTTGCGTTTTATTGCATGACATAAGTATTTGATACATCAGAAAAGCAGAACTTAATATTTGGTACAGAAACCTTTGTTTGCAGTTACAGATATCATACGTTTCCTGTAGTTCTTGACCAGGTTTGCACACACTGCAGCAGGGATTTTGGCCCACTCCTCCATACAGACCTTCTCCAGATCCTTCAGGTTTCGGGGCTGTCGCTGGGCAATACGGACTTTCAGCTCCCTCCAAAGATTTTCTATTGGGTTCAGGTCTGGAGACTGGCTAGGCCACTCCAGGACCTTGAGATGCTTCTTACGGAGCCACTCCTTAGTTGCCCTGGCTGTGTGTTTCGGGTCGTTGTCATGCTGGAAGACCCAGCCACGACCCATCTTCAATGCTCTTACTGAGGGAAGGAGGTTGTTGGCCAAGATCTCGTGATACATGGCCCCATCCATCCTCCCCTCAATACGGTGCAGTCGTCCTGTCCCCTTTGCAGAAAAGCATCCCCAAAGAATGATGTTTCCACCTCCATGATTTACGGTTGGGATGGTGTTCTTGGGGTTGTACTCATCCTTCTTCTTCCTCCAAACACGGCGAGTGGAGTTTAGACCAAAAAGCTCTATTTTTGTCTCATCAGACCACATGACCTTCTCCCAGTCCTCCGCTGGATCATCCAGATGGTCATTGGCAAACTTCAGACGGGCCTGGACATGCGCTGGCTTGAGCAGGGGGACCTTGCGTGCGCTGCAGGATTTTAATCCATGACGGCGTAGTGTGTTACTAATGGTTTTCTTTGAGACTGTGGTCCCAGCTCTCTTCAGGTCATTGACCAGGTCCTGCCGTGTAGTTCTGGGCTGATCCCTCACCTTCCTCATGATCATTGATGCCCCACGAGGTGAGATCTTGCATGGTGCCCCAGACCGAGGGAGATTGACCGTCATCTTGAACTTCTTCCATTTTCTAATAATTGCGCCAACAGTTGTTGCCTTCTCACCAAGCTGCTTGCCTATTGTCCGGTGGCCCAGCCTTGTGCAGGTCTACAATTTTATCCCTGATGCCCTTACACAGCTCTCTGGTCTTGGCCATTGTGGAGAGGTTGGAGTCTGTTTGATTGAGTGTGTGGACAGGTGTCTTTTATACAGGTAACGAGTTCAAACAGGTGCAGTTAATACAGGTAATGAGTGGAGAACAGGAGGGCTTCTTAAAGAAAAACTAACAGGTCTGTGAAAGCCGGAATTCTTACTGGTTGGTAGGTGATCAAATACTTATGTCCTGCAATAAAATGCAAATTAATTATTTAAAAATCATACAATGTGATTTTCTGGATTTTTGTTTTAGATTCCGTCTCTCACAGTTGAAGAGTACCTATGATAAAAATTACAGACCTCTACATGCTTTGTAAGTAGGAAAACCTGCAAAATCTGCAGTGTATCAAATACTTGTTCTCCCCACTGTAAGGCTAAACACTGCTTCTGACATTTTCATTGTGTGAGATTGTCCTGTGTTGTTGCAAGTATGCCGGAGCATGAGCTCTTGAAGCTCCGCCCTCTTCTTGAAAGGGGGACGAGAGCACAAACTTATTTGCATTTAAAGGGACACACAAAAACAGTGTGTTTTTGCTCACAATTTTAACATGCTATAAAAAAATTATTATTTTGAGCTAAAACTATATTTACACACTCTGGGGACATCAGAGACTTATTTTACATCTTGTAAATAGGTCCCCTTTAAAGGCACAAGAACAGACCTTTTTCTAAGCTAATGTTTTGTTTTGAAAAGTGCAAAAAAAAAATTTTTTTTCTAAAAATGTGCTTAATTTCTTGCCTCCTCTTCTTTCTTCCCACTGTCTCTGCTGTCATCACCTCCTATTGCTGTATTTTTTTCTTTCTAACATGTTCTTATCCTCATTTGTCAAAACTGACCTTTTAAAACTCACACAGGGGCAGGATTCATACTTTAATTGGTCAGAATATGACGAGTTCTTTAGCTGAAATGACCGCTTTGGACCTCATAATTATGAGCCAGTTCTGAATACTCTTTTAGTCATTAATATCCAAGCTTTATATGTCTGTTTCAGTAGCAGTTATTTTGTTGAATTAATTTTAAGGCACATGATTGAGACTTGCTATACCGGCTGTTCCTTTCAAAGGAGCTGATCCAAATTTAGTTAATTACCCAGGTCTCCACAGGACTCATACAGCCCTTTTGTCTTTCTTCCTGCCCATGGTGAGATTCTGGTTGACTGAGTCCAGATAGCAGTTAAGATGCATATGAAAAATTAAACGCGTCTGCTTGAGATCAGTGCACATTTGGAGCACAAAGTCAATAAACACAGTACAACATTACTCTTGGCTTCCGGCAACTCATTTTCCAAAAATAATTGGCTGACGAGGTTTTAGCTTTGTTTTTGCAAGCTCTCTTGTTCCTGTTTTGCTTATCCCCATGTAGGGCTGTGACGGTGGCAGTTTTTTTACCACCGCGGTTGTAATGGACCAACTACCGGCGATGGCGCGGTAGTTGGGGGCCGGGTACACACACACAATATCAGTGTGTGTGTGTGTGTGTGTATATGTATGTATGTATGTATGTGTGTATGTGTGTGTGTATATATATATATATATATATATATATATATATATATATATATATATATATATATATACCTCAATTAAATAGCCTACATTTTGAAAATAAAAAATATAAACAAGGCTCAAACATCCATTTAAGCATGCGTGTTTATTTTAGTACTTCCGTGAAACAACATACTACGGCCTGTAAAACATTTAAATAAATATCACTAAATAATTGTAATATAAATAATATAAGAAAGTTAAATATTAGTCAAAAAAATATTCTTTTTATATTTCCCCACAGAGGTGCGTCATATGCTGCTTTGCGCTGAAAGGGATGTGGGACACGAGCAGGAAAGAGAGCATCGATTTTCTTATATCTTCATGTTTTCTCCTTATGTTCCAAAACTGACACTTGTATTAAAAGGTGTGAAGAGCAAATTTATCTTCCGCAGGGTCAAGAACTTTAGGCTTTGTTTGATTATGCGCTGCGAGAGAAAGCGAACCTAAAAATCTCCGGCGTGTATGAAAAGCGCTATACTCATAAACTTGACGCACCTTAAGTCTAATAACAAGCACAAACTGTGTTAAATTGAATTTGAAGTAAAATGTATCTGTCCTACACCGTTTTCTACTTTACCACAGTAAATGATGCGAATATACTCCTAATTAAAAGCAAACAAAAGGAAGAAACGCTTATAATCCCCTGTGAGAGACGTAAATTAAGATTTGGGAAAATAAATAAGAGATTCTATGTCCAGTAGAATAAAATGGAGTAAGCCTATTGTTAAATTCGTGGAAAATCGGGTGACCAGATCGCAAAACGCAGGCAAAGCTTAAATTTGGCTCACCTCACAAAGCCTACCTCTCTCGTTCGGCATGAATCCATATGTTTCCATGGCTGCGATGTAACATTTAATTGCGAAACTATTATTTATTTTGTAAATAAAGCTTTGTGCTGCACTCGTGTCATCATATTCACGTAAAACAGCATTCACATACAAATAAAGTGTTTTGGCCGACCACCGCCGGTACTACTCAGCCACCGCGGTGGTGCGGTTGTCACATTTACCAGCACAGCCCTATTCCCATGTCTTTTTCTCAAGGACTATGAGCTCCAGTGCTGTTGGAGGACTTAAACAAGTCACATTCCTAAAGGAAATCCTTTCCTCTTTGTGTTTTGATGCTAAGCAAGAGTGCAAGAGACTTTGATGGTTTGTGCAGTGAATTTTCTCCATATTTTCTGCAGGTGCCTTAATTAACCATATAGGGATTGCATTCATGCTCTTTGATCCTTCTGCCACTGTTACTGACAGACTCTGAGATTGAAAGGCACAAATAATAAGGCATAAAACCTTTTATTCCTCTCGAGGTATGTAGTTTTTACACTTTTAATGAATTGCAAAAAAGTGAAGAGTATAATTTTTTTGGAAAAAAAATAGTTTTTACTATTCCAGCGTAAAATGCGTAGACAAGCCCTACTTGGCAACACTGGTTAAGTTAAAAAAAAAAGTAATAATAGATCAATAGTGACAGGACTAAATACATTATTACATAGATTTCTATTTCAAATAAATGCAATTATTTTTAACTTTTTATTCATCAAAGAATCCTAAAATACATCACAGTTTCCACAAAAAATATTAAGATTATTGCTAAACGGTTTTCAAAATTAATGATAAGAAGAAATGTTTCTTGTGCAATAGCATATTATAATGATTTCTGAAGTATCATGTGACACTGAAGACTGGAGTAATGATGCTGAAAATGAAACCTTGCCATCACAGGAATACATTACATTTTAAAATATATTCAAATAGAAAAGAGATATTTTAAATTGTACAAATATTTCACAATATTACTGTATTTTTATTCAAATAAATGCAGCTTTGGAGAGCATGAAAGACTTTGACGTCACACCATTAGACATTACACACTTAACTTTTTAACTAGATTTTTACATTTTTCTGGGGAAAAAATGTTCTAGTGGTTTGTGGAATAATACTAGAAAAATGTTAATTCTTTTCCTTACACCCTTTGTTCTCCATGACAACCTATCAGCTGACACACCTCTTCCCAACTGAGGCTATGATCCCACACCAGCCTAAATATCATACACTCTTCATCTCTCTCCTCCAACAAGGCGTTAGGTTTTGAAAATGGTTTTAGCTATCATTCCTCTCAAGAGGCTTAACAAGTGCTATTAGCTAGACTGTCATAGTATAGTAGTATTCTCTCTTTCCTTGTCTCTAGTATTGTTGTCATACATTTGTCTTGTTTTTGAGATGTTTTATTTTGCCCCATTACAACCTTGTTCCTTTGTGTTCATGCATTTAATGTATGATGCTCAATTAGTGTGTGGTTCAATTAAAATAAGTGTTGTATAAAGTGTTTATGTACTTTAATAGCATGCTTGATATGGTTTTTGTGAGAGCTTGATTTGAAATGCATTAGCTGGGTGCTCAGGGAGGGCGTTTAATTGCTGTCAGTGGTGGACTCTATTTCTGCCTTAAGGCAAGAACCGGTGTCTGTTTCAGCTCACCTGCTGATCTCACAACCCATCTGTTCAAGGATCTGTGTATTTACTACATGCACAATGTGTCATACTATGTACACGGTTTGCTTTCTTGTGATAAAAGGCTTGACTATATGGTTTGTGTGTCTGCTTTCAGAGTATGCAGCTGTCTTGATATGTATAAATCTGTTAGTTTGCTAATAGATTTCCTTGCACAAAGCAGTCGATGTTGGCAGATGATTGTCTGTGCCTAAGGCTTTGGTTTGACTGGGTTGTGTTAACCTTTGGCTGGGTGAATGATATCACTGTACATGTATGAACCCGTTGGCATTTCTGTTTGTCTGCGTCTTTATTGCTGTTTTATATTGATACTGTATTTATGTTTCACTTTTTTTCTTTTTCAGCAGACCATGTTAATATAGCAGGTAGCCAAGATGTCAAATCTCTAGACAGCTGATCTAGATATAACATTTTATGTCAGCTATGCTTGTAGAAATTAGGACTGGGTGATGTAACAACAAATTATATCTCAGTATTTTTATCCCTTTGACAATATACAGTATATAGAGAATACCTACATTTCGAATCAATTTGTAGAAACGGACAGTTAGAGTTGTTGAGGTTGATTCAAACGATATAACGCCAATTATGTTACTAAATTTTTGTTACAGACACTATTAAAACATCAGACTTAACATTTTCATACTCATGAGTTGTTATATTGGCAGCAAAATCTTTTATTTATGATGTTATTGTTCAATATATCTGCAGGTAATGTGGGGTCAAGATCTTAATCTTAATATTGACACCAATCCGATGTCCAATGAAACTGTTAACTGTTGTTAAAAGGTCTCTATATCACGCTTTTTTGTCTTAATTGCTTTAATGAATTTGTTGCTTTAATTCCCATTTGAATCAGCAACTTTTTCTTTCTCCCGCATGTCATTTATCTTTGTTGTTGGCTGTCTGTGCTTTGGCATCAGGTGCTTATTGGTCAGCTCTACCTGAATGCCATAGATAAAAGCCACGTGAGGTTGCCGTGGAAACTGTCAGGGCTGTTGTGAATGTTGTCTCTTTGTCAATTGATTCACGTTTAGTTTTTCTTTGTGTCACTCTCACTTACAATCAATTGCAAGATTTGAGGATTGAGACTTATTTATTTATTTAAACAGATTGAATCCTCTGCATGTCTGGTCACATCCAGCCTTGACCTTATATGCATTTACATAGTTCTAGGTAGTTGTATCAAATAGCAGAAATGGATATCAGTTTCCGGGACTAAATTTGAAATTCAACAAATTTGAGTTGGCTTTGTCAGAAATGTATAATATAATAATGCTGATATGCAATAATAATTTGTCATATAATTTGCAATTTAATTTTTTTTTTTTGAAAGATCTGTAGTTTAATATAATAAAAGGTGGAATGGTTCTTGGTAAAAAATCGAACCGTACGGTTCGGCACACACTTGCGCCGCAGTTCATCTCAAATCTGATAATGGTTTGTTGAAAATAGCAAAACGTGTAAAACAGACAGACAGAGTTGGTTTAATGTATGTTTCTGTCGATGGATACACATTCTGGCTTCCTAATACATTACAACAACAGCGATGATCAAAAAAGCGTGGACAAAACAGTCACTCTTGTATGCGAGAGCCGTATGCTCTAACGTGACTCACTCAGTCATATACGCCGTCGTCACCTGGGTGTTGATAGCGCACGAGCGCAGGTGAGACCTGAACAGCACACGTTGTGTTTAAACTAAACTCATTTAAGCCTTGCCAATTTAAACATTCAAGAGCAAGACTGAGAGTTTTAAATGTTAATCAAACAACAAATGACTAAGAAATCACTCACTGATCTTGACTGAATAGCTTTTGTAACTTCAATAATGATTAATCTTTATTTAATTTATACAGTGAAGATTATAATATGCAATGTTATTTTAAATGTGATTATTTAATTTCTGTACCTGAAAACCACTGTTAGACACCTGAAAAGCACTGTTTATTTTATATGCATCTTTGCTCTATTGTATGTATTTGTGCTGTTGCTTGTAGTTTGATTATTTGTTCTTCTTTTGTTTATTTTTATTTGACAAATATCCTAATTACCCTGAACATAGCACATACCGAACCGTACCGAAACCGTGACCATAAAACCGTGATATAAACTGAACCGTTCCACCCCTAATATAATAATATTTTTTCTTATGCTGTTCTTATTCTTATTGAAGACAAAAACAAAGACAGTGCTCAGTGATCAGATGCTCTCAAACAGGATGTGATGGGCCAGAAAAACAGTTATTGAGTTCGTACAGTGATTGATTGAGTCAAGTCTGGATCAGCCAGGGAGGAACTGATGTCTCTCTTTTAATTAACCCGCTTGTAGCTTCAGACTGTCTGTCAATACAGCAGCCAGCCCTGTGTCTCATTGAATGTCACTGTAAGACTGTGTAAATTAGCTCACCCCATTGGGACAAGTTGTTTGATATTTGTAATCTGCACAATAAACAGTGCCGTTGCAGTTGATGTCAATCCCATGTTACTCACTGCTGGTTTAATTTAGTTGTATGTAAGCAGAGCTGTGGTTGGTGCAATGTAGGAGCCACCCCATGGAAAGTCAGCCCAAGGTCTAAGAAAAAAACAGATCCCTCCAGACGCTTATTAGGCTGCTATTAGGCTTTTCAGCTATAGGAAAAAAGTGCTACATTGAAAAACAGAAATAAAATGTTGCAGTAAGGAATAAAAGCATCTCTGTGAAGCTTTTCACTGGAAAACCATAAAGAGAGGGGAAATATGTCATAATGACAGAGTTGGTTGTGTTGCTCTATTTTCTATAATGAGGCAAGACGATGAAAGAGACTCATCGCTCAGGCTGCAGTATATTCAGGAAATAATCAGTAATTTTGTGATTATGTTTTTGTGATTCTAATAGAACATATTTTATGTTGCCTGACTGTTTGATCAAGAAGTTTTAATTTAGGTATTCAATGAATCTTGTGCAATATAAGCACAGATTAAGTTTCTGTAGCTGTTAACATGCCCTCTGCTTCTACATAAAGTTGAGTTTGCACTGTGATTTATACATAGATGAGTTTTAATTAAGTGAGAGCTATTAAGCATCCAATATAAAATGACATCATACTTTGTCTTGATGATTCATTTCTATTGCTTGTCTGTCAGGATAGTTCTTTCGCTAAAAGGCATCTCATTTATCACAGTGATGGTGAACCGCCACCAACTTTCCATTAATGCACAGACAGAACTTTTTTTTTGGCTGAAATATCTTATGTGGCATTTCCGCCTAGATAGAAATGTTATCATTCGATTCTCTCCGAGAGCCATTTTCCCCTAAAACTTTCATTAACATTGACAAATAATTTGATGTGATTTGTTTTTCATTTATTGTCTCAGATGCCTACTGACAGGAATATGGGCTGAAATTGAGTTCAGTTGAGGTGGCTGGATAAAATTTTATTCTGTTCCTTATTTTCAGTCTGTGTATAGAATTGATACCTAGAGAATAATCTATACTCTATTGATTCTTTTGTAGACTCAGTATTATTTGTACATCAGATAAATTGCCTTTCTCCTCCTTTCTTCCCTTCCCTGTGATCTTGACCCATCACAGAGTTTCCAGTGTTGTTATTTGTGCTGTATTGATCAGTTCATCCTCTGAGATCCTATTACCTCCCATGCTTATATATATATATATATATATATATATATATATATATATATATATATATACTGTATGTATACTGTATGTGTGTGTGTATATATATGTATATATATATATATGCGCGTGTGTGTGTGTGTGTGTGTGTGTGTGTGTGTGTGTGTGTGTGTATGTATGTATGTATGTATGTATGTATGTATCTATCTGTTTGTGTGTGTGTGTATCAGTAGATAAACTGTTCTCTGCCTATCCATCAGTGTCCTACAGGCTGCTATTGACTTACACTCTAAGCCATTAATAATTATTGCATTTTCTCCAACGCTACAAATTTAATGTGGCTGCATTTTCCTGCCAGCAAGTTTTTTTGGACCTCCAGACAGTCATTTAGAGGTTTTTGTTGTTCTGCCTCTTTCTGGCTAGCACCCCGAGATACTGAGCTCTCCAGCTGAGAGTTGTTTTTTAGGCTCTGATGGTACACACAGTCTTATGCTTTGGCTTAACCTGAGAGATCATCTGTGGAGTTTACTTGAGGTGAATGCTATATTTATTTGTAAAAAGGTTAGAAAAAAATATAAAAAATGTAAACTTACAAATAGATGCTTATGATGCAGTGTTCTAGAATACTTTATTCTGATCAAGTCAGATTTTCTTTTTTTTTTTTACTTTTAGCCTGGAATCAACTTCTCATACATATGTTGTTTAGGATAAAGTATCCAAATGGGGTTTTTACATTCTAAAGACCAACTTCTTGTCATATGAAAAGGGTCGATACCAGTCCTGATTATTTAAAGGGATATTTCACCCAAAAAATTACATTTACTCCCCTCATGTTATTTCATGCCTGTATGCCTGACTTACTTTCTTCTGTGGAACATAAAAGAAGGGATTTCGATTGTCTCAGTGTTTTTTGTTGTCTATACAATGGAAGTCAATGGTAACCAGAACTGTTAGGTTTCCATTCTTCAAACGTTCTTCACCTTTTAGTGTTCTGCAGAAGAGAGAACGACATGAGGTTGAGTAAATTTTTTGGTGAAGTATCCCTTTAAGCTTTAATCAAGCGCTTGATGCATCTCTAGTTAAAACTAGGGACACTGCAACTGCTATATTACCACCGTCCCGGTGTATTCGGCAGGTGAATAAGTTGTCTTTATATTGTGAGCAATGATAGATGAGCCTTGCTGATGGTGGATGAAGTCTGGCATTGATGGTCTGCCTGGCTGCTTACCAAACCCAAGAACATCCTTTAAGAAAGTGCTTAGCTAGTGATACAACTCCCAGTGCGGGTTTGAGAGCAGTAAAACAATCTTTTTTTTTTTAGATAGGTACAAGATTGGGAAAATGATGCAAGTGACTGAAAAATTGCAACACGCACTCCCTGAGCATATAAACTTTGCGGATCAACTTACTGTTCCTTAACCCTTCAGGTTGAAGCAGATGTTTCAATATGTGCATATGTTTGATTTTTAATGTAGATGAATAGGCAGCTAAAGTGTACGGTTATAGAGTGCTGCAGTGATGGTGTATTTTGTAGGACAACCTGGAAGTTAGCATCACCCTGGTTCCCTTGACAAAAACACAATAGAATTTTATCATTGGCTTTTAGAGTATTGTTGAAAATAAGCTCTGTGACCAACAAAAGCTCATGATTCTTACATGATTTGTTCATCATAATAATCTTCACAAATGACACACAACTATGAAATTTGAAGTCTAAATACAATTGGCAGAGGTATAAAGCTAAACGTAGGCTATAAAAACTTTTTATTTAAAAAACACTTTCCCTGAAAGTTTGAGTTAGAATAGTTTGCAAGAGTGTGATTATAAACACAATGAGGCTGTAAAAAGTGTTTACCTGTTCTGCTTGATGACATTTAATGTCCTCGACAACCTCTGTAGTCCCATTTAGCCACTTGTTAGCAACTGCCTTTTTTGACAGGTAAAAGCTTTTAAAAATCACAAGGGGGTATTACTGATGTATTTTATGTCATAAAATAAAACATGAAAATATATTGAGCTTGGGTTAATCACAGCCCTTTTTCAGATATTTAACCAAAGACCTGTTCAAAAAACCCATTGACGTCAGGACGAAGAAACTGGAAGTGCTAAAAAGCTAACTCAGCCTACAAAACAATGTCATCCCTGCACCTCTCTATTCATTTGCTTTTCTCGGCAGAGAAAGCACTGTTTGTTTGTTTGTTTGTTTCTAAATCAACTTTTCTAGCTTAATGTTTTTTAAGAATAGAGTGCCCTGCTCCAGGCCTTTATCTCACAAGCATGATAATCTCTCCCCTTATGATAATGTTTTCTTGAAACAGAATTGTTCTTTGTAAATAGTCATGCAAAAGTAGGCTAAACCTTCATTACTGTGCATGTGATATGAGATATGCTATTGGTGGTGTTTTACAGAGTTTGTACTGGCAAACAATCCAAAAGTATCTTCACATTTCAAATGGATCCTTATGAAAAAACTTGTTGAAACAGCTGTGTGTTGTATAGTCTCTAGCCTTTCTGTTTTTTCTGTTTTACCAACAAGATGTTAACTCTTCACTGTGCCATTTATTAAACCTCTTCCTTACTTTCTACTGCTTGCCTAAGGAAGCTGACTAACAGCTTTTGAGTTGAATGACAAGCTTTTCAATGGTGATGAGATAAGAAAGGAGAAAAAAAAATCGGTTTATTACAGGAGCTCCTATCTTGATGTTCTCTCTGTTTGTCAAAATGCTTACATCATTGTGAAACTATAGCGGAAGATTGTTTGTTTGTTTAAGCCCTGCTCAATAACTTTCCTGAGTTGTGCACATGAAGGAAGGAGGTTAGAGGTTAGTTACTCCAGTCTTCTATCCTTCAAAAATCATTCTTTGCTGATTTGGTGCTTGAAAACATTTCTTCTTCTTGTTCTTCTTCTTGTTCTTCTTCTTGTTCTTCTTCTTGTTCTTCTTCTTGTTCTTCTTCTTGTTCTTCTTCTTGTTCTTCTTCTTGTTCTTCTTCTTGTTCTTCTTCTTGTTCTTCTTGTTCTTGTTCTTCTTGTTCTTGTTCTTCTTGTTCTTGTTCTTCTTCTTCTTGTTCTTCTTCTTCTTCTTCTTCTTCTTCTTCTTCTTCTTCTTCTTCTTCTTCTTCTTCTTCTTCTTCTTCTTCTTCTTCTTCTTCTTCTTCTTCTTCTTCTTCTTCTTCTTCTTCTTCTTCTTCAAGTGGTTGTTAATTAATATTTTTTTGGGGATTTAATTTTTTTGGGATCCTTTGATGAAAAGAAAGCTGTAAAGAAAAGCATTAATTTTTGTAATATTAAACATTTATTAACTTTAATGTTAGGTACGATTAATTGCAATTAATTACAGACAAATGTGTGATTCATTAGTTATTTTTTTTAAACCACTGACAGCACTATTAAAGACATAAATGTTTAATGCACCCACAGTTTAATGCATCCTTGCTGAATAAAAGTATTAATTTCTTTTTCGAAAAAAAAAAAAAAAAAGTCTTACTGGTACTAATATATATGTACACTTGATAATAAGGTTCTCAAAAACCATTAATACATGCTTTGTTTAAAAATGTTGATAAGGTACACAACAGCATTTTTACCTTTAGAGTAAGATGGTGAGTTAGAAATGTTCATCTTTAGTTTGTGTCAACTGCTACGTAAAGTAATGTAAATATGTACAGTAAGATAACCTTACAAAAACAGTAAAGCTACAGGCATTGTTCATGGTTAGTTCATGTTAACTAATGCATTAACTAATGTTAGCTAATTGCACTGTTAACGTGAATAGATGCATTAATATATGTGTGAGTTAAGATTAATACTGAACAGAGGTGTTGTTCATGGTTAGTTCATGTTAACTAATGCATTAACTAATATAATATATAATATATATATATATATATATATAAACTTGTGTTATGTATGCATGTATGTACGTACATTCAAAAGTGGTCATGTTCAGCACACACACTCACCCATGACTCACAAAACTTAGGCCACCAAGTTAAAAAGATGGCTTATGTGGGGGTTTTTTGGGCCCGAAGCTTAATGCTCAGCACTTCTTATTAAGTGCCCCTGACGATGCTGTTTCTTGGAAGCAGCCCGTGACTGCTCTCTACAGATACTTTGTGACATGACCCTCTCTTTTTAACCCTTGATAACACCCTCTACTGCACTCTGATCAGCTCTCTAATCAGAACCTGCCCTCAACAGCCCCCTCATCACTGTGTGACCGCTGAAGTGGCATCAGATGACATCTGGTTTTGTTTGAACATCTTTGACATTCAGTGGGCTGGGAATTCAAATTGTGCAATTCAGTGCACTGGTTGTATAGATTTAAAAACACCCAATTTCACTTTCCATTGTGCATTGTTCACATTCACTTTTTTGCTTATAAATGAGGCAGATGAACTCTTTGTAATGTCTTTAAATTAGTATTTTATATCTGTCTTAATTTCTTAAATGCTAATTAAGAGTTCATGTCTATGTTTTTATCATTAATTTATGGTTTAGTGCTCAGTAGGCACACACATTATAACCCTGGCAGCTCCGGAATAAGATTTGATTTTACAGAAATGTTGTCCTGTAGCTAGATGTTGAATCAAATAAATTTTTGCTTTCCCCTTTCCCTTGGGTAGGTCTAAATGTTTTTGTTTGTGGTATCTATCACACATTTGTAATGGCACACTAGATTAATGGCATCCATTTCTGCTGTCAAGTTTGCTTTTAGCCCTCCCTGACTCCCTCATTACGTGCCCAGCGAATGGCGCAGGAACATCACTTCTCAACTCAATGAGAACTGTAGTTCACAAACACGCTGACTTGTTCACATGTAATTTGAAATGTGACAGAAGGACAATTTTGTATTGTTGTATTTCCATAGAAATCAGTATGTCAGTTCAGTATGAACTAGTAAAGAATTGGTACTCTAAGAGAGTAGTGAAGTCCACTCCACAACTATAGAAATAAAAAAAAGGATATATATAGTTGGAGTCACTTTGGGAGCCCTTTTTTTCCCAGCTGATCAACTATAAACACATTGACAGCCTAAATCCACCTCACTTTTATATGGATGCAGTGCATGCTTATAATAAACATAATGGGTCTCATTCATTAAGCATGCGTACGCACAAATTTGTGCGTGAAATGTTCGTATGAACTATTTTAAGAACAAATCACAATTCACCAAAGATTTTGTAATATATATATATATTTCTTTTTTTTTTTTAAATATAGGAACAACTGAAACCACACATACGCAAAAAGAACTTTCTCTGTATGGCCTTATAATTGTGTTAAGAAGTTATATTTCATCCTAACATGACTATAATTACATTGAAGTATATTGCATTAATTGTATTATGTAATCCATATATAAAATTATATAATGAATTATTAAATACAATTTAATTTCATCTTAAATACATTCGATCATATACAGTTAAAGAGTAAGAAGCTGCGATATAGCTTCAGCTGGTTTCTCTAAATAACGCAGATATACGTGTATGTACAGCTGCTAATGCGAGCTCTGTAATCTGGGTCTTTATAAAAGGTGTTTATTGTGAGAACTGGCGAGAATGGCACATTGCTCGAGGATCCGGGCAGTTTGACGAGAGTGACGAAAGGCTGTAAGGAAAGCGTGTGTGGAAAGCCCTGAGATGGTTTGGGTGTGTTTTATGCAAATGACTAACCTCGTGCATGCGGCCGCTCGTTTAGATTACTCCAAATTCACTAACATCAGAACGAGGCTAAGAACAAATTCATGTGCGTACGAACGTTTTGTGAATCAGGCGGAGATTTTTCGTACAAATACGAAAGAATCCACACAATTATTAGTGAATGAGACCTAATGTTACTATCCCTTTGTGTGCACAATACTATAGTTCTCATTCTTGATGTGAACAGGCATTTATGGTAGTATGCTTTTTTGAACATTCTTGTAGCTTCATATTTGTCAAACTGTTGATGTTTTGTAGTGTTCATTTTAAACTGTCATGCACGTGTGCTCTAAACATGTAACCTTAAGAATTTATACCATTAGCCATTCTCATGACCTCTTCAGATCAATGATAGTGAACGTGTTGTCTGTTTCTCTAGAATTGTGCATAGATCAATGAGCTTTTCTGCTTTGTCCCTCAGGATTGAAGCACATAATGTAGAAACTAGAGTCCAAGTCTCGTTTGAAATGGGAGCAGTGTCTGTGGAGTGTGTGCTAGGTCAGGACTATCTTATTACATGAACAGTCTGAATATTTGTCATGCGTCAGCTTTTCATGCCATGTAGTGCCTCCCAGGTGTAGGCTATTGAGTCCAGACTCACATTGGTAATGTAATACAGTTACTTGAAGCCTCACAGGATGTTGCAATAAAGCAGATTCATTAGTAATGTATATTTACAGCATATAATTCATTTGAATCCTTCTTTCCCGACAATAATAAGGCAAGACGACTCTTCTGTCTCAGTGGTGAACTAAGGCCCTGTTTACACCTAGAATTAAGATGCATTTTGGTCAATCGGACCACAAGTAGACGAGGGAGACACACAACCGTTTAGACCTTGTGTTTTAATCTGTTTCTTTTGTCCACTTTCAACCACTTCTGTCCTGATTTCTTCGAGGGAAGGGTCTTTGAGAGAGAACATTGTGCTTGGTACGTTTTTCGTCTTCAAACCAAACTTTGTTTGTCAGCCGACAAAGTTTAAATCCCGTCTGGCTAGTGAGCTTGCCATAATTTTTACGCATTAGGTCAGGAGACGGAGCGCAGGCAGTCTTTTGTGGCTGTTCGAAAGCGTTTACACTACGAAAGCAATCCGGTTGAATGCGTTTTAGACTACCTCTGGAAATTGTCGAAAGTGGACAAGCTCAAAATGTTTTAGACCCCATTTACACCTGTTTTTAGTGTTGTCCACTTGTGATCCGATAGACCAAAACACATCTTAATACCAAGTGTAAACAGGGCCTAAGTGAGATGTGGAAATTGTGGGACACACACGCAATTTCAAAATTTGCATAAAAATACCTGGATGGAAACCTACCTACTTATAAACAGTCCTCATATCTAATGTCTGTTTTTTTTTTTTTCTTGTATGTTTTGGATATAACTTTGTTAAAATTAGTTTATCTGCATTTAGATCCAGTCCCCCCTCGTTTCTGACTTCATCATCACATCTAGAACATGCATGTTATCATAAATCTGTCATTTGTAGTTAAGTGGCTTGTTAAGGAGCTCTATAAAATGTTTACAGACCTGTATGGATTGACTTACACTATCCAATACAGTATAACTATTAATGTGGATTTAGATGCTTAAATCAGCTTGTGCTATGCTAACATCGGCTAAAAATACTTGACCCAATGTTCACACTGCCCTTCAGATATTCCCGAAGATGTTAATAAGGAATGTAGGTTGCCTCTTATAGCAGATGCCTCATTCTCACACCTTTGGCTAACTGGCAAATATTTAGTTACTGAGTAACTACACATGAGATAGTGCCCTCTTTTCAGAGAACAGTTGTCATTGATAAGGCTTGTGGCAGTGGGCTACGTTACCCCTC
Organism: Coreius guichenoti; assembly: GCA_039654105.1. Taxonomy (NCBI): domain Eukaryota; kingdom Metazoa; phylum Chordata; class Actinopteri; order Cypriniformes; family Gobionidae; genus Coreius; species Coreius guichenoti. The sequence goes on along the minus strand of CM077180.1, from coordinate 26,769,249 downwards.
TAGCCCTTGACTTGACCATTAACCCTTGAACTTAGATGTGATAAATCAGACTCTGTATGTACAAGTGTGTGTAAAGGGTCACATCAGATGCTTTATCTTGCTTATTTAACTGGACAGTTTATTTAAAGCGGTCTGGACTGGATAGTCCATTGGAGATATAAAAATGGAAATAGTTCTTCCAGAGATATAGAATTATGTTTGTTAATGGACAGTCAGTCATTGACTTTTTTTTGTGAATCACTGAATCATCCTTTCTTTCTTCCATCTGTGTTTACATCCATGTATAGACATTAGTCCTGTTAAAACATTGTGGGAAAAAAAAGTGTTTTATTAAAATTTGAGTTTGAAAAAGAACAACAAAAAGTAATATTTGTGATCATAAATGGCTATAAATGTCAAAAATGCAGCTATGTTGCTGTGGAAAATAAGTCCAGAGCTTTAGTAGCTGTTGCTGCCTCTATCTTTTTAAGAGTCATTAAAAAAAATTCCTTCTGTAATTTGTGTGTAGGTCAGGGAGCATGATTATATGATTTAATAGTTTTATTTTTTGTTTATAATTAATCATACTAAATTGACAGTCCTAGTAATTACAGATAAATCATTACAAATTACAAAGCTAGTAGTAATTTAATGTTTTTGCCAATCTACTTGTGAATGATGAGTTCAGATTATTCATTGTATTCTCATAGTGCCTGCACACTTACAGTTACTATTGTTTTGTGATCTTAATACAAAGACATGTGCACACAGAAAATCCAAACACATAATTTGCTTTTCCTCTGGCACTCACCTGGTCATATAATGACTCTCTGTCCGCTCTTCACTGTGTGCGTAGGAGGACAGAGCTTCTCTCTCCATTTCTCTCTCACTCTCTCTTTCTCCACTGCACACGCATTTTCTGCTATGCTCATGTTTGTTATCTTGCCTGCTATGCATCTTCTGTGACATCAGGGAGAGAGAGGAGAGGTGGGTGATTTAATAAATATATATGTATGTATGACGTTGGCAATGGCAATGTTCTGCCTATGGACGATAATCCCTCTTGCTTTTGTTCCTGCAATCCCTTGAGATGAACAAAGCCGCTGCTAATGTATCACTGTACTGATGGAAAGCCTTGCACAATCTCATTAGACTGTCATTACCAAATATATCGATATTAGACTCACTTATTTTCCTGGTACAAAACACAGATGCCTTATTTGAACAGGAAGGAGAGGCATAAAGAATAGATCAGTTTGTGCTTGTTGGTTGAATAGTAAGAGGAGAGAAAGATTATTTTTGTGCATGTGTATTTTTATGTTTTGGGATAAAGCAGAGTGTTGTGAGCAGAATGGCAGAGAAGGGAGTGAAGGGAGTGAAGGGGTGGGGCCTTTTGGCTCCCCCATTCATATTATGCAAATAGCTCTGAGCCTGTGTGCGTCTGATTGGCTGGCTGGATGTGTTGCTGGCTGATAGGACAGATAAAGCAGCATTCAGCAGTGAGGCGCTGGGAAGAGGAGGAGGACAGCTTATAAGGAACAGAGAAAGAGAAACGGAAGATACAGAAGGCTTTAATGTACAGCACAAGCAAAGAAAAGAAATACAGCTATTTTATTCCTTTAACCACCTGCATGTGCACTGATATAAGACTGTACAAACGGAAGATTTAAATGACAAGATTGAATGTGACTGGATTGTGACTCTACCGTTGCAGCCCCTCCGGCAGGCAGCCCATTCACAAACAGCGGACCGCTTCAAGTGCTTTGACACGGGAGAAGATGAGGAAATTCTGACTGACACTCCTCCTGCATGGAATTTTTATCTTGTCCTTGGTCTTTTTCAGGAGACCAATCCTGGCTGTAGTCCAGTTCATCATGCTGAGCTGAGGAAGCTGAATAAAGCCAGCAAGATATGCGAAGAAAAAGCAGACAAGCAATCAGCGTGAGTGCAGCGTCTGTTTGCACCTGCCACTGAAAAGACAGCTCTGCCAGCACGGCTTTTGTCGTCCGCCTGTCTTCCTGGCGAATGAGAGACCGAGGCCTCTCGGCCGAGGGGAATGGAATTCAGCCATGCGGCTCTGACTGGAGTTGTTGTTTGCCTTGTGCTGTCAGTGGGCAGCCAGTGCCTGCGTTTCCAGATCATCTCAAGAGTGTAGGCTGAAAATATTCTCTGCTTGCTTCCGCCCTTCCACTTTTAGCCACTCTTGGGCAGAAGCAAGTGATAAACAACTAACTTGATGACTTGAATTAACCTACTAGGTGGATGGATGCACTGGGTGTTAAACTTAACTTGGTCGGTTTAATGGAGTCTGTTAAGCCTTAAACAGATTCTGCATCTCTGGAGGACTGCGCTGGCCTGAATATTTTTCTATTTTCATCCCTCGAAGTGCCATTTTTATCATTAACTGTCCACCGGTTATGCAGAGGCTGTAGTTTCCATAGAAATGAAGATATCTGGGAATCTCTGGAGACTGAGAGTGTCAGAGTAAGGTGACAGAGAGGTACAGGAAAAGAAATCTGTTGTGTTTCATTTAGCCTGGGATGAAAAGATGTTTGGATGATAATGGAGGTCACCTGTGCTGAATGGATGAATGAAGGAAGAGTTTCAGAGAGATGCATATTTTCCAGCCATTCCTCACTCTGAGGAAGTGAAGATACAGAGAGGTACAAAAACACACTGTTCTCAAAGCTCTCCTATCTCTGAACTGCCAGAATCAAACAGTGAACAGAGAAGAAGAATGTTAGCCATGTGCTGAAATGCTCTCCTACTCTCAATCGACTCTTTCAGTGTCCTCACGTTGAACCATATTCTTCAAATTTTTCCATTTTTGGAATATCTATTGGAACTCTATACTGTCAAATAGTGCATTGTTATTTTCATGAATGTCTGATGCTATTAGGGGAGAACAATTACAAACAAGACTTGTAGCAAGAAGGAAAAGTTGTTCAATAGTCATTTGCTAATCTTATAGGATGATCGCATCTGTTTTTACTGTGGATGAGCATGACATCAGCAAAGAGCAAATTTTCAGCACTAATATCCAAAGTCTGGTCTCTGTCAGATCATTTGTGCCTCATGGACTTCTGATACTTCTTGGGTAGAGGACTTTATCCTTAATTAGGAAAGTGAGACAACTTCACTAAAGTCGGGATCCAGATACAAGACAGTAAAATGGATGATTCCAGTATATTAAGACGGAGAGGACTTCAGGTAAGGATGAATAATACTTCTAACATTATCTAAAAACTTGTTTGAAAGTTTTTTTTCTTGTTTACTCCAGTTTAATATATGCGACTAGTCACATTTCATCCTTTCAATTTGCTTCCTTTCTTAGTCTTCACTGTTGCTGTGATGTGTCAGCACATTCAAAAAATTTAAGCACTGCAATAGCAAGAAAACTCTGCCTTGAGATCAAATTATCCAGTTTTGTCAAGCAGTGTGAACCTTTCGAATGTGTCTCTGTGATAACAGATTGCCGTGCTCAGGGAGGGATTTCAAATTAATTCATGGCTAAATTCAGCATTTTCCTTCTCGCATCTGCTTGTCTCTCTCTCATTCTTCAAATGATTTGCTTACTAGCTTTCCTGTCTCATTTCTTATTTGAATTACAGGAACTGTCAATAGTCATCATCATGACTCAGTGTTTTAAATGGGTACAAACCTTTTGTTTGGACAGCTGAACAAAGATTGCGTTGGACTAAGTTAGAATGTGAACCGATGAAGTTTTTTAGATTTTCCATATTCTAGGAACAAGTAATATGAAATTGTAACTGTTGTGTGGCAGCAACCATGTGTGGCAGGAACAGTGCAAGGCATTCTGGCTCTGACTTGCCTGACACAAAAACGTGTGTGTGTATGTATGTATATATATGTGTGTGTGTGTGTGTGTGTGTGGACACACATTAACACTTAATAATCTGACGCAGATGCTAAACTGGGAGTGTAATCACACACATCAACAAATATATTCCTGGCTTTTTGCACACCCACCTCTTTTACACCCTTCAGTCTTGTTTTTTTTTCTTTTTCTGTAATATTGTAACAGTCCAAGAGTGTGTTGTGTAACTGCATCCATCTGCTAGTTAACCCAAGTAGATGACAAATGCTCTGCTGAATTTGAGAACATAGCCTCTTGATGCTGTGTACGTCAAGAGATGCATAAGGGTGTTTTTCATATCCCATATCCATATATTTAGTATCAACTCTAATTTAAACACAGTGTTATCTACACAATGCAGTGCAGGATTCAGACTGCAATTTGAGACGCTATTTGATTGTGTAATTTAGCTCCTTGGCCACAGAGGCTTTCAGTGATGTTGGATGTCAGATGATAAGATGTTGGTAAACAAGATGAAAAGAGAAATTACAATGTCCTGCTGTAATTTGGATAATATTTAAAAGACACTTGTGACATGGAGCGGTGCAGGATTGCACTGAAGTGTCATTCACTGGAAAAGCTTTCGCTGTTGAAGAGCAGCACAGGCGCAGTTTGTTTCCATTCTGGGTAATAGCGGGGGTTTTAAGGCACTTTGCAGTTCTTGGGTTCACTGCTGTCTTTTGTGCTAGGGTGTCTGTGTTTTTGCCCGTTGGCAGTGGGGCTGGATGTGGTTGAGCTGAACTCTGTGTTGTGTCTGTTCACTCAGCTGTGCAGTGGGGAGGGTTTGTCTCGATAAATCCACCGTAGGGCTTTCTGTCTGCCAGACCCGGACAGTGAGATGAAGCAACGGGCTTATTCCGCTATCTACTCTCTACATCTCATTTAACTTAATATCCTGTTTCTACAATCAGCAGAATCTGAACAACACCAGTTGAAACACAAATATGACCATTCAAAAGTGGTCAGTAAGGTTTTTAAATGTTTTTAAAATAAGACTCTTATGCTCACCAAGGCTGCGTTTATTTGTTTAAAAATTACAATAAAAATTATTATTACAAGAAATATTATTATAATTTAAAATAAATGTTTTTTTTATTTTAATATAGTTAAAAATGTCATTTATTTCTGTGATGGCAAATCTGAGTTTTCAGCAGCATTTACCCCAATCTTCTCATGATTCTTCAGAAATTATTCTGCTTAAGAAACATTTATTATTGATGTTGAAAACAGCTGTGCTGCTAAATATTTTTGTGGAAACCATGATACATTTTTGTTTCAGTATTCTTTAAATCCAAATGTCAAAAGAACAGCATTTATTTGTAATAAATTTTTTTGTAACAATTTAAGTCTTTACTGTCACTTTTGAACAATTCTTTCAAAAACAAACATTTTCTGACCCCAAACTTTTGAATGGTAATGTATGCACATTTTCTCTGGGGGTCCTTTAAATCCATATTTTTTACGAACCTATTGACTGATTCATTGCTGATGAATAGGTCATTATGGATTTAAGCCATGCATCCCCTTAATGCTCTAAAGTGGTCTGGGCAGTTAGTCACATGGGGACCGGGCCCAATATGGCTGGCCAGTGCGAGACGCAATGCCCTGGAAAGCCGCATTTGGCAGTGTTTATAGGGTGAGGTTGAAGGGGGGGGGGGACTAAATCTCCGTAATGCTTCTGAGTGGTCTCCTGAGGCCCAGACCTGGTAAATGCCTTTTCCTCAGTGTCATTGGTCATCCACATGCCCCTGACAATCAAACACTCTTTGGTCACAGCTTTAAATTGTTCATTAGGCACTTAGGCATGGCGTGAAACCCCTTATCAAATTGTTAAATTGTTAATAATTCAGAATAAACTTTTTCTGACAATGTAGCTTATATGTATGCTGTTCATAGTTGGCCAACAATGTAGCAGCTTGGTACATTAATTTAGAATATGGAGTCACAGGTGTGTGGTTATTAGCATTTTTGTGCTCAAACAATTCATCATAGATAAACATTGCATTATCTGAAGTTTATTTCTAACTAGCTCTGTTCACAATGCATTGAATCATAGTCACACGTACCACAGTGTATTGCGAGCCCTAGTTTATATAAACTAAAAGTGTATTTTATTTATTAAATACATATTTATTTAATTTATTATTATTATTAATTATTTTTTTTAATTTTTTTTTTTTTTAAGTGATTTACCCAATTTATTATTGAAATAAACTCTAAATAGTATCGGCCTTAGCATTGTGATTTATGTCTATCTGAACATATCAGTTTGTGTGGCTGCAGAACAGATTGTTTTGTAAACCAAATGTAAAGATGGTTTAGAAAAAAAGTTGTTGGTCCAAGACTAAATGGTTATGTAAAATTAATGATGACATTTTTTGATGCAAGAAACCTTGACCTAGCATTATAAACTAATCTACACATAAAAAAATGAAACCACATGATATAACCTATTTAAACACTTTTTGCAGTCTTACTAAAAACGTGATAGCTTAGTACTTAATATGTCCATCCATCTTAGAAGTGGAATTTAATTTGAAGTGAAAGTGAAATAAATAACCTTTTTTTGTGAGAGGTAATGTCTTTGTTTTGCTCTCTGTTTTGCTCTTCACTCTTGTCTGTGGTGATATTGCAGGCTTGATTTTTCCTCATGATTAATCAGGTGAATGTATCCAAAGAAATTCAGTTTTGCATGTTACATGCTGTGATTTACATGCACATACATGGTGTGATTTAACACACTGGTAGATCCCACTATATTGCATAATCTGTGTTGTTAAGATATTGCCTAATTCGAACATTGCAGTTTCAGGCAGTTAATCTGTGAACTGCACCCTTTGTCAAGACATGAGCACTGGAAATGCAGGTCTCTGTTCTCTAGCTCTTTTGTTTGTTTTGATGAGCTAGAGATAGAGGGGATGGTGTCAGGGCTTTTGGTCTTCAGGTGCAGATGAGCTCTGGAGGAGTGGAGTGTAGAGGTGCCGCTGGGCTCTTTATCTTTATGTTTCTTCCATTTCCTGACAGGTTAGAGTGTTAAATTGTTCTTATGCCCTGGTGCGTTTGTAGACGAGGATTTCAGACATCAGGAGATTGTACCTGTGGGCTGTATTGAATCAGAAAAGAAAGGGAGGAGGTGATGGAGATGGTGCAGCTTTTGGGAGATGAGCTCTTTAGGTGGTAGTTCAGGTTGTAATGGCACATTTTTTGACTCCTATTGCTTTTTATTAACCACAACAGCCTGAGTGCAATGACCCACTTTTATGCTTATTCATTTTCAACGGCTGGCACCGATAAATAGTTGAAAACTAGATGGATCAACTTATTTTTATGTACATATTTTTGTGTAATTTATGTACTTTATTATTTAAAGAGTTGTTATTCAAACAATTTAAGTAGTAAAAATCAATACCAGTGAAATATAATAAATATTAAAAATAAATCTCAGCCCCCCCCCCCCGTTTCCCACTTACTTTTACACTTTTTTCAGTGTTTTTAATCTGTCTTCTGGCAGACTACCAATATTGAAGCAAATGGTTCTAATTCAGCAAGGAATTATCGTTTTGGGGCTAAGCAAAAACAGCGGCATATCAAGTAATCTGCTTTTACTTTAGCAGATTAAAAGTAGTCAGAAAGGTTTCAAGGTGTCTTAATCAGGCAGAGTTGTTCTAAAGGGAATGGTGAAGGGCTGCTGTTTGGAGAGTATGCTGATCACTTATGGCTATGGCCCGCTCCAGGATGCTACCAGCAGACAGTGATGAGAACAGAAAGCCATTAGCCTGCAGGCGCTCACTGAGCTGGTACGGAGTCAGACTGTGCATTCTCAAGGAATCGATACAGGCTGCATCTCTAGCTGGGCAGGTATGAGAAAAATTGTAACATTTAGGGTTTGTAAGCAGTGCTTATTCATTAGAAAAAATGTTTTGTGAGAGGACATTTTGAGGGTCATTTCAAAATTTTGCCAGCGTATTTCAATATGTGTTACATTTTTAAAAATGTTTTATTAAAACATTTTTTTTTTTTTTCAACATTTACAGCCATATTTAGTGTAAAAACAACTTAAAAAAAAACAAAAAAGCAACAATAGAATTCTGACAAAGAGGTCTTACTCCTTCCCTTTTGTTGTGCTGTCTGCTTGATGTGATATATTTCATTTCTATGAATGATCTTCATACTAGAGTAATGGAACAGACTCTGAGGTCATTTGTGCAATTCACATGAAATTTGGCGTGCAAAATCTGTTGAAACTTACTACTAAAAGCATCCACATTATCTATTCATTGAAATTTGGCAGTTGTGGTCCTGATTTCCACTTTTCCAATATGCTTGGACCCCAATGATTGCTGCTCTCTTTTATAAATGTGCTCTTATAACCTTCAGCTCAGGAAATTCATCACAAAATAAATTAAAAAAAAAAAACATCTCGTCATTCTGTTTCTTAATGTCTCTCAGTCAGATCCTGTCTGGAGGCATGACTGACACTTGATTACTGACGCAGCTCTGTATTTTTTCGCACGGTGGAAACGGCAGTCATGGCTATTGAGCTGCTAAATAACTCGTGACCGCACTCTGACCAGAACAGCCGCTTACCAAGAAGCTAAAGGGATAGTTTCTGATGACTCAGCAATGTATTAGAATTGGCATTAGTCTAGTTTCCCCAGAGATTTACATTATTATTAATATTCCTCTTTTAATACTGCATTACCCTAAAGAATAGCTTGATATCGTAATTAAGGATAAAGGCCCGTTGGTTTTAGCACACCAGGCACTTAGTGTACACTAAGAATAGCTGTTTAGAATAGATGTACAATGTTTGCCATTGTAGACGTTGTCCTAATCCCCTCTTCAGCCTGTATGAGATAGGCTCGAATGAACACCAGCACTGTGAAAGTCATATTATTCTAGTGCACCGCACTTTGATTGAAGAAAGCTCACTCTGTAAGGTTGTTCAGACTGCAGAGTTGCTTGTGTCCTAGTTTTGTCTATCCTCATAACAGTACAGTGCATTCTAAACACTTTTCACTGTATTTTCCTAGTATCTGTTTCCCTGAAAATAAGTTCTTGACTGAAACTTGTTTTGCATGTAATATGATAAGGCTGTTTCATGATTTCCTGATTATCAGCGTCCAGAGAAAGAAATGGCAAAAGAGTGCGTTTGTGTTTGTGCACTTTTTGTGGTTGATTTTTCCTAACCAAGACAAATGTGGCCTGTGTTTGAAGGAAGGCAGAAGGTAGGAAAATACAGGATATTGATGTAACAAAGAAAGACGGCAGAAAATAAATATAAAAGACTAATTGAGAGATCATTTAATTTATTTATGTTTTTACAATCATAATCCATTTGCATCCCATCCATTTGTTGTGCTATATACTATTGGCTCTTCTGTCAGCACAGTGAAGTCTTGTCTTATCCCAAGATGGTTAAGACCACTTAACAAACCTGAACTTTAAAGCTCAATTGCCGTGAATCAAGACAATGTTGTCTACAATATGCATTTCACCATGCTACTACTTGGGGTAGTGAGGCGGCGCTGCCAGCCCCCTGTCAAAGACTTGGGATAAATGCATTACGAGCACAGCAATAAGCTCACTTTGAGACCAACATGAGAGCATGAGAGCATGAGCTCATCGTTTTAGACTGAATAGAGGAGGAGGGGTGAAGGGGAAAATGCCAGAAAGAGAGTAGACTCAGCTGCCAGAGATTGAAACATGCATATACACAAACCCAGACTTGGATTGGTGGCTTCACGGCAGACAGTATTACTTAGTAGTAATGAATTCAGGCTTAATTTGTGTTGTCCCCCTTGTCTTTGAGATAAACCATTAAGATAGACACTAAAAGACATTCAATCAATGGCAAGTGGGTTAAAAATTCTGTTTGATCATAATCGCAAATCACAAACAGTGTCAGCAAATTTTACTTGTGTAACGTGACATTTTACAGTGTAGCAAGATATTCATTAAGAAGAAAATGGCTTGATTTTATCAATCAGGAACTGATTGAATTGTGAAAAGTGGGTGGTCCATATCAGAATGGAGCCTGATCAAGGTTAGAGTCAATAGTGTAAGATGTATTTCAGGATTTCCCAATGTTAACACTTTCTTTGTTAAATAAATTATTTACTAGAGCCCAACCGATATGGGTTTTTGGGGGCCGATACCGATATTAGGGAGTAAAAAAAGTCCCATATCGATATATCGGCCGATATTCTTTGTGTATATTATAGTACAGTACCAGTCAAAAGTTTGGACACACTTTCCTATTGGTGTGTCCAAACTTTTGACTGGTACTGTATATATAATACAGTATATACATAATATACATACATTGTACATAAATACAACAGAACAAACATACAAATGAAAAACAGTTCTTTTCAGGTTTTTCATGAAGGTCTAAACTTTTAAAAGATTTTCAGGTACAGAAATAGTAATCAAATGTAAAATTTGCTTCATAGTCTTCACTGTGTAAATATAGATTAACCCTTATTAAAGTTATTCAGTCAAGAGCAGTGAGTTTTTTTTTTTTTTTTTTTTTTTCTCTCTGTCTTTTGTTATCTCGTCTTTTATGAGAAAACGCTTCCCTGCCATTGACGAGATTCTCCGGCTTTCCATGTTTTCACTGTTATATGGTAGGGGGCGCTATTACACATCTCCTGTATGAGTACAGAATCTCCAGATCAAAACAGAGGTGAAGAAGAAGCAGAATCAAGCGATCTGCATATGTAAAATAACGCAATCATCAACATTAAACATCATATAAATCAAAACTGCCTAATGTTACTGAATGAAATGTCGACCCAGGATGAGCTACAGGACTGTGAAGCTTTGGGGGTGTTTATGGACTCGATCTACTCCATCTGTGTTTTGATCATCCTTCTGGATCCCATCTGGATGTAGTCTTTGACAAAAACGTGATTTTTCTCAGCTTTTTGCTCAAAATGTTGCTTTTTTCATAAAACTTACCCATATTCAAGTGTTGTTAAAAAAGAATGCATGAAGCTAGAATAAAACAGAGGGTCTGTTCTTTCTTTTGATATATTACATGTTCAGATATTCATACAACAAGATATTCTGTGGGCCATGAAACCTGTGAAAATGACCAAAAACGCTGGCAGTGACTGGCAAATTTCATGTTTACATTTACATAACCAACTATGTTTACGATGATACTCGACAAGACAGCCATTTTGACATAATTTTGTGTGAATATTCGCGCGCTGTGAGACGCTTGGATGCGCGTTCATATCTGCGGCATATACGCCGATGCCGATAAATCAGCAGACAGATAAATCGGTTGGGCTCTATTATTTACTGATATTGCCATAACTTTTATTACACCATTAAGTCATCATGTTTTGCATCACCTACAATAGTAGCCTCACAATGCGTTATCTTAATGGCTGTTGATTAACATAATTTTCTATATCTGCACAACCTAGATGACGTCAACTAAAAAGGAAGGTCATTTCAGAGCCAGAGTGAGTCACTGCATTTTGATGAAAGATTATGTACGCAAACATTTTTTTCACAAAATTAATTTGGAATGACATGCACTAATGAATCATTCACAATAAGACCAGTAACGTGTTAAGAAAGTAAATAGGGTCAATTTTGATTTCATTTTGACTTTAGAGCTATATGAGAGGTTGTAAATAGTGTGTCCTCTACTGAAGCTTTTGCCTTTTACACACTTCAGTCAAGCAGCACTAAAAAAACTTGCCTTTATTAAAAGCCTGCTACAGATATTAAGTTAGTGAAACTAAATCAGTTTTTTATTGGTTTGTGGGTGAAGAATGGAGTAAGATTCCAGAATAGTGTTTGGACACCCCCCTCTTCACCCTTGGCCGTAGGCTAAATATTGTTTCCAAACACAGTTTCACAAAAACAACATGTTTGGACAAATGAGGACACTGTACTCCTTTCCTACACTTAGAACTAACAGTTCTCTCTTGATGGAAACTATAATACCGTGACTGTCACTTCCCTTTCGCTCTGTTTTTTTCTTTCCGTTCGCTACTTTCTCTCTTTTTTCCTTTTGTCTGGCACTTGAAGTCAGTGGTCTCTGCTGTAGCACCTCTCTCAGTAGGCATTAATCAAATGCACAGCAAAATAGCAGTATGTTGGTAGCGTGTCTGTCTGTTCGCGCAGTTGGGGGCGGTTTTTGATCGTCTGCCTCTCGTGTGGTGTCCTCCCTGGGGAGCCAGACCTCCGTCTACCCTCACACAGCCGTTTCTCCTTCAGCTTCTAATAATGAGCACCATTGCTCCTTTTGTCTCTCTGTGTATCTGGCGTTTTTTCTGCCATCCATAACACATACATGGGCTCCATGCCTTGATGGCTCTTTCTCTACATTGGCTCTTTTATTTGTCTGGGTGTGGCGTGGTTCCATCTTCTATTGTTTTCCCAGTCTATTTTCTCTTCTCATTATTTTTTCATTTTCTTTACCTTCTGAGATTTCGTTTTCATGAGTCTTGTGTTCATTTTCTACTACAAGCACTCATTCATTGTCTTCCTGAGAGGTGCATTTTAGTAATTGTTGTATTACTCAGGAAAATTCTGTAGCTGTTTTCTTTGACCAAGACAAATGAGGTTCCTTCGCTAGTGTGCAGACAGTTGTGCTGTGTGTGTGTGTGTGTGTGTGTGTGTGTGTGTGTGGATTGTGTTCAGGGTTTATGGGTGGTGGCGGATATCCCAGAAGTGTGAATTGAAGATGTTTGTGTGTCAGGAGTTTGATAGCACCTGGGAGTTAAATACTGATGACCGGAGAAGTGTCTGTTCGCTACCAGTAATGAACTCAGACTCACAGTCATGGGGGACAGGAGGAATAGTGGGAGAATGTCAGAGACAAGATGGGACAAATATGACTTCATTACTCTCCCAGAGGAGCATGGGATCTGTTTAGTAGCATCATCCTATTTAAAGTATAAAAATAATTATAAATAATTAGGTAAGTAATTATTACAGGGCTCGAATTTCAACGTGGTATTGCGCATAATTTTAATAATTCCTGCAGGTCTCGCACTTATAATGCGGGAAATTCCCGCAAACATTTATTCACTTTAGCATGTTGTGAGTAAATGAATCCACAGATTATAAAATCAAATCAGTAATTTTTAAACTTTCTGCAAGACTTAATTTCACAAACGGCGTGAGTGATTCAGCAGCGATGCGTTTTCTCTCTCTCTCAAAATGCACTAAACATCACCACATTCATTGCATCCGCACAAGGCAAGTGTCAAGCGCGCTGCAGGTGGAGATACCAGACACTCACGTTTCGGGAGTCGGGACAGTTGAGGGAATTGTCACTTGCACAATCGGGCCAGTGTTGCATCAGCACTTTTTAAGTCTTACCAATTTAAACATTCAAGCGATTTTAAACTATTCAGTACTCGCGCATTCTCTGGTATGGTTTTCTCTGTGCACATACACAAAGCCGCCTCACAAACAACTTGCGAGTAACTGAGTTCTTTTTCACTGGTTATAGTGCTTTAACGGTCAAAAACACACAAAATTATGTGAAAAATTCCGGTCTTGGCGAGTATCCTCGTAAACCCATTTGGTTATGTCTTAAATAAACAAACAGTGAGAAAGAAAAAGCATGTGTAACAGTATAATGGATCCTTGCACTAGCTCTTAAAGTGACAGCAGCCTAATATGTGTCTGTCATTAATGTTGATAGAACAACAAAAGATAGCTTTAGTTGTAAGGAATCAGGATTAGAATGGAATATAGCCTATGTATTTAATTTATACGGGACTAAAAGACTATCCAGTGTTATTTTACATCTGATTACTTTATTCAGTTTCTACTACTGTTAGACCTACCCAACAAAACTTTTGTCTTTATTTGTCTTTTTCATTTGTATCGTTATTCTATTGTATTTTATTTGTGCTACTTTTTTCAATTTAATTCAAAGATTGAAATCAAGATTTCTTGTGTTGTGTAAACTCTTGAGGAACAAAATTTGCTAGAAATAATTATATTTTTCTTATGTTAAGGTTTCTATTGGTAACAAATTTCTGTCTCTGCTAAACAAAACTTGCAACAAGCTGAAAATTAAACATCTATGATCAATGTTCCCTCTAATTTCTTTTATTGCTGAGCAAAAACTTACTCTATTGGGCGGACATTTTGGTCACCTGAGCAAAAACATTCTTTATACCAGACCTGTACAGCATACATAAACACACACACAAAAAAGTGGTTTCATCACGCAGTTATAACTTTTAACTTTTAATGTGTCATTTCTATTTTATTTAACCCTTGATGTAACTTAGTGATATATTAAATAATTTTTTCAGAAGTCACTAAATTAAGCACATTTTAGGTTGACTGAGATTTTTTTTTTTACAGTGCTGTTACCAAGAAATACTATTAAAAATCTCCCCCAGGACAGTTAAATTCTTTATAATAATACAATATAATATAATATGATAAAAATTAAGCAGTTACACTGAGATGGTTTTTAATGTGTTTTTGTACAGTCAGTTATTGGCGACTGGCAGCATTAAACCATCAAACTTAAATGTTTGTTTATTGCTTATGAATTTCCAAGATTTTCTATATCGGGTTTTCAAACTTTTTAATGGCAAGGATTATTTCAAGTCTTTGCGTTTCACGTTGCCTCTCATATTGAGCTATTTGGACCGCAAACATGACTCACTGCTGCTCACACGCGACATCATTCTCTTTCTATAAAACCTGTAAACCGCATTCACCGGTTCTAACACTATAGCGATACTAACTCCATAGCGGTTGAACAGAGCACTGCAATTATTTCTCATTTAAACTACAATCAAATGGATTTTTCCCCACATTTCGCGTCTGCGTCTGTCGTCTGCGCGGCATTTTATTCTTTCTGCACGCGCACAGCTTAGAGGGCACATTGTCTATAATGTAAGTCCATGAATTCAAAACACACTTTTGCTGGAATCAATGGCATACGATGCAACACACTACTGATTTGTACACAAATTACTGGTTTGTAATTTGTCAGTGCAGCACTGACTTTTCAATCATTAAAAAATGGGTCAGTCTTTACAAATTTTTTTTTTCACTTCATGATTTCTTCCTGCTGCCTTACGGTTTCATTAATACGTTTGAGCACCTCAGACAACCCCGTTTTTTTTTTTTGACTACTTTCCCACTTACAAATGCATTGTTCTATTCCTGCAACTGTCACTTAGAGCAAAACAGTACAGAATATTAGCACGATCAAACCACATGCAGCACTGTATTGTTCAAGCCCCGTTGTGGTGAGGGCAATGCATAGTTGCGAATAATCATGCCGACATTGTGTTTTGAAGCTCCTCCGTCTGCAATGGGGTGGAGGGGGGCATACTGTCACCCTGTATGTAGGAGACTGATGAGCTCTCTTTGAATATCGCAGCCGGCAAGATATACCAATGAGACAGCCTGCTGCTACACGTGCAGAGATCTGACAGAACGTGGCTCCAGCATTGTCGCGTTAGCTCGACGCTAATGCATAATGATCTGTAGAAAAAACAGTGCTGGCGATAGCTTGAAGCGTTAAAGTTCAAATAAAGGTAAAAGCAAAATAGTTGTCAAACAGAAGCGGCAAATACGCTTCCAGCTTGGCATGCTGGTACATCATTACTGCATTTAAATTCTTCAAAGGTAAAAAAAAGAAAAACACATCTGCCAATCTCCACACCAGCATTGTGTTTTTCTTCACTCTCCATTATCTCCACTTAGGAATGTAGATTTAATTTGAATATGCAAATTCTAATTAGGATTAGTGGGGTTTTTTCATGTTCTTTTTTTTAATTTCCACAGTTTGATAGTCAGTGTGAATAGCTAGACTGATCACTAGATTAGCATCTGAGTGAGGGAGCACAGGAAAAGACAGAATGAGTGAATTAAGGGCTAGACGTCCTCTTCTGCCAAAAGCGCACCACAATAGTAGGGATAATTACTTGGTGCATCCTTCCAACAACACGAGATGATCCTCATATATCCGGACTGCTAATTGTGCCGGTTTAGCCGTCACACAGTATGACGGGAGGCTGGAGGCAGCCAAGTTGTCTTTGTATGTAATGATGATGATGTGGCATCTCTTAAAACCTGCAGCTGCATCTATCAGAAGTGTTTCACAGTATTTCTCTCTGCATCCTTCCGCTTGCCACCCTATGTTCTTTTATTCACACTTTTCCTCTCCTGAACCTCAGCTGCTCTGCATCCTGTCTTCCCCTGTGGCCCCGCCTCAGCCATCTTCCTGCCCTACATACTCCCAGCACCAGCTTCAATTAATATGAATGAGTTACAACCCGAATTAAACACTCCGTTCTCTCACACGCAACTGGGTTCAGTCTATCCCATGCACCCTATGCTAAATGATGACTATGGTAAACCGAGATGTTAACAACTGCATAGCAGTGCTCCGGTTACTATCTACAAAACTCTAGCATCATAATGGCGAGTTTTACATGCGCAAACACCTCTTGTTATGAAAAAAAAAAAAGTATGCTTTTGTGGAGCTCTTTATTATCCTGCACTTGTAAATTATAAACATAAATGTATTAAAATCGTTCTATTTATGTTTCTTTGTTGTTTGGCACGGTTTCCAGTTGTCCATTATCCTCTGTTCCAGCCCAACAGTTTTCAATCACTCATTATAACGATGTCTTCTCTGCCACAGGCGTCACACTCTCCTTATGTATATTGTTCTATCTGTGTTACAATGACCCAGTTAATTAATATCCTCCTAGTACATATTACTCTTTGCCTTTCCCTTTCTTTTTCTTTCTCACCCCCTTCAGTTTCGTTTGCTTGTTCATTGCAAGCAATTAGTCTCGACAGGCTTAGTGCTACGCCCCATTTGCCCCATGAAATGATTAAATAGCCTCAGACCTGCTTCATGCAATCACTATACTACAGCCTTCTTGACCTTTTATTGTTTAAATATAGTGGCAGGAAGCAATGGTGGACTTGTTGGTGTCTAAGAGTTCACAATGGGACGCAAATGTAGGTTTACTAATGTGCATGAATATTGGCTTTATATTGTGTGAGCAACTGACACAGGAATAGTAAAGGGGGGGCGGGTGGCATTCAAGAGTCATACACACTTTCAATGACTGGCAACAGAGACATTTTGCACTCAACATTTAAGTTCCCGGCTATACATTTAAGATTAAATGCCTATCTTGGTTATACTTGCTGAGCTTTTAGGAGCTCCGTAACTCTGTCCTTTCCACATAAACGTAGGCAGGGAGCAATTCTTCCCCTGGGTCCATTGTAATTAGTTCATTAGTCCTGTGTAATGAAATCGGCCAAGACTGCGTCAGCGTGTCCAGGGGTGGCAGCGTGCTTGTATCTTTCGCTCTCACACCGTGTCCTAACCAGCTCGATAAAGCTACATGTAATAAAAACTATCTCTTTCTTGTTTATTTGAGCATTTTAACAAGCAAACAGCAACGGGCATTTTGGTATTTTATATGGTTTCAATTTCTGCTCATTGCTAGTCCCACCCACAGTGAATAGTCCCACTCTCAACAACAGTGCATTAAACATGAAATATCTTCTGATTGCTTGAAATTGCACCAGTTTCATGTACAGCACAAATGTCATATTTCCTAAATGCTTAAGAAGCTGCAAACCATCTTTAAGAGACCATTTGTTATGCTAACTGAGCTTAAAATTGAGCGTGTGCCATTGGTACCCGTCAGGATTATCCTCCTGCATCCGTAATCATCTGTTGAGGAAATATGCCAGCCATTCACTCAAAGACAGAAAGAGCTGGCATGATTGACATGCTGTGTGCCTGTCCTGGCAATCTTGCTGTCCCACACACAGCCTGTCACTGTCAGAGGCTGTCCAGTGTCCCTGGTGAGGTCTTAAAGGAACCAGCAAGCTCTGACTTTTTGACCAAAGCTGTCCGTTTCCATCCTGGAAGCCTTTGGACACTGTACTTGGCTTGGGACAGGGCACCACTTTGACAGCTGTCATCAATTCTTTGTTTCAAGTGTCAGTGTGAACCTGACATGTGGCTACATTTTGTTTTGTTTTTTGCGGTGCTCGCCAAGGCAAACATCACTCTATTATATATCTCTTTTATACGAAGTCTAAGTATGTTTTAGCAAACCTCTAACCCTAAGTATTAAACTTGACCACATAGCTCATCTCGCTCTGTTTGTCAGTTTCCAGTGTTTATGAATTTGTGACTTAGAGTTAAATTACAGCTGTATAATCTCCAACTATTGTAATTTTTACTTTTATTAATACAATTTTAAACAATTATTAATACACTACTGTTCAAAAGATTATTTAAAAAGAAATTAATACTTTTATTCAGCAAGGATGCATTAAATTGTTCAAAAGTGACAGTAACAACATTTTTAATGTTACAAATAATGTTGTTCTTTTGAACTATCTATTCATCAAAGAATCCTGAAAAAAGATTTATGTAACGGTTTTTACAAAAATATCAAGCAGCACAACTTTTTTCAAAATTTATGATAATAATAAAAAATATTTCTTGAGCAACAAATCAGCATATTAGAATAATTTCTGAAGGATCACGTGACACTGAAACAGAAGTAACAATTGGTAAAAATTCAGCTTTATTGCCACAAGAATACATTACATTTTAAAAAATATTAAAATAGAAAACATTTATTTTAAATTGTAATAATATTTCACAATAGTTCTGTTTTTACTGCATTTTCATTAGAGACATAATGAAATAATGCATATTTGAAAAGAAGAAGAACTGATTTATGATTCATTTTTTCCTCTGACGTATACATTTACAAAGCATGTACATATTTACATCTTCATTTTCATTTCAAGATTTTTACAATTTATTTTGCTGATTAGATCAAGGGCTCGTTGTACTATGTAATTAGTCAAACTATGTTTTTGATTTAAAGGATTTTTTTTTTTTAACTTGTTGGTCATTTTAAAAACATTTGTTTGTGTGTATGTATGTACAGTGGGGAGAACAAGTATTTGATACACTGCCGACTTTGCAGGTTTTCGTACTTACAAAGCATGTAGAGGTCTGTAATTTTATCATAGGTACACTTCAACTCTGAGAGACAGAATCTAAAAAAAGAATCAAAAATCCAGAAAATCACATTGTATGATTTTTAAATAAATAATTTGCATTTTATTGCATGACATAAGTATTTGATCACCTACCAACCAGTAAGAATTCCGGCTCTCACAGACCTGTTAGTTTTTCTTTAAGAAGCCCTCCTGTTCTCCACTCATTACCTGTATTAACTGCACCTGTTTGAACTCGTTACCTGTATAAAAGACACCTGTCCACACACTCAATCAAACAAACAGACTCCAACCTCTCCACAATGGCCAAGACCAGAGAGCTGTGTAAGGACATCAGGGATAAAATTGTAGACCTGCACAAGGCTGGGATGGGCTACAGGACAATAGACAAGCAGCTTGGTGAGAAGGCAACAACTGTTGGTGCAATTATTAGAAAATGGAAGAAGTTCAAGATGACGGTCAATCTCCCTCGGTCTGGGGCACCATGCAAGATCTCACCTTGTGGGGCATCAGTGATCATGAGGAAGGTGAGGGATCAGCCCAGAACTACACGGCAGGACTTGGTCAATGACCTGAAGAGAGCTGGGACCACAGTCTCAAAGAAAACCATTAGTAACACACTACGCCGTTATGGATTAAAATCCTGCAGCGCACGCAAGGTTGCCAATGACCATCTGGATGATCCAGAGGAGGAATGGGAGAAGGTCATGTGGTCTGAGGAGACAAAAATAGAGCTTTTTGGTCTAAACTCCACTCGCCGTGTTTGGAGGAAGAAGGATGAGTACAACCCCAAGAACACCATCCCAACCGTGAAGCATGGAGGTGGAAACATCATTCTTTGGGGATGCTTTTCTGCAAAGGGGACAGGACGACTGCACCGTATTAAGGGGAGGATGAATGGGGCCATGTATCACGAGATCTTGGCCAACAACCTCCTTCCCTCAGTAAGAGCATTGAAGATGGGTCGTGGCTGGGTCTTCCAGCATGACAACGACCCGAAACACACAGCCAGGGCAACTAAGGAGTGGCTCCGTAAGAAGCATCTCAAGGTCCTGGAGTGGCCTAGCCAGTCTCCAGACCTGAACCCAATAGAAAATCTTTGGAGGGAGCTGAAAGTCCGTATTGCCCAGCGACAGCCCCGAAACCTGAAGGATCTGGAGAAGGTCTGTATGGAGGAGTGGGCCAAAATCCCTGCTGCAGTGTGTGCAAACCTGGTCAAGAACTACAGGAAACGTATGATCTCTGTAACTGCAAACAAAGGTTTCTGTACCAAATATTAAGTTCTGCTTTTCTGATGTATCAAATACTTATGTCATGCAATAAAATGCAAATGAATTACTTAAAAATCATACAATGTGATTTTCTGGATTTTTGTTTTAGATTCCGTCACTCAAAGTTGAAGAGTACCTATGATAAAAATTACAGACCTCTACATGCTTTGTAAGTGGGCATACCTGCAAAATCGGCAGTGTATTAAATACTTGTTCTCCCCACTGTATGTATGTATGTATCCACAGAGATGTAAGAGATGTAAGGGAAGGGTGATGTTGTTCTTGGCTGATCTTTGGAGTTACAAGGACCAATTTGCATTTTGACCTGCAGTCACAGCAGCTCTGGTTTGTTTCAGTGCTCTAGCACTGCCATTGCGTTATTATTGAGTACTATGGTCTTGCTGGGTCAGGTTGATGTGAGTGGAGCCTGACTCTTCCTGTAACGAATCATAATGATGCTAAACGAATATTCAGTGTGTGTTTTGTCTTAATGTATGGCTGCTTAGCCTCAAGAGCTTTTGTAATTAGCTCTGCTACTAGCTTGAAATCTTTCCTGGAGGGCACACCACCACAAGTCAGCACTAATCAGGGAGAGATTTAGAGCTGTCAGTCAAACACAAAACTGTTGCTCAGGATAACTGGATCCCATCAGGTTCCACTCTACCCAAGGTCACAGTAAAATTGCGCAGCATCTTGATGCGACACACTGTTTAACTCCTGAAACCTAAAATCTCTGGTAAGCTCTTATAACAGTGTAAACACAGAGTTGCTTATCTCGCTGCAGCTCCTGATGGCTTTAACTGTCTCCAGGAGTCCATTTAAGCAGCGTGGTGCTGCTTTTCGGCCCATCTCACTGATTACATTTCCCTGCACTACGGCTTCCTGTCATGCTGGACGGACTTAAGAAATATTAATGGGCTCCATTGGGTAGATTGCTTTTGTGGGAGAGCAGGGGGCCTGCTCCAAACTGTCACTCTGGCTAATTTCATTGCCTAGCCTTTTAGCCCATGGCAATGACAGAGCCTTGGCCAGGATGCTGTTGTGTGTATGTGTGTGGCTTTGTGTAGCAGAGCAACTGCTCCCTGGTCTCCCTCAGACCCCACCCTCCATATGCCTTAATGGAATCAGTCTGCCAGAACAGAGTTCATTTGCTTCAGATTGCATTTTTTTTAAAATATGAAATAGTCGCCCAAAATTGTTGATGTTTCTGTTTTTAGAATTACAGTTTCACAGAAACATCACAAATTGGCTTTGATATCACAGTTCAGAGTTATTCAAACGTGTAATTCATATATCTATACATCTAAATCTAATTAATCGCAAATTAATCGCACATCAAACTTGGCTGAGAAATTACCCCAAAAAGATAAATCATTATTGTTCTAAATGAGAAAGCATCAAATAGACATTACAAAAAGTAACTTTAGAAAGAAATATTTTATTCGGTTTCAGCATAGCATTACACATAAACTTTTAGGCTACAACGGCCATGACTTTTTTTTTTTTTTTTGACTTTATTTTTCCGGAAGCTGCATCTGAATAAATTTAGATATATTTACAGACCAAAACAGTTTGGTTACCAGCATTCTTCAAAAGATCTTCTTTTATGTTCCGCAAAAGAAAGAAAGTCATACAGAATTTTAAACAGAATTGTTACTTTTTTGGGGCAAACTATCCCCAAAATATGAAATTATTTTTCTTGAATGAAGTAGTACTCTAAATAAGAAACTAAAACTGCCAGTAGGTGGCGGTAAATGTCATTGAGTCATTCATTCATTCATTCGATTTGTTCAAATGGCTGATTCATTTAGGAATAAAGTGTATCATATATATCATAAGATATAAATATGAAACAAAAAAAATCATACAGGGGCAAATATCATGAAATTTGGGGCTATTCTTAGTCTAACTTCATTCTATAGGCTACATTACACAGTGAGTTGTTGCCCTGCATCATGTTCGTCACCAATCAACTTTATGAAATGTAAGATGACCTACGCAGATCTGGGGCGTTAAATCATTTTATTTGTGTTATTTTTCCATAACTAATTAATTAAATTAACACGTTAAATCGACACCCCTAAAAATAATATAAAATAAAATTATTCTATTATAGAGATGGACAGGGAAAAGTGGCTGGGGTAGAAATACAGGAAATAGGAATGGGGCATCCGAAAGGCATCCAAGGACAACTTCAATGATTATAAGCAGTCTCTATCTTTGTCGCATCACTGCAAATTGCTTGCTTCTAGTGTAGAGACAAACAAAACCTAGGCTGTACACTGATGTCCCAAAAGTACAGTCCAGAAAGTACTTCCTATGCTGGGTAGACAGCTCACAAAGTTTTAAAACACAGCCTTAGTCTGGCTTTGCCTTTTATTTTTTACTGAGTTCAGTGCAGACCTGTAGATAATAGGTATGAACATTTCTATGGCACGCTCTCGCTCCTGTCACAGTTCTCACGAATCGCACGTCACTATCACACATACATACCTTCCAGATATCAGGCAGCACTGGTTTGCTCCACAACTAATCAGATTTGGCAACGAGTGTAGATACTCACTTTATCTTACACACAAGCTAACAAGGTTTAGTCCATCTACAGTGCTTGAAGGCTGATGCATCCATACCTGAGCAGTGGGAATGCACTGATGAGCACTTCAGGCTTGTTATGGAGAAAGAGAGAGAGAGGAGGCTACAGAGGTCAAGAGAGAAGGAGAGATGCACTTTTTCTGACAGCACAGAAGGAAAAGTGATTTCAAGTTGACATGAAAAGCAGAAAAAGCTGCCATATAAGAAGCCTCTAGGCGTATCAGGTTGGTATCGGTGGAGTTGCTAATTAAAAAAGTAGGCTCATGTTTTGCTAAGGTTGCACTTTGAGAAGTTGCTGTGTTAATATTCTGCAGATGGGTCAGGAGGATGTGAAGGTTCCCTGGCTCAGTCCTCCACCGATGTGGGGAGACAGATGTCTCATAGACACGCTCTGAATACAGTTACAGCTCGCTCACTCTCTCTCACACTCTCAATCCTCTCATAATTTTACCTACCGTTTCTCTCCTGGTCAGTACAATATTGAATTTGTCCTGTCTAATATGTTCTTTCTCCACCTCTGTCAAATATCCCTGCAGTAATAAGAGCTGGTTTCAGTAGGAGGCTGAAGTTTTTTAGTGCACTTGAAATGAGTTATGCTCTCAGCCAGAGATTGAACTGAGAATCAGTCTCATTCTCTGAACAAACATGTCTTTAACAGTCCATTGACAGCCGCAACTGAAATCATAGCTGTCACATTTGAGACAGTAATGATATATATCGCAATATATAAACTTTATAAGTGATTCAAAAACTAAAGAATTTTGATCTTGAAAAGACTTAATTATAATACTACTGTAAAATATTTGATTTCAAGGTTTCATATTTGGGAAAAAAAGATAGTAGATAATTATGCATAATATACATATTATAGTAAATTTAGTTTTATTTGAATAATAAATATATTACACACTCATAACCACAACAGAAACAATACACTAAGAAAAGTCTGTAAAATACAGCCCAATGGACCGTGATAATTTGAAGCAATTTTCTGTATTGACTTTTTCACTGGTGTTATACACATTTTTAAATATTCATTGCATTGTGTCGTGTTTTAGGGTTAAAGAAAATCGCTGTAAACTTAACCGAAAAGGTACTGGTAATTTTCTGCCAGGACATTATTGTTTTTCTCTGGTTTTTTTTCTTTTTCTTTTTTTCTTACAGTGTACTTAAAATGTAGGCAAATATTAAAGATTAAGTAAACATTTGAATTAAATGTTGTTTGGCCAAAATTAAACAAGGATTTGATCTGCTGTAAAGTGTAACAACGCCAGACCGTTGGCGCCCTCTGCAGGCATTTGTTGTAATACATAATGGACACAAAATGATTGTTTATATTTTGTATATTATGTATTTTAACAGTGTTGTTCTATGAAACCATTGATCACTTGTTTTTGAACCAAATATTATTGCCTCATTGTTTTTGTATATGTATTTTAAGTCATTTTAAAGGCTTAGATCTTTGCTTAGGTCTATTTTTATTACCACCCAAAAATTATCCGATTAATCGATTAATCGTAAAAAATAATCGACCAATCACTCGATTACCAAAATAATCGTTAGTGACCTAGTTACAGTATAATTCTGATTTAAAGACTGTTGTTTTTAAAGTGATAGCTAAGCCAGATAAATGGAAACATGGTGTCAACAGAAAGTGCTCCCTACCAAACGCTTGTTTTGTGTAACTGGATGAGTTGAATCAGTGAGGATCAGTACGCACGTGGCCTCTGCCCATACACCCACAATTTTAATGGATGTTGGTCTTTGTAAACACATCCCATAATTGAATGTAATGACTTATCTAAAAGCCATTCTTTGTGTTGGCTGTTTATCTGTCAAGAGTGCTAATACATTGTTCAGATTTTGTTTTGATAGAAAGATTTAACTCTCCACAGTCCACACATCAAATGAGGTTTTGAAAATGGGGTCCAGGGGATTTTAGGGGGTCTGTTGAAAATCTGAGAATTCCTCTGCAATGCTTATTGTGAAAAGCGCTATACAAATAAATTGAAATCTATAAAATATTTCTAGTCAGGTATGTGCATATAACATTTGATTTATGTGTGTGTGTGCACTGGATATTTACATGAGAGGAGATTCACTATGAACGACGACAGATGGAATGGCCTTATTCTGTGTCTGTCCTCTCTGTCCCGTGGGTCCTTTGGACCTGATATCAGTTGTCTTTTCTCAGTCCAGCTATCAGTAGGCATGCACTGCTATAAGGTAAATCTGGCATTGTGTAATATTGGTTCACTTTTGCCATCTAGTGGTGTTTTTTTACCTTCAAAATGGGAGGAAAAAAAAACTCATGATGCTGAATGCAAGCAACTATTCCACTCAATCATTATTTGAATCATATATTGAATCTAACACTGCCTAATAATTAAAGAAAAGCCTGTTCTTAAGAGTTCACTGCAGTTAAACTATGTAAATATGTCTCTTTGTTGTTGTGACCAAAGTTGAATTGTGGTTGTTGAATTGTGCCACCTGGTGGATGATTTAGTGTCTGCATCCAATTTAGGTTTCCATGATATATTGTGCGCAAGTTCACAAGCTCTGCTATTTGCTTTGTGACACAGACACATTAATTTGATTTACAGTTAAACTTGTGTTCTTCTCTTTCTTCATTTCAGAAGGAGCTGAGTCTTCCCAGAAGAGGCAGTTTGTGAGTACTTGAGAATTTCTTCTTTTTTTCTGAACGAGGATAGAAAAATCTATGGTCTATTGTGAATAATCAGACCTTGGGAAATTGTATAAAAAAATCTAAGTGAAGAGGATGCTATGCCCATTTAGCAAAGAGGTGTGTAGTTCGGTTCATCTATTTTAATTGCACTTTAGTACGTACTGTGAGTTTCATAAATCTGTTCCATAATACTTAGGAATACGGTGGAGAAAATACAGGGAAGTCTCGTGAAATTCTTCATTGTTATACATCGTGTGTACACACCATGACTAACTCATTCAGTTATTGTTTATTATTGATGTTGCAGATACTCAGTCATTTTGTTTTGCTTCTGATAAATTCAAAGTCACAGATCTGGATCTGACTATTATATATGAAGTATGTCCAGTTCAATAAAATACTGCTGATATTGTGAGATCAGCAGTGTATTAGCATGCTTGGCTAGTTAGCAAAATTAGCATGACATACTGTGTGTGTGTGTGTGTAGATAGATAATGTTTCAGTTTAATGTTTCAGACACTGCTGTATCAGTTGGGTTAGCATTCTTACTAGATCACAGTGTCAACACTGTTTACTGCACATGGACAGGGTCATGGGGGTCGTAGGTGACTGGTAGGGCAGTGACAGGCAGATTACTGCAGGCCTTTTCCAACAGCTGAGCATTTCGGTTCCTGTTCTAGCACACCTATCTATATCTTCCTTTCTATTTATTTTTAACCCACTGCCAGCAAAGAATGTGCTCTTTACAGCCAATCATACAAAGCCGGCAATATCAGCATCATGAGATTAGGGGTGGCAGACAATATTTCGGTGTTATGTTTTTGGTGTAATATTGAGTGCTGCAAAGCTTGTGTGTAAGCATACTGTTGTTGTGTTCTTTCTTATGCACACAGGCTAAGGGTTTTGTTTTTCTCGTCTTTGTATAGCTCAGAGAGACTGGCAGGGCCAGGCAGAATGCTGGCTATTGTGAGGGTTCACTGAGTTTGTTCCACCCGCCACAGGATTACAGGACTTAATCAAATCAAGCTTTCTATTCAGCCGCGCTGTTTGTCAGTGAAATCTCATTTTAGCCATCATTCATTTAGGGTTTTGGTACTTTCTGACTCCCCCTCTTGTATCTCCTTCCTTTCCATCTCACCTTTTCACTTTCTGGTGTGGGAACCCCGTAAAGGGGAAATTAAAATTCAGTCATTTTTTTTACTCACTCTCATGTCAATCAAAACCTGTATTACTTGCTTTCTTAAAGGAGTAGTTCAC
Organism: Coreius guichenoti; assembly: GCA_039654105.1. Classification (NCBI taxonomy): domain Eukaryota; kingdom Metazoa; phylum Chordata; class Actinopteri; order Cypriniformes; family Gobionidae; genus Coreius; species Coreius guichenoti. Next base: position 26,742,563 of record CM077180.1, on the reverse strand, counting down.
TTTAAAATGAAAATTACCCCATGACTTTCCTCTTTCTGTCGAACACAATCGGAGGTAATAAATTAATATTAATAAATATCTTGATGCTTCCAAGCTTTATAATGGCAGTGACAGGGTCCATTGAGTTTGAAGCTCAAAAAAGCACATCCATCCATTATAAACATACTCCACACGGCTCCGGGGGGTTAATAAAGCCCTTCTGAAGCAAATCGATGGGGTTTTGTAAGAAAAATATCCATATTTAAAACTTTATAAAGTAAAATATGTAGCTTCCGGCAGACTGCTTTCCGTATTCAACCTACGCAGAAAGTGTAACGCCTCTCGCAGTTCAAAACGTTTACACTACGTTCTAGTGATACGTCGTGCCAATTACGCTTTTTTCGTAAGTATAAAGCTTATAATTTTACTTTATAAAGTTTTAAATATGGATATTTTTCATATATATATATATATATATATATATATATATATAATTATATAATATATATATAATTTCATATATATTAGCATTAATAATTACAACATTAATAATGGATTAAAAACTTATAACACTGTTAAATGAAATCTTTAGCAAATTTCAAAATGAGATTTTTCATACTGTACATGTACATAATGTTGAGATTTATAATGTTGTGTCTAAATTCACTTTAACATTCAAAATAATTTCAGTTTTTGCGATTTTTTTTTTTAATATTTTAATGTATTATTTTTAATTCAGTCAAAATATGGTAGAATTTAATATGTAAATTGACTTATTGGTATTAGCCACAATTTTACTATCAGTGCATCCCTACTTTATCGCACTTTTTGTCTTTTATTTTTTTTTAGAGCTTGACGGTATCTATTCCCAATCATTTTCATTGTATAAAAAAGAATGACAGGTATTGTTCAAATATCTCCTTTTGTGATCCACAGAAGATAGAAAGTCATATGAATTTAGAGAGAAATTAGAACCAAATTTTCATGTTTAAGTGAGCATACTAACACAGAGCTGTAGATCATGTGTCAGTGTAATTTGCTTTCCTGTAGTGGTGTGTGTCAGTGTTGAATCAGTGAGGCTTAACACTCGTGTTGGTGATTCTCTGCTCTTTGATCCTGCCTATTGTCTCCTTGAGGCTACATTTAGCCAAAAGCATTCGTCTGGGAACAGTTGATAGGACACTGATGTTCTCTCGCTTCTCAGAACTGTGTGTGTATAGAGATGGACCGGTGTGAGGTAGGGGCAACAGCTGCACCTCCCCCAGGGTCTTGTGATATCATAAGAATGCCCTCTCCCTCATTACTCGGTGTGTTTGTGTGTCTCTGCCAACATATACACATACTAGAAGTAGAGAGAGGAGAGTGAAGCTTCTAATTTGTTTAGAATTTGGATCGTTACGCTCTTTACATTCACTCTTCAGACTGGTGTTATGGTATTTCACATTGCTTGGAAAGACAGAACGCTCCTGGATACAACTGTAGAGGACTGTCGTTTAACAACAAATACCGTCATGACCTCAGTTCACACAGAAGTGGATACTCGCTCTGGCCGTGGACAAGCTAAGACTTGAAGGCACATTGTGATTTGACAGTTGATGTTTGTGATGAAGATAAGGGAAGTATGGCTGGAATTGCTGAAACTTTCACAATCAGAGTTGGTAGTTTGGTAATAGATTTTTGCGCTACGCCATGTAGTGCTTTTGCAACCGTGATAAACCTGTCGATGGATTCTTTCCAGTTGCACCTCTGAGTAAAAGACAGACTTTTTTGCGTATCCATCTTTTATACTCATGAACATGAAGAAAAGAAAGGAAAGGCTTGGAGCCCCTAAACTACACTTACAGTAAGAGTTTTAGATCATAAGTATAAGCTAGGACTGCACGATTTGAGGAAAAAATTTAATTGTGATTTTTCTGATAAAAATTGTGTAAAAAAGGCTATACAATTTGGCAAAGTATTTTGTGATTTTTATATCAATATGATTATATTATTATTATTTTTTTTTTTTACTAAAATATATTATACAAAATAAGAATATAACTATTTTAATATATTGAGTATTTAAGAAAAGAAATCTGTAAAATCACTATACTAATATTTATGACCTGTCTTAATTTCTTTATTTTCAAACATTAAACCATCAAGCCTTTATTTTGTGAGACCTTAAAGCTTTTCTTTTGTTTATAAGTGCTCCACAGCAGATGGAGAGATAAGTTCATGTTGCGCATCATTTACCTCAAACCGAGCTGGTCTGAGATAGTGAAAACACTGGATCATGAGCTGCTCACATGTAAAAGTCCTGTGCTTCACTCTGAAACACGTAGGCACAATGAGCGCCTATAATTAAATTGTAGCATTTGCAATTTGAAATTTTGGTTCGGATTTTATTTTATTTTATTTCGAATAATCGTGCAGCCCTAGTATAAGCCAACAAATTTTGCTTGTATTTGTTTACAGAACTTTTATTATTTCCTTGTTTTTAAACTTTTACTTGAGTCCAGCTGACTGTCACTCATTTTTACAATATATGAACTCCATCCGTTGAGGTTCTAAACATGACCACAGCATTAGCTTTACACAAACAGACTGCAGACTCTGACCTCCTTGGCAGTTCAGCACGGGTTTCCTCTTTCTCTCTCTCAGTCTGTCTGGGAACCTGATACCTGCTTTCCCCTCATGCTCTAAGTGGAGGCTGAATTTCTAGCTCTCGTCTCATTGATTGACAGCCACAGTGTGTAGCTCAGTTTACAGCTTTAAAAACACAACCCAACAGAATGGCAACAGACTCAGGGAAATACAAGTGAAGAGAAGTCTTCACTCAGCAGAGTGTGTGTGCGCATTTGTGCATGATTCAGTCATGTCAAATGCCAGCTTTTGCCCAGTCAGCTTCTCTTGCCCCCTTTACTCCACTCTGAGAGCACATCTGTGTCTTGGCGGACTAAAGCAGCTCTGTGTTGCATGAAAACCATGTTTTAGTTTAGCATGGTGAGTAAAAAAGTGAGATGGTCTTTACACTTATAATTCTTGATTGACTTCCCCTTAATACTTAGTTTTTATCCCTTTAGTTTTTCTAACTTTAAGCTCTAACTTTACATTGTTTTGTAATGTCACTCTTGGTGTGAATAAGCCTGTATAGCAAATAAGAAGTCTTAAATGAACCATACAAATAGCTAGCTGTTGCATGATTGTATATACTTTATCTGTTGTGCTCGTGGGGACCGAGGTTCAAGCTCAGCCTGGGACTGTCCCAGTCCCGTTCCAATTCTCTTTCCCTGATAATTTTAAGTACCTGCAGTCTTTTCCATTGAGTTGTGCTCTGTCTAGCCCTTTCAAAAGGAAGTTACATCCTTTGTGTTGTTGCTGCCCCAGACTAAAAATGTTGGAATAAATCCCTGATTAAATTAGTGAAAAACAAGATCCTCTACTCCAACCATGTTTTCCTCATTTTGTAGGTTGTAAACAAACCAAAACATAAGTTTTGATTTAGCAAGAATAAATTTAGGAGAATGGATTCTCCCCTTTCTTTCTGCTTGACAGCTCAGCTTGAATGTTGCCTAAAGCGAAGGGAGGTAGTAGAGCCTGACAGAACTGTCATCCTATCCTAGTGCCAACCAGCTTTAACTTCAGTGTGCCCAGTGTGCGTGTGCTGAACTGCTGAAACAGCCTGTCAGCAGCATCTCTTAGGAATACCAGGGCAACTGACTGTCATACAAACAGCTCAAAACAGGGTCTTGTTTTGCCACGTGTTAACTTGGAGCTCATAGACGCGTCTTACTGGAACCGGGAGGCAGGAACTGCTCAATTCACACTGTGTGGACATGCACTGAGGCAGAAACTGTGACAGTGTGATATTAAGCCTTTGCCTTGGTCATGTTTATAAACTGCCGTAGGACATCCTACCTTTCCCTGCCCTTCACAGACTCACAAGGACAAACACGCTGAGCTTTTCTTTTTTTTTCTTCTAACCATTCACATTACTCCTTGCTTTCCTCTCTTGTCATATTTACTTAAAAGAATCTGGCCAACTGCTCAGTACCGTTGTCATGGCAACAGCAGCCTCCTGCAGCATCTCCTCTCCCCTACCTCCTCCCCCTCTGCTCTCTTCCTCCCGTCCCCGGGCGGACCTGAGGGGCCTGCGTCTGCCCCTGTCCTTGCCCCCAGCGCCAACCCTTTCTTCTGGAGGTAAGAGTGCCCTTGCACTTGCTCCTAATCCAACCTCCTTTACAGCAGCATGCTGGATAACTAGGCATCGTGTGGTTCCTATTTCGTCTAATCTGTTTTTCTAATGGGGTGGTGTGGTTTAGTGGCTAAATGCTCAAGGCGGGTAACTAGAAGGCCGCATGTACTCGTACCTTCAGCACTGTGCCCTTGAGTAATGCTCTTAACTCCAGGTTACTCAAGTGGGATTGTTCATGTTATAAATAGACTGTCACTTTTGATTAAAGCAAAAAAGCATTTTGCTGAAATGACTACTTATTAATAACTGTAGCCTGAATTTTCTGTCAGGGCCAATTTCTGCTACTTTGTGTTATGGATGGATGGATTTTTGCTTGTTGATGAGAATGGATGATAGTTTTATATACTGTGCAGTAGGGCTGGACGATATATTGAATATTCTTGATATATTCACACTGATTTTGTTGACGATATATATAATTAAGCAACATTGCTGTGATTTCAATTTCCTTTTAACCCTCTGGAGTCTGAGCTGTTTTGGGGCCCTTTAGAAGTTTTGACATGCTCTGACATTTGTGCTTTTTTCAGTTGCTTATAAACACATTAATGGCAAAAGTGTAATACACTGTATTCAGCACAAACTGGGCTACCGTAATATGTGAGCAACATGTATGTACATGCTTGTATTTTTGAGAGAATAATGTGTATGCGTGGTTTTTGAAAAAACTAAAACTTTTGTTTTAAAATTAAGGCCTCAAAACACACAATATATATGTGTCCACAAGACTTTAGACTAATGGGTGTTGTTGTCTAGAGTTTTTGCTTCAAACTGATGTGAGAATCATTGTGCCTACTTATTCCCACAACACAATATATTGATTTAAATTTTGTAAGACACTTTTTCTTTACAAAGGCCGTATGCGAAGAGGCGTGAATGATCATGAATAATGCTGTGATTCACACCTGAGAGAACAAAAGAACCCATAATGAGCTGCATAATGAATGAGCCTCAGGTATGTGACTGAGAGAGCTAAGCAACAGGACAAAGGAAATATATGTTGTTGTAGTTTATTTAGAATGTAGTTAACAAAGGCACATTATAAAGGCCTATTATATTTTAAATTATCAAAAGATTTGACTACACTGCAAAAAATGCTCTTCTTATTTAGTATTTTTTCTTGTTTCCAGTCCAAATATCTAAAAATTCTTAAATCAAGATTCATTTACTAGATAAGTAACATTTTCTATGGGGTAAGAAAAATAATCTTATTTCTGTTTGGGACACAAGAAACAAGATTTCAATCAGAAACAAGATTATTTTTCTTCCCCATTGGCAGATAATTTTGCATGTTTTAAGCAAACACTCACTTCATTTTGATTTTACTTTCAACAAAACAAGAAAAAATATCTTATGTCATTTTACTTATCTAGTAAATGCATCTTGATTTAAGAATTTGTAGATATTTAGACTACAAACAAGAAAAATACTAAGAAGAGCATTTTTGGCAGTGTACTTTATTTATTTTTTTATTTTTTTTATTTATTTATTTTTTTTAATTTTTTTTAAATAAGTCTCATGCTAAAAAAACAGTAACATTGTGACACTGAACACAATTCAGTATTTAGTAAATACAAATAACTGAATAATTGGTAATGATGAATGTTATAAGTAAAATATTTGGGATTTAAATGCAATGCAGTTATGATTTCAAAGAGTATAGGGTGAATTCAGGTTGATTGGGACACTTTTTCCCCAGTCATTTCAATGGCAAACATTTTCTGAATCATTTGATTTTGTAAACTATCCGATACACACAATACTCAAATATCATTTCAAGCGTTGGTTCATTTATGAGACATGCGTGCAATGCATGATCACGCCAGCGCTAAGGCTATTGTCTGCTATGCTTCTTATTAAATAAGAAGCAAATATATTAAAAACATTGATTCAAATTAAGATACAATTTATACAAAACGAAATTCACTTTAAATAAAGGCTTTCTACAAAACAAAACTTAATGAAGTGGTCAAAATAATTTCTGACAAACTCCATGTCTTCTGATATATTGCGCATCAAATGATGTGTCCTTTATTACTCGTGCTGTTCACTTTTCACAATCAACATATATTAAATTAAAAAATACCATTAGGCTATAATATTTAAACATCAATATGAAACAAAATATGTTTTACTGGTACTATATTTATAGCATCTGAGCAGACATTTGCTAATAAAAGCTGTATTGATGTGACACTAGGCTATTTTACAGTAAACACTTCATAATCTGTCCAAAACAGGCCAAAGAAATCTTGTCTGAACAGTCTTACGTCTATGACATTTTATGTTGCAACAGGATTCATATTTAAACGGTCTTTTTGCGTTTAATATTCACAGAAAACTAACAGAATAAACTTACCTCACAATCAGCGGCTGAATCCGTTGCTCTTAGAAATAAACAGCTTTTCATGAGGTAAATTATTCCAGGATTATTCCTCAACGTGTCTCAAAACTATGTAGCTAAAGTATAGCACTACACTTGATGTGTTTATTTGAGTTGATGTGGGCGTTGACTGCGCTCTCGCATGGATCGGTCAGTATTTGAATCTCAAAAGAACGCGCGCTCCGTGGGCGTGGCGCATTAGCGGATAATGAGACGATAATGAGACACTCGCGAACGACTGACATCTCTCTCTTTTCAAACAGATTACATAAACACAGAATATTTGTTTTCGATTTTATTTACGTTATTTAAAACCTGACATTGCAACGTACGGCCGACTCCAGGGGGTTAAATTTGGCGATTAAGCTTCCTTGTGTTAGTTTAGTGAATAAGTCAGTGGAAAACATACATTGACTAGATTTGTTTAGTTCGTTTTTTTTTTTTTTTAATCTATTAGGCTACAGTAATAATAAAGTTGCAATATTACAAGAAAAAAAAATTGAGAATCATCTCATGACATGCCTTTTATGAGAATAAAGATGATTTACTGTAACTAAATCCTCCATGCATTTCTTGCATTGATTGCGGCCTATTCCTATTGTGATAATCATGCCTTTTAATATTGTGATTTTTGTCTTCAAAATACTTTATTGCTACACAATATTCCCTTAATTTTATGACTTTATTCTTTGTCGCATTAAAAACACTAGATGGAAACGCCAAGATCCGCATACATTCTAAAAATACGCATAAAAAAAACGTATGCACTCTGTTGAGGCGGATAAGTATTTTTATCCGATAAGAAGATATGCGCATAAAGTACGATGGAAGCACATTTACAGAATAAATTCCTCAATGCCCAACAAAAAACTCACATGAATGTGATTGGATAACTGGACTAACCAGCAGACCAATTTCATTGCACAGTATCTCAAATGTTGGTTTGATCATTCTGAAATGCCTGAGCCAAAGTCTGTCATCAAAATGATTTGGTTAAATTCCCTTCCAGGAGTGTCTCACATGATTGCATTCTCAAACACCAGGCATCCGAACACAAGATAACATGACAGCGTTTATTGCGCTTTGTCTGCGTGCTTTGAGACGCAAGTGATTTATGATGGAGGATTGCAGCAACTTCCGTTTTTATTACAGATATTTTGCACCAATTTCCCAGGTTATTTTACGATACGATTTTGTGGGATGGGATGGAAATGCTGCTTTACGTTTTATGTGATATTCCAGTTTTGCGCATAAGTTAAGTTCGCAATTTTGGATGGAAACATAGCTACATGGTCCTTCAGAAATTTTGCTCACAAAACATCTCTTATTATTATCAATGTTGAAAACAGTTGTGCTTTATAATATTTTTGTAGAAACCCTGATACCTTTTTTTTTTTTTTTTTTTCAAGATTCTTTGATGAATAGGAAGTTCAACTAGAAATGTTAGGCCATTACTTATAGTCCTTGTTGAATAAAAGTATTAATTTCTTGAAAAAAAATAAAAAATTCTTATTGACCCCAAACTTTTGAGCTGTAGAGTATTTTTTTAGAATTATCACCCAGCCTTACTGTGCAGATAATTTTGAGCAAATATGTTTGCCAATAAGCTTTGATGTGGTTTGTTTAAGCCCTGCTCATTAACCCAAGTGTGTGTATTTGTGTGTGTGTGTGTGTGTGTGTGTGTGTGTGTGTGTGTTGAATGCCTGTGGAGCAGAATGAGAGTGATTCTGCACTAATGAGTTGCTCTGGAATGTCAGAACTCCATGTTCTGTCCCATTTGACTACAAGTGCGTGAGTGTGTGTGTGTTCACCTTGATCCCTCACTGATCTCTTGTTTGATGAGACAAATTGCTGAGCACAGTCTGCTCTCGGGTCGCCTTCAACCTTTGGTTTAAGAATATCTGCGTTCACTATGTAGGAACACAATCTGTGCATGTTTTTTTGCATTGTAAGGACACATTTTAGGTTGTTTAGAGGGCACAGTGATCATCAGGAGCAGTGTGGAAACTCTTGACCTTCCATTCACATTCAGTATAGCTTGAGGAAATCACTACAGTCTGCTTTTTTTCATAGACAACTATTTTCTTTCCTTCCGTTGGTCGGTCCATCCTCTACTGATCATGATCACAATAATAGAAAATGTTCAAAATCATTTCCCTTTTCTGTGAAGCCTCATTTCCCATATGTATTGGCTTGACCAGACATCATTTCTCATTTCTAAAAGATGTTATCGTTTGAGTGGAAAGGCTATTTTTTACAGTTCCCCACTCAGTCCAACAGTGACCAACAGTGAAGCTGCAGGAAATCAAGTCTTAAAACCTTCCAGAGCTCAACTCAACAGGACATCCAAGAGAGAGGCAGGGAACTGTTCCAAAGACTGCTTCTTATTCCTTTCCTCTCACTACACATCACACTCAGTTTTCTTTATTCCACTTTTTATGTGAATGAAAGCTCCTTTTTGTTATGTCTAGACTCTCTTATGTTTCTCTCTTGTGATACTCTGACTAGCTGCCCAATATCAGCAAATTAAATTAACCCCAATTCAGTTACGATGGACTGACTCTGATCAGTTCGAATAAAATCCTCATTGTCATCTACTGGTCAACCATAGCTATACACTAGAACTATGATGAAGTTCTAAAAATGTAAATATAACATTACGGATGAACTACATATTGGTGCCCATATTGGCATTAGCCGTTATTTGTTTATTTCTTTCTTTATTTGTTTATTTATTGTTTATTGTTTATTTATTATATATTATTGCATTTCAGGCCACAGACAGACACCCTGACCAGTAAAACTAAATATTTATTTATTTATTTACACTGCATTTGTTATATAATCGAACTAAACTATATAACATTCATTTATTTATTTGTTTATTTCAAGAATTATTTACATTGGTCTGATTAGGTCAATATTGGGAACCAATAAGGGCTTGTTTCATCCATAAATATTATAAATATTTTATATTGGTGCTTTAGTGTCACCTGCATTTTTAGCCAGTGAGAATGCAATGAGTTCAAATGAGGCAAAAGAGGTGCTGCCTTAAAGGGTTAGTTCACCCAAAAATTTAAATTCTATCTTCATTTCACTTCATGACTTTTGTTCATCTTCGGAACACAAATGAAGATATTTTTAATGAAATCTGAGAGCTTTCTGTCCCTTCATTGACAGCTACGCAACTACCACTTTGACTCCTTAAAAAGTTTATAGAGATTGAGCGGTTTAGCCTGAATTTTCTGAAGAGACATAAGCACTTTATATGATGAACAGATTGAATTTAGGCTTTTATTCAAATATAAACCATTTAATAATTTGGCGTCACTGTTGGACTGTATTATTTTAGCAAACATTTTGAAGTTTGTAGTACATTTTTGTAGTGTCATTCAATTTTTATTTTTTGATGAAGCCAAAAAAAATCCCTTGCTTTCTCAGAGAAAACACCCTCATATATTCAATGTAAGCACTGTCTACAGCTTTGTTTGGTGTGTATGGATGCGCGTGGTATTGGGTGGAGGTGTTTTCTCCCCCTAACTGTTTGTTCTTTGATGTGTGTCTGAAGCGATTGAGCCCATGTCGTTTACCTCAAGGTGACACAGTGCTCCCATGCCTGCCTGCATCTAGCCTGCTGCAAAACTGCAAAACACATGATTTAAAACAGCCTTGTTTATATTTTTGATTCCTCATTTTTCACTTTTTTTAAATTCTAGTTCTAATTCTAGTCCTTTGACCTGCTAGACTAATGACTGAACAGTTTGGACTGCACAGAAAATTTCCCTCATGCTTGTACCATTTGACAGAATAATCCTGCATATATGTGTGTGTGTGTGTGTGTGTGTGTGTGTGTGTGTGTGTGTGTGCGCACTTTAATTCCCTGTCATTCTGTCACTTTCTCCAGGGACGCTGTATTGAATACTCTTGTCAGATCCAGCCATTTCTGGTTGACAGATCATCTAGCATTAAAATATATCATTATTTCTCACAAAATTTCTAGTTTTTCTAGCAGTCTCTCTGACTTCTGGAGGTAATCTGGAGGTTGTATTTAGAGTTGACTGCATCTTTATACATGTGCTTCTGTGTATTTGACTTAGAGAGAGGGGAGGGTGTTGAGGAGAGAGAAGTGAGAGAGAAAAAAAGCACATGACAGCATCTCACGATAGCTCTAGCTGTGTCACAGGTTGCCGGCAGCAGCAGCAGCCGTAGGAACATCATCTAGTGCTTGCTATCAGAGAGAAAGCCTTTTCATTTAGCCAGCTGTTCTTCCTTCTCTGGCGCTTTATCACATTTGATCTCTGGATGACAGCCATGTTAGTGCACCGATATCATGTCTGACTCCTTCTGGACCGTTCTCTCCAATTTCTCTCTGCCGGAGAGAAGCATGCTCCGCAGATCCAAGAGGTACAGCTCTTCTCTCTGTTCTTTCTGTTTGTTCTTCTTATGTTAGTCAGGTAACTTGTTTTTTTTAAGTCATATGAGCTGTAATTGATGGCATGCTGCAGGCAGTCTTGAGGTTTTGCTGATGTTTGTGTGCTCTGTGATTTTTTTTTTTTTTTTTTTTCTCACTGTTGTTGTGCTGTATTCTGGAGGTCACGCTCAATTCAGCCGCTCTACTTGCACATTGTACTATGTTCCTTCCTTCCTCTTGGTCAGTGTGCGTCAAAATAACGACCGCCCGTCAGGGGCGCAAATTATGTCGTTGCCTGACATGCACGCAAACACGCAGGTGAGCAAGGTCTTTCATAATACGACGCTTGAGACCGGGCAGTTTTGATCTGATCTACCATGCCGGAGTGAACTTGCACACAGATGTGCTCAAATGTTCGGTTGACTTAGAGATCATCTATAATTGCTTTCCATCCTTCCCTGCTTGTGTTGTTCCTGTCTTCCTGTAGCCTGGAGAGACAGATGTTGGGGAGGGCACAGTGCTTGCATAGCAACAGAGCTGAGAATGTTGTAGAGTGATCTGCTTTTTTCTGCTCTTCGTCTATCTCTGTAAAGTAGTGTCATTCTCACAATGATGATAAATGTCTGATTTATTCAGTGGCCATGAGGTTGGAGCAGTGTGCTTATGGTGTGGATGATGTATGAAAGGATGAATGAGACTTTGAATCATGTATCTTATAGACGAGAGGTGTGCTGTTACTTTCTAAGCAATCAGAATTTCGTATAGCAGAGAATACATTTTAAAAATCATCTAGACTTGCTATTTACACTGCCATACTTTAACGTGCATACTTTTATTCAGCAAGGATGCATTGATCAAAAGTGACAGTAAAGACATTTATAATGTAGATTTCTGTTTCAAATAAATAAATACAAGCTACACAACAAGTTTGATAAGAAATGTTTCTTGAGCACCAAATCAGTATATTAGAATGATTTCTGAAAGATCTGTGACACTGACTGGAGTAATAGCTGCTGAAAATTCAGCTTTACCATGACAGGAAAAAAAAAAATACACTTTCAAATACACTGCCCGGCCAAAAAAAAAAAAGTCGTTGTTTGGATTTAAATTGGCAAATGCTTAAGAGTCAATAATTGGATCATTATTGCAGTGATTTTTATGTTTCTAGCATGTTATACAGTATGTTTGGCAACAGTTCTTCCAACCCTAATTGATGGATTGTGTAGCTTTTCATTTCTTAAACAACCATGTAGGAAGACACATTATGGCCATATTCAAGGATGACTCATCAGGCTCAAACTGTGAAAGAATGGTTGGGAGGGAGCGTGAAGGATCATTTTCCAGACCTTAAATTCATTGAAAGTCTTTGGGATGTGCTGGAGGAGACTTTACAGAGTGCTGGACTCTTGCATTGTCAATACAAGATCTGGACCAAAAATTGATGCACCTCTTGATGGAAATAACATCACAGCATTTATTTTCATCAAGAGGTGCATTAATTTTTGGTCAAGATCATGATCATGCTAGAAACACAAAAATCACTGCAATAATGATCTAATCATTGACTCTTAAGCATTTGCCAATTTAAATCCAAACAGCGACTTTTTTTTGGCTGGGCAGTGTATATTAAAATTTAAACCGTTATTTTAAATTGTAATATTTCACATAATTATAATTTTTAAAATTTTTACTGTGTTTTTATCAAATATATGCATCCTTTGTAAGCATAAGAGACTTCTTTAAAAAAACATTTAAAAAATCTTTCTAAACCCAAACTTTTTAACAGTAGTGTATTCACATGCTCCCAATTATATTTCAGTTCTTTTGGTTGTATTTTAGTTATAATGTCAACAGGTCTGCTTCAGTTCAACCGGTGCAATGTTTGGCATCTCTTGGCATTCATTCTCTTTCTCCATCCAGCCATCCTGACCCCCATCACTATAATGACCCTCTGCCCTTTCTGAGATGATTGCTCTACATTATTAATATAATATAGATGTGTTGGGAGCGTTTGTGTTGTGCCCCCTGTGAGCACACTGCCTGTAGCAGACACCATCGGTGACTCATTTACACACATTCCAATTAGGGTTATTATGATACCAAAATTTCAAATAGTCGGTACCACGATTCTCAATTTAAACCAATTTAGATATTGCAAAACCAATTGACTATTTAATGCATTATTTTAAATTCCTGTTAATTTTAACTATTTAAATAGTTAAATATTAAAAATTAAATAAAATAATTATAAATGAATAATACAACAATTATAAACTATTATGAACATTTTTATGTTTCAGTCAGTGTTATTTTAGCATTATTCATATACTGTTTTAGTAATTATTGGTATTTTAAATTATGTTCCATTTTTATATTTTCAATTTTATCACGTTTTTTTAATCTAATATACTCATTTTATTTAACTGAATAGTTTTATTTTTAACAATAACAACACTGTTTTCAATGAAGAACTTTTCAATTATTCAAAATATATTTTGACACATCGCTTTTTGTCCTGCCTGTTTACAACCACAATTAAAAACTGACTGTTTACATAAATATTTCTGCTAGCACGAGCATTTTGACCAAGAAGTGCATTTGACCTCTTACACAAACCACAGCCACTGTGGGGGGTAATAACTAAACACTCTTTTTACACTTTGTTATTTTCTCTTCATCATTCTGTCTCTTCCTCTGTTGCCTCATATCGTTCAACTTTCTTTCAGAATTCTCATTATATTCACTCCACATGACAAGTCTTCGAATCTCATGAAACATTCAGCAGAACCAATTTCAGTTAAATTGTCCTCTTCCTTGATGATATAGAATGCATGAATGATTTCTCTCTTTCTCTTTTTCATAATTTTCTGCATTGAATATAGCCACTTAGCCTGTGGAAAGCCTTCATAGGCACATTTGAGCAGGTCTCAGTCATTGATTTATTGTATTTTAGACAGTGGTTGATAGTTGTATGCATTTTAATTATCCACATAGGAAAAGCTACAGGCAACGTAATAAGTATAAGTGTGGCAGCTTTGGGGCAAGCATATTCCCATCTTTCCAGAAGAAAATTGGTCTAATTTAAAATGAAAATGACTGTGCACAATATTGATAGTGCCTTGATTACAGGAAGGCAACTCAAGGCAGAAACGATCAGTGTCGTAATTGGCTTTCTGGCCAGCATTGATTCGTCTGACCAGTTTGCATCTCTTGAAACTGCTATTCCCATTGTTTCCATTATATTATGCTTGCCAAACCTCAAATCAGGTCAAGCTTGTTATAAAAGAGGCAATGCATTTATTTATTTGATCATTTTCCCCCTCTCAACCTGTCCACAGTGGGGTGGAGCGCCAGGTTAGCAGGTGTTTGCTCATAATTGCAGTGTTCAGTATTAATTGGCTCGTTGCATCTGCTCATGGCAATTACACCGTTCAGCTCATGGCATTTGGCAGCATGAGCCCTAGACCGAAAACCACTCTGTTTCCTCAGTCTATAAGGTGGATAATCCTTTGATTATGCTACATAGCAGAAATTATATATATATATTAGGGATGCGCCGAAAATTATCGGCCGAAAATATGCCGCCCCGCCCATCCGTGTTCGGCGATCAGGTTTCACTCTCTCGCAGCATGTTTTGTAACTTTGCGAGCGGCTCCGCTTCCGAAGATGCACAGCTTCGAAACGACTGCTCCGTGTTCCGCTCCGTGTGTGCGCCGCGTGCAGACATGACATTTCTCTAGACTTGTTTCTGTTTGCACTAGCCCTACTGTGCTGTAATATGGTATGGTATAGCCGTGCTGGGGTAAAATGACGCTACCCTCTCATTCACTGACCCGCTCCTCGCTCTCTGCTCACATGCTCTGATAATAATAGTTTTCTAGGACTATACATTATTTTGATAATTGGTCAAAAAATAAATCTGTTAAATCTGATTCTGTTGCATAGAACTGAATGAAGAATAATATATTGATATTAATATATTGAAAAATTAATCGTGATTAATCGCATCCAAAAAAAGTTTGTGTTTACATAATATATGTGTGTGTACTGTGTATAATTATTATGTACACTCACCTAAAGGATTATTAGGAACACCATACTAATACTGTGTTTGACCCCCTTTCGCCTTCAGAACTGCCTTAATTCTACGTGGCATTGATTCAACAAGGTGCTGAAAGCATTCTTTAGAAATGTTGGCCCATATTGATAGGATAGCATCTTGCAGTTGATGGAGATTTGTGGGATGCACATCCAGGGCACGAAGCTCCCGTTCCACCACATCCCAAAGATGCTCTATTGGGTTGAGATCTGGTGACTGTGGGGGCCATTTTAGTACAGTGAACTCATTGTCATGTTCAAGAAACCAATTTGAAATGATTCGAGCTTTGTGACATGGTGCATTATCCTGCTGGAAGTAGCCATCAGAGGATGGGTACATGGTGGTCATAAAGGGATGGACATGGTCAGAAACAATGCTCAGGTAGGCCGTGGCATTTAAACGATGCCCAATTGGCACTAAGGGGCCTAAAGTGTGCCAAGAAAACATCCCCCACACCATTACACCACCACCACCAGCCTGCACAGTGGTAACAAGGCATGATGGATCCATGTTCTCATTCTGTTTACGCCAAATTCTGACTCTACCATCTGAATGTCTCAACAGAAATCGAGACTCATCAGACCAGGCAACATTTTTCCAGTCTTCAACTGTCCAATTTTGGTGAGCTCGTGCAAATTGTAGCCTCTTTTTCCTATTTGTAGTGGAGATGAGTGGTACCCGGTGGGGTCTTCTGCTGTTGTAGCCCATCCGCCTCAAGGTTGTGCGTGTTGTGGCTTCACAAATGCTTTGCTGCATACCTCGGTTGTAACGAGTGGTTATTTCAGTCAAAGTTGCTCTTCTATCAGCTTGAATCAGTCGGCCCATTCTCCTCTGACCTCTAGCATCAACAAGGCATTTTCGCCCACAGGACTGCCGCGTACTGGATGTTTTTCCCTTTTCACACCATTCTTTGTAAACTCTAGAAATGGTTGTGCGTGAAAATCCCAGTAACTGAGCAGATTGTGAAATACTCAGACCGGCCCGTCTGGCACCAACAACCATGCCACGCTCAAAATTGCTTAAATCACCTTTCTTTCCCATTCTGACATTCAGTTTGGAGTTCAGGAGATTGTCTTGACCAGGACCACACCCCTAAATGCATTGAAGCAACTGCCATGTGATTGGTTGATTAGATAATTGCATTAATGAGAAATTGAACAGGTGTTCCTAATAATCCTTTAAGTGAGTGTACATGCATGTGTGTGTATTTCTATATACATAATAATTATACACAGTACATTATACAGTAATTATGTTTCGGTTTTCAGCCAAGTGTATCCAGAATTTTCGGTTTCAGCCCAGAATTTTCATTTCGGTGCATCCCTAATAAATAAATATATATATATATATATATATATGTGTGTGTGTATGTGTGTGTGTGTATGTGTGTGTATATATATATATATATATATATATATATATATATATATGTATATGTATGTATCTATCTTAACTAGGGCTGCACGAAATTGAAGAAAAATGCGATATTCGATGCAATAATGCTTTAAATGTATGAAATAAATTTAAATATATTTAAAAACTAATAATGATATAACTAGCCATGCACTGATTGCAATTTTTTTGGCCGATTTCCGATTTTTTTTTTTTGTAAGTGAGACCTGCCAATACCGATTTTTGTTGATTTTTCTTTCTAAAAACTATAATTGACAGCATATACAAACAAAAATCTACTTTTCTTCAATGCAAAATGTTATTTTCATAAAAAATAAAAAAAAACACAAGTAAAAATCAGTAATAAAATAAGAACAAATAAACAAGTACGCTGTACCGGCACTTCTCTATTTTAATCTGTAGCGTACCCTCACTTTTTCTCGCGTACTGGCACTTCTCACATGTTGCCCGTACACTGACTGCCCACACCAAAACATAGAATCAGGCTATTAATTAATTGTATACATCGCACGTTTGGAGCTTTTATGAGCTGTGCGAACTGAATGGAGCAATTATCTGCGCAATACAACTGTGACTGAAGCCCAATTGTTTCATTTTGCATGAGTGGCGCGCAAATCACCGTAGCCGCATTCACCAGCGAGCTCCAAAAGTGTAATAAGATTTGCGCAAGCTGTTCCTATTGCGTCACTCATGATAAAATGTGCAACCCATTTAAATTCTATTGAGAATGTAGTAAAACGCTATGGAGAGTCAAACATGATCTAAAACAGCCACTAAAAACCTGCACCAACATAAATTAGAAAGCTTTTTAACTACTCATGAACACCTTTACTAGAATTTATCACGTTCTTAATTTATTATAGACTGTTTAATGTTTGTCTAAAATGTCTAAAATTTCAATGTTTGAAATTTGTTATATTTATATGTTATATTATATTTATTTTGTTTGTGCATATCTAAGTGTTACATCTGTTGATGCATGTCAATCTGTAGGTGTGTTTAGATTTTTTTAATGGGATTAGAAGCACATATGGCTTTAAACACCTGTCATATTACAGGGAATTTCAGTCATAATCCTCAATGCTTTTATGTACAGATGTGAAATAACACTGTTGCAGTGTGACAAAGCGACAAGTGATAAATGCCTCTTCTATGTAAAATCTTTTATCTCCTATCTATCTGACAAGATATTTTGTAAGTCATTGCTTTCTGTTCCACCCACAGTGAAATCTCTTTGGTTGAAAATTATGATCCACATAACTTTAACACCAAATAGATTCTGATTGGCTGCAGGGTCCCCATTGGTCCTCAAACAGTCTTAAAATGTCTTAAATTAATTTTTTATCAAATTTCAGGTCATGAAAAATTCTGAAATATCTTAAATCGCATAAAACAGGTCATTAATCTAATAAGAGGTCTTAAATTTGGGGACGGAGAAACCGGAATCGCGATGAAGACTAATGTGATTATTAAACTTCAAAATGCTATGACTGAATCAAATAAATGTATGCACTTCACTTCTTGTAAGTTTGTTGTGCATGGACTTACGGTATTAATTATATTTGTGCAAGTCTTGAAAAAGGTCTTAAAGTCTTAAATTTGATTTTAAAAACTCTGCAGGTACCCTGTGGCTGTAATCATGTCTTTTCGCTTTTAGCAAGGACAAAAATTACTTGTTGTCGCTGGAAAACTGTCAGGATGTGTCTGGACACAGTGTTATTCTGTTGCCTGGTGCGCATGGCAAAGTAAAGGCAGTTTAGCTCACATTATCCTGCCCAGCAGTGTAGGGGAGTGTAATTTCCTTCTGTTATCTACTGAGACTCTGCCTCATTTATCATGAATGAAGACCCTCCATTATAGCGTCTCATTTAGATTTTCTATAATCAAGATCAGATGTGTAGAGTGGAAGAGCTCTGACAGTCTTTCACAACCACAAACACCTCACTATAACATCTCTCATCCTCAAGATACATACTCAAGGCTATGTGTGCAGGACTGTGTATTCTTATATGTTGGCTTTTTACTGGAGTATTTGTACAACATAATCCAGGATAAGTGAGTGTGTGAGTGGATTATCTTTTACTTATTTCAGGTGACCCACTTTCAGTGAGATGCAATGTCCATTTGAACTGAAAGTGAACAAAAATCTAAAACAAGCAGTGCCTCTATTTAATAAGATGCATTAACAAATGCACAGCATGTGTAGTTAAACACAGTAAAACACACAAAAACTATAGACACAGGCTTGGAGACACCAGATTCATAAATATACTTCATGTTCATAGTCGTTAATTGTAACCAAACATAATATGTCATTCAGAACAGCCCAAAACAAATCCAGTTTCACTCAAATTAGTCCAAATGAAGTTTAATCAATTCAAACAAATGCAAATGAATCCAGACGAAAATGAAAACAAGCAAGTTTGCTCACAAATAAAATTGACATTTCTTGATGTTTAGGAGGAGGAAGCAATTCTCTCTCCAATTACTGTAATTAAGGGATAACTTTCTTTTCGCACGCGTGAACCCTGCACAGCTGCTCATGTTATTAGCATGTAAACTGTACCGGGGTTTTTTGCTGCCATGTTTCCCCCCTTTTTATTTTCTAATGATGGAATGATGTTTTAATGAGAACGTGCAGCTCTTTTCAGCAGCATACCTCCTGGAGTTTCACATCCATGTTCAATTTATGCCAAAATGCACTCTAATTTTGTTCAATTTTGCTAATTCATGTCAATATCCACCCACACACTCACCTATAAACAATGTGAAATTTTAACATCTTGGCCATTGTTCAGCTGCGTTAAACTTTCATGACAGCACTGAAAGGTTGTGGGTGTTTGTGTACATATAACATTGTGTAACAGTCATTCTCGAGTGAAATTAAAAATATATTTTTATTGAAAGTGTCTCTGGTAAGAATAAAAATAACCTGCAAGAGAATATTTAAAAGGTAAAGTATCTTGTATGAAATGTTCTTAAATGGATAGTTCTTCTTTTGCATTCCATAGAAGGTTTGGATATGAGGGCAAATAAATGACATAATTTTTATTTTTTTAAAAGCTTAAAAATAGTAAAAACTAAAAGTGAAAGACTAAGTGCACAGTAATTTTAAATAATAAACATAAGACAAAGAAAACTCATGAAACACTAAACTATATTTTCATAGAGGTGTTTGTGTATAATG
This sequence comes from Coreius guichenoti, assembly GCA_039654105.1. Taxonomy (NCBI): domain Eukaryota; kingdom Metazoa; phylum Chordata; class Actinopteri; order Cypriniformes; family Gobionidae; genus Coreius; species Coreius guichenoti. Next base: position 26,722,857 of record CM077180.1, on the reverse strand, counting down.
TAAGAATCTGTTCGTTTGAATTTTAAAACAAAATTGAGCTTTTTGCAATATTTTTAATATTTTTAAAATCTTTTTCATCTTCCACGTTTAAAATCTGCATAATTTCTCACATTATAGTATGTCAATGACTCATAAGTGTCTCATAATTATGCATGAGAGTGTCTTTTTTTTTATGTGAAGGCGTGTCACTTAATTATTCACGACAGCATGCATAGCTTTTCTATGACAGACGCTTCAAACTGAGAGATCACATACAGTAGTTGAGAGACGCGTTTATGGATCGCACGTCTCTGTTTGTTTTCGCTTTGCAAGAGTTTGTACATGGCATAAATTCTCTTCTATAGACCATGAGTCTCCGAGTCCAACACACACACACACACACACACACACACACACACACACACACACACACACACACACACACACACAATATATCAATGCTGTGAGTGTAACCGGTCTTCTGAGCTCCTTGATATAACCAATCAAATGGCTTATATAAATGCAGCAAAATAAGTCTCAAACGTTATATTTGTTAAAATAGGGGATTTCATGACACTATAAGAATACAATGTTTTCCTTAAAAATATCAACATATCTAAGTAATTATTGACTTACAGTAAAGCTCACAAGAACATTGTTAAACATATATTGCATATTGGTAAAATGAAAATGGTAATGGATTTTATTTGCATAAACTTTTTTTTTTTTTGCATCAGGACTCTCAGATCCTGTCCAATGGCCACTGTCACTCATGTCTCTGGAAATCACCAGTTCTCATTGAAAATGTATGACTTGAGGTCGCTGAAGATCATTGTCAGTGTAAGCGCTCCTTTAGATAAGACTATTTTATTGAAGCACTGTTTTATTAGGTCATTGAACAAGTCTTCATTGTTAATATCAGCATAAATCCAGTGAAGAAACATTAATATTGCAGGTTGCTTGGTCTTGCTTTGACCTGAACAGACTGCTCAATCAGAGCATGTAAATAGATGCAGTATAAGCACCTCTGTGAGTTTTTTAAAAAAAAATTTATCGTAAACATTTAAGCACTTTGCGGTCACATGGCAGACAAAATCACACTGCTTTTCTGATGATTTTTTGCCTTACATCCTTCTCCAAAAAAAAATCTAATCTTTAAGCCAGCACCAAAGTAAATCCTTTCTTATCAGCCGTTTTAGAAGAAAGGCCTTTCTTTAAGTATTAATGTGCCAGCGTTTGCTCGTGAGTCATCGATTTTCTCCTGCTTTCTCGCTTTTCTTCTTCTTCCTACCCCACTCTTTTTCTTTCTCTCCATGTCTCCTGCTGTGACTCTACTCGCTTCTGAACCTTCATTAGGCTACACACTGAGTGATGGCTGCCACTGTGAAAGTGGCGCAGGTCTCTGCTGTGATAGTTACTCTTTCTGCGACACTGTTTGGACCAAGATGCATTCATGCAATTATCCAGAAAACTACCAAACACTTTTAATGTCATTGTCATGGTCTGAAAAGGCACAGAACAGCAGTAACATACTGTAAAATATGTGAAAGCTCACAGCCATGGAGAATCTACTGCAGTGTGTGATGCAGATTTATACACTCACATACCCAGTGGGTTTTTGGACATTTATGGCATACTTGAAAATACATGATTTGTTTTTACCTTGTATGACAGAATATAAAACAAGTGACATTTATTTTAAAGACTTTAAAGACAATAGATACATGATTAATGAGTGTAACTCCAAAAAATGTTTGTTTCCAAAAATAATTAGGGCCAGTATATTTTTTACATAGATTTTATTTTTATCTTTTCATTAGTATTCAGTGAAAGATTGATTCAAACTGATTTAAGTGAGCTATTACAGTATGAGTTCATATTTGTCTTAGTGTAGTCACTTAAGAGAATATAGCCTAATAAAAATATCTTGGCAATATTTCATGGAGCACATGCTTTTTATGTCATCACATTCAATTCAGACTGCAAAAAACAAATTTTTTTTGTCGTATAACAGATGCGAAAAGCAGTAGCGTGATTTCTCGTACAGGTCGTAGCTTGCCTTTCTGATCGTTCAATGTGTGTGTCAATATTTTGCTCACATTGAAGAGCACTCATCCTTTACTTTTTACCACACTGCTCTCAGTCTCGCGGTTCTGAAAGCTCAGCCGGTCATCTCTCCTCTCTGCAATGGAGCATGAGGCTGTTTTGTCCTAGCTGGAGGTCTCAAGGTTCATTTGAGCTGAGTTCTGAGCTGTAGGTGGCTGCTTTTCCCCCTGTCAGCTTGAGGTGGAGGCATTTACACTAGATGAAAAAAGAACACATAATTCTGTGCACTCAGCCTCCTAAAATGAGAAGTTTGTGTGACCTGAATAAGAGAGTAACCGTCTGACACCACTGCCATTTAGAGGTGAAGCTATTCCATTCTTTGCTGTCTGTAATCTTTTTGAATGGGCATACTCTCCAACTCAATATTTAACAATGTCTGTTTTTACATTTGGTTTGATCTAAAAATCATCCTCTTAATGAATGCTTTGGCACCATAGTGCAATGAATCTATTTAGTCATTATTATGTAGTCTTATTTTATTTAGTCTCAAGTGTATGAGACTAAATTTTATTTTTGGTTCTTTTTTTACAGCTGTCGGACCAGCAACAGAAAGAGTTTGATAGTGACATCCAGCACCTCTCCCACTCTGCCTCGCCCACATTCTCCACTGCATGGGCACCCAGGTAAAAGATATGCCTGTCTCTTCCTTATACGAGATGAAACCCTTTTGAGCTGCTTATCAAAAACACATGTTTAGGCCTTTTATGTTCCTAATGTGAAGTATGTTCCCAAACAATAGGCAGAAACATTATACTGCCTTATAAGATAACTGGCTAAAATCTAAGACAGCAGTAGTTGCATCGTCAACAGATCACAGAATTCTTTGCAATAAACTTAGAGAAAAGCACCCAAGATGCCAGACAGAGTAAATGTTGATTAGAAATGTATTTTATTTAGTACTGAAATGTATCATTCAACTTTTTCACCCTATATTTGTGTATGCTATTTGTTTGTGCTATCAGTATCATGTTGTTAATTTAGCAACATATGCTAGCTTCAAACTTAAAGGGTACAAAACACACACAGTTTCTGCCAATCTAATGTTAATCGAGTATCTATAGAGTAGTATTGCATCCTTCATATCTCCGAAGAGTCTTTTGTTTTATCATATTTATAAAAGACAGATACGCTGTACCGATTCTTTCCGAAAACAGCCAAACTCATGGAGCCGTGCAGTGGGTGGAGCTAAAGAGTCACGAGCACACACACACCTATGACACACACACAATACATCATGGCATTATCCCTGGATAACTTTCGATTCACTATATGTTCATGTTGTTGATATTATATGCACTTACGCGCCAATTGCCAACAAAACAGACATTTGATGCAGTTTCACTCACTGCCTGCGGTTTCGACTTGTGACCGGGAACAAACACACTTGCAGAACTCTGTTGCTGCTCCGGGAAAACAAACTACATCCACTGTTTCCTTAACGCTGGGTTATTAAGGTTATCTTTCCCTCACAACCAGAAACACACTTCTTTAGTGACATTGTTGATTTTGTGGTCTAAAAACAAAATGACAGCGCTGCCGACTGCTTCTGTAACCCAAACGAAGCTCGTTGATGGACATGCTCTTGCTCTCGCTCTGGTTGATGTGCGCACACGCTCATCCGGGAGAAGTGCCCATATAAGGAATTCCGCCCTTTATGACCTCATACAGGGCCATACTCGGAAAAAAAAACTTTCCAAAACTTGTTCGAATCCCGAAGGAGTGTATTTGGCACAGAAATACTCCGTCATACGTCCAACTAATTTTTTTTACATTTTGGCCATGTTTAGCATGAGAATCCAACTCTTTAACAGTGTAAATAAGTCAGAATGCATGAAATAGCATTAGACCCCCCCTTTAAAGGACAACTTTGCCGATTTTCTTCCAGCTTTGTGTTGTTACAATGTCAGTAGTATAAGTAAATGAACAGTGTGTACTCTTTATCCATGTTACCTGCACCCAGATATCCCCATTTATTTGTTGGCAAAAGTCCGCCGGATGACGCGTTTACAAAGCTAAAATCTGTGAAGTTGTCCTTTAATTGTAAGTGTTGATGCCTATTTAAAACATTTCAGTAATTTTCAAGGTTTCTTATCTGTTAGGGTGTTGTCTTGGTAGGTAGCTGGCCACATAGACAGTAGACACTTTACTAGAGTCTGGACCAGAGCCATACAAATTGCACACACTTCACAAGTAAGACACACATGCTGTTCATCTTGTCACACAAAAATGGAAAGCTGTGTGGCAGCTTTTCACAAAATATTACATTATATCTCCATAGCAACCATCTCAGTTTGCCATGGTAATTCTAATGTGGCGCTGGGATTTCTCATCTAATTCATGTGCATTATGAATGGATTGACAGTTGACATTTTGTAATGCAATTTCTCTGGATGCCTCCTTGTGGATTGGCATATTTTTTGCTTCCATCTTGTTGGAATTACGTCATTCTTGTTTGAAAATTGTTTTATTAACCTTTCCCTGTAGAACATGAGGCATAATCAAATCCATGTGTTATACATACGCACAAACTAAAGTATTTTTTATGTAAGGAGAAGGTCGTTTTAAGTTTTCATATAGATGAGTGATTCTCAGTTGCATATGTGTGGTGACTGCATTTGTGGATGAGTGTCAGTGAGTATAAGCAAACATTTTCATTATACATAATCACAAATGAGGAGTACACAATTGCCAAAAAATTGGATATTAGATGTGTTAGAATGATCATTAAAATAGCCAGCACTCTGTGGATAATAACCCCATAGTTAAAAGATCATTATTTAGATTGTATTCTCAAAGAACTGCTATGAAAATATGCTAAAGAGCATTCCTATGAAGAATGTTTCATAAGGAAAGAATCTATGGGTGGCCAAAAGAAGCCATTAGTCAAGAAACACCATGTGAAAACACATCAGGGATTTGCCAGTAATAACATATAGTGACCCTTTTATAATGTAGGAAAGATATTTTGTGGTCAGAAGGAACCAAGATATAGCTTTTAACTGAAATATGATATGATTTGCTTTGTGCAAAACCTAAAATCTAACACAGGCCCCAACACACCATATATACAGTGAATTATAGTGATGGTAGTTTCATGCTTTGGGCACTGGCCATTTTATTAACAGAAAGAAAAATGGATGGTGCAAAATACAGGGAGTGCTGCAGTAGAACCTCTCAGTCCACTAATAAAATTGGAACTTGAAGTATTTTCAACATGGCAGGGACCACAAACACCAAAGATATTATAAAGTCATTGCTTATGATCAGTTTTCTAACATTAATTCGTTCGTTATTATGAACTAACTATAAACAATAACCTATATTGTTTTATAATTATAAAACTAATTATATTAAAATATTTCACTTTGATTTTTAGTATTTAAAAAAAAGTAGTAATACAATATATCAGTGAATCGTCATTCGTAAAAACAAAAGAAATGGTTAATACTTTACAAAGCGCTTGGTATCACTGCAGTTGTCTCAGTAATGCTTTAATAAAGCTGAAGCTGGTGATAAAACACTTAGTAAAAGTGCTGCTTCTCTGGTGGGTGTATCCCCTGAGCATGAAAGAGAAATGGAGAGATCAGCTGTCAAAGCCAGCAGGTATACTCTCTCTCTCTACCTCTCTATCTGTGTGTGCTAGTGTGCGTGCGTGTGTTTAGAGAGATTAAGGAGAAGAGGACTAGTTTATAACTGATCTCAGGTCATGCACGCACATAAAGCGCGCAGATCATGCTCACACTGTTCAGCGGGGCTCTTAAAATGGTAAATACTGTGCTGCAGTCCTAAGCATTGACGTCTGCTTGTCAACCCCATCTTCTCACTGAATTACTGGATTAAACCGTCAGCGCACACAGTACAGTGTGTAAAGAGACAATAGCTTAGTTTGTCACCACACTAGCATTGTAGAATAAAGATTAAAGTTTTTATATTGATATTGTACTTTGCAGTGCTCGGTCCTGATATAAATCACATGAGGAAACGTTGTTTGTTTTTGTCCATACTGCATCTAGCAGTACGGGAGGCATCACTTGCAGTTGTGTGCTTGGGATTTTTAAATCTAAAAGGGAACATTAACCCAAATGCTGCTTCATTTGAAGCACTTTAAAGCCATTAGCAGCATTTTAATGTGACTGCCAACAAAAGCAGTGGAGGCTAAATTATTTCAAACTCAACTGAGCACAATTAACAGCACTGCTATACTGACTGCACCCATTACAGTCTGTTTCAGGAAGCTGTTTGCCAGGTTATGACACCAGCAGCACAAAAATTAAATACTGCAGTCAGTGCTTTGGGAATAATTACACTTAGTCATTACTGTGAGATAGGGACCCGAGCGGTCACAAGGAGAATCACACCGATGTAAAAATGGGAGCGATGTTGGCGTCCAAGCAGATGTGCAAAAATGTGCAAATAAATATGTTTAAGACCTTTTTTTATTAATTAACTCTTGCCTCACCTTATGATTAATAAATGCGTACACAAGATGATTAAGAACAAGAGTTAAAACAGTGGCTTCATACAATAAATAGGGAGGATAAAAACAAACATACATTTGCACAAACATTTCTAAAAATAGCTAAAATGAGCACTCCTATGTAGTTCACACTTTCTTTAAGGCCACACCCACTCAGCTAAAACAAGAAATAAAACCGCAAACCCCACGTAAATATTATAAAATGCACAGGAACAGTAAGAACACAGTAAAACAGTGATGGAAGACAACTTTCAGGTCTCTCCATCACAGTTATACTTAAGACAAAAAGAGAACTGAAAGAACTGGGAAAGCACTCACTACTACTGTGATGCTGCTGTTTCTGTACGCATATTAGATTGTTCTGTATAGAACAGAATAGATCACAAAATATCAGATTTTTTTTTAAATATATGTACGTAGCAGCACTGTTTTTGGTGTCCTGCTACCTGGCTAAAAGCAACGCCTGGTGTTTTATCCAGCAACCTTTGTAACTTTTTTTTTTTTTTTTGTATTTTTTAAAAATTATTTTTTTATTTATTTAATAAAATTAATTATTTTATTCAGACATTTTATTGAATAATTATTTAATTTATTATTATGATTTATTATAAATTCAAAGAACATTGGACTTTCAGTCTTATGTTTATACATTAGTATTAGTATTTTAACATTTATCGAAGCGTCATAATATTTGATCTATATATTTAATATAATTTAATTGTATATGTGTACTACTTCATATTGTGCAGTATATACATTCATGTTATACATAAACGAAGGATAAATTAAGCATGCAGTTAAGAAGGATGTCGAGTTAGATTGATGAAAACATTGCGTATGTTCCTCAGTGTACATATTGAAGTCATATTTTTAAAAATGAGTTAGTCAATTTATTTTCACCAATGAAAGTTTAAAAAAATGTCAGATTCTGTGATTTTCACACTGTCATCTAAAAACTGATCCGTACCACATTCAGCTGTGGTGTGAAGGTAGCATGTGTAATTCAACAGGGTGCTGATTGGTTTTCTTCTCTCAGCTGTGTATCGTATGAGAAAGTGTCTGCTTCTCTTCAGCTAACTCTTCATCCTCTAGTTTCGTGATGAAAAATAAGCAGATGTTTCGCTGTGTAGCACACCATTATGCCTTCTCCCACACTCTCGGTGACGGGATTCTCCTTTAAATGAATGCATCTCCGTGACAGATCCACACTGCTCCGTGTCCCAGTCCAGCTGTGCGCAGCTGTTCCTACAGTCACTTCCTGACAAAGAATTATGCTCTCATTAATATTTAAGATTTGGCGTAGGCCGCTTGACGAATGCATTAATGCATGATTAATGTATGGGGGATTGTGACTCGAGCCAAACTAGGCAGTCCAGATAGGAGCACCCCATTGCTCGGATTGACTGGATTGATTGATGATGCCTGAATCTGTGCTTCTTAATTCACACATGACTAGGAATAGTGTTTTTTTTCTTTTTTTATCTAGTAACATTAGTCATAGCAGTCATGCATGTCTTAAATCTATAAGATATGCTCTGTAATGTATCCTAAATTGTGATTTAAAAATAAACCATACTGTGAAAGAGCCCAGGGTATGAAATCTTCTTGCCATTTAAATACCACTGGAATAGAGATAAAGAGTATGTTTTAGCAAAATCCCATGAATATGAATTTGAGCTTGAGTTAATCAATAAAGGATTCTTTGCTCATGGTCTGCAAATCATTTTATAACATTCATTATGCAATATCACTCTACTTGAGGCATTTTTAATGGAAGGGGTCTGTTGTCTAAAGCACTTAAACACCGTAAGTGCTTCACTTTCTACGCACTAATCTATTCTCAGAGAGCTGTGCAGGAGAAAAGAAAAGACCCATGATCAAAGTATGTTTTATCCCTGTACCTCTGGTCTCAATGCGGCCTACAAAAGAAGCCCACTCTTCTAAAGGGTTTTGTTATCTTAAAAGGGCTTTGATGAATAAAATAAAGGGGAAAGAAGAGGTAAGGACCGTAGGGAAATTATGTTTACTTATTATGGGCATGATATGCCTCCTAGTGGCCTGAAGTCTGTGCTTATTTCAATAGTTAGTTGTACCAGCCTGATAATGGGTAGTTGAGCTTGATTGTTGTGAATAATCCCCTAAATGTCATGTTTTTGGTCTTTTTTCAGGAAGCAGCCCATTGGACAGTCCACGCAATTTCTCCCCAAACACTGCGGCCCACTTCTCTTTTGTGCCAGCTCGCAGGTGAGTCACAGTTTATCAGCATCTTATAAAACGAAACATTTAATTGTAAAATATTCCACATTCTGTAAGTTCTAATAAAACTTTTAAAATATTTGAGCAAGTTCTGAGCAAGTAATCTCTTTGCTCTTCTTGCAAATATTGTTGTCATAGTTTGCTTCTCATCTGCTGGTTATTAATCAACCCACTTTCAATTCATTTGTAATATCCCATAATCCTTCACTGTGGCTCTGAATAATGACACCAACAATGTTAATGAGAAAATCTGAATTGGTAATTGAGCAGCAAAAAATGGTAATGCTTTAACAACTGGGAGAGAACACACAGAGCTGATGACCCCAGGCTTAATTAAAAGGATTCGTTTGAATGTCAGCCATAGAGCAAAGACCATTGAGTCATCCAGTCCAAATCACTCATGGACCAACAGTGCCACCTAATGGACAAAGTACAGCACACTAATGTTGCAAAAATAATGAAAGTAAAAGATACCCATTAGATCAGTGCATACACACACGTATATGCTCTCACAGTAGCATCTCTTTTTAATGCTGTACTCTCTTCCATACAGCCATGGACACAGGGCTGACAGGTAATAAATACCTCGCTTCCCTTACAACATCATTTCCTGTGTCTGCCTTCAGCATGGCTGTTTACACCAAACATCATGTTTCCATTTCATTAGAGCTGACAGTCAGATGTGTTTAAAAACATCTCAGACAACTTCATTTATGTATCGGAATGATAAATTATTAATCATCCCACCTCTTTCAGCTTGACTGTGTGCTTAGAACTGATATCCAATCTTCAAAAATATTCCACAAGTTTCTTGGCATAAATCATATTATAAATATTCAGTTTATATATAAAATTTTCATATTATAAATCAATTTTTTTGTACATTTTTTGAGTTAAAAAATGTAAAAATGTGGCTAAACTCTGGCTTCTTGTGGAATATTTTCATATCAAAATTATTCAAATTAATAATGTACACTACCATTCAAAAGTTTGGGGTTGGTAAAATTTTTCATGTTTTTGAAAGCTCACCAAGGCTGCATTCATTTGATTAAAAAAACAGCAAATTGTAAAACCATATTATTGTGAAATATTATTACAATTTAAAATAACTATTTTCTATTTTAATATATTTTAAAATGTAATTTATTCCTGTGATAGCAAAGCTGCATTTTCAGTAGCCATTACTCCAGTCTTCAGTCACATGATCTTTCACAAATCATTCTAATATGCTGATTTACTGCCCACAAAATATTTCTGATTATTATCAATCTTGAAAACCGCTGTTCTGCTTAACATTTTTGTGAAAACCAAACATTACATGAATTTCTCAGTGTTCATATTGAAGTATTCTTTGATGAATAGAATTTATTAAACAATGTCTTTAGTGTCAATTTAATGCACCCTTGCTGAATAAATTAATTTCTTTAAAAAAAATTCTTACTGACCCCAAACTTTTAAATGTTACTGTATCTTTTTTGATGTCTTATTTGCTATAGTTGTACCTGTGATTATTAAAATCATTACTGTCTTGTGTGTGTTTTGCACATTGTAATTAGGGGTGAAATAAATTATGTAAAATTCCTTATGTCCAAGTAAAGGGATGCTTACTGTCTTAATGCTAAATTCCTAATATCATTCATCATTGATTTGTTTGCTTGTATGATATATGAACGTGTTGCTGTTGTGTGCTAAGAGCCATCATGCCACATAGAGTGAATTTATACTGTGCTATTTACTGCATGAAAGGGCTTCATATGAGTATCTGCAATAAAAGTAAGTTCCTGTATGGGCAGCTTAGCCATTATCACAGATGCTTATTGCTCTCATATGCAAGCCTTATTTAGCTGCACAGTTGAATTTAATAACCATCCTCATTGTTTGTTCAAATGTCAGTTTTTTTGGACATTTTAATCTGTGGTGCTTTATTCTGCTCTGATTGTTTGATTTTATTGTTCGTCTGAATGCTCCTAGTGCTGTCTATTTCTACTGGTCATGATACTTGCAAGAATATCAGCAGTGATTTGTCAAGACCAGATTTTCACCTTTCCTTCATCCACACTATTAGGACGGATGGTCGTCGCTGGTCTCTGGCCTCTCTGCCATCCTCTGGCTATGGAACCAACACCCCCAGCTCAACAGTCTCGGTGAGTATCTGTGTGTTTGTGCTCATGTTCTTTCTGTAGTCCCTCCGTGTTGTACCAACCCCCAGATATATGCATCACTGTTTGGTATTGCATTTGATCCCAAGCCTTAACTTGCCTTGAAGGTTTATCCTATTGACCCTACAGTGGGATAAACTCTAGGTACAAAGCAGCTCCCCTTAGCCTGAAGTAAAGCCAGTGGCTTCATATCATTGCACTCACTTCAAAAGAGTTCTGTCCCCGAAAATTGACTGTAACTCAGTCTGGCTGTTGCTTTCATTGGGGAATCAGTTCAAACCGCACAAGCCCCATTAAAGTCTCTGCAGAAAGATAAAAAGACATTTTCTAGTTCAGGCCAAATTTTTATTCTAAAGGCTGTAGAACTTTTATTCAACTCAAAACACAAGGGGAAAAATCTACTGATTAAGAGCTAAATGTCATTTTTTTAATTGGGCAAAGTTCACAAAAACTCTTAAGAAATGTCCAGAAATAAAATATTATATTATAATGAAAATGAAGCCTATTGTTAGGGTCATTAAGATTTTTTGCTGTCATATTATTTAATGGCAATGTATGGCAATATCATGTAATACAAGTAATAAGAATTATTTTTTTTGTCTGTTAAAGTAATAAATAGTTAAATAATGTCCTAAAATAGGCTTCAATTTCTTTATGCAAAATATAATTAGTAACTTATTTTCTTTAGATTTAACTTGAAATATAACCTGGACATTTTCTCATGATATTTTTTAAATTTAAAAAAAAGCTGTATATTGTAGTTAAATTATATTTTTATTTTCAATATTTTTCCCAGTTGGCCTGAACATTTATTTGCAAAGACATTAACAACCAACAACTTTACGCCAACAAAGGCAGTTGATTGACAGTCAGGGCAGCCTATGCAATGCCTTCTGTCCTTGTAATCCCTCCCTCTCTGCTTCTCACAGTCATCATGTTCATCTCAGGAGAAGCTGCACCAGTTGCCCTTCCAGCCCACTGCAGACGAGCTGCATTTTCTCACCAAACACTTCAGCTCGGAGAGCATCACGGATGAGGACGGGAGAAGATCTCCAGCCATGCGACCGCGCTCCCGCAGTCTCAGGTACAAACACTTTACAGATTCCCATTTCACAGCAATCAAAAGTTGCCTTTCAAGTGAACATGACGTTGTGAATGTGTGTGATGTCAGCCAGGCCCTCAGGCTCTCACTCACTCACTCACTCTTAAAGGCCAAACTCTTTAGATCTGACAGGACTCTTCCATCTCATTCTCTAGACTCTTAACTCCATCCTCTAAGGTAGAAGACAAATAATTCAGCCTTTGTGCCCTTCACATCGATGCCTCTTCACTCCTCTGCCTTCACATTTTCTTCATGCCTCGCTCTGCCTGTCAATAAAATGTCCATGTGAATTTTTTTGGCTTTAGGTATGAATATGTTAGCCTTACTGTTATCTATAAGCTAGTGTTCTCCAAAACAATGGCAAAATTCGCATTTAGAAGACATAAGCATTCAAAACTTACGGTCTCTCACTTCCGCCAATATTATGGATCAAAGATTTTGATGACATCACTCTGCACTTCAGCTTCTCATCAGGTTTTCTGTCCAATCAAATGCTCTCTAGAATTGAAAGCATCCTGCCCCCTACACTATAAGTAGACGCTGAAGCTGTGGCTGAAATCGGTCACTTATTCACACATTTACTATTTTCTACATGGTGAATGGCACGTAGTTCACTATACATAGGGGATAGGGAACGATTCATATAATACAATATGCTTTCCATTGGGGCGAATGAAGTCTGGTTTTGCATTAGTGTCACAAAGACCAGAAAACATATCAAAACCATTTGAATTCTACACAGAATGCTATTTTAAAGCAATATGGAGGAGATTAGGAGGAGAAACGGTTAGAGATTAGGAGGAAACTGCGGCTTTACCAAGCTCAACAGCTGTGGCCGAGCTGTGATATAAACTAAACTAAACGGTATTGCCGGTATTTTAAAAAGGGAAGGAGCTTTTCAATATGTCCCACCCTGTCTTCCTGTTTCAGTGGAAATTACGTTAACACATTGAATAATGCTGCATGTTTCAAGGCACTTCAGTGGGCCTTTAACCCCAGAATCAAAAGAAATAATATAATTCTGTTCTGTTGCATTGTAAATTTAATTTAATGCAATGTGAACTGGATTATTCTTATCCATTCTTCCTCTGCAGTAGAGTTGTATGATAACTCTAGTAGTCACTCACACTTCTGCCCAGGACCTGACAGACTGAATCATTTCCTCCTGAACGCTAAGAAAGAGACCTCCTTCATGAGCTTCTTATCTGTAAACACATCTCTCTTCCTCGCTCTCTTTCCTCTCTCACTCTTTCTCTCTTTCTGTTAAGATTACTTATTCAGGAAACACTGGCCTTGCCTCTTTCAGTATCTAGACACACTCAGCAGGGGGTTCAGCACTCCAGAATTAGAGCCATAAATATTGGATGAGATAGTGAGGTTTGCTGTTGCCACATTTTACAGATTATCGCTTCCCAGGATTATCCATTTCTACTGTTGAAAGAAGGGAGAGAAGGATGAAAAGACTGGACGAGGGAGGAGGTTGAGGGGATTTGCAGTCAAGCTCAATCTGGTTAATTAGAGACAAGGAAATGGAGCAGTATTATGCTAATTTCATGCCCTGGACAGCAGACATGCAGAGAGAATTGACAGCGACGCTTCTTCATGGAGTGTTCACTCACGGTTTTCCATCATTCTTCCTCTTTACATCTTTTAGCTCACTCAAACACACAGTCGAGGAGTAATGAGCTCAATGTGCAGTGGTCACCATCCATCATCCATATGTCAAATGAATTTGGTAGCAGTAGCTGGAAATTATTATTAAAATATTATTTTAATAAAGGGTTCAGTGCCAAAATACAACAGACACATTCTGGATTCCTTCTGGCTAGCCAAGCCATTTCTTTTTCCTGAAATTAACATGCATAATATATCAGAATGTGTCCGAAATTATTATGATGGTGTCTATGGCTTTGTTGGTGATGTCATCTGATTGTGTGTGTGTTTGTTAGTGCAGACCATTTTGTAACAGCCAATTAACTAGCTGATTTCCCTGGTTTCCAGCACCTCGGAGGGATTTAGAGGTCATTTCTGTGCTCAACTGTGACACATTTACACACTCTCATCCTCTCCCCTCTCTCTCTGGCTGTCCCTCCCTTTGTTTGTCTTTTGTTCCATGTGATAGCATCTCTCTCGGTTAGTCTTCACATTCTTTTCGGATAACTTTTCATTTTTACAGTTACTGAAACCAACAAATAAACAAAAAATATGAGTGGTGATTGCCAAGCCACCATGATGTCAAGTTGTTGTGGTTGTAGTTGCTTTTGGAGGTTACAGTCTTTCTTTCTTCATTGTAATGCTGTGTCCTAACTAGGATGATGCAAGTGACAAAAATAAGTTCTGGACCATTAATAAATTACATTTAGAATTTTACATTACTCTTTTTAAAATATTTGTACATAAATTACAAAAATATTAAAATAAAAAGTGTTATTTTAAATTATTGTAATATTTTAAAATATTATGGATTTTACTGTATTTTTGATCAGCCTTGCTGAGCATAAGGGTCTTCTTTCAAAAACATTTAAATCCGCCGTGTTGACATTGTCACATAACCTTTGACGTCACATCGCTGTTCTCCAACCTTTGGGATGGTGCACATCAGAATCTTAATGGAAGTAGTAGGTGATCCGGGTATTGTCCGCTTCCTTTTTTGTAAATACTAAATATTTAGACATACTACATTGGACTGCTTTTCATGTAGAATATATTAGGACGTAGGCATATTATGATGCAAAAAAGTCCAAATTCCTTAAAGTAAGAACACGTCTATCCTCAGAGAGCTATAAGAGATTATTGGCACGTCAAAGTTTCATACTCTGAGTTAGGAATTTGTTCAAAGTTGTTCCTCTCCTTTTATTTCAGAATTTGTCTTTTATACTTTCTAACATTCTAACATCTTCTTTTATCCCATAACAAATATAAATAGCTGTCCTTTCTTTATTCCCTCCATTATTTCTATTATGTTCCTGCACAGAGCATATCTACTTCAGTTAAATCCATGTGGCTTAAAACTATAATGAGAATCTTTTTTCAAGGTCATTTCTCAAAAACATGATGATTTTGGGGGCTGCAAGGACATTTCTGCATCCATCAGAGGAAAATAATTACATTCACTAATTATCATCTGTCTGAATGCAGAATGTTATTGCGCCGCAGGAGGTTCACATTGATTCTTTGCACACAGTAAATTCTTTATTTAATAAAAAGTAGAGGATCGCTCCAAGGCATGTTCTTTCTTTCATTTTCCCTCGTCTTTTCTCTCTACCCCGCTCAGCAGGAGAAATATTCTCAGTGTGATTGTTAATGCAGCTCCCTTCAGCTGCGAATCAATCTCTGTCAGAGTTAACCTTTACCGCAGTCGCGGTCAGATCGTAATTTTTTTATTGAAATGGCTCTCAAGTAAGTTGAATATTTGACTAGAATATTTTTCCCCTGTCTCATATTGTTATTGACACACCTGTAGATGAGCCAATTTAATGTGCAAGTGTGTGTGTGTTGGCGCATTTCTCTACAGCACCCTGTAGGTGGACCAGATGTGCTATGGTTAGTATTTTTTCATTCAATCAGGTGGGCTAATAGGGAGCCACGAATAGGCAAGCCTTTGAATGATGACTTATAGCATTACCTCATCCTCGGGTCACATGACCAGCTTACCTTTACTAACCGGAGTGACTCATGTGGTCCCAGCTGCAATTGTAATCTGTGTCCCTGAATAAAACTCACACACACGTAATAGTTTATCTACACAAGCCGCATCTCTCAATATTCCCTGTGGAGCGTCTCTGATTAAAGATGCTACTTTGACATGAATGAGGTTGGCTATGTCAGAAAATACAGGTGCTCTAGTCTATCATCCACATTAGATTACAGGTATAGGGTAAACTAAACCACATCTGCTTGAAGGCAGAGGGACATTAGGGTTGAAATTATATGATCAGCAAAAAAGAAAAAGAAAGGTAAAGTCCCATTTGTTGATTCTTTTCTCCACTTATTACTTATTTTTATTTCTTTCTTCTCTTGTTCAGCCCAGGACGCTCACCCATATCATTTGACCATGAGATCATCATGATGAACCATGTTTACAAGGAGCGTTTCCCAAAGGTGAGGTCTAAAACTGATGCAGAACTTGAACTCAAATACACTGGATAGAGTCTCATTTTCACACAATGAGTCTCTTTTTTCACACGTTAAACTACTTTATTGACATGACATATATACACACAGCAACAGAAAAGAGAGATTTTTTTTTTTACTATTAATAAATCTAAGGTGCCAGAATGTTAATGAAATAATAACTGTAATATAAAAATATTAATAATACTAATAATAGTAATAATAATTATAAATAAATTAATAATGATACTGTTAATAAATGAACAATATTTGAAATAAAATTAATTAAAATAAATTAAAACAGCAAGACATTAATTAGCATAAATGTGTACAGACAATGAATAAATAAATATTTTAAATCCTTTTGCTTCATATTTGTAGAAAAATATTACACGTATGTCTTTTTCTCAGCTTTGTCAGAATGTGTTTAAAGGCATAATATAATGACAAATCAGACTTTCTTTGTTTTTTAAATTAAAGGATTTGGAAAAAAGGGGTCATAGAGAGGGTGGTCATAAATGTTCAAAAAACAAAAAACAAAAAAAAAATTCATTCAATAAAAACATATCTGACTAAATGTAGTCACGCATTGTGGGTGGCTGGATGCCTCTATTACTCCATAACTTGACCTTTGTTAAACCAGCACCTTTCTGTCCCACAGGCTACTGCTCAGATGGAGGAACGGCTGGCTGATTTCATATCCTCCTCAGCTCCTGAAAAAGTCATGCCTTTAGCTGACGGCGTCCTGAGCTTCATCCACCACCAGGTCATCGAACTGTCTCGGGACTGTCTGGACAAATCCCGCGAGGGTCTCATCACCTCCCGCTACTTCTACGAGCTACAGGAGAACCTTGAGAAGCTACACCAGGATGTGAGTATGCAAAGACAGCCACGTGTGGAGAGTATGTTGGAAGCTGATGGCATATATTTTGAGAGTATTGACTCCTTGTCATGTACGGTTTCAGTAAGGTCCTTCCTGTTGTTCCTTAGCCATAAATCCATGTCTGCCTAAGTGGTGATGTCATCACAGCAGGCCAGAGGTCATCTCTATACTGCTGGGCAGTCATAAAGAACTCAGATCACGTGTGTTTTTGGTTCCCTGACGTTCGTTCGTTATTCTTTTGGGTATGTGGTCACCTGTCACATCTGCATTAGTCAGGAGATGTCATTGATGTCTTGATTAGCTCAGTTACAGTGCCACAGGGGCAGCATTATGACTCCCAGAGGTCCCATACTGATCCCACAAATTGTGTGTGCAGGAATGTACGAGAGTGTGTGTTTGTTGTGTATTGTTGGAATGGGGGGTTCAGCACCTTCCTGAATTTAATTTCACACCTCAGTAACCACCACTGGTGACGGATGAGTATCCCAGGCACCCAAGAGGAGGGTGCGGGGAGTGAGAGACAAGGCGGGAGAGAGAGAGAAAGGGAGGGATCAGGTCGGGTTTTCCCCTCTTTCGGTTGGTTGTCCATAACCATCCCATTGCTGTTGCCTGCCAGAATCAAAAATCCGCACATCGTGATCTCATGCAGTCGCTATCACCGCAGACATACTTGGCATTCAAGCAAGTAGGGATGACATCATCCAGCCCATGCTAATTGGCGGTTTTAGTTTGGGAGCTGATGGTGACAGGTGGGCCAGACGGGGACCGCGGTATAAATCGCATCTCCAGCAGGTGCACTCCCAAAAATTCTCCATTTAACGCTTCCTCGCTCGCTCAGAGGATGTCCTGCATTTCGTGGCAGAGGCGGTTGGAGGAAGAGGAGGTTCTTCAGCACGTTTTAGAGCGTTGGGAGCAGAGCACGGTCAGAAACCATGTGGATCCAACAGTTGAGTTTCTGATTGTTTTTACTTTGCAGGGTTATATTGAGTCAAGGTCTGATAGATGCCATTTTATGTTGTTGATTTGAAGACTTGTTGGCAGTTTAACACTCAAAACATGGACTGTAACTAGACTATTTTTATGCTTATAATTCACCTGCTAGGGTTTACTTTATTCAAATTTGAATTGTGAATAGTAGTACTTTTTTTGTTATATATTTGTTATAGAGTATGACACTTTGAAACCAGAATTTAGTTACCCATGTAAAGGATGCACTGATGTTGAAATTCGATACCAACACGACAATATTTTTGATATTATGGCCAGAATTAAAATGCAACACTATTTTGTGTTTAAAAAAAGAAAAGGAAAAAAAGGGGAAAAATGCACTAAAAATAAAATCCATAATTTTTATTGATTGGCATCACAATATATTTATTAATATATTTATTTCTTATATACATGATTTCATACTTTTTAAGTACAATATCATGTATATAAGAAATAAATATATTAATATAATAAATATTATTTTTGGGATATTTTAAAGGTTAAATTTAATAATGTTAATCAATAATTATTATTATCTGAATGACAGCAGAGGTAATCCAAATGTGAAAATAGGATGAAATGAGTGTGCACAATTAAATATTTGCCAATATGAACCAATAGTGGTACATTTCAACAAATTATTGGCTCACAGCTGATATGGTGCATATTTATCATGATACCTAGTTCATATTGAACGATGTTATTGTAACAATTTCATTCATTCATCTTCTCTTTGTTTTTCTTTTTGTGTGGTCTTGCACTATTGACCTGAATTGTTTGAAATTTCTTCTCTTCCTTGTCCTCAGTAATAGGCTTTATTTATTTAACTGGACATTTGTCTTAAGGTCAGACTAGTTGTACATTTTTAAATGATCAGTCAATATCATTCAGTCTCCCATGGTTACATCATTAAAAGCCACAGGAGCCAATCTCAAGTCTGGGTCACTTTAGTGACCTGACTGTCACCATGACATCTGGCCCTTAAGGAATCCTGGGGATCTTCTATTGACCTTATGTATAAGAGTATAGAGTGAGCTGAGTATTAGAGCATCTAATTTCATCTAGTTTAGGGTGTGCTAAACCAAATCCCTCCCTCATCCTACAGCTCTCACCCCTGTTATACAGTCTATAGTGTATTTACTCAGTGGAGAGACCCTTTATTATCCTGAGTGTGTGTGATTCACTGGCGGTTTCATTACCTGTATAAATAATTCAGAGGCTGATTAGACATCCCCTGAGGTGACTGTGCTGTCTGTCAGAGATGGCTCTATTACCATCAGCTGGCTGTTTAACCATCTACTCTAAACGGCTCTTCTCGACCCAATTGATGAACTCTCTAGTTTCTGCTCCTTTTACGCTCTTACTTTTTATGCACTCTCTCTGTACACTTCATTCAACCATCTCTTATTCTAGTGCTGAGTGTCAAAAAATCATGATTGATATACGCTTCTGGCTTAATTGTCACAGTGGAAATGGAAGGTCTAAGTTTAACACATTGCATTGTGTTCTCTAATTTGTATACTGCTCATTTTGACAGCTTTATTAAGTGTTCCATTCATGCAGTGCACAGTATACATGCCGCAAATTGAATAGTATGCTAGTTGTATGCTATTCCAAAACTATTGTCTTCTCTGTGTTTTGCTAGGCTCATGAGCGTTCAGAAAGCGGGGAGGTGACGTTTGTCACCCAGCTTGTTAAGAAGCTGATGATCGTCATCGCCCGGCCCGCTCGTCTGCTGGAATGTTTGGTAAGCACTGATATTTTAAAGGATTCTAATCTGTAATCTTTGACATTTAGTTTCAGCGAGGCTTCCTAATGAAGCACATGCTCAGTACCATATAATTAATTAAAATTTGCTTTGTGAATAAAGGACAAACTGCAAAGTGATTCACTGTTCACTGCAGTGCATTATAAAACCATTTCATAGTTTACAGTGCCCAAAAATGCACACATGCAAACATAAAGGCTCCTCTGACTTTCACACGGAGCAGCAAGGCTGCATGGTTGTGGCCACATGTGTATTTTGAGTAATCTGGTGCATTCAGCATTATGACAACATACAGTACACCTCAGCACTGATGGAGGACCAGCAGCTGAGAGAGTAAATGAGCTGTTAACCTATTCTGCTTCATGTGCACATGATGCATCCAAATACCTCAGTGTGACACCTGGAGACAAACCTGCCTGAATAAGCACACAAAAAAAATATTCTAAACTGTTCCTTAAATAAATGACTGATTTTGGCACTTTGCCTCTTATTTTCTTTATATTCTTTAATTTTTAAATTATATTTTGTTATATACTGTATATGTAGCATTGTTTCGTCTTTTTGTGTTATTATCCCTGAATAAGAAGATATTTTTGTCCATTACAAAATGTTTATAAAGAAAAAGGAGTTCTGTGTATATGGTGATTATAGATATTTGACTGAATCCAGGACTGAAGAAACAAAAGTTATAACAGTAATAAGTTCATCATTTGAAATGTTTGTCCTGATGTGTTTGATATTCGATCTACTCCAGATAGAATAAATTAAATGATTGAGGATTGAGTGGGACTGAGTTTATGTCAGATTTTAATGTTCATATCATGTGAACCTATTTCTCCCTGTGTATGTTGTCAGGAGTTTAACCCAGAGGAATTCTACCACCTGTTAGAGGCTGCTGAAGGTCATGCTAAAGAAGGTCAGGGTATCAAGTCTGACATTCCTCGATACATCATCAGCCAGCTGGGCCTCACCAGGGACCCCCTTGAGGGTAAGAATGCTACATACAGTCACCCTAAAAGCATTTGAACACTAAGCTACACTTAAAAATATTATGAGATACAAAAAAAAACAGACAATGTAACATCTTGTAACAACAATATATTCATCGTCATATACACACATATAAGTGTGGCGTAAGTGTCCAAATGCTTTTTGGGGACTGTATGAAGCAAATCTGATGTTATTGGTTTTGCAATCTTTGATCAAGGACTACAATAACATTTGTGTTGTTTTTCAATGACACCTGTTCATTTTCATTCCCTCTTTTCACTCTCTCTCTCGCTCTCTAGAAATGGCCCAGCTGAGCAGCTATGACAGTGGTAACCCTGAAACCCCAGAGACAGAGACAGATTCCACAGATGTGAGTAATAGAATAGAAAAGTCTTCAATAACTCTATCGACTCTGTATAATAGCATTCAACTTAGACCAAATGCCTGTGTTTATATGCAGAGTCGAGGAGCCACCGTACAGCCACCCCAGCTCCAGCCTCAGACCAAGACTAAAGCTCCTCGTGAGGAAGACTTTGAGACCATTAAACTCATCAGTAATGGAGCCTATGGGTAAGACAATGGAATTTCACAGCTACAGGAATGATTATAAATGCTAAGGTATTAGACTTTTAGAATGTTATCTCTTCAATAGTCGTAGGGTAAGGAGTCAGTTAGAAGTGATGCATGCCTCTCTCCACTCAGGGCTGTGTTTTTGGTGAGGCATAAGGAGACCCGTCAGCGATTTGCCATGAAAAAGATCAACAAGCAGAACCTGATCCTGAGAAACCAGATCCAGCAGGCCTTTGTGGAAAGAGACATCCTGACATTTGCAGAGAACCCTTTTGTTGTCAGCATGTTCTGTTCCTTTGAGACAAGGAGACATCTTTGCATGGTTATGGAGTATGTGGAGGGTAAGAAATACTTGTACAACATCTTTGTGAAGGGTGACTATGTTCATGGAGGACTTCAATATGGGATACAACCACAGAGTAATGCTGTTTGTGTGTGTCTACAGGTGGGGACTGTGCCACTTTACTGAAGCACATTGGAGCTCTGCCTGTGGACATGGCACGCATGTACTTTGCTGAGACCGTTCTAGCACTGGAATACCTTCACAACTATGGCATTGTGCACAGAGACCTCAAACCTGACAAGTAAGCAAATGTGACACCAAATCACCCTGTTTGTAGTTGACTTTCTATTCTTAATTTAATAGGGGAAAAAATAAAACATCTCACACACTATAGTAGCTTGTAAATCTTGAAGTATCATTATGATTCGATCAAATACCTCCTTCAGGGGGTTTTATTTGAAAGTTAGATGGAATCTAAAAAATAAAGAATTTAAAAACATGCTTGTTTAGTTGCAGATCAGTTGGCTTTGGTTTAGACAGCATTTGTTTTAGATGGATGGATGGTCTTCACTTTCAGTGATGTCAGAATAAAAAATTGCCTGTTTTTCTACAGTCTCCTGATTACATCAATGGGACACATCAAACTGACAGACTTCGGCCTGTCCAAAATTGGTTTAATGAGCTTAACAACCAATCTATATGAGGGCCACATTGAAAAAGATGCCCGTGAATTCCTTGACAAACAGGTACAAGTGTCCTCTGGGACTGTAGTTTTTCACATTGTTTCTGTTTTTCTGTGGTGTTCTCAAAACTCTTTTTTTCTCAGGTGTGTGGTACTCCTGAATACATTGCTCCTGAGGTGATTCTGAGGCAGGGCTATGGAAAACCAGTGGACTGGTGGGCCATGGGTGTCATCTTGTACGAGTTTCTGGTGGGCTGTGCTCCCTTCTTTGGGGATACACCAGAGGAACTGTTTGGACAAGTCATCAGTGGTTAGTGTCGTGTCTAGAAGAAAGTGAAACAAATATTTAATCATGAGAAACATTACATACATTATAAAGTCATGAGTGTCTAAACTTTTGACTGGTACGGCATGTGATATCAATTACATACCTTTTTGAAAAAAACTTCACACACTCCTTAAATCAGTCTGTTCTTTTGTTATCTGTCTGCTCTGAAAAATACTCCGAAATCTGATCTGTGAACCGAAATGTGTTGTTGTTGACGGTTTCTGTTTGGTTTAATAGATGAGATAATCTGGCCAGAAGGTGATGAAGCTTTGCCTCCTGAGGCTGAAGATCTCATCTCCAAACTACTGCGGCAAAACCCTCTGGAGCGTCTGGGGACAGGTCCTCTAGTGCACAAACTTACACTTACACAGACTGACTTCTCCTTGATCTATTCCCTATTGATCTATTGGTTTAGTCTTAGAGGAGTGACTTGACTGATGTGCTGAGATTAATAGTGTATGAATAAACCTGAGCAGAAAATCTTGAGAAGACTCTGCTTTTTTAATGTTATCCTACATCTCTGTTTTCTGAGAAATATTTGAAGACATCTTCTCTCTCTGTCTCACAGGGAGTGCGTTTGAGGTGAAACAGCACCGCTTTTTTACTGATCTGGACTGGAACAGTCTCCTAAGGCAGAAGGCAGAGTTCATTCCTCAGCTGGAGTCGGAGGATGACACTAGCTACTTTGACAGTACGTCTTCAGGCAGCAGGGAATGTAGTGAAATTTATAACAAGATACTTTACTCCATACCTGCCACTCCTACCATATTCCATACCTGCAACACAGATACACACCACATGAGCTTACATTCTCTAAAACACAATCTGAGATCTCTCTTTCTTCGACCCTCTAGCACGCTCAGATCGGTATCATCATGTAGACTCGGAGGAAGAGGATGACACAAATGAAGATGACCATCTGGAGATCCGTCAGTTCTCCTCCTGTTCACCACGATTTAGCAAGGTGTGAAGTAACATGATAACAGTCTTAACAAAATGGTATAATATGTTCAATTAATAGTTTATTCATTAATAATAATCAAAATAAACAATCCTTCTGCCAAGTAAGGTAGTTTAAAAGCAGGGTGGCATATGGAAATAAAGAAAAATGGGACAGAAGGGAAAGAAACATACTTTGCACTGTATATAGTTTTAGCACTGTGGTGGGGGCGCCATGTTAGTAATTTCCTGTATAATAACCTGTTGAGGACAACTGAAATTTTGCATCACCTTTATTAACTGTAGTCTGTTTGTGGTTGCCAGCACTGTTTACAGTTTTTGTATCTGCTAATCAGAATCTAGTGTTGGTATCTGTTCTGCTTAATTATAATTTTAGTCTAATGCCTTAAACAGTTTATACTGTTTTCAAAGTTAAGTATTGCTTCTCTTTTCTTCCATTTTCTTCCTTTTTAACTTCACCTGTCTTCATCTCTCCCCGTTGGTCTCCCTCTCTCAGGTATACAGTAGTATGGAGCGTCTTTCTTTGCATGAGGAGAAGCGCACCCCTCCTCCCACTAAACGCAGTCTGAGTGAAGAGGGAGGAGAGCGGATCGACAGTCTCAGTGGCCTAAAGTCTAGAGACCGGAGCTGGCTGGTGGGCTCCCCTGAGATGTGAGTGAAACACATCAAATCATTCTAATGAATAAATCATAGTTTAAAATATATTTCTGAAAAATGTACTATATTTGTCCAACATGGTGTAATAAACACTTTGGGTTTTTTTATGCAGCTTAAGAAAGCGTCTCTCTGTTTCCGAGTCGTCTCACACCGAGAGCGACTCCAGCCCACCTCTGACTGTACGTCGCCGTTGCTGCTCAGCCATCATCGAAATGCCTCGATTTGCCATTTCCAGCGAAGAGGATGGCGGTGTGGGGGGCAGGAAGACCCCTGTGAGGGGCCCTCGTGGGGAAGATCTGCCTCAGGCCATACCAGAGCTCCCTGTGGAGAGAGAGCTCAGGCTGGATGAATCGCCCACCACACCAGGCTCCACTTCCAGCCAGATCAGCCAATCCACTCTCACATGTCAGTCTTACTAAATTACTCTGGGGAGTATCTGTTCTAGCTTTAGCTAAAGATTTTCAAGAGAAGTCAAAAATTTAATGAGGCGTAAAAATCTCACATAAAAAGGTGCAAAAAATGACTGGGGTTTATGATTTCAAGTAACACCATGTTGAATCTGATAGTTTGCCATTTTCTGTAGACATACCTCTAACATTTTGTGACATACCTTTTAATTTGTGTGCATGTATGTGATTGCAGCTGGTAGTTCTAGTGATGTGCTGGATCGAGCTTCTCGCTACAGTGCTGAAAGTTCTGAAAACTCCACTCCTAAAGCCATCAGTGATTTGGCAGCTCGAAGAGCTCGCCACAGACTGCTTTCAGGAGATACAGAGAAACACACATCACGCCCACTCAACAAAGTCATCAAATCAGCCTCGGCAACTACCCTCTCACTAATGATTCCTGCTGGTAAGTGCATATGATTGGTCATCATTTTTTAGATCTACATCTTTTGTTGTTTGTTCTTTGAACAAACTAGGGCTGTCAAGTGATAAAAAAATTTAGAATTTGAATTTTTGGGTGAACAATTAGAATTTTCATTTTTGGTGAACTATACCTTTAATGGGTTTTTTATTAATATGGAAATATGAAAAAAAAAAAATGAATGAAATGATGCTCTAAATAAGAAACTAAGGGAGTCATTGGTTCACCCAGTTGATTTGCTCAAAACGCGGATTCATTCAAAAGTGAAATTGCTGTGTTGCTCGGGAAGACACAAGTTCTGCTCTGGCTTTATAGTTAATATTTTCGTTGGCAAAATTGTGCAAAAATATAAAATAACAAATAAAATAAAAATGTATTAAAATACTTTAAATCTAAAATATAACACAATATTAAATACGTATTGAACTGTTGTATAAAATCAATATCACATTTCTATTCAGGGCAAAAACAGCACTCATGTGATATTGCTTAACTATATCATGATATAAATATGAGACAAAAACTGGGGACATGATATCTTAAATTTTAGGGGCATTCTAATTGCATTCTATATAGGCTACATCACGCAGTGAGTTGTTGCCCTGCTTCATGTTCCTCACTAATCAACAGTATGAAATGTAAGATGAACTACGTAGGTCTGGGGTGGACGGGTGCATTAAATGCGTTAATAATGTTAACACGTTATTTTTTCCCATAACTAATTATTTAAATTAACATGTTAAATCGACAGCCCTAGAACAAACATGATTATAGGCTGTCAATCCTAACCCTTTTGCTAACACTAACATGAAACATGTCATACTAGTCAAAATCACAGTCTCTTGACTGCATTGGCTGTCTCCTATCATTTAGAAGAAATGTGTATGGCTATCACACTTACTGAAGTTCACTAACACTAACTGAAGTTCAAATTCTTTTTTCTTCTCTTTCAGATCACCATGGTGCCTCTCCTCTTGCCAGCCCCATGTCCCCTCACTCTCTCTCATCTAACCCCTCGTCACGTGACTCCTCTCCCAGCCGAGACCTGTCCCCAGCTGTCTGCAGTGTTAAACCTGCCATAGTCATCCACCGAGCTGGCAAGAAATATGGTTTCACCCTGCGTGCCATCAGGGTTTACATGGGGGACACAGACATTTATACTGTGCACCACATGGTCTGGGTGAGTATGGCAGTTCCAATTATTCTCCATGATGGAGTTAGACCGCACCAATTTGTGGTTTTGAGTGCTCTAACATATTGCTTTGCAGCACGTGGAGGATGGAGGACCTGCTCATGAGGCTGGACTGAGAGAGGGAGATCTCATTACACATGTTAATGGAGAGCCTGTCCATGGACTTGTGCACACGGAAGTTGTAGAGCTCATTCTCAAGGTACATTGGCAGCCATAATCTGATGAGCCATGTTGCTTTTGAATTTATTGGTAATCAGAATAATTTTTATGTTGCAGAGTGGTAGTAAGGTGTCCATCTCTGCTACGCCATTTGAGAACACTTCTATTAAGGTTGGACCTGCACGCAAAACCAGTTACAAGTCCAAAATGGCCCGGCGCAACAAAAGAACGAAAACCAGAGAAGGACAAGACAGGTGATGTCTAATATTTACCATCGTCCAAATTCTTACATCCCCCTGATTTCAAATCCTCAGGCTTACATTTACTGTACCAGTAATGGTTTGTATATGGTTATCCATTACAGTAAGAAGAAAAACTCCCTGTTTCGTAAGATCACCAAGCAGGCGACTCTTCTCCACACCAGTCGCAGCCTGTCCTCTCTAAACCGCTCAATCTCATCTGGCGAGAGTGTCCCAGGGTCTCCCACGCACATGTCCCCTCGTTCACCCACACAGGGCTGTCGTTCCACACCCGACTCTGCCCACTCAGGTGAAGCCTTTATCTTTATTTCACAACAGTAATAAAGATAGCAAATAGTATTCAAGTATTACATACAACATACAAACCTACTACTGTCATTGTAATTTTGATACACATTCAACACTCATTTAATTTTACATTACATATTGTATATTAGTTCCCCATAACGTCATCAATATCATGTCTAAAGTCATTTCATTCATCTCCATATTTGTTTTGGTATTAGTTAATCTGTAACCTTCAACCTTCTCTTTCTCTAATACAGTTGGTGGCAACTCATCCCAAAGTAGCTCACCTAGCTCCAGTGTGCCAAACTCTCCTGCCAGTTCTGGTCAGATCAGACCCAGCTCTTTGCACGGTCTGGCTCCCAAACTGCAGCGCCAGTACCGTTCCCCCCGCCGGAAGTCAGCAGGCAACATCCCCTTATCCCCTCTGGCTCGTACACCATCGCCCACACCTCAGAGCACCTCCCCCCAGCGTTCTCCTTCACCTCTTCCAAGCCACGCGCTCATCACTTCTTCAATAGGCCAGTCTTTCCCTGTCAAACTCCACTCTTCGCCTCCATTAGTAAGACAGATATCCCGCCCAAAGAGTGCAGATCCTCCTCGCTCTCCTCTGCTCAAACGTGTCCAGTCGGCTGAGAAACTTGCAGCCTCTCTTTCTTCATCCTCCTCGCCTTCTCCATCCTCTGCTGCTGATAAAAAGCTGCCAGTTGGGGCCAGCCGCAAACACAGTCTTGATACCTCACATTCAGAGTTTAAAAAGGAGATGCTGCAGCGGGACCCTAGTCTACAGAGCTTGCAGGAGTCGGCCAGTGAGATTCTAATGGGAGGAAGAGTGTCTCCTGCAGAAAAGGGCAGCCTGCAGAAGAGTTCAGTTCGAAAACTGGGTCGGCAAGAAGGTCCTGAATCTGGAACTGGAACTCTGGGACTTGTTCCTGGGAAGAGTAAACTGAAAGACAAGCTGTCTGCCATTCGCCAGGATCGCGCTGAGCGCCGTGAGTCACTTCAAAAGCAAGATGCCATCCACGAGGTGGATTCCTCGGAGGATGAGACAGACGAAGGGTCAGAAGACAGCCAAGATGGACGCAGAACAAGCTACGTTCCTCCTAGCCATATCTTGAGACCTACTACTGTAATGGCCTCTCCCCATACCATCAGGATCGGACCAGCAGCTCCACCAACACTGGGACTGATGCCCTCAACAGTTGCACCACCAGGCTCACCTCAGCCCGGTCAAGGACTGCAGATACAAAGCCAAAGTAACACTCAATCTCAGACACAAACTTCAACCTCACCGCCAATGCAAGCTGCAGCCAAGCCCCCAGAACAGAATCCTTCAACCTCTACTATGGCCCAAGACTCCAATTCAACACTATCTGATGACTCGATAAAGAAAGAGTCAAAGGTACAGGACTCCAGTATTAGGCCTTCTCCACCTCAACCCAGCCCTCTGTCCAGCACCTTTTCCACCCACGGCAGCGCCTTTACCTCTGTCAGCAAAGACCCATTTGTCAAACCTACCACACCTCCATTGGATCCCCGGAGGACCCCCAAAACTTCTGAGCCCAGGTCCAAAACCAGTGGTAGAATGGATTCTAGCACTGCTTCTGGAGTAGCCAGGGAATCCCCTGTTACCACCACACCAACCGGAGGCATCACCAAGGAGATGAAGGAGGCCGACAACCGCAGACAGGCTGCAGCCGCTGCTGCTGCTACCACCTCTGCATCCACTGCCTCTGAGAGCGGAATGGACAAAGTCGTATCTCAACTGGCCACTGTTGCTAAGAGTGTGCTTGGCCCTGTTAAACTCAACATCCCAGGTACTAAAGAGGCCTCGGAGCGGACAAAGGACCAGCGTCCCCAGGTAGATGCCACCCACCCAAAGATAAAAGAATGTCGTCTGGAGCGTCCTGATTCTCCTGACCGCTTGAGTCCATCTACTGCTTCCGGCTCCCAGTCTCCAAGGCTGACTGAATCTCCCTCTAAACAAACATTATCCAAATCTGAGCCAGCCTCAACTTCTCAGAGGTCTTTAGAGGTCCCAGGGACTTCAAAAAGGCCAACTCCTCCAAACTCCCAAGCTGAGGAAGAGAATCAGGAAAGACCAGGGACTGCACGAAGTGGCACCACACCAAGGCCTAGGTCTGAAGCACAATCACGGGCCCAGGCAAAGCCCAGTTCCACTACTTCACGAGATAAATCTAACAACACAACGTAGCAGCCTTGCGTTTTCTCCAGCTTTAATTTAACTTGCCTATTAACAGACAAATGCACATTTTAACACAAAGCAGTTGTCCTGTTTAATGTCAGTAACCCTGTGAAAAGATTATAGAAAGATAAGACAGAGGAAGAGATAGAGGTGTTTACACATGAGCCCAACAGCTTAATTTCAGAATGTTTTATGCTCTGCCATTCACTAAATAATTGAAGCTGTGTAATTGTTTTGCTTTTCTTGTTCCTCTTTTTTAAGTATTTTTCTTAGCAGCTAGAAAACCTGGAAAAATGCGTGGTTCTGCACCCTGAGAGCCAGAAACCGTGTCCACGTACAGTGTATTACCTCTTCATATTATCTTTATATTGATTTAAGAATCTTCTCTTGTAGTATGTATAGTTGTGCCTTAAAGCAACACCTCAACATTTCACTTGTATTTCTTTCTGCCTGTTCATCTTTAGAGGAAGACTTATTGCAGCAATAAGAGTAGCGTATCCCAAGCAATTTTTACAAACACACCAGGTTGATTTCATCACACGTGTAGTATATAAGAAAAACCAAACTGCGTTTTCCATCTTCACTCATGTCAGCTTTCAGTTGTGTCAAACAGCTGTGAGATGTGTCTATGAAAATGGACCTGAGATTTTCCCATGGCACTGCCATCATTAATGTTGTATATGGTAACTGAAATTTGGATGTACATTGTGGAAGAATGATGGTCATTAATGGCATGAATTACATCTTTACACGTTACTCTGTTTCTTTTCAGAATTAAAGATGTTATTAGAAATTATTTAAAATTACTACGTGTAATGAATCCTGTGGTTTTTGGCCATCATTCACATCCCACTAAAGCTTCATAGTTAAAGACATTACTGCAAGCGCAAGTAACTTGCACATCATTATGTTTAGATCATGTTTGGTTTCGTCCTTGTTCAAAATTCCAAGCGGACCATTTTATTTCTTACTCAGCTTGCATATTTTATTTTCTCTCATTTTAATATCTGGACCAATCTGTCTCTGTATATTTGTTTGCCTGTTTTTTTTTTTCTTTTTTCTGTGTGCGCGTGTGTGCCTATGTATAGAGCATGTTTGTGTGGGTTCTAATATAATGTATATTTTAAAAAAGTCTGTTCTTTGTTCGTTTTATGCCCTAAACAATGGGAGTTTGTTTTTAATTGGTGTCCTGTCTTTGCCATATCGGCTCTATCTGATTCGGCTCTTTGAAATATACCAGGCAAAGATGTATTTGCACAAACCCTTTTTAATTTGTGTGTAATTAATATGAAAAACCAATAAATACAGTATCCAGTTAGATCCAAGACTCGGTTGGGGTCTTGAGGGGTTTGACCAGTGGGTAAGACTGTGGTACGTTTTCATATTATCTTGACATGACCATGTGTTAACACCATAATGTATTTAAAGCTTAACCTGTGTAACTATAATGTTTTAACCACATTTTGCATTTCTAATCTAAACCAATTGTCTGTATTGTGTTTCTGCTCCGTTTACCACTCAACATTTATGCACATCGTTTAAAGTTCAACAGTTGCCACTAGTATAAAAGGTTTAAAAAGTAAGGCTATTTCCAACACACTAATGTGCTACTTTGTCCCTGCCCATATGAAAAAAAAACGCAAGTTTTTTTTTTTTAGTTAGACTTTGATTGTGATTGAAGTCACTTGATGATGGTATGTACAGTACAGTAACGCTATAACCTTATTCATGTTTTGTCCATATAAATGTGAATGGATGTCTTGCACATTTATGTTTCTTTAGGGAATGGAGCTGTTGATCGCATTGCAGCCTGAAGCTTAATTCCTGATGAACCTAATTAACCTTGGCACCATGATAAGTGACAAAAATGCACTTGTAACGAGAATGGCATTTGGATGAAGTTGGAAATGCATCTGTGGGCAGTCAGGTTTAATATAGTGTTTGCCCTGTTGCGTCTGGAGAACACTGATCGATCTTACACCCTAGTGGCCAAGGCATAAATACACACTGTTATTAAAAAAAGACCAAGGCTTAACCATTGTGTCCACGAGATGACTTGCAACTGAATCCCACTCCAAAGTTACATTCTCATACCCAGAGAACTTGAATCTCCATTTAAACTAAATTAGAGAATCTGCCCATAAATGTTTACATGCGTTATACCTTGAGAGAACATTTGTAAACGGCACACTAGTGCATTGTCGTGTAGTGTGAGTGCTCGGGCACGTTTTGTAGCTTAGATGATAGCAGACCACTAGTGATTTCCTGCATTTGAGATTTTACAGGGTGTAAAGACATTAAGTAACTTTGTTGCATTCACTCCTAGTATTAAGTTTTCTCTTATTTTTTTACATGAAGTCTCTGAAGACCTGCTTCACATTATAGGCTATGTGTGCTTTTAACAAATAAGAAAAAATGAAATTTTGTGTGTAAATGCGTTAAATTCATCTCTGCTCCCTTTTCTAAAGTCGTGAGCTGCCATGGGCTGTGAAAGTGGGCGCTAACTGCCTTCTTATGTACGTGATGTGGATGATGATGATGGTTGGGCTATTTGTTGAGGTAAAATCAGGTATCAGAATGCCTGCGGTGGTCATCCATCAACGTCCTTGCAGCCACATACCACCGTGCATGCACTAGTGAAATGTAATCTCGCACACCGTCTAGAGCAAATTCACCCACCACCTCTCACCTGTGGTATAGCTCAGCTCTTTATGAATGAAAACCTTTGGAGCACACATACACGCACTATTTACATCTACCCATATAGACTCCATGTCCAACCACTGCCCTGTCCTTACGTCTGTGTGTGTTTGACCCAAATGGCAGCACAGATGAGATGGTTCACTTTTATGTAAATATTAAGTCTAGTGTTCTGAGTGTCTTTAATATGAAAAGAACTGAAGTTATTTGGTGTGCAGTGGCCATTGCCTTAGATATGACGCATAGATGAATGGGACAATGACTAGATATCATTTGTATTTTAAGACTTGACACTCAATTATGGTGATACAGTGGTGTTATGGATCTAGGGCACTGTCCATGTGTCCGTCATGCTTTGTCCAAGACTAAAGGAGACTGTGGTTGTACAGACACAAGTGAAAAGAAATGGGCAAAGAAAAAAACTGCTAGAGTTAAACCAGTGCAATATCTTACAATTTTCTATTGTGGTACGACGCATGTTTGTTGTTAATCCTACCTTATGAATAATAAAGATTTTTTTAAATAACTCAGAATGTGCTTTGCATTTATTCACTCAGGTTGATGCAAATGGATCTGCCAAACGGATATTGGAATTAACAGTAAATGCATAATAGTGTTGCACTATTTATTTACAGTATATAAACTCAGCAAAAAAAGAAACATCCCCTTTTCAGGATACTATATTTTAAAGATACATTTGTAAAATCCATATAAGCTGTACAGATCTTTATTGTAAAGGGTTTAAACAATGTTTTCATGCTTATTAAATCATAATCTCACGACTCATGAACAACCATCACAAAACAAAAAAACAGCTGTGGATCATCCAGGTAACAACACAGTATTAAGAATCAAGGGTACATAAACTTTTGAACGGGGTCATTTTTTAAAAATTGAGCTTTTTTTTGTCTATATGTAAACATATTTTATATAAAATATCTTAATCAGGACAGTACTAAATAAAAAAAATAATGCAATCTGTATGATCCCTCTTATTTTGTTAAAATGATTCACAAATTCTGCAAGGGATGTGTAAACTTTTGAGCAAGATGGTTTGTGTAAACCTCTACGAAACACTTTATTTGGACATTCTTTAGTCAATAAGAAGATTGGGTCTATCCATAAGAAAAGTGGCATTTTCCATGAGGCAGTTGTATTTGAACACGTTAAATGTGGAGCAAGAAATCTGGACATATTTTAGCTTTTAAAATTGAGGGATTCACTCCCAGCTCCATTTCCCCTTCATTTAAGCACGTTGAATGGATCCCTAATGGACAGTTATTAGATATTTGCTCACCCACCTGTCATAAGCTTGTTTCAGGGAATTCATTGCCTTAATGAATGTAGAAGACAGAGCTTGCAGGATGTATACACCATGTTAATAGGCATAGCATGCCAACGCTAGGCACTGACAAGACAGCAATAATGAAGCCCATTACATTCTGGTGTGTGTGTGTGTGTGTGTGTTCTCTCTGGCCTCTCCGGTGGGTTGAGCGTATGTTCGAGAGCCGTATGCCCTGAGGCCACAGACAAGGGGGTCAAAGGTTAGCTGGCTTGCTTAAAAGGTGCCCACCATAGTTGATAATTGGACCCTGTCCTGCCCTCATTTACCAGTTTCCCATCAGCAGGCCTATTAGGAAAGTGTGCATGGGGAAAATGTTCACACTTAAACCTGCTCCTCAGACCTCCTCGCTTACCATCTCCCTACGGCATGCAAACCGCTGGAGAATGGAGATGCTCTGATGACCCAATGTGTCACTTCCTCTCGCCCCTCCCCCCTCTGGTAGGAAGCTGGTGCCACTGATGGATTGCAGGCTGAGTCTCTCTCTGACACCCGCTCTACATGACCGGGTAAATTCATTCCATTCCTGCCTCTCTCTACACAGCCGCCCATCCCAGCATCCACTGCCTGACAGCCAGCCTAATGGGGAGACCAGGCCAAATGGATTTCAGAAGAAAAGCGAAGGGGGGCAGGGCCTCAGGGGGGCAATAATTCTCCCCTATTTCAGAATTTATTTTCCTCAATCCTCTCACTTTTTTCACTTCCCAGTTTTCTCTGAGAAATAGAAAGGAAGGAGAGGTTTCACTGCCTATTGATTCAATTTAAATGTGACAAGTTTGAACGCAGGTACATGAATCATTGTGTCTTATTTACGAGCATGAGCCACATGTTGAACGTTAACCTTCCAAACTTACTTGGGTCCACTAGATAATAGGATACATAATAAATGCTTTCATCGGTTTCAACTGATATTAGATGTTAGCAATTAGTTTTACCTGCTTATAGTATGGCATAGAAGAATGGCAGGTGGAAGCTGCATTATAAGCTAATTGCTCTCTGTGGTACTACGTGCCACGTTTAATGAGCCTTATTCTGTGTGATGAATGTACAACATAATTTGTACAGTGTGCAGACTTGATGTTGCCTGCCAGGCAAATAGTGTGAAAGTTCAGTTGCTGAGAGCAATAAATTAGCCCGTGGAGAAGAGAAATAGACTGGGGTAGGCTATTGGGATTTCAGCTCAGCTAATACTGCATGCCAAGGAAATGGTGAAAGGAAGGATCTGAAAGAAATTGTGAGTGAACTGGGGCTGGAGGGTCATTAGGAAAGCCTGAACCTAAAAGAAACTAAGTATATTGCAGACTGTGAACATGAATGATTCAATAGTTAAAGGGAGGGAAGGCAATTTCGGAGAGGCTAGCAATAGCTAGCTAGCTTTGAAAGCATAAGATCTCACCCTCCCTACAGAGCTCTCTCTCCAAGGCCACTCTTCTCCAAAACACATGGACGCACTCAGCCAGAGCAGAGTCTGCAAAGTGGTGTGCGGTGGAAAAAGTCCTCACATTTTATTTTATATATTTTTTTTAATTTCATCAAGTTAGTGTTTTTATGCATTTTTACATTTATTCTGAAATAATAACTAAAGGCAGTAACAATTTAAACAATATCTATTATTTGTGAACTAATTTTCAGCTTTTCTTTTTAATAATCAACTTATTTTCAGCAGTCATCAAGCTTGTACACACTGGTCACAGACATGAAGATGTACCTTTAATTTCACCCAGCTGATTGCTCACTAAAAACCCTCACAGTCGTCATGTTTTCAGGCCATTTCAAGTTTGATTTTCAAGTGCATAAAGCAGTGATATCTAAGTGGCTGAGTTGTTTACTTACTTTTTAATTAGTCTTCCCATTAACGCCATCAGTGACAGTGACGTTTACATGGACAGCAGTAATCTAATTATTGACCTTAATCTGAATAAGACAATATTCTGATTAAGGTGTTTACATGAGTTGCTTTTAGAATATTCCGTTCATTTTCCGTTTTACATGTTATAGAACATAGATCGATTAATGGCACAGGTCAGTACGTGCCAATGCCACGCAGTCCGACGTTCCCTCCAGAATTGCACGTATCAACATACCATATACAGTCTTGGGTGTTTAATTTTAAAATTTTACGAAAGCTTCAAGTGCAGTTAATTATTTGTCATGCTATACGTGCAAATAGACGACGGCGGATACAAATTCTCCAGCAACGGGCCTCCTCTGCCACCGCGACAAACTCGGAGGTACTGGATGACAGTACAAAGTAAGGACTGGTGCTTGAAGCCAAGCCATGCTCTCTTGTTTGCCGTCAAATGGTTGACCACTGCCGTGTGCGTATATGTCCTGTCGCAAAATGCGGCGAAAACTCCTACACGATGTTAATAGTGTGATTAAGGTGTGTACATGTCTAAAATGCACTTCGATAATGCGACCAAAATAGGAATACTCCACATGTCTTAATTAGATTTGTGTTTACTTCGAGTATGACTTTAGCCGGATTAAGGTAATAAGAAATCGCTGTTTACATGGTAGTTTCTTAATCAGAGTATTGTCTTAATCAGGTTAATATCGGAGTATTGTTGTCCATGTAAACGTACTGAGTGTCTTCATTCAGGCCAATTCGACAACGCTCACGAAAACAAGAAAAGGGGTTTTATCGCACAAACCAATCATAACCGATCATATCCAATCTAGCACGATGGAGGCATTGCCTCCTCTCAAATGACTTTCTCCCATTCATTCTCAATTACCCCCATCAACATCACCGCACGCTTTGGGGGGTCTGTTAAAAGTCAATGGGCTCAGGGCACTTCACCTGTGGGTGTTGCTGTTGGACAGTGTTACTTTATAAAAAGTGACTTTTACACCTTTTAATGTCACATTTTGTAATATTTGCGTTTTTTTATTTTTGTAATATCTATTATTTTCTCATCCAGCTTTTTGAGGAGACACTGCCTCCCTTGACTCCTCGGAGGAAATGCCCCTGGTTGACAGGCAGGTAGAAAATCCTATTAATTCGGATCTTTCCACAGAAGATATGTAAAAAATAAATAAATAATAATATTTAGACTACTTCTATTATTGATTGCTATTAGAATGTGAAGAGATTTAGTATAACAAAAAGTGTTTACAAAAAACTGCCTACCCTACCTTTTACCCTACCTTTAATTAGGCTATAATATGATTTTTATTTTATATTAAATCATTTAACAGTATCAGAATTCAGTCTCATAATTCAGATATAAAGAATAACACTAACTTTTTTGGCTAAAATCAAGTGATATTTAGTGTTTGTTGATTCTGTTTTTTTTTATTCATTATTTTTTATGAAAACTAACCAGCCGAGACTGTGACAATTTAAGCAACACTATTTAGTTGGTCGCTTGTTTTTTTTATTTCTGCTGTGTCACGCCAGGTAGCTCCGCCCACACTGAAATTTCATTCCATGGAAGTACCGCAACTTATTATTAATTAGGCCATCAAACATGGACGAGGAGAACTGGAGTGTGGAAGTTGAGAAACATTGAAAAAATACATGAAGATTCACAAGGAAACCGGATTTCGTCTGGAGAAGCACACGGTATGTGTTTTACACTTTGCAGTGCATTGTGAGAGCGTGTGCAAACAGAGGTGTTTCGCACACTACTGTTATGATTGGCTTTCGTTCGGCCAACATTAACATTCGTGAACATTAAATACTGCTTTAACTGCTTTTAACTAAATTATTTATGTGGTGATGGTAAAGGATCCAAGGAAAGATACAAAGACATGAAGGTGTATAGGAAATTGGCTGGGACAATGGTCAGTTAACACTATAGAACTATTAAGGCAGTCATTTTGACCGTTTTTAAGTTTTGCAATGTAATAACTTTGTTAAAATACAACCCATATAACTATAGTACCCTGACTTTTATTAAATGTTTGTATATTTTATTCAAACATTGTTATTTTATTTAAATGACAAAACACAAATGAGTTCTGAGTATTTGTACCTTGAATGGCCATAACGGTCAAATCGTGAATTACATATATCTCTGGATGGTGAAAACGACTCCCATCGTTCCACGCTCCTTCATAGCGTCATCAAGCTTCGCTTCTGTTATTGTTTTGAAAATGCGACCTCTAGCGGCGAAAACGTACAGATTGTGCCTTTAATTACGAGAAGGTACACTGCCATCTTGCTCCAACGAAATTGACTTGAATGCACCTGACGTCGGCAACACGACTTCCCAATTCATAAATCGAATTTCCCTGGAGGACTTGAACGCAGCATAAAATTACGGCATCATCAGACTTCAGCTTCAGCTCTCAGCCGTTTGTGTTTTTTTGCCACTTGGTAAGCAGAGACAGAAGAATCTAGGCCTTTGAATGCTAGCGCATGTAATGGCCATTAATTGTGATCGGGACTGGGCATATACAGTAGCCGCACAACACCAGCACAGTGCAGCAGCGGTTGTACAGTAAGCCTACTGTTTTATCGCATCTGTTAGAACTGATGTTAAACCGAATTCTATGACCCAACAAATTCTGTGACTGTAGTAGGCACTGTAGTGACAGTTGGGGTTATGTGGCAGTGTATGTTGGTTGCTAAGCCTGAGTCAAGTGTGCAGCATTGATCACTATTCAAGTAAAATATTTTGTTTATAAATCCCAGTATGTGTGTGACTGGATTTGTAGATCAGTCCTATCTGGTTGGCAAATTTTGTGTTACATATATAAATTAAATTATGAAGAATGTCAGATTGGAGATGCTTTTTCTTTGAAGTAAGCCTTCCACACACTAGCCTAATTTTTTCAGTGGCTTTCAAAAAGTGGTAGGGACAAAAATGGACTTCAGATAAAAGTGGCGGAGACATGTCTCACCTGCAAAATACGCCTATGTAAAAAAGGATCCATTATCAATAGTGTAGTGATGCATGAAGCACTGCTTACCCAGAGGTCACTTCCAAACTAAGCAGCTTAATATTGGTCAACACGGTAAATTTGCAGGTTCAAAGTTTAACTAACCTGAATCCACGTGGGAAAATGATTCCTATTGAGATGACTGCCTTTGGCTGTACAAAGGTAAATGTGACCCCCTTACTGTTGTAACGACACACTACAGACAAGAGTTAGATGAACCCAGTTGCGGGAATTTAATTCAAACTGAGGACTGAGACAATGGGTGAGTAGCTATTCACAGGCGAGTATAAACAAGTGAACTGGAACAGGATTCAAACTGGAAATCTTCTTTCTTAGGCCAAACATAAACTTCAGACTCGTCTTAACTCTTAATGGTAAATAAGTTCAGTGTTGTCATCTGTTTTTAGTACATCGTTGTCGTGTAAACATACCCTAAGTGCAAGTCCAAACGAGATAGTAATGAGCTGCAGGTGTGGGTGATCAGAGTGGGAGCAGGTGAGCGACTGTGGCCCTGTCCAAATAACCACACTTGGGGTCTTGGCCACTTGTGAGCGTGTGTACTGCGAAGCAGTATTCAAGGCTAAGGGTATCCCATCATGCATTATGTTCGGGAACTCGCGTGCCCCGAAATCGCAAGATGTCCTGGAAAATATTCCAATGTCAGTTAAATTAATTAGATATTACATACTGTATAATTTGGTAGTAAAACATAAAATGTTGCACATTTTATTGGTGCAAAGATGAGTAGGTTGTGTGTGTATTTTGTACGTTTGCAACTGCTTTTTATCACTTAATTAGAAACACCACAATTTTTAAACAATGTCTTCTGTTAGGAACTACTGAACAGACATTTCAAAGTTTATTTTAAAATGCAAAGTATTGAAAATGAAAATAAAGCTCTGTAAACACAAATAATCAAATGTTCTACACACACTTGCAGTCTTCATGTCTACTTGAACACTTGGGCCAAATACAGAAAATACGTAATGTAAGTAGTCCAGGGTGTGCATGACAACTGTACTCAGTGGCAGAAGTCATATTTAACAGCATCCATCCCACCATTGACCAGAATCAAGTAGCAGATAGCGGTGTAATAAGATCTATTATTCTAGAAAATGTTTAGATTTATTTCTACACATCTTTGGTTACACAGTAAGCAGTTGAAAGTCATTATTTAGATGAGCATTCTGGTATAGATTTTTTTTCTTTCTCCTTAAAACAGCTGTGCAGATATGATAATCTTCATGAAATGGTTTTGTTTTTCTTTCATGTTGACTGAATAAATAGTTGTGGTTAAGTCTCAAAACTCTCCCTCAGTAGGGGTTAATAATGACAGATGGGAGAGTTGGGTCTGTATGAGAGTCTGGCCACTGGGGTCTCCATCACTGTCACTCTGATTGATTGGGACATCAGCCAAGATAAAAGATCCTGTCTTCCCTGCACGAGAGCCCAGCTCCCTGGGGAAAGGTGAGAGAGGAACCCCTCCAAAACATACACACCTGCAGGTACATATGCTCAAACACACCTGCAGGTGGTCTCCCTGCTCGCGTTCACTTCTCGGCCCCAGAAACACAGATGCTCCTGTTCTTGTATCTCTTGAGATTTGCTGTGGCCTCTAACACTCAACTGATGCATCCTTTATTTCCTATCTCTTTTATTTTCTCTCTCTGGTCACACCATCTTCTACATTACAGGGCTGATAGAACATTAAAATTTCATAGCAGAGAATCAACAGTGTTTGTGTGTTTGGGCCAAGACACTGCAGTCTTGATATTATTAATAATTAATCAAGGTTCTGTGTTTTTGAAAATCCCATCTGGCTGCCTTTCTATAATGAAGGTCTAAGTTCAGACTTCAGCACTGAAAAAGAAAGTTCTTGTTATTTCTTCATATATTCATCTATATGTGAAAACATCATTAGTGTAACCTGTAAGCATATAAACACCAAGACTGAAGCCAAGACTACAGGCTGCGCTGAGCTGCATTGCTGCTCATATGAATATTTTGAGTGCTCATCAAAGTGTAAGACAGGGGCAAGAGACACCCCAGTGCCCTTTAGTGACAAACTATGTCATCAACAAAGAATAATAATCCCCTTTGCATTGTATTGATGGTTACACAGTTAAGCCATGGGAGGGCAGTATTTGATTGAGTCATGTGCCATACAAAGACAGACTTGGAATTTCTCATTCAAGATCAGTTACATTTGATTCAGTCTCCAGCACTGCTGCTTTTTTATTTAATTACATTAGATTTAATTATCTTCATTATGTTATTTTAACATCTATCTATCTATCTATCTATCTATCTATCTATCTATCTATCTATCTATCTATCTATCTATCTATCTTCACACTTCCAGTCTTCACACTCAAAAAATGTATAATTGAGATATTATGAATATTAGAAAATAAATACAATTTAAAGCTAAACATTACACAGTGTATTAGACAGTATTTGTGTGGCTGTCTTGCTGGCCCCCTGTGGCAGCACATGGAACTGCATATGTAAGAAAAAAGCCCCTTCACTCTGAGTGTCCATTATTCGCATCTTTACCCCATTTCCTCATTGCTTCATTTCTGCTATCCTCTAAAGCTCGGAGAGATTTCAAGAACATTCATGTAGAGCTTGTTCAAATGAGTTAAAAGCGCTGTACTGGTTTGTAATTGGAGCAGTGGTGCCCATGCAGGTCATTACGTAATATAATGTAAAGATGTGAGGGAGAAGAAGTTTACTGGATAAATCCCAACACGTTCTTACAGTTGAATGGAGTCCAAAGAACAGGCTTATGCAGAAGAACTTAATAGGGTTAGGCAGCTGCTTTCTTAACTGCTGGCCACTTCAGACAACAGAGCGAAAAATTCAGTGAGTCAGAGAGTAAGTCAGGAGGGACAGATTAATTGATTTGTTCAAGGGAGGCAAATATTTTCAAGGCAGAGAATTCAATTTTGCCCCAGGTGAAAAATGAAAGGGGCAATCAATATAAAACAGAGAAAAAAGTTTTATGTGATTTTTCACATAGTTACACAACATATGAGCTGAGTGTGTGTGTGTGTGTGTGTGTGTGTTCATGTTTTTCTACCTTTTCAATCTGAATGCACACTGACTCATGGGGACTCTGTGTCACCGTGGGACCTAAATTGAGGTCCCCATGAGGAAACAAGCTTATAAATCATACAGAATGAGTTTTTTTTTTAAATGTAAAAATACAGAAAGTTTTCTGTGATGGGTAGGTTTAGTCGGTAGGGTTAGTGTAAGGGGATAGAATATACAGTTTGTATAGTATAAAAACCATTACGTCTATGGAGAGTAACATAAAGATAGCGAACCAGTCTGTGTGTGTGTGTGTGTGTGTGTGTGTGTGTGTGTGTGTGTGTGTGTGTGTGTGTGTAAAAAAGAATTTTGAATTGGTCGAAAATATTTCATAAAAGGACATTTTACAGTTTTACTTTTTCAGTGTTTCTAATTAGAAGTTATTTTATGAAGTTTCTCTCGATTCAAACAGATTACACAGAATATTTGATTTGCTTCTCAAGATCATGAGAACTGTACAACTCTTATAATATTTGGCTACAACACTTTAAAATACTGTTCTGTCATTAAAGAATAACTACACAGAA
The DNA here is from genome assembly GCA_039654105.1 of Coreius guichenoti. NCBI lineage: Eukaryota > Metazoa > Chordata > Actinopteri > Cypriniformes > Gobionidae > Coreius > Coreius guichenoti. The sequence goes on along the minus strand of CM077180.1, from coordinate 26,681,033 downwards.
ACAAATGAGTAACACAACATTAACATTCTAGTAACAAAATTTACTAACATAAAACTCTGATTAACGAATAGTAAGTAATAGCGTTTGGTTGAATGAGGTAGTTCACTATTAGCTAATCAGTACCTACTATTTTTTCATACCTCCCAGAGGACTACTAAGAACTACTCTATACAGGCTCATAATTAATATGAATAATGCATAATATATAATTAATTCTGAAGTGAAGATCATGGTAACCTAGTAACTACTCAAGTGTTACTAAATCCTTCTAAAGTGAAAAGCTAGTAATGACTGAAGTCGTTGTAAGCTTTTGAGATTTTTGTAAGGTTTTGGAATTTGGATAGTAATAGCTTCTGATGGATTTGGTAACACTTGAGTCATTACTAGTGGGTTACCATGATCTTCACTTTAGAATACAGATTTACATGGGCAGTAATTCCTTTAGAAGGATGTAGTATCACTTGTGTCATTATCTAAAACCTTACAAAAACCTCAAAATCATACACTGACTTCAGTCATTATTAGAGAGTTATCATGCTTTTCACTTTAGAATACTGTTCCATGACGGAACAATATTCTAAAGTGTTACCCGTAAGAAGAAAAAAGGGACTAAGCTTGGATAAAGGCATCTCATCAAAACGTAACTCTTTTTTTGTTAATTGGCATTTCTTATCCGTTTCTTGTATATTATCATTCTCAATGCACCATCTCACTCCTGCATATCTCTTTTTCATTTCTCATTTCAGTCTTTACCTGTCCTTTACTCTCCTAGCCCTTCTGCTTTTATCATTCATTTGTCATAATCTCTCTTTTATCCCCCCAGTCTCATTCCATTACCTCATCACTTTAATGTTGTGAAGGATCTTGTAGGACACCAGTAACACATTCTGCTGTAATATGGAAATCTACCCTTGTTTTGCTCTTCTTAAATGTATTGACTGTGAATGGATTATCACCTCATCCACTTAGCCCTAACCAACAGATGGCAAGGGAAAGGTTTCTACAGTTAGGATTCTCTACTCTGCCGTATACGTGTAAGTGGAAAAGCAGGTGCTAATCAGCTGTAACAGGCTATAGTATGGCATACAGTATGGCATACCAGTGCCACGTCACAATTTAAGCACTTGGAGGAACAATGAAATGCATTTAAAAAAAAAAAAAATTTTGCATTGACTCTCATACATTTATTATTGTACCCTAAAAAGCCATAGCTAAAATAATGAATGAATACGGAAGGGCCCAGAGAATTGTTGTTAATTTGTGAAACTCTGCGGAGTTCTGCGTGCATATTTTCAGCTAGGGCATTCAGGTCACTTGTTATTCCAATGTTATGTGCTGCCCTCGTGAATTAACCTTCCACCCCATATCCACTTACCATTTGTAGGTGGGGCAGAAAGGTTTGTCTGACCATCAAAGTGAATAAAGTTAGCGCAGTTAAATGGTTTAGGATTATCACTGTACAGACTAAATGTTTAACCCTTCTGTGCTACTGATGCCAGTCTGCAAATGGTACATGCTCCCAGTGTCTCATTTCATTTAGACTATTTTCCCTGATGGAATAGATATAGTACCCCTTATACAGTAGTATATTTTGTTAAAAACAAAATAGCCAAAATGGCCACACAAAAAAAAGCCAATAAATAAATAAAAACAACAACACAAAATGGGTTAACCCACTTAACTGGTGGGTTGTGATGATAAATGGATAGCAGGTCTGAACTTATAGAATTATGGACAGAAGGGGGAAAAACAATGCAGAATACAAATAATAATAAAACAGCTAACAACTCAATCATGCATATTTAATGTCTTCAAAATAAATAGGTTTGTCTGTTTTTAAAATAATAGAAAACGTATAAATTGTATAAAAAAAAAAAGACAATGCTTCTCATTTGTTTGTTTTTCTTGTTTTTTTTACAGTATTTTGGACACAAAATCTTTCTCTTGGTAGCAGCAACCAAGTTATGTAGATTTGCCAACATGGACGTGTTGTTATTTGTACATTATTTTAATTGTAATAATATTTAATAAAATATCACAGTTTTTACTTTATTTTTTTAATAAATATCAAATAAATGCAGCCTTAGTGAGCTTTTTTTGTTTAGTTTTGCTCTAGGTTGCACTTGAAATCCATTTTAAAATCTATAAATCCATTGTATGTCCAGTGTAAAACACTTTCAAACTGATGGCCATTAATACACACATGGACAGGCAGAAATCAGCATAAACATCTGTAGGTTATTTGCAGCAGGAGTCGCCTCCAGTAATGGTGTATAATGAGTGTATGCCCCTTAGTGTTTTCACATGAGAGGTCTGGACTCAGATCTCCTCTCAGATCCCCTCTGTTATGACTGAATAATTACTCTAAAAGACCTCTAATTACCTCGGCCTCTCCACGCATATCCATACACCCTCCTCTGAGCCCGTCCCGCCACTCATCAGAATTCATGTCTTCGTCTCTTTGCCTCCCTCCATCGAACAAGATAGATCACCTCATCCAATGTGTCACTGATTCTAAGAAATTAAAATGCAGAAAAGGTGTTTTGATGAATGCTGTGCTGAAAGTCATGTATTATATGCTGCCCAATTTTTCCGTTGAGCACTAGAAAGGTTAGAGATGCAAGTACCCCGACCATCTTCAGAAGGCCACAAGAAATGAGTCTGTTAATTATTCATATGTTAATTATTCATAGGTTCATATGTTATTCATATATGTAAATGTTTGTTCTGGACTAATAAAGGACTGGCCATAAATCAAAATGGCAAGGACTTGTAGGATTTATTATTATTATTATTATTATTATTATTATTATTATTATTATTATTATTATTAAGGGGCCCTGTAACAGTGTATTATGGTATGTTGTGCTGCGTGTGCATATGCGGATGCATGTCAAGCTGAGATCGTGTTAAATTGCAGTAGCTTTCGATCAGCAGTCAGCACACTGCAGTTACTACTGTCAAACTTCTTAAGGCAGTGTGTTACAGCATGGATTTTCATTGTACGTGTGATGTGTTGTCAGTGTGTGTGTGTGCAGTGCACGTACGTGTCTCATCAGGTTGTGAATTGTGATTGAAGCCTCCTCTCATCCATCACACACTGAGGGTGGAAAGCCAGTCAGGGAAATTAAAAGCCATGAGTGCACTAAGCCAATCAATACACTCTTCCTGTCACAGCTTACAATCATCTTTCTTCATCTTTTCATATCTTTTTCTTTCTCGCCCTGCTCTAAGGTTTATCACTTTCTTGGCGATCATAGTAACAGAAATTTTTCCCTTTTATTTCCACATTTTTTTTAGAGGTTAAGTGACAATATAGACAATGGATGTGGATTTAAAACATAAAATAATTAGTCAGTGATTCCGTTAGTCTATAAATTTACCCTGTAACAAATTAACAGTCTTACCTTGGGATGATTTAGTGATGCTCATATCGAACACCATCAGTAATGAAAACAATGACATTAAGTGAAAAACTAGGTAACAATTACTGTGAAAGATTCAGTTGTCCTGAAAATAGGAAATATAGACGCATATCTTATCCTGCCTGTCATCGACTGGTTGCAGAGATGAGGAGAAAGAGGATCTACTTGCAGCAGTTAAACTTTATTTTCCAAGAACATAAAGAAACAAAACTCTCAGGAATAAGCCAGGAACAGAACAACCAAGCATACAGCGACGACGACAGACAACTGAGGAGCTAATTAACAAGACACACCTGAACAGAGCTAACAATTAGAATTAGAATTAACAATTAGGGTGGCACCGGCAACTTGGGAGACCAGGGCAGCGCCAGCAGCTCAGGAGACCAAGGAGAATCGGCCCTCGTGGCCATGCCCAGGAAGCCAGGCTCGGCCACTATGGCTGGGGACTTATAGCATCCTAAAATTTTCTTGGCAGGAGCTATGGGTTTAATGACTGGAGAGGACTCTGGAGCGGGCTCATGGGCTGGAGAGGAGTCTGGAACGGGATCATGGCCCGAAGCCATCACATGGGCTGGAGTGGACTCGGGGGCCGGAGACATCACTGGACTCAGGTCAGGAGTCGGAGCCATCACTGGACTCTGGTCAGGGGCCGGAGCCATCACTGGACTCTGGTCTGGGGCTGGAGTGGCTGTGTGTGTGGCCCAAACACACATAATGGCAGCCACATAAATGGTAAGGATAACTTCTTTGATCCCACTGGGGCAGACAGGAAGGGCGGGCTCTGGAATTTCCATCACTGGAACAGACTGGTGAATTTTGCTCTCTGGAGCGGATTTGGGGACTTCACACTCTGGAGCGGATTCGGGGACTTTGCTCTGGAGTGGACTCGGGGACTTCACGCTCTGGAGCGGACTCGGGGACTTCACACTCTGGAGCGGACTCTGGGATTCACGCACTGGAACGGACTCGGAGATTTCACTCACTGGAAGCATTCTGACCACTGTAATTGGCAATGCTTTAATCCTGGGAGTGGGAATTTTTCTCATTGGAATGGACTCAGGAACATTACTCACTGGAAGGGATTCTGGAGCAGACTCAGGAGCGGTGGGAGTGGGGCTGGAATCCTCCGCTGGGCAGCTGGTGTTGATAGCTCTATAGTTTTCCAGCACCTACTCCACAAACTCAAAGAAACTTCCCTGAGGACCCACACCAGATAGGTGTGCCTTCAATTCAAATATATGCAGCGATCGGTCTGGAAAGTTAGTGAGGCACGCCAGTTGTTGAAACTTCTGGGTGTGGGCCTCGAGGGACTGCTGTTCCTGGTACAAACATAAAAGTTGAACTGCTGGTTGGTCCATCTTCAGTTTTGGTCTGTCGTTCTTGAGGTGGGTTGCAGAGGTGAGGAGAAAGAGGATCTACTGCAGCAGTTTAACTTTATTTTCCAAGAACATAAAGAAACAAAACTCTCAGGAATAAGACAGTATTTTCTATTAAATAAAGCTGTTTATTTATTTAGGAATTTGGGCTCTTTATATATAGGAAGACGGTGCATTCGATTACTTATGAATGGGAAAAAATGCAATGCCCAATATGGCGAATAAGCTCTGCCTTCTAAATGAAAGAGAATTGTTGTATTAGTAAAGTCTTTGCGTCATTGCAGCTGTTGTTAGAAGCTCCGGATGCTATAGAAACAGGCAGTGTTCTGCGCTTAGGACTGTGCATTAGCTTTGTCCAGGCTGAAAAATGCAGTTTTTTGTCTTGATTCGAGTGCTTAGAAACAAAATTTATAAGACAGTTGTTGTCAGATTTCATTGGTGATTTAAAATATGAAATTCAATCGTAAGCTTGGCGAACAGTTTTGGAGAATTTGATGTTTCCCCATTCAAAGAGATAGGAGCTAAAGATGAGATGGTCGCCAAGTGAAATGACTTGTCTTAAAGGGACTTTGTTTACATACTCAGCATTTTGAATCTTCGCTCTCTCTGCACCGGCACCTGACACTATCAGAAGTTTCTTTTTTTTTTCAATTATGTTTGAATGCTCATGTTGTTCAGTTTGGTTTTGTACACAATAAGCAAATATAATGACAATTCTGAACTCTGAACGGGATTAAGCACTCAACACTATTTACAGTAGCTGTAGTCTGTAATTGCCCTTCTGTTCACCTATATAGTTTTTTGGCAATACTATTGTTTTGGTGACCTTTATTTAGCAGCTTTATTTTTATCTTTTTGTTCAGGTTATACATTGTATGCTGCCCCATGGTTGTCATCTTGTTATAGGCCTGTTTATTGTAGATACTAGCTGTGAACAATTCTCTTACACACACAATCAAGTTGTCCAAAGTGGAGAGTGGTTGTTTCTCTTTCTGGCTTCTTTTATTGCCTAAGGCTGATGTCTCACTAGCCCAGAAACAACTCGCTGGTCAGGGCTGTCACACTGTCAGTACCCACTGTTTTTGCCCCTTGTCATCTCCTCCTCTTCTGTCAGAGGTCTGTCACACTTAGCGATTTAATGGGTGAATGGGTGAAAATGGGTGAATAAATGACTACTGCTGACATTTCTCACCTTTTCCCTGTCATGTGTCACAGAATAAGAAAAGGAGTGCCGTGCAAACAAACAATTATGATACACTGAATTACAAAGCTATTCAGAGGGTATCTTTGTGTATGAATGTGTTAAAATAATAAAATATTTAGATGTTTAGATGAGCAGAACAATTGTATTGTCATTTCAGTCTTTTATTATCCCAAGGTTCCATTGAAAGGAACATATTATAGATGTTTAAAGCGGAATTTGATTAATATGCGCAGCAGGTTTTTTAAAAGCTTAGAATGAATTCTTTGCCAAAACTGATATTGCATTTTATATAATTGCCATAAATATAGGGTTCAGAGCAGAGGTTGCGTTAAACTTCTGCATTGTCCGTCATTTTGATGGACATGATCGTAAAAATTCCGTCATAATCTATTATTACCCGTCATTTTAATTTTTAGATTTTAATAATAAGAAATTTATACCCGGTTTCACAAACAAGGCTTAAGCTAGTCCCAGACTAAAATGCATGTTTGAGCTGTTTTAACTGAAAGCAACTTGCACTAACATATCTTAAAATAATAAAATATCTTTAAAGGCTACTTAAATGTCCTAATTTAACCAAGGACTATTCCTGGCGTAGTCTAAGCCCTGTTTGTGGCTTTAACTTAATAGCTTTTGTTTTCATACACATTTTAATTTTTAATCATGAACTTACAGGATGAATATATACAGTAGGCTAGATTATGCATTTATTTATTTATGAAGAGAACAGATGAACAGACTGTCACTTTTCATGTTCAATACCACACAAAGCAGATGAATGATTCTTTGTTTTTTTCCTCGCGGTGACTGTGAAGGCAACTAAAACACTACCTTTGTACCTGAACAGGCAAATACAGACATCCCACCCTGCAAAAACTAATTTCTGGGAGGTAACTCCACCAATAATATATATTATATTATATTATATTTACCTAAGCCTCATATCACAAGTTCGTTCATTCAATAGTAGGCTATTTGTGCACCGAACATGAAACAGGGCTTTTTATTACGAAATTCAAACAATAAATACAGTTTTAGCGCTCTTTAATGTGGCGTGACAGATCGCTGTTGCCACCTCAGATCAAGCGAAGCGGCAGTGAGCATTAACTGATCGTCTCTTCCACTTACTACTTGTTACAGCACGAAATAAACATGAATGAACATCAGAAGGTACTGTATGTTGAAAGATACAGTACAATTTACCAAAATCATGTCTCATATAATTGCTCAATCAGTGTTTCAACCGTGGAAAAAGTCAATAAAACAATAGGTCACGTAATGTTACATTTACATCAAAAAAGCCATTCAGTTACCATAAACTTAATAGTCAGCTAGAAGAGGAGCATTTTGCTAAATATATGCACCATTATTACATATTCATTATATTTTTACTGTTTGTCAATATTTAATGTATAAATCCGTCAAGTTTTTATAACAGCCACCATTTAAACGTTTATATTTCAAAGAAACTAATTGGAGTTGAAACATAATTATGTGATTTTATATGATACGTTTATAACATTATAACTTTATAACATTATAACTTTATAACATGGACTTAAACTGTGTGCTCATCTGTGCGTATTCAAACGCATCTAGGGAGACTGATTTAGGTTTTGCACCTTTGCCTCGGACAGACGAATTCGCCTGGCAGTTTTAATTTTGTTCTGGAATCTGAACCCGTGCTCTGCTGCCACACTGGAGCGCACTCGTCACAAACTGTACAGGGATGGGAATTACAGTTACTAGTTACAATAGATCACCCTCTGTGTAGCCTAATCTGTAAAAAAGATGGATGGCCTTCAGATTTTTCTGCCAATGACAAACAAAAGAAAATGTTCGAGAGAGATATCTAGTGTTTAATTTTTCAAACAAGTGGATGTGTTAGTTTCTTTAGGTTAGTTTCTGTAGGTTAATGTCCTTTTTGTCTGTGTTAAGGCACGTTAACACCAAGAACGATAACTATAAAGATAACTATAACGATAACTGTATTAGCGTCCACATCAGCGGAAGATATCGTTCCTTTTATTCTAAGTGCTCTGCAGTTTTGTCATCTACCACTTTAAATGCTCGTGCTGTTTAAAGCAGGATGGTTTCTGATTGGCTGCCAGTGTTTTTATCGTTCATCAGTTGGAAAAAAACGTTCTAAAAATGATTCCAACGATAGCGTTTCTCTGTGCTGTTATCATTATAGTTGCGGTTTGAACTATATTTTTATCGTTATTGCTATAGTTATTGTCCTTTGGTGTGAACAGGTCTTTAGGCAGTGGAAAGGATTTCCATTCTACAAAGTTGCCTCTAAAATTGCTAAATGACGTAGAATATGACAAAGCAAAGATCAGTTGTAACAAGCTGCACAAATCTTTCTTAATGACTATAATCACTGTATTACTGGTACATTGGAACAATCAAAATCCTACTAATGGTCTTCGACACAGTATACGTTAACAGAACTGACAAGCTAAGAGACTAATCGGCTGGAGTTAAATCTGCAGCATGCCAACAAGGCGGCTTAGGGTCTAGGGATGAGCCTAGACCAGAGGTGTCTGAGAAAGCTGACACCTGAAGGTCAGAGTTTAAGACTGCCATTATGATTCTTTCATTCCAATCACTTCTATGGCTAGATGAGTTTCAATACCCTTGAAAAAAATGACTGATATTTATTCTTCTCTTAAACGGTTTTATGCTTTTATGAGGGAACTTTAGATAGTCATCATGAGGAAGTCTTTAACTTGAGCAGGGGTCACAGTGTGAGAGATTTTAGCTATACGTTAGCGCATTAGTAAGCTCCTACTGTCTGGTCAGCTGAGGACAGAACGCTCATATATAAGGCAGTCTGTTTACTTGTCAGAAAGTAGGGTTATATGCGGAGATCAACACTTTAGGTTGGACATAAAGACATGTTAGCTCTGACTCACCAGGATGAAAGATAACATTGGGTTAATGTAAGGTTAGCATTAAAGAGAGGATTTCTCTCCGTGACGTCATACTGGAGACTGAGAATATCCCATGTGAGGTGAACTTTAAAACAAGCATGTGACTTTGGTCTGGTGCCCCATATAAGCTTACTCTGATTTGGCATTTAGCCCATGCTTTTATCCAAAACAACTTGCAGTACATCATGGCAGGGAGAGTCCTCCTGGAGCATAACGCCGGTAGTTCATGTATCATCTCCACTGGGGTTTGAATCTACAGTATTTCAATTACTAGATCTTTAACCATGAATCTAAAGCTTATGCTGTTTGTTCATATGTCTAATGTTCTTGCTTATAGTATGCCTCTTTTGAAAGCAAATCTTTGAATACTTGATTTTTAAATACACTGTGTAAAGAAAATTACTGTGGTGGCACCATGGTTCACTAGGTTCACCATGGTTGTTTTTTTTTTTTATAGTAGAGGCACCTTTTTGTGAGTATGAAGTGGATATTGAGATATTGTCTAACCATGATATATGTCAGTGGTATTATGTTGAAATCCATTACAATTACTGTATGGCATATTTTAAATTATTAAATCATTAAAATATCTTCATATTTCTTCTTACCTTACAGTATATAGTTATATTATTACAATTTAAAATAACTATTTTATAATTTTAATATATCTTAAAATGTAATTTATTCCTGTAATGACAAAGCAGCCATTACTCCAGTCTCCAGTGTCACATAATACTTGAGAAATCATTCTAATATTCTGATTTGGTCCTCAAGTATCTTATTATAAGTTTCTTCATATTATCAACGTTGAAAACAGTTGTGCTCTTTAATATTTTTTATATTATATAATTTATTATATTTCTATATTTTATATGATTTTTTTCAGGATTCTTTGATGAATATAAAGTTAAAAAGAACTGCATTTATTTGAAATATAATTTAACATTATAAATGTCTTTACTGTCACTTAAAGTGCCCCTTTTATACTATTTTAAAGGCTCCTAATTTTGTTTTGGAGGTCTCCTCCATATCAATCTGAGCACGAGTCCGATGATGAAACATTGGAAGAAATAGTTATTCAACCCGAACCTCCATTGAAAGGACAACTTGAGCAGGATGTTTCTCGGTGATACTGTACTCATTTTAAGGTACATTATGAGATGTTGCAGCTGTAATTCCTCACTATCAGCATTAGCAAGTGTATGTCCATCAGCAAACCGATGTGCATATTTCTAATTTATTGCGGTGCACATGCGGGAACTGTATCAATAACGGTATACGTTAGCCCAGCACTAACGTGAATGACTTGCTCCATCCTTTATCTTTACTCAAAGCAGTAAGAACAACCAACGCTATCTCACGAAAGTGAGATTTGTGTTGAAGGGGAACACAAATAATAAAGCCAAAATTGTACTTTTATACTGTATGTGTGGCGTTTTGGTGCACTGAAAAATGATCTTATGTCCATTTTTCTTGTCTCTGTCATTTTATCTGGCCAACAACACAAAGCAATAGTTGTTTAAATATGAGTTATCATAGGTTCACCACACGGTAATATTATAATTAATAAATTATCTTGCTTCTTCCACATAGTATTGAGCAAAATCCAACACAGTGGTAGATCTACAATATTAGACTAATATCAGTTCACACATAGGCTTATCGGCGTGTTAGTTTTAGTGGGTGACTTACAACAAGTTACCAAACAATAATCGCTAACATATCAGACTCATTGAAAAATACATCGGTTATCATTTTTTGTCATTGCTAATTTATTAATAACTCAGCATCATCTGTATTAAAGATAAAATAATTGGGGGGTGGGGGGGCCCTCGGATGGGGTGGGTCCTGACTTACGCCTATGGTGGGCGGACAACGTACAACATAGGTGGGCATTATGCAAATGTCTTTTCTAGTGACGTAGAACCGTCACTCAGTAGGATTCGAAACATAAACGACTCGTATTGTCAGTTCAGAGTCGATTCTTTCTTTTGGGAGACAATAACTTTATTTATTGTCCACTTTTAACTTTACAACTTTGCAAAACGTTTACATTCACAAACAGCTATATTACACATTGCATGAAAGGTAATATTCGAAAAACCATAATATGGGCATTTTAATGAATTTAATGCATCCTTGCTGAATAAAAGTATTAATTTCCTTTAAAAACAAAAATCCCAACCCAAACTTATGAACGGTAGTGTATATATACCTCTGGAGCTCCTGAAATAAAAGGCAATAGATGGAAGTAGTTATTGTAGCTTACCACCTTTGTCAAATATCATACTAAACACATATAATATCTTACACAGAGAAAATGAAAGAGCATTAAGAATATAAAAAGTGGCACAGACTTGTCTTGCATTCATTTTCTGATGATTTCCACAGACATTTGTCCCTCATAAATACAGTCCTGTTCTCTGAAGTATCTGTGGTATGCTGCAGCTCAGGGCTCTGCTGTGTGTTACAGTGAGACGGCCTCTGCTGTGTGTGCACATATGCTGCCAGCAAATGATCTCCGAGAGGATGTTTATGGAGGCTGAGAATACACAGACACACCTCTTCAATCAGCACTGGAAGAGCTGAGCGGGACATTGAGAAAGAGGAGAGAGTTGGAAGACAGCGTTCGTCTGCTTTATTTTCTTTCATTATAAATGCATGAATATTTGCAAAACTCTCTTTGGAGCTCAGTGACCGTCTTTTAATAATACATTCACAGAACGGAGTAAAAAATGTATTTGCTTTTTCTTCTTTTATTAGTGATGAACAATACTGTATGCATACAAACTACAATTTAAACTACATATTAAAGCTTAAAATTTGGTCCCTTCATTTTCAACAACATGAAATATACCCAAGTCCAAATGTATAACTGGTAACATCGGTTATGGTCAATCTCTTTGACTCTAAGTAATTGCATTCTTTTGTATAAAAACATTATGACATATAATGGCATCTGTTGGGTTGCAGATTATCTCAATCAACCATATAAGATTCATGATGACTTTCTAACAGTATGTGTAATTAAGATGACTCTAGTTAAGTCGATGTGTCGTTGCTTCCATGACACGTTTTGTTGATGTTTCCTCCTTTGAGGTTCCTGCTCTTCCCAGGAGAGCGACCCAGAACCCTGAGACTTGCCAGGAATGGCTTACTTTACTGCCATCAGTGCCAGTGTGTGGACCCTCACGAGCCTGCACAGCAGCAGGGTTTCTGCAGACTGGTGACGGGAGGGATAAATCTCATTTAATAATACAACCGCTCTCTCTGTCGGTGGGAGTCAGAGGAGGACGGTGAATAAGGTCTAAATTACCTGAACTAAATACATTTGGGGTGCTTGTGCAAAAGTTGTCACTTGTTTTTTTACCCATTGTTCAATAAAGACTAACTGCTTTAAAAAAGCATAAGTCATATGATGTATATGAGGCAGAGACATAGTAACAGTGATGCTAATTATCTTATTTTCTCTTTTCACAAACACGTGCATATTCTTGCCTACTCAGTGGCCTTTTACCCTTTAAAATGATTTTGAGATGCCTTTGAGACACTATGTTAGCTAAAACAGAGTTTGATTCGATTAGTGCATCACACTTTGATTTGATTATCAATTCCATCTGTGATTTATGAACAGACTGTGTGTAAGATTATCCTTAATGTCCCCCTGCAGCTCACTAGCATCCATCTCCATTGATTCTTTGTCATGTTAGATACATAATGCCTGTGTTTTTGTATTGAATAGAACTAATCAAATGATTCATGCAAATGTCAACATGCAAGGACTCTGAACACAAAGGTGTATTTATAGTCACGCTAAGCTAAATATTATTAGACGACTGCATTGATTATTTTTTCTTTGTGTTCTAACATTGAGCCAGTGATATACAATAAAATTTAGGGGCCGTTAACACAATGCTCATACCATTATCGTCTTCGTGTAAACTACAAAAACACGAAAATGGTGACATCATGCACATGCGTATTACGTGTTCTTTAAAAAATGACATCGCCAACTACTGGCCTGGCTTGCATAATACAGCGTTTTTAGTCATTTTTGAAAATTGTTAAACAAAGGAACATTCTACCTCAAAACATAAATAAATAATAGATTAAAAAAATGTAGTGCTGGGCTATTGATTAATCGGATCCAAAATAAAAGTTTGTGTTTACATAATATATGTGTGTGTACTGTGTATAATTATTATGTATATATAAATACACTCTCCTTCATGTATATATTTAAGAAATATTTGCATGTATATACATTTATAATTTTTCTTATAAATCCTATAAATATTTTAAATATAAATATAACATATTTTTCTTAATTATATACATGCATGTGTGTGTATTTATATATACATAATAATTATACACAGTACACACACATACATTATGTAAACACAAACTTTTATTTTGGATGCGATTAATCGCGAATAATCGGTTGCCCAGCACTAATAAAAGTTCTGCTCTAATATTGATGACTGATGTGTGAACATCATTACTGTGAAGTTAACTGGATAAAAGTTTATTATAAGTAAAACAGCAGTTTTGCTAATCTTTTCTCCCCCTCAAGATGTCTTCACTTAAAAAAAGTTATTTTCCACCTCCCTCTCTTTGCCATTTCATGAAGTTATGAAGTTGAGAAGCTGGAATATGAAATGCACTGGAAGTTTCAACCCCCTTCAGTTTCAAATGATGCAAGTGAGTGTGGTGACCGTAGTTTGACTCCTGAGTTCTCTGCCTGTGCATGACATTGATTTGAGAAGTAGAGAGGGGAAAATGTGACAGGGCAGAGAAAAGCAGTTGGAGTTGGACAGGGTGAGTGAGAACGAGAGCCGGAGAACGAGGGGTTATCTGATCCCTCTGCTCATTGTTAATGAGCTTGCGACAAACTGCTTTAGTTTCTTAGGGGATAATTAAAATCATGAAATAAGATAGAAGCCGTTGCCATGGCTAAGACTGTGCACACCAGACTAACAGGTTTGCGGATAAAAGACAAGTATTTGTGTGAAACTTTGATAAGAAAGCAGTTTTTGGGGAGATGACCTAGAAAGGGCTGACTTGATAGACGTTATATTCACTTCCCATCTGACTTCACTAACATGTCTCATAATGGGGGCATCTGTCTGCTGCTTTAATTAGAATAGACAACCCTTATAAAACACACACAGAGTTAAGTGTACAACGCTCCCCTGGCTGTCTAATGATTGCGATATAATGATCAGAGTTATTCAGCGGTCCGACCAGTCAGAATGTCATCTGCATGAGCTTCTGTGAGCTTTTAGCGCATGACAGATGAACTCTTAGCCTTGCTATATCATTTTAATAACCATCTTATTTCATCAAATCCCCTGAAGACAAAATCTGGGTGTGCTGTAGATGTAGAGTGTTGGCTGGAAGTGATAAGAGAACACTCTGAGTGTACAGGAGGATTTTGGTTATACATAGACCTCAGAAAGCTTAAACTAGCTTTCTCAGAGTGCTAACATCGACAGTTTGTAGTTTGCTCTCATGCAGATAAATCCCTCTGTCGCGAAAACACGTATATTTCATGTTGTAATTGCAACTGGTTTTCTTTGCTCAGCATGTATGTGCTTTTATTGCCCATAAAAGAAAAGTATCATTTAAAGCTCTCCGTATCCATTTTAATTAATCCCTCGGTTGACCCTCTCTGTATTATCACTCGCTGAAATGCAGTCTTTGTGATTACAGGGTTAGAGGTATCTCTAGTCTCTCCTAACCGCAACCTTGCTTTACAACCTAATCTTATTGCTGTGGTATGTATTGCTTTTCTGTCAACACCCCAAACTAATTATTCAGTAGCAATTACAGATGCAGTAAGTCTGGATTTAAATGGAAACACATGGGGCTCCTTAAAAGCTACGGGAAATGTAACTGAAGATATTGCGGGGAAGGATCTACAGTAAGAGAGAGAAAACAATATCTTCAGCCAAAACTTTTCGGTTCTTTTCTTTTCCTTTCTCACTTTGACCCCACTCTTTTCCCCCCTCTCTTTCTCTCTACAGATAAAGAACCAGCCTGTTCCCTTATTTCTCTAGTGTTTCCCATGTGAGTTGTGATAATGCTGGAACGGTGCCACCGCTAAGCCCCATGGCTCCAGCAGCTTGGCTATACCTGTGCATCTGATGGAGAAATAATTATCTTTTACTTAAGTCTCCTTTATGGATTTCTTTGGCCTCTTCAATGCTCTCCTGAAGATTCCTAATTTGTGGTTAACCCAAAAGTGGAAGGTGGGGTATGAATCACTACAACAAGAGATATGGCTTCCTCTGAAGTGTAGCCAACTCTGAGTCAAGCCACCTTATTTCATGGCTGAAGTAATGGGCTTTTAAATCCATTATATTCAGCTCCGTGTACAGCTATTTCTATCCCAAACTAGTTAAACTTACACTTATTAACAATACCACTCTGTGACCCATTTTAAGGAAATGTGTTACTCTGAGACATATGGACCCTTATCACAACCTCTATAGAGGTACATGGGAAAGGGTGACCATAGCAAATATTATTTTTTGTCGTCCCATTTGCTCCAACACTATTGTGATCCACTATTGTGTTTCTATGACTTTGTGTCTTTTATGGCTGCAACTAACGATTATTTCGATTATTTTGATAATTAGTTGGTCGATTATTTTTTTGATTAATCTGATAAAAAGGTCCTTTTTTTTACTGACAAAACACACTATTCCACATCCTGCCCAATGCAGGATCTGCAGGATCACACACACATTCGCTATGGACAAAGTAACCTGTTACTGTCATTCAGTGTTGGGCAGTAGCGAGCTACAAGTAGCGACGCTACTAGCTTAACTACATTTTTCAGTAGCTTGTCAGTAGCTCAGTTACTTTTAAAACAGTGCAGCTTTTCCAGTAGCTAACTACTTTATCCAGCAAGTAGCGGTGTAGCGCGACCAAAAGCTACATACCGTTTTGGGTTCTGGCGAGAACGAGCCTGTAATGAGCGAAGCAGAGCGGTGTGACGAATTCTCAGCTCAATAATCCGCTCTATACAGACGCGCTCCACTCATGGTCCGCTCACCAGTAAAACAATGTTCGCTCAAATCCCGCTCAGACATGAAATTTATCTGTACTGTAGCCTACTATACTTGTTGTAGCCATTAAACTATGTATTTTGTTTCATATTTATGTTTAAATATTATAATGTTATTTTTAAATTTCATCTAGGCTATATTGATTATGAAAAGTGCAAAGATGCGTAATATATGACATAGGGTCAGAAATGATTTTGACCACTTCATTAAGTTTTGTTTTGTAGAAAGCCTTTCTTTAAAGTGAATTTCGTTTTGTATAAATTGTATCTTAATTTTAATCGATGTTTCATCAGCCAATTGCCTGGATTTAATAAATAAGAAGCAAATAGACTATAGCAGACAATAATCGTGACATGGAGGCGCCGGAGCGATCACTTGCATTGCACATGAACTGGAGCACGTCTCATAAATAAACTGAAACTCAGCAGGCTACTTGCCTCACAGACATGAGAAATATGTGTATCGAAAGCTTGAAATGTCCACTTTTAAACAAAACAATTCGAAATGAAAAGAAATAGTCAAGCAATGCGCACTTTTCACAGCTCATGAGTGGCGTCTCAGAGCGTTTCTGTTCAAAATGCTGCACTCCATCACTGCATGTGCTGTGAGTTTAACCTGCATTTTCAGACTAATCCTGATTCCTGAGTATTTAATTTAAAGTTGCATACATTTTGTTCTTGCACTGATGTTAAATTTGTAGCCATATTGCACTTTGACAGCCAGTTTGAGATATAGGCTATATTTGAGTATTGTGTGTATGGGATAGTTTGCAAAATCAAATGATTCTGACGTTTTTGCCATTGAAATGACTGGGAAAAAAGTGTCCCAATCAACCTGAATTCACCCTATACTCTTTGAAATCATAATTACATTACATTATGTTGCTTGAAACCCCAAATATTATAACATTCTTCATTAACAAGTTATTTGTTACAATGTCATTGTAAAAAAAGAAAAAGAAAAAAGAAAAGTAGTTTCAATGTAGTTAGCTACTTTTTGATAGTAACTTGTAGTGTAGCTAACTACTTTTTTAAAAGGGTAGTTTGAATGTAACTTAACTACTTTAACTTACAAGTAGCTTGTAGCTTGTAGCTACAGTTTCAGAGTAGCTTGCCCAACACTGCTGTCATTTCTTTATCTTGTAGAAACGTCTTACATTTACATTCAATTACACGCTGTTATCCCTTTACAGTTACTACTCTCATAAAATACGTGAATTGCATGTTGACTTTTAAACCTAAATTTAGCGTCCAACAGCAGATATTGCAGCTAAATGAATGTTTTTGCGCTGAAAATTAGTCTCCCTATAGACTGCGTTCTGTCTGTTTGACGCCCATGCGCGCGCCCGCTGCACCGGCGCTCGTTCAGTGAAGTTTAAAGCTTAATGTCAGACTGACGCGCTTTCATGCAAAATGGAAATACTCGCGTGAATTAGTAGCATTTACAGATGAGGATATAACCACTGTTCTCTATATAGATCAGTGGATATAACCTGTAAAATGAAAGTTTTGTGCTGAGGACGCACACGCGTCTGTCAAAGCACATGACAAAGTATGTTAAACACTAATGCATTATCTTGAAACTTAAAATAAAGAATTCTCATGTTTTGGGCGCTTGGATCATGTACCTTTCCAGCAGCAGCTCGCTCTGTTTACACTCCACTATTTTTAGATGCATTTTGTCAATAGAAATGCGTTATTCAGTGCTGTAATTTGGCGCGACTGGTGGAAGTTGGTGGCAGACCCGACTAATCGATAATGAGAATCGTTTTCATTATCGATTATTATCGATTTTATCGACTAGTTGTTGCAGCCCTAGTGTCTTTCCAAGAAGGAAAAATGATAAAGAGAGTGATTAAGGCGAAGAGAGAAAGAGATAAAAATGTAAAAATTTATTCAAAACCCCATCTGAGCAGTGTAGTTTATTTATTTATTTATTAATGCTAGGGTGATGTAACACAAAATGAACGTTAAAAATGTATTATTTTTAAGTGAAAATAAATTTAATAAGAATTACAGCATTAATTATTGCAGAAAAGCGCCATACTCTGTGAAAATGGTCCAAAGCCCTTTCTTATTTTTCAAGTTGACATGCAGCTTTAGTCATTTTATATGCTGTTAGTGACCTTACAAAATAATGCCACTCTTTCAACAATTCATAAAGCGCCAATTAAAGGTGACAATGTGTTGAAACGGCAGATTTTGAGTCTGTCCTTTGAATGGAATTTTTATGATCAAGTGATTCATGCAATGAATCGGAAACCTGGTAATGAGTTTTTTTATGTGGTATGATTTATGAGAGGCAGTTTGGAAAATGCATGGATATGATCAACCAAAGAGCCATAATTGAGAACACATTGTCTTATAATGTGATACAATGGACGTGCAATCCGGAAATAATAGCACGCATGAGTGTATTGTGTGCTAAATTCCCGTGGAGGTCTTTGGGATTTTCGCCAGAGGAGACAGTATCAAAGCAATAAAAAAATAACAACTAATGTGTCTTAAAATGCTAATGCTAAATGTTCTAAGCCTAACATTTCTTCTCAATGCCAACAGTCTTGTTTTGCAGTCTTTATTACATTATTCTGGTAACATGTTACATTAAGGTCAGATTAGTTAAGATTAGTTAATGCATTAACCAACAAGTTAGTTGTTAACTATTCATTGTTAGTTAATGTTAACTCAGTTCCATTAAATAATATGTTTTAGTAATGTGTTAGTAAATGTTGAAATGAACATTAGCTAAGATTAATAAATTATTTAGAAATATTGTTTCATTGATAGTTAATTTTAACTAATGTGTTTCACAAATTTGAACACATGGAACCTTTTTGTAAACCAGGGGCGTAGCCAACGAATGGGCATGACGGGCATAGGCCCGCCCACTATGATGAATAGGCTCTCCAGTTATTGTACAAATATATTTATTTAAGTAATTGATTTTAATATTTTTACAAACATTATTATAACTCTCGGAGAGATTGGCATGGAAATGGACATGGAAATGTATTAGTCAGTGGCGGCTGGTCAATAGGGGGCACTGGGGCGCCGCCCCCTCAAGTTAGCCAGAGAAGAAGGCTACTTCAACATGTTAAAAATAAGTTAAATACATATTGCAAAATAATTACGAAACAACATTATTTAGTCATACTATTTGACTGGTAGTCATGTTAGCGCATATTAAAAATAAAAAAAATAAAAATTGTATTTTGTTCGTCTTTTGTGTGCGGACAAATGGATGTCTATTAATCTATTTGCTCTTGGCTGACTAGATCTGCTATGCTGCTGCTGCAGAGCAAGTACAGAGACTTGCTACTGCCAGTACATTCGCAGACATGCTGCTGTGAGAATGTAAGACATGCTGCTGCTGCTGCACATATAACATATATGAAGTAACCCTGTAGCAGATCTATACAGGTGGAGCTGGGGAAGGTGGCGCGTTTCTGAAAGCGCGCTGCAGACTGCTAACTGCAAACAATGCCAAGTATTTGAATGTTGAGCAGCAAGCTCACTGGCTGCTGATGCCACAGCAACCAATCATATGCACTATGTAGATAACGATGTGATTGCTAACAGATTGAGTTAAGGACCTATCAGCTTGTGCTGATAGAGTTTCATGACAGAACTTTGTATTTGTGTGTTAGAAAATGTTAGAAAAACAGCCTCTATGTTTAAGCAAAATCCTATAAAAATATATTTTTTTTAATTTGCATTGACGGGGGAGAGAACCCATCCATCAGCCCGAAGGTAACGGCAAAACTTTTCAATTCTAAGACCATGAGTCTCCGGCTCATTCTGTAATAGGTAATCCGTTTTGTTTTAAAAAATCAGATCTTTTTGTGGTATTTTGTATGTGGACAGGTTGTAGCTAATTTAGGTGCTGTTGTTTGTTTGTCTGTGTTGTACTTAATTCACAGCTGATATAAGTTCACATCTGTGTTTTGTATTTGTAATTGAATACATATTGAATACATTTTGGTTATGTTGGCATTGGACATGGTTTTTCTCTACAGAGTTCCAAACGTGTTTGTGACAAAGATGTGGTAGTTTTACTGTATTGTGCGTGTATTCCACTGCAGTTTATTTTCAATAAAAAGTGATTGAAATTACCTGAATATTGAGTCTGTTAGTTTGCCTTTGGCTATAGGGAATATGTAGGAAAGTTAAGGACCCTACGTGAAAGTGCCCGCTCACTTTTGCCCAGGCCTGCCCAAAAATAAACCTACGCCACTAAGTCTAACCATTCTTTTTTTAAATGTGTTGTTATGAGCTGATCATTATTAGTCTCTAAAGAGTAATATTTACAGCATTATCATGATTAAAACCCGTACTCCACAGAGTAGACCACTGAAAACTTAATTGTGTAGGTGAGGCTCAAGTTGAGTCACAGGCATCTCCTCTTACTCCCTCGCCTCGCTAACTCGCTCAGATATCCATTGGGTCTGACCACATTTGGGTCAGACTGACACTACACTACTGCCAGGTGTTGCCCATGAGGTCCTCAGCGCTCCTCTCTTCACCCTCCCCATCTCTCAGAGCAGAGCCAGAGAGACATACTGGCCTCATTCATCTCTGTGTGGCAGGAAGTTGTCCAATCCCTTGCCAGTACTTTTCAAAAGCCTGAACTCTGGTTGACTGTGGCCCAGACGGCTAGCTGTCAGGCCTTGAGGGGGCTGGGCTCCAAGCGTGCATTTTAAGTTCCCCCCCCCCACCCATCCCCATCCGAAGCCTGGCAGGGTGCTGAAACTTCTGAGACCAGCAGGACATGATGAGCTGCTTTCCACCTACTTCCACGTGGATTCAGGTAGAAAGAAAACAGGGGTTACTTACAGACCTTCATTTATTTCAAAACACTTTCAGGGAGGGCAGAAAGGTGAGCGGGAAGAAGGCAGATCGACAAGAGACAGCAGAGAAACAGTCTGGCTTGTTGCCAGTGTCAGCTATTCTTCCTCATAACAGCCTCATGAATCTTTTAAATTCTCTTGGTTGAGCTGACCCAGAGTCAGTTAGCATAACTGCGCTAATGAAGAGGACCCCGTGTAGAGAGGCCTTCCGCACTCATTCCACCAGGGGCATTACCAAACTAATTGCCCATCTTTAAAGGAGGTCTGGATGTCCTCTACATGAACCCTGATCAAAGGCATCATTTGGTAAGAATATTAATGAGTAAAGTTACTTAATTTCTAATTCATTGAACTGACAACCTGTTTTCCAATAATAGTGCTATGAATTATGGATAAAATAGATCATTGCATATGCAGCCAAGTACATCTTTGATTCTTCACCATTTTTTTGCTGCTTTTTTCTTCTGTCTTAGTGAATAAAAGGTCCTTTCAAGGTCATGCTCTTCTAGAAAGGTGAAAAGAACACTATAAAGTTAGCTGAATTTCACCAGCCAAATCTACTATTCCCTATGACGCTATGAAGAAACATAACAACTGTTCCTTGGGTCTTATTAGTGCTCTGGTTTTTGAAGTTGACTTGAGAGTGTTCTGGGACTTTTTTCACTCCACAAAGCTTCATGAACATTGGCAAACATACTTGATAAACATCTAATATAGTCAAATTAAATGGACTAAAATGTATCCTCAAAGCAAAATCACATTGAGTTTTAAACATCTAAAATAACATCGTCTTCTGGCTTTGAATTATAATAGGTGGACTGAAATGGCACAGAACTTCCCACCATCTTCCTTGACCTCTCTTCATTTGTTGTTCAACACTTTTCACTATACCATTGTATTTTCTTTTTATTGAATTTTATTAAAATATGTGAATTGTTGATTTTTTGTTTGTTTGTTCATGTTAATAAACATATATTGGGAATATTGCACATTGTTTAAATATAAAATGGTTGCCCTGATTGTGTAGCAAAAAGTGTAATTCAGAAAACAATTGCAAACAATAGAAATAGAAACTGTTTACCAAATGTCAAGTAAAATGTATGCTGCAAAGCTAATTTACATGTGAAAATTTTACCACAAGGATTTGCAAAAACAGTTTTTGTGTGGGCTGTCCTAGTTTGATGACTTTTTCAAACTTAAAAAAAAAAAAATTATTATATCCTAGGCATTAGTAATTAGTAACAAAAATTAGGTCATAGTCCTCCTGTGAACAGGACATTTTATGCAATTTTATGCAACTACTTGCATCTTTAAGTACAAATAAACAAAAGTTTGCACAATATGCCAAACACAGTATATGTGAGACCTCTGCTGTGCATGAACATAGTTTAAACCACATGACAAAGATATTCAAAAGGATTTACTTCCACTAAGTAGATGAAGTGAAATACCGTTTATTGTATACATTTAACATTAAATTGCAAGAGAATGTTTTTAAATTAATAAAGCTAAAGCTATATAGTGCATGTGCGTGCATATGTGTCTGCCTCAGCTTGCTGCAGTGTGGCATGATGGGCCACGAGAAATAATGTCCCATCCTGACAACCGTCCCCGCTTCTGAGCGGTACAGGAAAATACTTCTGGCACAAAATCTCTGATTGATTCATGCAGTCTGATTAAGAAATCCTTAGATTCGTTGATCGAGATGAAGAAAAAAAAAGTGTAATTAACTTTCTTTCTAAAGTAAACCAGCTCATTTTCCATTTCCCTCTTTGTTCGTTATTGTGATGCACTTTAAATTCTTGTCTCTCTGTCTCTCTCTCTCTCTTTAGGATTGGGCTATGACGTACAGAAACTCATGGACAGGATATAGATGTGACTCTAACCTAGCAACGGCAAGCTGATTGGTTAAGACGCAGACTGTCTGAAGCATGCTATTGGTTGGATGTGCTGGTGTGAGTTGGGAGGATGTGGGCTAGGGCAGAGAGAGAGAAACGTGAGGCCATAAAGATTGTAAAACTTGACTAAACGGAGGGAAGTGATTGGACTTGTGCGATGGACAGCTGTGTGTATGAGCTGTATGTGTATATTTGTGTGTGTAATTGACATGGTTTAGAGAAATAAATGTGTGTTTGTGTTACTGCTGAGTGTGTGTATATATGATTCAAGTGGCTCAACACTGTGCGCAAACCTGGGTCAAGACCTCATGTAAAACCGAACAGATGACTGTGCGCCTGACTGTCGCCTCAGCAGTGGAACAATTTTAATGAAATGGTGTCCTGTTGTTGCTAATTTTAAATGAAAGCATCACAGATTCCACTGTCAGTGTCTGCCATCACAACAAACATAGGGCCGGTTCATAAAACACTGTTACTAGTCTTAGTTTTGTGCTAACTTTACAAAATAGTCCATTAGAAGCGTGTCTATCATACATTAGCTTTGTGACGGTTTCATTTATCCTACTTTTTCTCTTCCTGTCTGGTGTAGAACACAGAATGAGAAATTTTATGGAATGTTGTTTTTTTATGCAGATAGGAACTTCAAAAAGCACCATAAAAGTATGATAAAGTAGTTTGTATGACTTGTGTGCTTTATTCTTCAGTCTTGTAAAGTCACACAATAGATTTGTGTGACATTATTCACTGATCAGTGAGCTGTTAAGTGCTTGTGACAAGGACGGCATTTCCCAAAAGCATCATAGAGAACATTGGTGTCATTGGTTTTTATGATCGGTTTGGTCTTGCATTGAGTCGAGAACTGGATCAGTCTGATTTGTGAATGAATCATTAAAACTAGTTTTGTGAACTAAATGCATTCAAAAGAACAATTTGTTCACAAATCGGACATCGCTATTTTTTTCATGAATACGCCAAAATGAGCTAGGACAGATGACACATGTCCAGATATGCAATGAATAACCATCTTAATTTGGAACTGTTCCGAAGACTTAAGTTGTATGGATCACTTTTATGGTGTATTTTGGATCTCAATAGAGATCCAAGTCTAGTCCTCATTCACCTTCATTATATTAAAGAAATTCTCCTTTTGTGTTCCAAGGAAGAAATAAAATCTTATATGTTATATCCTGAAGTACCCTCTTTAAACATGAGTCAGAGTAATAGACTGGACAAGACAGCCCCAGCTTTCACCTCCTAACCCTGGAGGACAGAAAAAACATGGGGCCAAGACTAGAGCCCTGGTGTACTCCATTAAAGAGAAAGCTAATCCATTGGCCTGGATTTGAGTGGATCTTACCTGGGAACATCCCTGGTCCTGCTAACATAATCCGTACTAAACACAGAGCTCACTAACGCTCATAGGACACCTCCTGCTCACCAGACAGCCAATAGAGTATAGGCAGGATGATAGCGTGCAAACTGATTCTCATTCTCTGTCTGGAATGGAGTTGGGCAAGTGGGATGGTCTGTGTTTGGCAGCAGCTTGGAAATTTTACACAAGAGAGAAACAGAAAAGCAAAAGGAGGAAAGAGAAGGAATTGATTGAGTGCCTGGCAATATGGTCTGAATTCTTCTAACTATCCTTGTCTGGTGCTTATATAACTTCCTTGTGCTTGCATGCAAACAATACTAATTTAAACCAGCATTTAGCGCATCTTGTTTTCAGAGTGAAAATTAGGGGGAGGCGATACCATAGTTCTTTTTCAATCCAATATGAAGTAGCCAGTTTTGCAGATATTGATATCATTAGTGAAACCTCTTCTTAATGGAGCAGTTTTGCAAATTCTGAGGAAAAATTGACAATTGTAACATTAAATTTAAAAGCATTTTTAACATTTAACAGTCTAAACTGGAAATGATCAGGCTTCAATTTTTGAAATTGTTGAATGGTCATGAGAAATGACAGGCAGGTCATATGTCTCATAAGCATGCAATAGACAAACTTAGCTTGTCACCACATTGTGCGTGTCTACGTGTGTGGTATATGTGCTGTTAAGTGGGTTTCTGAGCTCCAGCTGGGACTAAACATGGCCGCCCATCGAGTTCCAGACCCGGGGTGAAAAAGAGCAGGAAATTTGGAAGCACATAGTGGGGAAAATAGTTTATGTCACTCCAGGAGTCTGGAGAAAGTCTTCTCACAGCAGTGGAAAATAGAAGTGGAGGTTTTTTCAGGTGATTAATGATCAGACGCCTGCTCTCTTTCGCTCTCTGACTCTGTGTATATGTATGTATCTATCTATCTATCTATCTATCTATAGTTGGTCATGCAAACAGGGGCTAACTCAAAACTATGGGTCACAGGTAAGAAAAATCCCAATCTTAATCCAATTTTAATGGTTTCTCTTTGTATAGCTCTATATTCTTACTGTATGTCAATAAACATTTGTTTCTGTTTTTTTTTTTCTCCTAAAGAAAGTTCCTTTCCACTGCTTTAAAAACCAATATTGGCATACAACAAAAGAGAGCAGATGGAATTTTAATCACCGGATTGCATATAGATAGGAAATTGGTAAATAGGGTATATTAGTCAAAGAATATTGACATGAAAAAGAGAAAACCACTCACTGCTCTTGGCTGGTTTAATAAGCTTAAATAAGCTATCTAAATCAGAATATAAACACAAAATTGGGCACTTAATTTAATTGCATGCTTTCTCCTCAGTCAATCTCTGACAGTATTTAACTTTCGTATCCATTAATCATTCAGGATAGAGAAACAGTTTACTTTTTCAACGTACCTGTCCACTTAAAGCATAGCTTAAAGTAGGTAACTGCTATCTTCCATTGGTTGGATAAAATGGATAGCCCTGCCCTATATATATATATATATACACTATATTGCCAAAAGTTTTGGGACGTCTGCCGTTACTTTACTTGCACATGAACTTTAATGACATCCCATTCTAAATCTGTAGGGTTTAATAGGGAGTTGGCCCACCCTTTGCAGCTATAACAGCTTCAACTCTTCTGGGAAGGCTTTCCACAAGGTTTAGGAGTGTGTTTATGGGAATTTTCACAGGTCAGGCACTGATGTTGTACAAAAAGGCCTGGCTCGCAGTCTCTGCTCTAATTCATCCCAAAGGTGTTTTATCAGGTTGAGGTCAGGACTCTGTGCAGGCCAGTCAAGTTCCTCCCCACCAAACTCGCTCATCCATGTCTTTATGGACCTTGCTTTGTGCACTGGTGCACAGTCATGTTGGAACAGGAAGGGGCCATCCCCAAACTGTTCCCACAAAGTTGGGAGCATGAAATTGTCCAAAATGTCTTGGTATGCTGAAGCATTAAGAGTTCCTTTCACTGTAACTAAGGGGCCAAGCCCAACCCCTGAAAAACAACCCCACATCATAACCCCCCCTCCACCAAACTTTACACTTGGCACAATGCAGTCAGGCAACTACCGTTCTCCTGGCAACCGCCAAACCCAGATTCGTCCATCGGATTGCCAGACAGAGAAGTGTGATTCGTCACTCCAGAGAATACATCTCCACTGCTCTAGAGTCCAGTGGCGGTGTGCTTTACCACTGTGCATTGCACTTGGTGATGTAAGGCTTGGATGCAGCTGCTCGGCCATGGAAACCCATTCCATGAAGCTCTCTACGCACAGTTCTTGAGCTAATCTGAAGGCCACACAAAGTTTGGAGGTCTGTAGCTATTGACTCTGCAGAAAGTTGGTGACTTCTGCGCACTGTGCGCCTCAGCATGCGCTGACCCCGCTCTGTGATTTTACGTTGCCTACCACTTCGTGGCTGAGTTGCTGTTGTTCCCAATTGCTTCCACTTATAATACCACTAACAGTTGACCGTGGAATATTTAGTAGTGAGGAAATTTCACGAATGGACTTATTGCACAGGTGGCAACCTATCACGGTACCACGCTTGATTTCACAGAGCTCTTGAGAGCGACCCATTCTTTCACAAATGTTTGTAGAAGCAGTCTGTATGCCTAGGTGCTTGATTTTATACACCTGTGGCCATGGAAGTGATTGGAACACCTGAATTCAGTGATTTAGAGGGGTGTCCCAATACTTTTGCCAATTTGGCCAATAATCGGTATCAGCCGATAAAAGCAATTAATTTCACCAGCAGCCGATTTTTTTTAGCCAATGATCAGGGACAATTATATCCTGTCAATCAAAAGGGGGCGGGAAAACATGTCAGACTGCAACTCACTGTGTGTAAAGAAAATCTCCCTTGTTTTGAATTTAGGGCTATCGAATTTAACACAACAACAACACATTAACAGTATAAAAAAAATGCAACATTAAAGCAGGCACTATTTGACCCTATGAATCACCCGTAGTTTCATCTAGGCTTGCCAGGGTTGCCAGGGTTGCCAGGTCCGCGGTTTTTCCCTACACCAAACATTATTTGTAGCACGCCTTTCATCCAATAATCCTAAAGAGCTTTGTGCTCTGTTACATCAGATAAGAAACAAAGTCTCAGATTTTAAATTCTGTCCCTTTTATCCTGAAATTTAAACAATAAATGGTGTTTTGATGTTCTTAAATGTGACTTAACAGATCGTTCTAGTGCCTCAGTTCAAGCAGCTTTTTTATATCCCAAAAAATATATACTTCACCTTCAATTTTTTTTCCCCTCAAACCATCTTGCAAGCCGTGTGTTTCACACCACTGATATCGCGGATATCAAATTACACATGATTCATTCAGACACACACATATGATTGGACAAACTTAGGAAATGGCTGAGCAACCTATTTGATGCTAATACATGCATACACAGACAAATGGAGAACCCAATGGCAGTAACAGAGAGCGGCATTGTGCTGCTATCAGGTGTTGGCGTGACCTAGGCGTGTGATAAGGGCAGGAGCGCCCGGCTGACTGAATGTGTGGGGTCAGCTGAGCTCTTCAATGGGCTCTGGCTCCAACCAACACAGCCACTCTCCACTGCTGTATAGAGCCTTTCAGCTCACCCCGCTCCACTTCCAGACCCCTCTGCTGGATCGACCCGGGTTCATCCGGAGATGTGTAACCGGTGATTCAGCAGGCACAGACAGTGAAGCCTTTTGTTTCTGTTTGCATTCCCTTTTTGCGTCTCTCTCACTCTCACACAGACACACAATAGTGATCCAGTCATATGGCCAAGACTGCAAACACTATGACAAAGAAAAAATCTCGTAAACCACTCTGTCCCTTGCCTCTTGTTTGATGATGTTTGCATTATGTGTTTGCACAATGTGTGTCTTTGTTGATGAAACTGATATTTAGTCTGTTTCTCCTCCATCCTCCTCTTTGTTTCCAGAAGAACTCTAAAACTAGTTGAAGAAAAATCTCCCTCTTTCATTTTTCTATGCTTTCCATCAGAATAGGCCTGCTAACCGGAGGGTCTAAAAATACTCATGGAGGTCTGGCTTTTCCCCTCTCTCCTTCAGGGCAGAGAAGTAGTGTGGCGGGCTGTGCGTGTGTATGTGTGTACACGCAAGCTATAATTAGTGTGAGTAAAGGAAAGGTAGTGTTACTTGATGGGGTGGGGTCCACCATTAGGGAGTGATGGAGTGGGGGAGCTAGAAAGAGCTGTCGATTGACACGCACACACTCACTTGCATACTTGTATGTGCCCTAGCTTCCATGGAGTCATGTACAAACACAGATACCTGATATGTCTTATCATATGCCTTCAAACCATGGATGCTCTTAAATACATGTACTCAGTGATATGTGGCAGAACACACACACACATCCAAAAGTTTTAATTCAATCAGTAGTCTGACTTCTTTTAAATACAGTCTCTGTAAATACTCACTGGACAGCAAATATTACTGATCTATGTTCTTGAATTTTAATATTATATATTAACCATGTACTGTATGTACTTTTTATTTTTAACTGTGTATATGTATCGTAATTGTAACTCCTTTATGCACCATCACCTACTAGTTTAATATGCACATTTCTAAGGCCTCTAAATTAGCAACATGATAAAATTTTTCCTGAAAACCTTAACTGATTTTTTATAAAGTAATTTTATATTGTTAGTAATATTTCAAGATTAACACTTACTGGACTGAAGCAACTTAGGTTTTAGAAAAATGTTAAAATGCGAGAATCAAATATGATACATCAGGCTTTTGGGGAATGTTTATTTGTACTTCTCAATCATTATTGTATTGCATTACATTAAAACTATACATGTTATAATATTATACATATTACATACTATACATATTATTGCGAGATATAGGGTGACAATTGATATTAATATGCAATTTATTAAAGCAGTCTGCTATAAAGATCTACCTGATTTATATTACAAGCTCTTAGAATTTCATTACTTTTTGAGTTAAATTGAAGTGCTTTTTCCTACTTGAGTATGAGCTCCATATTCTTTTATGTTATACAATATAAGCCATAAATTCAAATGTATAAATTATGATACTCATCACAAAACACATATGCACATATGCAAACCTTATAGTTATATATATTAGATTAGATTTTTTGTCTAAAGGTTCATTAAACTGTAAATAAACTATTATTTCATGTCAGGCTTTTAAATAATAATAATAATGATAATGATAAAATTAGTTTTTTTTATTCAGTAACACATTTAGACTGCCACACCTCAGTGTCAAGAGAAACACAATTATATAATTTGTCTGTATGAGCAAAAGTACACATCCTTCTAAATGTAAAACTCTTTCATTTTGCATGTGAGGATATTTCAAGTAAATTTCCCCTTACTGTTATGTTTGTCTAACCCTGCCCTTATTTATTGTTCCATTCCTTCACTGCCATTTCTCTTATTTTGTTAGCGCTTTTGGTCTAAGGAAAATTCCTAAAGCGACATCTCTGTGTCTTCCATTAGTGTATCACAGAGGAAAGTTCGTGTAACTGCTGTTGACTCTTTAAAATGCACCTTATGTTGCGGTGTTAAATCTGAAGTCAGTTTTTCCTTTATAGTGAGGTGAATTTGTGCCTCATTGTGTGACATTTAGCAACACCGTGAAATGTCATGCTATACATTATAATATAATATGACCGAGCTTAATGCTAATATGTTATTTCTGACGTCTTTAAATGTCTGTCAGACTTTTAAAAACCAAACACTGCCAATATGACATTTTGATGATGCTTTTACACACGCACACACACACACGCACGTTGGGGTTTCATGTTTTATGGGGACATTCCATAGACATAATGATTTTTATACTGAACAAACTGTATATTCTATCCCTTAACACTATATATATATATATATATGAAATCAATTGCGTTATGGCATTATTTGTCAAGTACCTCAATTTTTGCAACATTGGACCTGTAAAATACAGTACATAGTAGTACAAAACAGAAATTTGATGTCATATATAAAATCTAATAGTTAAAATTTTTTGTTTGCCTTTTTTGTCTTTGCAAAAGTTCACATATTCTGTTTCATGTGTCAGTGTACAGCACTCAGCAGTGTGTAAATACCTGAACTAATCTCCAGTCACAGTTCGCACGTCCTTTCACATTGCTGCAGTCCAGCTAGTGAAAGCATAGACAGCCAGGTCTTAACATTAAATAAACATTCATTAAACCATTGAAATAGGAGCTGCACATTTGCTGCAGAGTTCTCATAATGTTGCGGCTTTCCTGTCCACTTCAGCCACCGCCGGGAAAACTGGAGCTTATTTCAAACATGCGGTCTGGGTCGTAGCATCCAAAAAACAGGCCATGGCTTAAACAAATACTCCAGAGTTTCTTTAACCTGAGCACAGGGTGGACAAACATAGCCGTTAAAGTGTAACAGTCCTTCCCCCCTGGTCCAGAAGAACACTAGCCCTCATTCAGAAACTGCCCACTGCACCGCAAGCCAACATCAAACCTGAAATAGACACAGGGTTAAAAGGAGGCCATTGAAAGGGACCTGTAGGTCACTGCTATATTTATAAACATTACTTTGCAGATTCTTTAGTGGCCTGACCACATATCCTGTAATTTAACCCTCTTTCACACACCCAGCACCACCCTTATGTAAACACTGTCACAGAGGATAGTGCTCCACTTTCCACCCAAGAGTCAGGTGACAGGTACAGTCTTGAGAACAAACGTATACTGCTTTCATAAAAAGGCATCAAAGAAATCATTCTGAACATCTCTTCTAGTTCTCATACCAATTTATGGAGCATAGACCTCCTGTTAAATTTTGCTCAATTTTAAACCTACATATAGTACCACATTAATGCATTTACATGTTTTTGTCAATCAAAAATAACAATTTTGATGTAGAAAGTCATACACTACCACTCAAAAGTTTGGGCTAAGATTTGTTTTTTAAAGAAATACTTTTATTCAACAAGGATGTGTTAAATTGTTTAAAATTGACAGTAAAGACATTTACATTGTTACAAGAGATTGTCAAATAAATGCTGTTTTTTTTAAAAGAACAAAGAATGCTGAAATAGATTCTAATAATAATAAAAAAATGTTTCTTGAGAAACAAATCAGCATATTAGACTATTGTATAATGTGACACTGAAGATTGAAAGCTTTGCCATCACAGGAATAAATAACATTTTAAAACAAATAAAAATAGAAAAGTTATTTTAAACTGTAATAACACAATATTATAGTTTTACTGTATTTTTGATCAAATAAATGGAGCTTTGATGAGCATAAGAGACTTTTTATCAAAAAAACTGAAATTAACTTTTGAACATTAGTGTATGTACATTACATTTTTGCTTTTAGCTGAACTTTAGCTTAACTTGATAAAATTAATACATAAAATATACACCGATCAGGCATAACATTATGATGATATTGTGTTGGTCCCCCTTTTGCTGCCAAAACAGCCCTGACCCGTCGAGGCATGGACTCCACTAGACCCCTGAAGGTGTGCTGTGGTATCTGGCACCAAGATATTAGCAGCAGATCCTTTAAGTCCTGTAAGTTGCGAGGTGGGACCTCCATGGATCGGACTTGTTTGTTCAGCACATCCCACAGATGCTCGATTGGATTGAGATCTGGGGAATTTGGAGGCCAAGTCAACACCTCAAACTTGTTCTTGTGCTCCTCAAACCATTCCTGAACCATTTTTGCTTTGTGCTTCTTGAGCAATTTGAGCTACAGTAGCTCGTCTGTTTGATTGAACCACACGAGCCAGCCTTCGCTCCCCACGTGCATCAATGAGCCTTGGCTGCCCATGACCCTGTCGCCGGTTCACCACTGTTCCTTCCTTGGAACACTTTTGATAGATACTGACCACTGCAGACCGGGAACACCCCACAAGAGCTGCAGTTTTGGAGATGCTCTGACCCAGTCATCTAGCCATCACAATTTGGCCCTTGTCAAACTCGCTCAAATCCATACCCTTGCCCATTTTTCCTGCTTCTAACACATAAACTTTGAGGACAAAATGTTCACTTGCTGCCTAATATATCCCACCCACTAACAGGTGCCGTGATGAAGAGATAATCAGTGTTATTCACTTCACCTGTCAGTGGTCATAATGTTATGCATAATCGGTGTATAAAAGTAAACTTTTCTTTAACACATTTTCATTTCTTCACAAAAAAATTTGTTAACAATAAATACCATTGGCAGACCCACCCCATGACCCCATAGGTCTTAACTAAACATGTAAGCATGTAATTATTCTTCCATTTATTGGAGATATATGCAAAGCTTGGCTCTCTTCTCTGCTCTTCCACCATCTTCCTCCACTGCTGCCAACATCTGTAGCTCCTCTGCCAACACCAACATCCACCTTTCCCTTCTACTCTCTTTCTACACCCCCTTTACATACTCTCTTTCTCTGTTTTTCTTAACCAGTCTCTTTTCAGTGGATTTTTGGCTCAACATCTAACTCCAGAACCTGATGAAGTGTATATGAGAGCAAATGTGTGCCTGTAGAAACATTGCAGCAAATATGATCAATACTAGCTAGCAGATGCTTTCCCAGCAGAAGTATAGAAATAGTTATTAAAATTAAAGTTTTGTCAGCATTTACTCACAAGCTGTGGCCAAGTCCCCATTGACTTTCATTACATGGAAAAGAGCAACCTGGATATTCTTCATAAATTATCTTTATTTTTTTTTTTTCCACAAACGAAAGAAAGTGCTATAGGTTTGGAATGACTTAAAAGTGAGTAAATAAAAAAAATATGTTTTTGAGTAAACTACTCCTTGTAATGCCTTTCAACAGAAAATGTGTGCCACTTCGCCCAGTAATGCCCTGAGTGCTGATGACTCATGAGCTTTAGTTACACGCCATTTTATTAGCATTTTACTGATGCTAATGTCTGTAAAGTTTGACCACTCAGTCACATCACCAGTGAGTCATTTTCGTTTTATGAACACACATTAATCAGAAGTCAGGCCTTGTGTGTGATAGCTGACAGGACACGGGGGTCTGCATCCCATCAAGCAAGGTTCAGCACAGACCTTTCTCTGAAGGTTGTCTGTCTGGAGCTGGAAAGATCCTTGTCATGATGTTGGAGAGATATGAGAGCTATAGGGGAAGAGGCTTCAGATGATTACTGCTATCTGGCAGACAGTGTCTTCTCTCTTAGCTGGGAGTAGCCGAGGCCTTGGGCTGCCAGAACAGTCTGACACATGTCACCTGTACTTCCTGACTGCAGAGTCAGCAGCTCCCACCTCAATGGAGCTCACTTCTGGGGAAACAGACTGAATGGATCATCTGTGAGGATGCCAAAAATACAGTCAAACGAAAACTGTCCATTATCATTATAGAAACTAGCATCCAACCTCTGAGCGGGAATAGCGGACTCACTAGTTTTGAGGAATACGTTTTCGGAATAGTTCTGGTCATTTTATCACTTTCTTTGCACTATTTATTATCTATAGTAGGCTTACTAGGGAAGCTACTTTAAAACTAGCTTGCCATGCTAATCAAGCAAATCATGATTTCACTAGTTAAAATACAAGCTTCTCTTTTGAAAAAGTAGTTAGCTACACTACAAGGGGGGACAAGATACTCTTAATCAGTTAATTTATGGCTTTGTGAACTGCTTGGATGAGAATGTATTGAACTTCCTACAATGAGAGATAGAGAGAGAGCGACAGATTAAAAATAGCAATGTAGCATTTTGTTGTGCTACACTCTGAAATGTGTAAAAATTGTACCTTTATAGGGTAAAACAGCTTGTCACTGGGGCAGTACCCTTTAAAAGACATTTTTGTACCTTTTTTACACCTAAAAGGTTCATAGTAGTACCTTAAGATACATATTGCTACTCTTAGGTACTAATATGCACCTTTTAAGGGTGAAAAAGATACAAAGATGTCGGGTACTGCCCCAGTGACAAGCTGTTGTACCCCCAAAGGTACAATTTTTACACATTGTTTTTTTGAGAGAAAAAAACTATTTTAACAGCATTGTCTTTTAATTTTAGTTTAAGTTTTAGTAATTTAGTTATGTGCTTTTGTCATTTTAAATGAGTTATTTTTTTTTAATAACAACTCATTTAAAATTAATTAAAGCTTTAAAGTAAAAAATAAATAAATATATATATATATTAGGGCTCTCAATAGATTACAATTTTTAATCGCGATTAATCGCACCTTCGTTGTGTGATTAATCGCACACTTATCGTGAAATTAATCATACGCCATTTATCTAATTAAACACATCCATTTTGTCATAATTTGTTATATCCAAAATAAACAATCAGACTGAAGGGTGATTCTCACAAAACTGTATTTTCTGCAAGCTTCAAGGATCATTGGAGACTCCAAAATGACACCAGATAACCAAATATAAGGAGTCCATATAATTCTATTATATAATACATTTATATACACCTAAGCACCCATGAAAAAATACATTACATAAAAAAACTTTACAGAATTCACAGTGTATAGTATGTGTACAGAGCAACAACGAGATTGTTTTCATTTTAGACGTCAAGCTGCGATACCGAACAGGACCACACGGAGACGCCAAAAAAAAACCCCTCCTAAATCAACGGCTTTGACTGCATAAACCTACGATTACTAATCACAACAACGTACACATGACAAATCAAACATTATTCTTCCTGAGTGTGTGTGGAAACAACGCGAATGTACTGTGTGTCTGTACTCCGGTACGTCACCAAAATTGCGCTCTTCAGAAACAATCGCAGAATACGACAGAGCTCATGTTTTAAAGCAAAGCACACTGGAACAAACAATTAACTAAAAACGCAATGTGAGTCTCTATTCTCTCTGATATGTCTGATGTA
Organism: Coreius guichenoti; assembly: GCA_039654105.1. Taxonomy (NCBI): domain Eukaryota; kingdom Metazoa; phylum Chordata; class Actinopteri; order Cypriniformes; family Gobionidae; genus Coreius; species Coreius guichenoti. The sequence goes on along the minus strand of CM077180.1, from coordinate 26,646,018 downwards.
ATCAGCCTGGCCTTCTTTACTTTAGCGCTGTTTTGGACTGTTTGAATGATTTCGATTACTGGATCACTGAAAACTTTCCCAGAGTTGAACGGCTTTAAATGGCCTAATCACAAACAGAGAAGCAGAATCGGGTTAAAGCGTTAGAATGGAAATTACCTCCTACCAGGGTTACAGGTGCTTGTAGATGCTCAGTGTGATTGTGATAAACTCCCGACTTCTAACATCATCTAACTGCGTGACGAAAATTACGTTAATGACGCAGCTTCACTTACTTCTGTAATGTATTTGCGTTAAATTATTTTAACGCGTTAAGGACTTTACATTAATTGCATGCGTTAATGTTGACAGCACTAATATATATATATATTTACTTTAAAGCTTTAATTAATTTTAAATTAGTTATTTTTTCTAATTATAATTATATATATATTCTTTTTTAAAGTTTTTTTTTGTTTGTTAAGTTTGTTTTATCTTATATTTATATTTTATTTTAACTTTTAATTATATTTTATTTCAATTATCGATTTTTAGTAGTTTTCTTGAACTACTTTCACTACTGCAAAATATGATTAAGTTAGTAGTGTCTGCAGTTAGTTTGGCTAGTCTCCTACATTGATATTCTCATTCCTTTCCATGCATTTTGTAGGCAGTATTTTCAACAAACGAGTCAGCACAACCAAAGGAGGGATGTGGAGAAATACAGTTTCTCCTGTGCCAGATATTTGAAGCGCTCACAGGGAAATGTGATAGGATTGGCAGCGAATTCCAAAACCCATAACCTGTCAGAGAAAGGAAGTCATTGAATGGTCATAGCAGCTTCACACACTGTCTTTATACAGTCCACATCTGCCTCGGCCGGGCACCAAAACAAAGTCAACATTTAATTTGAAATGAAGGAAACTTTGTATGAATATGAAATAATGGAAGGAGCAAGAAATGGAAAACTATGAAGTTATTTTTTCAATAGGACTGAATGTTGCTTGTACATAGAGAGAAAGAGAGAGATCTAATATGTGCTCATTGGGTAAAAGGATGATGCAATGACTAATAAGATAATTGAGTTATTTGATTGCAATCAGCAGGAAGCTATTTGGATGGCTTGATAGATGATCACTTTATAAAAAATATGGACATTTCCAAGGTGACTAAACTGGTTATCTGCCCCATTCTGATCCAATTTAATCACTGTGAAATTTTAAAGGATTTGAAGACACCTCTTCAAGTGTTTGGGTCTGAACATGTTTACCTCCAATCAACAAACCAAGGACGACCATTGTTTGAAGCTCTATCCCACTGGGAAATTGCACATAAAGTCGGGATTTAGGGGCCGTATACGCGACAGTTTTTTTTAACTAAAAACGTACAGTAGCTCACAAAAGTGAGTACACCCCTCACATTTCAGCAACCATTTTAGTATATCTTCTCAAGGGACAATACTATAGAAATGAAACGTGGATATATTTTAGAGTAGTCAGTGTGCTGCTTGTATAGCAGTATAGATTTACTGTACTCTGAAAATAACTTAACATACAGCCATTATTGTCAAAATAGCTGGCAACAAAAGTGAGTACACCCTAAGTGATAACGGCTGTACGTCGATTAACCATGCAAAGCCACATGTCCTACTCATCATGTCCATGTTTTTGTCTGCTTGACAGGACCATACAAATGTGTGTATCTTGTATTAGAGCAGTTACAATTTGGTGCTTTGAGTACAATTCTCTCATACTGACCACTGGGTGTTCAACATGGCACCTCATGGCAAAGAACTCTCTGAGGATTTGAGAATTAGAATTGTTGCTCTCCACAAAGATGGCCTAGGCTATAAGAAGATAGGTAACACCCTGAATCTGAGTTACAGTACATTGGCCAGGGTCATACAGAGGTTTTCCAAGACTGGTTCCACTCGGAACAGGCCTCGCAAGGGTCAATCAAAGAAGTTGAGTCCTCATGCTGTGCGTCAGGTGCAGAAGCTGACTTAAAAAAACAGACGCATGAGTGCTGCCAGCATTGCTTTAGAGGTTGCAGAAGCGGAAAGTCCGCTTGTCAGTGCTCAGACCATACGCCACACACTGCAATAAGTCGGTTTGCATGGCCGTCGTCCCAGAAGGAAGCCTCTTCTGAAGCTGGCTCACAAGAAAGCCCGCAAACAGTTTGCTGAAGACATCCTGTCCAAAAGCATGAATTACTGGTACCATGCCCTGTGGTCTGATGAGACCAAGCTAAACTTGTTTGGCTCAGATAGTGTCCAGCATGTGTGGTGACACCCTAGTGAGGAGTACCAAGAAAATTGTCTTGCCTACAGTCAAGCATGGTGGTGGTAGCATCATGGTCTGGGGCTGCATGAGTGCTGCTGGTATTGGGGAGCTGCGCTTCATTGAGGGAAACATGGATTCCAACATGTACTGTGACATTCTGAAGCAGAACATGATGGCCTCCCTTCAGATAAGCAGTTTTCCAACATGATGACGAACCCAAACACACCGCCAAGATGACAACTACCTTGCTGAGGAAGCTGAAGATGAAGGTGATGAAGTGGCCAAGTATGTCTCCAGACCTGAACCCTATTGAGCACCTGTTGGGCATCCTCAAGCGGAAGGTGGAGAAGCGCCATGTGTCTAACATCCAGCAGCTCCTTGATGTCATTATGGAGGAGTGGAAGAGGATCCCAGCAACAACCTATGCAGCTCTGGTGAATTCCATGCCCAGGAGGATTAAGGAAGTGCTAGATAACAATGGTTCTCACACAAAATATGACACTTTGGACACAGTTTTGACATGTTCACTTAGGGTGTACTCACTTTTGTTGCCAGCTATTTTGACAATAATGGCTGTATGTTAAGTTATTTTCAGAGTACAGTAAATCTATACTGCTATACAAGCAGCACACTGACTACTCTAAAATATATACAAGTTTTATTTCTATAGTATTGTCCCTTGAGAAGATATACTAAAATGGTTGCTGAAATGTAAGGGGTGTACTCACTTTTGTGAGATACTGTAAATGTTTTTATGCGCTTTGGCTGTTCATTTACACAACAATGCCCTTTTGGTGGCCTGAAAACTAAAACTTTTGAAAACGATACCATTTATCATCTCCGTATAAGCTACAAAATATGAATTTGTGAAAACGGTGACGTAATGCGCATGTGTATTACATGTTCAGTCTATAGGCGCGTAGATTTTCTTTACAAAGTGACATCGGCAACTACTGGCCTGGCATGAATAATACAGTGTTTTTAGCCGTTTTTACATGTGAATCGGGATCGTTTTGAGTCTTGTCATCTCACCTGTATGCAAAAAACGCAAAGGAGAAACTTTTCAGTTTTTAGAACATTGTTGCTGCATAAACGTACCCTTATTGTACAGCACCAGTTTCTGATTTAGGAAACCAAGGTGAGTTTTATGACTATGGATTGTAATAAAATTTTAACCTAAACTAATTGATATAGGCTAAACAGTCTACATGCACATAACATCTTACTATCTTTGTAAAGTCATCCCCATAAGACTGTAATTGTTGCATTGATACTGTGATATTTTGTTTTCATTCATTTTTTTCAATAAATGATAACAACAAGAGAAAGGCAAATATGACAATTTTGATGGACACATCAAGAAATCTCACCAGGGGCTCTTTCTCTTGCAGTTCATTTGGATAGTGTTGTGATTTTTGTGGGATCTTCAGCTGACTCATCCGCATGTGAATAAGATGGGACTTTTTGACTTGGGAATATTCAAAGAGGACATGAAGGCAGGGTAAGTGCCCAAAGCGATGGCCTGTTGCGTGGTGAGATGACTCAAATGTGTCTCGGCATGATTTCTGACAGAACTGGAAAAAAATGCCTTGGTGGCGTTTTCAAAGGTTACAGTTTTGAAAGGCGATCATTTCTTTAAAGCTATCAAATTTACACAACTGAAGTAGCACAGGGAGGGAAAAAAAACTTCATGAGTTCAGCAAAACAATCAAATCACAGATTAATATCTGGAGTGAGGTCTGAGGGAAACTTCACCTTTTAATAACTGAAACTATCAACTTGTGATATTATCGAACAGCATGACTTGGAGGCTATTGATTTTGCTATTATTGTGTTTTCTGAAGTTCTAGCAAGGTGACACAAACTCCATCCCTCCCAATGACCCCACGCTCCCACTGGACGAGTGCAGTTGATAAAGGACGTAAAGATCAGCTGCCCCTTGGCCTTTATAGATTAACGAATATGAGCTGTCAGCACCTCTCATCTCCATTTCCAATGATTTACGTCAAGTTTAATGAGCCTGCCAGGGCCAGATAACACACTCACAATGACTTCTGGGTCTGCTGTATGCATTATACACACTGTCCATTCAAGCAGCTTTGCTCATGTGCAAAATCACTTAAAGAGAGTTATTATAAAAATATAACTGTATATTTTGTAGGGCATTACAGTTTTAGATGAGAGCGTCTGCTAAATGTACTATATTTAAATGATGAGGTTGTACAATATGCAGAGAACCTGAAAAGCCAACAAAGCCTCTTGTTTTCATAGTATTTCAAGTAGCTTCCGAACAAATCCAGAGATTGTATCAGATCACATAGTGAAGATTATCCATGCAGCTGGATAGATACCTTGAATTTGATGTTTACGTTTATCATTAATTACAGCTGCGTTTAATGTGATACACGTCTTAGCACAAAGTGTATCACAGTGCTGACTGATAAAGACTTGGCACAGAGGACTTAGCCAAAGCTTAGCCCTTGATCCAGAGTCATGAGCAGGTCAGAACAGTCTGGACATACATGAAGGCCAAATGAATAATATCCAGGAATCCAGGAATAATATCAAACTCTCTCTACCAAAACAATTTCAGGTTTCCACAGCCCACTGATTCTTCAGAAATGGGACAAAATGGTTTTACCTGGCATTCGTTTTGAAAATAGGCATATTTACTTTAAAATTAATATGAGATTATTCAGTTACACTTTATTTTAAGGTGTAGCTGTTACAGTGTAATTATACAAATAAGTACTGAGATATTAATTAACAACATGTACTGACTATATAATTAGGGTTAGGGTTTGGTTTAGGATTAGTTGCTTGTAGTTATGTATAATATAATGTTATTACTATAGTAAGTACATGTAAGATGTGTAACAGGGACACAGTAACAATAAATTGTTACTGATTATTCTTAAAGGGATAGTTCACCCAAAAATGAAAATTACCCCATGATTTACTCACCCTCAAGTCATCCTAGGTGTATATGACATTCTTTTTTCAGACGAATAAAATTGGAGTTCTATTAAAAAATGTCCTGGCTAATCCAAGCATTATAATGGCAGCCCAAAATTTGAAGCCCAAAAAAGCGCATCCATCCATTATAAAAGTAATCCACACTGCTCCGGGGGGTTAATAAAGGCCTTCTGAAGCGAACTGATGGGTTTTTGTAAGAAAAATATCCATATTTAACATGTTATAAAGTAAAATATCTAGCTTCCACCACACCGCCTTCCGTATTCAACTTACGAAGAAAGTGTAATGCCTCTCGCAGTTCAAAACGCTAGCGCTACGTCTGATGTCATGTCGCGCCAGTTATGTTTTTTTCATAAGTTGAATACGGAAGGCGTCGGAAGCTAGATATTTTACTTCATAACGTGTTATATATGGATATTTTTCTTACACAAACAAATTGCCTATCAATGACATCATACCCGCGTTACCCTTGATTTCCGGTTTTATTTTGTAGAAACCATGGAAACACCAAAGTCGCTTTAATATATTATGTGTTTTATTAGACAGGTGAGCAACTGTTTGGATACATTTGCCGACAGAAAACGAATCATTGTTATATAGCTCATATTGTTTAAATCTCGTCACTGCCATTATAAAGCTTGGATTAGGACATTTTTTTTATATAATGCTGATTGTATTCGTCTGAAAGAAGAATGTCATATACACCTATGGCTTGAGGGTGAGTAAATCATGGGCTAATTTTCATTTTTGGGTGAACTATCCCTTTAACACAAAGGTATTTCATATATGTTTAATTACATTGACTTTATCCCTTTACTCTTTACTCGTCCTCGGACCATAATTCAATGTGTGACATATACACTCACCTAAAGGATTATTAGGAACACCATACTAATACTGTGTTTGACCCCCTTTCGCCTTCAGAACTGCCTTAATTCTACGTGGCATTGATTCAACAAGGTGCTGAAAGCATTCTTTAGAAATGTTGGCCCATATTGATAGGATAGCATCTTGCAGTTGATGGAGATTTGTGGGATGCACATCCAGGGCACAAAGCTCCCGTTCCACCACATCCCAAAGATGCTCTATTGGGTTGAGATCTGGTGACTGTGGGGGCCATTTTAGTACAGTGAACTCATTGTCATGTTCAAGAAACCAATTTGAAATGATTCGAGCTTTGTGACATGGTGCATTATCCTGCTGGAAGTAGCCATCAGAAGATGGGTACATGGTGGTCATAAAGGGATGGACATGGTCAGAAACAATGCTCAGGTAGGCCGTGGCATTTAAACGATGCCCAATTGGCACTAAGGGGCCTAAAGTGTGCCAAGAAAACATCCCCCACACCATTACACCACCACCACCAGCCTGCACAGTGGTAACAAGGCATGATGGATCCATGTTCTCATTCTGTTTACGCCAAATTCTGACTCTACCATCTGAATGTCTCAACAGAAATCGAGACTCATCAGACCAGGCAACATTTTTCCAGTCTTCAACTGTCCAATTTTGGTGAGCTCGTGCAAATTGTAGCCTCTTTTTCCTATTTGTAGTGGAGATGAGTGGTACCCGGTGGGGTCTTCTGCTGTTGTAGCCCATCCGCTTCAAGGTTGTGCGTGTTGTGGCTTCACAAATGCTTTGCTGCATACCTCGGTTATAACGAGTGGTTATTTCAGTCAAAGTTGCTCTTCTATCAGCTTGAATCAGTCGGCCCATTCTCCTCTGACCTCTAGCATCAACAAGGCATTTTCGCCCACAGGACTGCCGCATACTGGATGTTTTTCCCTTTTCACACCATTCTTTGTAAACTCTAGAAATGGTTGTGCGTGAAAATCCCAGTAACTGAGCAGATTGTGAAATACTCAGACCGGCCCGTCTGGCACCAACAACCATGCCACGCTCCAAATTGCTTAAATCACCTTTCTTTCCCATTCTGACATTCAGTTTGGAGTTCAGGAGATTGTCTTGACCAGGACCACACCCCTAAATGCATTAAAGCAACTGCCATGTGATTGGTTGATTAGATAATTGCATTAATGAGAAATTGAACAGGTGTTCCTAATAATCCTTTAGGTGAGTGTAGATTCAAATATATATTAAACTTTAATCAGAAATGTATGTATCTTTAAAAAAAAAAAAAAAAAAGTGTCCTGACAAAATGAGGAGGTTCATTTTAAAATATGCCTCTTATAACAGGTTTCACAGCTGTGTCCCTATACTTTTTGTCAACACTGGCTGATATTTATGAATCAGGCAATATTAAAGTCAGTTTACAGCCTGAGGTTCCTTGACAAGGTTACACAGGTTCTGGTGAGGGTCATGTGTTTTCTTATAGTCATAGTGGTAATTTTAGGTATTTGAGTTTATATTTTCTATTTCTGCCAAGACCCACTAGTTAAGAAATTGTTTTGGACATTAGGTCATTTTCCAAATTTGAAATAGTTTTTATTATTAGCTGATAACACCATAAAACTGAACTAAAATGTGACATGCATATTATGCTTAGTCAACACCATAAACTGACGATATAGTTTGAAACCATCATGTTGTCTCAATTAAGGTAAATAGATGATTGGTCAATATGTAAAATATTTTACATAACTCAACTTATGTATCTGACGGTGTTAATCCGATATAGGCCTATGTATATTACACAACTGCTAAAACACTAAACCCCATTCTCTGAACCAAATGCTTAGTGGCCTAAACTAAAAAAAAAATATTTGTCAAATAATTCACTAATTTGGCAAAACCTTAAACGAGTTCAGGTAGTTAGACACCATTTGCAATTCTCATGCACTCGTTCCTTAAAACTCTAAACACATTCTCACTCATTAAAACACATTTGCATGTGTTGGAAAATGGTAAACACGAGCGGCAAAAGTTAAACACAACTAAAATATAGTTCTCATCACAACGACACACATCAACTCTTATTGCAGTGATTATGTTTCTAGCACATGAATTGCCACCTACAGACCTTAAATTCAATGAAAATCTGAAATAATGGAAATAAATGTTGTGATCTTGTATTAACAATGCAAGAGTCAAGCACTCTGTAAAGTCTACTCCAGCACATCCCAAAGACTTTCAAAGAATTTAAGGTCTGGACCAATTCAGGTGCCAATTCATGTGAAAATGATTCTTCACGCTCCCTCCCAACCATTCTTTCACAATTTGAGCCTGATGAATCTTGACTCCTGGAATATAGCCATGACGGTCTTCCTACATGGTTGTTTAAGAAATGAAATGCTACACACTCCATCAATTAGGGTTAGAAGAACTGTTGCCAAATATATAACATGCTAGGAACATAATTACTGCAATAATGACAGTCATAGACTATTACAGTTTTCTCCAATTGCTAACACACTGAAATGACATGCACAGCACAATTATTTAAACTGACACACAGAGAGCAAAACCTCTACTCAAGTCTCCTAAAGTCTAAACACAATTTCTGCTTTACACACATTTTGCAATTCAAAATGGCACTTTTTAAATGCACTGAACACGGTTCTCTGCATAAGACACAACAATCTGACATAAAGTCACATGTTTGCCATTTCAAAACACTGCCATTCAAAATGACACTACATGAGCTAATTGGCCAATACATGTGCCACCTAGCCAAACACCTCATTGGTTAATTGTTAACACTTGAATCAGGATGTAAGCACTATGAAAAGACTACAGGTGAGCACCTTTTTTTTACAACAACAATGGAAGACGTTGTAGAGAGAGGAAGACGAAGAGGAAGAGGGAGGATGCAATTTTCTTTTTCAGTTTACTGTTTTTTGTGAGCATATTTTTGTTCAGTCCATTGTAAATATATCTGCTGTGCATATGTTGCACTGACTTGTTTGGTGAAAATAAATAAATAAATAAATGTTTCAACAGCATGTGTGTCTATCTGCAAATATTTCTGTGCATGTGAACAATCTGAAGAATTTTCTACAATTTGAACTACATATTTTAGTATTATGGCAAAGCATACTAAAGATGAGAGTGCTTTTCATTATGCCCAACAGTGTGTAGTTGGTTAGACAAAAGTCTGGTAATATGAATGAAGTGTGTGCCATTTTGTGCAAAAGTTTGATTTTGACAATGCTATATGTAGTTTTGGATGCAGTGCTTCATTTTGCAAGATATATGAGGTATTTTGCAGTTTGGGTGTGTGGTTTTGTGAATTGTGTTAAGTATTTTGATAAAACCAGCCTAGTTTGCAAAATTGTGTTAGCAATTGGAAAAAACTGTAAGCATTTGTCTATTTAAATCTAAACAGCGACTTTTTTGGCCAGGAAATAGAAATTTTTTTCATGCTCTCTGGATGCCGTGTTCTACATTTTTTGATGTAGTGTCTAATGAATGAACTGTAGCGTTTATATATTGACTGACTATGTGTATGATCTGAAAGCTTTGTTTGATTTTGAGAACAGGCGAAATGGTTTTGAAGCAACTGTTTTATTTTGCCAGAAGAGTCAGTGGTTTTGTGAATTTAGTTTGAAGATTTGACTTTGTGTTGTTAATGTTGTGAGAAAAAGAGTGAAGGTTTCAAGAAATGCGTCTTAGCAATTGTAAAAAACTGTAGCTATTACTTAAAGGGCGCCTATTATGCCCCTTTTTACAAGATGTAATATAAGTCTCAGGTGTCCCCAGAGTGTGTCTGTGAAGTTTCAGATCAAAATTCCTAAAAGATCATTTAATATACCATTTTGAAAATGCCAATTTTTGGGTTTGAGAAAATGAGCTGTTTTGTGTGTGTCTCCTTTAAATGCAAATAAGCTGCTGCTCCCCACCCCAGAGGGCGGAGCCTTCACAGCTCGTGAGCACCAGTGAACACACAAATGAAAACTGAAACATGATACATCTGTTTGGCTTTGATTATCATCTCTATCGGACATGCTCACGTGACATTGCAGTTCTTCATCATGAAACATTATCATCTGCATGCGCGTTTTAAAGCCATATCACTCTCAACCTTACAGTCTATGCTCTCAACTTGAGCACACACACACACCCGACGCATGCGCACAGAGCTGGATGTCGGTGCGTCCGTGAGTAGGCTATGAAACTAGACTAGTTCTCTTTCATGTGTTATTGCGAATAAACTGTCAAATGCACACAATGTTATTTCAGAAACACACAAAGTTCACATGAAAACAGTTGGTTATGTCTGTGCGCGTATGCAGCCAGTACAGAAATCCCGTGTGTATATTAGATCAGTGTTCTAAAGTGAAAGCAGTGTAATATACAGTACCTACTGCTATATCTGCTGTTAATATGAATCAAACAACAAAAGATAAACAGAAAATCACTCACTGCTCTTGACTGAATGAATTTTAGTAGCTTTACTAAGAACACATTTCTTACTTGAATGCTGCTGTTAAATGCTCTGGGGAGGAGATAAACATGGCGGACTTTGTACAGCTCTCTGAGGCGGGGTCTATGCTAATACGGCAGTGTCCATCAACACTCGTGGGCGGGGCCTGTGAAATGTGATGTCATTTTGCCAGGAGTCTGCAAACGGCTTGTTCTGAGACACTGCTTATGATTTATGGGGATTAAAAAAAAGGAGTGGGTGGATTTTTACCATTATAGGGTGGCTGTGTACACACACTGCCAACACACATTTATGTTCAAACACCATGTAAAAGTGAATTTTGCATAATAGGTGCCCTTTAAAGAAAATTAATAGATTGCACCAAATGTAAATTAATACTTATCAACATGTTTACACCGATCAGGCATAACACCAGGCCTAATATTGTGTTGGTCCCCCTTTTGCTGCCAAAACAACCCTGACCCTTCGAGGCATGGACTGATGGAGACTCATGGAGATCTGGGGAATTTGGAGGCCAAGTCAACACCTCAAACTCATTGTTGTGCTCCTCGTAAGTTCTTTCGTAAATTCCTGAACCATTTTTGCTTTGTGGCAGGGTGCATTATCCTGCTGAAAGAGGCCACAGCCACCAGGGAATACCGTTTCCATGAAAAGGTGTACATGGTCTGCAACAATGCTTAGGTAGGTGGTGCGTGTCAAAGTAACATCCACATGGATGGCAGGACCCAAGGTTTCCCAGCAGAACACTGCCCAAAGCATCACACTGCCTCCGCCGGCTTGCCTTCTTCCCATAGTGCATCCTGGTGCCATGTGTTCCCCAGGTAAGTGAAGTACACGCACCCAGCCATCCACGTGATGTAAAAGAAAACGTGATTCATCAGACCAGGCCCCCTTCTTCCATTGCTCTGTGGTCCATCTCTGATTCTTACGTGCCCACTGTTGGTGCTTTCGGCGGTGGACAGGGGTCAGCATGGGCACCCTGACTGGTCTGTGGCTGTGCGGCCCCATACGTAACAAACTGCGATGCACTGTGTATTCTGGCACCTTTCTATCAGAACCAGCATTAACTTCTTGAGCAATTTGAGCTACAGTAGCTCGTCTGTTTGATCGGACCACACGGGCCAGCCTTCGCTCCCCACGTGCATCAATGAGCCTTGGCCACCCATGACCTGTCGCCGGTTCACCACTGTTCCTTCCTTGGACCTCTTTTGATAGATACTGACCACTACAGACCGGGAACACTCCACAAGAGCTGCAGTTTTGGACATGCTCTGACCCAGTCATCTAGCCATCACAATTTGGCCCTTGTCAAACTCGCTCAAATCCTCACGCTTGCCCATTTTTCCTGCTTCTAACACATCAACTTTGAGGACAAAACGTTCACTTACTGCCTAATATATCCCACCCACTAACAGGTGCCGTGATGAAGAGATAATCAGTGTTATTCACTTCACCTGTCAGTGGTCATAATGTTATGCCTGATCGGTGTATATATATATATATATATATACACACTATATTGCCAAAAGTTTTGGGACGTCTGCCTTTACATGCACATAAACTTATTGACATCCCATTCTTAATCCGTAGGGTTTAATATGGAGTTGACCCACCCTTTGCAGCTATAACAGCTTCAACTCTTCTGGGAAGGCTTTCCACAAAGTTTAGGATGTGTTTATAGGAATTTTTGGCCATTCTTCTAGAAGCGCATTTGTGAGGTCAAGCGCTGATGTTGGACGAGAAGGCCTGGCTCGCAGTCTCCGTTCTAATTCATCAAAAAGGTGTTCTATCGGGTTGAGGTCAGGACTCCCTGCAGGCCAGTCAAGTTCCTCCACACCTCGCTCATCAATAGACCTTTTTATGGACCTTGCTTTGTGCATTGGTGCGCAGTCATGTTGGAACAAGAAGGGGCCATCCCCAAACTGTTCCCACAAAGTTGGGAGCATGAAATTGTCCAAAATGTCTTGGTATGCTGAAGCATTAAGAGTTCCTTTCACTGGAAGTAAGGGGCCAAGCCCAACCCCTGAAAAGCAACCCCACACCATAATCCCCCCTCCACCAAACTTTACACTTAGCACAATGCAGTCAGGCAAGTACCATTCTCCTGGCAACCGCCAAACCCAGACTCGTCCTTCGGATTGCCAGATTCGTCACTCCAGAGAACACGTCTCCACTGCTCTAGAGTCCAGTGGCGGTGTGCTTTACACCACTGCATCCGACGCTTTGCATTGCACTTGGTAATGTAAGGCTTGGATGCAGCTGCTCGGCCATGGGAACCCATTCCATGAAGCGCTCTATACACTGTTCTTGAGCTAATCTGAAGGTCACACGCAGTTTGGAGGTCTGTAGCTATTGACTCTGCAGAAAGTTGGCGACTTCTGCGCACTGTGCGCCTCAGCATGCGCTGACCCCGCTCTGTGATTTTACGTGGCCTAAATAGTAAATAGTATTTTAGTAATACTATAACAGTTGACTGTGGAATATTTAGTAGTGAGGAAATTTCACGAATGGACTTATTGCACAGGTGGCAACCTATCATGGTACCACACTTGAATTCACTGAACTCCTGAGAGCGACCCATTCTTTCACAAACATTTGTAGAAGCAGTCTGCATGCCTAGGTGCTTGATTTTATACACCTTTGGCCATGGAAGTGATTAGAACACCTGAATTCAATTATTTGGAGGGGTGTCCCAATACTTTTGGCAATATAGTGTATATATATATATATATATATATTTTTTTTTTTTACATTTTTATAGCTTGTTTTAACAATTTAGGTATCAAATGTGCAGCCTTAAAACACAGAAGAGAGTTTAAGTAATTTACACATTTAAAATTATAAATAAATAATGATAAAATACATTTAAAATATTACTACTATATAGGCTATAAACAATAAAAAGAACCTGCTGATCCCACAAACTAGAAGGATACGCAGAGATAGAGATTTTGAACAAAATATTTTCTTTATTCTGCAAGAGAACTTAATATCGTATTGTTTCATTGAGTATATACATGAGTTCACCTCATAACAAATGGAGAGTCTACAACCAATACAAACTATTGAAACAGATACAAGAAAATGCTTTGTGGTGGAAACCGTAACTGAATAATACCGACAGGTCTGAAGCGACAATGATATTCAAATACTGAGAGAGAGGATTTCTGACATCTATAACAGATAACAGTGTCTCATGTCCTTTTGTGCCATAACTTGTCTGAAGAAGACATGAAACACTTATATAAGGATATTTCAACCGGAGCTGGAGCAACATGTTTATTTTCATTGCAGTATGTTACTTGGACATTGAGGGCCCATGGCTTATTGCTCAAGCTGAGTCTATAAAAGTCCAGAGATGAAAACACTGCTGGTGTTAAGGAAATATTTAGATTTATGCAGAATAAAGTGTGTATTCCGAGTGTGACAAAGAAAACATAATAGTTTAAAGGTATCGATGAGATGCATTTATATGTTACTGAGTCGGTAGGTTGTGCAAACGGTACAGAACACGCTGTTGTCTATTGCTTCAGCTCCTCTGTCTCAGTTTTTGTAAACATCATTTTGCTTTTAGTCACTGCAACAAAGGGCTCCAAATTGTCATGTGAAAAAGCAGTCTTTTCTCAGAAGCAATATTAAAATTTATATTTGACTACACCATAAACAGACAATTAACAGTTTTTGTTCCACATCTTTTTTTAGTTTTACTTTTTTTGTTTGTTTATTTATTTTTTACACAAAACAACAGTCAAGAGTACCAAAGAAGCATGCTGGGTTTTACGTATGTCAAAGTGGGAAGGAGAGTGTTTTTTTTTTTCTTTCTTTTTTTTGTGAAAACTTTTTTTTTTAATAAGAAATGTGCTGGATATCATGGTGGGACAGCTGTGGTAAGAACACAAAAGACTCCCAATGAGAATCACAACATATTCAAACCTGACTGCAAATAAAACTTTGCAGAACTGCACAAAGGGGGCAATAGCCAGAGCTAGTTAACAGTCCGGAAAAAAAACATAGCCAGCTCTTCTAGTCATAACACCTGCTTTGTATCAAGTCTACGAGTCAAATAAGGTTGTTTTGGTTCATGTCTAAACCCTCCGAGCTTTTGAAGCAATGCACTGTTGATTTTGTCAGCTTGTTCTAATGTGTGAGCTTCCCCCATTCCCACTTCAATACAAAAAAGCACTGTAGTAAATGTCTCTCATACGATTTCCCAATGCAATGCTTTTCGTGTCCCTGAAAACTTCCGGAAGGAAAAAGAAAAATATAAGATTTCTTGCTTTCTATAGTAGGAACAAAAAAGCCAACAAACCCCACTGCTTTATGCCCTGAAGAAAATGACAATCACTTTTTTTTCTCTTAAAAAACAAAACAAAAACATTTCTATGGTATAGGGTTGTCTATTTTCTTTATATGAGTTTTACAAAACAAAGAAAAAGCCACAATGACTCCAGCTGGAGTCAAGACTATTCTGTAAATAAAAGAGGCATAGAAACACTTGATTTTGGTGACTTTAGAGGTGGTTTAGTGACCTAACAGACAAGTTAATGACAAGGAAAAACTATGATGGCACACACAAAAAAAGTATACCTTTTACAAATAGTGAGTGCAAAAATGAACAGCTTTAGGCCAGTCGGTTCACTTTGAGACTTAACAAAACTACATTTAATTTCAGTAAACAAATTGTCAGTTTTCAAATGGCAAAAAAATGCACCCCCAGCCAATCCACAGTGAACCCTTAAATATATGGACAGTAATACAGACATTGTTATTTTACCAGACAAGCGAGGGGCTAGCGATAGCAAAACAAAAACTAAGACACAAAATTAAGTTTGCATGGAAGCAAGGCAATCGAAAAACAAGGGAAGAAGATTATGCATCTCTTCAAAACTAGTACTACGTAAGAAAATAAAACAAACGAAACTTAAATCTTTGGTCTCAATGCCTGGGAAAACACTAATTAAAAAAAAAAAAAAAAATCAAATAAAAAAAGCGATTAAAACATTTTTTCCAAACAGTTCTTCAATCAATGTCAGGTACGAACATGGCGTGAATTGTCTAACATAAAATAAGCTTGTGACCAGTCTAGTAAATAACTCTAATACTTTCAAATATGATGTGTGCTATATTGGACTCCAATAATCAGTCATATTTGAGCTCTGTGAACATAAATAAACCCCTTTACTTTCAACAAAACACACAAGATGAGTTCCAGTCTTAGAGTAAATGTTCACACACGTTTTATACTCAATCCACTCATGCCATAAAAGGGATTTCCTGTGTATTAATAAATGCATCTATGTATTATTAAAAGACATTCAATGGTGAGTGATGCAAGAGTTCAAGTAATAGACAGGGGCCCCTTCAGGGGCCCAGCTTCAATCAAACAAACAACAACAAAACATGAATCTGAACCTCAAAACATTTGGAGTATAGAATAAAATGAAGAAAATAAAGTTGGATCTATGCTATAGAACACAGTAACCCAAAACTTTCCATAGAAAAGATGGCAACACCAAAGCTTCGTAAACGGCCGCACACACACAACCAAAATCAAGCAGCTGATCTGCTGAGGTTAGCGTGTTCTGAATGGTGAACGAGTTCATCGATGGTAAAGGAGACAAGACAACACAGAGTCCTGCCAATGACACCCAATCAACCCCCCAATAACATCCCAGCAACTGAAATTAATAGCGGATGGGAAAAACCTCCACCAGTTGCCCTGTCTGCATGTGGTTTTCATTAGGACTGTAGGTTGGAAGTTCATCTCAACAGCTGATCTGAACTGAATGCTCTTTCTGTTTAGGCCCATCATCATTAAACTCACCCACTAACCATCCACCAGAAGACTTCACCTGAAGTTTTCCTTCTCAAATAACACAGTGAACACTTCATAAATGAATAACAACATGGTCTCATGAGAAAATATAACTATTTTTTGCTCTGGCATTTTCATATGAATTTGTACGATTTGATTCACATGGAAAAAAGCACCAACCATCAACTGGCGCTAAGCAGATTGTACGAAAACGTACGAATGAGAATTCGCTGCAATGCGTCAAAACATAAAATAGTTACGAAACGCCATGAGAGTGTTTTGACAAATAATGTCATTCAGTTAAATTCATTTTCAGTATATACTACTTTTTTTGTTGTTTAAAAATGTAGCATGCTGTGCATTGAGGGGTGTGAGTTGGGTAGTTGCAGTGAATCCCACTGGCTGTCTGTGCTGGTCAATGGCCTGTAAAACTGTAACGGTCTGCTGTAGCTCTTGCAACATATGACCAAACTGTAAAAAGGGGGAAACTGTGAGAGCAAAAGAAAAATTCTCAACTGGACACCTGCATGCCAGAAGCCCAACAAGAAACAGGAAGTGACATAACTGACGTACCGACAGTGAATATTGTGCATATAGCTGTGAATATATTTTCATTAAGATTTTATTGTGCGACATTAAAACCAGCAGGCAGCCAAACAATGAAAAGTGTACTTTCTCTTTTCTGATACAGAACGAGTCAACCTGCTAAAAAAAAAAAAAAAAAAAAAAAAAAAAAAAAAAAAAAAAACAAAAAAAAGAGAAGCACTAGGCAATAAAGGGGATTTTTTAAAAAGAATTCTTCAAAAGGTTCAAGTGATTATCGCTTTTTGATGCAACTGAGAGCAGTTTGTGTATCTCTCTGACAGACCACTTCTCTACCATCAAAAGCTGGATTGCACTTTTTTTTCAAGTTACATACTAAAGCACATCTGCTCTAACACTGCTCCCGCTTACTTTTTCTTGAACATATGTCTGACAGTTACACAAATCCAATTGTTCTAGACCAGACATTAAGCATTAAGATGCCACATTAGTTAAAAACCATACATGAATAATTGTTCTTTCAAATTTGGTGTACAAACGTGCAGCGGCCATATTTCTATATAAGTGCTTTATGTCGACTGCCTGTGCATGCGATTTTGGCTCTTAAAAAAAAACAGCTTCCATTCACAGGACACAGATGCAATCTATTTTGTGTAGTTTGCAAACAATGTGTATTGCGTATCTTTCCACTTAATTAATAGAAGCCAAATTTACAAAAAAAAGTCCTCCCCATGCCAACTTTGGTCTCTGCACTCAATTGTAACAATCTTAACTGCTTAGAAAGGATAACATTTTTTATCCAGCCAAACAGAAAACAAGGACAAAAAAAAAATAAACACCTCTAAGGTTAGTGTTAAAACAAGCTTTTCTTTTTAAGACTACAACACATTTTCACTTGTGCCCTCCCAAACCATCCCACAATCCCTCGTTCAGCAGCAGTCACTGTGAGAAACACTCTGGAAAGTGTCAGTCGTCTGTTTGCTACATAGATTTTGCCTTTTTTAAACATAGAGAGAAAGAGAGAGATGGAGAAATTTAAACAAACTAAATATTTTTCCTGCCTTACATTTAGTTAAGTACGCAAAGACAATACAAAGGAACAAAAGACAAAAAAAAAAAAAAAAAAGAAAGGACGTGAGAAAAGAGATGCAGGAAGATATAAAAAAAAAAAAAAGCTTAAGCTAAAAGCTAAAATGTAGCATGTAAAAAGTCCCAGCTGGAGTTTAGGTAGCAGCGCGGGTCACCTGAAACTCGCCTCCTCTGCTTCCTTTTGCTTTTTTTTTTTTTTCACATTCACAAACATTTAAATCTTCCTTGTGCAAATCAAGCAGTCTTTAGAAAGAATGCCCTCCAAATTGTTCTTGTAAAAATATATAACTCCAAGGTGGCTGACGTGTGTGTTGCAGCAAGTGTTTCTTTTTGTTAGTATGGTTTCTTGTTCAGAACACCCTCCCATGAGTCTAGAGAGTTTATTTTTGGGGGGGCAAGTCTTCATCTCCGGGGGCCTGAGGGCATCTGTGCATACACTGGGTACGCCAGCCGCACGTTGAGCGAGTCGTTGTGCTGGATCAGTGAGGTCTGGTGGTAGTGCAGGACCAAGTCTTTCAGAGTGCTGTACAAGTTGTAGGGCTCTGCGAAACCGTAACCGCGGGGTGTGCTGTAGATGACGCAGTGCTTCACCTCACCGTCCACACTACAGACAGAAACATGAGAGATCTCATTATCAAGGTGATTCTGACAAAGACAAAAGGCAATCCGTTTGCTCAATGACAAGCAAAGTTAATAACGCTTTAAAGGTGAATGATTCAGCCTTGCAGAACATAATCAAATGGGATCAATACATTGATGTGTTGTGTACTGTCTAACTGGGAAAAGGTACAGCCTTAATAAATGTTAAGGAAGATCTCATTTTATTTATGCTAACTTTTTATTGGTAGAAACAGTGGAGATGAGATGGGAAATTATTGGGGACAGAGAATAGAAATAGGAGACCAGATTTTAACCTGTATGTTAGGTCACCACTATAACAACAAAATAGCCTAAAAGTATAAACTGAACAGACTTGTATGCCTCTATTGTAGGTGGAGGCACAAAAAAAAACAAAAACAAAAAAAAAACAACAACTTTATAGACTGAAACGGCCTTAATAAATGTTAAAAGTTTGGTCTGTTACAGTTTAACGCAAGTTAACATGTTGTATATTATCGAATATAAACTATACCATTTTAGGGAGTAAAACTCAAATATGACACGATAAAATATCGACTTGAAAAATATTAATTCAAATAATAAAAATGACAAATGTTTTAAAAAAAAAAAAAACCTATGACATGGAGGTAAGGTCACATTTTGTAAATGCATGATTACATGTTTCTCCATAACTCTCCCTTCACTATGTCTACTTCATCTTAAGATACTCACACAACAGAGCAGGCGTAACAGCCCTTCTTGCTGCTCTCACGGATGAGGAAGGCTCCGTCAGGTTTGCCATGTAGCAAGTCCTCCGCCTGCGTTCGGTTCAGGTCCCCTACAAACCAGCTCTTCTCATCGTAATGTGGCAAATTCTCATCCTCCTCACTGACAAAGTAGGTGCTGTGATTACGAGAGGAAATTTGTTAGATGCTATGATGGAGCCAGTCATTTACTAAACCTGTGATGTCAAATTTAAAGTTTAACTTACTCATCTGTGTTCTCGTTTTTGATCCCCAGCCAATCGTTTATTCGTTTCTGTCGAACACCTTTATGATTGAGCCAACTGCATGAGAAAGAAGCAATGGAGTGTTTATACATGGAGGAAAACTGTCCACTCAAACAGACTAATGGTGACAAGAGGAAGGTTTCTTACACAAGGTACTGATCTCTAATCTTTCTGAGCTGAATGAGATCTGGCTTTAAGCTGTTCATTTTCTTGTCCGTCTCCCTGTTGTCCAGAGCCTGTGTTTTCAGGTCCTGTTCAAGCCGGGTCTTACTGTCGTGAATCTCGCCCAAGCGGGATTTGAGCTTCTCGTAGTTCATCATGATCCTGAGAAAGAAACAAGAACAGTTTGTAAACACATAGATCAAGGCTACCGACCGGAACGCTCTTAATTTTGGACTTTGCGTACCTCTCAATCTCTTTGTCGTTGCCCTCTCTGCGGAATCTCTCAATGTATTCTTTACTGTAGCGTTCCTGTGTGTGACATTGTTCTTCAAAAATTTTAATGGTCTCGTTGAAGGCCTCTATTGCAGTACGTTTCATCTGGATCTCCTGCAATCAAATGAAAAATAAATCAATGTATGTGATGTGACCTCAAAAGGGCTGTGCCTCTTAATAGACTTGGTTAATTGGTCAATGGGCTTCTGCAACAGACTAAATTGTGTCCACGTTGTACATGTGGCGTGTAGTGCTGGAGCAAATGGGTTGGTTGTCTATCGATCAGATAATGATGTTCTAAGAGGCTTACCTGTGAGGTTTTCGTGTGCTCCTCATAGAGTCTGTCATATTCTTTACTCTTCTCCTGATATTGATTGTGATATTCCTGGAGTTTCCTTCCCACTGCATCAATGTTGTCCTCTTTCACCAGCTGATCCTGAGAGAGCGAGAGTAAATGCATTGTTATCGATATGAATTGCTGAGCGGAGAAAAGTGCGGTGGGAAAAAGGACTGCTTGCAGCAACATACAGTAGGTTTTGCTTACAAAGTGAAAGCCATTTTTCAGGAATTTTCTTCCAGGAATCATTAATAAAAATCTTGGAATCTTTAAGTGCCTCTCGAGGGCTTACATTTGTGGAACCCCCTAAATAATGAGCACCTGTGTGTATGAGAAAGATACCGGGAGGGCGAGGGAGGAAGGGGGAAACAAATAAATGCCTGGATGGCCTTTCGACATTGTGGATGTGTGCAATTATTTAGGAGGTGCGCTGCTGTGGCAATAAACAAAGTAATATTTCATGCCAAAAGCATCCTGCTGCCTCTGCAGTTTCACTCACAACAAGCTGCACAATTCATTCAGCAAACACGCTCTTTAGGGCCGGAGTGAGGGAGGGTGAGGTGGGAGGACAAAGAGGTAAAAGGAAAGGCAGGGAGGCTGTTAATATGATACCCCTGCCCACAACCTAAACCCATTTACCTGCTGGAAGCGGGAGACCGGATACATGAGCTTAACGTCCAGTTTGGTGTTGTACTGGGCCAGTGACTCGTGCCTGTAGTGACTGATGAGCTCCACTACTGAACCGAACGTGAGCGGGTCTGAGAAACCGTACTTCCCATCTCGGTGGTAGATCTTTATTAGCTTATTGTTTCCACCTTTCCTGCAGAGAAAAAAAGATTGTGTTGGACCACGGATCAAAGACCGAATGAGAGGTTTTGAAGAAGCTTTCTAAAATATTCTGAGTTACCTTAACGTTAACGTGTAATCTCCCTGCATCTTGGTCGAGGCGTCCCGTACCAGGAAAGTACCATCGGGCATGTCTCTCAGTTTGTCGTTCACCTCTTCCCTGCTCAGAAAAAAATGGAGAAAGAAAAGAGTGAGTGGTACAAATACTCCACGCATCAAATCTTGCTCTTGGTAATTAGTAATTACAGCTAAAATAAGTTCCTTGTACTTCACTCTTCAAAAAGCGCTGACACACACACACAAAAAAAAAACAGTTTCTCTTTGCCTGGCTGTATTTGGTCTGGCAGAGGGCAAAGGCATGGTCTGTGACCATGCTGTCTGCTTCAGCCGTCTGGGAGAGAGTGAGACATCTTTGAACGGTTTAACTGTTGAACCCGTCCTGCACGCCCACATGTACACTGATGCCTCTAGCTCTTGTCTAGAAATCAGACAGTCTGCTGCTTTAAAAGTGCCTCCAGACGACCAGTGGCTGAAGCGGAGGAGCTGTCAGGCTTCAAAGACTTTCCTGCTTTTTTGCCCCCCTCTCTATTTTAGTCGGTCTGGGAGGAACGTCACACCCCTCGACTTTCAGCTCTCCTCCCATTCTCCTGACAGCCAACAACCTAGTCATGCTGGAGCTCAGCTGACCCTGGGTCTCAGGAGGGGGTATATTTAGCCTAGTTTGGGGTGCTGAGGTAAGGAGCCTTTGACTAAGCAATGCTCCCACCTTTCTGGGGGAGGAGATATCTCTAACCTCCTACACTGGAGCTGTGGGAATCAGGTACATTTTTAAGCTGCAGTGTATCAGCAAGTTCACTGTTAAGGAGAGGTGCCCTATTTTAGTAACATGTTTGGATTAGAGAAGCTTTCGATTATTTTAGCAATCAGATCAACATAAAATGACATCCACAAGCATTTTCTCTTCTGTCATGTGACATTTAAATGAAACAATGTGGGATGTGTTTTTGCATTTAAACAGCTGGATGGAGGAGATACTTGCACAATAACAGTCTAATTCAACAAAATTATTGCTTTTTTTCACCATGTTATGCAGCCTTAATTTTAATAAACCCTATGATTAAGGAATTAAGACAAACATATCATTGGAATAACATGCACAGATGAATTGTGCACAATAAGATCAAGAAATAAATAGTACATATTATAAATAGAGTCAATGTTAATTTCATGTTGACCTTAAATTCAAGCACAGAAGAAAACAAAACCAAGACAGGTTTGCTGATGATTAACATGGCTGAGAAGAACCATTACTACATACTCAACTGAAACCGCATGGCCAGTTGTTCTAAATCTAAACTGTCATAAGTCAAAATCTTCCAACACACTACCACTGCACAGAATATTGTATCATGTTCCAGTTAAGAACATTTTACAGGATAAAAAAAAACAACCAAAATCTAGTATAATTGTGCAGTATAACAGGATTTTAACACAAATTATTCAGTGTGTCATAATGCTGTCCACATTTGAAATTTAATGGTCAGCATCACTTTGGTTTGGCATTCTACTTTATTTGATGTCTAGAGTGACTAGTTAGTCTTTGATTCTTAAACTAGTAAAGCACTGAGGACAGATTTGAGGCGAAGCTAAAAGCAGCTCTAGTTTATCTGGGAAGGGACTGTGCGAGTTAAAGTATAGCAAGGCTTCAGAGATCGGTGAGCCCATGAGCATCTCTGCAGAATTTCTACTCTCTCAACATCAAACAAGTCTAAAGCTGGTCACTAAGCAGCAGACTAATCTGCAAAAAACCTGAGTGTTTTATGGGTTGTGTTGGAAACTGGCCAGACCGCTAGACATTTTGGAGATTTGGGCTCTTCTATCCCTCCCCTTAAGTAATGGCAACTAAACCACCCCTCTCTTTTTTCAACTCCCTGCATCTCTCCCCCATTTCATTGCCTTTTTGCTTTTAAACAGCTGCGGCAAAGCGTACATGCCTCCAGGATAAGTGAGCCAAAAGAAGGAGAGAAGATCAAAAGTTCACCAAGCTCACATAAAAAAAAAGAAAAGAACCGAAAAAGTTTGCAGAGCAGTGCACAGTGGCCTTGTTAGAGATCCGACTGCTGAATGAGCAACAAGACATGCCAGAGCTGCATGTGAGACTCCACCTCAGGCTACCGACATGGAAGCCATCAGGTGGAGGGAATGGAAGACAAGGATCTGACATCTCCCGAGGAGCAAGAAGCATCCTGAGAACCCAGAGAGATTTTAATCTGATCTGCATGCTGTCTCATGACTATACAGGCCAACTACTGTATCACCTGACGTGTTCAACTATGAGCTAAACGCATGAGGAAAGATTTTCAGAGCAGAACAGACAGAAATCCAATCAAGTGAGAAATGAAGTCAACTAGTGTCAAGTGACTCTTACCTTGATATGTCTCCCCAGTACCATTCTGCTTCTTGCAATGAGCCGCTGGCGGCTTCTTTCACACTGTTGCCATTTACTGGTGTCATGGGTTTTGTTGGCTTGGGAGGAAGAGCTGCAGAAGAAATGAGAGAGATTTATCTTAGTGGAAAATCTTCTGATCTTATGATCAATCCTTAAGATAAGAATTAGAACAAAAATTTGTGACCTAAACAGATGAAAACCTAATCTCCTTAGAGACTAAAGTAAGTGGACGTCTGTGTTAATGTATGGCTGTACATTATTCATTTAAAGGGTTGGACACACGGCAGCAAAAAAGACAAGAATACAATAATCCTAGTCTCACTCCTTATCTAAAATACAGACTTTATGTCACGGAGTACACACAAAAAACACGACCTCATCCAACTATTCTCAATTTTCCCATAGAATGCCTTTCAATACTCCTTGACGTCATCTGTAGTTAGACAAGTTTGTTTCGGAAAATGCAACAAATTCCACTGAAAATGCAAAAGATCAGTTTTCACGGAAAATGCAACAACAACATATTCCATTAGGCCCATGCGAAAGTGTAAACAAAAAACAAATGACTTTCTAAGCCAGTGGTGCTTTTGTGCTACTTACTGAATCTGTAATGAACAGGTTCCTTTCCTTTGAGTGAAATGCTTCTTTGTTGACTGCAAAAGCAAACAACAGCTGCCGCAACAGCACGCTGGAAAGCTAACGCTGATGTTGCTCTTGCTATCTTGTGGGTCAGGGGTCACCAGAATGTGCTGCTCAGCCACTTAGTGTATCACGATGCCCTCACTCTGAGAAATATTGCTGAGAGAGTATGTGCTGTGCTACATCTTCACAGAATGCTTCATCACGTCTAATCTCCTGACGTGAATCTGTCAACCTTAGTAAGTCTAGTAAAGACTAGTTTTGGCTCTAAGATTAAAAAAAAAAAGAAAGCTGAGAATGATGGTTAAATGACATGCAAATGAGGTGTTGAACCACTAAGCACTAAAAATCCAAGAACCACTAAAAATTAAGCTACTTGAATCTAAGGATTTTCTTCAATAAAGCTGTTCTAAACAAGGTGCTTGCGTGTTTTTGTGTGCAAGTGCTTCAGTGAAACCTGCAAATGCTCAACCAGGTGCAAGCTGGCAAAGATTTACTAGTTTGAGACAAAAAACTGAAGGCTGCAACTCCGTCTGAAATGCACAAAGAAGCAGTGTTCAAGACCTGCACCTACCGCCAAGCCAAACTAACCTCCCCCTGACCTAGTTGAAACTCGCAACAGTGGCCTTGAAACCGCAACGTACCACTCTGTTCTCAATTCACAGGTTTATTCAGAAGGCTTTTAAGTGAAACCAAAGACATACTTAAAGAAAGAGGTAGCGACAACTTTAAAAAACTAGTTGACTGTTTAAGGAAGACATGGCTCATGCAGAGTTAAGCAGGCTCATGATGAATTCAAATATGGTCACATCGTTATAACAGTCAAGTTTCTGTAAAAACAGTCACCCACCTGTCTTTGGCCTGGCAGAGACAAGGCTGCGTGAGAGCGGGTGTATATCTATGCCAGGACAGGGGAGGGGTCTATTGCATTAAGCAAAGGGGAAAGGCACGGATGAAGAGAGCCTACGGATGTCATAAAAGCCAGTGCAGATTCCCTGGACCCTTCTGAGGAAACTTCTATCTGGCATGTGAATGAAAAGAGGTGAGACTTAAGTGCAATACACCGGAGGTGAGTCACAGATATAAAAGCCCACAGGGACATGCAACGCACACTACAGCAAATGAATGAATCACTGCTGCTGGCACACTGTGGAATGACCCACTGCTCTGCACGCAATTGGCCGCTTTAAAAAGAAATAATAATAAAATCGTTAAAGATCAGAGAGAGTGTAAGACACCCTTGTGTTGGCACATTTCGGTATGTCACTGAAATCCAAAAAGGTTTCATTTAAGATTCATTACTTCTCAACATTTGCAGAGTGAAGTTCTTTATATTTTTTTTTTCAGTGTTTTAGTGTGTGGGGAGGGGGGGTGTTTGAATGGTTTTCTTTGAGAGCGTCATTAATTAAAAGCAGTGGCGGTTTTTGGAGTGAGAGAGCATAAGTGTAGTGAAAGTTAAAGGAGACCCAGGCACTGTGACAACTCCTCCCTCCATTGGCCCACAGGAAACACCTTAATCTGGTGGGGTGAGCAGCCTTAACCAGTCAAAGTGAAGCCAGCTTAACGGACACATCCCCACCCAAACTCTGCTCCTGCAGGTGTGCACACAAACACACCATTCCTACATTTCAGTTGGTCTGAGAGGAGATCAGCTAATGAACATTTCTTCAAAGAAAATGAACATATTTTCAAAGAAATGTGAAAGAAAAACTTATGGAAGCTTAAAATATGGCATATAGTTTGTGCAGCATAGCATCTTACAAAGAGTCATTTGACGATGTAAAACCTTCTGTTCCCTCTACACCAACACAATAATCACCATATTAATATTACATTTGCAAATACCCACGTGGATCTCCTTCTCCACTCCCTAATGTAATTTAGAGACACAATAAACCGAGATTCAATATCTCACTATTCAAGACTAACATGCGAGCTGAAAACACCCGCACACAAACACTTTTCTATCAATGTCTGAAGCGAATATTTTGGCCTTATACATTTCATTACAAAGCTTCTTTCAGGGCTACAGTAACAGCTTGCCACCAGAAAGGGAAATGACCCCCCTTTTTCTCGCTCACTCCTGCAGCAGTCAAAAGGCAGGTGCACAAGCCCAGCTGAAACCTTAAATTCCTGCCTACCAGTTTCCCACTGTCAGCTCTTTCTGCAAGTGTGTGACCACCTTTGTCCTCTACACACACACAGATATATTTGTAAGCTACTGTTGGGGTATGAGCACGGAAAGAACATGGAAACCGGAAGGAAAGAAGGCAAGAAAGAGACAGAGATGTGGCTAGGTGATCTCATTATGGCGGTCACCTCATGCGTGTTAGTGTCAGAGATAATCGCAGCTGGGGGGCACACAATGGAAAGCCCACATAATCGCAGCTTGCAGTCATTTTTAAAGCTACCATTCACCGATCCAAACAAGTTACAATCATGATTTACAGCAAACTTGAACAAAGGGGTCAATTTAAATGACAAAGGCAAAAGTATTTCAAATTTCTATAAGAGTAAACTAGCCCATCATGCTTCACAATGAATGCAAAACATAAATTAGGTTAAAAAAAATTTAATCATTTTGTAAATCAACTGTAAACAGATATACCATTTTATTTTCTAAACTTGTAATGACAGATGAAAATGCAAATGTAAGAAAAAGAATGTGACCAGGATGTAGGATGGAAAGGATGAGAAAGAACGAGGAGGAGTGAGTGGCAATGCAACGCTGCGCAAGTCCGAACAAAGAAAACTATACATCCATAGGTGAAGCCTATGGCAATCGACGACCAAGCAGTCCATTGTTTAGCAAACAAACACAAATGGCAACGTGCAGCTCAAAACATCATCTCAGGTGGTCACTGCAGTTGTTTTTTGAACAGTAACAAAAAGACACGTTCAAACTTCTGGTTCTACAGGTGACATCTGATGGAGCAACCGTACTTTGAAAGAGAACACAAACATGGACTGACACCAACACACACATAAACAGTTTAGTTTAGGATTTGTATGTAC